>CM060922.1:943454369-948254369 GCA_030737875.1 Allium sativum | reverse complement strand
TGTCCACATTAAAATAATAATATACTCAAACACGTATATTAAAATAAAATTTTCAAAAATAAAATTAAGATTAAATTACTGCATAAATTTGGGGAATTATGATTTTTCCTAAAAATAAAATATTTCATAATTTTATTTCATTACACAATCTATATAAAAATCTTTAGGATCTTTTTTTACGTCAAAATTAACTCTTACCAATATAGAGACTGCCAATTCTCAACTTTTCTTTTAAAATTGCTTTTTGCATTCATTTTAGGTGTTCTAAATCAAGATTAGTATTGGATCTAAATTTAATACGAAAATACAAATTATCTTTCATCATCTAAATCACCATCCAAAACAAAAGGCCTTCAAAATGAAAAATTATATCTACAAAACATGCACAAAACCGAAAAGTTAAAGTCATTATTTTGAGATCTTAAAAATATATCTACTAAAACATAAATCCAAATATGAAGAATTAAGGAATAAAACTAGAATTTTGAATCAAGATACCAAAATACTGCGAAAACAAATACAGAATAATAAAATTAAAGAATTTCAAACTTGATTACATTAACCAGATAGAAGAAAGAAATGAATCTAATTTCAATAATTAATTAAGAAAAAGAGATTGTATCCGCGTCTAATTTTTATTTAACGACTGTTCTAATAATGTATTATAAAATAAAATAAAAACATAAGATGTCAAGGAAACAAGAACATAAGATATCAGAAAGGCTACAAACAAGTAGATGAGCTACTTGGCTGTCTTACTGAAAAGGCATCACTTTTATTAGCCTCAACCGAATTGTTTGAAAATTGTTCAAAAATACGTTTTATGGTTTTGTGTCTGGATGCGTTTGACTGACGTCTTAATAGCTTGTTTGGTGTTGGAGCCCAACATAGTTGGTATTTTAATCTCTACTTTGTTTATAATGGTGTTGTGGGTGGCAAAAAATGGTTGGAAGTTGTTTTTGTACTAAAATGAAGATTAAAAAACAAGCTAACAGTCCAAATGCCCAATAGTAACATGAAATATAAATATTTTGTAACCACTCGGGTCGCTCATGTGCATTTACTAATACCATTGGCCCCTTAAATGAAAGATGATGTCAAGTGCCCGGATTGAAATCTAAAGAGCCATTCTTGTAACCTGCTATGCTATTATAGCATTTATCAACCCGAATTTCACCTAATGTTAAATTCCTATGTTCCTTCTTCCATTATTATTCTCATACAAGTGCGAACCCGTGCTTCGCACACGGGTTTCGTTTAAAATTGTAAAATTAGAAGGTAATCAATAAGTGGCATGAATAAAATACAATTAGTAGTCAAACGATAATTCTCATTGTTCCATTTTTCGTAGTTTTCTTTATTAATTATTGATTGATATATTTATCTATAACGCAAATTTATAGCAATTACACGATAAAAGAATAATAAAGGCGTGATAACTTCAATAAGTAAGGAACTATCTAAGATCGATAAGATGGTAAGTAAATTGAAATACATGTGCAACCATCAAGAAACACAGGGAGTAAATAAAGTCTGCCTCACAATAAAGCTAACACCACAAAGTTTTTAAAATTGAATTCTTAAACAAAACTCTCTCTTCTTTGGTTAGTTCCTCGGTAATTTAAAAAGTTGAACAAAAGATGATCAAATAAAATAAAAATGAAAACAACTCCTTAGTTTACTCGGGTGGCTAAAATCAATACACATGTCTATGAATACCTTGTTCTACCAAGTATAAGCTTCATTTTCAAAGGAAACGATGAGCATGAGCTTTTTGTTGCAAAATAAATTTTGATTTCAGATTATAATGCAATTACTAATGGATGTATTTGATTGAAATAGTAAAAAAAAAAAATGGGAGGAAAAAAGACAGAACCACCAAATATTTTCGAGGTGGGCAACGAAAATAACAAATAGGATATTCTGCAAATATTTGTGAAAACTACACCAAATTGTTACTGCTCAAATTTACAGAGAATGCATTATTACTAATATATATATATATATATATATATATATATATTTGTAGGCATATCCCATTCTCTTCCCAGCAGTGCTAAGACGGAAGGAAATGGGAAGGTTTTGGATGATTAGCGCCACAGCGGTGGCAAGACGGGTGTGGGGAGGAAGGAGAAATGAGGAGGATCGCTGCTCAAAAATGAAATCGTCGCTTTAATTTTATTTTATTTATTATTAAAAGAATTTCCAGAAGTGGACGGGGATTCAAGCCTTAAAACAGAGTTAAAAGCGTTAATTTCCCTGACTGTTCCAACCGTAGGTGGAGGGACGCTGCAATTTTTAAAAAAAAATTAAAAAAAATTCTACAACAAAAATACCCTATTACAACATCCCTTTTACAACAGGCAATGGCTGCAAGTTGTAATGCAGAGCTATTACAACGGTCATTTCAAGCTCGTTGTAGTAGATGAATCATACAACGACTTTTTTACAACTGGCAACCACTGCCCGTTGTAATAGAATGATATTACAACAGTCATTTCTGGCCCGTTGTAACAGATGTCAAATTTACAGCGTTCTTAGAATGCATGTTGTAATAGGCGCCAATTTTACAACAGTCTTAAAATGCCCGTTGTAAGAGGCGTTAATTTGACAACGGTCGTAATGCTCATTGTTATAGGTATCAGTAATCAATAATTAATGATAAACTACAATAATGCTTTCTTAAATTTAATATTTATTATTTTTTAATATTTAATATTTAATCATTAATAATATTATATTAATGATATGTTATTAATTACTAACTATAATATTACATTACTAATTACTAATAATACAATATTATTTATTAATGATTATATTTAAAAATTAATATTTTAAAATATAAATAATAACCAATAATTTATAATAAATAAAAATATTAAATTATTTATAGTAATAATTAATATTTGTTATTTAGTGATTAATAATTTATAATTTCTTAAATACTGAAGAATTTGTAATTAATATTCACTATGCATTTGACAATTCATTTTTAACACTTTTGACCAATATGTAATTTTTAATAATTAAGAAGTGATATTTATTATTTCTTTTTTAGTATTTAATCATGTAAGTACTTGTTTTCTTTAACATTTAATGTTCCAAAAATTTAAAACTTTAAAAATTTCCAAGATAAATTTTTTAATATTCAAAAAGTTTAGAATTAAAATTTGAAACTTTGACAAAATTCAAAAATACAAATTATAAATTAACGTTTGATACATTATTCAAAATTTATAACTTATAATACAACTATTTTTTTCCAAATGCAATCAATGTCAATATTCATTCATATTTGTCCATTTTAATATATGCTTGTTGCAAGCATTTTCTTTTGTCCATTGTTACATATGTATATTTTAACATTTATTTTGTAGTTATACTAGTATTTATTAGTTACCACTTGTGATAGTGTCAATTTTCAACAACTCTTAATTAATTATCATTATCTTGGACCCATTAGTTAATGTTTGAAATGTTAAAATCTCCTCAATTATGGACTTAAATAATTGCTTAATTTATATAGATAGATTCTTTGATAACATTAACCAAAAATAAAAAATTAGTTACAGTAGACTTGCTTCACACTAAATAACCAAAATTGGTAAGCTTTAAAATATTAAATAGATTTACCTGATAGTCTAATTTAAATGTAATACTTCCTGGTATGATTCTAAAAATTTTCCTAAAATTTTGACTCATCAGTTTCTTTGTACGTTTACCCCTAAGCTGTGAAATTTTGAGTCCACCATTTCATAAACCACCGTTCCCTTTTTTTTTTTTTTTTTCACAGATCTGAAAAAAATAATCTCGTTCTGAAACCCTAATCCATAATTCTAAACATGTAGTAGCCGCCACTCCTGCTTTCATTGTCGAAGAACAAGCTGCCTCCATTTTCGCTGCTGCTTTCATCGTCGAAGAAAAAGTTGCCTTCGATCCTGCTCCTGCTTCCATCGTCGAAGACAAAACCCGCAGATTTGATTTCAGCCCTCAACTTCGACGATTTCGGGCCTCAACTTCGGTTGATTCAGGTATTGTTTCCCTTTGATTTGTCCTAATTTTTTGATGGTATATCATTATTGATTTTCTCTTTTGAAATTTCAAAACTCTGTTACTTGGTTTTGATTATAGCCTGTGTGATACCATTATTGATTTGCCCTAATTATTTGATGGTACACCATTATCGATTTTCTCCTAGTTACAGTCTGTGTAATGTGAGAACCCAAAATACAAAGTTTCATAATTGGACAGCTGCTATCACCAAATATTGGCTACAGAGTGGTATTTGAACGTGTTTTACTGCAATTTCTAGAAGATGCAGATACTATTGCAGTTTTTCATTGACTTAGTTTATGAGAAGATTAAGTACTTTTATGTTTACTTGTAGCAATCTAATGTTATTTTTTAGCGTTAGTTTATACTTGATATACGCATGTGGAGGCCAAAATTATGGGCTTTTTAACCATTTCCTTGTTTGGAACTTCTATTGTATTGAACTTTTCAATCATATAGTAAAAATTTGATCTTGTCAACAACTTTCGGAGGAATAACGTTCAGCTTGATATTTCTGTTTCCCTTTTGTTCTCAATTTCTTTGCCCTTTTTCTTGTATTATTTCTTGCAACATGATTACTGCATAATCTAAATTTATGATTACCCCACAATGATGGTGGTTGTTAACTCAACTACACTACAAACTGGAAATATTTACCTTAGTTGTTCATTTTTTAATATAAATATGGTTTTTTATTTTGCATTTAGTTTTGATCATGCCAAATATTTTTTTTGGCAGCCAATATATTTTTAGCTCGAAATTAGAAGTGATCTTCCAACATCTTACTCAAATCTTCATTATATATTATATTAATGATATAGTGGTTACCACTCGTGCAATACAAATGATATTTATTATGTTAACATATGTTACTTGGTTTTGATTGTAGTTAATTGTTGTTTTCCATGCGTTTTACTGTTTAACTTCGGGCTTCTGTTATTTCTAGATCTCTTAAATTATGCTACTTGAATTTATACTCTTATGAAATATATTTTATCCACACATTGATGTTTGATTCCTTTAGAAATGTTTTGAGTTGATGTACTATAGTGCTTGAAGGTTTTATATCTAAATTTATGCTCTGTTGCTATTCATTTTGTAATGTTCTGAATTGATTCTGGTAACGCTTGTATGTGTCCATGGTCATTTTAAAATCTAGAGTTTAGCCTACATAAAATCATTATATTCCATTTGCCTTACGCTAAAATTACTATATCACATGACTATAAAAACTGCAATCCTGCCATTATTTCACATGAGTTTGCTACTATCATTTTAAAACCTTATATGCAGATTATTGTGCTTAATATCTGTAGTCTGGAATTCAGCCTACACATATTTGTTCGTGGTGGTTTTCATTACAAAGAGTACAAAACATAGATCATATAAATTTAATGTTTACTTGCATATATATAGCACGTTCACTTGTCCTCTATGCAAATATGCCAAAATGACCATTTCAGCATTTTGGTTCCTTGAAAAAAAAATTAAGCTTGCTTGTATGTACACATTTAGTCATGGTTAGCAAAAAATCAAAAAAATTAGGCACAATTGCTTATTATTATAAACTTGATGCATGCAGGTGTATGAAATATAGACGTAATATCATGCTCAGATATCGAAGAAAGGGAGGATGTTTAAAGAGAGGGATCTGAGACGCATGCGCAATGCTGGTTTGGCACAAAACTGGTTTTGTTGACTGAATTTATAAGTTACTATTATTTTAATTTATTACTGTAGTGAGAGTATTGAGCTTCCATTTACTGATAAATTTACATGGGAAATCAACGTTAGTGTTGAATAGAAATGGATGGATCTTATTGAGTGGGTATATCACTGTATTATATACAAAAGAAGGCGTTGTGTCAGTAACGATTGCACTCAAAATTCATACAGCCAAATTTCTGTTAGGAAATTGTTAAAAAAATTCAACTCAAAAACAGTTAAAATCATTCCATAATGTACAATACACCCACTTCACTGAGCCGAACATTGACACAGTAACTAGTATGCGATAACTACCCACTACTATGGATATGCTACGTGACCAAAGAAACTGTTAACATAGATTGAACTAGTACAACACTAATAGATTTTATTAACAACATAACTCTAGCATATCGTCCCTTTAACCAAATTGCATACTCTGAAATTTGCTGCAACAGCTGGGGTATTCTAATGTGGGCAGGAGAATACCAAAGCCGTTAAATTCACAGAGGGTCCAAAACTTATCTCTTCCCTTGTAGCGGCAACTACAAATATAGCTGGTTGTTGTAAATTTGGTATAGCACTGAATTTATTATATACATGCTATTGCAATTAGAATGAGTGTTTTTTTTCTTTTTCCAAATATGCTTGTACCTATAGATTTCCACCATGAAGGCTTAGGGCATCTCCAGTGGATTCAGGGCTGAATATTCAGCCCATTGAATATTCAGCCCTGAATTGGGCTGTAGGCGCCAGTGGTCTGGCGCCTACACTACAGGCGCCAGATCCTGGCGCCTGTATTATAGGCGCCAGATCCTGGCGCCTGTATTACAGGCGCCAGAATTCTGGCGCCTGTAATGTAGGCGCCAGAATCCTGGCGCCTATAAACCCCCCTCCGCCATTGAAGTGAGATTAAAAACAAAATTAATCTATTAAAAACAAAATTCTTAATAAAAGAGAAGCGTAAGGTGAAAAAAGGAGGAATCCTGGCGCTTGTAGTACAGGCGCCAGGATCCGATTCAGGATCCTGAACTGGATCCTGAATCGGAGCCTTCATATTCAGCCGTAATTGCACCACTGGGTGCAATTACCTTAATATTACGGGCTGAATTTGAGCCACTGGAGTTGCTCTTAGCATGAGATCTATCTTCAGGTTAGTGTGCCTGTAAGGTAATACCTATATATTCATTAAATACAATACTCACAAAATTTTAACATGTCTTTATTTAATGCATTAGGATGTAGTTAATTAATTAGTGCAGAATATATTTGATTTAATTTAGCCTTCATAATGCTATTATCATATACTAATACTATTGTGCAGTCTAATGACTTTCCTATTAACTTTTATTTGTTAAATACTAAAGACTACAATTCTTGTTCATTATTTGATTTGGATGCCTGTTTAATGCAAGTGGTTGCAAAGAGATTATTATTAATAAAATATTGAATTATCAAAAGCAATTTGAAGGTCTGCCTGAATGATGCTTGCTTGCAGGATCCGTTACAGCCAAGAGCTATTGTTTCGTATACTTATTATGGAGCAGTAAGTATATATTGGTTAGAGAATGTTTCCGAAATTAGATGACAGCATAGTTCGTTTCGTATACTTGAAGACTAAAACTATAGTGAGAGTGTGTACGTGTATATGAGTCAACAAGTGTATATGAGTGAGTGTGTACGTGTATATGAGTGAACAAGTGTGTAGTGAGGAGTCAATGTATACGAGTGAAATGTAGTAAAGAAGTGTATGTACAAATGAATGTGTAAATAGAGGGGAAACACTATATGTACTATTTGAAAGTGCAATAAAAATTTATTTGAATTAATATTCGTTTAAATATAATTTTTGAATTAAATATTCAATTTTTGTAAATATATGTTTGATATTCAAATCCATTGCACCTTTCAGTATTTTACAACGGGCATTAAGTGTTGTTATAGAAGATATTACAACGATCAATACCTGTTGCAAAAAATATTACAACATACTGCTATTCTATTGAAAGAACATACAACAACAACATAAGACCGTTGTAAAAAGTCTATTACAACTAGATGTTACCACGTTCAATGCCCGTTGTAAAAGATGACATATTACAACATGGCCTAATACAACGGGCAGGCTGACCGCTGTAAAAATTCTATTACAACGGGCATTGCCCGTTGTAATAGATCTCTTTTGTTGTAGTGTAAAAGCCTTAAACGGTTTCTGAAAACCATCTAAAGTTTAAACGGTTTTCAGAAAACCGTTTAAGGTCAAAGCATTAATAAAAAAAATACAGCGGCGATCCTCCCCACACCTATCTTGCCACTGCTGGGGCGCTATTCACCCAAAACCTTCCCATTTCCTTCCGTCTTAGCATTGCTGGGACTGCTTTAATAATTTAACCTTAAACGATTTTCTGAAAACTTTAAATGGTTTTCAGAAAACCATTTAAGGCTTTTTTTTTATTATTATTATTTTAAAAATTGCATTGTTTCCCCACCCACTGCTGGAACGGTGTGGGAAATTAAGGCTTTTAACTCTATTTTAAGGCTCCAATCCCTGTGCACTGCTTGAAATGCTGTAATAATGTAACTACAGTTTACTAATGGCATTGGTTGTTACATTTGTTACCTCTAAGTGTACGTCACTGAAGTTCATGCAGCAAAGGTGATGATGACCCCAAATTGCCTTTGTGCATCCATGTATCTCTAGTTGTACATAATTAAAGTCCATGCTATGAAGAAAAAGTAAGCCTCAAGTTGCCTATATTCCATCCATTTTTATGGAATCCAACACATCAGCGTCTATCGCTTTGTCCTCACTGGGTTTATAATAAGCATATAGATAGACTAATTATGAATGGAGGGATGCTACCCTTCCTTTGCAACTTCGCTACTATTTAGACTTATATACCATTCATTACTATTGTTGTGGAGTTAACTTACAGTTTATACCCACTTTGGTTTCATTGAATGCAGTATTTTCGTTTTCATGCTTCCTGCATCAATTGAAGTATCTAGTGCCAACTACCGTTAACATGTGGGTACAGATAGCCAATTAGTATACTTCAAATATAATCTGATGCAGACAAGGCATGCAACTATGGTTGCAACGGCTAGCTGCAATTAAATTTTTAAGAAATGATGTGGTGTTATTTCAAAAAACAATGGTAGACTGAACAGGGAGCAACATCAAGTGAGATACATCATTCAATAAATAAAGTTTACAGTTCATTTTTCTATCTTTTGGTTACTTCATTCCATTAAATATAAGATCAAGCTACATGCATACAAATATTCGTGATTTATTTACAGAACTGAATCACTTCATCAAAATATATCCACATATTAGATATATCATGTAAGCTATAAAAGTGTAAATTGAAGATACGAAAGTATTGACAGTCACATTTACATGTGATATTGTCTTTGCTAATACTGCCAAAAAAGGCTTCTAGTATTGAAGAAGCATTAAATTGATAATAAGTGAAATATATTGAAACGCTGTAAGTACAATCAAAACCGGAAGCAATTCATAGGTAATTTAATAGAGATAAGTAGAACGTCAAAGATGTACGTTAATTTTTAAAATTACAAAACAGATCAAAGAAATCAAGCATGCACTGAAATTAAAAAGAAGAGCTCCTATAATTGCATTATCCTACGGAGGTTGTTCATTTAATGGCCATAACTAATTTAATACTGGAGAACGTTAATAAAATTAAAATCTATGTAGGTGAGTGGTTCCTATAGGACTCAAGAATGGTTTAATCCAACAGCTATAACATCATCTGCACAGTGAAAATTTAAGGTTAGATTAAGAAAAAGACAACAATAACTTTCTGGTTAAGTCTATGAAAACTGAGACAAAGACTTAAAAGTGCATTTGATTTTGAACAGAAAAAGAAATTTAAAATGGATATTTTGAACAGTTATTTGAAGGAGAATTGTTACAAACGGGGAATGCGTTTTTTTATATGAAAGAGGTAAATCGAAAAAAGTAAAATTATTATTTTATTAATTATTTTTATGTGTTTTATTTGTATGTGTATGTATAAAAAACGGAAAAAACAGCTGTTGGCTTGTGTCGGACGCAGCATTGGACGCAAAGCCTAACTTTTGAACTGTTCGGTTGAAATAAGCAAATGGTGTGAGTTTCACATCGACGCTTCAGATGCGTCCAACGCGGACGCGAACATTAACAGGGCAGTTTAAAAATCAAACGGTACATTTACATGAAAACCGAGACAAAGAAACTGATACCATCATAAATTTGAAGTTGTGAAGCCAAAGATGATTTTAAAAAGAACAACCTTAAAATACATGAAGTGGGAAAGCACAGGCCATGATATGAACATTGCATTGAAGTATTAAGAAAAAGAGTACTCCAACATTTTCTGAATGATGATTGTTGATTTCAGGTGAGGCAAACTGAAAGGTTTAGGGGCTGTTCTTTGGACTCAAAACGGTCCGTTGTCAAACGGACGCGTTGGACGCGTCCAACGCGTCCGTTGAACAACGACTCGTTTTGAGTTGTTTTGCCAACGGCTCAAAGTTCGTTGGACGCGTCCGACACGTCCAGTGCCAACGGCTCAACTTTGAGCCGTTGGCACTTTCCTCCCCAATCCCCAACCCTTATATATGATCTCCCCGCTCTTCTACTTCCCACACACCTTCTTCCAACTCCCCTTCTTCCACTTTTTCTTACAATGGAGAATCCATTTCCAAGTGATGGTGATTCCGATTCAGACGCTTTAGAGGATATCGTCCTAATTGGAGCGTACTTACATGGTCGCCGAAACGAAGTAGGACGCCGGATTCATACGTCGACGTTTACCGGATTGATGTGGATAGACGACATACTTAACGGAATATGGAAAAAGAAATTTGTTATACTCCGAAATATGTCAACCTACAAGTTCCCAGCTCAAACAAAAATTGTTGTTGCTACGATGGCTATACACAATTATATACGCAAATACAATATGGGAGATCCTGATTTTATGGCGTATGACGATGATCCAAATAAAATTCCAGATGAGTACGAACAAGAATACAACGACGTGCGAAACATAGGCAATAATGACCTAGCACCGGCTCAACGCTATCAAGGCAGCGCTGATATGGCAGTGCGTCGCGATCAGATAAGAGACGAGCTTGTTGCAGCAGGATTGCACTAATAGATTTCTGCAATGTATCACTTTATCTACTGTTTTATTTGTTCTGCAATGTATCACTTTATCTACTGTTTTCTTATTTCTGCAATGTATCCCTTTAACTCTTTTATTTGTATTTCTGCAATGTATCACTTTCTGTACTGTTTTTATGTAACGAACTGTTATGTTTTGTTAACTGTGTATTTCTGCAATAATTATAATGTTATGTTTTAATCTGTAATTAGTTAAATTACAAATATAAATAAAATACTCCGCTTAAATTCTCCGCTTAAATACTCCGCTTAAACCGAAGAACACATCGTCCACTAACTACTATTCTCCGCTATAATACTCCGCTCAAATTCTCCGCTTAAATACTCCGCTTAAACTTGCAAAGAACACACCCTTAATCTTCAGTAATTGGAAAGCCTGTTCAAAATATAAAGAGCAACTTCGTTAAATAACAAATATTTTTATGTGTAGGAGCAATTAAAGGTAGCGTGATGCATAAAATGTAGTAAACGTATACTGGAAGTAGAGCGCCATTTAGTAATTGTTTGAAATGGAATATATCCCCAAAATAAGTGCTGAAATAACGAAATAAATACCTTTGTATGAGCAGCAGCACAGCGGTTGAATATTTGAACATCAACCGCATGCTCTTTTAATTAGCTGTATAATCCACTATTCATTTAGGATTTCGCTACTATTCTTCACTTAGTTAACACATATTTCTCTAAAAGAGAGAATGAATCCAAGCTCAAAGGGTAAAATTCATGTTGTGGAGGAATTTTGATTCAAGACCGCTCAAATCAAAAATCCCCAACGTCGCGGAAAACGAGATCGTGGTAATAGTGCGAAAACAACCAATCGAACAATCTCAATCTTATCCAAGCCAATCACAATCACCAAATAATCGAAATAATAGAGCAATAACGAGAAACTAAATCACACAGGGATTTATAGTGGTTACACCGACGTCTTGTCAGTGTACGTCCGCTTTGAGAAAGAAACCTTTATTAATATCAATAGAAGAGTACAAGAGATTGATTACAATGATCAAATTTACTAGAAAAAATTGATTTTATGGAGAAAAGAATTGAAGAAGATTAGAATTGCCAAAACCCTAATTAGAATAAATCTTGATCTAATCTCTTGATTTTGTGTTATCTCCTTTTGACTTGATGTAGCTTATATAGGCATAGAGAAGTATATGGAAATTCCCAAAATTTCCTCCAGATCCAAAATATCCTCCAGATCCAAAATATTCTCTAGATCCAAAATATCCTCCAGATCCAAAATATTCTCCAGATCCAAAATATTCTCTACAATAGTATCGCATACTTCAACACTCCACCTCGATACTATATCCATCTACATCACAACCTTCAATGCACCCAAGCATTTCCTTCTATCTTCAATCAAGAAAGCTTGAATGTTTCCCCAATGAACTCCGGCATAGCCACCGCCCATTGCACTTCACTAACGAGTTCTGGCATAGCCCCCACCCGTCAATAAAGTGTTGAAACATCCAACTCCTAAACCAGTCCCACCGAAAGACAATGTGCTCGGGAGTGAAAACGAGTACTTAACATGAAGATAGAACAACAACCTCTCACCGATACTCTTCTACACCCAAGTTTCTCTCTTAACTGTGCCACCTCGTGGCACCTAACATCTCTCCAAGCGAATTAAGTTCGAGCAATGCTCGAACTTCCCAATCGGCAATGTCTTAGTGAACATGTCCGCCGCATTATCCTTTGTGTGCACTTTCCGAAGGCATACTTGCTTGTCTTCGTCTATGGCTACTAGAAATGACTCTCTCACTTCAATATGCTTCGTTCGTGAGCTAAACGCCAAATTCTCCGCCAAATGTATAGCACTTTGGCTATCACATCGAACATCAATACTCTCATGTTCGGAACCCAAGTCACACAATAGTCGCTTCAAATAGAGTGCCTCCTTTGTCGCTTCCACAGCGGCTATCAACTCCGCCTCCGTAGTGGATAAAGCAACTACGGTCTGCAATCTCGATCTCCAACTAATGGCTGTACCACCAAGAGTGAAGACATATCCGGAAATTGATTTCCTTCGATTCCTATCACCGGCGTAGTCTGAGTCACAATAACCAACTAACTTGCAACTCAATCCATCGCTACCACAAAAACCAAGACCATGAGATGTTGTGCCTTTCAAGTATCTCAATATAGCCTTCACGGCTTTCCAATGCGATTTCCCCGGATTAACCATATACCGACTAACCACCCCGATGACATTTGCAATATCGGGCCTTGTACACACCATGGCATACATTAAGCTACCAACCGCACTTGCATATGTCACCTTTGCCATATAAGCCTTGTCTTTCTCTCCAATAGGTGATCCCTTATCCGAAGGCTTCATATGTAAAGGTAACGGTGTATTAAACGCCTTTGCATTCTCCATGTTAAACCGGCAAAGCACCTTCTTAATGTACTCCTTTTGAGTCAATCTCAACTCAAAACGCTTTCGGTCCCTTACAATCTCCATGCCTAAGATCTTCTTTGCTTCTCCAAGGTCTTTCATCTCGAACTCCGCCTTTAATTTCTCTTTCAACTTGTTGATTTCTGCCTTGTCCTTAGAAGCAATGAGTATATCGTCCACATACAAGAGTAAATACACCCAACAATCATTTCCTAACCTCTTGAAGTAAACGCAAGCATCCTTGATGCTTCGATGGAAGCCACTTTCAAGCATGAAATGATCAAATCTCTTGTACCATTGCCTAGGTGATTGCTTCAAACCATATAGTGATTTCTTCAACTTGCAAACCAGTTCTGACTTACCTTCTACAACAAACCCTTCCGGTTGCTTCATGTAGATGTCTTCATCCAAGTCTCCATGCAAGAAGGCGGTTTTCACATCTAGTTGCTCCAACTCTAAGTCGTAAATAGCAACTAATGCAAGTAGTATCCAGATAGAAGTATGCCTCACAACCGGTGCGAAGCTCTCATCATACTCCTTTCCTTTCCTTTGTGCAAACCCCTTAGCCACTAGCCTAGCTTTGTATCTTCCATCGTCCTTCACCTTATATATCCATTTGCACCCAATAGCACGGTTTCCTTGAGGAAGTGGAACCAACTCCCAAGTCTGGTTCTTCATCAACGATTGCCTCTCTTCCTCCATGGCGCAAATCCACTTCGAGCTATCACTCGAACCCATGACGTCATCAAGGTCCATCGGCTCATTTTGGACTACATGAAGAGCATTGTCCAAATTCTCACAAAAGCTAAGATAGTTCCAATCACCATATCTTTCGGGTGTCCTTATAGCACGCCGACTAACCCAAGTAGCAATACCATCACCCGGTCTTCCTTCAGCTCCACCTTGAACTGAATCTTCTCTAGGCTCGTGCACATCACCAACACTACTAGAGGAATCCTGTGGACTATGTGATGTAACATCAACCGCATTCACCTCACAAGCACCTCCAACAACTCTACTCTCTCTAGGTCTGAAAGTGGGAATAACTTCCTTCTCCTTTGATTCACCATGAACCAAATCCGGAACATCCGATGAGCCTTCGTTCCCCTTGAACATAGCCGACTCATCAAAAGTAACATGACGAGAAACCATAGCCTTCTTCGTTTCCGGATTCCAAATCCGATAGCCTTTGACGCCATCCATATATCCGAGAAAAATCCCTTTGAAAGCTCTAGGCGAGAGCTTATCATTCTCCGGATCATGCACATAAACAGGACTGCCAAATACACGAAGATAACTCAAGTCAATGCTCTTCCCTTTCCACACTTCCTCCGGAATTTTGTTATCAATAGCCAAGCACGGAATTCGATTAATAATATGCACCGCGGTTGACAAAGCTTCGGCCCAAAATCCCTTAGACAAACCCGATGTCAATCTCAAGCATCGAGTTTTCTCTAGTAGAGTTCGGTTCATTCTCTCCTCCACTCCATTAGATTGCGGATCTCCCGGTGTAGTAAAATGCCTCTGAATACCATGATGCTTGCAAAAATTCAGAAACTCTCTGGAAACATACTCGCCGCCATTATCAGACCTAAGAACCATCAAAGATTTTTCACTCTCATTCTCAACAAGAGCCTTCCATTCTTTGAATCTTGCAAATGCCTCCGACTTGGCCTTCATTACATACACCCAAACCTTCCGAGAAAAATCATCAATGAAAGAAATATAATATCTTGCTCCTCCCAAAGAAGCTACAGGCGCTGGTCCCCAAACATCCGTGTGCACATACTCAAGAATCCCTCTTGAATCATGTTTTCCTTCACCGAATGATACTCTAGTTTGCTTCCCCATGACACATTCCTCGCAAAACTCCAACTTGCTGAAACTCTCACCATCAATCATCTCCCTTCGACGAAGAACATCTAAACTCTTCTTCGAGACATGACCCAATCTCAAATGCCACAGCCGTGTAGCATCTAAGCCACGAGAACTATCAACACTGACACAAGTTTCGCCTTGCACGGTCACTCCTTGAAGCATATAAATACCATGAGTTCTAGCACCCCTCATAACCACAAGCACACCCTTCGAAACCCTCAAGCTATCACTCTCAATCGTGATCTTGCAACCTAAAGAATCCAACTGTCCCAAAGAGATAAGTGACTTCCGTAGTCCCGAAACATAGCGCACATTAGTAAGAGTACGAACCACTCCGTCAAACATTCGAATTTGCACGGATCCAATGCCCTTCGACTTGCAAACTGCACCATTTCCCATAACAATTGATTTTCCTTCCCGTTCAACATAAGAAGAAAAACAATTCCTATTAGGCGTCATGTGATATGAAGCCCCCGAATCAAGCACCCAATCGCTGCCCGAAACATCTGATGCTACTGCCGACAAAACATCTACGTCTCCTTCACCAACATCTTTCTCCACCGCAACTGATGAAGATGCTACTTCCTTCTTCCCCTTCTCTGGACAATCATTCTTCCAGTGACCAGGTTTCTTACACATAAAGCACTTTCCATTTCTTTCCTTTGATTTTCCTCTTCCACCGGGCTTCTTAGACTTAGAACGCCCCCGGTTTCACTTCTTCTCTGACTTTTCTTTCTCCGCAAATAAACCTTGACCATTACCAGCACCACTACTACCATCACTCAGCTCCTTCATCTGATCTCGCAATTCCTCACTAAGAAGACCCGTCTTGACATCATTTAGAGTCAATGTATCCCGGCCATAGATCAAACTGTTTGAGAACCCAGTATAGCGCTCAGGCAATGAACATAGCAATATCATCGCCTTCTGCTCCTCCTCAATCTTCAAATCTACCGCCTTCATCTTCATTAGCAAATCATCAAACACATTTAAGTGCGCCTTTAGCGAAGTTCCTTCCTTCATCTTGTAGGTAAAGAAAGTCCGCAACAAGATCTGTCGATTTGTGAGTGATTTCTTCATATACAACTCCTCCAACTTGTTCCAAATACCTTTAGCAGTCGTCTCACCACTAATTTCGGAAATAACATTCTCTTCCATGGCAAGTTGAAGTGTAGTGAATGCCCACTCTTCCATTTCTTCTCTCTCCACATCTGAGATGTCCTCTGGCAATAAATGTGTATCAAACACTACGCGATGTACCCGATTCCGCCTAAGAACCGCTTTCATCTTCCACTGCCACTTTTCGAAATCATTATCGTCATTCCACTTGTCGATAACCAATTGTGAACCAGCAGCTGCATACGACCCACGTACATAAGGAGCTACACCACTTGGACCAACTGTTGATGAATTATTTGAACCTGATTTCGGCATTTCTATAACTATCTACCAACAACAATGCTCTGATACCAAATGTTGTGGAGGAATTTTGATTCAAGACCGCTTAAATCAAAAATCCCCAACGTCGCGGAAAACGAGATCGTGGTAATAGTGCAAAAACAACCAATCGAACAATCTCAATCTTATCCAAGCCAATCACAATCACCAAATAATGGAAATAATAGAGCAATAACGAGAAACTAAATCACACAGGGATTTATAGTGGTTCCACCGACGTCTTGTCAGTGTACGTCCACTTTGAGAGAGAAACCTTTATTAATATCAATAGAAGAGTACAAGAGATTGATTACAATGATCAAATTTACTAGAAAAATTTGATTTTGTGGAGAAAAGAATTGAAGAAGATTAGGATTGCCAAAACCCTAATTAGAATAAATCTTGATCTAATCTCTTGATTTTGTGTTATCTCCTTTTGGATTTGATGTAGCTTATATAGGCATAGAGAAGTATATGGAAATTCCCAAAATTTCCTCTAGATCCGAAATATTCTCCAGATCCAAAATATCCTCCAGATCCAAAATATTCTCCAGATCCAAAATATCCTCCAGATCCAAAATATTCTCTACAATAGTATCGCATACTTCAACAATTCAAAACTTTATTTATAAATTACTTTTGGGCTATGTATATTTTATGTCCATTATTGCTCTATCAACCCTTATTTTCGTTTGAGATTCTTATTCTATAACATTATTGGAATCTTCAAATTTGCAAAGTTTAATCTAGTTTAAGATTTTTTTAAGTAGATTTGCTACTGTTCCGTGCAAGGAAAACATAATAAAAAGTTCATGGCCTAAGTGTTGCATCAATGTCATTTGTCATGGACGCCTTTGTTAAATCTGTACATTTGTTTTGGGTTGTTAGTGATATATCTTTATTAACTCATTTTGCCTCTTTGGTGTGTGTATATATAGGAGGGACTCATAACCCTTCTACTCAAAATCACTTTGTAACCCCTTTAATCATTTGATTTTATAAATTAATTTACAGATCTAATGTGTTTCTCTCTCAGACTTTTTTCCTTCTCTCATTCATTAATCCATCAACTGATGATTCACTAAATATTTTCACGTAATCTAACGAATAATATGAAAGTGTGAGGCTGTTCATTCACATTGAAACTTTGAGGCTGTTCAATCACATTATAAGTGTCATGTATATAAAAATATTTGTCCTTTATAAATATTTAAAACTGCTTTCCTACCATATCAATTTATCACAGTGTAGAACCGATTTATCAAGGATAACATGATTTACTAATAGTAACTCTAAAAATGCATTTGCTAATATGGTTTTGAGTAGGCTGATTTGTAAGATATGGTAACGGATAAATAGGTATACGTTCGAATTCAATTGCTTGTTTTGTACAAGCCATAGAACTTTCTTTTCTTGAAGCACACTTGGAATTATTGGGCTCTTCAAGTTTCGCAAAGGGTACAGTTGTTCATGTGTCGCCACACTAATAAGGTTTGTACTCAGTTTTAAAACTATTGTTTTTTAAGTGTATTATCTAAATCTACTGGTGTTTTACGCCAAGTTTGGATGTAACCTCTGCTGCTTGCTCTAACTAATATCATTTATGCTTCATACAAACAATTTAGCAAATACTTTGAGCCTGATTGTTTTGATTGGTATATGTATTTCACTCGAAATATCCAAGGTTGTACACTTTTACTGTCTGGATACCCGTAAAAATTGTTAGTTGATGTGGATGTGTACCTAATAAGTGCAAAATAATCTATCAGGTTACACAAATTACCTAGGTTTCACCACTAAACTCCAGCTTTTGAGTGAAACAACTTTTTTTGTTCCTAAATGCAACTTCAGTATGGAATATACATAATTTATATACTCGAATATTTGATATTTTCCAGTGTTAATCAATTTTTTGTTCAAGATTTTATGTTTTCATCTTTTGTTCATGTTCCTTGGCAATATCGCTTTTTTAAGCAATTATGTATTAACTAAATAGAAACTTAAAAAAAAAATAGTAATACTGTATTTTTAGAAATAAATTGCATCCATTATGTTAATACTGATTTGAAACTGATTTTTTAACAGACTAATGACTATGAGGAGGGTAAAGTGTCAGTATTTTTAACTTTATGTAGTATTGAGTTCGAGGTTGTGATGGTTTTTATTATATCATTTTACTTTTTTTATATAAATTAAAATTAGTACAACATTTGGATTGATAACGCGATTGAAATTAATTATTTCAAGAATAATTATAAGTTTGGGTGGGATGTGAATGTACATAAGATATTTTGTTTCCTCCATTTGACAAGCATTCAACTCAACACGTGTCGCAATTAATTAGGTGATTTTAAGAAACTGCCAAAATTTTACGGAAAATTGCAATTTATTATGAATATTTCATGTTAGGTATAAGTATAAATATAAGGGAATTTTTGAGAAAAATTGGTTCTCGCATATCAACTTTACTCTTCTAACCAAATTCATTGTCTTCCCACAATAATAAATAAAGCACCTAATGTTGCTACATCATTCTGTTGCTTTGTTAGGTTCCTCCAAAGTATGAAAGTACTAAACTTTCTAATGCATTTAATTTCAACTGTGTTCTATACTAAGTGGAATAATTTGTATTTAAGTTAAGAAACCATTTTTTTACCTGATAAATGATTTTTCTTCGTATATAATATCCCTGCTTTTCTCTTATTTTTTTTTTTTTTTTTTGTATTTCTCCTATTATGTAGCATAGAAAAATAATTGAATTATATTGGGAAGGGAATATTTTTATGGACAGTAAAAAAAATTAACCATTGTTCTACATTAGTTGTTTTTTCAAATCTGAGTGTTGTTGAAGACTTAAGTAAGAAGCAATCAACAATAATTTTGCATTGACCTTGAATAATGATAATTATGGAGTAATCAATAACATATAAAAAATAGGTTTATTCAACAGTTGCATGTTCCTATATGTTTCATTTAGAATATTATACATTTTTGTTGCATTCTATCGCATTGGCACGATAATTATAAATTTACTTCCCAATTATACACAACCTTAAATTGCAAAGTGGAATTCTGAAATGTTTGCGTCTCAATATCTTAATTATAGTGATTCCATACTGTACAATTCCCTTGAAATATTGTTTTAATAAATTTTTCCTCCAGTTTCTTTGTAATATGCAATAGGAGTCAAATATGATTTTTAATGAAATGGTTCACAGTCCATAATAAAAAATTCAGGTCGTTTTATATTAAATAAATTTCTCATTAAATACCTGCATTGAATGTTTCCTTAACTGCATGTCAAAAATTCTCCTTTTCCATCCACAAATAAATATGCCCAAAAAATATGACTAGTAGCCAACAGAAAAAGTAAACATTTTAATATTGATTTCGATTTGATACTTTTTTTTATGGTCAATACTTATTTTTATAGAATATTATGTTGTGTTATGACAGTTATATGTGTTCTACGAGTAGATTGACAAATTCTCAAGTGTCCAGGAGGATTCAATTAGCATAATTTATATTGTGGTTTCATGATACGAGGCTCAAATTTATCATATACTACAAAACTTTCGTTTAGTTCACTAGATACATATTCTCTCCTTGTGCATTCACCATACAATATTGAATTTCATTCTAGATGCCTGTATCGTTTCAACCTCCTTTAGTTTTTGAGTGTTAAATTCTAAGGAAACACAATATTGAGTTTGTTGAAGTTATAAATTACCATCAGTAGCCATCTAAGTCCTATTATGTTGATACGTTGCAATTGGTAAATTATAAGCTGCATTTATTACTAGAAGCTGACAGTAATTTAAGCCTAAACGTGCCCGAAATAATCAACTAAACCGCAGCATGTCAAAAAATAGACATATATGTGCATGATGTTTAATCCAAGTATATTTAATTTCCATGCATATTTCTCATTCTGCTTCACACGGTTTTCTCTGTATATAACAATGTATCTACTGTAATGAATTTAATTCATTTATGTATGTATATAAAAATTTCTCTTAATTAATTTTCCCACGTATGCTTGCTACAAGAGGTACTTAATTCGTCTGTGTGTGTATGTAAGTATGTGTGTGTGTGTGTGTCTATATACATACACACACACACACACTACAAATCGTTAATTTTGTAGATAGATTTTGGAGATATCTTAGCCAAGAACAACATGATGCATGAGTTAAAATAACTCGAAATTGGAAGGGGAGAGTGCCTTTGATTTGGGTCACCTTCCATTAAGGTAAGAAATTCAATGTATTTTAGGCTAAAATTATGCAGTCAATATTATACTGTATTTAGTTCAACTTTTATTTCACATTTACTTCAAAACTAATTATTGTTGGTTTTATTTCCTGTCCATTACTAAATCATAAGTTGATATTCTCTAAACTTATATATTTCTTAACGACGTGCTTCTCTATTTTACCTAAAAATCATTCACTTATATAGTTATTGGTGCATAGTTATGTTTTTAAAAGACATAATACATAATTTAACAAATTACAATTTCATATTCCCTAGGTTGTTCATTATTCAATTCATTGTATATGTCAGAACTGTATATGTTTATCATGTACATTGTTTCTTTAGAAATTGTTCGTCAAATATTTTTATAGGTGTTAGTATTGTTGTATCAAGCCATATTTATAAATTTAACCACCATTTCTCTATCCAAAAGGTATCACCTTTAAATGGTAAAATATGATTCAGATTTTGTTGGGCTTCTATTGATGAAATTTTCACGGCTTTATAGCATATTTTTAAAAGAATAAAATAATATATTACTTTTACTCATGAAAGTCTTATGTTTTTAGGAAGCCGATAAATTAAAAATTTGACTTTTTCAATATTTGTTAATTTGAATTTTCCTTTCTTCAAATAGAGTTACATGAAAGAATTATTTTTCCATCACATTTTGTTTTTTTCCTTTGAAAAAGCAAAATGTTCTGTTGTATTGTCAAAAGAATCTAAGCTAAGCGTATTTGTCATTAAGTAATGATTACACAGCAAGCATTACTGCGCTAACGCTATTTGTCCTGGGATTGGAATTCCACTTTGCAAAATAACTAACATGGGATTTTTTTTTTTTTTTGGGTGTATGCTTTCATGAACGAAAGTTGACCATGTATTTTTCTAAAGCTAAAGCCATGTGATTGGTGTAATTATTTCTTTCTATTTTTCAGTATATGTGAGCTAGAGTATACAATAATGATCGGGTTTTGCATAAGTGGACTCATAATTGCCTTTGATTCATTATGTATTTTTTTCTCTTTATTTGGTGTATATCTATAATTTTTGCCTTTTGCCACGTGTTCAATACTGTTATGAGCTGAAAATGCTATTTTGTTCAATTTGCTAATTAATGGCAGCTAAAGTTATGCCACTACGGATTGCCTCTTTGTCCATATATGTGTTCGTGTATAGATCAAAGTGATGGGTCACGAGTGTAGAAAATTTACATTTATTTTACTGATTTAGTTGCAAGTTTGCTATGAATGTCTTTCTGAAAGATTGTTGTAATGGTGTTATTTGGTATATTTCATATTTTGTTTTGTTGGATTCATTTATATTGTCTTACATTTCATTCCATTAGTATGAATTTCAGGTTTGTATTTGAGTTTTATTAGATAATATCATCTATATTACTAACTACTATTTCACGTACACTGTAACAACTCGTATTTCGATAACATATTAAAACGAGAATCAAGGCAGAATTTAATTTTAAATTCTGAATCAAGTAAAACGGGCTATGCCATTGCGTTCGTCTCGGAAAAATACGCGAAATAGAGTCCGAAATTTTGTAAATCGGAGTCCGTATGACCCGGTTAAGGCCCAAAGAAGTTTTCGGGAAATTTGAATTTCGAAACATGCAGAGATGGGGCCAGGCGGGAAAATTCCCGCCCAGACAAGTCGACTTGGCTATCGACAGGGCTGTCGACTTGCAAGTCGACAGGCATGTCGACAGGCAAGTCGACAGGGCTGTCGACTTGCCCTGTCGGCTGATTCTGGCCTGGTGCACCTATTTTCTATCTTGGCTAGGTTTTTGGGCCTGGTTTGAAATCTGACGGTTCAGGTTGGTCCTAGGGTTAATCTAAGGGTCCTAACTAGCCTAATCTTCTATAAATAAGCCCCTAACCCCCCCTAAACCCTCATTATTCACTCATGTAACTAAACTATGGCCAAATTTCTACTCTCATGGCCTCCACTCAACTATCCTAGCCTCCACTTCATTTGTATGAGAGGTTTCATGATCATGAGAATATTAGAGAGTCCCTATGTTAGTATGAGAGCTCCTCAAGTTGATTTCAAGGCAAAAGTTTTGGTCTTTGTTCATAAAGATGGTGTATTTGTTGATTTGAAGCATCCATCTTTGTGTTTTTGGGTGATGGCATGCATAGGCTTCATTACAAGCTTTAGTTTAATCGATTTAGGCCTTCATAACAAAGTAAGCCCTTCCCTACTCTTAGATATTAACTATGAAGTTAAATGTTCATGTTGCAAGTTTGGGTTTGATCATTGAGAATGATATATGCTATCATGTCATGCAAGTCTATGAAGTCATTAGCTTGATCTTATGAGCAAAAAGCCACAACCTTTATGTTGAAATGTTGCATTATGCAACATGAGAACCTTCATAATCATTATGTCAACTTGCATATGAAGTCATAATCCTTATATGATGATATATGTGAGTTTCTAGCCATCATTCCATGTCTTTTGTCACCATGATTCGCTTATGTACCAAGTTTGGGTTGATGCATGTTTTTGAGGCTTAAGAATGTAACATGCAAGCTAATGAACACATTTGTGCCTCATTTGCCACCATGATTAACTTGTGGCTTAATACCCATTTTTGTCATTCCTTTGCCAAGTCTCTTCTTTTAATCCATCACGTTGTTGCGAACGTATATGCTAGTTTAAAAAGCGTTGGGGTCACATTATGGGGAAACATAATGACATGAATATGACTTGGGTAAATGGGTATAAACATGACAACATGTAACGTTAAATATGACATGTGTTTATACTTGAAAACATGACTTGAAGTATAACATGGAAGTTGACATGTAAGTATGCATAAAAACATAAGCTTGGGAATTTACCTATTAAGTTAGGTCTACCCATTGGGAATTTACCTATTAAGTTAGGTCTACCCAATTGCTTGAAAACTTGACTATGAACATGACACTAGACTAAACATGAAAGTGGCCAACTCGAGGTTGGGTTGAGTTTGCAACGTAAAACTACCCGGAACCGACCGGCCTAACTAGTAGTTGCAAACAATAGGACCCAATGTGAGAAGTTGGTCATGTTGTGCTTGAACCCGAGGTTAGACCAAGTTGTGGTGTAAAGCTACCCGGAACCGACCGGCTTAACTAGTAACCACAACAAAGTCTAATGTGAGAGGTTGGGGTGCATTAAGTAATTAATGCCACATGATAGGGTTAAGTTAATTTGATTAATGACTCTTAACCAAATATGACATGGGTAAATGGGTTAAGTAAATTGGTTAGGCTAATGATACTTAACAAAACATGACAAGGTTGGGTAGGTTAAGTGATTTGATTTGCCTAATGACGCTTAACCATTTTTATACGACTAGTGGACGGGGATTAAGTTAACCAACGCTTAATCAATCCAACATGATAATTTGGCAAGGTTAAGTAAGTTTTCTTAATGACACTTAACCATACAAGATGATTAGGGGATGGGGTTAAGTAATTTACGCTTAACTAATCCGACACGGTAATTAGATGGGGTTAAGTAATCCACACTTAACTAATCTAAACACGGTAATTCGATGGGGTTAAGTTAAACACTTAACCAATTTAAACTCGGTAATTCAATGAGGTTAAGTAACCAATACTTAACCAACTTAACGTGATAATTTAATGGGGTTAAGCAACTTATACTTAACCAATTATACATGATGATTTGATGGGGTTAAGTAACTTACACTTAACCAATCTAATACGCGGACCTGATAAGGTTAAGTCACAAGACCTTTTTAGAATATACTTAACCATTGTAGTACGATTAGAGGATGGAGTTAAGCCAACCTATACTTAACCAATCCGACTCGATAATTTGATGGGATTAAGATAATCTATGCTTAATCGATCTAGCAAGATAATCCGATAGGATTAAGGTAAGCTAGTACTTGACCAATTTGACTTGATAGGGTTAAGTCATGAGCCTCTGGGTACACTTAACCAACTTGTGGGACTAAGTCTTGAACTTAAATACTTAGCCAATCTTTGACGTGATTCGTGGGCGGGTTAAGTCATGGACTTGAATGATAACACTTAACCCAATAGACAAACCCTAGCTAGAAGAACTAGGTAGAAAACCGTGGTTAATCAAGGATAACGGGAAAGGAAGCTAAGTGGTAAACCTTAGTTAAGGGTAACTAAGTAATAATTCTTAGCTAAGGACATAGGACTAATTCTCAAAACGATGAGTAACCTGATACGGTAGGTCATCGCTTAGTATACGAGGGGGAGCAAGTTATCTGACTTGGATAAAAGCTCCAGCGCACTGGGTGCCGAAGTGGAAGCTTCGGGGGACGTGAGGATATTCTTGGGATCCCTCTGTGGGCTGCCAGGTAATTATACTAGGTCCATGAGTGGTTAAGGTCTGCGTTAGAAGGACCAAGAGTATGCCTTGGTTGCTATGCGAGCAACCTAAAGACTGGGATGGCTAGCGTGGAGTCGACGATTCTTGTTTTTGCCCTGGATAGCGCATCGCCAACTACCTACCATCTTTAGTCAATCGTGTACGTACGGAAAGGCAGGGAACCCCCAACAGACCATGTGCTTGCTATCGAGTCATGGGTGAGGTTGGCCCGTAGGAAAGTGGGCTATAGTGGGGCCGTGGAGTGGTTCTTATACATGATTTTTCTTGGATTGCCTTTCAGTAGTTGAGGGAGGGGTCACGTGGGACCATAGCCACGGGTACAAAAACAGACCTTGATATCTGCATCGGCAGACGATTTAAAGCTCCCGACCGAGTTCCGTATTTCTTGATTTGCCCTGGTATGGAACTCGGATGGCACATTGGGGAACATGTGCATCTAGACATGGAAAACGATTCACGATACATACGTGGGATCAAGGGCGCGGTTGACGGGTGGCGTAATCCCTAGTGGTCCTAGGTGGCCAAAACCCAAACCGAGACACGGAAACGTTCATTAGGTAGCATAATCCCTAGCGGTCCTAGGTGGCATAAATCCTAAGTGGACGCGCGATAGTTCATGGTAAGGAAACACAACTACATCAAGGGTTGCAGTCCAAAACAACTTCAAGGATAAACCGTTTACATGGGAAAGCCCGTACAGCCTACGGCAAAGAACTGAACTTATACATGGAAAGAAACATATGAGTTGAGTAACCTATATATGCAGCATATTAGGTTGACAGGGACCATTACACGACTTTTAAGTAAGGGTCATTCACGGATAACACGTAATACAGTTGGGATACTAGTACGGTAGGTGCAGAGCAGATATACAGGATAGATACCATGGGACGTTATACGTGATAGATATCTTGGGATATTATACTTGATAGGAACCTGACGATGTGATACCTTGTTTTGTCTTGACATCGTAATTTATCATGACATCTTAGTTTATCTGAGTTCAGTAGTTCATCCTGTTATTTTGATTTAGCTTATCTATCTTGTTATCATGCTTATGTTCATCTCAGTTTCTCATGTCAGTTAACTTTACTAGTTTTTATACTAATAGTAGATAGGGCTTACTCAGTCTTTTTGACTGACCTGTTTTGTTTCGCCTCTTTTCTTCCGTTTCCCCCCCCAGGTTACAGGGAGGGAACACTGCTGTTTAGTTCGGACTTCTTCTGCTTGAAGGTCATCATGGATGGCTTGGACTTTTCCTGGCTATGGCTACTTTACTGTTTTTATTTGGGGAATAATTTATGAAAAAGTCTTTATGCTTCTTTACTATTGCAAGACAGGTTTTGATGTACTCTGATGTAAAAGGCTTTAGAGTATTCATGTTTATGAAAGTTCGATTTTACTTCCGCTATTTTATATGTTCTGTCTTGTGATATTTCTGTGCATGTTTACCAATAATGCCCCTCTAAAGCTAGTGCATTCCTTTGCGAGTGACCCTAGCGGAGGCGGGGTGTTACATACACTCACTGCTTATTAATTGTTACAAGTTGCAAAAGACTGGGGCACCAATCCAATCTGGGTTCGATGAGGTATACTGAATAGAAGGATGGTTTGAAGCAGGACGAGCTGAATGCAAGAGAGTTGCAGACTGGAGAAATGTTTACCGTATTGTGCATAAACCAACTGACCTGTACGTGAAGAACTAACCAAGCTCATGTCATATTCTCTATACTGTTGGATACTTTTCAAGTATGGAGGGTCTAAGTCCTTTACTGTGTATATAATAATAAATATTAGCGATGTAAGTACATTAGATTTTTCAAGGTTTAGGAGATGTATTGTATGTATTTCATGAATTAGCATACTCTATTTCTGCATAAATAGTTCATTCAGATTTTGAAACTTGGATTAAATGTTTGATACCATACAGTTAGTGTTGCTACCCATTATACGAATCTGTGGGACAGTCTCTGAAAGACATCCATGCTGTTTTAGAGTAATAAGGTGGTTATGCACACCATAAATTCATGCATGTATTGCTATAATGGAAATTTTGTAATGTGTATGAATCAAAAGATGTAACCATTATAACCTCCATTACAATCAAATAAATGAAATATGATATTAACTTGGTTTAAGCTCACACCAAAAGTAGGAAAATAGTGGGTTTTTTGTTTACAAAGAAGCAAAATACATATTTGGTCTAAAAAAAATAGCATGAGCATTACGTTTCCGACAACTTTGTGATATTAACTTGATTGTATGGGGTAGAAATTCTACTGTTATGTGTTGATGGTTGGATATCTGTTTTCAATGTTTGATTCACTCTCTTACCGAACTTAGATGTTTTTAGCTTATTGATGTCATTATTCTTTTGTATTTAGCTCAATTAGTATTAGAACTAAATTAATTTTGTTGTAGTTCCGACTACTGTAGTGCTTAACCTTGACAAGTATGACAAACTCAATATCATTTTACTATTAATTGATTTTCAATCTACTTCTAAGTTTTAAAATTTTAAACCATGCCCATGTGCGAAATACAGTATTTTGTTAAAACTTCTCATACACAATTTAAAATAAGTTTGTTTTATTTGTGTAAACTATTCTAGTGTATAATCATGAAAAATAAAAAATCAAGGGATTATTAAGTTGACATTGTCATGAATATTTTAGGAAAATTATTTAGCAAAAGAACAGAACATCTATAAGTACCCTAAAAGTGGCAAGATTCAAATTACATATATTAGACCAAATTTACACGGTTAACCAAAGTTAAAATGCTAACCTTATCATTTTAAAAGAAAAATAGATTGAAAGTTAAATACAAAATGGACATTTGACACCAAACACCAAATAATATATGAAATAATTGCAAATAAACACGTCATATGTTGTAAAAGTGGCAGAAAATGGTTTGCAGTGGGTACTTGAGAATTGGCATAAAGAAGAAGCCTTCAAGTTTATTGTCCAATCAGAGAATCATATAGCCCTTTCATGGAAGAATGGAATTAATTTTATCCATGTTTATTCTACATGATTCATCGCTAAAACTTAATCTTACCGATCAGCGCCTTGATCTTGATCTATTTTTAATCGATACCTACGTTTAAAAACTATTCTGAGCAAAATAAATGCTTCTTTTATGTATGTTTCTTTAGTGCTTTTATGGTCATTTCTGTACTGTATAAAACACAAAAACATCAGCTTATTAAATTTTGGAGGGAAAAAGGTCATTGTTGGTACAATTTGAAGAGAAAGTTAAGCATGACTCCAAACTTGATTCCTCTTAATATCTGTATTACTATGTGAAGCAATTTTTGATAAGCAAGCATCAGTATAAATCTTATTAGTAACTTTGGTTATTGCATTAGACTGCAAACAACGTTTTCCAATATAGAAACATAACTTTATTAAAGTATCAATCCATGTCAACATTTGAATTTAGAAAGGAGATTAGAGGGGGGTAGAAAGAGATTAGACCAAATTTACATGGTTAACAAAATTTACAAGTTAAATTTACATTTTTTCAGTTTAATATATAGTAAATTTTCATACAATCTACGGAAATTTAGATCTCCTTTATGAAGCTTTTATTTCATGCAATTCACATGGTTAGATTCATCTATTTACTTCTTTGCCTTTATTTCTTTATCTGTAGGTAGTTTCAGAAAGATTGAACCATGCCACATCCCTGTTATTACAACGTTGATTTCAGCTCTGAAACCTTAGCACCTTCTGTTCTTTTTCAACTTTCTTCTCTTATGTATTCACGTGGAATTCATATACAACAATTTTCCTATTCAATAAATTCAACTTTCTTCTCTTATGTATTCACTTGAAATTCATATAGAGCAATTTTCCAGTTCAATAGTATCAACTTTCTTATATATATATATGTATGTATGTATGTATGTATGTACGTATTTTTGTTTTTGAAGTTAACAAAATCAACAAAATTCTAATGTGAATAGATAGTGCACTAACCACTGTTAGTGCACTAAGACTGTAATTTAGCATTGTCTTTTAGAAGTCAACTACATCAAACATTTTTATTTCAAAATTAGCAACTTTGGTTTTGATATGTTTGACGAAAATGCATGGTTTAAGAGCCTTCTGATATAACCTACTGACTACCGTTCATTTGAGTTCAATCATTTCAAATACAAAATATGTACATTTATAATGCCCAATTGAGTTCTTTTCTTCATCTTAGATTTTGAGTTAAACTATCATGTTGATATAGCTATAACAATGCAATGATCTATAAGTAATGCATTTATATGTCTTTAATAAATGATATTTAAATCAATAGACCAATTAAGTTATAGTATAATTAGCTGTAGAGCTTTAGTTGAAATCATGGGTGACTTACCGTCAGACTGAGAACCACTATGCTTAAATTGTGAAACTCAAACTTAATCATTAGCAAGTAATTTAAGAAATTACGAGTGGGTTATATATTATAACTTTTAACTACTATGTTTTCTAAATAATTCAAAGTTTATATTTCTTTTAATGATACATTTTTTAGAAGAGAAATTTGATTTTGGTATGTTTATTCATTATACCATTCTTCTCTCTTGCAGTTTTGCACAATACAATTATCATGTATCTTTGTTTGTCTAACTAGGTTAGAGATCAAAACTATACTCATTCATTTTCGCAGGCTACATTATCACTGTAAGTTCATGGTTATAATTTATTTAGTGATTAGTCAAATGTGAAATAGTACCCTAAAAAGCATGAGCCTGAGCATTAGATGCCAGAAATATTGCATGTATGAATTTTGTTCTCCCTTTAAGTTTGGTTCACTTGATGTTCACCAAAGAAAATTAAAAGTCATCTTTATAAACTATATATTTGCTACCCATGAATTTTTACCTAAGATTGTTGTCTGTTTGAGTGAACATAGTGGCTGAATTTCATGTTTTGTTTTCTAACTATTTTCTCATTTAATTCACTTTTGTAAGTTGCATCAGATTTCATCTATAAGTTTGATTCATGTTATATTTCAAATGATTTTTGCGATTTCCGAGGCCCGTCAACAAAATTGTGAAGGGACAAATAAGGGCCATGGACAAATTTCCTAAGTTCCATGCATATAAATATGTCTGCTTCATTTAATTCAAATAAGGAAACAACAAAGAAGTTTTGTCATGATCATAATGTATTAACTGCACCATGTGTTTATCTGCAGGGCTAGAGCCGACAAGGAAAAATAGGTAGAAAAAAAGGTTTTCTGCGGTAGGTGAAGATTCATAGTCTTCTTCACAGTCAACCGAAATTAGTAGCTTTTGATTCTCCCTAATTATTGGATGTTACTCAAGTAGAAATGGTTGAGCAAGAGAAGTACGTTGTTTATCCCTGAAATCTGAGATTTAAGCAATGTGCACATATTGGTATCATGGCTGGTGGACAGATAGATTTAGGTTAGTGGAAATAAACTTCGTGGAAACCTCGGATCAATCTTGGCTGGAGTCGCTGATAATAATTTCCTCTTTGCACATGAATTTAAGGGTTATATCCCGTGGGATAGACTAGCATCGTGTTATATATATATATATATATATATATATATATATATATATATATATATATCTGTGGACAGGATCAAGGAGCCCCCAAAAATAAAGCACCCCAAATGCTTCTTAGTTTTCTCCTTTCATTTATAGTAAAAAAAGTGAGTGGAAGGTGAGAGAATAAGTGGAAGGAGAGAGGAATGAGAGAGGGAGAAAATGTGTGGTAGGAAAGTGGTAGGCGAAAGGGGTGCTCACTATTTGGGGAGACATTGAATCTGTCCCATATATATATATATATATATATATATATATATATATATATATATATATATATATGTTCCTCCTTTTTTGATCCATTCTACCTTGGAAACATAATTCTTTGAATAATAAAAAAATGTGACTAGAAGTCTGTAAATTATTTTGTATTCGGAAATTAATTTTGTTATTGTTCATTTTTACATTGTACATCTCATGTGTGTAGATATCTATGATTATATATTACATCCTTTTTGGGTTCACTAATTTCATGTACGTTAATTAGTTTTTCACTCATGAATTTTATCTTCTGAAATATGTCATTTTCAAATGCATTATGATAATAATTTCGTGTCATCCATAACCAAGAATAGCCATCTTGTTTAAACTCTTATTAGAAGCATCAAATATAGGATTCTCTAAAAAAACAAGTTTAAGAATCAGAAGCATAACCATGCATTAGTTATATCCCATTGATGTTGAACTTCTAATTCTGTCATGTACAAGTTCAATTAATAATATTGGAAGCTTCTACTTTTTCAACTTTCTCTAAAATTGCTAGGAATGTGCACTTTTTATACTTCTAAAGACATTTATCTTTATATCATTATTATTATTTTATTTAGCATATAGGAATATGATTGTGCAACTATTTTTATAGTCATTGAATATATTGACATGAAACACCGATTTATTATATATATATATGTCTATGTGTATATAAATATAATATTGGTTATATATATAATTTTTGGTTCAAGCGATATAAAAAAAAATATTTGGTTTTTCATATATGATTTTTTTTAATTTGTATCCAACACGTTAATATGTACGGAATTTCAAGCCCTTGATAAAGACAATGGTGTTTTCGTTACACTACAATCTACAATATATGTAACGATAAAAGGGTGAATGCTGCCTTATATTACAAAATTAGTTATTTCAGTATATATTTAAAATGCACAACAAATCATGTCATTTACAGCCGTGTGCGAAGCACGGGTTCACACTTGTTTGATTTATTAAAATATAGCTTATAATGGTAGCGTCAAAATCGTTGTTTAGATTTACAAAATATTTATTATAACGACAGCGTTAAAATCACTATTTCCAAATATTTTGTTTATATAAATATAACTTATAATGTTAGCGTTAAAATAGCTATTTAGATTTACAAAACATTTATTATATCAGTAGCATTATAATCGCTATTTAGATTATGAAAAGATTTATTGTAACAGTAGCATTATAATCGTTGTTTAGATTTATGAAAACATTTATTATAACAGTAGCATTATAATCGCTGGTCAGATTTATGAAACATTTATTATAACGATAGCGTTAAGATCGTTGTTTCCAAATATTTGGTTTATAAAAATATAACTTGTACTTAATAAATAAATTAATAAGTAAATAAACAATTAAATTTGATTCAAACAGAAAGTGATAATAACTACTTCCCTAAATTCGATACTATCAGATTCCAATAACTAACTCACTCTCGAATAATCTATATTCGATTATATTCCGAACTTCGGAATTTATCTATCATTTCAGGTTAATTCAAATTCCCAATTTCACTTTTGAACTTATCCTTTCCAAATCATTACCAAATTTCTTTATAACCATTCCAGTCTACAAAACGTTATCACAATTTATTTTACATTCCGAATTTTGAACTAAATGATTAACCATTTCCCTTTACATTTAATTTCCAATATGGATTCATATTTCAAAACAAAATTTCTTTAGAGATAGTCCATTTGCAAAATATTTCCTTTAAACCGTTATTCACTTTCATCGTGAATATATTTCTTTTATATATAATCAAATCAGTTTGATTTCTTACTTATAAATCATATCTTAAACCTAAATTCTATTTATAACTTCTATTTAGAATTTTACATACAAATCTCATTTTTATTCCAATCATTTAAAACCTCTTTTATCATTTCCTTTAAAATTTACTAAGTTCAAATCTATTTTCAAATACTGGTTTCAAAACGATTTCATTTTCCCATGTAAATTCATATTTGAACTTATATTTCAATTTATCTAATGATTTATAATCCACTTAATTTATATTTTTATTTATAACAAATTCTTGATTTTTCTACTTGAACAAACTTCTATTTTCAACTCTATTCGAAACTTTATTTCTATTTTGGAAATAAACTCCATTTTTAAATCCCAATTTCTTTTTCCACATTCGAAAATATTTTACGGTATATAAAATACCAAGTTCCTAAGGCCAATGAATTCAAACACAACATAACTAATCACAGATTATATCACATCATATAACACAACAAATGAAAACAGTAATAAAATTGTTGACGAATCCAGTTGGATCCCTCCAACCAATTGCCCTGCATCCACAGATGTTAATCAACATTTATTTCACATAAATATGAAATATCATAGTAAACAGAACTAATAACTGATTAGCGATATGATTGTATCAACCATTTCAACCAATTTTGTCAACCATTCATCCAAACAGCCATCACACAGTATAAAATTACTATATATAAATTTAAACTACTGATCCCATCTCTAACGAGTTATTCTCATTGGATATTACTAATCCAATCTCCGATGAATTCTTTCGTTCGGTTCTAATGTGTCTAGTTCTCGAGCTCTGTAAACCAAAGCTCTGATACCAAATGAAACGACCCAAACTTCCCAGTAAAGGAAAGGGTAGATTGCCTTGAGAACAACACACATCAGAACACAAACAGAGGAACATTTTATTGCTGATTACAACAATTACATCAGAGTACAAGAATATAACAGAGTATGAACTTATGATATACATTGGAAACACAACAATATCAGAGTTTAAATTACATTTAAATAGCAGCGGAAAAATAATACAAATATACAACTGAAAGGAATACAAGGATACAGAGCTTTCCGAATACTGCTTCAACTATAAGCCAGGATCCTGTAAATATATCTGCAAAAAGCTACTCGACTGCCCGTGTGGAAAATATGGGCACCCGAGTTTGCCAGTGAAACAAACTACAGGTCAGTCATGGGACTGGTATGAGAAATCTTAACTTAACAGATCTAATAATAAGGCTAATCACAGGACCACGCCGCTAACGCGGAACGAGTTTACTCCATTGGATTGCCAGTGCATAAAATAAAGTAAAAATGTTAAACGACGCAATGCTTTTTAGAAAAATGAAACCATTATAAGACCTAAGTCCCATCACACAATGCAACGCAAACCGAAGGATAGGGTTTTACCTTATAATGGTCAAAAGATGCTTGATATGATAAAATGGAGTTAATATTAGTGGGTATATATTCTAATAAAAACATTTCAATCATAATGTATCAATCATAGACGGCATAGTACCCCATCCTACTATGTCGACATACTAGTTCTACAATCAAAACCGCAAGGTCGTATTGGAAATTGGATTTCCATCATGAGTCGAGGCTAGGGGCAAGCTCCTCTCCTATTCGAGACACTCTAGCAAATGCCTCAGCATCCCCCGTAGTGAACCCTTGGATGCGGTAGGGCCGGTCCCCGCCTATCGGCAGTGGATTAGTTATGCCTGAACACACGTTTCCTGGTTCCTTTGAACCTATAATATGACCACTATCGACCTATAAAAATCCGAGGCGCCTCAAAATCCATCATCCACATAAGTAAAATGCCAGGCCGTGTTAAAGCACCGACAATACCACTAGCTAGAAAGAAACGTGTGCACTCCCTACGGTCCATATCCCGTTTTTGACTCATACCGGGGTGTGAGGCTCGCGAAGTCACGATATACACAAAGCTATGTCGTAATAGGCTATGCTTTGATCATCCCACAAGGCCCTGCTTTTCAACAAAAGCCTTGATCATTTGCATCTTGGCATGCCACATTGACAATTCACGCCATGCGATCAATCACTATTAATATATACCAGGGTGTTAAGTAGAGGATAAATCCTTTACCACCAAACAGACATACATTAACAGAAATTGATTTAATTCACATGGAACGAAATCCAATGTCAGACATGCATCCATTTACTAGCTTATGCTCTGGGTATGAGCGAAAACCAAATACGAACAATCAACAATAGTCCGAACGGCCACCACTGAAGCCCCTTCAAGGTAGCTACTCCTATCAGGGTCTCTATAGCAACACATCCATTCGATGTGAAGATCGTCGGTCTTCAACCACCGCTTCATCTTCGACTCTTCATCGTCATAGTAATTATTCGGAATGGGTTAAACCCGGTCTTTCCGAATAACTAGCGTATTTTTATAATTAAAAATCGAGTACTATAAAACACATCCAACGCCTCATTCCAATTCAGAATATTCTTTTAAATAAAATATTCACATTATTTTATCAAAGATAAATACTCTAACTTTGCACTTAAATCTTTCTTTTTAAAGATTTATTAAAATCTCAATTTGATTTTAGATATTTAAAATCATTATTCAATGATTATTTAAATCCAAGAAATTAATCTTATCTTTAACAGGGTTAATGAACTAATGTCATTTAAAAACATAGTTCACGGTAAACCCAAAATAATCTTCCATGAAATATGGAATCTTCACAGAAATCAAATCAATATATAATCATTATGAATTTCTGTATCCGACCAATAATATAAATGGAATAACGGCATAGCCTCTTAAATTCCATATGTAGTATCGATCCACTTTTACGGAAGCTTGTCTCGGTTATTATTTATTTGAATTCCATTCAACTACAATTTAATATATTAAATTGGAAAACTTTACTTTTGGGAAAATACCCATTTGAATCTTAATAAAAGATTAATAAATTCAAAATCATATTTTCACCGTCAGTCGGGTTAAAGAACACATGTCACTTCAAGACATGGTTCACAATAAACCTAACTCACGTTTCATCTTATTTCAATCACTAAGTATAATTGCAAACTTTTAACCATCTTAAATTAAAAATTATTCCTTTCATATGGGGTTTAAGAACAGTGTTATTTAAGACACTATTCACGACAAACCTAAATTCCAATTTATTTAATTAAATTTCAGTTAAATATTAACAAATTGGAAAACTTCATTAAATCTAAATTTAATGATTTATTCTAGTTAATAACTAGTTCATTTCAATAAAAATATATTTTCCTAAAATATATTCTTTTTCTAAAATATTCTTTTTCAAAAATATATTTTCTAAAATATCCTTTTTCTAGATTATTCTTTATTGGAATGTGACTCAACCAACAACCATATATTTTGTATGGAATCAACCATCATGATAAATAATTATCAAACATCCAAATGACGACCAAAGTGGAATCTATAACTGTGTGAGCATTAAAGTAAATAACTAACGCTCATCACAGACTGTCAATCCATGGATTGACAGATAACTAAATATTGGGATTAGTGTGTATCCAAAATCATCCCAATACCCGTGTTGGGTTTCATCCATCAAGCAAATCGTAAATCATTTGTGCGCTTGGTCGATGTATGAAAACTATCGCCCCAATCACATAAACAGGTCGGATAACTTGTAAATGGGAGTGTAACATTTCAGCATCATAAACATATATAATGATGAATCATTTCATATATAATAGAAATGTAAGTTCTCATGTTGACATAATTTATCAAAAACTATGAATCTTTTCTACTGATTCATTTACATAAAAAAAATGTGAGTTCTAATGTTGACTCACTTACAATGAAATGTAATCTCTTTATATTGCATACAAATGACATTCTTTTTACATTGTATAAAATGTAATCTTTATTTTACATTAAAAATGATATTCTTTTTCTAAGGTTCTAAGGTTAACATTAAAAATGTATTTTTAATGTGAAACATATTTCATAATGAAATACATATATTTTCTACTCTTTCTATTATTAGCATTAAAAATGGGTTTTTCCTATGTTTTATTCTATTCTTGCATTTGTAACAAAAATACAAATGAAAAATGTATCTTCTTTAATCTAGGCTCTTATTTGCATTTTTAATTGCAAACAAAAAGTGCAACCTTTGTAATTCAAGTTTTTATTTGCATCAAAGAATACAAATAAAAATCCAACCTTTTAATTTCATGTTTATTTCAACAAGGAATACAAATAAATAAATAAAATTTTATTTTAATGTTTGTTTGCATCTAAAATTGCAAACAAAAATATAACTTTTTATTCTAGTTTTATTTACATCAAGGAATGTAAATAAAAGATCAACTTTTAATAACCAATGACAATAAGGATCTTAACTCTTATTTATTTATCAAAATGTATCTTTTTAGTCTCCTTCATTTTAATGACAAAATATGTATTTCTACTTCATACTTTTTAATGTGATGAAAATGTCCATTACTAATTCATTCTCTTTTTATTAATGTATAAAGATATACATTACTAGTTCATTCTTTTTATGTATAAAAATATACATTTTCCAATTCATTCTTTTTAATGTATAAAAATATACATTTGAAATCCATTCTATTTAATGTATGAAAATATACATTTCAAATCCGTTCTATTTAATGTATAAAAATATACATTTCAAATCCATTCTATTTAATGTATAAAAATATACATTTCTAGTTCATTCTCTTTTATGTATAAAAATTACAGTTCTACTTGATTCTTTTTAATATTAAAAATATGATGCTTTTGTTTATTACTTCTAATGCAAGCAAAAATGATGATTTTGTTTAATCCTTTTATTGTAAATAAAAATGTTCATTCTTTTTAATACGGCAAAAATGATCATTTCTGTATAATTCCTTTTAATGTGACAAAACCTTCATTTTTGTATAATTCCTTTTTTAAGTACAAAAATCTTCATTTTTATACATTTCTTTTTAATGTGACAAAAATATGATTTTTATCGCTATCACTTCATATTGACAAAAATATGATTTTTACCGTTATCACTTCATATTGACAAAAATATGATTTTTATCTATCCATAATCTAATTAACAAGAAATGTTAACTTTATCCTTTATAATCTAATTAACAAAAATGTTAATCTTGAGCTTTTAAATCTCATTAACAAAAGTGTTAATCTTGCTCTTTATAACAAAAAAATGTAACTCTTGTTCTTTTATTTACATTTTACAAAAAATGTAAATTTTGTTCTTATCTTTCTAATGTAATCAAAAATGATGATTTTTGTTATAATCTTTATAATGTAAACAAAAATGTTAATTTTTGTTATAATCTTTCTTATGTAATCAAAAATGTGATTTTGTTCTAATCTTTATAATGTTGACAATATTACATAAAAATGATATCTTGAACTTCTAACCTTTTTAATGTAGACAATATTGCATAAAAATGATATCTTGAACTTCTAACCTTTTTTAAAGTAGACAATATTGCATAAAAATGTGTGTACATATTTTGTTGAAATTCTAGTTCAACACAATGACATAAAAATGTTCGTTCATATTTTGTTACAAAATTTGACTCAACAAAATGAATAAAAGATTTGATTCATTTTTATGTTACAAATGCTGGTTTAACAAGTTGACTAAATTTTGTGTTTTACACATCTGATTCTTTTATATACACAAAATCATATATTTTTGTTTTAGCTAATTCTAATTAACAAAAGTGTTAATTTCAAACAATAATAAAAAACAAAATAATAATTTTGTTCAATCTAATACAAATTAAACATTCTTGACGAACATGAATATTGTTTTTATGTATACAATAATATGGTGTTTTCGTCGTACACATAAAATCATGTCAAACACGAATGCACACAATTCAGTTCAGTGGTTCAAGCAATTACAACCCAAATCAACATTTCAATAATTATATATTTATACATCATGAACATGAAATAAATATAATTTCATATCTGAAATAAATAATTGAATTTAGTTCTAGAATAGAAATCTCACCGAACCATTTAGATCTGAAATTTTCCTCGAATTTTGATTTGCTCTGTTTTTGTCCTAGTCAGTTCTGTGCTGTAGTATTCTTCAATACGATCACAACGCAACTCGTTTCGTTGAATTTCGTCTCTGTTTGAACAAGATACAATCGTTTAAAGATTTGAATATTTAAATAAATAATTAACTTTATTAATTAATTAATATTTCCTTAATCCTTTACATTAATCCCTTACTTCTTCTTCGTTATGCACAGACCTTGAGAACCCATCACACTCAAAAAGAAAAACTGGTCGCCGCTCCTCCCCTAACCGTCGTGACTCAGATCCGACGCCACCGCCCGGAGCGCCAACGAACGCCGTCCCCACGCCAGGAACGCAGGCGAGCTCTGTGGTCCTTAGTGGGCCCCAGAACGCCGCGAACGGCGGCACTTTGTGCCCCAAATTCGCGAAATCCGCTCCGCTAAAGCACATCTTGTCCGTACAGATTTGAAGCCCCCGAAATTCCCTTCGATTTGATATATAATTTGCCGATTTTCATTGAACGGTTTGCAAGATCTTAAGGTTTGAAATTTCGGTGAACATCGGCCATTGGAAGTAGTAGAACGGCGGCTGTATAATGGGAATAGGGTTTCGTATAGTACAACGTATTTATACGCGTATTTTCTTGTTTATTTCAATTAAATTAATTCTATAAAATTGTATATCGTCCGGAACTCCAAATTAAATCCAACGAATGTCGCCCCTAGCTAATAACCCCTGTCCCGGACACAATGGAACATATTTCGTAACCCAATTCGGCTGTTACAATATGTTTTTTCTTTAAATTTAATTATAAATCATTAAATTATTAAATTCAAACGTACATTTTAAATTACCGGGGCCACATACTGACTCTAAAAATTATAGAAAAAATATTTCTAGTTATGTTTTGACGATACGGTTCTAACGAGACTAATTTCGTCGAATTCTGAGACCGTTGGAAAAATGGCAATTTTCTAGTCGATTAAATTTTGACTTGAACAGTCAAAACACGTTTTCCTTTGCCACGCTCACATATTAATTCGAAAAATTATGAAAATTTAAATCTAGCAATTTGACATTCCGATTCCAACAAAAGTGGTTTCGTCGAAAACCGAGGTCGTTTGAAAAATGACTATTTTTAAGGCCAATATATTTAATATTAAAAATACATTTTTTTTAAACAAATATATTCCGAAACTCAAAATATATAAGTGTTTACTGTTTTTCAATGCAGGAACGTCATTCCGAACTCAATGAAAGTGGTTTCGAGTCGAAATTCCTTCATATGTGAAAAGTAGCTTTTCGGGCCCTATATAATATATATATATATATATATATATAAAATTCTACAGCGACCTTCCTAAAAATTGAATTGGCCGTAACTTTTGATTTTTAAAACGAAATTTCAGTTTTTCAGATTCGTTGGAAAGATATGATTAAACAGATTTAAATATTTCTGGTTTCACTCAATTCTGATTTAAAATGAATCCTGTACTGTCAGTCAAAGTTCAAATTCAAATTTTCAAACTGCAGCGCTGTTTTAAACTCCCTTTTATAATTAAACTAAATTTATTCGTTTTAAAGTAAAAATTTATTCGTTCTTATTTAAAATAAGTTATTTTAAACATTAAAATCCATTAAAATTGCTAAAATAAAAATTTTAAATTGGCCCCAAAATTCTGGGTCGTTACACTTTGTTTATTTGACCGTTGAAATTCTTTGACTAGAAATACATCTTATACAAATCTATTTTAACCAAATTTCCAAACTATAAATAATATCTTATTCTAACCTAACCCTAACCTCATTTTCTATTCTCTGATCAAGCCGTGACTCTCAGAAAAAAAAAAACAACAATGGCTTCTACCTCATTCGAAAAAATCAATATCTTGTGAACCTCTCATCGAAAAATTCTAAAACTAGTCTCATTCAACTCAGATAAATATTCTCTTTGATTTTATGCTTTTATTGTATGGTACATTATTTCTTGGAGTATTTCGTGTTGGGTTCTTTTTCTGGAATCAGTGTATGCGATGAAAAGGAAGGAGAGGGAGCGGTTCTGTAGATGCTGATGTGGCGTGAGTTGGTTGGGTGAGGTTTCTCATTTTAAATTTAAAATAAAAATTATATATATATACACACACATTTATATTGATTGTGATTGTCATACTATATGCGTCGTGCAAAATTTAGATTGGTTGATGATAATTTGTCTAATTATATTTTTGTGTAAACAAAAATAACATGTTTGGTTAGAATGTCTAAGTGTAAACATTTGTGTAAATAAAAATAACATCTTTGTTAGAGATTTGTCATGTTAATAAAAACAACATTTTTGTTAGAGATTTGTCATGTTATAATAAAAATAACATCTTTGTTTGAGATTTGTCATGTTATAATAAAAATAACATCTTTGTTAGAGATTTGTCATGTTAATAAAAATAACACATTTGTTAGAGATTTGTCATGTTTTAATAAAAATAACATCTTTGTTCGAGATTTTTCTTGTTATAATAAAAATAAAATCTTTGTTAGAGATTTGTCAGGTTATTAAAAATAACATTTTTGTTAGAGATTTGTCATGTTATAATAAAAATAACATCTTTGTTAGAGATTTGTCATGTTAATAAAAATAACATCTTTTTTAGAAATTTGGTATATAAATAAAAATAACATTTTGTTTAGGATCATGCTATGTAAATAAAAATGACATTTTGATATAAAATGTTACCTTAAATTAAAATTGACATTTTGGTTATAAAATGTTACGTTAGAAATAAAATTGTCATTTTAGTTAAAATGTCATGTTAGGAATTAAATTATCATTTTAGTTAAAATGTCATGTTAGGAATTAAATTATCATTTTAGTTAAAAATGACATGTTAGGAATTAAATTATCATTTTTGTTATGAATTGTCATGTTAGTTTAAAAATATCATTTTGTTACAAAATGTTATATTAAAATTTAAATATGTCATTTATATTAGAGATAATTATGTCAATTACATTAGTGTTAAGTATGTCATTTATAATATGTCACTTATATTAGAGATAATTATGTCATTTACATTAGAGTTAAATGTGTCATTTATATAAAGGTCATTTACATAGGATTTGTTCATGATAAATAAAAATGTCATTTTATTGTATTAAAATTGTCAAAAATATAAACATCATTTATGTTCATATGGAATTGTCAAAAATATAAACATCATTTATGTTCATATTGAATTGTCAAAAATATAAACATCATTTATGTTCATATGGAATTGTCAAAAATATAAACATCATTTATGTTCATATGGAATTGTTAAAAATATAAGTATCATTTATGTTCATATAGAATTGTTAGAAATATAAGTATCATTTATATTCATATAAAATTGTCAGAAAATGACGTATCATTAATGTTCATTTGGAAATGTCATTTATGTCCATTTAGAATTGTCAAAGATAAAAATTTCATTTTAATATATCATGTATACATTAGTTTTGTATACATATTAAAATTTACATTTTTATATGTCACGTAGATTAGAACACATATTATGTAAATAAAAAGGTCATTTATGTTAGAAACATATTAGGTAAATAAAAAAAGGTCATTTATGTTAGGAACATATTATGTAAATAAAAAGTTCATTTATGTTAGAAACATATTAGGAACATAAAAAGGTCATTTATGTTAGAAACATATTATGTAAATAAAAAGGCCATTTATGTTAGATAAAATAACACTTTTGTTATAAATTGTAAATTGTCATGTTAGATAGAATAACATTTTTGTTATAAATTGTCATGTTAGATGGAAATATCATTTTGGTTACAAATGTACATTATAAAAAAATGTCATTTCGGCTAGAAAGGTCACATTTGAATAAAAATATCAATTTGTTAGATAATACTATATTAAAATAAAATTGTCATTTTTTTAGATATGTGGTGTTAATATAAAAATGTCATTTTTAGTTAGAATATAAATTGTCATTTCTAGTTAGAATATAAAAATGTTATTTTAGTTAGAAGATAAAATGTGAATCATGTTACATTAAAAATCTCATATATTTAGATTATGTTATGTTACATTAAAATATATGTTTGTTGAAATTAAATTATAGATATCCATTTATAATATAAACTGTAAAAATTGGTTAAATAAAAAATAAATCAAACTGAATTATAATCGGTTAAATTCATTATCCAATGATTTATTTATGTAGGATTTTGTTGTTTGAAAACCCCATACGGGTATTGGGATGATTTTGCCATACACTAGTCCCAATATTTAGCTCTATGTCAATCGATGGATTGACAGTCTGTGATGAGCATTATCTATTTATTTATTTTAATGCTCACACAATTATAAATTTCACTCTGGATGTGAATGGATTGTTTATTGATTATTTCTCATTATTTTTATATACATGTGATGTATGAAATCCGTATAACTGAAAATATATGGTAATTGATTCAGTCGTATTCCGATTTAGAATATCTTTTAAATAAATAATATTTGAAAATAAAAAATATTTTTTATATAAAGAATAGTTTAAAAATAATGAATGTTTTTCAGTGAAATAATTACAATTAAAGATTATAATTGCACTTTTGACAGGAGGTTAGGTTGCATTTGTGGTGAAAGTCTACCCGGACCCGACCGACATATCCAGCAGCCACTAATGTTAAACCTAATGTGAGAGGTCTAAGTGCGCAAATACGAAGCGGGCAATGATACGAGGTTAAGCCCAACTTGTGGGATAAGTCTGCCCGGATCCGACCGGCATGTCCAGCATCCGCAAGTTGTAGGCCTAATGTGGGAGGTCTAGCCCATTATAAACCATAAATGGACGTGGTAATGAACTGGACTATTTAGCCCATTATAAGTTGAAACACCGTTTTAACCCGAATAGGTTTATCGATCGTTTTTATTCATTTTATAATGAATTGAATAAAATAAACATTATTTTGAAAACATTATTTTAATAAAGAAATAGAATAAATCTTTAATCAAGATTTAATGGAGTTTTCTAATTAATTAATATTTATTTGGAAATAAAATAAATTGGATTTTGGTTTGTCGTGAATGGTGTCTTAAATAACACTGTTTTTGAATCGCGTATGGAAAAAATCTTTTAATTAAGATTTTAGAGTTTTTCAATTATATTTAATAATTGGAATAAAATGAAAGGTAAATTGGGTTTATTGTGAACTGTGTTTTTAAACGACATTTGTTCTTTAACTCAATTAACAGTGAAAATATAATTTGGAAATTATAAATCTTTTATAAAGATTTAATTGGAAATTCTCCAAAGTAAGATTTTCCAATTTAATATATTAAATTGGAGTTGAATGGAATTCGATTGGTAATAATCGAGATGAGCTTCTGTAGATGAAGACCGTTACTATATATGGAATTTAAAAGGCTTTTCCATTATTCCATTTATACTAATGGTCTGATACAGGAATTTATATCGATTAAATATTGATTTGATGTCTGTGAAAACTCCATATTTAATGGAAGATGATTTTGGGTTTATCGTGAACTGTGTTTTAAATGACATTGGTTCTTTAACCCACTTAAAGACAAGATTAATTTCTTAAAGTTGAATAATCATTAAATAATGATTTTTAATATTAAAACCAAATTTGAGTTTTAACGAATCTTTAAAAAGAAGATCAAAGAATAAATTTAAAAGAATTTATCTTTGATAAAATTAATAGTAACCTTTCCCTAATAATCTGAATATTTTATTAAAATAATATTCTGAATTGGAATGAGGCGCTTGATGTGTTTTTATAGCATTTTATTATTGATTATAAAATACACAAATTATTCAGAAAGACCGGGTTTAACCCATTCTGAATAATTACTACGACGATTAAAAGTCAAAATGAAGGCGGTGGTTGAAGACTAGAGGTCTTCACAACGTTTGGATGATTACTGATGTCTTGATTGGGAGGCATCCCAAGATAAGGTAATAAGTGGTGATCGTCCAGATGTACTTGGAGATCGATGGATATGCGAGAACCTTTCTCCTATATTGGACATATGGGACGAGGAATAAGGTGTCTCCGGTTTTTGTTCAGACCCAGAACGGACTTGTAAATGGATGGTATGTCTAACGCTGTATTCCTTTATGCTGTATTCGTTGATCTCTGCTAAATATATATCTATTGGTGGAGAAGAATTTATTCTCTTGCATAACATCCTTCTCTGAGACCAACAAGCTTAGAGGTTATATATTGACAGAAATCAATGGTATGGTATGATGTGGATTGACAAAGTGGCATGCTAAGATCCAAATGATCAAGGCTTATTGTTGAAAAGCAGAGCCTTGTGGTTGATGATCAAAGCACAGCTTTAATTAGCATAGCTTTGTGTAGCGTTACTTCGCGAGCCTCACACCCCGGTATGAACCAGAAACGGGAGAGGACTTCAGGGAGGACATACGTTTCTTTCTAGCTAAGAGTATAAGCCTTGGCTTTTTACTTATGTGGATGATGGAATGAGGCGCCTCGGTTATTTGGGTCCCTAGTGGCTCTACTTTACCCTCCATAGGGCGGGGAAACGTATTGTTCAAGTATTACTAATCATCGACGGATGACCGACCCTGAAGATCCAGGTGCAGTTGCGGCTGTATCCTAAGGCATGGGCTAGAGTGTCTCGAATTCGGTAAGGACTATCTTTTGCCTTGGTTCATGATGGAAATCCAACTTCCAATATGACACCATACGGTTTTGATTGTATAACTAGTAGGGCGACATAGTATATGGTAGCTATGGCATCTATGATTGATACATTATGTTTGAAATATTTTTGAAACATATATACACTAATAATAATATCAACTCCGTTTTACGTATCAGGCATTTTTGACCATTATAAGGTAAAACTCTATCCTCCGGTTTACGTTGCATTGTGTGACGGGATTGAGTCTTATAATGGTCTTATTTTTCTAAAAACCATTGCGTTGTTTTCAACGATTTACTTTATTTATGCACTGGCAATCCAATGGAGTAAACCCGTTCCGCATTAGCAGCGTGGTCCTGTGATTAGCCTTATTATTAAATAAGTTGAATATGATTTCTCATACCAGTCCAATAACTGACCCGGAGTTTGTTTCACTTTGAAAACTCAGGGGCCCTCTTTTCCACATGGGCAGTCGAGTAGCTTCTTTTGCAGATATTCATTTCTTGAGCAGGATCCGCTTGAAGCTTAAAGCTGTGTCCAGAGCATTGATAGTCTTCTGCTGTACTAGTTTATTCATTTCCGCTGCACAGTATTAAATTACTGTAATTTAATCTTCCGCTGTAATATAATTCGATGTACTCTGATATATTTTGTACTCTGATGTAACATTATTGTAATGTTTATAAAAGTCTTATGTTATTTGTTCTAATGTGTTGTATTCCCAGAGTTAGCGTATTTGGGTTTTGAACGGTCTTGATCGATTCAGCGATTGATTAGGTCTGGGCGAAATCTGTAATCATTATAGTTAAACCCTTTAATAATGATTGCAACTATAAGATTTCTGCTGTAGTGCTAGCAACACTCCTATACTCTGCTTTCGTACTAGATCTCGAGACGGTTGTTTTCTTTTTAGAACACCATGAAATAAGACTTTCTCTTACATAAATACAGTAACCAGAAACTGATTTTCTATCGTCTATATCTGTAGCCCAGTCTGCATCTTAGTACGCTGTAATGCTTAAGTCTCTACTGCCTTTTAGTAATATGCCAAAGTTGATTGTTGCTTTTAAATATCAGAGTATTCGTTTCACTGTTGTCCAATGCTCCCTTTTGGGTTCCTGCAAAAATTGAGAACTTTTTTAACACTAAAAGAAATATTAGGTCGTGTTATAGTAGCATATTGTAATGCTCCTACAACGCTCCTATATTGTTTAATATTTAAGATTGCTTTCCCCCTGTTCTTTGATAAGTGTTGGTTTGAGATCATAAGAGTTGGTTGACCATTTGCTTCAATCATATTTGTCTTGTTTAGAAGCTCTGCAATGTACTTTCTTTGACAGAGATGAATTTCTTTATCTGATTTCCTTTTGACTTCTATTCCAAGAAAATAAGATAAGTCACCCAAATCTTTTATTGAGAACTGATTGTTCAAATAATCTGCCAGTTCTCTATATTCAGTTTCACTACTACTTATAATTATTAAATCATCCACATATATTAATATATATGTGATAGATGGTTCACCGATTTTTTGTGAATAGTGATATATCAGATCTGGTACATGAATAGCCTAGTGTTGTTAAACCTGCTTTTAGTCTTTCAAACCATACTCTGGGTGCTTGTTTCAGGCCATAGATTGCTTTATTCAGTTTGTATATCGATGTTGGATCTTGTGTACAGCCTTGAGGTTGTTGCATGAGTTTTTCTTCATGTAGATTTCCACTTAAGAATGCATTGTTGACATCTAGCTGCTTGATTTTCCAATTATTGCTTAATGTTATAGTCAATATAATTCTAATTGTTGAGGGTTTTACCACTGGTGAGAAAGTTTCATTATAATCAAAGCCAAATTCTTTTGTAAACCCCTTTGCAACAAATCTTGCTTTATATCTATTGATAAACCCATCTGGATTCTTTTTCAGTCTATATACCCACTTGCACCCAATTATATTCTTGTTGCTTGGTGGATCTACTAGTTCTCATGTTGTAATGACCCGGGTGTTTACACTTATCACTGACACAGATAAATTGATCGTAAGAACGTATTTTCAAATATGATTTAAAATACAGACTATGAAATTTTAAAACCTTGTTAACTTGTGTATAACAACATTCACTTGTGTGTGAAGAACAACATTTACCAAAACATATTTTTACACATCCGGTATGATAGCATGAATTCAATAATGTTTGTTCAATTTTATTTTATACATATATGAAGAACAACACTTTTATGTAGCATGTATTTATGATGCCATTTTTATTTTACATGTTAGTTCATTTTTAAAGGATTTAAGAATTTGAATTTTTGTGAACTTTTGATTTAAAAACATTTAACACTTAGGTTAAAAAAAAAGACATGCCCAAAACCTTTTTTATTCAAAAGAAAGTATTAAACAAATTTAATATTTGCATATACATAATCAAACCATTAATGCCAAAGCTTTTCTTTATTGGCAAAGAAAGTATTAAACAAGTTAGGTTTACATATACATAATCAAAACATGAAGCCTCATTTCCTTTTTGGCAAAGAAAGTTTAAAAGAATTCATGTGTTCAAAATCATAAACATGTAATACAATTCTTTGTGCAAAACATGTTATATATATATATATATATATATATATATATATATATGTGTGTGTGTGTGTGTGTGTGTGTGTGTGTGTGTGCATATTTGAGATAATACCTACCCTAGGAATTAGCTAGTAAAAGAGAGGATCTAAAGATATAGTGTTCACAGGGAAAATCATTTTTGGCATCAACTATTTTCAGTTTTCAAATCTTTTCTTTTTCTCACAAGACTTCTTGAAAATAACATCTTTCTATGCATTTTTCAAATCAGGTTGTTTTGTCATAAACCATGTGCTTTAGATCTTGCTAGATCTTTTGCATTTAAAACATGAATACAACCCACACCAGACCTTTACTAACACTTAGCTTTTCCATCACATGGCCATTTATTTTGTAGTACAAATTTTCAGATTTTGCAATGTCTTGGAAGGCAAGTATTACTTTTATATATTTTGTGGTTAAATCAGATTATCTTGTGAAGATATGTTGTAAAAATCCAAGGTAAAACTGAATATACATGTTACAAAAAGGATACTAAAATTTGTTAAATCCAAGGAGAAAGATTTGTTAGATCATAGGATGGTACATAAGCATTTGAAATGAGGGTTCATGGAAACCAATAGGAAGAAGAGTGTGGGGGGGGGGGGGTTGCCTAGGGGATTTTAGGGGGTGATAAGGGCTGAGGTAAGCCATGTTGTAACGACCTAGATTTTTGACCGTTTAAATCGACAATAAACCACACATGTCGACCCAAACCAATCGCCAACCCAGATAGTTATTTGGGAAAAAGAAGAAAGGAAAGAAAGAAACAATCACAGAATCTCACAGCGGAAGGATCACATATAATAAGAAAATAAATATTCAAAAGCATTTAAACATATACATTCGAGTTACAGCATTTAAATCATCAGAGTTATACACTTACATACAATAATGCAGCGGAAATAAAAATGTAGTGGATACATATACCAACTCCGTCTTCGATCTCCAAGGCCAAATAATCTTCATTATCTGCAACATCTGCTGACCCGAGCGTATTGCATAAAAAGAAAAACACAACAAACACTCGGATCAGCACTAAATCATCTCATATTAGTCAAATTAAAATACAGAATAATATCGGTATCATGGTGCAGTAACTCAAGAGATGTTACGGGATTTTTCCATCTCTCAAGGATCCGTTAAACTAATACATACATAGTATAATACGCTATTACAATAGTGTTTATTCAGTAAAGTATAATATCGAAAATAGTGTAAGCGGGATTACCATGTTACCCTTACACTGTTTATAGCATTGCCGTACAGTTTGCATATAACACACCAGTACGTCGGTGGATAGGGATGCGCCGTGATACGACAACGTTAAATCAAAATCGTAGGGGCTCGATCAGGATAATATGACAAGGCACTGAGGAAATACCCCGGTAGGATTCTACCGAATTCGCGGACCCAGGCCGGTGGTAACGCATAGCCGCAACTACCGCCCACCTCGAACGACATTCCCATATTCAAGGGGTGCACCCAAATCGATCACAGTAGTAATAGAGATGGTTTCGAAGGAGCGCGTTCGATCAGAGAAGCGATCTCATTAACCTGGGTATGGCTCCTGTTTTAGTCATTTCAATTATGACCCGAAGGTCAAGGCTAATCCATCATCGTTCTCTTTCTTCAAATCCAGTAATCGCCTCCATACCATCCGACTTCGGTTCTGGAACTTCCACCGCGTACACAGTTGTCAAAGTGGTATCGACACTGACAGAGAGTATGCCTTATGTCGACTCCGGTCTCCTTGACAACCCATCGTTTACATTTTTCACACCGGTCAGTGTTTTTACCTTTCAAAGGAGTTCGTGTTTCATATCAAAATATCATGTTTCGAAATTCATTTTCATATTCTAAATAGAATATTATTCAACTGGGATATTCCCATTTACGCTCAACATCTTGAACTAATTCCAACTTATAAAATTTGAATATCCAATTAATTAACAATATATTTAAATAGTTTAAAGGTATAATTGAAATAATTTGAAAGAATAGTTTGTAATAAAAGTAGAGTTTGACAAAATAATTAAAACATTAAAATAATTCATAAAATAAATAATTAATAATTATAAAGTATTTTATTTAAATAATTTATACAATAAATAGTTATAAGGAAATTTAATTTATTAACAAAATAGTTTTGAAAAATAGTTTTGACATACTATAGTTGGAATTAGCATCGTTTCGCCCAGATTTCGTTTACACTTGCAGTTGTATTTCAACTTCAAGTAAATCAATTCGAATTCACAATCCCGATCGACTTTATTTCAAATATACATTCATTTCAAATTTTGCCAATTCCAAATCAGATGGTTATTTTTAACCCGAGTGCCCAATTCAACGATCTTAATTCATAACAAATAAACCAAATCCGATTTCGATCATTTCAATTTATTCAAATTCCCACTTCGATATTTATTTTAAATTCAATACGTTGAATCCCGAAGCAACATTCAATTTCAAATCATGCTCCCATTTCGAATATTCAATTTATAACAAACTTTGAATTTTTCAATTCAATTTCATCGTTTCAAGATTTTAAATTTCAACAAATGTCGAGTTTACAATTCACCTTTAGTTCAAATCAAGGCTGATTTAAAGTAAATCTCAAATCAGACACACAGTTCAATCTCAATACATTCGATAAAATCATTTTCACTTATATTTAACCTTAATTACAACCCAAAATTATTTCCCCTTTTTATTTGCATTTCAAATTTCAAATTCAAAGGAAATAAATTATAAAACATTTCTTATTGTCGTTAAACAATAAATTTCAAAATTCATGGTTAAACAAATATATTTAACCAACCGGTGTCCGTATATAATTTGCTATCCTATGGCCAAGTGATTTAAATTTAATTTCTCGATATTCGGGATGGATCTATCATTTCAATCCAAATCGGGGTCACAGAGGTTTATCATTTCACTCTGTGTTCTTAATTCATTTTATCGATAAATCCCGGGTTTATTCGATGCCCGCAACATCAAGGGTAATTGGGATTTATCGTCACATGGGCACACCACATCATATACTGAATGACAGAACAATTCAAACAATACACCTTCAGTAATCAAGTAAACAGACGCATCCATCACAAACATTCATTCGAACAGTAAATCTAATCACATACTGGTTGACAGGTGTCGGAGTTTTCAAATTTGAAATTTAAATTAAATTTAAATAACCAATTATCGATTATTATTGCATGTAACACACTGGCATATCAATTTCAAGCAATCATTCACCAAATCAAACACAACCATGTAAACAATTTATTCCATACATTAATTCGATAAATATGGGATAAATTTAGTCTTACGTGAGTGAAGAAACACTCACCTTCGGGTTACAATTCGAACGGACGTCCAGAAAAGGCCCAAAATTTGACAGTCTCAGATCGCAACCAAACCAGTGCCAAAACGTCCGCAACTCCGCCACGATCCCAACGCAACAAACCGCGTCCAATTTCGAGTTCATATGCAAGAGTTATCAGTGTTTTACTAGATTGAAGATTTAAATATATAAATTAATAAATAAATTTTCCTCACCAACCAATTGATGCCACGTCAGCACCCTGGATGTCCTCTTCCCGCTCGTTCTTCTTCTCGGCTACAGTAATCCGGCCGTGAATGAACCCAATCGAACCCGAACTTTGACCGTGAACTGCTCCTCCCTCCGACCGAATTAGCTCCGCCGGCCACCTCCAATCGAAAGCTCAGACCGAGGCGCATCTCCCCGTACCAGTGGCCGGACCTCCGGTGGTCCCCTCTCCCGGCGGCAGCATGAGCAACGAACGGGTTTTCAACCCTTTGACAACGAAATTCCGGCGAATCACTACACTAGAAATCAAACGGACACCATCATCGCACTCCTATCGACGATCTCTACAAAACCCATAAGCCAATTTCTTCGATTGAAGCCTGGATCGAAAATTCCCAAATTGACCTCGTGAAATCCGAGAATAACCACCTTTGACCGCGATTTCCGGCCAGCTCCTCCGCTGCATGTCAAAACTGATTGTAGATCTGGACTCTACTCGCCGAGATCTTCGATTTGATATATAATTCGATGGGTTTTGAGAAGATTTTATTTTTGAGGTTAATTTTGTTTTTAAATTAAAAATTAAATCTAATTTCAGTCATGGAAAAGAGGGTTTGGTGGAGGGAAGAGGAAATGAGCTGATGTGGTGCTTGTGGGCTCAATATATATATATAAATATAAGGTCCAAACTGATTAATACACACATCGTTACCGTATATCAAATTTTAACGTACATTTCACATTACCGGGCCCACATACTAATTCTGAAAAATCCAGAAAAATTATTTTTGGTTATGATTTGACGATACGATTCTAATGAAACTAATTTCGTCGGATTCTGAGCCCGTTTGAAAAATGGCCTTTTTCGGGTCGATCCAATTTAACTGTCAACTGGTAAAACGCATTTTCACTTGCCACGCTCACAGATTAATTCGAAAAATTCCGAAAATTGAAACCTAGCAATAATCCGACATTCCGGATCCAACAGAGGTGGTTTCGTCGAAAACAGAGGTCGTTTGAAAAATGGCTATTTTACAGGCCCTTATATATATTCTATAGCGACTATTCTGAATATTCATTTGACCATATCTTTTGATTTTCATTATGGAATTTCGATTTTTCGGATTCGTTGGAAAGGTATTATCAAACAGATTCAAATATTTCTTGTTTCGCTAAAATCCAATTTATTTTGAATCCTGTGCAGTCGATTGAACTTTGAAATCAAATTTCCAAACTGCAGGGCTATATAAATAATTATATAAATTCCATAGCGACCTCTTGAAATTTTTGATTTACTCATAACTCGCAATTTATCCGGCGAAATTTCAATTTTTCACATTCGTTGGGAAGATATCATCAAACAGAGTTATCTTTTCCTGGGTCGTCCCAATTTCGATTTAAAACGAATACTATACATTCAATTGAAATTTAAAAATTGAATTTTCAAACTACCGCGCCATTTCAGGCTCGTTATATAATAAAATAAATTTATTCGTTTTTACTTCGATTATAATAATTTTTCCGTCGTTATTAATTAAAATAAATTACTTTAAATATTCAAATTCTATAAATTGACAAAAATGGCATTTTCAAATTGGTTCGGAATTTCAGGTCGTTACATTCTCCCCCACTTAAAGTCTTTTCGTCCTCGAAAAGAGAACGAATCGATAATAAGCGCATATAGATTTCAAATTCATGCTTAAAATAATATTTTCAAGACAAGTAGTTGTAAAACTCGTAAAATTTTCTAACTCCCGAAATCACAGAAAATTTCGGCAGCATCTCCTTTGTACGGAGAGGTCCGGGGAGAATCCCAAAACATATATGTACTCAATATACATCTCATCCAACGATGAGGCATCCCCAAAGTGGGGAAAAAACAAAACATAAAACCCTCAAAACCATATACCACAAGTACGTACCTCGTTTAGCGTTTATTTTTGCATTTTTATTTACCTTAGCATTTAGTATTTGCGCAAGCGAGCTCCAAAGCATATGTGACTTCTTACACCTGTCAAATACTTACATATACATGATAATCAACATACATACAATATATAGCAAATGCATACAACATACATATCAAAATTTTATTTTTCTGAATTGATTTCCTTATATTAATTCCATTCACCTCACATAAGTTTTATTTTCATATCCCATCATTCTTATTTCAACACCTCGATTCATACCCTATCCATTTCCGCACTTATTTTCATTCCTTATTTATACTTAGATGTATGCTCGATATATTGTCCAAGTGAGGGTTAACCCATTTTGATTTTTACACCATCCTCCCATACATACCCTAATTCACCGTTTAATTTCTTCGCTTTAGTCTATCTACCAATTACTTTTCATTCCCAACTTAAATTTCTTATCAATCCTCTTCTCGATCAACCTAACTTGCGTCTTCACTATTTCACATCATAAGTTATTTCCATTTCGTTTCACCACCCAATTCAGTTCACTTTAGTCGACTTAAATTAAGTGTTGTCTCGATAAAATATATTTTTATCTTTTTCAAATACAAAGATTCCATCCCGATTCTTTCCAAATCACCTATTATGATTTTACGCAAATTATTAATATTTTTGAAAATTTTATTTTCGATATTTCGGTCGGTTTCCAACAGCGGCCACCGAACTGCGGCCATAGCGACCTTTTCCAAATTTGATTTGGACATATCTCCAAATCCAACCGTTAGATTTCAAATCTCTCATATTCGTTGGAAAGCTCTTTTCGATACGAACCCAACGGTTCCAGTCTTAGGAGAATCCGACGGTCGGATCTCCCGCTACGTCCATTCAAAGTTAATGGTCGAAATTCATGAATGGTCGTCGCGCTGCGCCTTCTATTTAAACTATTTATATATATATATATATATATATATATATATATATATATATATATATATATATATATCCTTAGCAAATCTTTGTACTCTTATTATCAAACTTAAGGTTCTCGGGTGATTTAGGGTTTGTTTTCAAATCCAATTCTTTTAGCATGACTTAAACTATATCTCCATTTTGGTTGACTTCACTTGAACCAATATTTCATAGTAAATTTAGGTTTTCTCTACCCTTTTTTTTTTTTTTTTACCGATCGAACTTAAAGTTTTGCTGAATTAAATTATCGTCCAGGATTAAGAGTTAAACGACGACTTCTACTAACTTAATACTTAAGTCTATTTCATAATTCCAAGGTCAAAATTCCAATGAATCGAGTACTAAATCTCAATCATTATCATTAGTTAAGACGACTCAAAGTGCTTGATTCTGGGTTTATAATCCAAGTTTAAAATTACATATATATATGGTTATACTATTTTAGAAACCATATCATATGGATTTTAAATCCAAACCTTAAATTTACGAAGACATAAAATCTCAATTCTTGTTAAACCTTAAACTCAAATTAAATATCTTATACTTTTTATACAAACTTATATTATAGGGGTTTAAATCCAAATCCTTTCAAGCTAGATATGAAAATACTGGTGGTCTCTCCCTTACTTAAACTCTTCAGAATAACCATCGATAATGCGTGCACTCATTACCGAAGTCATTCCTAAGGTCTAAGTAGAGGTTTCACACTTATTCGTTGAAAACCATTTGAAAACCATTTCCAAACTATTTTTATCATACGACATTATTTCGAACTTTGGCAACTATCTTCAAAAACACCCAGGATCAAATTCCAAGTTTGCTTCTATTTTAACCTCAAACCTTTCTCACCCAATTATATTCAACAGATTTCATTTCCAAATACTTCTAAATTCTCTTAATTTTCCGTATTAGTTTTTGCGATTTAAATCAACCACAATAGGTAATAACTTTACATTATCACCCACTAAATCAAGTACATACATATTTGAACCATAATATATATTCGATATATTTAAAAATATAATTGAAAACCATATTATGTCAAATCATTCTGTTCGATTATTTAGAAATTCCTATCGATCGTATGGCGTCCCATATATCGACCAGAATCCATAAACATTCAACAGAACAAGCCAACACAATAAAAACCATTTTTATATCAAAAATACAGGTACGCTCTCTCATATATCACTCAAACTCATTCTAGGGTGTTTCTAACCCCATCTCTAATGAGTTAATTCCCAACAGAGCCAAGGTTATCGATAACCATCGCTCTGATACCAAATGTAACGACCCAGATTTTTGACCGTTTAAATCGACAATAAACCACACATGTCGACCCAAACCAATCGCCAACCCAGATAGTTATTTGGGAAAAAGCAGAAAAAGAAGAAAGGAAAGAAAGAAACAATCACAGAATCTCACAGCGGAAGGATCACATATAATAAGCAAATAAATATTCAAAAGCATTTAAACATATACATTCGAGTTACAGCATTTAAATCATCAGAGTTATACACTTACATACAGTAATGCAGCGGAAATAAAAATGTAGTGGATACATATACCAACTCCGTCTTCGATCTCCAAGGCCAAATAATCTTCATTATCTGCAACATCTGCTGACCCGAGCGTATTGCATAAAAAGAAAAACACAACAAACACTCGGATCAGCACTAAATCATCTCATATTAGTCAAATTAAAATACAGAATAATATCGGTATCATGGTGCAGTAACTCAAGAGATGTTACGGGATTTTTCCATCTCTCAAGGATCCGTTAAACTAATACATACATAGTATAATACGCTATTACAATAGTGTTTATTCAGTAAAGTATAATATCGAAAATAGTGTAAGCGGGATTACCATGTTACCCTTACACTGTTTATAGCATTGCCGTACAGTTTGCATATAACACACCAGTACGTCGGTGGATAGGGATGCGCCGTGATACGACAACGTTAAATCAAAATCGTAGGGGCTCGATCAGGATAATATGACAAGGCACTGAGGAAATACCCCGGTAGGATTCTACCGAATTCGCGGACCCAGGCCGGTGGTAACGCATAGCCGCAACTACCGCCCACCTCGAACGACATTCCCATATTCAAGGGGTGCACCCAAATCGATCACAGTAGTAATAGAGATGGTTTCGAAGGAGCGCGTTCGATCAGAGAAGCGATCTCATTAACCTGGGTATGGCTTCTGTTTTAGTCATTTCAATTATGACCCGAAGGTCAAGGCTAATCCATCATCGTTCTCTTTCTTCAAATCCAGTAATCGCCTCCATACCATCCGACTTCGGTTCTGGAACTTCCACCGCGTACACAGTTGTCAAAGTGGTATCGACACTGACAGAGAGTATGCCTTATGTCGACTCCGGTCTCCTTGACAACCCATCGTTTACATTTTTCACACCGGTCAGTGTTTTTACCTTTTAAAGGAGTTCGTGTTTCATATCAAAATATCATGTTTCGAAATTCATTTTCATATTCTAAATAGAATATTATTCAACTGGGATATTCCCATTTACGCTCAACATCTTGAACTAATTCCAACTTATAAAATTTGAATATCCAATTAATTAACAATATATTTAAATAGTTTAAAGGTATAATTGAAATAATTTGAAAGAATAGTTTGTAATAAAAGTAGAGTTTGACAAAATAATTAAAACATTAAAATAATTCATAAAATAAATAATTAATAATTATAAAGTATTTTATTTAAATAATTTATACAATAAATAGTTATAAGGAAATTTAATTTATTAACAAAATAGTTTTGAAAAATAGTTTTGACATACTATAGTTGGAATTAGCATCGTTTCGCCCAGATTTCGTTTACACTTGCAGTTGTATTTCAACTTCAAGTAAATCAATTCGAATTCACAATCCCGATCGACTTTATTTCAAATATACATTCATTTCAAATTTTGCCAATTCCAAATCAGATGGTTATTTTTAACCCGAGTGCCCAATTCAACGATCTTAATTCATAACAAATAAACCAAATCCGATTTCGATCATTTCAATTTATTCAAATTCCCACTTCGATATTTATTTTAAATTCAATACGTTGAATCCCGAAGCAACATTCAATTTCAAATCATGCTCCCATTTCGAATATTCAATTTATAACAAACTTTGAATTTTTCAATTCAATTTCATCGTTTCAAGATTTTAAATTTCAACAAATGTCGAGTTTACAATTCACCTTTAGTTCAAATCAAGGCTGATTTAAAGTAAATCTCAAATCAGACACACAGTTCAATCTCAATACATTCGATAAAATCATTTTCACTTATATTTAACCTTAATTACAACCCAAAATTATTTCCCCTTTTTATTTGCATTTCAAATTTCAAATTCAAAGGAAATAAATTATAAAACATTTCTTATTGTCGTTAAACAATAAATTTCAAAATTCATGGTTAAACAAATATATTTAACCAACCGGTGTCCGTATATAATTTGCTATCCTATGGCCAAGTGATTTAAATTTAATTTCTCGATATTCGGGATGGATCTATCATTTCAATCCAAATCGGGGTCACAGAGGTTTATCATTTCACTCTGTGTTCTTAATTCATTTTATCGATAAATCCCGGGTTTATTCGATGCCCGCAACATCAAGGGTAATTGGGATTTATCGTCACATGGGCACACCACATCATATACTGAATGACAGAACAATTCAAACAATACACCTTCAGTAATCAAGTAAACAGACGCATCCATCACAAACATTCATTCGAACAGTAAATCTAATCACATACTGGTTGACAGGTGTCGGAGTTTTCAAATTTGAAATTTAAATTAAATTTAAATAACCAATTATCGATTATTATTGCATGTAACACACTGGCATATCAATTTCAAGCAATCATTCACCAAATCAAACACAACCATGTAAACAATTTATTCCATACATTAATTCGATAAATATGGGATAAATTTAGTCTTACGTGAGTGAAGAAACACTCACCTTCGGGTTACAATTCGAACGGACGTCCAGAAAAGGCCCAAAATTTGACAGTCTCAGATCGCAACCAAACCAGTGCCAAAACGTCCGCAACTCCGCCACGATCCCAACGCAACAAACCGCGTCCAATTTCGAGTTCATATGCAAGAGTTATCAGTGTTTTACTAGATTGAAGATTTAAATATATAAATTAATAAATAAATTTTCCTCACCAACCAATTGATGCCACGTCAGCACCCTGGATGTCCTCTTCCCGCTCGTTCTTCTTCTCGGCTACATTAATCCGGCCGTGAATGAACCCAATCGAACCCGAACTTTGACCGTGAACTGCTCCTCCCTCCGACCGAATTAGCTCCGCCGGCCACCTCCAATCGAAAGCTCAGACCGAGGCGCATCTCCCCGTACCAGTGGCCGGACCTCCGGTGGTCCCCTCTCCCGGTGGCAGCGTGAGCAACGAACGGGTTTTCAACCCTTTGACAACGAAATTCCGGCGAATCACTACACTAGAAATCAAACGGACACCATCATCGCACTCCTATCGACGATCTCTACAAAACCCATAAGCTAATTTCTTCGATTGAAGCCTGGATCGAAAATTCCCAAATTGACCTCGTGAAATCCGAGAATAACCACCTTTGACCGCGATTTCCGGCCAGCTCCTCCGCTGCATGTCAAAACTGATTGTAGATCTGGACTCTACTCGCCGAGATCTTCGATTTGATATATAATTCGATGGGTTTTGAGAAGATTTTATTTTTGAGGTTAATTTTGTTTTTAAATTAAAAATTAAATCTAATTTCAGCCATGGAAAAGAGGGTTTGGTGGAGGGAAGAGGAAATGAGCTGATGTGGTGCTTGTGGGCTCAATATATATATAAATATAAGGTCCAAACTGATTAATACACACATCGTTACCGTATATCAAATTTTAACGTACATTTCACATTACCGGGCCCACATACTAATTCTGAAAAATCCAGAAAAATTATTTTTGGTTATGATTTGACGATACGATTCTAATGAAACTAATTTCGTCGGATTCTGAGCCCGTTTGAAAAATGGCCTTTTTCGGGTCGATCCAATTTAACTGTCAACTGGTAAAACGCGTTTTCACTTGCCACGCTCACAGATTAATTCGAAAAATTCCGAAAATTGAAACCTAGTAATAATCCGACATTCCGGATCCAACAGAGGTGGTTTCGTCGAAAACAGAGGTCGTTTGAAAAATGGCTATTTTACAGGCCCTTATATATATTCTATAGCGACTATTCTGAATATTCATTTGACCATATCTTTTGATTTTCATTATGGAATTTCGATTTTTCGGATTCGCTGGAAAGGTATTATCAAACAGATTCAAATATTTCTTGTTTCGCTAAAATCCAATTTATTTTGAATCATGTGCAGTCGATTGAACTTTGAAATCAAATTTCCAAACTGCAGGGCTATATAAATAATTATATAAATTCCATAGCGACCTCTTGAAATTTTTGATTTACTCATAGCTCGCAATTTATCCGGCGAAATTTCAATTTTTCACATTCGTTGGGAAGATATCATCAAACAGAGTTATATTTTCCTGGGTCGTCCCAATTTCGATTTAAAACGAATACTATACATTCAATTGAAATTTAAAAATTGAATTTTCAAACTACCGCGCCATTTCAGGCTCGTTATATAATAAAATAAATTTATTCGTTTTTACTTCGATTATAATAATTTTTCCGTCGTTATTAATTAAAATAAATTACTTTAAATATTCAAATTCTATAAATTGACAAAAATGGCATTTTCAAATTGGTTCGGAATTTCAGGTCGTTACACATGTGAAAGAAGGAGAGCTGTTTGATTTGGTAAGATTTGCCTTTGAACTGTTTTTCAATTGTCAAATACAAATCTGAAACTGATTTTCTTTGCACCATTATTTTATGAATTTTCACCACTATATAAAGACCTTAGCACACACACCCTTGACACAACACAAATGCATTCAAACTAAATCAGCAAAGATGAATTTAGGCTTTAACCAAAGACTGTGAGCTCCTAGATAACAAAGGTGAGTAAACTGCTTTTTATTTCCTGTTTGAACTTTCCTGCCTCTTGCTGTTTTAAACCGAAAATTGAAACTTGGATGGTATGATGATTCTGTTAAGTAAAATGTTGTGTGGCATTCTTGTTTGGTAGGAGAAAAATCATTTGGTTGTTAGTTAAAAACCTTAAGTACCAAAAGTTAGAAAAATCATTTTCTGCAGCTGTTATAGACTCTGTATTTTTTTTGATGAACTTCTACAAACCTAAAAGGATCAGAGGAAAAACCATGTTTGTGGATTAAAATGAGGTGGCATACAATGTTGTAAACCTTCATATAGTTATTAAAGTGCTTAAACATAAAACAGGATTTACCAAAACCTTACTGTTGTTTAAAAATAAACCAGCAGGAAGCTCTCTGGTTCACAAAACAAAAGTGGATTTTCAAACCTAGTGAAAACTTGATTTGAGTTTACAGATGGAATGATAGATCGAAATAATGATTTTTAGAAGTGAAATCAAGATTTTTAACAAGTTAAATCATAAGAAATCTTAGATAATCAGAAAAATGAACAAAAACAAAACTCCGGTGATCCACTTGATCGAAGATGATGCAAATCAGTCTGGAGGAGCTCTGCGAGGTGTAGATCGTAGGAAAATTGCCATAGGATTTTTCTATGGTTTTGATTAAGGGTTTAAATTAGATTTAGGGTATTGGTCTGTAAATGGGTTCATAAGTTTTGGATGCGTCGCACGTGGTCCCCACGTGATCGAATGGGCCAAGAGTGGGGGAGGAGGTGCGCCTGAGGTTGGAGAAGAGGTGGGTGGTGGTCGCAGGTGATCTCATGGCTGGAAGCAACTGGACGAGGGTGTTTTGTGACAACCTGGAAATCACTCGTGTTCAATAAAAATTGCTGGGACGTGTATTTTGGGAAGTAGGTGTTCTGGTGTCACGATGGCCGGTCAGTAACGATCGTGGTGGAAGAGGTGGTTTGTGGGTGGAGGTCCGGTAGCCGGAGGATGGCCAGATGGTCGGTGCACGTGCACATGCACGGGTGTGGTACTGTGAAAGATGGAAAGTGTAAGTACCAGGTGGTAGTGCGTTGGGGCATGGGGTTTTCATTTTGATCAGGCCAAGAATCACGACGGCCAGGAAGGTGGTACTTTAGGCATGTGGTATTTAGTCAAAGGAAAATGATACTGTGAAAACCAGGGTAACCCAAGTTGATTTCCTGTGTGCAACCCATGTTTTCAGCTTGGTACTTCACCAAAATGTGGTACTTTGGGTAGTTAAATATTAAATGAAGAAATTTTAATACGTTTTTGATTTAAACTAGTTTTTAGATTAAATAATAGTTTAATTAAAATAGGAAATTTAATATTTAAATAAAAATAGAATTTTTATTTAATTTAAACAAGAAAGAAAGTGAATCAGGATCAAGAAAATAAAGTTTTCGTCAGAAACTGAAATTAAAATACAGAAGTTGTATTTTAAATAAATTATAAATTTTATTTATAAAGAATTAGAAATGATTTTTTTTCTGATGAAATATTCAAACTGTAAAGTCAAACAAAAAGGAAAGTCGATCGAGTGTAAAAGACCAGACGTAGTTGACAGAAGTCGAGAAGTCAGCAAAAGCTGTAATTTTAATTATAAATTTATTTTATAATTTATAAATAGAATTTATTTTCTAGTGAAATATTTGAAATGTTTAAAGTTCAAAACAAGGTAGGAAAACCGTATGTAACACATACGATAGGATTTGTCAACTTTTATCTGATATCTGAAATATATGATATAAGAAATTGATCATGAACAGTTCTATACCTTATAAAATAAGAACTGCAAAGCATATCTTAATCAAGTTTAGACTGATAAATATAAAGGAGGGACTTTATAGAAAGAAGAATGAGTAAATCAAGGAATGAAGGATCAGAAGGAAAATTTGACGAGAAGGATACCAAGTTGTAAAATAAATGATTAAATCATAATTTAAGTCATTTATGAGTAATCAGATTTATGAAAAATGATGAGATATATTTTTCTAAGAAAAATATAATAAGTATTCATTTTAAAGGTGATGAACAAAACGGAAAGAAAAACCGTGTGCGACGCACACACTAAAATTGGCCGTTTTGAAAGAATGACCAAAATAACCAGAGAAAGACCAGTTGATCATATACTGTGTAGTTGGACTGTAATTGTTTATGTAGATTAGATTATAATCTTGTTAGATTTAAAATTAAAAAGAAAATATTCGTTAATCATTTCAAAGAGACTGGGATTTACATCCACTTTGATTTGATTATACGTTGTACATCAGATATTTCTAAATTGAAGATGGCGATATACAAGGACTATTTTTGAGTAGTGCCTTCAGTTTGTCCAGTCCCAGTGCAACTTGTATGGACGAATGTCTGACAGAGTATTTCCAAAAGAATCACGTACGTTGTTTTGTTCAAACGTACCAGTTGCTAGCACAGAAGGGAAACTTCTTTAGCCTAACAACTAGAGTATTTTTGTGGAAATCAATTTGTGATGTCTGATGGATTTGATGATGTGGCATTCAAAGGAATTAAACAGTGATGATGAAAAGGTAAGTCTAGCCTCAAGCCTCACACCCAGGGACAAAAATCGGGCAGGTAGCATGGCTATGTGGGTCGCTCCCATTAGGGTGTATAATCACCTATCTAGAGAAAATCTTATTTGCTTCTTTAATCTATTTCAATGTTGTCCCTTTTTCGGGAAGACGGTGGGCAGCTCCCAACCGTTGGTGATATACATTCGATACACTGAAGAGAAATGAGTGGTCGGTCATGTGTGGGCCGGGTTGCAAGACGTTCTTGTTGAACCCAGGTGTATTTGCCTCTAGAGATACATCATCGGAAGGTGGTCCTATACCTTGTCAGAGTTGGAAACCCAATTTCCATAAGCGCCAAGCGGTTTTTATTTGTACACTATATAGGAGAATGTGAGATGCAAGCATTCTTCTAGATTCTAATTTATTTGTGAAAAACCAATAAACACTATGATAATATCTGATTTCAAGTATACAAAGTGTTTTGATCTCATAAAGGAAAAACTCGTTCCGTATTTACGGCGTGGTCTTATGAGATATTTTTATTTGTTTTAAAGTTGTTTACTCATACCAGTCCCCTGACTGACCCGGGGTTTATTTTGCTGTGTTTCCCTTAAACTCTTGGGTATTAATAACGCTTGTGATGAATAGACAAGTGAATCAGTAATGGATAAACCTTTGAAAAGCTGGAATGAAGACTTTGAAGTGTGCTGGTCCAACTATCTATTGTATAATTAAGTCTATCAGTTTGGAAATCTGTGATATGTATAGTGAATGATGTACTATGAATGGCTTGTATCACTAGTTCAGTATGCTCTGATGTAATATATTCCGCTGTGTAATATTATAAAGTATTATCTTTTGCGGAAAAAAAATTCTGCTGTGAGATTCTGATGTTCTGTGATTTTATCTTCTATCTATTCTTATTAATGGAACGACTTCCGATGTGTTCGAAAGTTGGGTCGTTACAGTTGGTATCAGAGCTTAGGTTACTGATTACCTAGGCTTTGGGTGAGTGTGAGAGAGCATATTTTTATAATAAAATTTTAAATAAATTTAAAATGAATCAACTTAGATGGTATACCTAAGTAGTTATAGCCCATCAAGTCTCGATGATGACCTGGTATATTCAGGTAATTAAGATGAGTAACCAAGGACGAAAAGGTCGAGCTAGAGGGTCATCCACTGTTCCTGGTCGTAATACTGGATCCCAAGATCAAGGGGAAACAGTGGAGGAAGTTGTACCAGTCCGGCAGGATAAAAGGAGTTAATTATCTAGGGTCAACCTCAAGATAAATTAAATATGGTTGGAATAAATTAGAATAATATTCATTCATATTGATACCAGAAATAGAGGTAGAATTCTAAATTGAAGTAAAATTTGGATTTCCTAAAATTAATTCTGGACTCAAGTATTATTTGATATGAACTCAGAAAAAAGTGAACTGGTTGATTAAGACATATTTTTGAGTCCCGAGATGGAGAAAGTTAATGAGGACTGTGGAAAATACTTAACGAAGTTAAGTAAATTGATGGACGAGTTAAAAAGGTGAATTTGGACACATATATGTACTTGAGCAAGATGGATTTAAATCAATGAAGTGAATAAGACTTGAAATTTATTTCAAATATATTTGGGAGTTGATGAGAACTCAAGAATAATATTACAAGGATGGAATGTTTTGTTATAAATTAAATATTTATTTATGTGTGTCGATAACTCTAATCTACTGTCTACAAATTTCGAGGACGAAATTTTTATCAGGGGGTAGAATGTAATGACCTGGGTATTTACACTGATCACTGACACAGATAAATTGATCGTAAGAACGTATTTTCAAATATGATTCAAAATCTAGACTATGAAATTTTAAAACCCTGTTAACTTGTGTATAACAACATTCACTTGTGTATGAAGAACAACATTTACCAAAACATATTTTTACACATCCGGTATGATAAAATTCAATAGCGATTGTTCAATTTTATTTTATACATATATGAAGAACAACACTTTTATGTAGCATGTATTTATATTGCCATTTTTATTTTACATGTTAGTTCATTTTTAAAGGATTTAAGAATTTGAATTTTTGTGAACTTTTGATTTAAAAACCTTTAACACTTGGGTTAAAAAAAAGGCATGCCCAAAACCTTTTTTGTTCAAAAGCAAGTATTAAACAAATTTAATATTTGCATATACATTAACAAACCATGTTAATGCCAAAGATTTTCTTTCTTGGCAAAGCAAGTATTAAACAAGTTAGGTTTACATATACATAATCAAAACATGAAGCCTCATTTCCTTTTCGGCAAAGAAAGTTTAAAAGAATTCATGTGTTCAAAATCATAAACTTGTAATACAATTCTTTGTGCAAAACATGTTTTTATATACATATACATACATACACACACATACATACATATATATATATATATATATATATATATATATATATATATATATGTGTGCATATTTGAGATAATACCTACCCTAGGAATTAGCTAGTGTAAAAGAGAGGATTTAAAGATATAGTGTTCACAGGGCAAATCATTTTTGGCATCAACTACTTTCAGTTTTCAAATCTTTTCTTTTTCTCACAAGACTTCTTGAAAATAACATCTTTCTATGCATTTTTTAAATCAGGTTGTTTTGTCATAAACCATGTGCTTTAGATCTTGCTAGATCTTTTGCATTTAAAACATGAATACAACCCACACCAGACCTTTACTAACACTTAGCTTTTCCAAGTTTTTCCATCACATGGCCATTTATTTTGTAGTACGAATTTTCAGATTTTGCAATGTCTTGGAAGGCAAGTATTACTTTTATATATTTTGTTGTTAAATCAGATTATCTTGTGAAGATATGTTGTAAAAATCAAAGGTAAAACTGAATATACATGTTACAAAAAGGGTACTCAAATTTGTTAAATCCAAGGAGAAATATTTGTTAGATCATAGGATGGTACATAAGCATTTGAAATGAGGGTTCATGGAAACCAATAGGAAGAAGTGTGGGGGGGGGGGGGTTGCCTAGGGGATTTAAGGGGGTGATAATGGCTGAGGTAAGCCATGTGAAAGAAGGAGAGCTGTTTGATTTGGTAAGATTTGCCTTTGAACTTCTTTTCAATTGTCAAATACAAATCTGAAACTGATTTTCTTTGCACCATTATTTTATGAATTTTCACCACTATATAAAGACCTTAGCACACACACCCTTGACACAACACAAATGCATTCAAACTAAATCAACAAAGAAGAATTTAGGCTTTAACCAAAGACTATGAGCTCCTAGATAAGGAAGGTGAGTAAACTGCTTTTTATTTCCTGTTTGAACATTCCTGCATCTTGCTGTTTTAAACTGAAAATTGAAACTTGGGTGGTATGATGATTCTGTTAAGTAATATGTTGTGTGGAATTCTTGTTTGGTAGGAGAAAAATCATTTGGTTGTTAGTTAAAAACCTTAAGTACAAAAAGTTAGAAAAATCATTTTCTGCAGTTGTTACAGACTGTATTTTTTTTTGATGAACTTCTACAAACCTAAATGGATCAGAGGAAAAACCATGTTTGTGGATTAAAATGAGGTGGCATACAATGTTGTAAACCTTCACATAGTTATTAAAGTGCTTAAACATAAAGCAGGCTTTACCAAAGCCTTACTGTTGTTTAAAAATAAAACAGCCAGAAGCTCTCTGATTCACCAAACAAAAGTGGATTTTCAAACTTAGTGAAAAAATTGATTTGAGTTTACAGATTGAATGATAGATCGAAATAATGATTTTTAGAAGTGAAATCAAGATTTTTAACAAGTTAAATCGTGAGGAATCTTAGATAATCAGAAAAATGAACAAAAACAAAACTCCGGTGATCCACTTGATCGGAGATGATGCAAATCGGTCTGGAGGAGCTCAGCGAGGTGTAGATCGTAGGAAAATTGCTATGGGATTTTTCTATGGCTTTGGTTAAGGGTTTGAATTCCATTTAGGGTATTGGTCTGTAAATGGGTTCATAAGTTTTCGAGGCATCGCACGTGGTCCCCACGTGATCGAATGGGCCAAGAGTGGGGGATGAGGTGCGCCTGAGGTTAGAGAAGAGGTGGGTGACGGTCGCAGGTGATCTCATGGATGGAAGCGACTGGAAGAGGGTGTTTTGTGACAACCTGGAAATCACTCGTGTTCAATAAAAATTGTTAGGAGGTGTATTTTGGGAAGGAGGTGTTCTGGTGTCACGATGGATGGTCAGTAACGATCGTGATGGAAGAGGTGGTTTGCGGGTGGGGGTCCGGTAGCCGGAGGATGGCCAGATGGTCGGTGCACGTGCACATGCACGGATGTGGTACTGGGAAAGATGGCAAGTGTAACTACCAGGTGGTAGTGCCTTAGGGCATGGGGTTTTCATTGTGATCAGGCCAAGAATCACGATGGCCAGGAAGGTGGTACTTTAGGCATGTGGTATTTGGTCAAAGGAAAATGATACTGTGAAAACCAGGGTAACCCGGGTTGATTTCCTGTGCGCAACCCATGTTTTCAGCTTGGTACTTCACCAAAATGTGGTACTTTGGGTAGTTAAGTTTTAAATGAAGAAATTTTAATACATTTTTAATTTAAACTAGTTTTTAAATTAAATAATTGTTTAATTAAAATAGTAAATTTAATATTTAAATAAAAATAGAATTTTTATTTAATTTAAACAAGAAAGAAAGTGAATCGGGATAAAAAAATACAGTTTTCTTCAGAAACTGAAATTAAAATACAGAAGTTGTATTTTAGATAAATTATAAATTTTATTTATAAAGAATTAGAAATGTTTTTTTTCTGATGAAATATTCAAACTGTAAAGTCAAACAAAAAGGAAAGTCAATCGAGTGTAAAAGACCAGACGTAGTTGACAAAAGTCGAGAAGTCAGCAAAAGCTGTAATTTTAATTATAAATTTATTTTATAATTTATAAATAGAATTTATTTTCTAGTGAAATATTTGAAATGTTTAAAGTTCAAAACAAGGTAGGAAAACCGTATGTAACACATACGGTAGGATTTGTCAGCTTTTATCTGATATCTGAAATATCTAATATAAGAAATTGATCATGAACAGTTCTGTACCTTATAAAACAAGAACTGTAAAGCATATCTTAGTCAAGTTTAGACAGATAAATATAAAGGAGGGACTTTATAAAAAGAAGAATGAGTAAATCAAGGAATGAAGGATCAAAAGGAAAGTTTGACGAGAAGGATACCAAGTTGTAAAATAAATGATTAAATCATAATTTAAGTCATTTATGAGTAATCAGATTTATGAAAAATGATGAGAAATATTTTCTAAGAAAAATATAATATTTATTCATTTTAAAGGTGATGAACAAAATGGAAAGAAAAACCGTGTGCGACTCATACACTAAAATTGGCCGTTTTGAAAGAATGACCAAAATAACCAGATAAAGAACAGTTGATCATATACTGTGTAGCTGGACTGTAATTGTTTATGTAGATTAGATTATAATCTTGTTAGATTTAAAATTAAAAAGAAAATATTCATTAATCAATTCAAAGAGATCGGGATTTACATTCCTCTTTGATTTGATTATACGCCGTACGTCAGATATTTCTGAATTGAAGACGGCGATATACAAGGACTATTTTTGAATAGTGCCTTCAGTTTGTCCAGTCCCAGGACAACTTGTATGGACGAACGTCTGACAGAGTATTTCCAAAAGAATCACGTACATTGTTTTCTTCAAACGTACCAGTTGCTGGCACAGAAGTGAAACTTCTTTAGCCTGTCAACCAGAGTATTTTTGTTGAAATCAATTAGTGATCTCTGATGGATTTGACGATGTGGCATTCAAAGGAATTAAATAGTGATGATGAAAAGGTAAGTCTAGCCTCAAGCCTCACACCCAGGGAAATTACAAAAATCGGGCAGGTAGCATGGCTATGTGGGTCGCTCCCATTAAGGTGTATAATCACCTATCTAGAGAAAATCTTATTTGCTTCTTTAATCTATTTCAATGCTGTCCCTTTTCAGGAAGACGGTGGGTAGCTCCCAACCGTTGGTGATATACATTCGATACACTCAAGAGAAATGAGTGGTCGGTCATGTGTGGGCCGGGTTGCAAGACGTTCTTGTTGAACCCAAGTGTATTCGCATCTAGAGATACATCATCGGAAGGTGGTCCCATACCTTGTCAGAGTTGGAAACCCAATTTCCATAAGCGCCAAGCGGTTTTTATTTGTATACTATATAGGAGAATGTGAGATGCAAGCATTCATCTAGATTCTAATTTATTTGTGAAAAACCAATAGACACTATGATAATATCTGATTTCAAGTATACAAAGTGTTTTGATCTCATAAGGGAAAAACCCGTTCCGTATTTACGGCGTGGTCTTATGAGATATTTTTATTTGTTTTAAACTTTTTACTCATACCAGTCCCCTGACTGACCCAGTGTTTATTTTTCTGTGTTTCCCTTAAACTCTTGGGTATTCATAACGCTTGTTATGAATAGACAAGTGAATCAGGAATGGATAAACCTTTGAAAAGCTGGAATGAAGATTTTGCAGTGTGCTGGTCCAACTATCTATTGTATAATTAAGTCTGTCAGTTTGGACATCTATGATATGTATAATGAATGATGTACTATGAATGGCTTGTATCACTGGTTTAGTATGCTCTGATGTAATATATTCCGCTGTGTAATATTATAAAGTATTATCTTATGTGAAAAAATTCCATTGTGAGATTCTGATGTTTTGTGATTTTATCTTCTATCTATTCATATTCTTATTAATGGCATGACTTCCGATGTGTTCGAAAGTTGGGTCGTTACACATGTACAGTTGTTCATCAGTGCTTGATATTCTTCATCCATTGCCTTCCTCCATTCTTTGTGTTTCACTTCTTGTTGATAACTATTTGGCTCTTCTTCAGTAATGACTACAGTATAAGTCTTTGGTTTTAATATTCCCCTTTTTGATATGGTTATCACTGGATGTCCAGTTTGATGATGTGGTGATTGAGTTGATGAGTCATTTTGTCTGCTGATAGTATTTTGATTGCTCACATTGCTAGTTTCTTCTCTTATTGCTTATGATTGCATGCAACTTGATTCTACAGGTGATTGAAATGTGTGGCTTGTTTGCTCTAGCTGATCATCACTAGTTTCACTATCACTGTGATGGCCTTTAGAGTTACTACTAGCAGCCTTGTCTCCATTCTCTTGATGCCATGTGTCAGTAATACTATGCAGATAAGGTATATTAACATTTGGATTATATATTTTGGTCGTCGTTTGTATATCTGATCTGCTATAAGGAAAATATTTTCTTCGAAAATAACATGTCTGCTTGTAAAAATTCTACCAGACTTGTCTATACACCTAAACCCTTTTTGATTGTTGCAATAGCCTATAAATGTGAAAGTTTTAGATCTATAGTCAAGTTTATGATTATTATAAGGTCTTAGGTAAGGGAAACATAGACAACCAAGTGTTTTAGACTATTCTAATCAGGTTTCACATTGAATAGCTTTTGTACCAGTGTTATGTCTTTCGGTACTTTAGTGGGCATTCTATTTATTAGATATACAACAGTACTGAAAGCATCAGGTCAAAATTTAAGTGCCAAACATGCTTGAGCTAACAAAGTTAAACCTGATTCAACTATGTGCCTATGCTTCCTCTCAACTATACCATATTGTTCAGAAGTATAGGAACATGTTACTCTATGTATAATACCTTTACTTTTAAAATAATCGGTCAGAGGTTTGTATTCTAATCCTCCATCAAATTGCATGACTTTGATTTGATAGTTTATTTGGTTTTCAAACATATTGATAAAACTGATGACATCACTTTTAATATCAAATTTAGCTTTTAAGAAATATATCCAAGTGTATCTAGTATAAGCATCAACAAATGATATGTAGTATTTATACCCATAATCAGAAAATATAGGAGATGGTCCCCAAATATCAGTGGTAATTAATTGACCAGGTTTTGAATACACTGTTAATGAATCAGAGAATGGTAATTTGTGGCTTTTTCCCATTTGGCAATAAGTACATACATAAGGTAATTTTGTAGGAACACATTTTATTTTATTATCATTAAGAATTTTTGTTACAATGCTAGCACTAGGATGCCCTAACTTATAATGCCATAAACCAAAAATACTTCTGGTTTGAACTTCATCAGTTATATCAGTCAGATTACAACATGGGTGATCCTTAATAGCAGTATTGCGATTGCTGAAATTGAATTCATAAAGTCCCTTTACAACACAACCCTGTAGAAGAACTTCTCTAGGTAGAATGTCTCTAACTTCACAATATTTAGGAAAAATTCAAAATATACGTTGTTATCCCTAGCAAATTGAGACACACTAATTAGTTTTTTCTTAATTGTGGGGACTCTTAATAAGTTATGTAAAAATAATTTCCTATTTACATTTATGCTACTAGTTCCAATATATGAAATTTTAGCACACTTACCATTGCCCATACTTACGGTTTGATTACCTTTGTATTCTTTGTTCCCGAGGTTCAGGTTGTATATATTGTTGGTAATATGATTGCTAGCTCCAGAATCTAGGTACCATGATTCATCTTAAATATGATCAGCATGATTAGATGGTCCACCTTGTGTTTGTGCAACATTTTCTGTATAGTTGGAGTTTCTTTGGCTGTTGTTGTTGCCTTGGTTTGCTGAGTACTTTGAATTGTATCAAAAAAAGCACTTGATGACAATGTGGCCAATTTTCTCAGAAATTTGGCACTTTGGTCGATTGTTGTTGTTGTTGTTGTTCCATCGCCCTCTTACTCTGTTAACTCTGCCTCTGGTGATGAAGTTGCCTCTTTGAAAAGTTTGTTCGGTTCTATAATTATTACTTGCCCATGTTTTGCTGTTATCATTGTTTTTGTTGACAGCATAGTTGATAGTGAAGTCACTTTCTTGAGATTTCTTGCTTTCATGTCTGGCTTCAAGTGCTAACAAAATTGAATGAACTTCGTCTAAGGAAGAAAATTCCTTTTGTGAAGAAATAATGGCATCGACAGCCTCATACTCGTCACTCAAACCATTAAGAATTGTTAGAATCTGTTTTGAATCTTGCACTTTATGTCCAGCTGCCTTTAACACGTCACAAACAAATTTGATTTTGCTCAAGTATTCTCTCATGGTAATATAATTTTTCGTTATCTTTTGTAATTGCCTTTTATAGAACATAACTTTGGCTGCAGACTGATTATTGAAGTCTTTTTCTATTGTTGTCCATATCTCGTTAGCACTTTTGCAACCAATCACTTGTGGTAATAAGCTTTGATTGATAGAAGATAGTAGTCAAGAACTGATTAAATGATCTTGCATGTGGTATTTCATGCATTCTTTATTACTGACTATTTTATTTTCTTGATCAGTAATGAACTTTACTGGATTGCTAAAGTCCCCATGATGGACCTTCAAGGCCATAACCTTGGATTGCAGTCTCGGTCTGAAGTTTCCAAAGTAAGTAATTTTTTCATCCAATTGTACTGTAATTAGTTGTGATTGAGGACTAATTACAGTTTTGGTGAGTTTCTCAATAGAAATGAGGCTTTCAATCCTTCCAGTAGCATTGTCAGAAGCTGATGAAGTAGTATCATTGGTCATGATGAACAGACGATGAAAATTAACTGAGGAGAAAGATTATTCAAAACTCTTTTGAGTTGAGGAAAATATGGATCAGTGGCTGTTATGCCTTAATGAAGCTCTAACACCATATTAAAAAATAAAAAAGAAGAAACAAGATTGAAGAGAAGTTTTATTATTAATGAATTATATTGTAGATACTTCAAATTGCATATAGGAGTCCTCTATTTATAATACAAGAAATAAATACAAATAGGCTTGAATAATAGGCATGTGACCGTTGCATTGTTATAATAGGCATATGACCGTTGCTATGTTATAATGGGAATGTGACCATTGCATTGTTATAACAGGCATGCGACCATTGCTATGTTATAATGGGAATGTGATCGTTGCATTCCCACTATTCTTTCTTTATTTTATTAATATTCATGTTTTTTCTTGTAGATAAACTGGTTAGTTTCAAAGCAAGTAGAAATCTTATTATTTATTAGAGTAATAGGAGCTTGAAGTGATAGACATTTAATTTGTAATTATGTTCATGACTTGGTCTATTTTTAATGTACACACAACTTTATTATTGGATAATATATTTTCATCTTAGTCAAACAAATATATACAACAACAATATAACCGAGATATTCATAAACGCTTTTGTCTATATGTGTGTATGTTTGTGGGAAGTGAGATGGGTAAACTCTTTTCGCGGTGTAAGTTTTTTACAATGGTTGAGGATATTCATGTTTTTTTGTATAAATAAGCCAATCTGTTACGAATCAAGTAGAACTCTTATTATTTACTAGTGTAATGTGAGCACACGTTAACAGACATTTCATTTGTTCTTATGTTTAGGACTCCATCTATTTCTACTGTATATATAACTGTATTATTGAATAACATATTTTTAGCTTAATCAAACATATATCTACAACCGGAATATAATCAAGATTTGTATAAATACTTTTGTGTGTGTGTTTGGGGAAATGAGGTCGATATACTCTTTTCACGTTTAAGGTTTAGACCATGGTTTAGAATATTAAATGTTGTCAATGAATAGATTAAATTGATTGTGCATAGATGTTGAACTGAAGTAGTTGTTCTAAAGCACATTGCCATGCATTTTCTATTTTCCACATTCAAACCTGAGTTAAAGAATATATGAATGAAGTACAATTTTTGCCAAAAAACATTATTTAAAGATTGTATCACAATTTCCATGTATTGCATAACGATATTATTCTGTAAAGTTAATTTGTATGATCATGTGTTACATGGGGAATTACAGCAAATGGATTGCCAAAAGTTTTAGGATTAAGCTGATAGTTTTAAAAACATATATGGTGTTTGCATAAAATCAATAGGTTAGCTACATAAAACTATACTTGGTACTCTCTTTTACCTTTCTATATTGTTGGTCACTTCTATTTTAACACAATCATGTGATTAGTGGATTCTGAAAATAAATGGGTCCATATATAGTAGTTCAATGTTGTTAGGCCAAATAACTAGCTAAATTGACTATCTTCATCAATTCTTACTAGCTACTCCATATGTTACCGCTTAATTCTTCTGTGGGTCATTTTACTTTAATGTCAAAGTAGTTATGTTGTTTATTATATTGTTAGCCAACTTGTTTCTTGGACAGCTGACAATAATTCAAAATCTCCGATTGATGATGGAGATGAACAATAAATTTGGAGTATACAAAAAGGATTTAAAGGTAAGGTAATATTAAAAGTAATGTCAGCATTCAACATCCCGTCTGATTCATCGCTTGATTGCTAAGACTCATTTTTAAATTGGTATAACATGTTTTATAACCACTTCAATATATGATATACATCTTAATGAAAACCCCATATCTAAGAATAATTTTATACTAATCATGATAATGAAAATGCTTGATTTGGATCATCAAATTTACAAATTCATAGATTTTGATATAGTTGATAAATTTCATTTTGTTGAAAGATATTTCAGTTAATAACTTTCTTTCAACGTAATTATATTTTACTGTCTATTTCTGTTATTTGGTTTGTAGGTTCTTATAATTTGAAATGGATTTGTGTAACCAATAAATCAACTATGTTTCAGCGGACTATTGTAAATAAATTTTGCGCTTACGAACTGCACAGTGTGTGAATGTTGAAAGAAAGTTATTTCAACAATCGAGATTTATCCCTTGGTTTTAGATGTATTGTGTTGTTCTAAGAGCTTTTTTAGTTTAAAAAGTTGCTCTCTTTTTTCCCTTTTTCTCAAATTATTTCCATCATTTTCTCATCATATGAATTACAAAGCATTTTAAAATCAAGATTTTATGAGAGATATAAGTCATTCATATGAGTTTAAATGTTTAAGACACTTTACAGTGAGTTATTTTATTTATTTATTTTTACTATTTATGAAACTATAAAAACTGATATTTTTTTGAGTCAAGTTGAAAATATACATTTGAATTCCTACAAAACCTGTTCGATCAACCATATAGATAATACTGAAAGTTCCATCTTTTCATATTTACTAAATGTTTTCTTAAAACACTATTTTCAAATATCTACCAAATATATTGCTTATTTTTTAAAAAAATTTACCAGATACCTTGGCATTAAGTTAAAGAATCTACTATTAAATTTGATTAATTTAGGTCCTTTTGTAGCTAAAATGATGACTGGTGTTATCTTTTGTAGAGTTTCGTAACTTACATGTTTAAAATAAAAAAATTAAGTAATGTTTGTTTCATTATCCATTTGTTTATGTTCTGCGAATGGTTTTATTTCTTAAAATTTTTGTTCTAAGCTAATAATTATACAATCCACGTGTGTTATAGCAATGTATGCTAAAAATCGTCTAGATCACCTTCACAAAAAGTCATGAATCATTCTGTCTTGGTATATTATCTTACGAGATCCTTTTTACTAAGCCTGGAGGTCATTATATATAGTTTTATAACTCTCAAAATGAATAAATATATGTGATGGAAGGGCTAGGTGAATATCTCAAACTGTAAAAGATATTCATCTAGCTCTACCAATACATATATTCATTCATTTTGAGCATTATAAAACTACATATGATGACCTCCTAGATTAGTAAGCAAGGACTATTGGACATGAGTAGACCTGCCAAATAGTATAGATCATTTTATTGGTTAGCAAAGGATTATTGGACATAAGTAGACATGCCAAAGACTATAGATCATAGAATTACTGGGTGCCTTTTCTGCCAAGGCCATTGAAATCCATGGGCTGTTGCTTTTTCTGTCAATGGGAATTTCAGGGGCTTTTTGATGGTATCATCCTTGATCGTATAATCAGTGGCATCAATTATACTGGAAGCAACAATGTGTGTCATATATTTACTCTGGTATAATTGTTGCAGCTCGAGAGGCATTTTTATACGATGTTCCTTACATAACTTTATCATGTAAGTGGATCATGGATAAACCATCGTTGATGAAGTCAAACAGAAGTAGGAGTATGCATACCCATCATACATGCACTATTGTCCGAGCTGAAGAATAATACTCTTCCTAATGGATTTTTTTAAACTGAAAATATTTGTGCTTCGATATCCAGTTCATAGTAAGGGTCCAAAAATAATATAACAAGAAGATTAATAGTCACAATTGTTTTGGAAGCCAACATGTTGTTGTGTTAGTAACTAACGGCTGTCAGACAACAACTATAAACAATGGCCCAATAATTGGTACAACAAGTGGTACGTGTCCAACTCTCCTCAAATAGAAGATATCTTCTTAAGAAAGCGATCAAGGGACATTACGGTGGGGAACAAAAGGACACTGCATATGGGGATTATTCAGACCATAGTGAATACAATCACTCCTGTCAGTGCTTATGTACAGAAAATTGATGTTATTCCATATTTCAAAACTTGACTTATAGGCATGTTGGACCGAGACAGACAAGACAAGAAAAGATTGAAGTTTAAGAGAGCTAAAATCATTCTTTTTTTACGTTAATTTGACAGCACAATTTGAATAAAAAATAATATTGTAGCTCCATCAGTGATGAATATGAAGAATACCTTATTGGCTTTAACATTTTCAAAGAATATAATAACATTTTTTTTAAAACAAGTATAAGTACAAATTTATATGTATATGGGTGTGTTCGTGCGTGTGTTTTATTTATATACATGGGCTTTTTTTGGGTATTCTGGCTTTGTGCCTGATCGATTTGTGTTGTTAATTGTAACATCCCAAGATTTTTGTGATAATTTAAATTATTAAATTTAGTGTGTTTTGAAAAAAATTAGTTTAAACATTAAAATTTTAATTTGTTTATGTTGATTTATAATGATATTTGAAATTTATATGTCGAAATATTTTGATTTATGTAATTTATAATTGAAATATAAAAGTTGTAGTAGTTTGATAATCGATATGGAATTCATATAAAAAAAGAAATTATATTCATGAAATTTATTTGAATTCTACTTTGATTTGATTAAATATTTTTTAACTATTGAATTTACTTTTGGGTAAATAAGTGAAAACCGAATATTTTATTAATAAATATTGAAATTTAACATTATTGTAAATAATCTCAGAATTTGGTGAAATTAATTTTACTGAATCAGAAATGGTAAATTAGTTTATGATCTAAAATTTCGTAGCAGTCAGAATTATAGTTTGATCAAAAAATATTTAAACACGTATAAATTTATATGTCCAATTCAAATAAATAATCGATTTTTGGAATAAACTGTTACAGACTTGTGAACTGGGCCTTGAAACCTATTCCATTGCATTCAGAGGGCATCAAAACCTATTGTTAGGCAGTAAGCGGGCCTGATTTGGAGTCCGCCCGAATTTTGGCTTATACATCACGTTAATCGAGAAATATTATTATTATATTCGAAACCCTAACCCTAAAAATGGCATTCGCCATGTATATTTTCGAAGGCCAACATTTCTCGATTCTTTCTCCCTTTATTCCTCTCAATCCGTTCAACAGAATTCAATAAGAAAAATGTAGTTCTCGATCTCCTCTTCGATTCCATACGGATGGATCAAATTGTAATGCTTTGAAATCACCATGATCTCCTCCTAAAGGCTGCGCAGGCTAGTGACGATTGCAGGCCGAGGGGACGACTACATGCGACTGGTCTGGGTTGATGGTAGAGCCTCGAAGGTCGGTTCAAACGGTGGTTTCAGATCAGAAGGCGGTTGCTCATAGGGGCGGCGGTTGGTGAATAAAGGAGGAGCGCGTATGGGTTTGGCTAACATCGGGTTTTCCAGGAAAGATGCAGAAGAAGGATTGGGAGAAAGCTGACGTGGCGGGATTCAATCTATTTTGGTCCATTTTTCATTTTTTTTAATTTCCAATAGTGAAACACATATAACTTTTGCATACGACTTCGGAATGACACGCGGTTTATTGCATTGGAATCGTATCGACGAGCTCTTCGCAATCCAGTTGGTTTGGGCTGATTCTGAGAATGCTGAATTTTGGGCCAAAAATTGGATTTCAATCTCGTTTGAACCAAAGGCGAGCGATTAAACCCACTCACATCTAACTAAAATATTTGATTGTTAATTAAGTTGAATTCATGATATGATATGATTGTTTTGGTTGCTGTTTGACCGTTTAAATTTATGTCAAAATTCGCATAGACTGTATCATTTAATTGTTGATATACAGTGTACATTTAGAATTTAATTTCTATTTTAAAACCTCATATGTAATAACTAGTAAACCGATATCACATTGAACTGTTTAGATGTAATGATTTTGATTGATGTCGTGGAATGATATATTTAATGTATTGATATGTAATTCATCTTGTTATCGACATTTGTTTATATATGCAGTGATTTTGTTGATTAATCCCAACTATTACCCTAGATGTTGCGGGCATCAAATAAACCCACGATTAATCATTAAAATGAATTAAGAACGTAGGTTTAAATGATAAATACCTATGATCCCGATATGGATTGAAAGGATATATATCCTTTCCCAAAACACTAAAATTAAAATTTAAGTATTATGTAACAACCCAGAAAATACAAGCCAATTTAAAAAAAAATTAAATTGGATATTTCAGAGGAATTTAAACAATTGAAATAGAATATTTCAATAAAATAATGAATTGGGAATGGTGTGGCAGTTTGAAAATTTGAATTCAAACTTTGACTTACTGGACCGGGGGCAAAATAAAATGGATTTTAGTGAAATCAAAAATATTTAAATCTGTTTATGAATATCTTTCTAACGAATCTGAAAAATCGAAGTTTCATAGCGGGAATCAAAAGTTATGGCCAAATGAATTTTCGGAAAGGTCGCTATAGAGAATATATAGCCCTTGAAAATAGACTTTTTGCAAACGACCTCGGAATTCGACGAAACCACTTTTGTTGGGTCCGGGATGTTAAATTATTGCTAGGTTTCAAGTTTCATAATTTTTAAAGCTAGTATGTGAGCGTGGCAAAGGAAAATGTGTTTGGTCAATTATAGTTAAATTGGATCGACCAGAAAATGGCCATTTTTCAAACGGTCTCGGAATTCAACGGAACTAGATTTGTTGAGACCGTATTGTCAAAACATAGCCAGATTTATTTTTCGGGAATTTTTCGAATCAGTTTGTGGCCCTGGCAAATTGAAATATACGTTCAAAACAGAATTTGAATGTTTTACACTTTAATTTGAAAAATAACTGATTGTAACAATCGAATTGGACTACGAAACATATCCCATTGTGTCTGGGATGGGGGTATTTAGCTAGAGGCGATAGTCATTGGGTTGAAATTGGTGTTCGTTTGGACAAAAGGGTATTTTTGGATTTAATTAAATTAAAAATTAAAATAAAATAGGGTGGCCAATCATGTTGCTTCTCCCACTTTCTCTCTCCCCGTTTTCGAAGCGAAACCCCCCCAATGAACAGCGGCTACAGCTGTTTGCTTCTCTCCTCTTTTTCTCTTAATTCACTCAACGAATTCAAGTGCTCCAGTTAGGGATTTTGGAGAGCACCTCTCAAGCTTCAAATCCATATAAACTACACTCGCTATCGTGCAGTATTAGAGGAGCATCGGCCTCCTGAAGTCGTGCCGCCTCGGAGCCTGCCGTGCCTCGACTGCCGCACCGAGTGGGACCACCCTTACCTCATTCGAAGCGCCTCTCCAGCCTCTTCGACGTGGTATAACCCGATTACAACATCGTGCTTCGGATTTGCAGTAATCTCGAACCCTAAGTTTGAACCCTTCGTGAAAGGTACGACCTTTGATTTCAGAATTGATTTATAACACTTCTAAGTGTTGCTAATGATGATTTTAGTATAAAAATCGTATCTTTATCATACGTTGACGAAATTCGATGAAACAGGAAACATCGTGACCGCAAGGAGGCTCTCTACCATCAAGAAGAGGCCGCGGATTTTTCTGAGCTCGCTAGGATTTTTAGCAAAGCAACGAACCAATGTGAGATTTTTAAACTAAAATGTGAATAAAAATGTGAGGTATAAATTATATAAGCGAAATATAAATTATATACGTGTTGTATACCACATATACATGCGTAGTATAAGTTGTATGAGCGAAGTATGAATTATACATGCATTGTATAAATGATATGTATGTTGGAATTGAAATACAATATATTTATATACGAATATATATACTCCCCTCGTCCACAAACCATGGACGATATTTATTGATTGTGAATTGGTGTGAAAAATTTGGTGAATAATGCGAATGGTTGATAGAATTGTTTGTGGGTGATATTTTTTGGTCGTGATTGAAAAATACCCATTTGTGATTAAAACAAAATTGACATGAATTGTGGAAAAGAAAAATCATACACGCCTGGGTGCGAATTAGATGTATGAAATCCCCATTGTTAAAAACCGCGAGGTTTTAAGGTAGAGCAAGGAGCCGTACTCAGGACGGTGCCGGTTTTAACTACCCTGTCGTTATGCTGCCGAAATTTTTAATAACATTCATATGTTAGAATTATTTTCATATGTTGAAATTTTTTTCGTGCTTTGAAACTAAAGTCATGTGTTGAAACTATATCCATGTGTGGAAATGCTCATGTGTTGAGAAGTTCATGTGTTGAAAATTAAATTCATGTGTTGAATGAAGTGTTTAAACAATAAAAAATCACATTTTTATTATATATAAGAAGTATGTAAAATATTCGTGTTTTAAATAAATTGTTTCAACAATAAAAATAACATCTTTCTTATATATACAATCTATGTAAAATATCCATGTGTGGAAATGCTCATGTGTTGAGAAGTTCATGTGTTGAAAAAGGTTCATGTGTTGAATAAAAAGATGAAACAATAAAAATTACATTTTTATTGAGAATATGAAGTGTTGAAAACATCTTTGTGTTGAATAAATATTTTAGATGATAAAAATACCATTTTTATCATAGATGTGATTTGCTAAAAAAAATATACAATTGTTGAAATAATTATTTGTTTGCTATGAATATTATTTTTAACAAGTATAGGAACTAAATAAATTAGTCATGTGTTGAAATATATTTTAGTTCGCCAAAAATATCATTTTTAAGTGAATTGTGAAGTGTTAAAAATAACCACTTGTTCAAATAAATATGCATGAGTTGAAATATTCATTAATTGGCTAATGATGTGATTTTTGCTTATGTATGTAACATTGGAATGAATGGCAACTTTAAACCAAATCAAATCAAATATGAAATTGAATGGAAGATGAAGTGATAAGAATGGCACATATGTACATGCATATTTATTGAACAGGTTAAAGCAAAGAGGCTAGAGAAGAGGAATAAAATTGTGTGCCCGACAAATAGGTACATGTTTACTGTTTCGCTTGGGTGATGATTTTATGACCCTATTGGCTAGCCGCTTGGCTTTTTCCTTTTCTTTTTGAGATGAGACGCCCGCGTGGCTATTTGGGAATTTTCCCACCCTTCCCGTACAAAGGAGGTTATGGCGAAATTTTCCAAAATTTAACGGCATTAGTGAAATATTCGAAGTGAAAACGATATAGAAATCGCCGAATGAACTATATATATATATATATATATATATATATAATTAAAACGAATCGAGGTCGTGCAGTTCACATTTTGAAACTGTGATTTCAAACGATTAGTGCGGGAGATCCAACCATCAGATTTTCTCGAAACCACAACCGTTGGGTTCGCCTTGGAAATATCTTTCCAACGGCACCAACTTTGTAAAGATCCAACGGCTGGATTGTATGGAATGTTTAATTCAAATTTGAAGAAAAACAGCGCCAGAAGCGATTATATTTATATATAAATATAAATATAATTAAATTAAATCGAATAACGACATTGCGGTTCGAATTCTGAAATCGTAACTTCAAACGACTAGTGTGGGAAATCCGACCGTCGAATTTTCCCAAAACTGAAACCATTGGATTCATTTTGAAAAGATCTTTCTAAGGATATAAAATTTGTGAAGATCCAACGGTTAGATTTTCAGATATGTGTAAAACAAATTTAGTTAAAAACAGCGTTAGTGCCTCGGCACGACCTGAAACACTGTTTAATTAAATATGGCCATTTTTAAATAAATAAAAATGGAGATATATCGTTATAAAATATTATAGGCGATATAGAATGGAAATAAATCGATTTTGCTTGGTTTGCTTGATATTTGATGGTTGAATGTGTTGGACATGAAAATTGCACTAAGGAACTGAAATGTGAATGTTGAATAATTTAACCACGTGAAGAATTGATTTGAAAATCTAAATATACGTGGATTATTTGGAAAGGTCGAGTTCACTCTCATTTCAAATAATCGATCGATGGTGAGAAGTCGAAGAGTGGAAGACGGTTCAAGAACGACTATCTTCATATTGGATGGATGGGCGCTACTGATGCTCACGATTGGAGTAGCTACCTTGAAGGAGCTGAAGTGGTAGCCATCCGGACGTGCGTGTTGATTGTGCGGATGTGCGAGGAATATGGTGCCTCCGGTTTCGTTCAAACCTAGAATGAACTTGTAAATGGACTGTGTGTCTGATATTGGATTTTGTTCTATGCTGATTGATCTCTATTAAATATACATCTGTTTGGCAGTGGAGAATTTATTCTCTTGCTTAACGCCCTTCTCTGAAACGTACGAGCTCACAGGTTATATATCGACAGAAATCAGTCGCATGGAGTGAATTGCCTGTGTGGCACGCCTAAGTGGCATATGATCAAGGCTTCTATTGCAAAGCAAAGTCTTGTGGTTGATGATCAAAGCATGGCCTGTGTGGCGTAGGTTTGTGTATAGCATGGATTCACGAGCCTCACACCTCGATATGAGTCAAAAACGGGATAGTGAATGCAGGGAGAACACGACGTTTCTTTCTAGCTACGGTAGTGTCAGTGACCTACCAGCCCTGACATTTATATATACTTTTCACCTGTGTGGTTGTTGGAATGTGAGGCGCCTCGGTTATAGATCTGTAAGGACCGGGAAACGTATGTTCAGGAATTGCCAATCCTCAAAATCAAGAGAGGACTGGCCCTGAAGATCCAAGGATTGCTGTGTGCGGTCCTAGGACATTTGCTAGAGTGTCTTGAACGGAAAGGAGCTTGCCCATTGCCTCGACTCATGATGGAATCCAATTTCCAATACGAAATTGCGAATGTGCTTGTATTACTAGTAGGGCGACATGATATATGGTACCCATGCCGCCTAGGATCGATATTTATTATTGAATTTGCTTTTGAAACATATATGCACTAGTAATATTATCAAACACTTTGTTTTATACGTATCAAGCATTACTTGGCCACTATAAGGTAAAACTCTATCCTCCGGCTTGCGTTGCATTGTGTGATGGGACCTGAGTCTTATAATGGCTTCATTTTTATAAAAAGCATTGCGATGATTTAATTATATACTTTATTTCATGCACTAGCACTCATTGGAGTAAACCCGTTCCGCGAAAGTGGCGTGGTCCTTTGATTTGCCTTATTGTTGATGAATAACTAGTTAAGTAGATTTCTCATACCAGTCCCATGACTGACTCATAGTTTGTTTCACATTTCAAACTCGGGTGCCCTTATTTTCATACGGACATCCTAGTATCAGGTAGATGGCATATTTTGGCTTGGCACCGCTGCAGAGGTGCACCTTTTGGCTCATGGCGAGGCTTGACTACACCGTGATGACTATGATTTTCCGCCATTATTGTATATGTATTATGATTCCACCTCAGGCGATGTAGACTGATGTTTCATTTATGTACTCTTTGTGTATGTAATTCCGCCTCAGGCGATGTAGACTAATTATGTATTATTATGCACTAAGTAGTATCCTGTACTGTGCTCTCTGATGTGGTGATATATATACGATTCCGCTGTCATATTTGTGTAAATTATTCTATTGCCTGCTTATGTTATTATCTGTACTCTGCTAATGATGATTAATCTGTTATATTCCAATGATTATCCTTAACACCGTCGTACGGGGTTTTAGGATCGTCACAGTTGGTATCAGAGCTTTGGTTAACTTTAGTTCTAGAATTTAACACATTAAACACCTCGTCAGAATAGAATCAGTAGATTCTAAGGTGAGTAGCTTATTAGAGATAGGACTAGTAATGTCTTAGAATGAGCTAAGCAGTATAGCAAAAATGAGTTGATCAGTACATCGTTGTCTTTCCTTAAGTTCTTCTGCTTTACCATGCAATAAAATTATCGTTTCTGTAGGCTGACTCATTTCTTGCTTATACAGAACTTGAACAATGGCTACCCAAGCAACAGCAGGTAGTGGAGGCTGAGCTGGCCATGGCAGAGGATGAGGAGAAGTCCCAGCTGTAGATGGACCCTTAATACAACCCCCGGCCGCTCAACCATTCGAGCTCGACCGCGTGGCTAAAAGGTACAAGAATCTAGGAGGCAAAACCTTCTCTGAAACAGGCAGTGTGATTGCGGCCCTGGCATTGCTGAAAACATGCGAAAAGATATTAGGAGGCCTGAGGCTGGGTGATTAAGACAAGGCATTCATGGTTTCCTGGCTTATGCAAGAACAAGCCGAATTATGGTGGGAAGCTCTCATCGCAGGAAACAGAAATGCTGGTAAGACATGGGATGAATTCAAGGAATTGTTCAAAGAAAAGTACGTTCCAGAACAAGCCCTTGAGCGCATGCACGACCAATTTTCAAACCTCCAGCAGGGAGACCTCTCTGTGCAAGACTACCTGAACAAGTTTACAAAGTTATCCCGCTATGCACCCGAGCTCGTCGCCACTGCTAAGTCCAAGAACAAGAGGTTCATCCTCGGGCTAAAGCGTAATTACCAAGACAGGGCAATGACCCACATCAAGCTGGAGTTTAATGAATTAGTTGAGATGGCATGTAATTACGAGGATTTGGATCAGAGGAACCTTGATCTGGACCGTGCTAAGAGCCAAGCAGGGGATAAATGTAAGCCCGCAACGAACCAGCCAGAATCAAGCAACGCGACATCCACTAATCAGCAGGCTAGCAGGCCGCCAAAGGGAAGCTGATGCAATTGTGGCAAGGTGGGGCACTACTCTAATGTGTGCACAGCCCCAAAACGGAAGAAGACCGACTCTCAAGGCTCAAGCCAAAATTCTCAGAATCCTCGCTCATGCTTTAACTATTGCAGGACAGGACATCTTGTTAGAGATTGTCCCTTGATTAAAAAGGCCGAGGTTGCTCATATGTATGACGGGGTGAACCCGCCGGCTGCTTCTGATGGAGCAGGTAAACCCGATGTTTTGGGAGGTACCCTTACAATTAAAAATATTCCTGTTTGTATATTATTTGACAAGGATGCATCACATAGTTTTATTGCTAGTAACACAGTTCATAAATTAAAGTTAAAACAGAGAAAGCTTACAGAATCGGTTAAAGTCCATAATCCGATAGGAGGAACTCTTATTCTCAGTTCATACTGTAGAGTGCCAGTCTCTTATTCGTCCTATAAGTTTTCTTTTGATTTGATCACCATGGATTTTCCCGAATTCGATATTATTCCCGGACTAGATTGGTTAACGAAATACGAAGCCGAAGTAAAGTGTGCGGAAAGAATAGTAAAAAACAGAACGAAGCTTGGATATATTACTATACCATGCCACGGTTCAAATCCAGATAGAAAGGAATTTTGGTCTGCGCTAGAAGTTATTCCCACTTCATTAGAAAAGATTCCTGTTGTTAAAAACTATGCGGATGCGTTTGAAGAAGTCAAAAACTTACCTCCGCAAAGAGAAATAGAATTCAGAGTCAATCTAATTCCCAATGCCAGACCTGTGGTACATCCAATTCGAAAAATGACCCCAAAAGAAAAAGAAGAATTAGGCGATCAAACTCGTCAACTGCTATGGAAGGGTCTGATCAGACCTAGCTTTTCTAGTTGGGGTGCAGTTGTAGTGTTTGTCCCTAAGTCAGACGATACTCTCCGATTGTATGTTGATTACCGAGACCTCAACAAACAGACGCTCAAAAACAAATACTTGTTACCCCGCATCGATGATCTGTTAGACCAATTAAATGCGACGATAGTATTTTCCAGAATGGACCTAGCTACAGGTTTCCATCAACTGAGAATCGGTGAAGAGTGTGTTCCTTTGACAGCTTTCAGAGGTCCAGACGTATTTTATGAGTGGTTAGTAATGCCGTTCGGCTTATGCAACACTCAAGCATACTTCGTCGATCTAATGAATAGAGTGTTCAGGGGAGTTCTAAAAAAAATTGTCCTCGTATTTATCGATGATATTTTAATCTACTCCAAATCAAAATCCGAGCATGAAAAACATTTAGAACAAGTATTGGGGATTCTGAGAAAGAACGTCTTCAAAGCCAAATTCTCAAAATGTATCTTCTGGCAGGAAGAGGTGAAGTTCCTTGGCCATGTAGTGTCAAAGGAAGGAATTTCTATAGATCCGAGCAAAATTACAGCAATTCAAGACTGGAAACAGCCCACTACACCCACAGAGGTCCGAAGTTTCATGGGGTTGGCTAGTTATTATCGAAGATTCGTTAAGGATTTTTCGAAGATATCAGGCCCATTAACAAAGCTTACAAAGAAGCACGAAAAATTTAAGTGGACTTCCGACTGTGATGAAGCTTTCCAGGAATTGAAATTGAAATTGACAACCGCTCCAGTATTAACCATTATCGACGGCAATCAGGATTTGACGGTTTGGACAGATGCTTTGATTAGAGGTCTTTGTGCAGTGTTAATGCAAGAAGGCCAAGTAGTCGCTTATGCAAGCCGTCAGCTGAAACCACATGAGAAGAACTATGTAACTTATGATCTTGAGTTGCTAGCCATCGTTTTTGCTTTGAAAATCTGGAGGCATTACTTGTTGGGTGAGAAATTCGAATTATATACAGATCATCAATCGTTGAAATATCTGCACACCCAGAAAGATTTGAACATGAGACAACAGTGTTGGCTAGAATTTCTTGCAGTATATGATCTAGATATCTTATATACGCCGGGAAAAGCTAATGTAGTGGCGGATGCGCTTAGCAGAAAAACCGCAATCATTGCCAGTCTTATAATCAAGCCTTCATTGATTGATAAAATATCTTCTCTCTAGAAGAATGATCACTTCATTCAGAGAGTAAGAGAGAAAATACAGAAAGGCAAGCCCTCGAGTTTTCAAGTGGATAATGAAGAAGTTCTGAGATTAAAAGGGAGAATCTGCGTTCCCAGCATCCCAGAGCTCATAAGGGAGGTGCTAGATGAAGGCCATAAATCCAAGCTTTGCATTCATCCGGGGGTAAGTAAGATGTACAATGATCTCAAATGCACCTTCTAGTGGAGGTCCATGAAGAGGGACATTTCTTTGTATGTTAGCAGGTGCCCTACTTGCCAACTAGTCAAGAGTGACCAACAAAAGATGTCCGGATTGTTGTAACCATTGGAAGTCCCAGGTTGGAAATGGGAACAGATTTCCATGGATTTCATAGATGGTTTACCCTCAACAAAGAAAGGTAATGGCAGTATTTGGATGATTGTAGATCGCTTCACGAAGACCGCCCATTTCATACCTGTCAGATCCAATAGAACCGCTCAAAGTTTAGCCCAGATATATTTCAAAAAAATTGTTAAGCTGATGGAGTACCCATCAGCATAGTAAGCGATAGAGATCCCTTATTTACTAGCAAATTCTGGGAGGCATTCCGGACAGAATTGGGGATAAAACTGAATCTGAGCACCGCTTATTATCCTCAGACAGATGGTCAAACTGAGAGGGTGAACAGAATTTTAGAAGATTTACTGTGGGCTTGTATTATTGATTTTGGTGGGTCATGGGAAGATCACTTGCATTTGGCAGAATTTTCATATAACAACAGCTATCAAGCAAGCTTGGAAATGTCGCCATTTGAAGCATTATATGGTAGACCGTGCGGATCTCCAGCATGTTGGGTAGAACATGGAAACAGACTTGTGTTGGGACCGATATGATTCGAGAAGCATCAGATAAAGTCGATTTCGTCAAGAAACGATTGCAAACCGCATAAAGCCGACAGAAAAGTTATGCGAATTCTAGAAGAAGAGATTTGGCATTCTCTATTTGTGATTATGTCTATTTGAGAGTTTCTCCGATGAGAGGAGTAAACCGATTCGGTAAAACAGGGAAGTTGTCACCCAGATTTATTGGTCCTTTCCTATACTTGAACGAATTGGAACTCTTGCTTATAGGGTTCAACTACCTGATTGGTTACCGGGAGTGCATAATGTATTTCACGTGTCTCAACTTAGGAGACATGTGCATGATCCGGATCTTGTTGTGGAGGAAGCAGCGCAACAGGACTTGGAAATTAATCCAGAATTAGCAGTCAGAAGAGAGCCGTTAAAAATAGTTGGCAAAGAAACTAAAGAGCTAAGGAGCAAGAAGGTTCACTTAGTTAAAGTGTAATGGAGTAGTGATCCTAGAGACTGTAATTGGGAGACTGAGGAAAGCATTAAGCAAGCTTACCCCAAATGCAGAGTGGACCTCTCTAACTAACTCCGGTGCAAGGTACCTTCACAATACTTTGCATTTACATTTTTGTTTCCAACTGTACTGTTGTTTCCTTCTCGGGGACGAAAAGTTTTAAGTGGGGGAGATTGTAACAACCCGGAAAATACGAGCCAATTTAAAATTTTTTAAATTGGATATTTCAGAGGAATTTAAACAATTGAAATAGAATATTTTAATAAAATAATGAATTAGGAATGGTGTGGCAGTTTGAAAATTTGAATTCAAACTTTGACTGACTGTATCGGGTGCAAAATAAAACGGATTTTAGTGAAATCAAAAATATTTAAATCTGTTTATGAATATCTTTCTAACGAATCTGAAAAATCAAGGTTTCATAGCGGGAATCAAAAGTTATGGCCAAATGAATTTTCAGAAAGGTCGCTATAGAGAATATATAGCCCTTGAAAATAGACTTTTTGCAAATGACCTCGGAATTCGATAAAACCACTTTTGTTGGGTCTGGGATGTCAAATTACTGCTAGGTTTCAAGTTTCATAATTTTTGAAGCTAGTACGTGAGCATGGCGAAGGAAAATATGTTTGGTCAATTACAGTTAAATTGGATCGACCAGAAAATGGCCATTTTTTAAACGGTCTCGGAATTCGATGAAACTAGTTTTGTTGAGACCGTATTGTCAAAACATAGCCAGATTTATTTTTCTGGAATTTTTAGAATCAGTTTGTGGCCCTGGCAAATTGAAATGTACGTTCAAAACAGAATTTGAATGTTTTATACTTTAATTTGAAAAATAACAGATTATAACAATCGAATTGGCCTACGAAACATATCCCATTGTGTCCGGGATGGGAGTATTTAGTTAGGGGCGATAGTCGCTGGGTTGAAATTGGTGTTCGTTTGGACCAAAGTGTATTTTTGGATTTAATTAAACTAAAAATTAAAATAAAAAGGGTGGCCAATCATGTTGCTTCTCCCACTTTCTCTCACCCCGTTTTCGAAGCGAAACCCCCCCAAATGAATGGCGGCTATAGCTGTTTGCTTCTCCCCTCTTTTTCTCTTAATTCACTCAACGAATTCAAGTGCTCCAGTTAGGGATTTTCGAGAGCACCTCTCAAGCTTCAAATCCATATAAAATACACCCGCTATCGTGCACTATTGGAGGAGCATCGGCCTCCTGAAGTCGCGCCGCCTCGGAGCCCGCCATGCCTTGACTACCGCACCGAGTGGGACCACCCCTACCTCGTTCGGAGCGCCTCTCCGGTCTCTTCGATGTGGTATTACCCGATTAAAACATCGTGCTTCGGATTTGCAGTAATCTCGAACCCTAAGTTTGAACCCTTCGTGAAAGGTACGACCTTTGATTTCAGAATTTATTTATAACACTTCTAAGTGTTGCTAATGATGAATTTAGTATAAAAATCGTATCTTTATCATACGTTGACGAAATTTGATGAAACATGAAACATCGTGACCGCAAGGAGGCTCTCTACCATCTAAAAGAGGCCGCGGATTTTTCTGAGCTCGCTAGGATTTTTAGCAAAGCAATGAACCAATGTGAGATTTCTAAACTGAAATGTGAATAAAAATGTGATATATAAATTATATAAGCGAAATATAAATTATATACGTGTTGTATACCACATATACATGCGTAGTATAAGTTGTATGAGCGAAGTATGAATTATACATGCATTGTATAAATGATATGTGTGTTGGAATGGAAATAAAATATATTTATATATGAACATATATATATATATATATATATATACACTCTCCTCGTCCACAAACCATGGACGATATTTATTGATTGTGAATTGGTATGAAAAATTTGGTGAATAATGCGAATGGATGATAGAATTGTTTGTGGGTGATATTGTTTGGTTGTGGTTGAAAAATACCCATTTGTGATTGAAACAAAATTGAAATGAATTGTGGAAAAGAAAAATCATACACGCCTGCGTGTGAATTAGACGTATGAAATCCCCATTGTCAAAAACCACGAGGTTTTAAGGTAGAGCGAGGAGCCGTACTCGGGACGATGCCGGTTTTAACTACCCTGCCGTTATGCTGCCGAAATTTTTAATAACATTCATGTGTTAGAATTATTTTCATATGTTGAAATTATTTTCATGCTTTGAAACTAAAGTCATGTGTTGAAACTATATCCATTTGTGGAAATGCTCATGTGTTGAGAAGTTCATGTGTTGAAAATTAAATTCATGTGTTGAATGAAGTGTTTAAACAATAAAAAAAATCACATTTTTATTATATATAAGAAGTATGTAAAATATTCGTGTTTTAAATAAATTGTTTCAACAATAAAAATAACATCTTTCTTATATATACAATCTATGTAAAATATCCATGTGTGGAAATGCTCATGTGTTGAGAAGTTCATGTGTTGAAAAAGGTTCGTGTGTTGAATAAAAAGATGGAACAATAAAAATTACATTTTTACTGAGAATATGAAGTGTTGAAAACATCCTTGTGTTGAATAAATATTTTAGATGATAAAAATACCATTTTTATCATAGATGTGATTTGCTAAAAAAATATACAAGTGTTGAAATAATTATTTGTTTGATATGAATATTATTTTTAACAAGTATAGGAACTAAATAAATTAGTCATGTGTTGAAATATATTTTAGTTCGCCAAAAATATCATTTTTAAGTAAATTGTGAAGTGTTAAAAATAACTACTTGTTCAAATAAATATGCATGAGTTGAAATATTCATTAATTGGCTAATGATGTGATTTTTGCTTATGTATGTAACATTGGAATGAATGGCAACTTTAAACCAAATCAAATCAAATATGAAATTGAATAGAAGATGAAGTGATAATAATGGCACATAACATGCATATTTATTGAACAGGTTAAAGCAAAGAGGCTAGAGAAGAGGAATAAAATTGTGTGCCCGACAAATAGGTACATGTTTACTGTTTTGCTTGGGTGATGATTTTATGAGCCTATTGGCTAGCCGCTTGGCTTTTTCTTTTTCTTTTTGAGATGAGACGCCCATGCGGCTATTTGGGAATTTTCCCACCCTTCCCGTACAAAGGAGGTTATGGCGAAATTTTCCAAAATTTAACGGCATTAGTGAAATATTCGAAGTGAAAACGATATAGAAATCGCCGAATGAACTATATATATATATATATATATATATATATATATATATATATATATATATATAAAATTAAAATGAATCGAGGTCGTGCAGTTCGTATTTTGAAACCGTGATTTCAAATGATTAGTGCGGGAGATCCGACCATTGGATTTTCTCGAAACCGCAACCGTTGGGTTCGCCTTTGAAATATCTTTCCAACGGCAGCAACTTTGTAAAGATCCAACGATTGGATTGTCTAGAATGTTTAATTCAAATCTGAAGAAAAACAACGCCAGAAGCGATTATATTTATATGTAAATATAATTAAATTAAATCGAATAACGACATTGCGGTTCGAATTCTGAATTCGTAACTTCAAATGACTAGTGTGGGAAATCCGACCGTCGGATTTTCCCAAAACTGAAACCGTTGGATTCGTTTTGAAAAGATCTTTCTAAGGATATAAAATTTGTGAAGATCCAATGGTTAGATTTTTAGATATGTGTAAAACAAATTTAGTGAAAAACAGCGCCAGTGCCTCGGCACGACCTAAAACATCGTTTAATTAAATATAGCCATTTTTAAATAAATAAAAATGGCGATATATCATTATAAAATATTATAGGCGATATAGAATGGAAATAAACCGAGTGTTCTTGGTTTGCTTGATATTTGATGGTTGAATGTGTAGGACATGAAAATTGCACTAAGGAACTGAAATGTGAATGTTGAATAATTTAACCACGTGAAGAACTGATTTGAAAATCTAAATATACGTGGATTATTTGAAAAGGCCGAGTTCACTCTTATTTCAAATAATCGATCGACGGTGAGAAGTCGAAGAGTGGAAAATGGTTCAAGACCGACGATCTTCATATTGGATGGATGGGTGCTACTGATGCTCACGATTGGAGTAGCTACCTTGAAGGAGCTGAAGTGGTAGCCGTCCGGACGTACGTGTTGATTGTGCGGATGTGCGAGGAATATGGTGCCTCCGGCTTCGTTCAAACCTAGTTTGAAATTGTAAATGTACTGTGTGTCTGACATTGGATTTTGTTCTGTGCTGATTGATATCTATTAAATATATATCTGTTTGGCTGCGGAGAATTTATTCTCTTTCTTAACGCCCTTATCTGAGACGTACGAGCTCAGAGGTTATATATCGATAAAAATCAGTCGCATGGAGTGAATTGCCTGTGTGGCATGCCTAAGTGGCATATGATCAAGGCTTATGTTGCAAAGCAAAGTCTTGTGGTTGATGATCAAAGCATGGCCTGTGTGGCGTAGCTTTGTGTATAACGTGGATTCGCGAGCCTCACACCTCGATATGAGTCAAAAACGGGATAGTGACTACAGGTAGAACGCGACGTTTCTTTCTAACTACGGTGGTGTCAGTGACCTACTAGCCCTGACATTTATATATACTTTTCACCTGTGTGGTTGTTGGAATGCGAGGCGCCTCGGTTATAGGTCTGTAAGGACCGGGAAACGTGTGTTCAGAATTGACAATCCTCAAAATCAAGAGAGGACCCGCCCTGAAGATCCAAGGATTGCTGTGTGCGGTCATGGGACATTTGCTAGAGTGTCTCGAACAGAGAGGAGCTTGCCCCTTGCCTCGACTCATGATGGAATCCAAATTCCAATATGAAATTGCGAATGTGACTGTATTACTAGTAGGGCGACATGATATATGGTACCCATGCCGCCTAGGATTGATATTTATGATTGAATTTGCTTTTGAAACATATATGCACTAGTAATAATATCAAACACTTTGTTTTATATGTATCAAGCATTACTTGGCCATTATAAGGTAAAACTCTATCCTCTGGCTTGCGTTGCATTGTGTGATGGGACCTGAGTCTTATAATGGCTTCATTTTTATAAAAAGCATTGCGATGATTTAATTATATACTTATTTCATGCACTAGCACTCATTGGAGTAAACCCTTTTCGCGAAAGTGGCGTGGTCCTTTGATTTGCCTTATTGTTGATGAATAACTAGTTAAGTATATTTCTCATACCAGTCCCATGACTGACTCGTAGTTTGTTTCACCTTTCAAACTCGGGTGCCCTTATTTTCACACGGGCAGCCTAGTATCAGGTAGATGGCGTATTTTGGCTTGGCACCACAGCAGAGGTGCACCTTTAGCGAGGCTTGACTACACCGTGATGACTATGATTTTCTGCCATTATTGTATATGTATTATGATTCCGCCTGAGGCGATGTAGACTGATGTTTCGTTTATGTACTCTTTATGTATGTAATTCCGCCTCAGGCGATGTAGACTGATTATGTATTATTATGCACTAAGTAGTATCATGCACTATGCTCTCTGATGTGGTGATATATATATATATATATATATATATATATATGATTCCGCTGTCATATTTGTGTAAATTATTCTATTGCCTGCTTATGCTATTATCTATACTCTGCTAATGATGATTAATCTGTTATATTCCAATGATTATCCTTAACACCGTCGTACGGGGTTTAGGATCGTCACATATTACTTGGCCATAGGGTAGAAAATAATATACGAACACCGGTTGGTTAAATAAAATTGTTTTTAATCTTGAATTTTGGAATATTATTTTAAAGACAAAATAAGTGACATTGTTAATCGTTTTTCTTTAAATTTGGACTTTGTGCTTTGAAATTAAAATTTTCAATTTTAATAGAATTCGTAAATGTGGATAACTGAAGTTAAATTGAATTGAATATACTATAAATTTTTCAAAATTGAATTGTTTATCCATCATTAATATTATTTTACATTAACCTGATTTTTTGTAATAATTGAACTATGAAATCGAGATTTTATAAATGAATAATTCAAAGTGAGAATTATAATTCAAATTCAATTATTTGAATCGAATTATTAAATCAAATTGTTGAAATCAAATTGTTTAATTGAATTGAGATAAAAATGTGAAGTTAAATCGATTTGAATTAAGATATCAAAATTTAGTCGAATTGATTAGGAATGGAAATATGATTTCTTGTTTGGTTAAATTTTTGAAGATATCGTTCTAATTCCAACTATAGTATTTTCAAACCATTTTAGAAGCTAATTTATTTTTATAATAATAATTTTCTTTATAAACAATTTTCCTTATAACTATTTTATTTTATTATTTATTTTAAATTAACTATTTTAATATTTAACTATTTATTTTATAAACTATTTTAATATTTTACCTATAGATTTTACTAAAATCTGAAATTCTATTTTAAATGCAATTTATTTATTTTCAAACTATTTCGATTATATATCTAAACTATTTAAATATATATATATATATATATTAACTATTTTAATATTCAAATTATTTTAAAAGTTGGAATTGTTGCAAGATTTAAGTTTTGTTTTAAATGGGGATTTTACTATGAAATATTCTATTTTGACTATTGAAATGATTTTAAGAAAATCTGATATTTTGATATTAAATACGAACCCCTTTGAAATGTAAATGAACCGACCGGTGAGAAAAATGTAAACGATTGATTGTTAAAGAGATCGGGATCGGATATTGTCATACTCTCTGCCAATACCGAAAACCACTTTAATAACTATGTACGTGGTGGAGTTCCAGAATGAAGTAGGTTGATTTGGAGGCGATTACTGGATTTAAAGAAAGAGAACGATGATGGATATCCTCGACCTTCGGGTCATAATTAAAATGACTAAAACAGGGCTATACCATGACCAAGTAGGGTTAGCTACCTCCATCGGCAATACTTCTTCCTTTGTTGCTATAGTCCCTCGGTTTAATTGAATTGATTTTGTAGCAACCCGGAAAATCAGAACCAATTTAAAAATTTTATTTTGGAAATTTTAATGAAATTTGAATATTTAAAATGATTTATTTTAAATAATAACGACTAAAATTTATTTTAATCGAAGTGAGAACGAATAAATTTATTTTCATTATAAAACAAGCCTGAAATGGCGTGGTAGTTTGAAATTCGATTTCAAATTTCAAATGAATGTACAGGATTCTAAACAAACCAGGTTTTAGAAAAACCAAAAATATTTGAATCTATTTGAAAATATCTTTCAAACGAATGTGAAACATACAGATTTCATAGCGGGAATAAAAAGTTATGTCCAGTTGAAAATTCAGAATAGTCGCTATGGAATTTATATAAAATATAGCCCTCAAAAATAACAATTCTTCAAATGACCTCCGTTTTCGATGAGACCACTTTTGTTGGATCCGGAATGTCAAATTATTGCTAGATTCCAATTTTCATAATTTTTGGATTTAATATGTGAGTGCGGTAAATTTAATTGTATTTGGTAATTTAAATTTGAATTGGATCGACCAGAAAATGACAATTTTTCAAACGATATCCAAATTTGACGAAATTAGTTTTGTTAGTACCATATCGTCAAACATAGCTAGATTTATTTTTCAGGAATTCTTAGAGTCAGTATGTGGCCCCAATAAATTAAAATGTACATTCAAATTCAATATATATTGATTTATATTTTAGTTTTGATAAAAACTGACTGAAACAATCGAATTAGCTTAAGAAACATATCCCATTGTGTCCGGAATGGGGGTATTTGGTTGGGAGCGACAATCGTTGGGTTTAGAATGAAGTTCGTAGCTATAAATAGGCATTTTTAGAATTAATTAATTATTTAATAAAAATATATTTTTATAAATACCCCCCAATTATTATCTCCAACCCTAATTCGGCTGTCACTCAAAATTAACGGCCAAGCTCATTGAAAATTCAAACCCATTTTACTCCCAATCCATTTCGAATTGGATTATGAGTCAAGAGCGAAAACCAGAGAGGAATCTTTGAACTTTAAATTTGTTCCACTTTGATGGGTTATCGTTGAAAGTGTGGTTCGGAATTGGTGCCGAAAGGGGGCGGGTTCGAATCATTCGCCGGAGAAGGTTGGGCCACCGAGCGGACTCCTGTCGTGACTGTAGGATGGCGAGATGTAGGCGGAGGGTGGACGGCATCAGATCGGAGGTCGGCAGCTCCAGGCTTTTTGCGGTGGTCGAATTTTATCGTGGAAGATGGGGTTCGATTTCTGTTCGACCGTGCCTGAAGGAGAAACGCATGCGGAAGGGATTAAGGCCCAGTTTTGGAAATGTAATTAGTTTATTAATCTTGTAATTAAGAAATGTTTTTTTGTTTAAAAGGTGTTGATTTTAAAATATAAATGGTGTTGATTTAAAAGTATAAATATCTTTAATTTTAAAATATAAACGGTGTTGTTTTTTAAATATAGATATCTTTAATTTTAAAATATAAATGGTGTTTTTTTCAAAATATAAATATCTTTGATTTAAAAATATAAATATTGTTGCTTTAAAAATAGAAAGAGCATTGTATTTAAAATAGAGATGGCAAAATTAAAAATATGGTTTTTATAAAATAGCTTTGTAAATTAAAAATAATATTTTTATAAATAACCTTGATTTAAATATGTGACTTTTTAAATGTATATAGCAAAATAAAATTTTGATTTTTATAAAGTAGTTTAATTAAAAATGTGATTTTTAAAATATAAACATCATATTAAAAATGTTATTTTTACTATGAACAGCGTGAAAAAGATTGCGTTGGAATTTCAAGCAAATCCAAACTATTCAGAAATTCAGAAATAAAACTGGCAGAGTGGAAACCAAAGGTGAGAACTCCTTCTTACTCTATTTATTTTATAGTGAAATATGTACTAGGATGCATATGGTGCTTAGCAGCACCCGACACCATTGATTGTACAAACCAAGAATGTTTGTTTGTATTGAATGGAGTGTATTGTGTTTATTAATTGTATGAACTGAATAAAATATTGATGTACGGAATAAAATATTTGAAAAATAAACATATCATTTTTATTGAATGAATATAATATATAAAATATTCATGTATGGAATAAAATATTTGAACAATAAAAATATCATTTTTATTAAATGAATATAATATATAAAACATTCATGTATGGAATAAAATATTTGAACAATAAAAATATCATTTTTATTGAAAGAATATAATATATAAAATATTCATGTATGGAACAAAATATTTGAACAATAAAAATATAATTTTTGTTGAATATATGAACCATATAAAATGGTCATGTGTTGAAAATAAATATTCATTTACAAATCAGACGATTTGTTTATGTACACCCATTTAACCGATATTGATTGGGACGATAAATTTTACACATCTCCCAACTTCACAAATAATGTTCAGTATGTGTTATTTGAAAACCCCACACGGGTATTGGGATGATATTTGATATACTAATCCTAATATTTAGTTGTATGTCAATCGATGGGTTGACAGGCTGTGATGAGCATTAATTATTTATTTTTAACGCTTATACAGTTGTAAATTGCACTCTGGATGATGATTGACTGTGTTTGATTATTGTTGTGTCCATGTGTGTTTGTAATCCATATAAATAAAATTATATGGTGATTGACTGTGTCTGATTCCAATTCAAAAAGGATGAATATTTTAAAATAACGAATATTTTAAAATTGACGAATAATGAATATTTTAAAATAACTGATATTTTAAAGTAATATTCAGTAATGGATCAAAATATGATTTTGATGTCCGATTTGGGATGGACACAAAAATATCTAAATATATAGCCGTGTTGATTAAATTAACACCATTTTGACATGAACGATATTTATATCGATATTATTCATTTTTATAATGAATATCGAAAAGGAAGTGATTTCAAAATCTAACATTTTGAAAATATTATCATTTATATATTATAATGATGAGGAAAATTCAGTTTTGATTTAAAGTTGAAAATAAAGTTGGAATCGTTTTAAAACGAATTTATAAACGATTTATAAAACACGATTTAAATGGAAATCGACGAAATATATATTATGTATATTATATTTATTTAATGGCCTGAACAGAATGCGCCACGCCATGGAAGTTTGCGAATTTTGACCATTGACTTTGAATTGACATTACGGGAGATCTAACCGTCGAATTCTCCTAAAACCAGAACCATTGGGTTCGTATCGAAAAGAGCTTTCCAACAAATATAAGAGATTTGAAATCTAACTGTTGGATATGGAATTATGTCCAAATCAAAGTTGAAAAAGGATGTTATAAGTGCAGTTCGGTGACCGTTTATAGAAATCGATTGTACGGGCCTTGATAAAATTATTAAAAATATCAGTAATTTATGTAAAATCATAATAAATGTTTTGGAAAGAATTGGGATGAAAAATTCCATATTTGAAAAATAAAAATATATTTTTATCAAAATGAACTAGTTATTAACTAGATTTGAAATCCAATAATTTTTAAATACAATAAATTGGATTGGTGAATGGTTTTAAATATAACCAGAATTTCCAATATATGAATTGGAATGGATTTAAATTAAAATCATCTTCGAAATATTTCGATATTGGATTTCGTGATTATACGGATATTGCTATGGAAATTTGGAAGATATATTATATATATCGTTATTTCCAATACAATATTTGTTGGTTTCAGAATTTGATATTGAATATAAGCCGATATAATTTCTATTCAGAGCTTGTATTTAATATCAAATTGGATTTTGGGTTTCTCGTTAATGGCGTCTTCATTAACACTGTTCTTAAACCTAGTTGAGGAAAGAATAAATCTTTTTATTAAGATTTAGTGGAATTTTCCGATTAATTAATATTTAATTGGAATTGAATAAAAGAAATGGGATTTTGGGTTGTCGTGGACAGTGTCTTCTGTGACATGTTCTTAAACCCCGTTTGAAAAGAATAAATCTTTTAAAGATTATTAGAGTTTCCAGTTACATTTGGTAATTGCAATAAAATGGAATGTGAATCGGGTTTATTTTGAAATGTGTTTTTAACGACATTCATTCTTTAACCCGATTTACAGTAAAATGTGATTTGGAATTTATAAATCTTTTAACTAAGAATTAATGGAAATTTTCGAAAGTAAAGTTTCCCAGTTTAATAAAATAAATTGGAATGGAATGGAATTCGATTTGGTAATAATCGAAGTGAATTTCTATGGAGGAAAACTGCTAATATATATGGAATTTAAAAGGCTTTGCCGTTATTCAATTTATATTATTAGTCGAATATGGAAGTTTACATCGATTATATATATATATATATATATATTGACCTGTTTTCCGTGAAGATTCCATAATTAATGGAATGTGATTTTGGGTTTATCGCGAGCCGTGTTTTAAATGACATTAGTTCTTTAGCCCAGTTAAAGACATGATTTATTTCCAGAATTTGAATAATCATTAAGTAATGACTTTTGGAGATTAAAACTAAATGGAGTTTTAATGAATCTTTAATTAGATAAAAAGGTGAATCAGATAACTAAAATTATCAAATTCAAGAAATGATTGTGAACGGAGTATCACCAGTTTTGCTCCAAGCGATAGTTAAATCTTTAATTAGATTTGAATGTGAAATGGTAATTAATTATACCGATAACACGTGTTGTTAGATATGAAGGATTATCAGTTTTACTTCATGGAATGAATAGTTTGGGATTGGGTAATAAAATAAATGATTACTTTGGTAAGGATTGCTAATCCTGACTAGGTTGGATAAACCTTAATTTGGTTTGAATTGATATCCAATGGAAGATTAAAAAATAAATTTAAAGAATTTATCATTGACTAAATTAATGGGAACTTTTCCCAAAGAATAAGAATATTTGAATAAGGAATATTCTGGATTGGAATGAGGCATATGACGTGTTTTTATAGCACTTGTTTATTAGATATGCGAGTTATTCAGAAAGACAGGGTTTATCCCATTCTGAATAACGGATTTGACGATAAGTCGTGATTGAAGACCGGAGGTCTTCACATAATTTAGATGTTTACTAATGTCTTGATTGGGCTGTACACCCAAGACGAGGTAGTAAGTGGTGATCGTCCAGACGTACTTGGAGATCGACCGGATATGCGAGGACCTCTCTCCTGTATTGGACATATGGGACGAGGAATAAGGTGCCTCCGGTTTCATTCAGACCCAGAACGAACTTGTAAATGGATGTGTGTCTGACATTGGATTTTATTCTGTGTTGATTGAGCTCTATTAAATATATATCTGTTTAGCGGCGGAGAATTTATTCTCTTGCTTAACGCCCTTCTTTGAGACGTACGAGCTTAGAGGTTATATATCGATAGACATCAGTTGCATGGCATGAATTGTCAGTGTGGCATGCTGAGATGCAAATGATCAAGGCTTCTGTTGAAAAGCAGAGTCTTGTGGTTGATGATCAAAGCATGGCTTTAATATAACATAGCCTTGTGTATAGCGTTAATTTGCGAGCCTCACACCCCGGTGTGAACCAGAAACGGTAGAGGACCACAGGGAGGACATGTGTTTCTTTCTAGCTAGGAGTGGTGTCATGGTATGGAGCCCAGACATTTTTACTTATGTGGTTGTTGGATAGCGAGGTGCCTCGGATATATCGGTTACAACGGAGCCAATGGATATTGAGTCATCTGTCTCATTTACGCCCCATAGGGCGGGGAAACGTATTGTTCGGGCATTTTAATCCACTTCGTGTGGACCGATCCTGATGATCCAAGGGTTACTCGAGCTTAGATCCTGAGACATGGTAGGCTAGATTGTCTCGAAGCGGGAAGGACGATCCCTGGCTTTGGTTCACATACGGAAATCCAACTTTCAGTACATGACTTTGCGGTTTTAATTGTAGAACTAGTATGGCAACATGATAGATGGTACCCATGCCTCCTATGATTGATACATTTATCTTTGAAGTTGTTTTATACACTATGCACTTATAATAATATCAAATGAATTTTGTTTTAAACGTACCAAGAATGTTTGGCTATTATAAGGGAAAACCCTATCCTCCGGCTTACGTTGCATTGTGTGATGGGACCTGGGTCTTATAATAGCTTCATTATTCCAAAAAGCATTGCACTGTTTTGTTATATGCACTAGTATTCTTGAGAGGAAACCCATTCCGTGTTATATGGCGTGGTCCCTTGATATATCTGATTTTAAAGTAAAATTTTAAATAACTGTTTTAGTTCTCACACCAGTCACATACTGACCTGGAGTTTATTGTTTTAACTTAAACTCTGGGTGCCCCTATTTTCCACATGGTCAGCTCGTAGTTTTAGTTTTGCAGATATTATTTTCACAGGATCTTGGATTTACAACTGGAGCTATATTCGGAACGCTCTATATCCGTGTATTTCTTATAGTTGTGTTATGTATTATTTTTTTGCTGCATTGTAATTTATATCTCTGATATTTTTCTGATGTGTAATATTTATTCATACTCTATATATTCTTATACTCTGATGTAAATTGTTGTAATAAGCAATGAAATGTCCTTCTGTTTGTGTTCTGATTTGTCGTGTTCTCAAGACAATCCGTTCTTTCTCTTCTCTTCCGAGACCAGGGAAGTTCTGGTCGTTATATTTGGTATCAGAGCTTTGGTTTATAGAGCTCGAGAACAAGACACGTTGGAACCAAACAAAAGAATTCATCAGAGATTGGATTAGTAATATCCAATGAGAATGACTCGTTAGAGACGGGATCAGTAGTATCCTAGAAGGAGTGTAAAGTGTGTTATTTTTAAAATAAAAATGAAAACAAATTATGTTTTGAAAAACTCAATCTAAGTACACGTATTTGATTCTATTACTTTATATTGAATTTGGACAATCAGGTATATAAAGATTTTGCATATACGCCTTGCAAATGTATATTCGAAATTTTAATATACTGGATAGATATAGAATCACACTCTACTCGCCCGGAGATGGTTCTGATGATGGCATGTCATCATCAGCACTTTTGTTCGAGGTTTGAAAGTGGGATTTCTATATATTTCCAATTGACTGGTGTGAGAACCAAAATAAAGTTAGAATATATTGTTGTGAACTGGCATCAAAAATATGATTTTTGTATATATATATATATATATAAGTTATGTGTTTGAAATGATAATCAACTAATTGATTGCTAATTGTGTTATTTGATTATTGGTTTGATTAATTAAAATTTTGAACCATTAAGCCAAATTGAATCAAATACTGAACTGACTTGAAAATTGTATGGAATTGCATATATGTACATATATATACATTGAACAGGTCTAGCAAAGAGGCTCGAGAAGAGGAATAAAATTGTATGCCCGACAAATAGGTACATGTTTACTAATTTATTGGGTTTTGACGATTTTATGAGCCGATTGGCTAGCCGCTTGTCTTTTTCTTTTTCTTTTTGGATGATATGGGCCCTGCGTGGCTAGTTGCGGTTTTAAATGTCTCCCCGTACAAAGGATGTTATGGCGAAATTTTTCGAAATTTTAGGGTGTTAGCCAAATTTTTGAAAAATTAGAAATTCTTAGAAACTGTAAAGTTAAAGAATGAAAGCCAGAATGAAAGTTGAGTTGGTTAGTAAAACAACTTTCAGCTCCGTTCCTTTTCGAGGACGAAAAGATTTTAAGTGGGGGAGATTGTAACAACCCGGAAAATCAGAACCAATATAAAAATTTTATTTTGGAAATTTAATGAATTTTGAATATTTAAAATGATTTATTTTAAATAATAATGATTAAAAATTTATTTAAATCAAAATTAAAATGAATAAATTTTTTTCATTATAAAACAAGCCTGAAATGGCGCGGTAGTTTGAAAATTCGATTTCAAATTTCAAATCAATGTACATGATTCAAAATGAATCGGATTTTTGTAAAACCATAAAAATTTGAATCTATTTGAAAATATCTTTCCAACGAATATGAAAAATCCAGATTTAATAGCGGGAATAAAAAGTTATGTCCAGTTGAAAATTCAGAATAGTCGCTATGGAATTTATATAAAATATAGCCCTTAAAAATAGCGATTCTGCAAACGACCTCATTTTCGATGAGACTAATGTTGGATCCAGAATGTCCAATTATTGCAAGATTCCAATTTTCATAATTTTTGGATTTAATATGTAAGCGTAGTAAATTTAATGTGTTTGGTAATTTAAATTTGATTTGGATCGATCAGAAAATGACCATTTTTCAAACGGTATCCAAATTCGACGAAATTAGTTTGGTTTGGACCGTTTCGTCAAAACATAGCTAGATTTATTTTTCGGGAATTCTTGGAGTCAGTATATGGCCACAGTAAATTGAAATGTACATTCAAATTCAATATATATTGATGTACATTTTAATTTTGATAAAACCGACTGAAAGAGTCAAATTGGCTTACGAAACATATTCCATTGTGTCCGGAATGGGGGTATTTGGTTAGGAGCGATAGTCACTGGGTTTATAACGCAGTTCGTAGCTATAAACAGGCATTTTTAGAATTAATTAATTATTTAATAAATATATATATTTATATAAATACCCCCCAATTATTATCTCTAACCCTAATTCCGCCGTCAACCAAAATTAACGGCCAAGCTCATCGAAAATTCAAACCCAATGTACTCCCAATCCGTTTTGAATTGGAATATGATTCAAGAGCGAAAATCAGAGAGGAATCTTTGAACTTTAAATCCGTTCCACTTTGATGGATTATCGTTGAAAGTGTGGTTCGGAATTGGTGCTGAAAGGGGGCAGGTTCGAATCGTTCGCCGGAGAAGGTTGGGCCACCGAGCTGACTCCTGTCGCGACCGTAGGATGGGGAGATGTAGGCGGAGGGTGGGGCGGGTTCAAATCGGAGGTCAGCAGCTCCAGGCGTTGTACGGTGGTCGAGTTTTATTGTGGAAGATGGGTTTCTATTTCTGTTCGATCGTGCCTGAAGGAGAAACGCATGAAGAAGGGATCAAGGATCGGTTTTGGAAATGTAATTAGTTTATTAATCTTGTAATTAAGAATTTTTTTATTTTATTTACAAGGTGTTGATTTTAAAATATAAATGGTGTTGATTTAAAAATAAAAAATGTCTTTAATTTTAAAATATAAATAGTATTGATTTAAAAATATAAATATCTTTAATTTTAAAATATAAATGGTGTTGTTTTTAAAATATAAATATCTTTAATTTTAAAATATAAATGGCATTGTTTTTAAAATATAAATATCTTTGATTCAGAAATACAAATATTGTTGTTTTAAAAATAGAAAGAGCATTGTATTTAAAGTAGGGATGGAAAAATAAAAAATATGGTTTTTATAAAATAGCTTTGTAAATTAAAAATAAGATTTTTATAAATAACCTTGATTTAAAAATGTGCCTTTTAAATGTATATAGCAGAATAAAAAATTGATTTTTATTATAAAGTAGTTTAATTAAAAATGTGATTTTTAAGAAATAAACATCATATTAAAAATGTTATTTTTACTATGAACAGGGTGAAAAAGATTGCTTTCGAATTTCAGGAAAATCCAAACTGTTCAGAAATAAAACTGGAGAGTGGAAACCAAAGGTGATAACTCCTTCTCACTCTATTTATTTTACAGTAAAATATATAATAGGATGCCCACGGTGCTTAGCAGCACCTGACACCATTGATTGTACAAACCATGATTGCTTGTTTGGATTGAATGAAGTGTATTGTATTTATTGATTGTATGAACTGAATAAAATATTTATGTATGGAATAAAATATTTGAACAATAAACATATCATTTTTATTGAATGAATATAATATATAAAATATTCATGTATGGAATAAAATATTTGAACAATAAAAATATCATTTTTATTGAATGAATATAATATATAAAATATTCATGTATGGAATAAAATATTTGAATAATAAAAATATCATTTTTATTAGATGAATATAATATATAAAATATTCATATATGGAATAAAATATTTGAACAATAAAAATATAATTTTTATTGAATATATGAACCATATAAAATGGTCATGTGTTGAAAATAAATATTCATTTACAAATCAGACGATTTGTTTATGTACACCCATTTAACCGATATTGATTGGGATGATAAATTTTACACATCTCCCAACTGCATAAATAATGTTTAGTATGTGTTGTTTGAAAACCCCACACGGGTATTGGGATGATATTTGACATACACTAATCCCGATATTTAGTTGTATGTCAATCGATGGGTTGACAGGCTGTGATGAGCGTTAATTATTTATTTTTAACGCTTATACAGTTGTAAATTGCACTCTGGATGATGATTGACTGTGTTTGATTATTGTTGTGTCCATATGTGCATGAAATCCATATAAATAAAATTATATGGTGATTGACTATGTCTGATTCCAATTCGGAAAGGACGAATATTTTAAAATTGACGAATACTGAATATTTTAAGATAAATAGTATATTAAAATAATATTCAGTAATGGATCAAAATATGATTTTGATGTCCAGTTTGGGATGGACACGAAAATATTTAAATATATATAGCCGTGTTGATTAAATTAACGCCATTTTGACGTGAACGATATTTATATCGATTTTATTCATTTTTATATTGAATATCGAAAAGGAAGTGATTTCAAAATCTAATGTTTTGAAAATAATATCATATATATATTATATTGATAAGGAAAATTCAATTTTGATTTAAAATTGAAAATAAAGTTGGAATCGTTTTAAAACGAATTTATAAATGATTTATTAAATAAGATTTAAATGGAAATCGACGAAATATATAATATATATATAATATAATTTTAATGGCCTGAGTAGAACACGCCGCGCCGTGGTAGTTCGCGAATTTCGACTATTGACTTTGAATTGACATTACGGGAGACCTGACCGTTGGATTCTCCTAAATCCGGAACCGTTGGGTTCGTATCGAAAAGTGCTTTCCAACGAATATAAGAGATTTGAAATCTAACGGTTGCATTTGGAATTATGTCCAAATCAAATTTGGAAAAGGTCGTTGCAAGTGCAGTTCAGTGACCGTTTATGGAAATCGACTGTACGGGCCTTGATAAAATTATTAAAAATATCAATAATTTGTGTAAAATCATAATAAATGATTTGGAAAGAATTAGGATGAAAAATTCCATATTTGAAAAGATAAAAAAATATATTTTTATCAAAATGAACTAGTTATTAACTAGATTTGAAATCCAATAATTTTTAAATAAAATAAACTGGATTGGTGAATGGTTTTAAAAATACCCAAAATTTCCAATATATGAATTGGAATGGATTTGAATCGAAATCATCTTCGGAATATTTTGATATTGGATTTCGTGATTATACAGATATTGTTGTAGAAATATGGAAGATATATTATATATATCGTTATTTCCAATACAATATTTGTTGGTTTCAGAATTTGGTATTGAATATAAGCCGACATAATTTCTATTCAGAGCCTTGTATTTAATATCAAATTGGATTTTGGGTTTGTCATGAATGGTGTCTTCATTAACACTGTTCTTAAACCCAGTTGAGGAAAGAATTAATCTTTTTATTAAAAGAAATGGGATTTTGGGTTGTCGTGAATGATGTCTTCAGTAACACTGTTCTTAAACCCTGTTTGAAAAGAATAAATCTTTTAATTAAGATTATTAGAGTTTCCAGTTACATTTGGTAATTGGAATAAAATGGAATGTGAATCGGGTTTATTGTGAACTGTGTTTTCAACGACATTCGTTCTTTAACCCGATTTACAGTGAAATGTGATTTGGAATTTATAAATCTTTTAACTAAGATTTAATGGAAAATTTCCAAAGTAAAGTTTTCCAATTTAATAAAATAAATTGGAATGGAATGGAATTTGATTTGGTAATAATAGAAGTGAATTTCTGTGGAGGAAGACTGCCAATATATATAGAATTTAAAAGGCTTTGCCGTTATTCCATTTATATTATTAGTCAGATATTGAAGTTTATATCGATTATATATGTTGACCTGTTTTCCGTGAAGATTCCATAATTAATGTAATGTAATTTTGGGTTTATTGTGAGCTGTGTTCTTTAACCCAGTTAAAGACATGATTTATTTCCAGAATTTGAATAATCATTAAGTAATGACTTTTGGAGATTAAAAGTAAATGGAATTTTAATGAATCTTTAATCAGATTGAAAGGTGAATCTGGTAATTAAAATTATCAAATTCAAGAAATGATCGAGACTTGAGTATCACCAGTTTTGCTCCAAGCGATAGTTAAATCTTAATTAGATTTGAACGTGAAACGGTAATTAATTTTACCGAAAACACCGTGGTGTTAGATTTGAAGTATTACCAGTTTTACTTCATGGAATGAATAGGCTGGGATTGGGAAATAAAATAAATGATTACTTCGGTAAGGATCGCTAATCCCGACTAGTTTGGATAAACCTTAATTTGGTTTGAATTGATATCCAATGGAAGATTAAAGAATAAATTTAAAGAACTTCCCTTTGATAAAATTAATGGGAACCTCACCCAAAGAATAAGAATATTTGAATACAGGAATATTCTAGATTGGAATAAGGCGTATGATGTGTTTTTATAGCACTTGTTTATTAGTTACGCGAGTTATTCAGAAAGACCGAGTTTATCCCATTCTGAATAACTGATTCGACGATAAGTCGGATGAAGACGGTGGTTGAAGACCGAAGATCTTCACATCGTTTGGATGATTACTGATGTCTTGAATTGGCTGTACACCCAAGATGAGGTAATAAGTGGTGATCGTCCAGACGTACTTGGAGAACGACCGGATATGCGAGGACCTCTCTCCTGTATTGGACATATGGGATGAGGAATAAGGTCCCTCCGGTTTTGTTCAGACCCAGAACGAACTTGTAAATGGATGTGTGTCTGACATTGGATTTTATTCTGTGTTGATTGATCTCTATTAAATATATATCAGTTTGGCGGCGGAGAATTTATTCTCTTTCTTAATGCCCTTCTCTGAGACGTACGAGTTCAAAGGTTATATAATGATAGACATAAGTCGCATGGCGTGAATTGTCGGTGTTGCATGCTGAGATGCAAATGATCAAGGCTTCTGTTGAAAAGCAGAGTCTTGTGGTTGATGATCAAAACACGGCTTTAATATAGCATAGCTTTGTGTATAGCGTTAATTCGCGAGCCTCACACCCCAGTGTGAACCAGAAATAGGAGAGGACCTCAAGGAGGACATGCGTTTCTTTCTAGCTAGGGAGGGTGTGTAACAACCCTGAATTTTAGGTCCAATTTAAAAAATTTAATTTAAGATATTTTAAAAGAAAATGCTCTAGAATTAAAAAATCTTATATTTTTAATATAATATTCAAGCCACTGAAAATAGTCATTTTACAAATGGGCTCAGAATTCAACAAAATTAAATTTTCTTGATTCGTAGCATCAAAATATAGTTAAAAACATTTTTCGGGAATTTTTAGAGTTATTTTGTAACTTCGGTAAACTTTGACGTACGTTTGAACTTTAATACATAGCTTAAATTTTAAATCTGAAAAAAGAGGCTTAAGATGACCATTTGGGCTAACGGGACAGATCCAGATGAGTCCGGAATGGGGGATAATGGGTATGAACGACAGTCGTTGGGCTGAAATAGGAGAAAGTTGAAAACGGGCCTTTAATGGATAATAAATTATTAAAATATTATATAAATATAGATCGCTACAGTACTCTCCTTCTTCCCAATCAAAACTCACGCACCTGAAACCTATAGCCGCCTAAAGCCTTCCACCTTCTCTCCTCCTTATCTCCTAATCCACTCACTTTTAGATCCCCATCCTTTGGAACTTTTTCTTCCTCTCTCCATCCTCTTCCCATTGATACCAAGCTCATCACATATCGTCGCCCCAAGCTCCTGGAAACCCGACCCAAACCCGCCGCACTCTTTCTCCCGTCGGGCCCCACACAGACCGCCGCACCTCTCCATCTTCGTGGCGCACGTGCGCCTCCCCTAGGGGGTCCTCCTCCAACAAACGACTCTTCAATCCGTGTCCCGTAGCTCGAGAAACCAGGATTCAAAGATTTGAACAATTCAAAGGTTATATAAATTTTAATTTTATCGATTTACAATGCTTGATTTCTTTGCTAACTTTAATTTTAATTATTAAAAACGTATTTTTGATTCAATCCGATTCAGAACTCGACAGCTTTTGTGATATTGGGACAACGACACGCAACACAACATCCAAGATCTGTTGTACAATCTCTGACCCTTTTGATTCAATTCTGATTTAATATCCAAGGTGAGCAATTCTAAATTTAAAATTTAATTTAATTTAATTATTTTTCTTAATTAATATATCTGTGTTAGTGAATCTATATAATAGTTAGATGTGTCTGTGATGGATGTAGTTTTATTTTAGATCTATTTCAGATCTAAATGCGATGATGTTAAATTTTTATTTTCCGATCTATTTCAGATCTGTATGCAATGTTACTTTATGCGCGCTGTTTTTTTTTTTTTTTTTTATTTTCAGATCTGTTTAAGATATGAGATTTGCGCTGCTATTAATTTGTTGGTATTTCAGATCTGTCGGTTAGGATCTGTGTTCGCATTGAAATTTCATTATTTGTTTGTAATCACTTTTGCAATGCTTTGAGTTTTAGATGTTAAGTTATTCATGTATAATTAGATCTATTCTAGTTAGATCCATATTTTGTTCATATTTGGTATCATTACCATGTGTAGACACCAAATGATGTGTTGTTATACATTAAATTTTAGCATTCATTGTAAACATAGAATTTTAATCAAATTTTAGCGTTATTGATAAACATGAATTATAATAATATTTTAGCGTTTTGTGCAAACATGAAACTATGAAAACATTTTTAGTGATTTTGTTAAAATATGAAGATAAGAACATTTTTTTAGCGTTTTTTTGAAATATGGAAAAAAAAACATAATTTTAGCGTCTTTATGAAATAATCCAATATAAAGGTTGAATCTTTATGTTGCGTTGTAATGAAATAAAAAGATTAAATCTTTATGTTGTGTTTGAATGAAATAAAAAGATTAAATCTTTATGTTGCGGTTGTAATCAAATAATTTAAGTTGACGTTGGAATTTTCATTGTAATTCAAGTATGATATTATACCGTAAAAGAAATTATCTTTATTTTTAATATAAATAAAGAATAAGATTTTCTCTGTAAATAAAATTAATTTTTTTTTTCTTTTTTTTACATTGTAAATTAAGAGGACATTTTTATTATGTAATTAAAGAATGAAGATTTGCATTGTAAAATAAAATTCCATTTTTATATGTAATTGAGTAATATTTTACATTGTAAAATAAAAACACCGTTTATGTTAGAATTGACAAATTAGAATAATAACATAATTACAGTGAACAATTTATTTACATTCGCTATGTAAATAAAAAGAACAAGTTTACCTGACACATTTATTTACATTTTGTTATTACAATTAAATAAAGTTTGGATCTTTCATTTTGACTCATAAAATTTGTGTGGTGTATGTTATGAATTATGAACATAAGATTAGTGTTGAGTATTTACATTAAAACGAGTATAAACAAGTATGAATCCTGAAATTTTTATCGTTTTCATGAAACTTTGAAATTGCATATATAAATTAGCGTTAATGCAAAATATGAAAAGTAGATTAGGAAATTTGAGTTAAATGGAAACACGAGATATAGTCATATTTTTAGCATTAATGAACCATAATTATATTTTGGCGTTAATGGAAAAAGTGAATCATAATTATATATTTTAGTGTTTAAGTAGGAATAGAATAAAAAGGATTACATGTTCATGTAATCAAAGAAATGAACAATGGATTATATTTTCTTATAATCAAAGGAATGAATAAAAGATGACATCTTTATGTAAATAAACATATCTTTAGCGTTTTTAGTTAAAATATGAATATAATTATATTTTTAGCGTTTTAGATGGAACATGTAATAATCATATTTTTATTGTTCTTAGTTAATACACGAATAAACTTTTTTTTTTTTTTTTTTTTTTTTTTTTTTTTTTTTACGGTTTTGGTTTAAAACAAGGAATTAAGATTGTCTTCACAGTTGATGTGGGAACAAGAAATTAAGATGGTTTTCACCGTTTATGTTGAAATAAGGAATTAGGATTATTTTCACTGTTTATGTTAAAACATGAAATTAAGATTATTTTTGTCGTTTATGTAGCAATATGAAATTAAGGATATTTGTAGCGTTTTTGTAGAAACATGTAAATAAACACATTTTTAGTGTTTATGTAAAAACATGAAAATAAATATACTTTAGTGTTTAAGTAGAAACGTGAATGAAACCATATTTTAGAGTAGCGTCACTGCATATGAATGAAATCATATTTTAGAGTAGCGTCACTGCATATGAATGAAATCATATTTTAGAGTAGCGTCAGTGCATATGAATGAAATCATATTTTAGAGTAGCGTCACTACATATGAATGAAATCATATTTGTTGTAGCGTCACTGCATATGAATGAAATCATATTTTATTGTAGCGTCACTACATACGAAATTAAGATAAAATGGACACATATCTTAATGTATTTAAAATTTACTTGAAATGAATATATTTTAGCATTATGTCAATATAGTGAATATGAACATAATTTTGTCGTTGTGTCATTTTATTTAAAATAAACACATATTTTAGCGTATGTCATTTAGATAAAATGAACATATTTTTAGCGTTATGTAAATTTAGTTGATATGAATTATATTTTAGCGTTAAGTTAAAATTTGTTTACATTAGAAAATAATGATTACATTAGCAAATATGTGTACGTCAGTAAATACGTTTACATTAGTTATGTTTACATTAGAAACTAAATATGAATTTGGCGTCATGTCATTTTAGTTAAAATGAACATATTTGTAGCGTCATGTCGTTCCAACTAAAAAGATCATATCCTTAAATGTTAGTTTAAGTTGAAATAAAAGATTTGCATTTTTATTTGAAATTTATAAACATGAAATTTAGTTGAATAAATAGACCGAAATTAAAAAATTTCATTTTTAATGTAAGTTGCTTCTATTAGAAAGATGACATTATTATTAATATTTATTATTTAATAAATAAAAATTTGAAAAAGGAATTTAAGTATTAATTTAACATAATACATTGTTGTTACATATGAACATGAATGTGTTGTATTTCATCATTACATGATTGGTTATCTAGGTATATGTTTGTATGTGATGATTGAGCGTATTTGCATGTTAACAACCTAGCATGATTTATATTTATTATAAATATAAATTATAATTAAACGATTCACGCACGCGCAGTTCGCGTTTTGAAACTCCAACTTGGTATGATCATATTGAAAAATCCAACGGTTAGATTTCATGAAATGTCTAAATCAAATTTATTTTGACGTCCTGTAACGTCATTTTTATAAAACGAGTTATTTTTATTGAAATAAATTAGGATTAAAATTGTTACAAATTATTAATAACAATATGAAACGGGTTTTTAAATTAATATGCGAGAGTTATTTGGGAAGTCCGAGTTTATCCCATTCCAAATAATTAAACGACGTTTAAAATCCAAAATTGGAAGACGGCGATTGAAGACCGTCAATCTTCACATCGAATGGAAGATGATGATTGTTGCCTTAGAATGGCTCGCTACCATGATAGGGTTAATAGTAGGAGTTGCCCAAACGTAGTGCGGATTTGTACGGATTTGGCTTTCGCTCAGACCCAGAGCATAAGCTTATAAATGGATCGTGTGTCTGACATCGTACTCCGTTAAATATCATGTTATTGATTTTCTGTTTAATATATAAATGTTGGTGGTGGAGAATTTATTCTTTGCTTAACACCCGTTTATATATTGATGGATGATCAATGGTACGGTAAGGATTGACAATGTGGCACGCTAAGATGAAGATGATCAAGGCTTTGTCGAAAAGCAGGCCTTGTGGTTATAACGTTACTTCGCGAGCCTCACAACCCGGTCGAGTCTAAAATGGGAGAAGGGAACGCAGGGAGAGCAGCACGTTTCTTTCTAGCTAGAAGTAGTGTCGGTGCTTAAACTGGCTGATATTTACTTATGTGGATGATGGAATGAGGCGTCTCGGATGATAGGTCCTATAGGACCGGGAAACATGTGTTCAGGAATAACTAATTCGCAACTCGTATGGTGGACCGGCTCTGCAGCCATCCAAGGGTTCTCTAAGGGGAATCCTGAGACATTAGCTAGAGTGTCTCGAATCGGTAAGGAGCTCCTCCCTATCCTTGACTCATGATGAAACCCAATTTCCAATACGACCTCATGCGGTTTTGATTGTATTACTAGTACGGAGGCATAGTATATGGTTGCTAAGCTTCCTAGGATTGATACATTTACTTTGAAATGTTTTTTTGAAACATATACACACTAATAATAATATCAAATCTGTTTTTAACATATCAAGCATTTTTGACCATTATAAGGTAAAACTCTATCCTCCGGTTTGCGTTGCATTGTGTGATAGGACTTGGGTCTTATGATGGTTTCATTTTTCTAAAAAGCATTGCGTTGTTTAACGATTTACTTTAATTGATGCATCGGCAATCCCTTGGAATAAAACCTGTTCCGCATTAGCGGCGTGGTCCTTGGATTTGTCTTATTACTATTAGCTAAATTAGTTAAGAATTCTCGCTCCAGTCCTTGTTTGGCATGCCTGGTAATAAGATGCAGCATGATGGGGGGTTCTCGCTTCGCGGTTTGGTGGCGAACGGGAGACTCTTACCCCCACATGTCCCTTTTTAGGGTTGGTAGGCTACGGTCGGGGGATCCTAAAAGGGTTGCCGTAAAACAAGGTTTCTGGGGTACAAATGTAAGCCACGGTGGGTTTTACCTGCTACTTTGGGGGATGAAGGGATGGTTGCAAAGCCTACTGGATTTCTCCGGGTCGTTACAGTTGGTATCAGAGCTTTGGTTAGCTCAAATCTTTGGGATACAACTCGTTAGAACTGAACAAAAGACTCATAAGAGATTGGATTAGTAATATCCAATAAGAATACTCATTAGAGATAGGATTAGCAGTACCCTAGAATGAGAAAACTCATTAGAGATGGGGTTAGTAATGCCCTAGAATGAGTTGAGAGTGCCAAGCTTATAATTAACGTATGTGTGATTATATATATAATCTATTTTAGAAAATATGATTTTTAAATATATAAAAGTTATATATTTGAAAGTTAACCAACTAATAGAACTATTGAAGAAGAAAAAAAAGAGAAAAAAAAGAGTAGGATAATTAAACACTTTTAGCTTCGTTCCTTCTCGAGGACGAAAAGTTTTTAAGTGAGGGAGACTGTAACAACCTTGAATTTTAGGGCCAATTTAAAAATTTTATTTTAAGAAATTTTAATAGAAAATGTGACAGAATTTAAAAATCTATTTTTTTTATATAATATTTAAGCCACTGAAAATACTCATTTTACAAATGGGCTCAGAATTCAACAAAATTAATTTTCCTGGATTCGTAGCATCAAAATATAGTTAAAAACATTTTTCGGGAATTTTTAGAGTTATTTTGTAACTTCGGTAAACTTTGACGTACGTTTGAACTTTAATACATGGCTTAAATTTTAAATCTGAAAAACGGGGCTTAAGATGACCATTTGGGCTAACGGGACAGGTCCAGATGAGTCCGGAATGGGGGCTAATGGGTATGAACGATGGTCGTTGGGCTGAAATAGGAGAAAGTTGAAAATGGGCCTTTAATGGATAATAAATTATTAAAATATTATATAAATATAGATCGTTACAGTACTCTCCTTCTTCCCGATCAAAATTCACGCACCTGAAACCAATAGCCGCCTAAAGCCTTCCACCTTCTCTCCTCCACTCACTTTTAGATCCCCATCCTTTGGAACTTTTTCTTCCTCTCTCCATCCTCTTCCCATTGATACTAAGCTCATCACCTATCGTCGCCCCTAGCTCCTGGAAACCTGACCCAAACCCACCGCCCTCTTCTCCCGCCAGGCCCCACACAGACCGCCGCACCTCCCCATCTTCGTGGCGCACATGCGCCTCCCCTAGGGAGTCCTCCAACAAACGACTCCTCAATCCGTGTCCCGTAGCTCGAGAAACCTGGATTCAAAGATTTGAACAATTCAAAGGTTATATAAATTTTAATTTTATCGATTTACAACGCTTGATTTCGTTGCTAACTTTAATTTTAATTATTAAAAACGTGTTTTTGATTTAATCTGATTCAGAACTCGACAACTTTTGTGATATTGGGACAACGACACGCAACACAACATTCAAGATCTGTTGTGTACAATCTCTGGCCCTTTTGATTCAGTTCTGATTTAATATCCAAGGTGAGCAATTCTAAATTTAAAATTTAATTAATTATTTTTCTTAATTAATATATCTGTGTTAGTGAATCTATATAATAGTTAGATGTGTCTGTGATGGATGTAGTTTTATTTTAGATCTATTACAGATCTAAATGCGATGATGTTTAATTTTTATTTTCGGATCTATTTCAGATCTGTATGCGATGTTACTTTTTGTGCGCTGTTATATTTTTTATTTATTTTCAGATCTGTTTAAGATCTGAGATCCGCACTGCTATTAATTTGTTGGTATTCCAGATCTGTCGGTTAGGATCTGTGTTCGCATTGAAATTTCATTGTTTGTTTGTAATCACTTTTGCTATGCTTTGAGTTTTGGATGTTGAATTATTCATGTATACTTAGATCTATTCTAATTAGATCTATATTTTGTTCATGTTTGGTATCATTACCATGTGTAGACACCAAATGATGTGTTTTGTTATACATTAAATTTTAGCATTAATTGTAAACATAGAATTTTAATTAAATTCTAGCGTTATTGATAAACATGAATTATAATAATATTTTAGCGTTTTGTGCAAACATGAAACTAAGAAAACATTTTTAGTGATTTTGTTAAAATACGAAGATAAGAACATTTTTTTAGCGTTTTGTTGAAATATGAAAAATAAACATAATTTTAGCGTCTTTATGAAATAATCCAATATAAAGACTGAATCTTTATGTTGCGTTGTAATGAAATAAAAAGATTAAATCTTTATGTTGCGTTTAAATGAAATAAAAAGATTAAATCTTTATGTTGCGGTTGTAATCAAATAATTTATGTTGACATTGAAATTTTCATTGTAATTTAAGTATGATATTGTACCGTAAAAGAAATTGTCTTTATTTTTAATATAAATAAAGAATAAGATTTTCACTGTAAATAAAATTACATTTTTTTTCTTATTTTTATATTGTAAATTAAGAGGACATTTTTTTTATGTAATTAAAGAATGAAGATTTGCATTGTAAAATAAAATTCCATTTTTATATGTAATTGAGTAAAATTTTACATTGTAAAATAAAAACACTGTTTATGTTAGAATTAACAAATTAGAATAAGAACGTAATTACAGTGAACAATTTATTTACATTCGCTATGTAAATAAAAAGAACAAGTTTACATGACACATTTATTTACATTTTGTTATTACAATTAAATAAAGTTTGGATATTTCATTTTGATTCATAAAGTTTGTGTGGTGTATGTTATGAATTATGAACATAAGATTAGTGTTGAGTATTTACACTAAAACGAGTATAAACAAGTATGAATCCTGAAATTTTTATCGTTTTCATGAAACTTGGAAATTGCATATGTAAATTAGCGTTAATGCAAAATATGAAAAGTAGATTAGGAAATTCGAGTTAAATGGAAACACGAGATATAGTCATAGCATTAATGAACCATAATTATATTTTGGCGTTAATGGAAAAAGTGAATCATGATTATATATTTTAACGTTTAAGTAGGAATAGAATAAAAAGGATTACATGTTCATGTAATCAAAGAAATGGACAATGGATTATATTTTCTTATAATCGAAGGAATGAATAAAAGATGACATCTTTATGTAAATAAGCATATCTTTAGCGTTTTTAGTTAAAATATGAATATAATTATATTTTTAGCGTTTTAGATGGAACATGTAATAATAATATTTTTATTGTTCTTAGTTAATACATGAGTAAACTTTTTTTTATTACCGTTTTGGTTTAAAACAAGGAATTAAGATTGTTTTCACAGTTGATGTGGGAACAAAAAATTAAGATGGTTTTCACCGTTTATGTTGAAATAAGGAATTAGGATTATTTTCACTTTTTATGTTAAAACATGAAATTAAGATTATTTTTGTCGTTTATGTAGAAATATGAAATTAAGGATATTTGTAGCGTTTTTGTAGAAACATGGAAATAAACACATTTTTAGTATTTATGTAAAAACATGAAAATAAATATACATTAGTGTTTAAGTAGAAACGTGAATGAAATCATATTTTAGAGTAGCGTCACTGCATATGAATGAAATCATATTTTAGAGTAGCGTCACTGCATATGAATGAAATCATATTTTAGAGTAGCGTCACTGCATATGAATGAAATCATATTTTAGAGTAGCGTCACTGCATATGAATGAAATCATATTTGTTGTACAGTCACTGCATATGAATGAAATCATATTTTGTTGTAGCGTTGCTGCATATGAATGAAATCATATTTTGTTGTAGCGTCACTGCGTATAAAATTAAGATAAAATGGACACATGTCTTGATGTATGTAAAATTTAGTTGAAATGAATATATTTTAGCATTATGTCAATATAGTGAATATGAACATAATTTTGTCGTTGTGTCATTTTATTTAAAATAAACACATATTTTACCGTATGTCATTTTAGATAAAATGAACATATTTTTAGCATTTTGTAAATTTAGTTGATATGAATTATATTTTAGCGTTATGTTAAAATTTGTTTACATTAGAAAATAATGATTACATTAGCAAATATGTGTACGTTAGTAAATATGTTTACATTAGATATGTTTACATTAGAAACTGAATATGAATTTGGCATCTTGTCATTTAATTAAATTGAATATGAATTTGGTGTCATGTCATTTTAGTTAAAATGAACATATTTGTAGCGTCATGTCATTCCAACTAAAAAGATCATATCCTTAAATGTTAGTTTAAGTTGAAATAAAAGATGTGCATTTTTATTTGAAATTTATAAACATGAAATTTAGTTGAATAAATAGACTGAACAATAAAAAATTCATTTTTAATGTAAGTTGATACTATTAGAAAGATGACATTTTTATTATTATTTATTATTTAATAAATAAAAATGCGAAACAGAATTTAAGTATTAATTTAACATAATACATTGTTGTTACATATGAATATGAATGTGTTGTATTTCATCATTACATGATTGGTTATGTAGGTGTATGTTTGTTTGTGATGATTGAGCGTATTTGCATGTTAACAGCCTAGCATGATTTATATTTATTATAAATATAAATTATAATTAAACGATTCGCGCATGCGCCGTTCGCGTTTTGAAACTCCAACTTGGTATGATCATAACGAAAAATCCAACGGTTAGATTTCATGAAATGTCTAAATCAATTTTATTTTGACGTCCTATAACGTCGTTTTTATAAAACGGGTTTTTAAATTAATATGCAAGAGTTATTTGGGAAGTCCGAGTTTGTCTCATTCCAAATAATTAAATGACGTTTAAAATCCAAGATTGGAAGACGGCGATTGAAGACCGTCAATCTTCACATCGAATGGACGATGATGACTGTTGCCTTAGAATGGCTCGCTACCATGATAGGGTTAATAGTAGGAGTTGCCCAAACGTAGTGCGGATTTGTACGGATTTGGCTTTCGCTCAGACCCAGAGCATAAGCTTATAAATGGATCGTGTGTCTGACATCATACTCCGTTAAATATCATGTTGTTGATTTTCTGTTTAATATATAAATGTTGGTGGTGGAGAATTTATTCTTTGCTTAACACCCGTTTATATATTGATGGATGATCAATGGTACGGTATGGATTGACAATTGGGCATGCTAAGATGAAGATGATCAAGGCTTTGTTGAAAAGCAGGCCTTGTGGTTATAACGTTACTTCGCGAGCCTCACAACCCGGTCGAGTCTAAAACAGGAGAAGGGAATGCAAGGAGAGCTGCACGTTTCTTTCTAGCTAGAAGTAGTGTCGGTGCTTAAACTGGCTGATATTTACTTATGTGGATGATGGAATGAGGCACCTCGGATGATAGGTCCTATAGGACCGGGAAACGTGTGTTCAGGAATAACTAATCAGCAACTCGTATGGTGGACCGGCTCTGTAGCTATCCAAGGGTTCTCTGCGGGGAATCCTGAGACATTAGCTAGAGTGTCTCGAATCGGTAAGAGCTCCTCCCTAGCCTTGACTCATGTTGTAAACCCAATTTCCAATACGACCATATGCGGTTTTGATTGTATTACTAGTACGGAGGCATAGTATATGGTAGCAATGCTTCCTAGGATTGATGCATTTACTTTGAAATGTTTTTTTGAAACATATACGCACTAATAATAATATATAATCCGTTTTTAACGTATCAAGCATTTTTGACCATTATAAGGTAAAACCCTATCCTCCGGTTTGCGTTGCATTGTGTGATGGGACTTGGGTCTTATGATGGTTTCATTTTTCTAAAAAGCATTGCGTTGTTTAACGATTTACTTTAATTGATGCACCGGCAATCCCTTGGAATAAAACCTGTTCCGCGTTAGCGGCATGGTCCTTGGATTTGTCTTATTACTATTTAGCTAAATTAGTTAAGAATTCTCACACCAGTCCCATGACTGACCCGTTGTTTGTTTCCACCTTTGCAAACTCGGGTGCCCTCTTTTCCACACGGGCAGTCGAGTAGTTTGTCTACAGGTTCTTATCCCAAGCAGGATGCTGGATTGAAGCTTAAAGCTATGTCCAGAGCATTATCTTCCGCTGTATTTATTTTATTGTTTTCGCTGCAATGTATTAAAATATTATGATTTATCTTACGATGTAATTTATCGATGTACTCTGATATTCTATACTCTGATGTTACATTACCATGATGTAATAAAAGTCTGCTGTTATTGTTCTGATGTTGTTGTATTCCCAAAGTTAACATACTCGGGTTTTGAACGGTCTTGGTTGATTTTGCGATCGATCGGGTCGGGCGAAATCCGGGGTCGTTACAGGGTGTCATGGTATAGAACCCAGACATTTTACTTATGTGGTTGTTGGATTGCAAGGCACCTCGGATATATCGGTTACTATGGAGCCGATGGATATTGAGTCATCCGGCTCATTTACGCCCCATAGGGCAGGGAAACGTATTGTTCAGGCATTTTAATCCACTTCGTGTGGACTGGACCTGGCGATCCAAGGGTCATTCGAGCTCTAATCCTGAGACATGGTAGGCTAGATTGTCTCGAAGTGGTAAGGACGATCCCTGGCCTTAGTTCATAGACGGAAATCCAACTTCCAATATGTGACTTTGCCGTTTTAATTGTAAAACTAGTATGGCGACATGATAGATAGTACCCAAGCCGTCTATGATTGATACATTTATATCTGAAGTTGTTTTATACACTGTGCACTTATAATAGTGTCAAATGAATTTTGTTTTAAACGTACCAAGCATGTTTGGCTATTATAAGGGAAAAACCAATCCTCCGGCTTGCGTTGCATTATGTGATGGGACCTGGATCTTATAATAGCTTCATTGTTCCCAAAAGCATTGCGCTGTTTTGTCATATGCAATGGAATTCTTGGGAGGAAACCCATTCCGTGTTATACGGTGTGGTCCCTTGATATATCTGATTTTAAAGTAAATTTTTAAATAACTGTTTTAGTTCTCACACCAGTCACATGACTGACCTGGAGTTTATTGTTTTAACCTAAACTCTGGGTGCCCCTGTTTTCCACACGGGCAGCTAGTAGTTTTGGTTTTGCAGATATTATTTTCACAGGATCCTGGATTTAAAATTGGAGCTATATTCGGAACGCTCTCTATCCGTGTATTTCTTACAGTTACGTTATGTATTATTTTTCCGCTGCAATGTAATTTAAATCTCCAATATTTTTCTGATGTATAATATTTACTCATACTCTGTATATTCTTGTACTCTGATGTAAATTGTTGTAATAAGAATTGAAATGTTCTTCTGTTTGTGTTCTGATTTGTCGTATTCCAAGACAATCCGTTCTTTCTTTTCTGTTACGAGACCGGGGAAGTTCGGGTCGTTATTGATTTGATATGCATCCGTGACTTGGGAGTGTTGTTCGAGGTGGGCGGTAGTCGCAGCTATGCATTACCACCAGTCCGGAAGTGCCACTAGTATATTCCTACTCTGGGCATTCCTCGTGTGCCTTGTCATATTATCCTGATCGAGCCCTCTACGATTTTGATTTAACGTTGTCGTATAGCGGCGCATCCCTATCCACTGACCATTACTGGTGTTTTATATGCAATGATTACGATAAAGTATAAATGGTGCAGGGCTAAAAATGTTATCCCGCTTACGCTATTTTAATATTTTATATTAAACCATAGACACTATTATAATAGCGTATTGTATTATATAGTATCTAGTTTGACGGATCCTTAGGAGATGGAAACTCCCGTAACAACTCTTGAGTTATTGCACTAATATTATCACATGAATTTGATTTAATTGACATGAAAATATTTTAGTTCTGATCCGAGTGTTCGTTGTGTTTCTCATTATGTAATACGCTTGGGTCAGCCTGAGTTTCTGTCATTGAGGGCGGCATTTGAAGATGAAGATGGAGCTTTCCAGAAGTATTATTATTTATTTCTGCTACAAATATTGGTATGTTTATGATAGTTAACTCTGAAAATTGTTGTAAAATATAATCAAATGTATGTTTTAACAATTTCATGAATTTGTATTTAATTATTATATTTTGTCCTTCCGTTGAGAGATTCTGTGTTTGTTTTTCTTCTTCTCTTCTTTTTCTTATAAAATCTAAATAACTATCCGTATTATTGATTCGTATATGTCGACATTGAGGATCATTGTCGATTTGAACGATCATAAATTGCGGATGTTACATTTGGTACCAGAGCTGGTTAGAGAGAACGTGATAAGGGTTCTCGCTTGTTTGTTTGGTGGCGAGCAGGAGACTCTTACCCCTTCACGTCTCAATGGGAAGACTGGGTTGGTTTTTGCAGTTGAGAGGTCGGCCGTAAAATCAGTTCTGAGGTATCACTGTATGTCACAGTGGGAGGTTAACCCACTGCCAGATGGTTGCAAAGCCTAGCGTTGTTACATTTGGTATCAGAGCTTTGGTTTAGCAATAACCTTGGCTCTATTTTGGATTAACTCATTAGAGATAGGTTTGTAATACCCTAGAATGAGTTTGAGCGTATATGAGAGAGCGTACTTGTATTTTAATATAAAATGATTTTGTATTGTGTTGATTTGTTCTATTGAGTTTTTATGAATTCGGGTCGGTACTTGGGACGCCAAGGCGACGATGGGGATTTCTAAACACTCGAATAGGGCTTATCGACATAGTATTGTTTTGAATTATATTTTTGTATATATATAATTATTTGAAAATTTATGAATTGTGATTTTTATTGATGATAATATTAGATTTTCATCATTTATCATTCGATTGATCAATAATTTAGAACTACTGGTTATTGAATGACTTAAGAAAAATGAAATATTGAAAACTAATTTAGTAATGAAATAAGAAATTAAATATGAATTTGAGAATTTAATTTGGGTGGTTTTGTAATATTGATTAAAAAATGGTTTTGAAATAATATATTTTAAAAGGTTGTTTCATATATAAATTGTTTTCAAATGAATTTTGGAAAAAGTGTATATTTTCCCCCTTGCCTTTGGAAAATGATACCAGTAATGAGTGCACGCATTATCGACATTAGTTTCAATAGACTAAGTGGGGAGAGACCACTTATAATTTTTATACTTTGTTTGGAAATTTGGATTTCATTTAAATCTTTTAAATTATGGATTGATATAAAAGATAAAAATGTATATATTATTTTAAAGTCGATTTGGAAATGAACCTGAAGTTCAATTTTTAAGTTCTTGAATAGTTAATGATATTCAAATCATTGAAATGAACTAAAAATTGAAATTATGGAAATTTCTGAATTATATGAATCCAAGAGAGTTATAATTAAATAAAACTCCTAGTAGTTTGAAATAATGAATTCAAAATAAACTGAGCTATTGAACTTGTATTAATCAAAATTCCATAGCATATATTTATAACTTACCTTATAATCAGAAGTTAATATGTTATAGGAGTAAATTTTGATAATATACAAGTGGTGGTACGAATAATACATGCTGGAAAAATTTGATGGGTTATAAATACGTATGAAATTTTAGTTATGGAATGAACGATATATACTTGGTTATGTTTGAAATTGAATTCTACTAGGTAATGAAGATAAACCAAATCAATGAAATAAACTAGTAAAATAAATTGTTTAGTTATGAATTAAATTGTATTGCTATTGATAGTTAGATATTCGACGGCAAAAGGTAATCTGTATTTCCAAGTCGGAAATAAATGTTTGCCTTGTCTTGTGAAAATAAAAGTGAATTGGTTTATAACTTATAAATTTAAACGAAGTTTGAACGAATTAATTAAATTTAATTAAAATGAAGATTGGATGTATTAATTAAATTAATTAAATCGAGCTCGTCGCGAAGCTGCAGTTCGTAATTTTCCAAATTAAAGTTTAAATAAATGTATAGGATCCAAAATAAGTCGGAATTCTTTGAAACAAGAATCTTTCGGATATGTTGGAATATAATTCTATAATGAAAAAGAAAAATTTAGATTTCGAATTGTAGATTTTAAGATATATGTAATTCAAACTTTCAGAAAAATCGCGGTATGGTAATTCCTGATTTAAGCTAAAATATTAATAAATTCAAGTTGGAAAAAAAATCATATGGCAAAACATATATATAAATTGACAACCTTTTTACTACGTCTTTTCAAGGATGAAAAGTTGTAAGTGAATGTAAAGACCCGCAACTTCCCCGTAAAGGAAAGCGTCGGATAGTTCGAGAACAAACCACAGCAGAACGCATACAGAAGAACATTTCATTGTATATTACAACAATGCATCAGATTACAAGAATATACAGAGTATGAAACAATATTACACAGAAATATTAGAGATTTAAATTACATTTAAATACATAGCAGCGGAAAATAATACAATGCACAACTGAAGGAGATATACGGATACAAAGCTTTCCGGATATCGTTCCAGCTGTAAACCAGTATCCTGTGAATATAAATCTGCAAAACCAAAACTACTAGCTGCCCGTGTCGAAAATAGGGGCACCCAGAGTTTAGGTTAAAACAATAAACTCCAGGTCAGTCATGGGACTGGTGTGAGAACTAAAACAGTTAATCTTTATTTTAAAGTAAGGTAAATCAAGGGACCACGCCATATAACACGGAACGGGTTTCCTCCCAAGAATACCGGTGCATAAAACCAACAGCGCGATGCTAATTAAAGAAAAATGAAGCTGTTATAAGACCCAGGTCCTATCACACAATGCAACGCAAGCCGGGGGATAGGGTTTTCCCTTATAACAGCCAAAGAATGCTTGATACGTTTAAAACAAATCATTTGATACTATTATAAGTGCATAGTGTATAAAACAACTTCAAATCATAAGTATCAATCATAGGCGGCATGGGTACCATATATCATGTCACCATACTAGGCTCTACAAATAAAACCGCAAATGTCACGTATTTGGAAATTGGGTTTCCATCTATGAACCGAGGCAAAAGATAGTCCTCAACCGATTCGAGACGCTCTAGCCCGTGTCTCAGGAACAGCCGCAACTGCCCCATGGAGCGACAGGGCCGGTCCACCGATGTGGATTATTATGCCTGAACACTACGTTTCCCCGCCCTTTGGGGCGTAAATGAGCCAACAAATGACTCCATCGGACCCGGATCGTCCGATCAAACCGAGGCGCCTCGCAACAGCAACAACCACATAAGTCAAACTCGTCAGGGCGTGTAAAACCACTGACGCCACTTTTTAGCTAGAAGGAAACGCATGCCCTCCCTGAGGTCCGTCTCCCGTTTCTGGTTCATACCGGGTGTGAAACTCGCGAATTCACGTTACACAAAGCTGTGCCACACAGGCTGTGCTTTGATCATCACCACAAGACTTTGCTTTTCAACAGAAGCCTCGATCTATTGCCACTTAGGCATGCCACACAGGCAATTCACTCTATGTGTTTGATATCCATCAGTATATAACCCCTGAGCTCGTATGTCTCAGAGAAGGGCGTTAAGCAAGAGAATAAATTCTCCGCCGCCAAACAGATATATATTTAATAGAAATCAATCACACAGACTAAAATCCAATGTCAGACACACAGTCCATTTACAAGTCCGTTTTGGGTCTGAACGAAACCGGAGGCACCTAGTACCCCGCATATCCATCGATCTCCAAGTACGTCTGGACGATCACCAACTGTTTCCATCTTCTTGGGTGTACAGCCCAATCAAGATCATCAGTAGTCACCCAAACGACGTGAAGACTTCTGGTCTTCGACCACCGTCTTCATCTTCGACACCACGTCGAATCAGTTATTCAGAATGGGATAAACCCGGTCTTTCTGAATAACTCGCGTATATATTATAAAAGTGTTACACAAACACAACATACGCCTCATTCCACTTCAGAATATTCTTTTATTCAAATATTCCCATACTTTGGGAAAAGTTCCCATTAATTTTATCCAAGATAAATTCTTTAAATTTATTCTTTAATCTCCTTTGAATGTCAATTCAAACTAGTCGGGATTAGCGAACCACACCGAAGTAATCATTTATTTTATTTCCCAATCCCAACCTATTCATCCCATGAAGTAAAACTGGTAGTACTTCATATCTAACACCACAGTGTTATTGGTAATTCAATTACCATTTCACGTTCAAATCTAATTAAAGATTTAACTATCGCTTGGAGTAAAACTGGTGATACTCCATTCTCGATCTTTTCAATCTATTTAAAGATTCATTAAAACTCCACTTAGTTTCAATCTTTGACTGGGTTAAAGAATCAGTGTCATTTAAAACGCAGTTCACGATAAACCCAAAGTCACATTCATTAATTATCGGGTTAAAGAACGAGTGTTGTTTAAAACACTGTTCACGATAAACCCAAAAATCAATATCCATTCAATTCCAATTAAATATTATTTAATTGGTACACTTCATTAAATCTAAATACAAAGATTTAATCTTTTCTCAACTGGGTTCAAGAACAGTGTTAGTGAAGACACCATTCACGACAAACCCAAATCACATTCGATATTCAATACAAGGCTCTGAATAGAAAATATATCGGCTTATATTCAATATCGAATTCTACGACTAACAAATGTCGTATTGAAAATAACGATATAAATATATATCTTTTAAATTTCCATAACCACACCTGTATAATCACGAATTCCAACATCGAAATATTCCGAAGACAATTTCGATTCAAATCCACTCCAATGCAATCATTGGAAATTTTGGTTATTTTCAAAACCATTTCACATTCAATTTATTTATTTAAAAATAAATAGAATTATAATTCTAGTTCAAAACTAGTTCATTTCGATAAAAATCTATTTTTATCTTTTCAAATATGGAGTTTTTCATCCCAATTCTTTCTAAATCATTTCTTATGATTTTACACAAATTATTACTATTTTTAATAATTTTATCAAGGCCCGTACAGTCGATTTCCATCAATGGCCATCGAACTGCACTTATAGCGACCTTTTTCAAATTTGATTTGGACATAATTCCAAATCCAACCGTTAGATTTCTAATTTCTAATATCCGTTAGAAAGCTCTTTTCGACACGAACCCAACGGTTCCGGTTTTAGGAGAATCCGACGGTCGGATCTCCCGTAATGCCCGTTTGAAATAAGTGGTCGAAATTCACGAACTGCTGCGGCGCGGCGCGTTCTATTCAGGCCATTATATTATATATATAATATATATAATATATACTTCGTCGATTTCTATTTAAAACGAATTATATAAATAGTTTTGAATTCGTTTCAAAACCTTTTCAACTTCCTTTTCAATTCAAATCACAATTGAATTCTTCTTTATAGATTCGTTTTAAAATTCATTTCTATTCAATTCAAATTTCAATTCAATTTGAATTCGTTTTCAATTCAATTCATTTCGAAATCGTTTTCAATTCAATTCATTTCGAAATCGTTTTCAATTCACTTCATTTCGAAATCATTTTCAATTCACTTTGAAATCGTTTTCAATTCACTTTGAATTCGTTTTCAATTCAATTCATTTCGAAATCGTTTTCAATTCAATTTGAATTCGTTTTCAATTCAATTCATTTCGAAATCATTTTCAATTCAATTCATTTCGTTTTCAATTCAATTCATTTCGAAATCGTTTTCAATTCACTTCATTTCGAAATCGTTTTCAATTCACTTTGAAATCGTTTTCAATTCACTTTGAATTCGTTTTCAATTCAATTCATTTCGAAATCGTTTTCAATTCACTTCATTTCGAAATTGTTTTCAATTCACTTTGAAATCGTTTTCAATTCACTTTGAATTCGTTTTCAATTCACTTCATTTCGAAATCGTTTTCAATTCACTTCATTTCGAAATCGTTTTCAATTCAATTCATTTCGAAATCGTTTAAAATCGATATAAATATCGATCACGTCAAAATGGCGTCAAACTAATCAACACGACTTCATAAATTTCTATTTTCAAATATTCTATTTCAAATATTTCTATTTCAAATATTTCTATTTCTAAACTGGAATGAGGCCCAATCAATTACCATATAAAATTAATTATATGGATTTTCACACAACACATGTATATAATAGCCTTGAAAAATGATCAATCATCAACCAAAGTGCACTACACTGTATAAGCATCAAATAAAGATATCTAACGCTTATAACAGCCTGTCAACCAATCGATCGACATATTTAATCAATCAGGATGAGTAAACTTCAAATTTCATCCCAACACCCGTGTGGGGTTTCAAACAATCAAACGCATATTTTATTTGTGCAGTTGGGCGATGTGTAAAATTTATCGACCCAATCAATGTCCTTCACATAGGTGTACATAAACAAACCGTCTGGTTTGTAAATGAATATTTATTTATTCACATTCACGTTAAAAATTATATTTTTAACGATAAAAACATTTTATTCCAACATATGAATTTCTATTCAGTTCATTCCTTAAATAAAATGATATTTTTATTTTTCTAACATATTTTAGAAAATTTCGGCGGCATAACGGCACTATACTAGAAACGGGACGAGGCCTAGCCTTATCCCCGGTCTAGTGAAGGCCCACGCCATTCACACATCAATCATATCAATTTCAATTTCATCAAAACAATCCAATCCAAATCAAATAATCTAACCAACTACACAACCAATCAAACAAGTCCATGGTCTGTGGACGGGTGTCGGGTGCTTCTAATAAGCACCGTCTGCATCCTAGTATATATATATATATAACTAGAAAAGTAGAATTTGAGTGAGAAGTTCTCACTTATAGCTAACCTAGCTCCACGGCACTTCATTGATAGGAATCTTCATCGCTATCGCATCTTCGTCATCTTCGTTGCCCGTAGCCACTACATATATAAAAATCACACATTTTTATATTTTGATGTCTTTAAAATAAAAATTACATTTTTATTTATTCACAAAAAAAATCATATTTTAAATTCGAAGTTCAATATATAAAAATCATATTTTTACCTTGTTATTCAATATAGAAAAATCGAATTTTTACTTCGCTATTCGATATATAAAGATTATATTTTCAATATAAAGATTATATTTTTAATATTCCTATGATGTAAAAATTATATTTTTATCGCTAAAAAAAAATATATAAATCATATCTTACTTCTATTCTAAAGTTTAAATCTTTTTCTCTTCTAAAGTTTAAATCTTTTTCTCTAGAAAGTCCAAATCTTTTCTTTTGAAAAAAATTAAACCTTTCTCTACTTAAAGTTTTAAAATCAAATAAGTTTTTAAATCTTTTCAAATCAGTTTTAAAATGCTTTTCAAATCAGTTTTAAAATGCTTTTCAAATCAGTTTTTAAAATGCTTTTCAAATCAGTTTTAAAATGCTTTTCAAATCAGTTTTAAAATGCTTTTTCAAATCAGTTTTTAAAATCATAAAAATCAGTTTTTTTCTCTTTTAACAAAATCAGTTTTAAAAAAACATAAAAATCAGTTTTTTTCTCTTTTAACAAAATCAGTTTTAAAAAAACATAAAAATCAGTTTTTTTATTAGTTTAAAAATCGAAACTTTTATAGTTTAAAAATCGAAACTTTTATAATTTAAAAATCGAAACTTTTATAGTTAAAAAATCGAATTTTTTTTCCTATTCAACTTATCTATTCTACTTATCACATTTATATATACAAATATATAAAGTTGTTAAAAAAAAACTTACATCTATCTCGGTAGGAAGGGGGGGGGGGAGTGCTGCTGCCGTCGACTGGAGGGGCAGGGTTTTGCGCGCCTGCGCGGTGGTAGAGGGGGGCCGAGGTTGCCTGGGCGCGTCGGGATTTAGGATTGGGGGGGGGGGGGGGTTCTAACGGAGCTCAAGGTGCCGGAGAAGAATGGTGGAAGGGGAGCGATGCGAGGGGTCTCGTCGGAGTCAGGTGGGAAGGGGCGGCTGTCGATCTCGATCGATTTAGGGATTTTTTTTTTTTTTTGTTCGAAATGAAAAGAGATCGGGGGGGGGGGGGGGCCTGGTTAAGGGGAGAGAGGGGTTTTCTTTTTTTTTTATTTATTATTTTATTATTAAATTTTTGCAAAAGGGTTGACTTTTACATACGTCATCAAAACGAGGCCCACCGCCTGTCGTCCATAGCGTTTTACCCCCATTCCGAACACAATGGGATATGTATCGCAAGCTGATTTGATCGTTACAATCAGTTTCCTTTTGAATTTTCATTTAAATCACTATATTGAATTTTAAACGCACATTTCAAATTACCGGGGGCACATACTAACTCTAAAAATTGCAGAAAAATATTTTCTAGCTTCGTATTGTCGATATGGTCCTAACAAAACTAGTTTCGTCGAATTCTGAGACCGCTAGAAAAATGGCCAATTTCCAGTCGATTAAAATCAACTGAAATGGTCAAACGCGTTTTCCTTTGCCACGCTCACATATTGATTCGAAAAATTATGAAATTTGAAACCTAGCAATAACCCGACATCACGGACCCAACAAAACTGGTTTCGTCGAAATCCGAGGTCATCTGCAAAATGTCCATTTTTAAGGGCCTGAATTCCATAGCGACTATTCAGAATTTTCAACTGGACATATCCTTTGATTCTCGCTACGAAATCTTGATTTTTCGGATTCGGTGGAAAGGTGTTCACTATTAGATTCCATTATTTTTGGTTTCACTAAAATCCGGATTGTTTTGCACCCGGTACATTCAATTGAAGTTTGAAATCGAATTATCGAACTACCGCGCCATTTTCAATTCTATTTATAATTATATATAAATATTTATATTCTAACGGCGACGCGCATAATATATACGTTCGAATTATTTTTAAAATAAATTTCTCGTCGATATTATTTAAAATAATTCATTTTAAATAATCAAAATTCGATAAAATTGCCAAAATAAAAATTTTAAACTGGCCCAGATTTTACGGGTTATTACAATCTCCCCCACTTAAAACTTTTCGTCCCCGAAAAGGAACAAAGTCGAAAGTGGTTTGATTATTCAGCTCTACGCTCGATCTGGCTTCCATTCTCCAACTCTTTAGTTTCTGAGAATTTTCAAAATTTCAAAAATTTGGCTAACACCCTAAATTTTTGAAAAATTTCGCCATAACCTCCCCTGCACCGGGAGCATCGGGGAATTTCAAATAGCTTCCCCGGTCCTTCAGATCTCAAAAAGAAAAAGAAAAAGCCAAGCGGCTAGCCAATAGGCTCATAAAATCATCATCACCCAAACAAAACAGTAAATTATGTATCAAACATGTACCTATTTGTCGGGCAAACAAATTTTATTCTTCGGCTCTAGCCTCCTTGCTATGACCTGTTCAAAATAAGTATATGTATATGCAAGCAAATGCGACCAATTTCAATACAATTCATTATTCGATCAAATTAGGCATAATGGTTCAAAATTAGCAAACAAATGAACAAACAACACAAACATCAATCAATTAGTGAATTAGAGTTTCAAATTCATAATTTTGATATATATAAAGAAAATCATGTTTTGATGCCAAATCACAACAATGTATCCTAGCTATATTAGTTTTGGTTCTCACACCAGTCTAATGGAAATATATAGATATTACACGTTCGTCACTCGAATATAAATTCTGATGATGATATATCAATCATCAGAATCACTCCCGGGCGACTAGAGCGTAATTCTATATCTATCCAGTATATTAAAATTTCGAATACACGCGGATCAGACGTATACGCAAAATCTATATATACTGGATTGTCCACATCAATATAAATAAATAACCAAATACGAATAGCTGATTTAGATTTTCAAAACAAAATTTGTTTTCATTTGAAAAATATACTCTTCACACTCGTTCTAGGATACTACTGATCCTATCTCTAACGAGTCATTCTAATTGGATATTACTAACCCAATATCTGATGAATTCTTTCGTATGGTTCTAATGTGCCTTGTTCTCTAGCTTTGTAAACCAAAGCTCTGATACCACGTGTAAAGACCCGCAACTTCCCCGTAAAGGAAAGCGTCGGATAGTTCGAGAACAAACCACAGCAGAACGCATACAGAAGAACATTTCATTGTATATTACAACAATGCATCAGCTTACAAGAATATACAGAGTATGAAACAATATTACACAGAAATATCAGAGATTTAAATTACATTTAAATACATAGCAGCGGAAAATAATACAATGCACAACTGAAGGAGATATACGGATACAAAGCTTTCCGGATATCGTTCCAGCTGTAAACCAGTATCCTGTGAATATAAATCTGCAAAACCAAAACTACTAGCTGCCCGTGTCGAAAATAGGGGCACCCAGAGTTTAGGTTAAAACAATAAACTCCAGGTCAGTCATGGGACTGGTGTGAGAACTAAAACAGTTAATCTTTATTTTAAAGTTAGGTAAATCAAGGGACCACGCCATATAACACGGAACGGGTTTCCTCCCAAGAATACCGGTGCATAAAACCAACAGCGCGATGCTAATTAAAGAAAAATGAAGCTGTTATAAGACCCAGGTCCTATCACACAATGCAACGCAAGCCGGGGGATAGGGTTTTCCCTTATAACAGCCAAAGAATGCTTGATACGTTTAAAACAAATCATTTGATACTATTATAAGTGCATAGTGTATAAAACAACTTCAAATCATAAGTATCAATCATAGGCGGCATGGGTACCATATATCATGTCACCATACTAGGCTCTACAAATAAAACCGCAAATGTCACGTATTTGGAAATTGGGTTTCCATCTATGAACCGAGGCAAAAGATAGTCCTCAACCGATTCGAGACGCTCTAGCCCGTGTCTCAGGAACAGCCGCAACTGCCCCATGGAGCGACAGGGCCGGTCCACCGATGTGGATTATTATGCCTGAACACTACGTTTCCCCGCCCTTTGGGGCGTAAATGAGCCAACAAATGACTCCATCGGACCCGGATCGTCCGATCAAACCGAGGCGCCTCGCAACAGCAACAACCACATAAGTCAAACTCGTCAGGGCATGTAAAACCACTAACGCCACTTTTTAGCTAGAAGGAAACGCATGCCCTCCCTGAGGTCCGTCTCCCGTTTCTGGTTCATACCGGGTGTGAAACTCGCGAATTCACGTTACACAAAGCTGTGCCACACAGGCTGTGCTTTGATCATCACCACAAGACTTTGCTTTTCAACAGAAGCCTCGATCTATTGCCACTTAAGCATGCCACACAGGCAATTCACTCTATGTGTTTGATATCCATCAGTATATAACCCCTGAGCTCATATGTCTCAGAGAAGGGCGTTAAGCAAGAGAATAAATTCTCCGCCGCCAAACAGATATATATTTAATAGAAATCAATCACACAGACTAAAATCCAATGTCAGACACACAGTCCATTTACAAGTCCGTTTTGGGTCTGAACGAAACCGGAGGCACCTAGTACCCCGCATATCCATCGATCTCCAAGTACGTCTGGACGATCACCAACTGTTTCCATCTTCTTGGGTGTACAGCCCAATCAAGATCATCAGTAGTCACCCAAACGACGTGAAGACTTCCGGTCTTCGACCACCGTCTTCATCTTCGACACCACGTCGAATCAGTTATTCAGAATGGGATAAACCCGGTCTTTCTGAATAACTCGCGTATATATTATAAAAGTGTTACACAAACACAACATACGCCTCATTCCACTTCAGAATATTCTTTTATTCAAATATTCCCATACTTTGGGAAAAGTTCCCATTAATTTTATCCAAGATAAATTCTTTAAATTTATTCTTTAATCTCCTTTGAATGTCAATTCAAACTAGTCGGGATTAGCGAACCACACCGAAGTAATCATTTATTTTATTTCCCAATCCCAACCTATTCATCCCATGAAGTAAAACTGGTAGTACTTCATATCTAACACCACAGTGTTATTGGTAACTCAATTACCATTTCACGTTCAAATCTAATTAAAGATTTAACTATCGCTTGGAGTAAAACTGGTGATACTCCATTCTCGATCTTTTCAATCTATTTAAAGATTCATTAAAACTCCACTTAGTTTTAATCTTTGACTGGGTTAAAGAATCAGTGTCATTTAAAACGCAGTTCACGATAAACCCAAAGTCACATTCATTAATTATCGGGTTAAAGAACGAGTGTTGTTTAAAACACTGTTCACGATAAACCCAAAAATCAATATCCATTCAATTCCAATTAAATATTATTTAATTGGTACACTTCATTAAATCTAAATACAAAGATTTAATCTTTTCTCAACTGGGTTCAAGAACAGTGTTAGTGAAGACACCATTCACGACAAACCCAAATCACATTCGATATTCAATACAAGACTCTGAATAGAAAATATATCGGCTTATATTCAATATCGAATTCTACGACTAACAAATGTCGTATTGGAAATAACGATATAAATATATATCTTTCAAATTTCCATAACCACACCTGTATAATCACGAATTCCAACATCGAAATATTCCGAAGACAATTTCGATTCTAATCCGCTCCAATGCAATCATTGGAAATTTTGGTTATTTTCAAAACCATTTCACATTCAATTTATTTATTTAAAAATAAATAGAATTATAATTCTAGTTCAAAACTAGTTCATTTCGATAAAAATCTATTTTTATCTTTTCAAATATGGAGTTTTTCATCCCAATTCTTTCTAAATCATTTCTTATGATTTTACACAAATTATTACTATTTTTAATAATTTTATCAAGGCACGTACAGTCGATTTCCATCAATGGCCATCGAACTGCACTTATAGCGACCTTTTTCAAATTTGATTTGGACATAATTCCAAATCCAACCGTTAGATTTCTAATTTCTAATATCCGTTAGAAAGCTCTTTTCGACACGAACCCAACGGTTCCGGTTTTAGGAGAATCCGACGGTCGGATCTCCCGTAATGCCCGTTTGAAATAAGTGGTCGAAATTCACGAACTGCTGCAGCGCGGGGCGTTCTATTCAGGCCATTATATTATATATATAATATATATAATATATACTTCGTCGATTTCTATTTAAAACGAATTATATAAATAGTTTTGAATTCGTTTAAAAATCTTTTCAACTTCCTTTTCAATTCAAATCATAATTGAATTCTTCTTTATAGATTCGTTTTAAAATTCATTTCTATTCAATTCAAATTTCAATTCAAATTTCAATTAAATTTGAATTCGTTTTCAATTCATTTCGAAATCGTTTTCAATTCAATTCATTTCGAAATCGTTTTCAATTCACTTCATTTCGAAATCGTTTTCAATTCACTTTGAAATCGTTTTCAATTCACTTTGAATTCGTTTTCAATTCAATTCATTTCGAAATCGTTTTCAATTCAATTTGAATTCGTTTTCAATTCAATTCATTTCGAAATCGTTTTCAATTCAATTCATTTCGTTTTCAATTCAATTCATTTCGAAATCGTTTTCAATTCACTTCATTTCGAAATCGTTTTCAATTCACTTTGAAATCGTTTTCAATTCACTTTGAATTCGTTTTCAATTCAATTCATTTCGAAATCGTTTTCAATTCACTTCATTTCGAAATCGTTTTCAATTCACTTTGAAATCGTTTTCAATTCACTTCATTTCGAAATCGTTTTCAATTCACTTCATTTCGAAATCGTTTTCAATTCACTTTGAATTCGTTTTCAATTCAATTCATTTCGAAATCGTTTAAAATCGATATAAATATCGATCACGTCAAAATGGCGTCAAACTAATCAACACGACTTCATAAATTTCTATTTTCAAATATTCTATTTCAAATATTTCTATTTCAAATATTTCTATTTCTAAACTGGAATGAGGCCCAATTAATTACCATATAAAATTAATTATATGGATTTTCACACAACACATGTATATAATAGCCTTGAAAAATGATCAATCATCAACCAAAGTGCACTACACTGTATAAGCATCAAATAAAGATATATAACGCTTATAACAGCCTGTCAACCAATCGATCGACATATTTAATCAATCAGGATGAGTGAACTTCAAATTTCATCCCAACACCCGTGTGGGGTTTCAAACAATCAAACGCATATTTTATTTGTGCAGTTGGGCGATGTGTAAAATTTATCGACCCAATCAATGTCCTTCACATAGGTGTACATAAACAAACCGTCTGGTTTGTAAATGAATATTTATTTATTCACATTCACGTTAAAAATTATATTTTTAACGATAAAAACATTTTATTCCAACATATGAATTTCTATTCAGTTCATTCCTTAAATAAAATGATATTTTTATTTTTCTAACATATTTTAGAAAATTTCGGCGGCATAACGGCACTATACTAGAAACGGGACGAGGCCTAGCCTTATCCCCGGTCTAGTGAAGGCCCACGCCATTCACACATCAATCATATCAATTTCAATTTCACCAAAACAATCCAATCCAAATCAAATAATCTAACCAACTACACAACCAATCAAACAAGTCCATGGTCTGTGGACGGGTGTCGGGTGCTTCTAATAAGCACCGTCTGCATCCTAGTATATATATATATAACTAGAAAAGTAGAATTTGAGTGAGAAGTTCTCACTTATAGCTATCCTAGCTCCACGGCACTTCATTGATAGGAATCTTCATCGCTATCGCATCTTCGTCATCTTCGTTGCCCGTAGCCACCACATATATAAAAATCACACATTTTTATATTTTGATGTCTTTAAAATAAAAATCACATTTTTATTTATTCACAAAAAAAATTATATTTTAAATTCGAAGTTCAATATATAAAAATCATATTTTTACCTTGTTATTCAATATAGAAAAATCGAATTTTTACTTCGCTATTCGATATATAAAGATTATATTTTCAATATAAAGATTATATTTTTAATATTCCTATGATGTAAAAATTATATTTTTATCGCTAAAAAATAATATAAAAATCATATCTTACTTCAATTCTAAAGTTTAAATCTTTTTCTCTTCTAAAGTTTAAATCTTTTTCTCTAGAAAGTCCAAATCTTTTCTTTTAAAAAAAATTAAACCTTTCTCTACTTAAAGTTTTAAAATCAAATCAGTTTTTAAATCTTTTCAAATCAGTTTTAAAATGCTTTTCAAATCAGTTTTAAAATGCTTTTCAAACCAGTTTTTAAAATGCTTTTCAAATCAGTTTTAAAATGCTTTTCAAATCAGTTTTAAAATGCTTTTTCAAATCAGTTTTAAAAATCATAAAAATCAGTTTTTTTCTCTTTTAACAAAATCAGTTTTAAAAAAACATAAAAATCAGTTTTTTTCTCTTTTAACAAAATCAGTTTTAAAAAAACATAAAAATCAGTTTTTTTATTAGTTTAAAAATCGAAACTTTTATAGTTTAAAAATCGAAACTTTTATAATTTAAAAATCGAAACTTTTATAGTTAAAAATCGAATTTTTTTTCCTATTCAACTTATCTATTCTACTTATCACATTTATATATACAAATATATAAAGTTGTTAAAAAAAAAAACTTACATCTATCTCGGCAGGAAGGGGGGGGGGAGTGCTGCTGCCGTCGACTGGAGGGGCAGGGTTTTGCGCGCCTGCGCGGTGGTAGAGGGGGGCCGAGGTTGCCTGGGCGCGTCGGGATTTAGGATTGGGGGGGGGGGGGGTTCTAACGGAGCTCGAGGTGCCGGAGAAGAATGGTGGAAGGGGAGCGATGCGAGGGGTCTCGTCGGAGTCAGGTGGGAAGGGGCGGCTGTCGATCTCGATCGATTTAGGGGTTTTTTTTTATTTTATTTTTTTGTTCGAAATGAAAAGAGATCGGGGGGGGGGGGCTGGTTAAGGGGAGAGAGGGGTTTTCTTTTTTTTTTTCTTTTTTTTATTTATTATTTTATTATTAAATTTTTGCAAAAGGGTTGACTTTTACATACGTCATCAAAACGAGGCCCACCGCCTGTCGTCCATAGCGTTTTACCCCCATTCCGAACACAATGGGATATGTATCGCAAGCTGATTTGATCGTTACAATCAGTTTCCTTTTGAATTTTCATTTATATCACTATATTGAATTTTAAACGCACATTTCAAATTACCGGGGGCACATACTAATAAAAATTGCAGAAAAATATTTTCTAGCTTCGTATTGTCGATACGGTCCTAACAAAACTAGTTTCGTCGAATTCTGAGACCGCTAGAAAAATGGCCAATTTCCAGTCGATTAAAATCAACTGAAATGGTCAAACGCGTTTTCCTTTGCCACGCTCACATATTGATTCGAAAAATTATGAAATTTGAAACCTAGCAATAACCCGACATCACGGACCCAACAAAACTGGTTTCGTCGAAATCCGAGGTCATCTGCAAAATGTCCATTTTTAAGGGCCTGAATTCCATAGCGACTATTCAGAATTTTCAACTGGACATATCCTTTGATTCTCGCTACGAAATCTTGATTTTTCGGATTCGGTGGAAAGATATTCACTATTAGATTCCATTATTTTTGGTTTCACTAAAATCCGGATTGTTTTGCACCCGGTACATTCAATTGAAGTTTGAAATCGAATTATCGAACTACCGCGCCATTTTCAATTCTATTTATAATTATATATAAATATTTATATTCTAACGACGACGCGTATAATATATACGTTCGAATTATTTTTAAAATAAATTTCTCGTCGATATTATTTAAAATAATTCATTTTAAATAATCAAAATTCGATAAAATTGCCAAAATAAAAATTTTAAACTGGCCCAGATTTTACGGGTTATTACAGTGAAGGAGAGTGTAACATCCCAAGATTTTTGCGATTATTTAAATTATTAAATTTAGTGTGTTTTGAAGAAAATTGGCTTAAACATTAAAATTTTAATTTGTTTATGTTGATTTATAATGATATCTAAAACTTATATATTGAAATATTTTGATTTATGTAATTTATAATTGAAATATAAAAATTATAGTATTTTGATAATCGATATAGAATTCATATAATAAAAAAATTATATTCATGAAATTTATTTGAATTCTATTTTGATTTGAATAAAGATTTTTATAACTGTTGAATTTAATTTTAGGTAGATAAGTGAAAACTGAATATTTTATTTATAAATATTGAAATTAGACATTATTGTAAATAATATCAGAATTTGGTGAAATAAATTTTATTGAATTAGAAATGGTAAATTAGTTTATGATCTAAAATTTCTTAGCTGTCGGAATTATAGTTTGATCGAAAAAAAATTAAACATGTATAACTTTATATGTACAATTCAAATAAATAATCGATTTTTGGAATAAACTGTTACAGACTTTGGAACTGGGACTTGAAACCTATTCCATTGCGTTTAGAAGGCATCAAAACCTATTGTTAGGCAGTAAGCGGGCCTGATTTGGAGTCCGTCCGAATTTTGGCTTATATATCACGCTAATCGAGAAATATTATTATTATATTCGAAACTCTAACCCTAAAATTGGCAGTCGCCATGTATTTTTTCGAAGGCCAACATTTCTCAATTCTTTCTCCCTTAATTCCTATCAATCTGTTCAACGAAATTCAATAATTCAAAAGAAAAATGTAGTGCTCGATCTCCTCTTCGATTCCGGACGGATGGATCGAATTGTAATGCTCTGAAATCGCCATGATCTCTTCCTAAAGGCGGTTGGGGTTGGTGACGATTGCAGGTCGAGGGGGCGACTACGTGCGACCAGTCATGGGTCGATGATGGAGCCTCGAAAGGCGGTTCAAACGGTGGTTTCAGATCGAAAGGCGGTGGCTCATAGGGGCGGTGGTTGATGAATAAAGGAGGAGTGCGTATGGGTTTGGCTAACATCAGGTTTTCCAGGAAAGATGCGGAAGAAGGATTGGGAGAAAGATGACATGGCAAGATTCCTTCCATTTTGGTCCATTTTTCGTTTTTCTTAAATTTCCAATAGTAAGACCCGTATAACTTTTGCATACGACTTCAGAATGACACGCGGTTTGTTGCTTGGAACCGTATCAATGAGCTTTCCGTGATGCCGTTGGTTTAGGCTAATTCTGAGAATGTTGAATTTTGGGCTAAAAATTGGAATTCAATCTCGTTTGAACCAAAGGTGAGTGATTAAACCCTCTCACATCTAACTAAAATATTTGATTGTTAGTTAAATTGAATTCATGATATGATATAATTGTTTTGGTTGCTGTTTGACTATTTAAATTTATTGTTTGTGTCAAAATTTGCATAGATTGTATAATTTAATTTAATTTTTGATATAAAGTGTACAATTAGAATTTAATTTCTGTTTAAAAATCTCATATGTAATGACTAGTAAACTGATACCACATTGAACTGTTTAGATGTAGTGGATTTGATTGATGCCGTGGAATGATATATTTAATGTATTGATATGTAATTCATCTTGCCATCGACATTTCTTTATATATGTAGTGATTTTGTTGACTAATCCCAACTATTACTCTAGATGTTACGAGAATCAAATAAACCCAGGATTATCATTAAAATGAATTAAGAACGTAGGTTGAAATGATAAATACCTATGACCTTGGTTTGGATTGAAACGATATATATCCTTTCCCAAAATACTAAAATTAAATTTTAAATATTACTTGGCCATAAGGTAGAAAATTATATATGGATAACGGTTGGTTAAATAAAAATTGTTTTTAATCTTGAATTTTGGAATATTATTTTAAAGAGAAAATAAGTCACATTATTAATCATTTTTTCTTTAAATTTGGACTTTGTGCTTTGAAATTAATTTTTTTAATTTTACTAGAATTCGTAAGTGTGGATAACTAAAGTTAAATTGAATTGAATGAAATATAAATTTATCAAAATTGAATTGTTTATCCATCATTGAAATTACTTTAGATTTACTTGATTTATTGTAATAATAGAATTGTGAACTCGAGATTTTATAAACGGATAATTCAAAGTGAGAATTATAATTGAAATTCAATTATTTGAATCAAATTATTTACTCAAATTTTTGAAATTGAATTGTTGAATCGAACTGAATCAAAAATGTGAAGTTGAATCGATTTGAATTAAGATATTAAAATTTAGTCGAATTGATTTGAAACCGAAATATGATTTCCTGTTTGGTTAAATTTTTGAAGATATGATTCTAATTCCAACTATAGTTTTTTTAAACCATTTTAGAAACTATTTTATGTTTATAATAATAATTTTCTTTATAAACTATTTACCTTATTACTATTTTATTTTATTATTTATTTTAAATTAACAATTTTACTATTTATTTTATAAACTATTTTAATATTTTACCTATAGATTTTACTAAAATCTGAAATCCTATTTTAAATACAATTTATTTATTTTCAAACTATTTCAATTATATATCTAAACTATTTCAATAGTGATATTTTTAACTATTTTAATATTCAAATTATTTTAAAAGGTGGAATTATTTCAAGATTTAAGTTTGGTTCTAAATGGAGATTTTATTATGAAATATTCTATTTTGACTATTGAAATGATTGTAAGAAAATCTGATATTTTGATATGAAGTACGAACCCCTTTGAAATGTAAAAGAACTGGCCGTTGTGATAAATGTAAACGATTGGTTGTTAAAGAGACCGGAATCGGATATTGTCATACTTATTGTCATACTCTTTGCCAACACCGAAACCACTTTAATAACTGTGTACGTGGTGGAGTTCTAGAATGAAGTAGATTGATTTGGAAGAGGTTACTAGATTTGAAGAAAGAGAACGATGATGGATATCCTTGACCTTTGGGTCATAATTAAAAAGACTAAAACAGGGCTATATCGTGACCAAGTGGGGTTAGCTACCTCCATCGGCAACACTTCTTCCTTTATTACTATAGTCCCTTGGTTTGACTGAATTGATTTGATGCACATCCGTTATTTGGAAGTGTTGTTCGAGGTGGGCAGTAGTCGCGGCTATGCATTATCACCAGTCCGGGCATGCAACTAGTATATTCCTACTCTGGGCATTCCTCGTGTGCCTTGTCATATTATCCTGATCGAGCCCTCTACGATTTTGATTTAACGTTGTCATATAGCAGCGCATCACTATCCACCGACCGTTACTAGTGTTTTATATGCAATGTTTACGATAACGTATAAACGGTGTAAGGGTAAAAATGTAATCCTGCTTACACTATTTTAATATTTTATATTAAACCATAGACACTATTATAATAGCGTATTGTATTATATAGTATCTAATTTGATGGATCCTTAGGAGATGGAAAATCTGGTAACATCTCTTAAGTTATTACACTCATTTTATCACATGAATTTGATTTAATCGAAATGAAAATATTTTAGTTCTGATCCGAGTGTTTGTTGTGTTTCTTTTTATGTAATACGCTCGGGTTAGCCTGTATTTCAGTCATTGAAGGCGACATTTGAAGATGAAGATGGAGCTTGCCAGATGTATTATTATTTATTTCCATTGCAAATATTGGTATATTTATGATAGTGAACTCTGAAAATTGTTGTAAAATATAATCAAATGTATGTTTTAACAGCTTCATGAACTGTTATTTTATTATTATATTTTGTCCTTCCACTTAGAGATTCTGTGTTTGTTTTTCTTCTTCTCTTCTTTTTCTTATATAAATTTCAATAACTATCCATATTTTTGATTCGTTTATGTGGACTTTCAGGATTGTTGTCGATTTGAACGGTCAAAAATCGCGGATGTTACATTAATGATCATTGAAATTCATTATTATTATATTTTGCAAAAATGGCGATGTTGATGAAACATTAGAATGCGTCCATGAGCACCCATGATAGATCATACAGGCGCACACACAACACACACGCGTATGTTTACGTATACATTAGGTGGATGTTGATTTTCTTTGTTAATACAACTTTATTGCATAATATACAAATTTGGTAAAATTAATATATCTATACTATTACATTATCATAAAGTTTCATTCTAAGAGAGCAAAAGCCTAATATTTTTTGTGAAATGAATGGTCACTTTTTTCCATCTATTCTTAGTGAAATACTCACAGACCACCAATATTTCTAATTGTTCCCACTTATCATTATTTCCCCTAATTTATCCTAACCATTAATGTCCTTTTCTCTATATTTAAAACATGCTCAATGAATTGTATCCCTTCAATAACCAGATTTACCCTCGATCCATTTCTCTAGTTAAGGTTCAAGTTCTTAAACTCCAGTGAATCAAATGACAATCAAGTCTATTTCACAATGCATTACAATTTTCCTTATCCCAACATCTAACAAGTGCTGGAAAGGTGGTGTTGAAGGATCTTCTTAAAAGATATTGGTTTCTCTCTCTATTTGTGTAGTTCCTTATTTTTCATGTAACTATATTTTATGATTTTCAAAGCTTTGTAATCCCTATTACGTAGTATATTCTACATGTACCAAATAAACCATGTGGCTATTGAAATAGTCCCATAAATTGGATTGACTAATGTTTTCCAATATTTAGCTTGATGTTGTATTGTTTACTCTTTATTTAAATTTTATTGCAATGCAGATGGAAAGCTAAACTGGGATAAATTTTTTAGCGAATAATAACATCTATTATAGATATTTCCTGCACATTTGCATCTGTTATGATACTAGGGTAGATATTCAATGAAATCTTCATAATGGTAATCAAAACAGCTTCCGTAAGGAAATTGACGTAGCAAGTGATTATTGAATTTTCATACTATGGTATTCTATCGGCAGCTGAAGAATGAAGGGCCAATAAAAATGCAATTATTATTATTTTGAGGTTTGAATTTATTATTGCTCGATACAATTATTGTTTTTAGGCTTTGTCTAAACAAACGAAAATGGAAGAGCAAAAATAGCAGCATATTGAGCTATATTTCTTTTGATTTTGTGAATTTAAAAATGTTACAAAAATATATGAGAAGTATAGTGAAGTGTATCTTCACATTGCCATATCTTAATGGCTACACATACAAATGAATCGATTATGGAAGAATCTCAGAGAATTATTTCCCTACTCTTTTGACAGTCTAATCAATTCTACCATTTCTTTTTATGCAGGTCGTTAAATGGTGTTAACTTGCATATTTTAATAAGTTTGAATCGATGGCTAAAATGTAGGTGCTACTTATTCTACTATTCATTAAAATATATACCTGTAAATTTTCAAAATGTGACAGTGTTGGCGTGCGCGGTAAATGGGGTAAACAATGCATTAAATTGAAGGGAGCTGTCGAAAAGGAGTAGCTGAAGTGAGTTGAGTGGAAAGACTGGAAACAAATGACACAGTAAGATAGTTAGTGTTTTTTGTTTGTTTAGTGTTTTTTGTTTAGTCTTGAAATGGAATCTCTACCATTAAAAGTTCATGTCTGATGTTTAGTGTTTTTTGTTTGTTTTAAAAATTATAACCTAACTCGAGGACAGAAAAAGATGGGAAACCATATTGGATAATATGCAATTATTAAATGTACTTGAGTATTTATATTCCAATCAATAATCAATCTACAGTATAAATATAGCTGTCTGAGAGTTAATAACTATCTAAACACTTACTACGCTCATATATATAGCTCAAATTAGAAAATACTAATCCTAAGCACCTATTTGTTCCATTCGCATAATGCTACCGGCTAAAACACAAAGGGACCATTAACTAATGTAGATATAGAATGCTCCTACAATTTACCAGCTACAACTTCAACTGCAAAGGTACATAAATAATTATGGTAATTTTTATTAAGTAGATATCCCGGCATTCAGCTATCCACTACCAAATGATAACAATAGAGAGAAAATGCTCATTTTTGAGTTCTTAATCCTTAATTGATCTACCTGCTGAACCGGAGGCAACAACCAATCCTTATATCTAAATAATTTTTCAAGCAGTGTTGTAAACTTTATTACCATTTTCCTATGGTAATGTGATATCTTATCTCTTTTTTTTTTAATAACAAATTTCTTTACTTATATTTTGCTTTGTATTATCCTATAAAACCGAAAATATTTTTGCAAGCTTTATCCTTCTTGGAGGTTAGTATTGTAACACTTTGTTTCAATTGTAAACATAAATGCTAATAAACTACATTATTTTTTCCATACCCATGTGCGAAGCACGGGTGCCCACTTGCTATGTTTAAATTGTAGAGTTGTAAAAGTTCTTCAGTTATTAGTTCAATATTTAATTCATTGATGATAAATTGAAAATAAGTTAAAATTTCTACATGTAAATAGTTAAGGTGAATTAATAAGGTAACTGTAGAAGAATGATTACAAAAGAACAATTGATTAATATGTGAAACTGTTTATAAGCAATAGTCATATGAACATGTTTGAAGTGGTAAGTTTATTTTTCAAACCTTTTAACACGTTGATAATAAATTGAAAATCTACTGCAATTAAGCTATTTAAATACTGTAGTTAGTTTAAATTAATATGATTTGTGAAGAATATAAATATAAACAATTATAATCCAATGTCGAGAAATGTAATTACTGTAGTTAGTTTTCATGTTTTAATTGTTTTATGTTGTTTTATTTTTAGCTTTGGCGCTATTTTACTTTTTTTCTTGTACTAGTGCATTAGTTTTGCTACTCAAACGAATTTATTTCATTTTAATCAATCAAATTGTGATTCAAGCATTTTCTATATTACTTTTGCCGTTAAAATATTATAGCAGTTTTTATGTAGTGGCCCGCAAATCCATACTATCTGAGTTGACTAATAACACCACACGTCCAACCCAAATTGCACAGAAATACGAATCATTATTAGAAAGAAGTTAGAGGATGAGAAATAGAAAGAAAGAAATATTAGAATTGAAGAAAAAAAAGAAGACAAATCTCACAGCGGCACGAATAAAATATATTAAATAACATAACTTTTGAAATACAAATCAGTAACTTTATATACATACCATCATCAGAGCACAACAGTTATTTTCTGGAACAGTTATAACCACCTGTTTCCAGATACAAATATGGTTCACAACGGAATATACGATAGTCTATAGCTAACCGGTGAAGCCTCCTGCTTCCAGCTCCTCCAAATGAATCTGTGAAATCCCGACTACTTGACTGCCCGTACAAATTTGGGCACCCAAGAGTTTAGGGAAAACAACAAAATAAACTCTGGGTCAGTCATGGGACTGGTGCGAGTAAACTCCAACCACTTGTTTAACTTTTAAAATCCTTTCAAAAGAAAAGATAATAGTAAGACCAGCCCACACATAAACACGGACGGTTTTTACCTTACTATAACCCAAAACACTTTGATATCAAATCCAGTGATATTATAATAATGTCTACATCAAGTAAATAACCAAATAGCAGAACGCTTGCTTCTCACGCTCCGCGTACATAGTATAAAATCAAAAACCGCATGGCGCTTATTGGAGATTGGATTTCCAACATGACAAGGTATGGAACCACCTTCCGCTAGTGTATCTCTAGAGAGGAATACACTGGGTTTAACAAGAACATCTTGTAACCCGGCACACAGATGACCGACCACGCATTTCGCTTGAGTGTATCGAATGTATATCACCAACGGTTGGGATCAGCAACCGTCTCCCGACTGGGACAGCATCGAATAGAATAAGTAATTAAATGAATCTCTAGATAGGTGATTATACATCCTAATGGGAGCGACCCACATAGCCATGCTGCCTGCCCGATTTTTGTCATTTCCCGGTTGTTGAGTCCTGAGGCTACGCTCACTTGCCATTCATTTATAGCACAATCACTTTGAATGCCACATTGTCAGATCCGTTAATCATTAATTGATTTGCACAAATATTCTGGATGTTATGCTAAGGGAATAAATCCATTGCAACCATATATATTTATACAGACCAACCCATTTGATCATTGGAAATACTTCGTCATACATTCGTCCATTTACGTTCGTTCTAGGATTGAACGAAACCGAAGGCACAATTCCTATTAATAGAAAAAGTCCTTTCACTTCACTCCATCTTCGATTATCTTCATATAATCTGATTCGTAACGCCACTGCCTATACAGAGTGGTTCACGGATAATAATCCAACCGGTCTCTCCATATTGACAACGATGGTCAAAACTTCGATAGTCTGTGATTTAACTATCGAATAAAAACAAGTGTTCATTCAACATATCAATTAAATCACTGGGCTCTTTAATTAATATTTCATTAATTAAATATCTTCTCCATTTCCCTATCAATATTTGTTAGCCAAATAATTTCAATAATCATCTTGGTCTCTTATGCCATTTGGAAAACGTTTCCAAATATCAACTTCTTTTATTTTATATATATTAGACAACATCTCTATTTGCAATTGGAAACAATTTCAATCACTTATCTCTATCCTGACTATTATACTCAAGAAATATTTTACGTTTATATTTCCAAAATTTCATCACTTGAGTTAAAACGAATGTTGTATACAACATCTTTACAAACAACCCAAAATATTTTATTCGACCAAACTATTATTCAAACACTTCTCTTCAAGACTTGACCTTGCTATTTATCAATTAAAAATGAAATCAACCAAGTTGGGGTAAAATTACCTCTCAGACCTTGACTGAAACATCCTCAACTTCAAAACGGCAAAACCACTAACCTCGAATAACCACATTATAAAACCCAACTATTCATTTTTAAAACACGTATATAGTTCACTTTCTATTTCTAATTAATAGATTTCCCTTTCTGTTTCCAATACTCTATTTTGGTTTCATTTCCTTATCGAATTCTACATATATCGATACATTGATTTATAACTATCAAATTATCTTAAAAAATATTCCAACTCCTTAAATTTCCGGAAAATTTCTCCATAACCTCCCCTGCACCGGGAGCTTCGGGATATTTCAAATAGCCTCCCATGGCCCTCACCAATCCAAAAGAAAAAGGAAAAGCCAAGCGGCTTGCCGATACGGCGCATAAAACCTCATATATGAATATACGTGTACCTTTTTGTTGGGCACATAAATAAAATCTTCATATACTTCATCCCATACCTGTCTAACACATGCTTACCTGTTTCAACTCCATTCATCTCAAACCAATCATTTGAGGTTAGTTTTGAATCGTTTGAATTCAGTTTCGCTCGATTTTTCTTTAATTAGCCATTTTGCCTATTTCACTCCTTTGTTTGAACATAACATATTCAACCAAAATATTTAACTTGCTCATAACCAAATTAAATTTCCATTTCAATTCTATATTCCCTTTTCGATTTCAAATATAAATTTTCAAATCGAATTCACTTATTAAAAATCAATTTTTAATTCAAAATCTCATTTAACTAATTTCTATTCAAATTAGTTAATTCTATTCAATAATCAAAAATCAGATTTCTGTTTCAAAAATCAATTCATTACTCCACCTGAGTTCACGTATAATCTACAACTCAAATATGAAATTTTCTAAATAGAAATTAGGATTTTATCCGCTTAAAATCCTTTTATAAAATTAAATAAACCGTTATGGTTTTTACATGGTTATGGCGATGTTTTTCTAAAAATTTGATTTTGACATAACTCAAAATATATACGACGAAATCCAGTTTTTTCTCCTTCATTAGAAAACTATTATCAAATCGGTCCTGACGTTTCTTGTTTCAAAGAATTCCGACTTCAATTGAGCTCCGTATATCCAATTGAAGTTTGAAACAACAATTTACGAACTGCAGCGCTGCGGCGAGTTCGTTTTAATTATATTTATATATAAAAATGTTTTAAAACTTCGTTTATATAAATTCAACTCCATTTTAACTCTATTTGAATTTTCCTTGATTCAAACTCCATTTTCACTTTTATTTGAATTCTATATTCAAATTCCAATTTCACTTCTATTTGAATCCTCTATTCAAATTCCATATTTCAAATTCCATTTGAATTATATAGTTAAATCCCATAGTTTAAAATTCCATTTGAATGCTATATTCAAATCCTATAATTTAAATTCCATTTGAATTCCTTTTTGAATTCTACATTCAAATTCCCTATTCAATTCTCTTCGAATTCAAATTCTATATTTATTTTATTTGAATTTCAAATATTCAAACTCCGATTCAATTCCATTTGAAATTTCAAATATTTAAACTCCTTTTTACTTTATTATTCAAATTCTACTTAAATCCTCTTATTTGAAATCTATTTCAAATTCCCTGTTTCAAATTCTATTCACATTCCTATATTCAAATTCTATATTTGAATTTCCTTTAAATTTTCTATATTCGATATCTGTTTAAATTTCTATATTCAAAATCTAGATTTGAATTCTCTTCGAATTTCTGTATGAAAATCCCATTTGAATCTCTATATTCAAATTCTATATTTAAAATCCGTTTGAATACCTATATCCAAGTACTATATTTTTATTTTCATTTGAACTTCCTTTATTCAAATCCATTTGAATTCAAATTCTATTTCAATTCCTTGGAATTCATATCCTATTTCAAATCTCCATTTGAATTCAAATTCTATTTCAAATCTCCATTTGAGTTTCTATATTCAAATCTATTTTCAAAACTTCATTTGAATTTCTATATTCAAATCCATTTTCAAAACTTCATTTGAATTTCTATATTCAAATCCATTTTCAAAACTTCATTTATAAACTGCGTTTATAAAAGAACTATTTATAACTTCTTTTATAAAAAAACTATTTGTTTTATTTTTCAACAAGTTTAATTTTCAAATCTATTTAAAAATTCAAATTCTATTTTTTTTCAAAAATAGAATTTCCCCTTTAAATCTCAAATACCCCTGACCACGATATTTTAAATAAATTAACACTTAGCCCAGTGATATTTAAAACAATCAAATCATCAAATTTTCAATCATTTGATTTCTAACATGTCCTATATGAATATATGGAATCAAGCAAACAAGCAAACAAATAATATATTTTTGAGGAATCCCTTTGGATTCCTCCAACCTGTTTTCCTGCATCCACAGACGTTAGTCAACAGAAATAATACCCATCCTGCTTCAAGGCAGGATATCGCGGTATAAAAGGGGATCCACTTATTTATGTGGGTGTAGGGTCATCCGCTAATGACACTGCGGGCATCCGCTAATGATACCGCGGGAATCCAACCAATCACCAAACCAATATATATGTAATAGCAAGCCTATATAACTAATATTTTTAAATCAACCAGAAAGCATTTCAAACAAGCATCAAACAATTATTTTTAACGAATAAATATAATTCTAAATAAAATGTGGGTGAGATTTACTCACAGTGTTTTTCGCTTGTCGAATATCCATTTAAATTTCCTCATCTTGCGACAACAATTTGACTTGAGTGAATTCTTCCTATGATTATTTTATTTAACGATTAATCGATTTCTAATTTAAATTAACCGAACAAATAAATAAGTAAATCTATGTATATTTTAAACATTAAACCCTTTTTATATTTAATGCTTACTTAAATAAATAACAAATTTAATTATTATTTCTATCCAATTTTCTTTGTCATAATTAAACTGATTTAATTTAAATAAGAAATATTAACTAAACCATTTTTATTTAAATTGCCTAATACTCCATCCTTTGATATCTCAAACCATTTACTGAGATGCCTCTGTGTTGTCTCGAACTCCATAGCTCATCGTACAACATGCCTCCTTCAAATGCCAAGCATATCTTGTCATACCTTAGCTTTAGCTTCCAATCACCATGTCAGTACCTCAAAACCATATTTGACACCATTGCGTGCAAGTCGAACACTGCACCCATTTGTACAGGTTCCATGATAATAGAACTTCGACCTCCCTATGAACACCGTTCACTAACAACTCGACTTTGCAAAAGTTGCAACCTCCCTACCTACTGCGATGTTGATAGTGCTCCAAATTAGATCGTGATATCCACTTCATTCGCTGTTCGAACCCACCGCCGCCACCTGGTACGAAATCACCACAGACCCAATTATCAACTAGTGAATCGAACTCTAGTTCGCACTAATACCATCCTCGCCCTCACACACATCGACCTCTTGGAACACCACGACGTCTACCAACCCACCGCGACTTCGAACCCTAACTCAGTAACAACCCAAACGCCTTCGCGATGTTGAATCTCAGGCCTCGCGACTTCCTGATGTCGAATCCAAGGAGCAACCGCGGCCTTCTATTCTTGCTATTGAGTTGCGCTTAAATCCTTGAAGTCGAACACTGAACTCGCGATTTTACTTGAATTTGTTTTCGCGATTTTGAGACAAAGGTTTTTTTACTGTTTTCAACAAGAACGATATTATTTCGGTTTGTTCTGAGGCTTTTATTAATAAGGGGATCGTCCCTTTTGATTTTAGCAGAAGGAAGTAAAAGAAGAGAGGGGTGCGATTTCAGAAGCTTTCGATTTTCCATTTGATTTGAGGAGCGGCTTCATTCTTGTTTTATAGAAGGAGGAGGGAGACCGTAGTACACGAGAAATAAATGGATGTATGGTGAAGTACAATGCATATCTAATACGATTTGATTTCTAGAGATTTTCACTTTAATTTATACAGATATCGATTTGATCTGATGCTTATCCACTGAACAAATAAATCGGGGTTCACAATTAAAAATCGTGAACCGCTATTTTAGCGTACCGACCGTCGTTATAATGTTATAACGCTATATTCAACGAAATAGATTATACAATTTAATCTGACCATATATTTAAAATAGCCATATTAAATCAATAAAATAATTTAAATTCAAAAATAAATAAACTCTTCAACAATAAATTACTATTATCGTCGTTTATATTCAAATAGAATATATATTGATCATCTGAACCATTTCGATTCAGTTTTATCTTCGAATTGAATTATTTTAGTCCTCGTATTTTGATAATTATATGTATTCGAAATAAATCGTATATCGATTATAAATCGATAATTCAATATAAAAATTCTTTTATATTATCATAACAATATTTAAAACGATACTAAATATTTAAAACTAATCGTTCAAAAACCCGGGTCGTTACATTCTTCCCCCCTTATAACAATTTCGTCCTCGAAATTGCTAAGGTAGGAAAAATGGTACAAATCCATTACTTTTCAAAACCTCACTTATGTTGAAACTCACCTCTTCATATTTCAACAAATTTGCTCCAACCAAAACTCTTGGTTTTCACACATTCAATCTAAATGATCTTCACCCAATTCAAATTCTATTCAATCTTATTCAAGTTGAATTTCTTTAATTTATTTACCTCGATCCATTTAACTTACTTCAGTTAAATTTAAACTTCAGAATTCAAATTTCTGGGTTTTCCTTTCGTATCCTTCTGAAATCACATAAACATATACGCCTATATTTATAACCACTTTAAATTCAAAACATTTGAATTTTCAAATCACTTGTTTCTTTCAAAACAAATTTCATCAAAACTTTTCTAAGGTAGCCATTCGTCACTTAGAACTCGAAAATGAATACTGGTGAAGCTGTAGTCATCATCAAAATTATTTTCTGGCCACTGAAGTGCGTTCAGTGCTTTATCTATTTCAAAATCCATTCAAATATGATTTTTATTCAAGCGGTCTTATCAAAACAAAGCTGTATTCTTTTAATGTACTTCGAAAATATTTTCCAACTTCCCAGGATTTAAATTCTAAATTCTGGCTTGAATTTAATTTCAGTTCATCTCATTTGTATATATTATTCATATACAAATTCTATTTGGTTATAAATAACTATTTCAATTTTTATAATTTCATTTGATTACAATATTAACAACCAACACATCCATATATTATAATAAATTCAAAAATTATTCTTTCTATATCAAAATAGAATTTTGGGTAAAATAATTTCATTTACCCACTTTAAAACAATATCGTGTTCAATCTTCTGTTCAAGTGTTTAGAAATTCCTATCGACTTTGTGGTGTCCCACTATTCGATCAGAATTCATAAACCACTCAACAAACTAGCCAACACAATATAAAATGGTTTTTATATCAAATAACAAATATGCCCTCTCGTATATATACTCAATTCATTCTAGGGTACTACTAACCATATCTCTAATGAGTAACTCCCACAAAGCCTAGGTATTCGCTCAACCTAAGCTCTGATACCAACTGTAGTGGCCTGCAAATCCGTACTATCTGAGTTGATTAATAACACCACACGTCCAACCCAAATTGCACAGAAATACGAATCATTATTAGAAAGAAGTTAGAGGATGAGAAATAGAAAGAAAGAAATATTAGAATAGAAGAAAACAAAGAAGACAAATCTCACAGCGGCACGAATAAAATATACTAAATAGCATAACTTTTGAAATACAAATCAGTAACTTTATATACATACCATCATCATAGCACAATAGTTATTTTCTGGAATAGTTATAACCACCTGTTTCCAGATACAAATATGGTTCACAGCGGAATATACGATAGTCTATAGCTAACCGGTGAAGCCTCCTGCTTCCAGCTCCTCCAAACGAATCTGTGAAATCCCGACTACTTGACTGCCCGTACAAATTTGGGCACCCAAGAGTTTAGGGAAAACAACAAAATAAACTCTGGGTCAGTCATGGGACCGGTGTGAGTAAACTCCAACCACTTGTTTAACTTTTAAAATTCTTTCAAAAGAAAAGATAATAGTAAGACCAGCCCACACATAAACACGGACGGTTTTTACCTTACTATAACCCAAAACACTTTGATATCAAATCCAGTGATATTATAATAATGTCTACATCAAGTAAATAACCAAATAGCAGAACGCTTGCTTCTCACGCTCCGCGTACATAGTATAAAATCAAAAACCGCATGGCGCTTATTGGAGATTGGATTTCCAACATGACAAGGTATGGAACCACCTTCCGCTAGTGTATCTCTAGAGAGGAATACACTGGGTTTAACAAGAACATCTTGTAACCCGGCACACAGATGACCGACCACGCATTTCGCTTGAGTGTATCGAATGTATATCACCAACGGTTGGGATCAGCAACCGTCTCCCGACTGGGACAACATCGAATAGAATAAGTAATTAAATGAATCTCTAGATAGGTGATTATACATCCTAATGGGAGCGACCCACATAGCCATGCTGCCTGCCCGATTTTTGTCATTTCCCGGTTGTTGAGTCCTGAGGCTACGCTCACTTGCCATTCATTTATAGCACAATCACTTTGAATGCCACATTGTCAGATCCGTTAATCATTAATTGATTTGCACAAATATTCTGGATGTTATGCTAAGGGAATAAATCCATTGCAACCATATATATTTATACAGACCAACCCATTTGATCATTGGAAATACTTCGTCATACATTCGTCCATTTACGTTCGTTCTAGGATTGAACGAAACCGAAGGCACAATTCCTATTAATAGAAAAAGTCCTTTCACTTCACTCCATCTTCGATTATCTTCATATAATCTGATTCGTAACGCCACTGCCTATACAGAGTGGTTCACGGATAATAATCCAACCGGTCTCTCCATATTGACAACGATGGTCAAAACTTCGATAGTCTGTGATTTAACTATCGAATAAAAACAAGTGTTCATTCAACATATCAATTAAATCACTGGGCTCTTTAATTAATATTTCATTAATTAAATATCTTCTCCATTTCCCTATCAATATTTGTTAGCCAAATAATTTCAATAATCATCTTGGTCTCTTATGCCATTTGGAAAACGTTTCCAAATATCAACTTCTTTTATTTTATATATATTAGACAACATCTCTATTTGCAATTGGAAACAATTTCAATCACTTATCTCTATCCTGACTATTATACTCAAGAAATATTTTACGTTTATATTTCCAAAATTTCATCACTTGAGTTAAAACGAATGTTGTATACAACATCTTTACAAACAACCCAAAATATTTTATTCGACCAAACTATTATTCAAACACTTCTCTTCAAGACTTGACCTTGCTATTTATCAATTAAAAATGAAATCAACCAAGTTGGGGTAAAATTACCTCTCAGACCTTGACTGAAACATCCTCAACTTCAAAACGGCAAAACCACTAACCTCGAATAACCACATTATAAAACCCAACTATTCATTTTTAAAACACGTATATAGTTCACTTTCTATTTCTAATTAATAGATTTCCCTTTCTGTTTCCAATACTCTATTTTGGTTTCATTTCCTTATCGAATTCTACATATATCGATACATTGATTTATAACTATCAAATTATCTTAAAAAATATTCCAACTCCTTAAATTTCCGGAAAATTTCTCCATAACCTCCCCTGCACCGGGAGCTTCGGGATATTTCAAATAGCCTCCCATGGCCCTCACCAATCCAAAAGAAAAAGGAAAAGCCAAGCGGCTTGCCGATACGGCGCATAAAACCTCATATATGAATATACGTGTACCTTTTTGTTGGGCACATAAATAAAATCTTCATATACTTCATCCCATACCTGTCTAACACATGCTTACCTGTTTCAACTCCATTCATCTCAAACCAATCATTTGAGGTTAGTTTTGAATCGTTTGAATTCAGTTTCGCTCAATTTTTCTTTAATTAGCCATTTTGCCTATTTCACTCCTTTGTTTGAACATAACATATTCAACCAAAATATTTAACTTGCTCATAACCAAATTAAATTTCCATTTCAATTCTATATTCCCTTTTCGATTTCAAATATAAATTTTCAAATCGAATTCACTTATTAAAAATCAATTTTTAATTCAAAATCTCATTTAACTAATTTCTATTCAAATTAGTTAATTCTATTCAATAATCAAAAATCAGATTTCTGTTTCAAAAATCAATTCATTACTCCACCTGAGTTCACGTATAATCTACAACTCAAATATGAAATTTTCTAAATAGAAATTAGGATTTTATCCGCTTAAAATCCTTTTATAAAATTAAATAAACCGTTATGGTTTTTACATGGTTATGGCGATGTTTTTCTAAAAATTTGATTTTGACATAACTCAAAATATATACGACGAAATCCAGTTTTTTCTCCTTCATTAGAAAACTATTATCAAATCGGTCCTGACGTTTCTTGTTTCAAAGAATTCCGACTTCAACTGAGCTCCGTATATCCAATTGAAGTTTGAAACAACAATTTACGAACTGCAGCGCTGCGGCGAGTTCGTTTTAATTATATTTATATATAAAAATGTTTTAAAACTTCGTTTATATAAATTCAACTCCATTTTAACTCTATTTGAATTTTCCTTGATTCAAACTCCATTTTCACTTTTATTTGAATTCTATATTCAAATTCCAATTTCACTTCTATTTGAATCCTCTATTCAAATTCCATATTTCAAATTCCATTTGAATTATATAGTTAAATCCCATAGTTTAAAATTCCATTTGAATGCTATATTCAAATCCTATAATTTAAATTCCATTTGAATTCCTTTTTGAATTCTACATTCAAATTCCCTATTCAATTCTCTTCGAATTCAAATTCTATATTTATTTTATTTGAATTTCAAATATTCAAACTCCGATTCAATTCCATTTGAAATTTCAAATATTTAAACTCCTTTTTACTTTATTATTCAAATTCTACTTAAATCCTCTTATTTGAAATCTATTTCAAATTCCCTGTTTCAAATTCTATTCACATTCCTATATTCAAATTCTATTCACATTCCTATATTCAAATTCTATATTTGAATTTCCTTTAAATTTTCTATATTCGATATCTGTTTAAATTTCTATATTCAAAATCTAGATTTGAATTCTCTTCGAATTTCTGTATGAAAATCCCATTTGAATCTCTATATTCAAATTCTATATTTAAAATCTGTTTGAATACCTATATCCAAGTACTATATTTTTATTTTCATTTGAACTTCCTTTATTCAAATCCATTTGAATTCCTTTGAATTCAAATTCTATTTCAATTCCTTGGAATTCATATCCTATTTCAAATCTCCATTTGAATTCAAATTCTATTTCAAATCTCCATTTGAGTTTCTATATTCAAATCTATTTTCAAAACTTCATTTGAATTTCTATATTCAAATCCATTTTCAAAACTTCATTTGAATTTCTATATTCAAATCCATTTTCAAAACTTCATTTATAAACTGTGTTTATAAAAGAACTATTTATAACTTCTTTTATAAAAAAACTATTTGTTTTATTTTTCAACAAGTTTAATTTTCAAATCTATTTAAAAATTCAAATTCTATTTTTTTCAAAAATAGAATTTCCCCTTTAAATCTCAAATACCCCTGACCACGATATTTTAAATAAATTAACACTTAGCCCAGTGATATTTAAAACAATCAAATCATCAAATTTTCAATCATTTGATTTCTAACATGTCCTATATGAATATATGGAATCAAGCAAACAAGCAAACAAATAATATATTTTTGAGGAATCCCTTTGGATTCCTCCAACCTGTTTTCCTGCATCCACAGACGTTAGTCAACAGAAATAATACCCATCCTGCTTCAAGGCAGGATATCGCGGTATAAAAGGGGATCCACTTATTTATGTGGGTGTAGGGTCATCCGGTAATGACACTGCGGGCATCCGCTAATGATACCGCGGGAATCCAACCAATCACCAAACCAATATATATGTAATAGCAAGCCTATATAACTAATATTTTTAAATCAACCAGAAAGCATTTCAAACAAGCATCAAACAATTATTTTTAACGAATAAAAATAATTCTAAATAAAATGTGGGTGAGATTTACTCACAGTGTTTTTCGCTTGTCGAATATCCATTTAAATTTCCTCATCTTGCGACAACAATTTGACTTGAGTGAATTCTTCCTATGATTATTTTATTTAACGATTAATCGATTTCTAATTTAAATTAACCGAACAAATAAATAAGTAAATCTATGTATATTTTAAACATTAAACCCTTTTTATATTTAATGCTTACTTAAATAAATAACAAATTTAATTATTATTTCTATCCAATTTTCTTTGTCATAATTAAACTGATTTAATTTAAATAAGAAATATTAACTAAACCATTTTTATTTAAATTGCCTAATACTCCATCCTTTGATATCTCAAACCATTTACTGAGATGCCTCTGTGTTGTCTCGAACTCCATAGCTCATCGTACAACATGCCTCCTTCAAATGCCAAGCATATCTTGTCATACCTTAGCTTTAGCTTCCAATCACCATGTCAGTACCTCAAAACCATATTTGACACCATTGCGTGCAAGTCGAACACTGCACCCATTTGTACAGGTTCCATGATAATAGAACTTCGACCTCCCTATGAACACCGTTCACTAACAACTCGACTTTGCAAAAGTTGCAACCTCCCTACCTACTGCGATGTTGATAGTGCTCCAAATTAGATCGTGATATCCACTTCATTCGCTGTTCGAACCCACCGCCGCCACCTGGTACGAAATCACCACAGACCCAATTATCAACTAGTGAATCGAACTCCAGTTCGCACTAATACCATCCTCGCCCTCACACACATCGACCTCTTGGAACACCACGACGTCTACCAACCCACCGCGACTTCGAACCCTAACTCAGTAACAACCCAAACGCCTTCGCGATGTTGAATCTCAGGCCTCGCGACTTCCTGATGTCGAATCCAAGGAGCAACCGCGGCCTTCTATTCTTGCTATTGAGTTGCGCTTAAATCCTTGAAGTCGAACACTGAACTCGCGATTTTACTTGAATTTGTTTTCGCGATTTTGAGACAAAGGTTTTTTTTACTGTTTTCAACAAGAACGATATTATTTCGGTTTGTTCTGAGGCTTTTATTAATAAGGGGATCGTCCCTTTTGATTTTAGCAGAAGGAAGTAAAAGAAGAGAGGGGTGCGATTTTAGAAGCTTTCGATTTTCCATTTGATTTGAGGAGCGGCTTCATTCTTGTTTTATAGAAGGAGGAGGGAGACCGTAGTACACGAGAAATAAATGGATGTATGGTGAAGTACAATGCATATCTAATACGATTTGATTTCTAGAGATTTTCACTTTAATTTATACAGATATCGATTTGATCTGATGCTTATCCACTGAACAAATAAATCGGGGTTCACAATTAAAAATCGTGAACCGCTATTTTAGCGTACCGACCGTCGTTATAATGTTATAACGCTATATTCAACGAAATAGATTATACAATTTAATCTGACCATATATTTAAAATAGCCATATTAAATCAATAAAATAATTTAAATTCAAAAACAAATAAACTCTTCAACAATAAATTACTATTATCGTCGTTTATATTCAAATAGAATATATATTGATCATCTGAACCATTTCGATTCAGTTTTATCTTCGAATTGAATTATTTTAGTCCTCGTATTTTGATAATTATATGTATTCGAAATAAATCGTATATCGATTATAAATCGATAATTCAATATAAAAATTCTTTTATATTATCATAACAATATTTAAAACGATACTAAATATTTAAAACTAATCGTTCAAAAACCCGGGTCGTTACATTCTTCCCCCCTTATAATAATTTCGTCCTCGAAATTGCTAAGGTAGGAAAAATGGTACAAATCCATTACTTTTCAAAACCTCACTTATGTTGAAACTCACCTCTTCATATTTCAACAAATTTGCTCCAACCAAAACTCTTGGTTTTCACACATTCAATCTAAATGATCTTCACCCAATTCAAATTCTATTCAATCTTATTCAAGTTGAATTTCTTTAATTTATTTACCTCGATCCATTTAACTTACTTCAGTTAAATTTAAACTTCAGAATTCAAATTTCTGGGTTTTCCTTTCGTATCCTTCTGAAATCACATAAACATATACACCTATATTTATAACCACTTTAAATTCAAAACATTTGAATTTTCAAATCACTTGTTTCTTTCAAAACAAATTTCATCAAAACTTTTCTAAGGTAGCCATTCGTCACTTAGAACTCGAAAATGAATACTGGTGAAGCTGTAGTCATCATCAAAATTATTTTCTGGCCACTGAAGTGCGTTCAGTGCTTTATCTATTTCAAAATCCATTCAAATATGATTTTTATTCAAGCGGTCTTATCAAAACAAAGCTGTATTATTTTAATGTACTTCGAAAATATTTTCCAACTTCCCAGGATTTAAATTCTAAATTCTGGCTTGAATTTAATTTCAGTTCATCTCATTTGTATATATTATTCATATACAAATTCTATTTGGTTATAAATAACTATTTCAATTTTTATAATTTCATTTGATTACAATATTAACAACCAACACATCCATATATTATAATAAATTCAAAAATTATTCTTTCTATATCAAAATAGAATTTTGGGTAAAATAATTTCATTTACCCACTTTAAAACAATATCGTGTTCAATCTTCTGTTCAAGTGTTTAGAAATTCCTATCGACTTTGTGGTGTCCCACTATTCGATCAGAATTCATAAACCACTCAACAAACTAGCCAACACAATATAAAATGGTTTTTATATCAAATAACAAATATGCCCTCTCGTATATATACTCAATTCATTCTAGGGTACTACTAACCATATCTCTAATGAGTAACTCCCACAAAGCCTAGGTATTCGCTCAACCTAAGCTCTGATACCAACTGTAGTGGCCTGCAAATCCGTACTATCTGAGTTGATTAATAACACCACACGTCCAACCCAAATTGCACAGAAATACGAATCATTATTAGAAAGAAGTTAGAGGATGAGAAATAGAAAGAAAGAAATATTAGAATAGAAGAAAACAAAGAAGACAAATCTCACAGCGGCACGAATAAAATATATTAAATAACATAACTTTTGAAATACAAATCAGTAACTTTATATACATACCATCATCATAGCACAATAGTTATTTTCTGGAATAGTTATAACCACCTGTTTCCAGATACAAATATGGTTCACAGCGGAATATACGATAGTCTATAGCTAACCGGTGAAGCCTCCTGCTTCCAGCTCCTCCAAACGAATCTGTGAAATCCCGACTACTTGACTGCCCGTACAAATTTGGGCACCCAAGAGTTTAGGGAAAACAACAAAATAAACTCTGGGTCAGTCATGGGACCGGTGTGAGTAAACTCCAACCACTTGTTTAACTTTTAAAATCCTTTCAAAAGAAAAGATAATAGTAAGACCAGCCCACACATAAACACGGACGGTTTTTACCTTACTATAACCCAGAACACTTTGATATCAAATCCAGTGATATTATAATAATGTCTACATCAAGTAAATAACCAAATAGCAGAACGCTTGCACCTCATGCTCCACATACATAGTATAAAATCAAAAACCGCATGGCGCTTATTGGAGATTGGATTTCCAACATGACAAGGTACGGAACCACCTTCCGCTAGTGTATCTCTGAGAGGAATACACTGGGTTTAACAAGAACATCTTGTAACCCGGCCCACACATGACCGACCACTCATTTCGCTTGAGTGTATAGAATGTATATCACCAACGGTTGGGATCAGCAACCGTCTCCCGACTGGGACAGCATCGAATAGAATAAGGAATTAAATGAATCTCTAGATAGGTGATTATACATCCTAATGGGAGCGACCCACATAGCCATGCTGCCTGCCCGATTTTTGTCATTTCCCGGTTGTTGAGTCCCGAGGCTACGCTCACTTGCCATTCATTTATAGCACAATCACTTTGAATGCCACATTGTCAGATCCGTTAATCATTAATTGATTTGCACAAATATTCTGGATGTTATGCTAAGGGAATAAATCCGTTGCAACCATATATATTTATACCGACCAACCCATTTGATCATTGGAAATACTTTGTCAGACATTCGTCCATTTACGTTCGTTCTGGGATTGAACGAAACCGAAGGCACAATTCCTATTAGTAGAAAAAGTCCTTGCACTTCACTCCATCTTCGACTATCTTCATATAATCTGATTCGTAACGCCACTGCCTATACAGAGTGGTTCACGGATAATAATCCAACCGGTCTCTCCATATTGACAACGATGGTCAAAACTTCGATAGTCTGTGATTTAACTATCGAATAAAAACAAGTGTTCATTCAACATATCAATCAAATCACTGGGCTCTTTAATTAATATTTCATTAATTAAATATCTTCTCCATTTCCCTATCAATATTTGTTAGCCAAATAATTTCAATAATCATCTTGGTCTCTTATGCCATTGGGAAAACGTTTCCAAATATCAACTTCTTTTATTTTCTATATATTAGACAACATCTCTATTTGCAATCGGAAAAATTTCAATCACTTATCTCTATCCCGACTATTATACTCAAGAAATATTTTACGTTTATATTTCCAAAATTTCATCACTTGAGTTAAAACAAATGTTGTATACAACATCTTTACAAACAACCCAAAATATTTTATTCAACCAAACTATTATTCAAACACTTCTCTTCGAGACTGGACCTTGCTATTTATCAATTAAAAATGAAATCAACCAAGTTGGGGTAAAATTACCTCTCAGACCTTGACTGAAACATCCTCAACTTCAAAACGGCAAAACCACTAACCTCGAATAACCACATTATAAAACCCAACTATTCATTTTTAAAACATGTATATAGTTCACTTTCTATTTCTAATTAATAGATTTCCCATTCTGTTTCCAATACTCTATTTTGGTTTCATTTCCTTATCGAATTCAACATATATCGATACATTGATTTATAACTATCAAATTATCTTAAAAAATATTCTAACTCCTTAAATTTCCGGAAAATTTAGCCATAACCTCCCCTGCACCGGGAGCTTCGGGATATTTCAAATAGCCTCCCATGGCCCTCACCAATCCAAAAGAAAAAGGAAAAGCCAAGCGGCTTGCCGATACGGCGCATAAAACCTCATATATGAATTTAAACGTGTACCTTTTTGTTGGGAACATAAATAAAATCTTCATATACTTCATCCCGTACCTGTCTAACACATGCTTACCTGTTTCAACTCCATTCATCTCAAACCAATCATTTGAGGTTAGTTTTGAATCGTTTGAATTCAGTTTCGCTCAATTTTTCTTTAATAAGCCATTTTGCCTATTTCACTCTGTTTGAACATAACATATTCAAACAAAATATTTAACTTGCTCATAACAAAATTAAATTTCCATTTCAATTCTATATTCCCTTTTCGATTTCAAATATAAATTTTCAAATCGAATTCACTTATTAAAAATCAATTTTTAATTCAAAATCTCATTTAACTAATTTCTATTCAAATTAGTTAATTCTATTCAATAATAAAAAAATCTAATTTCTGTTTCAAAAATCAATTCATTACTCCACCTGAGTTCACGTATAATCTACAAATCAAATACGAAATTTTCTAAATAGAAATTCGGATTTTATCCGCTTAAAATCCTTTTATAAAATTAAATAATCCGTTATGGTTTTTACATGGTTATGGCGCTGTTTTTCTAAAAATTTGATTTTGACATAACTCAAAATATATACGATGAAATCCAGTTTTTTCTCCTTCATTAGAAAACTATTATCAAATCGGTCCTGACGTTTCTTGTTTCAAAGAATTCCGACTTCAATTGAGCTCCGTATATCCAATTGAAGTTCGAAACAACAATTTACGAACTGCAGCGCTGCAGCGAGTTCATTTTAATTATATTTATATATATATAAACGTTTTAAAACTTCGTTTATATAAATTCAACTCCATTTTAACTCTATTTGAATTTTCCTTGATTCAAACTCCATTTTCACTTTTATTTGAATTCTATATTCAAATTCCAATTTCACTTCTATTTGAATCCTCTATTCAAATTCCATATTTCAAATTCCATTTGAATTATATAGTTAAATCCCATAGTTTAAAAATTCCATTTGAATGCTATATTCAAATCCTATAATTTAAATTCCATATGAATTCCTTTTTGAATTCTACATTCAAATTCCCTATTCAATTCTCTTCGAATTCAAATTCTAGATTTATTTTATTTGAATTTCAAATATTCAAACTCTGATTCAATTCTATTTGAAATTTCAAATATTCAAACTCCTTTTTACTTTATTATTCAAATTCTACTTAAATCCTCTTATTTGAACTCTATTTCAAATTCCCTTATTCAAATTCTATTCACATTCCTATATTCAAATTCTATTCACATTCCTATATTCAAATTCTATTCACATTCCTATATTCAAATTCTATATTTGAATTTCCTTTAAATTTTCTATATTCGATATCTGTTTAAATTTCCATATTCAAAATCTAGATTTGAATTCTCTTCGAATTTCTATATTCAATTTCTATATGAAAATCCCATTTGAATCTCTATATTCAAATTATATATTTAAAATCCATTTGAATACCTATATCCAAGTACTATATTTTTATTTTCATTTGAACTTCCTTTATTCAAATCCATTTGAATTCCTTTGAATTCAAATTCTATTTCAATTCCTTGGAATTCATATCCTATTTCAAATCTCCATTTGAATTCAAATTCTATTTCAAATCTCCATTTGAGTTTCTATATTCAAATCTATTTTCAAAACTTCATTTGAATTTCTATATTCAAATCCATTTTCAAAACTTCATTTGAATTTCTATATTCAAAACTTCATTTATAAACTGCGTTTATAAAAGAACTATTTATAACTTCTTTTATAAAAGAACTATTTGTTTTATTTTTCAACAAGTTTATTTTTCAAATCTATTTAAAAATTCAAATTCTATTTTTTTTCAAAAATAGAATTTCCCCTTTAAATCTCAAATACCCCTTACCACGATATTTTAAATAAATTAACACTTAGCCCAGTGATATTTAAAACAATCAAATCATCAAATTTTCAATCATTTGATTTCTAACATGTCATATATGAATATATGGAATCAAGCAAACAAACAAACAAATAATATATTTTTGAGGAATCCAGTTGGATTCCTGTAAAGACCCGGAAATTCCCGCTCTTTGAATCGACCATAAACCACACAGGTCTGACCCAAAGGTTGGAAATCTTCGAATACTTTAACTTTGGGAATACAATACATCAGAACAATAACAGCAGACTTTTATTACATTATAATAATGTTACATCAGAGTACAGAATGTATCAGAGTACATTGAAATAAAATTACAGCGGAAGATAAAATTACAATACTTTTAATACATTAAACAGCGGAAGACTACAAAGCTCTGGACACAGCTTTAGGCTTCAATCCAGGATCCTGCTAAAGAGATACAAATCTGCAAAAAGCTACTCGACTGCCCGTGTGGAAAAGAGGGCACCCGAGTTTGCAAAAGGAAACAAACTACGAGTCAGTCATGGGACTGGTGTGAGAATTCTTAACTATTTTAACTAATAGTAATAAGGAAAATCCAAGGACCACGCCGCTAATGCAGAACGGGTTTACTCCAATGGATTGCCGGTGCATAAACTAAAGTAAATCGAGAAATAACGCAATGTCTTTTTGGAAAAATGAAACCATTATAAGACCCAGGTCCCATCACACAATGCAACGCACACCAGAGGATAGGGTTTTACCTTATAATGGTCAAAAGATGCTTGATACGTATAAAACGGATTTGATATTATTATTAGTGTATCTATGTTTTAATAAAAAGATTTGAATCATAAGTATCAATCCTAGACGGCATGGTTACCATATAGCATGTCGCCAATACTAGTTCTACAATCAAAACCGCAAGGTCGTATTGGAAATTTGGATTCCATCATGAGTCGAGGCTAGGGGCAAGATCCTCTCCGATTCGAGACACTCTAGCAAATGCCTCAGGATTCCCCGCAGTGAACCCTTGGAAGCGGTAGGGCCGGTCCCCGCCTATGGGCAGTGGATTAGTTATGCCTGAACACACGTTCCCCGGTCCCTTTGGACCTATAGTATGACCACCAACGGCCTATAAAAATAACGAGGCGCCTCAAAATCCATCATCCACATAAGTAAAATGTCAGGGCTGGCAGGTCGCTGACACCACTCTAGCTAGAAAGAAACGTGTGCACTCCCTACGGTCCGTATCCCGTTTTTGACTCATACCGGGGTGTGAGGCTCGCGAAGTCACGATATACACAAAGCTATGCCTAAACAGGCCGTGCTTTGATCATCAACCACAAGGCCTGCTTTTCAACAAAAGCCTTGATCAATGCATCTTAGCATGCCACATTGTCAGTCCATACTATACCATTGATTTCTGCCAATATATAACCTCTAAGCTCATATGTCTCAGAGAAGGGTGTTAACCACCAAGCAGATATATATTAACAGAGATCAACGAATGTAGTATAAAGGACTACAACGTCAAACATACATTCCATTTATAAACTTATGCTCTGGGTCTGAGCGAAAGTCAAATCCGTACAAATCAACACTACGTCCGGATAACTACCATCTTAGCCCTGTCTTGGGAGCAAATCAATCAAGGACCTCAACGCTAGTTACCCATTCGATGTGAAGATCGTCGGTCTTCAATCGCCGTCTTCAACTCTTAGATTTAAAACGTCGTATAATCATTTGAAATGAGATTGGACTCGGTCTTCTCAAATGATTCTCGCATATATATATATATATATATATAATTTGAAAACATTTCATATCGTTATTGATATTTGATAACGACCTATTGCTATTTTTATTTATATAAAAATAGCCTAAATTAATTTAACGACGCTTCGGGTCGATGGGCGACCCTGGCACTGTTTTTAACCAAATTTTGATTTAAATATATCTTGAAATCTAACCGTTGGATTTTGGCGAAATTTATGTCATGGGAAAGATTTTCCCAAAGCGGTCCTAACGGTTCCTGTTTTGGGAAAATTCAACTGTCGGATCTTTCGGTATAACCGTTTAAAGTTATGATTTCAAAACGTGAACTACCGCGCGTGTTTCGCTTAGTTTTAATTTATATAATATATATATAAATATGTATAGACCATGTAGCGCTTTCCGCTATTATAATTTATTACTTTAAATCATTTCATTTATATTTTTTTTTTTTGTCCGCCAATTCTAATGCGACAAAAACAATGTTTTCAACAAAGTATATTTTATATTGTATAAAAATAATCTTCTCCTTTATATTTACAAATAAAACATAAATGTCTTTTATTTCTTTTTCCTTTACATTGAAAATATAACTCTTCTTTTTATTTTCCATAGAAAATAATGTTTCCTATTTATTTCCTTAACATAGAAAATAATGTAACTTTTTCTATTTCTATATGTAAATAAATATTCTTATCTTTTCCTTATTTATTTACCTAATGTAAATAAAGGGTTTACTTTTACTATATTAATTTACATTAATTGTAAATAAATGTATCTAATTTCTTATTCATATTTATTTACACTATTTGTAAATAAATGGTTTCAATTTCCTTTGCAAATCCTATTTACATAGCAAATGTAAATAATTGTATTTCTTTAATTCCTTTCTAATATTCCCTTTTAACATAAAAAGAATATCTTATGTAAGTTCTTTTCTAACCTTTCTTTTTATTATTTACATAAGAAAATGTTAATAATTACTATTTACAAATTTATTCTTTTTGTTTACATAAGAAAAATGTAAATAAATACTTATTCACATAATTATTATTTTTAATCTTTTTATTTACATAGGAAAATGTAAATAAATTTTAATTCACATATTTGTTCTATATTTTCTATTTATTCTTAATTACATAAAATGTAATTTTATTTCTTATAATCATAATTACATAAAATGTAATTTTCTTTACAGTGTAAAATATATTCTTTTAATTTCATATAAAAATGTGATTTTTATTTAATCCTTTATTTTACATTGAAAAATGTAACTCTTTTATTTCACATTGAAAAAGGTAAATTCTTTGTTTATTCTATTTACATTGGAAAATGTAAGGTTCCTGTTTATTTCCATTACATGGAAAAATAATGTTTCTTTTTCTCTTTTCTTTACATAAGAAAAATATGTTTCTTTTTCTCTTTTCTTTACATAAGAAAAATATGTTTCTTTTTCTCTTTTCTTTACATAATATGATTAGTTCATAATTTCTAATGCAACATAATATGATATAAATGTTAATTCTCTTCTTATTTAACAAAATAAGATATAAAAGTCGATTCTTTTCTTATTTAACAAAATATGACAAAAATGTTAATCTTTCCTATTTAACAAAATATAACAAAAATTGTTAATCTTGTATAATTCATACCTTGAAAACAAAAGTGTTGATTCTTGTATAATTCATACATTAAAACAAAGTGTTGATCTTGTTCCTTTATGATCCAATTAACCAAGATGTTAATGTTGTTCTTTATAATCCAATAAACAAAATGTTAGTTTTTGTTTCAATTCTATTCAATAACAAAAATGTGAGCTTTGTTCATTTTATTCAATAACAAAATATGAGCTTTTGTTACATTTTTATTCAATAACAAAATATGCAATTTTGTTTCATATATGTTCAATAACAAAAATATGAGATTTTGTTTCATTCATATTCGATAACAAAATATGAGCTTTATTAACCATTCTTAAGTAACAAAATATGAGTTTTGCCAACTATTTTTAAGTAACAAAATATGAGTTCTTGCATAATCTTTATAACATTAACAAAATATGAAAGTTTTGTTAATCTTTTCTTTTTAACAAAATATGAATTTTGTTCTTTATAACCTCACTAACAAAATATGTTGATTCTGTCCTATATAACTTTATTAACAAAATATGTTGATTTTGTCCTTTTATAACTTCATTAACAAAATATATTGATTTTGAATTTGACAAAGCGACAAATTTATATGTCAATTCTAAATTTGACAAAAGTGACACTTTTATATGAAATGTCTAAATTTGACAAAAGTGATGTTTTATTCTAAATCAACATTTCCTAACAAAACGGTGTTTTCATTCTAATGTTACGTTACTAACAAAAATGAGATTTTGTTGTAAGTAAACATTGCTAATAAAATGATATTGTTATTCTAAATAGACATCGCTAACATTTCATATGACCAAAAATGATATTTTTCTATGTTAACATTTCATATGACTAAAAATGATATCTTCCTATTCTAATTTAATGAAACAAAGTGACGATAAAAATATGGTCTTTAATTGTGACAAAATAGCAATGAAAATATGTCCCTTTATTTCAACTCTTTTTATTCTATTTAACCATGTTTAACAAAATTTACATGTTTATTCTAAATAAACATTTTTAACAAAATTGACTTTTTATTCCTAATCAAACATGTTTAACAAAATTGACATCTTTATCCTAACATAACTTTTCTAATCAAAAGTGACATTTTAATTCTATATACTTTTTTTTTTTAATCAAAAGTGACATTTAAACAAAAATGATATTTTATTTCTAATGCAACATTTTGACTAAAATGTTATGATTCTTCTAATGAAACATTTTGACTAACATGTTATAATTCTAAGGCGACGCTACTAACAAAATATGTTATTTTTACACGACAATTCTAAATAAACATTTTTCACAAAATGACAATTTTATGTTAACATCACATTTCAAATAAAATGACAACTTTTAATCTCGTTTAACGAACATGATATTCTATTTTGTAAATTTTCATTAAATGAAATAGCAATATTTATTTTTGTTGAATCCAATTCAAAAATAACATTTCTAACTCATTGTTTTAATTCACAAAAATGACATTTCAAAATTTTACAACAAACATGATACACACAATTTCAACAAACACAATCAAACATACATCATAATCACAGAACAATCAACAGGGGAAAAAAAAATATATACATACAATCGTGAATCTCATACTGAATGAATATATAAATTAAACATTAAAATAAATAATTTTAAATTTTAAAAGAAAATAGAAATCTCACCAAATAAATTAGTTCTGAAATTCCAAAGTCCTCAGTTTCAGATCCGGCCTGCTCTGTGTCGTAGAGTTTTCTAATACGAGTTCAACGCTTTTCGTTTCGTTGATTTCTGATTTGATTTGAAAAAGTTACGATATTTATAAGCTTTTGATAATTAAATAATAATTAAAAGTAATTAGAATTTCAATTACATTTTTAAGTCCATGGTTAAGGCCGTTGCCTTCTTCTTCTTTGGCCTCTGCATCACGTGAAACAGTCGAACCCATTTGTTCGATTCGCACCTCCCCGTCGCGCGCGCTCCTCGAGGCATCGGACCTCCATCAGCCGCCATCCCCTCGACCGCCTTGGCGGCGCCTACCCGCCCTCCAACCACCGTCCAACTCGGTGGGCTCCTCCGCCGCCAGTTGCCATCCAAAGCCGACGCCTTTGGGCTTGGAAATCGAGCCATCCACCATACGAAAACCGATCTTAACCTTATAGAAATAAAGCCCTCAGAAATCTCGTTGATTTCCCTTTTGGAGTTTGTGACGATATTGATTGGATTGGAATCGGTTAGGGATTGAAATTCGAATGGCATGAGCCATTGATGAAGAACATACGGCGGCCTGGAAGAAAAGGATTAGGGTTACGTATTTCCCAACGTATTTATACTGTATAGTGAACCGTATTTTTATCTATTTAATTTGTTAATTATAAGGAAAAATCCTATTTCTCGATACGAACTCCAAATTAAATTCAACGAAAAATGTTCCTAGGCAAATACCCCCGTTCCGGACCCAATGGAACAGGTCTCGAGACCCAATTCCAAAGTCTACTACCTGTTTTATTTAATTTTATATTTTAATCATTTATTTATTAAATTTAACTGTATATTTTAATTTACCGGGGCCACATACGACCTCAGAAAAATCCAGAAAAAATATTTTTGGTTATGTTTAGACGATACGGTTCTAATGAGATTAATTTCGTCGAATTCTGAGACTGTTTGAAAAATGGCTATTTTGCCGTCGATTAAAATTGACCGAAACTGACAAAACACAGTTTCTTTTGCCACGCTCACATATTCGCTCGGAAAATTCTAAAAATTGAAACCTAGCAATAATTTGACATTCCGGTTCTAACGAAAGTGGTTTCGTCGAAAACAGAGGTCGTTTGAAAATTGACTATTTTCAGTGGCTTTAATATTATTTAAAATTGAAAATTTTAAATTCTGGCACATTTTCCAACAAAATTCTTCAAAATAAAAATTTTAAATTGACCCTGATTTTCCGGGTTGTTACAGTCGCCCCCACTTAAAATCTTTTCGTCCTCGAAAAGGCACTAAGGTAAAAGTTGTTTAATTAACTAACTAAATTTTAATTTTACTTTAATTAATTTCATTTGTTTGCTAACTTATCAAATATACATACTTTTATATATTTAAAAATCATATTTTCAGAAATAGATTATATAATCAAAAATACGCTAATTATAAACTTGTTACTCTTAACTCATTCTAGGGTATTGCTAACCCCATCTCTAACGAGTTTTCTCATTCTAGGACACTGCTGGTCCTATCTCTAATGAGTATTCTTATTGGATTTTACTAATCCAATCTCTGATGAGTCTTTGTTCAGTTCTAACGAGTTGTACCCCAAAGATTTGAGCTAACCAGAGCTCTGATACCAACTGTAAAGACCCGGAAATTCCCGCTCTTTGAATCGACCATAAACCACACAGGTCTGACCCAAAGGTTGGAAATCTTCGAATACTTTAACTTTGGGAATACAATACATCAGAACAATAACAGCAGACTTTTATTACATTATAATAATGTTACATCAGAGTACAGAATATATTAGAGTACATTGAAATAAAATTACAGCGGAAGATAAAATTACAATACTTTTAATACATTAAACAGCGGAAGACTACAAAGCTCTGGACACAGCTTTAGGCTTCAATCCAGGATCCTGCTAAAGAGATACAAATCTGCAAAAAGCTACTCGACTGCCCGTGTGGAAAAGAGGGCACCCGAGTTTGCAAAAGGAAACAAACTACGAGTCAGTCATTGGACTGGTGTGAGAATTCTTAACTAGTTTAACTAATAGTAATAAGGCAAATCCAAGGACCACGCCGCTAATGCAGAACGGGTTTACTCCAATGGATTGTCGGTGCATAAACTAAAGTAAATCGAGAAATAACGCAATGTCTTTTTGGAAAAATGAAACCATTATAAGACCCAGGTCCCATCACACAATGCAACGCACACCAGAGGATAGGGTTTTACCTTATAATGGTCAAAAGATGCTTGATACGTATAAAACGGATTTGATATTATTATTAGTGTATCTATGTTTTAATAAAAAGATTTGAATCATAAGTATCAATCCTAAACGACATGGTTACCATATAGCATGTCGCCAATACTAGTTCTACAATCAAAACCGCAAGGTCGTATTGGAAATTTGGATTCCATCATGAGTCGAGGCTAGGGGCAAGATCCTCTCCGATTCGAGACACTCTAGCAAATGCCTCAGGATTCCCCGCAGTGAACCCTTGGAAGCGGTAGGGCCGGTCCCCGCCTATGGGCAGTGGATTAGTTATGCCTGAACACACGTTCCCCGGTCCCTTTGGACCTATAGTATGACCACCAACGGCCTATAAAAATAACGAGGCACCTCAAAATCCATCATCCACATAAGTAAAATGTCAGGGCTGGCAGGTCGCTGACACCACTCTAGCTAGAAAGAAACGTGTGCACTCCCTACGGTCCGTATCCCGTTTTTGACTCATACCGGGGTGTGAGGCTCGCGAAGTCACGATATACACAAAGCTATGCCTAAACAGGCCGTGCTTTGATCATCAACCACAAGGCCTGCTTTTCAACAAAATCCTTGATCAATGCATCTTAGCATGCCACATTGTCAGTCCATACTATACCATTGATTTCTGCCAATATATAACCTCTAAGCTCATATGTCTCAGAGAAGGGTGTTAACCACCAAGCAGATATATATTAACAGAGATCAACGAATGTAGTATAAAGGACTACAACGTCAAACATACATTCCATTTATAAACTTATGCTCTGGGTCTGAGCGAAAGTCAAATCCGTACAAATCAACACTACGTCCGGATAACTACCATCTTAGCCCTGTCTTGGGAGCAAATCAATCAAGGACCTCAACGCTAGTTACCCATTCGATGTGAAGATCGTCGGTCTTCAATCGCCGTCTTCAACTCTTAGATTTAAAACGTCGTATAATCATTTGAAATGAGATTGGACTCGGTCTTCTCAAATGATTCTCGCATATATATATATATATATATATATATATATATATATATATAATTTGAAAACATTTCATATCGTTATTGATATTTGATAACGACCTATTGCTATTTTTATTTATATAAAAATAGCCTAAATTAATTTAACGACGCTTCGGGTCGATGGGCGACCCTGGCGCTGTTTTTAACCAAATTTTGATTTAAATATATCTTGAAATCTAACCGTTGGATTTTGGCGAAATTTATGTCATGGGAAAGATTTTCCCAAAGCGGTCCTAACGGTTCCTGTTTTGGGAAAATTCAACTGTCGGATCTTTCGGTATAACCGTTTAAAGTTATGATTTCAAAACGTGAACTACCGCGCGTGTTTCGCTTAGTTTTAATTTATATAATATATATATAAATATGTATAGACCATGTAGCGCTTTCCGCTATTATAATTTATTACTTTAAATCATTTCATTTATATTTTTTTTTTTGTCCGCCAATTCTAATGCGACAAAAACAATGTTTTCAACAAAGTATATTTTATATTGTATAAAAATAATCTTCTCCTTTATATTTACAAATAAAACATAAATGTCTTTTATTTGTTTTTCCTTTACATTGAAAATATAACTCTTCTTTTTATTTTCCATAGAAAATAATGTTTCTATTTATTTCCTTAACATAGAAAATAATGTAACTTTTTCTATTTCTATATGTAAATAAATATTCTTATCTTTTCCTTATTTATTTACCTAATGTAAATAAAGGGTTTACTTTTACTATATTTATTTACATTAATTGTAAATAAATGTATCTAATTTCTTATTCATATTTATTTACACTATTTGTAAATAAATGGTTTCAATTTCCTTTGCAAATCCTATTTACATAGCAAATGTAAATAATTGTATTTCTTTAATTCCTTTCTAATATTCCCTTTTAACATAAAAAGAATATCTTATGTAAGTTCTTTTCTAACCTTTCTTTTTATTATTTACATAAGAAAATGTTAATAATTACTATTTACAAATTTATTCTTTTTGTTTACATAAGAAAAATGTAAATAAATACTTATTCACATAATTATTATTTTTAATCTTTTTATTTACATAGGAAAATGTAAATAAATTTTAATTCACATATTTGTTCTATATTTTCTATTTATTCTTAATTACATAAAATGTAATTTTATTTCTTATAATCATAATTACATAAAATGTAATTTTCTTTACAGTGTAAAATATATTCTTTTAATTTCATATAAAAATGTGATTTTTATTTAATCCTTTATTTTACATTGAAAAATGTAACTCTTTTATTTCACATTGAAAAAGGTAAATTCTTTGTTTATTCTATTTACATTGGAAAATGTAAGGTTCCTGTTTATTTCCATTACATGGAAAAATAATGTTTCTTTTTCTCTTTTCTTTACATAAGAAAAATATGTTTCTTTTTCTCTTTTCTTTACATAAGAAAAATATGTTTCTTTTTCTCTTTTCTTTACATAATATGATTAGTTCATAATTTCTAATGCAACATAATATGATATAAATGTTAATTCTCTTCTTATTTAACAAAATAAGATATAAAAGTCGATTCTTTTCTTATTTAACAAAATATGACAAAAATGTTAATCTTTCCTATTTAACAAAATATAACAAAAATTGTTAATCTTGTATAATTCATACCTTGAAAACAAAAGTGTTGATTCTTGTATAATTCATACATTAAAACAAAGTGTTGATCTTGTTCCTTTATGATCCAATTAACCAAGATGTTAATGTTGTTCTTTATAATCCAATAAACAAAATGTTAGTTTTTGTTTCAATTCTATTCAATAACAAAAATGTGAGCTTTGTTCATTTTATTCAATAACAAAATATGAGCTTTTGTTACATTTTTATTCAATAACAAAATATGCAATTTTGTTTCATATATGTTCAATAACAAAAATATGAGATTTTGTTTCATTCATATTCGATAACAAAATATGAGCTTTATTAACCATTCTTAAGTAACAAAATATGAGTTTTGCCAACTATTTTTAAGTAACAAAATATGAGTTCTTGCATAATCTTTATAACATTAACAAAATATGAAAGTTTTGTTAATCTTTTCTTTTTAACAAAATATGAATTTTGTTCTTTATAACCTCACTAACAAAATATGTTGATTCTGTCCTATATAACTTTATTAACAAAATATGTTGATTTTGTCCTTTTATAACTTCATTAACAAAATATGTTGATTTTGAATTTGAAAAAGCGACAAATTTATATGTCAATTCTAAATTTGACAAAAGTGACACTTTTATATGAAATGTCTAAATTTGACAAAAGTGATGTTTTATTCTAAATCAACATTTCCTAACAAAACGGTGTTTTCATTCTAATGTTACGTTACTAACAAAAATGAGATTTTGTTGTAAGTAAACATTGCTAATAAAATGATATTGTTATTCTAAATAGACATCGCTAACATTTCATATGACCAAAAATGATATTTTTCTATGTTAACATTTCATATGACTAAAAATGATATCTTCCTATTCTAATTTAATGAAACAAAGTGACGAAAAAAATATGGTCTTTAATTGTGACAAAATAGCAATGAAAATATGTCCCTTTATTTCAACTCTTTTTATTCTATTTAACCATGTTTAACAAAATTTACATGTTTATTCTAAATAAACATTTTTAACAAAATTGACTTTTTATTCCTAATCAAACATGTTTAACAAAATTGACATCTTTATCCTAACATAACTTTTCTAATCAAAAGTGACATTTTAATTCTATATACTTTTTTTTTTTAATCAAAAGTGACATTTAAACAAAAATGATATTTTATTTCTAATGCAACATTTTGACTAAAATGTTATGATTCTTCTAATGAAACATTTTGACTAACATGTTATAATTCTAAGGCGACGCTACTAACAAAATATGTTATTTTTACACGACAATTCTAAATAAACATTTTTCACAAAATGACAATTTTATGTTAACATCACATTTCAAATAAAATGACAACTTTTAATCTCGTTTAACGAACATGATATTCTATTTTGTAAATTTTCATTAAATGAAATAGCAATATTTATTTTTGTTGAATCCAATTCAAAAATAACATTTCTAACTCATTGTTTTAATTCACAAAAATGACATTTCAAAATTTTACAACAAACATGATACACACAATTTCAACAAACACAATCAAACATACATCATAATCACAGAACAATCAACAGGGGAAAAAAAATATATACATACAATCGTGAATCTCATACTGAATGAATATATAAATTAAACATTAAAATAAATAATTTTAAATTTTAAAAGAAAATAGAAATCTCACCAAATAAATTAGTTCTGAAATTCCAAAGTCCTCAGTTTCAGATCCGGCCTGCTCTGTGTCGTAGAGTTTTCTAATACGAGTTCAACGCTTTTCGTTTCGTTGATTTCTGATTTGATTTGAAAAAGTTACGATATTTATATGCTTTTGATAATTAAATAATAATTAAAAGTAATTAGAATTTCAATTACATTTTTAAGTCCATGGTTAAGGCCGTTGCCTTCTTCTTCTTTGGCCTCTGCATCACGTGAAACAGTCGAACCCATTTGTTCGATTCGCACCTCCCCGTCGCGCGCGCTCCTCGAGGCATCGGACCTCCATCAGCCGCCATCCCCTCGACCGCCTTGGCGGCGCCTACCCGCCCTCCAACCACCGTCCAACTCGGTGGGCTCCTCCGCCGCCAGTTGCCATCCAAAGCCGGCGCCTTTGGGCTTGGAAATCGAGCCATCCACCATACGAAAACCGATCTTAACCTTATAGAAATAAAGCCCTCAGAAATCTCGTTGATTTCCCTTTTGGAGTTTGTGACGATATTGATTGGATTGGAATCGGTTAGGGATTGAAATTCGAATGGCATGAGCCATTGATGAAGAACATACGGCGGCCTAGAAGAAAAGGATTAGGGTTACGTATTTCCCAACGTATTTATACTGTATAGTGAACCGTATTTTTATCTATTTAATTTGTTAATTCTAAGGAAAAATCCAATTTCTCGATACGAACTCCAAATTAAATTCAACGAAAAATGTTCCTAGGCAAATACCCCCGTTCTGGACCCAATGGAACAGGTCTCGAGACCCAATTCCAAAGTCTACTACCTGTTTTATTTAATTTTATATTTTAATCATTTATTTATTAAATTTAACTGTACATTTTAATTTACCGGGGCCACATACGACCTCAGAAAAATCCAGAAAAAATATTTTTGGTTATGTTTTGACGATACGGTTCTAATGAGACTAATTTCGTCGAATTATGAGACTGTTTGAAAAATGGCTATTTTCCCGTCGATTAAAATTGACCGAAACTGACAAAACACAGTTTCTTTTGCCACGCTCACATATTCGCTCGGAAAATTCTAAAAATTGAAACCTAGCAATAATTTGACATTCCGGTTCTAACGAAAGTGGTTTCGTCGAAAACAGAGGTCGTTTGAAAATTGACTATTTTCAGTGGCTTTAATATTATTTAAAATTGAAAATTTTAAATTCTGGCACATTTTCCAACAAAATTCTTCAAAATAAAAATTTTAAATTGACCCTGATTTTCCGGGTTGTTACAATTCCTCCAACCTGTTTTCCTGAATCCACAGACGTTAGTCAACAGAAATAATACCCATCCTGCTTCGAGGTAGGATATCGCGGTATAAAAGGGGATCCACTTATTTATGTGGGCGTAGGGTCATCCGCTAATGATACTACAGGCATCCGCTAATTATTCTGCGGGAATCCAACCAATCACCAAACCAATATATATGTAATAGCAAGCCTATATAACAAATTTTTTTAAATCAACCAGAAAGCATTTCAGACAAGCATCAAACAATTATTTTTAACGAATAAAAATAATTCTAAATAAAAGGTGGGTGAGATTTACTCACAGTGTTTTTCGCTTGTCAAATATCCATTTAAATTTCCTCATCTTGCAGCAACAATTTGACTTGAGTGAATTCTTCTTATGATTATTTTATTTAACAATTAATTGATTTCTAATTTAAATTAACCGAACAAATAAATAAGTAAATCTATGTATATTTTAAACATTAAACCCTTTTTACATTTAATTCTTACTTAAATAAATAACAAATTTAATTATTATTTCTATCCAATTTTCTTTGTCATAATTAAACTGATTTAATTTAAATGAGAAATATTAACTAAACCATTTTTATTTGAATTACCTAATACTCCATCCTTTGATATCTCAAACCATTTACTGAGATGCCTCTGTGTTGTCTCAAACTCCATAGCTCATCGTACAACATGCCTCCTTCAAATGCCAAGCATATCCTGTCATACCTGAGCTTTAGCTTGCAATCACCATGTCAGTACCTCAAAACCATATTTGACACCATTGCCTGAAAGTCAAACACTGCACCCATTTGTACAAGTTCCATGATAATTGAACTTCGACCTCCCTATGAACACCGTTCACTACCAACTCGACTTTGCAAAAGCTGCAACCTCCCTACCCACTGCGATGTTGATAGTGCTCCAAATTAGATCGCGATAACCACTTCATTCACTGTTCGAACCCACCGCCGCCACCTGGTACGAAATCACCACAGACCCAATTATCAACTAGTGAATCGAACTCTAGTTTGCACTAATACCATCCTCGCCCTCACACACATCGACCTCTTAGAACACCACGACGTCTACCAACCCACCGCGACTTCGAACCCTAACTCAGTAACAACCCAAACGCCTTCGCGATGTTGAATCTCAGGCCTCGCGACTTCCTGATGTCGAATCCAAGGAGCAACCGCGGCCTTCTATTCTTGCTATTGACTTGCCCTTAAATCCTTGAAGTCGAACACTGAACTCGCGATTTTACTTGAATTTGTTTTCGCGATTTTGAGACAAAGGTTTTTTTTACTATTTTCAACAAGAACGATATTATTTCGGTTTGTTCTGAGGCTTTGATTTATAAGGGGATCGTCCCTTTTGATTTTAGCAGAAGGAAGTAAAAGAAGAGAGGGGTGCGATTTCAGAAGCTTTCGATTTTCCATTTGATTTGAGGCGCGGCTTCATTCTTGTTTTATAGAAGGAGGAGGGAGACCATAGTACACGAGAAATAAATGGATGTATGGTGAAGTACAATGCATATCTAATACGATTTGATTTCTAGAGATTTTCACTTTAATTTATACAGATATCGATTTGATCTGATGCTTATCCACTGATCAAATAAATCGGGGTTCACAATTAAAAATCGTGAACCGCTGTTTTAGCGTATCGACCGTCGTTATAATGTTATAACGCTATATTCAACGAAATAGATTATACAATTTAATCTGAACATATATTTAAAATAGCCATATTAAATCATTAAAATAATTTAAATTCAAAAACAAATAAACTCTTCAACAATAAATTACTATTATCGTCGTTTATATTCAAATAGAATATATATTGATCATATGAACCATTTCGATTCGGTTTTATCTTCGAATTGAATTATTTCAGTTCTCATATTTTGATAATTATATGTATTCGAAATAAATCGTATATCGATTATAAATCGATAATTCAATATAAAAATTCTTTTATATTATCAACACAATATTTAAAACGATACTAAATATTTAAAACTAATCATTCAAAAACCCGGGTCGTTACATTCTCCCTTCCTTAAATTAATTTCGTACTCGAAATTGCTAAGGTAGGAAAAATGGTACAAATCCATTACTTTTCAAAACCTCACTTATGTTGAAACTCACCTCTTCATATTTCAACAAATTAGCTCCAACCAAAACTTTTGGTTTTCACACATTCAATCTAAATGATCTTCTCCCAATTCAAATTCTATTCAATCTTATTCAAGTTGAATTTCTTTAATTTATTTACCTCGATCCATTTAACTTACTTCAGTTAAATTTAAACTTCAAAATTCAAATTTCTGGTTTTTCCTTTCGAATCCTTCTGAAATCACATAAATATATACACCTATATTTATAACCACTTTAAATTCAAAGCATTTGAATTTTCAAATCATTTGTTTCTTTCAAAAAAAAATTCATCAAAACTTTTCTAAGGTAGCCATTCGTCACTTAGAACTCGAAAATGAATACTGATGAAGCTGCAGTCATCATCAAAATTATTTTCCAGCCACTGAAGTGAGTTCAGTGCTTTATCTATTTCAAAATCCATTCAAATATGATTTTTATTCAAGCGGTCTTTTCAAAACAAAGCTATATTCTTTTAATGTACTTCGAAAATATTTTCCAACTTCCCAGGATTTAAATTATAAATTCTAGTTTGAATTTAATTTCAGTTCATCTCATTTGTATATATTATTCATATACAAATTCTATTTGGTTATAACTAACTATTTCAATTTTTATAATTTCATTTGATTACAATATTAACAGCCAACACATCCATATATTATAATAAATTCAAAAATTATTCTTTCTATATCAAAATAGAATTTTGGGTAAAATAATTTCATTTACCCACTTTAAAACAATATCGTGTTCAATCTTCTGTTCAAGTGTTTAGAAATTCCTATCGACTTTGTGGCGTCCCACTATTCGATCAGAATTCATAAACCACTCAACAAACTAGCCAACACAATATAAAATGGTTTTTATATCAAATAACAAATACGCTCTCTCGTATATATACTCAACTCATTCTAGGGTGCTACTAACTATATCTCTAATGAGTAACTCCCACAAAGCCTAGGTATTCGCTCAACCTAAGCTCTGATACCAACTGTAGTGGCCCGCAAATCCGTACTATCTGAGTTGACTAATAACACCACACGTCCAACCCAAATTGCACAGAAATACGAATCATTATTATAAAGAAGTTAGAGGATGAGAAATAGAAAGAAAGAAATATTAGAATAGAAGAAAACAAAGAAGACAAATCTCACAGCGGCACAAATAAAATATATTAAATAACATAACTTTTGAAATACAAATCAGTAACTTTATATACATACCATCATCAGAGCACAATAGTTATTTTCTGGAACAGTTATAACCACCTGTTTCCAGATTCAAATATGGTTCACAGCGGAATATACGATAGTCTATAGCTAACAGGTGAAGCCTCCTGCTTCCAGCTCCTCCAAATGAATCTGTGAAATCCCGACTACTTGATTGCCCATCCAAATTTGGGCACCCAAGAGTTTAGGGAAAACAACAAAATAAACTCTGGGTCAGTCATGGGACTGGTGTGAGTAAACTCCAACCACTTGTTTAACTTTTAAAATCCTTTCAAAAGAAAAGATAATAGTAAGACCAGCCCACACATAAACACGGACAGTTTTTACCTTACTATAACCCAAAACACTTTGATATCAAATCCAGTGATATTATAATAATGTCTACATCAAGTAAATAACCAAATAGCAGAACGCTTGCATCTCACGCTCCACATGCATAGTATAAAATCAAAAACCGCACGGCGCTTATTGGATATTGGATTTCCAACATGACAAGGTATGGAACCACCTTCCGCTAGTGTATCTCTAGAGAGGAATACACTGGGTTTAACAAGAACATATTGTAACCCGGCCCACACATGACCGACCACTCATTTCGCTTGAGTGTATCGAATGTATATCACCAACGGTTGGGATCAGCAACCGTCTCCCGACTGGGACAACATTGAATAGAATAAGGAATTAAATGAATCTCTAGATAGGTGATTATACATCCAAATGGGAGCGACCCACATAGCCATGCTGCCTGCCCGATTTTTGTCATTTCCCGGTTGTTGAGTCCTGAGGCTACGCTCACTTGCCATTCATTTATAGCACAATCACTTTGAATGCCACATTGTCAGATCCGTTAATCATTAATTGTTTTGCACAAATATTCTGGATGTTATGCTAAGGGAATAAATCCGTTGCAACCATATATATTTATACAGACCAACCCATTTGATCATTGGAAATACTTTGTCAAACATTCGTCCATTTACATTCGTTCTGGGATTGAACGAAACCGAAGGCACAATTCCTATTAATAGAAAAAGTCCTTGCACTTCACTCCATCTTCGATTATCTTCATATAATCTGATTCGTAACGCCACTGCCTATACAGAGTGGTTCACGGATAATAATCCAACCGGTCTCTCCATATTGACAACGATGGTCAAAACTTCAATAGTCTGTGATTTAACTATTGAATAAAAACAAGTGTTCATTCAATATATCAATCAAATCACTGGGCTCTTTAATTAATATTTCATTAATTAAATATCTTCTCCATTTCCCTATCAATATTTGTTAGCCAAATAATTTCAATAATCATCTTGGTCTCTTATGCCATTTGGAAAACGTTTCCAAATATCAACTTCTTTTATTTTCTATATATTAGACAACATCTCTATTTGCAATTGGAAACAATTTCAATCACTTATCTCTATCCCGACTATTATACTCAAGAAATATTTTACGTTTGTATTTCAAAAATTTCATCACTTGAGTTAAAACGAATGTTGTATACAACATCTTTACAAACAACCCAAAATATTTTATTCGACCAAACTATTGTTCAAACACTTCTCTTCGAGACTGGACCTTGCTATTTATCAATTAAAAATGAAATCAACCAAGTTGGGGTAAAATTACCTCTCAGATCTTGACTGAAACATCCTCAACTTCAAAACGGCAAAACCACTAACCTCGAATAACCACATTATAAAACCCAACTATTCATTTTTAAAACATGTATATAGTTCACTTTCTATTTCTAATTTATAGATTTCCCTTTCTGTTTCCAATACTCTATTTTGGTTTCATTTCCTTATCGAATTTTACATATATCGATACATTGATTTATAACTATCAAATTATCCTAAAAAATATTCTAACTCCTTAAATTTCCGGAAAATTTCGCCATAACCTCCCCTGCACCGGGAGCTTCGGGATAATTTAAATAGGCTCCCATGGCCCTCACCATTCCAAAAGAAAAAGGAAAAGCCAAGCGGCTTGCCGATACGGCGCATAAAACCTCATATATGAATTTAAACGTGTACCTTTTTGTTGGGAACATAAATAAAATCTTCATATACTTCATCCCATACCTGTCTAACACATGCTTACCTGTTTCAACTCCATTCATCTCAAACCAATCATTTGAGGTTAGTTTTGAATCGTTTGAATTCAGTTTCACTCAATTTTTCTTTAATTAGCCATTTTGCCTATTTCACTCCTTTGTTTGAACATAACATATTCAAACAAAATATTTAACTTGCTCATAACCAAATTAAATTTCCATTTCAATTCTATATTCCCTTTTCGATTTCAAATATAAATTTTCAAATCGAATTCACTTATTAAAAATGAATTTTTAATTCAAAATCTCATTTAACTAATTTCTATTCAAATTAGTTAATTCTATTCAATAATCAAAAATCTGATTTCTGTTTCAAAAATCAATTCATTACTCCACCTGAGTTCACGTATAATCTACAACTCAAATATGAAATTTTCTAAATAGAAATTCGGATTTTATCCGCTTAAAATCCTTTTATAAAATTAAATAAACCGTTATGGTTTTTTGATGGTTATGGCGCCGTTTTTCTAAAAATTTGATTTTGACATAACTCAAAATATATATGACGAAATCCAGTTTTTTCTCCTTCATTAGAAAACTATTATCAAATCGGTCCTGACGTTTCTTGTTTCAAAGAACTCCGACTTCAATTGAGCTCCGTATATCCAATTGAAGTTTGAAACAACAATTTACGAACTACAGCGCTGCGGCGAGTTCGTTTTAATTATATTTATATATATAAACGTTTTAAAACTTCATTTATATAAATTCAACTCCATTTTAACTCTATTTGAATTTTCCTTGATTCAAACTCCATTTTCACTTTTATTTGAATTCTATATTCAAATTCCAATTTCACTTCTATTTGAATCCTCTATTCAAATTCCATATTTCAAATTCCATTTGAATTATATAGTTAAATCCCATAGTTTAAAATTCCATTTGAATGCTATATTCAAATCCTATAATTTAAATTCCATTTGAATTCCTTTTTGAATTCTACATTCAAATTCCCTATTCAATTCTCTTCGAATTCAAATTCTATATTTATTTTATTTGAATTTCAAATATTCAAACTCCGATTCAATTCTATTTGAAATTTCAAATATTCAAACTCCTTTTTACTTTATTATTCAAATTCTACTTAAATCCTCTTATTTGAACTCTATTTTAAATTCCCTTATTCAAATTCTATTCACATTCCTATATTCAAATTCTATTCACATTCCTATATTCAAATTCTATATTTGAATTTCCTTTAAATTTTCTATATTCGATATCTGTTTAAATTTCTATATTCAAAATCTAGATTTGAATTCTCTTCGAATTTCTATATTCAATTTATATATGAAAATCCCATTTGAATCTCTATATTCAAATTCTGTATTTAAAATCCGTTTGAATACCTATATCCAAATACTATATTTTTATTTTCATTTGAACTTCCTTTATTCAAATCCATTTGAATTCCTTTGAATTCAAATTCTATTTCAATTCCTTGGAATTCAAATCCTATTTCAAATCTCCATTTGAATTCAAATTCTATTCCAAATCTCCATTTGAGTTTCTATATTCAAATCTATTTTCAAAACTTCATTTGAATTTCTATATTCAAATCCATTTTCAAAACTTCATTTGAATTTCTATATTCAAATCCATTTTCAAAACTTCATTTATAAACTGCGTTTATAAAAGAACTATATATAACTTCTTTTATAAAAGAACTACTTGTTTTATTTTTCAACAAGTTTATTTTTCAAATCTATTTAAAAATTCAAATTCTATTTTTTTTCAAAAATAGAATTTCCCCTTTAAATCTCAAATACCCCTTACCACGATATTTTAAATAAATTAACACTTAGCCCAGTGATATTTAAAACAATCAAATCATCAAATTTTCAATCATTTGATTTCTAACATGTCATATATGAATATATGGAATCAAGCAAGCAAACAAACAAATAATATATTTTTGGGGAATCCAGTTGGATTCCTCCAACCCGTTTTCCTGCATCCACAGATGTTAGTCAACAGAAATAATACCCATCCTGCTTCAAGGTAGGATATCGCGGTATAAAAGGGGATCCACTTATTTATGTGGGCGTAGGGTCATCCGCTAATGATACTGCGGGCATCCGCTAATGATACTGCGGGAATCCAACCAATCACCAAACCAATATATATGTAATAGCAAGCCTATATAACTAATATTTTTAAATCAACCAAAAAGCATTTCAAACAAGCATCTAACAATTATTTTTAATGAATAAAAATAATTCTAAATAAAAGGTGGGTGAGATTTACTCATAGTGTTTTTCGCTTGTCGAATATCCATTTAAATTTCCTCATCTTGCGGCAACAATTTGACTTGAGTGAATTCTTCCTATGATTATTTTATTTAACGATTAATCGATTTCTAATTTAAATTAACCGAACAAATAAATAAGTAAATCTATGTATATTTTAAACATTAAACCCTTTTTACATTTAATGCTTACTTAAATAAATAACAAATTTAATTATTATTTCTATCCAATTTTCTTTATCATAATTAAACTGATTTAATTTAAATAAGAAATATTAACTAAACCATTTTTATTTAAATTACCTAATACTCCATCCATTGATATCTCAAACCATTTACTGAGATGCCTCTGTGTTGTCTCAAACTCCATAGCTCATCGTACAACATGCCTCCTTCAAATGCCAAGCATATCCTATCATACCCGAGCTTTAGCTTGCAATCACCATGTCAGTACCTCAAAACCATATTTGACACCATTGCCTGAAAGTCGAACACTGCACCCATTTGTACAGGTTCCATGATAATTGAACTTCGACCTCCCTATGAACACCGTTCACTACCAACTCGACTTTGTAAAAGTTGCAACCTCCCTACCTACTGCGATGTTGATAGTGCTCCAAATTAGATCGCCATATCCACTTCATTCACTGTTCGAACCCACCGCCACCACCTGGTACGAAATCACCACAGACCCAATTATCAACTAGTGAATCGAACTCCAGTTCGCACTAATACCATCCTCGCCCTCACACACATCGACCTCTTGGAACATCACGACGTCTACCAACCCACCGCGACTTCGAACCCTAACTCAGTAACAACCCAAACGCCTTCGCGATGTTGAATCTTAGGCCTCGCGACTTCCTGATGTCGAATCCAAGGAGCAACCGCGGCCTTCTATTCTTGCTATTGATTTGCGCTTAAATCCTTGAAGTCGAACACTGAACTCGCGATTTTACTTGAATTTGTTTTCGCGATTTTGAGACAAAGGGTTTTTGTTACTGTTTTCAACAAGAATGATATTATTTCGGTTTGTTCTGAGGCTCTGATTTATAAGGGGATCGTCCCTTTTGATTTTAGCAGAAGGAAGTAAAAGAAGAGAGGGGTGCGATTTCATAAGCTTTCGATTTTCCATTTGATTTGAGGAGCGGCTTCATTCTTGTTTTATAGAAGGAGGAGGGAGACCATAGTACACGAGAAATAAATGGATGTAGGGTGAAGTACAACGCATATCTAATACGATTTGATTTCTAGAGATTTCCACTTTAATTTATACGGATATCGATTTGATCTGATGCTTATCCACTGATCAAATAAATCAGGGTTCACAATTAAAAATCGTGAACCGCTATTTTAGCGTACCGACCGTCGTTATAATGTTATAACGCTATATTCAACGAAATAGATTATACAATTTAATCTGAACATATATTTAAAATAGCCATATTAAATCAATAAAATAATTTAAATTCAAAAACAAATAAAATCTTCAACAATAAATTACTATTATCGTCGTTTATATTCAAATAGAATATATATTGATCATCTGTACCATTTCAATTCAGTTTTATCTTCGAATTGAATTATTTTAATTCTCGTATTTTGACAATTATATGTATCCGAAATAAATCGTATATCGATTATAAATCGATAATTCAATATAAAAATTCTTTTATATTATCAACACAATATTTAAAACGATATTAAATATTTAAAACTAATCGTTCAAAAACCCGGGTCGTTACATTTTAGGTATCAGTTTCGTATTTTTTTCGGTATCAGTTTTACAGTAGTAACCGTGTTATGCTTTTATTCATATGATTTTTTTGCTGTGTTAGATTTGTAGTTGTACTGTTGCACTAACTTTGCTATTCAAATGAACTTATTTCATTTTAATCAATCAAATTGTGATGCAAACATTTTCTGTATTACTTTTGCAGGAAAATAACCTAAAGGAAAAAATGAGCAAAAATTTGTCCCATAAGGACAAAGGGGCAAAAATTTGTCCATAAGGCAAGTTGTAGTGTAAAGCGATGAATTGTAGTGGGCCCCTGAATTCCTCCTTTTACACTAAATTTTGTCCTTGAGGATAAAATTTTGCCCCTTTGGTAAATGAATTTTTTGAGTTGTCTACTTTGAGTTGTCTGCTTTGGTAAATGAATTTTTTGATGCACAACATTAATTCTAACTGATACCCACTGATTAAAAAAATTACACCATAAACTCAATTCAATTCTCACAAAAATAATATTTATTCTCAATAATACCCATTGAGTAAAATAATAATAGCAACCAATACAATTCAATTCTCAACAAAATGATATTTATTCTCAATAATACCCACTGATATTAATTCATCACTTGTGTGTAATATTGCTATGATCTAATCGCTTGTAACATATGATACCTACAATGATACAGAACTGATATAATAGGATCGATGGTTTTTATGACCACAGGTAGCAGTTTGCATTGGTGTTTTAATGTATTTTGTTATGACGCTCTTTGGACATTCAGGGGGTATCAGTTTTACTCCCTTATAGGTATTAGTATTCTGTATTATTTATTGGTTACAGGTACCAGGTATCAGTTTTATATCATTGTAGGTATCACTTTTGTTCTTAATTTTATTGTAACAGGAACTGGGTATCGATTTTTAATCTTAAGGTATCAATTTTAATTATTTTATTTCTTCACAATGTTTAGGTATCAGTTTTTGACTTGGTAGGTACTAGTATTCTATTATTTATGTATCACTTTTACAGTATGTAGGTATAAGTTTTTGAAAATTCAGTCATGCATGAATGTCACAATATCGCTACTGCATTAAAATTGGTATCACTTCAATAATTTGTCATGGAAAATAGCAATATTATTAATATTTCATCCATCAACATATGTATGACCAACATTAGTACTGAATACATCAATTTAGTTAAACCTGATATGCAAAACATATGGAAATGTTTACACATAAAACTAAGATACAAACATTGTTTTCCTACATGATCCAGTCTCGAATTCAAGTAAATTCCAACAACATAACTCTGTATTTGATACCCATAGAAATTAAAATGATACTTGATTAAATAAAACTGATACCAAAAAACTGCTATAATGCTAAAACAAAAAAATAACAGCAAAAATAAAAACTCTTAAATCATAGATTGATAGATTAAAATATTAGATGTTCAATTCAGTAGTTTATATTGAAAGAAATAATACAAAGAAACAGGACAATTAAAGCATAGAAATACAAGACAAATAAATAGTTGTGTTTAACAAAACTGATAGTTAAAAAAATATTACTAATACACAAATACCGAGACAAAAAAAATTAGACCAATGCTGCTCATACTGCCTAAACATTCCATTAATCACCAAATCAATTAAAAACACCTGATCGCATTCCTGATCACAATCCATATAAACATTAAATTTCAACAAACATGATACGAAAAAGTTTAATAGATAGCAAACGATGAAAAAAATTTAACCTAATATTAGCTGAGACTGATTTTTGTACACGGTATGTGAGTGAGATCGATTTTTGAATATAAAAATTGTAGATCGATATGAGATAAGGAGAAACACGCAAGATCAAAGGAGAAATATCAGAGTGATCAAAGATCGATGACGAAGAAGAAATAATGCACGAGAGATTTAGGTTATTAAAAAACAGTGTAATATCCTTTTGATTAAATTTTTAATGGGTTGTCCTTATGGTTAAAAAAAACCCTTAATTTTTATCCTTAGGAATATTTTCCTATATATATAAATTAAAATAAATGTTATATGCACGTGTAAATAAATGCTAATTGTGTCCATATGATATTTTATGGTTTGATGATTCATAGTAAAAGAATTCACTAGAAATTTAACTATATCAAAAGGGTTCATTCTAGTGAAAAGGCTAAATTTTTGGTAAATTATAATAAGTAATGGGCATGGATATTTTTTGGGAATATAAGGTATAAATAATCTTTAATTCTGAAACCTTAGCATCTTTCATTAACATTTACTAATTCATTTATTCAATGGTCGTCATTTTCTCATCAGACAACATAGTGAAAACAAAAGGCAACAACACCATTTCATCTTCAATAAATAAATAAATTCAATTCTCCATGGAATTAAGTGATTTAAGATTCGATGAACTCGTAAAAGAAAGAGCTTCAATCCTATGTAATTGTAATGACCTAAAATTTTGGAACCAGTTTAAAATTTTGAAAATACGAGTTTTTATGAATTTAAAATAGCTGCGCATAGTGCTGGATACGTATAATCATTTTTAAATATGATTTCATAAAGTATAACAGTTAGTTAAGTTACTTATATTAGCTTTAGCGACTTATCAGTTTCAAACAATTTCGGTCGGAAATATAATTCACCGAAATTATAATTTTTGGGTTAAGAATTTGAATACGACTTATTAAGTAGATAAGATAAGGTTAGTAAACTTTTAAAATTAATTTAAAGGAGAAATTTTTTAAAATTCAGTATTTTAATGTTATTTAAAGTAAAAATAAGGGACACATCCCTAAAAAGTTTCATAATTGAAATGGCATCCTCCCCAAAGAATTAATTCGATGCGGGTCCCTATTTTATGGCCTTACATGTTTTTCTAAGAAAAAAATGCGTTGATGATTAAAAAAAAAATCAAAAACTTGTAAATATTCTAGAAGCAACTGAAAAAAAAAACAGAAATGTATGCAGCTATTACCAATATATGCATACATGTATGCATATATTCATCCAGCTTTTCTATTGAAAAATCCGGATGAATATATGCATAAATGTATTGGTAATAGTTGCATATATGTATACCTATAAAGTTGAACTAAGCTGCATGTGTTATTAAGAGTTGTGGAAATGTATGCATTTATACTGTATAAGTGCAGAAGTATATGCAACAAAGTTAAAAAGGAGGAAGGCTTATGAACATGTGCAAAAATGTATGCACTTATTTGGTATAAAATGAAGAAATGTATGTGTTGACGTCAAAAGTTGGTCAATAGTAACAGTCAACCCCCGGTCGTGTGATAAACACACGAACAATGATTATAAAATGCAGAAAAAGTAAAAAGAACGAGGAGCACACACAGAATTTTTATAGTGGTTGGGCATAAACTATGCCTATGTCCACTTTATATATTATTTCTCTTTTTTGGATTACAAATACAATTGCTTTTTCTATTTGAAGAAGGGAAAGAAGGCAGCTAACTTCTCTTCCTTTTGGGAGAGATCGAGAGAAGTGAACTCCAGAAATGAAGTGTAAAGGAATCGGAAGAAAAGTCCGAAAGAGCTCTCTTTTTTTCTTTAAGCTTAGAGGTATTTATAGGTGGAGATTGCAGCTTGGGCTGTTGTGTTGTGGTCCGGCCATTCCGAGAAAGCCCGGACACGTGGAGTCCAATTCTTGGTTAGAATAGCGGTTGGAAGACTGATTCCATTATTCATAAATAGTATCCTCGGAAGTTGCGGCTGATGTGGCATCCATTGTGAGGTATATCAAAAGTAGAGTTTTTTCCGGATATGGTTGATCACTTTTACTGCCTTGAAAGTCGGGATATACAGTGGAATGGCTCTATTGAAGATTTCAATGCTGGCCCGAGATATTTGGTCGAAACGCTTTATATGGAAGCATGATACTCGGCCGAGCGATACTTCCGGAGTGAGCTGTCGACGGATGAGGCTAGACTTGGGACGATATGTGACTATTTTGGACCGTGCATCTGCTGGGCTTCCAGAAGCGCGACATAATTCAAGTTGTGCATTTGGGCTTCGATCTGGCTCGTTGAAACTCTTGCCAAAAAGAGGGTTAACACTTTGCCCCTTAGAATGCATCTTCATCCATAGAGGGAGGTGTATTCTGAAATCTAAGCCGAAGCACAAACTCTCGAGCAACTATGGTCACGCCGGACCATATTAAGGCCAGAAAACCGACGGTCCCGTGGTTATATTAAGGCCAGAAAACCAATGACCATACTAGGTCATATTAATGCCGTAAAACCGACAACTATCCGGAACCGTATTAAGGCCGAGATGATGATCGCTACCTGTTTGACAGTTGGTTCCTGCAAATATGAAATAAGCCATTCTCGTCTTAGAGAACGCTGATGTGTCGAGCATTTTATTTCACTTGGATTTGGAGGATGGCAAGCATTAACCATGCTCGGATTAGTGGCGAATCATTAACCATGTTCGGCTTAGTGGCGAACATTAACCATGTTCGGCTTGGTGGCGAGCATTAACCATGCTCGGCATAGAGAGGTGGCGAGTATCAACTATACTCGGCTTAGGGCAAATGTTTTTTATGCTCGACTCATGCTAAGTTAGTTTGTTCAGCGAGCTATGAATGCTCGTGGTGTCAAAAGAAAAGAGAGAGTATAATCCATACTCGTATTTAGAAAACATAATCCCACACGGCTAAAGGAGTAGGTGTTTAAAAATGGTGGTGGGCTTTCGCGCTGACCACATAAAACAAGGGGGCGAGCATTATCCATGCTTGACTTTGAGATCCTCAAACATTATCCATGTTTGCAAAAAGAAAACTCATAACTGCTAAACGATTACTACAAAGAAAAGGAATTCTAAGGGGATAGCAGTTGATTCCAGAGCATGCCAAGGAGCTAAATCCTAACTCCATACATGTGTACATCAAGGTGTCCTTATTATTGAAAGAAATACATCAAAAAAATAAACATAATTAATGATAATGCCGTGAGTGCTAGTCTCAGGGTCCTTTCCGTTTCTAGGAGCTCGAGGACCGACTTGAGGAGGTTGGGCAGAAGGTCGCGGCGGCGTGGCCAGGGCATGAATTTTGACATATTTGGGAAGCTCTCCTTTTCTGACTCGTCCTTCGATGAGATCATGCAGATGTCGGCATTCATTTGTGTTATGTCTAGCTACATTGTGGAATATACAATGCTTGCTGGAATCGAGTTCCATCTAGGTTGGTTCTCGTTGAGGCGGCCTTGGAGTGGGGAAGGACCGTCGTATGTCAAGATAGATATCGAGCAAAGAGGAATTGAGCTTGGTGTACTGGTCGTACTTATTTTCATTTCGAGGTCGCACATTGCGCTTGCTCTTCTCCGGGGCCTTTCCTCCTCCTTTATTCTAGTCGTTACCGTTGAACAGACCTTGTTGTTTGGCTACTAAAACCTCGATGCTCTCCATTTCAAAGCTGGCATCCTCTTGTTGGAGGAATCGCTTGGCCTCGGAGTAAAAGTCATCTATATCCTTGGGAGGATCTCTGGTTAAAGAGATTGAGAATTTTGATCGATTTTGAACTCCTGCGTAAGCGGCCATGAGCACCATTGATGGCTCAGGCCAATCGACAGATGCTACGACCGCTTTGAATCTTACACGGAAGGATCTGAGCATCTCTCCGGATCGTTGCTTGATGGTAGATAAGAACAGAACACTTTTCGGCCGAGACATATGTATTCGGAACTGCTCGATGAAGCGGGTGACCAGAGTGTTCCAGCTGCCGATCGACTCCGTCTTCAGCTGTCGAAACCACATGCCAGCTATTTCTGTGAGAAAGAGGGGGAAGCACTTAGCCATGGAATTGGTAGATGTGCCAAGCACTTCCATATGTCGCATGTATCGCAAGAGGTGGATGGTCGGGTCAGTGCGACCGTTGTATGGCTCGATAGCTGGGAACTTGAAGTCCAGGGGGTTTCGGGAGTTTCTGATCTCCCTGGCGAAGAGGCTGCGATTGGCATTATCTATGTCTTGCTGCGAGGAAGTGCCCTGAGTGAAGCATCGGATGATGCTTGCAAGCTAGCTCCCATCTCCGAGGAGTCATTGCCATGAATTTAGCTCGGTATCAGGGGAATCTTCAGTGCGATGATCTGGCAAAAGCATGCTCGGAAGGGCGGCCATTGGCTGGGCCCATCTTCCGAGAGTTGAGTGAAGGTGTGAGGGAAAGTGAGCCACAGTAGGTGGTTCTGAGGTGAATGGCCCCTCTGGAACCTGATGAGTAGTGGGTCGAGCCGCACCCGTAATAGAGGGCCTAAGCTGATCCAGCATAGCATGTGATGTTCGGAGCTCAGAGGTGCCCCTAGTGGGAGCCAGGTTAGTAGGTTCTACGGTAGCGTTTTCTTCTGCTGCTGTGAGACTGGAATAGTGGGGTGGCTTCCCTCGTTCGAAGAGAAGGTCGCACCAGCTCTTCGTTGAAGGTGAAGAGTGGTTAGGCTGGTCTGTGGTAAGATTCCGGGTTGTAACGGGAATGGCGTTGATTCTAAGGGACCCGGTGGATGCTCGACTGGTTCGATAGGTCGAGTTGTTTCCAAGAGTGGAGGCAAAGTGTTCGACCGTTCTAGATCTTGATCGCCCGCCTCCTAAGGTTCTGCTTCTACAGCTGCACTGGTCGCTGGAACCAATACTCCTGGTTGCGATCGATCGATTGATGGGACCAAACCAGGATGAAATAAAGGTGTATCCTGATCAGTGGCCTGATTCCGTGCAGACCGAAGATCAGTTGTTTCACCAGCTTCAGCCGGTGGAGGAATTGATGTTGAAGCATTCAATCCCATCTCCAGTCGACCGAGAAGGTGATCCATCAACTGTTGCTGTCGTTCGAGGAGTTTACCCTGAGATGCCATTTGTTCTCTGAACTCGACCATCATCTTATCCATGTCATATCTAGTAACATGTCGAGATATATTATGAGAGGAGGCTTCGAGGCTTACTTCTGTGGCGTTGTTATCGCCAGCATTGGCAGTAGTGGGGCGAGAGGATGTTGCGTCTTTCTTTCGCTTGTTCTCCATAAGCAGAAGTGAGCAGAGGCTATAACAGAATGTTGGTGCGCTTCCCCTTTCAGGCGCGCCAAAGTGTTGACGTCAAAAGTTGGTCACTAGTGACAGTCAACCCCTAGTCGTGTGATGAACACACGAACGATGATTATAAAATGCAGAAAAAGTAAAAAGAACGGGGAACACACACAGAATTTTTATAGTGGTTCGGCATAGACTGTTCATACGTCCACTTTATATATTATTTCTCTTTTTTGGATTACTAATACAATTGCTTTTTCTATCTAAAGAAGAGAAAGAAGGCAGCTAACTCCTCTTCCTTTTGGGAGAGACTGAGAGAAGTGAACTTCAGAAATGAAGTGTAAAGGAATCGGAAGAAAAGTCCAAAAGAGCTCTCTTTTCCTCTTTAAACTTAGAGGTATTTATAGGTGGAGATTGCAGCTTGGGCTGTTGTGTTGTGGTCAGGTCATTTCGGGAAAGCCCGGACACATGGAGTCCATTTCTTGGTTAGATTAGCGGCTGGAAGACTGATTCCATTATTAATAAATAGTATCCTCGGAAGTTGCGGCTGACGTGGCATCCACTGTGAGGTATATCAAAAGTAGAGCTTTGTCCGGATATGGTTGACCACTTTTATTGCCTTGAAAGACGGGTTATACGGCGGAATAGATCGATTGAAGATTTCCATGCTGGCCCGAGATATTTAGTCTATACGCTTTATATGGAAGCATGATACTCGGTCGAGCGATTCTTCCGGGGTGAGCTGTCGACGGATGAGGCTAGACTTGGGCTAATATGTGACTGTTTCGGACCGTGCATTGCTCGGCTTCCTAATGCACGGCATAATTCCAGTTGTGCGTTTGGGCTTCGATCTGGCTCGTTGAAACTCTTGCAAAAAGAAGGTTAACAGTATGTAGCAATGCTTAAAATCAGTATATGCTTGGAAAACAGGCTCGGATTAAATTAATGCATCATACAGTGCATTTATTGTAGTATTAGTGCATACATCTCTGCATTTATACTGCAGTTTGATGCATAGCTAGAATATATGCAGAAATGTATGCGACAGTTGCAAGTAAGTGCATCTTCTGATGCATAATACTGCAGATTCGCTGTTTTTTTTGTTATTTTGTTTATTGATGCGTTTTTGGTTGGCTTTTACACCTGAATTTGATGACGACTAGTTGTTGTATTTAATTATGAATTTTCGTAATTTTTTTGTTCTTTTCATGTTTTTTATGATTTTTCGAAAAATAGGGACCTAATTTATAAAAAAATAAGGAAGGGATGTGAGCCTAATTTCAAAACCAATTGGGGACCTGAGATAAGCTGACCCTTGTTTAAATGACCTAAAAAGGACTATTTTTGAAATAGTTTCGGAATCCAACGAAATCAATTTTATTGGACCCGTAACATCAAAATATAGGGAGATAAAAAAATCATATTTTTTGGAGTTCATATGTGAGCGACGTAATATAGACATATGTTGGAAAACTAGTTGAATTTCAGTAAAAGTTGGAAATAAGGTCATTTTTCACATGGTCTCCGAATTCGACGAGACCATGCTCGTTGGACCCATAATTGTGAAATGTAGGGAGATTTCAAATTTTTTAATTTTCGGAGTTAGTATGTTGTCATACAAGTAGAAGTAAGTTTACGTAGCATAATTAATTAAGTGAAATCAAATAACTTAAAACACTAAATCCTATAACCTGTATAATGTTGACAACTAATGGTACCACTCAAGACACATGCCATGTTGTTCCTACTCTCTCTTTTCATGTTAATTTGGTGATGATGCCATTTCCTTTTTTTTTCATTTTCCTTTCTTTACTTCTTCCATTTTACACTTAGGTCCTCCTCCTCCTTCCTCCTTAAATCCATGGACTCCACCACCCCCAAGCTCCTCAACATAAATTCTGCACCTCCCCCATCCTCCTACCTGCACATGCAATAACCCATCTCCTCCTCCTTGCCGAGTTCCTCTCATCTTATTAAACACATAAAAATCCAATTTTTACCACTTATTTGCACATAACCCCTCCAAAACATCCATCTTTCACCCCCTATCACCCACCCGACCCCACGAGCTTGGTAGGCCCCTTCCAGTGCTTCCATGCCCTCCCCCTTGGTCCCTGACCCCTAATACCTCTTAAAATCTCATCTTTCTTCTTGATTCCAAAATGCAAGGCGTTAGCCAAATTTCAAGAAATTAGAAAGTTCTTAGAAACTTTGTATGCAAATTGGATGTTGTTTGATGGATGGTTGTTGATATGGAAGTTAATGACGTGTGAAATCTATATAAATTAAATTATATGGTAATTGGTTGAATCTCATTCCAATTTGGAATAAAAAATTAATGTTTTATTAACAAAATATTCTATGAAAAATACAAGTTTGATTTCGATGTCCGATTTTAGATGGACACATAGATTGTAAAATATCAATGAATATTTCCAGTGGTTATTAAATAGTTAATAAATTATGTTTAGATGGATTTGATTTGATTTTTAAATAATATAAATTGAAGTTTGGTTCAAATAGAACTCGTTGCACAGTGACAGTTCGCGAATGTCGACCGTTAACTTCAAATTGATGTACCGGGAGATCCGACCATCGGATTCTCCTGAGACGAAAACCGTTGGGTCCAAAGTTAAAAGAGCTATCAAATGATAGTAAGAGTTTGGAAATCCAATGGTTAGATTTTTAAAAAATCTCCAAATTTAGATTTTTTGAAGTGAGCTATTTTTAAATTATTGAAAATAAGAAAAAATTATGATAAATCATAATAAATGACTTAAAAGTGATTTTGAACTAAATATATTTTGTTTTTCGAAGTTAATTAATACTTCGCCAAGTTAAAATTTTCCAATTTACGAATATTGGATTTGATTGGAAACTATCTTCGGATATATTGATATTGGATTTCGTAATTAGACGAGTATTGTTTTGAGGAATTTGGAAGATATCGATATCGTTATCCCTGATATGGCATCTGTTTATTTCAGAATTTGATGCTGAATGTAAGTGGATATGATTTTGATCTAAAGCCTTATATTTGATATCAAATTGAATTCTGTGGTTGTCATGAATGGTTACTTTAATAACATTGTTTTTAAACCCAGTTGTAAACGATGTTTTAAATAACATTTTTTCTTTAACCCAGTTAATGAAAGATGATTTCTCAAGTTTGAGTTGTAATAAATCTTTCAACAAAGATTTAAACGAATGAGATGGAGAATAAAACCAATATAGAGTTTTAATTAATCTTTCAATAAAGATTTGATTGAATGCGTTGAGATCAAAACCAAGTTGGAGTTTTAATATCTTTTTTTTGTTTTGGTAATAACAAAAAGTGAGACAACTTGCATGGCGGCTTAGACGGTAAGGCTAATACTAATTGCCCGTTTTATTTGACTTGGTAATAACAAAAAGCATGGTGTGAATAATTCAGTGTTTTTTTCATATTATTTGACTTAATTTTTGAGTTTATTTAGTCTAATACTAATTGCCCGTTGCTATTCCTTAAACTATTTGATGTTGATTAGAAATACTTTGAATAGTGTTCCAACTTTTGCTAATCCCACTTTTTATGTTAATTTTGTTCACTTGTTTTCTTTTTGCGTTCCTCATTGTTCATGAATATGACAACTAGGATAAATTCACCCTGTTTTCATATCATTAAACCATTTAAGTTTCGTTAAGAAGCTTAGATCTGAGTTGATTGAAGGAATTATTTGTTCTATTTTATGTCTAATTATTTTATGTTTTCTAATACTTTTTAGGATTCTATTTTTAGTCTATTAATTATTTATCACAATTAAATTTTTATGCTTATGTTGATTCAAAATGATATTAAATACTGAACCAGAATGTTTTTAATTTATTACAGTATAATTTTCAGTTCTCAAGGTTTGAAAATTGAATTGTTTGAAAGGCAATTTCACAAATCCACCTTAAGAGAATTTCAAACTTTAATCGATTATAATATAATTAACAAGTAGACAAAGTAATACATGTAGTTCGGCAGAAGCAAAAAGGAAATGGAAGAAAGAAAGGATGGGGAAAATGCACGTTCAAGAAGAAAGCACAAAAAAAAGAGAAAAAAATCGAGGGTGCAAATATTGCATCTTTCAGTGAATTTTTTTCCTTTTAAGCTAAAATCATTGTTATAAAAAAGAATAAGAAACTCCTAGTTTGAAACTAAATGAACAAGGTGCCTTATTTAACAACAAACTAATGGTTGGAGCCTACCAGATAATTAGGATATTATAGATTAAAATCTTATATTAGATCTTAATTAGTTTTAAGTTTAGGAGGAAATCTGGATTTTCCATATATTTGTATATGCCTATTACCAGATGCCATGTTTTGGAAGTTTACCTTAAAAATAAAATTTCAAGTCGCTAGGTTACATATCTTTTGGAAGTTTAGCATACCGAAAAAGTACATATCTATTGTCAGGTTACATATGTTTTGAAGGATTATGACACAAATAGAATTGTACACTCGTTGTATCGAATAATAATTGTCACTTTGATACAAGTGGAACATTAAGTTTAATGATGCGACTAGAATGTAATGGGAGTCCCAACTTATACATCTTCATGTGCTCGGTAGTTCGCAGTCATTGAACATTCGTTTATTTCAACATAATTATGTATAGTTATAATCTTATGTAAATTTGAATAAATTTTTATATATCACATTATAAAAAATTATAATAAAATAAACTAATAAAAACAAATAATTATTTCCACCACATGCCTATTAGAATATACTTCGACCTTAGTTTTCATGCAATAAATCATCATTTATATATGAAATTTTCTAACATAACCCTCCATGCTAATAATGATATTAGACTTGAACCTGCTATCATGCAATTTATCATCCTTACACCATTCCTTATCCATTTTTTAAATTTATAACAAAGTACATCAAATTTGAACAATTTTTTGTTTGAAAAATTAGTGCAAATGTTGGGATATATGGGGTGAATGTTTAACATTAAATGTTTAGGTCTAATGTCAATTTTGTTTAGGTTTCTGTTCGAAGTTGCATTTATTTTTGTTTTGAATAGGTTTTACGTTCCAATTTGTCTAGTTCAATACGAACAACTTTTCAACATATATTATACTGTTTTGCATTACAATCAGTGGCATATGTGCTCTCTAAAAAGAAAATTTGTACCCATACAATTCATAAGTTAAGAAATAAATGGATTTAGTTGTTAAAATCCATTACAAAAGTATGGGTTCGAGCATCCTATATTCACAATATTTTTCTAATTATAGATTATTTTATTAAAATATCAGATGCCTTGAAATAAAGGATAACCTACACAGAGTATTGTTAAAAAAAATTGAATGTATTTTGTGATTTTATGTCTAAATACTGGTCGCCATCAAATCGGTTTTTCAGATAATATTGCATTAGTTTTCCTTGTTCTTTTGAATCAGAGTACCTTTGCACATATTTTAATAATTCAGGGTGAGCATATAATGTTGGTTTACTTTTATGTGACTGATCATCTTGTGCTACAATATCCTTTTATTGGAAATGTGTTACTGTACATATGCCCGCTGTCCATTCGAAAAAGCAAAGAAACTGGGAACCATCAATATGTTAAAATAATGCACACAAGTAGTTTAAGGACACCGGAAAATGGAAACAGTTAGTTTTAGTATTTATATGTTTAACTCTTGGTTGAGCTGTTGTATCAAACAGTTCTATGATTATTGTTTGATGATAACAAACATATATTTATTCTAATAAATGCATTTGTAATTGTACTGTTATTCTACATCACAGACAGAATACAATATTTATATTTAAATAAAATACTACTACATAAGAATTTAATATTCAAACAGTATTTTATTTAAGTATAATATTTTATTTCAACATTTCAATTAGTAATAATTTTATAACTCCACTATTTATACATTTCACTGAAATACATTTCATTTCATACTCAATTTCATATACACTGTTTCCTCACTACAACACTCAGTCATACAGTCAATCATTTGTCTACAGTGTTGCCTCTCTACAGTACACTCAGTTCTTTTCACTCAAGTTTGTACAAATATATACAGTTTCAGTCATACACACTTGTCTTCTGTCTTCTACAAGCTTCACCGTCAGTCTTGTCTTCTGCTTACCTGTCACAAAAAGAAACACAAAGTGTAATCTGGAACAAAAATAATTTAATATTCTAGTTGATATAGTTTTAAATTTAAAAACTTATTTGCCTAAGAATTTTGGTGTGTTTGTCATCATTTTTCATGGCTTGATCCGATTATATGGTCATCCAACTATGTCTAGACAGCTTGTCATATTCACAGTGATACACTGTAAATACCACAAGGCAGAAAAATCGTCTGTAGTGCTCACATATATATATTCTGCACATGCACTATACATGTATACACATACATGTGTATGTTTATAAACATATTTTCTATGCAGGGGCAATATGGTCAGAAAGGGACAAATATGTCGAATATGATGTGTTAGGTAAAGTTTGACAACACTAACGTGCCGCAAGTATCCACGAACACACAACAATGCATATATGAAGCCACACATATATACACACATATATATACAAAACGTGTATATATACATATATGTATACATGCTCAAAACAGCAAGCAAAAGCCAGTCAAGATGTACATGCTCAACCATGCACAAATGCACATGGTTCATGCCAATGCAATGTCGTGTACAAGTCAGGAATAATGGTTCGAGTAGTGATCAAGAACATTTTTGGCCAGCAAAATCTCAAGTGTGCAAACATCAATGTCCAGCAATAACATAGGCTACAATAGGGTCGAGTCTAGAATTCAAAGAACACAACAAATGGTTTACCACAGTGCCAAAACAATAATATAACTCAAAGTGGACAATACCATGTACAAATGAACATGGCTACTCATGTGTTCAAGCAAGTAACACATAACATTGAAATTGCATGAAATTGTACACAACAATATCTCAAATCAGCCGAGTATACAAGAGTGGTATAAGGCGTGTCTCAAAGTGTTTCAAAGTGATGCTTCAAAAATATTGTGCCACTCAAATTAATACAAGTCAACACAATGAACATGTAAGTATGCATGAAAATCCCTCAATGGACTCAAGTGAATTGGTGTTGCATTGCAAGACATAGAGCATGACATAGTGTACAAAGAGTATAGTAAGGTATGAAGTCGGTTACATGGAATCAAGTACAAATGCCAAAACAATAGCAATCTACTCATTTTGTTTCCAGACATTCAAGGACGATTCATTTTCAATCAAGTTAACAAAAGATTTGGCATGAAATAAAATGATTCCAGAATTCCAGAAAATCGGTTTTGGAAATTACCAAGCATGGGGCATATTTACTCAAACTATACTGTTAGACCCAAAAGTGGTTCTAACACCCAAATTGATTAAAAGCAAATAAGATGAGATAAAAATAAAAATGAACACACAGGATTTATAGTGGTTCGGCGAAGAAATGCCTACGTCCACTTATCTTTCACTATATTCAATGATTCAGTTGCAAATACAATGTAATTGTCACTTGATTTCACTCACAACTCGCTTATATTCACTCAATAGATTAAAACAAATAATGAAAGAAGATTTGGATTCTCCGGGAGTAATGGAGTTCGGGTTATGGAGGTAGTTGAATTCTCAAGGTGCCTAAAAAAAAGATCCTTCTCTTTGTCTCCAGACGGGGTATTTATAGGTGTGAATTTGCTCAAAACTTGATCCGGGTCGGGGCCACGTGTCGTCCATCCCATTATCTTCGGGCTCGGATGAATTATTGTGTTGACAACGCATCAAAGTAATGGACGTTATGGGTAGGAACTGGTCACAGCCGGTCCGGATATCCAGGCGCTTTTGCAGGAGAATAATATGGAACATGGGCTCGGGTCGGAGATGCACAGATAAGGGGTTCGGATCGCGATACCCGATCCGACCCGGATTGGCTTGGATGCAATGCTCTCTTATTCTCTAATCTGCTCCGCTCCGATCCATTTCCGTGGCAAACAGGTGGCTTTCCGATCCAATTGAGATTATGTTGCCCTCCGATCCGATTAGATATACCTTACCAATTTCCTCAGCAGCAGTTCACCGATCCGAACAGAAGATTCTATCCGACCCGAACCGATATGTTGCTCTGACCCGACCCGAACAACTGCAGCTATCCAATCTAGGTTGTAGTGTCTTCTCCAATCCGAACCGAAGTCTTCTAATTAAAAATGCTCTTCAATGTCTGGTTTCTTGACTTTGTGTTGCCTAGTTCACAAAGTAGGCTAACACTTTGCCCCCTCAAAGGATGCTTCTGTTGGAAACAGAGCATGCTTTGACTGCCATAGCGCAAAAGCTTCATCCTTCCTTTCGAATTCACACGCTAAGTTGTCGTACTTCATCCTGTTCGGTTCGGATTCCGACCCGAACGGATTTCTGGCTTGGGTTCCGACCCGAACAGATCTCCTTCCTCCTGTACTCTGCGATGAACCAGTGGGCCAAGCTGTGTTACTGGGCTTTTCGAGCCGGTCCGATCGGGAATACGAATAGTCAGCTTGTTGTTTATATAAATTCACTTCTTCTTTCTTCTTTTCTTTCATTCACTGTTTTTTCTTATCCGAACCGATTCCATATCGAAGCCCTAGCCTTTCCAAGAAACTTCAAAATTTTCGCTTCCATCTTCGAATCAAATACATAGGTAGTCTTGTAATCTTGAATCTTGTTGCCATAATCGCTTTTAATTTACATCCGCGGTTAGTTTGAACGACTTTAACAAAGTGATTGAATAATTCCATCACTACGTCTTCTTCCATCCTCCGCCTTCGTCGTCAATGGCATCGACGCCATTTCGAAGCGTTGGAGGAAAGTATTGAAGCTCGTTATTAAAAACTTGAGTGCTTAATCTCTCGACTTTAATTAAAGCTTGGGATTTCGAGTTGGGTTCGCTATTTAAGAGGAGGAAGAGGAAGAAAACTGAAGAAGGTTGGTTCGGGTAGGGGAACAGTAGGAGAAAAAGGAAAAGAGAGAAATTCACAGAGCCGGATCGGGTCGGAGCAATAGGGCCAAGAAATGGGTCTTAAACTGCTTGACCGGGTCGGGTCGGATCTACGAATACAATGAAGGTCAAGACTTATGCGCTCGGATCGGACCCGGTTGAAAAACAAAAGAGAGAATAGGGGTCTGGTTATCCAAGTTAATCCGACCCGCTCCGGGTGTCAATCTCCGAACCGATCCGGATATATCTTTCTGAGTATGGGCCTTTGCTCATCCGATCCGAACCTGGTGTCTGCATCCGAACCGAACACTACTCAATCTAAAACATAAACTCTCGTCCAACTATTTAAAAGATATTACTTCCAACTTCACGAACAGTTAGGATAGTGCCTTGCGGACATAAGTGAACATTAAGAACTACTCTGACTATCACTTTCTCTTCAAAGTTTCGTCTTACATTGCTGTACTTTTACTTTGCATTTCTCACATTCGCTGCACACATTTTAGTTCACACACATACACAGGGGGGTACGGGATAATTTACTCTAATCCATGCTATTGCTTCTTCAATAGTTCTGTGACAATGAGGCCTGGACGCTCTTCCCGACTAGCTGAGAGGAAAGAAGCCCCGGAAACTTCTAACAAAATCACTCTTGAGGATATATCTTCTTCGTCTGATCCAGAATGGGACAGCGAGGGTCCAGACTACGGGGTTGGAAATCGAGAAAGCAACGAGGCGTCTTCAGAGAACGAGGTTTCTCTGGGTTTTGAGGAGGAAGGAGGGATCGGTGACGATCGAGCCCCTGACGAATTTGAATCAGCCATTATATTGGAATCACCTCCAGACTCCGTTGAATCGACAATCGACAACGATCGACTTGTTCGAATTTGCTTAAAGTATGGAATAATGAAAAGGGACACCCTAGTGCCTTCACACTCTGACCGTCGCCACAACCCTCCAGAAGGATATATGATGGTCACTCGATTGATGTGCATGGTCGGTGCCATTCCTCCATTCTCTCCCTTCATTGTTGATTTTTTAAGACAAATGCGGATTGCCCCCATGCAATTGCACCCCAATTCATATGCCTATCTGCACACCTTGTACGTAGCATATCGTGAAATCTTAGGCATAGAGCTCACGTTCGATGACGTTCACTTTTTCTATAATTTCAAGCATCGGACTCGAGAAACTCCATCTTTCTGCTACTTTGAATCAGTTCCAAAAAGGAAGATAATCTCTGCACCATTTAGCAGTAAAGCTGGAGATTCCAGACTAGAATGGTTCTACGTGAAGCGACAGCCTGGATGCGCCAGGAGGTGGACAAGATCAAGTAAAGCACTGATTTTCTAAATCCGGGCTCTATACATTTGAATCATCACCTTGACTTGTTTTTCCTTTTTATTTGCAGTTGACAATCCCAAACAGATATCAGACCAGGTGTTCTTCAACCGGATGCACCGACTCCACAATGGCGATCAGAAATTCTTGACTATCGACGAAACCCTTAAGGACGAATACCTTCACTTTCATGGGCTGTTGTCTGTTTTTCGTAGCATTGGTCATGGGACGGTTTCATACGCATACATTCCTCCAGTGGAGGTAGTCCCAGAGACAGGAGAAGGCTCAGGAATTCCTACAGCGCCTCTTCACACTTCACCTTCTCCATCTTCTACGCAAGATGATGAATTGGCCAATCTGGCCGAAAAGCATCGTGAAGGATATATTGCCCCTGAGGAAACTACTTCTCTAGAAAAGTCAAAATCCTCCCAAGAGTCACCACTTCACGCTTCTGAGGGGGATGCCCCTAGCACTGATGATCAAATATTTCAGGGTTTGGGGGATCTCCCCTTACCTGAGACTATATACACTTCAGAGGATTTCAGGAAGGATCCTTTAGTCTTCACCTCTTCTGAAGAGACCACTCCCGCTAAGGCCAAAGAGCCTGCCCGCACTAGTCTAGCTTCAGACTCGGGTTGGTTGGAGGGAAACACACCACTTAGGATACACTTTACATAACAGCATTAACCTTCATTGCACCTCTTTCCTCGTGAATCCATTAATTCTAAATTTCGTTCGTTTTATCGTGCAGGTACAATGTCTCGATCCTACTACGATATAAGAAAGCTTCGTCGCAGCATGTCCAATCCTCCTATGGATGTCGAGTATGATCGCCGGGATGATCGTGGTAGGGAGGAGAGAAGGCCTTATGATCCCTATCGTTCTCGACCCTCACGTTCTCACTCACCCGTTAGGCCGGAACAGGAGAAATACAAAGGTTACCAAAGCCGTAGGGAAGAGGACAGACCACAATCCAAAGACTCCTCCTCTTCCTATGAAAAACGCAGTAGAGAGAAAAGTCCTCCAAAAGAAACCGGGTCTCGAATTAAGCAAAAGGTCCCTGCTACTAAACGACCTAGGACAGACAAAGAGACTACAGAATCCTCCTCACAAAGGGACACCGAATTGACAATCCTCGCTCCTCCCCCACCAGATGCGGGAACTGCAATAAAGCGGGCATATTTGAAAGAGCAATTTCCCGAACACTACTTCGAAACTCTGACTTTTTTACCTGCCCTTGAACCTATTTCGTCTAATTGGGCAGATGAGGCCAAAGCAAAGATTGATGCGGTGCAAAAACAATATACTGAGATGTTCAAATATTCACGCAATCTTTCTAGAATCATCCGCACTCTAATCACAAATACTGATTCAATGCAAAAGACTGCGGAGGAGGATGCTAAGGCCTTAAAAGCTCTAGGAAAAGATTTGCAAGACACTCAAGCTCAGCTAGCGGTCGCTCAAAGGGACGCTTCTAATTTCAAACAACAATTCGAGGACATGCAAAAGCGTTATCACGATTTGCTTGAATCTCATACTCAGGAGCGTTCTGAATTAAAAAAGCAAGCTGACGAGGCCAAGTCAGAAGCTGCTAAGACACGCCTTGCTTATGCTGAGCTTGAACGGAAAAATGCTGAGTTAGCAAAGAGGAGTGCTGAATTAGAAAAGTAGAATGCCGGCTTGGCTTCAAAGCTGTTGGAGGCAGAGAATAGGGCTGCCCTGGCCGAGGGCAATGTAGAGTGTGCTATTAAATCTGCGGAGGAAGCCCGCAAGCATCTATCAGAGGCGGAGGCTGATATTCAGGGTTTCGGCGAGCTAATGATTGAATTCTTCGCACATATTATTCGTCGCCGAAACATTTCTTGGATCGAGGACTATCCATCCACTCTAGTTCAAGTATGGAATCAAATCGTCGAGTGGGAAAAAGAGGAACTTAAGGTCGATTCCCTCGATGAAGATAAACTGATGGAGAAATACTTGAGAGATGATGAACCGAAGCGCCTAGCTGAAGGACGCCGCCTTATTGCTGAGGCCATGGAAGAAGAGAGACGGAAGTCTAAACAAAAAACCATTCTCGAAGCAGGTTCTTCTTCTTCTGCCCCTGCAACTCCCGAAGTAGAAGGGTATGATCCCGAAAATCCGGGAATTCCCCGAACAACTCTGCTATCCCCTATTCCTGAAATAGCCCCAGAGGTAGTAGTCACCCCCGCTGAGAAGTCTTCGGAAGGTATCCCTATCTTTTCTCCTCAATTTGCCAAAGCTATTACTACCTTTCGCCACGTGATTGAACATTCGATGAGAGACCCATTGTTTTCGCCTGAGTTGATAACTGTTGCTTCTCATTCTGTAGGTGTCGAATCATCCGAAAAAACAGATGTAGCTCAAGGAGCTGCCGCTGGGACAAAGCCCGCAGATAGGGCCAAAAAAGGGGAAGACAAGGCTGTTTCTATAGACTTGGGAGAAGGAAGTGAGCCAACTAAGGTCACCACTCCCCATGATGAAGAAATGATAGCAGCTTTAAAGGACGATGGCGGAGACGGGGGGCATGAAGAGGAACCAGAAGTTGCAATAACCGGGGAGTCAAAAAGTGCTGATGACGTTACCTTGGCTGCAATGAAGGCTGATCAAGACAAGCGCTTGCAATTAAAGGCCGAAGAACTAGACCCTGAGGTCCTCAAGCCCCTCGCAGTTGTGGATGCGGGATCAAGGTTAGTTGTTAAGCTCTCAACTAGATCTATTACAGAAGAACTTGCTAAAAAATCTTCTCTTGATTCCAGTGCCCCGCCCTCCGGGAAGAAGTCTACCGGCTCCAGCACCGCACCTTCAGGAAAAAAGAAGACAAAACGAATCTTGACGGAGGCTGAGAAAGAAGCAAAGGACGCGGAAAAAGCCGCCAAGAAATCCAAGGCTCATTCAAAATCTAAATAGTGGATTGCCTTGTATCGTTTTAGCATTTAGTGAACCAATAATTGCTGCTACAAGAGTAGTTCCTGCACTTTCTTTTTTAGCTATTTTCCTGTACAAATTCATTCATTTGTAAATAAAAATAACTCATTTTTTGCAATGTTTATTTGTCACTAGTTCTGCACTTATGTAGAAATGCATGTCTATAGTTATGGAACAAAGTTGTGGAGGGGGGAAATATGCGTGTACATAAGTGTCCCCAGTCAATTTCCGCAAGTTATTTAATGCTTAACCAAGCAATCCGAATGCTCCCGATTTTCTGACGGGATAGCACTTCCTGTGCCGTCAGTACCTGTCGTTTTTTCTGGCATTTCTTTTATACTCTCCCTCTTTCTCTTGAGAGTTAGAGTTCGAGTTCAGTCATCTGTTTATTCCCCGGTCTTTCAACGGGGAAAGATTTCTTTCTCAGCGCTCAGTCAGAGACGCTTTTATACTCTCTCTCTCTCTCTCTCTCTGGAGAGTAGAGTTAGGAGGAGAATCTCTTTTTCAGCGCTCAGTCGGAGACGCTTTTATACTCTCTCTCTCTCTTTGGAGAGTTAGAGTTAGGAGTAGAATCTCTTTTTCAGCGCTCAGTCGGAGACGCTTTTATACTCTCTCTCTCTCTGGAGAGTTAGAGTTAAGAATGTCGTTTTCTCATTCTTTTATGTCTTATCGCACAAATAGTCGTTGTGCTTCTTTTTATGTCTAAACTGTTTTCAACCTTTTTAGGCTGTGAGTCACCTTGTATTTCATACCTACAACAGAATAATTAACAAATGTATATATACATAATGCATAAAGGTAAATAACACACAATATTTTTATAGTGGTTCAGCTAAGTCGTAGCCTACATCCACTTTATAGTCCTTTATTCATATCGTCAGATTTTCCCAAGGCAAGTCGTGCCTTATTACAGAGTTCATAAGAAAAATAACACAAAGTACAGTGTTTTTAATCCAAATATCGCATTAAGTGTTGGGCATTCCATGCCCTGGGGACTTCTTCGCCATCCACGGTCGTTAACTTGAAGGTTCCTTTTTCAAGTTTCCGTTGAATGACAAAGGGTCCTTCCCATTTTGGACCAAGGTGAGGAAGGGATGGAAAGACTCTCTTTAGCACCAAATCTCCTGGTTCAAAAGTCCTGAGGCGAACTTTTTTGTCGTAATAGCGTGCCATCTGACGCCGATGTCTTGCTGCACGCAAATCTGCTTCGTCCCTTTTCTCTTCGACTTCATCAAGAGACTCAAGTAAAAGTGCCCGATTTGTCATCGGGTCATAATATGTCACCCTATGGGAAGGAACTTCTAGTTCAACTGGAATTACAGCTTCTGAGCCAAAGGAGAGAGAGAAAGGGGTATGACCGGTGGCCATTTTAAATGTTGTTCGATATGCCCACAAAGCTAGGGGCAATTCATCAACCCACTTTGTCTTTGCATGCTCTAATCGCTTCTTGAGGATGGATTTTATTACTTTGTTTATTGCCTCTACTTGCCCATTCGATTGCGGATAGGCAACTGCAGTATATCGTTTGTCTATCTTATACTTCTGGCAAAAATTTCTGAATTCAGTGCTATCAAATTGGGTCCCGTTGTCAGTTATAATCGTCCTTGGGATCCCGAACCGGCATATAATATTTCTAACCACAAAACTTATCACCTTTCTTGTTGTGATCTTGGTCAAGGGCTCAGCTTCCACCCACTTCGTAAAATAGTCCACGGCTACTATTGCATACTTAGCTCCTCCTTTAGGAATTGGTAGAACTCCAATGATATCAATTCCCCATGTGGCAAATGGCCAGGGACTCACCATTGATTTAAGCTGGGTCGACGGTGCCCTGGGGATTTTGGCGAATCTCTGGCACTTATCGCAGCGTCGTGAATAATCAGCTGCATCTTTATTGATCGTAGGCCAGAAGTATCCGTACCGCAATATCTTCTTTGCTAAAGTTTGACCTCCTGTATGATCTCCACACTCACCTTCGTGTACTTCTCTTAGTACACGCTTGATGTCGTCGTGTGCTATACATCGCAACAGGGGCATAGAAAATCCTTACCTATAGAGAGTATCATCTTGTATGACATATCTGGTAGCTTTGCGAACTACAGCTCTTTTCTCACTCTTCTTTGATGGGAGTGTCCCATTCTTAAGGAAATTCTTAATTGGAGTCATCCATGACTCCTTCTCTGGTTCCGCTTCAAAAGCGAATTCAATTTCAATTGACTCAAAGCTTGGCGATTCCAACGTTTCAATTGGAATTATTTCAGTCTCCTCTGGATTGTCGGAACTAGCCAGCTTTGCCAGTCTATCCGCTTTCTGGTTTTCGACTCTGGGAATGTGTGTTATGTTGTACCGCTCTAAGCTATTCAATAGCTCTTTCACTTTCTTGAGGTAGGCGATAAGTCGAGGTCCTCGAGCCCCGAATTCCTCTCGCACTTGACAAACAACAATTTTAGAGTCACAAAATATGTCTAACATTTTTACTCCGAGGTCTTTAGCAAGTTTCAGCCCGGCAATCAGGGCTTCATATTCAGAGTCATCGTTAGTCACCGAAAATTCTAATCGCAAGGTGTAATATAACGACCGTCCTTCGGGAGTAACTAAGACGATTCCAGCTCCGGACCTTCGGTCGTTCTTGGATCCATCTGTATATAGTTTCCACGGATTCATCTTTAGCTCATCCTCGGACTTAACCACTCTGTCATTGATTATTTCCTCCTCTGGAATGGTGAACTCCGCAATAAAGTCTGCTAGAGCTTGACCCCTGATTGACTTTCGTGGTTGAAAATTCAAATCAAACTGACTTAGTTCTATGTTCCATTTGATCAACCTTCCCGATGCTTCGGGTCTTTGCAACACCTGCCTTAAGGGCTGGTCGGTGTATATGGTTATTGGATGGGCTTGGAAATAGTGACGAAGTTTTCGGGATGCAATCAGGAGGCTGTAAGCGAGCTTCTCAATTTTTAGGTAGTTGTGCTCTGCCGCTGCTAATTTCTTACTTACATAATACACCGGCCTTTGTACTTTGTCTTCTTCTCGAACCAGGGCTGTGCTGACAGCGTGAGCCGAGACTGCCAAGTAAACAAATAACTCTTCGTGATCTACGGGCTTTGATAAAATCGGCGGTTTCTCTAGCAGTTCCAACAGATTTTGAAAGGCCTCAACACAATCCGGCGTCCACTCAAAGTTCTTCTTTCCCCTTTTAATCAAATCAAAAAACGGAACACATTTATCTGTGGCTTTGGAGATGAATCTACTCAGCGCCGCTACTTTCCCTGCAAGACTTTGGACGTCTTTAATTCTCCTCGGTTCTTCGATATTTCTAATCGCTGCTATCTGGCTAGGGTTGATTTCAATTCCTCGGGAACTCACAATGAAGCCAAGGAACTTTCCCGATGCCACTCCAAATGAGCATTTCAGAGGATTCAATTTCATCCGGTACTTTCGCAGGATACCAAACATTTCCGCCAAGTCCTGCGTATGGCTGGAGGACTGCTTTGATTTGACAAGCATATCATCCACATAAACTTCCATAGTTTTTCCTATTTGATTATAAAACATTCTATTTACCAAGCGCTGATAAGTAGCTCCAGCGTTTTTCAATCCGAATGGCATTACAACATAACAATATAACCCTAAATTCGTAATGAAGCTCGTATGTTCTTGGTCTGGTACGTGCATAGGAATTTGGTTGTATCCAGAATATGCGTCCATGAAAGAGAGAAGTTCATGACCTGCTGTCGAGTCTACAAGCTGGTCAATCCTGGGAAGTGGGAAACTATCTTTCGGGCAAGCTTTATTTAAATCCGAAAAGTCAATGCAAGTCTGCCACTTTCCGTTTGGCTTCTTTACTAAGACGGGATTCGATATCCAGTCGGGATAAGTCGAATCTCGAATAAATCCATTCTGCTTCAACTTCTCTACTTCCTCTTTGAGAGCAGCCGACCTCTCTGGGCCCAGCATGCGTCTCTTTTGCTTCACAGGCAGATGCTTCGGATTTACATTCAATTTGTGACTTATAATGGATGGCGATATCCCACACATGTCAGCATGGGTCCAGGCGAACACGTCTAAGTTTGCCTTCAAGAAGTCCGTTAGTTCTTTAGCTCGACGTGGATCCAATTGAGAACCAATCTTCAAAACTTTTGTCGGATCAGCTTTATCAATGGGGATTTCCACTGTCGCTTCATTAGGAGTTGCATTCCTAGCCTCTGGTTCCTCGTCTTTTCTGGGATCCAGGTCTTCAGGCGTTCCTTTGGACAACTCCCTCGGGGTCAATCTCTCTAATTGCTATGCCGAGTCCCCCTTTGAGGGAGACGAGGCATCCTTATTCTCAACGTTAAGTCCTTTCATCAACATCTTTAGTTCGGCTACATAGCAGGCCCGTCCGGAAACTTGATCCCCTCTCATTACTCCAGTTCCGGCTTCGGTTGGGATCTTAAGTAACAAGCACCAAGGGGCGATACAAACTCTGAATTCAGCGAGGGCAGGCCCCCCTAAAAATGCATTATAAGGCGAATCTACGTCCAATACTACGAACTGAAGCATTCGCACTCTTCTACGTTCTCCTTGACCCAGGGTCACGGGCAACTCTATGTATCCCATGGGAATTGTCGACGCCCCGTTGAAGCCTCTGATCCATCCTTCACAAGGCTTCAGATCTTCAGATTCCAGCTTCATCTGATCAAATGACTTCTTGAACAAAATATTAACGGAACTTCCGTTGTCTACTAATACCTTATGGACCAAGGCCGGCCCAATGGTGGTAGTAATAACCAACGGATCATTGGTGGGTGATTGTATCCCAGTATTGTCTCGGCTGCGAAGTACCACGTCGTCAAACATGGTCTTCTGCTGTTTTATGGGGGTGACATCTTCCAAATCATCACCTTCATTCACGTCTAGATGCTTGGCGGCATTCACATATTGATCCATTGATCTGAAACTTCGGATTGCTGGGTGAGGTCCGCCTACTATGGAGTTGATAACAATTCCTTTACCTTTTTGCTGCGCTGTAGGCTTGGGAGCAGGTAGAATCTGTTTTGGAGCCTGCTCTCCTTGCCTCTTGTCCCTCGGGGCAACCTTGTACTCATCCAACTTCCCTTCACGCAACAGTTTCTCAATCACATCCCTCAAATGCCGACATTCATTAGTTGAATGCCCGTGAGTTCCATGAAACAAACAAAACTTCCCTGTCGCCATTTCTTTCTCGGTCGAATCACGAGGTGGCGGTCTTTTGTATTGTAACACATTATACGTATCTAGGTAAATATTTTCCAGGGTGTCGTTCAATGGTGTATAATTCTCGTAGTTCTGGAATCGGGGTCTTTTGTTAGGGTCACTTCCCCTATTTCTGTTTCTTCTGTTACCGCTCGAATTACGGTTATTGTTGTTGTTTCCCCCGCTTCCAGTATTGCTGTTTCCACCCTTGTTTCCTACATTTACTTCAACCTTGCCAGAATTTTCCCCAGACTGCTTCACGGCGATATTACTCTGCACATTCTCCTTTGAAGCCGTCTCAGACTTTCTCTTTCGGTTTGCCCTGGCCTTCTCTCGCCTTAGATAAATATCGGCTTTTTCATAGAATATCTCCCTTGTGGAGGGTGTTTTCCCAGAAAGGTAGTCTCCAAACTCAGATTCAGGATCGACTCCTTCCTTCAATGCCATCAGAATAGTGGGCTCATGCGGGTCACTGACCTCATTTACAGCTTGGTTAAAACGATCAAGATATGCCCTTAAAGATTCTCCTGGTGCCTGCTTGATTCTCGATAATTCTATAACACTTTTGGACTTTCGGGCATGTAATCGGAACTGGTTCATGAAACGCTCGCTTAGTTCCTTGTAATTCGAAATCGAACGAGGAGGAAGTCGGGTAAACCAGAACAATGCCACATCTTCTAAGTAGATTGGGAATGCTTTGCACTTCACTTCATCAGGGGTAGCAGCAGCATTCATGAGCAACGAATACCTCATCAAATGCTGTCCCGGATCAGTCCTTCCGTTGTACTTGTCCATCTGTGGCAAGTTAAAGCGTCGGGGAAATTGGAAGTCGAGGATATCGTCGGTGAAGGGAGTATGGCTTCGCTCAATGCCATAATCTTCATTTGTATAATTCCGGCTCTCGGACATGATCTGGCGAACCATTGCCTGTACATCAGCATTAGTTAGGGGCCGCTCAGGTTCCCTGGCCCTAGTATCCGAGTTCCTTCTGGGCTCTTGTTCAGGAGATGCCCTTCTTCTTCGAGCTGCCTCTGCTCGATTCCATTCCCTGCGTTCCCGGTCCATCTCTGGAGGAGGGGACTGGAGTCTTTGCCCCCGAGTGGGGTCATTGTTTCCTAATGCTCGTGCGATATCCTCACGAGATCCCAAAGATCCAAATGTCAGCTGCTCCACGTTGTGAGGTCGTTCGAGTGGCCTTCGTTCACGGGGCCTCTCTTCCTCAGAAGATGAAGATTGATCCACTGGTGTGTGACGAACCGGTGATGGAGTTCTCTGTCGACGGAGTTCACTAATCTCCCGACTCATGAGCCTCATATTTTCCTGCATCATGAGATTAGTGCGCTCGTGAACTTTCATGGCCTCCCTCGTGCTCTCAAGCATGTCAAGCAAGCGCGAGAAATCTCCTTGAGTGATGGGCGCAGATGGATTGACCTGATCACCAACCCTGGTTGCTGGAATTGGAGCATTCGTAGGGACTCGAGTAGAGGTTCCAGCTTCACCAAGCATCGGGTCGGATCGGAGGTAGGAGGTCGGATCGGTTCGGAGCTGGGGAGCCTGGTCGGATCGGTACGTGGCAAGCAGCTCGGGTCGGTTCAGATTGGGGGAATGCACTGCTTCAGAATCTCCTACCCGGATCGGATCGGAGCTCTCCCCCTGCTGGCGGCTCGGATTTCCTGCATTGGTTCTTCCTGCTGCTGAACTCTGCCCCCGAGACCTTGTTACAACAGCATTTTGCTGATCTTCGCCTGCTCCATTTCCTCGAACAGATTGAACTTCCTTGCCTTTTCCTTTGGCCATGAGTTTTTGACAATCACTTCAACAAATATAAAAAAGCGGAGAAACTTAAGGATTCACTTCTTTGAACTCAACGGTCCAAAAAGTAGAAAGAAATCCCGGAAAATAAAGAATTTAGATGAGGTTTCTCAGTGAAAGCACCAAAATGTTAGACCCAAAAGTGGTTCTAACACCCAAATTGATTAAAAGCAAATAAGATGAGATAAAAATAAAAATGAACACACAGGATTTATAGTGGTTCGGCGAAGAAATGCCTACGTCCACTTATCTTTCACTATATTCAATGATTCAGTTGCAAATACAATGTAATTGTCACTTGATTTCACTCACAACTCGCTTATATTCACTCAATAGATTAAAACAAATAATGAAAGAAGAATTGGATTCTCCGGGAGTAATGGAGTTCGGGTTATGGAGGTAGTTAAATTCTCAAGGTGCCTAAAAAAAAAGATCCTTCTCTATGTCTCCAGACGGGGTATTTATAGGTGTGAATTTGCTCAAAACTTGATCCGGGTCGGGGCCACGTGTCGTCCATCCCATTATCTTCGGGTTCGGATGAATTATTGTGTTGACAACGCATCAAAGTAACGGACGTTATGGGTAGGAACTGGTCACAGCCGGTCCGGATATCCAGGCGCTTTTGCAGGAGAATAATATGGAACATGGGCTCGGGTCGGAGACGCACAGATAAGGGGTTCGGATCGGGATACCCGATCCGACCCGGATTGGCTTGGATGCAACGCTCTCTTCTTCTCTAATCTGCTCCGCTCCGATCCATTTCCGTGGCAAACAGGTGGCTTTCCGATCCAATTGAGATTATGTTGCCCTCCGATCCGATTAGATATACCTTACCAATTTCCTCAGCAGCAGTTCACCGATCCGAACAGAAGATTCTATCCGACCCGAACCGATATGTTGCTCTGACCCGACCCGAACAACTGCAGCTATCCAATCTAGGTTGTAGTGTCTTCTCCAATCCGAACCGAAGTCTTCTAATTAAAAATGCTCTTCAATGTCTGGTTTCTTGACTTTGTGTTGCCTAGTTCACAAAGTAGGCTAACATATACAATATCACAATAATGTTTTGCATAGAATAATGGGCAAATAAATCTTGGCAAATAACTGTTTTGGAAAAACATCATTGGCAAGTTTTTAATGATGCCACAAGAGAAATTCAGTCCATGCGATGAAACGTTTTTTGGCAAAATGTAAATATATATTTGGCAAGAAAGCTTTCTCTTATTCAAGGAAATATTTCATCAATAATTTCGAAGACTTTTTGGGAAGAAATCAATTCCAGCAAATTTAATTTTGGGCAAGCATATAATCAGTTGTTTTTGGTTCCAATTCAATGCCGAGTGTAATCAAGAAAACAATCAAGGAAGAGCAAATTTAAAATTCAATCAAAGCCGTGGGAAACCAACATTCCATGCAAACGGGGCAAAAAACAACTAGCATGAAAGAAATTATCTTTCCTGAAATTACTCAACCATTTGTGATAATAGCTAATTTTTTTTTAAAGTTTGGATTCACAAGTTTTCAGTTTCACATTCAAAGATAATTTAAGAATAAACACGAAAGCAATTAAAATTCCAAGAAAAATTCACGCAATCAAGGTCAAGTCATTTTCATGAAATCAGAGTTATCTTAAGGATTTTTATAACCCTATAAGAACACATATGATTAGTGGAAAGGGTGATCGAAATCGAGAAAAACCAGATCAACAATTCGAGTGAAAACAGAGAAAATCAATTCAAAATAACTCATGGTTCACATATTTTAAATCGAAGCACCAAAAATATCCAATGATTCAAAGCATTAGAGATTTTATTCAGAACCAAACGTTGAACTCGCGATTTAGGGGATTTTGAAAACTCTATTTCTTGAAGTCGGCCGATATAGAAGAATAGAAGAGGAGCAAGGCTTTTGAGAAAATATACAAAGGCCGGCCTTATTTTTAATTTAGAATTAAAGGGGAGTTTTATATTTATTTTTATTGTATTGTTTTATTCTTTCTCTTGTAAAATTGTCGTATTTGTTTTCTAGTTTTTTGTGCAAAAACTAGGTCGTCTACTTATAGGGTTTTAACTAGCAGTTTTCTAGTGTCTGTAATAACTAGGAGTTTGCTAGTATCTGTAAAAATTAGGGTTTACTAGCTACAAGTTCGTAGCTAAGGGAAATTTGATCTAAGTGATATAGATTAGTCTAGGGTTTTGAGACTAGGATTAAAACAGGAGAAGGGTTTGTAAGCAGGGTCTGTTTTTATTACCTAGTAAAAATCTTAGAAATGCAGCAGCACGCAGGGTTTGCCGAAGCTGGGTAAAAACTGTGTTATTTATTTCTGCATTTATTCTTTATCTATGGCAATCTTGTGACGATCCCAAAATCCGAGGGGCGGTATTAAGGATAATCATTAGGAAATAACACATTAATCATCATAGCAGAGTACAGATAATAGCAGAAACAATAAATAAAATAATTTTACATGAATATGACAGCGGAATCACAACATGTAGGAATATCAGAATAGCATAACGTGGGATATACTTAGTAAAAAGAAAGGGAAGTGATCAGTCATCATCGCCAGAGGCGGAATACATACATGCAGTGACAAAATAAGAATATCAGTCTACATCGCCGAAGGCGGAATACATATACATATCGTGAGAAATACGGAAAGTAAATCAGTCTGCATCGCCAGTGGCGGAATCATAATATACACAGTAATGGCGGAAAATATCTAAGTCATCACTATGAAGTCAGCCTCGCCATGAGCCAAAAGTGCATGCTGTGCAGAACCAAAAACCACCTGTCACCTGTGTACTAGGCTGCCCGTGTGAAAATAAGGGCACCCGCGTTTGCAAAGTGAAACAAACAACGAGTCAGTCATGGGGACTGGTATGAGGAATCCATTTAACAATTAAACAATAGTAATAGCAAATCATAGGACCACGCCACTTTCGCGGAACGGGTTTACTCCAGTGATTGCTAGTGCGTTTAAAACAAGATAAATTCTTTTAAAGACAACGCAATGCTTTTAGAAAGAATGAAGCTATTATAAGACTCAGGTCCCATCACACAATGCAACGCAAGCCGGAGGATAGAGTTTTACCTTATAATAGCCAAATATGCTTGATACGTATAAAGCAAAACCATTTGATATTATTACTAGTGCATATATGTTTTAAAGCAAATAGCATCATAAATATCAATCATAGGCGGCATAGCTACCATATACTATGTCACCATACTAGTACTACAATCAAGTCCGTTATTTCGTATTGGAAATTGGATTTCCGTCATGAGTCGAGGCAAGGGGCAAGCTCCTCTCCGCTTCGAGACACTCTAGCAAATGCCTCAGGATTACGCACACTGGGTAACCCCTGGATGCTTCAGGGCCGGTCCTCACTTACGTTAGAGGATTAGTATTCCTGAACACACGTTTCCCGGTCCTCACAGACCTATAATCGAGGCGCCTCGCATTCCAACAACCACAAAGGTGAAAAGTAGATATATATGTCAGGGCTGGTAAGTCACTGACACCACCATAGCTAGAAAGAAACGTCGTGCTCTCCCTGCAGTCCGTATCCCGTTTTTAACTCATACCGGGGTGTGAGGTTCGCGAATCTACGAAATACACAAAGCTAGGCCACGTAGACCTTGCTTTGATCATCATTCACAAGACTTTGCTTTTCAACAGAAGCCTTGATCACAGCATCTTGGCATGCCACATAGGCAGTCCACTCCATACGATTGATTTCCATCGATATATAACCTCTAAGCTCGTACGTCTCAGAGAAGGGCGTTAAGCAAGAGAATAAATTCTCCGCCGCCAAACAGATATATATTTAACAGAGATCAATCAATATAGAACAAAATCCAATGTCAGACACACAATCCATTTACAAGTCCGTCCTGGGTCTGAACGAAACCGGAGGCGTCAAATTCCTCGTATATCCGTCCAATCAACATACACGTTCAGACGGCTACTACTTCCGTCCCTTTCCGGTAGCTACTCCGGTTAGGAACCTCAGTAGCGCCCATCCAACCGATACGAAGATCGTCGGTCTTGAATCGTCTTTGCATTTTCCAATTCGAATCGCTCGATGAATTATTTGAAATGAGGGTTAGCTCGGCCTTTTCAAATAATTCACGTCATTAGAATTTAAATCGATTCTTTATATGGTTATATTATTCGACATCCATCTTTCAGTTATTTAGTGTTGTTTTCATGTCATACACATACAACCATCAAATATCAAACAATTCAAGCCCAATTGGTTTATTTGCAACCTATGTTGCTTATAATATTTTATAACAATTTTTCGCCATTTTTATTTATTTAAAAATGGCCATATTTAATTAAACGACGTTTCAGGTCGTTTCGTGTCACTGGCGCTGTTTTTCCCTAAATTTGTTTTACACATATCGGAAAATCTAACCGTTGGATTTCTACAAAGTCTATATCAGTGGGAAGATATTCCCAAAGCGAACCCAACGGTTTCAGTTTCGTGAGAATCCGACGGTCGGATCTTCCACACTAGTCGTTTGAAGTTACGGTTTCAATTTACGAACTGCAGCGTCGTAATTCGATTAAATTTAATTATATTTATATATATATAAATATAATCGTTTCTGGCGCTGTTTTTCCTTAATTTTGAATTAAACATTCCAGACAATCCAACCGTTGGATTTTTTCAAGGTTGGTGCCGTTGGAAAGATTATTCCAAGGCGAACCCGACGGTTGAGGTTTCGGGAAAATTCAATGGTCGGATTTCCCGCACTAGTCGTTTGAAATCACGGTTTCAAAATACGAACTGCATGGCCTCGTTTCGTTTTAATTTTATTTATATTTATATATTTATATAAATATAGTTCATTCGATGATTTCTATATCGTTTTTCACTTCAAATATTTTTCTAACACCTTAAATTTTGGAAAAATTTCGCCATAACCTCCCCTGTACCGGGAGCATCGGGAAATCGCAAATAGCGTTCCCGGTCCTTCTAATCTCAAAAAGAAAAAGAAAAAGCCAAGCGGCTAGCCAACAGGCTCAAAATCATCACCCAAACAAATCAGTAAATGTGTACCTATTTGTCGGGCACAAATTTTATTCCTCTTCTCTAGCCCCTTTGCTATAACCTGTTCAATAAATATGCAGGTACATATATATACAGTTCTTATCAATTATCATTTTCTATTCAATTCCATATTTGATTTCTGTTTGGTTTAAAAACACCATTCATTCTAATGTTACATAAATAGGTGCAAATCATTTCATTGGCTAATTAATGAATATTTCAACTCATATATGTTTATTTTGAACAAGTGGCTATTTTTAACATTTCACATTTCAACGATTAAGGCATACAATAAAAATGTGATTTTTATTGTAAAACAATTCATTTCAAAACACTATATTTCTATATAGTTTAAGTTGGTGATAAAATAGGATTTTTATCATCAAACAATTTATTTCAAAATATGAATACCATTCAACACATGAATTTCTAATCAACGAATGAATATCAATTCAACACATGAATGTTTTCTATAGTTTCTATATATAGATAAAAATGTGATTTTTATTATCGAACGGTTTATTTCAAAATATGAATAGCATTCAACACATGAATTTCTAAACAACGAATGAATATCAATTCAACACATGAATGTTTTCTATAGTTTCTATATATAGATAAAAATGTGATTTTTATTATCGAACGGTTTATTTCAAAATATGAATAGCATTCAACACATGAATTTCTAAACAACGAATGAATATCAATTCAACACATGAATGTTTTCTATAGTTTCTATATATAGATAAAAATGTGATTTTTATTATCGAACGGTTTATTTCAAAATATGAATAGCATTCAACACATGAATTTCTAAACAACGAATGAATATCAATTCAACACATGAATGTTTTCTATAGTTTCTATATATAGATAAAAATGTGATTTTTATTATCGAACGGTTTATTTCAAAATATGAATAGCATTCAACACATGAATTTCTAAACAACGAATGAATATCAATTCAACACATGAATGTTTTCTATAGAATGAATAAATATAGTTTAAGCATATGAAAATAATTCAAACACAAGAATATTATTCAAAATTTCGGCAGCATAACGGCAGGGTAGTTACACCGGCACCGTCCCTAGTACGGCTCCTCGCTCTACCTTAAAACCTCGCGGTTTTTGACAATGGGAATCATGCATCTAATTCGCACGCAGGCGGCATGTTTATTTTTATTACATTTCCACAAACTAATCCTATGTGGTTTCAACCAAATATTTTTCAACCACAATTGGGTATTTTTCAACCGCAATCAACCAATATCAATCACAAACAATCCCAAACTATCAATCAATTTTCACAACAATCTCAACCAATAAATATCGTCCATGGTTTGTGGACGAGGGGCGTATATATATATATATATAGATATTTATATATAGCAATTCACTTTCATTTTCAACTCATATATGTTTATTTTAAAATCGAAATTGAAAAGTGAGAGATCCTCACCAATAGCTATCCACTAACACGATTCTTCCTCAATAGAAATCTCGCCTACTTCGCCTTCTTGTTGCTTTCGTTGACTGTATCCTCTACATAGGTAAAAATCGAATTTTTACTAGGTTATTCAATATATAAAGATTGCATTTTGCCTTTGCTATGCAATGTATAAAGATTATATTTTCTTTTTTAAAAATTCAGTTTTAACTCTTTTATAAAAATGCAGTTTTTTTTTTATTCTTTCAAAAATGCAGTTTTTTTCTTCTTTGAAAAATGCAGTTTTTTTCTTTTTAAAAAATGCAGTTTTTTTATTCTTTCAAAAATGCAGTTTTTATCCTTAAAACTAAAAATCAGTTTTTATTTTCTTTTCAAAAAATCAGTTTCTCTTTTATTAAAATGCAGTTTTTTCTTCTTCAAAAATGCAGTTTTTTACTTTTAAAAAAAATGCAGTTTTTTTGTTCTTTCAAAAATGCGGTTTTTTTCTTCTTTCAAAAATGCAGTTTTTTACTTTTTAAAAAATGCAGTTTTTTTATTCTTTCAAAAATGCAGTTTTTATCCTTAAAACTAAAAATCAGTTTTTATTTTCTTTTCAAAAAATCAGTTTCTCTTTTATTAAAATGCAGTTTTTTCTTCTTTCAAAAATGCAGTTTTTTACTTTTTAAAAAATGCAGTTTTTTTATTCTTTCAAAAATGCAGTTTTTATCCTTAAAACTAAAAATTAGTTTTTATTTTCTTTTCAAAAAATCAGTTTCTCTTTTATTAAAATGCAGTTTTTTTCTTCTTTCAAAAATGCAGTTTTTTACTTTTAAAAAAATGCAGTTTTTTTTATTCCTAAAAAAAAAAAGACAGTTTTAAAACTTTATATAAAAAAAACAGTTTTTATAACTTAAAATAAAAATTCAGTTTTATTCTTTTAAAAAAACAAAACAGTTTTTAAATTATATAAAAAATACAGTTTTCAATTCACTGTTAAAACAAAAATAAAAACAAAACAAAATAACTTAAACACTCACCGAGATTTCGAATGGGAGGAGGAGGAGTCGGCGGTGGTCCAGTGGTGCTCGCGATGAGGCGTTCGTGGAGGTTCGCGGCAGGGGTTCGAGGGTTGCTTCGATTCGATGTCGGCGGCGTCTGGAGGGAGGAAGTCTGGCGGTGGGGGCTTCGGCGAAGGGCTCGTCGGCGGGTTGAGGGTCAGGCGGCGCGATTCGATGAACTTAGGGTTTTCTTCTCTTTTTTTTTATTTGTTAACTGATAAATGAATGAGGGATCGGGGGGGGGGGGGGGCAAGCAGAAGAGAAAAGGAGGGATTCTATTTTTTTTTATTATTATTTAATTATTAAATTTTTGCCAAAGGGTTGACTTTTACTTATGACCTCGAAACGAGGTCCACCGCCTGTCGTCCATAGTGTTTTACCCCCATTCCGAACACAATGGGATATGTATCGTAAGCTGGTTTGATCGTTACTATCAGTTTCCGTTGAATTTACAATTTAAATCCTTATATTGAATTTTAAACGTATATTTCAAATTACCGGGGTCACATACTAACTAGAAAAATTCCAGAAAAATATTTTCTAGCTTCGTATTGACGATACGGTCCTAACAAAACTAGTTTCGTCGAATTCTGAGACCGTTTGAAAAATGGCCAATTTCCAGTCGATTAAATTCAATAGAAACTGGTCAAACGCGTTTTCTTTTGCCACGCTCACATATTGATTCGAAAAATTATGAAATTTGAAACCTAGCAATAGTTTGACATCCCGGACCCGACAAAAGTGGTTTCGTCGAATTCCGAGGCCATATGCAAAATATCAATTTTCAAACTGACTTACTATTTCTTAACTCACTAATTTATTGAAATATTCTATTTCAATGGTTCAAATTGCTTTGAAATAATCAATTTAAAAATTTTAAACTGGTTCACATTTTCCGGGTTATTACAATCTCCCCCACTTAAAACTTTTCGTCCTCGAAAAGGAAATAATAGTTAAGCAGGAAATAAAATGTAAATGCAAAGTATTGTAAAGGTACCTTGCACCGGAGTTAGTCAGAGATATCCACTCTGCATTTGGGATAGGCTTGTTTAATGCTTTCCTCAGTTTCCCAAGTACAGTCTCTAGGATCACTACTCCACTGCACTTTGACTAAATGGATCTTTTTCCTCCTTAGCTCTCTGGTTTCTTTGCCAACTATCTTTAATGGATCTCTTTTGAGTGCTAATTCTGGAGTTATGTCAATATCCTGTTGTGCTGCTTCTTCCACAACAAGATCTGGATCATGAACATGTTTTCTGAGTTGAGATACGTGGAACACATTATGTACACCAGGCAACCAATCAGGTAATGATACCCTATATGCAAGAGTTCCAATCCGTTCAAGTATAGGAAAGGGACCAATAAATCTCGGTGCCAACTTTCCAGTCTTGCCAAATCTGATTACCCCTCGCATGGGAGAAACTCTTAAATAAACATAATCGCCAACGGCAAACGATATATCCCTTCTTCTCGCATCAGCATAACTTTTCTGTCGGCTCTGTGCGGTTTTTAATCGCTTCTTAATGGAATCGACTTTATCCGATGCTTCTTGAATCATATCGGGCCCTAACACAAGTCTGTTGCCAGGTTCTACCCAACATGCGGGAGATCTGCACGGTCTACCGTATAGTGCTTCAAATGGGGACATTCCCAAACTTGCTTGATAGCTATTGTTGTAAGAGAATTCTGCTAAATGTAAATGATCTTCCCATAAGCCTCCAAAATCAATAACGCAAGCCCGCAGCAAATCTTCTAAAATTCTATTCACCCGCTCAGTTTGGCCGTCTGTCTGAGGGTGATAAGCGGTGCTTAGATTTAATTTGGTTCCCAATTCTTCTTGGAATGCTTCCCAGAATTTGCTAGTGAACAGGGGATCTCTATCGCTGACTATATTGAGCGGTACTCCATGAAGTTTAACAATTTCTTTGAAGTAAATCTATGCCAGACTTTGAGCCGTTCTGTTGGATCGGACAGGGATAAAATGGGCAGTCTTCGTGAAGCGATTTACGATTACCCATATACTGTCGTTTCCTTTTCTAGTCCGAGGCAAGCCATCGATAAAATCCATCGAAATTTGTTCCCACTTCCATCCTGGAATTTCTAATGGTTGCAATAACCCAGCCAATTTCTGCTGATCACTCTTAACTAGCTGACAAGTGGGGCATCTGCTAACATATAATGAGATATCTCTTTTCATAGCTCTCCATCAGAATGTGCGTTTGATATCGTTATACATTTTGCTCACACCAGGGTGGATACTTAATTTGGATTTGTGGCATTCATCAATTATTTCTCTCCTGAGCTCGGGAAGGTTTGGGATGCAGATTCTACCCTTTAATCTTAGAACTCCCTTGTCATCGAGTCTAAAACTTGTGGATTCACCTCCTTTGACTCTTTGAATGATTCTTTGAATAAATTCATCGTCCTTCTGAAGAATAGTAATCTTATCTTGCAGGGAAGAAGTAATGATAAAACTGGCAATGATTTCATTCTTTCTGCTGAGCGCATCTGCTACAACATTGGCTTTTCGTGGAGTGTATATAATTTCAAAATCGTATGCTGCAAGGAATTCTAACCAACGTTGTTGCCTCAGGTTTAGATCTTTCTGGGTGAAAAGGTATTTCAAGGATTGATGATCGGTAAATAGCTCGAATTTCTCGCCCAGTAAATAATGCCTCCATATTCTTAAAGCGAACACGATAGCTAATAACTCAAGATCATGAGTAGTATAGTTTCTTTCATGCGGCTTTAGTTGACGACTGGCATATGCGATCACTTGGCCTTTTTGCATTAACACTGCTCCTAGCCCTCTAATAGAAGCATCAGTCCATACTGTCAAGTCTTGGTTACCTTCTATTATTGTCAATACCGGAGTGGTTGTCAATTTCAGTTTCAGTTCCTGGAAAGCTTCTTCACATTCGGGAGTCCATTTGAATTTTTCATGCTTCTTTGTAAGCTTTGTCAAAACTCCTGATATCTTTGAAAAATCCTGAACGAATTTCCGATAGTAACTAGCTAACCCAAGGAAACTTCGAACTTCAGTGGGTGTAGTGGGTTGTTTCCAGTTCTGAATCGCTGTAATTTTGCTTGGGTCTACAGCAATTCCTTCCTTTGATACGACGTGGCCAAGGAATTTAACTTCATTCTGCCAGAAGACACACTTAGAAAATTTAGCTTTCAAGACATTTCTTCTTAGAATTTTCAACACTTGTTCTAAATGTTTTGCATGTTCTTCTTCCGACTTAGAGTAGATTAGAATGTCATCGATGAAGACTAGAACAAATTTATTCAACACACCACGGAACACTCTGTTCATAAGATCAACGAAGTATGCCAGAGCGTTGCACAAGCCGAACGGCATTACTAACCATTCGTAGAATAAATCGGGACCCCTGAAGGCTGTCAAAGGAACACAGTCTTCGGCTATACGCAATTGGTGGAAACCTGTAGCTAGGTCCATTCTGGAGAATACGGTTGCTCCATTTAATTGATCTAACAGATCGTCTATTCGGGGCAAAGGATATTTGTTCTTCAGTGTTTGTTTGTTGAGATCCCGGTAATCAACGCAAAGTCTTAGAGTACCGTCTGATTTAGGGACAAATACTACAGCGGCTCCCCATGCTGAAAAGCTTGGTCTGATCAGACCTTTCCAAAGTAATTCTCGGGTTTGGCTACTTAGCTCTTCTTTTTCTTTCGGGGCCATTCTTCTTATTGGATGTACTACTGGTCGAGCATTCGGAATTAGATCAATTCTAAATTCAATTTCTCTTTGCGGCGGTAAGTTTTCTACTTCTTCAAACACATCCGCATAATTTTTCACGACCGGTATCTTTTCTACTGAAGGGGGAGTAATTTCTAAAGAAGACCAAAATTCGGTTCTATTAATTTCTGAGCCTTGGCATGGTATATATATAGGTCCAAGCTTCGTTTCGACTTTAACGATCCTTTCGGCACATCTAACTTCGGCCTTATATTTTGTCAACCAGTCAAGTCCCAGTATAACATCAAATTCGGAAAGGTCCATAACAATCGAATCAAAGGAGAACTTGTAACATGAATAAGAGATAGGCACTCTGCAGTATAAACTGAGACTAACAGAACCTCCTATCGGGTTTTGAACTTTAATCGGTTCCTTTAAAATTCTTTGTTTCAATTTTAACTTGTGTACAATTTTACCAGAAATGAAGCTACGTGATGCACCAGTATCAAAAAGTACAGAAACAGGAATATTTTTAATAGTAAGGGTACCTCCCAAGACATCGGGTTTACCTGATCCATCGGTGGTAGCTGGCGGGGTATTCCCGTCATAAACATGGGCCACTTGTGCGCTCTTCTTTAAAGGACAATTCTTGCTGTAGTGCCCCTTCTTGTGGCAATTGTAGCATTCAACTGAGTCACTGGCCCTTGGCTTCTTTGGGGCTTTGCATACATTAGAGAAATGACCGGGCTTCCAGCAATTGTAGCAGTTTCCTTTCGGGATCTTTGCGGGTTTTTGAGTAGCGGCCGCGGTGATGCTATATTCAGGTTGGTCAGTTGAGGTCTTGCGCTTAATCCCTGCTTGGCTCTTAGCGCGGTCTTGGCTAGCATGCCTCTCATCCATGTCCTCATAGTTGCAAGCCATCTCTACGAGTTCTGTAAAAGAAAGTTTGATGTTGCTCATAGCCCTATCATGGTATTTGCGCTTCAGCCCAAAAATGAATCTCTTATTCTTCGCTTTGTCGGTCAAAACCAACTCTGGAGCATAGCGCGATAGCTGAGTGAACTTATTCAGATAGTCTTGAATAGAGAGGTCTCCCTGCTGGAGATTAGCAAATTGCTCCCGCATCCTCTCAAGAGCTTGTTCTGGCACAAACTTCTCATTGAATAAAGTCTTGAACTGTTCCCAAGTTCGGATAGTACCAGCTGCATCTCCAGAAGTAATGGCGTCCCACCACAGCTCTGCCTCTTCCTGAAGAAGCCAAATGCCAAGTCGGGCTTTGTTGTTAGTTCCCATGCCCATACCTTCGAAGATTTTCTCACAGGTCTTCAGCCAAGCGATAGCTTCGGTCACTGTGCCTGTGCCAGTAAAAGGTTTCCCTCCCAGATTTCGGTATCTCTTTGCCACTTTATCCAACTCAAAGTCTTCTGGTGCTGGTGCCTGAATAATAGGGATCTCTGCAGCTACGGGGATATTCCCCCGTCCTCCTGCTGCATCTCCTCGGCCTCCACGGCCTCCTCTGGCTGCTGCTGCTCGTGTAGCCATCTAAGAATTCTGTATAAGCAAGAAAAGAGTCAAGCTCACAGATTTGATAATTTTCATAAATGATAAAACAAGGAAATACAAGGAAAGATAATGATGATGTACTGATCAAATTGTTTTGCTAATCTGCTTAGCTCATTCTAGGACATTGCTAATCCTATCTCTAATGAGCTACTCGCATTAGAACACTACTGATTCTATTCTGACGAGGTGTTTAATGTGTTAGATCCCAGAACTAAGGTTAACCAAAGCTCTGATACCAACTGTGACGATCTCAAAATCCGAGGGGCGGTATTAAGGATAATCATTAGGAAATAACACATTAATCATCATAGCAGAGTACAGATAATAGCAGAAACAATAAATAAAATAATTTTACATGAATATGACAGCGGAATCACAACATGTAGGAATATCAGAATAGCATAACGTGGGATATACTTAGTAAAAAGAAAGGGAAGTGATCAGTCATCATCGCCAGAGGCGGAATACATACATGCAGTGACAAAATAAGAATATCAGTCTACATCGCCGAAGGCGGAATACATATACATATCGTGAGAAATACGGAAAGTAAATCAGTCTGCATCGCCAGTGGCGGAATCATAATATACACAGTAATGGCGGAAAATATCTAAGTCATCACTATGAAGTCAGCCTCGCCATGAGCCAAAAGTGCATGCTGTGCAGAACCAAAAACCACCTGTCACCTGTGTACTAGGCTGCCCGTGTGAAAATAAGGGCACCCGCGTTTGCAAAGTGAAACAAACAACGAGTCAGTCATGGGGACTGGTATGAGGAATCCATTTAACAATTAAACAATAGTAATAGCAAATCATAGGACCACGCCACTTTCGCGGAACGGGTTTACTCCAGTGATTGCTAGTGCGTTTAAAACAAGATAAATTCTTTTAAAGACAACGCAATGCTTTTAGAAAGAATGAAGCTATTATAAGACTCAGGTCCCATCACACAATGCAACGCAAGCCGGAGGATAGAGTTTTACCTTATAATAGCCAAATATGCTTGATACGTATAAAGCAAAACCATTTGATATTATTACTAGTGCATATATGTTTTAAAGCAAATAGCATCATAAATATCAATCATAGGCGGCATAGCTACCATATACTATGTCACCATACTAGTACTACAATCAAGTCCGTTATTTCGTATTGGAAATTGGATTTCCGTCATGAGTCGAGGCAAGGGGCAAGCTCCTCTCCGCTTCGAGACACTCTAGCAGATGCCTCAGGATTACGCACACTGGGTAACCCCTGGATGCTTCAGGGCCGGTCCTCACTTACGTTAGAGGATTAGTATTCCTGAACACACGTTTCCCGGTCCTTACAGACCTATAATCGAGGCGCCTCGCATTCCAACAACCACAAAGGTGAAAAGTAGATATATATGTCAGGGCTGGTAAGTCACTGACACCACCATAGCTAGAAAGAAACGTCGTGCTCTCCCTGCAGTCCGTATCCCGTTTTTAACTCATACCGGGGTGTGAGGTTCGCGAATCTACGAAATACACAAAGCTAGGCCACGTAGACCTTGCTTTGATCATCATTCACAAGACTTTGCTTTTCAACAGAAGCCTTGATCACAGCATCTTGGCATGCCACATAGGCAGTCCACTCCATACGATTGATTTCCATCGATATATAACCTCTAAGCTCGTACGTCTCAGAGAAAGGCGTTAAGCAAGAGAATAAATTCTCCGCCACCAAACAGATATATATTTAACAGAGATCAATCAATATAGAACAAAATCCAATGTCAGACACACAGTCCATTTACAAGTCCGTCCTGGGTCTGAACGAAACCGGAGGCGTCAAATTCCTCGTATATCCGTCCAATCAACATACACGTTCAGACGGCTACTACTTCCGTCCCTTTCCGGTAGCTACTCCGGTTAGGAACCTCAATAGCGCCCATCCAACCGATACGAAGATCGTCGGTCTTGAATCGTCTTTGCATTTTCCAATTCGAATCGCTCGATGAATTATTTGAAATGAGGGTTAGCTCGGCCTTTTCAAATAATTCACGTCATTAGAATTTAAATCGATTCTTTATATGGTTATATTATTCGACATCCATCTTTCAGTTATTTAGTGTTGTTTTCATGTCATACACATACAACCATCAAATATCAAACAATTCAAGCCCAATTGGTTTATTTGCAACCTATGTTGCTTATAATATTTTATAACAATTTTTCGCCATTTTTATTTATTTAAAAATGGCCATATTTAATTAAACGACGTTTCAGGTCGTTTCGTGTCACTGGCGCTGTTTTTCCCTAAATTTGTTTTACACATATCGGAAAATCTAACCGTTGGATTTCTACAAAGTCTATATCAGTGGGAAGATATTCCCAAAGCGAACCCAACGGTTTCAGTTTCGTGAGAATCCGACGGTCGGATCTTCCACACTAGTCGTTTGAAGTTACGGTTTCAATTTACGAACTGCAGCGTCGTAATTCGATTAAATTTAATTATAGTTATATATATATATAAATATAATCGTTTCTGGCGCTGTTTTTCCTTAATTTTGAATTAAACATTCCAGACAATCCAACCGTTGGATTTTTTCAAGGTTGGTGCCGTTGGAAAGATTATTCCAAGGCGAACCCGACGGTTGAGGTTTCGGGAAAATTCAATGGTCGGATTTCCCGCACTAGTCGTTTGAAATCACGGTTTCAAAATACGAACTGCACGGCCTCGTTTCGTTTTAATTTTATTTATATTTATATATTTATATAAATATAGTTCATTCGATGATTTCTATATCGTTTTTCACTTCAAATATTTTTCTAACACCTTAAATTTTGGAAAAATTTCGCCATAACCTCCCCTGTACCGGGAGCATCGGGAAATCGCAAATAGCGTTCCCGGTCCTTCTAATCTCAAAAAGAAAAAGAAAAAGCCAAGCGGCTAGCCAACAGGCTCAAAATCATCACCCAAACAAATCAGTAAATGTGTACCTATTTGTCGGGCACAAATTTTATTCCTCTTCTCTAGCCCCTTTGCTATAACCTGTTCAATAAATATGCAGGTACATATATATACAGTTCTTATCAATTATCATTTTCTATTCAATTCCATATTTGATTTCTGTTTGGTTTAAAAACACCATTCATTCTAATGTTACATAAATAGGTGCAAATCATTTCATTGGCTAATTAATGAATATTTCAACACATATATGTTTATTTTGAACAAGTGGCTATTTTTAACATTTCACATTTCAACGATTAAGGCATACAATAAAAATGTGATTTTTATTGTAAAACAATTCATTTCAAAACACTATATTTCTATATAGTTTAAGTTGGTGATAAAATAGGATTTTTATCATCAAACAATTTATTTCAAAATATGAATACCATTCAACACATGAATTTCTAATCAACGAATGAATATCAATTCAACACATGAATGTTTTCTATAGTTTCTATATATAGATAAAAATGTGATTTTTATTATCGAACGGTTTATTTCAAAATATGAATAGCATTCAACACATGAATTTCTAAACAACGAATGAATATCAATTCAACACATGAATGTTTTCTATAGTTTCTATATATAGATAAAAATGTGATTTTTATTATCGAACGGTTTATTTCAAAATATGAATAGCATTCAACACATGAATTTCTAAACAACGAATGAATATCAATTCAACACATGAATGTTTTCTATAGTTTCTATGTATAGATAAAAATGTGATTTTTATTATCGAACGGTTTATTTCAAAATATGAATAGCATTCAACACATGAATTTCTAAACAACGAATGAATATCAATTCAACACATGAATGTTTTCTATAGTTTCTATATATAGATAAAAATGTGATTTTTATTATCGAACGGTTTATTTCAAAATATGAATAGCATTCAACACATGAATTTCTAAACAACGAATGAATATCAATTCAACACATGAATGTTTTCTATAGAATGAATAAATATAGTTTAAGCATATGAAAATAATTCAAACACAAGAATATTATTCAAAATTTCGGCAGCATAACGGCAGGGTAGTTACACCGGCACCGTCCCTAGTACGGCTCCTCGCTCTACCTTAAAACCTCGCGGTTTTTGACAATGGGAATCATGCATCTAATTCGCACGCAGGCGGCATGTTTATTTTTATTACATTTCCACAAACTAATCCTATGTGGTTTCAACCAAATATTTTTCAACCACAATTGGGTATTTTTCAACCGCAATCAACCAATATCAATCACAAACAATCCCAAACTATCAATCAATTTTCACAACAATCTCAACCAATAAATATCGTCCATGGTTTGTGGACGAGGGGCGTATATATATATATATAGATATTTATATATAGCAATTCACTTTCATTTTCAACTCATATATGTTTATTTTAAAATCGAAATTGAAAAGTGAGAGATCCTCACCAATAGCTATCCACTAACACGATTCTTCCTCAATAGAAATCTCGCCTACTTCGCCTTCTTGTTGCTTTCGTTGACTGTATCCTCTACATAGGTAAAAATCGAATTTTTACTAGGTTATTCAATATATAAAGATTGCATTTTGCCTTTGCTATGCAATGTATAAAGATTATATTTTCTTTTTTAAAAATTCAGTTTTAACTCTTTTATAAAAATGCAGTTTTTTTTTATTCTTTCAAAAATGCAGTTTTTTTCTTCTTTCAAAAATGCAGTTTTTTACTTTTTAAAAAATGCAGTTTTTTTATTCTTTCAAAAATGCAGTTTTTATCCTTAAAACTAAAAATCAGTTTTTATTTTCTTTTAAAAAAATCAGTTTCTCTTTTATTAAAATGCAGTTTTTTTCTTCTTTCAAAAATGCAGTTTTTTACTTTTAAAAAAAATGCAGTTTTTTTTTGTTCTTTCAAAAATGCAGTTTTTTTCTTCTTTCAAAAATGCAGTTTTTTACTTTTTAAAAAATGCAGTTTTTTTATTCTTTCAAAAATGCAGTTTTTATCCTTAAAACTAAAAATCAGTTTTTATTTTCTTTTCAAAAAATCAGTTTCTCTTTTATTAAAATGCAGTTTTTTTCTTCTTTCAAAAATGCAGTTTTTTACTTTTTAAAAAATGCAGTTTTTTTATTCTTTCAAAAATGCAGTTTTTATCCTTAAAACTAAAAATCAGTTTTTATTTTCTTTTCAAAAAATCAGTTTCTCTTTTATTAAAATGCAGTTTTTTTCTTCTTTCAAAAATGCAGTTTTTTACTTTTAAAAAAATGCAGTTTTTTTTATTCCTAAAAAAAAAAGACAGTTTTAAAACTTTATATAAAAAAAACAGTTTTTATAACTTAAAATAAAAATTCAGTTTTATTCTTTTAAAAAAACAAAACAGTTTTTAAATTATATAAAAAATACAGTTTTCAATTCACTGTTAAAACAAAAATAAAAACAAAACAAAATAACTTAAACACTCACCGAGATTTCGAATGGGAGGAGGAGGAGTCGGCGGTGGTCCAGTGGTGCTCGCGATGAGGCGTTCGTGGAGGTTCGCGGCAGGGGTTCGAGGGTTGCTTCGATTCGATGTCGGCGGCGTCTGGAGGGAGGAAGTCTGGCGGTGGGGGCTTCGGCGAAGGGCTCGTCGGCGGGTTGAGGGTCAGGCGGCGCGATTCGATGAACTTAGGGTTTTCTTCTCTTTTTTTTTTTATTTGTTAACTGATAAATGAATGAGGGATCGGGGGGGGGGGGGGGGGGCAAGCAGAAGAGAAAAGGAGGGATTCTATTTTTTTATTATTATTATTTAATTATTAAATTTTTGCCAAAGGGTTGACTTTTACTTATGACCTCGAAACGAGGTCCACCGCCTGTCGTCCATAGCGTTTTACCCCCATTCCGAACACAATGGGATATGTATCGTAAGCTGGTTTGATCATTACTATCAGTTTCCGTTGAATTTACAATTTAAATCCTTATATTGAATTTTAAACGTACATTTCAAATTACCGGGGTCACATACTAACTAGAAAAATTCCAGAAAAATATTTTCTAGCTTCGTATTGACGATACGGTCCTAACAAAACTAGTTTCGTCGAATTCTGAGACCGTTTGAAAAATGGCCAATTTCCAGTCGATTAAATTCAATAGAAACTGGTCAAACGCGTTTTCTTTTGCCACGCTCACATATTGATTCGAAAAATTATGAAATTTGAAACCTAGCAATAGTTTGACATCCCGGACCCGACAAAAGTGGTTTCGTCGAATTCTGAGGCCATATGCAAAATATCAATTTTCAAACTGACTTACTATTTCTTAACTCACTAATTTATTGAAATATTCTATTTCAATGGTTCAAATTGCTTTGAAATAATCAATTTAAAAATTTTAAACTGGTTCACATTTTCCGGGTTATTACAAATCTGTTCTGTGATATTTTAATATCTTGGATTAATTTAAAATACCCTATTCACCTCTCACTAGGGTTAATCTAGATCCTACAAGTGGTATTAGAGCAGGTGTTTGATTAACTCTGGAGTGATAGTGATCCCTAATTTTCAGTATAGCAAGAGTCAGTCTAGTGATATTTCAATTATTTTCATTGGGATAGATTTTTTAATTTGGAACCGAAAATCGAATTCTATTCAAATTCTATTGATTTTCAATATTGGAATATTATAAAAAATATGGAAGATATGTTGGATAAGAGAAATAAGGTTTTCAATGCTCATGCTATGCATATTATTTATTCCTATCTTGGAAATGATCAATTAAAATTTATCTCTCATTGTTTAACTATGCCGGATACTTGGAAAACTCTCGACAAGTTGTATGGAACAAAAAACTGCTCAAAATTCCAAAATGTCAACTAAAATTCTAATCTATGCTTGAAAGGAGAAACAAATGAAAATTTAGATGGATCAATCGATGGAGACTCAATAGACAATGAGATAGGAAGCTTCTCGTATGAAGATTTAGTTTATATGTGTGCTGATTTGACTAAATCTATTGATAAACTCCAGTTGAAAATTAAATCCCTGAAAATCTAAAAATCTTGAGTTGACCTACAAAAATCATGATTTGGAATTAAAACTTGAAAGCATTAGGCAATTTGAAATTCTAATTGTAAAAATTGTTTGAAATTAAAAACCAATCTCGTTCATCTCAATAAAACTATTCAAATGCTTGAGAATGAAATATTGATCCTAACAGAGAATGGGATTGAGTTATTAAGTTCGAATAATTTTCTACAAAAGGAATTGGATATTTTTCAGACATCTGAAGATTCCAAACATGAAATTTTTGAAAAAGAAAGCCTGTTGAAAACTGAATCTATTTTGATAGAGCTTGAAAACGAGATTGAAAAACTCAAGAGTTATGGGAAACAAAAAATTGAAAAACATTCAGTTTGAACCTGAGATTTTTGAATCTATGACCAAAATCAAATTGCTTGAAAATGAAAATCTGGTTTTGAAAAAAATGATGCTGAAAAGAGAAAGATCAATATTAATCATTGTTCAGATTTGTTGAAAGAAAATTCTGATCTTAAATCCAAAATCAACGACCTTGAATTGAGTATAAAACGTTTTTCAATCAGAGAAAAATCTTTGAATATGCTATTGAAAAATCAAGTCTCTTCAGGTAATAGGAATGGTCTCGGTTTTGAAAAAACAAATGATTTTGAAAATTGGAATGCTTATGATTTTAAAAATCCCTCAAACTGCTTCAAGAAGGATCGTTTTGAAAATTTGAACTCTGGTAATTTCAAAAGGTTTTTGAATCACAAACGAGACAAGATTTGTTTGATAACAATCCATTTAATCCATTTTTGACCCCAAAATAAATAAAGTGAATTTTTCTAAAGCCAAACAGATTTGGGTTCCTAAGGGAACAAAAGTAAATTCTGGTGGATTGTTATACAAACCGACTTGGGTACCGAAAGTCGTGAACAAAATTGTGAGTGGTTTAACAAATTTTGTTAGACCACTCAATCTTCTAAATTGATAGCTATCGGAGGAGGCCGAGGAACCGCTAAGCAAAAGAGAATTGATTTTAAGATGTTACATATCATTATATAATTCTATGTTCCTTGGCCATGATTGTTAAGTTAGAGTTTCAATTGCTTATTTCAATTTCAGGTATGATCTCTAAACTCACATTTTTTTATTCTTTGTTTTTATTTTTCCTGTCTTATTCCTCCTTCTACCTCTTCTATTTTTCTCTTTTGATTTTTCTAATTTTGTTATTCTGATGTGTAATAACTTTGTGGCATGTCTTTTCTTTGTTTATTCCTCCTTCCACCTCTTCTATTTTTCTTTCGCCTATTTCTGATTTAATTTTACACCAAAATATTATTTTTCCCTTTTATTTTGAGTTTCTTAACTTCTAATTGCAGAATCCATGGTTTTTCTGGAAATTCGCTTTATTTGAATAAAACTCTCATGTTTTAATCATTTCCAAATCTTGAATTTAAACTTGTAAATATATGCAATTGTTTTGAAGTTTAATTTTTAATTTTTGAATTTTTAACAGTGCTGAAGCATTCTTGTTATATCTTGAACACTGTTAATTTGAATTCCAAATTTTAAAGATCTGAAAAATTAATGAAATTTCACACACCTCTGCTGTTTTGAGTTTCTTCTAATTCATTTTGGAAAGACTTGAAAATTTATACTCATTACAGCATACAACTATTTTTCAACTATGATGATTTCATTAAACTTTGGATTGGCTTGATTATTCCTGAATTGTTTTTTTACTTGAATCATTGTTTACATCTTGAATTTCATCACTATTCATGATCATCTGTCCTAGGTATTTTGAAATTAGTTGAAATTCTTTGATATTTTCAATCTCACACACTTCTTAGATTTGAAATTTATAATCCTATATGATTGATTATTTGTATCTCAAAATTTACTTTTATTCAAGTGATTTCAAATAAACCGCTTTATTTTTGGATCATGAATATCAAACTTGATGTAAATATACTGAAATATCTCTTTGCTTGTCATAAATAATTGTAAAAAATTCTTTGAAAATCTGGTCTTGAAATTTGCCATTATTGCATGATCATTTGATTTGGTTGTTTGTTTGTTTGAAATCATTTGAAATTATTAATTCGTGAATCTGTCACAAGTCTTGGAACTGAGATTTATATTATGGTGTGATGGATTCATTGAATCTTGAGATTTTCATATTCACTCAAACGATTTAAAATAAACTATATTTTTAATCTTAGGTCATGAATCATCTTATGTGACTGATAGAAATATTTGTGAAAAATTCTCTTAACAAGTCTACTTTGAAATCGACTGTTGTGCTTCTCTGATAAAAGAAATCGCTTTGAAAATGTTTTTAAGTTAATCGTTTGTTTTGATATCATCTGCTGCTCTAATAAAAAGGATCTTTTGAAATGTTTGACTTTGATAAAAATAATTGTTGCTTTGAGAATATGTTCTGATTTGGGTTATTATTTATCTTCTTAAACTTGTCATGAATTTTCAAAAAAAATTCTTATGAAACTTCTTCTGAATGTGGTCCACTGCTATGATTGATGGAATTGGTTTGTAGATTTATGTGCTTGGGCTTTGTGATTGGATACCATTGTCTAAAATACTCTTTGTTTAGCCACCACTGTAATATCTAAATTCTCATCATTAGAGGCAACATGTGGTATCATTTTGGAAGTGCAGAAATTTTTTATTGATCTGATTCTCATTTTGTATATTTTTCCCTCTTGTCTTGTATAAATTTTTGTGATTTTCTCTTGTAATTGATTTTTCAATTTTAAAATCATTTATTGATTATTTATTCAGAAATTGAAATCAATATCCAAAATCAACTTTATTTAGAACTCATTAAAATTATTATCAGATTATTGAAATTATGAAGAGTTGTGACTATAGTATATTTCAAAACAAGAGAAAAATTTATTTAAATTTTCATGTTGATTGAACAGTTATTATAATATCTTTGAATTGGTAGTTTATTTCATGAATATCTTCTTAGTCTATCATCATTCTACCCTCCATCATGATTTTTCATTAATGTGGAGAGTTTAATATTTTTTAAAATCATTTTGAATAAACAATATTTGTGTTGGAATTTTGATTATATTATTTTTCAGAATTAGTGATAATTGAGAATTTTCTGGAATCCTGAAACAGTTAAGCATATTTCATAATGTGATTAATTTAAAAATTTATTTCACAAACCATTTCTGTACCTATCACATTTCTATCATCCATATTGGTTTTATATACCGAGGAATTTTTCTTTTGAAACAGACAATAATTAAAAAAATACAATATTCATAAGTTGTTTATCTAACCTCATTTAAAACTCCAAGCTCTGTTTATGCATGGTTATGAGATTGCTTATTTTAAGTTGCAGCCGACCTCATTTAAAAATCCAAAATCTAGTTATGTGTGGTCATTGTGCTCTTATATAAAAAGGAAAAAGAAAATGAAATAAATGCATTTTTATTTGAAATTCTCCTTGTTGTGTAAAAATCAGCCTATCAATCCATTTTTCTAATTTGTGAAATGTGTTAATATATTATGATATATTATGATTTGTTGATTGATAGTTACTGGGATCTGAGATTATTTGATTGCGTTACTAAAATTTAATTTATAATTGTGGTCCAAATCCATCAATGTTTGTGCTTCATCTTTAAACACTTATTTGAAAATAACTGGAATCGTTATTTTTAAAACTCTCCCCATTTATATAAATTTCATCGTAAATCCATCATTCTAAAAAGTGAAATTTGCCACTAGTTCTTAGAATATTATGATTTTTGTTTGACTGGTTGAGATTTATGATGATCGTTCTTGCTCTTAAGCAGAAATATATTTTTAGTCTATTTTTCATCACTATTTTAGTTTTCTGTATCGTTTTGATGATAACAAAAGGGGGAGAATGGGTTAAGATTTTGATCAATGAGTGGATATTCTTTGAATATTTTAATACTGAAATTTCAATTATTGTTTTTTCACTAATGCACATATATAGGGGGATTTCGTTGTAGGGGGGCATTCTAATAGGGGGAGTTCAATAATTCGCTGTCAAACACATTCATTATAATATTATACTCAATTTCATATACAATGTTTCCTCACTAAAAAACTCAGTTATACAGTCACTCATAATTTAGAGTTGGCGGCGATTGTGTTTGCTCTGAAGATGTGGAGACATTACCTATTGGGAGTTAGATTCGAGTTATTTACGGATCATAAGTTATTGAAGTATCTTTTCTCTCAAAAGGGTTTGAATCTTCAACAACAACGATGGTTGAAGTTTCTGGCATCGTATGACTTTGGTATAGCCTATACTCCTGGCAAAGGCAACGCGGTTGCAGATGCGTTAAGTCGAAGACAAGCAAGTTTGGTAGTGATGTTTTCAGAATGGGAGAGCCTCGAGTATTTGGCAATGTTTGATTTCGGGTTAAGATGCGAGTTTGAACCTGAAATGTAGGCAAGCTTATCGATAAGACCCACTCTCATCAAAAGGATAGGCGAGAGGCAAAAGAGAGATGTAAAGCTTGTCAAGTTTATCCAAAAGTTGGAAAATGAAGGTAAAGAGTTCGAAGTCAATCGAGAAGGTTGGATTCGAAAGCAAGGACAACTAGTTGTTCTTGATGCTGATGGATTAAGGGATGAGGTTTTGAGACAATGTCATCACTCAAAGTTGACAATTCATCCCGGTGGTAATAATATGTATTAGGACATGAAGTGAGTCTGCTATTGGAAAGGTATGAAGCGAGATATTGGAAAGTTTATTTCCAAGTGTATGAACTGTCAGTTGGTGAAAGCAGAACAAAAGAAGCAGAGTGGTTTGCATCAGTCATCAGAAGTTCCTACATTGAAGTGGGTGCAAATATCGATGGATTTTGTCGATGGACTACCTAGAACTAGGGCAGGAAACAAAGGAATTTGGGTCATCGTGGATCAATTGACCAAAAGTGCAAGATTTAATCATGTTAAATCAACTAGGACATTATCGAATTTGGCTGAACTTTATGTGAAATGGATAGTTTGATTCCATGGTATTCCTAAGAGCATAGTAAGCAACCGAGATCCAATTTGTACGAGTGGATTTTGGAAAAGTTTGTAAGAAGCTTTGGGAACTGAGTTGCGCTTGAGTACGGCGTATCATCCCCAAACGGATGGTCAAACCGAAGGGGTTAACCGAGTTTTGGAAGATCTCCTAAGGGATTGTGCGTTATACTTCGGAAGATCATGGGAAGACCATCTACATCTAGCTAAGTTTGCTTATAATAATAACTACCATTCTAGCATTGGGATGGCACCATACGAGGCGTTGTATGGAAGGCCGCGCAATTCTCCAGCATGTTGGTTAGAAACTGGAGATAAGTGGGTACTTAGGCCAGAGATGATTAGAGAAACTCGGGTTGTATGAGACCATTCGACAACGAATGAATGCAGCCCAGGATCGTCAGAAGCGTTATGCTGATAAGCGTCGAAAAGACATGGAATTCATCGTTGGTAGCATGGTTTTCGTGTAGATTTCGCCATTAAAGCATGTGGCTTGATTTGGAAGTAAAGGAATATTGGCTCCTAGGTTTGTTGGACCATTTTCAGTGGTCGAGCGAATTGGAAAGCTTGCATATAGATTGGAGTTACCCGAGAAAATGTTGAACGTGCATAATGTTTTCCATGTGTCGTTTCTACGGAAATTCATGCATGATTCGAATGTGGTGGTATCTCCAGAACAGTACGAAGACCTAGAAGTTGAAACCGCAGTTGCGAAACCTCATAAGCTGCTTTGTATTGTGGGAAATGATATGAAACAACTTAGGAGGAAGACAGTTAAGCTAGTCAAGATACAATGGAGTGAATATGGCGACGATTGTACGTGGGAGGTGGAAGAGAGCATGAAGGCGACTCATCCAGAACTCCTCATCGGTAGGATCCTTTGATATTGTATCATCGTTATATCGTTGTATCTTGTTGTTGTTTGGTAGAATTTCACGTGCTAGGATAAGGCTATGGATGGATGGCTTGAAGGTTGCTAGTTTGGATGATAGAATTGGCTTCTCATGGATGATATGCATGCATAATCGTTGTGATTGCTTGTGTTTTCTTGGAATTTTGGGGACGAAATTCTTAAGGGGAGAAGAGTGTAACAACCCGCATTTAACATATCGGAAGATCATAAAATATTTTTATTTTATTCCATGAGGGCTGGATCATTCTCATCTTTTAATATGTTGCTTATGAGGATGTGAGGCATATCCATAATTTTTACCGATTTTGTTCATGACTATTTTTCCCCTATTAGTCTTGTATAGGGCTTAACTTTTAACTCAGTTCGAATCGGGTAGTGAGACCTGTGCAATTGGAAAGGAAATGATGATTATCTTTCTGTAGAGTGGTCACATTATAGATTTGGCTCAGCAGTTTGGGGGAAATCGCTGTTTTAAGATTTTTTTTTAATTGGTTGTCCAGGTTTTGGGAGCCTAATGGGCTGATTTGTGAAAGGCCCATTAGTGGGCTGATAGACGGGTATAAATAGGGAGTGGCAGATATGAGAAATGGTTTAGATTTTTCATTCTCCTATTTGGTGCCTTGTGCTCCTCCTTCCTCTAACACCTTTCCACCATTTAAATCCAAATCCAAGGAGTGAAATCATATATCTACACCATTGGAGGTTAGATCTACATCAATTGAGGCAAGGATTCATCGGATCAAGGTGTTTGGTGCAATGTGCTTGCTGTCCGGATTCATATTTCATTGATTTTATCTTGTTTTGGAGAATTAGTGAGTGATATGCATCTCTCACATGGATTCAATGAAGTATATGAGTGTTTGTTTATGTTTTTCATCAAATGCAAGTGTTTTTCCACAGATCTATGCATTGGTAAGTCCATTTTCATATAAATCACCTTATGATCTGATTTAGCAAGTTTAGATATGTAATTTCTATGATATTTCATGTGAATATGCAAGTTAGATCAATAGATTTGTTCATATGCACATTTATGGTATTTTGGAAAATTTTACATAATTATTGATGGAATTGTCATATTGAGGATATTGTTGATTTCATATTATGTTTGTGGTCATATTGGATTAATTGGTTGAGTTGGTTTCATCGAACATATCGATTTGGTGAAGTTTTGGTCGAAATTAGAGTTGCATTGAAGGATGAAGGTTTTGGGTATGTGTGGATTAGTCGTGCACACTTGGCTCGGTCATGCATGGGAGTGGGTCGAACAAGGTGTGGATCGAATAGCTAAGGGACCGGGTTGGTCAGTGGGTGAAGAAGATGAGTCGGCCAGGTTATATGGGTCGGCTCGAACATGTGTGGGTCAGTCATGCAGGTGGGTCGACCAGCAAGGACTTGAGCAGCATGACCGGTTGAAAGTTGAAGGGTTGGTCTGGCGGGCTCCTAGGTAGTGTCGATCAGTCTCCCATCTCGTAGGATCGGTCAGCCGGTGTGTTAAAGAGTTTTAAAGCGCTTCTAAACGATGTGGTGAATGGCCTGAATGCTATGGTTCGATGTTGTTGGTGACTTCGATGAGTATCCAGATGAGGATGTTCGAAGTGTTGAATGTGCTCGTTGATCGGTGTGGAACAACGAATGAGGTAACAACTCAAAGGTCATGGGTTGGTGGATAATGGTTGCTCGAGAAGGTTTCTTGGGCTATGAAAAATTGTTGAGTTAGATGACTGGAGATGAGAAAGCCGAGAGGTTATCATTGTTGTAAGTTCTATCAGGCTCAAAGTAGGGGTACGATAGGGGCACCTAAAATACCGGTTGTAGGTCGAGTACCCTGGGTATTGTTGAAAGGCCTAGTTGTAAAGGTTCGACATACACACGTATCATTGAAAGGCATATGGAGTTTATGATAGAACCGGGGTTACCATTAGCCCTTGACATATGGCAAGGTTAGCCTTTCGTACGACTAACGATGGTTTCAAACCAGGATTGGTGGTGATAGCCAGAGTCTGTCATTTATTGATTAATTACCTTGTTTGAACCATATCATGTATATTGTCTAAAGTTGAAGGAGATATTCCTTGGGTGCTTGTCTGATATTGGTTTAGGCCTCTAGGACTTGTGCTTGAGTGATGTTGAGTTCGATTAGGATGGTTTACATAAGATATATAATTTGGATGTCATTAAATCTTTGCCATGATTGAATGGGTGTTCTGGTTTCCATGGATGTATGGTTGGAATGTTGTTGTAAAGGATATCATTGTCCGATGTGGGGAAGAGTGGGTAGAGTTCTTCTCTGGTGTTGTGGGTAGATTAGTATGATTATATATCCATTCTCATATACTTTATTTATGAAGCTTGTTAGTTGTTTTATCACTCACTAAGACTGTTGTCTGACTCAAGGTTTTATGTTCTCTTCTTACTACCTTGGGCTTTTCATTCGGTTGTGGATGGGCAGACTAGGTAGCAGGTGACAGGTGATTAGTGAGGACGATGCTGCCGTGCGAAGGAAAGCAGGAGGCTGGCGTATTACTTTTACTACTATCTAGTATTTTTGTTTCCACTATTTGAGCTTCTCTGTAAGTGTTGTAGTGAGGCCTTATGCATAGATTTGATATTTCCTATGATGTTGAGATAATCTTTTAGGATGTTGTGAAAGTTTGAAAAGTTTTCTATATGGTGCTTCACTACTATTACCCTTGTATATGTTCTATTATATTTAATCTTTGCGCTATGAGTTTTACGACAAGTTCCGAATGAGTTACTTTACCTTGATGATCGTCCATAGCTACCTGGCACACATTTCAGCGCATTATTCATCTTGTTCAGCGCGGGGGCTATGGGCGGTCATCACATTTGGTATCAGAGCTCTAATTAACGATTTTAGCCAAAGTTCAGGGACGTAATCACGTATGAGAGACGTACTTGTAGATTTCAGTTGGATGATTACTATATATATTATCATGTACAGTGGTAGCGGTTGTATTATTTAGCACTTTTTCTTGGACGTGGCTAATTACATTAAAATGCAGATTTAGAATGAGTAGATGACCATCAAGACATGCTGCTAGGGAAGCTAGTGCTGGAGATGGTAATGAAGGGGAACATGACTACCGGGCCATGTTTGAAGCGATGATAGAAGCATGCCTTCGAAGGAACCACGCTGCAGTGGCAGCTACGGTTGATGTTGGAGTCCAAGTGCCTAGAGCTATACAATTTTCAAAGTTGTGCAAAGATTTTTCATCATTGGGAGGGAAACCGATTAGGGAAACTGAACCAATTGAGGATGTCCAGAGGTGGATGGATACTTGTGTTCGAATTTTAAAGGACTTGGGCATTGATGATGCAACAAGAGGAAGCTTGCATCAAGGCAGTTAGAGGCCAGAGCAATGGACTGGTGGAACTCTGTCACACTTGAGACTCCGGAGGAAGAGATCTCATGGGAGCAATTTCAAGCCAAGTTTGAAGTAAAGTTTATCTCCACCTGTTTAAGAGATTTGTGGAGCTTAAAAAGAGTGGTCGCCAAGTTCTTGACTATATTTCTGACTTTGAGGCTTTGGCAAATTATGCTCATTCATATTTGGATACTCCTTATCAAAAGAATAAGAATTTTGTCTTGGGGTTGGATGAATATCTTGGAGATCAACTTGTGGATCACCTCGATGATGGCTTTGAGAAGATCATCGAGAAGGCTTTGAGGCATGAAAGTCTGTTTCTTAAGAAGATGGTTGTTGCTGCAATTAAGGAAGAACAGAAGCCACAACAGGGTGGTAATGATAAGAAGAGGAAGCAACAACAATAGAAAGGAAGAATGGCCAAAAGAAGACTAAGAGTGAGGTGGTTTGGTTTAACTGCCAATAGAAAGGCCATTTTGCTAGTGAGTGCAAGAATTCCAAAGCTGGGAAGAAGTGCTTCAAGTGTGGAAAGCCTAGGGATGAGAAGAAGGACTGTCCAGAATTAGCTAAGGGCAAGCAGGTTGTGAAGGCATATGCTTTGGAAGTCGCGCCATCATCTTCAAGAGCTCTTACTGTAGAGGAAAAGGGAAAGGGTGTCGTCGTCCAAGGTACTCTTTCAGTTAATGGTGTTTCAGTTCGAGTTATGTTTGATATTAGAGCATCGCACTCATTCATTTACAATGGGCTAGTGTGTCGCTTGGGTTTGGAACCTGAAATTTGTTATAGACTGTTGATCGTGACTAATCCATTTGGGGGTTCATCCAGTTTGTGCATGTTGTTCCGTGGTCTAGTGTTGTTGAGTCATGGTTGTTCTTTTTTGTGTGATTGCTTTGTTCTTAACTTTGCTGGGTTTGGGATCATATTGGGCATGGATTGGCTCAAGAGGTATGCGGCAAGAGTGAATTGCAAGAAGCTAGAGGTGAAGGTCGGGGATGTGGAAGGGCGAAAAGTGTTGATTAGATGTAAGCGCGAAGAGGGTGTCATCGTGAGCTACCTATATTCGCTTGGAATTCCACATGAGGACTTGTCATCTGTGCTAATCGCTAACGAGTATGAAGATATCTTTGATGAGGTAAAAGGGTTGTAGCAACATCGTGAGATCGAGTTTAGGATCGATTTGGTCGAGGGTGCTAGACTAATTGTTATGCCTCTTAGGAGGATAGCGCCTAAGGAACAGTGAGAGTTGGAGGTGCAAGTTTGTGATCTTCTGGGGAAGGGATTCATTTGGAGGAGTGTTACCGAATGGGGTGCACTGGTCATGTTTGCGACCAAGGCAGATGGCTCGTTAAGATTGTGTGTGGACTATCGTGAGCTGAACAAGGTGACTAAGAAGAACAAGTATCCGTTTCCAAGGATTGATGACTTGTTCAATCAGCTTCATGAAGCCAAAGTGTTTTCTCAGATGGATTTGGCAACGAGATTTCACCAGTTGAGGGGACAAAGGATAGTATACCAAAGACTGCTTTTAGGACACTATCCGGGTTTTTCGAATGGTTAGTGATGCGATACGGGTTGACTAACGCGCAAGCGTATTTTGTGGATCTTTGAATAGGATATCCAGAGATCAGTTGAACAAGTTCCTACTTGTGTTCATGGATGATATTCTAGTTTATTCTCAGAAGGAGGAAGAACACAAGACTCACTTGAGAGTTGTGTTAGAGATATTGCGGAAGTGTCAGCTGAGAGCTAAGTTTTCCAAGTGTCACTTCTGGAAGAATGAAGTGAGGTTCTTAAGTCATGTGGTTTTTGAAAATGGGATAGCGGTTGACCCCGCTAAAGTAGCAGCAATTCAGGACTAGGATAGGCCTAAGAATGCGACAGATGTAAGAAGTTTCCTTGGGTTGGCTGGTTATTACCGATGGTTTATCAAAGATTTCTCTGAGGTAGCTTGACCGTTGACAGGATTGATGTAGAAGAACCAAGTGTTCACATAGGATGCGAAGTGTGAACAAGCGTTCGAGATCCTGAAGGAGAAATTGACGAGTGCTCCTATGTTGACCATTCCAAGTGGGAATGAAGAGATGGTAGTATAAGTTGATGCATGCGGTACTGGACTTGGAGCAGTATTGATGCAGAAGGATAAGATTGTAGCCTACGCGAGTTGACAGCTAAAGCCGCATGATAAAAACTACCCAACTCATGATTTAGAGTTGGCGGTGATTATGTTTACTCTGAAGATGTGGAGATATTACCTATTGGGAGTTCGATTCGAGTTGTTTACAGATCATAAGTCATTGAAGTATCTTTTCTCCCAAAAGGATTTGAATCTTCGGTAGCAACGACGGTTGGAGTTTCTGGCATCGTATGATTTTGGTATAGCATATACACCTAGCAAAGACAACGCAGTTGCAGATGCGTTAAGTCGAAGACATGCAAGTTTGGGAGCGATGTTTTTAGAATGGGAGAGCCTCGAGTATTTGGCAAGGTTTGATTTCAGGATAAGATGCAAGTTGGAACCTGAAATGTTGGCAAGCTTATCGATAAGACCTACTCTCATCGAAAGGATTGGCAAGAGCCAAAAGAGAGATGTAAAGCTTGTCGATTTTATCCAGAAGCTGGAATCGGAAGGTAAAGAGTTCGAAGTCGATTGAGAAGGTTGGATTCAAAAGCAAGGACAGCTAGTTGTTCCTAATATTGATGGATTGAGGGATGAGGTTGTAGGAGAATGTCATCACTCGAAGTTGACGATTCATCCCGGTGGTAATAAGATGTATCAGGACATGAAGCGAGTCTACTACTAGGAAGGGATGAAGCGGGATATTGGAAAGTTTATTTCCAAGTGTATGAACTGTCAGTTGGTTAAAGCTGAACAGAAGAAGCCGAGTGGTTTGCTTCAGCCATTAGAAGTTCCTACGTGGAAGTGGGAGCAAATATCGATGGATTTTGTCGATGGATTACCTAGAACTTGGGTAGGAAACGAAGGAATTTGGGTCATTGTGGATCGCTTGACCAAAAGTGCAAGATTCATTCCTGCCAAATCAACTAGGACGACATCGAATTTGGATGAACTTTATGTGAAATGGATAGTTCGATTCCATGGTATTCCTACGAGCATAGTAAGTGGCCAAGATCCATTGTTTATGAGTAGATTTTGGAAAAGTTTGCAAGAAGCTTTGGGAATCGAGTTATGCTTGAGTACGGCGTATCATCCCCAAATAGATGGTCAAAACGAAAGGGTTAACCGAGTCTTGGAAGATCTCCTGATGGAATGTGTCTTAAAGTTCGGAGGATCATTGGAAGACCATCTACATCTAGTTGAGTTTGCTTATAATAATAGCTGCTAGTCAAGCATTGGGATGGCACCATACGAGGCATTGTATGGAAGGTCGTGCAATTCTCCAGCATGTTGGTTAGAAACTGGGGATAAGTTGGTACTTGGGCCTGATATGATTGGAGAAACCTCGGATTGTATCGAGATCGTTCGGCAACCAATGAAGGAATCCCAAGATCGTCAGAACATTTAAGCTGATAAGCGTCGAAAATAATTGGAGTTCGACGTTGGTGACATGGTTTTCATGAAGATTTCACTATTAAAACATGTAGCTCGATTCGGAAGTAAAGGAAAGTTGGCTCCTAGGTTTGTTGGACCATTTCCGGTAGTCGAGCGAATTGGAAAGCTCGCATATAGATTGGAGTTACCCAAGAAAATGTCGAATGTGCATAATGTTTTCCGTGTGTCATTTCTACGGAAGTTCGTGCATGATTCGAATGTGGTGGTATCCCCAGAATAGTATGAAGACCTAAAAGTTGAAACCGTTATTGTGAAACCTCGTAAGCCGCTTCGTGTTGTTGGAAATGACACGAAACAACTTAAGAGGAAGACGGTTAAGTTAGTCAAGGAACAATTGAGTGAAGATGGTGACCATTGTATGTAGGAGACGGAACAGAGCATGAGGGCGACTCATCCATAACTCTTCATCGGTAGGATCCTTTGATATCGTATCATTGTTATATCGTTGTATCTTGTTGTTGTTTGGTAGAATTCTGCATGTTAGGATAAGGCTATGGATGCATGGCTTGTGGGTTGCTAGTTTGGATGACAGAATTGGTTTCTCATGGATGATAAGCATGCAGAATTATTGTGATTACTTGTGTTTGCTTGGAATTTCGGGGGCGAAATTCTTAAGAGCGAAAAAATGTAACAGCCCGCATTTTACGTATAAAATATTCTTATTTTATTCCCTAAGGGCTGGACCATTCTATTCTTTTAATATGTTTCTTATGGGGATGTGAGACTTGTCCATAATTTTTACCAATTTTGTTTGTGACCATTTTGCCCTTATCAGTCTTGTACATGCATAACTTTTGACTTAGGTCGAATCAGGTGGTCAAACCAGTGCCATTGGAATGGAAATGATGATTGCCTTTCCGTAAAGTGGTAACATTATAGATTTGACTCAGCAGTTTGGGGGAAATTGCTATTTTAAGGTTTTTCAGTTGGTTGTCCAGGTTTTGGGAGCCTAATGAGCTGATTTGGGGAAGTCCCATTAGTGGCTGATGGAAGGGTATAAATAGGAGTGAGTGATATAGGAAATGGTTTAGATTTTTCATTCTCCCATTTGGTGCCTTGTGCTCCTCCTTCCTCTAACACCTTTCCACCATTAAAATCCAAATCTAAGGAGGGAAATCATAGATCTACACCATTAGAGGCCATATCTACATTAGTTGAGGCAAGGATTCACTGGATCAAGGTGTTTGGTGCGAGCTGCTAGCTGTCCGGATTCATATTTCATTGTTTTTAGCTTGTTTTGGAGAATCAGTGAGTGATATGCATCTCTCACATGGATTCAATGAAGTATGTGAGTCTTTGTTTATGTTTTTCTTCAAATGCAATTGTTTTTCCATAGATCTATCCATTGGTAAGTCTATTTTCATATAGATCACCTTATGATTTGATTTAGCAAGTTTAGATAGGTAATTTCTATGATATTTCATGTGAATCTGCAAGTTAGATCAAAAGATTTGTTTATATGCACATTTATGGTGGTTTTGGAAAATTTTACATAATTATTGATGGAATTATTATATTAATGATAGTGTTGATTTCATATCATGTTGTGATCATATTGGATGAATTGGTTGAGTTGATTTCCTCGAACGTATTAATTTGGCGGAGTTTTGGTCGAAATTGGTGTTGCATTGGAGGATGTAGGTTTGAGTCGAACATGTGTTGATCGGTCATGCACACTTGGCTCGGTCGTGCATGGGTGTGGGACGAACAAGATGTGGGTCGAATAAAGTGTGGGTCGAACAAGGTGTCGGTCGAGCAGGATGTGGGTCGAACAGCTAGGGGACCAGGTCGGTCAGTAGGAGAAGAAGATGAGTCGGCCTGGTTATGTGGGTCGGGTCGAACATATGTGGGCCGATCGTGTCGGTGGGTCAAGCAGCAGGGGCTTGAGTAGCATGACCGGTTGAAAGGTGAAGGGTTAGTCGGGCAGGCTCCTAGGGAGGGTCGGTCGGTCTCCCATCTCATAGGGTCGGTCGGCCGGTGTGTTGAAGAGTTTTAACAGCACTTCTAAACGCTATGGTGAATGGACTGAATGCTGTGGTTCGATGGTGATGGTGACTTCGATGAGTGACCAGATGAGGATGTTCGAAGTGTTGAAGGTGTTCGTTGATCGGCGTAGAACAAAGAATGTGGTGACAACTCAAAGATCGTTAGTTGTTGGATAATGGTTGCTCCAAAAGGTTGTTTGGGCTATGAAAAGTCGTCGAGTTGGATGACTGGAGATGAGAAGCCCGAGTGATTATCGTTGTCGTAAATACTATTAGGCTCAAAGCAGGGGTACGATAGTGGTACCCAAAAGACTGGTTGCAGGTCGAGTACCCTAGGTATCGTTGAAAGACCTAGTTGTCAAGATTGGACATATATACTTATTGTTGAAAGGCGTATGAAGTTTATGCTAGAACTAGTGTTACTATTAGCCCTTGACATATGGCAAGGTTGGCGATCATACGATTAACGATGCTTGCGAAGTAAGATTGGCGGTGATGTCCAGAGTCTGTCATGGTTGATTAGTTTCCTTGTTTGAAACGTCTCATATAGATTGTCCAACATCGAAGGAGATGTTCCTTGGGTTCTTGTCTGATATTGGTTTAAGCCTCTGGGCTTATTCTTGAGGGGTGTTGAGTTCGATTAGGATGGTTTACATAAGATATATAATTTGGATGTCATTAATGCTTTACGATGATTCAATGGGTGTTCTGGTTTCCATGGATGTATGTTTAGAATATTGTTGTAAAGGCTATCACTGTCCGATGTGGGGAAGATAGGGTGGAGTTCTTCTCTGGTGTTGTGGGTAGATTAATATGTTTATCTATCCATTCTCATATACTTTATTGATGAAGTTTGTTAGTTGTTTTATCGCTCACAAAGACTGTTGTCTTACTCAAGGTTTTGTGTTTTCTTCTTATTACCTTGGGCTTTTCATCCGGTTTTGGATGGGCAGACTAGCTAGCAGGTGACAGGTGATTAGCGAGGGCGATGCTGCTGTGCAAAGGTGAGCAGGAGGCTGGCGTATTACTTTTACTACTATCTAGTATTTCAGTTTCTGCTATTTGAGCTGCTCTGTGAGTGTTGTAGTGAGGCCTTATGTATAGACTTGATATTTCCTATTATGTTAGGATAATCTTTCAGGATGTTGTGAAAGTTTGAAAAGTTTGCTATATAATGCTTCACTACTATTACTTGTTGTATATGTTCTATTATATTTTATCCTTATGCTCTGTGTTTTAAGACAGGTTCCGATTGAGTTAATTTACCTTGATGATCGTCCATAGCTACCTGGCACACCTTTCAATGCATTATTCCTCTTGTTCAGTGCGGGAGCTGTGGGCAGTCGTCACATTACCTGTCACAAAAAGAAACATACACAGGGTAATCTGGAACAGAAATAATTCAATATTCTAGCATATATAATTTTTATTTTAAAATTTTATTTGCCTCAGAATTTTGGTGTGTTTCTCATCATTTTTCATAAATTGATCTGATTTTATAGTCATCCATCTGTGTCTAGACAACTTGTGATATTCACAGTGATGCACTGTAAATACCACAAGGCAGACAACTCGGTTGCAGTGTTCACATATATATAATCTGCATGTGCACTATACATGTGTACACATACATTTGTATGTATATACACATATTTTCTATGCAGGGGCAATATGGTTAGAATGGGAAATATATCGATTATGATGTGTTAGGTAAAGCTTGACAACACTAACGTGCCGCAAGTATCCACTAACACACAACAATGCTTATATGAAGCCACATATATATAAACACACACACATATATATATATACACACACATACGTGTATATATCCATATATGTATGCATGCTCAAAACAACAAGCAAAAGGTAGTCAAGATGTACATGCTCGACCATGCACAAATGCACATGGTTCATGCCAATGCAATGCCATGTACAAGTCAGGAAAAACGGTTCAAGTAGTGATCAACAACATTTTTTTTCAGCAAAATCTCATGTGTGCAAACATCAATGTCCAGCAATAGCATAGGCTACAATAGGGTTGTGTCCAGAATTCAAAGAACTTAACAAATGGTTTGGTGCCAAATGAAGCAACATGAAGCAAGTATCACAGTGCCAAAACAGTAATATAAATCAAAGTGGACAAGACCATGTACAAATGAACATGGCTACTCATGTGTTCAAGCAAGTAACACATAACATCGAAATTGCATGAAATTGTACACAACAATATCTCAAATCAACCGAGTATACAAGAGTGATATAAGGTGTGTCTCAAAGTGTTTCAAAGTGATGCTTCAACAATATTTTTCCACTCAAATTAATACAAGCCAACACAATGAACATGTAAGTATGCATGAAAATCTCTCAACGAACTTAAGTGAATTGGTGTTGCATTACAGGACATAGAGCATACCATAGTGTATAAATAGTATAGCAAGGCATGAAGTCGGTTACATGGAACCAAATAAAAATGCCAAAATAATAGCAAGCTACTCGTTTTGTTTCCAGACATTCGTGGCCGATTCATTTTTATTCAAGGCAACAAAAGATTTGGCCTGAAATAAAATGATTCCAGAATTCCAGAAAATCGGTATTGGAAATTATCAAGCATGAAGCATATTTACTTAAACTATACAGTAGCACAATAATGTTTTGCATAGAATAACGGGCAAATAAATCTTGGAAAATAACTGTTTTGGCTAACATTTTGGCAAGTTTTTAATGATTCTGGAAAATAAATTCATTCCATGTGATGAAACATTTTTTTTGCAGAACGTAAATATATATTTGGCAAGAAAGCTTTCTCTTATTCCTGGAAAGATTCCATCAATAATTTCGAAGACTTTTTGAGAAGTATATAGTCAGTTGTTTTCCGGTTCCAATTTAATGTCGAATTTAATAAAGACAACAATCAAGGAAGGGAAAATTTTAAATTTAATCAAAGCCATGGGAAACCAACATTCACAGCAAAAAGGGGCAAAAATAACAAGCATGAAAGAAATTACTTTTCTATAAATTACTTAACCATTTGTGGTAACAACTATTTTTTTAGAAAGTTTGGATTTATAAATTTTCAACTCTACGTTCACAGATAATTCAAAAATAAACACGCTAGCAATTAAAAGCCCAAGAAAAATTCATGCAATCAAGGTAAAGTCATTTTCACGAAATTAGAGTTATCTTAAGGATTTTTATAATCCTATAATAATACATATCATCACAGGCAAGGGTGATCGAAATCGAGAAAAACCAGAGCAACTATTTGATTTGAAAACAGAGAAATCAATTCAAAAAAGTTACTATTTTTTGATCACATATCCCAAATCGAAGCACTTAAATACCCAATGATTCGAAGCATCAGAGATTTGATTCAGAACCAAATGTTAAACTCGCGATTTGGGGGATTTTGAAAACCCTATTTTTTGAAGTCAGCCGACATAGAAGAATAGAGGAGGAGCAAGGGTTTTGAGAAAATATGCAAAGGCCGACCTTATTTTTAATTTAGAATTAAAAGGGGGATTCCTATTTGTTTTTATTGTATTGTTTTATTCTTTCTCTTGTAAAATCATCGTATTTGTTTTCTAGTTTTTTCTATAAAACTAGATCGTCTAGTTATAGGGTTTTAACTAGCATTTTTCTAATGTCTGTAATAACTAGGAATTTACTAATATCTGTAAAAAAAAATAGGGTTTACTAGCTACGGGTTTTTAGCTAGGGGAAATATGATCTTGGGGATATAGATCAGTCTAGGGTTTGAGCATAGGATTTGAACAGGAGCAGGGGTTGCGAGTTTACACGGTTCGTAAGTAGGATCTGTTTTAATACCTAGTAAAAATCTTAGAAATGCAGCAGTAGGCAGGTTTTCCAAAGCTGGGTAAAAACTATATTATTTATTTCTGCATTTATTCTTTATCTGCTGCAATCTGTTCTGTGATATTTTAACATCTCGAGTTAATTTAAGAAACCCTATTCACCCCTCTCTAGGGTTAATCTAGATCCAACATGAGCAAGTCAAAATTTTAGTAGCCCTGAGTCTATGACCATGTAAGTAATAGGTATAACATAAAAAGTTGATAATGGTGAAGCAAATATATTTAAATATTGATTACAATAGTTGTTCCATTGTAAAGTTTAAAGGCAATATTCTCCATATTTATTTGAAACATAGTTAATTTTTATATAGGATAGATGTCATATTTCAGTTGTATAACTGTTACTTGACTTGATGTAAATTATGCAAATAAAGGATGAACAAATTTTTGTGTACGTATACAAATATTTTGTTCTCTTTTCTTCAGCATATTTATGTTCACTTATAGCTCTGTTTTCTTCAAAATGAAACTTCTATTGTCTTCTCAGGCCTTGCGCAACAATGATGATGATGATGACAATGAATCTAACTGGGATGCGAATGATCATGAATTGGACCCTTCACATGATGTGGTTTCTATTCTCTTGAAAGTGGCAATAGCTACAATTTTTGTTTCGACTTAAATCTGGAAACTTCTATTCTGCCGCATCAGCTTCTCTATTAAATTGGTATATATGATATGTTTGATACAATCAGTATCTTGATGTAACATTTTGTAAGCTCTTTGGTTCAACTCTTTTTAACTAACTCGACTTGGTGGACTCAGCTTTATACTTTTAAACCCATGTCGATTAAGGTTCGAAACATTCTGTAACACCCCACCTCCGTTAAGGTCACTCACATAGGAAATTCCTTAACTTTGGTGGAGCATTTTAGTAAACAGAACAGAAACTTACAAGACATATAAAATAGTACTTGAAAAATTCATAACTTTATTTCAACAGAAACCGAAATAAACTTGGTTACATCCTTTCAAATCACATTATCAGAATTCAAGTACAAAATATCAGTCTTGTACAAAAGCCTTCAGAATGCACAGTTTAAAATCATAATCCCCATAGAACTGAAGCTATATAGAGCCAAGCCATACTTTAAGCACTTCAAGCAGAAGAAATCTGGATCAAGTTAAAGTATTCCCTTCTACAAAACCTGGGGGGGAAACGGAAGAATGGAGGCGAAACAACAAGGGTCAGACAAAAAGTCTGGCAAGTCCAGTGATTTTCAGTTATGAACAGATAATAATAACATGACATGAACATAAAACTGGATGAGAGATAGCTGTAATAGATGTAGCAGATATAACAGAAGAACGGAATGATATAAGCTATTGTTTTACACTTCTCTGCACTAATACTCGTATAACAGAATTAGGTGTCACCCTAATGTCTAAACTGAAACAGAAACGGGTATAGAATAATTTAACAGAAATAGAATGCTAATAATGGGCCTTTACTACCTGATCAGAAATAGATTAATCCCTACGGGAACAGAATGTAGAATTAGGTGTACACTAGTAATGGGCCTTTACCACCCGAACAGACGGTACCACGCAGAAACAGACAGGTGTTACCACCCAACAGAAATAGATGATACCAACAGAAACAGACAGAACTAAGTGTACCCTAAAACCCTATCCCAAGCGATCGGCTCCCTAATACATAAATATCATGTGTCGGCCCCACAGTAGGTGTATCACTCCCTAAAGTGACAAACAATTGGCACAGACCTATTTACAGATGTCACGGCGTCTTACATCCTCAGAGGCAGACCAAGATCCATGCACGCACATGACCCGGTTGGAACCCACCATCAACACCCCTCGCCATTATCAGAATGAACCGCTTATAATTAGTTCAGTAAGCGTGCCCGGACCCTACTTACTGTTGGGTCAAAGTTTTGATACCAGAAAGGGTTACTGACTAATATGGGTCCCAAACAACAGATGACATAAGTAATTCCCCTCCTAACCTTGTCTCCCCAGACTAACAGATTTCAGCTTAACTTGTATACAAGTTTCAAACATACAAAATTTAGATTAACTAGTTCACAGATCAGACAACCAAGTTAATAGCTTTTCAGACTAACGGATCGGATGTTCGGATTAACAGGCTTACAGATTAACTGGTTACAGATTAACAAACTTACAGATTAACTGGTTACAAATTATCTAACTTTGTATTGGGCCTACGGATTCACGAAACGGGTTTATCAGATTCATTGGTCCAATTGGTTTAACCTTACCCAACACGTTTTAGACATCATAATTATCTCAGATTTTCATTAATTAAATATTAATGCCCAAACCTCTCACATTAGACTGACAGTTTGCGGCTACTGGTTAGGCCGGTTGGTTCCGGGCAGGATTCTGTCGCAAACTAAGTCTAACCTCGGGTTTCAAGCACGTTATGACTAACTTCTCACATTATAACCTATTGTTTGCGACCACTGGAATATGCCGGGCGGTTCCGGGCAGAATTACGCCGCAAACTCATTATAACCTCGAGTTAGCCATGTTTATCTTTGCGGCAATTAATTAATGATTTACCATTTATACCCACGCCTAATATACATGTCAATTATTCATAGCTAATTCAAATTATGTCAATAACAGACTGAATATCTCAGCTTAATAGATATAGTAGATAACAGATTTTTGCAGATTAGGCGTCTTAACGAATTCAGCAGATTAAGCAAACTAGCAGATTTAGCAGATAACAGATTAGGCATCTCAACAGATTTAGTTTAGCAGATTTGGCATTTTCAACAGACTTAACAAATGATAGATTTCGCAGATGAACAAATCTAGCAGACTAGGCAGTAGAGCAGAACTAACAGATTAAGCAATGTAACAGACTAGCAGATTAGGAAAATATAGCAGAACTAAATAGCAGATTTTATTATTCCTTAAGGTTTCATTGACCCATTTTCCTAATTATAAATTTGGCCTAAGTTTGCATGCCTAAATAATTGTCATGGTTCACAATATGATTATATACCAAATATATCCATCTATTACTATGCATGTCATATATCCCAAAGATCCCTTACTTAGGTGTTTATTTACATTAATAGATACCCTACTTTCATGTAAATCTTTATACCTAAGCCATAATCTTTTTATCACAAATCATATGTTCAATACCCATTTATGTTATAAATACAACATGTCCAGTCATATGTCTCAAATTTATGTTCTAACTACAGTCCATGTTCTTTCCTCAAATCAGTCACCTATTGGTCATGCCCAATTTATGCATCATTCATTTTACTGTCCCAAACAATTTAGCGTAGGTTAATCTCTTATGAGATTGGCTCAGGCTCGTGGTAGCCTGACTATAGAACAGAAAGAGGAAAGACATACAAAATAAGATAGATCTAAACAGAACAGAACAGATATAACCCTCAGATTCAGATTTACAATTCATGTCACAATCATAATTAACGTTTATATCGGAAAATAACTGTACTTCTCTTGTTGGATTCTAAAAGAAAAAGGTGTTGTAGTTGTTCTCTTTTAATCCTAATCAGAATTGGAGGAAGAAGAAGCACAAGTCCTAGCTTAGGTTTCAGCAGAGTAGAGACGCCATTGATTTATTTTTTTAGAGAGGAAGAGAGCAATGGAGGCTAGAGAATTGTACAATAGATTTAGGTTTAGGTTAGGGATGTATATATAGGTGTAGCAATTCATTTCAGCCATCAGATTAACCCTAAAACCGATCCGGACCATCAAAAATCGTCCCTGGTCTTCAAAAACGTGTTCTGGACCGAAACAGGCCGAACAGTTTGACCTGTAGGGGGGAGGTCGACACTATAGTCGACCCCCATGGGGAAGGTCGACTCCCAGGTCGACCCCCTGGTCGACCTGGCCCCCAGGTCGACCCTCAGGTCGACCTGCCCAGTTCTGTGCTGACCGAAACCTTCTGAATCTTCTACAGGCCATAACTTCTTCATCCGGACTCCAATTTTCGAAAACTTGGACTCTATTTCATGCAAAATTTCGAGAGGAACGCAATGGTGATGTCCATTTTACCTAATTCCTGATTCTTAAATTAATTATCCTCATCTTAAATTAATTATCCTCATTTTACTATCTTTTCCGTTACACACATCGTTATCGTACTAATTTTTCTTCTCTTTCATGTATTAATTAATTCTTCTTATGCATTACCATTATTTACCTATCATAAGCATATTTTCATATATTTTATTTCATTTTTAATTATACTTAAAAATTCGGGGTGTTACACATTCTCTGCGAATAATTTATGTTTTTTGGATCTAGGTTAGGAAAGTGGGAAGTTATTTATTGGTCAGTCAATAAACATTTCTGGATATAGATAATGTCACTATATCCGCATTCGCAGATAGAAACAGATGTCGAATAATTATCTTATTTGTTGGCAGTTCGTAAATTAAGAAACGTAAAACGAGAATTTTAATTTATTATAGATATATTCAGTCTGAAAATAAAAATTAATAGATTTGATGATAATTTATGGTCGAGAAGTTGATATGTATTAAATGATATATATTATAACTTACTGACTTATTAAAGAAATAAATGTATATATTTCATTATACTAAATACACATAACATAAACGATAATCTTGACAGATTGAAAATGGGTAATTTTCAAATGTAATTTTTTTGGCAAGGCTGACCGGTTTTTATAGTGATCCGTAACACTATTTATTTAAAATGAAAAGAGAAGTGTAGGAAATTCAGATGACATGCCACAAGCACATCAACCGAAGAATCAAAAGTTCCCATGAGGGGATACCATTGGAAATAACATATTACTCTTACAATTAAGCATACACACATACACTTACATGAGTTTCCACCTAATTTCCTAGTGCAACAAAAGTGCACACCCAGTGTTACCCAGGCGTCTAGCCTTTGTCTAATTGTTCCCTTATTAGTTCTCTTTGTACTATGGGTGAGCGGGGTCTTCAAAGTTTCTTCTCCATGAGGCACATTACTCTTCTCTTTAGGCTCATTCAAAGGCTGTGAAGGGGCCTTATAAGCCTATGCGGTTCCAAGTGCACGTAAATGTTACTCTTTAAAACTATAGCACTGTCACTTTTGGGACTTTGCACATTCCAAAAGCCAGATTTAAAAGGAATGGGTGAGACAAATTTGGCAATTTTTTGCATTGGAGAGGTTGATGTTTGCTTACCTTTGTCCACAGAAGGTTTCAAGTTCTTAAAGGAGTTATAATTCTTTTGCATCAGTTCCATCAAGTCATGCTTTTGTGTGAAGACATCTCCACTCACTTTGTCACTTTCTAGTTCAACTCGTAGCTTTTCAATTAGGTCGGGAACTGACTCACTTGCTTTGGGTACTTGTTCGAAAACTATGTTTTTCTCTTAGCTTTTCCTACCAAGTCAACTTCAAATTAAAGTTGTGGTGAAGGAATCCATCTAGTTGCACATTATCAGCTCTTGTAGCTTCTAATACATTATCAACAACAAGATATTTATGTTCAGAAGGGTTTAAACCTCCAACCGGCCTTTTGTCACTACTTCTTAAGTTAGACACCTATGGTGCCATGCTTACACTTCCAGTGTCATGTTTGATTGCTTCAAACTTCGTAACATCATCCATCAGGTCTTTCAAAGGGTTATGCGTTGCTTGAGAGGGTTAACCTTGTTGCACATTAACGTCTTCCTTTGTACCTTCATTTTCACTACCGACATCCGTTTCCAACATGTTAGCATTGTTGTCCTCTCTCGCACCTGCCTCGCTACTCTCATCATTATGTCTGAAACCATCATAGAACTCATCAAGAGTCCTAAACATATTAGATGTTTCCATATTGAATTTATTACTAAAAATTGCAGCATTGTTAACCTGCATAGTAACTTGCATTTCAGCAAATTTATTCGCAACGGCTTCCTTAAGTTTGCCTTTGTTCCTGTTTACCTTGGTCGGGTTGGCTGCCACTTTAGTGTTCCTTCCATAGACTGAGATTGGGCATTTGGTCTAGCATTAAAATATTGGGAATTAGTACTTGTGTTTTTACCTTTACCCATGTTGGCATTACCATCTCTCTCCAGCACAGTATGTTTCTCTGTAGGCATGTTTCCTCCATAGATACTGCATTTGGAGACATCGTGTCCGAACATACTGCACTTCAAGCAAACTTTGGGTTTCCACATATAGATGACCTTAACCATGTACTCGGAACCATCTGGATAAAGAACTTGAAATTCATGTGGTAACTCATTGTAGGGTGAGATCTCAATCATACATTTCATGTATTACAATTATTCAAGCCTCTCCGTGGAAGTGTCAAGGCTCAAACATTCCCCCACACGTGTAGCTAGCCAACAAATTCCTCTCAACGACCAAGCAAAAAGTTGAACATTAGCCAGTTTAATCCAAACTGGAACCTTAGATATGCCATTCCTAATTGGGTTAAAGGTAGCTGACCACGGTTTAATGATGAAAATTTTGTTTCATATTATTTCTGGATCTGCCTCCATGATTCTTTTCTGATCATCGCTATTAGACAAAAGGAAAAAGAAAACGTTACCGTTGGTCTTGACTTTGATAGATCCAGTTGGTTTCTAGGCTTTTTCCAACTGATTCATGACAACCGTATAGCAAAGAGGTTTGTCAAGGAAGAAGCCGAGGAGGTTGTCGCTCCAGACTTCTTCACCCATGGCGATAATATCTTCAGTGGGTACTAGCCGCTTGTCGTCGAATTTCAAGTTAAAAGAAGGCGGTGCGAATGCAATGTTAAATGTAAATATTTTCCTATTTTCAAATGTATATAATTTCCTAATCTATCAAGTAAGGAATAATGAAGTCAATGTTGAAACCGAAATTGGTCTACAACACCAAAGGTACTTTAGCACTACTTCACCAAATGGTAAGAAGTAGAAAGTGGAGCCATGAAAAATAAAAGTAAGTAAAAAACACAAGAATTTTATAGTGGTTCGAACTAGAATAGATCTACGTCCATCTTGGCAAGAGTTTTTATTATCATTTTGAGATTTACAAGGCTTGGATTATCTCTAAGTACATTCATTCTCTCTTTAATTTAAGGAATTCACTTTAATCTTCACAAATCATGGATGGAATGGTTGAATCTTTCTAATGTGCGAGGAATATGGAGGAAGATCTACAATCTCTTAGACACCGGAGTGATTTTGGCGGATTCCATGGCGGATTTGTCTTTAGATCTTTGCTTGTAGATGATGAACAGAATTAGAATTGCTTAAGAATGAAGGAAGAATAGCTTCACTAGCACTTCGTGGTGGCCAAAGTTCGATCCCATTAATGGTGGAAGAATCAAGGTGTATATAGGTGGAGAACAAATGAAGTGGTGCGCTGAAATCTATGTGTGCAGGTTAGGGGTCGCACGTGCAGCTAATTATGAAAATGCCACTGCCATCCGTTGCCAGTTGTCCTTGAATGACCGACCCTGCACGAGAGACTTTCATGAGCGAGCGTTCCTTTGTTGTGTAGGTCATGTTGTGCTTGAGCCACGTCGTGTTCAACCCCTTCTCGTTTGTACAAACCCTTGTACGCGCGAGCCGTTATACATGCAAGCCCTTCCTTGTGTGACCAACCAATACCTTGAACGACCCGGTATGATGTGCGACCCAAGAGGCGAACGACCCCTCTTGTGATTGGACACATGACCAATATGAAATGGTGCACGAACCACGATGATGCTCGATCCTGTGATGATGTGCGACCCTTCTATGGTGTTTGAGCCATGTTAATGCACACTCCATTATATTGATGATAGATTCAATCTATAAACATGTGTATAATTTTTAATGGATAAACATTTTCCCCTCGAAGTTTGTAAATTTTGATATGCAAAAGATTACAAGCTTCGAAATGATTGATTATAGCACAACTTGATGAATTGAATCTGGTTTTACATAGGATAGTTGCATGTACCATGACCGGGTTACTCTTGCACACATGTCACGATAGGTCAGTCGCACTGATATACGAATAAACGAGCTATGGGTCGAGCGAGTCCACTGGGTTGAACCAACCAAATGGGTCGAACACTCCATCTTGATCCAGTTGTGCATAATTATGATCGACCGAGTTCATATGTATTCTCATGGGTCGTGCGAGCCTACTAGCCTGTTCATTTTCTTGGCTTTATATTATCCTTCAATCCTCATTTCTGCACTTCATTTTATCTTATTGAAGGGAGTTACTTTAATGAGGGTTGTGCTATTCTTAAGAACTTCGCACCTCCCGTAATTAATTCTTCGTAAATTCCAATCAAATCCGCTTATTGATCATCATAAACTTTAAGTCTGTCGGTTGCACTCGATTTCTATAGTAAAACATGGTCAATTTCGGATTGAATTGGAGAAATCTACTCTGACTGAAGTGCGTTGTTTGTAGTAGGTAATTTTCTCTTTTCAATATTATCGAATTGTCCTGTTGAGATCTAGGGTTTTGTACGAAAATGATTTGGGTACAGTTTATATTAGAATTGAATTTTCTAGTAATTTCTGGGATTGTAATGACTGGAAATTGAAATGGATTGAATTGGATTGGGTTAAATGTTATGTATGAATGATTCGAATTACATAAGTTCTTTAAATTCTGATTTGAATTGTATGCCTATGACATGTTCGATGAAATGCCCGAGAGTCGAAACCTTGTATCTTTTGTTGTAGATTGTGTGCCAATACTTTAAAGTTTGATGCACATTCTCTCTGACAAGCTATGTGTATTGAATCAGCCCCTAATGTAGCAATACTTTGAGTTAATTTGACGCTTTGACTTGCTTTGGTTTCGCCTCAGTATAAACACTTTGATTTTGAAGACAATCTTTGTGCATTAACCAACATTTGAACCCATATCACTGTGTTTTACATAGTACCATGCTTTGTTTTTACTGATGACACTGGCTTACTGAAACAGTTTCTAGTATCTCTCAAATTTTAACCATTGCGATGATAACTTTTCATTTAAATGATACTTTGAGTTGCTTTTTGTTGCGTGGAAACTTGGACTTGGATCAGCCTTTGATGCACGACATAAACCTGTAGTGATTTATTGTGCCTACTCGTCCCAATATAGGTCATTCTGCTCAACCTGACGTGGGTCGTTCCTTCTCAACCCTTATGTGGGATCGGTCATGCACGACCTAGTCAGGTTCGGTCACGTACGACCTTCTTGAGTCGGCACGCACAATGTTGCTCTGCCTAAGTCAATCGTTCATGACTTTGGTATGTTTGCTTGACCCATTGAGGAGTCGTTCCTGGTCGATCTGGTACAGGTTGTTCCTGCTCGACCCTTATGTAGGGTCGGTCACACACGACATTGTTCTGGTCGATCACGTTCGATCCAGGCTTGGGTTTGTTCAAGCTCGAACTTGGCTAGGTCATTCCTGCTTGACCCTTTATGGGTTGTACATGCACAACTTTGTTTGGTTCGACTTTTATCGGATCGTTCACATTCGATCTTAGCTAGGTCATTCCTGCTCGACCCTCTCAGGTCCGGTCATGCACGACCTTGTTTAGTTCGTTCATGCTCGACCTCCATTGGTTTGTTGAGGTCAGAGCTTTTATTGATCATCAAACCATTTTGTTGCACTAACTTGTAACAGTAAAAAATTAGTAATAATCGTGCAATGCAACTTATTACTCGGACTGAACGACATAATCATAGAGAATTGTTTTTTATTTAACCATTTGTAGTTAAACTAATAATTTCTTGCATGAGTATGTCGCTTCAGAAATTACCATTTAAACAAACTTTATAGTTAATTAACTAGTTCATACTGATTATAGTCCCTGATCATTGCACATATGATTATGTGCATCGTTCCTTTTGAGTTAGGAAGCACATAACTATAGTTTATTTTTCCAAATGCAATTACCTGTGTAGAGATGGTAACTAGGCAACAAACACACCAAAACCTTGAAGAATCAGCTAGTGAAACTGAATCTTCCATTCAGGTCACTGAGACCACCTCAACTTTTATTCCCGGGGTAAATGTCAACTAGGATTTCCCTCAGTCCCAGTCTCTTGCCAATGCTCTTATTGAGTTGCATGAGACGACACTTACCTTTAATTTATACCAGCTAATGAGTGCATAGTTCAGAATCTCAGAAAAAGATGAGGCTAAATTCCTAGGAAAGGGTGACCTAGCCGATCGTCCCCCTACCGGGTATGTAACTAGTTAATCGTCACATGCTATTAAGTTGAGCAGTTCCTCCTTTCAACTCTTATTTAGAATCGATCCTTTGACGGCTTGCTATCGCACCATATCAATTACACCCAAATGGTTATTTTATCGTAATGGTAATTTATGTACTTTTTATGAGAGTTAAGCAGCGCGTGCCTACATTTATGGATATTTGTTCTCTATATGCCTTTAGAAGGTGGAAGAAGGATCGTCCGTAAAATATATTTGTTGAAAGTCGGGGTTCCAAAATCATTACAAACTTGGTAGAGAGTCTTCGAGGGTTTCCAAGCCAATATTTCTATGTTCGGTGCCTAGGAAACTTTTATGGCCAGTGGATGGAAGGAGGTGAGCACATTCATTCACGTGTAACCTTTCGTTTGTTTTTCCTTTTGAAGTTTGATTCTTAATTCTATTCTCATTTTACACAAATCCCCTCTGAACGAGAAACTGCACTCAATCAAGATTTCCTTAAGTCTTTAATAGTCGTTCCAGAGAATGAGAGGAGCAGGAAGTTTTTACTTACAGAAGGATTTCTGCGTCAGTATAATGGTCTCTTATACTAGATCCAACCAATAAGAAAATTTCTTTAAAGAAGTGTTCAGACTTTGCCAGTGATAGTAAAACCCCTGCAAAATCTCCACAACCTCTAATTAACAAAGAAGCATTCATTCACCGCGAAGGTAAACAAATTGTGGAAGGTGAATCCACCTTAGGGTATGAAACAATCTCTGAGAAAATAGTCGAGGATTCCATTCTCCTAATTGTTCAGGAGGAGAGCACTGCAAATACCTTCAAAAATTTGAGCGACTTAAGCCCAGCTAAGGATTTTATTCAAGGCAATACCATAACCTCGAATCCAGAGTCTAATGTGGAAATAGATATGGCTTTAGCTCAACCGCCTGAAAAAACACTTGATTTAGACATGCCACTTGATAGCGGTTTATTACTAGACGTGTACCAGAAGATACCCTATACATTTTACGAAAACATATCATAAGCTCTATAATTAGCCGCAACACTTTCTATTTCACATATTGAAATTCTATTTTAACTTTTTCCATGTACTAAAATGAGACATTCACTTTATAAGTGCTTCGAGCAGAGAACAAGTGATTTTGATCCAAAGCTCCTTCTGAGATCCCATCGTTCTCAGCCTTCTCAACAATTTCAAGACCCCCACCATTCTCGGTTTTCTCATCAGTCTCGACAAACTTTTGAACATATTTTAACCGAAGAGCACAGGAAGCGGAGATACGATGATGTGGAAGTGCTGGATAGAAGGAAAAAAGAGGAGGAGGAGCTCCAGAAGAAGCAGGAAGAAAAGAAGCAGGGGGACCGAGACCGAGATAGGGGCGATTCTCATAAACGCCATAAGTGACATGAATTCCCCGACCATAGTATTCATCTTTCTTCCGATCATCCATCTCCAGCTCCTCCATACATTGTTCCGATTCAAGCCCATATCCAGGAAATCATTACTAGGCTTCCCTATGATATTAGGTTGGCGAACTTGATGCTTGCCCAATGGTTCAAAGGCTGGGACTTAAGAGGAATGTATTTTGACTTGGACCTGCATCTAAACAATAGGCATGATATACTTGAAGAGTTGGCTAGCATGAAAAGTAGTATGCTCACTCAATATGATGTCTCTAGGAGTCAACTTGAGACCCGGTTAGATATGTTGAGCAACAGTGCCGACAAATAGCTAGGTGCCTAGTACGCATTTGCCCATGACCTCCAAAGACTTAACACATTCAAGCTTGACCAAATTGAAACATTGGAAATGATAAAGCTGCATTAGTTCAAGCATTTAAGTCTAAGGATTTCACTCAGGGCTTAGAACCTGAGAACCCAAAGCTTAAAGAAGAACACACAGCTGCCAAACAAAGAGAGGAAACACTAATGGAAAAGGTCCAAGAAGCTGAAAATTCCCGACAGACTATTGAGTCCCAATTAGCTACGGAAAAGGAAGCTTCTATAGACCATGAGCAAGAGAAAACAACTCTTTAAGCAAGAATTTCTTCTTAGAGCATGGCACTTTCTATGCTAGATGCAAGGATTGAAACCCTAGAGGAGGATAAATCCAAACTGGTGGATACTCTTAGAAAGAGGAGGGCTAAGAACGATGAAACTTTATTCAGCTTTTTTGTCCTTAGTGTTATGAGCCATGGGAGCCTTCATTATTTAGGAAACGGCTTTTCATGGACTTTAGCCCTTGTTTGGGAGAAAGTGCTTGAATATACTGAAGGTAGAGATGAAAATCCTCTAGAATGATCTATTAGAAGATGAGGACTGCACTGCTTTGGCTGGGGGCAAGAAGGTACTTGCAGATGAGCGAGCTCAAGCCTCCAAGGAGAAAGCTTCAGATACCTCTACTGTTCATGCCTATACTAGCCTTGCCACTGTCAAAGCTTCAGGTTCTCAAACTACTACTGCTACTTATACTGATAAGGACATTACTTAGGAACGTCCTATTAAGGATCGTATCGTCAAGAAAGACACTGTCGAGCAGTATGCAAGGGATTACAAGGGAAATGAAGATTATGCCTTGAATTAGATGATTATGAAATCGAGCAGATAAATCTGCAAACCCTAGGTAATACTAATATTCATCAAACCATGCCAAATTTGGATTATCTTTTTTCTTCACCGGGGTTTGTCGCATTTCATGCTCACTGTTCATATGTACTAGGTTTGGCTCTGTCACCTCTTCCTCTTACTGATGCCACCACCATTCAAGCTACTGTTACTAACTCGATCTTAATATCAACCAATATTGCCCCGCACATCACTCATACCCCAGGTGATACTATCGATCTTACTGTTACTTCATGTAATCTAGAAGCTATTGATTACAATTATAGTGATGATGAAGATGAAATTTGGGATACTAAGGCTCTGTCTACTTTGAAACGCAGGAAAACACACTGTGAAAAAGCTAGGACTTATTAATTCATCTTCTCTTAAGGGCCTCTATGGAAACAAAGAAGCAAAAGATGGAAGCCAGACAGCTGATACAACTCCCCCTTCCTCCATTAATCAGTCTTCAAGATCTAACGATGGGAAGAAGAAGAAGAAGTATTTCTGGCGATTCCCAAGCTTTGGCTTCTATTTGTTTCCTTTCTTGTATTCGGATCGGTTGTATTATGTGAGTGCCCTTGCTTACAACTCTATGTTACTTGGTGTTTGAAACTTGTATATGAAACTCGTGATCGGCATTTGGCATTTGTATACTGTATCCTTTTATTCATTTTAGTCATAATTTTTATTTGCACCCTGTACTCGCACACTACACTTGTATTACAAACACTTTGATGACTATGAGGTTGTGACGAACTTATGGTATGTAGAGTTAGCATATTTAGTTTGTTTTAATGCTGTGATTATGCCTCCACACCGAAGTTCGTCACAATCTCTTTAGGATGGAAACAATTAACTTTGCTGAATTCTCTTCGTTTCAGTTGGAATGCTGGAAGCTCTTGTTCCATTAACTAAGGCTTTTGACTTTATTATTGGATTTTGAGCTTCTTGGCTTGCCTAGCGATGAAATTCAGTTTGGTTGGTTGATTCATGCCATTTTTACTGTGCCTTTGCTTGAGAGTCTTATATTTATACGATATTCAATCATGCTTCTCGCTAACATGGCAGTCCAGGCTTTTCGAAGATTAGATTTGAATACATGTCCCCGGGGAGGTCTTGGTTTTTATGCCTTCAAAGAGGTTTTTTACCCAGTATATGTCGCAATCGAGTCAGGTATTAATGACACTGACGATCGACAGAGCTCCACCAAAGAGGTTTTTTGAATCCGCTAATAACCGAATTTAGAAGACCCGGCTTCCGGTCGGATGCCCCCGCAGATGTCTTTTAAGTCCGCCAGTAACCGAATTCGGAAGACCCGGCTTCTGGTCAAATGCCCCCGTAGAGGTCTTATGAGTCCATTGGTAACTGAATTTGGAAGACCCGAATTCTGACCGGATTTCTCCGTAGAGGTCTTTTGAGTCCGTCGGTAACCTAATTTGGAAGACCTAGCTTTTGGTCGGATGCAACCGTAGAGGTCTTTTAAGTCCGTCAATAACCGAATTTGGTAGACCTGGCTTTTGGTCAAAGAGGCCCCCATAGAGGTCTTTTGAGTCCGCTAGTAACTGAATTTGGAAGACCCGGCTTTTGGTTTGATTCCCCCATAGATGTCATTTGAGTCCATTAGTAAGTGAATTTGGAAGACCCGGCTTCTGGTTGGATATCCCCATAGATGTCTTTTTCCTTCAAAGAGGTCTTTTGTTTGGGGCTGCATCGTTTCACGGTGCGGATGCTAGTTCATTTATCATATTTTATTACGTTTTGCAGAACTAGGGTCCTGAACCTTGTAATTAAGAAGGTGCCCCTACGGTGAAACTGACAACTTAGCCCGTAGTCTGAACGTTGCATCATTTGACTGTTCGGCTCTTGGTGTCCCTTACTCGCAAGGTTGTGCTTCACACCTTCGGATTTTTTGCGAATGATGTTTAGAGCATTAGGCACTTGAGTTGTCCCAGTCGGGATATGCTGTAGTGGTCACCAGACTTTATAGGTTATGGATGTGTCAACACTCTTTCTAGGGGCCTGCAATCTAAATTGAATTTTAGCAACTTGTAAATAATTAACAAGAATTTGCAAATGTACGATTCAGGCAATAAAGGTAATTTATTTCATTATTAAGTACAAAGTTTGTCCGCTATACTTGCAGAATATTTACAACTTTTAAAAGGCATATAAAAGAAATTTCAAGGAAAGTATCGACGAAGGTGAATGCTGTTCCAGGCTCTAGGAATTTCAATTTCATCCTTCGTCTTTAGTTTGAAGGAGCCATCTAAGAGCTTTTGGCATATTATGTAAGGTCCTTCCCAGTTGGCTCCGAAAACACCAGTTTCTATCAATACTCTTTTTAGAACAAGGTCCCCAATTTCAAAGGTCTTTTGTCTGACTTTAGAATTGAAATGTCTAGCAACCTATCTTTGATGAGCAGCGATTTTGAGTTTTGCTTCTCTCCTTCTTTCTTCGAGACTAGTGCTTCAAGTTGCAACTTCTTGTTCTCCTATTGATTGAAGTGGATTATGCGGTGAGTGGGAACTTCCAGCTCTACCGGAATCATGGCTTCAGTTCCAAATGCAAGGGAGAATGGAGTGTGCCCAGTCATAGTTTTATGAGTTATATGGTATGCCCATAGTGCAAATGGAAGCTCTTCTACCCAACCACATTTAGCTTTCTCAAGGCATTTCTTAGTGGTTGAATTTATGATTTTATTTACTGCTTCAACTTACCTGTTTTCCTACGGATGAGCAACAACAGTAAAACTCTATTTAATCTTGTATTTGTCACATAAATTCTTAAACCCATAGCTTTCGAATTGAGTTCCATTGTCTACGACTATTTTTTGTGGCACACCAAATCTGCAAATGATGTTCTTTTAGACAAATTTGATAACTTTCTTCAAGTTGATGGTGGCCAGTGGTTCCGCTTCAGCCCACTTGGTGAAATAATCAATGGTTACAATGGCGTACTTCATGTTTGACTTGGCTATAGGTAAAGCTCCGATCAGATCGATGCCCCAGACAGAAAATGGCCATGGACTGACTATCTGGGTCAATTCTATAGGTGATGCTCTTGGAATCTTTGCGAATCTCTGGCATATGCCACACTTTTTAGCATAGGTCATAGCATCTAGGTTCACATCTAGCCAAAAGTAGCCATATCGCAGTACTTTCTTGGCCAATATCTTTCCGCCTATGTGTCCCCCACATTCACCCTCTTGTAATTTTGCAAAGATTGCTTTTGATTCTTCTTTAGTCATGCATCAAAGCAAGGGCATGGAAAAGCCTCGTCTGTACAGTCTTCCATCTTTGATGAGATACAATGGAGCTTTACGCAAAAAAATTTGTTGCTTCTTAGAATCCTCTGGAAGTGTCCCGTTGAGCAGATACTCTTTGAACGGTGTTATCCATGAGATTGATTCTTCATCAGCTTGCATGACCCAATCGATTTATGCATCTTCGATACTGGATTTTAAAAGAACTTCAACGGGCACCAATCCCAATATCTGAGCTTCTCCGGAACTGGCACGTTTGGCGAGTGGATCAGATTTAATGTTTTCCTCTCTTGGAATGTGGGATATTGTGCAGTAATCAAGGTCATCGAGTAGTTCTAAAGACATAGAAATATAAGCAGGAAGATTTCTGCCCTTGGCTTGGAATTCTCCTCAGACTTGATATACCACTATTTGCGAGTCGCTGAGAATCTAAGGGATTTCAAGTTCAACTCTTTTGCTAACTTCAATCCTGCAATTAGAACCTCATACTCGGCTTCATTGTTGGTTGAAGGGAATTCCAGTCTTAAAGCATAGCATAAAGGATGGACTTTAGGAGTTTCTAAAATCCCCCCTGCCCCCGAGCAGTAATCATTTTTGAACCCAGCAATAAACAACTTCCATCTCACAATTGATTCAACTGGTTCTTCCTTTTCTTTCCCTCTATCTATTAATTCAGCGATGAAATCGGCTAAAGCCTGCCCATTTATCGCTCTTCGAGGATGATAAGTGATGTCGTATTGGATAAGCTCAATATTCCACTTCAGCAATCTTCCTGAAGTTTCCAGGTAGAAGAGAACTTGCTTTAGCGATTGATCGGTAAGAATTTTGATAGAGTTGGCTTGGAAGTATGGCCTTAGCTTCTTTGAGGTGATGAGCAGACAATATGCAAGCTCTCCAATTTGGAATAGTTCAACTCTGCCCCAGCAAGCCTTTTGCTGATGTAGTACATTAGCCATTGAACCTTCGAATCATCCTGGACAAGTGCAGTGCTTAATGTGTGAGATTAGTAACCAAGTATAGGAACAATTCTTCTCCATCTTTAGGTTTTGATAGCATTGGTGGTGACTCCATGTGTTGAATTAACTCTTCGAAGGCTGCTTGGCATTCAGAATTCCATTGGAAATCTTTCTTTCCTTTCTTCAAAGTATCAAAGAGTAGAATGCACCGATCTGTAGCCTTTGAGATAAATCGACTCAGCGCAGTTACGTTCCCATTAAGACTTTGAAGTTCTCTCTTTGTTCTGGAAGCTCACATTTCTCGTAGAGCTCTAAATTGAGCGAGATTGGCCTCTATGCCCCTGACATTGACAATGAATCCGAGGTACTTTCCTTATGCGACTTCGAATGAACATTTGAGTGGATTCAGCTTCACTCCAAACTTCCTGAGGAAATGGAACATTTCCACCAAGTTCTCTAAGTGATCGTTAGTTTTCTTTGATTTTACCATCATATCGTCCACGTAGACTTCCATTGTTTTCCCAATTTGTGATTTGAATATGGAATTTACAAGGCGCTAGTACGTTGTCCTTGCGTTTTTCATTCCAAACGGCATGACCTTGTAGAAATATAAGCCCCTATCTGTTATGAAACTTGTGTTTTCTTCATCTGGCATAAAAATCATTATATGATTATAACCAGAGTAGGCGTCCATGAAAGATAAGAGTTCATGCCCTGTTGTCACATCAAAAGTTGATCAATTCTAGGCAGTTCGAAGCTATGAACAATCGATGCAAACCGTCCATTTTCCATTGGACTTTTTCACAAGGACTGGATTAGAGACCCGGTCAGGATATTTGTATTCTATTATGAAATCATTCTTCATCAATATGTCCACCTCTTCTTTGAGAGCTTGGGTTCTTTCAATTCCTCTAGGTCATCTTTTTTTCTTCACCGGTTTTACTCTTGCGTCTATATTTAGTTTATGGACTATTACATGAGGAGGTATTCCACACATATTTGAGTGCCTCCAAGTGAAAACATTCAAGTTTTATTTTAGAAACATAGTTCACTCCTTTTGCAAGTTTAGGCCGAGCTAAGAGCCTATCTTTAAGACCTTATCTGGATCATCATTGTGAATTGGCATTAGGATTGTAGCTTCAGTTAGTGTCGAACATCCTTCCCTTGCTGACCTTTCTGAGATCCATTTCTTTTTGCGCTACGCTGTGTTTACCATTATAATATCCCCGCCTTAGTTGCTATAAGGCGGTGTCTCAAATGTGAAGCATAGCCTCCACACTCTTTCCCTTATCCTTCTTTTTTGCTTCGGCCAGTTCAACCATATAGCACTCTTTGGCTGCTCTATGATCTTCTTTTACCATGCCAACTCCATTTTCTATTGGAAATTTCATGGTCATACACCATGGAGCTAGCGCAATTTTGAACCTAGCCAGAGCAGGTCTTCTAAGAAAAGCATTGTAGGCTTAAAGCTCGTCAACTATTACAAAGGTTTGCATAATAACAACCTTTTGTTTTCCTTCACCAAGTTCAACTAACAGATCTATCGCGTCGATTGGCTATGTTGGTTGTCCTGTGAACATGTGAATCTTGTTTTGACATGCTCGAACGTATGACATAGGGATATTCATCTTAATGAAAGCACTAATGACAGATGCCCCGTTATCCACCAGAACCCTCCTAACCATAGACGGCCCTATGCCAACGGTGACCACCGTTGGATCAAACTTTGGTATTACTATTCCATCTAAATCCCTATCTCTGAGGACTACGTCCTCTGTTGACGTTTTTGGCAATTTGGCAAAGAATGAATTATTGAGGACCGCATAGCTTTCTTCATGTGGGGGATTATTCAGCTCATCAGCATATTTCATGAGATCCCCCCAGCTTCTTTCGGCTAGGTGTGGACCACCTGGTATTTTGTAGATGATTAGCTCTGGGTTGACAGGAGTTGGAGCCTTTTCTGCGGGGGGAGGGGGGGCTACTTTGCCCTTGTGTAGTCTAGGAATTCTATGGATTTTTTACATACTGTTACAACCTACTCTTTCTTATTAGCTCCTCAATCAGGTTCTTTAGATGTCTTCACTCGTTAGTGTTGTGTTCCGACTGGTTATGGAACCTACAAAACCACCCTGAGTTTATGCTAGCATCGCTGACTTTCACGGGCTTTGACATTGGGAAATTTTCAGTGTCCTTTGCAGCCATGTAGTTATTTTCTAGGGTATCGTTGAGTGGGGTTATCTATGAGTTCTGAGTGAAGCGGAACTTCTTATTGCTCTTGTTATCATTGCTATCATCAACCCCCTTCTGGTCCCCCGAGTTCTTTTGGCCACTCAGCACATTATTGTCTTTCTTTCCAGGTTGCGCACTGCTTTCTTAGATATCTAGGGCAAAGCCTGGATCTTCCTCCATAGTTATATACTCTTCGACATTATCATATAACTACTCGAGCGTTCTTGGCTTTTTCTTCTTGATCCATTGCCCAAATTTAGTCTTTTTGTTTATCGGTCTCTTTAAAGCCATCAACACCAAGCAAGGCTCGTGATTTCCGACCTCGGCTGCAACATCGTTAAATAGAGTGAGAAAGGCCTTGATTGGTTCTCCTGGCCTTTGCTCTAACTCATTCAGCTCCATAATATCTCGAACCTTAGTAGCTTGAAGTCGGAAATTTTCTCTAAACAACTTGGCTAGAGTAGCAAAATTATCCACATATCTTGGTGGTAACTTAGTGAACCAAAAGGAAGCCACCCCTTCTAGATACGCATGGAAATACAGACATTTAAGCTCATCTGTGTGTGTGCGCTTTTTATATGTTGGTCATACTTGAACAGGAACACATTGGAATCACCAGTCCCGTTGTACACCTATACCATCGGAGGTTTGAACTTCTTCAGGTACGGGGCCATTTTGGTTTTCCCAGTGAATGGGGTCTTGGTAGGAGCGAATCCCAACTATTTTCTTCATCTTCTTTTTTCAAGCTCTCCTTCATGATCTTGCGAACCATTTCAGATAGGCATTCCTTGTCATTGTGCTGTTTCACGAGACAGACGCCATCTGCCTCGCCATATGTTTGCCTAGGGAAACAATCACTGTTTAGGTTCTAGGGCCCTGTGCGTCCATCTTCAGAAGGTGCCCCTTTGGTGGAGCCAAGCGCTTGTCGAGAGGTTGCTTTCTCATAATGGTTGCATGTAGGAGGTTTTTCCTCTTCACAGAGAGGACTATTAGGATCGGCAACCTCTTGGATGGATTTGTTCCAATTCAGACTTAAAGAAGGAGAACATGCATTTTCTGTGTGAGCAGTTTGAGCGGGTTTGGAAATAACTTTCGTTGTTGCATCTTGGTGAGCCAATAAGGTTTCCAGCCTTGTCATCATGGCATTGCAAGCAATATCCATCTGCTATTTTAGGTTGGCAACAGCTTCATTAAGTTCATTCTTTGTGACTCGGGCTCCTCCAACTGAACTCTCTCCAACTTCAAGGTGATTGGGAAGTAGAGTTTCCTGATCAACTGCATTGTTAGTATTGTTTCTGGCGGTCTTACTTCCCGCTTTCTTAGTCATGATTTCATACAAGTTTTTATATTTCGATAATACTTTGTTAAATGGACCAGATCTGAAATTAAGAGGAACTATTGTAGAAATAGGCTTCGTAGTTAAGCGGTAGCACAAGGAGCTTAACCATGGAAGACAAGTCGTGGCCCCACAGTGGGCGCCAAATTTTGAAACCGAAATTGGTCTACAACACCAAAGGTACTTTAGCAGTGCTTCACAAAACGATTAGAAGTAGAAAGTGGACCCACGAAAAATAAAAGCAAGTAAAAAACAAAAGAATTTTATAGTGGTTCGATCTAGAATAGATTTATGTCCACTTTAGCAAGAGTTTTCATTATCATTTCGAGAATTACAAGGCTTGAATTATCTCTAAGTACATTCATTCTCTCTTTCATAAATGGAATTCACTTTGATCTTCACAAACCAGCGATGGAATGGTTGAATCTCTCTAATGTTTAAGGAATATGGAGGAAAATCTACAATCTCTCGGACAACGGAGTGATTTTGGCGGATTCCATGGCAGATTTGGCGTTAGATCTTTTCTTGGAGATGATGAAAGGAGTTAGAATGGCTTGAGAATGGCGAAATAATAACTTCAGCAGCACATCGTGGTGGCCAAAGTTCGATCCCATTAATGGCGGAAGACCCGAGGTATTTATAAGAGGAGAACAAATGAAGTGGTGGGCTGAAATTTATGTGTGCAGGCTAAGGGTCACACATGCTGCTAATTACGAAAATACCACTTCCAGCTATAGCCAGTTGTCCCTGAACGACCGACCATGCACGAGCGACTTTCATGAGCAAGCCCTCTTGATGCATGAGCGTGTCTTTGTTGTGTAGGTCATGTTCTGCTCGATCCATGTCGTGTTCAATCCCTTCTCGTGTATACGAGCCCTTGTATGCGCGATCCCTTATACGTGCGAGCCCTTCCTTGTGTAACCAACCAAGATGTAGAACGACCCAATATGATGAGCGAGTCAAGAGGCTTACAACCCCTCTTGTGTTTGAACGCATGACCGATCTAAAACAGTGTTACGAGCCACGATGGTGCTTGATCATTTGATGATGTGCGACCCTTCTATGTTGTTTGAGTGTAACACCCCATATTTTAAAAACACTAAAGAAGATAAATCAAAGAATAATTAATTTAATATTCAAAATTAAGCGAAATGAACTGCTCCATTGCGTTTGTTTTGGAATTCTGGCCAGAATAGACACCTGGTTTGCGTAAAACGGACACCGTATGAAGAAGTTATTAAGGTTTAATGTTTGTATACGCGCAAGAAGAATGCATACATACATACATACATACATACATACATATATATATATATATATATATTTGTATGGTCCAGAAATTCAAAAATTAGGTCCAGAAATTCAAAATCGTTCAAAATGCAGAAATTTGCGGTGAGCGGGAAAATCCTACCTAGGTGTGTTGACCCCTCAAGTGACCCATGGGTCGACCCCCCTAGGGCAGACGTGGTAGATCAGGATTTGGGACTGGTGGTTATATATATGGCCTCATTTCTCATGTTTTTGCACATAAAAAATAATAGAGGACTGGATGCTGTCGCAGCCCGGATTGAATCAAACCTTTTTCTTCTTCTGCAGTCGTGTTAATCAAGTTTAGAGTTATTCAAGTGTACATCTGTGATTCAATATCTGCTATTATCCTTCTATTTTTCTAGATCTGAACATTGTGAGTCCATGTTAATTTTAGATATAAATAGTTTAAAGTAAAACTTGATATGACATTAACTTGGATCTATGCCTATAACCTTATGAATCGTTTCAGATTTGCTATAACCTATGTATATATGATGTTATGACATGATTATGAATTAGATCTAAATCTTTAACTATTTTCCATATTAGATCTGCCATTGTTTCACCATTTAAATCACCTTATACCTATCATGATTATGGTTTAAGTTGGATCTATTATTAGTTGGACATCTAGATCATTGTTTGGATCTTATCATGCCTAGCCATGTCGCTAAAATATGTGAATGCGTTATACTGGGAACGAGGGGAAAAGCATTAAATTTGGGCATAACTTTTAAGTGGGAAATTTGGCACAACTTGAATAATGTATATGAATATGAATTTGGGACATATAATTCATTATGAACATAATTGGGAAAAAGGGGCACGAAAACCTATAACGACATAGGAATAATTGGTTAATTATTGAAATGCCTAGGATTACAGTAATTAGAAACTGTAACCACACTTAGACACGAGGTTAGATTTCACTTGTGGTAGAAGTCTGCCCGGAACCGACCGACATATGCAGGGACCGCAAGGGTTGAATCTAATGTGAGGGGTCTAAGTGCATAAACACGAGACGTGCTAAGACACGAGGTTAAGCCTGACTTATGGGAGAAGTCTGCCCGGAACCGACCGGCATATCCAGCATCCACAAGTTATAGGCTAAATGTGAGAGGTCTAGTACATTATAACCATATATGAATATGGCTATGAAGATGAATACTTAACCAAGTTAAGTCCATATGGATTGTATGAGCATGTTAAATTGAATAAAGATTAAGTAAACTTGTTTGAAATAGTGGGTGGGTTAAGTATATCTAGGGTGTGTGGGTAATATTGATATACAAAGGCCCACAAACTTAACCCATTGGGATTATGAAATTTTATGACACCAGTAGTTAGGCATAATCTGTGGAAAACCTAGTAGTGGGGATGCAAGACGAAGGGGAGAGCTTGCATCATCTTGCGTGGGACCCGTTTCAGTCAGTAACCCATATATAAGTATCAAACGAGTACTTCGAACTAGGTCAGAGTCGAGGGACGCTCACTAGGCTGATTGTAAGAGATCCAAACGTGGAGGGCGGTATGAGCCGCGCAAACCGACCGAGGCCATGTGCGTGCATGGTCCAGGCAGAGGGTGGGTAAGATGACTATGACACCTGTAGATATGGTTGTGCACATCAATGAAGGGTTTCCACTTTCGGAAGTGATACATCCTACTGTGGGGCCGACACATGGTATTTACGGAGTAGGGAGCCGATCGATTAGGGTAGTAGTTAGGGTACATCTAAAATCTGGTAAGTTTAGGAGTCCGTTATTGGGCTGCCTGTGGATTGGATGGGGTTAAAACTTCTCACCAGAAGTATGCATAAGTCTACCATCTTATACATGCTAGGGATCATCTCACTCTGGTTATACTAGCATTAGTGCAGAGAGAAATCATTAGAGAAGCACAGTATACTCTATCATGTTTATCCTGTTTACCTCGTCATACTTACATTCTATGATGTTATCTTTCTTATCCACTTTATATGTCTGTCATGATACTTTTACTTATTTATATGCTAAAACTAACTGGACTCGCCAAACTTTATGTTTGACCCATTTTGTTTCCTCTTCTTTCTCTTCCGTTCCCCCTCCCCCCTAAGATTCTCAAGGTGGGTATACTCAAGCTTAATCAGGATTTTGTTATCGTCTTTCTTAGAGCTGCTCTGATGTATTGCTCAATTTCTTATCCTTGCTACTATGGCTATGTTTCTTTTGGGGAATTATGCTTTTTATGTATTTCCGTACTCTGATGGTACAAGATAGAAGCTTTATATTATTGTAATGGGGTTTCAGTACTTCAGACTTTTGATGTAACTAAGTTTTGAACCACTATGTTTTCTATTTAAATAAAATTTTAAGACTTCGCTATTATTTTCGTATCTGTCTTGTAATGTTTTTTTTTGTTTACCTATAACGCTTCACAAAACTTAACGCATTCTCTTATTAAGTGACACTAACGGATGTGGGGTCTCACACTCGATATCAGAGCCGAAGGTTACTAGATTAGATAAAAGTTTTAAAAATTATTTTCAAAAAGGTTTTAAAAGAAAGCATTTTCAAAAAGAAAGGTCTGTTTTGAAAAACATATTCCCCAAAGCCATATGTAATATCTTTCAATCCTTTATTTTAATCTCTCTTTCCTTTTCTTTTTAGCTTGTCTGGGGAACCTAATATTTCTGAGGTTGTTACGATACCAGGTTGGTTCTGTAGGTACCTAGAGGCCACGGTGCCTTCCGGTGGTCGAGCTGACGTTCCTCCCCCAGCTACACCCGTCGTTCCTCCTCCTCCTCCGAGAGTAGATAATTTTGCTAAGATCTGCAAAGATTTCTGTGCCATGGGTGGAAATCCATTCCGTGGAACCAAAACATTCGTAGAGGCAAGGAATTGGCTCAAGGAGACCGAGGACTTCTTTGGAATTTTCGAAGTGGAAGATCGAAGAAATATTCAGTTAGCTGCCTGGCTACTGAAAAATGAATCTCCATTCTGGTGGGAAGTAACCCAAGAAGGATGTTCGGTGGAGACATGGGATGATTTTAGAATGAGGTTTGAATGAAGTTTCTTTCTCAAGATGAGAAAAGCATGCAAATGGAAAGATTCTTGGCGCTCAAGCAAGGGAGCATGACCGTTAAAAAATACATTAACAAATTCAATCAACTAGCGAGATTTGCGCTGGGGCTAGTGGATACTCCGCATAAGAAAGCTTCGCGGTTTGTTAAAGGACTGAATGAACCCCTTCATGGGTTAGTTATGTCCCTTATTCTGATGGAAGCAACTTTTGAAATGCTTGTTTATATGGCTTTGATGCATGAGGAAAACAAAGGAGAAGAGAAGGAAGTTAAGATATAGGAAACAACGCAAAAGAAGAAGGTATGGCCAAAGAAAGGACGACAACAACAACAACAACAATAAAAGAAGGGCGGAAAGAATGACAAGAATAAGGATAAGAGGAAGTGTCACAGTTTTGGACCTGGGGGTCACTTGGTAAAAGATTGTAAAAGAAGGAAGAATACTTGCTTCAGTTGTGGGGAAGTCGGACACTTTGCTGAGGAGTGCTCGAAGAGGCAAGGACAAGGTCAAAGGGCAGGAACTTCTGGAGGGCAGGTGCATGCTCTCGCGACTAGTGCTCCAGATAAAGGTAGGAAAGTTTCCGTGGAAGTTTTGATTTCTCTTTCAAGTCACCCTATTAGAACTATTTTTGATTCTAGCGCTTCACATTCATTAATATCTAGTTCTGTGGTTGAATCACTACACTTAAATACTAGTCTCAAACCTCGTGGTGGTTCGGCTCATTTGTCCATGATCTGTCAGTGTTTGAGAATATCTGTGTTAGTTGTCGAGTTTGAATACGACGCATATATGCTCGGGTTTATGGGCTATGGCTTGATTCTAGGGATGGATTGGCTAGCCATGTATAGTGCCATTCTGGATTGTGAGAGGAGGGTTGTTAGGCTTCTGACTTGTCATTGGAGGACCCTCGAGATTTCTTGTGACCCACAAGGGTCTATCATGCTTAGTTTCTCAAGTCTCTTGATGCATCTATCGATGATCTACAATCTGTACCAGTTGTCCATGAGTATCCTTATGTCTTTGATGAGGTTCGGGGTTGACCCCCAAGGCGTGAGATCGATTTCCGCATATATTTGGTAGACAATGCAAAGCCATTTGCTTTACCTGTGCGCCATATGGCTCCAAGAGAAAGCAGGGATCTTAGCAAACAAGTAGGGGAGCTACTTGAGAAAGGGTTTATTAGGCGAAGCATATCTAAATGGGGTGCTCCAGTGGTATTAGCAACAAAGGCGGATGGTTTGCTTCACTTATGTGTGGACTATAGAGAGTTTAATAAACTCACTAGGATGAACAGGCACCCACTCTTGAGGATAAATGATCTATTTGACCAGCTTGTTGGTGCATCAGCATTCTCTCAGCTAGACCTGGCCATGGGGTTCCATCAGTTGAGGGTGGCCGAGGATAGTATAGATAAGACCGCTTTTAGGACTCTAGATGGTGTCTTTAAATGGCTTGTAATTCCTTTTGTGTTGACAAATGCACCTGCCTATTTTATTGATCTACTGAGTAGGGAGTTTCGGGAGTTTCTAAATAAGTTTGTCATGGTCTTCGTTGATGATATATTGATTTTCTCAAAGAGCGGGGAAGAGCATGCCCCACATATAAGGGAGGTTTTGAAAACTCTGCATGCGCATCAGCTTAAGGCAAATATCTCCAAATGCCCTTTATGGAGAAAAGAGGTGAGATTCCCAGGGCATGTGGTTTCTAAAGATGGGATAGCAGTAGATCCTGCAAAGGTAGTTGCAGTTCAAGACTAGCAGATCCCAATGAATGCAAAGGAGGTGAGAAGCTTTCTGGGGTTAGCAGGCTATTATAGGAAGTTCATTAAGGATTTCGCAAAGATGTCATCCCCACTCACCAGACCGATGAAGAAGAATTTGACGTTTTCATGGGATACAGATTGTGATGTTGCTTTCCAACAATTAAAGAGGGCTCGGACAATAGCCCCAGTCTTAACCTTGCCCTATGGGAATAAAGTGTTTATACTATACAATGATGGATGTGGTACGGGGCTTGGTGCTGTTCTGATGTAAGAGGGAAGGGTAGTATGTTATGGAGGAAGACAACTAAGAGTTCATGAAAAGAACTACCCTACTCACGACCTAGAGCTAGCTGCCATAGTATTCACGCTTAAGATGTGGCACCATAATTTTCTTGGAGAGAAGTTCGAGTTGTACACTGATCATAAATCTCTCAAGTACTTGTTTTCGCAAAAGGATCTTAATCTGAGACAACAAAGGTGGAAGGAATTCTTAGCATCTTATGAATTTGTGATAGATTATACCCCTAGCAAGGATAATGTAGTGGCAGACGCACAAAGTAGACAGAGGATGGTCTTAAGTCCTTTGTTTGTATAAAGGAAAATCTTGGAGTTTATATCAGCTTTAGACCCTCCACCAATTTTTTACTTAGCATATTTGCATCACTAGAAGTGTGGCCAACTCTTATGGATCAAATAGGAGCTTCGCAGCGAGAGGATCCACAGATTTTAGACATCTTGTGTAACACCCCACCTCCGTTAAGGACAATCACAAAGGGATTGCCTTAACTTTGGTGGAGCATTTTGGTAGACAGAACAGAAATTTACAAGACAGATAAACAATACTTGAGAAATTATAACTTTATTACAACGGAAAACAGAAATCAGTTTGGTTACATCTTTCCCTTGAACTCAAGTACATAAATATCAGTCTTGTTCAGAAAATCATCAGAGTACAAAACTTTAAAACCATATTCCCCACAGAAGCTGCCATAAGGAGTCAAGCCATAATTTAAGCACTCTAAGTACTTCAAGCAGAAGAAATCCGGATCAAGCTAAAGTGTTCCCTCCTTGGAAAACCTGGGTGGGGGGAATGGAAGAAAAAGGGGCGAAAACAAGCAAGGTCAGACATAAAGTCTGGCAAGTCCAACGACTTTTAGCATATGAACAGATAATAATAATCATGGCATGCAAATAAAACTGGATGAGATAATAGTACCAGGGGCAGCAAATGTACTTAGATTAAACAGAAGGAACAGAATAATATTACTTTTTATTTTTCTGCACTAATACTAGTATAAAAGGATTAGGTGTCACCCTAATGTCTAAACTGAAACAAAAACGGGAAAAGTAGAAACAGAATGCTAGTAATGGGCCTTTACAACCCGAACAGAAGCAGACAGAAATAGAATGCTAATAATGGGCCTTTACTACCCGAACAGAGACAGACAGAAACAGAACGCTAATAATGGGCCTTTACTACCCGAACAGAGACAAACAGAAACAGAATGCTAATAATGGGCCTTTACTACCCGAAAAGAAGGTACAGAAACAGAAACAGATTAATCCCTACGAAAACAGAATGTAGAATTAGGTGTACACTAGTAAATGGGCCTTTACCACCCGAACAGACGGTACCACGCAGAAACAGACAGATGTTGCCACCCAACAGAAACAGACGGTACCAACAGAAACAAACAGAACTAACAGTACCCTAAAACCCTATCCTAAGCGTTCGGCTCCCTAATACATAAATACCCTGTGTCGGCTCCACAGTAGGGTGTATCACTCCCTAAAGTGACAAACAATTGGCACAGACCTATTTACAGATGTCACGGCGTCTTACATCCTCAGAGGCAGACCGGGATCCATGCACGCACATGACCCGGTTGGAACGCACCATCAACAACCCTCGCCATTATCAGAATGAACCACTTATAATTTTTCAGTATGCGTGCCCGGACCCTACCTACTGTTGGGTCAAAGTTTGATACCAGAAAGGGTTACTTACTAATATGGGTCCCAAACAACAGATGACACAAGTAATTTCCCTCCTAACCTTGTGTCCCCAGACTAACAGATTTTCAGATTAACTTGTTTACAAGTTCAGACATACAGAGTTCAGATCATCTAGTTCACAGATCAGACAAGTTTTCAGACTAACAGATCAGATATACGGATTTAATAGATTTACAGATTTGTCTAACTTTGTAATTGGACCTACAGATTCACGAAACGGGTTTGTTAAAATAATTAATCCAATTGGTTTAACCTTATCCTCCTAACACGTTTTAGACATCATATTTATCCCCGATTTACATTAATTAAATATTAATGCACATACCTCTCACATTAGGTCGGTAGCTTTTGGGCGCAGGATATGCCTGGCGGTTCCGGGTAGACTTCTGCCACAAGCCAGACCTAACTTCGTGTCTAAGCAAATTTTAGTTATGCCTACGACCTCTCACATTAGACTGACAGTTTGTGGTCGCTGGTTAAGCCGATTGGTTCCGGGTAGGCTTCTACCACAAACAGAGCCTAACCTCGTGTCATAGCCAATTCATTCCAATACAGATTTTCCAGACATCAGGCTAATTCTATTTATTTAACAGATTAAACTTCTGTACAAGTTATAGTAGATTTTTCGAGGTTCTATTAACAAGTTCTACTCAATTTTAAGTCGAGCCTACAGATTTACATACTTCAAATTTTCGCATTTCAGTTCCAACAGATTACGTTATTCAACAGATTAAACAGACAACAGATCTTGCAGATTAGGCTATTTAGCAGATTTAGCAGATCAAGCAATTTAACATAATTAGAAGATTAGGCAATTCAATCTAATTAGCAGTTTAGGCAATATAACAGAACCAGCAGATTAGGCAATATAACAGATTTAGCAGATAACAGATTTAGCAGATTATATATATCATATCTTGCCTAATCATAAATTTAGCCTAAACTTACATGCCTAAGTCAAGGTCATAATTCATAATACAATATATGCCCCAAATCTTAGCCTTAATATTCCCTTTTTCAGTTCATGTCAAAACTAGATTTAATATTCTAGTCCACCATTTATGTCCAAAACTAGTACACATGTAAATCATTCACTATTTTAGCCAATTCAGATTATGCCAACATATTTGCTATGCTAGGTTTACTTAATTAAGCTACGCCCAACCCCCGTATAACATGTTTCCATAAGTTCTCTAAATACTCATGAAATGGCCATATAGGTCGATGTACATAACGGTGAATGGGAATAAACTAGCAAGGTTACATACTAAATATGAGATCAAACATCATTAAGGGAAAAGACATAAGAAACTAACTACAATAGTTATAGGCAACTAACCACAATAGTCATGGGCGAATAATCACAATAGTTTCTTATTCGATGAATCATGTTCATCGGGAAATAGCCTCATAGTCAATGAATCATAGTCATAGGCAATAGTCTCATAGTCTATGAATCATAGTCATAGGCAATAGTCTCATAGTCAATGAATCGTAGTCATAGGCAATAGTCTCATGTCCAATTATGCATTATTATTTGTCCCAAAATTTAGCGTTCGTGCGTTAATCTCTTGTGAGATGTGGCTTAGGCTCGTGGTAGCCTGGCTATAGAACAGAAATAAGAAAGAGGTACAGAATAGTCACAGAAAAACAGATCTGACAGATAAGAATATACATAACCTTAGATTCAGATTTATAATCATGTCACAATTATGATTACAGTTTATAGTGGAAAATAACTGTACTTGCCTTTCGTGGTTTTAAGAGAGGAAAATAAACTGTTGCTGTAGCTCTAAACTTTTATTTGAGATTTGATTTAGCTTTTAATTCTAATCAGGTTGGAAGAAGATGCATCAGTCCAAGTTTTGATTCCAGTAGAGTAGTGACGCCATTTTTATTTTTAATTAGAACAGAGGCAGAATATAGACAGAATGAAATTGTGTAGAGAAAATAAGGCTAGGGGGCAGTTTATATAGGATTAGGCAGACGAATCTGGACAGAAAACGAGTCTAAATACATCAGAATGCATCAGGTTCAGAAAGTGGGTTCGGGAGGCAGGTCGACCCCCAGGTCGACACTATGGTCGATCTCGTCTGCCCAGGTCGATATTATGGTCGACCTGGCCCTGGGAGATCGACACTATGGTCGACCTCCAGGTCGACCTGGTCCATGGTCGTGAATTTTCCCGCCCAGCCTGTTCTATGATTTTGAATTCGAATTTGAATTCAAATTTTCGAGCTGTTTTCGATTCTGAAATTCTCTGAAACTCCGGAGGGCCATATCTCCCTCATACGGACTCCGTTTCTCGAAAACTTGGATCGTTTCCAAGAAGAATTTCGAGGTGAACGCAATGGCGCAACCCATTTCCCTTGATTCTTATTTTATAATTTAATTATTTTCTAATTTGTTACTTATACATTCACAGAAAATACGGGGTGTTACATTCTCCCCTCCTTAAAGGATTTCATCCCCGAAATCTTCAAGTTGAGAAGAATGTGTCCTACCATCCAGTCATCCATCTACTCAACCATCATCCACAAGCATCCATTGTCCTTAGAAAACTTGAAATGTTGTATGAACATATGCAAAAGTGTGTGTATATGTTCCTTATCTAATTCAAAGATCAAGCGGACCACTGATTCAGTTGACCTCCTTAATGCGAATTATGTCAGTGCCATGAGTCCAACATGTATTCAATTTTCTTATTTGATATTATTCTTATATGAGTGACAACCATTCATTCATATACAACATCCATGTAATGAGTCAATCATTTTGTATCCACAGAAATTTAAAATGGTCACACATCCATATGCAGTATGAGAGTGTATTCGAGCCGATCTAGTGCCTAGTGTGTGTATATGCATCCACGAGCAACCACTTGCATCCACTTGCCACCATCAAACATAACATGTCTCAAACACATGTTTACACCCATTAGTTTCTACCTAAAGTTCAAAGATTCGATTGATAGGATACAGTCGAATGATGGAAGTGAGTACAGATAAAACAAAAACTTGGTTTCCATTAGACCTTGGTTGAGAGACAAACTCCCCTAAGTATCATCCCCGAAGACCGAAATCAACATTAGATTGACACCCAGAGGATTACCCTCCTTAGACAAGGTCAAAACTGGAAATGTCAACCTTATCAGAAATATCCAAATGCTTACAGACTAACTAGTACAGATCAGATTATCGAACGATTCTTAGAAAACTAAGCATGATAAAACCTAGAATGTATGCATCCTACTTGACGCCTAACACAGATATCTCTCAAACCCCAATCTATCACAAGCAGATGAGTCGTAACCCTTATGGGTTTGAGCCTATAGTGGAATCAGAAACAATACTAGTATTCAAGTGCAGAGTACCGATTACAGAATCGAAATGCCAGAATCAAAAAAGAGTTTCAACTCAAAAATCAGATAAAGAAATTAAACATCCTACAGAAAGTTTTCCTATTTCTATCCTATCCACTAGCCTCTAGAGTGTTCGCCTGCCTTCCAGAAGTTGGTCCTACCCTATGCCCTTGCCCTCGTTTCTTCGGACAGTCCTTAGTGAAGTGTCCCATCTGACCACAGTTGAAGCAAGTGCCCTTTCTTTTTCTGTAATCCTTGTTCAGATGAGTCGAGCTCCCACAAGTAAAGCACTTTTTCTCCTTCTTATCTTCATACTTTTCACCCTTCTTTTGTGTTTCCTTTTTGGGTCATGCTTTCTTTTTCTGTGGTTCTTCCTTCTTTGCCTCTTTTTTGTCATTGTTTTCCTCGTGCAGTAGTGCTACATCCACCAATCTCTCGTAAGTCGCTCCCATGGGTACATGGGTCATGGATAGGCTGTGTAGTGGCTCGTTCAATCCTTTAACAAAGCAGAGAGCCTTTTTATGCTGGGTGTTGACTAAATCTAGTCGGAACCTGGCCAGTTGGTTGAACTGGTTGACGTATTCCTTGACCGTCATAATTCCTTGCTTAAGAGATAAGAACCTTTCCAGTTGTAGACTTCGTTCAGCTTGCGAGAGGAATTTCGTCTCAAACCTTGTACTAAAATCCATCCATGTTTCAACCGGTCCTTCGGCATTAGTGACTTCCCACCAATAGGAAGTTTCGTCCTTGAGCAACCACACCGCCAATTGTACCTTCTGCCTATCGTCCACCTCGAAGATAACGAACAGATCCTTAGTTTCTTTGAGCCAGTTCCTTGCTTCTACGAATGATTCAGTTCCCTTGAAATCCTTTCCACCCATGGCCCTAAAATCTTTACAGATATTTGAAAAAGCGATTGCACGAGGAGGGGGCGGAGGAGGAGGAATCGCTGCAGCTGGAGGAGGGATATCTGCTGGGCCTGCATCGTTGGCCCTAGCGTCTAAGTACCTCCTGAACTAGCCAGGCATTGGAACGCCCTCTGGAAAGTTAAGATTCCCAAACATGCTGGAATGAAAGAAAAAGATTTAAAGCGGAGAACGAAAAAGATAGATATATGACTTTTTTGGGGATTATGTTTTTCAAAATAAACTTTATTTTTGAAAATACTTCCTTTTAAAACCTTTTTGAAAATAGTTTTCAAAAACTTTACATCTAATCTGGGAGCCTTCAGCTCTGATACCAAGTGTAACACCCCACCTCCGTTAAGGACACTCACAAAGGGAATGCCTTAACTTTGGTGGAGCATTTTAGTAGACAGAACAGAAATTTACAAGACAGATAAACAATACTTAAGAAATTATAACTTTATTACAGCGGAAAACAGAAATCAGTTTGGTTACATCTTTCCCTTGAACTCAAGTACATAAATATCAGTCTTGTTTAGAAAATCATCAGAGTACAAAACTTTAAAACCATAATCCCCACAGAAGCTGCCGTAAGGAGTCAAGCCATAATTTAAGCACTCTAAGTACTTCAAGCAGAAAAAATCCGGATCAAGCTAAAGTGTTCCCTCCTTGGAAAACCTTGGGGGGGAACGGAAGAAAAAGGGGCGAACACAAGCAAGCACATACATAAAGTCTGGCATGTCTAGTGACTTTCAGCATATGAACAGACAATAATAATCATGGCATGCAAATAAAACTGGATGAGATAACAGTAACAGGAGGAGCAGATGTACTTAGATTAAACAGAAGGAACATAATAATATTACTTTTTATTTCTCTGCACTAATACTAGTATAACAGGATTAGGTGTCACCCTAATGTCTAAACTGAAACAGAAACGGTAACAGAATAATTTTCACAGAAACAGAATGCTAATAATGTGCCTTTACCACCCGAACAGAAGCAGACAGAAACAGAATGCTAATAATGGGCCTTTACTACCCGAACAGAGACAGACAGAAATAGAACGCTAATAATGGGCCTTTACTACCCGAACAGAGACAGACAAAAACAGAATGCTAATAATGGGCCTTTACTACCCGAACAGAAGGTACAGAAAAAGAAACAGATTAATCCCTAGGGAAACAGAATGTTGAATTAGGTGTACACTAGTAAATGGGCCTTTACCACCCGAACAGACGGTACCACACAGAAACAGACAGGTGTTGCCACCCAACAGAAACAGACGGTACCAACAGAAATAGACAGAACTAAGTGTACCCTAAAACCCTATCCTAAGCGATCGGCTCCCTAATACATAAATACCCTGTGTCGGCTCCACAATAGGGTGTATCACTCCCTAAAGTATCAAACAATTGGCACAGACCTATTTACAGATGTCACGGCGTCTTACATCCTCAGAGGCAGACCGAGATCCATGCATGCACATGACCCGGTTGGAACGCACCATCAACACCCCTCGCCATTATCAGAATGAACCACTTATAATTAGTTCAGTAAGCGTGTCCGGACCCTACCTACTGTTGGGTCAAAGTTTGATACCAGAAAGGATTGCTGACTAATATGGGTCTCAAACAACAGATGACACAAGTAATTTCCCTCCTAACCTTGTGTCCCCAGACTAACAGATTTTCAGATTAACTTGTTTACAAGTTCAGACATACAGAGTTTAGATCAACTAGTTCACAGATCAGACAAGTTTTCAGACTAACGGATCAGATATACGGATTTAATAGATTTACAGATTTGTCTAACTTTGTAATTGGGCCTACAGATTCACGAAACGGGTTTGTTAAAATCATTAATCCAATTGATTTAACCCTATCCACCAAACATTTTTTAGACGTCATATTTATTCCATATTTGCATTAATTAAATATTAATGCACAGACCTCTCACATTAGGTCAGTAGCTTGTGGCCGCTGGATTTGCCGGGCGTTTCCGGGCAGACTTCTGCCACAAGCCAGACCTAACCTCGTGTCGAAGCAAATTTTAGTTATGCCTATGACCTCTCATTTTTGACTGATAGTTTGCAGTCGCTGGTTAAGCTGGTTGGTTCCGGGCAGGCTTCTACCACAAACAGAGTCTAACCTCGTGTCATAGCCAATTCAATACAATACAGATTTTTCAGACATCAGGCTAATTCTGTTTATTAAACAGATTAAACTTCTGTACAAGTTACAGTAGATTTTTTGAGGTTCTATTAACAAGTTTTACTCAATTTTAAGTCGAGCCTACAGATTTACATACTTCAAATTTCAGCATTTCAGTTCCAACATATTACGTTATTCAACAGATTAAACAGACAACAGATCTTGTAGATTAGGCTATTTAGCATATTTAGTAGATAAGGCAATTTAACATAATTAGCAGATTAGGCAATTCAATCTAATTAGCAGTTTAGGCAATATAACAGAACTAGCAGATTAGACAATATAACAGATTTAGCAGATAACAGATTTAGCAGATTATATATATATATATATCATATCTTGCCTAATCATAAATTTAGCATAAACTTACATGCCTAAGTCAAGGTCATAATTCATAATACAATATATGCCCCAAATCCTAGTCTTAATATTCCCTTTTTCAGTTCATGTCAAAACTAGATTTAATATTTTGGTCCACCAATTATGTCCAAGACTAGTACACATGTAAATCATTCACTATTATAGCCAATTCAGATTATGCCAACATATTTGTTATGCCAGGTTTACTTAATTAAGCTACGCCCAACCCCCATATAATATGTTTCCACAAGTTCTCTAAATACTCATGAAATGGCCCTATAGGCTCGATGCACATAACAGTGAATGGGAATAAACTAGCAAGGTTACATACTAAATATGAGATCCAACATCATTAAGGGAAAAGGCATAAGAAACTAACTACAATAGTTATAGGCAACTAACCACAATAGTCATGGGCGACTAATCACAATAGTTTCTTATTCGATGAATCATGGTCATAGGCAAATAGTCTCATAGTCAATGAATGATAGTCATAGGCAATAGTCTCAGAGTCAATGAATCATAGTCATAGGCAATAGTCTCATAGTCAATGAATCATAGTCATAGGCAATAGTCTCATGTCCAATTATGCATTATTATTTGTCCCAAAATTTAGCGTTCGTGCGTTAATCTCTTATGAGATGTGGCGCAGGCTCGTGGTAGCCTGGCTATAGAACAGAAAGAAGAAAGAGGTAAAAAATAGTCACAGAAAAATAGATCTGACAGATAAGAATATACATAACCTCAGATTCAGATTTATAATCATGTCACAATTATGATTACTGTTTATAGCGGAAAATAACTGTACTTGCCTTTCATAGTTTTAAGAGAGGAAAATAAACTGTTGCTGTAGCTCTAAACTTTGATTTGAGTTTTGATTTAGCTTTCAATTCTAATCAGGTTGGAAGAAGATGCATAAGTCCAAGTTTTGATTCCAGTAGAGTAGTGACGCCATTTTTATTTTTAATTAGAACAGAGGCATAATATAGACAGAATGAAATTGTGTAGAGTAAATGAGGCTAGGAGGATGTTTATATAGGATTAGGCAGACGAATCTGGACAGAAAACGAGTCTAAATACATCAGAATGCATCAGGTTCAGAAAGTGGGTTCGGGAGGCAGGTCGACCCCCAGGTCGACACTATGGTCGACCTGGTCTGCCCATGTCGACACTATGGTCGACCTGGCCCTGGGAGGTCGACACTATGGTCGACCCCCAGGTCGACCTACTCCATGGGCGGGAATTTTCCCGCCCACCCTATTCTGTGATTTTGAATTTGAATTTGAATTCGAATTTTCGAGCTATTTTCGATTCTGAAATTCTCTTAAACTTCGGAGGGCCATATCTCCCTCATACGGACTCCGTTTCTCGAAAACTCAGACTTGTTTCCAAGCAGAATTTCGAGACGAACGCAATGGAGCAACCCGTTTCCCTTTATTCTTATTTTATAATTAAATTATTCTCTGATTTGTTACTTATACGTTCACAGAAAATACGGGGTGTTACATCTTGGATAGACTCAGCAAAGGGGAGACTTCTAGTCAGCTCAGTAGATACTCCATAGATGACAAAGGGTGGTCGTGAAAAGATGGAAGGCTCTGTGTTCCCCAAATTGGGACGTTGATAAAAACAGTCCTAGAAGAAGCCCATCATTCTACGATGACTATTCATCCAGGTAGCGATAAGATGTATAGGGATATGAAATGGGTTTTCTTTTAGGCTGGGATGAAGAGAGATGTGGTGGAGTTTGTTTCTCAATGTTAGATTTTGCAGCAAGTTAAAGTTGAGCAAAATAAGCACGGTGGTTTACTTCATCCTTTGGAGGTTCCGCAGTGAAAATGGGAGAACGTCTCTATGGATTTCATAGATGGTGTGTCTAGATCGAAGAAAGGCAACACCAGTATTTGGGTTATAGTGCATAGACATACAAAGAGCTATCATTTCATTCTGGTTAAGAGTAAGAGGACGACAACATGGTTGGCAGAAGTTTATGTTCATGAGATAGTCCCTCTTCATGAAATACCTTCCAGCATCGTAAGCGATCGTGACCCCATCTTCACCAGTGAATTTTGGAGAAGATTGCAAGAAGCATTAAGTACACAGTTGTTTTTAAGCACCGCTTATCAACCTTAGATAGATGGACAGACAGAAAGGGTAAATAGAGTTCTTGAGGATCTTTTAAGACCGTGTATCCTAGACTTCGAAGGGACTTGGGAAGAGCATCTTCCTTTAGTAAAGTTTGCCTATAACAATAGTTATCAAGTTAGCATTGGCATGGCACCCTTTGAAGAATTATACGGACGACCTTGTAGATCAACGACTTTTTGGTGGGAACCTACAGAAAGACAATTACTTGGACCAGATATGGTTAGAGAAAATCCAAGAAGATTGATCATATTAGACGATGAATGAAGACCGCTCAGAATAGGTTGAAGTCCTATGCAGACAAGAGAAGGACTGACATCGAATTTGAAGTGGGAGACATGATTTTCATAAAGGTATCACCAATAAGTAATGTGATTCGATTTGGACTTTTAGGGAAACTGGCACCAAGATTCGTAGGACTATTTCCCATAACAACAAGGATTGGCCGTATGGCCTACAGAGTAAAGCTACCCGAGAGACTATCCGGCGTTCACGATTTTTTCAACGTTTCTCATTTGCGGAAATGCTTTTATGATACCGTAGAAGTTGTTGAGCCAAGTATATTAGAGGAAGTAGAAGTGGAATGGGAGGCATTAGTCTGATGAGTTCTTACCCGTATTCTTGGATCAAAAGTTAAAAACCTACGAAATAGAGAGGTCAAGTTGATGTAGGTTCAGTGGGGAGACAACCCAGAAGATGCGACTTGGGAGACCGAAGACAAGATTAGTGCTTTGTACCCTTTTCTTTTCGAGGGTATGTTCTAAACTCCTTTTCCAAAGCTTTTATGTATGCTTGTTTCAATCACTTAAGTATATCCTATCAGTCAAATCTTCGACCTTTAGGAAGGAATCTAATGGATGTAAACTTGTGTTTGAGACATGTTATGTTTGATGGATGCAAGTGTTTGCTCGTGGATGCATATACACACATTAGGCGCTAGATCGGCTCAATCACTCTCATACTACATATGGATGTGTGTGCATGTTTCTTCTTTTAATTATGAAAATGGATGTATTATCATATGGATTTTGCACTCGTACAGATGATTATGAACACATATAGAGCTTACATGTTATAATAGGATTATTTACGTATATGTTGGATTCATGGCACTAACATATATTGCATTAAGGAGGTCGACTGAATCAGTAGACCGGCTGATTTTCGCATTAGTATTGGGACATATACACACATCCTTTCATATGTTCATATATTCATTAGAAATCTTTAAGTACAATGATAGCCTGTGGTTGGTGGATGAGTAGATGGATGATGGATGGTAGGAATGTATTTCTTCTTAACTTGGAAATTTCGGGGATGAAATCCTTTGCGTATGGGAGAATGTAACACCCCGTATTTTAACAACACTAAAGAGGATAAATTAAAGAGTAATTAATTTAATATTCAGAAATAAGTGAAATGGACTGTGCCATTGCGTTAGTCTCGGAATTCTGGCCAAAACAGACACCTGGTTTGCGTAAAACAGACACCGTATGAAGAAGTTATTAAGGTTTGAAGTTTGTATACATGCAAGAATATATATATATACACACACACATACATATACATATAAGGTCTAGAAATTCAAAAAATTGGTCCAGAAATTCAAAGTCGTTCAAAATGTAGAAATTTAGGGTGAACGGGAATAATACCACCCAGGGGTGTCGACACTCTAAGGGGGGTGTCGACCCCTGGGTCAACCCCTCAAGGGGGTGTCGAACCATGGGTCGACCACCCTAAGGCAGACGTGGCAGATTAGGGTTTCGGGCTGGTGGCTATATAAATATGGCCTCATTTCTCATGTTTTTGCGCATAAAAAATAATGGAGGACTAGATGCTGCCACTGCCTGGATTGAATCAAACCTTTTTCTTCTTCTGCAAGCGATTTAATTAAGTTTAGATTTTTTCAGGTGTAGATCTGTGATTCAACATCTGCTATTCTCCTTCTATTTTTCTGGATCTGAACACTGTGAGTCCACGTTAATTTTAGATCTAAATAATTTAAAGTAAAACTTGATATGACATTAACTTGGATCTGTAACAACCCGTATTTTCAATAACTTGTTATAACATAAATCGAGGCAGAATTTAATTCTAAAATCTGAATCAAGGGAAACGGGCTATGCCATTGCGTTCGTCTCGGAAAAATACGCGAAATAGAGTCCGAGTTTTCGAAAATCGGAGTCCGTATGACCCAGTTAAGGCCCATTGAAGTTTTCAGAAATTTCCATATTAAAAACAGATTTAAATTTTAAGTTAAAAACAAGGGTTAGGGCACAACTGGCGTCAGGCGGGAAAAGTCCTGCCAAGACCCTCAAGTCGACAGGCATGTCGACTGGGGTCTAAGGGTGTCGACTGCCCTGTCGACAGCCCTGTCGACACGGGGTGGCCGGGCAGTTTTGCCTGGCGCACCATTTTTGATCTAGGCTTGGTTGTGTGGCTTAGTTCTGGAGACTTCCGAAATCTGATGGACCTAAACTAACCTAAGGTTAATCCTAGGGCTAAAAACACTTTAATCTTCTATAAATAAGACCCTAATCCTACCCTAAAACCCCATTATTCATTCTAGCAACCAAACTATGTCAAATTGATTTCTCAAATGGCCTCCACTTAAAAACCCTAGCCTCCACCCTCTTCATATATCATTCCTATGAAGATTATGATGTTCATACAAGCATTTCTAAGTTGTATGAATGATCATTAGCTTGCATACATCATCAAGTTGCAAGTTTTATTTGCTAAGCTAGAGTTTTTGGGATTTTTGTTAAGGGTGTTTCTTATTGGAGCTTTGTTTTGGGTTTTTATGCTTGCATAAAGGGCTTCTCAATCTTTACTTGTAGATTTGTGTCTTCATAATATTTGTAAGCCCTCTTACCTTCATTTTAGAAACTCTAAAGTTAATGTGTGATGCAAGTTGGGATTTATGCAAGTTATTGAGTTATGCATGTTTATGCAAGTTCACTATGCCATGATTTGCAAGTTTATTGAGTTATGCATGTTTATGCAAGTTCACTATGCCATGATTTGCAAGTTTATTGAGTTATGCATGTTTATGCAAGTTCACTATGCCATGATTTGCAAGTTTATTGAGTTATGCATGTTTATGCAAGTTCACTATGCCATGATTTGCAAGTTTATTGAGTTATGCATGTTTGTTGTGATATGCAAGTTCATCATGTATGTTATGCCAAGTTCCCTCTTCCTATCCTTTATGCGTTATTACGAATATGTAAGCGATAGAATGACGTTGGGCGGGGGGGGGGGGGGGGGTTTGGGTAAAACTTAAAATACATGAAAATATAAGATTGGGAATTTACCTATTAAGTTAGGTCTACCCCTTGGGAATTTACCTATTAAGTTAGGTCTACCCAAGTATTTGTTAAACTTGTAATTATGTTTTGAAAATAAAGTGGACATGACACTTAGAAAACATAAGTGTGGCCAACTCGAGGTTGGGTTGAGTTTGTTGCGTAATTCTACCCGGAACCTACCGGCTTAACTAGTGGCTACAAACAATAGGATCCAATGTGAGAAGTTGGTCATGTGGTGCCAAGACCCGAGGTTAGACCAAGTTGTGGTGTAAATCTACCCGGAACCCACCGGCTTAACTAGGTAACCGCAACAAAGTCTAATGTGAGAGGTTAAGGCACAATTAAATTAATTAATGCCTCATGATTAGGGTTAAGTCATGGCCCACTAATACTTAACCAATTTTGGGGATACGAGGGATTAAATGGGGTTAAGTGGTGAACTGTTGGTTACACTTAACTAATTTAATCCATGATTAGTGAGGGGTTAAACCACACTTAACCCTCTTAGAAAACCCTAGCAACGTGGTCTGTTCCAGCAGTAATCCCAGTTTGGTATCATTTACAACCCTAGAGGCTAGGCTAGGGCGGGGCACGATTACTGGACTGATGTAAGCGACCAAAGCGACGGCTGAGTGGTACAGCGGTGCAGGTCCAGGCGGGCTACGGACGTGCACGTAGTCCGGTGTTGGACAAACTCGAGGCACGGGTACCAGTAGGTTTAGACTGTGCATTATTGCTTAGGTGTCTGGGGTTGACACCCGAGGGCTTGATACACCCGAAGGTGGACCCAGCACAGTCTGACTACAACCATATGTGGGCCGTATGGACACCAACACTTGACGTGTTAGGTTTATAGGGAGCCGATCGACTAGACCGTTGGGCTGGACCTTGTATTAAGGTCACCTCATGTTATTGGGCCAAAGTTTGGGCTGAGGGATCAATACCTGTTATGTTAGTTTGCTAGTACACTGTGGTGCAAAGCTTAATCTTCTTTATGTGATGACACCTTTATCTATTGCCAGTATGTTCGTCTTAGTTTCCATCATGATGCTAACTTTATTAGTTTATAGACTGATCGTAGTAGGGCTTACCAGTCATTTTGACTGACCTGTTTTCTTTCGCTTCTTTTCTTCCGTCCCCCCCCCCCCCAGGTTCTCAGGGAGGGAATAGTGGTGCTTAGCTTGGATCGCTTGCTTGTTTGCTGGATAGCTCATGTATGTCTGGACATTGAGCTCGCTATGGTTTATCATCTTTATTTTGGGGATAGCACTATGTATTTCAGTATTTCTGTTTATGATGTACTAGACATGTTTATTTTGGCAGTTGACTTTATGATGTACTAGACTTGTTTTGAGATGGTTTGAGATATTCCGCTGTTTTATTCTCACTTACTCTGTTTTACATATATATTTATGTTCTTTTTCTGCCTTGATATATCATTATGCATGCTTACCCAGTTCTAACGCCCCCCAGAAGCTAGTGCCCCCGAAAGAGTGACCCTAGCGGAGGTGGGGTGTTACAAATTTGGTATCAGAGCATATGGTTTACAAGAAAGAACAAAAAGTTTTTAAAAGACTTTTGAAAAACTATTTTCAAAACAAGTATAAAGTATTTTCCAAAGAAAAGTCTAGTACTTTAAAAGGTTATTCCCCAAAAAGCCATCAGCGTTATCCTTCGTTCCCTTGACCTAATCTTATCTTATCTTTCATTTCAGTATGGCTAAGAATCTTGCCATCCCGGATGGAGTAAACGTACCACTTTGGTATAGGAGACTTCTAGAAGCTAGGGCGGCAGCTGGCCCCGCAAACCCTACTCCCACTCCTCCTCCTGTAGTTGAGAATCCTCCCCCTAATGTCCCTCCTCCGGTGGTTCCTGTTCCTCCTCCTCCAGTTGCTGAGGCTCCTCTTCCTCCTCCTCCCCCTCAGCATCCTCAGGTTGAGTTCACGAAGGTTTGTAAAGACTTAAAGGCGATGGGAGGCAAGAATTTCCTAGGCACGGAATCTTTTGTTGAAGCTAGGAATTGGCTGAAAGACACTGAGGACTTGTTTGCTATCTTTAGGATTGATGACGAGAGGAAGATCTTATTGGCAGTGTGGCTTTTGAAGGACGAAGCAGCCTATTGGTGGGAGGTCACCAATGGGACGAGGCCCGTCGAGACTTGGGCCGATTTGAGGGCTAGATTTGTAGCCAAGTTTCTATCTTCTGCTGAGGCGAATTTACAGATGGAGAAGTTCATTGCATTAAAGCAAGGTGATATGTCTGTCAAGGAGTATGTGAACAAGTTTAATCAGCTGGCCCGTTTTGGTTTGGATATGGTGAACACTCCTGAGAAGAAGGCTCTTCGATTTGCTAGAGGGTTGAATGAGCCGCTGCAGGGTTTGGCGATGTCACATATTCCGCATGGGGCTGCTTTTGAGAGTTTGGTCGATATGGCTCTACTTTAGGGAGATGGAAAGAAAGAGGTCAAGTCGAGTGATACTCAAGCAAAGAAGACTGATTCTCAGGGTAAAGGCAATCAAGGTGGTCAAAGCAGTCAGGGGAATCAGAGCAAGAACAAGAAGGGGAACAACAACAAAGGCAAGGGAAAGTGCAATTACTGTGGTGTGCCTGGACACTTTGCTAAGGATTGTAGGAAGGAGAAAAGGAAGCTTAGCGGTGGATGTTTTTCCTGTGGTGAGACTGGACACTTCAGCAAGGAATGCCCGAAGAAGAAAGGGCAGGGTCAGACTCAGCGTGCTGGACCTTCAGGAGGGCAAGTTCATGCTCTCAATACCGCTCCAGTTCCCAATCGAGGTAGTGTTTCTGTTGAGAACCTTGTTTATGTTTCTGATCTTCCAGTTCGTACCTTGTTTGATTCTGGTGCATCACATAGCTTTATTTCATCTGATCTTGTTGATAGTTTGCACCTTAGTACTAGCTTAGTGGATGATCCCGTTTGTGTTTCGAATCCCATTGGGGGTTCTGCTCATCTATCTATGATATGTGAGGATCTGAGGATCTCTATACTCAGTGTAGAGTTCTTGTGTAGTGCGTATGTTCTTGGTTTCAGGGGATACGGATTGATTTTGGGCATGGATTGGCTGTCTAGACATGGAGCCATTCTTGATTGTGAGCATAGGGTTGTGAGGCTTGTGACTCGCCTTGGCAACACCTTAGAGATTACATGCAATCCGAAGGATCCCGTCATGTTGTGCTATCTTGAATCTCTCAACTCGTCAGAGGAAACCCTTCAGTCTGTAAAGGTGGTCCGAGATTATCCAGATGTTTTTGAAGAAATTAAGGGGTTGCCCCCTAAACGAGAGATTGATTTTCGCATTTATCTGGTGGATAATGCTAAGCCTGTTTCTTTGCCCGTTCGGCACATGGCTCCGCGTAAGAGACGGGAGCTCAGCAAGCAAATAAAGGAGTTGCTTGAGAAGAACTTCATCAGACGAAGTATATCCGAATGGGGAGCGCCTGTGGTGTTTGCTACTAAGGCAGATGGTTCTCTTCGACTTTGTGTGGACTATAGAGAGTTGAATAAGCTGACTAAGAAGAACAGACACCCATTACCAAGGATTGATGATCTTTTTGACCAGCTTGTTGGTGCGTCTGTTTTCTCTCAGCTTGATCTTGCTACTGGATTTCATCAGCTCAGAGTGGCTGAAGACAGTATAGACAAGACTGCATTCAGAACTCCAGATGGATTCTTTGAATGGCTTGTTATGCCGTTCGGTTTGACGAATGCACCCGCGTATTTCGTGGACTTGATGAGTAGGGTGTTTCGAGAGTTCTTGAACAAGTTTGTCGTGGTCTTTGTGGATGATATTCTGATCTTCTCTAAGGATGAAGAAGAGCACGCGAGGCATCTTGTAGAGGTGATGGATACGCTTAGAGCGCATCAGTTAAAGGCCAAGTTCTCCAAGTGTTTCTTTTGGAGAAGGGAAGTTCGGTTCCTTGGGCATATAGTATCTAAGCAAGGCTTGGCGGTGGATCCCGCTAAAGTAGTTGCTGTGCAGGATTGGAAGACTCCAAGGAATGCAACCGAAGTGAGAAGTTTTCTAGGTCTTGCAGGTTTTTACCGGAAGTTCATCAAGGACTTCGCGAAGATATCCGCCCCTCTTACTAAGTTGACGAAGAAGAACTTAGTTTTTGCTTGGGATATGGACTGTGAGCTTGCTTTTCAGAAACTCAAGAGAGCCCTTACCTCAGCACCAGTTCTAGCTTTACCCGATGGTGGTAAGATGTTTACCGTGTACACTGATGCTTGTGGCACGGGATTGGGCGCCGTTCTGATGCAAGAAGGCAGAGTTATATGTTTTGGTGGTAGGCAACTTAAGGTGCATGAGAAAAATTATCCCACTCATGATCTAGAGCTGGCAGCGATAGTATATGCACTCAAGGCTTGGCGTTATTATCTTCTGGGAGAGAGATTTGAGCTGTATACTGATCATAAGTCTTTGAAGTATCTCTTTTCGCAGAAGGATCTGAACTTGAGGCAGCAAAGGAGGATGGAATTCTTGGCGTCCTACGATTTTGATATAGCCTATACCCCTGGCAAGGGGAATGTTGTAGCGGATACGTTGAGTAGAAAAAGGTTGACACTAAGTCCTCTATTTGTTGAGATGAAGAATTTAGAGTTCTTGGCAACCTTTGATTTCTCTTTGGTAGCTGAGTCGATGACCGGTTCTTTAGCATCTCTTGAGCTCAGACCTACCCTTCTGGATCAAGTTGGGGCTTCGCAGAAGGAAAACCCTCAGATAATTGAGATTATGGATAAGCTGATTCGAGGGGAGACATCTAGTCACCTTGCCCGATATTCTATAGATGATAAGGGTTGGCTGAGGAGAGACGGAAGGCTTTGTGTTCCGATGGTGGAAGACGTGGTGAGGAAAGTTCTTGAGGAAGCACATCGCTCCAAGTTGACTATACATCCGGGTGGAGATAAGATGTATAAGGATATGAAGCGCATTTTCTTCTGGCCTGGAATGAAGAAGGATGTGGCAGAGTTTGTCTCTAGATGTGTTGTTTGTCAGAGAGTAAAGGCCGAGTCGAAGAAGCCCGGTGGGCTATTGCATCCTCTAGAGGTCCCGCTATGGAAGTGGGAGAGTATTTCTATGGACTTTGTTGATGGATTGCCAAGGTCAAGAAAAGGGAATACAAGCATATGGGTCATTGTGGATAGGCTTATGAAGAGTGCTCATTTCATTCCGGTGAAGAGCAAAAGGACCGCATCTGGACTAGCATCAGTATATCTTCGTGAGATAGTACGACTACATGGAGTCCCTTCTAGCATAGTCAGTGACCGAGACCCCATCTTTACTAGTCAGTTCTGGAACAGTTTGCAGGAAGCTATGGGCACGAGGTTGAACCTGAATACGGCTTATCACCCACAAACGGACGGTCAGACAGAAAGGGTGAATAGGGTACTTGAGGACTTGTTGAGGCTTTGCATTCTGGATTTTGGTGGTACTTGGGAAGACCATCTTCCTCTTGTGGAATTTGCTTATAATAACAGTTATCAGGCGAGCATTGGGATGGCACCATTTGAGGCTTTATATGGGAGACCGTGTAAGTCACCTACATGTTGGTGGGAGACTACAGATAAGCTTATACTTGGACCTGACATGATTAGAGATACATTCGAGAAGGTCGAGTTGATTAGAAGACGGATAAAGGCGGCCCAAGACAGACAGAAATCTTATGCTGATAGGCGAAGGACTGATTTGGAGTTTGATGTTGGGGATATGGTTTTCGTGAAGGTTTCTCCTTTGCGGAATGTGGTTCGGTTTGGAGCAGTAGGAAAGTTAGCACCAAGGTTTGTTGGACCGTTTCCAGTTGTAGAGAGGATCGGGCAGATGGCCTATAGAGTGGAATTGCCCGAGAAGCTAGCTGGAGTGCATAATGTTTTTCATGTTTCGCATCTCCGGAAGTGTTTGCATAAGTCAGCAGAGGTGGTTGAGCCAAGTGTTCTAGAAGATGTGGAAGTAGAGAAAGAAGCTACCTTGAGGAGAGCTCCGATTCGTATCTTGGGGACAGAGATCAAGAAGCTAAGGAATCGTGTGGTCAAGTTGGTGAAGGTTCAATGGGGTGAAGCCGAGGAAGACGCAACTTGGGAAACTGAAGAGAAGATGCGTAGGCTTTATCCATTCCTTTTTGAGGGTACACTCTCAATCTCTTTATCTTTCCATGTCTATCTAGTTTATCTAGTTCATCGTGTCTATCTTATCATGAGAACCTTAGGTAGAATCCTTTGGATGAAACATGTGTTTGAGACATGTTATGTTTGATGGTTGCAAGTGGTTGCAAGTGTTTGCAAGTGGTTACTCGTGGATGCATGATACACATTAGGCACTAGATCGGCTCACACACTCCTCATATTGCATGTGCAAGAGTGTTTATGCTTATTCTTGGATGAAATTTGTATGCTGTCACATGGATGTTGCATATGGATGTATGATTGAGCACGCATGTAGATATTATACATTGTGTTTGGGATTTGCATACATATGGATACATTTCACTAACATATTTTGCATTGATCTTTGCATTAGATAAGTACATATACACACACTTTTTGCATATGTTCATACAGCATTTAGAATCTTTTAAGGACAATGGTTGCTCGTGGATGATGTTTTGAGTAGATGGATGTTGGATGGTAGGATATGTTCTTCCTAACTTGAAGATTTCGGGGACGAAATCCTTTAAGGAGGGGAGAATGTAACAACCCGTATTTTCAATAACCTGTTATAACATAAATCGAGGCAGAATTTAATTCTAAAATCTGAATCAAGGGAAACGGGCTATGCCATTGCGTTCGTCTCGGAAAAATACGCGAAATAGAGTCCGAGTTTTCGAAAATCGGAGTCCGTATGACCCAGTTAAGGCCCATTGAAGTTTTCAGAAATTTCCATATTAAAAACAGATTTAAATTTTAAGTTAAAAACAAGGGTTAGGGCACAACTGGCGTCAGGCGGGAAAAGTCCCGCCAAGACCCCCAAGTCGACAGGCATGTCGACAGGGGTCTAAGGGTGTCGACTGCCCTGTCGACAGCCCTGTCGACACGGGGTGGCCGAGCAGTTTTGTCTGGCGCACCATTTTTGATCTAGGCTTGGTTGTGTGGCTTAGTTCTGGAGACTTCCGAAATCTGATGGACCTAAACTAACCTAGGGTTAATCCTAGGGCTAAAAACACTTTAATCTTCTATAAATAAGACCCTAATCCTACCCTAAAACCCCATTATTCATTCTAGCAACCAAACTATGTCAAATTGATTTCTCAAATGGCCTCCACTTAAAAACCCTAGCCTCCACCCTCTTCATATATCATTCCTATGAAGATTATGATGTTCATACAAGCATTTCTAAGTTGTATGAATGATCATTAGCTTGCATACATCATCAAGTTGCAAGTTTTATTTGCTAAGCTAGAGTTTTTGGGATTTTTGTTAAGGGTGTTTCTTATTGGAGCTTTGTTTTGGGTTTGTATGCTTGCATAAAGGGCTTCTCAATCTTTACTTGTAGATTTGTGTCTTCATAATATTTGTAAGCCCTCTTACCTTCATTTTAGAAACTCTAAAGTTAATGTGTGATGCAAGTTGGGATTTATGCAAGTTATTGAGTTATGCATGTTTATGCAAGTTCACTATGCCATGATTTGCAAGTTTATTGAGTTATGCATGTTTATGCAAGTTCACTATGCCATGATTTGCAAGTTTATTGAGTTATGCATGCTTATGCAAGTTCACTATGCCATGATTTGCAAGTTTATTGAGTTATGCATGTTTATGCAAGTTCACTATGCCATGATTTGCAAGTTTATTGAGTTATGCATGTTTATGCAAGTTCACTATGCCATGATTTGCAAGTTTATTGAGTTATGCATGTTTATGCAAGTTCACTATGCCATGATTTGCAAGTTTATTGAGTTATGCATGTTTGTTGTGATATGCAAGTTCATCATGTATGTTATGCCAAGTTCCCTCTTCCTATCCTTTATGCGTTATTACGAATATGTAAGCGATAGAATGACGTTGGGGGGGGGGGGGTTTGGGTAAAACTTAAAATACATGAAAATATAAGATTGGGAATTTACCTATTAAGTTAGGTCTACCCCTTGGGAATTTACCTATTAAGTTAGGTCTACCCAAGTATTTGTTAAACTTGTAATTATGTTTTGAAAATAAAGTGGACATGACACTTAGAAAACATAAGTGTGGCCAACTCGAGGTTGGGTTGAGTTTGTAGCGTAATTCTACCCGGAACCTACCGGCTTAACTAGTGGCTACAAACAATAGGATCCAATGTGAGAAGTTGGTCATGTGGTGCCAAGACCCGAGGTTAGACCAAGTTGTGGTGTAAATCTACCCGGAACCCACCGGCTTAACTAGGTAACCGCAACAAAGTCTAATGTGAGAGGTTAAGGCACAATTAAATTAATTAATGCCTCATGATTAGGGTTAAGTCATGGCCCACTAATACTTAACCAATTTTGGGGATACGAGGGATTAAATGGGGTTAAGTGGTGAACTATTGGTTACACTTAACTAATTTAATCAATGATTAGTGAGGGGTTAAACCACACTTAACCCTCTTAGAAAACCCTAGCAACGTGGTCTGTTCCAGCAGTAATCCCAGTTTGGTATCATTTACAACCCTAGAGGCTAGGCTACGGCGGGGCACGATTACTGGACTGATGTAAGCGACCAAAGCGACGGCTGAGTGGTACAGCGGTGCGGGTCCAGGCGGGCTACGGACGTGCACGTAGTCCGGTGTTGGACAAACTCGAGGCACGGGTACCAGTAGGTTTAGACTGTGCATTATTGCTTAGGTGTCTGGGGTTGACACCCGAGGGCTTGATACACCCGAAGGTGGACCCAGCACAGTCTGACTACAACCATATGTGGGCCGTATGGACACCAACACTTGACGTGTTAGGTTTATAGGGAGCCGATCGACTAGACCGTTGGGATGGACCTTGTATTAAGGTCACCTCATGTTATTGGGCCAAAGTTTGGGCTGAGGGATCAATACCTGTTATGTTAGTTTGCTAGTACACTGTGGTGCAAAGCTTAATCTTCTTTATGTGATGACACCTTTATCTATTGCCAGTATGTTCATCTCAGTTTCCATCATGATGCTAACTTTATTAGTTTATAGACTGATCGTAGTAGGGCTTACCAGTCTTTTTGACTGACCTGTTTTCTTTCGTTTCTTTTCTTCCGTTCCCCCCCCCCAGGTTCTCAGGGAGGGAATAGTGGTGCTTAGCTTGGATCGCTTGCTTGTTTGCTGGATAGCTCATGTATGTCTGGACATTGAGCTCGCTATGGTTTATCATCTTTATTTTGGGGATAGCACTATGTATTTCAGTATTTCTGTTTATGATGTACTAGACATGTTTATTTTGGCAGTTGACTTTATGAAGTACTAGACTTGTTTTGAGATGGTTTGAGATATTCCGCTGTTTTATTCTCACTTACTCTGTTTTACACATATATTTATGTTCTTGTTCTGCCTTGATATATCATTATGCATGCTTACCCAGTTCTAACGCCCCCCAGAAGCTAGTGCCCCCGAAAGAGTGACCCTAGCGGAGGTGGGGTGTTACAGGATCTATGCCCGTAACCTTATGAATCATATCAGATCTTCTATAACCTTTGTATCTATGATGTTATGACATGATTATGGCTTAGATCTAAATCTTCGCCTATGTGTCATATTAGATCTGCCATTGTTTCACTGTTTAGGTCACCTTATACCTATCATGTTTTTGGTTAAAATTGGATCTGTTATTAGTTAGACATCTAAGTCATTGTTTATATCTAATCATGCCTTTTATGACATCCCTATTATGTTAGAATCAGTTCTATTATCACATGTTCACCAGATCTGTTCCTATATGCCCATCTTATCTTTATGCCTCTATATGTTTATGTTAATTTTGTTAGTATGATCCTTTTGGTCACCTCCCTTCATCCTTTCCCTTTTATTTTTATATAGCCAGGCTACTTTCGAGCCTAGGCATGCCGCTAAAATATGTGAATGCGTTAGATTGGAAACGAGGGGAAAAAAGTTAAAATTGGGCATAACTTGTAAGTGGGGAATTTGGCATGACTTGGATAATGTATATGAATATGAATTTGGGTCATATAATTCATTATGAACATAGTTGAGAAAAAGGGGCATGAAAACGTATAATGACATAGGAATAATTGGTTAATTATTGAAATGCCTAGGATTATAGTAATTAGAAACTGTAACCGCACTTAGACACGAGGTTAGATTGCACTTGTGGTAGAATTCTACCCGGAACCGACCAACATATCCAGCGACCGCAAGTGTTGAATCTAATGTGAGGGATCTAAGTGCATAAACATGCGATGTGTTAGGACACGAGGTTAAGCCAGACTTGTGGAAGAAGTCTGCCTGGAACCGACCGACATATCCAGCATCCACAAGTTGTAGGCTTAATATGGGAGTTCTAATACATTATAACCAAAAATGAACATGGTTACGAAGATGAATACTTAACCTAGTTGAATCCATAGGGATTGTATGAACATGTTAAATTGAATAAAGGTTAAGTAAACTTGCTGAAACAGTGGGTAGGTTAAGTATATCTGGGGTGGGTGGGTAATATTAATATATATATATATATGCCCATAAATTTAACCCGTCGGAATTATGCAATTTTATGACACCAGTAGGTAGGCATAATCTGTGGAAAACCTAGGAGTAGTGATGCAAGACAAAGGGGAGAGCTTGCATCATCATGTGTGGGGCCCGTTTCAATCAGCAACCCATATATAGGTATCAAACGAGTACTCCAAATTAGGTTGGAGTCGGGCCACGCTTACTGGGCTGATTGTAAGAGATCCAAACATGGAGGACGGTGTGGGCAGTGCAAATCGACCGGAGACATGTGCATGCATGGTCCGGGCAAAGGGGGACAAGACAATCGTGACACCTATTGATACGATTGTGCACAACAACGAAGGGTTTCCACTTTAGGTAGTGATACATACTATTGTACGGTCAGCACATGGTATCTACGGAGTAGGGAGCCGATCGATTAGGGCAGTATTTAGGGTACATCTAGACTCTGATAAGTTTAGGAGTCCGTTATTGGGCCGCTTGTGGATTTTATTAGGTTAAAACCTCTCAACAGAAGTACGCCTAAATCTACCATCTTATACATGCTAGGGATCATCTCATTCTGGTTATATTGGTATTAGTGTAGAGAGAAATCATTATAGAATCGCAATATACTCTATCATATTTATCCTGTTTACCTCATCGTACTTACCTTCAATGATGTTATCTTTCTTATCCACTTTATATGTTTGTCATGATATGTTTACTTATTTATATGCCAAAAGTAACTGGACTCGCCAGACTTTATGTTTGACCCATTTTGTTTCCTCTTCTTTCTCTTCTGTCCCCCCGCCCCCTAAGGTTCTCAGGGTGGGAATACTCGAGCTTAATCAGGATTCTGCTATCGTCTTGCTTAGAGCTGCTCTGATGTATTGCCCAAGTTCTTATCCTTGCTACTATGGCTATGTTTCTTTTGGGGACTTATGCTTTTTATGTATTTCAATACTCTGTTGGTACAAGATAGAAGCTTTATATTATTGTAATGGGGTTTCAGTACTTCAGACTTATGATGTAACTAAGTTTTGAACCACTATGTTTTCTGTTTAAATAAAATTTTAAAACTCCGTTGTTATTTTTGTATATGTCTTGTAATGTTTTTTTTGGTTTACCTATAACGTTTCACGAAACATAATGCATTCACTTAATGAGTGAACATTAACGGACGTGGGGTGTCACATTGAGCCATGCTAATGCACGATCCGTAATATTGATGATAGATTCAATCTATCAACATGCGTATAATTTTTAATGGATAAACAACCAATATAAAATATCACAAACAAAACAAATTTATAGAAGTTATAATAATCAAAATCTCTTGTGCTCAATTTTGTGTTTATCTTTAATCAGCCATTAAAAATTATTCTTCACTGAATCATAATCGTAAGCCGCTCAAACCTTCACTGTCTTCTTCACTATGTTCTTTATTGTCTGTGTCACTTCCTTGATCTAGCTTCATTTGAAATCTCTTAAATCTCCTGAGCAACCCCATCTTTGATAAATTCAGCACTACATCTAGGCCAAAGTTAACCATACATCTGGAAAACAGAACTTCATCTAATAGTGCACTGAGCTACAGTCAATGTTCTGTGACACAACCACACAGAACCTTTTCCATGCGCCATTGGTAACAGGCTTCTGATATTTTGCCTCCTTGAACTTGTTCACAAAGCTGAAAACACCTTGCAGGTCGGGCCATGATTTTTTCTAACTAATGTCAGTATCCCCATTAAGTCACACGGTGTATGCTAGTTGAACTATGTCATGGCAAGCGGGGTTTGTCCAGTCAAGGAAGTGATTCCAGTCGATGTCTTCACCATCTTCCCTACTTTAATTTTAAGCGGCCTACTGTGACATATTCAGGTTATGAGTTCCCAGGTGTTTGACAGGTAAGGTATATGCGAAAATGTTGGAACATTTTGTATTTTTTTTAAAATAAGAATGAATACAAATTAAGTTGTTAAAAGTTAATAATAGTAATATTTTTTTGCCATTAGTATTCTTGAGATGTTGCAATTTTATTACAGGTAATATATTTATGAACCATTAATGCATAGAGTCGTTGGACGCTATAAACGGTATTATATTTTATACCAGTGATTTTTTGGGAGTTGTTACATTTGCATTACATACACACACACATGCTTGTATAATATTGAGTTGTTACAAAATATAAATGGTATTAAAATATTGCGATGAGTGATAATAAATTAATATTTATTTATTAACATTCTTCTCTTTTAAAATGTATGCAATTTACAAATTAAAAATTGCAAATTTATTGAATGTTTCTTTTATTTGATATGACATTAATTGCAGTCCAATTATCCTCCATCGAACATAGCTATCATTTCTTCTATATAAGAAACTGATCTTAGACAGGGAGAAAAAGAGAATATTGAATATAGAATTAAAAAAAACTCTCTCTCTCTTCTTCTTCCTCAGAAAGAAAAAAACATTTATTCTTTTCTATCTTCTCATCCAACTGTTCTTTTACAAAATAAAAAGGAAAAAACTTAAGCAGTATTATTCTAGAGTGCAAACAGAATTGGCTTCATATGTGCAAATGATCCGATATATAAGGAATAACAAGGAGGAGGTTGTTTTATCCTAGAGGCGGCGGCGAACGGTACGACCTACTTTGCACCTTGAGTAGATCGCTGAAACGCCTTCAAGAAAGTGACCTAGTCCACGACTCAGCTGAACCGTTGTTTCCAACAATTTGAAGACATTACCAAAAAACAATGGATTCGACTGTAACTCTAGATGTTGTTGCTCCATCATCCAAGTTTCAACTTTAGTTGGTCAGCAGAGATGCATCACATGAGCTTCAAAATAGCTTTTGAGCTCATCTCCAAAGGTATGGCTTTAGATGAACAGTTTTAGATTGCGGTTATAACTAACCAAAACACCTCCTAGTTTGAAAAGAATTTGTCTACTATTTTTTTGGATTTTGCATTAATTTTCTAATTAAAAAAAAATCTATTAAGATATTTTTAGAAGATAGTAGTAAATGTTATAAGTCCTGAAATAGATTTTGAATGGAACAAATTTGTTCTAAGGATGGTTAAGATTATGGAAACAATATAATTATATTGTTAACTAAAGATTATAATTTTATATTTCATTCATGTTAAGCTAAAACAATTGTTTTAGTGAACCGTTTGAAAGTGCTTGTATGATTTATTAAGGTGCATATTAACAATTTACTAAACTATGAAATTTGTAAAAAAAATATCTACAAGAAGCATATATTAAGAATTTGCCCTTATTGCTTAGCGAATTTTAAAAGAGGCAATAAATGTTTGTAACTGAACATTTATTGCATGGTAAATGTTATTAAATAACATTTAATGATATAGTAAATGTGATAGTAATCACATTTGACGGGTCATAGACATTATAGTAAAATCCAATTAGTGAATTTAAAGTTTTAATAGACATTAAATATTGGTATAAGATTAGCTATTTACTTTTGATCATATGTGATGACATTGGAAGTTACTTCTTATTAGAGAAATTGAATCTCAAACTTATTTCATATGAGCCAACCAGAGTAATGAGTTTTATTTATACACAAAAATCAGTATCATATCACAGTTACTGATGATTGGTCCAATGTTGCTATTTACAACACATGAAAAATAGTAATTTAAATGGAATATGTTTTTTTGGAAGTGTCATTAGAATAGGCGCTAATTGAATGCAAAAATTTGAAGATGTCTCTAATAAAAGTTGACATTAATTAAATGCAAATTTAGAAAATGTTATAGGAAATAACAATAATTGAATGACATTTATTCAACAATAAATGCATATATTTTACGATGTCATCAAATGACAATTATTGAATAAATAACGAACATTCATTAAGTAGTCATGTAATCAAATGGCTTTGGTTGAATGTATAGATGGAGAACATTTATTAAATAGTAAATGAGTATTTTTTATGAATAACATTGAATAGACATGGACACTGCTATTTTACCACTTTTGTTGAAGACTGTTCTGATTTTACTTATGTATATCTTATGAAAAATAAAAGTGATGCATTTGATATGTTTAAAACATTCAAAACTGAAATTTAAGATCAATCATATAAGAAAATTAAGAGACTTCATAGTGATAGAGGAACATAATATGAATCTAATTCTATTTTGGATTTCTATAAACTATATGGTATTATAAATGGAAGAACTGCACCTTATTCACCTGAAATGAATGGTAAGGTTGAAATAGAAAAATAGGACCTTTAACGAATTATTACTTGCCATTTTATTAAATTCTGGTGCAGCAAAACATTGGTGGGGGAATATTTTATTAACCATACGTTATGTTTTGAACTGAATCCCTAAATCTAAGAATAAAATTTCATCTTATGTATTTTTAAAGAATTATAAACCCAACGTGTTGTACTTTAGAACTTGGGGGGTGTTTAGCATATGTTCGCATTACAGACCCTACGAGAATAAAATTGGCAAGGAGAGCATATGAATGTGTATTGAATCAAATGATTCTCATTTATATGAAATAAAATTTCCTTTTAACTTAAGTAATAGTGGGACCACTTCAAGTATGCCTGTTAGAACAGAACTTAATGGAAAATTTGAAACTGAACCTAGAAGAAGTAAAAGGGAAAAACTGTAAAAGATTTTGGTTCTGTTTTTTGTGCTTTTACTATAGAGGAGGATCCCTCAAACCTCCAAGAGGCTTTATCTTCTTTAGATGTCGACTTTTGGCAAGAGGTTGTAAATGATGAGATGGATTCTTCAGAATACAATAAGACTTGGCACTTGGTAGATTTACACCCTAGTTGTAAATCAATAGGCTGTAAATAGGTACTTCAAAAAAATTAAAACCTGATGGCACTGCTAATAAATATAAATCATGATTAGTAGCTAAAGGTTTTAAGCAAAGAAAAAATAGACTTTTTTATATACTTTTTCACCTGTAACTAGAATTACATCCATTCAAGTTTTGATTTCACTTTCATCTGTTCATAAATTATTAATTCACCAAATGGATGTTAAAACTGCTTTTTTCAAATGGTGAATTAGAAGAAGAAATCTGTATGGGCCAACCTAAAAGCTTTGTAGTTCCTGGTCAAGAACATAAAGTTTGCAAATTAGATAAATCTTTATATGGTTTAAAACAAGCCCCTAAGTAACGACATGAAATATTTGATAACTTAATAATCTCAAATGGCTTTAGAGTTAATGAAGGTGACAAATGCAATTATTATAAATCAGAAAATGGCATTTCCACTATTATATGTTTCTATGTGGATGGTTTACAAATTTTTGGATCAAACATTCATGCCATAAATACAATCAAATCTTTACTAAGTGCCAATTTTGATATGAAAGATCTAGGTGAGGTGAGTGTAATTCTTGGTATTAAGATTTATGGCTCAGTAAAGGGTCTTTCTTTGGATCAAACTCATTACATTGAGAAGATACTAAGGAAATACAATTAGATTTGACTATAAACCTGCATGTACACCATATGATCCCAGTGTATAGTTATTTAAGAAAACCGGTGAAGGTGTAAGATAGTCTGATTATACGAGCATCATTGGCAGCCTTCAGTATGCCGCTGATTGTATTAGACCTGACACTACTGATGTCCTGGGATCATTATGCAAGTTTATCAGTAGACCTAGTATAGAGCATTAACATGCTATTCAAAGGGTAATGAGATACCTAAAATAAACCATGAACCTTGGACTACATTATGAAAAGTTTCCAGCTATTCTTGAAGGTTATTCTGATGCAGATTGGAATAATTTATATGATGATCCAAAAGAGACCAATGATTATATATATTTAGCATTACTAGAGGAGTTGTTTCTTGAAAATCCAGGAAACCTACTATTTTGACTCAGTCTACTATAAAGACTAAGATAATAGCACAAGCCATAGCTAGTAAAGATGCAAAGAACTAAGGAATTCTGCTAGTTGATATCCCCATATAGGAAAAACCGACACCAGTGGTGCAAACTATTGCGATAGTTCTACGCCGATTGCAAAAGTATAGAACCGCTATTACAACTGTAGAATACGACAGTCACAAGCTCAATATTGTAAGATAACATCACATTGTAGTGATGAAAATTTGATGGCTATTGGAAAAAAAGGACAGAGCCAATACTACAAAGGTAAGAAATGACAGTCGCATGCACAGTATTGTTAGAGAACATCACATATGAAGTGATGATAATTTGGCAGATCCTTTGACGAAAGGACTGACTATAAAGAAAGTCCTTAATGATTCTAAAAGAATGGGACTATTGCCTGAGATTGTGGAATCACGCACAATGGTAACTTGACCTAAATGACTAGAGATTCCAAGAACTAGGTTCAATAGGTAAAAACAAGTAGTGTTGTGATAGTAGATGAACATGCTAAATTTATATATTAAGAAGCATGTATTCTTGAAGTGATTAGAGAATGAGTTAATAGAAACTCTTCATAAGATCTATGATCTATTTGGAGTGGAGCACCTACCTTTAGGAGTACTCTTGATAGACTCGTCTATGAGAATGTGGAAATATGGCTATTTCCTATGGAGTTTTATGTAAGATTCCTAGAGTGTTCACTAAACTAGGATAGACATGCATAGCCATAAATGCACAGGCTTATTTGATTGCACTATAGAAAGGTTGTGTGTGGTTTGATGTTAGGAATAAAGTTAAAGGCTACGTGTCACTCTAGTAAAAACAAAATCTTAGTCACTATGCAAAGGTTCACGACGAAATACACCTTTTCTTATGCACAATCTTGAGTATGTTTTTAAAACTACTCAAAAATATTTTTTAAGAAATTCAAGTGGGGGATTGTTAGAATATTTTGTGAATTAAAAATAAAGAATAAATAGAAATTGAGCCGTTATAAGTTAATAACGGTAACATATTTCATGCCGTTATTATTTTGACATGTTGCAATTTTATTACAGGCAACATATTTATGAACCATTAATGCGTACAATCGTTGGAAGCTATAAACGGTATTATATTTTGTAACAGTGATTTTTCGGAAGCTATTACATTTGCGTAATAGTTATATATAAACACATGCTTGCATAAGATTGAGCTATTATAAAATATAAATGGTATCAAAATATTGCAACTAATGATAATAAATTAATATTTACATCAAAATATTTTAATGAATCTTACTTTGATATAGAAAGAAAAAACAAGGAAGATTTTTTTTGCCCCCGAGGCAACGACAAACAGTACGACCTGCTTTGCACCTTGGGTTGATTGCTGAAAAGTATTCAAGAAATTGGCCTAGTCCACGACTTAGCTGAACCATTATTTCCAACAAAACAGAATTTATCGAATTTGAGATTACATAGAGAAGCCATAAAGATTGTGTATGGTTTCAATGCAACTATTAAATGTTTATTTTATAGCTCCATGTGTGTTTTCAAAGTGTCAAAATATAATAAATCCGTGAGTCATCTTTTTATATTTCCAATCCCGGCCATGCATGCTAACAAGTATTTACATTGACAAGTGCTAAAGCTAAACACACTGTGAAACAACTTCAGATTATGAAACTTAAAGAGTATTCATCATTCCTATTCCACTTAATAAAGTAAATGAAGATGTCAAAACAACATAAGAGATTGTAAAATTACTGAAATAATCCATCTGAATTTCAAGTTTTTTGTTATTATTAAATGACAATATGGATGTTTACGATATTTTTCTTGTAGAATGGAAGAAGGTACCCGCTTATTTTGCAACAAAAGTTGAAGATCAATCAGATAAGGTCATTTGGTAAATTTTAAACAAGCCTCAAAATATTTAATAGTAAGAAACAGGTAATATTTTGGTGACAACAGAGGATGTTTTATATTTGTGTTGTTTAATGACTTACATATTTGAAACAGTGTTCAACTTTGATCTCTTCACTTTTCTTGATTTGTATCGATATGAGCCTTGGAAGCTTCCAGGTATGCAATTCTTATCTTTCTTTCTTTTTTTCCTATTCTATCCGATTCCTTTTTCTTTCGATTAGGGTTATTTCTGGTATAGAGTACAGACACACACACACACACATAAATAAAGCAATAAAAAAAACATTTATATGTCAATATGCTAAATTATTAGTTATGTGTACATATTTAAATAGTCGTACATGTAGGCCTGAAAATTCTCTTAGTGAATTTTCTTGGCATGTCTAAGCCAATACATAAATATTAGATTGTTCAGCATTTAGTACGTTTAGTAGTTTTGAAATTATCTTTTTATTTGATTTTAGTTTAAAAGTCAAAGATAGCCCACTACAGCTTTAGAGAGACCTACCACGTTCCTTGTACTGATGACTACTAAATTTTATAACATGATACAAATATATGTTTCATAGTTTAGGAATTTTTAATCTCTTGCATATACATTTATGATTTCATGCTTTATTGGCTTCCCATCTTGAATTACATTCTTATATGTTAATATAACTTCATATCTTGAAGCCTTGTATTACAGTAGTTAGTTATTTATCACTATTTCATGAGGATAACAATATGATTTTAGATGCCTGCCTATTTATACAAATTATGTTACTATTGGTTAAAGGAGAATTATTTTATAAACTTTTCATTTCTAAGTTAATTATCAGTTGAATTTTTTATCTCAGTTTGATTAACATTAAAAGAATATGAATTAAGGATCCATCAACATTTACATTAGATTTTCTATGTTACTAGGTAAATAAATACATCATTCGACAAATTAATTAGGTAATTTACATTAGATGTTTCGCTGATAATTCTTTCATTCGAAGTTCTATTTAAACATGCATAGCTTAGGCTAATTATTAAATTTTCTTCTTTACACAACTGAAAATAAAATAAAATTGCAGCATTAGCAGTCATCAGTGAGAAAAAATTGTTCATTTATGTATCGAGGGACCGCAAGTACCAAAATAGAGATATGCCAGATGGTGTGATTACATTTGGATATTGGAAGGCAAAGCGAGCTGATAGAATGATACGAGGTGAAGATTCTAGTACAAAATGTACTTTTATTAATATATATATAATATGGATATAATTATGTTTTGTAGTGCAGTTATGAATTAAAATTTGATGTAAACTTGAATTTTTTATTATAAATTTGAACTGTCTGTTTTGTTTTGAGTAACTTAAATGGTTGCGATTATTATTAATGAAGTACTAGCTTTAATTATGATATGATGAAATTTATGGTCGATAGCGGTTGTGAAGAGTTGAATTATGCGTATCTAGTAGTTAGAAAAATATACGCTGCAACTGTGACTATTAGTTGAAGAATATCCTACTACAACTTTTATAAACTATTGTGTATCGTTAACACAACTAACAAAAACAGTTTTTGAAATGTTAAATTCCAACTATCACAAACAGCTGTAAATAAATCTTTTACATGTGATAAAAGCAGTTGTAAATAAATCTTTTATGATTACCATGAGCAGTTGTAAATGAAAATTTTACAACTGTCGAAAACAGTGGTCAAATTATCGTGCTCTATTACAACTGCGGATATACAGACTGACAGTTGGCAGTTGTAATAGATATATTACAACTAGTTTTGGCATTTGCAAAAGGGTATTTTTGTTGTATGCATTCTTGTTGCTTCTGCTTTAGCTTCTTGCTGTCCTCTTTCCTGATATATGCTGAAGAAAGGGTTTTAGATTTCTATGGCGAGAAAACCCCAATCGCACTAGTGGGCGAACAAAATTGAAGCGGCAGTTGCTCTATCCATTGAGAGGACAACTGCTCTTGGAGAAGATAAAGATCGCTTGTGAAAAGAAAAAATGGCAGACTTGGATTACCAAGTCAGAGGATGAAGATGATAACCCTAGTCGTCGAGAGAGAAGAAATGAATCTCCATTGTTAGCCTACTTTGTGAACTAGGCAACACAAAGTCAAGAAACCAGACATTGAAGAGCATTTTTAATTAGAAGACTTTGGTTCGGATTGGAGAAGACACTACAACCTAGATTGGATAGCTGCAGTTGTTCGGGTCGGGTCAGAGCAACATATCGGTTCGGGTCGGATAGAATCTTCTGTTCGGATCGGTGAGCTGCTGCTGAGGAAATTGGTAAGGTATATCTAATCGGATCGGAGGGCAACATAATCTCAATTGGATCGGAAAGCCACCTGTTTGCCACGAAAATGGATCGGAGCAGAGCAGATTAGAGAAGCAGAGAGCGTTGCATCCAAGCCAATCCGGGTCGGATCGGGTATCCCGATTCGAACCCCTTATCTGTGCGTCTCCGACCCGAACCCATGTTCCATGTTATTCTCCTGCAAAAGCGCCTGGATATCCAGACCGGCTGTGACCAGTTCCTACCCATAACGTCCGTTACTTTGATGCGTTGTCAACATAATAATTCATCCGAACCCGAGGATAATGGGATGGACGACACATGGCCCCGACCCGGATCAAGTTTTGAGCAAATTTACACCTATAAATACCCTGTCTGGAGACAAAGAGAAGGATCTTTTTTGAGGCACTTTGAGAATTCAACTACCTCCATAATCCGAACTCCATTACTCCCGGAGAATCCAAATCTTCTTTCATTATTTGTTTTAATCTATTGAGTGAATACAAGCAAGTTGTGAGTGGAGTCAAGTGAAAATTACATTGTGTTTGCAACTGAATCATTGAATATAGTGAAAGATAAGTGGACGTAGGCATTTCTTCGCCGAACCACTATAAATCCTGTGTGTTCATTTTTATTTTTATCTCATCTTATTTTCTTTTAATCAATTTGGGTGTTAGAACCACTTTTGGGTCTAACATTTTGGTGCTTTCACTGAGAATCCTCATCTAAATTCTTTATTTTCCGGGATCTCTTTCTACTTTTTGGACCGTTGAGTTCAAAGAAGTGAATCCTTAAGTTTCTCTGCTTTTTTATATTCGTTGAAGTGATTGTCAAAAACTCATGGCCAAAGGAAAAGGCAAGGAAGTTCAGTCTGTTCGAGGAAATGGAGCTGGCGAAGATCAGCAAAATGCTGTTGTAACAAGGTCTCGGGGGCAGAGTTCAGCAGCAGGAAGAACCAATGCAAGAAATCCGAGCCGCCAGCAGGGGGAGAGCTCCGATTCGATCCGGGTAGGAGATTCTGAAGCAGTGCATTCCCCCAATCTGAACCGACCCGAGCTGCTTTCCACGTACCGATCCGACCAGGCTCCCCAGCTCCGAACCGATCCGACCACCTACCTCCGATCCGACCCGATGCTTGGTGAAGCTGGAACCTCTACTCGAGTCCCTACGAATGCTCCAATTCCAGCCACCAGGGTTGGTGATCAGGTCAATCCATCTGCGCCCATCACTCAAGGAGATTTCTCGCGCTTGCTTGACATGCTTGAGAGCACGAGGGAGGCCATGAAAGTTCACGATCGCACTAATCTCATGATGCAGGAAAATATGAGGCTCATGAGTCAGGAAATTAGTGAACTCCGTCGACAGAGAACTCCGTCACCGGTTCGTCACACACCAGTGGATCAATCTTCATCTTCCGAGGAAGAGAGGCCCCGTGAACGAAGGCCACTCGAACGACCTCAGAACGTGGAACAGCTGACATTTGGATCTTTGGGATCTCGCGAGGATATTGCACGATCATTAGGAAACAATGACCCCACTCGGGGACAAAGACTCCAGTCCCCTCCTCCCGAGATCGACCGGGAGCGCAGGGAACGGAATCGAGCAGAGGCAGCACGAAGAAGAAGGGCATCTCCTGAACAAGAGCCCAGAAGGAACTCGGATGCTAGGGCCAGGGAACCTGAGCGGCCCCTAACTAATGCTGATGTACAGGCAATGGTTCGCCAGATCATGTCCGAGAGCCGGAATTATACAAATGAAGATTATGGCATTGAGCGAAGCCATACTCCCTTCACCGACGATATCCTCGACTTCCAATTTCCCCGACGCTTTAACTTGCCACAGATGGACAAGTACAACGGAAGGACTGATCCGGGACAGCATTTGATGCGGTATTCGTGGCTCATGAATGCTGCTGCTGCCCCTGATGAAGTGAAGTGCAAAGCATTCCCAATCTACTTAGAAGATGTGGCATTGTTCTGGTTTACCTGACTTCCTCCTCGTTCGATTTCGAATTACAAGGAACTAAGCGAGCGTTTCATGAACCAGTTCCGACTACATGCCCGAAAGTCCAAAAGTGTTATTGAATTATCGAGAATCAAGCAGGCACCAGGAGAATCTTTAAGGGCATATCTTGATCGTTTTAACCAAGCTGTAACTGAGGTCAGTGACCCGCATGAGCCCACTATTCTGATGGCGTTGAAGGAAGGGGTCGATCCTGAATCTGAGTTTGGAGACTACCTTTCTGGGAAAACACCCTCCACAAGGGAGATATTCTACGAAAAAGCTGATATTTATCTAAGACGAGAGGAGGCCAGGGCAAACCGAAAGAGAAAGTCTGAGACGGCTTCAAAGGAGAATGTGCAGAGTAACATCGCCGTAAAGCAGTCTGGGGAAAGTTCTGGCAAGGTTGAAGTAAATGTAGGAAACAAGGGTGGAAACAGCAATGCTGGAAGCGGGGGTAACAACAACAATAACCGTAATCCAAACGGTAACAGAAGAAACAGAAATAGGGGAAGTGACCCTAACAAAAGACCCCGATTCCAGAACTACGAGGATTATACGCCATTGAACGACACCCTGGAAAACATTTATCTGGATACGTACAATGTGTTACAATACAAAAGACCGCCACCTCGTGATTCGACCGAGAAAGAAATGGCGACAGGGAAGTTTTGTTTGTTTCATGGAACTCACGGGCATTCAACTAATGAATGCCGGCATTTGAGGGATGTGATAGAGAAACTGTTGCGTGAAGGGAAGTTGGATGAGTACAAGGTTGCCCCGAGGGACAGGGGGCAAGGAGAGCAGGCTCCAAAACAGATTCTACCTGCTCCCAAGCCTACAGCGCAGCAAAAAGGTAAAAGAATTGTTATCAACTCCATAGTAGGCGGACCTCACCCAGCAATCCGAAGTTTCAGATCAATGGATCAATATGTAAATGCTGCCAAGCACCTAGACGTGAATGAAGGTGATGATTTGGAAGATGTCACCCCCATAAAACAACAGAAGACCATGTTTGACGACGTGGTATTTCGCAGCCGAGACAATACTGGGATACAATCACCCACCACTGATCCGTTGGTTATTACTACCACCATTGGGCCGGCATTGGTCCATAAGGTATTAGTAGACAACGGAAGTTCCGTCAATATTTTGTTCAAGAAGTCATTTGATCAGATGAAGCTGGAATCTGAAGATCTGAAGCCTTGTGAAGGATGGATCAGAGACTTCAACGGGGCGTCGACGGCTCCCATGGGATACATAGAGTTGCCCGTGACCCTGGGGCAAGGAGAACGTAGAAGAGTGCAGATGCTTCAGTTCGTAGTATTGGACGTAGATTCGCCTTATAATGAATTTTTAGGGAGGCCTGCCCTCGCTGAATTCAGAGTTTGTATCGCCCCTTGGTGCTTGTTACTTAAGTTCCCAACCGAAGCCGGAACTGGAGTAATGAGAGGGGATCAAGTTTCCGGACGGGCCTGCTATGTGGCCGAACTAAAGATGTTGATGAAAGGACTTAACGTTGAGAGTAAGGATGCCTCGTCTCCCTCAAAGGGGGACTCGGCATAGCAATTAGAGAGATTGACCCCGAGGGAGTTGCCCAAAGGAGAGCCTGAAGACCTGGATCCCAGAAAAGACGAGGAACCAGAGGCTAGGAATGCAACTCCTAATGAAGCGACAGTGGAAATTCCCATTGATGAAGCTGATCCGACAAAAGTTTTGAAAATTGGTTCTCAATTGGATCCACGTCGAGCTAAAGAACTAACGGACTTCTTGAAGGCAAACCTAGACGTGTTCGCCTGGACCCATGCTGACATGTGTGGGATATTGCCATCCATTATAAGTCACAAATTGAATGTGAACCCGAAGCATCCGCCTATGAAGCAAAAGAGACGCATGCTGGGCCCAGAGAGGTCGGCTGCTCTCAAAGAGGAAGTAGAGAAGTTGAAGCAGAATGAATTTATTCGAGATTCGACTTATCCCGACTGGATATCGAATCCCGTCTTAGTAAAGAAGCCAAACGGAAAGTGGCGGACTTGCATTGACTTTTCAGATTTAAATAAAGCTTGCCCGAAAGATAGTTTTCCGCTTCCCAGGATTGACCAGCTAGTAGACTCGACAGCAGGTCATGAACTTCTCTCTTTCATGGACGCATATTCTGGGTACAACCAAATTCCTATGCACGTACCAGACCAAGAACATACGAGCTTCATTACGAATTTGGGGTTATATTGTTATGTTGTAATGCCATTCGGATTGAAAAACGCTGGAGCTACTTATCAGCGCTTGGTAAATAGAATGTTTTATAATCAAATAGGAAAAACTATGGAAGTTTATGTGGATGATATGCTTGTCAAATCAAAGCAGTCCTCCAGCCATACGCAGGACTTGGCGGAAATGTTTAGTATCCTGCGAAAGTACCGGATGAAATTGAATCCTCTGAAATGCTCATTTGGAGTGGCATCGGGAAAGTTCCTTGGCTTCATTGTGAGTTCCCGAGGAATTGAAATCAACCCTAGCCAGATAGCAGCGATTAGAAACATCGAAGAACCTAGGAGAATTAAAGACGTCCAAAGTCTTGCAGGGAAAGTAGCGGCGCTGAGTAGATTCATCTCCAAAGCCACAGATAAATGTGTTCCGTTTTTTGATTTGATTAAAAGGGGAAAGAAGAACTTCCAGTGGACTCCGGATTGTGTTGAGGCCTTTCAAAATCTGTTGGAACTGCTAGAGAAACCGCCGATTTTATCAAAGCCCGTAGATCACGAAGAATTATTTGTTTACTTGGCGGTCTCGGCTCACGCTGTCAGCACAGCCCTGGTTCGAGAAGAAGACAAAGTACAAAGGCCGGTGTATTATGTAAGTAAGAAATTAGCAGCGGCAGAGCGCAACTACCCAAAAATTGAGAAGCTCGCTTACAGCCTCCTGATCGCATCCCGAAAACTTCGTCACTATTTCCAAGCTCATCCAATAACCATATACACCGACCAGCCCTTAAGGAAGGTGTTGCAAAGACCCGAAGCATGGGGAAGGTTGATCAAATGGAACATAGAACTAAGTCAGTTTGATTTGAATTTTCAACCACGAAAGTCAATCAGGGGGCAAGCTCTAGCAGACTGTATTGCGGATTTCACCATTCCAGAGGAGGAAATAATCAATGACAGAGTGGTTAAGTCCGAGGATGAGCTAAAGATGAGTCCGTGGAAACTATATACAGATGGAGCCAAGAACGACCGAAGGTCCGGAGCTGGAATTGTCTTAGTCACTCCCGAGGGACGGTCGTTATATTACGCCCTGCGATTAGAATTTTCGGCGACTAACAATGACTCTGAATATGAAGCCCTGATCGCCGGGCTGAAGCTTGCTAAAGACCTCGGAGTAAAAATGATAGACATATTTTGTGACTCTAAAATTGTTGTTTGTCAAGTGCGAGAGGAATTCGTGGCTCGAGGACCTCGACTTATCGCCTACCTCAAGAATGTGAAAGAGCTATTGAATAGCTTAGAGCGGTACAACATAACACATATTCCCAGAGTTGAAAACCAGAAAGCGGATAGACTGGCAAAGCTGGCTAGTTCCGACAATCCAGAAGAGACTGAAGTGATTCCAATTGAAACGTTGGAGTCGCCAAGCTTTGAGTCAATGGAAATTGAATTCGCTTTTGAAGCGGAACCAGAGAAGGAGTCATGGATGACTCCAATTAAGAATTTCCTTAAGAATGGGACACTCCCATCGAAGAAGAGTGAGAAAAGAGCTGTAGTTCGCAAAGCTACCAGATATGTCATACAAGATGATACTCTCTATAGGCAAGGATTTTCTATGCCCCTGTTACGATGTATAGCACACGACGACATCAAGCGTGTACTAAGAGAAGTACACGAAGGTGAGTGTGGAGATCATACAGGAGGTCAAACTTTAGCAAAGAAAATATCGCGGTACGGATACTTCTGGCCTACGATCAATAAAGATGCAGCTGATTACTCACGACGCTGCGATAAGTGCCAGAGATTCGCCAAAATCCCCAGGGCACCGTCGACCCAGCTTAAATCAATGGTGAGTCCCTGGCCATTTGCCACATGGGGAATTGATATCATTGGAGTTCTACCAATTGCTAAAGGAGGAGCTAAGTATGCAATAGTAGCCGTGGACTATTTTACGAAGTGGGTGGAAGCTGAGCCCTTGACCAAGATCACAACAAGAAAGGTGATAAGTTTTGTGGTTAGAAATATTATATGCCGATTCGGGATCCCAAGGACGATTATAACTGACAACGGGACCCAATTTGATAGCACTGAATTCAGAAATTTTTGCCAGAAGTATAAGATAGACAAACGATATACTGCAATTGCCTACCCGCAATCGAATGGGCAAGTAGAGGCAATAAACAAAGTAATAAAATCCATCCTCAAGAAGCGATTAGAGCGTGCAAAGGCAAAGTGGGTTGATGAATTGCCCCTAGCTTTGTGGGCATATCGAACAACATTTAAAACGACCACCGATCATACCCCTTTCTCTCTCTCCTTTGGCTCAGAAGCTGTAATTCCAGTTGAACTAGAAGTTCCTTCCCACAGGGTGACATATTATGACCCGATGAAAAATCGGGCACTTTTACTTGAGTCTCTTGATGAAGTCGAAGAGAAAAGGGACGAAGCAGATTTGCGTGCAGCAAGACATCGGCGTCAGATGGCACGCTATTACGACAAAAAAGTTCGCCTCAGGACTTTTGAACCAGGAGATTTGGTGCTAAAGAGAGTCTTTCCATCCCTTCCTCACCTTGGTCCGAAATGGGAAGGACCCTTTGTCATTCAACGGAAACTTGAAAAAGGAACCTTCAAGTTAACGACCATGGATGGCGAAGAAGTCCCCAGAGCATGGAATGCCCAACACTTAATGTGATATTTGGATTAAAAACACTGTACTTTGTGTTATTTTTCTTATGAACTCTGTAATAAGGCACGACTTGCCTTGGGAAAATCTGACGATATGAATAAAGGACTATAAAGTGGATGTAGGCTACGACTTAGCTGAACCACTATAAAAATATTGTGTGTTATTTACCTTTATGCATTATGTATATATACATTTGTTAATTATTTTGTTGTAGGTATGAAGTACAGGGTGACTCACAGCCTAAAAAGGTTGAAAACAGTTTAGACATAAAAAGAGGCACAACGACTATTTGTGCGATAAGATATAAAAGAATGAGAAAACGACATTCTTAACTCTAACTCTCCAGAGAGAGAGAGTATAAAAGCGTCTCCGACTGAGCGCTGAAGAAGAGATTCTACTCTTAACTCTAACTCTCCAGAGAGAGAGAGAGAGTATAAAAGCGTTTCCGACTGAGCGCTGAAAAAGAGATTCTCCTCCTAACTCTAACTCTCCAGAGAGAGAGAGAGAGTATAAAAGCGTCTCTGACTGAGCGCTGAAAAAGAAATCTTTCCCCGTTGAAAGACCGGGGAATAAACAGATGACTGAACTCGAACTCTGACTCTCAAGAGAAAGAGGGAGAGCATAAAAGAAATGCCAGAAAAAACGACAGGTACTGACGGCACAGGAAGTGCTATCCCGTCAGAAAATCGGGAGCTTTCGGATTGCTTGGTTAAGCATTGAATAACTTGTGGAAACTGACTGGGGACACTTATGTACACACATATTTCCCCCTCCACAACTTCGTTTCACAACTGTAGACATGCATAAGTGCAGAACTACTAACAGACAAACATTGCAAAAAGTGAATTATTTTTATTTACAGATGAATGAATTTGTACAGGGAAATAGCTAGAAAAGAAAGTGCAGGAGCTGCTTTTGTAGCAGCAATTATTGGTTCACAAAAATGCTAAAAAGATACAGGACAATCCACTATTTAGATTTGGAATGAGCCTTGGATTTCTTGGCAGCTTTCTCCGCATCCTTTGCTTCTTTCTCGGCTTCGGTCAAGATTCGTTTTGATTTCTTTTTCCCTGAAGATGCGGTACTGGAGCCAGTAGACTTCTTCCCGGAGGGCGGGGCACTGGAATCAAGAGAAGATTTTTTAGCGAGTTTTTCTGTAATAGATCTAGTTGAGAGCTTAACAACTAACCTTGAACCCGCATCCACAACTGCGAGGGGCTTGAGGACCTCAGGGTCTAGTTCTTCGGCCTTTAATTGCAAGCGCTTGTCTTGATCAGCCTTCATTGCAGCCAAGGTAACGTCATCAGCACTTTTTGACTCCCCGGTTATTGCAACTTCTGGTTCCTCTTCATGCCCCTCGTCTCCGTCATCGTCCTTTAAAGCCGCTATCATTTCTTCATCATGGGGAGTGGAGACTTTAGTTGGCTCACTTCCTTCTCCCAAGTCTATAGAAGCAGCCTTGTCTTCCCCTTTTTTGGCCCCATCTGCGGGCTTTGACCCAGCGGCAACTCCTTGAGCTACATCTGTCTTTTCGGATGATTCGACACCTACAGAATGAGAAGCAACAGTTATCAACTCAGGCGAAAACAATGGGTCTCTCATCGAATGTTCAATCACGTAGCGAAAGGTAGTAATAGCTTTGGCAAATTGAGGAGAAAAGATAGGGATACCTTACGAAGACTTCTCGGCGGGGGTGACTACTACCTCTGGGGCTATTTCAGGAATAAGGGATAGTAGAGTTGTTCGGGGAATTCCCGGATTTTCGGGATCATACCCTTCTACTTCGGGAGTTGCAGGGGCAGAGGAAGAGGAACCAGCTTCGAGAATGATTTTTTGTTTAGACTTCCGTCTCTCTTCTTCCATGGCCTCAGCAATAAGGCGGCGCCCTTCAGCTAGGCGCTCCGGTTCATCATCTCTCAAGTATTTCTCCATCAGTTTATCTTCATCGAGGGAATCGACCTTAAGTTCCTCTTTTTCCCACTCAACGATTTGATTCCATACTTGAACTAGAGTGGATGGATAGTCCTCGATCCAAGAGATGTTTCGACGACGAATAATGCTGCGAAGAATTCAATCATTAGCTCGCCGAAGCCCTGAATATCAGCCTCCGCCTCTGATAGTTGCTTGCGGGCTTCCTCCGCAGATTTAATAGCACACTCCACATTGCCCTCGGCCAGAGCAGCCCTGTTCTCTGCCTCCAACAACTTTGAAGCCAAGTCAGCATTCTTCTTTTCTAATTCAGCACTCCTCTTTGCTAACTCGGCGTTTTTCCGTTCAAGCTCAGCATAAGCAAGGCGTGTATTAGCAGCTTCTGACTTGGCCTCGTCAGCTTGCTTTTTTAATTCAGAACGCTCCTGAGTATGAGATTCAAGCAAATCGTGATAACGCTTTTGCATGTCCTCGAATTGTTGTTTGAAATTAGAAGCGTCCCTTTGAGCGACCGCTAGCTGAGCTTGAGTGTCTTCCAAATCTTTTCCTAGAGCTTTTAAGGCCTTAGCATCCTCCTCCGCGGTCTTTTGCATTGAATCGGTATTTGTGATTAGAGTGCGGATGATTCTAGAAAGATTGCGTGAATATTTGAATATCTCAGTATATTGTTTTTGCACCGCATCAATCTTTGCTTTGGCCTCATCTGCCCAATTAGACGAAATAGGTTCAAGGGAAGGTAAAAAAGTCAGAGTTTCGAAGTAGTGTTCGGGAAATTGCTCTTTCAAATATGCCCGCTTTATCGCAGTTCCCGTATCTGGTGGAGGAGGAGCGAGGATTGTCAATTCAGTGTCCCTTCCTGAGGAGGATTCTGTAGTCTCTTTGTCTGTCCTAGGTCGTTTAGTAGCAGGGACCTTTTGCTTACTTCGAGACCCGGTTTCTTTTGGAGGACTTTTCTCTCTACTGTGTTTTTCATAGGAAGAGGAGGAGTCTTTAGATTGTGGTCTATCCTTTTCCCTACGGCTTTGGTAACCTTTGTATTTCTCTTGTTCCGGCCTAACGGGTGAGCGAGAACGTGAGGGTCGAGAACGATAGGGATCATAAGGCCTTCTCTCCTCCCTACCACGATCATCCCGGCGATCATACTCGACATCCTGAGGAGGAATGGACATGCTGCGACGAAGCTTTCTTATATCGTAGTAGGATCGAGACATTGTACCTGCACGATAAAACGAACGAAATTTAGAATTAATGGATTCACGAGGAAAGAGGTGCAATGAAGGTTAATGCTGTTATGTAAAGTGTTTCCTAAGTGGTGTGTTTCCCCCCAACCAACCCGAGTCTGGAGCTAGACAAGTACGGGAAGGCTCTTTGGCCTTAGCGGGAGTGGTCTCTTCAGAAGAGGTGAAGACTAAAGGATCCTTCCTGAAATCCTCTGAAGTGTATATAGTCTCAGGTAAGGGGAGATCCCCCAAACCCTGAAATATTTGATCATCAGTGCTAGGGGCATCCCCCTCAGAAGCGTGAAGTGGTGACCCTTGGGAAGATTTTGACTTTTCTAGAGAAGTAGTTTCCTCAGGGGCAATATATCCTTCACGATGCTTTTCGGCCAGATTAGCCAATTCATCATCTTGCGTAGAAGATGGAGAAGGTGAAGTGTGAAGAGGCGCTGTAGGAATTCCTGAGACTTCTCCTGTCTCTGGGACTACCTCCACTGGAGGAATGTATGCGTATGGAACCGTCCCATGACCAATGCTACGAAAAACAGACAACAGCCCATGAAAGTGAAGGTATTCGTCCTTAAGGATTTCGTCGATAGTCAAGAATTTCTGATCGCCATTGAGGAGTCGGTGCATCCGGTCGAAGAACACCTGGTCTGATATCTGTTTGGGATTGTCAACTGCAAACAAAAAGGAAGAACAAGTCAAGGTGATGATCCAAATGTATAGAGCCCGGATTTAGAAAATCAGTGCTTTACTTGATTTTGTCCACCTCCTGGCGCATCCAGGCTGTCGCTTCACGTAGAACCATTCTAATCTGGAATCTCCGGCTTTACTGCTAAATGGTGCAGAGATTATCTTCCTTTTTGGAACGGATTCAAAGTAGCAGAAAGATGGAGTTTCTCGAGTCCGATGCTTGAAATTATAGAAAAAGTGAACGTCATCGAACGTGAGCTCTATGCCTAAGATTTAACGATATGCTATGTACAAGGTGTGCAGATAGGCATATGAATTGGGGTGCAATTGCATGGGGGCAATCCGCATTTGTCTTAAAAAATCAACAATGAAGGGAGAGAATGGAGGAATGGCACCGACCATGCACATCAATCGAGTGACCGTCATGTATCCTTCTGGAGGGTTGTGGGGACGGTCAGAGCGTGAAGGCACTAGGGTGTCCCTTTTCATTATTCCATACTTTAAGCAAATTCGAACAAGTCGATCGTTGTCGATTGTCGATTCAACGGAGTCTGGAGGTGATTCCAATATAATGGCCGATTCAAATTCGTCAGGGGCTCGATCGTCACCGATCCCTCCTTCCTCCTCAAAACCCAGAGAAACCTCGTTCTCCGAAGACGCCTCGTTGCTTTCTCGATTTCCTACCCCGTAGTCTGGACCCTCACTGTCCCTTTCTGGATCAGACGAAGAAGATATATCCTCAAGAGTGATTTTGTTAGAAGTTTCCGGGGCTTCTTTCCTCTCAGCTAGTCGGAAAGAGCGTCTGGGCCTCATTGTCATAGAACTATTGAAGAAGCAATAGCACAGATTAGAGTAAATTATCCCGTACCCCCCTGTGTATGTGTGTGAACTAAAATGTGTGTAGCAAATATGAGAAATGCAAAGTAAAAGTACAACAATGTAAGACGAAACTTTAAAGAGAAAGTGATAGTCAGAGCAGTTCTTAATGTTCACTTATGTCCGCAAGGCACTATCCTAACTGTTCGTGAAGTTGGAAGTAATATCTTTTAAATAGTTGGACGAGAGTTTATGTTTTAGATTGAGTAGTGTTCGGTTCGGATGCAAACACCAGGTTCGGATCGGATGAGCAAAGGCCCATACTCAGAAAGATATATCCGGATCGGTTCGGAGATTGACACCCGGAGCGGGTCGGATTAACTTGGATAACCGGGCCCCTATTCTCTCTTTTGTTTTTCAACCGGGTCCGATCCGAGCGCATAAGTCTTGACCTTCATTGTATTCGTAGATCCGACCCGACCCGGACAAGCGGTTTAAGGCCCATTTCTTGGCCCTATTGCTCCGACCCGATCCGGCTCTGTAAATTTCTCTCTTTTCCTTTTTCTCCTACTGTTCCCCTACCCGAACCAACCTTCTTCAGTTTTCTTCCTCTTCCTCCTCTTAAATAGCGAACCCAACTCGAAATCCCAAGCTTTAATTAAAGTCGAGAGATTAAGCACTCAAGTTTTTAATAACGAGCTTCAATACTTTCCTCCAAAGCTTCGAAACGGCGTCGATGCCATTGAAGACGAAGGCGGAGGATGGAAGAAGACGTAGTAGTGGAATTATTCAATTACTTTGTTAAAGTCGTTCAAACTAACCGCGGATGTAAATTAAAAGCGATTATGGCAACAAGATTCAAGATTACAAGACTACCTATGTATTTGATTCGAAGATGGAAGCGAAAATTTTGAAGTTTCTTGGAAAGGCTGGAGCTTCGATATGGAGTCGGTTCGGATAAACGAAAACAGTAAATGAAAGGAAGAAGAAAGAAGAAGTGAATTTATATAAACAACAAGCTGACTATTCGTATTCCCGATCGGACCGGATCGAAAAGCCCAGTAACACAACTTGGCCCACTGGTTCATCGCAGAGTACAGGAGGAAGGAGATCTGTTCGGGTCGGAACCCAAGCCAGAAATCCGTTCGGGTCGGAATCCGAACCGAACAGGATGAAGTACGACAACTTAACGTGTGAATTCGAAAGGAAAGAAGAAGCTTTTGCGCTATGGCAGTCAAAGCATGCTCCGTTCCCAACAGAAGCATCCTTTGAGGGGGCAAAGTGTTAGCCTACTTTGTGAACTAGGCAACACAAAGTCAAGAAACCAGACATTGAAGAGCATTTTTAATTAGAAGACTTTGGTTCGGATTGGAGAAGACACTACAACCTAGATTGGATAGCTGCAGTTGTTCGGGTCGGGTCAGAGCAACATATCGGTTTGGGTCGGATAGAATCTTCTGTTCGGATCGGTGAGCTGCTGCTGAGGAAATTGGTAAGGTATATCTAATCGGATCGGAGGGCAACATAATCTCAATTGGATCGGAAAGCCACCTGTTTGCCACGAAAATGGATCGGAGCGGAGCAGATTAGAGAAGCAGAGAGCGTTGCATCCAAGCCAATCCGGGTCGGATCGGGTATCCCGATCCGAACCCCTTATCTGTGCGTCTCCGACCCGAACCCATGTTCCATGTTATTCTCCTGCAAAAGCGCCTGGATATCCGGACCGGCTGTGACCAGTTCCTACCCATAACGTCCGTTACTTTGATGCGTTGTCAACACAATAATTCATCCGAACCCGAGGATAATGGGATGGACGACACGTGGCCCCGACCCGGATCAAGTTTTGAGCAAATTTCACCTATAAATACCCTGTCTGGAGACAAAGAGAAGGATCTTTTTTGAGGCACTTTGAGAATTCAACTACCTCCATAATCCGAACTCCATTACTCCCGGAGAATCCAAATCTTCGTTCATTATTTGTTTTAATCTATTGAGTGAATACAAGCGAGTTGTGAGTGGAGTCAAGTGACAATTACATTGTATTTGCAACTGAATCATTGAATATAGTGAAAGATAAGTGGACGTAGGCATTTCTTCGCCGAACCACTATAAATCCTGTGTGTTCATTTTTATTTTTATCTCATCTTATTTGCTTTTAATCAATTTGGGTGTTAGAACCACTTTTGGGTCTAACATCCATAATTTTAGAGAAGCTAGAATTTTAATAAATCGTTCAAAAAGATTTGGAATGAATAAAGGGAATTAAACTTGCAGAAACCCAAGGGGTGTTAGACATGGAATGCCACCACTTTTTCTCCATGGGATGAATAAGATGGGAATGGGACAACAATATAAGAGATTACGTTTTTGTAAGGCTTAATAATCCCAATAAGGCTTATAAACCTTAATTTGAGTTAAGTTTGAGAAAAGAGATTTTATAATCTTTTGAACTGATTTTTATAGGAAGATTTAAACAAGAAGTTTTAAACGAAGTAAATCTCTGATAAGATTTAAAGGAGTAATTCCCAATGTATGGAATATATGAATAAAAGAATATTCTGAATTGGAACGTGGCATATGATATATTTATATATCACTCGATTTCAATAATGCAATGGTTATTTAGAAAGACTGTTTTTCAACCCATTTTGAATAATTTATACAATGATAGTCGAAGATATCATGGATGGTCGTTGAAACCTGAGATCTTCACATCATTTGGATTATTGCTGATGCCTTGGGTGCCACCCATTATAAGGTTACAGTGGCGATCGTCCGGACATACTTGGAGATCGACTAGATATGCAAGGACCTCTCTCCCTTAGCAGACGAGGATTAAGGTGCCTTCGGTTTCATTCAAACCCAGAATGAACTTGTAAAAACGGTTTGTACATTTGACAATGTATTTCACAACATAATCGATTAATTGCTATTATGATATATCTGTTGGTGGCGGAGAATTTTTCTCATAGCTTGTAACGTCCCGAATTTTTGTCGGTTTGAATATTTACACCAGTTTAAATATTGAATTCAGAATATAAATGGATTTATATATTAATTAAAACGAAGTTGAATGTGTATAAATATATATTAATTATAATCGAGCTCAGAATGACCTTGCAGTTCGTAAATTAACGTTCTGAACTTCAACTAAGTGTACCGGACTCGTTTTGAATCGGATTTCTTCAAAACGAGAATCGTTGGAATCTGTTGAACTGTATCTTTCTAACAGAAGTGAAAAACCAAGAGTTCGTCGAATATATTGCAAGATATGTCCAAATCAAATATTCAGAAAGTCGCTGTAAAATCATATATCGACCGTAACGGTTATTTGACTATAACTTGATATCGGTTGCAAATCGAGACAAGGTTCTTTTGAGGCGTAGTGATAATTTAATTTTTAGAATTTTACTGTAATTTTTAATTAATTAAATATGCAACTTTTTATTTGGAGTATTTTGCACCATGTATCGGTATTTTGGGGTTTCAAAATATGAATTAATCTACCAGTATTATTATATTTTTGGGACCGTGACACCTCGCTGGACACGACGGTAATCTTACTTCTATCCGTAGCAGCTCAGACATAAACGGAGTTTTATGAGATGGGTACGCCTAAACGTTAAGACAAAGTAAACCAAGGCCATAACAATATGTCTACCCTATTCTACGACCTTATAACTCAATTATCACTACCCTTTGAAAGGACAAACCCATGTTTTCCGCATTCGTAACAAAATATCCACTCACTACAGTTCTTTTGAATGAATTGTCACAATCTTTAAGCTTTTCCCCATGATTATTAAATTGCACCATACCCTAAACTGAAGATCACATACATGCAAGGATCACTGCTACTGTGTATCAAATGTGATATAATTTTCTTTTCCTTCCTCACTAAGTTTTGGAACAGTGGTTTGCCTATTTCTTGAAATCTGAACGCATCGAACCTATGATGTGGAAAACTCATTAGCAGTCCTACCTGCGAAGGATACTTCATGGTTAAGCATACATTTCCTTCTTTTCCGCCTCATTAGTCCTATCAGTATTCCTCCTGTTAGCTCATTCAAATCAATCATTTTTCCAACTGAGATCGACGATTAGACCGGTGTGCTTGAAACTCTTGCTTCGTTCACTGTTATAGCATGTGCGTACCCGTTTATTTGGGTACTGTAGAGTATGATGATAGACATGAAGTTGTCACCTATCCCAAGCTAAGCTATATAAATACTATATCTCGTACAGTGTTGCGAGGTGATAACACATGAAAGGCTTCAACCCTAAGCAACCGCCCATGCCTTGAAAGCCACTGTCACACGCTAAGCCAAATTAAATGGTTGCCATACCCTATTTCGTAAACCATCTTCCACCTACCCTATCCACTTCGTCCTTCTCCTTAACCTAATATATATATATCCCAGACTTCTTCCATTTACGCAGCAAAGGTTATTTTCCAATAAGTAAACTCAAAAACAAATCTAAGAAGTTGCTGAAACGGTGTATTTGAAGAGTGCATGAGCTACATGCCGAGAGCATCCTTGTCAATACTGGGTTTAGGTGGTCTACGGGGAGGAGTAAGCGGAGTCGACGGCGTGTGTACTGTTTCACATGCTGGGAGGAGGGATGAACGAAAGTATGAATGAAGTGCTTACTAATGGAATGAAGGGGGAGGACGTGAGACAAGTAATGGTGCTTGCTGGAGATTAAATCATGGAGAGGACGGTGGCAAACTTTGTCGATCAGGGGAGGTAGGTAAGGTATGCGTGAGACATATAAGTGAGGGATGGGAAGCTTTATACTGGAGCGTGTCATTCAGGTGAGAATGTGGGGCAATATGCATGGGAAACTGAAAACGTGGAGTCCATTGGGTAAAAGGCAGAAACAGGTATTACGTAAAGAGTATGGTGTTCAGGGAAGCGGGCCTTCAGGTACGAGATGTTGAAGACGTACAAGTGTTGGCTGAGGACGTGCTTGGCACGTTAAACGATGGTAGCAGGGAGGTTGCGGTGACGGTACGAAGAGGCGGTGATGGAGGAGTTAATGTCGGTGGGAACAAGTTTCTCTGAAGGAGGCGTTAAACTCAAAGTATGAAGGGGAATGGGCTGAACGTTTTGCGTGAGGAAGGGGGCATTTGTGAGGAGATGAAAACAATGGCAAGCTGACGTGTAGACGGTGAGGAATCTTGTGGAGGAAACAACGCAAGGAGGTTCGGTAGTTATTTGCCTTGAGGCTGGAGCTGATGGTTTTAATGATGAAGGTTTAAAGGAAGTTGCTCCTGTTGGATTCGCGAGTTCATTCTCTTTTCCGCATGCAACTCATGAAGCAAGAAAAAAGAAGTAAACAGCATATACTGTTATGTCCTCAACCAGTGAATACAAACGGAGGTCCGAAACTAAGAATGGACGGAGGGGTAGGCGCTCGTGTGGGATCACCAGAACAGGCGGTGGCGGTGGTCTCGAGGGCCTGAGTTTTGGTGGTGGAATTTGGAAGTGAGTGGGTGGGAGAAAACGTGTATGGCGTTGGGAGGTTGGCAGTCCTGTAGCAGTCAAGGAATAGGAGACCGACGAGTTTAAATACATGAAGAAAAGGGGCGCGAGCGAGATGATGATGAAGAAATCAGCAAAAATAAAATGTAATTTACGAACGCAACCGGACCGTTGAAATCGTAATGATAAGGTCTACATTATGGAACAGATTTCTCGGAGAACGGAGCCATCGGAATTTTGGGATAAAATCAACCATCGTAAATCGTTATTGAACGGTTAACGCGCAAAGGTGAGTAAATTCACTACTCTGATCTATTTTAATTGTATTTTAATGTTGTTTAAATGCTGTGTGATGGTCGATTAGGTAGATTACCAGTAATTTGGTTGAATACTATATACCGTCACATATGTACACACCATCGGTTGGACATTGATTCCTTCGATTAGAATACCCCCTAGTATAGAGTTAGTGAAAATTGTGTTGACTGACATCTTTGGATGCGGAAACCGGTTGGAGGAATCCGACCGGATTCCTCGATATTTATATGTAGTGTTTGTTTTGTATGCACTGTTTGAACCCGAATTATATTTAAAACCCCATGTGAATATTGATGTTGAACAGATATTCAACATCTGTTTCGATAAATAAGTAAATGATATCGATTTAGAAAATGGTGACAGTCAACCGTAAAACCCTCGTTTTGTTAAAGAGTTGATTGGCCGTCAGGCAAATCAACGAGGTTAATTATAAAAATTATATTTTATAATTAAAAAGAAGATTTAAATTTATAATAGAAGTTCTATTATAAACCAGTATTTTAAAGCTCGTTTTTATAAAATAAATAAAAACGATAGTTGACATTTAAATAAGTTATAAAGCAGAAATTATCTGACGAGTAAATATGTGGATAATTATATTTCAGATAAACTATGTAGAAATATTATTAGATTAATTATATTAATCTAATGTGAGGAGTAACTAAAATCAGTTAATGAATTTACTGATGGGATGAAGTTGATTTTAATCAACTTTTATTTGAGAAAATGATTATTAGATTGGTTGGTTTTTAATTAATCTAATAAAAACAGATTAGAAATAAATTAATCAAAATTTATGAGATTTAATTACCTTTTTGTTTAAGAAGTATAAGCAGAACTGTGGAAAGGAAAGGCGAAGAGTTAAATGTTTAAATATAAATAATCATAAACAACAGAAATTTCAAAGTAAGAATATGGTGTTATAAAACCATAGTTAAAATTAAAACAAGGAAATACGGTCTGATAGATGTTATAAGTAATAAGGGAATAGAGTACGGACTGGTATCGGTTTCAAGGTAAGAATGTTGTCAATCAAGGTCTGAGAGGTAAACAAAATACCCCAACTTGGACGACTTCGCTATTACCGAGGAACGATATCAGTTTGTAACGGAAAGAGATGTCAAGATTTTTGTAACGGAAAGAGATGTCAAGATTTTTGTAACGGAAAGAGATGTCAAGATTTTTGTGACGGAAATAGATGGCAAGATTAGTATAAAGGGAATATGGCAGCATATTTCAAGTCGAAAACTATAGCGATAAAATAAACGCTGTTGATTAGGCTTAAGCGTGACTGTATGTCAAGATTAGTTATAAAGGAAGATATTACAGCGTATGGTTAGTTTAGAACTATAGCGATAAATTAACGCTGTTAAACGAACTTAAGCATGATTTTTATCTATGACAGCACTTCCTAAGAAATGCTATAGTTTTGATTTAAAACCCACTTATTCTAAAAGTGATAAATAACAATGTCGTAAGAAAATATAAGAATCAGTTTTAGAAAGAGAAATTGGGAGATCGTATTAGAAAACGATGACAGCATTTCGATGTTCGAAATGTGATTAGAATTTAATCGTTAGGATTTGGAACTAGAATTTGACGATATCGAATGTATTAAAGGTAAACCATTTTTAGGGATTATAATCTGATAGGATAATTAACAATTAGTTTAAACAAATAAATGTTAATAGGATAGGGGTCAGTATTTAGTTATAAACTTGATATCGATTTGATAAGAAGTTGACTTAGAAACAGAGTTTATAAAGTGGAACAGGAACATAAAAAGTATGAAAGAGATTTCGGTAAACAGGATAAAGGAAAGTATTTCATGAATAAGGAGTTATATGATAAAGGTGTTCAGATGTCTGTAATAAGGGAGGGTATTCACATTTCAACGTGAATCATGTTTTAAAAGTGAACGTGGGGCTGATTAAAGGGTTAAAAGGAAATTGGAAATATTTTCCAAAATAAATAGGGCAGATTATCCAAGTATAGAAATAAAGGAAGTGAAATTAATGGAAATAGTTCGAACGTTAATAACGCATGTTTCTGGAACATGAAAGAATAAGAGTTATAATATTTTTTTTTCCAAGTAGTGTAAAAAGGCTAAAATGGGATTTGAGAAATATCTGGTAAGATATGGGAATTCGAATAATAAAGTCGAATGTTAAAATTTAAAATACCCGTGGTTGTGTGATGTTAGTTATACATTAGAATGAATGTTGTTTTTACTTCGATAGTTAAATCACTGACTATCGAAGTGTTTTGACCATCGTTGTCAATATGGAGAGACCGGTTGGATATATTATTCGGAAACCACTCCGTATAGGCATAAGCGCTGCGAAATAGATGAGCTGAAGATAATTGAAGACGAAGTTAAATGCAAGGGTCGTCCAGTTCCAGGATAATGGCTTATGTTTGTCCAGTCCCAGGACAACTTGTATGGACGAGTGTCTGACAAAGTATACCTAGTAAATCACGTACGGTTGATCTCTTAAAGGTATTACGTCTGGTGGCGGGGGAATTCGTTCCTATTAGCTTTTTATACCCGTGATATGTTTGGGAGTCGATTAGTGAATTGGCGGGTTTGACGATGTGGCATTCAAAGTGAATGGCGATCAGATGTTCTGAAGATAGACGTAGCCTCTAGCCTCACAACCGAGAATGACAGAAGTTGGGCTAGGCAGCATGGCTAGTTGGGTCATCCCCAAGCAGGGTGTATTGCCACCGATCTAGAGAAAATTCATATTTATACTTCTTTTCGATTCTGTATCTTCGGATGACGGTTGGATGGCCTACAACCGTGGTGGCAATATATTCGCGACACTCAAGCTAAATGAGTGAGCGGTCATGTGTGGCCGGGTTGCAAGACGTTCTTGTTGAACCCTGACTGTATCCCCTCTAGAGTACACTATTCAGAAGGTGCTCCCATACCTTGTCTGTTGAAATCCATTCTCCGATAAGCGCCCTACGGTTTATGATTTTATACTATATATATGTGGAACGTGAGATGCAAGCGTTCTGCTACTTGTATAATTATTTGTTTAGACATTATCATAATATCACTGGTTTTGATACCAAAGAAATATTGGATTATAGTAAGATTTTTCAAAGTTAAACAGTATGGTTGGAATTTACTCACACCAGTCCCATGACTGACCCAGAGTTTATTTTGTTTGTTTTCCCTAAACTCTTGGGTGCCCAAATTTGTACGGGCAGACAAGTGTTTCAGGATTTTGCAGATTCACTTGGAGGAGCTCAAAGAAGGAGACTCCACTATTAGTTATTATTTCCGCTGTGATGTATATGAGTTATACTCTGATATGGTATGTATGTATATACAAATTCAGATTTGTATTTCAAAGTTATGTTATATAATACATTTTATTGTTCCGCTGTGAGATTCGTGTTTACTCTGATTCTGTTCAGTTGTGATCTTCTTCTTCTTCTATTCTATAAGTTCTATCTTTTCTATCTCATCTTCTAAATTCTTCTAATAATGTTCCGGTATTTTCGATGCTCGAGAAAATTGACGGTGTATTTATGTTGATTTTCTGGGTCGAAAATCCCGTACGTTACAGTTGGTATCAGAGCCAGGTTAAGTGATTACCTTGGCTCTGTGGCGTAACTCAATAGAGATAAGGTTGGTAATACCTTAGATTGAGTATGAGTGTATATATATGAGTGCGTATGTAATATAAAAACTGTTTTATATTGTGTTGACTGGTCAGTCGAGTGGTTTATGAATTCTGGTCGAAACAGTAATGCAAACTGGGTCGATAGGTGTTTCTAAACTCTTGAACAGAGTAATTCGACATAGTATGTTTTGAAAAGAGGGTAAATACAATAATTTTACCCAAAATATATTTTGATATAAAAGAAGTATATATCTTGAGATTATTATAATATCTTGGATGTGTGATCATTATTATGATCAAATAAGATCTATAATTGAGTTGGTTATATAAATAACCAATCAGAATTTGTATAAGTGAAATAAACAGGATTAGATGGAATAAATATGAATTTGAACCAGATTTGGAATTGTACTCTGGAAACTAGTAAAGGTGTTTGAAATAAAATTTTTGGATTATATATGGGAATTTTAAAATCCTGGGAAATTTTGAAAATCGTTTTCCAAGTGTTGTGAAAGATATTTTGAAGTAAAATTCAAAATGAAAATTTTTGAAAAATGAGTTTTGAAAGTGATATAGCATTGAACTCACTTCGATCACTGGAAAATGACCCTGATGATGAACCATGGCATCATCAGTGTAATTTTCGAGTTTTTGAGTGACGGATTACTACCAAAGATTTGGTTTTGAGAAAAACAAGTTGTTAGAAATTCAAATGTTTTTGAATTGTTATTATTATATAGATATGATTTCAAACTGATTTGAAACAAAATCCCAGGAATTTGAATTCTGAAATAAAAATTTAACTTATGGAGTTAAAATGAAATTTAAACTAGGATAAACAAAATTGGACTAAATTTGGAACGACCCAAAATGGAAATTGTACAAAGAGAAATATTGGAGATTCGAGTTATTAAAATGAATTGATTCTTGGAGAATAAGAATCGAATTGTGAATTTGGATATAAAGATAACTGATTTGAGAAATAAATCAGTAAATGAAATTTGAGTTGAAATATAATTTGGTTGGGTAGAAAGTGGAAGATTGGTTTGAGAATGGATCGATGATATATGTTAAATGGCAGAGATAGAGTTAAATGCCACCCAAAAAGAGTCATGTTTATAATTTATACGAGTATGAGATTTTGATGAGGCTGTTTGGCGAACCGTTTGGCTGTTTGATTTTCTGTTGAATTGGAGAAAGCCCAGAGAGGCAAGTTGTTGTAGTACCGAGTGAGTCGTGCAGCGGAGATGCTGACGAGATTCTCTGAAAATTTAAGCTGTTAGGAAATTTCAGAATTTTCGAAAAGATTCGATAATAAGAAGAAATTAATATTTAATTGGAATTAATCAGTTAAGTTGAAACTGAAATTTAGCAATAAACCAAAAATATTTTTAATCTGTTTATAACAAAGATTGTAGCATTTATCCTACCTTAGCAATTTCGAGGACGAAATTATTTTAAGGGGGAAGGACTGTAACGTCCCGAATTTTTGTCGGTTTGAATATTTACATCAGTTTAAATATTGAATTCAGAATATAAATGGATTTATATATTAATTAAAACGAAGTTGAACGTGTATAAATATATATTAATTATAATCGAGCTCAGAACGACCTTGCAGTTCGTAAATTAACGTTCTGAACTTCAACTGAGTGTACCGGACTCGTTTTGAATCGGATTTCTTCAAAACGAGAATCGTTGGAATCTGTTGAACTGTATCTTTCTAACAGAAGTGAAAAACCAAGATTTCGTCGAATATATTGCAAGATATGTCCAAATCAAATATTCAGAAAGTCGTTGTAAAATCATATATCGACCGTAACGGTTATTTGACTATAACTTGATATCGGTTGCAAATCGAGACAAGGTTCTTTTGAGGCGTAGTGATAATTTAATTTTTAGAATTTTACTGTAATTTTTAATTAATTAAATATGCAACTTTTTATTTGGAGTATTTTGCACCCTGTATCGGTATTTTGGGGTTTCAAAATATGAATTAATCTACCAGTATTATTATATTTTTGGGACCGTGACACCTCGCTGGACACGACGGTAATCTTACTTCTATCCGTAGTAGCTCAGACATAAACGGAGTTTTATGAGATGGGTACGCCTAAACGTTAAGACAAAGTAAACCAAGGCCATAACATGTCTACCCTATTCTACGACCTTATAACTCAATTATCACTACCCTTTGAAAGGACAAACCCATGTTTTCCGCATTCGTAACAAAATATCCACTCACTACAGTTCTTTTGAATGAATTGTCACAATCTTTAAGCTTTTCCCCATGATTATTAAATTGCACCATACCCTAAACTGAAGATCACATACATGCAAGGATCACTGCTACTATGTATCAAATGTGATATAATTTTCTTTTCCTTCCTCACTAAGTTTTGGAACAGTGGTTTGCCTATTTCTTGAAATCTGAACGCATCGAACCTATGATGTGGAAAACTCATTAGCAGTCCTACCTGCGAAGGATACTTCATGGTTAAGCATACATTTCCTTCTTTTCCGCCTCATTAGTCCTATCAGTATTCCTCCTGTTAGCTCATTCAAATCAATCATTTTTCCAACTGAGATCGACGATTAGACTGGTGTGCTTGAAACTCTTGCTTCGTTCACTGTTATAGCATGTGCATACCCGTTTATTTGGGTACTGTAGAGTATGATGATAGACATGAAGTTGTCACCTATCCCAAGCTAAGCTATATAAATACTATATCTCGTACAGTGTTGCGAGGTGATAACACATGAAAGGCTTCAACCCTAAGCAACCGCCCATGCCTTGAAAGCCACTGTCACACGCTAAGCCAAATTAAATGGTTGCCATACCCTATTTCGTAAACCATCTTCCACCTACCCTATCCACTTCGTCCTTCTCCTTAACCTAATATATATATATCCCAGACTTCTTCCATTTACGCAGCAAAGGTTATTTTCCAATAAGTAAACTCAAAAACAAATCTAAGAAGTTGCTGAAACGGTGTATTTGAAGAGTGCATGAGCTACATGCCGAGAGCATCCTTGTCAATACTGGGTTTAGGTGGTCTACGGGGAGGTGTAAGCGGAGTCGACGGCGTGTGTACTGTTTCACATGCTGGGAGGAGGGATGAACGAAAGTATGAATGAAGTGCTTACTAATGGAATGAAGGGGGAGGACGTGAGACAAGTAATGGTGCTTGCTGGAGATTAAATCATGGAGAGGACGGTGGCAAACTTTGTCGATCAGGGGAGGTAGGTAAGGTATGCGTGAGACATATAAGTGAGGGATGGGAAGCTTTATACTGGAGCGTGTCATTCAGGTGAGAATGTGGGGCAATATGCATGGGAAACTGAAAACGTGGAGTCCATTGGGTAAAAGGCAGAAACAGGTATTACGTAAAGAGTATGGTGTTCAGGGAAGCGGGCCTTCAGGTACGAGATGTTGAAGACGTTCAAGTGTTGGCTGAGGACGTGCTTGGCACGTTAAACGATGGTAGCAGGGAGGTTGCGGTGACGGTACGAAGAGGCAGTGATGGAGGAGTTAATGTCGGTGGGAACAAGTTTCTCTGAAGGAGGCGTTAAACTCAAAGTATGAAGGGGAATGGGCTGAACGTTTTGCGTGAGGAAGGGGGCATTTGTGAGGAGATGAAAACAATGGCAAGCTGACGTGTAGACGGTGAGGAATCTTGTGGAGGAAACAACGCAAGGAGGTTCGGTAGTTATTTGCCTTGAGGCTGGAGCTGATGGTTTTAATGATGAAGGTTTAAAGGAAGTTGCTCCTGTTGGATTCGCGAGTTCATTCTCTTTTCCGCATGCAACTCATGAAGCAAGAAAAAAGAAGTAAACAGCATATACTGTTATGTCCTCAACCAGTGAATACAAACGGAGGTCCGAAACTAAGAATGGACGGAGGGGTAGGCGCTCGTGTGGGATCACCAGAACAGGCGGTGGCGGTGGTCTCGAGGGCCTGAGTTTTGGTGGTGGAATTTGGAAGTGAGTGGGTGGGAGAAAACGTGTATGGCGTTGGGAGGTTGGCAGTCCTGTAGCAGTCAAGGAATAGGAGACCGACGAGTTTAAATACATGAAGAAAAGGGGCGCGAGCGAGATGATGATGAAGAAATCAGCAAAAATAAAATGTAATTTACGAACGCAACCTGACCGTTGAAATCATAATGATAAGGTCTACATTATGGAACAGATTTCTCGGAGAACGGAGCCATCGGAATTTTGGGATAAAATCAGCCATCGTAAATCGTTATTGAACGGTTAACGCGCAAAGGTGAGTAAATTCACTACTCTGATCTATTTTAATTGTATTTTAATGTTGTTTAAATGTTGTGTGATGGTCGATTAGGTAGATTACCAGTAATTTGGTTGAATACTATATACCGTCACATATGTACACACCATCGGTTGGACATTGATTCCTTCGATTAGAATACCCACTAGTATAGAGTTAGTGAAAATTGTGTTGACTGACATCTTTGGATGCGGAAACCGGTTGGAGGAATCCGACCGGATTCCTCGATATTTATATGTATTGTTTGTTTTGTATGCACTGTTTGAACCCGAATTATATTTAAATCCCCATGTGAATATTGATGTTGAACAGATATTCAACATCTGTTTCGATAAATAAGTAAATGATATCGATTTAGAAAATGGTGACAGTCAACCGTAAAACCCTCGTTTTGTTAAAGAGTTGATTGGCCGTCAGGCAAATCAACGAGGTTAATTATAAAAATTATATTTTATAATTAAAAAGAAGATTTAAATTTATAATAGAAGTTCTATTATAAACCAGTATTTTAAAGCTCGTTTTTATAAAATAAATAAAAACGATAGTTGACATTTAAATAAGTTATAAAGCAGAAATTATCTGACGAGTAAATATGTGGATAATTATATTTCAGATAAACTATGTAGAAATATTATTAGATTAATTATATTAATCTAATGTGAGGAGTAACTAAAATCAGTTAATGAATTTACTGATGGGATGAAGTTGATTTTAATCAACTGTTATTTGAGAAAATGATTATTAGATTGGTTGGTTTTTAATTAATCTAATAAAAACAGATTAGAAATAAATTAATCAAAATTTATGAGATTCAATTACCTTTTTGTTTAAGAAGTATAAGCAGAACTGTGGAAAGGAAAGGCGAAGAGTTAAATGTTTAAATATAAATAATCATAAACAACAGAAATTTCAAAGTAAGAATATGGTGTTATAAAACCATAGTTAAAATTAAAACAAGGAAATACGGTCTGATAGATGTTATAAGTAATAAGGGAATAGAGTACGGACTGGTATCGGTTTCAAGGTAAGAATGTTGTCAATCAAGGTCTGAGAGGTAAACAAAATACCCCAACTTGGACGACTTCGCTATTACCGAGGAACGATATCAGTTTGTAACGGAAAGAGATGTCAAGATTTTTGTAACGGAAAGAGATGTCAAGATTTTTGTAACGGAAAGAGATGTCAAGATTTTTGTGACGGAAATAGATGGCAAGATTAGTATAAAGGGAATATGGCAGCATATTTCAAGTCGAAAACTATAGCGATAAAATAAACGCTGTTGATTAGGCTTAAGCGTGACTGTATGTCAAGATTAGTTATAAAGGAAGATATTACAGCGTATGGTTAGTTTAGAACTATAGCGATAAATTAACGCTGTTAAACGAACTTAAGCATGATTTTTATCTATGACAGCACTTCCTAAGAAATGCTATAGTTTTGATTTAAAACCCACTTATTCTAAAAGTGATAAATAACGATGTCGTAAGAAAATATAAGAATCAGTTTTAGAAAGAGAAATTGGGAGATCGTATTAGAAAACGATGACAGCATTTCGATGTTCGAAATGTGATTAGAATTTAATCGTTAGGATTTGGAACTAGAATTTGACGATATCGAATGTATTAAAGGTAAACCATTTTTAGGGATTATAATCTGATAGGATAATTAACAATTAGTTTAAACAAATAAATGTTAATAGGATAGGGGTCAGTATTTAGTTATAAACTTGATATCGATTTGATAAGAAGTTGACTTAGAAACAGAGTTTATAAAGTGGAACAGGAACATAAAAAGTATGAAAGAGATTTCGGTAAACAGGATAAAGGAAAGTATTTCATGAATAAGGAGTTATATGATAAAGGTGTTCAGATGTCTGTAATAAGGGAGGGTATTCACATTTCAACGTGAATCATGTTTTAAAAGTGAACGTGGGGCTGATTAAAGGGTTAAAAGGAAATTGGAAATATTTTCCAAAATAAATAGGGCAGATTATCCAAGTATAGAAATAAAGGAAGTGAAATTAATGGAAATAGTTCGAACGTTAATAACGTATGTTTCTAGAACATGAAAGAATAAGAGTTATAATATTTTTTTTCCAAGTAGTGTAAAAAGGCTAAAACGGGATTTGAGAAATATCTGGTAAGATATGGGAATTCGAATAATAAAGTCGAATGTTAAAATTTAAAATACCCGTGGTTGTGTGATGTTAGTTATACATTAGAATGAATGTTGTTTTTACTTCGATAGTTAAATCACTGACTATCGAAGTGTTTTGACCATCGTTGTCAATATGGAGAGACCGGTTGGATATATTATTCGGAAACCACTCCGTATAGGCATAAGCGCTGCGAAATAGATGAGCTGAAGATAATTGAAGACGGAGTTAAATGCAAGGGTCGTCCAGTTCCAGGATAATGGCTTATGTTTGTCCAGTCCCAGGACAACTTGTATGGACGAGTGTCTGACAAAGTATACCTAGTAAATCACGTACGGTTGATCTCTTAAAGGTATTACGTCTGGTGGCGGGGGAATTCGTTCCTATTAGCTTTTTATACCCGTGATATGTTTGGGAGTCGATTAGTGAATTGGCGGGTTTGACGATGTGGCATTCAAAGTGAATGGCGATCAGATGTTCTGAAGATAGACGTAGCCTCTAGCCTCACAACCGAGAATGGCAGAAGTTGGGCTAGGCAGCATGGCTAGTTGGGTCATCCCCAAGCAGGGTGTATTGCCACCGATCTAGAGAAAATTCATATTTATACTTCTTTTCGATTCTGTATCTTCGGATGACGGTTGGATGGCCTACAACCGTGGTGGCAATATATTCGCGACACTCAAGCTAAATGAGTGAGCGGTCATGTGTGGCCGGGTTGCAAGACGTTCTTGTTGAACCCTGAGTGTATCCCCTCTAGAGTACACTATTCAGAAGGTGCTCCCATACCTTGTCTGTTGAAATCCATTCTCCGATAAGCGCCCTGCGGTTTATGATTTTATACTATATATATGTGGAACGTGAGATGCAAGCGTTCTGCTACTTGTATAATTATTTGTTTAGACATTATCATAATATCACTGGTTTTGATACCAAAGAAATATTGGATTATAGTAAGATTTTTCAAAGTTAAACAGTATGGTTGGAATTTACTCACACCAGTCCCATGACTGACCCAGAGTTTATTTTGTTTGTTTTCCCTAAACTCTTGGGTGCCCAAATTTGTACGGGCAGACAAGTGTTTCAGGATTTTACAGATTCACTTGGAGGAGCTCAAAGCAGGAGACTCCACTATTAGTTATTATTTCCGCTGTGATGTATATGAGTTATACTCTGATATGGTATGTATGTATATACAAATTCAGATTTGTATTTCAAAGTTATGTTATATAATACATTTTATTGTTCCGCTGTGAGATTCGTGTTTACTCTGATTCTGTTCAGTTGTGATCTTCTTCTTCTTCTCTTCTATAAGTTCTATCTTTTCTATCTCATCTTCTAAATTCTTCTAATAATGTTCCGGTATTTTCGATGCTCGAGAAAATTGACGGTGTATTTATGTTGATTTTCTGGGTCGAAAATCCCGTACGTTACAGTTGGTATCAGAGCCAGGTTAAGTGATTACCTTGGCTCTGTGGCGTAACTCAATAGAGATAAGGTTGGTAATACCTTAGATTGAGTATGAGTGTATATATATGAGTGCGTATGTAATATAAAAACTGTTTTATATTGTGTTGACTGGTCAGTCGAGTGGTTTATGAATTCTGGTCGAAACAGTAATGCAAACTGGGTCGATAGGTGTTTCTAAACTCTTGAACAGAGTAATTCGACATAGTATGTTTTGAAAAGAGGGTAAATAAAATAATTTTACCCAAAATATATTTTGATATAAAAGAAGTATATATCTTGAGATTATTATAATATCTTGGATGTGTGATCATTATTATGATCAAATAAGATCTATAATTGAGTTGGTTATATAAATAACCAATCAGAATTTGTATAAGTGAAATAAATAGGATTAGATGGAATAAATCTGAATTTGAACCAGATTTGGAATTGTACTCTGGAAACTAGTAAAGGTGTTTGAAATAAAAAATTTGGATTATATATGGGAATTTTAAAATCCTGGGAGATTTGAAAATCGTTTTCCAAGTGTTGTGAAAGATATTTTGAAGTAAAATTCAAAATGAAATTTTTTGAAAAATGAGTTTTGAAAGTGATATAGCATTGAACTCACTTCGATCACTGGAAAATGACCCTGATGATGAACCATGGCATCATCAGTGTAATTTTCGAGTTTTTGAGTGACGGATTACTACCAAAGATTTGGTTTTGAGAAAAACAAGTTGTTAGAAATTCAAATGTTTTTGAATTGTTATTATTATATAGATATGATTTCAAACTGATTTGAAACAAAATCCCAGGAATTTGAATTCTGAAATAAAAATTTAACTTATGGAGTTAAAATGAAATTTAAACTAGGATAAACAAAATTGGACTAAATTTGGAACGACGCAAAATGGAAATTGTACAAAGAGAAATATTGGAGATTCGAGTTATTAAAATGAATTGATTCTTGGAGAATAAGAATCGAATTGTGAATTTGGATATAAAGATAACTGATTTGAGAAATAAATCAGTAAATGAAATTTGAGTTGAAATATAATTTGGTTGGGTAGAAAGTGGAAGATTGGTTTGAGAATGGATCGATGATATATGTTAAATGGCAGAGATAGAGTTAAATGCCACCCAAAAAGAGTCATGTTTATAATTTATACGAGTATGAGATTTTGATGAGGCTGTTTGGCGAACCGTTTGGCTGTTTGATTTTCTGTTGAATTGGAGAAAGCCCAGAGAGGCAAGTTATTGTAGTACCGAGTGAGTCGTGCAGCGGAGATGCTGACGAGATTCTCTGAAAATTTAAGCTGTTAGGAAATTTCAGAATTTTCGAAAAGATTCGATAATAAGAAGAAATTAATATTTAATTGGAATTAATCAGTTAAGTTGAAACTGAAATTTAGCAATAAACCAAAAATATTTTTAATCTGTTTATAACAAAGATTGTAGCATTTATCCTACCTTAGCAATTTCGAGGACGAAATTATTTTAAGGGGGAAGGACTGTAACGTCCCGAATTTTTGTCGGTTTGAATATTTACATCAGTTTAAATATTGAATTCAGAATATAAATGGATTTATATATTAATTAAAACGAAGTTGAACGTGTATAAATATATATTAATTATAATCGAGCTCAGAACGACCTTGTAGTTCGTAAATTAACGTTCTGAACTTCAACTGAGTGTACCGGACTCGTTTTGAATCGGATTTCTTCAAAACGAGAATCGTTGGAATCTGTTGAACTGTATCTTTCTAACAGAAGTGAAAAACCAAGATTTTGTCGAATATATTGCAAGATATGTCCAAATCAAATATTCAGAAAGTCGCTGTAAAATCATATATCGACCGTAACGGTTATTTGACTATAACTTGATATCGGTTGCAAATCGAGACAAGGTTCTTTTGAGGCGTAGTGATAATTTAATTTTTAGAATTTTACTGTAATTTTTAATTAATTAAATATGCAACTTTTTATTTGGAGTATTTTGCACCCTGTATCGGTATTTTGGGGTTTCAAAATATGAATTAATCTACCAGTATTATTATATTTTTGGGACCGTGACACCTCGCTGGACACGACGGTAATCTTACTTCTATCCGTAGTAGCTCAGACATAAACGGAGTTTTATGAGATGGGTACGCCTAAACGTTAAGACAAAGTAAACCAAGGCCATAACATGTCTACCCTATTCTACGACCTTATAACTCAATTATCACTACCCTTTGAAAGGACAAACCCATGTTTTCCGCATTCGTAACAAAATATCCACTCACTACAGTTCTTTTGAATGAATTGTCACAATCTTTAAGCTTTTCCCCATGATTATTAAATTGCACCATACCCTAAACTGAAGATCACATACATGCAAGGATCACTGCTACTATGTATCAAATGTGATATAATTTTCTTTTCCTTCCTCACTAAGTTTTGGAACAGTGGTTTGCCTATTTCTTGAAATCTGAACGCATCGAACCTATGATGTGGAAAACTCATTAGCAGTCCTACCTGCGAAGGATACTTCATGGTTAAGCATACATTTCCTTCTTTTCCGCCTCATTAGTCCTATCAGTATTCCTCCTGTTAGCTCATTCAAATCAATCATTTTTCCAACTGAGATCGACGATTAGACTGGTGTGCTTGAAACTCTTGCTTCGTTCACTGTTATAGCATGTGCATACCCGTTTATTTGGGTACTGTAGAGTATGATGATAGACATGAAGTTGTCACCTATCCCAAGCTAAGCTATATAAATACTATATCTCGTACAGTGTTGCGAGGTGATAACACATGAAAGGCTTCAACCCTAAGCAACCGCCCATGCCTTGAAAGCCACTGTCACACGCTAAGCCAAATTAAATGGTTGCCATACCCTATTTCGTAAACCATCTTCCACCTACCCTATCCGCTTCGTCCTTCTCCTTAACCTAATATATATATATATATTTATCCCAGACTTCTTCCATTTACGCAGCAAAGGTTATTTTCCAATAAGTAAACTCAAAAACAAATCTAAGAAGTTGCTGAAACGGTGTATTTGAAGAGTGCATGAGCTACATGCCGAGAGCATCCTTGTCAATACTGGGTTTAGGTGGTCTACGGGGAGGAGTAAGCGGAGTCGACGGCGTGTGTACTGTTTCACATGCTGGGAGGAGGGATGAACGAAAGTATGAATGAAGTGCTTACTAATGGAATGAAGGGGGAGGACGTGAGACAAGTAATGGTGCTTTCTGGAGATTAAATCATGGAGAGGACGGTGGCAAACTTTGTCAATCAGGGGAGGTAGGTAAGGTATGCGTGAGACATATAAGTGAGGGATGGGAAGCTTTATACTGGAGCGTGTCATTCAGGTGAGAATGTGGGGCAATATGCATGGGAAACTGAAAACGTGGAGTCCATTGGGTAAAAGGCAGAAATAGGTATTACGTAAAGAGTATGGTGTTCAGGGAAGCGGGCCTTCAGGTACGAGATGTTGAAGACGTTCAAGTGTTGGCTGAGGACGTGCTTGGCACGTTAAACGATGGTAGCAGGGAGGTTGCGGTGACGGTACGAAGAGGCGGTGATGGAGGAGTTAATGTCGGTGGGAACAAGTTTCTCTGAAGGAGGCGTTAAACTCAAAGTATGAAGGGGAATGGGCTGAACGTTTTGCGTGAGGAAGGGGGCATTTGTGAGGAGATGAAAACAATGGCAAGCTGACGTGTAGACGGTGAGGAATCTTGTGGAGGAAACAACGCAAGGAGGTTCGGTAGTTATTTGCCTTGAGGCTGGAGCTGATGGTTTTAATGATGAAGGTTTAAAGGAAGTTGCTCCTGTTGGATTCGCGAGTTCATTCTCTTTTCCGCATGCAACTCATGAAGCAAGAAAAAAGAAGTAAACAGCATATACTGTTATGTCCTCAACCAGTGAATACAAACGGAGGTCCGAAACTAAGAATGGACGGAGGGGTAGGCGCTCGTGAGGGATCACCAGAACAGGCGGTGGCGGTGGTCTCGAGGGCCTGAGTTTTGGTGGTGGAATTTGGAAGTGAGTGGGTGGGAGAAAACGTGTATGGCGTTGGGAGGTTGGCAGTCCTGTAGCAGTCAAGGAATAGGAGACCGAAGAGTTTAAATACATGAAGAAAAGGGGCGCGAGCGAGATGATGATGAAGAAATCAGCAAAAATAAAATGTAATTTACGAACGCAACCGGACCGTTGAAATCGTAATGATAAGGTCTACATTATGGAACAGATTTCTCGGAGAACGGAGCCATCGGAATTTTGGGATAAAATCAACCATCGTAAATCGTTATTGAACGGTTAACGCGCAAAGGTGAGTAAATTCACTACTCTGATCTATTTTAATTGTATTTTAATGTTGTTTAAATGCTGTGTGATGGTCGATTAGGTAGATTACCAGTAATTTGGTTGAATACTATATACCGTCACATATGTACACACCATCGGTTGGACATTGATTCCTTCGATTAGAATACCCCCTAGTATAGAGTTAGTGAAAATTGTGTTGACTGACATCTTTGGATGCGGAAACCGGTTAGAGGAATCCGACCGGATTCCTCGATATTTATATGTATTGTTTGTTTTGTATGCACTGTTTGAACCCGAATTATATTTAAAACCCCATGTGAGTATTGATGTTGAACAGATATTCAGCATCTGTTTCGATAAATAAGTAAATGATATTGATTTAGAAAATGGTGACAGTCAACCGTAAAACCCTCGTTTTGTTAAAGAGTTGATTGGCCGTCAGGCAAATCAACGAGGTTAATTATAAAAATTATATTTTATAATTAAAAAGAAGATTTAAATTTATAATAGAAGTTCTATTATAAACCAGTATTTTAAAGCTCGTTTTTATAAAATAAATAAAAACGATAGTTGACATTTAAATAAGTTCTAAAGCAGAAATTATCTGACGAGTAAATATGTGGATAATTATATTTCAGATAAACTATGTAGAAATATTATTAGATTAATTATATTAATCTAATGTGAGGAGTAACTAAAATCAGTTAATGAATTTACTAATGGGATGAAGTTGATTTTAATCAACTGTTATTTGAGAAAATGATTATTAGATTGGTTGGTTTTTAATTAATCTAATAAAAACAGATTAGAAATAAATTAATCAAAATTTATGAGATTTAATTACCTTTTTGTTTAAGAAGTATAAGCAGAACTGTGGAAAGGAAAGGCGAAGAGTTAAATGTTTAAATATAAATAATCATAAACAACAGAAATTTCAAAGTAAGAATATGGTGTTATAAAACCATAGTTAAAATTAAAACAAGGAAATACGGTCTGATAGATGTTATAAGTAATAAGGGAATAGAGTACGGACTGGTATCGGTTTCAAGGTAAGAATGTTGTCAATCAAGGTCTGAGAGGTAAACAAAATACCCCAACTTGGACGACTTCGCTATTACCGAGGAACGATATCAGTTTGTAACGGAAAGAGATGTCAAGATTTTTGTAACGGAAAGAGATGTCAAGATTTTTTTAACGGAAAGAGATGTCAAGATTTTTATGACGGAAATAGATGGCAAGATTAGTATAAAGGGAATATGGCAGCATATTTCAAGTCGAAAACTATAGCGATAAAATAAACGCTGTTGATTAGGCTTAAGCGTGACTGTATGTCAAGATTAGTTATAAAGGAAGATATTACAGCGTATGGTTAGTTTAGAACTATAGCGATAAATTAACGCTGTTAAACGAACTTAAGCATGATTTTTATCTATGACAGCACTTCCTAAGAAATGCTATAGTTTTGATTTAAAACCCACTTATTCTAAAAGTGATAAATAACGATGTCGTAAGAAAATATAAGAATCAGTTTTAGAAAGAGAAATTGGGAGATCGTATTAGAAAACGATGACAGCATTTCGATGTTCGAAATGTGATTAGAATTTAATCGTTAGGATTTGGAACTAGAATTTGACGATATCGAATATATTAAAGGTAAACCATTTTTAGGGATTATAATCTGATCGGATAATTAACAATTAGTTTAAACAAATAAATGTTAATAGGATAGGGGTCAGTATTTAGTTATAAACTTGATATCGATTTGATAAGAAGTTGACTTAGAAACAGAGTTTATAAAGTGGAACAGGAACATAAAAAGTATGAAAGAGATTTCGGTAAACAGGATAAAGGAAAGTATTTCATGAATAAGGAGTTATATGATAAAGGTGTTCAGATGTCTGTAATAAGGGAGGGTATTCACATTTCAACGTGAATCATGTTTTAAAAGTGAACGTGGGGCTGATTAAAAGGTTAAAAGGAAATTGGAAATATATTCCAAAATAAATAGGGCAGATTATCCAAGTATAGAAATAAAGGAAGTGAAATTAATGGAAATAGTTCGAACGTTAATAACGTATGTTTCTAGAACATGAAAGAATAAGAGTTATAATATTTTTTTTCCAAGAAGTGTAAAAAGGCTAAAACGGGATTTGAGAAATATCTGGTAAGATATGGGAATTCGAATAATAAAGTCGAATGTTAAAATTTAAAATACCCGTGGTTGTGTGATGTTAGTTATACATTAGAATGAATGTTGTTTTTACTTCGATAGTTAAATCACTGACTATCGAAGTGTTTTGACCATCGTTGTCAATATGGAGAGACCGGTTGGATATATTATTCGGAAACCACTCCATATAGGCATAAGCGCTGCGAAATAGATGAGTTGAAGATAATTGAAGACGGAGTTAAATGCAAGGGTCGTCCAGTTCCAGGATAATGGCTTATGTTTGTCCAGTCCCAGGACAACTTGTATGGACGAGTGTCTGACATAGTATACTAGTAAATCACGTACGGTTGATCTCTTAAAGGTATTACGTCTGGTGGCGGGGGAATTCGTTCCTATTAGCTTTTTATACCCGTGATATGTTTGGGAGTCGATTAGTGGATTGGCGGGTTTGACGATGTGGCATTCAAAGTGAATGGCGATCAGATGTTCTGAAGATAGACGTAGCCTCTAGCCTCACAACCGAGAATGACAGAAGTTGGGCTAGGCAGCATGGCTAGTTGGGTCATCCCCAAGCAGGGTGTATTGTCACCGATCTAGAGAAAATTCATATTTATACTTCTTTTCGATTCTGTATCTTCGGATGACGGTTGGATGGCCTACAACCGTGGTGGCAATATATTCGCGACACTCAAGCTAAATGAGTGAGCGGTCATGTGTGGCCGGGTTGCAAGACGTTCTTGTTGAACCCTGAGTGTATCCCCTCTAGAGTACACTATTCAGAAGGTGCTCCCATACCTTGTCTGTTGAAATCCATTCTCCGATAAGCGCCCTGCGGTTTATGATTTTATACTATATATATGTGGAACGTGAGATGCAAGCGTTCTGCTACTTGTATAATTATTTGTTTAGACATTATCATAATATCACTGGTTTTGATACCAAAGAAATATTGGATTATAGTAAGATTTTTCAAAGTTAAACAGTATGGTTGGAATTTACTCACACCAGTCCCATGACTGACCCGGAGTTTATTTTGTTTGTTTTCCCTAAACTCTTGGGTGCCCAAATTTGTACGGGCAGACAAGTGTTTCAGGATTTTGCAGATTCACTTGGAGGAGCTCAAAGCAGGAGACTCCACTATTAGTTATTATTTCCGCTGTGATGTATATGAGTTATACTCTGATATGGTATGTATGTATATACAAATTCAGATTTGTATTTCAAAGTTATGTTATATAATACATTTTATTGTTCCGCTGTGAGATTCGTGTTTACTCTGATTCTGTTCAGTTGTGATCTTCTTCTTCTTCTATTCTATAAGTTCTATCTTTTCTATCTCATCTTCTAAATTCTTCTAATAATGTTCCGGTATTTTCGATGCTCGAGAAAATTGACGGTGTATTTATGTTGATTTTCTGGGTCGAAAATCCCATACGTTACATAGCTTAACACCATTCTTTAAGGTATATGAACTCAAAGGTTATATTATTAATAGAAACTGATCATATGTGTGAATTGACAATGTGACATGCTAATATGTTGATTGATCAAAGTTTTTGTTGAAAAGCAGAGCTTTGGGGATGATGATCAAAGTATTGCTGACATAGCGTAGCTTTGTTTCGAGACGTGACTTTGACAGGCCTCCCATCCCGAGAATGGCTTAAAACAAGATGATGGACAGCAGATTAAGGACACACGTTTGCTTCTAGCTGAAAGTGATGTCATAGTATGGAGCCCAGCCATTTTTACTTTTGTGAATATCGGAATTGAGGCACCTATAACACCCCATATTTTCTGTTAATGTTATAGTAACGAATTAATCAATACTTAATTCAAATTTTAGAATTAAAGGGAACGGGTTAAGCCATTGCATTCGTCTCGGAATTCTGTTTGAGATAGAGTTCGAGTTTGCGTGAATTGGACTTCGTATGAAGAAGTTATGGCCTCCAGAAGTTCCAGAAATTCAAATAAAATTCAAACAGCTCAAAACCGGATTCAAAATTCAAACAGAAGTAAGAAGCGGGCTGGGCGGGAAAATTCTAGCCCAGGAACCAGGTCGACTAGGGGGTCGACCCTTGTGTCGACCTCCCCCCTAGAGGTCGACCTGGGGGTCGACTTCAGGGTCGACCTGGGGGTCGACTTCAGGGTCGACCTGGGGGTCGACCTGGACCCCCCGGCCAGATCTGATTTTTTATGACTGATGACTTGCTGCTGAGTCACTATGGTTTCTAGATAGTCCTGATCAGGTCTGAATGGCTGTGGTTAACTCTAGGTTCACCCAACGGCTATAATTAAACTGAAATTCTATATAAAAAACTCAATACTCAACCTAAAATCACACAAAAATAATTCTGGAATTGTCATGCCGTCAGTAGAGAACTTGGAGTAGCCGTCACCGCTTTCAATTCAGAGACGAGTTAAAAGCCTACATCTAAATCAAATTAAAACTAATCTAATTCAATGATCTTCATCAAAGGCGCGCATCTCCAATTTCAAAATTTAGATTTCAGAAACCAAGAATTCCTTTTAGTTTGTAAGTTGGTTATTACGTAGATTTAAACGTTCTTTTAAATGAAATCATGGCACGTTGTAACTCGAATATGGAATGATGCTTATATATAAGATAATAAAGTTTGATTCTAATGTATCTTAAATTACCGTTGCGATCGACCATGTCTATATGTTTGCGGTGATGAATATACCATGTAGTGGGATCTATTATGATTGAGTAACGAACTTATTATGCCAACTGAATGGTGAAGCATGTCATGTTATAATTTGGTGGTTACTTACAAGTTTATGATCTAAATCACATGCTTACATCTTAGATCAACATTCATGAATATTTAGAACTATGTTAAGTTGAATCTAATTATGTTGCAAGACTGGATTTGTAGCTCTCTTATGTTTTAACACCTAAGTTATCATGCTAAGTTGTGATGTAAATATAAGTATAGTAGCTCTCTTATGTTGTAACACACATAAGTTATCATGCCAAGTTGTGATTTAAATATGTTCATAGTGGCTTTCTTATGTTTTGACATACATAAGTTAGTATGCTAAATTGTGGTTTAAAATTGTTTTTATATGTTAAACCTCCATGTTAGACCCATATCAAGTTTATATTATAATTAGTTCCAACTTAGTCACAAGTTCACCTTTACCTGTTTAGTTAAGATAATGATACATCTATGCCAAGTTACATGTGATAAGTTAAATGTATGATATTTTATGTTTATTTCATGTCCCTTGTTTATTACCCCTTTTTGTTTATGGGTTTGGGCTAATTTACTAGCCCAATACTTTATGTGATTCATGCGTACGTTCCACGGGGATAGCGATGGGAAAACATGAAAATTCATGGCATAGGCTTGTTCATAAAATGGTATATTTGATATACCATTTATTATGAGCAATAATTGAAAGGATAATTATGGCATGAGTAAATTAAAATTAGTTTACATAAAGAATTATACATATATAGAAAATATGTAAATTTAGAAAAAGACAATTATGCCTAACCCATGGTTAGACTGAGTTGTGGTGTAAACCTGCCCGGAACCGATCGACATATCCAATGACCACAACAAGACCTGTCTAATGTGGGTGGTTAGTGTATCAGGCCCAAGAAAATAAAAGGACCCGAGGTTAGACTGAGTTGTGGTGTAAAACTGCCCGGAACCGACTGGCAAATCCATTAACCACAACAAGACCTGTCTAATGTGAGTGGTTGGGGCTTTAATGAATAAATTAAAGCTAAGTCAGGATTGGTAGAGTTAAGTCAATTAGGAAAACACATAACCGATTCAACATGTTAACTAAACTGATGAGTGGGGTTAGGTAAACTTGGACACTTAACCATATAAACATGTTGATTTGAAAACCCAAGTAACGAGGACCCATTTCAGCAGTAACCCACATAGATGTATCATGGTACCTTGAACTAGGAAGGGTGGGGCACGATTACTGGCTGATTATAAGCGGTCAAAACGTCGGCGATTGGTGCGTCAGTATAGGTTCCGAAGGAGTATGGGCATGCACGTACTCCGGAGCGGAAAAAGCAGGCACTGGGCGTCAGTGGTATACACTGTGCTTCTTGAATCGTGTCTGGTTGCCACCAGAGGGACTGATACACCCCATGGTGGGACCAGCACAAGTAGCTACAGTCAAGCAGGGCCGAATGACACAGGATATGAATGCATGCGAGTAGGAGCCGATCATTAAGGGGATCATTTGTTATGAACCCGTGGGGCTGGTTGAACCAATGGTTATTAGGTGCAGAGGCTATAGTAATGGGTGCGATCGCATGTTCATCTTATCTTATATTAGGGTATTATCCTATGTTCTGTTATTACTTGCATGATCCCTTTCCTTGTTTAAATACTAGTAATCACTGAACTTACCATACTTATTGTCTGACCCGTTTTCTTTCGTCCTCTTTTCTTCCCCCCCCCCCCCCAGGTCCACAGGGAGGGAATACTCCAGCTTAATCAGACTCTTTGCAAGCTTCAAGAAATTAGATGTATGATTTGGACTCCCTTAACTTGGCTATGGCTTTTGGATACTACACTTGGGGATTTATGCAGTTTTATTTATGATTTATGCTTCTTTATTAAATAATCAAGACATAAATTATGGTGTAATGTTTTGGAAGTTATTTTGAGACAATTTGCTGTAATGCTTTTGTATTGAACCACGTATGCAATAAATGTTTGATTTTCAGTGCTTATATTTATCTGTCTTGTAAAATTTTCTGTGTCTTGTACCTATAACCCTCCACCAAGTTAAGGCATTCCCAAATGTGAGTTACCTTAACGGAGGTAGGGTGTTTCAGCTCCTCAGATGGTAGTCAAACAACTAACCGGATTACAAGTCCCATAGGACTGGGGAACGTTTTGTTCATGAGTAACCCTAATCCACTTGGAATTCATGGATCGGATCTACCGCTCAAGTTAAGGAATTGGTGGATCGGATCTACTGTGTATAAATTATTTGTACTCTGATATGTTCTTGTACTTCGATGTAATATTGTTGTAATAGCAATGAATTGTCCATTTGTTATGTGCTCTGATGTGCTGTATCCTATAGTAATCCAAGGATTTATGAATTTTGGATTGGACCGTTATGGCTTATGGTCATTTCGAAAGGCGTTGATTTTCGGGACATTACAGTTTGCTATCAGAGCTTTGGTTTACAAAGCTTTAAGGATAAGACACATTAGAGCAAGATGAAAGAACTCGTTAGAGATAGGATTAGTAATATCCTACAAGAATGACTCATTAATGTTTATACAAAAAATTGCACAAACAACCCCAAAGTTGATTTTTCTAATTCACAATGGATAGTGATTTGAGTATACGGAGCCATAAACACAAAGTAAAACGCAAAATGTAGAGAACAAAGAATTTTAGAGTGGTTCAACTTAAGAATAACCAACATCCACTATATAAGAAGCTTTTATTATCATTGTCATAATTACAAAGCACATGACTCTTTTTCTTACATTCGTTTTTCCTTCTCTACAAGTATTTTCTCTTAATCTCTGCTCTTTTATACTTTGATTTGCTTAAATCCACCAAGGAATAACTCAATTTCCTCTGTGTATGATGAACATTGATGTAGATCCACAGTCTCGCGAACACTTGAGTGATTGTGGATGCTTCCATGGATGATTAGAATGGCTTAAAACAGTGGAGAAAACAATTGAACAGCACTTTGTGGAGCTAGGAATCGATCCCCCAAAATATGGAAGCCTTGGGGTATTTATAGGTAAAGGTCCCCATAAGTGGTGAGCTGAAACCTATATATGCAGGTTGTGGGTCGTTCATGCCATAATTATTAAAATTCCACTATGCCAACTGTTGCCAGCTATTGCTAGTTGTCTGTACGACTGACCAGTAGTGCGCGACCGACCAGGCTTGTGCTCGACCAAGCCTATTGTAACAGCCCGCATTTTTACGTATCGGAAAATCGTGAAATATTTTTATTTTATTCCCTGAGGGTAAGATCATTCTCATCTTTTAATATGTTGTTTTTGGGGATGTGAGACCTATCCATAATTTTTACCGATTTTGTTTGTGACCATTTTCCCCTTATCAATATTGTACAGGGCATAACTTTTGACTTAGGCCAAATCAGAGGGCGAGACCTGTGCCATTGGAAAGGAATTGATGGTTGCCTTTCCATAGAGAGATTACATTAAGTATTTGGTTCAGCAGTTTGGGAGAAATCGTTGTTTTAAGGTTTTTCAGTTGGCTGTCCGGGTTTTAGGAGCTCAATGGGTTGATCTTGGGGAGGCCCATTAGTGGGCTGGTGGAAAACTATAAACAGGGGGTGAGGGATATGGGAAATAATTTAGTTTCTCATTCTCCCATTTGGTGCCTTGTGCTCCTCCTTTCTCTAAACACTTTTCCACCATTAGAAATCCAAATCCAAGGAGGGAAATCAAAGATCTACACCATTCGAGGCTAGATCTACATCATTTCAGGGGGGAATTCATCGGATCGAGGAGTTTGGTTCGAATTGCTCGCTATCTGGATTGATAATTCTATCATTTTAGCTTGTATTGGAGAATCAGTGAGTGGATTACATCTCTCACATGGATTCAATAAAGTTTATGGGTAGTAGATCATGTTTTTCATCAAATTCAACTGTTTTTCCTTAGATCCGTGCATTGATAAGTTCATTTTCATATAGATCACCCTAGGTTCTGATTAGCAAGTTTAGATAGGTAATTTCTATGATATTTCATACGAATGTGCAAGTTAGATCCATGGTTTTTGTTCATATGCATATTTGTGATGATTTTGGTGAATTTGACATTATCATGGATAGAATTGACATATTAATGATATTGTTGATTTCAGAACATGCTTGTAATCCTTTTGGATGAATTGGATAAGTTAGTTTCGTCGGATTTATCGTTTGGCGAAGTTTTGGTCGAAATCGGAGTTGAATTGCAATATGCAGGTTTTCGATCGGACCAAAGTTGGATCGGACCAAAGTTTGGTCGGACGAAAGTTGGGTCGGACTGAAGTTGGGTTGGACGAAAGTTGGGTCACACCGAAGTCGAAATCGGAGTTGAATTGCAATATGCAGGTTTGCTCGGACCAAAGTTTGGTTGGACGAAAGTTTGGTCGGACCGAAGTTGGGTCGGACCGAAGTTGGGTCGGATCGAAGTTTGGTCAGACTGAAGTTGGGTCGGACTGAATTTGGGTCGGACCGAAGTTGGGTCTGACCGAAGTTAGCTCGGACCAAAGTTGGGTTGGACATAAGTTGGGTCGGACCAAAGTGGGTTGGCCTATTCTGGTCAGCCATTTTTTCCATTCCTGGTTGGCTATTTTTGGTCGGACACTTCCGGTGATGATGTGACTTGAAAGTGAATTAAATTGGGAATTTTGGAAGTGTTCAAAAGTTTTTTTTGTTCATTGTATGCAACAAATGGGGAGACAACTCAAGGGTGCTAGACCAATCGTTATGCCTCTTAGGCGGATGGCGCCTAAGGGACAACGATAATTGGAGGTGCAAGTTTGTGGCCTTCTAAGGAATGGATTCATTCAGAGAAGTGTTTCCAAATGGGGTGCACCGATCGTGTTTGCAACTAAGGAAAATGGCTCGTTAAGATTGTGTGTAGACTATTATGAGTTGAACAAGGTAACTGAGAAGAACAAGTATTCGTTGCCAAGGATTGATTACTTGTTCGATCAACTTCATGAAGCCAAAGTGTTTTAGCAGATGGATTTGGCAACGGGATTTCACTAATTGAGTGTGGCAAAGGATAGTGTACAAAAGACTGCTTTTGGGACACCATCAGGTTTCTTTGAGTGGTTGGTGATGCCATTCGGGTTGACTAATGCGCCAACGTATTTTGTAGATCTTACGAATAGGGTATTCATAGATTTGTTGAATAAGTTTGTGCTTGTGTTCGTGGATGATATTCTGGTTTACTCTAGGAATGAGGAAGAACACAAGACACACTTGAGAGTTGTGCTAGCGATCTTGCGAAAGCATCAGTTGAAAGCTAAGTTCTCGAAGTGTCACTCCTGGAAGGATGAGGTGAGATTCCTTGGCCATGTAGTTTTTGGAAAAGGGATAGCGGTTAACCCCGCTAAAGTTGCAGCAATCCAAGACTGGGATCGACCTAAGAATGCAATGGATGTTCGGAGTTTCCTTGTGTTGGCATGATATTACCGACGATTTATCAAGGACTTCTCCAACATAGCTGCACTGTTGATAGGGTTGATGAAGAAGAACCGGATGTTCACATGGGATGCGAGGTGTGAACAAGCGTTAGGAATCCTGAAGGGGAGATTGACGAGTGCTCCTGTGTTGACCATTCTTGTAATGACCCGCATTTTTTCAATCGAGTGGCGATATCGATAACTAGAATTAAATAATACTGAATATTTAATTAATATAAATAATAGAATAATATATTTAATTCAAAAATAATCAAAAATAGTGGAATTCACAATATATTGTGAATTGGATTATTTAAAATATATAGTTCAGTTTAGAGTTCAATTATATGAACAAATATATTCAATCGACGACCGTTGAACGTATAATTTAATTATAATTATAATCGAGCTCGAAATGGCGCTGCAATTCGTAATTTGGCAATTCGAACTTCAATTGAATATACAGAAGCTGTTTTAACTCGGATTTCTGTGAAACAAGAAACGTTAGGAGCTGGTGAAGTATATTTTCTGATGGAAGAGAAAAATCAGGATTTCATTGTGTAGATTTTGATTTATGTCCAAATCAAATTTTAGAGAAGTCGCTATGGAATTCCTTTATAATTTATAACGATATATAAAAGGAATTTCAGTATAAATTTGAATATCGATTAAACCAGGATTTGAATATCGAGTTGTGAAATCCCAATGGAGCTGTATGGTATTCTAGTGTGAATATATACGATAATATGAATTTATTTATATTTAATTGATATTTAATTTTATGATATTTATATATTTAAATGGGTCATTCTGAGCTTTAAAAATAGCCAGTTTTGCAAACGACCTCAGAATTCAACGAAACTAATTTTGTTGGATCCGCAATATTAAATTATTGTTAGATCCCAATTACCGTTATTTTTGAAGTCAGTATGTGGCCGTACCAATTTTTAAAGTGAAAAACAGTCGATATTTTGACGGTTAAAAATACGCTGTGTGAGCAAACGGAGTCGGAATTCGACGAAACAAGTTTCGTTGGTACCGTAATGTCGAACTGTAGCTACATGTTCGTTTTCGTGATTTTTGGGTATCGTATGTGACCACAGGAATTTTATAGGACAAATAAAAATAATATTTTATTAAAAACCAATATAATAATCAAATTTAAAAATAATATAACTAACCTATATAATACCTTTTTCTTTTCTAAACCTAATTCAGTTGTCAAAATTTCCGCCATTCTTTTTCTTTTTCTTCGACAGTAAAAATGGAGAGGAATAAAAATCAAAAGAAATTCAAACAAGCTTCTATAAATCGGTATATTTATATATTTTAGTTCCATTTGAGATTCTCTACAACTGGTGAGATTTTGGGAGAGTTCGGTTCGAATTTTTGTCCATTAAAAGCATACAGCGCGTGTTCAAAAATTCTAGGGTTAATGATTTCAAGTTGTATAAGTATTGATTCGCAATTTAGACATCGGTTTGGGGTTTCTGAGACCGAATGGAGGATGCGGTCCAAGTATGGGTGATTTCGTGGTTGAAAAGTTCGATACCGAAATGTAGCTACTCGAAGGATGCTGAGAACAAAAATTTCATTCTAGCGTCGAGTTGGGCATGATGGGTATGGAGGAGAAGGGTTTCTGAAGAGATGATTTTTTGTTATTTTTACTTGAATTTAAAGGAAGGGAGGAAGGAGATTTTGGCATCCAAACGTTTGGAAATGGTGGGTTTCACTGTGCGGGTTCGTTGCCTAGTAATTGGGGAAGATGGAGTAGATAGGAGCGGATGGGCTTGGGTAGGAGTTGGGCCTGATGTGTAAGGTTAAGCCTAAACGAGATTAAAGTAAATTAATTTGGTTTTTTCTTCAAAATAGTACAAACTTGTAAGATGTGTAACTTCTCCGTATGTAATCAGAATTCAGCGAAACAAGATCCGATAGGATCATATGGACGGAAGCTACATCGTGGGACTAACTGAGAGTGAATCCGAGCTCGTTACAATTTATTGCAAAATAAATTGTCAGTCTGAATCAAGCGATGGTTATCGTTATTAACAATGATCGTCCAATGTGAGTAAAACTCACCAACTCTGAACAGTTATATTTTTCTAACATATATTTAGAACTGATAATTATCTGTTGATTGATGTGTGTTAACTATTTGGTTGAATTGCATATGTATTAGTTGAAATTATTGATAACGATATATATATAAATCGTTAATCAAATATTGATTCTGTTTAACAGAATATTTCATATTGAAACGAAATCGATGTTAATGATATTGTTTAACATCTGTGATGCAGGGAAACAGGTCGGAGGAATCCAATTGGATTCCTCAACATTTATTTTACTGTTTTCATATATGGTGATATATGATGTGATATAAAATCTGTTGATGATGATGTGTGTTTAAATGATATCGATCATTGTGATTTGGTATTTTAAATACCGTCAGAAATATTGGCATGTAGAAAGGGGATTTTCAAAGTACATTTTTGAAAATAAATTATTATATAAAATCAATGGATTTTATGTATAAAAGTAAAAAGGATTTACATAAGGAAATAATTATAAAATCAAAGGAGTTAAAAAGGAATATATTTGTAAAACAAATATAAAGGAAATTATTTGTAAAACAAATATAAAGGAATATATTTGTAAAACAAGTATAAAGGAATATATTTGTAAAACAAATATAAAGGAAATTATTTGTAAAACAGATATAAAGGAAATTATTTTAAAACAAATATAAAGGGAATACATTTGTAAAACAAATACAAAGGAAGATATTTGCAAAACAAACAGAAAGAGAAATATTTGTAAAACATTTACAACTAGAATTTAAAAGGAAGTATTTGTAAAACATTTACAAATAGATTAAATGGAAATATTTATTTATAGGAAATAAATAGAATGTTATAAATGAGATATTTATTTGTTAAATAAATAGGAAAGATAAATGAAATATTTATTTGTTAAATAAATAGAAAAGATAAAAGAAATATTTATTTGTTAAATAAATAGAATTGAAAAGGGAATAGTTATTTGTTAAGTAAACAAATAGAAAAGGAATAATCCAAAGGAGATAATTCAAAAGGAAATTATTCAAAGGAGTTAATTCAAAAGAGTAAATCGAAATGAGTTAATCGAATATTAGTTATTCGGTTAGAATTAATCAGTTAGAGTTAATCGATTAGAGTTAGAATTAACCAGTTAGAGTTAATCGATTAGAGTTAACCAGTTAGAATTAATCAATTAGAATTAATCAGTTAGAATTAATCAGTTAGAGTTAACCAGTCAGAGTTAATCAGTTAGAATTAATCAATTAGAGTTAACCAGTTAGAGTTAAAGTTAACCAGTTAGAATTAACCAGTTACAGATATTCAAATGGAGTAAATCGAGTAGAGTTATCGAATATCGCTTATTCGAAGTAGAGTTATCGAATATAGTTTAGTCGAGAAGAGAAATCGAATATAGTGTATTCGAGAGAAGAGTAATCGAATATAGTGTATTCGAGAGAAGAGTTACCGAATATAATGTATTCGAAGAGGAGTTATCGAATATAATGTATTCGAAGAGGAGTTATCGAATATAATGTATTCGAAGAGGAGTTATCGAATATTGGTTATTCGAAGTGAGTTAATCGAATATTGGTTATTCGAAGTGAGTTAATCTAATCTAATTATACGAAAGAAAGGTTTTCGAATCTAGTTATTCGAAAGGAGTTATCGAATCTAGTTATTCGAAGAAAGGTTTTCGAATCTAGTTATTCAAAAGGAGTTAATTGAATATAGTTTATTCGAATAGAATTAAAGGAGTTAATCGAATATAGTTTATTCGAATAGAATTAAAGGAGTTATCGAATCTAGTTATTCGAAAGGAGTAAATCGAATATAGTTTATTCGAATAGAATTAAAGGAGTTAATCGAATATAGTTTATTCGAATAGAATTAAAGGAGTTATCGAATCTAGTTATTCGAAAGGAGTAAATCGAATATAGTTTATTCAAATAGAATTAAAGGAGTTAATCGAATATAGTTTATTCGAATAGAATTAAAGGAGTTATCGAATATAGTTTATTTGAAAGGAGTTAAGTGAAAGAGTTAATCCAATAGAGTTAATCAAATGAAGTTAACCGATTAGAGTTAAATCAAAAGAGTTAATCCAACAAGAGTTAATTGATAAGATTTAATTGATAAGAGTTAATTGAATAGAGTAAATCGAATATAGTTTATTCGAAGAAAGGTTTTTGAATCTGGTTATTCGTAAGAGAGATTATCAAATATAGTTATTCGAAGGGAGGAGTTATAGAATAGAGATTATTCGAAAGAGAGTTACGTAAGGAAGATTGTTAAAGGTTTAAAAGATAAACATTGACTATTTCGAAGTTAAAACGTTGTTCACTTAAGGTCTGAGAGGTAATTATACCCCAACTTGATTGACTTCCTTCTTAACTAAGGAATGGTAAGGTTTGATAGTGAATGATGGTTAAGTGAATTTAGTAAATGGTTGAGTTGGCATCGTGATGTTTTATTTAAACATCTGTTTAAACCAAATGAAGGAGCTTTGGAAATGTTTTCCAAATAAGAATCAGAAATGTTTTCTAATATAGAAAAAAGAAATGGAAACGTTTTCCATTGTTAATAATGTACATTTTCTAAATTTAAAAAATAAGAGATGTTGAATATATGGAAACAGGAGATGAAAAAAGAACAAGTTAAATAGAGAGATAAATGTTAAATGATGATTGATCGAAATGATTTCCATCTGGAAATGATATCGTTGATTGCACACGTGTTTTTCTTTGATAGTTAACTCACCGACTATCAAAGTTTTTGACCATTTTAATGTTGTTAATATGTAGAGATCGGTTGGATTATTATACGAAGAACCACTCCGTATTGGCATAAGCGTTGCGAATCATATATGCCAAGATAATTGAAGGCGAAGTGAAGTGCAAGGGCTGTTGTATAAATCTTAGTTAACAAATGCCTAAGATGGTTGTACTAATAGTGCCTTCGGTTTGTCCAGTCCCAGGACGACCTGTATGGAAGAATGTCTGACAGAGTATATTTAATAGATCGCGTACGTTGTTCTCTTCAAATGTATTTACGTTTGGTGGCAGAGGAATTCATTTCTCTTAACTGCATACCGTGGTATTTTTGGGGAAATCAATTTGTGATTTGGCGGGTATGACGATGTGACATTCAAAGTGAACAAACGTTTGATCTGTCAGAGATAAGCGTGGCCTCTAGCCTCACAATCGGGAAATGACAGAAATCAGGCAGGTAGCATGGCTATGTAGGTCCCACCTATTAGGGTGTATAATCACCTGATCTAGAGTTTCATTTACTTCTAAAAATCTATTGTCGATGGTGTCCCATTCGGGAAGCGGTTGCTGATCCCAACCATTGGTGATATTCATTCGATACATTCAAGCGAAATGAGTAGCCGGTCATGTGTGTCCGGGTTGTAAGATGTTCTTGTTGAACCCAGTGTATTCCTCTCTAGAGGTACACTAGCGAAAGGTGGTTCCATACCTTGTCATAGTTGGAAATCCATTACCTAGTACGTGCTTGCGGTTTTGATTGTATATTATATATGTAGAACGTGAGATGAAAGCGTTTCTGCTAGATGATTATTATATCGTGATTGATAGACATTATTATAATATCAAAAGGTTTTTGTTCTAAAGATATCTTGGATTCTCATAAGGGAAAAACGCGTTACGTTCTGTTATACGGCGTGGCCTTATGAGATATCGTTTAATGGCTCGAATTTTTTTAAACTATTTTACTCATACTAGTCCCATGACTGACCCGGAGTTTATTTTGTTTTGTTTTCCCTAAACTCTTGGGTGCTCAATTTTGTACGGGAAATCAAGTAATCGGGATTTACAGATATACTGGAAGAGCTTGGAGCAGGAGGCTTCACGATTATATAGCTATAGTTATTTCCGCTGTATTGTAAGTGTTGTACTCTGATGATGTTATTGTATACATATGTGGATTTTATTTCAAGGATATGTTATCTATTATATGTTGTTCGTTCTGCTGTGAGATTCATGTTACTCTGATGTTGTATCTTCTTCTTCTTCTATTCTAAGTTTCTATCTTATCTATTCTCACCCTCTAATTTCTTTCATTAACTACTGGTATTTTTCGATGTTTGGTTGGTCGTCATTGAGTTTATGTCGATAACCAAAGTCCACAAAAACCGGGTCGTTACAATTCTAAGTGGGAATGAAGACATGGTGGTATACATTGATGCATGTGGTACTGGGCTTGGAGCAGTACTAATGCAAAAGGATAAGGTCGTGTCCTGCGCGATTCGATAGCTAAAGCCACATGAGAAGAATTACCCAACTCATGATTTGGAGTTGGCAGTGATTATGTTTGCTCTGAAGATGCGGAGACATTACCTGTTGGGAGTCCGATTCGAGTTTTTTATGGATCTTAAGTCGTTGAAGTATCTTTTCTCCCAAAAGGATTTGAATCTTCCACAGCAACGATGGTTAGAGTTCCTGGCATCGTATGACTTTGATATAGCCTATACTCCTGGTAAAGGTAATGCAGTTGCAGATGTGTTAAGTCAAAAACACACGAGTTTGGGAGTGATGTTTTCAGAATGGAAGAGCCTTGAGTATTTGGAAAGATTCGATTTAGGCCAAGTGCTGGAAGCTGAAATATTGGCAAGCTTATCGATAAGACCCATTCTTATCGAAAGAATTGGTGAGAGACAAAAGCGAGATGCATATCTTGTTGAGTTTATCAAGAAGCTAAAACCAGAAGATAAAGAGTTCGAAGTCGATTGAGAAGATTGGCTTTGAAAGCAAGGGCGATTAGTTGTTACTGATTTAATGGATTGAGAAATGAGGTTCAGAGAGAATGTCATCACTCGAAGTTGACGATTCACTCCGGTGGTAACAAGATGTATCAGGACATGAAGCGAGTCTACTACTGGGAGGGGATGAAGCGAGATATTGTAAAGTTCATTTCCAAGTGCATGAATTGTACGTTTGTGAAAGCTGAACAGAAGAAGCCGAGTGGTTCGCTTCAGCCATTGGAAGTTCCTACTTGGAAGTGGGAACAAGTATCGATGAATTTTATCGATGGACTACCTAGAACCAGGACATGAAATGAAGGGATCTGGGTCATTTTGGACCACTTGACCAAAAGTGCAAGATTCGCTCCTGTCAAGTCGACTAAGACAGCGCCGAAGCTGGCTGAACTTTATATGAAGTGGATTGTTCGAATCCATGGAGTTCCAAAGTGTACAGTGAGTGATTAAGGTCTGTTATTCACTAGACGATTTTGGAAGAGTTTGCAAGAAACTTTGGGAGCCGACTTGTGCTTGAGTACGACATATCATCCCCAAACTGAAGGTTAGACCGAGAGAATCAATCGAGTTTTGGAAGATCTCCTAAGCGCTTTTGTGTTGGATTTTGGGGGATCATGGGAGGACCATCTACATCCGGCTGAGTTTGCATATAACAACTGCTACCAGTCCAGCATTGGGATGGCACCATACGAGGCGTTGTATACAAGACCGTGCAATTCTCCAGCATGTTATTTAGAAACTGGAGATAAGTTGGTACTTGGGTCAGAGATGGTTAGAGAGACCTAGGATTGTATCAAGATCGTTCGGCAACGAGTGAAGGCAGCCCAAGATCGTCACAAAAGTAACACTGATAAGCGTAGTAAGGACTTGGAATTCGACGTAGGCGATATGGTTTTCGCGAAGGTTTCACTGTTGAAGCATATGGTGAGATTTGGAAGTAAAGGAAAGTTAACTCCTAGGTTCGCTCGACCATTTCCGATAGTCGAGCGAATTGGAAAGCTCAGATATAGATTGGAGTTACCCAAGAAGATGTCGAGTGTGCATAATGTTTTCCATGTGCCGTTTCTACAGAAGTTCGTGCATGATTCGAATGAGGTGGTATCTACAGAGTAGTACGAAGACCTAGAAGTGGAAATCGCAGTTACGAGACCTCGTGAGCCACTTCGTGTTGTGGGAAATGACACGAAACAGCTTAGGAGGAAGACGGTTAAGCTTGTCAAGGTACAATGGAGTGAAGATGGTGATGATTGTACATCAGAGGCGGAAGAGAGCATGAAGGCGACTCATCTAGAACTCTTCGTCTGTAGGATCCTCTGATATCGTATCATCGTTATATCGTGGTATCTTGTTGTTGTTTGATAGAATTCTGTGTGCTAGGATAAGGCTATGGATGCATGGCTTGATGGTTGCTAGTTTGGATGATAGAATTGGCTTCTCATGGATGGTAGGCATGTGGAGTTGCTATGTTTGCTTAGAATTTCGGGGGCGAAATTCTTAAAGGGGGAGAATGTAATAGCCCACATATTTACGTATGGGAAAATTGTAAAATATTTATATTTTATTCCCTAATATGTTGTTTATGGGGATGTGAGACATGTACATAATTTTTACTGATTTTGTTTGTGACCATTTTTCCCCTGTCAGTTTTGTACTGGGCATAACTTTTGACTCACGTCGAATCAGAGGGTGAGACCTGCGCCATTGGAAAGGAATTGATGAGTGCCCTTCCGTAGAGTGGTTTCATTGAGGATTTGTTTCAATGATTTGGGAGAAATCGCTGTTTTAAGGTTTTTCAGTTGGCTGTCCAGGTATTGGAAGCTTAATGGGCTGATTTGCGGGAGGCCCATTAGTAGGCTAGTGGAAAACTATAAATAGGGGGTGAGGGATAAATAGTTCAATTTCTCATTCTCCCATTTGGTGCCTTGTTCTCCTCCTTCCTCTAAACACTTTTCCACCATTAGAAATCCAAATCCAAGGAGGAAAATCGAAGATCTACACCATTCGAGGCTAGATCTACATCATTTCAAGGGGGAATTCATCAGATCGAGGAGTTTGGTTCGAATTGCTCACCGTCCGGATGCATAATTCTATCATTTTAGCTTGTATTGGAGAATCGATGAGTGGATTACATATCTCACATGGATTCAATAAAGTGCATGGGTAGTAGATCATGTTTTCCATCTAATTCAAGTGTTTTCCCTTAAATCCATGCATTGATAAGTTCATTTTCATATAGATCACCCTAGGCTCTGATTTAGCATGTTTAGATAGGTAATTTCTATGATATTTCATACAAATGTGCAAGTTGGATCCATGGTTTTTGTTCATATGCATATTCGTGGTGATTTTGGTGAATTTGACATTATCATGGATAGAATTGTCATATTGATGATATTGTTGATTTCATAACATGCTTGTAATCCTTTTGGATGAATTGGATAAGTTAGTTTCGTCAGATTGATCGTTTGGCAAAGTTTTGGTCGAAATCGGAGTTGAATTGCAATATGCAGGTTTTGGATCAGACCAAAGTTGGCTCAGAATAAAGTTGGGTCGGGCTGAAGTTGGGTCAGACTAAAGTTGGGTCGGACCGAAGTTGGGTCAGACCAAAGTTGGGTCGGATCTAAGTTGGGTCAGACCGAAGTTGGGTCAGACCGAAGTTGGGTCGGACCGAAGTTGGGTCGGACTCAAGTTGGGTCGGACTAAAGTCGGGACGGATCAAAGTCGAGTCAGATCAAAGTTGGGTCGGACTGAAGTTGGGTCAGTCTAAAGTTCGATAGGACTGAAGTTGGATCGAACAAAAGTTGGGTCGGACCAAAGTTGGGTCGGACTAAAGTTGGGTCGGACAACAGTGGGTCGGCCTATTTTGGTCAGCCAATTCTAGTCAGCCATTTTTGCCATTTTTGGTCGGCTATTTCTGGTCGGACACTTCGGGTTATGATGTGACTTCAAAGTGAATTCAATTGGGAAGTTTGGAAGTGTTGAAAAGTGTTTGTTATTCATTGTATGTAACAAATGCGGAGACAACTCAAGGATGTATTGATTTCGTGTGAAGTGACAGTTCTAAGGTGTTCTAAGCTAATTAATAGTCGAAATTGATAATGACTAGAGAGTAGAAAGCCGAGGAATTAAAGTTGTCGAAGGTTCTAGCGGACTCAAAGCAGAGGTACAATTGAAGACCAATTGTAGGTCGAGTGCCTTGGGCGTCGTGTATGTCCTAGACACGTGTTGAGTATAGCGTGTAGCATGTGTTGAGTATAGTATGTGGAGTTTTGCTAGAACCGGGGCGTCGTGTGTGGTCCTGGACAATTTATGGAAAATTGTTAGCCAGTCATACGATAACGAAGTTTCCAAAGCAAGGTTGGTAGTGATAGCCAGAGTCAGTCATGGACGTTTGAATGCATGTTGTGATCATGATTGAGTCGCTTTGCCATATATGAATGGATGCTTTAAATGCCGTGACTGAATTGTTATTCCTTTGGGTGTATGGATTGTAAAGGCTATCACTGCCATATAATGGGGAAGGAAATTGAGAGTTTTTCTCTGGAGCTGGGTAGATTAGTTGATTATTTACCCCTTTCTCGTATACTTTATTGATGAAGTTTGTTAGTTGTTTTATCGCTCACTAAGACTGTTGTCTGACTCAAGGTTTTATGTTTCCTCTTATTACCTTGGGTTGTTCATCCGGTTGTGGATGGGTTGAGTACACTACACCAGAAATGCCAATTTGGCAGTGCTCCTGGTCGTATCAAAATCGATTTGATACGGTTTTAAGCCATATCAAAAAATGACGTCTTTGTTGCTTTGATACGGCTTTAATCCGTATCAAAATCATAAATTGATACGGTTTAAAACCATATCAAATTACCAATTTGATACGGTTTTAAACCGTATCAATTTTTGATTTTGATGCGGCTTAAAACCGTATCAATTTATGTATTTGATACGGCTTAAAATCGTATCAAACTTCTCAATTGATACGGTTTTAAGCCGTATCAAGTTAGCATGGTGACACTGTCAACTACATAAATCGATACGGTTTTAAGCCGTATCAAATTTTAAAAAATAAATTAAAAAAAACATTGTTCAACTAGAATATGAATGATCAATAACATGAACAAAAAGCTAACCAGACCTATCAATATGAATTAAACAAACAATTTTGAAGCATTTTGCCTTTTATATTGATGTTTTAAACAAAACAATACATGTGCAAAACAACTCAAATATTCAAATACATAAAACAATACTGTCCAATTTTCTGTCATGTCCCCTTCTCCACCAGCAACTGAACATGTCCAATTTCCTGTCCAGACAAATGACACTAATAACGTTAGGTGATTGAACGTAGCATTTTATATCTAACTGACTGTTATGCCCAAACAAATGACACTAATATTCATGTTTTTATACAAAAATGAATGAACAAGTTGCAAACTCAGTATGCGCGGCAAACTGAGTTGCAAACTTAGTTTACGCGCAACTGAGTTGGCAACTCAGTTAGAAATACATAAATTTTGTGCGCAACTGAGTTGCAAACTCAGTTTGCGCAAAATTGAGTCCGGACTGAGTTCGCGAACTTGGTTCGAAACTGAGTTTGCAACCTCAGTTCGAAACGAGTTTGCTGCAAACTCAGTTCTGGAACGAGTTCGCGAACTCGTTCCGGAACTGAGTTTGCAAACTCTGTTCTAGAACTGAGTTTGCGAACTCAGTTCGAAACTAAGTTTGTTGCAAACTCAGTTCCGTACCGAGTTCACAAACTCATTACCGGACTGAGTTCGAACTCAGTCCAGAACTGAGTTTGCGAACTCGTTCCAGAACTGAGTTTGCAACAAACTCAGTTTCGAACTGAGTTTGCAATCTCAGTTCTAAACTGAGTTTGCAGCGAACTCAGTTTCTAACTGAGTTCAAACTCGAACTGAGTTTGCGAACTCTGTTCTGGACTGAGTTCGCGAACTCAGTTTCAGGCTGAGTTTGTTGCAAACTCAGTTTCGGACTGAGTTTGTTGCAAACTCAGTTTTGGACTGAGTTCGCAAACTCAATTCGAGTTTGAACTCAGTTCGAAACTGAGTTTGCAAACTCAAAAAGTTCACTTTTTCCAAATAAAAGAAAAAAGAAAAGAAAAAAATCTGGAAAAAAAACTTGAATATGTTGACATCCACCTATTGGTATACAACAAACGTTTTGAAATAGAGAATGAAATTACATACGTATTAATTGTAGAATGTATGGATATGCATATCTAAATGACATGGTAATACTTAAGTCAATTATAGTTACCTGCTTTCCACCTTTACGTCCCCCTGGTATCATGGGTTGGCACTTTGGTTTTTCCTTGTTACCAGTGATGTCCACTTCCTGATTTATCAGCAACTGCAAGAAGAAAAAATGAAATATTTGTTAACCCAATTTGTTGAGTAACTAACCTTTTGTCACAATACGTCAGAGGGAATACAGAGAACATAATAAATCTGTTAAGTCTCTCAAACTAAAAATATATGATTAAATTATTGCTCTTGGTATATCTTTGGCATTCTAAGTACACAATTCAACTGTAGGATTTGCAACACAAGATTACCAAGTTTATCTGTAAACTACAACAATAAAAGAGGAAAATTACAACTTACACCAACAGTACCACCATACTCATTGAGTACAACAGCCATGTGAACTTTCCTTATGCGGAATTCTCTAAGCAGATTCAACACAGACATTGAATCTGCAGTAGCATTGATAATCAACATTTAGCAATATCATGCTCTAGAACTCTTTGCAACTAGTCAACCTACCTAGTCAGATGATATACATAGGTATAATAATTTTGTCCATTATCTCTTCCACAATCTAATCCATGGTTCTCCAATAATATTTTTGCCAAAAAGATGAAATGCATAGGAGATTTTATCTCATATTTTAGCATATGAATGTATGTTGTTGGGTCCACTAAGAAAATGGTCGCTGTTCTTTATAACCATATATGGTGCATTGTCCCTAAAAATATACATGCATCTAATTCATGAAAAAGGTGAATAAAGTGATGTGTGTTATATCGACTTGCATTTGTTCATAAGAAAATTATGAAATATTATTCACATGATAAGTGCGATCAGGGACAGAACCTCGATTTCAAAGCATCCGGGCTACTTAAATTTCGAGTCTCAAAGCCCACCCTACTTAAATTTCTCATGGCCCTGCAGAAGGGCGGATATGATAGTCAAAATTTCATGTCAACTGGAAGGAGGAAGCCTCTTTGTTTCAAAATCTTATCCCTGGCTTGAAACAGCTTAATATTTTCTTTTCCTCCATCAACTACTGTTGTTCATTACCAACTAACCTGAACTGAGTGCACCCTTTTGAAAATCATCTTCCATTGAACTAACCATCTGTAAAAGGACTAGGTTGAGAGAACATCATTTGAGAAACTGTCTTTTTCTTCTACTGTTCTCTCAGAAAATTTAATGTTAGCAAGTATGTCGATATTGTCGGATGAATCAGTAGCGTCACCGTTATTATTTTTCCTCCTTTTGACGAGTTAAGTGGAGAGAAGACGAGTAAGCCCCTTATTTGTCCCCATATCCGAACCCTCTACATCATTATTCATCGGTTTGAATCTCACTTTCCCCACCTTCCTTTCATTTGCTTCTAACACCTGTTTAACATCATACATACACCACTATTAGCACCTAATCATAAATACATGTATACATACATGTGTGTGTGCATGTGTATATTGATGTGTGCACGTATGTAAATATAGATATGTTTATGTATGCAAGTATCAGTATGTACATATGTACATGCATGTATATGCATATGTGGGCGCATATGTATAAGCAAAATAAAATGTTTATGACAAGCAGCAGTTAATTAGTTCCAAACCAGTAACATTCCAGTTAATTTATTATTGTTTACAACTTCAATATAAATGCATCATCGTATAGGTCAGCTGCTCCATCAGCCACATCGCTTATTGTGTTACGGATAAAGGATTAATTTCTAATTACCTCAGGTTCAAATATTAGGTGTTTTCCTTTCTCGTCGTGATTATCATGTTCCGTGTCATCGTAATCATTATAAGTTTCTTCATGTTCTCTCTCGAGTAACACAACTATCTTTGCACCTTCCTCGGGTATGTAACCAAATGACTCACATATGAAACCAGACACAGTTTCATATTGACGACCCTGGAATTCACATAACATGGATAATGACCAATAAAATAAATTTAATATTTTTTTCACTGGGACAAAATTACAAACCTCGGGAATTTTGACTTCAAGTTCTTCAGAGAGCTGATCAATCGATGTGTTTGCATCAACATCAAAAGTCCCATCCTCTTGCATCACAATATATCCAGTTTTCTTTTCAATTTCCTCTTACATCAATGTCAAAAATAATGACACAACTACTCGTTAACATCAATGAAAATTGATGCTATTAAGGTGATACGGTGAAACACCGAGTGTGGGCTGAACTTGAACTCATGATGTTATTTGTTAATGCCTTAATGGTCATTACCTTTGAATCGTTTTCATCAAATATTTCACCAACGATTTCTTCAACGACATCTTCCAGGGTCACAATCTGTGCACTGATTGAATGTTTGATAAATGAGATGAAATTTCAAGCTTCAAAAGGAAAATATAATCATAAGCACAGAAAATAGTTTTTATGTTCCAAAGGTATTTCTGGCTGTGGCACGAAAACTTCTTGAATAAACATCTGCCCAATCATATCTAAAAGTGTTTTCACCACACATCCAAGTCCATTCTAGTCATTTTTAGTGCGTTCTTCTATACTAAGTAATGAAGATGTACTACTTAGTTCCTAAAAGTGTTCAGAAGAATGGAAAAATCAACTCTGAAGTTTGAGAATCAAGGATGATTCCATTATCAAATTCATTAATGGTTGAAATTGGAAGGTTCAGTCATAAAGAGGTACAATATGTCTAAGCGAATATAGAGAACATAACAAATCTGTTCAGTCTCTCAAACTGAAATTGTATGATTAAATTATTGCTCCTGGTATATCTTAGGCATTCTTAAGTACACAATTCAACAATAGGATTTGCAACACCTGATTACCAAGTTTATCTGTAAACTACTCCAATAATAAAAGAGGAAAAATACAACTTACACCAACAATACCACCATACTCATTGAGTACAACATCCATGTGAACTTTCCTTATGCGGAATTCTCTAAGCAGATTCCACACAGACATTGAATCTGCAGTAGCATTAATAATCAACATTTAGCAATATCATGCTCTTGAACACTTTGCAACTAGTCAACCTACCTAGTCCGATGATATACATATGAATGTATATTGTTGGGGTCACTAAGAAAATGGCAACTGTTCTTTATAACCATATATGGTGCATTGTTCCTAAAAATATACATGTAGTACCATTTGCTAATTCAGTTCAATCATTGTACAGATGCATTTAATTCATGAAAAAAGTGAGTAAAGTGATGTGTGTTATATCAGCATAGTAGAAGAGTAAGCAGAAAATACCTTTCCAACATATTCAAGCATGTCAATTGCATAAGCGATCCCCACAACATTGTCGACACGCTCCTCTAACACCGGAACCCTGCATTGTATGTAGAGGAATTAATTAACTAATCATTGCTAAACTGAAAATTCTTGTATATACCTAGAATATTGATGAGTCATCACTTCCTTTACATGTGTATCTTTTATCTCTAGCACATTTTCAATCATATCCTGTTAATTACAAATTGAGTCATTTAGCATTATAAAGGCTAATATTAATGCAGATTTCATGATTATATAAAATGCCGAATCTAATAAGAAAATTTGAAATCCTTCTATCAGAATGTGTTGCCTTTTAATTGACAGGCTTGCTTTATTGTTCAAAAATACATGTCTCTCTTTCAAATACAAGAGTTCCTTAACAAAATTAACAGATTTGGTGAAATCTACAGGTGTATATAACAATTTTTGAAGATCTAATCCTTCTCTGATATAAAATCTCAAAAGTTAATAACAATGTTTTGGAAGGGTACTTGCACAAAAGATCCAGGTGATCGGATGCTATGACTAAATTGGTTAAATCGCACAAAATCAAGTGAGTCGATATAAACTAACAACAAAAACTCAAATGAGTCGATCCAAACCGAACGAAAATTGCAGTTTAATGTGGAGAGAAAATACCTTCCAACTCAAGATGAGAAAACCCTAATCGGCAATGGAACTTTAGATCGAAGGAGGAATATTTGGTAATAAAATTAGGATTGAAGAATTTAAATATTAGGGAATCACCATGTTTTTTTTCGTCTGGGAATAAATTTTGTTTCGGCCGAAATGGAAAAGAGGAGAGAGAGGACCCAGAAAATAATGAGATGGAAACGGGTAAATTACCATTCCAATTTGATACGGGGCAAAGCACAATCAAAAAGAAGTGATCCGAACCCTTCAAGATCTAGGGTGAGATTTTAACTGTTAGAGGTGATGGGGATTGCAAAATAAAATTTGATACGGCTTATCAAATTTGATACGGCTATAAGCCCTATCAAATTTGATACGGCTTAAAGCCCTATCAAATATCCGCATTCTGGTGTGCCAAATTGGCTGTTTTGGTGTAGTGGTAACAGGTGGCAGGTATTGCTTTAGTGAGGGCGATGATGCTGATCGATGGCGAGCAGGGGGATCATGTACCAGTTTTATTACTATCTAGTATTTCTTTCCGCTGTTTGCTATTTCTCTGAGTGTTGTAGTGAGGTAAATTGTACATACACTATTGTTTTTATCTACGTGTATGGTAAATACTTTCTAGTTGTCATGAAAGTTTAGTGTTTTCTGCTTCACTATCACTACCTGTTGTATATGTTCTATTATATTTTATCCTTGCGATGTGAGTTTACAATAGGTTTCGTTTATCTACCACACCTTTCAGCGCATTATTCCTCTTGTATAGTGCGGGGGCTGCAGGCGCTCGTCACATATGCTCGACCAGACCTATGTTCGACCCATCGTAATACATGGCCATGAGATGTGCACGACCATTCATGTTGGTCAACCTTATTTGTGAGCAGCCGACCCTTCTGATGCTTGACCATGTTTGTGATCGACCTATTATATTGCTCGACTATGCTTGTGATCAACCCATTATGTTGCTTGACTGCGCTTGTGACTAACCGACGAGAATGATGCTCGACCAGAATGATGCTCGACCAAGCTTGGGACTGATCGACCCGAATGATGTGCGACCCCTACTGTGCTCAACCTATCTTGTTCTCGACCATACTAGTGCACGATCCTTCTTGTGCTCGAACTACGATAGTGCTCGACCGTGTTAGTGTTCAACCATATAATACTCAACCTACCACTTTTGGTATATATTCAATCTATCAATAAGTGCATGATTTTTAGTGGATAAACATTTTCCCCTCGAAGGTTTTTCTTTTGATTAATAAAAATTACAAGCTTCGAAATGGATGAATATGAAACAGTTTGATAGATTGATATTTGATTCTCATAGGCAGCTGCACTTATTAAAGTGTGGATTGACCCCTTATGCCATCATGGGTCGGTCGCGCATAAATATGAGTAGGTCGAACTTGTACACATCATCAGGGATTGGTCATACACAAGCCATGAATGACCGAACCAATACACACTTTCATGGGTCCAGCAAGCCCACTGAGTCGAGCTAACCGTTCTGGTCGAGCAAGCTCATTCATCTTCCTCACTTTATATTGTCACTCAGCCTTCGTATTCGCACTTCATTCATTTTTTCTGAAGGAAAACATTTCAATGGTGGTTGTGCTCTCTTGAAGAACTTCGCATCATATCAAATTAACCCTGCTCCTTTCCTGATCGGATTTGCATCATCGATCACCCAAAGCCCGAATTTCATCAGCAATTCTCATCTCTGCCATAAGATCCACCTGTTTCTAGTCAAATTGAAGCCCTCGCCTCAGATTTGGAACACTGTAACCACTATAGGTGATTTTTCTTGCAATTCCATGTCGAATTGTTCTATAAATGATTAGGATTTTGGATCAATATGACATTTGGGTACAGTCTGGATTTTAATTGAATTTCTCGTGGGTATACGGTCTTGACAAAAGAAGACGGTGATGATTTTCCATTTATAGTTGTGTATGTAAGTGATTGAGGAGCTCGAACAATACAGGATGCGCTAAATTCTGATTTGAATTGGATGCACATAAGGTATTCGATGAAATGTCTGAGACGTGAAACCTTATGTGCTTCGTTGATTTACTTGTACATCTAGATTCGATTTTCTGGTTGTTTGTGTTTAAGCTCAAAACATACAGTCCCAATTGAATTTGACAGTGATGAGTCCTTTGAATTTTGACTTTGATGATTACGACTAGGAGTTATTTGTATATTCGGATCCGAATTAATTCATCTTGTATATGGTAATAGTAATTGGGTATCAATATTTTAAACTTTGATGTATGATCACTTTAACAAGCTGTGCGTGTTGAATGAACACTTAACGTAGCAATTTATCATGTTGATTCAATGCTTCGACTTGTTCTACTTTTGCAACAACATAAATACTCTAATTTTTGGAGATAAAATTTGCACATTGACCAACATTTAAGCGCATATTTACTGTGTTTGCTTTAGTACCATGCTTTGTTCTTTACTAATTGCAATTTTTTTCCTAAAACAATCGCTAGTTTTTTGAATTTTAGTTGTTGCCATAGTAGCTTTTGCTTTGAACAATGTTTGAGTTGCCTTTTATTGTGTGCGAACTTCAATTTGAGCTCAAAAACATTTGCATGATCATGTAAGCTTGATCGCCCGAAAGGCTTGCACACAGTTCTGCAATATCTCCAATGTGCTTGCTCGACCTAATATGGGTCGTTCATGCTAGACCTCGCCTGGGTCGATCATGCTCGACCCTTATCTGGGTCAGTCACGCACGACCTTGCCCAGGTCGATCATGCGCGACCCTTATCTTGGTCGGTCATGCTCGACCCAGGCTTTGGGTCGGTCATGTTCGACCCAGGCCTGGGTTGGTCTTGTCTGGCCTATTATGGGTCGACGTATCCACATTATTTGGAGATTTTCTTGTGTTAGGGTTTTTATTAATCGTCAAGTCTTCTTGCAATGCTGAACCTGCAATATCTAAAGTATTCACATGTTTTCGAGCTATTATTTTGCTTATGACTGCTCACACTAATAGTAGATTAGTGTAGAAAGTCAAGAATGCAGTGTAACTTATCAATCAGAACAAGATTCTGTATATTTGATCGTTTACAGATAGGTTGCACATTTCCTGCACATATATGATTATTCAAAAATCAACTTTCAATGACACTTGGAATCGGCTAATCCGCACATGCTGATTGTAAATACCAAGCCATAGTTTTATAGTAACATGCGTAATTATGAATAATATTCTCTTTGAACTTGGAAGTGCGTACCTATGATTCATTTTCAAACATAATTACTTGTGTAGAAATGTTAACTCGACAACAGTTACGCCAAAATCCTAAGGAAGCAACTATGTTTAGCGATGTTAGAACTTCCTTTTCTGAGACTATGTCGTCTATTGTGGACCCTAGGACAAATGTTCGTCAAGATTTTCCTCAGGCCCGACCCCTTGCTAATGTACCTCTCGAAAGACATGAAACGACACTTTCTTTTCATTCATATCAGTAAATGTGTGTACAATTTGGAATCTCGGAGAAGGATGAGTCTAAATTCCCAAGAAAGGATGACTTTGCTGACCTTCCAACCGCTAGGTATGTCACGGTTAATCTTCGTATGCTATTAAGCGAAACAATTCCTCCTTTCAACCCTTATTTAGAATGAATCCTTTGGCGCTTAGTGGTTTCCCCATATCAATAGCACCCAATGGTTATTTCATTTTAATTGGGCTTTATGTACTTTTTATGAGGGCCAAGCTGCACATACCTACCTTTCTGTGTATTTGTTTATTGTATACTTTTAAAAGGAGGAAGAAGGATCGTCCATCAATTATTTTTGTCGAAAGTCAGAGCTCCAAGATTATTATTGATCTGGTAGAAGCGTTCAACGGTTTCTGAATAAATATCTCTACGTATGATGCCCTGAAAACTTTTACAGCCAATGTATGGAAGGAGGTGAACATATTTTCTTAATGTCTTTTGTTTCTTTTTCCTTCTGGTCTTAATTCTCAAACCTTTCTTTATTTTATAGAAGTTCCTTCTAATCAAGATGTTGTCCTCGATTAATTTATTCTTGATTGTTTAAAAGCTATCAATGAGAATGAACGGAGCAGAATTATATAAGGATTCCTTTGCTAGTATCACTTGCTTCATCCTTCGTGATCTATTGTACTAGACCAAGTCAATAAGGAAGATGCTATTGGTAAATCCCCTGCTAAGGAAGCCTCTCTTAAGAAGTGCTCAGACCCTGCTGGTAGTAGTAAGAAACCTCCTAAGACTAAACTAGCTCCTATTGAGTAAGGGGAGTTCAAACAACGCGAGGGTAAGAGTCTTAAGATTTCGTTCGAACAGATCGAGAAGGAAGATACTGCCCTGGTTCCTACGAAGGAAACTGAGCAGGTTGAGGAGGATGAAACCACTTTAGACCCAATGAAGGAGACTGAGAAGTTTGGAGGGACTGGAGAAAACCCTAAGGATATCTTAGATGCTGAGAAGGTTGATGAGAATTGTTGAAATCAAAAATGACCAAAACACTAAAGCTGTCTTTGCGACACTTCACCAAAAGGTTAGATTTAAAAATATAGGGCCGCAAACACAAAATAAAAGGAAAATATTAAAGAACAAAGAATTTTTAGAGTCGTTCAGTCAATTTAGACCTACGTCCACTATAGGAAGAGTTTTTATTATCAATTTTGTGTTTACAAAGTACATAAATTCACTCATATCACTCATTTTCTCTTTCATAATGATCTTCTATTTTCTCTCTCTTTTTGTACTAGACATCACTTAAATTCACGATGGAATGAGTGAGATCTTTTGATTTGTGATGATAGTTGTGCAGATCTTCAACCGCTTGAACACATAGATGATCTTCATTGATTCCATGATGATTTTGTGTTAGATCTAGGCTTAAGAGAGAATTAATGGTAGTTGGAGAACACTTGAATTGAGTTTGAGCGGTTTTTAATGGAGTATGGAGAAGAATTGATCCATTTGTTATTGGAGAGAGATGGATTGATCTTGAGATGCCATTAATGAAACTTGGAATGAAGTTTAGAATGGTGGAGAAATGATTTTAGCAGCCCTCCAGAGTAGAAGAATCTGTCCTCCTTCATGTATGAACTATGAGGGGTATTTATAGGTGAGATTGGTGAGGAGTGCAGATCTATAAATAAATGTGTACAGCTAATAATTCGCACTTATTATTGTTAGACAGTTGTCATGCAACATCCGATATGGATTGGAATGACATGTAGCATGACTTTTTGCGGCATGAAATATGAAGGTCTAAACGACCTCCAACGCTCGCGTAACAAACTTATTCAATGTTTTCTCTCCATGGGGCCCTCGTAGTAATACCCATGATTGTGAATTGAACACGCGTCCTTTCTTGGAACAACCTGATATAGCTTGTGGACAAACGACCTGGTAAGCGAATATCCATGTCATGTTGAACACTTTGGAACCATGTCGCATTGGACTTAGTGACCAATTTTTCTCCAACGACTTAACTTATTTCGTTTTCCTCAAGAAATGACTTGATGTAGTATAGCTGGCAACTCATATGTTGAGCAACAAGGTTACATGTTACGGTCTAGGTCTTTCACATACAAACAACGACATGAATAAAATAAATATTCTTATGATCTGATTACATGGTGCATAACTGTGTACAGGTGTCCTTCGGTTCACCTAAAGATTGAATACCCATTTGTCTCCTTATATGCAAATAAACCATCCTGCTTGTGCATCCATGCCACATCATCCATCACAAATTGGTATAATTTATATGAGAAACTTGTTGGGCTTTGCATTATGATTTACTTATATGAACAATTTATATTTACTCACATTCTAAGTTTATTTCATCCATTCTTAAATTATTATGGTCCATGCATTCACCAATTTGCAACCAATGTATGTTTGTTGATTCACACTATTCCACTTTTGCATGGTTATGTTCATTCATACATATTCAAGAACATAATATGTAACACCCCCTAATTTTTAATCATGATATAAGGGATAATTAAAGAATACTTAATTTTTATAAGAAGAAATAAGGGAAACGGGTTGCGCCATTGCTTTCGCTTCGGAATTCTGCTTGGAATAGAGTCCGAGTTTGTGTAAATTAGATATCATATGAAGAAGTTATGATGCTTAGAAGAATTAAAGAATTAGCAGAATTTAAATTAAAATAATAATTAAAAATCAAAATCAGAAAATCTAGGTGAGTGGGAAATCTCCCGCTCTAGGGTGTCGACCCTCCTAGGGGAGTCGACATAGGTGTCGACCCTTTATAGGGGTGTCGACATAGGTGTCGACCCCCCATATGGATATCGACCCCACCGTGCCAGAACGGGCAGTGACGACTTTTTGTGGTTTAGGGCTTATGTGACTCCCCAGGATTGGCTGAGTGATGTGGTTTTCTGGTTTACATAGTTTAGATGGATCCTAACTTAATCTACATGCCCTAATACACCTAGAACATCTATAAAAGAGCCCTAAACCTAATCCTAATTTCATTACACAAATCTATGGCGCCTCTATGCCGCTCAGAACTAAATTAACCTAGCTGTTTACACCAAAAATGGTCTAAACACCCAAGGTACTAAATTGTACTTCACCAATTTGGTAAGAAATAAATAAAACCATGTTTAATTAGCAATTGAAAACGAAAAATGCAAGAAAAGATAAAGTAGAGACGAGATTTATAGTGGTTCAGCCGCTAATTAGGCCTACATCCACTGTGAGGAAGATTTTCAATCTTATAATGAGGATTACAAAATACATCAATTCTCTCTTTCCATAAATCTCTATGTTCACTCAATATACCCTCATTTATATATTTCAATCTTGGAATTATACAAGAGAATGGTAGAATTTGAGGAGAAGAGGGATGGATGAATGATTAAGAAGTAGGTTGACTTCGTTTTCCTTGATCACAAGATTGTTCTTGATGCCATGGCCGAATCAGTGGTTGAGTATAGAATTTAGCAGCACTACCTGGTTTCAAAGATTGGATCCCCTTTATGTTGGCATCCATGGTGTATTTATAGGTGAGCATCCTCCGGAAAATGATTTTAAATCCGTTTATGCAGGCTATGGATCGCTCATTCTACTAATTACAAACATACCATCGGCTAGCTGTAGCCAGCTGTCCAGAGCTGTATTTGGTTGTCATGCGCGAGCGACTCAATGGAGTGAGCGTCTTGAGCTGTTGTGTGGGTGACCTTTGGTTGATTCCCTTCAGTCGCGTCTATTTCTAGCATTAGAGGTGTAGATATATGATTTTCTTGATGGCGAGATGAAGGAACAACCGACCACAATTCCTTAATGTGGTTACGTCTGATTTGAGTGAGTGAGTGGCGATCTTCATTAGTCCAGAAGAGACCGACTGAGACATGCGACTTTGAGATATGAAAGTGCATTTACTAAGGACTGGTGTACGACCGACCAATAGGTTTCTGATCTGAGTGTCGAGCTATAGGTGTTGCAATTCATGAGCAGTCGTTAAATATATGTACGACCTAGACTCCGGTCTTGATGCGTGCGACTGAACTTTGATGTTAGATCAAGCGTGCTATGTTGTTGTGAGCGGCTTTACAGAATGTACGATCCTTATCTCTATTGAGCTGCATTTCTCACAGTGTAACGTGCCATCTTCTTCGGTCGTACTGCTTGATTTGATTCGTCTTGGGTTTGATACTTGGATCTTGCCCTGTGTGGTTGCGTCCTATCCATTGTGGGTCGTTTAAGCCCCTTGGATGACATCATGCACGACCGTCCCTGATGATATCCATTCCACATCCTTTGTTCAATATGCGTATAGATTTTTTAGGGATTAACACTTGTCCCTTGAAGTCCGTGATTTCTTTTAGTAAGGAATTATTGGCTTCAACATATTTGATCGCACATTGTTTGGTAGATTTATCCTGACTTGTCGAGCAGTCGTTCGTGCAAAAGATTAAGATTACTTCATTATAGCTGATTGATGTTTTCACCTCTGAGTGAGCCGCTTGAACTATTTTGTCATTATTGCAAACAGCTAAATCATGGGGAAGTGAACACGCCAACTGGACTCTGATGGGACACCCATTTCGGTACTCGAGTATTGAGCTGACGTGGCGAGGAATGCTTTTGATGTGTGTCCTTTAATCTTCCCCTTTATTTTCTTATTTCTTCATTCAATTTGCTCCCAATTCTTTCCAATAGGGTTCTCAACCAAGAAGGAAACTCTGTATTTATTTCTATCACTTATTCAGGTTTTTCAATTTCTGTTTATGCTCATTCTTATTTTTGGACCTCATGGTTATTCCCTGATCCGTCTGTAGGATGGTTCCATCTCCAGAACGGCGTCGATGGGAAACTTTCTTCGATTTGGATGTTCCAATGGACGAGATTCAATCAACTGGTCAACCGCCTATAAACTCTCCCTCCATTCCCTCTTATACAGAGCTTCAAACTATCATTAACAGGCCGCGCCACATTCCTGGGCCTTGCAGCCCTAGGCTAGCTAAGCGGTTTCGGGGGTGGAGTTTGCAGGGAGTACCTTCAAATGTGGATATTTCTCCGTCTGATTCTCAGACTTTCTCTTATGACGTGATTGCAGCAAAATGTCAAACGTTGGCCCGCCTCGAGACTGCTGTTTATCAATTTGGGAAATAGATGGATTTGCTAAGCAAAGCGGATGAACAGCTGGCATACATTGGCCTGCGATCTCCAAAGACTTCACAAGGACAATCGTGAGCACATCTCTGTTCTATAAAATAATAAGGCAAAGTTGATCCAAGCTCTTAGGTCTAAAGATAGCGCGGTTGCTTCTTTCGCCCTAAGAGATGTTGAGTCGGTGGTGCCTAAACATGCTGATGAACTTCCATCCTTTTCTATTCAAGTTAAGAAGAAGGTAGGCAGGCCAAGGAAGGTCAGAAATTTGTGATCTCCTTTTCCACTCTTTGGCTATTTTGCTTTTTGAACTTTTAAGACCGGTTGTGTAAGCGGGTGCCGGTCCTCGCTCATGACATTATGTTGGTTGTGACTTGTGTTTGATCGGTGACACTTCTTTGATCCTGATGAATGGTTGTTTGGCTGGTTTTACGATGCTCTTCATGTCTTTGTCACACCATGTCTCTTTTCCCTGCTTAACAACACACAAACACATTTTTTTAAAAAAAAATCACGGCAATCCTGCGTTAATATCGTATTACGGGGCGTTCGTTCGCACATTGATATTGTATCGCAGGGCATTCGCACGTTAAAATCGTATTAGGTTCTTCTTACAACGTTCTTATTAGGCTGGGATTACCCTGTTTTTAGTATTTGGCTTGACTGGTAAGCCTTTCGTTGTTCTAACTTTGGCAATTTAGCCATTTAGATTTTTTATTAAATCTCCTGTTTATTTGTTTGGGGTATTTCAGTGATGCATTTTTATGCGTGCCCCCATGGGAGGACTTTGGTTCCAAAGTTATAATCCAATCTTAGCTTCATTTGACTTGGTTAACAACAAAGAACAAGAATGGATACCCCCTTTCGGCTAGGATTTCTGACACGCCCTTTCGGCTAGGATTTCTGCTTTCCGCTGGTCCTTCCAGCATGTTTAATCCTTCCCCATTTTTATGCTTCATCCCGAGGAGCGGACACTAATTCATCTCATCAAGCTTTGACTCAGAAGGGGTAAAATTCGTGTCCTTCACCCAACAAGGTTCGCCTTGTTTTTTGTGGATTAGCAATTTTTCCATTTCGAGACATGTCGGTTTTTCCGACTTTGTGCCTTACGTTAGCAAACAGACACTGGTTCGCCTCATTGATTTTTTTTTAAGTTGGAGAACCCGTGTCCAGCACCTAAGAAGGTGTTTCTTTGGTGGACTCAGCGATTTTATCCATGGGTCTTTAACCGTGGGACTTTTTGAGTTGCTTTTACTCCAGCATTGACTCTTTTAGTCTGGTACCAAGCTTTTTGTTGGTCTTATATTGAGAGATCCAGTGTTTCCAGATGAAATTCGGAACTCCTCGAGTTGGCGCCCCCTGGTCACTCGTTTGCCTACGCAAGGAAGTCAACATTTAGTACGAGCCTGTGAATAAGTGAGCTGTACATGTAATTAGAATTCCATATTCATTCATATTATGCACATAATTCAAAATGCGAAAATTTCATAAATCTTTATAGCATTTTCTATGTATTTGAATAACATGTTATAAGAAATAACGACGAATATGCTCGCTATTCCATGCTCGTGGAATCTGGTTCCCATCTGTGCTGGCCAATTTGAAAGTTCCAACCTGGATTTTCTGACTTATAACATAAGGTTCTTCCCAATTGGTTCTGAATAATCCAGTACCGGTCATTATCTATTTCAGAACGAGGTCTCCAGTTTCAAAAGTTCTATGTTTGACTTTTGAATTGAAGTGCCTTGCCACCCTTATTTGGTGTGCAGCTACTCTGAATTCCGCTTCTTTTCTTCTTTCCTCAAGTTGGTCGAGGGCAAGCTTCTCGTTTTCTTTGGGGTCAAAGTGTATCCTTCTATGGGTAGGGACTTCCAACTCCGTTGGTATCATAGCTTCAAAGCCATAAGATAAAGAAAAGGGAGTATGCCCTGTTGCAGTTTTGTGTGTGGTGCGATATGCCCATAATGCCAGTGGGAGTTCATCTACCCATCCACCTTTAGCCTTTTCAAGTCGTTTCTTAATGGTAGTCTTGATGATTTTATTTACCGCTTCCACCTGCCCGTTCGCTTGTGGATGAGCGACTGCTGAAAAGCTTTTCTAGATTTTGTACTTGGTGCAAAAGTTTTGGAACTCTTCACTTTCAAATTGGGTCCCGTGTCTGGGATTATCTTTTGTGGTACCCCGAAACTGCATATGATATTTTTGAAGACAAAGTTAATAACTTTCTTCGAAGTTATAGTGGTCAATGGTTCTGCTTCAACCCATTTTGTAAAGTAATCAATGGCAACAATTGCGTATTTAAAATCGGATTTTGCAGTGGGAAGAGCTCCTATGAGGTCGATGCCCCAAATAGCAAATGGCCATGGGCTGACCATGTGGGTTATGGTTGCGGATGGCATCCTTGGGATCTTGGCAAATCTTCGGCACCTGTCTCATTTTTTAGTGTAGGCCGTGGAATCTTTATTGATGTCTGGCCAGAAGTAACCATAACGTAGGATTTTCTTGGCCAAAGTTTGTCCGCCGGTATGTCCTCTGCATTCCCCTTCGTGCAATTCCGCCATGATTTCCTTGGACTCCTTCTCTGTAACACAACGAAGTAGCGGTGTAGAAAATCCCCATCTATACGGTCGTCCAACCTGAATAAGGTATAAGGGAGCTTTTCACAAAACCTTTCTTTGGAGTTTAGCTTCAGCCGGGAGTGCCCCAGTTGCGAGGTATTCTTTAATTAGCGACATCCATGAATTTGACTCATCAGTTGTTTCCATGATCCAATCCATTTCAGTCTGCTTTGTGCTCGGGCTGGAAAGGACTTCCACCGGAACTAATCCCATTAGTCGTGCATCCCCTGTTCTTGCGTATTTGGCAAATGAATCGGCTTTAGTATTTTCCTCTCTAGGAATATGAGATATAGTGTAATGCTCGAAAGCTTCCAATAATTCCAAGTCTTTGGTAAGATAATCTGGCAAGTTACCCATTATGGCTTGGAATCCTCCCAGAATCGGGCACACTACAAGTTGAGAGTCGCTGAAGATTTGTATAGTTTTTATATGCAACTCTTTTGCTAGCTTTACTCCCGTGATAAGGGCTTCATACTCAGCTTTGTTGTTGGTTGACGGAAATTATAGCCTTAACGCATAGCATAAGGATCTTCCCTCATGGGGTTCGAGAACTACCCCTGCCCCAGAACATCGACCGTTCGATTCCCCATTTACAAATAATTTCCATTGGATATTAGCTTCAATATCATCTTCCTCTTCAACCTCCCCTCGGTTGGTAAATTCTGCGATTAAGTCAGCGAGCGCTTGTCCGTTGATTGCTTTCCGAGGGTGTAATGACCCGCATTGTCAGAGGTATTATAATTAATTTATTTAATTACATAAATAGTGATTTAGGGAATTAAATCGTCGTTAATTAAATTATAGTGAATATTTAATTAAATTAAACAATAGAATAATATATTTAATTTAGAAATAATCAAAAATATTGGAAATCACAATATTTTGTGAAACTGGGTCATCCCTTAGATTTAATTCAACTTAGAGTTGAATTATATTGACGAATATATTCAATCGACGTCTGTTTGAAACGTAGAATTTTAATATAATTAAAATAGAGCTCGAAATGGCGCGGCAGTTCGCTATTTGGCGATTTGAACTTCAACTGGATATACAGGGTTCGTTTTAAATCGGATTTCTGTGAAACAAGAAATGTGTGGAGCTGGTAGAGTATATATTTCTAGTGGAAGAGAAAAATCGGGATTTCATCTTGTAGATTTTGATTCACGTCCAAATCAAATTTTAGAAAAGTCGCTGTGGAATTCCTTTATAATTTATAAAGGAATTATTTATATTTTAAAAAGGAATTTCAATATAAATCGAATATCGGGTTGACCCAGATTTGAAATATCAGTTAGAAATCCTATTGGAGCTGTACGATATTCCATTGTGAATATAGACGTTAATATTTAATTTTAAATATTTAATGTAATTGTATTTAAATATATTTATATATTTAAATAGGCTATTTAGAGCTTTAAAAATAACCACTTTTGCAAACGAAGTCGGAATTCGACGAAACTAATTTTGTTGGATCCGCAATGTCAAATAGTTGTTAGATCTCCAGTTTCGTGATTTTTAGAGTCAATGTGTGGCCGTACGGATTTTTAAAGTGAAAAACAGTCAGTATTTCGACAGTTAAAAATACGCTGTGTGAGCATACGGAGTTAGAATTCGACGAAACTAGTTTCGTTGGGACCGTAATGTCGAACTCAAGCTGCATGTCAATTTTCGTGATTTTTAGGTATCGTGTGTGATCACACAGATTTTTAGAAGACTGAAACGAGTATGAAATGATTAAAAGAAAATATCTAAAATAAAGTATGTGAACAAAAAGGAGCCACCTACTTCAATTTCCAACCACACAACATTTTTCTTCCCGTATATATTCAAATTCAAGCCGCCACCACTAGAATGTTTCAAACGTGAAAAATGAGCAAAAGAAAAATCAATGAAAAATCAAATAAAACACTAAAAATCCCAAAACTTGGATATTGTTGATCCTGGGAGCGTCCTCTATAATCTGGTGTTGGTTTTACTGAACTCGACCTCAATTTCTGGTTCGCTCGAAGTAAACAGTAGCCCTTGGGCTCGAGCTAGGGGGGAAATAGGAGGTCTAATTCACGGTTTGGGGTTTGTTTTGGATTCGAGAGGTGCTTAGGGTCATGCAGGCAGATTTTGGGGGATTTCCGTGAGGTTTGAGTTTGGTGAAAACTTAATGGGATCGATGGAAATGTTGAACGGTGGGTTGTCTTCAGTAAGGGCGAGTTCAGAACTGAGGGTACAGTGAGGTGCGGGTTTCGATGGAGAATGGGATGGGGGAGGTGGCGCTCGAAATAGATGGACGGAGGGGGAGGAAAGGTGGGTTGAAATTCTTGAAAATGGCAACGGTGAATATGCCTGGAGCTCGGTTGGATTTGTGAGAGGAAGAAGGCCACGTTGGGTTTAAAGTTTAGTGGGCCGAACAAATATAAAGGGTAAAGGCCCATCTGTTTATTTTAATCCATGTTTAATTAATTAAAATATGTATTAACTTCGAAATGGTATAACTTCGTCATACTGTATCGGTTTTTAGCAAAACAAGATCCGATAGGATCATATGGATGGGAGCAACACAATGTAGCTGACTGGGGGTGAATCCGAGCTCGTTATAATTTATGGCAAAATAAATTTTCCGTCTGAATCAAAGATAGTTAATAGTTTTTAACGATAACAGTCCAATGTGAGTAAAACTCACCAACTCTGAACAGTTTATATTTTCATGTTGTATTTTTAGAACTGTTAAAATTGTCTGATTGTTGTGTGTTGGTTGATTGATTGAACTGCTAGTCAGTTAGTAGAAATATTATATATATATATATATATATATATATATATATATATATAAACTGTTAAATATTTATATGTTGATTCTGTTTATCAGAATATTTAACAGTGAAGTGAAATCGATGTTATTCTATTGTCTAACATCTGTGATGCAGGGAAACAGGTTGGAGGAATCCGACTGGATTCCTCAACAGTTATTTTATTGTTTTTCATATATTGTTATATGATGTGATATAAAATCTTTGGGCGATTATATGTGCTTGGACGATATTGAACATCGTGATTTGATATGATTGAATACCATAACATACCGAAATGTTGATAAGGGGATTTTCAAAGTGATATTGAAAATAGAATATTTATAAAATGGGATATTTATAAATAAGAGATATTTATAAAGTGGAATATTTATAAATAAGAAATGTTTATAAATTGGAATATTTATAAATAGGAGATATTCAAAAAGGTTAAAATTTCAAATCATTTTCTTTTTGAATGGAAAGGCCTGTGTGGAGGGTTTGGGGATTTTCCCGATGCTCCCGTTACAAAGGAGGTTATGGCGAATTTTTCAGAGAATTTAAGGAGGTAGAATATTTCAAGAATAAATTTGAAAAGGAAATATTTGTAAACCATTTACAAATAGAATTGGAAAGGGAATATTATAAAAAGGAAATCATTTTTAAAGTGTAGAACCGTTTTTTAAAAGTAAATCTTTTCAAATGAATAAAACGTTGTTAAAAAGGAAATCTTTATAAAGTGAATAAAGTTAATTGAATATAGACATTCGAAAGGAGTTAAATCGAATATGGTATTCGAAGGGAGTAAATCGAATATGTTATTCGAAAGTTAGTTAATCGAATATGTTATTCGAAAGTTAGTTAATCGAATATGGTATTTGAAAGTTAGTTAATCGAATATGTTATTCGAAAGGGGTTAGTCAAGTCGGGTTAACCAGTTAGAGTTAACCAGTTAGAGTTAATCAGTTAAAGTTAATCAGTTAGAGTTAATCAGTTAGAGTTAATCGATTAGAGTTAAAACGAACTAGAGTTAATCAAATATAGTTATTTGAGACAGGGTTAGTCAAACAGAGTTATTCAGGATAAGTTGCCATCTCGTACGACTGCTAGCGTAATTCGCAGGGCTGTAAATAGCCTACGGCGGTCGGATGTTTCCTGAGGGAGTCAGGCGTAACCATTGTGATCGCTGCGATCTAGAGTCAAGCGAATGGAGTTAAATCGAATATTAGTTATTCGATAGGAGTTAATCAACTTGAGTTAGATTATCGAGATAAGTTAATCGAGTTAAGTTCTGGAGTTAGATTATCGAGATAAGTTAATCGAGTTGAGTTCTTGAGTTAGATTCTCGAGATAAGTGAGTCGAGTTAAGTTCGACGAGTTAAATTAATCGATGTTAGTTTCATCGAAAGGAGTTAATCGATGTTAGTTTCATCGAAAGGAGTTAATCGATGTTAGTTTCATCGAAAGGAGTTAATCGATGTTAATTTCATCGAAAGGAGTTAATCGATGTTAATTTCATCGAAAGGAGTTAATCGATGTTAGTTTCATCGAAAGGAGTTAATCGATGTTAATTTCATCGAAAGGAGTTAATTGATGTTAATTTCATCGAAGGGAGTTATCAATTATAGTTTAATCGAAAGGAGTTATCGATTTGTTAAATCGAAAGGGAGGATTACCGAATATCGTTTATTCGAGAGGAGATTTTTGAATATAGTTTATTCGATGGAGTTATTCGATTTGAGTTAAATCAAAGGAGTTAATCGAATATAGTTTATTCGAATATAGTAAAGGAGTTAATCGAATATAGTTTATTCGAATATAGTAAAGGAGTTAATCGAATATAGTTTATTCGAATATAGTAAAGGAGTTAATCGAATATAGTTTATTCGAATATAGTAAAGGAGTTAATCGAATATAGTTTATTCGAATATAGTAAAGGTGTTAATAGAATATAGTTTATTCGAATATAGTAAAGGAGTTAATCGAATATAGTTTATTCGAACAGAGTTAGAGGAGTTATCGAATAGAGTTTATCCGACAGGAGTTAAGTGAATGGGGTTAATCAAATAGAGTGAAGCAAATAGAGTAAATCAAATAGAGTTAACCCAATAGGGTCAGTCCAATAGAGTTAATTGAAAAGGCTTAATCGAATATAGTTATTCGAAAGAAAGGTTAAGTAAGGAAGTTAGTTAATCGATTTGAGTTAAATCAAAGGAGTTAATCGAAAATAGTTTATTCGAATATAGTAAAGGAGTTAATCGAATATAGTTTATTCGAATATAGTAAAGGAGTTAATCGAATATAGTTTATTCGAATATAGTAAAGGAGTTAATCGAATATAGTAAAGGAGTTAATCGAATATAGTTTATTCGAATATAGTAAAGGAGTTAATCGAATATAATTTATTCGAATATAGTAAAGGAGTTAATCGAATATAGTTTATTTGAATATAGTAAAGGAGTTAATCGAATATAGTTTATTAGAATAGAGTTAGAGGAGTTATCGAATATAGTTTATTCGACAGGAGTTAAGTGAATGGGGTTAATCAAATAGAGTTAATCAAATAGAGTTAACCCAATAGGGTCAGTCCAATAGAGTTAATTGAAAAGGGTTAATCGAATATAGTTATTCGAAAGAAAGGTTAAGTAAGGAAGTTAGTTAAAGAAATATAAAGTGAACTTTGCCTATTTCAAGGTTAGAAGTGTTGTTCAGTTAAGGTCTGAGAGGTAGTTCTACCCCAACTTGATTGGCTTCGTTTTTAACTGAGGAATGGTTAAGGTTCAGCAGAAAAGGATGGTAAAGTGAATTTAGTAATTAAAGGGAATGGAAATGTTTTCCAATGGTAATAACATATATTTTCTAAATCTAGAAAATAGGAAATGTTGAATATAGGGAAACAGGAGATCAAAAATGAACTAAAGAGATTAATGTTGAATGATGTTTGTTCGATATAATTTCCATCTGGAAATAATATCGCTGTTTGCACACTTGTTTTCTTTGATAGTTAACTCACAGACTATCGAAGTTTTGACCATTTTAACGTTGTTAATATGGATAGACCGGTTGGATTATAATCCAAAGAACCACTCTGTATTGGCATAAGCGTCGCGAATCATATATGCCAAAGATAATTGAAGACGGAGTAAAATGCAAGGGCTGTTGTATAAGTCTTAGATAACAGTGACTAAGATGGATATATGGAATAGTGCCTTCGGTTTGTCCAGTCCCAGGACAACTTGTATGGACGAAGGTCTGACAGAGTATATCCAATGGATCGCGTAAGTTGATCTGTTCAAACGTATTCACGTTTGGTGGCGGAGGAATTCGTTTCTCTAAGCTGTATACCCGTGTTACTTTTGGATAAATCAATTTGTGATTTGGCGGGTATGACGATGTGACATTCTAAGTGAATGATGATGATTTGTATGAATGAATGTATGATAGAGTATTTCCAGAAAGGTTACGTACATTGATTTCTTCAACCGTACCAAGAGTGGAAGCGGAGAAGGAAACTTCTTTTAGCTGACACGTAATGTACTGTTGTAAACGTCAATTAGTGATTTCGATGGATTTGACAATGTAGCATTCGAAGTGAATCTGACGTAATGATAAAGCGTAGCTTCTAGCCTCATCAACCGGTAAATGACAGAAATCGGGCAGGCAGCATGGCTAAGTCGGTCGCACCGAAGTAGGGTGTATAATCACCTATCTAGAGAATATTCATTTGTTTCTTACATCTATCAATGCTATCCCATATATATACGGGAACGGTTGCTGATCCCAACCGTTGGTGATATACATTCGATACACTCAAGCGAAATGAGTGGTCGGTCATGTGTGGCCGGGTTGCAAGATGTTCTTGTTGAACCCAGTGTATTCCTCTCTAGAGGTACACTAGCAGAAAGTGGTTCCATACCTTGTCATAGTTGGAAATCCATTATCCAATACGTTCTTGCGATTTTGATTATATACTATATATGTAGAACGTAAGATGAAAGCGTTTCTGATAGTTGATATCTATTTGTACATAGACATTATTATAATATCACAAGGTTTTTGATATAAAGATATTTTGGATTCTCATAAGGTAAAAACCCGTTCCGTTCTGCGGCGTGGTCTTATGAGATATCGTTTACTTGTTCATATACCTGTTTAAACTGTTTTACTCATACCAGTCCCATGACTGACCCGGAGTTTACTTTGTTGTTTTCCCTAAACTCTTGGGTGCCTAAATTTGTACGGGCAGTCAAGTAGTCGGGATTTGCAGATACATTGAAGAGCTGGAGCAGGAGGCTTCAGAATCATATAGCTATAGTTTATTTCCGCTGTGTTGTAAGTGCTGCACTCTGATAAGTGCTATTGTATACATAAATGTTATATTTCAAAGTTATGCTATTTATTATATATTATTCGTTCCGCTGTGAAGTTCGTGTTACTCTGATGTTGTGTTCTTCTTTTTCTTTTATTCTAAGTTTCTATCTTATCTATTCTCACCCTCTAATTTCTTTCATTAATTACCTGGATTTTTTCGATGTTTTGGTTATCGACATCGAGCTTATGTCGATAACCAAAGTCGACGAAAATCCGGGTCGTTACAGAGGGTGATACATAATGTCGTACTGACTGAGCTCTATATTCCATTTTAATAATCTTTCGGAGGTTTCTGGTCGGGACAGAACTTGCCTAAGAGGCTGGTCTGTGAGAACCCTGATGGGATGAGCCTGAAAGTAGGGCCGGAGTCTATTGGATGCGATGAGCAAACAATAAGCAAGTTTTTCAAGTTTTGGATAATTATGCTCTGCTCCGGATAGCCTCATGCTGAGGTAATAGACCGGCTTTTATACCTTCAAATCTTCTCTGATCAGTGCTGCGCTTAAGACATGGGTGGAAACCGCCAGGTACAAAAACAAGTCTTCTTCGTCACTAGGCTTTGATAGCATATGTGGTGTTGCCAGATGTTGGATCAACTCCTTGAAGGCTTTTTGTCATTCAGCGGTCCACTGTATCTCTTTCTTTCCTTTTCTAAGGGCATCGAAGAGTGGAAGGCATCTGTCCGTTGCCTTAGATATAAAGCGATTTATGGCTGCGATCTTCCCATTCAAACACTGAAGTTCCTTCTTGGTTCTTTGGGCACGCATTTCTCTCAAAGCTAATATTTTAGCTGGATTAGCTTCAATACCTCTAGCGTTGACCTTGTACCCAAGGAACTTACCTGAGAAGACTCCAAAAGAACATTTCAAGGGATTCAACTTTATGCCATATTGGCGTAAGATATCGAACATTCGGGCTAAGTCCTCCAAATGGTCTATTGCTCTCTTTGACTTAACCAACATGTCATCGACATAGACTTCCATTTTCCCACCAATTTGTTTTTTCAACATAGCATTTACCAGTCGGTGATAAGTTGCCCCTACGTTTTTTAGACCAAATGGCATCACCTTATAGCAGTATAGACCGAAATCAGTAATGAAACTTGTGTCTTCCTGGTCTGGACCATACATCATCATTTGATTATAGTCGCAATATGCATCCATGAAAGATAGCAATTCATGACTGGTAGTAGAATCCACCAATTGGTCTATTCTGCGAAGAGGGGAACTATCTTTCGGACAAGCTTCATTCAGTTCTGAAAAATCTACGCAGACCCGCCATTTGCCGTTTGATTTCTTCACGAGTACCGGGTTGGACACCAATTTTGGATAGGTAGATTCTCTAATAAAACAATTTTGCATTAATCTGTCGATTTCTTCCTTTAAGGCGCGTGACCTCTCCGGCCCCTGGGTTCTTCTTATTTGTTTGACAGCCGGAATGCGCGGGTCAATGTTTAGCTTATGGACCACAAAGTCTGGAGATATGCCGCACATGTCGGAAAGGTTCCATGCGTACACATCTAAGTTAGCTCTTAGAAAAGCAATCAATTGATTTTTTAATTCGGGGCTTAACTGAGATCCTATGTTCAACACACGGTTTGGGTCCTTCAGATTTACAGCTAAAGGGATTATCTCTTCAGCCGAGGTCGCCCTCTCGTCCTCTGCATTGGCTTCCCTAGGATCGATTTCTCTATGCACTCCACTATGCTCGTTAGTGCATGGACCCTTCTTTAATTGCCATAAAGGGGGGGTTTTGAATGCGGGGAAGAGTCTCCGAATCCTTTCCCAAATCTTTTTTCTTAGCTTCTCTCAGTTCTGTCACATAGCAGTTCCTTGCAGTGATTTGGTCGCCCTTGATTACACCAATTCCCCTTTCAGTTGGAAACTTCATGGTCAAGCACCATGGAGCTAATGCAACCTTGAAACCCGAAAGAGTCGACCTACCAAGGAATGCGTTGTAAGACGAAAACTCATCTATTAGAACAAAGGTTTGTACCATGCGTTGACCTGTAAAACCGTGGATCTTATTTGGGTATGCGTGCACCTTTGCCATTGGGAGATTCATCTTTTGGAAAGTGTTTATAAAAATCACATTAACTAATGCCCCCGTGTCAACTAGGACCCTTTCTACCACCGTAGGTCCGAGACCAATTGTGATTACCATGGCATCGACAGTTGGTGTAATTATGTCTTCCGCATCGTTATCTTTGAATATCATATCCTCGGTCGAGGTTTTGAGCATTTTCGTCGGAAGCTCGTTGTTCAAGACCATGCATCCTTCCTCTACCATGACACCCTTCAATTCATTAGCATATCTTTCCATATCTGTCCAATTGTTCTAGGCCAGGTGGGGACCTCCAAATGCCATATTGATTACTGGCCTCGAGTCGACTGACATTTGGGCTTCTTCACTCGAGTTGGGCTGGCTAGCCGCATTGTTATGTCCTTGCGCAGATGGAGTACTTTGGGGATTTTTCATATATTGTTGGAGTCGGTTCTTCCTGATGAGTTCTTCGATTAAACTCTTCAAGTGCCGACATTCGTTGGTGCTGTCCCCTGGTTGGCTATGAAACTGGCAAAATTTTCCGGAATTTGCCTGCTGCTCAGTTACCTTCTATGGCTTCATCTGAGGAAAAATGCCTGAGTCCTTTGCGTCTTGGTAAATTCTTTCTGGGGTTTCATTTAGGAGGGTTAGATCGGATGGTTTGTACAGCCGCGTCTTCTTATAAGCTTTGCTATTCCCCTCATCGTTTCCCCTCTTTTGTCCTAACTCGCTCTTTTGCTCGACCCTGGACTCATTGCTCTTTCCTTCTCTCGCTGCATTACTTTCTATAGTCTTCTAGACACTTAAAGTTTCACCCTCTACACTCATGTACTGCTCGGCTTTTTTGTAAAATTTCTTCAGCGGTTTTGGTTTCTTCATCTTGAGCCACTTTCCAAATTCTAACTTCTTATCGATAGCTCCTTTCAGGGCTGCCAATAAGTACCAAGGCTTTGGTTCTATGATCTCCTCTGCTGCAGCATGGAAGCTCGTAAGGAAAGCTCTAATGGTTTCCCCATGCTTTTGTTCCATTTTGCATAGTGACATTGCATCCCTTGCCTTGGTGGTTTGTAGTCGGAATTGATCTTGAAATCTCCTTGCCAGATTAGCAAATTGGTAGATACATTTAGGTGGAAGACTGGTGAACCATAGTGAGGCCACACCTTCCAAACACATGGGAAAGTATAAGCACTTGATTTCATCAGTGGCCCTAGCTCCATTCATGTGCTGGTCGTACTTGAACAGGAAAACGGTTGGACCTCCAACTCCGCTATAAGGTGTTGTTGTTGGGTGTATGAATTTTTTTGGGAATTTCGCTTGACGGATTTCCTCTATGAATGGATTTTTGATGGGAGAAAACTCCCATTCATTCTCCTCATCTTCTCGGCTCACCTTCTCCTTCATTATTCGTTGGATCATGTCCGTGATGCGCCTCTCGTCACCTGCTTGTTCATCGGGATCGGCACTGATGTTTTTATCAGCACGACCACGGTTTGAGCTTCGGCGCCTTGCATCCTTTTTGAGGGATGTTATGTTAGTGGACTTGCGATATCCTGACCCGCACGTTCTTCTTTGCACTGTGGAGATCTGACCTTAGGATCCTCAATGCCGGCCTCTCTCGTGTCTCCCACTGGGCTATGAGGTCGTGAAGGGTCTGAGGCTGATGAGTCCTCTTTTTCACCTGTATTAACCACTGTGTTTGACGGTAACAATTTGGCTTGAACATTGGTCCAAACATCAAACCTTTCCATTATCATCTTCATTGTAGTATCCATTTTTTCATTCAGGCCTATTACAACCACATTTAATTCATCTCGCGTTATAGGTGGCCTAGGGCTGTCCCCTGCCCCTTGATTCAAGATTTGAGACGTAGCTTCGTTAGCAATATCATCCTCACTTATCATAGTAACTTTAGTAGATTTGCCTCTTTTCTTCGATCTGGCCATGGTTTCAAAGGAGAAAGCATTTTTGGATATATATATATATATATATATATATATATATTATTAGAATGCTGAACTACGAAAGGGAATTATGAACACGGCCCCACGGTGGGTGCAAAATGTTTACACCAAAAATGGTCTAAATACCCAAGGTACTAAATTGTACTTCACGAATTTGGTAAGAAATAAATGGAACTGTGTCTCAGCAATTGAAAATGAAAAATGCGAGAAAATGTAAAGTAGAGACGAGATTTATAGTGGTTCAACTGTTAATTAGGCCTACGTCCACTGTGAGGGTGATTTTCAATCTTATAATGAGGATTACGAAACACATCAATTCTCTCTTTCCATACATCTCTATATTCACTCAATATACCCTCATTTATATATTTCAATCTTGGAATTATACAAGCGAATGGTAGAATTTGAAGAGAAGAGGGATGGATGAATGATTGAGAAGGAGGATGTCTTTGTTTTCCTTGATCACAAGATTGTTCTTGACGCCATGGCCGAATCAGTGGTTGAGGATACAATTTAGCAGCACTTCCTGGTTTCAAAGACTTGATCCCCTTTACGTTGGCACCCATAGTGTATTTATAGGTGAGCTCCCTCCGGAAAATGATTTGAAATCCGTTTATGCAGGCCACGGATCGCTCATTCTACTAATTACAAACATGCCATCGGCTAGCTGTGGCCAGCTGTCCAGAGTTGTATTCGGTTGTCATGCACGATCGACTCAATGGAGTGAGCGTCTTGAGTAGTAGTGTGGGTGACCTTTGGTTGATGCCCTTCAGTCGCGTCTATTTCTAGTATTCGAGGAGTCGATATCTGATTTGCTTGATGGCTAGATGAAGGAACAACCGACCATAATTCTTAATGTGGTTACATCTGATTTGAGTAAGCGAATGGCGATCTCCATTAGTCCAGAAGTGACCGACTGAGAAGTGCGACTTTGAGATGTGAAAGTGCACTTTCTAAGGACTGGTGTACGACCGACCAATAGGTTTCTGATTTGAATGTCAAGCTATAAGTGTTTCAATTCATGAGAAGTCATTAAATATATGTATGACCTTGACTCCTATCCTGATGCGTGCGACCAAACTTTGATGTTAGATCAAGCCTGCTCTGTTGTTCTGAGTGGCTTTACAGAATGTACGATCCTCATCTCTATTGAGCCGCATTTGTCATAGCATAACATGCCATCTTTTTCAGTCATACCGGTCGATTTGATTTGTCTTGGGTTTGATACATGAGTCTTGCCCTGTGTGGTTGCGTCCTATCCATTGTGGGTCGCTTTAGCGCCTTGGATGACATCATGCACGACCGACCCTGATGATATCCATTCACATCCATTGTTCAATATGCATATGGATTTTTTAGGGATTAACACTAGCTTCCACCAAAGTAAATCAAATTAAAGTTGGAAGATAAGAATCAAATTCTACAACAACGGTTTAGCTAATCAAATTTAAAATACAGAATTCAGATCTATTGTCTCTTCTACCACTGAGGGTCCACGTTACTTTCACTTATAATTAATTAAAAGTAATTATGATAAGTTTGTGAATTGGATTATATGAACGTGCCTGTAAGATGAATCATATCATGTTTGGTGGATTCTTATCTTTTAGATTCATACCTAAAGTTCATGTTCCATATGCCTTGTTGGATTTATCCTATTGTTCTATGCCAGTTTATGTTCCAAATGCTAATTGGATCTATCTTATTGTCCTATGTCAGTTTATGTTCCACATGCTAATAGATCTATTTTGTTGCTCTATTCCAGTTCATATGCCTAATTAGATCTATTTTATTGTTCTATGCCAGTTCATACTTCTTATGCTTATTTTTATGCCAGTTTTGATGTCATGGTTCTCTTCCCCTCTTCTCTTCTTTTCTTTTTATGAGATTAGGCTAAATGCGAGCCTAACATATTATTATACGTATGAATGACGTGGGAACGTTGTGGGAAAAGTTTGGGGAAATTACTGAATAATATGTAGTTGGGCATAAAAAGACTTGAAATCATGTAATTGATTTGGGGCATGAATTGGTACAATTTGTTTACATGAGATTATGGATGTAAATTTGTATTAAAATTTTGAACATAATTTAGATTGGAAATTACGGGTATATATTATAATCCAAGATTTGAAATTGGGGACATGAATTGAGAAAGTGATAATGAACGCCTAAGACACGAGGTTAGATTCGAATTTCGGTATAAGACTGCCCGGAACCGCCAGGCACATCCAACAACCGCAATTTTGTAATCTAATGTGAGAGGTCAAAGGCAGAAATTAGATATGTAATAATACAAAGACACTTTGTTAGATTCAGATTGCGGTATAAGACTGCCCGGAACCGTCCGGCATATCCAGCAACCGCAAGTCGGCAATGTAATGTGGGAGGTCTTGCAAGATTACTATTATAATGAATAAATAAACACTTAATCGGGATAAGACATATAGTAAGACATGGGGTTTAAGTGGGTGACATGTAAAATATAACTTGAAGCACTTAACCATGGTGAAACATGTAAAAAGACATAGGAATAAGAAGGGGTTAAGTGGGAATTCCTAGCAGGGACCAAGCTTAGGAGGGAAGCTTGTGTCAAGTGTGTGGACCCTTTTCAACTAGTAACCCATTATGTATCTATGTGAGCTCGAACTAGGTCGAGGACGGGACACGCTTACTAGGTTTGATTGTAAGAGGTCAATAAAGAGTTAGTGGTGGCAACGCAAGTCTAACGGAGTCATGTGCGTGCGTGGGTCCGGGCTAGTAGGTAAGACGTTGTTGCATCGTGTAGGTATAAGCCGTGCATTTTTAGTAGTATCGGATTGCCACTTTAAGGAGTGATACACCCTACTGTGGGACCAGCACGGGTATCTACGAGTTAGAGAGCCGATTGAATGGGGAGGGTAGTGGGTACAAATAGTGGAGATAGGAGCATGCGGCACCTATGACAGCAGCTAGGAGTACACGAGACTACCATTATTGTTATTATGATTAGTAAGAGGGATTAACTTTCAGTATGGGACTAATAATGGTGCGGTATAATTAGCATTGGTGCGGTGTAGGAATTATCTTATAGTGATTAGAAGCGCAATCAACGTTATATCTTGTTCATCTTGTTCACTTTGTCATACTTGCTTATGTTATAGTCATTTCTTATATCTAGTTTATGTCCTTATCCTGTTACATTACTAGTTATATAGTTAAAGTCATTGGACTCGCTAGAATTTATGTCTGACCTGTTTTGTTTCGCCTCTTTTCTTTCCTCCCCCCCCCCCCCAAGTGCTCAGGGTGGGACTAGGGGAGCTTGACTTGGATTTCTTTCTTCTTGAAGTACTTGGAAGTGATGAGAGTAATGCTCAGCTTTATCTCTTTTCCATTATGGCTATTTTGAGTGGGATTATGATTTTACTTTTATGTCTTCCGATAATAAGTTCTTTCAAGATGGATATTTATGTACTTGACTCTAGTATGTGGTTTTGATGTTGTAACCAAACATGTTTTTCTTTTCCACGGCAATGAATAAATTTTGAATTTTCTTAAGTACTATTTTATGTATCTGTCTTGTGATATTCTGTTCTATACTCTTACAATACTCCATGAAAGTTAATGCATTCCCTTAGTGGGTGACATTAATGGACGTGGGGTGTTACACGTGGTATCATAGCTGAAGGTTACCAGAACAGATAAAAGATTTTGGAAAAACATTTTCAAAAGCATTTTTAGAAAGAAATATTTTCAAAAACATGTTTTAAAGAGAGTATTTTCAAGAGAAAGTTTTATTTTGAAAAATATAATCCCTATGAGCCATATATCTATCTTTCGATTCTTTGTCTTGAATCTCTCCCTTTTTCCTTTCGGAAAGCAAACGCTCCTCCTCTTCCTCCTCCCCCTCCTCGTGTAGACGCTTTTTCGAAGATATGCAATGACTTCACTGCGATGGGCGGGAAACCGTTTCATGGGACTGAGCCGTTTGTCGAGGCTAGAAATTTTCTTAAGGAAGTGGAGGACTTGTTTGGTATATTTTAGATAGATAATAGAAGGAAGGTTCAGCTAGCTGCTTGGTTGATGAAGGAGGAAGCCTTATTTTGGTGGGAAGTAACTAATGGAGGGCGTGCAATGGAGACGTGGATGGATTTTAGACAAAGATTCGAGTTGAAATTTCTTTCACAAGCAGAGGAGAGTGTATACATGGAGAGGTTCTTAGGTTTGAAACAAAGGATTTTGTCTGTGAAGGAGTACGTTAACAAGTTTTTCCAGTTAGCAAGATTTGGTATGGAATTATTTAATTCACCACATAAGAAGGCCTTGAGATTTTCCAAGGGTCTGAATGAACCATTGCACGGGTTAGCTATGTCCCACCTTCCTATGGGGGCTACTTTCGAGAAACTTGTTGACATGGCATTGATGCATGAAAAGGAGAAAGATACTGTAATAACCCGCATTTTAGCTTTTGAACAATTTATTTATTTAATTATTAAATATCGATTTATCGATATCGAGAACGTGAATTAAATAATATTGAATATTTAATAAATAATTATAATAAAATAATAAAATATTATAATGTCGAAATAGTCGGAAATAGTGAAATTCACAATATCGTGTGAATTGAATAGCATACGAGATTTGGTGGAGTTTCGATTCGAAATATAATAACGAATATATTCAATCGACGACAGTTTGAACGTATAATTATAATATAATTAAAATCGAGCTCGAAATGGCGCTGCAGTTCGCTATTTGGCGATTTGAACTTCAACTGAATGTACAGGATTCGTTTTAAGCCGGATTTCTGTGAAACAAGAAACGTGTGGAGCTGGTGGGGTATATCTTTCTAGTGGAAGAGAAAAATCGGGATTTTGTCATGTAGATTTTGATTCACGTCCAAATCAAATTTCATAAAAGTCGCTATGGAATTCCTTTATAATTTATAACGAATTATAAAAGGAATTTCAATATAAATTGAATATCTGTATGATATGGATTTGGAATATCGAGCTATAAACCCATACAAAAATATTCTGGAGCGGTAGGATATGCCACTGTGAATATAAACAATAATATTTATTTTTAAATATTTAATTTAATTTATTTAAATATATTTATATATTTAAATGGTCTATTTAGAGCTTTAAAAATAGCCACTTTTGCAAACGAAGTCGGAATTCGACGAAACTAATTTTATTGGATCCGCAATGTCAAATAGTTGTTAGATTTCCAGTTTCGTGATTTTTAGAGTCCCTGTGTGGCCGTACGGATTTTTAGAGTGTAAAACAGTCAGTATTTTGACAGTTAAAAATACGCTGTGTGAGCAAACGGAGTCGTAATTCGACGAAACCAGTTTCGTTGGGACCGTAATGTCAGACAGTAGCTGCATGTCCAGTCTCGTGATTTTTGGGTATCGTGTGTGATCACACGGATTTTTAGAAGACGAAACGAATTAACAAAAAGGGAATATACCAGGAATATTCCTTCTACAAAATATCTAGATATTTTTATCACCCTATAAATACCCTTACAAAGTCTTAACCTAAGTTCATTTTTCTACCGAGGTCAACTTCTCAGCCTCCACACAAAAAAATGAATAAACGCAGTAAAACAATGGTTTTAGGAAATCATTACAATTCATATAAATTCCTAGAAATCACGAATTTAATATATATGAATCCCCTCATGTTTCTCTTCATCCTCACAGCATTTTTACTTGGTTCGACACTGCTTTCTTGTTGGGGTTTTTGCAGCAGCGTTTCTAGGGCTGACCTTTCCTTCGAATTCTCGGGTTTTGATTTAGATCGAGGTTTATTTTTGGGCTTAGAACAAGTTGTGGCGTCTGTTGTGATATTTCGAGTGGGTATGGTGATTTTTCAGTTCGCTACCTGTAGACTTGAGGACAGAAGTCGCGACGAGCAGGACAAGGTCGAGGTCCATGTTTTTGGTACGGGGATGACGAAGGTTTGATGAGAAGCTTAATGGTGGAGGTTTGATTTGGTTTCGGGTGGGGGATAGAGGTGCGATTGGGATTGAAGGTTAGGAAATGGCGTTGGAACCTTACAGGAAGGAGCAGAAAATGTTTCGGTATTAAGGAAGAAAGGGCAGGAGCGGGTACGGGTTTTTAAGGGAGAGGGTGGGCCGAATAATAGTGGTAAAGCCCAATTAAAGTTTAAGTTTGGTTTTAATTTAAAATGGTTTGTATAACTTGTTATTATCATAACTTTACCATACTGGATCAGAATTTCAAACGGTTGGATCCGTTGAGATCGTATGGACGGGAGCTACACCATGAAACTGACTGGGAGTGGATCCGAGCCCGTTACAATTTATGGCGAAATAAATTGTCCGTCAGAATCAGTGATGGTTGTCGTTATTAACGACGATCGTCCAATGTGAGTAAAACTCACCAACTCAGAACAGTTCTAATTTCACGTTGTATTGTTAGAACTGTTAAAATTGTCTGTTTAACTGTGTGTTGATTGTTTGATTGAACTGCTAGTCATTTAGTGAAAATTTTATATGTATATATATAAACCGTTAAATATTTATATATTGATTCTGCTATCAGAATAATTTATATTGAACTGAAAGTGATAATAATCATATTGTGCAACATCTGTGGATGCAGGGAAACAGGTTGGAGGAATCCGACTGGATTCCTCAACAGTTATTTTATTGTTTTTCATATATTGTTATATGATGTGATATAAAATCTATGGGCGATTATATGTACTTGGACGATATTGAACATCGTAATTTGATATGATTGAATACCATAACATGTCGGAATGTTGATAGAGGAATTTTCAAAGTAATATTGAAAGTAGCATATTTATAAAGTGGAATATTTATAAATAAGAAATGTTTATAAATTGGGATATTTATAAATAGGAGATATTTGAAAAGGAAATAAATTCAAAACATTTCTTTTTGAATGGAAAGGCCTGTGTGGCGGGTTTGGGGATTTTCCCGATGCTCCCGTTACAAAGGAGGTTATGGCGAATTTTCCCGAAAATTTAAGGAGTTAGAATATTTCAAAAATAAATTTGAAAAGGAAATATTTGTAAACCATTTACAAATAGAATTGGAAAGGAAACATTATAGAAAGAAAAATCATTTTTAAAGTGTAGAACCGTTATTTAAAAGTAAATCTTTTCAAATGAACAAAACGTTAAAAAGGAAATCTTTATAAAGTGAATAAAGTAAATCGAACGATTTTATAAAAGTATATCTATTTAGAAATAAATAAATAAAATAAAGGAATATTTATTTAGATTAAATAAATAGAATAAAGGATATTTAAGTAGGGATTAAATAATTAGAGTTGTAAAGGAAAATCTATTTAGGAAAATAAATAGATTATACAAACGGAAATCTATTTAGGAAATAAATAGAAGTTAAAATAAATAGAAATAAAAGAAAAGTTAGTTAGTCGGATATAAATATTCGAATCAAGTTAGTTAAGTGGTCAAACCAAGCTAGTCGAACCAATCGAGTCAAGATGGTCGAGTCAAACCAACCGAGTCGAGCTGGTCGAGTCGAACCAATCGAGTCAAGCTGGTCAAGTTAGTCGAACCTGGTCAGTCGAGTCGAGTAAATCAAACTTAGTTAATCGAAAGGAGTTTATCGATTTAGTTAATCGATAGGAGTTAATTGATTTAGTCAATCGAGATGAGTTAATCGGTTTTAATGAATCGAGAGGAGTTAGTCGAATATGGTATTCGAACCAAATGGTCAAACCAAGTAGTCAAGCCCAGTGGTCAAACCAAATGGGTCAGGTTAGCCAAACCTGGTCAGTCAAACCAAATGGTTCAGGTTAGCCAAACCTGGTCAGTCAAACCAAATGGGTTAGGTTAGTCAAACCTGGTCGGTCGAACCAAGTTAGTCGAGTTAGCCGAATAGGGTTAGTCAAATAGAATTAATCGATTAGGGTTATACCATAGAACTAATCGATTAGAGTTAAACCAATAGAGTTAGTCGAGCCTAGTTAATCGAATCGAATTGGTCGAACCAAGTAAGTCGAGTTAGTCGAGTCAAGTTAAGTTAGTCGAGTTAAGTTCATCGAGTTAAATAAATCGATGTTAGTTTCATCGAAAGGAGTTATCGATGTTAGTTTCATCGAAAGGAGTTATCGATGTTAGTTTCATCGAAGGGAGTTATCGATTATAATTAAATCGAAGTGAGATTTTCAAATATGGGATATTTGAAAAGAAGAGTTATCGAATATTAGTTATTCGAAGAGAGATTATCGAATATCGTTTATTCGAGAAGGAGTTAATCGAATATAGGTTATTCGAAGAAGAGTTAATCAAATAGAGATTTCTCAAAGAGAGTTAATCGGCAAATTCGATTATATCGAATTCGGGAAAGTACTTATACTTTCCAGTGTTTAAATAGAGATTTTATTTATTTATAAATAAATAAGTGTTAGGTTAATTATTCACTAATAAGAATAGAAGTTAAAATTAAAGTTAGATAATTCGAAAGTAGGGATTATAACGTTATCGTTATAACCAATGTTTTAAATATAGAAGTGGACTAGTAAAATTTAATCCGAGAAAGGCGTAAAGAAGTTGTTAAAGATTAAAAGATAAACTTTGACCATTTTGAAGTTATAACGTTGTTCAGTTAAGGTCTGAGAGGTAATTATACCCCAACTTGAGTGACTTCCTTCTTAACTAAGAAATGGTAAGGTTTGATCATAAAAGAGTTTTGGAAATGTTTTCCAAACGAGAATCAGAAATGTTTTCTGATAAAAGAAAAATAAGAATTTAGAATATAGGGAAATAGGAGATAAGTAAATAAAGGAACTAAAGAGATTAATGTTAAAAGATGCTTGTTCGATATAATTTTCATCTGGGAATAATATCGTTGTTTGCACACTTGTTTTTCTTTGATGGTTAAATCACAGACTATCGAAGTTTTGACCATTTTAACGTTGTTAATATGGAGAGACCGGTTGGATTTTTATCCGAAGAACCACTCTGTATTGGCATAAGCGTCGCGAATCATATATGCCAAAGATAATTGGAGACGGAGTAAAATGCAAGGGCTATCCTGTTTACAGAATAGTGCCTTCGGTTTGTCCAGTCCCAGGACAACATGTATGGACGAAGGTCTGGCAGAGTATATCCAATGGATCGCGTAATTTGATCTGTTCAAATGTATTCACGTTTGGTGGCGGAGGAATTCGTTTCTCTTAGCTGTATACCCGTGTTATTTTTGGATAAGTCAATTTGTGATTTGGCGGGTATGACGATGTGACATTTTAAGTAAATGAAGATGGATGTCTGACAAAGTATTTCCAGAAAGGTCATGTACATTGATTTCTTCAACCGTATCAAGAGTGGAAGCGGAGAAGGAAACTTCTTTTAGCTGACACGTAATGTACTTTTGTAGACGTCAATTAGTGATTTTCGATGGATCTGACAATGTGGCATTCAAAGTGAATCTATTGTGATGATAAAGCGTAGCTTCTAGCCTCACATCCGGTAAATGACAGAAATCGGGCAGGCAGCATGGCTAAGTCGGTCGCACCGAAGTAGGGTGTATAATCACCTATCTAGTGAATATTCATTTGTTTCTTAAATCTATCAATGCTGTCCCATATATATATACGTGAACGGTTGCTGATCCCAACCTTTGGTGATGTACATTCGATAAACTCAAGCAAAATGAGTGGTCGGTCATGTGTGGCTGAGTTGCAAGATGTTCTTGTTGAACTCCAGTGTATCGTTCCTAGAGTACACTGATCGGAAGGTGGTTCCATACATTGTCATAGTTGGGAATCCAATCATCCAATACGAGCTTGCGATTTTGATTGTATACTATATATGTAGTAACGTGAGATGCAAGCGTTTTTGCTAGATTGATATTTATTTGTACTTAGACATTATTATAATATTAGAATGATATTGCTTTGAAAAGTTATTTGGATTCTCATAAGGGAAAAACCCGTTCCGTATTCACGGCGTGGTCTTATGAGATATCATATACCTGTTTAAATGATTTGAGTTTATTCACACCAGTCCCATGACTGACCCGGAGTTTATTTTGTTGTTTTCCCTAAACTCTTGGGTGCCTAAATTTGTACGGGCAGTCAAGTAGTCAGGAATTTGCAGATATACTTGGAGAGCTTGGAGCAGGAGGCTTCAAGATCATATAGCTATAGTTATTTCCGCTGTGTTGTAAGTGTTGTACCCTGATAAGTGCTATTGTATACATAATTGTTATATTTCAAAGTTATGTTATCTATTATATGTTATTCGTTCCGCTGTGAGATTCGTGTTACTCTGATGTTGTGTTCTTCTTCTTCTTCTATTCTAAGTTTCTATCTTATCTATTCTCACCTTCTAATTTCTTTCATTAATTACCGGGATTTTTCGATGTTTTGGTTATCGACGTCGTGCTTACGTCGATAACCAAAGCCGCTCAAAATCCGGGTTACTACAGTTGGTATCAGAGCATTGGTTTAGTTATTACCTTGGCTCTGTGGCGTGATTCAGTAGAGATGGGATTAGTAATATCCTAGACTGAGTTTGAGTGTATATATACGAGTGAACGTATTTGTTAGTTAATATAAAATGATTTTATATTGTGGAGTTTTGTTGGTTGAGTTGTTTGTGAATTCTGGTCGATCGGTTTGATCCACTGTATCGATAGGGGTTACTAAACACTCGAATACGATGAACCGTCATGGTATGTTTTGAAAGAGGTTAAATGGAATAATTTTACCCGAATATATTTGATATAGTATATTGGTTGTGTTGGTTGTTATTATAATCGAGTAAGATTATAAAAAGGTAAAATGATTATAAATGACTAATCAGAATTCATATAAGTAAAATATATGAAATAGAATGAAGAAAAATCTGAATTTAAATCAGATTGGAATTAAAATAAGGAAATTTTAAGTTCTTGGGAGATTTTGAAAACGTTTTTCAAACTGAAGGTGATATAGTATTGAACTCACTTCGATAGCTGGAAAATAGATTCTGATGATGAATCGCGACATCATCAGTGTTCATTTTCGAGTTCTAAGTGACGGACTACTACCAAAGGTTTCGTTTTTGAATTGTTTTGAGAAAACAAGTTGTTTAGAAATTCAAAGGTTTTGAATTGTCATTGTAATTTCAAATTGATTTGTAATAGACCCAGGAAATTAAGTTTCGGAATTTAATTTTAACTTATGAAGTTAAATTGAATGAGATAGTAGAAACAAATTGAAATATTAACTTGAACTGAGTTAAATAGAATTGAATTGGATTAGAGAATAATCTGTTATGGAATTGGGTTGATGAGTTAAGAATTTGAAATTTGATATTCGGGTTCGAATGAAATTCGATTTGGTTTTGAGGGTATGAACTGATTGGAATTTGATGGAAATAACACTGGTATATGCTGAGTTGATAGCATATGGAAGTGATAGAGTTGATATTCCCGACAAAAAGGTACCAGTTTTTATTATATATGGATATGAGATTTATGAGCCGAATTGGCAAGCCGCTTGGCTGTTTGATTTTCTTTTGGGTTAAAGAAGGCCCAGAGAGGCGAGTTGGAGTTTGAGATATTGACCAGTACAAAGGAGGGGCTGGCAAATTTTTTTCGAAAAGTTAAGGTGTTAGAAAATTTTCAGAATTTTTGAAAATTTAGTTAGTCGGAATAAATTAATATTTTAATCGATATTAATTGGTTCAGTTGAAACCGGAGACAAGAGGTAAACAGATAAATTTTTACCCAGAAGATAGGGTCATCCCCTAGCTTAGCAATTTCGAGGACGAAATTTTATTAAGGGGGGAAGATTGTAGTAACCCGCATTTTAGCTGTTGAACAATTTATTTATTTAATTATTAAATATCGATTTATCGATATCGAGAACGTGAATTAAATAATATTGAATATTTAATAAATAATTATAATAAAATAATAAAATATTATAATGTCGAAATAGTCGGAAATTGTGAAATTCACAATATCGTGTGAATTGAATAGCATACGAGATTTGGTGGAGTTTCGATTCGAAATATAATAACGAATATATTCAATCGACGACAGTTTGAACGTATAATTATAATACAATTAAAATCGAGCTCGAAATGGCGCTGTAGTTCGCTATTTGGCGATTTGAACTTCAACTGAATGTACAGGATTCGTTTTAAGCCGGATTTCTGTGAAACAAGAAACGTGTGGAGTTGGTGGGGTATATCTTTCTAGTGGAAGAGAAAAATCGGGATTTCGTCGTGTAGATTTTGATTCACGTCCAAATCAAATTTCATAAAAGTCGCTATGGAATTCCTTTATAATTTATAACGAATTATAAAAGGAATTTCAATATAAATTGAATATCTGTATGATATGGATTTGGAATATCGAGCTATAAACCCATACAAAAATATTCTGGAGCTGTAGGATATGCCACTGTGAATATAAACGATAATATTTATTTTTAAATATTTAATTTAATTTATTTAAATATATTTATATATTTAAATGGGCTATTTAGAGCTTTAAAAATAGCCACTTTTGCAAACGAAGTCGGAATTCGACGAAACTAATTTTATTGGATCCGCAATGTCAAATAGTTGTTAGATTTCCAGTTTCGTGATTTTTAGAGTCCCTGTGTGGCCGTACGGATTTTTAGAGTGTAAAACAGTCAGTATTTTGACAGTTAAAAATACGCTGTGTGAGCAAACGGAGTCGTAATTCGACGAAACCAGTTTCGTTGGGACCGTAATGTCAGACAGTAGCTGCATGTCCAGTTTCGTGATTTTTGGGTATCGTGTGTGATCACACGGATTTTTAGAAGACGAAACGAATTAACAAAAAGGGAATATACCAGGAATATTCCTTCTACAAAATATCTAGATATTTTTATCACCCTATAAATACCCTTACAAAGTCTTAACCTAAGTTCATTTTTCTACCGAGGTCAACTTCTCAGCCTCCACACAAAAAAATGAATAAACGCAGTAAAACAATGGTTTTAGGAAATCATTACAATTCATATAAATTCCTAGAAATCACGAATTTAATATATATGAATCCCCTCATGTTTCTCTTCATCCTCACAGCATTTTTACTTGGTTCGACACTGCTTTCTCGTTGGGGTTTTTGCAGCAGCGTTTCTAGGGCTGACCTTTCCTTCGAATTCTCGGGTTTTGAGTTAGATCGAGGTTTATTTCTGGGCTTAGAACAAGTTGTGGCGTCTGTTGTGAGATTTCGAGTGGGTATGGTGATTTTTCAGTTCGCTACCTGTAGACTTGAGGATAGAAGTCGCGACGAGCAGGACAAGGTCGAGGTCCATGATGTTGGTACGGGGATGACGAAGGTTTGATGAGAAGCTTAATGGTGGAGGTTTGATTTGGTTTCGGGTGGGGGATAGAGGTGCGATTGGGATTGAAGGTCAGGAAATGGCGTTGGAACCTTACAGGAAGGAGCAGAAAATGTTTCGGTATTAAGGAAGAAAGGGCAGGAGCGGGTACGGGTTTTTAAGGGAGAGGGTGGGCCGAATAATAGTGGTAAAGCCCAGTTAAAGTTTAAGTTTGATTTTAATTTAAAATGGTTTGTATAACTTGTTATTATCATAACTTTACCATATTGGATCAGAATTTCAAACGGTTGGATCCGTTGAGATCGTATGGATGGGAGCTACACCATGAAACTGATTGGGAGTGGATCCGAGCCCGTTACAATTTATGGCGAAATAAATTGTCCGTCAGAATCAGTGATGATTGTCGTTATTAACGACGATCGTCCAATGTGAGTAAAACTCACCAACTCTGAAAAATTCTATTTTCACGTTGTATTGTTAGAACTGTTAAAATTGTCTGTTTAACTGTGTGTTGATTGTTTGATTGAACTGCTAGTCAGTTAGTGAAAATTTTATATGTATATATATATAAACCGTTAAATATTTATATATTGATTCTGCTATCAGAATAATTTATATTGAACTGAAAGTGATGATAATCATATTGTGTAACATCTGTGGATGCAGGGAAACAGGTTGGAGGAATCCGACTGGATTCCTCAACTGTTATTTTATTGTTTTTCATATATTGTTATATGATGTGGTATAAAATCTGTGGGCGATTATATGTACTTGGACGATATTGAACATCGTAATTTGATATGATTGAATACCATAACATGTCGGAATGTTGATAGAGGAATTTTCAAAGTAATATTGAAAGTAGCATATTTATAAAGTGGAATATTTATAAATAAGAAATGTTTATAAATTGGGATATTTATAAATAGGAGATATTTGAAAAGGAAATAAATTCAAAACATTTCTTTTTGAATGGAAAGGCCTGTGTGGCGGGTTTGGGGATTTTCTCGATGCTCCCGTTACAAAGGAGGTTATGGCGAATTTTCCCGAAAATTTAAGGAGTTAGAATATTTCAAAAATAAATTTGAAAAGGAAACATTTGTAAACCATTTACAAATAGAATTGGAAAGGAAACATTATAAAAAGAAAAATCATTTTTAAAGTGTAGAACCGTTATTTAAAAGTAAATCTTTTCAAATGAATAAAACGTTAAAAAGGAAATCTTTATAAAGTGAATAAAGTAAATCGAAGGATTTTTTAAAAGTATAATTATTTAGAAATAAATAAATAAAATAAAGGAATATTTATTTAGATTAAATAAATAGAATAAAGGATATTTAATTAGGGATTTAATAATTAGAGTTGTAAAGGAAAATCTATTTAGGAAAATAAATAGATTATACAAAAGGAAATCTATTTAGGAAATAAATAGAAGTTAAAATAAATAGAAATAAAAGAAAAGTTAGTTAGTCGGATATAAATATTCGAATCAAGTTAGTTAAGTGGTCAAACCAAGCTAGTCGAACCAATCGAGTCAAGATGGTCGAGTCAAACCAACCGAGTCGAGCTGGTCGAGTCGAACCAATCGAGTCAAGCTGGTCAAGTTAGTCGAACCTGGTCAGTCGAGTCGAGTAAATCAAACTTAGTTAATCGAAAGGAGTTTATCGATTTAGTTAATCGATAGGAGTTAATTGATTTAGTCAATCGAGATGAGTTAATCGGTTTTAATGAATCGAGAGGAGTTAGTCGAATATGGTATTCGAACCAAATGGTCAAACCAAGTAGTCAAGCCCAGTGGTCAAACCAAATGGGTCAGGTTAGCCAAACCTGGTCAGTCAAACCAAATGGGTCAGGTTAGCCAAACCTGGTCAGTCAAACCAAATGGGTCAGGTTAGTCAAACCTGGTCGGTCGAACCAAGTTAGTCGAGTTAGCCGAATAGGGTTAGTCAAATAGAATTAATCGATTAGGGTTAAACCATAGAACTAATCGATTAGAGTTAAACAAATAGAGTTAGTCGAGCCTAGTTAATCGAATCGAATTGGTCGAACCAAGTAAGTCGAGTTAGTTGAGTCAAGTTAAGTTCGTCGAGTTAAATAAATCGATGTTAGTTTCATCGAAAGGAGTTATCGATGTTAGTTTCATCGAAAGGAGTTATCGATGTTAGTTTCATCGAAGGGAGTTATCGATTATAATTAAATCGAAGTGAGATTTTCAAATATGGGATATTTGAAAAGAAGAGTTATCGAATATTAGTTATTCGAAGAGAGATTATCGAATATCGTTTATTCGAGAAGGAGTTAATCGAATATAGGTTATTCGAAGAAGAGTTAATCAAATAGAGATTTCTCGAAGAGAGTTAATCGGCAAATTCGATTATATCGAATTCGGGAAAGTACTTATACTTTCCAGTGTTTAAATAGAGATTTTATTTATTTATAAATAAATAAGTGTTAGGTTAATTATTCACTAATAAGAATAGAAGTTAAAATTAAAGTTAGATAATTCGAAAGTAGGGATTATAACGTTATCGTTATAACCAATGTTTTAAATATAGAAGTGGACTAGTAAAATTTAATCCGAGAAAGGCGTAAAGAAGTTGTTAAAGATAAACTTTGACCATTTCGAAGTTATAACGTTGTTCAGTTAAGGTCTGAGAGGTAATTATACCCCAACTTGAGTGACTTCCTTCTTAACTAAGAAATGGTAAGGTTTGATCGTAAAAGAGTTTTGGAAATGTTTTCCAAACAAGAATCAGAAATGTTTTCTGATAAAAGAAAAATAAGAATTTAGAATATAGGGAAACAGGAGATAAGTAAATAAAGGAACTAAAGAGATTAATGTTAAAAGATGCTTGTTCGATATAATTTCCATTTGGGAATAATATCGTTGTTTGCACACTTGTTTTTCTTTGATGGTTAAATCACAGACTATCGAAGTTTTGACCATTTTAACGTTGTTAATATGGAGAGATCGGTTGGATTTTTATCCGAAGAACCACTCTGTATTGGCATAAGCGTCGCGAATCATATATGCCAAAGATAATTGGAGACGGAGTAAAATGCAAGGGCTATCCTATTTACACAATAGTGCCTTCGGTTTGTCCAGTCCCAAAGGTCTGACAGAGTATATCCAATGGATCGCGTAAGTTGATCTGTTCAAACGTATTCACGTTTGGTGGCGGAGAAATTCGTTTCTCTTAGCTGTATACCCGTGTTATTTTTGGATAAGTCAATTTGTGATTTGGCGGGTATGACGATGTGACATTTTAAGTAAATGAAGATGGATGTCTGACAGAGTATTTCCAGAAAGGTCACGTACATTGATTTCTTCAACCGTATCAAGAGTGGAAGCGGAGAAGGAAACTTCTTTTAGCTGACACGTAATGTACTGTTGTAGACGTCAATTAGTGATTTTCGATGGATCTGACAATGTGGCATTCGAAGTGAATCTATTGTGATGATAAAGCGTAGCTTCTAGCCTCACATCCGGTAAATGACAGAAATCGGGCAGGCAGCATGGCTAAGTCGGTCGCACCGAAGTAGGGTGTATAATCACCTATCTAGTGAATATTCATTTGTTTCTTAAATCTATCAATGCTGTCCCATATATATATACGGGAACGGTTGCTGATCCCAACCTTTGGTGATGTACATTCGATACACTCAAGCGAAATGAGTGGTCGGTCATGTGTGGCTGAGTTGCAAGATGTTCTTGTTGAACTCCAGTGTATCGTTCCTAGAGTACACTGATCGGAAGGTGGTTCCATACCTTGTCATAGTTGGGAATCCAATCATCCAATACGAGCTTGCGATTTTGATTGTATACTATATATGTAGTAACGTGAGATGCAAGCGTTTCTGCTAGATTGATATTTATTTGTACTTAGACATTATTATAATATCAGAATGATATTGCTTTGAAAAGTTATTTGGATTCTCATAAGGGAAAAACTCGTTCCGTATTCACGGCGTGGTCTTATGAGATATCATATACCTGTTTAAATGATTTGAGTTTATTCACACCAGTCCCATGACTGACCCGGAGTTTATTTTGTTGTTTTCCCTAAACTCTTGGGTGCCTAAATTTGTACGGGCAGTCAAGTAGTCAGGAATTTGCAGATATACTTGGAGATCTTGGGGCAGGAGGCTTCAAGATCATATAGCTATAGTTATTTCCGCTGTGTTGTAAGTGTTGTACTCTGATAAGTGCTATTGTATACATAATTGTTATATTTCAAAGTTATGTTATCTATTATATGTTATTCGTTCCGCTGTGAGATTCGTGTTACTCTGATGTTGTGTTCTTCTTCTTCTTCTATTCTAAGTTTCTATCTTATCTATTCTCACCTTCTAATTTCTTTCATTAATTACCGGGATTTTTCGATGTTTTGGTTATCGACGTCGTGCTTACGTCGATAACCAAAGCCGCTCAAAATCCGGGTTACTACAGATACTAATGTAGATAAGTCACAGGATAAGAAAGGGGATCCAAAGAAGGCATAACAACAACAAAAGAAAGGTGGTAAAGATAACAAGGGAAAAGGAAAGAAAAGGTGTTTTAATTGTGGAACACCGGGCCACTTGAGCAAGGACTGTAGGAAGAAGAAGAAGAAGGGTTGCTTCCAGTGTGGTGAGGCAGGACATATGATTAAAGACTGCCCAAGGAGGCAAGGACAAGGGCAAGGACAGAGGACATGATCTACTTCTGGAGGGCAGGTTCATGTTCTCATGGCACCTACACAAGAGAGAGGTAGAAACATTTCTGTTGAAAGTTTGATTTTCCTTTTTGATCATCCTGTTCGAACTTTGTTTGATTCTGGCGCTTCACATTCATTTATATCTGCTTCGTTGGTTGAAACACAACAGCTAAATACTGGTTAGTTATGGATCCCGTTGTAGTCTCAAATCCTATTGGGGTACGGCTCATCTTTCTATGTTATGTCGGGATTTGAGAATATATGTGTACGTTGAGTTCGAATGCTCGCTTATGTGCTTGGTTTCACGGGCTATGTGTTGAATGTAGGAATGGATTGGCTAACCAGGTATGGTGCCATTCTTGATTGTGAAAAGAGGGTAGTTAGACTGTTGACTAGTTTGGGTAATACTCTCGATATTTCATGCGACTCTAAGGGTTCTATTATTCTTAGCTACCTAGAATCTCTTGACACATCTATTGATGATTTGCAATCTGTTCGAGTAGTCCGTGAGTATGCAGATGTCTTTGAGGAGGTTAGAGGCTTACCTCCAAAATGTGAGATAGATTTCCATATATACTTGGTGGACAATGCAAGGCCAGTTGCATTGCGGGTGCGCCACATGGCTCCAAGAGAAAGGAGGGAGCTGAGTGAACAAGTGAAAGAGTTGCTTGATAAGGGGTATATAAGAAGAAGTATCTCGGAGTGGGGTGCTCCAATTGTTTTTGCTACGAAGGCTGATGGTTCGCTTAGATTGTGTGTGGACTATTGGGAGCTTAATAAGCTCACGAAGAAAACAGACACCCATTGTCGAGGATAGATTATCTGTTCGATCAGTTGGTTCGTGCTTCGGTTTTCTCGCAGTTGGAATTAGCTACAGGATTTCATCAATTGAGAGTAGCTAAAGATAGTATAGATAAGACTGCTTTTAGGACTCCCGACGGTTTCTTCGAGTGGCTCGTCATGCCTTTTGGTTTGACGAATGCACCCGCATATTCCGTAAACTTGATGAGTGGGGTGTTTATGGATTTTCTAAAAAAGCTTGTGGTGGTCTTTATGGATGATATTTTGATATTTTCTAGAAGCGAGGAAGAGCATGCCCTACATCTTAGGGAATTATTAGAGACCCTTCGAGCACACCAACACAAAGCTAAGTTCTTAAAATATCATTTTTGGAGGAAGGAAGTGAGGTTCTTAGGGCATGTGGTCTCTAAGGATGGGATAGCTATGGATCCCGAGAAGATAGTGGCAATCCAAGATTGGAAGATTCCTAAGAATGCAACAGAAGTAAGAAATTTCCTTGGTTTAGCGGGCTATTACAGAAAGTTCATCAAGGAATTTGCTAAGATATCAGCCCCATTTACATGGTTGATGAAAAATAATTTGACCTTTTCTTGGGATGTTGACTGTGACGATGCTTTCCAACGTTTGAAGAGGGCATTGACGACAGCTCCAGTTTTAGTTTTGTCGGATGGTAGTAAACTGTTCACAGTGTATACCGATGCTTATGGGATAGGGCTTAGCGCAGTTTTGATGCAAGAGGGAAGGGTGATATGCTATGGTGGAAGGCAGTTGAATGTCCATGAGAAGAATTACCCCACCCACGAATTAGAGTTAGTTGCCATAGTTTTTGCGCTTAAGTCTTGGCGCCATTACTTTCTTTGTGATAGGTTTGAGTTGTATACAGACCATATATCACTTAAATACTTGTTCTCTCAAAAAGATCTAAACTTAAGGCAGCAAAGGTGGATGGAGTTCTTAGCATCCTACGATTTTGAGATTGCATATACCCCTGGCAAGGGTAACGTTGTAGCGGATTCCTTGAGTAGAAAAAAGTTGACTTTGAGTCCTTTGTTTGTTGAGTGGCAGAGCTTAGATTATATCTCTACCTTTGACTTTAGACCCTCTATTTATTATGTACCCAGTTTGTTGGCATCGTTAGAGGTGCGACCTACGCTTTTGGGAAAGATAGGTGTGGCACAGCGAGATGACCCATAGTTGATGGAGATAGTAGACAAGCTCATAAGAGGGGAGTCTTCGAGCCATCTTAGTAGGTATACTATAGATGAGAAAGGTTGGTTACGTAGGGATGGGATACTTTGCGTATCTCGAGACAAGAGTTTGAGAAAGACAATCCTTGAAGAAGCACATCGTTCTAAGCTGACCATACATCCCGGTGGAGACAAGATGTATAGAGAAATGAAGCGAGTTTTCTTTTGGGCTGCAATGAAGAAGGATGTGGCTGAGTTCCTTTCTAGATGCTTAGTGTGCCAACAAGTCAGGGCTGAGAAAAAGAAGCATTGTGGTTTACTTCACCCTTTAGAGGTTCCATAGTGTAAATGGGAAAGTATTTCCATGAATTTCATCGATGGGTTGCCGGGGTCAAGGAAGGGTGATACAGAGATTTGGGTAGTAGTGGATAGACTTACCAAGAGCGCCCATTTTATTCCCGTTAAGAGTAAAAGAATAGCGGCATGGTTATCATCTGTTTATCTTCGAGAGATAGTTTGTCTACACGGCATACCTTCTAGTATTGTGAGAGATCGAGATCCCATTTTCACTAGTGAGTTTTGGAAGATCTTGCAAGAGGCTGTAAGAATGCAATTGTGTTTTAGTACCGCTTATTACCCTCAGACGGACGGCCAAACAGAAAGAGTGAATCCGATTCTAGAAGATCTTTTGTGGTTATGCATCTTGGACTTTGGAGGAACATGGGAGGAACATCTTCCATTAGTAGAGTTCGCTTACAACAACAGCTATCAGACAAGTATTGGCATGGCATCTTTTGAAGCTCTAAATGGACGACCTTGCCAATCACCTACTTGTTGGTGGGAATCTACAGACAAGATTTTTCTTGGCCCGAGATGATTAGGGAAATTTCAGAGAAGATAGACTTAATTCGAAGATGCATGAAGACAGCACAAGACCGACAAAGTCATATGTTGATAAGAGAAGGACCAACCTTGAGTTTGATGTTGGAGACATGGTCTTTATTAAAGTATCACCGTTCAGGAATGTAGTTCGCTTTGGAGTTGTAGGGAAATTGGCACCAAGGTTCGTAGGGCCATTCCCCATTACAGAGCAAATTGGACAGATGGCCTGCAGAGTGGAGTTACCCGAGAAGCTTAGTGGTGTGCATGACGTGTTTCATGTGTCGCATTTGAGGAAGTGTTTACATGATACTGCGGAAGTAGTACAGTCGAGCATGCTTAGAGAAGTGGAAGTAGAGCGAGATGCCACGATTAGACAAGCTCCTACATGCATACTTGGATCGTATGTCAATAAGTTACGCAACCGAGAGGTCAAGTTGGTTAAAGTCCAATGGGGAGATGATCAAGGAGACGCGACTTGGGAAATGGAAGATAAGATACATGCAACGTACCCTTTCCTTTTTGAGGGTATGTTCTTAACTTCTCCTTTTTCTACCTCTTTGTTTATACTTGTTCTATCGTTTAGTTTATCCTCTCGATTATATCTTCGATCTTTAGGTATAAAATCTTATGGTTGTAAACATGTGTTTGAAACATGTTATGTTTAGTGGATGCAAGTGGTTGCTAGTGGATGCATTTACACACACTTTAGGCACTAAGATCGGCTCAGTCACTTTCATATTGCATATTGCATATATTTGTTTATTGATTGAAATTTGATGTGTTATCATGTGGATGTTTCATTTAAGTGAATGATTGTGCACTCATATAGAAGTTATAAAGTGCATTAGGAATAACTGCATACATAATGGACATACGGCACTATCATATTTTGCATTAAGGAGGTCAACTGAATCAGTAGACCGCCTGATCTTTGCATTAGACAAGGAACATATACACACAATTTTGCATATGTTCATATAGCATTAGAAATATTTTAAGGAAAATGGATGAGTAGATGGATGATTAGATGGTAGGATGCATTCTTCTTAAATTGAAGATTTCGAGGATGAAATCCTTTAAGGAGGGGAGAAAGTAACACCCCGTAATTTTAAATCATGACATAAGGGATAATTAAAGAATACTTAATTTTTATATGAAGAATTAAGGGAAACGGGTTGCGCCATTGCATTCTTGTCGGAATTCTGCTTGGAATAGAGTCTGAGTTTGCGTGAATCAGATATCATATAAAAAGTTATAAAGCTTAGAAAAATTCAAGAATTAGCAGAATTTAAATTAAAATAATAATTAAAAATCAAAAACGAGTTTAAAAATCAAAATCAGAAAATCTGGGTTAGCGGGAAATCTCCCGCTTTAGTGTGTCGATCCCCCTCCCCCCTAGGGGAGCCGACATAGTTGTCGACCCCCTTATAGGGGTATCGACATAGGTGTCGACCCCCCTATAGGGATGTCGACCCCAATGAGCCAGAACGGGTAGTGATGAATTTTTGTGGTTTAGGGATTTTGTGGCACCCCAAGATTGGCTGAGTGATGTGGTTTTCTGGTTTGGATGGTTTAGATGGATCCTAACCTAATCTAAAAGCCCTAATACGCCTAGAACATATGTAAAAGAGCCATAAACATAACCCTAATTTCATTACACAAATCTATGGCGCCTTCGGGCTGCTCAAGACTAAATTGACCTAGCCTCCACCAAAGTAAATCAAATTCAAGTTGGAAGATAAGAATCAAATTCTACAGCAACGGTTTAGCTAATCAAATTTAGAATATAGATTTCAGATCTATTTTCTCTTCTACCACTGTGAGTCCACGTTTCTTTCACTTATAATTAACTAAAAGTAATTGTGATATGTTTGTGAACTGGACTATATGAACATGCCTGTAAGATGAATCATATCATGTTTGGTGAATTCTTATCTTTTAGGTTCATACCTAAAGTTCATGTTCCATATGTCCTATTGGATCTATCTTATTGTTATATGCCAGTTTTTGTTCCAAATGCTAATTGGATCTATCTTATTGTCCTATGTCAGTTTATGTTCCATATGTTAATTAGATCTATTTTGTTGCTCTATGCCAGTTCATATGCCAAATTAGATCTATTTTATTGTTCTATGCCAGTTCAAACTTCTTATGCTTATTTTTATGCCAGTTTTGATGTCATGGTTCTCTTTCCCTCTTCTCTTCTTTTCCATTTTATGAGATTAGGCTAATCGCGAGCCTAAAACATTATTATATGTATGAATGACGTAGAAACATTATGGGAAAAGTTTGGGAAAATTATTGAATAATATGCAGTTGGGCATAAAAGACGTGAAATCATGTAATTGATTTAGGGCATGAATTGGTCCAATTTGTTTACATGAAATTATGGACATAAATTTGGATTAAAATGATGAACATAATTTAGTTTGGAAATTATGGGTATATATTATAATCTAAGATTTGAAATTGGGTACATGGATTGAGAAAGTGATAATGAACGCCTAAGACGTGAGGTTATATTCGAATTGCGGTATAGGACTGGCCGGAACCGCCCGGCACCGCCCGGCACATTCCGCAACCGCAATTTTGTAATCTAATGTGAGAGGTCAAAGGCAGAAATTAGTTATGTAATAATGCAAAGACACCAGCTGAGATTCAGATTGCGGTATAAGATTGCCCGGAACAGCCCGACATATTTAGCAACCGAAAGACGGTAATCTAATGTGGGAGGTCTTGCAAGACTACAGTTTTAATGAGTTAATAAACACTTAACCAAGATAAGACATGTAGTAAGAAATGGGGGTTAAGTGTGTGACATGGGTGACATGTGAAATATAATTTGAAGCACTTAACCATGTTGAAACATGTAAGAAGACATGGGAATAAGAAGGGGTTAAGTGGGAATTCCTAGTAGGGACCAAGCTTAGGAGGGAAGCTTGTGTCAAGTGTGTGGACACTTTTCAACCAATAACCCATTCTGTATCTATGTAAGCTTGAACTAGGTCGAGGGCGCAACACGCATACTAGGTTTGATTGTAAGAGGTCAATAAAGAGTTAGCGGTGGCAACGCAAGCCCAGCGGAGTCATGTGCGTGCGTGGGTCCGGGTTGGTTGGTAAGACGTTGTTGCATCATGTAGGTATAAGCCGTTCATTTTTAGTAGTATCGAATGCCACTTTTGGGAGTGATACACCCTACGGTGGGACCAGCACGGGTATCTACGAGCAAGGGAGCTGATCGAATGGGGAGGGTAGTGGGTACAACTAATGGAGATAGGAGCAGGCGGCGCCTATGACAGAAGCTAGGAGTACACTAAACTACCATTATTATTATTATGATTAGTAAGAGGGATCAACTTTCAGTATGGGACTAGTAATGGTGCGGTGTAATTTGCATTGGTGCGGTGTAGGAATTATCTTATAGTGATTAGAAGCGCAATCAACATTATATCCTGTTCATCTTGTTCACCTTGTCATATTTTCTTGTGTTACAATCATTTCTTATATCCAGTTTATGTCCTTATCATGTTGCTTTAATAATTATATAGTTAAAGTTACTGGACTCGCCAGACTTTATGTCTGATCTGTTTTATTTCGCCTCTTTTCTTTCCTTTCCCCTACACCCCCTGGTGCTCAGGGTGGGACTAGTGGAGCTTGACTTGGATTTCTTTCTTCTTGAAGTACTTGGAAGTGTTGAGAGTAATGCTTAGCTTTATCTCTTTTCCATTATGGATATTTGGAGTGGGGTTATGATTTTACTTTTATGTACTCTAATAATAAGTTCATTGGAGATGGATATTTATGTACTTGATCCTAGTATGTGGTTTTGATGTTGTAACCAAACATGTTTTGCTTTTCCGTTGCAATGAATAAATTTTGAATTTTCTTAAGTACCATTTTATATATTTGTCTTGTGATATTCTATTCTACACTCTTATAATACTCCATGAAAGTTAATGCATTCCCTTAGTGAGTGACATTAATGGACATGGGGTGTTACATAATATGGTCTGCTCATAGGCAACGACCTAGCCTTGATATTATTCACGACTTGGCCATATAACTTGGCTAATGCAGTTTGTAATATGAACTCAATGGTATGATTTGCATGACGTGGTTTATGCGAGACGGTATGCACGACATGGTGGTAGCGGCATGGATTATGGCGACGTGGATGGCTTGTGACTTGAAACTGAAAGGTAAACTGCACAACTTGGCTTCATATCATTTTTATGACTTGGTTGCATGTCGTATTAACGATTCGATAAAATGAATGACTTATTTCTCAGACCGTAACCAATCCATAGTCCTTTGATGTCAACTTTCTGAACCACATTTATATAACCGGGTTAACATTTTTCCCTCAAAGCTCGTGTTATCGAAGATAGCATGGGTGACGAAATGAACATCATTATATAATCTATGTAGTCTACATCATACACATATGGGAAGATTGTTGATAAACACTCTATAGGAGTCGAACTGCTTTCAATCATGCATTCTCAGAAGTTTGCATCCAAATCTAGTTCCGATAACCCAAGTTCCATTACCGTGGAAATTAGCTAATTTTCACTTCAATACAGCATGCCCTAAACTTGACTTTGAAGTTTACAATTGCGGAAAATTCCTTGATTGCTTCCCATGAATTTGGTTGCTGCTGATGATGACTTGAGTATAAATTTGCGCTTGAGACGCTCACAACTCGATGCTCTTGCATCGATTTTGTTGAGCTTACAATTTCTCCATTTTTAAATTCAAGCATCTGTCATTGATGATGTCATGCCAGTGTGTGAATGCCCTACTTTTAATTCGAGCTTAAGTGTGTTAAACAAGTGAGATTCATAATTGATTGGTCGTGCCAATTCACGCTGATCCGCTTGTTTTACAGACTCAACCAATCGTTGAATTTTGCTGAAGCGATGCACACTTTCTAGAATGAACAACAACAAACTGAACTCGTAATGAGCGTATTACTTCTAGTTTTGTTCACTGCTACAACCTATTTTGTAACAGCAAAAACATTGCATATTTCTAGGCTAATATTTTGCTATTGACTGCCCACATCGAGCAGGTTTGTTAGTCATTAAAAAGTTTTAGTTATGATGAAATTTTATTATTGAATTGAGTAAAGTGTCTATGGAGAATTGTTTTATTCAACGGTTTATAATTTGTCGAATATTATCTGCACATACACGATATTCTAATTTGAATTCGCATTGACGCATAAGATCAACTAATCAATACAAGCTGATTATGGATTTCAAGTGTCGTTATTTTAACAGCTAATATGATGATGTACGAAACTTCACATTTAGGAAATAAGTACATATGATTTATTCTCTGCTTCTTCTTGGATAAACTTTGGATATTCATGCCTCTGCCTAGGAGGTTCTTAGCCTTTACTGTGGGAAGGACTTTTGTCGCTCAATGTTTGTCTACTTTCAGTTCTGACATCGAAGACTCCATTGGAGTCCCCTATTATGTAGAGGTCATTGTAACCCAACATTCATCTTCTCTTGTTGACCGAATCGACATTATGGACCTCAATAAGTACCGTTGATCTCTGCTGTGGAGAGGTTACTTTCTCTACGGAAAGGATTTTTGATTGTCGCATTGTTTCGCAGAGTAAACTCCCGTGAGGTTTGGGTGAGGTTGCATCGTTTTACGTAACAAACTCCTACGCATCGTTTCATATAGCGAACTCCCATGCATCGTTTTGCACAACAAACTCCTGCTCCCTTTGGGTGAGGTTGCATCGTTTCGTGTAACAAACTCACGCGCATCGTTTCACAAAGTGAACTCCCATACATCGTTTTGCACAATGAATTCATGCTCCCTTTTGGTGAGGTTGTACCATTTTGCATAACAAACTCTCGCGCATCATTTTGCATAGAGAACTCTCGCACTTCATTCTGTACAATGAACTCCTACTCCCTTTGGCTGAGGTTGCAACGTTTCGCTAACAAACTTCGGCGCATCGTTTCGCATAGCGAACCCCCACGCATCGTTTTACACAACGAACTCCTGCTCGCATTGGGTAAGGTTGCATCGCATCGCGTTACAAACTCCCATGCATCGTTTATCATAGCGAACTCCTGTGCATCGTTTTGCATAATGGACTACCGCTCCCTATGGGTGAGGTTGCATCATTTCGCATAACAAACTCCCGCACATCGTTTCGCATAGCGAACTCCCGAGCATCGTTTTGCACAACGAACTCGCGCTCCGTTTGGGTGAGGTTGAATCGTTTCGCATAACAAACTCTCGCGTATCATTTCGCATAGCGAACTCTCGCGCATCATTTTGCACAACGAACTCTCGCTGTCTTTGGGTGAGGTTGCATCGTTTCGCGTAACAAACTCCCATGCATCGTTTCGCATAAAGAACTCTCGCGCATCGTTTTGCACAATGAACTCCTACAGCCTTTATGGTTATGGATCGTGGTTGCTTGCTACTCTCTTCGTCGTTCGACTGATTGGGACTTGTTCCATTTACTTTTCAAGATGGTGCTTTTCGTCGTTATTGATGGTCAGTGCACTCAACACTTGAACTAGCGTTAATGGAATTGTCTCGCTTGGTCGGATATTGAGGAAGCAAACGCCTGTGCAATAGCCTGCAATAAGAAAATCGTCTTTTAGCAAATTTTGTTTATTTTGCAAGCAAGAGATTTATACAGGTTGGTAAGACTTTATTCGTAAAGCCATTGTTTAGTACAATGCATGTAAAACATTATAGACTTTACAAGAGACTCAAACATAGAAAGAAGTAACGTAATGGCAAAGAAGATCACTTATTCTGAGCCATTGATATTAAAGCCTCATCAATGGTCATTAGTCGATTATCATCCTTGCATGGGTTTGACTAGAAGCTCCGTTGCTTGGACCGGACTAGCCATTTGATGCCCCTTACCACTGGGAAGTTGCAGAAGGATTTCCAGCTTGAGGATTCTTTATAATTTTTGCAGGCAGTTCTTCCTAATCGGCTCTTCAGCAATGATTTCAAATGTCTACTATTTATGTCAAAATTTGACCAAACACCAAAGGTATCTTAATGACACTTCACAAAAAAGGTGTGCAATAGAAAATAAGACGCCATAACACCTGTAAATAGGTATGCGTCCTTCTAGTGGTTGCCGCTTTGGGAAGTAATACACCGTAATATGGGGCCGGCACAGGGTATTTACATGGTTGGGAGCTGATCGACGGGGGTATTAATTAGGGTACATCGAGTTCTATTTAGTTACCTATTATTTATGTTTGGGCTAACATCCATTATTTCTATTTAGGTACCTGTTATTCTGTTTGAAGTAAACCCGTTGCTAGAAGTACACCTAAGTCTACCATTTATGTTCTGTTGGGATCATTCTATTTCTACTAAGTGATTGAAAAATCCTTAGTTCGGTATACTAGGATTGGTGCAGGGAAAATATATGAGAAGCATAGTTTATCATTTTTATTCTATATAACTTGTTCATCCTGTTTATACCTGTTTAATACTACTGTTATCACTCATCCAGTTTATTTACTATCATGACATTTTTACTTCTTTATATGCTAAAAGTCATTGGACTCGCCAGAATTTATGTCTGATCCGTTTTGTTTGCTTTTCTATCTCCCTCTCTTTCTTTCCACCTAAGTTCTTAGGGTGGGAATACTTAAGCTTTATTAGGACTCTCTTAACTATTTCTGCTTGGATTTGGATCTTCTTAGATGTTTCGCTTTGACTACTTGTCTACTATATTATGGCTATTTTTTGGGGATTATGATTTCATATTTGTGTACTTTAATGGTTTTAGTACAAGGTAGATGATTTAATTTGATGTAATTGGTTTTTAGTATTTTTGATTGATGTTGTAACTAGATTTTGGACCACGATGTTTTCTTTTGAAAAACAAAGTTTTAATTTTCTGCTGCTATTTTATATATCTGTCTTGTGAAATTCTGTGTTTGTTTACCTATAACGCTTCACGGAACTTAATGCATTCTGATAAGGAGTGACATTAACGGATGTGGGGTGTCACATTGAGGGATCGCCAGAGGATAATGACTAATCATTGTCCCGTTATTTTCTATCACATAAGGAAGCTTCTTTGTCACATGGGATTCAGTTATGAGCAAATTAACGTCTGTCAATATGATTGTGCATTGTTCTATGGTGAGAATGCAAATGCTATGTTGTGTGCTGTATGCAAGTCTTTCAATATGTGAGAAATCAAATCCCTCACAAATGACTTAGATGGATCCCTATCAAAGCACGAATGAAGCGATTGTTTAGTTCGAAGCATACTTCTGAAGATATGCAATGGAATAAAGAGTTACGAAAAAATAAAGATGGGATTTAACGTCATCCTACTGATGGGGATACTTGGAAGCATTTTGACAATGTTTATCCTGACTTTGCAGCTGATTCTAGAAGTGTACGAATGGGGTTGGCATCAGATGGGTTTAATCCTTTCTCTAATATGACATCAACTTATAGTATGTGGCCAGTGATATTAATTCCGTATAACATGCCACCTTGGGCTTCTCCTGATGGAACAAACTATCTCATGTCTTTGCTCATTCCAAGTCTGAAATCTCCTGGAAAAGATTATGATGTGTTCCTGAAGCCATTAATTGAGGAGTTGAAAGAATTATGGGAAGGAGTTAATGCATATGATATGTATGGTTAGTGCATGTTTAAACTCGTGCTGCAGTCTTGTGGACAATTAGTGATTTTCCCATACTTGTCTGGGTGGAGCACCGTTGGTAAATTAGCATGCCCTTTTTGTTTGGAAGATAAAAGATCTAGAAGAATAAACGACAAATAGTGCTTTATGGGACATCGATGCTATTTGAAAGCAAACCATTACTGGAGAAGGAGTAAAGAATATAATGGATCTATTGAATTACTTGGTCCTCCTAGAACTTTTACTGGTGATGAGTTTTATAGCAGTTGGATGAAATTCCTATTTGTACCACTAGTAAAGTGCCAAAAAATTCTTTCAAAAAATGTAAGCATTAGGAGAATGAACTGAATTGGTGTAAAAGAAGTGTTTTTTTTTTCGAATTGTCATACTAGTCAAAGCTCTTACTGCGTCACAATCTTGATGTGATGCATATAAAAAAAATGTATGCGATAACATTATTAGAACACTTTTAGACATTAAAGGTAATCGAAAGATAATTTAAAAGCTCGAAAGGAATTGGAAAATATAAATATTCTTAAAGAACTTTGTCTGAAGATGGATCCTTCTAATAATAAGCTTGAGAAACCTCATGCTAGTCACACTTTAATGAAAGAAGAATGCAAAGAGTTTTGTAAATTCATTCAAAGTGTTAGACTATGGATTTGATTCAAATATTAGCCAATGTGTGACAGATAATGACAAACTAGGGGGAGTGAAAACTCATGATTGCCATGTTTTACTTCATAAGATATTGCCAGCTTCATTACTTCCTTTTTTGACATACAACATTCTAGTTTCTTTGATTGAGCTCTACCAGTTCATTAAAAAAAATTGTGCCAAAACTGTTAACCCCATTGTTAACGTGGTTCAGAGACTGGTGATTCAAGCGCATCTCAGAGCGTACGAGTGCATGCCAGGGGTCACACGTTTGGGGTCGCACGCCATGTACCACACATTTGGGGTCGAACACCATGGACCACACGTCCAGGGACGCACGCGAGGGGTCACACATCTGGGGTCGCACGCCATGGACCACACGTCCAGGGTCGCACACCAGGGGTCTAACGTCTGGGGTTGCACACCATGGACCACACGTCCAGGGTCGCACGCCGGGGACATACGTCTGTGGTCTCACTCCATGGACCACAATCCAGGGTCGCACGCTAGGATTCACAAGCCTGGGGTAGTACGTCATGGACCACATGTCTAGGGTCGCACGCCAGGGATCACACATCTGGGGACGCACGCCATGGACTATACGTCTGGGGTCGCACGCCATGTACCGCATGCGCAGGGTCACATGCTAGGGGTCATGCGATAGTTGTTGCCAGTTGTGTACAGTTGGCTCCAGCTATCAAGTGGCAGTTTCGTAAATACATTGAAGTGCGACCCAAAACCTAAAAACCATAATTACGACTTTTCCAGGTCCAAACTTCTCCTATAAATACCCCATTTCACCACACTTTAAGGGACCAATTTCCACCAACACAAAGTGTTGCCCAAAGGTTTCCTCCACCATTCTAGAGCTCTACAACCATCATTAATGGCTTCCAAAGCTCTCTCCATCTTCCTCCAACAAAGTGAAGATCAAATCACCTTCATTCTCCATTAGAGATATGTCAAAGCTCCATTAATGGCTCCAAAAGCTTTATCCTCCTTCTGCCATGGCCGATTCAACCAAGTCACCTTTTCCAATCTATGTTAGAGATCATTCAAGCTTCATTCTACTTCTCTGCTAGCACCATTGATTCTCTTTAAAGCCTAGATTTACAGCAAATTTATCATGGAACAAGGAAGCTCACCTAAATCTTTAAGTGATTGATGACCTACACTTCAACCACCACCAATTAAGAGATCTCCTCCGTTCCTCCACGTAACCAAGTGTAATCTAGAACATAAAAAGAGAAGAAAAAAAAAGAGATGAACATTATGAATGACTCCATGTATTTTGTACTCTCCAAAGTGATAATGAGAACTACCTTCATAGCTGACGTAGGCCTAGCTTAGGGCCGAACCACTCTAAAACCTTGTCTCCATTTTACTTTCCTCACATCTTTACTTTCAACTTTTGTTGAGTGCGGCTCCATTTACTTTCTAATCACATTGGTGAAGTACGGTTCACGTACCATTGGTGTTTGAGCCATTTTTTGTGAAAACATTCGGCGCATACCGTGGGGCCGCGTTCGCATATTCTTCCTTCATACACTCTCACAAGGTTGAACGCCTTGCATTGAAGCTCTAAGCCACTTCCTTTTCTAACATAATGGCTAAGTCAAAGAAGACCGCGAAGAAGATCATTGAAGAAACCTCCAATATTGATAACAATGAAGTTACTCCGCCTACTAATCACTTTGAAATCGATGAGAATTCCGTTGGTGGGGCCGGTGTCACAAAGAATGAATTAAGTGTCGCTATTGCCAACATGAACCAACGAATGGATGCTTCTACAAAAGCTATGATGGAGAAACTTGATGCCATCCTTAATGCTCGAACAAATCCAACCCTGCCAAAAGTCCATGTTGATCTCGAAGAGAATGACAACTTGTAAGCTTCTAACCATGATCACAATGACAACATGGAAGACGATTATGATTGGTTGAGTGATAAGGGCGAAGCTAATGTCAAAAAATCGAAATCAAAAGTTAAGGATCATTCTGAAGTTAATGCTCGAAAGTTTACCACTCCCGTCACGGGGGCACCTTCTTGTCGAGAAGGCAAAACACCTATGTTCTCAAATCAAGACTGCATGCATGGACGAACGTTTGAAAAAGAGATCGGCTTTGCGAAGCAGCATAGCATTGAAGAATACATCTTCGACATGATAGAGCAAATCATGAAGAAGAGCCAAGCTAGCAAAGACGATGAAAGAGAATGTGACTTCTCTCCCGATAGACTCCATTCACAGAGAGAATCCTTGAAGCAGAATGCCCAAAAAAGTTCAATCACCAACTTTGCCTCCGTACAATGGCCTCGTTGATCCAAACTACTTTCTGTTCAAATATGATTGGCATATGAACGCAGCTAAAGTGACTGATGAGATGAGATGCACATATTTTCCTATCTACTTAGAAGGTGCTGCATCATTATGGCTCACGAAGATGCCACCTAAATCTATCGATCGGTTCTCTAACCTAACCAAAAAGTTCAAGGAACAGTTCCGCTTATTTGCTACCAAAGCCATAGATGTTATAACGCTTTCAGCAATGAAACAAAAACTGGGGGAAACTGTCAAAGCCTTCGTTAGTCGATTCAATATTGCCATGTCTGAAGTGAGGAATCCAGAGCCATGCATAATCCTTATGGCTTTACTAGATGCTATAAATAAAAACAAGCGAATTCGAGAGATGGATAAAGATGAAGGGACCAAATATGCTTCACAAGTTCTATAAGAAAGCAGAGGATTACATGAGAGTGGACGATAATCCTATACCTCTTTAGATCATTGGTGGTAACCAACTTCTTGAAGCTCCCAAAAGTGCAGCTATTCAATCTAATCAGAAGAATACTCAAGGGTAGAAACGAGCCAATGATGGGAATGACAACAAAGCTAATAAGAAGTTTCGTCTATTTGACTCATCTGAATTGAATCCTCTGAATGACACTCTTGAGTACATTTACCTTGCCAAAAAGGACACAGAAGATTACCCGGAACCTTGGCCAATGAAGATAATGACCATCTGACCAAATCTGGGAAGTTCCGCTGATTTCATATCAGCCAAGCCACAATACCAATGAATGCAGGCATCTAAGATCATTGATTGAAGAGTTGATTAGGAAGAACCGCTTGCAACAGTATCTGCAGAATCCCCAAGAGGCCAATCCTTCTGCAACTCCCTAGGGCCAAGGGGCATCAAATGACCGACCTGGTCCAAGCAATAGAGCTCCTACTCAACCTGATCCAAGGCCGATAATCAACTGACGGCCGCAAATGATGATCTAATATCTGTGGCTCAGAATAAGAGACTTTATTCGCCATCGCTCCACTTCTTGCATTACTTTACTACTTGTTATGTTCTACTTTCCTGTAAACAATCTGAATGATTTACATGCATTATACCGACAATAGCTTTACGAATGAAGTTTTACCTTCCTGTATGACTTGCCGAATTCACATGAAAATTTGCTAACATACGATTATTCATTACAGGCTATCCAATGAGCATTTTCTCTCTCAAAATCCGACCAAATAAGACAACCCCGATAATACCAACTCAACAGTAGATCGAGAAAGGCCCAATGAATCAAACGGCGGATAAAGCAGCAAGCGTGCTACAGATTTAAAACGTCATCCCCCAAAAGGTTTGCGGGAATCCGTAAGCGAAAAACGAAGCGTGAGAGCTCACTTAAGAGAGACAAAGTGCAGGAGTTCGTAAGCGCGGGGCGATGCAACCTTCACCTAAAAGGTTTGCAAGAATCCGTAAGCACGAAAGAAAGCACGGGAACTCGCTTAAGCAAGACGAAGTGCGGGAGTTCGTAAGTGTGGGGTGATGCAACCTTCACCCAATAGGTTTGCGGGAATCCCCAAGCGCGAAACAAAGCGCGGACGCTCACTTAAGCGAGACAAAACATGGGAGCTCGTAAGCGCAGGGCGATGCAACCTTCACCCAAATGGTTTGCGGGAATCCGTAAGCGCGAAACAAAGAGCGGGAGCTCGCTTAAGCAAGACGAAGCACGGGAGTTCGTAAGCGCGGGGCGATGCAACCTTCACCCAAAAGATTTGCGGGAATATGTAACCGCGAAACAAAGCGCGGAAGCTCGCTTAAGCTAGATGAAGCGCGGGAGTTCATAAGTGTAGGGTGATGCAACCTTCACCCAAAAGGTCGCGGGAATTCGTAAGCGCAAAACAAAACGCGGGAGTTCACTATAAGTGAAACAAAGTGTGGGAGTTTGTAGTGCGGAGTGATGCAACCCACCAAAGGTCGCGGGAATTCGTAAGGATGAAACTAAACGCGAGAGTTCACTACAACTGAAATGAAGCATGGGAGTTCGTAGCACGAAGCGATGCAACCCTCCAAAATTACTGGAATTCGCACTGCGAAATGTTGCAACAACCAAAAATCCTTTCCATAGAGAAGGCAACTTTTAACTTCTCCACAAGAGAGATCAACAACGCTCAATGAACTTTGAAATGTTGAGTCAACCAACAGAAGAGGAACATTGGATTATAATGTCCTCTCCAAAACACGGGGCATCCAATGAAGTCTCAAATATTAGAATTGATCGACAAGACAAACATCGAGCTATAAAAAGTTCTTCCCATAATGAAAACTAATAATGACTTTGTAAAAAAAAGTAACAAATAGATCAAAGCTCAAGTTGCACATCAACAAAAAGCATTCGTTTCGAAGCCTGCATTCCTCGCAAAGCAAAAAATACAAGGTTCGAGGGGAAAATGTTAACCCTGTTGTTAACGCGGTTCAGAGAATGGTGATTCAAGAACATCTTAGGGCGTACGAGCGCATGCCATGTACCGCACATCCGGGGTCGCACGCCATGAACCACAAGTCTAGGGTTGCACACCAGAGGTCACACATATGGGGTCGCACGCCATGGATCACATGTCCTGGGTCGCACGCCAAGGGTCACATGTCTAGGGTCGCACACCATGGACCACACGTTCAGGTTCGCATGCCAAGGGTCACAAGTTTGGTGTCGCATGCCATTTACCACACATCTGGGTTCACACGCCATGGACCACACATCCAGGGTCACACGTCAGGGGTCACACATCTAGGGTCGCACGCCATGGACCACACGTCCAGGGTCGTATGCCACGGGTCACACGTCTGGGGTCGCACGCCATGGACCCCACATCTAGGGTCGCACGCGAGGGTCACACGTCTATGGTCGCATGCCATTGACCACACGTCCAGGGTTGCATGCCAGGGGTCACACATCTGGGGTCGCATGCTATGGACCACACATCCAGGGTCGCACGCCAGGGATCACATGTCTACGGTCGCACGCCAGGGGCCACATGTCTGCGGTCGAACGCCAGGGGTCATACATCTGGGTTTGCACGCCATGGACCACACGACCAGGATCGCATGCCAAGGGTCACACGTGTGTAGTCGCACGCCATGGACCACACGTCTAGGGTCGCACGCCAAGGGTCACATGTCTGGGGCCACATGTCATGGACCATACGTCCAGGGTCGCACGCCAGGGATCACACGTCTGGGTCGCATGCTATGGACCACACGTCTGGGGTCGTACGCCATGTACCGCACGCATAGGGTCACATGCTAGGGGTCATGCAATAGCTGTTGCCAATTGTGTGTAGTTGGCTCCAGCTGTCCAGTGGTAGTTTCATAAATACAGTGACGTGTGACCCAAAACCTGAACACTATAATTATGACTTTGCCACCGGGTCCAAACTTCTCCTATAAATACCCCATTTCACCACACTTCAAGGGACCGATTTCCACCATCAGGAAGTGTTGCCCAAAGGTTTCCTTCACCGTTCTAGAGCTCTCCAACCATCATTAATGGCTTCCAAAGCTCTCTCCATCTTCCTCTGACGGTGTGAAGATAAAATCACCTTCATTCTCCATTAGAGATATTTCAAAGCTCCATTAATGGCTCCAAAAGCTTTCTCCTCCTTCCGCCATGGCCGATTCAACCAAGTCACCTTCTCCAATCTATGTTAGAGATCATTCAAGCTTCAATCTACTTCTCTCCTACCGCCATTAATTCTCTTCAAAGCCTAGATTTACCGCAAATTCATCATGCAACCAAGGAAGCTCATTTAAATCTTTGAGTGATCGAAGACCTACACTTCAACCGCCACCAATTAAAAGATCTCCTCCGTTCCTCCATGAATCTAAGTGTAATCTAGATCATAAAAATAAAATAAAAAAAGGGAGAGAGATGAACATTGTGAATGAATCGATGTATTTTGTACTCTCCAAAGTGATAATGAGAACTACCTTCATAGTGGATGTAGGCCTACCTTAGGGCCGAACCACCCTAAAACCTTGTCTCCATTTTACTTTCCTCACATTTATACTTTCAACTTTTGTTGAGTACGGCTCCATTTACTTTCTAATCACATTGGTGAAGTGCGGTTCACATACCATTGGTGTTTGATCCATTTTTTGGTGAAAACAAAAAGTTTACAAACTTTTGACATAGCAGAACCAAGAGAAGGAATTGCAATCATTTTATGCAAGTTGGAAAAAATGTTTCCTCCATCATTTTTTAACATTATGGTTCGTATTTATGTTCACCAAAGTGATCAAGTGTTGTTGGGTGGTCTAATTTCTTTGAGATGGATGTTTGGGACAGATCGCCATATGGGTTTGTATAAGAAATATGTGAGAAACATGTCTCGGCCTGATGGTTCAATAGCAGAAGCTTTTGTTGTAGGTGAAGCTATAACTTTCATGTCAAGATATGTTTCGAACATAGAGACAAGATTCACAAGACCGGAGCGAAATTTGGATATACCTTCTACAATGCAAAAGATAGATGTTTTCAGCTCCAATGTTCACCCGTAAGGGGCAACAACAATCAAATTGCTACAAAATTAGAGAAAATTCGTTTAGTGGTACATATTGAACAATTCTTTATATGATATCCAATACTTTCTTGAGTAAGTAACAACATTTTCCTTCTTCTATATTATCTTAGTCTGATATATTCACTTAGTCATAGAAATGCATTTGACATGTAGTGATCATATAAGGTTGCTAGAAGAAAAGGGTCTTACGAATTCAAAAGTTTATTTACAACATAAAGAACAATTTCCTTCATGGTTCAAGAATAAAGTGATAGATTATCATTAATGTTTTTTTTATTAACTTCTTAAGTCGTAATATTATTCATTCATAGTATGAATTCTTCCACATGTTAGATGTCTCAAATGAGAGTTCAAAACTCATCTCTTATCAATGATGTTTTGTATTATTTATCTCAAGGTCCACTTGAATGATACAACATCTACTAAAGTTGTATTGTAAACGGTGCTTGATTTCGATGTAAAGAATGTGATGATAGTCTTAAGACACAATGTTCTGGAGTTCGCACTGAGGGTGATCGTGGTAATATTAATGTTATATATTATGGTGTCCTGATTGAGATTCTATAGTTGTCATTTATTTTGGATCGAAAGGTGTGCTTATTTCATTGCAAGTGGTATAACTCCATTCCAAAAGGTAGATCAATTGTTGTGGATCATAATTTACCTTCCATTAATACGTCTACTGATTGGTATTTTAATGAACCATTTATTTTGGCATCTCAAGAGCAACAAGGTTTCTATTTTCTTGATTTGAAGCATGGTTCGAATTGGAGGATTGTTCAAAAAGTAAATCATCGATCTATTTATGACATTCTTGAAATTGCAGAAGACACAGTAATTATTGATGTTTTTCAAGAAGAAGAATCATTCACTACAACAAAAATACTTTATTACAACGTTCATTTAACAATGGGCGTCTATTGCCCGTTGTAATAGAGTATTATCACAACGGTCATTTCTGGACCGTTGTAATAGATGTCCTGTATAATAACCTTTTAACAACGGACAAGGTCTACCCGTTGTAAAATAATGCTATTACAATGGTCATTTAAAGCCCGTTGTAATAGATTTCGCTTTTACAACGTTCACAAAATGTCCGTTGTAATATATGCTTATTTTACAACGGTCAAAAAATGCCCATTGTAAGAGATGCTAATTTTACAATGGGTAACGCCCGTTGTAATAGGTACCAATTTTGCATCTCTCGTAACATACCCATTTTAACAGATGTCAATTTTATAATGATCATAAAATGCATGTTGTAATAAATATTTATTTACCAATTTTTGCAATCAATAATTAATAATTACAATACTTTCTAAAATTAATGTTGATTTTTTATTATTATTTAATAATTAATCATTAATCATATTATATTAGTCATAATGTACTAAGTACTAACAATAATATTATATCACTAATTATTAATAATATTATATTATCTATTAATACTTAATAATTAATCATTAATAATATTATATATCATTTATAACTAATGATTATTAATAAATAATCACTAATTACTAATTATATATAATCTGTATTTAAAAAGGCTTAATTTTATTTTCAAGTTATTAATAAGTAATATCGAGTAATTAATATCAAATATATAATAATTTAAAATTAACAATAAATATTAATAATTTATGATTAATGATATTACTATTAAAAATTAATGTTAAAAATTTGTAGATAAATTTTTATGTCATGGCGGACTCTTCTTCCGCTTCATTTCTTCCACCAATCTTTCCCTCTTGTCCACTCACTCCCTAATCCTCTACCTTGACTTTCTTCTATCATTCTTCACTCCTATCCGCCTCTTTCTCCCTAACCTATGTCCATTCATTTTATTTTGGTCGATTTTATCTATTCTAGTGTTTTCCGCTGCCACCAAGCCCTAATTTCCCATCTTATCGCTCCACTACAGAAGGCCACAAAGTAGAAAGCCACTTTCTCTTCCTTGCCACACAGCAGAAAGCCACTCCCTAATTTCCATAATTTCCAATGTCACTTTCTCCTCCTTGTCTTCGCTCCACTATAGAAAGCCACATAGCTCCCATTCTTATCGCTGTGTTATCAGGAAAATCTCTAAGGTTTTTGGTTGTGGCTCTAGCACAATGTTGATCGATGCGCTTGGAGTTTGTTTTGATCAGCGTGTCATCTTGTTTTGGTAATGGGTGCCTTATGTGCATGTGGAGGCTGATGAAAGTACCGATGATGGTGATCTTAATTTTTTGGATTGTAGATGTATTTTTGGTTATGTAATTGGTCTCCACAGAGGTACAGTTTCCACTGTTTTACTCATGCTTCCTTAATTTTGTTTTGTTAGTATCTTTAGATCTCTGCTTTTATTGATTTTCACCCTTCGTGGTGTTATGACTGCAATACCCAGCTTGTTGGTCGTTTGCACCATGCGTGGTAACGGACCAAAATTTTCGACGTTTTAAAAAATACGAATAAATTTGGGTTTTGTATTTTAGAAATCGGTTTGTTTTATAGATTTGAAATCTAGTTATTTAATTTGTTTTTGATTTATAAGTGTGGATTTAAGTATTATTCTTTGAATATGGGTGGTTTTATTTAAGTTTATCGTTATTAGTATTTCAATATATAGTTGTTTAATATTTGTAAAATGTGATTCTATTTTATTTGATAAGCTATAAACCAGTTTATTGTTTTTGTTTTAAGATTTGAATTTTATTTAACTTGGAAATTTATTTTATTTTTTGAATTTTGGGTTTTATTTGATAATTATTTTGATGTATGTAGATTAAATTTGTTTTAATTTAAGTTTTGTTTTGGAAATTTTAAATACATTTTGCTTGTATTTTTCATTGTATAATGGTATTTATGTTTAAAAATATTTGTTTATTTGGTGTGGCACTTGTCCAAAACTTTTGGACATAAAGGACATTTGGCTTGGTTGCTATAGAATATAGCATGCGTGTCCTCCATTTGTTTACACCGCCATCCCTTTTACTTTGTTTATTTGAGTCGTACACAATTATTTTTTCCCAAATCTCTCTCACTTTTCCTTCTTCTGTCAATTTATTTACCCCAAATCCATTTCCCTAAAATCGCCTCCATCGTTCCACCGCAGCTACACCGTATCACCTCCCTCTTCGATCGGAAACCTGGCATGCGATTTCCAGTTATGCCGTAACTTGGAACTAGACGATGTGGCACTTCTCCTTTTTCCCCTGTCACAATTGCCAATGGCCGGAGCTCCGCCACCGGACCATAGTCGACCCAACCTACCACCTGTAGTCCTCCGTCATCATCAATTTCAGCACCCACTGAAGCGAAGTCGACAGCAGCCAACCGAGACGTCACTGTTTGAAGGTGAGTTCGTTACTAAAGATTCATATATTTTTTTCAAGTATGATAACTTCAGTTGAATATATTGTTGGTTGTCCTATGGTCGGTGTGAGATTGTTCATTGGTATGCAACATATTCCTTCCTTGCGTGCTGATTTGAAATTGTGTTTACACCTTTTTGTTGCGACTGTAAGAACAAACCAAAGTTACACTAGCCTTTCATTTCGCAATCTGGTACACCATTGTGTGACTGGTGGCGGTCATAGGGTATTTGTTTTAATGTTGTTGACTACACAGTAACTGAGCCTATACTACATATGTCAACACGTTTCTCGTTGGCGTTTCCTTGTTTGGGGTGACTTGGAGACCTTAGTTCCCTAGCGTGACCTGTTAACTGCAGTTCTATTTTTCTTTTTTTTCTTTTTTTATTTTCTCCAATAACCCACATCATTTTCGTTAAGTGTTGAAACATTTGGGTATATTTGTCTTAATGCATGTTTGGCTACACCCAGTTTGAACTTGGATGTGGAATACTTGGGTAGTGAATTCCAATAGTTGTGCCATTTAGGACATGTTTCCCTTCCAGTTGTAAAAGTCATACCTGTTGGTTTGTTTCATGCGAAAATGAAATGAAGAAAAAGTGGCCATCTTTGCTGTTGTGAAACATGTTTTATACACTTAAAAAAAATTATGCTGGAAACATTTTGTCCGTTTCAAAATTTCCGTATAATCTTTTTTGGAACTTTTGATCGGGACAGTGAATTGATGGATAGGTCTGCACCAGAGTGGAAAAAATGGAACATCATTTATCAAGTTTACATAAATTCTAAGAAAACGGTGGCTGATGGTCGGCGCATTGGATTGGGAAAAGCTTGCGAGAATCCGACATGTAACGAAATCAAGGATTGCTGTAATTATCTTAAGATTGATTGCATAATTGCGGTATTTGGGCTCTTTTTATTAATTTCGATTAGTTTGGATTTGCGGCTCAGAAAATTCTATTTGCGTAGCATAACTGTATTTGTATTTGCCAAATAAATGCAGTTACCCATATAGTATGTCCAGAAATTGCAATACGACAGCAAAGCCAACTGTTTGCCAGGTGCAATTTCCCATTTTCGATTCCTAATTTATTTTTAATAACATTTTCACAAATGACAATACACTTATTGATATGTTTGATCAAGTTTTAGATACATAAGACCTCGATATCTAACATTGCAACTATAGGCTCCATCCATTGCTTGATTTGAGCAACTGAGTTCTCACTATTGTAATTTCAAAATTTTATTTTTAATCAATTGCTGAAATACACTTGTATTTTGATCAGTTGTCAATAACTGATAATCAAAATGAGTTGTCAGTATCTCACATTGTAGTTATGTGTTCCATGTTGATTACTCAAGAAATAAATTAGCAATGGCACCTAATTGGCTGTTTCTTTTGCAATTGACTTTTTGGTGCAATTGCTCTTAGTAAAGGATCTAGGAAGAAGTGGTGGATGGTGAAATAATTGTGTTATAACAATGCCATTTTGTTACACATTATCTTCAAGCATGTGCACTGAATTGTTGTCGCGTCGTTGCAGGAGGATAAGGCATACCCACGGGATTTTATGCAAATAGGGAGGGTAAGCGTTATGCTAAAAAAGGACGATGGTTCTCCTTCTAATCCTGATATCATCACAAGTAAGATGTCAATAATTTTACAATGATTATTTTGCTGATGTAAGATGTCGAAAATTTTACAATGATTATTTTGCTGATGTAAGAAGTCAACAATTTTACAATGATTATTTTGCTAGAAAACTAAAGTATGTTAGCAACTTAGTTGCCGTGCACAGCAACTAAGTTGTTGTGCCGAAGCACAACAACTAAGTTGCTGTGCTCTGAACAGCAACTAAGTTGCTATGCTTCGGCACAACAACTTAGTTGCTGTGCAGAGCACAGCAACTAAGTTGTTGTGCTGAAGCTAAGTTGATGTGCCGAAGCACAGCAACTAAGTTGCTGCGCTCTGCACAACAAATAAGTTGTGCTCTGCACATCAACTAGTTGCTATGCCGAAGCACAACAACTAAGTTGCTGTGCTCACAAGCACAGCAACTAAGTTGCTGTGCTCACAAGCACAACTACTAAGTTGTTGTGCTCATCCCATTATTGTAGATATATAAAACAATTTCCTCATGCATGGAACAAATAATTAGTTGTTGTGCTCACATATAGAGATCATCCCATTATTCAACTGAGTTTTTAAATACATTTTAGATAAAAGATTCACAATGGTTTTTCAAAGGTGAACTTAGTTCCAGTCTACATCTGCATATATTTGGACTTTCAGTAGAAGCCTATTATGTAATTAATTATTCCTTTGGTCATATAATTGTAGAAATAAAAGTTCATATATAATGTCAGTTACAAATACAAATATTTTTACTTAAAATACAACTGCAAATTGTGGATATGGTGGTGTCTAAACTGAAGTAGGAAGACTATTGAACTAAAGGCTGGTAAGCTAGGCAGACATTAACCCCATTGAACATATACTTCACTAGTATGGGTGAAAAGCCCTATGTTTGGCCAAAATCATATGCAATAACAGGGACATGGTTGGATACTTGTGAAAAGAAACCTTTGGAACTTTGTTATGTTGCTAGGAGACAGATACCTTTGGAACTTAATTATTATAGTTTGCACTTGTATCGTCTGCTCTACCTTGCTGCTCAAGATGACTTGAAGTTATAATATACTCAAATGATGTATAATAATATCTAGTGATATGTATACAAAAATTGGGAATAAAACAAATAACTTTTTGTACACTCCCAATTTAATGCAATGTTGTAAGGTTACATCAATGCAAGACTTAAATGTTGTATAATAAGTTTTGAGTGGTGTATAATAATATATTTTCTCTACATTTGGTAACGTTTTTCTTTTTTTGCAGTCACACTGTGCCAGTAACAATATGCAGACTCAAGATCAACAAGCCGTTGGATGTACCGTCGCGTGGCACAAAGATTACGTTCCCTTGGTCCAGTGTTGGTATGAAACTAGTTATGTAATTTATGTTAGAACTATGTTGAAGTAACTTATCTAACCTTTTGGAATGTAAACTTATCTAGTCTTTGGGAGTATAAACTTATTGAACTTTTTGAAATGTGTTGGAATTATATGATTCTTGCTCCAGTCTTTTAGTGTGTGTTATTATGTGATTTTGATTGTTGCATTATAGTACTTATTACATGTTAAAATATTCATTATTATTATGGATGTATATCGCAGTAGTTATATTTAAATTGGCATTTATTTCTACAACGGACGATGACCGGTGTAATATACTATATTACAACGGGCAAAAGCCGCTTGTAATTTATTGGCTATTACGACGGGTTAATAACCATTGTCATAGATTCATTGCACGTGACAGAGCAAGTTATTACCACGGTCCTTTACAACAGTCATTGCCCATTGTCAAATAGTCAGAAGCTATTACGACGGTGCATATTCAGACGGGCATATGCCCGTTGTGAAATGCATATTACAACGGTTTTTGCCCATTGTAAAAGGACTGTTTTGTTGTAGTGATTTCAGTTACTACCTTTTCAACCAACCGAGGATTTCATTGAAAGTTCGTCTTTAGTTTGATTAGATGTACCCTCTCTAGCTCTCTCGGGCCAGTTTGTTGCTGATTTATTTTCAAACCAAAATCGAGATTGACAAAGCAGCTGACTTTGCTGAAAATTTAGATGATGAAAATATATTTCGTGGTAATAAAACATTTCTCCTAAGTGATGACAATAAAAGTGCTACAGAATCAGAATGCGATGATGATGTAGAATATTAATTCATAGTTGGGCATCAGTAGGGCATATGATTATTTTATTTTGTTTCCTTTTGTGGTAACAATCAAAGTTATAGGAACTATTGCGCTTCTACAAATAATATTATATGTGTTATGTAACGACGGTCGGAACAAATCCCCCTACCTTGCACGCATATGAGCTGGCACGCAACTCCCATATAACAAAAGGAATCCCTGATGTTACGTGCATACCAACCCATATTTGTACACAATTCCTTCAATATATTCCATGATGTAGGACTATTAATTCCAAACCATCATCCCTCCTTAACAACATGCGAGGCAATCCTAATAGTCTCCCCCTTGACTCACATCCTACGAGTAACTTTTGAGAGCATTGCCTTGCCCGCATGGCCCAGTCCGAACCTTCGGCTCTGATACCACTGTTATGTAACGACGGTCGGAACAAAGCCCCCTACCTTGCACGCATATGAACTGGCACACAACTCACATATAACAAAAGGAATCCCTGACATTACGTGCCTACCGACCCATAATTTTACATAATTCCTTCAATATATTCCATGATGTGGGACTATTAATTCGAAAACATCATCCCTCCTTTACAACATGCGAGGCAATCCTAACAATATGCACAAAGACTATAATTGCTATTTTATTTTTTATTCTAATTCTAACTTCTAAAATAATGGATTGACTTCACATGTATGCATATCAAAATAATTCAGTGTGGCATGTACTTTTAACTGCTATTTTCTTTTCCAACAGAAAGTAAGTTGTATTTTTGCTAAAAGCTACACTTCTAGGTACTTGAATTCACGAAGGCTTGTATTACTGATGTGTTCCCTCTTTACTCACTTTTTTTTTCACAGAATTTCTATCATGGCCGTAACGCCCCATAATTTCCTGTATATCTAAATTTAAATTTAAAATAGGTAAACTGAATATCGATTCGAATCCCTCAAAGGCCCAAGTTAAAACAAAAATTCAAACTTTAATTCAAATCTCCTCAAAACCTAGTGAACTATATATCGATTCGAATCCCTCAACAATAGGAAGCTGCCGGTACCATTTATTTCGATGCGCAATGCTCGGATTGGCCGGAATCGATGGTCAAAGGCCCGAAAAGCCGAACCCATGAAATCGGTTTGAGGGTTTTTTATTTTGAGAATGATTGGAGAAATCGAAACATGGGATCTATACAGATTTGTCAGTGGAGTCGAATTATACTGATTTGAAGGTACGGAAGTCATTGTGGTGATCGAATTTGGTGACATAAGGGTTGAAAGGCTAGTTAAGTTTCAGGCGATGCGATGAGCTCAGGACAACCAAAGGCACTAGAGTTGGGCCAGGAGGTGCGAATTTTGAGGAGGGTCGCAACGAAGGAGGTCTCGGTCGGTCTCATGGTCGGAGTTGAACGCAGCTGGGGGTAAAAAGGGGGTAGTTTTCGGTTTCTTACTGAGGAGCAGGAAATTTCATAAGGGAAGAACGACGTTGAAAGTGATGAGGTGTAAAATATTTTATATTTATTTATTAGGGTGCATTTTTTACAGGTCCCTATTAAGTTTTAAAATTAGGCTCACATCCGGTCATAGTTTATAGTATAAACCCGCCCCCTATTTTTGAATTCCCGCCTCCTTTTTTGTAGGATCCGCTTCCTACTTCCATGGTTCCGCCTCCTGCTTATTTAGTTTCGCTTCCGACATTTTCTTACAAAAAAAAAGTGTGGTGCTGGTTAAAAAAAAATCTAAAATCTGGAAATAATCCCGGAAGTCCACGGCAAGAAAAAAATAGTTGCATATATGTATGCAAGTATTGTCAATACTTACATACATATATGCAATTATTGCACAAAGGAAATTATGCTAACGTTTTGCCTACAGATATGTTGCACACATGTGTGCATATTTCGGATTTACTAGCATACTTGAATGCAAATAAAAAAATGAAATGAGTTGGAATTCTTGCAACACTGGAATACTTGCACATATAGATGCAAGAAGTTGGAATTCTTGCATAAAATTATGCATTTAACTGCATTTTCGCTATTTTTTGCTATTTTATATTTTTTTGCGTGTTTTTTGCTTTTCCTTGAGCAACTTTTTTGTCGAATGTATAATTTATTTAAATAATAATTTTCGTATTTTTTATTCATTTTTTCGCTACTTTTGAAAAATAGGGACTTTATTTATAATAAGTTTATGACCGGATGTGAGCCTAATTAAGTTTGCTTTTAGGAATGTGTGCCTAATTTTCACAATTATTGTATATATATATATATATATCGATTGTTCAAATATTGATAACTTGCACATACGAGGTCGGATTTGAGCGTGGTTTGTTGTGTTGGGATCATGGCGAAATTTCAGACGTTCTCATACTAATTTGGATGTGTTTAGAGACTGTAAAATTTTGGGCTTTGGTTGGGTGTTCGAATGACTAAAGACCCAAAGGTGAGTGAATTTCTCGCTCACAATTAAATGAATTATTCCCGTATTTATTAAATTAGATTATGAAATAAGTTTGGTTGCATGGTCGAAGTTGATTGTTGATTGATTGTCTAAAAATTTACATGCAAGCGAGTTGATGTGCAAATTTGAATTCGATAACTAGTTATTTTAATTAAATTAATTTTCTAGTAAGAATTTACCGACCTCTGTTAACCAGCGAAACTAGATAATATTTACCATTTGGATGAAATGGTTGTGATGGACATTTTGTTTTGAATTTGGTTACGGCCGTGATATCGACACCAAAGTGTTCATTGAATTTGTTAAAGCGATCATTCCAAAATAAATTATGGATTTGGAAAATTTGATTTAGATATGATTTGATTACTCAAATTCTTAATTTGTTTAAGCTGAATTTGACAATTCTCTTTTGATTTAGTCTAAATAAGAGTATTTATCGATTTTGGAAGTGTTCGAGATTTGGATTAAATATGATTTAAACCCTGTGAATTTGAAAGGTCGGATTTGAGTGTTGTTTGAAATCGAGATATGGAAATGAAGTAAACTTCATCGAAGCTGGTATATAAATTTCAAGTATTGGAATTTGGAAGAAAGAAACAATTATGGTTTTAAAATTTGTTAACTATAGATATATAAGCCTATAGTTTTGAAATAAAAAATATTATATTATATTTATTATATAAAGAATTTTTTAGTAAAGAATTTAATATATATACCTATAATATGAATAAAGTATAGTATATTATTTATTATGTAAATATTATTTTAGTAAAGCATTTAACAGATGTATATATATAGTGATTTAAATTATTTTATTTCACTTTAATTATTTTAATATATATATTCATAAAAAGGGGTTTATTTATAATTATCTATTTTCAGGCTATTAAAGACTTTGTAAATTCTTCCTAAATTGAAATTGTTCTCAATTTAAACCATTGATTCAAATTGAGATTTGAAATAGAATTATATTCTCCTTTGAATATAAATCGATTTTGAAAGGACTATGTTATTATGATTTAAAAGAATATTCTATTTTTAAATATAAATCAATTTTGAAACAATCATGATATTGATATGAAATATTATTCCATTTTGAATACGAATCAATTCTGAAATTAATATGACATACTGAAACAAAATTATACTTTATTCTGAATGTAAATCGGTTTTTTTAAAATGATTATGATATATCGATGTGAAATATATTATATTTTGAATATAGACTGGGTTGGAATATAAACAGGAAAATGAATATTGAATTTCACGAAAGGGATTAAAAGGATAACGGGGTTTATGCAAAATGGAATTAAGCAAATCTTGATTATAATTGAACCGATAATAATTTGGAAGGAGATTTAAATGGGAAATCTGAAATGATCCGTAACTATTGTTTTAAAATTGCTCTTATTACTTGGAAAGATCGGCTTTGAATGTTTGTTTGAAAACCATTCCAAGTAGTAATACGACGTTATAAAGAAATTGAAGATTTGGAAATCGATAAGTGAAGATCGAGAATCTTCGAATTGTTTGGATTGATCGCAGATATCTCATTTTGGTCGATTACCCAATACGAGATTATAAGCATGAAATTTGAATATGTTTAGAGATTTTCGGATTGTTGTTCCATTTAGACCCAGAACAGACTTGTATGGATTGTGTATCTGACCTTGAAATTGATTTCGTAGCAATGATCTCTATTAATATATATCGAATTTGTGGCAATAAATTATTCTTGTCTCTAAGACATATGAACTTAGAGGTTAGGTATTAATAGAAATCAGTGACACATCGTGAATTGTCAATGTGGCATACTAGAGTTATGAAACGAACTAGTGATAATCAAGGCTTGGCTTATTAAAGCATAGCTTTATGTATATCATGACATCATCGAACCTCACACTCCAGATTGATGGAAAACTAGCGATTAGGTAGTATACATAATCGCTAGTGAAATCAGAAGCTGCGGCGGTAGATCTACCTTGAAATATGAGGAAATAAAGTACAAACGGTGTCCGATGTATGGATGTTAACTGGGATATATACTTTGCGCTCTGTATTCGGTGTCCGTTGTCTAGATGTTAACTGGGAGGTGCTTAGGTTCATGTCCTCTAATGATCTTTCGTGCCAGGAACCATCACGTTCGAAAACCGAATAACCAATACGAGCCTTTCGATTTGTTTTCAACTATGCATCTAGGCATAGTCACTATGCTTGCTAAGGTTAATATATTTATTTGTCAAATGGCTTTCGACACTATGAACTAATAATAGTATTAAAAGTAGATTTTCACATTTGAAAGCATTTTTAGCTATCATAAGACAAAACTCGCCCATTTAGTGTGCGCTTGCATTATGTGATGTGGGACGAGCTTATGATAGGTTCATTTTTCCAAAAGTCATAACGAATTTCTATGCACGAAAAGTCAAATGGAGTAAACCCGTTCCGCGCTAGCGACGTGGTCCAGTGAATTTTCCACAACTTTTCTTGATTACTACACCTAAAACACTCATGTTATTTTGTATTTTAAATTTGATTAATATAAGAATGATTTAGTTCTGATCCGAGTTTTTTTTTGTTTCTTTTTATGCAATACACTCGGGTCAGATATGAGTTGCAGTTAGCGAAGATTTATTTGCCCTGGAGAACGAAGACGAAGATTTGGTATATACATATCTATTCTACTTACGTATTTCCCTCTACACTTTGTTCCGTTGCCTTGTTGTATATACCTGTGTATGAGTAATTCTGATAATCATTGTATATTATAGTCAAATGTATATTTTCAACTACTTTTGAACTGTTAAGTGTTTATTATATGTTATCCTTTTGCTGTGAGCTGCTATTGTTTTCTCTACATCCTTTCTTTTATATTATTTTTCCCAATAACTACTTGTATTGGAGATTCGTTTGGGTCGGCATTTGTTGATTATTGTTGATTTGAACGGTCAAAAAAAAAATCCAGGTCGTTTCACCATGGTATAAGAGCCTTGGTTTGCGAAAACCTTGGATCTGTTTGGGAATAACTCATTAGAGATAGGGTTAGAAATGCCCTAGAATAAGTTTGAGAGTATATATGAGAGAGCGTACTTGTATTTTGATATATAATGGTTTTTTATTGTGTTGATTTATTCCACTGAATATTTAAAGATTCTGGTCGATATATGGGATGCCATGGAATCGATAGGAATTTCAAAATAATCGAATAGAATGGATTAACATATTATGGTTTTGGATTATATTTCAAATATATCAAATATATTATTGGTCTTAAGTGTATATGCATTCGTTATTAGTAGGTAATAATATTAAGTTATTGTTTATTATAGTTGATTAAATAATAAATCTAATGAGGAAAATTAAATGGTTTGGGGAAAATTTGAAAATTAAACATAATTGTTTGCAAAATATATTTTACTAATAAAATGGAAATGAACTTAGGAACTCGATTCTGGTGCTTTTGAAAATAGATTTGCCAAAATTTTGAAATAATATCATATTATAAGAAGTACTTCTAGAAATACTTTCCAAGGATTTTAAACAAAATAAATGCGGAATCCCTTCTTGGACCCTAGAATAACTTCGGAAGTGAGTGCACGTATTACCAATGCTTATTTTGAAGAGTCTGAGTGGGGGAGACCACTCTGTGATTTTAATTTGTTTTGACAATGGGTCTTGGAATTTAATTTTTTTATGGTATAATTTTCTATATATAATGGTACAAGTATAGATTATTCAAGTTCCAAATCAAAATAAACCAAAAATCGGGATCTTTAAGTTCTCTGCTAATTAATTTTTTTAATTATGAACTAAAACTAAATTAAGATGTGAAATGGAAATTTAGTTTAGTCGTGCTAAGTGAATTGAATTAAAAGTGAACCTGTATCAGTAGAAACTTTATGTTTTGAAAGTAATTTGGAAATGACTGGGGAATGAAAATTTAAACTCATTGAGTTGTGGATATTGAGTGAGACAAAGGTTAAGTTAGGAAAATTAAATAAAGTCGATGGTGTATTGGAGAAAATGGAATGGGTTATCTAAATCATAATAATCAACATTAATTCATGATTATAGATTTAGAATTCAACCAAATAGAACGAGGAAATGAAATAAATTAGGAACTGGAAATATGAAATAAGGATATAGGAAATTTAAACCTAAAGTTTAAATTGATAAAATGAGAATGTGGAAAAATTTGGATTTTAGTGGATTTAATTAGGTTAAATGAATTAGAATAAATGGAAGCAAACTCAAGGAAATTTATATTGCTCGATTTAGAGACAAATATAAATGAATGAAAATGAGGTGAGTATTGAACTTAAATAATTAGAATAAATAAAAAAAAATCAGAATTAATTTAAAGGAATGGCTAATCGAATATGAATAAATGGAATGACATTCAATTTTATAAGGATGAAGTAAATTGGAATATATTTAAGCAATAAAAAGGAAAACCATAATATGAACATGGTGGAGCGATAATAAATTTTAATGGTTAAGCTTTGCTAAGGGTTGGAATTGGAGAATTTGAAACTTAGAAAATTAAATGTAACGCAAATTTGTCAATTATAAAATATGCAACACGAGCTGAAGCAAAATGACCATAATTTTTGAATGGATGACCGGAATTCGATGATTCCAGACTTTTTGTAAACTTTAGAAACTGAAAAAAAAAACTTCTGTTAATAGTGCTTTGTCATTTTTTCATGTTTATTAGGTTGAAATCCGAGCATTAGTCGTAGTCCTATGCGCAGAAAATAAAAACCTGAAGTGTTGATCAAAATTTTTTTGACCATAACTTCCAAACGGATCGTCGAATTTTGATGTGCTTGTACAATTCAGAAAGCTCAAGATCTGAACTAAAGCTTTTCTTCAATATGCTTTGTAAAATTTTAATGTTTAGAGGGCCGAAAAATGGGTTGAACAATTCAGGCCTGCATTTTATTTGTTTGGGCTGAAGCGTTTGCTTCCGCTAAAATGATCGTAACTTTTGAACAGATTATCCAAATTCGACGAATCTGGACAATCCAGAATGCCTGAAACGAATGCAACAACTTTTTCCTAGTGTGTTTTTGGCAAATTCCATCATTTGAGTGGTGATAAATTTCGATTTGTTCGCTGGCATGTAGCTAATATGTTGATTTTGTAGTTGAAATGGTTAATATATGTGGTGCAAGTTGTGCATAATTGTTATATATTGTATATATGTTTGATTCTTATGTATGTTTGAGTATGTAGCAGTTGTCAGTAATTTGTGCTATGCTTTGGAGCATGCTTTGCGCTAAATGCTAAATCGCTAAATAAATAAATTTGCAAATAACGCTAAAGAAAGTACGTATTTGTCTTATATAGTTTTGTGGTTATATATATATATATATATATATATATATATATATATATATATATATTGTCTTTCCCATTATTGGGATGCCTCATCATGTGATGGGATGTATATTTGAATTTATGTGTATGTGATTTTTTCGGACCTCTCCGTATAGAGGAGATGCTGCTGAAATTTTCTGTGAATGCGGGGTTAGAAAATTTATGAGATTTTATGAATCAATAACTTATTTTGTAAATGCTATTTTATAAGTTATGGATTTGAAAGTATATGTGCTCATACCTCATTTCGTTCGCTTTTTGAGGATGAAAAGATTTGAGTGGGGGAGAATGCAACACCCCATAATTTTCTGTATATCTAAATTTAGATTTAAAATAGGTAAACTGAATAACACTGGTTAAAAATCAAATTTTGTTGATTTTAATAATGATGGTGGTTGAATTGAGTATAAATAGGTTTAAATTGAGTTTATATTTACAAATGTTGTAACTGGGAATTTAATATTTAAATAATTAAATAATTTTGAGTTTTTAAGATAAAGAATGGAATTCAAAATTTAATTTGGTAAATGTTGGAAGTTTGAATTTAATATTAGAAGATAAATCGAGTTCATTTATCTGAAATTGTAATTCAAATTTAAATTCGAAATAATCAAATTTGGGAACTTAAGACTTCTGAAATCGATTTATAAAATTTATTTAAGTTACTTTTGGGTTAAAATGGAATTCAATAAATATTTAAATTAAATTAAAACAGTTAAACGAATAAATGAATAATTAATTAATTAATTAACTGCAAAATTTAGCTATTTTGGCAACTATCTCGGAATTCGATGTAGCCAGTACCATCGGATCCGGAATGGTGAATTATTGCAGAGTTTCAAATTTCGTAACAATCCGAAATGTCATTTGATCGTACGGAACAAAACATGAAAGGAATCAATTTAAATGGATAACGCTCATTTCTCATATTGGACCTTCCATATAAATGCCAATAAATTTTATTTCCACCCCATCAGCCCGTTATCCATTATACGTATAGATTTTTCCTCTGAAGGCCAAAAACAAACTTTCAAACCCTAGTTCAGACAAAAATTCAAAATTTAAATTCAAATCTCCTCAAAACCTAGCAAATTATATAATGAAAGCCCTCAACGATACGAAGCTGCCGGCATCATTTATTTCGACGTGCAGTGCTCGGATTGGTCTGAATCGATGGTCAAAGGCCCGAAAACGTAGAACCCATGAAATCAGCTTGTGGGTTTTCGATTTTGGGATTAACTGGAGAAATCGACACATGGTATTATAGAGATTCATCAATGGAGTCGAAATATATTGATTTGAAGGTACGAAATTCGTGGTGATCGAATTTGGTGATACAAGGGTTGAAATGCCGATTAGGGTTCAGGCTGTTGGATCTAGATAAACCCTAGAGGGGGAGGGGGAGGGTGAATTGGTTTATTACAGTTTATCGGATAATTAAAAATTAATCGTAGCACAGATAATTGTAGAGTAAATAAATGCGGAAAATAAATAGCACACAGAGATACCCAGCTTCGGCAAATCTTGCCTACTGCTCCATTCCTAAGGTTTCTACTAGGTGTTAAAACAAATCCCGCATACAAGACCATGTACACTCGCAATCCCTACTCCTACTCTAACCCTACACTCAAAACCCTACACTTACCGATATCCCCTCGATCAAATTTCCCCGAATTACAACCCTGTAATCCGTAACCCAGATTTTACAGACTCTGAAACTGGCAGTCAACACCCTGACTGATATCCTAGACTTTACAGATCTAGACACTATTTGAATTCGGTTTACAAAACAAAAACAAAACACAATACAAAATTAAAAACAAAAACAAATGGAAACCCTTGTTTTAGAATAAACTAAAGGAGATTAAATAAGAGGGGTTATCCCCTTTTTGAGTCATGGCTAAGTTAAATGGGAAAAGGTCGGCCCCTTTGTTTTGCGTTGCACCACTTCGCTTTCTTTGTCCTGATCTATCTGCCTTTGACAATGGCGGTTGGGAAATGAAAAGGAAACTAGGTTTTTCCTCTCTGAATATTCAATTCACGATGCTGGATAGATTTATCTCGAAATCTCTGATGCTCGAATACTATGTTCTCCTTTCTCGATTGATTTGCAACACTGATAGCTCGCGATCAAAACCCTAGAAATTGTAAGCTCTCTGAATTTCACTCTTTGGTTGCTTGATTGATTTTTCTTGGTTTCGAACTATCTTGCCTGTGATGAAAACGGTGATACATCTAAGATTTTGTAATACTATAATTACTCTCTGATTTCACGTGTAATTGACTTGATTTGAATCCTTGTGTGATTTGGATGCTTTCCCCTTTTGACATTCTTCGATTGAAATTGGAATGCACGATTTCCTTGATGAATCCAGACATGAATCTGGTGTTTGGTGAATCTTCAAATATAATCTGCACCTTGTGAATTATTTGCATGATTTATGAAATGCGAGTAGCACCTAGAAAATCTGTTATCTGTCCCTTAAAGAAAAATGAGCAAACTTGGAATGTTTTTTAAAAGGATATTGATTTCCTTTTGCATGATTGATGAATTGCCAAGAATGTGTTGTTCAAAACTGGAAACAGACTCCTGGGATTTGTAATTTGATTTCCAAATCTGGAAACTCATATTGACCTTGCCACAACCATGTTTCATGATATATTTTATTTTAGGGAATTCTTTGAATGCTTTTCACTTTTGCTTTGCTCGAATGAATTTGATTTCTTGACTTTAAATGTTGCTCAAATATTGTTTATGTCATTTCTAGAAATGTAATCAGTGATTTCATGCGTTAAATGAATTTGGGTGATTTTAAATCTTGATTCACTGCTCTGTAATTTTCTGGATAAATTCTTTCCCAAAAAAAAAACCTCTCTTTGCCAAAACAAAAGCTTTTTCCCATCACATTCTTGCCGATAAACTCTTCAATTGTTTCATGCTTGCCAGAACATGAATGTATGATTTCCAAAAAAAATGCCAATTACTGGAAATATTTGTATGCTTGACATCTATTTGTGCTTGTCCCTGAATTTGCTACCATGTTGTTTGATGTACTATTTTGGTGACAGCCTTGTTTCAGATATGTACTTCTTGCATAAACTTGAATGTTTTAACCTGTTGTCCACTGTGTTCACCATAAACTGCGCCGTGTTTATTGTATATTCACCCATGCACTTGGTCATACTGTTTGGTTCTTGTTGTACCATGAGCTCGACCACTTTAGCTGTTGCCTTGAGTTTTGCTGGTTTGAACTCACACTATATAGACTGATCTGGACCTTCATGTTGCACTCATTGCTGTTTGATGCATGCACTTGGCTATCTACTTGTAATGTTGCACTCCTGTTTTGGCTTTGTCCATGAGATAAAGCTATGTATCACTATGATCATAAAACGCTCCATGAAAACTGCTACTGTACATGCATCCGTGTTTCACCCATGCTTGAAACATTTATACACCATGCTGCTTGTCCATTTTAACCTGTATTGATGCTTTCAGTTTTACTCTAATGATGTTTCTGAAACACTTTTGCACTGCATGTTATGTTTGAAAAACTTGTGATTTCCTGTGTATTGCTTTATGCCATTCCAGTGAATGTATAGCCTAGTTAAAGGTGTTGATCATTCACCATACACCATGCATGCTTGAAATTTTCCTGCTGCTACATTAGTTGTGAACATCCATTACCAATTTGTAATTCTGCTGAGTACTTGCTATGATATTCTTTGAACTGAGATGCACACTGATTTGCAGACTTTTGTGTTGACCTGACCACCATGTTTACATTGATGCACATGCTTGTTCATTTGCATGTATATGACCATGCTCGACCATTCTAGTTCCATGTATTTGCTGTCACAACCATTTATGTTGCTTGCTAACTTGACTTGGCCTTGTGCTCAACACTTTGTCCATATATTCATGGCTGTTTGAGTTAGAACTTCTTCATGTACTGAGTGGTTATATATATATATATATATATATATATATATATATATATATATATATATATATATATATATTTATGAGATGTATAGACTGAGTGTTGTATTGATGTGCTGTGTAACAAAAGAAATTGTATATGAAAGAATTTTATTTCAGTGAATTACAATGTTGAGCAAATAGCAGAGTTGTAAATCTGTACTGTTAATTATTAAAATAAAGTATTATATTTAAATAAAATACTGTGTGAATATTTGAATTTCTGTACAGTCGTAATTTCTGTATAGTCATATTCTATTTAAATATAAATATTATATTCCAGTCTGTGATAAATATATGAAATAGTACATCAACAAACACATTTAAAATAATATATATTTGGTTGTTATCATCAAACAGAAATCATATAATTGTGTATACAACACCGTTATATACAACAATCTCCCTCTTTTGATGATGACAAACAAATATAAGATTTTGAGCATAAATGTGTTTAAAAAAAATGAAATATATATTACTCCCCCTATTTGAATGCTCCCCCTACAGCATAAAGCTCCCCCTATAACTGTCCATGAGTGAAATGGATAAATTTTCAAAAATAAAAATATTCATAAAATATTTTACTCATAAATCAAAATCTCAACCCATTCTCCCCATTTTGTTATCATCAAAAGGATATAGAATTTAAAATATAGATGAACAGTGACTAACAAATACAATATCAGCATAAGAGGAAGACCAATAACCATAAATTTCAATCAGTTAAAAAAAATCATAATAAACTAAGAACTAGTGGCATATTTCACATTGTAGAGAATGACGGATATACAATGAGTTTTATAAAAATGAGGAGAGTTATAAAAATATGAATTTCAATTATTTTCAAAAGATTTTATAAAAATGAAGTTCAAAAACAGTGACGGATTTGGACTATAATTAATAATTCAATTTAAGTGACAAAATCAGATAGTCTCAAATCCCAGTAGTTATCACTCAACAAATCATAATACGTCATAAAATATTAACACATTTCATAGATTAGAAAATGGATTGATAAACTGATTTTTATACACCAAGGAGAATTTCATATTAATTTTAATTAATAGCATTTTTTATTTTCATTTTTATTTAAGAGCACAATGACCACGCATAATCAGAGCTTGGATTTTTAAATGAGGTCAGTCGCAGCTTAAATTATAAGTTGTCTCTTAACCATACATGACCAGAGCTTGGATTTTTAAATGAGGTTAGAGACACACTTATATATTAATTATATATATTTATACTGTTTATCTTAAAATAGAGAAACTCCTCAGTATATACAACCAATATGAATGATAGAAATGTGACAGGTATAGAAATGGACTGTGAAATAAATTTCTAAATTAATTATATTATGAAATATGCTAGATTGCACTGGGATTATTGAAAATTTTCAATTATCACTAATTCTGAATAATAACATAGCCACAATTCCATCACAAATATTTTCACTGTTTATTCAAGATGATTTAAAAATATCAAACTCTCCACATTAATATAGAGTTATCATGAATGGCAGAAAGACGATAAATAAAGGAGGTGGTCGTGAATTAATTCCCAATTCAAAGATATTATAATAAATGTTTAACCATCATGAAAATCTAAATGAAATCTCCTCTTTTTGTGAGATATACTGCAGTAACAATTCATCACAATTTCAAAATCTAATACTAATTTTGATGAATTATAAATACAGTTCAAATTGGATATTGATTTCAATTTCTGAATGAATAATCAATAAATAATTTTAAAAGTGAAAATCAATTACAAGTGGGATATTAAGAGCTATACAGGACAAGAGGGATAAGACAAATATATACGTAAAAAATTCAGCACTTCTTATACCAATTGGTGTCTCTATTAACAAATCTTAATCACAAAGCCTAAATAGACAGAATTAACAAATTCGCACATTTTTCGAAGCTGCAGACAAGAACAAGCAGTTATTTGAAACAGTATCAGAGCAGCACAGAAAACAATATCACAGCCGACTTGTCAGAGGATGGTCCCATAAGATCATTCATGATACAAGATTAGAAATATCGTTTATTTGAAATCATTTGAGGAATATAAAAAATTCTAGATTCAATGAATCGATCACACCAAATTATTAGTTTCACTTTCATGATATGTGTGTGATTCAGTAAATCAATAATTTCAAATGATTTTAAGCAAAAAAATATTTAAATCAAATCATCATGAAATAACAGTGATTTTCAAAGACCATTTTTCAAAAGAAATTTTCAATATATTTCTGACAAGAATAAGAGAAATTTCAGATCATTTACATCTAGTTTGAGAGGTATTCATGATCTAGAAAATTTAGAAAATAATTTATTTGAAATCACTTGAATCAATGTCAGGTTTTGAGATATAATGAATTATTCACACAAAATTGATAATTTCAAATTTAAGTGGTGTGTGATATTCAAAATATCTAGAATTTCAGATGATTTCAAACAAATAAATTTCAACGATAATAATCATGAATGAAGGTGAAATCCAGGATGCATCACTGTGATTCAAGCCAATCAGAAAATCAATGAAATTATCCTGAATGATAAGAAGCAGTGTACTGCAATGAGTATACTATTTTAAGCATTTCCAAAATGAATTGGAAGAAACTCAAAACAACATAAGTGTGTGAAATTTCATTAATTATTCAGATCTTCAAAAAATTTAGAATTCAAAATAGCAGTGTTCAAGATATGATATTAATGCTTCAGCACTGTTAAGAATTCAGAAATAAAAAAATTAAACTTCAAAACAGTTGTAAATAATTACAGATTTAAATTCAAGATCTGGAAATGGTTAAAAACATCAGAGTTTTATTCAATCGGAACGAATTTCCAGAAAATCATGAATTCTGCAATTTGAAGTTAAGAAAACACAGAATAAGAAGAATATGGCAGTGTCAATTCAAAATTAGAAAATAAAAAGACAATAAACAGAAAGGATAGAAGGAGGAATAAACATAGAAAAATGAAAACAAAGAATATTTACAGAGATGAGTTTAGAGATCATACCAAACTTCAGTGTAAGCAAAATAAATCTCTAACTCAGCAAATCTTGGCTAAAGGAACTGTGAATGATATAGAAGTATAGACTGCCTTGCTTCATATTTATTTTTGCACAGCAGTTCCTCAGCCTCCTCTGGTACCTAATAGTTTAGGGAATTGAGTTGTCTAACAAAATTAGTAAAACCACTCACAGTTATGTTAGCATCTTTTGGTATCCAAATCTGTTTGTATAACAACTCATTCAAATCTATTTTTGTGCCTTTAGGAACCCAAACTTGATTAGTTATTCCAAAAAACATTTTATTTCTTTTTGGGGTCCACAACTGTTCAACTGGATTGTTATCAAACCAATTGTTGTCTCGTTTGTTATTTAAAAACCTTTTGGAATTTTCAAAATTCAAATTTTTAGAAAGACCCTTTTTGAAGCAATTTAAAGGATTTTTAAAATCACAAGAATTCTTTTTTTATCAATCATTTGTTTTCCAAAAACCGAGACCATTCCTATTACCATAAGAAACTTGTTTTTTCAACAGCATATTCAAAGATTTTTCTCCGGTAGAAAAACGTTTCAAACTCAACTCAAGACTATTAATTTTTGATTTCAAAAGATCATTCCCAATTAAAAGCTTGTTAGTTTTGATTTTAGACTCAGAAATTTTAGTATCAAACTGTTTTTGTTTTTCAATCTCACAAATCTTGAAATTCTTAATTTCATTTTCAAGCTCTTTTAAAATCAAATCTGTTTTCAACAAACTTTGATTTTCAAAAATCTTATGTTTGAAAATAATATTATCCAACTCCTTTTCCAAAGAATCATTTTTATAAATTAGCTCATCTTCATTTTATTTTAAAATGATAATTTCTTCTTCTAAATTCTGAAGATTTTTATTAAGATGGGTTAAATCATTTTTCAAATTGAAACAATTCTTAGAGTCGGAGTTTTCATGTTTTAATTTCAACATATCATTTTTGTTAATCAAAACACGATTTTCAGATCTCAGAAGTTTGTTTTTTTGTTGGAGACGATTGACAGTTTTGGTTAAATTATTACAGAGAGAAAACAATTTTTCATAAGAAAAATCTCCATCGTTTGAATCATCATTAATGGCTCCAGTTAAGCACACATCTGAATCTGAGTTGGAATTTGGGGGTTTTGAGCAGCTGTTAGATTTTCAATACAGTGTGTTGAGAGTTTTCCAGATATCCTCTGCATTTAAACAATGGGAGATAAATTTTAATTGACAATTATCAAGATAGGAATAAATAATATGCATGACGCAAGCATTTAAGACCTTATTCCTCTTGTCTAACAAGTCTCCCATATTTGCAATAATATTCCAATATTCAGAATTAACAGATTTTAAATATAATTCAAAATTTGATTTCCAAATTTGAAAATCTGTTCCATTGAAAATAAATGGAATATCACTGGACTGACTCTCAAAAGACTGACAGCAAGGGGAAAACAAGATTCTAGAGTTAATCAAAAACCAAGCTCTGAAACCAATTGTTGGATCTAGATTAACCCTAGCGGGTGAGGGGGGGTGAATAGGGTTTATTACAGTTTATTGGATAATTAAAAATTAATCGCAACACAGATAATTGCAGAGTAAATAAATGCGGAAAATAAATAACACACAGAGATACCCAATTTCGGCAAATCTTGCCTACTGCTCCATTCCTAAGGTTTCTACTAGGTGTTAAAACAGATCCCGCATACAAGACCATGTACACTCGCAATCCCTACTCCTATTCTAACCCTACGCTCAAAACCCTAGACTGGCAGATATCGCCTCAATTAGATTTCCCCGAATTACAACCCTGTAATCCATAACCCAGATTTTACAGATTTTGAAACTGACAGTCAACACCCTGGCTGATTTCCTAGACTTTACAGATCTAGACACTGTTTGAATTCGGTATAGAAAACAAAAACAAAAACAATACCAAATTAAAAACAAGAACAAATGGAAACACTTGCTTTAGAATAAACTAAAGGAAATTAAATAAGAGGGGTCATCCCCTTTTTGAGTCATGGCTAAGTCAAATGGGAAAAGGCCGGCCCCTTTGTTTTGCGTTGCACCACTTCGCTTTCTTTGTCCTGATCTATCTGCCTTTGACAATGGCGGTTGGGAAATGAAAAGGAAACTAGGGTTTTCCTCTCTGAATCTTCAATTCACGATGCTGGATAGATTTATCTCAAAATCTCTGATGCTCGAATACTATGTTCACCTTTCTCGATTGATTTGCAACACTGATAGCTCGCGATCAAAACCCTAGAAATTGTAAGCTCTCTGAATTTCACTCTTTGGTTGCTTAATTGATTTTTCTTGGTTTCGATTTATCTTTCCTGTGATGAAAACGGTGATACATATAAGATTTTATAATCCTATAATTACTCTCTAATTTCACGTGTAATTGACTTGATTTGATTCCTTGTGTGATTTTGATGCTTCCCCTTTTGACATTCTTCGATTGAAATTGGAATGCGTGATTTCCTTAATGAATCCAGACATGAATCTTGTGTTTGGTGAATCTTTAAATATAATCTTCCCCTTGTGAATTATTTGTGTGATTTATGAAATGCTATTTGCCCCTAGAAAATCGGTTGTCTGTCCCTTAAAGAAAAATGTGCAAACCTGGAATTATTTTTTGAAAGGATATTGATTTCCTTTTGCATGATTTATGCATTGCCAAGAATGTGTTGTTCAAAACTGGAAGCAGACTCCTAGGATTTGTAATTTGATTTCCAAATATGGAAACTCATATTGACCTTGCCACAACCATGTTTCATGATATATTTTATTTCAGGGAATTCTTTGAATGCTTTTCACTTTTGCTTTGCTCGAATGAATTTGATTCATGACTTTAAATGTTGCTCAAATATTGTTTATGTCATTTCTGGAAATGCGATCAATGATTTCATGCCTAAAATTAATTTGGTTGATTTAAAAATCTTGATTCACTACTCTGTAATTTTTTGGATAAATTATTTCCAAAAAAAACTTCTCTTTGCCAAAACAAAAGCTTTTTCCAATCACATACTTGCCGATAAACTGTCGACTTGTTTCATGCTTGCCAAAACATGAATGTATGATTTCCAAAAAAAAATTGCCAATTACTGGAAATATTTGTATGCATGCCATCCATTTGTGCTTATCCCTGAATTTGCTACCATGTTGTTTGATGTACTGTTTTGGTGACACCCTTGTTTCACATATGTAATTCCTGCATAAACTTGAATGTTTTAACCTGTTGTCCACTGTGTTCACCATAAACTGCGCTGTGTTTATTGTATATCCACCCATGCACTTGTTCATACTGTTTGGTTCTTGTTGTACCATGAGCTCGACCACTTTAGCTGCTGCCTTGAGTTTTGCTGGTTTGTACTCACACTGTATAGACTGATCTGGACCTTAATGTTGCAATCATTGCTGCTTGATTCATGCACTTGGCTATCTACTTGTAATGCTGCACTCCTGCTTTGGCTTTGTCCATGAGATAAAGCTATGTATCACTATGATCATTAAACGCTCCATGAAAACTGCTACTGTACATGCATCCCTGTTTCACCCATGCTTGAAACATTAATATACCATGTTGCTTGTCCATTTTAACTTGTATTGTTGTATTGATGCTTTCAGTTTTACTCGAATGGTGTTTCTGAAACACTTTTGCACTACATGTTCTGTTTGAAAAACTTGTGATTTCCTGTGTATTGCTTTATGCCATTCAAGTGAATGTATAGCCCAGTTAAAGGTGTTGATCATTCACCATACACCATGCATGCTTGAAATGTTCCTGCTGCTTTAGTTGTGAACATCCATTACCAATTTGTAATTCTGCTGAGTACTTGCTATGATATTCTTTGAACTGAGATGCACACTGATTTGCAAACTTCTATGTTGACCTGACCACCATGTTTACATTGATGCACACATGCTTCTTCATTTGCATGTATAAGACCATGCTCGACCATTTTGTTTCCATGTATTTGCTGTCACAACCATTTATGTTGCTTGCTGACTTGACTCGGCCTTGTGCTCGACACTTTGTCCATATGTTCGTGGCTGTTTGTGTTAGAACTTCTTCATGTACTGAGTGGTTATATATATATGAGATGTATAGCCTGAGTGTTGTATTGATGTGCTGCGTAACAAAAGAAATTGTATATGAAAGAATTTTATTTTAGTGAATTACAATGTTGAGCAAATAGTGGAGTTATAAATTTGTACTGTTAATTATTCAAATAAAATATTATATTTAAATAAAATACTGTGTGAATATTTGAATTTCAATAAAGTCGTAATTTCTCTATAGTCGTATTCTATTTAAATATAAATATTATATTCCAGTCTGTGATAAATATATGAAACAGTGTAGCAACAAACACATTTAAAATAATATATATTTGGTTGTTATTGTAATGACCCAAATTTCCGTAACATCAGAGTTGACTATATACATCATACGTCCAACCCAAATATCAAGAAAATACGAAACATTTTTTTTAGAAGAAAGAGATAAAAGAAGAACCGTAATAACAACACAGAATCTCACATCGCAGCGGAACAAAATATAATATATCATAACTTTTGAAATACAAAATTTCACTGTATAATATACACTTATCAGAGTACAACACTTACAACACAACAGAACAACACTATGACTAGATAACGCTGAAGCCTCCTGCTCCAAGCTCCTTCAGATATATCTGAAAAATCCTGAACTACTTGACTGCCCGTACAAATTTAGGCACCCAAGAGTTTAGGTAGAACAAAGCAAATAAACTCCGGGTCAGTCATGGACTGGTATGAGTAAACAGTTTTAAAACAGTTTCAGAAAACTAAATAATATCTCATAAGACCACACCGTATAACACGGAACGGGTTTTTCCCTTATGAGAATCCAAAATTTGATTTAACTTTATATCAAAACTCTTTTGATATTATAATAGTGTCTAAATCAAGTAAATAACAATCTAGTGGAACGTTTGCATCTCACGTTCCATATATATAATATACAATCAAAACCGCAAGCCCGTATTGGGTAATGGATTTCCAACTATGACAAGGTATGGAACCACCTTCCGCTGGTATATCTCTAGAGGAGAATACACCGAGTTCAACAAGAACATCTTGCAACTCAGCCACACATGACCGACCACTCATTTGGCTTGAGTGTATCAAATGTATATCACCAACGGTTGGGATCAGCAACCGTTTCCCGAATGGGACAACATCGACAATAGATTTTTGGAAGTAAATGAAACTCTAGATCAGGTGATTATACACCCTAATAGGTGCGACCTACATAGCCATGCTACATGCCCGATTTCTGTCATTTACCGATTTGATGAGGCTTGAGGTTACGCCTTATCATCACATCAGATTCACTTCGAATGTCACATCGTCAGATCCATCGAAAATCACAAACTGATGTCTACAGCAGTACATTATGTGTTAGCTAAAAAAAGTTTCCTTCTCCGCTTCCACTCTTGGTACGGTTGAAGAAATCAATGTACGTGACCTTTCTGGAAATACTCTGTCAGACATTCATCCATACAAGTCACCCAGGAATAGGATAAACTGAAGGCACAATTTCTGTAAATAGAAAAAAAAGTCCTTGCACTCTACTCCGTCTTCGATTACCTTTATATAATCTGATTCGCAACGCTACTGCCAATACGGAGTGGTTCTTCGGATAATAATCCAACCGGTTTCTCCATATTGACAACGATGGTCAAAACTTCGATAGTCTGTGATTTAGCTATCGAATAAAAACAAGTGTTTTCGATAGTCGATGATTTAACTATCGAAGAAAACAAGTGTTTATCCAATTATCAAACAACCAATGAGCCCTTAATTAACATTCCATTAATTAAATCACTTTTCTATTTCTTTATCAATGTTTGTTAACCAAATATTTTCAATAACCATATTGACCTTTCTTTATTTTCTATACTTAGGAAATATTTATTATTCTATTTCCAAGCTTACATTTATTTGGGTTAAAACGGATGTTGTATAAAACAATGTTACGACAACCCAAATACTATATTCAACTACTCTTATTCAACATTGATCTTCGAGCCTGAAATCTTACTATTTATTTGTTAACATTGAAATTAATCAAGTTGGGGTATAACTACCTCTCAGACCTTGACTGAATAATATTTATAACGTCAGAACAGATAAGACTACTTACTTGAATAATCAATACCAATACAACTACTTCTTCACTTTTAAACACGTACACTTTCTCTTTCTATTCTTACTAGATTTTATTCTTATCCTTCCTTTTTGATTATACTAATCTATTTCTAAGTTCGTTTTCTTATCGACTTCTATATATATCGATACGTTGATTTCTAACTATCAAATTATCTTAAAAATATTCTATCTCCTTAAATTCCCGGAAAAATTCGCCATAACCTCCTTTGTACCGGGAGCTTTGGGAAAATCCCCAAACTTCCACACAGACCTTCTTCAATCAAAAGAAATGGAAAAGCCAAGCGGCTAGCCGATACGGCACATAAAATCTCATATATGAATTAACTACGTACCTTTTTGTCGGGCAATCAATATATATACCTTCTAACACTTTATTCCAAACCTGTCTCCTGTATATTTATACCTGTCCAATCTATTTTAACTATACCAATCGTTTTAACTCAATTTGTTAATTAAATCTGTTACTTAACTTTTCAGTCTATTTCACCTTCATATTTGAACATGACATGTTCAAATATACTTTAACTGCGTATTAACAAATTCTAATTATACTCATACTCCCGTTTCCTTATCGACTTCTTATTCAAATTCCAATTCAATTCTATTTGAATTCTCCTTTCAAATACTATATTCAAATGTATTTGCATTCTCTTATCAAATACTATATTCAAATCTATTTGCATTCTCTTATCAAATAGTATATTCAAATCTATTTGCATTCTCTTATCAAATACTATATTCAAATCTATTGGCATTCTCTTTTCAAATACTATATTCAAATCTATTTGAATTCTATGCATTATTTATAAATAACGTTTATAACTTCACTTAAAATCCCACACTATATATTTATAAACAAAGTTTATAAATTCAATTCAAATCCCACCTTTTCGTTTATAAACAGAGTTTATAAATTCAATTCAAATCCCACCTTTTCATTTATAAACAGAGTTTATAAATTCAATTCAAATCCCACCTTTTCATTTATAAACAGAGTTTATAAATTTCATACTTGTTTTATATATTCAAACAAGTTAATATTTTCCCTAGTTCATTAAAAATTCAAATTCTATTTATAAAAATAGAGTCTCCTTTTTAAAATCTCAAATACCCTTTTCGATATTTTTATAAATCAATATTCAAGCCCCAGGGATATTTTAAACAATCAAATCAACCAATTTCAATCGTTTGATTTTTTTAACACATCATATATGAATATATATGAAATCAAACAAACAACAACAAATAATATATTTTCGAGGAATCCAGTTGGATTCCTCCAACCTGTTTTCCTGCATCCACAGACGTTAGTCAACATAGTAATACCCATCCTGCTTCGAGGCACGATATCGCGGTATAGAAGGTCATCCACTAATCTCAGTATGGGGCGTATAGGGTAATCATCCGCTATGAAACCGCGGGCATCCGCTAATGATACTGCGGGAATCCAACCAATCATCAACCCAAAATATATATAATAGTCAACCTAAATAACTATATATATTTAAATCAACCAAACAGCATTCAAACAAGCATAACAATTATTTTTAACATCTAGAAATAATTCTAATTAAATGGTGAGTGAGGTTAACTCACCAATGTTTTTGTCGAATACCCAGTTTAAATTCCATATTTTCGTATCCATGAATTTTCTCGAATAATTTCATCGTACATCTGTGATTATAACATTTTAAATTATCGATCACTATTGTAAATTTAAACAAACTATTCAACTAAATCATTCGACTAATCTAATAAAAAAAGACCTTAACTAAATTAAATATAACTCATTTACCTTAATCCTCTTCAACAATTTTCCCTTTTAACCTGCCTTCCTATGAACATTCGAACACTTGCTATGCACTTAAACCGATCTTCACTATCACCTCTATCATCAACTAACTTCAAATCCGTCCATACCATTTGCACTCTCAACCTCGTACCACTAAATTCCCTGCTTTTATCTGACAAACAGGAACCTGCCCCTCCCTTCTCACTGTCATCTCGTCGTCCATAAAACCCCAACATTCACTACCGAGTTCATCGATTTACCCTGCTCCAGCGTCGCCTTCTGCTGACATTACAACCCCCTTCACTACATCGTGCCTCCTAGCCTCCTTCGAAAACGCTACCAACCTCGTACCCGAAGGCCTACAGAGATCGCGGTGGACCAATCCCGCTCTGCACTCCTCCGTTCCCTAAATCGAACTCACCCAGGATCGCGATATCTTTTTCGAGCCTCGAACCCGACCCTGTATACTCCTCCAGTCACCGCGATTCCATCTCAGTTCGAAACCCTCCTTTACTGCATCGTGGCTCCCTAGGCTTCGATGAAAGAAGGTTTGCATTTGAGAAGGAAAGTGGGTTTCCTCTCTTTTGTCTTCGATTTGCAGAACGGTTTCGAATTAATTAAAAGAGGGGATTCGGTTTTGATGGTGAGGAAGGATTTGTGAAGGAGTTTGGTTTTAAAGCAGAAATGGAAAAAAGAATTCGTGGTGTATAATTTAAGGAGGCATGGCCTTCTCTTCTCCATGTATTTCTATGGTTCAAAAGAGAAGATGTGTTCCCTTTTCACCCTTTTATTTTCTATATTTATATATATTTTTTGATTTTACCGATATCAGTAAGTTCACAACACTCCGTGGTCCTGAACTCCGCTCTAAACCCAACAACTGAAAATTTTAGGGTAATACTACCGTTCTGGACATACTGGAACGAGTTACATTGTCTAATTATATCATCTGAATAAAATATTAGTTTAAACTTAGATAAATTAATTTCAAAAAAATTAATTTCTTCGATAATAAATAAATATTATTTCTCCAATTCAAACAGAATTTTCTATTGATCATTCTGAACGGTTTTTAACTCAGTTTTTACTTCGAATTGAATTAACTTTGTATTACGATAATTTAATATATTCGATATTAAATCGAAATTGATTATTAAATTAATAACTTTAATATAAATATTTATTTATATTATCCAATTCAATATTTAAATCAATATTAAATATTTAAAATTAACCCATAAGGATCCGGGTCATTACAATCTTCCCTACTAAAAATAATTTCGTCCTCGAAATTGCTAAGGTAGAAAAAGTGCTACAAACCCATTATTTTTTTCAAACTTTTTTTTATTTTACTCAACATTCCAAATTTCCTTACGTAACTCTCTTTTGAATAAATCCCTATTCGATAACTCCTCCCTTCGAATAACTATATTCGATAATCTCTCTTTCGAATAACTAGATTCAAAAACCTTTTTTTCGAATAAACTATATTCGATTATCTCTATTCAATTCTATTCGAATAACTAATATTCGATTAACTCCTTTAATTTTATTCGAATAACTAATATTCGATAACTCCATTCGCTTGACTCTAGATCGCAGCGATCACAATGGTTATGTCTGATTCCCTCAGGAAACATCCGATCGCCCTAGGCTATCTGCAGCCCTGCGAATTATGCTATCAGTCGTACGAAATGTCAACTTATCCTGAGTAACTATGTTTGACTAATTCTATCTCAATACTATATTCGATCAACTTTAATTGAATAACTAACATTCAATTAAATTCTAATTCGATTAATTATGTTTAATTAACTCTATCTGGTTAACTCTTAATTTGAATAATAAATATTCGATAAATTCTAATTGAATAACTAATATTCAATTAACTCTACGGATTAACCCTAACTGATTAACTCTAACTGGTTAATTCTACTCTAATCGATTTATTCTAAATCTAATCGACTTCTCCTATTCGAATAACTCCTATTGGATAACGTTTATTCATTTATAAAGATTTACTTTTAGTAACGGTTCTTCACTTTATAAATGTTCTCTTTAATAACGTTACTTCACTTATACAAGTGCTGTATACCCTTCTATTTAAAACTATCGGTGTTAAAAACCAATATCTCTCCTCTATATATTCCATTTATCAAATGATAAATATTTAATTTAATTTATAAACTGTTATTTATAAATTAATCTTTCTATTTATCTGTTAAAAACAGATTTCCATTTTCTATTCATCTTCTAAATATTCCTTTGATTAAATTCTATTTATTTAACAAATAAATATCTCATTTATAACATTCAATTTATTTACTATAAATAAATATTTCCATTTAATCTATTTGTAAATGTTTTACAAATATTCCCTTTTTAAATTCTATTTGTAAATGTTTTTACAAATATTCCTCCTCCTATTTATTTGCACATAACTTCCTTTGTATTTGTGTTACAAATATATTTCCTTTATATTTGCTTTACAAATATATTTTCTTTTTAACTCTTTTGGTTTTTCCTTTATTCAAACCCAATTCATATTTCATTCACATTGATTTTACTCAGTTTATCCATTTTGATCCATTTAACTTACTTAAGTTAAATTTAATTTCAATCATTCAAATTCCCATTAATTAGTTGTTAATTAACCGCTTTGCCTATTTCACCCTTTTTATTTTAATATAACTTGTTCAAATATATGTCAACTTAATTATAAACTAATCTAATAATATTTTCAACTCGAGTTATATATTCGATTTCGAATATAAATTCTCAATCTCTTTCACTTATCCAAAAACCCAATTTCAATTCAAATTTCCTTTAACTAATTATTCTCCAATTTAGTTAATTCTATTTAACCATTTAAAATATGATTTTTGTCTTAAAAATCATTTCACTTACTTCATTGGAGTTCATATTTATTTTATATCTCCAGTCTGGATTTTTCTAATGCCAATTCGGATTTTATTTCCTAAAAATCCTTTTATTTATTTAATTAAACCGTTACAGTTTTATAATGGTTATGGCGCTGTTTTTCTAAAAATTTGATTTTGGCATAACTCAAAATCTATACGACGAAATTCAGATTTTTCTCTTTCATTAGAAAACTATTATTCAACCGCTCCCGACGATTCTTGTTTCAAAAAATTCCGACTTCAATTGAGTTCTGTATACTAAATTGAAGTTCGAAACGCCAATTTACGAAGTGCCGCGCTACGGCGAGCTTGCTTTAATTATATTTATAAATATAAACGTTTTAACTTTGTTTATAATAAATTCAACTCCATTCTGATATATTTTTAATATGTATCAAATCCATTTCATAATATTCCCGATCTATTTCACTTCTAATATTCAAATCCTATATATTTACAATATTCAAATTCCATTTGAATCTCTTTATTCAAAATCTATATTATTTCCTTCTATTCAATTTGTATTTGAATTTTATTCTATTCGAATTCTATTTCAATTCCTTATCTTCAATTTCTATTTGAATTTCTTATCTTCAATTTCTATTTGAAATCCTTTATCTAAAACCCATTTCAAATCCTTTATTCAAATTCCATTTGAAATCCTTTATTCAATTTCTATTTAAATTCTTTGAATTTAAATTCTATTTTAACTCCTTTGAATTCAAATTCTATTTAATTTCACTTTGAATTCAAGTTCTATTTAATTTCACTTTGAATTCAAATTCTATTTAACCAAATTCCATTTGAATTCTAATATTCAAATCTCTATTTGACTTTTCTTTATTCAAATCCATTTGAATTCAAATTCACTTTCAATTTTTCTTATACAATTTCTATTTGAATTTTCTTTATTCAAATCCTATTTAAATTTCTATGTTCAAATTCTATATTTGAATTCCCTTATATTTTACTTCTATTTGAAATCTATATTCCAATTCCCATTTCACTTCTATTTGAAATCTATTTTCCAATTCCCATTTCAAAATTCCTTTGAAGTAATATAAATATATACATATATTTATATCTATCCCAAATTCAAAACATTTGAATTTTCAAACAATTTGTTTCTTTTCAAACAAAATTCCATCAAAAACTTTTCTAAGGCAGCAATTCATCACTTAGATACTCGAAAATGAACACTGATGATGCTGCGACCGTCATCAGAATTATTTCCCAGCTACTGAATGAGTCCAGTGCTATATTACTTTCAAAATCCATTTAGAAAAATATTTTCCAAACTCCCAGGATTTTAAATTCTGAATTCTGGTTGGAATTCAATTTCAATTTATCTCATTTGTATTTGATTTCATATACAAATTCCATTGGTTATATATATAACTATTTCAGTTTTATCATCTAATTTGATTATAATCCTAACAATCATTTCAACCATTTAAAACGATAGCGTGTCCAATCTTCTGTTCAAGTGTTTATAAACTCCTATCGACATCGTGGCGTCCCACGATTCGATCAGAATTCATAATTCACTCAACAGACTAGTCAACACAATATAAAACAGTTTTTATATCAAATAACAAGTACGCTCTCTCGTATATATATACACTCAACTCATTCTAGGATACTACTGATCCTATCTCTAATGAGCACATTCCAACAAGCCTAGGTATTCGCTCAACCTGGCTCTGATACCAACTGTAATGACCCAAATTTCCGTAACATCAGAGTTGACTATATACATCATACGACCAACCCAAATATCACGAAAATACGAAACGTTTTTTTTTCCAGAAGAAAGAGATAGAAGAAGAACAGAAATAACAACACAGAATCCCACATCGCAGCGGAACAAAATATAATATATCATAACTTTTGAAATACAAAATTTCACTGTATAATATACACTTATCAGAGTACAACACTTACAACACAACAGAACAACACTATGACTAGATAACGCTGAAGCCTCCTGCTCCAAGCTCCTTTAGATATATCTGAAAAATCCTGAACTACTTGACTGCCCGTACAAATTTAGGCACCCAAGAGTTTAGGTAGAACAAAGCAAATAAACTCCGGGTCAGTCATGGACTGGTATGAGTAAACAGTTTTAAAAGTTTCAGAAAACTAAATGATATCTCATAAGACCACGCCGTATAACACGGAACGGGTTTTTCCCTTATGAGAATCCAAAATTTGATTTAACTATATATCAAAACTCTTTTGATATTATAATAGTGTCTAAATCAAGTAAATAACAATCTAGTGGAACGTTTGCATCTCACATTCCATATATATAATATACAATCAAAACCGCAAGCACGTATTGGGTAATGGATTTCCAACTATGACAAGGTATGGAACCACCTTCCGCTGGTATATCTCTAGTGGAGAATACACCGAGTTCAACAAGAACATCTTGCAACTCAGCCACACATGACCGACCACTCATTTGGGTTGAGTGTATCAAATGTATATCACCAACGGTTGGGATCAGCAACCGTTTCCCGAATGGGACAGCATCGACAATAGATTTTTGGAAGTAAATGAAACTCTAGATCAGGTGATTATACACCCTAATAGGTGCGACCTACATAGCCATGCTACATGCCCGATTTCTGTCATTTACCGATTTGATGAGGCTTGAGGTTACGCCTTATCATCACATCAGATTCACTTCGAATGTCACATCGTCAGATCCATCGAAAATCACCAATTGATGTCTACAACAGTACATTATGTGTTAGCTAAAAAAAGTTTCCTTCTCCGCTTCCACTCTTGGTACGGTTGAAGAAATCAATGTACGTGACCTTTATGGAAATACTCTATCAGACATTCATCCATACAAGTCACCCAGGAATAGGATGAACTGAAGGCACAATTTCTATAAATAGAAAAAAAGTCCTTGCACTCTACTCCGCCTTCGATTATCTTTATATAATCTGATTCGCAACGCTACTGCCAATACGGAATGGTTCTTCGGATAATTATCTAACCGGTCTCTCCATATTGACAACGATGGTCAAAACTTCGATAGTCTGTGATTTAACTATCGAATAAAAACAAGTGTATTCGATAGTCGATGATTTAACTATTGAAGAAAACAAGTGTTTATCCAATTATCAAACAACCACTGAGCCCTTAATTAACATTCCATTAATTAAATCACTTTTCTATTTCTTTATCAATATTTGTTAACCGAATATTTTCAATAACCATATTGACCTTTCTTTATTTTCTATACTTAGGAAATATTTATTATTCTATTTCCAAGCTTACATTTATTTGTATTAAAACGGATGTTGTATAAAACATCGTTACGACAACCCAAATACTATATTCAACTACTCTTATTCAACATTGATCTTCGAGCCTGAAATCTTACTATTTATTTGTTAATATTGAAATCAATCAAGTTGGGGTATAACTACCTCTCAGACCTTGACTGAATAACATTTATAACGTCAAAACAGATAAGACTACTTACTTGAATAATCAATACCATACAACTACTTCTTCACTTTTAAACACATACACTTTCTCTTTCTATTCTTACTAGATTTTATTCTTATACTACCTTTTTTATTATACTATTCTATTTCTAAGTTCGTTTTCTTATCGACTTCTATATATATCGATACGTTGATTTCTAACTATCAAATTATCTTAAAAATATTCTATCTCCTTAAATTCCCGGAAAAATTCGCCATAACCTCCTTTGTATCGGGAGCTTCGGTAAAATCCCCAAACTGCCACACATGCCTTCTTCAATCAAAAGAAAAGGAAAAGCCAAGCGGCTAGCCGATACGGCATATAAAATCTCATATATGAATTAACTACTTACCTTTTTGTTGGGCAATCTATATATATATACCTTCTAACACTTTATTCCAAACCTGTCTCCTGTATATTTATACCTGTCCAATCTATTTTAACTATACCAATCGTTTTAACTCAATTTGTTAATTAAATCTGTTACTTAACTTTTCAGTCTATTTCACCTTCGTATTTGAACATGACATGTTCAAATATACTTTAACTGCGTATTAACAAATTCTAATTATACTCATACTCCCGTTTCCTTATCGACTTCTTATTCAAATTCCAATTCAATTCTATTTGAATTCTCCTTTCAAATACTATATTCAAATATATTTGCATTCTCTTATCAAATACTATATTCAAATCTATTTGCATTCTCTTATCAAATACTATATTCAAATCTATTTGCATTCTCTGTTCAAATACTATATTCAAATCTATTTGCATTCTCTTTTCAAATACTATATTCAAATCTATTTGAATTCTATGCATTATTTATAAATAACGTTTATAACTTCACTTAAAATCCCACACTTTATATTTATAAACAAAGTTTATAAATTCAATTCAAACCCCACCTTTTCGTTTATAAACAGAGTTTATAAATTCAATTCAAATCCCACCATTTCATTCATAAACAGAGTTTATAAATTCAATTCAAATCCCACCTTTTCATTTATAAACAGAGTTTATAAATTCAATTCAAATCCCACCTCTTCTTTTATAAACAGAGTTTATAAATTTCATACTTGTTTTATATATTCAAACAAGTTAATATTTTCCCTAGTTCATTAAAAATTCAAATTCTATTTATAAAAATAGAATTTCCTTTTTAAAATCTCAAATACCCTTTTCGATATTTTTATAAATCAATATTGAAGCCCTAGGGATATTTTAAACAATCAAATCAACCAATTTCAATCGTTTGATTTTTTTAACACATCATATATGAATATATATGAAATCAAACAAACAACAACAGATAATATATTTTTGAGGAATCCAGTTGGATTCCTCCAACCTGTTTTCCTGCACCCACAGACGTTAGTCAACATAGTAATACCCATTCTACTTCGAGGTAGGATATCGCGGTATAGAAGGTCATCCACTAATCATAGCATGGGGCGTATAGGGTAATCATCCGCTATGAAACCGCGGGCATCCGCTAATGATACTGCGGGAATCCAACCAATCATCAACCCAATATATATATAATAGTCAACCTAAATAACTATATATATTTAAATCAACCAAACAGCATTCAAACAAACATAACAATTATTTTTAACAAATAGAAATAATTCTAATTAAATGGTGAGTGAGGTTTACTCACCGATGATTTTGTCGAATACCCAGTTTAAATTCCATATTTTCGTATCCATGAATTTTCTCGAATAATTTCATCGTACATCTGTGATTATAACATTTTAAATTATCGATCACTATTGTAAATTTAAACAAACTATTCAACTAAATCATTCGACTAATCTAATAAAAAAAGACCTTAACTAAATTAAATATAATTCATTTACCTTAATCCTCTTCAACAATATTCCCTTTTAACCTGCCATCCTATGAACATTCGAACACTTGCTATGCACTTAAACCGATCTTCACTATCACCTCTATCATCAACTGACTTCAAATCCGTCCATACCATTTGCACTCTCAACCTCATACCACTAAATTCCCTGCTTTCATCTGACAAACAGGAACCTACCCCTCCCTTCTCACTGTCATCTCGTCAGCCATCAAACCCCAACATCCACTACCGAGTTCATCGATTTACCCTGCTCCAGCGTCGCCTTCTGCTGACATCGTAACCCCCTTCACTATATCGTGCCTCCTAGCCTCCTTCGAAAAAGCTACCAACCTCGTACCCGAAGGACTACAGAGATCGCGGTGACCAATCCCGCTCTGCACTCCTCCGTTCCCTGAATCGAACTCACCCAGGATCGCGGTATCTTTTTCGAGCCTCGAACCCGACCCTGTATACTCCTCCAGTCACCGCAATTCCATCTCAGTTCGAAACCCTCCTGTACTGCATCGTGGCTCCCTAGGCTTTGACGGAAGAAGGTTTGCATTTGAGAAGGAAAGTGGATTTCCTCTCTTTTGTCTTCGATTTGCAGAATGGTTTCGAATTAATTAAAAGAGGGGATTCGGTTTTGATGGTGAGGAAGGATTTGTGAAGGAGTTTGGTTTTAAAGCAGAAAAGGAAAAAAGAATTCGTGGTGTATAATTTAAGGAGGCATGGCCTTCTCTTCTCCATGTATTTCTATGGTTCAAAAGAGAAGATGTGTTCCCTTTTCACCCTTTTATTTTCTATATTTATATATATATATTTTGATTTTACCGATATCAGTAAGTTCACAACACTCCGTGGTCCCGAACTCCGCTCTAAACCCAACAACTGAAAATTTTAGTGTAATACTACCGTTCTGCACACACTGAAACGAGTTACAATGTCTAATTATATCATCTGAATAAAATATTAATTTAAACTTAGATAAATTAATTTCAAACAATTTAATTTCTTCGATAATAAATAAATATTATTTCTCCAATTCAAACAGAATTTTCTATTGATCATTCTGAATGGTTTTTAACTCAGTTTTTACTTCGAATTGAATTAACTTTGTATTACGATAATTTAATATATTCGATATTAAATAGAAATTGATTATTAAATTAATAAATTTAATATAAATATTTATTTATATTATCCAATTCAATATTTGAATCAATATTAAATATTTAAAATTAACCCATAAGGATCTGGGTCATTACAGTTATCGTCAAATAAAAATCATATAATTGTGTATACAACACCGTTATATACAACATAGGCGATGCGACGAGCTCAGTTCAACCGGAGGGGCTGGATTTTTGTCAGGAGGTGTGGATTTTGATGAGGATCGCAACGAAGGTGGTCTCGGTCGGTCTCATGGTCGGAGTTGGTTGCCGTCGATTGTCAAAGGGGGGTAGTTTCCGGTTTCGTGCGGACATGTGAGGAGCGAGAAATTTCAATTGGGAAGAACAATGTGGAAATTGCAGAGGTGTAAATATTTTATGTTTATTTATTTATTGTATGTGTGTGTGTATATATATATCGATTGTTCTAGTATTGATAACTTGCACATACGAGGTCGGATTTGAGCGTGGTTTGTTGCATTGAGATTGTGGTAAAATTTTGGACGTTCCGATACTAATTTGGCCGCGTTTGGAGATTGTAAAATTTTGGGCTTTGGTTGGACGCTCGAGTGACTAAAGACCCAAAGGTGAGTGAATTTCTCGCTTACAATTAACTGAATTATTCGCGTACTTATTAAATTAGATTATGAAATAAGTTTTGTTGTATGGTTGAAACTGGTTGTCGATTAGTTGTCTAAAAATTTACATGCAAGCGGGTTGATGTTCAAATTTGAATTTGATAAATAGTTATTTTAATTAAATTAAATTCCTATTAAGAATTTGCCGAACCTTGTTAACTAGCGAAATGAGATAATATTTACAATTTGGATGAAATGGTTGTGATGGACGTTTTGTTTTGAAATTGGTTACTGCATTGATATCGACATCAAAATGTTCTTTGAATTTGTTAAAACAATCATTCGAAAATTAATTGTGTATTTGGAAATGTGATTCAAATATGATTTGATTACCCAAAATTCTAATTTGTTTAAGCTAAATTTGAGAATTCTCTTTTCATTTAATCTACATAATAGCATTCGACGATTTTTGAAGTGTTCGAGATTTTGATTAAATATAAATTTTAACCCTGTGAATTTGAAAGGTAGGATTTGAGTGTTGTTTGAAATCGAGACATGGAGATAAAGTAAACTTCATCGAAGCTGGAATATAAATTTTAAGTATTAGAATTAGGAAGAAAGAAAAAATTATGGTTTTAAAATTTGTTAACTATAGATATATATACTTATAGTTTTGAAATAAATTATATTATATTATATTATATAAAAAAAAATTCAGTAAAGCATTTAATATATATACATATAATTTGAATAAAGTATAGTATATTATTTATTATTTATTATTTAAAGATTATTTTAGTAATTTAACATATCTTTATATATAGTGACTTAAATTATTATTTTTTACTTTAATTATTTTAATATATATATTTATTTATAAAAAGGGGTTTATGTATAATTATCTATTTTCAGGTTATTAAAGACTACAAATTCTTCCTAAATTGGAAATGTTCTCGATTTAAACCATTGACTCAAATTTAGATTTGAAATAGAAATATATTCTCCCTTGAATATAAATCGATTTTGAAAGGAATATGGTATTATGATTTGAAGGAATATTCTATTTTTGAATATAAGCTATAACACCCCGTATTTTCCGTGAATATTTAAAATAATGAACTTAAGAACACTTAATTTTTAGGAGAAGAATTAAGGGAAATGGGTTATGCCATTGCGTTTGTCTCGGAATTCTGCTTAAGAAAGAGTCCGAGTTTGCATGAATCGGGCTCCGTATGAAGAAGTTAGGGAGTTCAGAAGATTTCAAGTTTAAATAGAAATTAAATTAAAATAATAATTAAAAGTCCAAACAGTTCGAAATTTGAAATTTGGTAGGAGCGGGCTGAGCGGGAAATTTCCCAATCAAAGGTGTTCACCCCCCAGGGGGATTCGACATAGGCGTCGACCCCCTAATAGGGGAGTCGACATAGGTGTCGACCCCCTATAGGGGTCTCGACATAGGTGTTGACCCCGCTGTAGGGAGTCGAACCCTTTTTGATTCGGATTCCAGTGACGAATTTTGACAGTCCTGAGCTGATGTGTCTTCTTTGATTGGCCAATGACTAATTTCTGAGGTATTAGGGCTTGTTTGTTATGCTATGGTTGGTTGGATGACACATCTCTTTGGTTTGATGGCTCCGATTTCTCCTAGACTAATCTAAGGGCTAGAATTAATGCTAGACATCAATATACACATAGCTAAACCTAAACCCTAACCTCATAACTCTAAAACTATGGTGCCATCATGTCATTCATCTACAAGCTAGCCTAGCCTCCTTCATCTTATCCAAATTAGAAAATCAAATCCAAACTAGTAATCGATTAGAAGAACTTCAAATAAAACGTCTACATCAAAGGATAGCTTTTCAAATTCAAAAATCAGATCCCAGAATCAAGATCCATTCTTTTTCTATAAGTTCAGTTATTATTTAGATTTAAAAATCTAATAGAAATCATGACTGTAATAATCGGATCTAGAAAGATGCCTAATTCTGACTCGCATCCGCCAACACGTTACCCTTGCCAGGGGTATAAGTTATATCGAAGTCATATGAGGCCAAGAATTCCATCCACCGCTGCTGTCTCAAATTCAAATCTTTTTGCGAAAAGAGATACTTAAGCGATTTGTGGTCAGTATACAGCTCGAATTTCTCCCCTAGGAGATGATGGCGCCAAGCTTTCAGTGCAAAAACAATCGCGGCTAACTCCAAGTCATGTGTGGGATAGTTCTTCTCATGAACTTTAAGTTGTCTACCCCCATAGCATATCACTCTTCCTTTTTGCATTAGGACGGCGCCTAATCCCGTGCCGCACGCATCTGTGTACACCATAAACATTTTTCCTCCATCGGGTAATGCTAAAACTGGAGCTGTGGTGAGGGCTCTCTTGAGTCTCTGGAAATCAGTCTCACATTCTATGTCCCATGCAAACGCTAGGTTTTTCTTCGTTAACTTAGTAAGAGGGGCTGAAATCTTAGCGAAGTCCTTAATGAACTTCCTATAAAAGCCCGCCAAACCGAGGAAGCTTCTCACCTCTGTTGCGTTCTTAGGAGTTTTCCAGTCTTGCACCGCAACTACCTTTGCGGGGTCCATGGCTAAACCTTGCTTAGAAACAACGTGCCCAAGAAACCGAACTTCCTCCCTCCAAAAATGGCATTTGGAGAACTTAGCCTTTAACTAGTGTGCTCTAAGCGTATCCATGACTTCCCTGAGGTGTCTAGCATGCTCTTCTTCATCCTTTGAGAGGATTAGAATATCGTCCACAAAAACCACCACGAACTTGTTAAGGAACTCCCGAAACACCCTACTCGTCAGGTCTACAAAGTACGCGGGTGCATACGTTAACCCAAACGGCATGACGAGCCATTCGAAGAACCCATCTGGAGTCCAAAACGCATTTTTGTCAATGCTATCCTCAGCCATTCTAAGTTGATGGAATCATGTGGCTAGATCGAGTTGAGAGAAAACAGATGCTCCCACAAGCTGGTCAAAAAGATCATCGATTCTTGGTAGTGGGTGCCTATTCTTCTTCGCCAGCTTGTTTAACTCACGATAATCTACGCACAGACGAAGCGAACCATCCGCCTTAGTCGCGAATACCACCGGAGCACCCCATTCAGAAATGCTTCGCCTTATGAAATTTTTCTCAAGCAACTCCTTGATTTGTTTACTGAGCTCTCTTCTTTCTTGCGGGGCCATATGCCTAACAGGCAATGAAACAGGCTTGGTATTATCAACCAGATAAATACGGAAGTCTATCTCGCGTTTAGGGGGTAACCCCTTCACATCATCAAAAACATCAGGATATCCTCAGACCACCCTCACATATGGAAGATTGTCGACGAACGAGTCGAGAGATTCAAGATAACATAACATGACCGGAACCTTCGGGTTACAAGAAAGTTCAAGGGTATTACCAAGGCGTGTCATGAGCCTCACTACCCTTTGTTCACAATCAAGGATAGCTCCATAATTGGACAACCAATCCATGCCTAGAATTAAACCATATCCCATGAATCCGAGAACATAAGCATTACACGTGAATTCCACGCTTAAGATGGAAATCCTCAAATCAATAAAAATCATAGATAAATGGGCGGAGCCCCCAATCGGATTTGAAACACTAATGGGATCATCAACTAGACTAGTACTTAAGTGTAGATTTTCAACAATATCAGAAGAGATAAAAGTATGCGATGCGCCAGATTCAAATAAGGTTCAAACAGGAAATTCAGAAATGTAAACAAGGCTTTCTACAGAAATATTACTACCTCGGTCAAGAGATGGAGTGGTGTTGAGAGCCTGCAACTGCCCTCCAGAAGGTCCTGCTCGCTGTGTCTACCCTAGCCCATGTCCTTGCTTCTTAGGGCAATCCTTACTGATGTGTCCAGTATCCCCGTAGTGAATGCATTCACCCAATTTTCTTTTCTTCCTCCTACAGTCTTTAGTTATATGTCCCGTGATACCACAAAAGTTGCACTTCCTCGTCTCACGTGGCTTGTTAGCATTGTTTTTGTTGCCTTTGTTATTCTTGTTATTCTTGTTGCCTCCCTTCTTGAAGTCAACCTTCTTGTTCTGAGTCTCATTAGACTTAACCTCCTTTTTGTCACCCTTGTCTTCCTCATGAAGTAGGGCCATATTCACCAAGCTTTCAAAAGTCGCCCCCATGGGCACATGCGTCATGGCCATAGTGTGGAGTGGCTCGCTCAATCCTCGAGCAAATCGTAGAGCCTTCTTCTCAGCCGTGTTGACTAAGTCCAAACCAAACCGAGCAAGCTGATTAAACTTATTCACGTACTCCCTAACAGACATGTCCCCTTGCTTGAGTGCTAGGAACCTCTCCATCTGAAGGTTCACTTCTGCTGACGATAGGAATTTAAGCCCAAACCTCTCTCTAAAGTCTGCCCAAGTCTCAATTGGTCTGGTAGCATTGGTGACTTCCCACCAAAATGCAGCTTCCTCTTTCAACAACCGTGCTGCCAACTGAACTTTCCTATGATCCTCCATATCGAAGATAACGAATAGGTCTTCAGTCTCCTTTAACTAGTTTCATGCCTCAGTGAAGGTCTCAGTTCCAAGGAAGCTCTTGCCGCCCATTCCTATAAAGTCTTTGCATATTTTGGCGAAGGCGGTGCCGGGAGGAGGAACCGCGGCTACTGGAGGAGGAGGAGGAGGGATGTCTGCCGGGTCCGCATCGTTGGCCTTAGCTTCCAAGTACCTTCGGAACCATCCGTGTATGGGTACTCCCTCGGGAAGGTTAAGATCAGCCATGCTGAAAAACGAAAAGAAAAAGATTCAAACGAGGAAACAAGGAAAGTGCTAATGGCTTTTGGGGAATAGCCTCTTCTTAAAAATAGAATTTTTTTTTGAAAAATGCTTCTTTATAAATGGTTTTGAAAATAATTTTCAGGAAGTTTTTTAAAACTTTTGCCCAGTCTGGTAACCTTCTGCTCTGATACAAAATGTAACACCCCACCTCTGCTAGGGTCAATCACAAAGGGAATGCACTAGTTTTGGAGGGGTATTATCTAGTAAACAGGCACAGAGATAACACAATACAAAACATAAATTAAACAGAGTATATAAGCAGCGGATATAAATTTAACCATATCTTATTACGTGGAAAATAGAGTCAAAACCTCTTACATCAAAATACCAAGTCATTATTTCATTACATCAAGTTCTAAAGAAGCAAAGTACTTAAAACAACATAAGTCCAATATTATTCCCCAAAAAGAGCATGAGTGCAGCCATAGCATAGTTCAAGATCAAACCGTACATGAGCTGTCAGAAGCAAGCAAAGTCCAAGCTAAGAGCTAGAGTTTCCTCCCTGAGAACCTGGGGGGGGGGGACGAAAGAAAAAGTGGTGGAAGAAAACGGGTCAGTCAAAAAGACTGGTAAGCCCTAGTGACTATCAGCATAAAAACTAATAAAGTTAACTGGACATGAGAAACTGAGATTAAACATAAAGATAATAACTGGACTGGCATGATAATAAAAGGTAACAAGATAGAGTGGCATCGCATATACATGGTTTACTGTACTAACTGTACTAGTGTCCAAATCCAGGTCAAGTATAAATCCAGAATTGATCCCTAAGTCCAATAACATGAAATGACCCAATACGGGGTCCAACATTCCATCCTAATCGATCGGCTTTACTCGTCGTGTATCGGTGTCATACGGCCCATCGCGGAATGTAGTCACATGTGCTAGGTCCACCCTAGGGTGTATCAGGTCCTAGGGTGTCAACCACTGACACAATTCAAGCACGCACAATGTAGTACTACAGGTGCCCATGCCTACTTTTTCAACTCCGGACTAAGTGCACGACCCTAGTCTGCCTGAACCTACACTGGCGCACCTTACTCAGCCGTTTTTCTTGGTCGCTTACAATCAGCCCAGTAATCGTGCCCCACCCTGCCTAGTCCCCAGGGTATCGTGATACTTCTAAGTGAGTTACTGCTGAAAAGGACCACGTGGCTAGGATTTCTAATGGGTTAAGTATTGTCATTAAAAAGGTCATGACTTAACCCTACCCAAACATGTATCTAGTTGGTTAAGAATATATACAAGCAGTTCAAGAATTAACCCTATCAAATCGACGTGTCAAATTGGTTAAGTATATTCAAGGGGTCCATGACTTAACCTTACCATGTGGCATTAATTCACTTAACGCACCCCAACCTCTCACATTAGACTTGGTTATGGTTACTGGATGTGCCAGGCGGGTCCGGGCAGATTTACACCATAACCTAGTCTAACCTCGGGTTTAAAGTGCTATATGACCTACTACCCACATTGCGTCCTATTATTTGCAACTACTGGATTTTCCGGGCGGTTCCGGGCAGATTTACGTTGCAAATTCAACCCAACCTCGAGTTGGCCATTTCAAGTTATCTAATTGTCATGTCCCAAGTTCATGTTTTCAAGCTTATTCTCATGTCAAGTTTTCATGTCATATTTTCATGTCATATCATGTCAATTCCATAACCAATTTTCAAGTTTGCCTAATCTACCCAAAACGTACACCGTGGTGTTAGATATGAAGTATTACCAGTTTTACTTCAAGGGATGAATAGGTTGGGATTGGGAAATTAAACAAACGATTACTTCGGTAAGATTCGCTAATCCCAACTAGTTTGGAAAACCTTAAAATGGTTTGAATTGATATTCAAAGGAAAATTAAAGAATAAATTTAAAGAATTAATCTTTGATAAAATTAATGGGAACTTGTCCTAAAGTAAAAGAATATTTGGGTAAAGGAATATTCTGGATTGGAATGAGGCGTATGTTGTGTTTTTATAGCACTTGTTTATTATATACGCGAGTTATTCAGAAAGACCAGGTTTATCCCATTCTGAATAACTGATTCGACGATAAGTCGACGATGAAGACAGTGGTTGAAGACCGGAGGTCTTCACATCGTTTGGATGATTACTGATGTTTTGATGGGGCTGTACACCCAAGACAAGGTAATAAGTGGTGATCGTCCAGACGTACTTGGAGATCGACCGGATATGCGAGGACCTCTCTCCTGTATTGGACATGCGGGACGGGGAATAAGGTGCCTCTGATTTCATTCATACCCAGAACGAACTTGTAAATGGATGTGTGTCTGACATCGGATTTCATTCTGTGTGATTGATAGACATCAATTGCATAGCGCGAATTGCCCGTGTGGCATGCTGAGATGCAAATGATTAAGGCTTTTGTTGGAAAGCAGAGTCTTGTGGTTGATGATCAAAGCACGACTTTAATATAGCATAGCTTTGTCTAGCGTTAATTCGCGAACCTCACACCCCGGTGTGAACCAGAAATGGGAGAGGACTTCAGGGAGGGCATGCGTTTCCTTCTAACAAGGAGTGGTGTCAGCGTTTTCCAAGCCTGACGTTTTACCTATGTGGATGATGGATAGAAAGACGCCTCAGTTATTTCGGTCTCTGCGGAGCAGATGGATGGACTTTATATAAACCAGACTTATCCCCCATAGGGCGGGGGAACGCATGTTCAGGCATTTTAATTCACCATTTGCACTTCGGGTAGACCGGCCCTGATGATCCAAGGGTCACTCGAGCTCTGATCCTGAGGGGTGGGCTAGAGCATCTCGAAGCGGTAAGGACGATCTCTTGCCTTGGTTCACAGATGGAAATCCAACTTCCAATACGACATTTTGCGGTTTTGATTATAGAGCCTAGTATGGCGACATAGTGGGATGGGGCACTCATGTAGTCTATGATTGATACATTTATATTTGAAATTGTTTTGACACTATACACTTATAGTAATAGTAAAATATGAAATTTCATGTACCAAGCATTTTTGGCTATTATAAGGTAAAAAATCTATCCTCCGGCTTGCGTTGAATTGTGTAATGGGACCTGAGTCTTATAATAGCTTCATTGTTCTTTATTTAGCATTGTGCTATTTATTTTATGCACTGGTATTCTTGGGGGTAAACCCGTTTCGTGTTATACGGCGTGGTCCCTTGATTTACCTAACTTTGAAATCAGATTAATAACTGTTTTAGTTCTCATGCCAGTCACATGACTGACCTGGAGTCTATTGTTTTAACCTAAACTCTGGGTGCCACTATTTTCCACACGGACAACTAGTAGTTTTGGTTTTGCAGATATTATATTCGCATGATCCTAGTTTACAGCTGGAATGATGTTCGGAAAGCTTTGTATCCGTATATTCCTTTTAGTTGGGTTTTGTATTATTTTCCGCTGCGTTGTAATGTAATTTAAATCTCTGATATTTTTCTAATGTATATTATTGGTTCATACTCTATATATTCTTGTATTCTAAATAAATTGTTGTAATAAGCAATGAAAAGTTCTTCTGTTTGTGTTCTGATTTGTCGTGTTCTCAATTCAATTCGGAATTTCCTTCACGGGGAAGTTTGGGTTGTTTCAAGACCTCAGGGAGGGCATGCGTTTCCTTCTAGCTAGGAGTGGTGTCAGGGTTTTTCACGCCCTGACGTTTTACTTATGTGGATGATGGATAGCGAGGCGCCTCAGATATATCGGCACTGCGGGGCCGGTGGATGATATGGTCTTTATAAAGACCAGACTTACGCCCCATAGGGTGGGGAAACGCATGGTTCAGGCATTTTAATCCACATCGAGTGGATCGGCCCTGACGATCCAAGGATCGATGCGTTATGATCTTAAGACACGGGCTAGAGCGTCTCGAAGCGGTAAGGACGATCTTTTGCCTTGGTTCACAGATGGAAATCCAAATTCCAATACGACATTTTACGGTTTTAGTTGTATACTATTGGCGACATAGTGGCATGGGACGCTAATGCCGTTTATGATTGATAGATTTATATTTGAAGTTGTTTTATATACTATGCACTTATAATAGTATCAAATGATTTGTTTTAAACGTACCAAGCATATTAGGCTATTATAATGTAAAACTCTATCCTCCGGCTTGCATTGCATTGTGTGATAGGACCTGAATCTTACAATAGCTTCATTTTTCCAAAAAGCATTGTGATGTTGTTCTATGCATTGGTATTCTTGGGAGGAAACTTGTTCCGTGTTATACGGCGTTGTCCCTTGATATATCTGATTTTAAAGTAAAGTTTTAAATAACTGTTTTTGTTCTCACACTAGTCACATGACTAACCCGAAGTTTATTGTTTTAACCTAAACTCTGGGTGCCCCTATTATCTACACGGGCAGCTAGTAGTTTTGGTTTTGCAGATTTATATTCACAGGGTCCTGCTTTACTGCTGGAATGATATTCGGAAAGCTTTGTATCCGTGTATCTCTTTCAGTTGTGTTTTGTATAATTTTCCGCTGGATTGTAATTTGTAAATCTCTGATATTTTTCGAATGTTTATTATTTACTCGTACTCTGTATATTCTTTTACTCTGATGTAAATTATTGTAATAAATAATGAAATGTTCTTCTGTTTGTGTTCTGATTTGTCATGTTCTCAATGCAATCCGGGCTTTCCTTTACGGGGAAGTTCAGGTCGTTATAGATACAGTGTCGGAAGGTGGTCCCATGCCTTGCCAGTTGGAATCCATTACCCAATAAGTGCCTGCGGTTTTTGATTATATATTATGTATGTGGAACGTGAGATGAAAGCGTTCTGCTAAATGATTATTTAGTTATGGTTGATAGACACTATTATAGTATTAAAAGAGTTTTGATATAAAGATTAGTGTACTTGCAAAAGGATTTTTGAATGTTGGACCAAGTGTTTTTGATTCTCATAAGGGAAAAACCCGTTTCGTTATACGGCGTGGTCTTATGAGATATCGTTTAATTGCTCAAATTGTTTTAAAAGGTTTTACTCATACCAGTCCCATGACTGACCAGAAGTTTATTTTGTTTTGTTTTCCCTAAACTCTTGGGTGCCCAATTTTGTATGGGCAGTCAAGTAGTCAGGTTTTTACAGATATATTTGGAGAGCTGGAGTAGGAGGCTTCAGGATTATATAGCTATTATTTATTTCCGCTGTGATGTAAGTGTTATACTAAAATGACAGATTTGTATTTCCAAGTTATGTTGTATACTATATTTTATTCGTTCGGCTGTGAGATTCGTGTTTACTCTGATATTGTATGTTCTTCTTCTTCTATTCTAATTTTTTATCTTATCTATCCTCACCCTCTAACTTCTTTCATTAACTATCCGGTAATTCTGATGCTTGGATAGTCGACATTGAGTTTATGTCGATAACGAGGATCGCGCAAACCCGGGTCATTACAATTTGTGAATTGATAGACATTATTATAATATCACTAGATTTGATATAAAAATGACTTGTCTATCATATGGTAAAAACACGTACCATATTTATGGGTGGTCATGTCTTACGAGAATTCCATTCTTTTTAAAATGGTATTTCCAAATTTAAGCAAGCTCCTATATACACATGGTTTATAAGACTTTCTCAGCCTCTCATCTATTTTTAAATAAAATTGTTTACTCACACCAGGCTTATGTCTGACTCAGAGTTTATTTTTATTGTTTTCCTAAACTCTTCGGTACTTCTAATACTTATTATGAGTAGTCAAGTGATCCAGGTTCGGAATCACTATCTGTGGAGAAGTTTGGCAGGTCTCTAGAATAACAACCATACTACTACTTATATATGCTATCTTATGTTATATTATGGCGTGTAAGATGGACAAGTCATGAGACCATATGTATACATTATTGGTATCTGGAAAACTCTGATGTACAATTATCATGATATCAATAAATTATCTGTTGTATTATATTTTAGTCAACTCCGCTGTGAGATTCTGATTTTTGTTTTTAATTCTACCTTTTATCTCTTTCTTTTTCTTTATAACGATTCGACTTTCGATGTATTCGAAAGTCGAGCCATTACACATTCTACATATTATCATTACCCATCTTATTTCATATCATACATCATTAAAGTTCATCTTAAATTAGAATCATGTACATCATAAATTGCATTTCATTCAATATACCACTTCATATAGTTTTGCATATGTCATACTGCATTATTACTAACACACTACATTACATATTAACCTTTAACTCCACATATAACAAGTATACTATATGGGGAATTATTGTCTTAGAAATACATAGGATTAATAAACATATAACACATTTACTTTGTCTTGATTGACTTGGTGGAATTGATTGAATTTATTGGATTGGTTGACTTGTTTGGTTTATTTGATTTGTTTGACTTGAATTAACTTAATTGACTTACTTGACATGGTTAAATTTCATTAGTGGTTGACAGAAAAAACTTATTTTAAGGATATCTTAGTTAACTCTTAGTCTAGATTAAAGTCTTATTATAGTTTTAAGGGAATCAGAGTTTAGGATAGGTTTAGTCTTGTATTAAATCAAGGGGGAGTTTTAGAGTTTCTAAGGATTAGTTGAAGGTTCTAGAATACTTTGGTTGATTTAATTATTTAGATTAATTGTTTGAATTGCTTATTTGCTTGAATTGTTTGTTTGAATTGCTTGTTCGGATTGATTTGCTTATTTGAATTGTTTGGTTTGCTTAGTTTATTATCCTTTTATTTAGTTTATTGGACTAGTGTAGTCACAGATTTAGGGGGAGTTATAAAAATTTATAGAGAAATATATATTAAGGAAAAGTTATAGATTTAGGGGAAGTTATATATAGAATTAGGATATTATATAGGCATAAATTTAAAGGTATATGTAGATTCAGGATTCAGGGGGAGTACTTTACTTTAGTATAGGAATTATTTAGATAGTTATTGGATTTAGGGGGAGTAGTTTTAGAATTTCTTTTTGATAATGCCAAAGGGGGAGAAATTATAAAACATAGACATAGTTTATAGGATTCGTATAGTCAGGGGGAGTATTAGAAGAATCATCATGAAATGGTATGATATTTTATGAAGTAAGGTTGTCATCATCAAAAAGGGAGAGATTGTTGGAATGGAATTTTGATGACAACAACCTTATTTCAATATGAACAGGTATGATATTTTATAAACTAAGGTTGTCATCATCAAAAAGGGGGAGATTGTTAGAGAATGGAGTTTTGATGACAACAACCTTATTTCAATATTAATTGATTATAAAATATATACTAACACTTTTGTATATAATATTTATACACACATATGCAGGATTTATATATAGGAAATATTATTAAAGACTGTACAGTTTCAAGATATTAGAGATTCAGAGTTCAGAGAAATTTCAAGACTCGTGAGTATTCAAGATTTAAAGAGTTCAAGACTAATATAGTTATAGAGTCTAGATTATGTAAGACTCTAAATAGCACCCTAGGTTCAAATTCAAATTCTGATTTTCAAATTCTATCTTCAATCCTTTCTATTTTATTTCCTCTCTATTTTATTTTCTATCTTTTCTATTTTCTTTTCTTACTTTACTTTTCAAACTTAAGTTTTATATATTTATATTTTTATACTTTTATATTTATATATATAGTTTAGAACCTTATAATTTTATAAACATGTTTATATAATTTGAACTTATGTTTTCATATGATTTTCTATTTTATAATATTAGTTTATAGCACTACATTTTAATTCAAGAATTTCTAGAATTATATTTATATCAAAACACTTTGAAAATGCTCAAAAATGAAATTTACACTAAGGGTATGTCGACATAAATAAAACACTATGTCGACATATAACTATCATTTTTTTCAATTTTGAAAGGAGGTGTCTTTTCATTATTTGTGACGGTTCTGAAGCATGGCATCCTTTCAAACTCTATAAAAAGGGCTTAAATTTGATTTCTTTAACTTCATCCTCTTTCTCTACACCATTTTTCTTAATCATTTTTATGATTTCTAAACTTATACTCTGCCGAATTCAATTCCGTTTTGATCAAACTTCTTCTCTTTACACTATCTAATTTCTACTCTTTGAATCAAACGCTATTGAAGATTTATAGGGCTGTTTATAATCTGTTTGGGTTGAGTAAAGGAATCTGTGGTATCCCTTGTAGCCGCGAAATCAAGGACGGAATCGATGGTATCCCTTGTAGCCGTGAAATCAAGGACGAAATCGGTGGTATCCCTCATTGCCGTGAAATCAAGGAGGATTGTAATTGGATATTGATATTATAATAAAATTTTGCGCAATCCAGCGCCGCATGGGAGTAGACGTAGGAGTAATCTGAATCAGTATAATATCCAGTGTGTTCTTTCCTTTTATGCATTTTTATTTCTTTTTATTCTTTTGTTTGTGTTTGAATCTGTGTCTGTGATTGTGTTTGTGGTATTTTGATTTACATAAGTTTTAGTTTTTGTTTAAATTATCAAAAACACTATTCACCCCCCTCCCCCTCCCCCCTCTAGTGTTTATTTTGCCTTAACAGTGCTTTCCGCATTCCGTAACATATTTTAGATAGTTGTTTTGTCGCTCACTTTTACTGTTGTTTGACTTAACGTTTGATGTTTCTCTCTTATTACCTTGGGTTGTTCATCCGATTTTTGGATGGGCAGACTAGGTGGCTGGGGACAGGTGATATCTAAGTAAGGACGATGCTGCAGTTCGGTGGCGAGCAGGAGGCTAACGTATTATCTTTCCTACTATATAATATTTGTATTTCTGTTGTTTGTTGTTTGACTCTGAGTGCTGTAGTGAGGCAGATTTGTACAGACATATGTTGTAATTCGGTTGTGTGGATATACTTTCTAGTTGTATTGAAAGTTTGAAATTTCTGCTCAGATATGCTTCACTATTATTACCTGTTGTGTATGTTCTATTATTTATATCCTTGCGCTATGAGTTTTACGACGGGTCTCACTTGTGTTATTCAATTCTGATGATCGTCCATAGCTGCCTGGTACATTTTTCAGTGCATATTTTCCCTTGTTAAGTGCAGGAGTTATGGGCGGTCTTCACAAGAAGTGATGCCATGGTATGGAGCCCAGACAATTTACTTAGTGAATGATGGAACAAGGTGCATCGGATAACGGCCAACAACGACCAGGAAAATTTACATTCAAGAGTAACCAGAACATCACCTAAAATAGTGGTGGGCTGGCTCTACCGCTACAGAAGGAGCATTTGTTGATCTTGGGACATCCGGCTAGAGGAGTTCCAAATCACAGAAATGAAGATAATTTGCCTTGGTCATTGATGGAACCTAACTTCCAATACGAACCTTTACGGTTTTGGTTGTAACCTATGTATGTAGACGTAATATATGGGTACCTACATTTGCTAGGATTGGTACATTTATTTTGAAAGTTTTTTTTTCAAAGATAGATAATACGGATGATATCATACGATTTTCTCATATCAAGCATATTTGGTTATCATTAGGCAAAACTTGATCATAATGGTGTGTGTTTGCATCGTGTGATAGGATGTGAGTCTTATGGTGGCTTCATTTTCAAAAAGCATTGCGAGTTTTTGTGCACTGGTATTCATAAGGGAAACCCGTTCCGTATTAAGCGGCGTGGTCTTATGATTTACCTTACTACCCTTATAAACACAACTGTTTTTTTTTTTTTTTTTTTTTTGCATCTCAAACCTGTATCATGACTGGCCCTTGGTTTAATTTTTCCCTTGCAAACTCGGGTGCCCTTATTTCCACATGGGCAGACTAGTATTTAGATTGGTAGTTAAGTTTGTTTTGGAAGCTATGTATGGAAGCTGGTTTTGGATTTGGAGCTAGAGTAGAAGTTGGGTGTTCTTTTCGGATTCTCTCTGAAGACTCTATCATGTTATTATTTCCATTGTGTACTTATTTCTTATTTCCGTTGTACTATACTATTGGAACTTATCGGTTATATAACTCTGATGTATTCTTGGTGTAATATGTTGTACATTATGATGTTGTTACGCATTGTTTATTTCCCCTATTATGTAATGTGCCATACTCTAAAGGAAATATGTCCTTTTGGGCACTAGGAATGTGGGCACTTGGAATGTGATATCCCATGTACTAAGAGGATGAGTCGTCACAACAACCTACAATCTTGTACTTCTTGATTGTAAAGTAATCTACAACCCTTTATCTATAGATTGTAATTAACAAAAGTAATTTACAACCTACATCCTTTTATTTCTGGATTGTAATTAATGAAAGTAATTTACAACCCTTTATCTCTACGTTGTAATTAACGAAAGTAATTTACAAAATACATCCTTTTATTCACTACTTACATGTTTTCCATTTACATGTTACTTGATGTCCGATTAAGTATAGTTAATTCCAATTACCATGTTTTCCAAATACAGCTTAATGTCAAATTCAGTACAATTCATTCGAATTAACATGTTTTCCAAATCAATGCCAAATTAACATGTTTTCAAAATAACATGAGATTAACATGTTTTCCAAATCAATGTCAAATTAACATGTTTTTCCCAAACCACTGTCAAATTAACATGTTTTCCAAATTATTGTCAAATTAACGTGTTTTCCCAAATTGCATGTCGATTAATGCCAAATTAATAGGTTTTCCAAATTGCATGTCAGTTAATGTTAAATTAATGAGAATTTAACATGTTTTCCTATTTTAATGTTAAACGAACATATTTTTCAAATTAATGTCAAATGAACATATTTCCCAAATAATGTCAAATGAACATATTTTCCAAATTAATGTCAAATGTACTTATTTCCCAAATTAATGTCAAATGAACATATTTTCCAAACTAATTTCAAATGGACATATTTCCCAAATTAATGTCAAATGAACATATTTTCCAAATTAATGTCAAATGGACATATTTCCCAAATTAATGTCAAATAAACACATTTCCCAAATTAATGAACATGAATGAAAAATTAACACGTTTTCCAAATTAAAGTCAAATTAACATATTTTCTAGTAACATGATTACTTAATGTATAATTAAGTACAGCTTATCCCAATTTACAAGTTTGCATATCCTTCCTATAAAATTTATCCCAATTTCAGTCCATACTTCACCTATTTCTCAATATGACTGAAATCCCCTTGCTAATATTATTTCAGATTATTCCAATTTTACACAAACTAAACAGTAAAGGCTTCGGCTCTCGTTGGCCTAGGCTTAGCGCAAAACAAAGTAAAAAGGAGAAATGGATCTAAACTCAAAAATGAACACAATGAATAATTAGGCATTTTAAGATTGTAAATAAAAAATGATAGAAAAGGGGATAAGAAAGAAGAATGTTTTTATTAACAAACAACAACTGAAAAGGAATAAGTAATAAACAATAATTAAAATGAACAATAACATGTAAAAGATAAACTTATAAACACCGCAATTGTCAAACTTTTGGATCCTATATATTTTACTATCTAAGTCCTCTTTATTTATATTGCTAATCACTGTAACAACTATTGTATCGATTTTAATATTAACTTGGAAGAAATATGATAATCATGGTAATACTCACAAAAATATAAGCAAATCCAATGGGCTTTGGTATATCCTCTCTGTCTATGAATATCCCCAAGAAGTATGCGTAGAACCAACCCCCTAATACTCCATCAAAATCATATTTGAGAATATTTTAAAAATGTAGAGAAATGGAGTCATGAAGATATGGTTAGATGTTGGAGGCTATTTATAGTAGAGTTAGGTATCTAGGTTCATTGGACTTTATGTCCAGGTTCGTTGTATTTTATGTTTTTATTTTAGGCCATTAGATTTTAGGTTTTTAATCTAAACCATAGAAGATACATAAGCAATACATCAACAGAAACATAATCAAGAAGCAGCAAAGCAAGATCGAAGTTGGGTCAACCCGCCTTTGACATGGGTCGAACCATGGGTCGACACATGTGCAGACCAAGTAAAGGGCTAGGTCGCTCATTAATTTTGGTTATTTAATTAATTTTTCTAATTTGAATTTCAAACTTTGTTTGATCATAACTTATTCACTTCTTGTCCGATTTACGCAAATTAAAAGTCTATCAAAATTAGAATTTCGTTACGGACGTAACAGTAAAATCCATTTTACTCAATTCTCAATATATTTTTATTAATATTTATTTTATCAGTTTATTCCTCGAATAGTAAAGGGTACTTTTGGCATAGGTCCTTATTAAGGTTTAAAATACACGAAAAGTCCTACATTAAATTTCAGTGTAAATTAGGTCCCTTTGTTATCCTTGATTGTTGCAGACATATCAACAACATTTCATAATTGTTGCTGACATATCGACAAATTTTCTCTACATGGTATAAAAGTTGCTGACATATCAGCAATTATTTACAAAAGTTGTTGACATTTCGGCAATAGTTTTTCACTTTTCTGTACACTGCATGTTAACACTCTAAAAATCAGAATTTAAGTGATGGTTCGATTGTATAATAAAACTCGGTCGGGTCGGCCTATTCTGCTCTGCTTGCATTGGGTCAATGCATCATGTAATGAAGTGGATCGGCCTAGTGTAATGGTTTGGGTCGGCCAGTTCAATAAGGATCAGATCGGTTAAGTCTATCTTGAGTCGGTCGTGTTGATCTGGATCGGCCTAGTGTAATGGTTTGGGTCGGCCATTTCAATATGGATCGGATTGGTCAAGTCTATTTTGAGTCGATTGGGTTGGTCTGGATTGGCTTAGTGCAGCGGATCGGGTCGGACTGTTCTGGTGTAGCGGATCGGTGTATTCATCACCGAAGCGGGTCGGCATAGTTTGGATCAGATCGAGGTAATTTTGGGTCGGTCGGGCACTTGAAAACTGGATGTTAGCTGGCCACAACTGGCAGTAACACTTTCGTAAATACCCAATAGGCCGACCCAAAACCTGAGAGCTATATTTTACTCATTCCTCACTCCTATAAATAGGGGTCCAACTCCACTTTAATGGGGTGGATTTTTGATGACCCTGAAGGGATGACCAATCCAGTTCTCAAACTTTTCAAAGGAATTTATTCATCTCCAACCACTTCCAATTGAAGATCAAACTCCGAATCCATCATGAAGACATGGAAGTTCATCAAAGTTCATAAGGAAGTCTAGATTCATTCATTCTTTTACCACATTTGAGGAATCTCATTGAGTTTCTTTGTAACCATCTCTAATAGATCTAAAGAGAGAAGAGTGGGGTTAATAATGAATGTAATGGGAGGATATCCTTGCTTTGTAAATCTAGATGTGATAATGGATTTTTTCTTTAAAGTGGATGTAGATCACGCTTGATCGAACCACTATAAAACATTGTGTCCTCTACTTGCATTCCTACTATTGTCTAGGTCTATTTCTTCTATTTTCTACACTTTGTGAAGCATTTGCAATACCCTTAGTGTTGATTCTAATTTCGGGATCAACATTTGGCTCCCTCCGTGGGGCCTGCATTCGATCTTCCATTCTCTCATACTCTCTCTCGCAAGGTTCAAGGTATTACATTGAGAATCTAAGCTAATCTCACTATGACCTATTCCAAACTCTTTCCTAAAACCATGGTTAAACCTGGTAGACCATCAAAAAGAGTCACTAGTCAAAATGTCGAAGATACCGACGTTGTCGCTGACAACGAAAATACCCCTCTTACTAATCAATTTGAAGTGGGCGAACGTTCTAAGATTGGAGCCGCCATAACAAGGAGAGAACTAGATGAAGTTGCCGCAACTTTAACAAGCCAAATGGAAATTGCGAACAAAGCCATGATGAAAAAACTCGAGTCAATGTTTTCCATGCAAGCTGTCACGACAAAAGTCACCATGGAAACCGTTCATGATAAGTCTGTTCAAGTGGGTCATACGGAAAATGCAGCTTCCTCTTCTTCAAGATCGGATCGAGGAAATTCCATTTAGGAGGTCACAGATCCTAGCGGTCCTCGAAAGGAAGCAAAGCCTCGAACATGCGACCATTCCAATAAAGCGACTTCTCGACCAGAGCTTGGTGCCACCAAAAGGGCACCTCCCCAAGAGGGAGACAAAGGGCCCCGGATTCCAGACCGTGACCGTTTTCTTAGGCAAACATCCGGAAGGGATGAATATGTCCGCCCCGTGGGCCAGCTCAATGAAGAAGAACGCATAATGTAAATGGTGCGCAAAATTATGGAAAAGAGCTCGAGGAAGCCGGATGATGAGAAGGACTGAGGATTTGCTCCCACCAAAACCCCACTTATAGAAAGGATAAAGATGGCACCATACCCAAACAAATTTAAACCACCAACAGTCTAGGCTTACAATGGAACAAGTTATCCCTACATATTTCTGTTCAAATACAATCAGCATATGGACGTGGAACGGGCCACTGATGAATTGAAGTGCTTGTATTTTCCGACTTATCTTGAGGGAGTGGCATCACTTTGGTCCACAAAGCTACCACCCAGATCTGCGGATGACTTTGCCACCTTGGCCAAACTATTTCGAGAACAATTCAGGCTTCAAGCGACGAAAGTACGAGATGTCATGGAGTTAAACGAGCTTGATCATAGACAAGGGAAATCAATAAGGGTTTTTCTCACCCGTTTGAACACCGCCGCGGCTGAGGTTGGAAACTATGAGCCACGTTTGGTTTTAATGGCTTTGAAGGGAGCTATAAGCAAGAAAACCAAGCTCGGTCGACGGATTAAAAAGAAGAAAACAAGTACTCTAGAGGAACTGTTCGATAAAGCCAAGGAATATATAGGCATGGATAAGGATCCGGCCTATACTATGGATGTTCCAAAAAGCAGTATACAGCCTGAGAAGAAAAATAATAATGCAGAAAGTGGTCAGAAGAATCCCGGTAATCAGAAAAGAGGAAATGATGAAAAAGACAACCGACCAAATAAAAAACTTCATTTCTTTAAGAATTCGGAATTGACTCTGTTGAATGGTACTATCGAAAACATCTTCATGGCGACCAAAGATACTGAAGATTACCCAGTACCAAAACAAGTGAAGGTTAGTGATGCAGCAGTCAAGTTAGGAAGGTTCTGCCGATTTCATAACCAGCCATATCACAATACAAATGAGTGTAGACACCTGAAAAGCTTAATCAAAGAACTGATAAGGAAAAACAGACTTCAGCAGTATACAAAGAACCCGCAGAATACCCAAAATGCTCAAGACCAAGGAACCTCTGCAGGACAACCTAAGCAGACGGAGAATGCTTCGATTGCTTCTATCCCAAGGTTGATTATCAATACTACATTAAATGGGCCACACCCAACCGGAAAAAGTTGGGGGGGGGGCATTGTGAAATACTCTAATGAAACGAAGAACATTCCGAAAGAAAGAAGAACTTATGATCATGAATGAATCCCTGTTAGGAAAGATGCCAAAGATTCCATGGGATGACATTGTGTTCAAAGACGAGGACGTAAACGGACTCATAACTCCAAAGGTGGATCCCATGGTAGTAACCATCGGTTTGGGTCCAACCATTATTAGAAGGGACTTAGTTGATAGTGGGGCATCGGTGAACGTCCTCTTCATCAGTGCATTTCATAGGACGAAACTCTCCATGGACGATGTGAAAGCTTGCCAAAATAAAATTCACGAATTTACGTGGCAGGCCGTTCAACCAATTGGCATCATCAATTTGATCGTCAAGCTTGGATAACGAGAGTGTAAGGCGGCACTAAAGCAAGATTTTGTCATAATATATGAGTTATTTTCTTACAACGCCTTCCTTAGAAGGCCAACCCTCGCAACATTTAGAATAACGATGGCTCTGTGGTATCTCACGATGAAGTTCCCTATTGAAAACGGAATTGGCACAATCAAGGGTGACCAACAGGTAGCAAGGAAGTGCTATCTGGTTGAGCTTGTTGAAGCAATAAAGAAGGAAGTGAAGAAGGATGTGGGGCTTCCGCTCCGCATCCATGATCCCCCCTTATAGCAATTACGGCGGGACCCCCATACTGGTGAGCATAGCGGAGCCCAAAAGGAAATTGATCCAAGAAAGACCAGTATGGGGGAAAACAGAGCAGCACCGGCTGAGGACACCATCTTTGTTCTAGTACATGATAAAGATCCTGACCGAGTCCTAATGATAGGTTCTCAATTAGGCCTAAAATTGTAGAAGGAATTGATATTGTTTTTAAAAGCAAACTTATATCTATTTGCATAGACGCACTCTGATATGTGCGGAATATCACCAGATGTAATTGTTCATAAGTTGAATATTAATCCTTGTTTGGCTTCTATAAAACAAAAAAGACGGATGCAAGGACCTGAATGATCTATGGAATTAAAAGAAGAAGTAGATAGATTGTTCAAAAATAATTTTATAAGAGAATCTACGAATCCCTCTTGAATTTCCAATCCAGTCCTTGTTAAAAAATCCAACGGCAAATGGAGAGTGTGCATAGACTACTCGGACCTTAACAAAGCATGTCCCAAAGACAGTTTTACATTACCGAGAATTGACCAACTTGTCGACGCAACTACGGGGCATGAATTGTTATCCTTCATGGACGCATACTCTGGGTATAATCAAATCATGACGCATAAGTCGGATGAAGAAAACACGAGTTTCTTAACCGATAGAGGCTTATATTGCTACAAAGTAATGTCATTTGGGCTAAAGAATGCGGGGGTGACCTACTAGCGCCTTGTGAATTCCATGTTCAAATCCCAAATCGGGAACACTATGGAGGTTTATGTAGATGACATGCTGGTAAAATCAAAGAAGGCAGAGAATCATCTGGAGAATCTAGCCAAGATGTTTCATATCCTTAGAAAGTAAGGTATAAAGTTAAATCCTCTAAAATGTTCATTCAGAGTTTCACCAGGGAAATTTCTCGGATTTATAGTCAACGCTAGGGAATTGAAGCAAATCTTTCCCAAGTCACAGCATTACGAGAAATGCGAGCTCCAAGGACAAAGAAAGAGATTCAAAGCTTAAATGGGAAAGTCGCTGCCCTTAATCGATTCATCACTAAAGCAACAGATCGGTGCATCCCACTTTTCGATGCTTTGAAAAAGGGAAAGAAATATTTCCAATAGACTCCAGAATGTCAAACAGCCTTCGAAGAATTGATTAATCATATGGAGTCACCACCAATGCTTTCTAAGCCTAGGGATAGAGAGGATCTTTTCCTATATTTAGTCATCTCATCACATGCCTTAAGCGCCGCACTTGTCTGAGAGGATGCTAAAGTCCAATAGCCGGTTTATTACATTAGTAAGCGGCTCGCTGGAGCAAAATTAAACTACCCAAAGTTGGAAAAACTTGCATACTATCTGCTTATTGCGTCAAAGAAGTTGAGACTGTATTTCCAATCCCATCCTATAAAAGTTCTCACTGATCGGCCGTTAAGACAAGTTCTATTTCACCCAGAAACTTCGGGAAGGTTATTGAAGTGGAACATTGAGCTTAGTCAATATGACGTCACTTATCACCCTCGAAGAGCTATTAATAGGCAAGCCTTAGTGGATTTCATCAATGAATTCATGGACAGTGGAGAGGAAATTGAGGAACCGATAGAGACAGTGGCTAATTGGAAGCTATACTTTGATGGATCCAGAAACAATTACTGTTCAGGGGCCGGGATTGTCTTAGAAACTCCAGATGGTCATTCTATGTGCTATGACTTGAGATTGGAATTCCCAACGACAAACAATGAGGTCGAATACCAAGCATTAATAACAAGGACGAAGTTAGCAAAGGAGTTGAATCTGAAAACCTTACAAATCTTTAGTGATTCTTAACTGGTAGTGTGTCAAGTCGTTGGAGAATTCTAGATTAAAGTTGGAAACCTCCCTTCTTATCTTATCAAAGCCATGGAACTTCTCAACGACCTCGACCACTACAATATATCTCACATTCCGAGGGAAGAAAGTTCAAAGGCAGATTCCCTCGCTAAATATGCTAGTTCTTCAGATGCACAATTGTTGGGTCTTATTCCTATTGAAGTCTTTTCAACTCCCGCAATTGAGGAAGCAGATGTTGACTGGATCATGGAGACGGTAGAAGAGCCCATGTCATGGATGGCTCAGATCAAGGAATATATCCTTAATGGGACACTCCCCGAAGAGCCAAAAAAGCGAAGGAAGATATTACGCAAAGCTCCCCTATACCTTACTCAAGACAGAAAGCTTTATGGACGAGGATTCTCTATGCCATTGCTGCGGTGTGCAAAAAAGGAGGAATAAAAAACAATTTTAGCAGAGTTACATGAGGGAGATTGCGGTGGTCACATAGGCAGTCAAACACTAGCCAAGAAAATTCCGCGATACGGCTATTTTTGGCCCGATGTGAACCTAGATGCGATGACCTATGTTAAGAAGTGTGATAGATACCAAAGATTTGCAAAAATTCCAAGAACGCCTCCCACTGAGTTGACCCAAATGGTCAGCCCGTGGCCATTTGCTATCTGGGGGCATAGACTTGATTGGACCATTACCCATAACTAAATCAAATATGAAGTACACAATAGTAGCAGTTGACTATTTTACTAAATGGGTTGAAGTTGAACCGCTAGCTACTATTACCTCAAAGAAGGTGATCAGTTTTTTATTGAAGAATATCATCTACAGGTACGGTGTACCGTAGAAAATAATCACCGATAATGGAACTCAATTTGAGAGCAATGAGTTTCTAGATTATTGCGCCAAGTACAAGATCAAGAAGAGTTTTGTAGTCGTTGCCCATCTGTAGGCTAACACGCAAGTCGAAGCAATCAACAAAATCTTGAAGTCAACCATTAAAAAGAGACTTGAAAAAGCTAAGGGTGCTTGGGTAAATGAGCTTCCACTTGCACTATGGGCATATCGTACCACTCATAAAACTACAACAGGGCACACTCCATTCTCGCTTGCATTTGGATCTGAGGTTATGATCCCGGTAGAACTGGAGGTTCCAACTCATAGAAGAATCCACTTCAACCAAGAATAGAATGAGAAACTGCAGCTCGAGGCACTCGATTTTCTTAAAGAGAAAAGATGAGAAGTAGAACTCAAAGTCACGGCACATCAAAGAAGAATAGCTCGTCATTTCAATACTAAAGTAAAGCGCAAAACCTTCCAAGTTGGGGGCCTTATTCTGAAAAGAATTATAACAGGAACGGGGTACTCGGACCCAACTGGGAGGGACCATATATGATTAGCCAGAAATTCTCAGATGGTACATTTGAGTTGAAGACAACGTACAGAGTCCGACTTCCAAGGGCATGGAATGTTATACATCTCCGTCATACTTCACTTAATGCTTCTTTCATATGTTCTGAAAAAGTTGTAAATATCATGCATTGTAAATATCATGCAACTTCATTACAAGTTCTGTATATAATAATGAAATAAATTGCTTTACTTGCCTAAATCGTACGATTTGCAAATTATTTGCTAAGACTCGATTTTGATTGCAGGTCTCTTAAAAGAAACTGAAGCACATACGACCTAATAAGACCTGGTGACCATTACAGCACACCTAAATTGGGATAGCTCAAGTATCTATTGCTCAATGCTTTGAACATCATTCGAAACTAACTCAAAGATGTAGAGCATATCAGAGCAAGGAGAGGACACCAGGAATTGAATGGTCAAATGGCGTGGCGTTCGAAGTTACAGGTAAAGCTTCAGGTTTCACAAAAGGGGCACCTTTTTAATTGCAAGGCTCTAAGCCCCAGCTCTAACAAATCGTGGTAAAAACCCGATAAATGAACTGGCTGATGCCCCGTGAAATGACGCAACTCTGGAACCAAAGACCTCCCCGAGGGGCACCCGGTTGATCGTCAACGCCATTAATACATGGCCGAATAGCGATGCGAACACTGGGCTTTAAAACCAAATACCTCCCTGAAGGGCACTCAGTTAATCGTCGAAGCCATTAATACATGGTTGGACAATGATACAAACACGGGGTTCTAAAAGACCCCTTCGGGGCATCCAATCACATGCTGGGTCTTCCAAATCTAGCTATCGATTTCGGATCTTTCAAATCCCGTTACTGACAGACCTAAAGCCCTTTTCGAAGGCGCCCTACAAATTTTACAAGTGGCTGAATCATTCAGTCACAATGAATAATGGGTCTACAGACAAACACTCTTCAGAGGAACGAAATGTAAGACCTCTTCGGGGGCATATGTTCAAATCTAATCTGCGAAGGGCCGGGATGTCCAGGCTAGTGAGGAATACGATTGAATATACAATAAGACCTCTCAAGCAGGGGAACGAAAACAGGATTTCATCTCTGTAAAAAGGTATAAGTAAGGCCAACTAAATTGGAAACCTTCAATCGAATTCATGCCAAAAAGTCCAACAATGGCAAGAACACATGGTCTAAAGATTCCAAACCAAGTTGGTCGCATAACGTTGCACCTAATTTATAAAGTTTGTAACAAATTTTGGTATGGGGGCACACCACCGCATTAAAGAGATTTAACGATGCTCATTTCTTAAGACATACCAAAAATTCATCACAACTTCAAAATTAAGGGATAAGCATTTACAAGAACTAATTTGACCAATAATTAGGAACTTTGAAATGACAGAGGAAAAATCAGTAACCCCGCTATTATGACAAGTATAAAGGCGGTTATTCATGTAAATCTCAAAATTGCCATAGTCGAAATCAAGGAAATCCAGCAAAATTGGTCAAGTTAGGTCAATCAATAATGATTCGTGGTTATAACTGAAAAATCATTTTCTAAAAGTACCACAAAATCATTTCAATATAAACTATTTCAATAACAAATGACTTGCAGTGTAAATATTTTGTGTTGTAGGCATGAAAAGAAAACAAGTATGGAATGCAAAGTAGCAAAGTACGACAAAACTCAAGTACAATAGGCAGAACACAGTTTCATTTTAGCAGCACAAGATCAGATCACAAAGTTACAAGTCAAATACAAGGCATCAGACATAAAAGTGTGTATAGTAATAAGCGCAAAACTAGTATGCGAGGACCGGCACCCTAATATACAACCGGTCTAAATGCAGTACATAAAAAGAAAACGATAAGAAATAAAGGAAACTGGTCGTAAGCACTATTTCTTCTTTCCATTCTTTGGATCCCTGGACCTTAAACCCGGTCTGTCAACTTTAGAGAGAGGAGATGGGCCAGCTGGTTGACCATTACCTTTGGTCAATGGCCCACTAGGACTCTCCTGAGAGGATATAGTGATAGCACCCTCCTCCTCCTCCTTCTTCTTCTTCTTAGTAACCACCTTCTTGCTCTTTCGACCCGATGATGTTCCTTTATTTCCTACGGTCTCGTAGTTTGCTCGGAATCTTCTTCACTTGGAGGGAAATCCTCATCGTTATCTAAGTCAGCAATTGCACCGATCTTTGTATCTTGTGACCACGGAGTTTTAGTATCAGGCAAAGATCTATCGCCTGGACGGGGAATATAGGCCGGAGTAGGAGGTGTCAAGGCTGAATTAGTAATTCTGGATTTTGTCATCATGGCAGTAAATCCGCCAGAAGGAGGCTTTCATGAAATCAGACCTAAAGTAGACAAACAATGAGCCAAGTATGTGGTTGTACCAGGAGAGGGGAACAGATAGTCAAAGTTTGGTATAATATGAGCAACCTCAGTTTTACCTGCAACTGTAAGACTTGCCTCAATATTCCTACGTGCTTCAATCTCAAACCCACTTGCATCGAGAGTACCATCATCATCGTCATTTCCACCTTTATCATTTTGGGGGGCAGGAGGATCAGCGGGGGACTGTGAACCAGAGGTCTCAACATCGGCAGTAATTGCATAGGCTTCAACTTTAGTATCCTTAATGAGTTTTCCTAAAGGCCTGGCTCTATCATCACGAAAGCCCCTTGCCGCTGCCAACTGAGCCTTTCCCATGACCAAAGCGTCACGAGATTCTGGATCTAAGTGATCTTCTAGGAGATCATCTTTGTTGCGCTCGCCTTCGTTAATCTCTAAGATTCGCTCCTAGACAAGAGCTAGAGTAATCGCGAATTTTCCCTCAAAGTAGCGTAAACTCCCTTTGTTCATGACACTATAGACATAAAAGTTGAATAAAGAAGTGTCAGAATTCAAGCGGGCACTTTCAAGATCAACGACAACTTTGAACTTTTCTCCTTCCAAGGCCTATTGAGTTGAGGAACGAGTTGTACTTAGGGAAGAGATCCTCTTATGAAGGATAGTGTTCTCCTGTCGTAAAGCGATAGAATTATTTTTCTCTTCAGTTAGTTGAGCCTCGGCAGATTGCTAAACAATTTGAGCTTCTTGAGCTTGCTTTTCAAGTGTATCTTCTCTCTGCTTAGCGATAGCAAGTTCTTCTTTAAGTTTAGCAACCTCGTCCTCTAAGTCCTTTTTTGAACCCTGAGATTTAAGTGCATGAATTAAAGCAAATGTGTTCCATTCAGAAAGTTGTTTTTCAACATGATCCTTCATCCTATCTAATTTAACCTCGGCTTGGCTTTTAGCAAATTCATATTGAGTAACCATATAGTTTTTGGTACCACCTATTTCCTCAAGAAGATCCCGTTTTTCATTGGAATGCAGATCCACATTAAAATACATTCCTCTTAAGTCCCAGCCATGAAAGCGCTCAGCAAGCATTAAACTAGTTGGCCTTATTTGATAATGAGGCATGTCTATGATTACTTGGAGATTAGAAGAGGTAGGAGTCACTGGAGACGGGGCCAAACGTGTGTTATCGTCTGTATTTTGAATGTTTGGCATTGAATAATCCAACATTGGAAGTTTGTCCAATATGAGACGCTTCTCCTGGCCACTGTCATCTTTACCGCTCCTCCCCCTCTTCTTATGATGCTTCTTCTGCTTTTCCTGCTTCTCCCTCTCCTGAGCTTTGAGCATTTCAAAATGATCATGCCTCCACTTCCTTTGTTGTTCAGTTTCAATAAGATCACCAATCTGGTGAGGTTGATAGGAGTGCTGCAGGTACTGTGGGTATTTTGAATGCTGCATAGAATGGGATTTCTTTAAAAAGCGCTTTGGGTCTTGATGGCTTATCACTTCATTGAAATCTTTCAGGAATAAAGTCTTTGGCATCGTTTTTGTACCTAAGGAAAAAGATGTAACAAGGTTTCAATGTTCATATCAATAAAGGATAAGACAAGTTTAAAACAAAAAATACAAAGAACCAGTAGGCAATGAGAAAATTAAGCGCTTGTCATTATGTATCTAACCTTGAATCGGTTTTCAGAATTTGTTCTAAGGCTGGCTGAGTGATAGGGGTCCAACTACACTTTCTGTTCTCATGATTCGAGGTTTGGGAGGCTGAATAACAGTTTCACCCTGGACAATATCTCTGGTTGAACTAAGGTCACTTAAGTTCTTATAAGTATCCGAAGAACTCTCACCACGGGTAACTTGGACAATAGGACCTTTGTCAGACTTATCTGCAACGCTTTTAGAAGGGAATTCTGTGTCCCAGGTATGTTTGGCCAATGGGTCAGAAGCAGTAACTAATGAGGCCTTCCCCTTCTCAACTCGCTCTGAGTCCTTCTCAGTTTGCTTACTTATGACCTCATCCTGTTGAGGCTCATCTTCCCCAATAACAGTTAATTTAGATTTGGGGAGGGGGGATTTGCTACTACTTGCAGCATCAGAACATTTCTGTAAAGGGGATTTCTTAGCAGGGGACTTGCCGGTAGTCTTTTCGTTAAAAAAAATATCCAATTTAAGTGTGCGAGAGGGGTCAAGTAAATGATACTGACGAAGAAACAATTCCATGATCAAGTATCTCCTACTTCGTAGTTCTTCAGTAACAGTTTGCAAATCGTCATACAACTCTTGGCACATAGTGTTATTGGAGTCAGAGGAAGGAATTACTGCCAAACAAGGAAAAATTCAGTATTTGGAAGCTAATTGTCGGGACAAGCGAAGAGATATGAGATGGGGTGCTCTTACCTCCTTCCGTCCACCTTCCATAAAAATTATTGGAGGAACGTACAAAGCAATAATTTTCTAGAAATCCCTCGGCACTATCCATCAGTTCAGTTATAATCTTGGGGTATTTCCCTTCTAAGCTGATAATCGGTGGCGTATCCTGTCTCTTCTTGAAAATATACAACGAACAGATCTCTATGAATGAAGGGGCACATTCCTTAATTTTCATGAAGAGTATGTAAAGGCAGGTTAAGATGGCATATCCATTAGGAAGTAATTGCATAAGGGCAATAGCTAGACGCTTCAAAACCATCTCTATGAAGGGATTAAATGGAGGAAGGCCACCTATCGATAGCATATATCTGTTAACAGCAACATATCCAGGGGGGACATCTGCAAATTCGTTCTCCTCAGGAAACTTGGCCTCAGTTTTTGATATTCTAAATTGAGCCCGTAAGCTTTTGTACGCACGATCGCCCATTCTATTTTGTTTTATGTCACTGGGCACTCCAGTTTGGGGCTTAGGAACAGGAAATTCTGGATTAGGGGCATTAGTAACCTGAGTAGAAGTGTCAGCTTGTGTGGATTTTGATGTTGCCTCAGGCCATTGGTGAGATTTATATCTAGTATCCATTTCTACACAAATAACTGTGTTTGACAACAGGCTACAAGTATATCCTTTTTATAATAAAGTGATGTGTGTAGTTAAACAAAAGTGAAGCTTAAATCATCATAAAATAATTGATCATTCTTGAGTTTCACTATGAACTTGCACTTAAATGTTCAAGTGAAATGGTTAAAAGAGCCTTCCAACATGAATAGGACACTTCAGCATGAATGACCAAAGTTGCATGCAAAAATTTTCTAAAAATATTTTCTAACTTATTATCGATACAGGCATTCGATAATATAGTATGTTAGCCCGAAGTGAATGTCTCAAATACAGGGAAAATGTTCACAAAAAAGGAGAAACTCCAGACATGGAAAGCCAGTTTTGAACCAGAGAAGATTGGTCATAACTGACCCATAACTGGGTCGGCCATGACCGATCCAATTCTGGATCAGTCATGACCGATCCAATCTGGATTAGTCATGACTGGTCTAGAAATGGATCGGCTATAGCTAGTCCAGAAATGGATCGAACATGACCGATCCAAAACTGGATCGTCCATGAGCGATCCAAAACAGAGTCAACCATGGCCAATACAGAACTGAGTCAACCATGACCAATCTAGAACTGGGTCGGCCATGATCACCCAGGATGGATCAGTTAAGGCCAACCCACAGTGGATCTTTAGCAACTTAAAATCCATGTATTGAGAAGTGAGCACGATCATCACGACAGGTAAAACGTGAGCAAGCTACAAGATTGGTTACAGCAGCATAATGGGTACAAAATTATGAGTATTCTGCATAACTCTAGCATCACCAGCATTTCTACAAACATGTGGAGGGCATCAACTGAAAATTGAGTTCAGTGGGAATTAATACGACGTGAATTCGTTACATACATTCACAAATTTGCTACAACGAACCCCCAATTCCATTTACAACACATCCATATTAAAAGTCCACAATCCAAAAACTCAAAACCCAAAAAACAAACCCAAGTTCACAATATGCCAATTCCTCTATACTCAAACAACTATCTCAACCCTAATTTGTTCCAATCTGAACCCAAAATTGAGAATTGCAACAGAAAATGTGAAATATCTGCGATTGGACGAACTTGGAGAGATAATTCGGTTTTGGAGAAGCATGGATTTGAAGGATTGGATCGTCGACTTGAGCTAATCAAGAGTGGAAAATGGATTGAATGCGAATTGAAGCAAGGAGTTGAATCAAAATGAGTTGAGCAAGATTGCCTTAGAAAAGTTCTGCCGCCACTAAAGTCTTTCGGATTGGGGATTGAGAGAAATGAAGGGACGGAAGAGAAAAGGGGTATTTTTCCTTTATAAAGGCCACATGGTTACGGATCGGGCTGAACCTATAAGAGCCCATCATGACTGATCCACTACAATTAGACTCGCCCGTCCAAAATTCAAAAAGCACACTGACCCTTAGTGTTATAAACCAACCAACCCATTGTTAATTCACCACGTATGTGTTTCGAAGCTCGCAATATTCTATGAATCAAAATATTAAGAACTTGGAGGGGCAAATGTTTACACTCTAAAAATCAGAATTTAAGTGATGGGTCTGTTGTATAATAAAATTGGGTCGGTCGGCCTATTCTTCTTTGTTTGCATTGGGTCGGTGCATCATGTAATGAAGTGGATCAGCCTAGTGTAATGGTTTGGGTCGGCCAGTCCAATATGGATCAGATCGGTCAAGTCTATTCTGAGTCGGTCGGGTTGGTCTGGATCGGCCTAGTGTAATGGTTTGGGTCAGCCAGTTCAATATGGATCAGATCCGTCAAGTCTATTCTGAGTTGGCTGAGTTGGTCTGGATTGGCTTAGTATAGTGGATCGGGTCGGACTGTTCTGGAGTAGAGGATCGGTGTATTCGTCACCGAAGTGGGTCGGCACAGTTTGGATCAGATCGGGGTAATTCTGGGTCGGTCTGGCACTTGAAAACTGGCAATTAGCTGGCGACAGCTGGTAGTGGCATTTTCGTAAATGCCCAATAGTCCGACCCAAAACCTGAGAGCTATATTTCACTCATTCCTCACTCCTATAAATAGGGGTCCAACTACACTTTAATGGGGGGATTTTCCATGACCCCGAAGGGCTGTCCAATCCAATTCTCAACCTTTTCAAAGGAATTTATTCATCTCCAACCACTTCCAATTGAAAATCAAACTCTGAATCCATCATGAATACATGGAAGTTCATCAAAGCTCATGAGGAAGTCTAGATTCATTCTTTCACCTACCACGTTTGAGGAATCTCATTGAGTTTCTTCCTAACCATCTCTAACAGATCTAAAGAGAGAAGTAGTGAGGTTAATGATGAATGTAATGAGAGGATATCCTTGCTTTGTAGATCTAGATGTGATAATGGAAATTTTCTTTGAATTGGATGTAGATCACGCTTGATCGAACCACTATAACACATTGTGTCCTCTACTTGCGTTCCTAATATTGTGTAGCTCCATTTCTTCTATTTTCTACACTTTGTGAAGCAATTGCAATACCCTTGATGTTGATTCTAATTTCGGGATCAACATTGCATAAATTTGCTAACATATCAGCAATTATTTACAAAAGTTACTAACATTTCAGTAATAATTTTTCCATTTTTTCTGGAAAACAGGGGGCAGATTTACAATGAAACTTTAACAGCGAAAGTTGATGACATATCATCAATTATTTATAAAACTTGTTGACATGTCAGCAATAATTTTCTTTGTTTCTAGAAAATAGGGACCATATTTACAATGAAACTTTGATAGGGACCGACTTTACAATATGAAAGTATAATAGGGATGCCTCCCTAATTTTCACTATAATTAATCCATTAATTAATTATTGTTTGTTAAAAACGGGTAGTTACATAACTCGTATCCAAATATTTAACATATATAACTTGTTCATAGGTGAACAAAATTCGACGGAACGAGAGGCATTGGGATCGTATTGACGATGTCTATGCGTACGAGCTGGTTTGGTTGACTTGGAAGTTAACTGGAAATCTATTTAATTTTAAACAATCGTTTAAAATTAAATAAAAGACGTTGAAATCATCGACTTAAAATGAAATATTAGTTAACACTCACGCCTTATGGAATTCTATGATGTGACTAAATTCATATAACTATAGTTTATTGTTGATAGTGTAAATTGGATGTTTGGATGCCTTGAATGCTTATTGTTTATTATTGGTTGACGTTATTTATATTACCGTTATTTTTAATGCATTAGATTAAAATTTTCTATTTCATATGCATGTATTAAATGATCTTAATTAGGAGTTGTATTGCAGGGAAAAATAGGTTGGAGTGATCCAACTTGATTCCTCAAATATTTTTATTGTTACTTGATTTCATGTTATTCATATGTGAACTGTTTAAGCCCAGTAACGATAAGTCCAGTTTGGATATGGATTGTTGATTAGATGTAGATTGTCGAATTTAAAATTCAACAATTGTTGTGTTTTAATCAATAGATAGTATTAATTAAGTGATTAGCAGCGGGTGGCCTGAAATCCCTCTTTTTAAGAAGTTGGTTAGCCATCAGGCGAGCTGATGTAATTTAAGTTGTAAAATTATTTTTATAAGTTAAGAAAAATTTGGAATTACATTTTATATAAAATATTTTTTTTAATATTTATTGGTTTTTATAAAGTAAGTGCAATGATTTTATAGCAAATTCTTATGTTTTTAATAAATCTTATACGTAAGAAAGTCAAAAATTAAACGGAAGGTTAATAATTTGGAATAATTATTTTTATGAAATAATTTAAGTGATGTTATTAAATTAATTAAGTTAATAATTAATTTAATAAGTACTAGTGTGTAACGACCTGGAGTTTTTGCAATCCTGGATATCGGCATAAAACACTATATCGACTAATCAAGCATCGGAAATAACGGATAGTCCATGAAAGAAATTAGAGGGTGAGAATAGATAAGATAGAAACTTAGAATAGAAGAAGAAGAAGAAGAACACAACATCAGAGTAACATGAACCTCACAGTGGAACGAATAACATATAATATATAACATAACTTTGAAATATAAATCTGTAATTGAATATACATCTCATTTCCAAAGTGCATCACTTACAACACAGCGGAAATAACCATAGCTATATAATTCTAAAGCCTCCTGCTCCAGCTCTTCAAGTATCTGTAAATCCCGACTACATGATTGCCCGTACAAAATTGGGCACCCAAGAGTTTAGGGAAAGCAAAACAAAATGAACTCTGGGTCAGTCATGTGACTGGTGTGAGTAAACTCAAATCACTTGTTTAACTTTTAAAATCTCTTTAAAAGGAATGAGAATCGTAAGAACGATCCACACATAAACATGGACGATTTTTACCTTACGATAAACCAAATTATTCTTTATATTAAGCCTCTTCTGATATTACAATAATGTCTAAATACAAGTACTTAGCAATCTAACAGAAACGCTGGCATCTAACGTTCTACATATATAATATACAATCAAAACCGCGGGCTCTTATTTGAGGAATGGATTCCAACTATGACAAGGTATGGATCCACCTTCCGCTCAATGTACTCTTGAAGCGATACACTGGAGTTCAACAAGAACATCTTGCAACTCGGCCACACATGACCAACCACTCATTTCGCTTGAGTGTATCGAATATATTGTCACCTTACAGTTGGTAAACCAACATGACCATTCCCGAGAGATACATAATTGAAAGAAGTAACAAATATGAATATTCTCTAGATGGTGACAATATACCCTACTTGGTTGCGAACCACTTAGCCTGTTTCCTGCCCGATTTCTGTCATTTCCCAGTTGATGAGGCTGGAGGTCATAATGTATCTTTCAATAGATTACTCATTCATTCACTTTGAATGCTACATCGTCATACCCGTCAAATCACAAATTGATTTCCCAAAAATACCACGGGTATAAGCTAAGAGAAACGAAATCCTCCGCCACCAACGTAAATACGTTTGAAACGATCAACTTACGCGATCTACTAGATATACTCTGTCAGACATTCGTCCATTCAAGTTGTCCTGGGACTGGACAAACCGAAGGCACTATTCCGTACATCCATCCTAGGCAATCTCTACCTAGGACTTATACAACAGCCCTTGCACTTTACTCCATCTTCAATTTGTCTTCGATCTATTTGATTGGAAACGCTAACGCCCGTATGGAGTGGTTCTTTGGATAAGAATCCAATCGGTCTCTCCGTATTGACTACGGAAAAATGGTCAAAACTTTGATAGTCTGTGATTTAACTATCAAAGAAAAACACATGTGCAAACAACAATATTATTTCCAGATGGAAATTCTATCGATCAAACATCATTCATCATTTATCTCTTAAATTAATTTATCATTAATTTATTCATTCTCCATTTGTTTCCGTATATATACAGAAATTCTTATTTTCTAAATTTAGAAAATATATGTTATTAATCATTGGAAAACATTTCCATCTCCTTTCCACGTATCACTATCATTCCAGTATTCTTTACCATCTAATATTTCATTTTCTATGATTAGAAAATATCTCTGATTATATTTGGAAAACGTTTCCGAAACTCACTCCTTCGATTTAAACAGATGTTTAAATCAAACATCGCCATGCCAACTCAAACCATTTCACTCATTGACTAAATTCACTTAACCATCATTCACCATCAAACCTTACCATTCCTTAGTTAAGAAGGAAGTCAATCAAGTTGGGGTATAATTACCTCTCAGACCTTAACTGAACAACGTTTTAACTTCGAAATAGTCAAAGTTTATCTTTTAAACCTTTAACAACCTTCCTTACAAACTCTCTTTCGAATAAATCTCTATTCGATAACTCTTTCCTTCGAATAAACTATATTCGATAATCTCTCTTCGAATAGCCCTGTTCGATTAAATCTATTCAATTAACACTATTCGATTAACTCTAATCGATTTACTCTTATCAGTTAGCTCTATTTGATTAACTCAATTCTATTAACTCTATTTGATTAACCCTATTGGATTAACTCTATTTGATTAACTCTATTCAATTAAATCTAACTAATTTACTCTTATCAATTAACTCATTTCAAATAAAATATATTCGATTAACTCCTTTCGAATAACTAATATTCGATTAACTCCTTCCGAATAACTAATATTCGATTAACTCCTTTCGAATAACTAATATTGTAATAACCCGTATTTTCAATAACCTGTTATAATATAAATCGAGGCAGAATTTAATTTATAAATCTGAATCAAGGGAAACGGGCTATGCCATTGCGTTCGTCTCGGAAAAATACACGAAATAGAGTCCGAGTTTTCGAAAATCGGAGTCCGTATGACCCGATTAAGGCCCAATGAAGTTTTCAGAAAATTTCAAGTTCAAAACAGATTTGAATTTCAAGTTTTAAATTTCGAATTTCGGGCCTGGAAGGCTAGGCGGGAAATTTCCCGCCAAGCCAACCAAGTCGACAAGCTTGTCGACTTGGCAGTCGACTTGGTTGGACCCAGGTCGACAGCCCTGTCGACTTGGCTGTCGACTTGGTTCAGCCGGGCAGTTTTGCCTGGTGCACCATTTTGGGGTTTTGGTTAGAGTTTGGGGGCCAGATTCGGTTTTAAGGGCTGAGATTGGAATTAGGGTTTAATCCTAAGGTTGAAACTAATCCTAATCTCTATAAATAAGCCCCTAACCTAACCCTAAATCATCATTATTCATTCAAGTAACTAAACTATGGCAAAATCATTCCTCTCATGGCCTCCACTCTCTTCATAAAATTCCTAAGTTATTTCTATGAGAGATTTTCCATGCATACAAGTGTTTTCAAGCTTGTATGAGTGTCATTAGCTTGCATTCAAGTCAAGTTTCCATATTTACATCATAAAGCAAGGGTTTTGATCATTTTGGCTCAAGGGTTTTTCTATTGGAGCTTGCATTTTGGGTTTATTTGATTGCATAAGGGCTTTGTCTCAATCTATATATATTTTTGTGTCTTCATAAGCATTGTAAGCCCTTTTCTACTTTCATATTTAAACTCTAAAGTTAAATGAATGATGCAAGTTTGGTTGATCATTATGATATGCAAGTTTGCCATGATATGCAAGTTTGCCATGATATGCAAGTTTGATATGTTATGATATGCAAGTTTATCATGTTATGTTATGCAAATTTGCCATGTTATGATATGCAAGTTTATCATGTTATGTTATGCAAGTTTGCTATGTTATGATATGCAAGTTTGCCATATGATATGCAAGTTATGTTATGCAAGTTTGGGTTGATCATTTTGCTCATGTTATCATGTTATGCAAGCTTATCTTGGGTTTATGAGCTTAAAGCTTCAAGCTTTAGGCTAAAGGTTGCATTTTGGCAACATGTAAGTTATCATATCCCTTATGATAACTTGCATGTGAGGCTAAATGCGAACTTATGGCAACTTCTACATGTCATTTATCACCATGTATCACTTATATGCTAAGTTTGGTTTTATGCATGCTTTTGAGGCCTAAAAATGTAATATGCAAGTATATGAACATATGTACATTTCATATGCCACCATGTTAAACTTGTGGCTTCAACACCTTTATGTCATGATTATGCCAAGTTCCCTCTTTCTATCCTTTATGCGCAATTGCGATATGTAAGCGATGGGATTGCGTTTGGGGTTGGGTAAATTTAAAAGACATAAAAACATAAGATTGGGAATTTACCTATTAAGTTAGGTCTACCCAAATTCTTGAAAACTTGTAATATGTTTTGGAAACATGATGGACATGACACTTAGAAAATATAAGTGTGGCCAACTCGAGGTTGGGTTGAGTTTGTAGCGTAAAACTACCCGGAACCGACCGGCTTAACTAGTTGCTACAAACAATAGGACCCAATGTGAGAAGTTGGTCATGTTGTACCTTGAACCCGAGGTTAGACCAAGTTGTGGTGTAAAGCTACCCGGACCCGCCCGGCTTAACTAGTAACCACAACAAGGTCTAATGTGAGAGGTTAAGGCACATTAAATTAATTAATGCCTCATGATTAGGGTTAAGTCATGGTCCACTTAATACTTAACCAATTTGGGCTTGGTAGATTAATCAGGGTTAAGTCGTGAACTCATCGTTACACTTAACCAAGTTAATCCATGATTAGCAAGAGGGTTAAACCGTACTTAACCCACTAGAAAATCCTAGCAATGGGGGTCCACTCCAGCAGTAATCCCAAGTTGTATCATTAAGACCCTAGGGACTAGGCTAGGGAGGGGGCACGATTACTGGACTTGAGGTAAGTGACCAAAAACGACGGCATAATGGTACGCCGGTGTAGTTCCGGACGGACTATGGTCGTGCATATAGTCCGTAGCCGGAGAAAACATGCACGGGTACCAGTAGATCGAGACTGTGCACTTATGTTTATGGTGTCCAGGGGTTTACACCCTAGGGCTTGATACACCCGAAGGTGGACCCGGCACAGTCCGACTACAATTATGTTTGGGCCGTATTGACACCAACACGTGACGAGTTAGGCTTAGGGAGCCGATCGATTAGACCGTTTAGTTGGACCTCGTATTAGGGTCACTTCATATTATTGGACCTCGTATTAGGGTCACTTCATATTATTGGACCTCGTATTAGGGTCACTTCATATTATTGGACCTCGTATTAGGGTAATTTCATGTTATTGGGCCAAAGCTTGGGCCAAGGGATCAATACTTGTTTATTCAAGTCATGTTAGTTTGCTAGTACACCTGTGGTGCAAAAACCTTAAACTTGATTATGCGATGACACCTTTATCTACCTTGTTAGTTAATCATCATGCTAGTATGTTGTTATCCTTATGATCATCCCTGCTTCTCATGTCAGTTAACTTTATCAGTTTACATTGATTGTAGTAGGGCTTACTCAGTCTTTTTGACTGACCTGTTTTCTTTCGCCTCTTTTCTTCTGTTCCCCTTCCCCCCCCCCCAGGTTCTCAGGGTGGGAATATTGGAGCTTAGCTTGGATTTCTGATCACTTGCTTGTGGGATTTTAGCTCATGTACGGTCTTGACATGAAGCTAGCTATGGTTATCACTTATTTTGGGGATAGTACTTATGTATTTCAGTTTTTCAGTGATGTTGTTTTTATCTAGACTTGTGTATTTGGAAAGTTGACATTATGTTGTACCAGACTTGTTTTGAAATAGTTTGAAATCTTCCGCTGTTTTACTTATCTTATTTACTCGGTTTACATATATACATATGTTCTTGTTCTGCCTTGATATATCATTATGCATGTTTACCCGGTACAAACGCCCCTCCAAAGTCAAAGTGCTTGCAAGAGCCACCCTGGCGGAGGTGGGGTGTTACATTTGGTATCAGAGCATATGGTTTACGAGAAGGAACAAAAAGGTTTTTAGAAAACTTTTGGAAAACTATTTTCAAAACCAAGTATAAAGTATTTTCCAAAAGAAAAGTCTAGTTTATTTTAAAGGCTATTCCCCAAAAAGCCATTAGCAAAAAATTCCTTCGTTTTTCTCCATTCTGAATCTATCTTTTTCTTCGTTTTCAGTATGGCCGATAACTTTGCCATTCCGGAGGGAGTACACGTACCTGTTTGGTATAGGAGACTTTTGGAGGCTAAGGCGACCGAAGCCGGCCCCGCCGATGTTCCTCCTCCTCCTCCGGTGGTTAATGTTCCTCCTCCTCCTGTCGCTGAGGTTCCTCTTCCTCCTCCCCCTCAGCATCCACAAGAGGATTTCGCGGAGATTTGCAAAGACTTTAAGGCGATGGGTTGCAAGAATTTCATTGGAACCGAGACTTATGTAGAGGCAAGGAATTGGTTGAAAGAAACCGAAGATCTTTTTGCCTTCTTTGATATAGATGACCGTAGGAAGGTTTTATTGGCAGTGTGGTTGCTAAAGGAAGAAGCTGCACGTTGGTGGGTGGTCACCACCGCTGCTAGGCCAATTGAGACTTGGGATGACTTTCGGGGAAAGTTTGGACTAAGGTTCCTATCACTGAAGCAAGGGGACAGGACTATTAGGGAATACATAGATAAGTTTAATCAACTGGCTCGGGTCGGTTTAGACTTGGTTAACACAGCTCAGAAGAAGGCCCTATACTTTGCTCTAGGATTAAACGAGCCATTACATGGTTTGGCCATATCTCATATACCCTTGGGGGCAACTTTCGAGAGTTTGGTGAATATGGCCCTACTCAATGAAGAGAATAGGAGTGACAAGAAGGAGGTCAAGATGAATGAGTCTCAAAACAAGGAAACGGAGCCCAAAAAGGAAATGAAAAAGAAGTAGGAGAAGTCTGAAGATAAGAAGGAAAAAAAGTGCTTTACTTATGGAAGCTTGACTCATCTAAACAAGGGGAACAAAAGCAAGGGCAATAACGACAAGAGGAAGTGCCATTATTGCGGTTCAGTTGGGCATCTTATTAAGGATTGTAGGAAGAGAAAAAGGAAGAGTGGTGAATGCTTTCATTGTGGTGAGTTTGGACATTTCAGCAAAGATTGCCCGAAGAAGCAAGGGCAAGGTCAGACTCAGTGTGCAAGACCATCTGGAGTGCGAATTCATCCCCTCAACATCGTTCTTCCAGCTCATGATCGAGGTAGAGTTTCTGTTAAAAGTCTTGTTTACATTTCTGATTTTCCTGTTTGTACTTTGTTTGATTCTGGCACATCGCATAGTTTATTTCATCTGATCTAGTTGAAAGTTTGCACCTAAGTACTAGTCTAGTTAATGATCCCGTGTGTGTTTCAAATCCAATTGGGGTTTCCGCCCATTTGTCTATTATCTACGTGGATTTGAAAATCTCTACCTTTAGTGTAGAGTTCTCGTGTGATGCTTATATTCTCGGTTTCATGGGGTATGGGTTGATTTTGGGCATGGATCGATTGTCCAGTTTTGAAGCCATCCTTGATTTTTGAGCATAGGGTTGTGAGGCTCATGACTCGCCTCGGTAATACCCTAAAAATTTCTAGTAACCCTATGAGTCCCGTCATGTTGTGTTATCTTGAATCCCTCAACTCGTCTATCGATAGTTTGCAATCTATGAGGGTGGTCCGAGAATATCCTGATATCTTGGGTGAAGTGAAGGGGGTTACCCCTAAGCGAGAGATTGATTTCCGCATTTATCTGGTTGATAATGCCAAGCCAGTTACGTGGCCGGTTAGGCACATGGTCCAGCGAGATGAGAGTTAAGAAAGCAAGTCAAGGAGTTGCTTGAGAAGAACTTCATACGATGAAGCATTTCCGAAGAGGGTGCTATAGTAGTATTCGCTACTAATGTGGACAGTTCGCTTCGCCCGTGCGTTGATTATCGTGAGTAGAACAAGAAGAATAGACAACCATTACCAAGGATCGATGATTTGTTTGATCAGCTTGTAGGAACATCTGTTTTCTCTTGATCTTGCTACTGGATTCCATCAGCTCAGAGTAGCTGAGGATAGTATAGACAAAACTGCGTTCAAAACTCCAGATGGATTCTTAGAATGGCTTGTCATGCCATTCGGTTTGACTAATGCACCCGCCTACTTCGTGGACTTGATGAGTAGGGTGCCTAGGGAGTTCCTGAACAAGTTTGTGGTAGTCTTTGTAGAAGATATCCTGACTTTCTTAAAGAATGAGGAAGAACATGCTAGACATCTCAAGGAGGTGATGGATGCGCTTAGAGCCCATCAGTGGAAAGCCAAGTCCTCCAAATGTCATTTTGGAGAAAAGAAGTTAGATTTCTTGGGCACATAGTTTCTAAGCAAGGCTTAGTGGTGGATTCTGTTAATGTGGTCGCGGTTCAAAACCGAAAAGCTCCGACGAGGGCAATTGAAGTAAGAAGTTCTCTCAGTTTAATTAGTTAGCGTCCCTTGAGCTTAGACCTACCCTTCTGGATCAAGTAGGGACTTCACAGAAAAAAAAACCCGCAGTTAGTCGAGATCATGGACAAGTTGATTTGAGGCGAGATGGTAAGTCACCTCGCTATAGATGACAAGGGATGGCTAAGACGCGATGAGAGAAAGAAGGTTCTTGAAGATGCACATCACCCGAGGAGGTGGCCGAGTTTGTCCCAAGGTGCATGTTGTGCCAACAGGTTAAAGGCCGAGTCATAGAAGCCCGGTGGGCTATTATATCCATTGGAGGTCCCCGCAATGGAAGAGGGAAAAGCGTCACGAAGGATTTCGTGGATGGACTGCCTAGATCAAGAAAGGGAATAAGAGCAGGTGGGTCATAGTAGGTAGACTCACGAAGAGTGCTCATTTCACTATGGTAAAGAGCGAAAGGACTGCATCATAACTAGCGACAGTTTACTTTCAAGAAATAAAGCGATTGCACGGGGTCCCCTAAAGGATAGTTAGTAACCATGACTCAATCTTCACTAGCCAGTTTTGAGATAGTCTACGAGAAGTCATGGGCAAACGGCTGAATCCAAGGACGTCCTATCATTCACGGGCAGATGGTTCATTTCGTTCAAGCATGAGTTATAGAAAATTATGTTAGTAAGAGCAATTGGTAAACGTGGATTGGTATTTCCAAGAAAAGTTCTGCTGCGTGGAATACTTTATAGTAAGTAAACGAGATCCAGGATTCACTGGTGAATTTTGGAGATCTTGCGTGAAACCATGAGGTCATAGTTATGTTTAAGCCAAGTATGATAGAAGAAGAGTAAGTGAAAGAGGAAGACGAGAGGCGACAATGAAATGGGTTCCAACTCATATTTGGAAATAAGAGTTAAGAAGCTAAGAAATCATGAGGTAAAAGACGGTCAAAGCACAGTGGAGTTAAGCTCAAGGAAACGTGACTTAGAAGACTGAAGGCTAGATACGCGCATCATATCTCTTTTTAAGAGCATATCCTTGATCCTTGTTTTCCTGTGGAACTTACTCGCATGTTATCTTTTTACGTATATCCTCTCGGTCCCATTCTCGGTCCTATTTCTGTCGGGAGGTATGACTTATCGGTTAGTAATGCATGTCAGGGTTTGAAGGGGTCCGTTAGGTTGACTAAACCTTTTGGGCTTTTATAGGATATGGGTTGGGTTAGGAAGGGATTTCTTGTAATCCGAAAGGAGTATATCCTGCTTATCTTCCCGATCTCTTTGTAGCATATCTTTTGCTATCCATGTTTGTCTTAATTATCTAGTTTATCATGTTAATCTTGTCATGAGAACCTTAGGTAGAAACCCTTTGGATGAAACATGTGTTTGAAACATGTTATGCTTGGTGGATGCAAGTGGTTGCAAGTGGTTACTCGTGGATGCATTATACACATTAGGCACTAGATCGGCTCACACACTCCTCATATTGCATATGCATGAGTGTTTACGCTTATTCATGGATGAAAATTTTTGTGTTATCACATGGATGTTGCATATGGATGTATGTTATGTGCACGCATATAGATGTTATACATTATGTTAGGAATTGCATACATATGGATTCATTTCACTAACATAATTTGCATTGATGATATTTGCATTAGATAAGTACATACACACACACCTTTGCATATGTTCATACAACATTTAGGATCTCGTAAGGACAATGATTGCTCGTGGATGATGTTTTGAGTAGATGGATGTTGGATGGTAGGATATGTTCTTCCTAACTTAGAGATTTCGAGGACAAAATCCTTTAAGGAGGGGAGAATGTAACAACCCGCATTTTCAATAACATGTTATAACATAAATCGAGGCAGAATTTAATTTATAAATCTGAATCAAGGGAAACGGGCTATGCCATTGCATTCGTCTCGGAAAAATACGCGAAATAGAGTCCGAGTTTTCGAAAATCGGAGTCCGTATGACCCGATTAAGGCCCAATGAAGTTTTCAGAAAATTTCAAGTTCAAAACAGATTTGAATTTCAAGTTTTAAATTTCGAATTTCTGGCCTGGAAGGCTAGGCGGGAAATTTCCCGCCAAGCCAACCAAGTCGACAGGCCTGTCGACTTGGCAGTCGACTTGGTTGGACCCAGGTCGACAGCCCTGTCGACTGGGCTGTCAACTTGGTTCAGCCGGGCAGTTTTGCCTGGTGCACCATTTTGGGGTTTTGGTTAGAGTTTGGGGGCCAGATTCGGTTTTAAGGGCTGAGATTGGAATTAGGGTTTAATCCTAAGGTTAAAACTAATCCTAATCTCTATAAATAAGCCCCTAACCTAACCCTAAATCATCATTATTCATTCAAGTAACTAAACTATGGCAAAATCATTCCTCTCATGGCCTCCACTCTCTTCATAAAATTCCTAAGTTATTTCTATGAGAGATTTTCCATGCATACAAGTGTTTTCAAGCTTGTATGAGTGTCATTAGCTTGCATTCAAGTCAAGTTTCCATATTTACATCATAAAGCAAGGGTTTTGATCATTTTGGCTCAAGGGTTTTTCTATTGGAGCTTGCATTTTGGGTTTATTTGATTTCATAAGGGCTTTGTCTCAATCTATATATATTTTTGTATCTTCATAAGCATTGTAAGCCCTTTTCTACTTTCATATTTAAACTCTAAAGTTAAATGAATGATGCAAGTTTGGTTGATCATTATGATATGCAAGTTTGCCATGATATGCAAGTTTGATATGTTATGATATGCAAGTTTATCATGTTATGTTATGCAAGTTTGCCATGTTATGATATGCAAGTTTATCATGTAATGTTATGCAAGTTTGCTATGTTATGATATGCAAGTTTGCCATATGATATGCAAGTTATGTTATGCAAGTTTGGGTTGATCATTTTGCTCATGTTATCATGTTATGCAAGCTTATCTTGGGTTTATGAGCTTAAAGCTTCAAGCTTTAGGCTAAAGGTTGCATTTTGGCAACATGTAAGTTATCATATCCCTTATGATAACTTGCATGTGAGGCTAAATGCGAACTTATGGCAACTTCTACATGTCATTTATCACCATGTATCACTTATATGCTAAGTTTGGTTTTATGCATGCTTTTGAGGCCTAAAAATATAATATGCAAGTATATGAACATATGTACATTTCATATGCCACCATGTTAAACTTGTGGCTTCAACACCTTTATGTCATGATTATGCCAAGTTCCCTCTTTCTATCCTTTATGCGCTATTGCGATATGTAAGCGATGGGATTGCGTTTGGGGTTGGGTAAACTTAAAAGACATAAAAACATAAGATTGGGAATTTACCTATTAAGTTAGGTCTACCCAAATTCTTGAAAACTTGTAATATGTTTTGGAAACATGATGGACATGACACTTAGAAAATATAAGTGTGACCAACTCGAGGTTGGGTTGAGTTTGTAGCGTAAAACTACCCGGAACCGACCGGCTTAACTAGTTGCTACAAACAATAGGACCCAATGTGAGAAGTTGGTCATGTTGTACCTTGAACCTGAGGTTAGACCAAGTTGTGGTGTAAAGCTACCCGGACCCGCCCGGCTTAACTAGTAACCACAACAAGGTCTAATGTGAGAGGTTAAGGCATATTAAATTAATTAATGCCTCATGATTAGGGTTAAGTCATGGTCCACTTAATACTTAACCAATTTGGGCTTGGTAGATTAATCAGGGTTAAGTCGTGAACTCATCGTTACACTTAACCAAGTTAATCCATGATTAGCAAGAGGGTTAAACCGTACTTAACCCACTAGAAAATCCTAGCAATGGGGGTCCACTCCAGCAGTAATCCCAAGTTGTATCATTAAGACCCTAGGGACTAGGCTAGGGAGGGGGCACGATTACTGGACTTGAGGTAAGTGACCAAAAACGACGGTAGAATGGTACGCCGGTGTAGTTCCGGACGGACTATGGTCGTGCATATAGTCCGTAGCCGGAGAAAACATGCACGGGTACCAGTAGATTGAGACTGTGCACTTATGTTTATGGTGTCCAGGGGTTTACACCCTAGGGCTTGATACACCCGAAGGTGGACCCGGCACAGTCCGACTACAATTATGTTTGGGCCGTATTGACACCAACACGTGACGAGTTAGGCTTAGGGAGCCGATCGATTAGACCGTTTGGTTGGACCTCGTATTGGGGTCACTTCATATTATTGGACCTCGTATTAGGGTCACTTCATATTATTGGACCTCGTATTAGGGTCACTTCATATTATTGGACCTCGTATTAGGGTCATTTCATGTTATTGGGCCAAAGCTTGGGCCAAGGGATCAATACTTGTTTATTCAAGTCATGTTAGTTTGCTAGTACACCTGTGGTGCAAAAACCTTAAACCTGATTATGCGATGACACCTTTATCTACCTTGTTAGTTAATCATCATGCTAGTATGTTGTTATCCTTATGATCATCCCTGCTTCTCATGTCAGTTAACTTTATCAGTTTACATTGATTGTAGTAGGGCTTACTCAGTCTTTTTGACTGACCTATTTTCTTTCGCCTCTTTTCTTCCGTTCCCCCCCCCCCTAGGTTCTCAGGGTGGGAATATTGGAGCTTAGCTTGGATTTCTGATCACTTGCTTGTGGGATTTTAGCTCATGTACGGTCTTGACATGAAGCTAGCTATGGTTATCACTTATTTTGGGGATAGTACTTATGTATTTCAGTTTTTCAGTGATGTTGTTTTTATCTAGACTTGTGTATTTGGAAAGTTGACATTATGTTGTACCAGACTTGTTTTGAAATAGTTTGAAATCTTCCGCTGTTTTACTTATCTTATTTACTCGGTTTACATATATACATATGTTCTTGTTCTGCCTTGATATATCATTATGCATGTTTACCCGGTACAAACGCCCCTCCAAAGTCAGAGTGCTTGCAAGAGCCACCCTGGCAGAGGTGGGGTGTTACAAATATTCGATAACTCCTTTCGAATAACTAATATTCGATAACTCCTTTCGAATAACTAATATTCGATAACTCCTTTTGAATAACTAATATTCAATAACTCCCTTTGAACAACTAATATTTGATAACTCCCTTCGAATAACTAATATTCGGTAACTCCCTTCGAATAACTAATATTCGATAACACCTTTCGAATAACTAATATTCGATAACTCCTTTCGAATAACTAATATTCGATAACTCCTTTCGGATAACTAATATTTGATAACTCCTTTCGAATAACTAATATTCGATAACTCCTTTCGAATAACTAATATTCGATAACACCTTTCGAATGACTAATATTCGATAACTCCTTTCGAATAAATAATATTCAATAACTCCTTTCGAATAACTAATATTCGATAACTCCTTTCGAATAACTAATATTCGATAACTCCTTTCGAATAACTAATATTCGATTAACTGCTTTCGAATAACTAATATTCGATAACTGCTTTCGAATAACTAATATTCGATAACACCTTTCGAATAACTAATATTCGATAACTCCTTTCGAATAACTAATATTCGATAACTCCTTTCGAATAATTAATATTCGATAACTCCTTTCGAATAACTAATATTCGATTAATTCTTTTCTTCGAATAACTTTATTCGATTAACTCCTTCTTCGAATAAACTATATTCGAATAACTCTAATCCGACTAACTCTAACTCAATTAACTCTATTCGATAAAACAAATATTCGAGTAACTCTTGTTCAATTAACTCTATTCGAATAACTCTAGTTCAATTTACCTTTATTCGAATAACTCTAGTTCGATTTAACTCTATTCGAATAACTCTAACTGATTAACTCAAACTGGTAACTCTAACTCCAATCGATTAACTCTAACTCAATTTTGATTAACACATTTTGATTAACTCTACGTCCATATTCAGTTTCAAATATCGATGTTGAAATCGGTTCTAACTTCTCTATATAAGTCCGGACTTATATATTCTATTTATCCAATGATAAATATTTTATTTAATTTATAAAATATTATTTATAAATTAATCTTCTCAATCTATTGGTTACAACATATTCTATTTAAAATATTTGCTTTAAATCCATATCATGTTATACCCGTGTGCGAAGCACGGGTCTAAACTTTCCTGATGTAAAATTCTATTCATTTGCCAAATATCTCCTTATATGACATTCTTTTCATTTCCCAATAAATCCCTTTTATAATTCTATTTATTTTCTAAATAAATATTTCCTTTTTATAACTCTTTTTATTTAACAAATAAATATTCTTTTCCAATCCTATTTATTTAACAAATAAATATTTTCTTTTCAATTCTATTTGTAAATGTTTTACAAATATTCCCTTTCCAAATCTATTTGTAAATGGTTTACAAATATACCCTTTTCATTTCTATTTGTAAATGGTTTACAAATATATCCTTTTTATTCCTATTTGTAAATGGTTTACAAATATATCACTCTCATTTCTATTTGTAAATGGTTTACAATTATATCCTTTTTATATTTGTTTTACAAATATTTTCCTTTATATTTGTTTTACAAATAATTTCCTTTATAAAATCCCTCGATTTTATAAATATTCCTTTATATAAAATCCTTTGATTTTATAAATATTCTATTTCAATATACAGTTGGAAATCTTCCTTCTATATAAAATCTTTCGGTTTTATATAATATTTTATTTCAATATAGTTATTGAAATTTTCCTTTTCCATCCTAGGGTTTTCTTACGGTATTTAAAATACCAAACAACAGTGATCGATATCATTCAAACACACATAATCAACAACAGATTTATATATCACATCATATATCACAATATATGAAAAACAGTAAAATAAATGTTGAGGAATCCAGTTGGATTCCTCCAACCTGTTTCCCTGCATCACAGATGTTAAACAATAAAATTTAACATCGATTTCATTTCAATATGAAATATTCTGCTAAACATAATCAATATTAGATTAACGATTTATATATATATCATTATCTATAATTTCAACCAATACATAGGCAATTCAACCAAACAGTTAACACATAGCAATCAACAAATAATTATCAGTTCTAAAATACGTTATAGAAATATAACTGTTCAGAGTTAGTGAGATTTACTCACATTGGACGATCATCGTTAATAACGATAACCATCAGTTGATTTGATCATGACAATTTATTTCACTATAAATTGTAACGAGCCTCATTTCACTCCTAATCAGTTCAATGGTGTAACTCCCGTCCATACGATCCTAATGGACCCCACCGTTCGAAATTCTGATCATGTATGACCAAGTTATTGTCATTATAAGTTGTGTATATATTAAATAAAAATTAATTTCTATTTAAATTCAAATACTGTGCTTTAACTATCTGACCAGACCCGCTTAACCCTCATCACATTCATCACGTGACCTCTCCTTCCCCAAATTCTTCTGCAATTTCAAAAATAAGACCATCGCATAACCAAACCGATGTTGACCTCCACGTTGACTAACCACCACCTCCTCCTCCGACAATCTATTCCACGCGCCACCAACACCACCTCATTCACCAAGAAAATCTCCATTAGCTGGTCCCTGTCCTATGAACTTCGGTCCCCTTCACCAAATCCCGACGTCTGTCCTCAAATCATTGACCAACGTTTGACTGCCCTCACACCACATTTCATACTTAAACCACCCACTACCATTTACTGAGAATCACCCCTCCTGATTTCCTGACCATCCACTTTTTCATATGTGAATGCGTAGGCCGAAGCTCATGAGTTTCCCACACATGTGAGCATCTCCAATGTTGTTCAATACATACACATCTATTGCGTTTGCTTCCCTTCACCATAGTACATGGAACCCTCGGCCTACGCTGCTTCTAAACAGCGAACTAAAATGGGTTCGACCCCTTAGAAAAAGTATGAACAGAACACTAAAGGGTTTTAAAAGTATCTGCATTGGATTTTTAAGTGGAAAAATATTAAACAGATGGGTTTGGTTTCATTGAGGAGGAGGAAAAAGTCTTGTTGCTTTTCAAAAGAAGGAAGAAAGAAGTGTGCAGCAAGTGTATTGTATTTATAAGACGCAATTGCTTAACACTTAAGTGTTATACAGTAGGTACACATTGTAGGGTAGGTAAGGGGTTCCTTTCTACTGTCGTGTCCATTTTCAAACCAAGGTTCTCTATTCCATACCCTTTTTGTTTCACATTGGCGTGACTTAGACCACTAGCCTTGAATTATCAAGCAGAATGCTCCGGTAAATACAAGTAATACATATTTTACATTTTAAAAGCTTAGTGCATGGTTACATAAAATTTCATATGTTTCTATGGATCGCTATAGACAGAAGTAAACATACCGTTGTGATGAGCAAGGTGTCACGATCCCAAAAATATAATAATATCGGTAGGTTAACTCATATTGTGAAACCTCAAAATGTTGATTACAGGGTGCAAAATACTTCAAATAAAAAGTTGCTTATTTAATTAATTAAAAATTATAGTAAAATTCTAAAAATAAATTATCACTATGTCTCAAAAGAACCTTGTCTAAATTCGAAACCGGTATCTAGTTATATCGAATAAACCGTTACGGTCGATAAACGATTCTATAGCGACTATTTTAAAATTTGATTTGGACATAAATCAAAATCTACAGTACGAAATCTCGAATTTTCTCTTCCATTAGAAAAATATACTTTACCAGCTCCGAACATTTCTTGTTTCATAGAAATTCGATTTAAAACGGCTTCTGTATATTCGTTTAAAGTTCGAATCGCCAAATAGCGAACTGCCGCGCCATTTCGAGCTCGATTATAATTACATTATAATTCTACGTTCAAACTATCGTTATTTAAATATATTCGTCAATATAATTAACCTCTAAGCTAAATTATATATTTTAAATAATCCAAATTACATCATACTATGAATTCCACTATTTTTGATTATTTCTGCATTAAATATATTATTCTATTATTTAAATAATTAAATAATCCATATAATTTAATTAAACGACCATTTAATTCTCTAAATTACTATTTAAATAATTAAATTAATTAATTATTATCCATTGGAAATACGGATCGTTACATAGTGGAATTCAGTTAATAAGTTAACTGATGTTTTCAAGTTGACCAAGTCAACTATTTTTAACTATAATTGATTATTAGATTAATTTGTTTTGAATTAATCTAATATAAATAGTTTTTACTGAACAGTCATTAAACTTAACTAATGTTCTGAAAAATAAATAAATCCATTAATTAACTGTATTTAAAGGTAATTATCAAGTTGTTTATTATTTTTGTGGCCCTTAGGCTTAGGTTTTATTATGTTTTTGTACTCCATGCTGTGAGCCACCTTTGGGAGGCAGTTTCCCAACTGTATTTTGTTCTATATGTTGCGCCACCCTACCGCACCATCACTCCGATGGTTTTTTAGGGTTGGCTTTTTATTTCAAAAAAAGTTGTTTATTATTAATGAAGATAATTTTATTTAAATAATTATTTTTAGAGATTAACTATTTTATTTAATACTAAAATAAACTACTTCAGTTAGTATGGAATTAATTATTTTTCTAATTAATAATAAGTAAAGCGACTACCTTTTTAAATGGAATTCATTTAAGAGCGTAGTTGAGCTGTAATGAACTGAACTTTGGGAAATAGTTTTATAAGGGATTTCATAATATAAATAAAGTTTATATAAACAAATTCAAAGCTCGATAGCTACTTTATAAATAAATTAAGTAAATCAATTGCTATGGAACGAAGATTTTCAAAAGAAAAGGAAATAAAAAGAGGTTTTGTATGTGTGTATATATATATACAACGATATTTCCAAAGTAAAGAAATATAAATGGGTTAGTGAAAATATAGTGATATTTTTGAAGTAAAGAGGAGATTTTGGGAATACGCCTATTTTGAAGAAGTAGGTGAATGATTATGTTTCCAAGGTAACGAAACAGGAGAGATTGTTAAGTAAATGGAATCGATTTTAAATCGATGAAATGATTTAAAGAATGATTTAGATTTAAAAGGGGTGTTTTAAATAAAAGGGGGCCTGAGCTGCTGATGTACTTGACCGTACTATTTTGATTTGATAGCTTAAAAAACATACTATCAAATAAAGTCTTTTTTGGACTATTGACGTGTTAGTTCGAAGAGTCCAGGATGGGAACTAGACCCAAAATCACTTCGAACCGACTTGGCATTCGAAACTAACTTGTAGGGATGCTTTTAAAGATGGAAGAATTGAAGACAGTGGATCTTCATAAAATGGAAGAACCACTTATAATCTCTGACTTGCAACCAGACATAGACTGTGATTCTGTCGTGGTTGAAATCTACGAATTGCAAGGATTACTCTCTACTGATTCTTGGGGGTGATTTCGATATAGGATGACATAGGAGAGTGTCTTCAGTTCGTCCTGTTTTTGAATGACTTGTACGGACGAATGTATGATAGAGTATTTTTTGAAAATCACGTACGTTGATTTTTATAAATATACCAAGTTTGGTGGCGGAGAAGGCAACTTCTTTTTAGCTTAACACCCAGTGTATATTTTTGCAGATCAATCAGTGATTTGATGGATCTGACAATGGGGCATTCAAAGTTAATATGATGTTCTCAAAAAGGCAATCGTGACCTCAAGCCTCATCAACTGGGAGATGGCAGAAATTGGGCAGGCAACATGACTATGTGGGTCATTCCCATTAGGGTGTATTATCATCATCTAAAGAAAATTCATTTGTTTCTTCTGTCACTTCTATATCTTATGGGCAATAATGGCTCGCGAGCAACCGTTGGTGATAATATATTTGGTGCACTTAAGTTGAATGAGTGGTCGGTCATGTGTGTCCGGGTTGCAAGATGTTATTGTTGAACCCCAATGTTTCCTCTCTAGAGAACACTGATCGGTAGGTGATCTCATACCTTGTCATGTTGGAAATCCAAACTCCAGCACGATCTGTACGTTTTTAGATGTATACCAACTATGTTGGGAAGTGAGATGCAAGCTTGTCAGCTATATTCCTATTTATTTGTGTTTTGATAGACATTATTATAATATCAGTGGATTTTGATATAAAAAGTGTTTGGGTTATCATAAGGTAATAACACATGCCATTTTTTTATGTGTACGTGGTCATGTCTTACTAGAGTTCCATTCTTTCAAAGAATTTTCCATTGTTAAGCAAGTTGTTTGTAATATGAATTTATCACCAAAATTATTCCAGACATTTACAGATTGATTTTGCTTTGCTTCAAAATGTGCTTGGGTCAGACCGACCATATTTCTAGGTTAGGTTTGGTTGCGAGCTTCAGAGAAGAGGAGCTGGAGTTGAGATGTATTCCTGTATTTTCTGGTATTAATTTTAAATATGATGTGTGTTGTATTAATCTAATGTGTACTCTGATGGTGTAATCATGTATATATACAATTTTATCTTGATTAAAGAGTTTTGATACATTATATTTTATTTGTTCCATTCTGTGATTCTATTCTATTCTGATTCTGTAGTGGTTTTATTGTTCTTCTTCTATTCTAATATTTCTTTCTTTTCTCATCCTCTAATTTCTTTCTATTGACCATCCGGGTTTTTGATACTTTGGTTTTGGCAAGTGAACAGGATTATGTATTATTGTCGAAATTCGAGCGACGGATTTCCACCGGGTCATTACAAAGTTCATTTCCATTAAGTACGGGTTCGTGTTGAGCTATGTGGTTTGAGATCGTCATAAAGAATTATTAGCATCTAATCTTGTACAAGTTGAGGAGGTAGTAATAATGAAATTTCTACGATGGTTCTCGTAGAACATATGGTTGAATGTGTTGCACATTGAATGTTCCATGTTCCTCAATTTACTGATGGAGATGTTAATATTGAAGAAGAACCAAATATTAAGGCAAAAAATATATGATTTATTAGATGTTGTGAAGAAACACCCTATTAGATGCTGCGAAGAAACACCTTTGAGAAGGTTGTACAAGCGGAGCCCAAATATCAATAACTATTGAATACATTGTGATGAAATCTAAATACAACCTCAAAGAAGCTGGATTTACAGATGTTGTACAAGCTGCGAAGCAACATATGCCATCCAATAATTTAATGTGCAAAATTCATTATAAAGTGAAAATACTAGTGTTGGCTTTTGGTTTAGCGTATGCAAAATAGATACATGTCTAAACGATTACATGTTGTTATGGAAAGAAGATATCAACCTTTGGAATTGTAAAATATGTAATCAAGAAAGATACAAACCAAGAAAGAAAAAAGAAAAGGAAGTCTCGTATAAACATATGCATTATTTACTTATTACTTCTAAGCTTCAAAAGTTATATGCACCATCTGTAACCACTTAACATATGTGGTGGCACAGTGTGAGAACACGGGAAGAAGGTACGTTAACACACCCAGTTCATAAGAAAGCATAGAAGTATTTTGACCAGAAATATACCATTTTGATTCAAAAAATCGTATTGTTAGACTTGGCTTATGTACGAATAGATTTTCACACATTTTTCAATTTGGTTATAAATATTCATCCTAGCCTATAATTTCCACTAGGGCTTTTATGGTAACGTAAAATTTACCGTTACCGTACCATTATCGATCGGTCGGTTACCGATAACACAATAAAATAGTATACATATATAATTTGTATGGTAATGGTAATATTACTGCTCTGAATGTTAAAAATATTGGTAAGTTTTCCTTTGTACCACTAGTTTTGGTAAATTACCGAAATTAGTGTTATTTTCTGGTCTTATTTCAGTGTTTTACAGACAATAATTTGGGCCTTTGGATTCCTATATTTTTAAAAATGTGGCATCCATACTTACAATTCTTAAGGTTTGCTTCTACAATACAGAGCCAAATCTAAAGATACGCAGCGGCACTCATTTCTTACATTTAAATTTTTTCTTCGCCGTCCATGGTCGCTTTCTAGCTCTCGCTGGTCATCATTCCACCTTTATTCTTCCGATACAGTTACAAAAGAAAATAAAAAGGGAGGAATTTGTGGAAGATGGCTTCTACAAGTTGGTACTATGATTATGCATTTCTTTTCCCTATGTTCTAGTTTCGATTTAACATGCCAATTTAGAACCACCAATTTCCAATTAGACTATATAGATATACATTTGTCATCATTTTTTATTATCAACATTAACATTTTCTACTTTGTATTATATTATAACGAAAATGTAAAGAAAGGGATTCTGACTGAGATAAAAAGATAGAACTGTCAAAAAATAGACTTGAGTAATCATTCATGTTTAACTTCGTGTTTTCTATCATTTACAGACTTGAATGAAAGAGTTCCTTCTTTCGATCTACAATCTTTGAACTCGCCGAATTGACTTCTTTGTCAGAAAACGTAGCGTATTACAAATAATTTCATTTATACGATTTGGTAAAATAAAATCTTTGTTAGAATTTATTTTTAATTTTTGATTTTTCTTTGCTAAAGAAATGATGTGATTTGAGCAAACAAATTGCCTAGCTGTAACAACCCGAAAATCTGGGCCAGTTTAAAAATTTTATTTTGGCAATTTTAGCGAATTTTGATTATTTAAAATGAATAATTTTAAATAATATCGACGAGAAATTTATTTTGAATATAATTCGAACGTATATATTATATACGTCGTCGTTAGAATATAAATATTTATATATAATTATAAATAGAATTGAAAATGGCGCGGTAGTTCGATAATTCGATTTCAAACTTCAATTGAATGTACCGGGTGCAAAACAATCCGGATTTTAGTGAAACCAAAAATAATGGAATCTAATAGTGAATATCTTTCCAACGAATCCGAAAAATCAAGATTTCATATCGGGAATCAAAAGATATGTCCAGTTGAAAATTAGAAATAGTCGCTGTGGAATTTATATATTTTTATATATATAAGGCCCTTAAAAATGGACATTTTGCAAATGACCTCGAATTTCGACGAAATCAGTTTTGTTGGATCCGCAGTGTCAAATTATTGCTAGATTCCAAATTTCATAATTTTTCGAATCAATATGTGAGCGTGACAAAGGAAAACGCGTTTGACCAGTATCTGTTGAATTTAATCGACAGGAAATTGGCCATTTTTCTAACGGTCTCAGAATTCGACGAAACTAGTTTTGTTAGGACCGTATCGTCAATACGAAACTAGAAAATATTTTTCTGGAATTTTTCTGGTTAGTATGCGACCCCGGTAATTTGAAATGTACGTTTAAAATTCAATATAATGTTTTAAATGTAAATTTAACGGAAACTGATTCAAACAGTCGAATCAGCTAGCGATACATATCCCATTGTGTTCGGAATGGGGGTAAAACGCTATGGACGACAGGCGGTGGGCCTCGTTTAGAGGTCGTAAATAAAAGTTGCTTTTTAGTGGTAAATTAATTAATTAAATAATAAAAAAAAATATCTTCTCCCTTAACCAGGCCCCCCCCTCCCGATCTCTTTTCATTTCAGATCGATGATAAAAGAAAAAAAAAAAAAAGGGGAGACGAGCGCCCTCGCGCTCGAACCCAGGCCGGCGGCGATGCTTCGCCGAACCCCCCTCCGACCAGAGCGCCGCCCCCTCTTCTTCTTCCCCGAGCTCCTCCTCTCCCTCCACTCTTCAAAACCGCCGAGCCCACAAAACCCACCGCCGACCGACGCTGCAGAGCCCGACCACCTCCAGTGCCTCCCTGACCCTCCGACGCAGTGAAGACCCCCCCCCCTGTTTCTTCGGCAGTAAGTTTTTTTTCTACTTTGCTTTATTTTATTTTTATTTTTTTTCAATTCTGTAATTCTAATTTTTAAAGCATTTAAAACTGGTTTTAAGGGGTTTAAAACTGAATTTGATTTATGTTTAAAACTGAATTTTATTTTAACTTAAAACTGATTTTATTTTATCTTAAAATCTGAATTTTATTTTACTTAAAATCTGAATTTTGTTTATCTTAAAAACTGAATTTTTAGGAAGTTAAAAACAAATTTTATTTAAAGTAAAACTAAAATTTTATTTAAAGTAAAACTGAAATTTTATATAAAGTAAAACTGAAATTTTATTTAAAGTAAAACTGAAATTTTATATAAAGTAAAACTGAAATTTTATTGAAAGTAAAACTGAAATTTTATTGAAAGTAAAACTGATTTTATATAAAGTGAAAACTGATTTTTATATATAGTAAAAATATGATTTTTATATATTGAACTTCATAGGAAAAATATGATTTTTATATATTGAACTTCATAGGAAAAATATGATTTTTATATATTGAACTTCATAGGAAAAATATGATTTTTATATATTGAACTTCATAGGAAAAATATGATTTTTATATATTGAACTTCATAGGAAAAATAGAATTTTTATATATTGAACTTCGATAGAAAAATAGAATTTTTATATATTGAACTTCGATAGAAAAAATATGATTTTTATATATTGAACATCGAAGTAAAAATTCGATTTTTATATATTGAATAGCGAAGTAAAAATGTGATTTTTACGTATGTAGTGAAAGCAGCAACGAAGGTGACAAAAAAGGCGAAACGACGAAGACTTCTGCAAATGAAGAGCCGTGGAGCTAGGATAGCTATATGTGAGAACTTCTCACCTTTCAATTTAAATTTTCTAGTTATATATATATACTAGGATGCAGACGGTGCTTAGTAGCACCCGACACAATCGTCCACAGACCATGGACTTGTTTGTTTGGCTGTTTTGGTGATTGATTGTGATATTGGTTTGAATGTGGTTTGTGGTGTGAAAAATCGAATCGATAAATTGGTTAGGATTAGACGTGCGCCGTTATAAGGCGAAGGAGTAAGGCTAGGTTAGTCTCTTACTCCAAATTTTGTGGTTTGCATAATGAAATTGATTTGATTGATGTGTGAATGGCGTGGGCCTTCACTAGTCCGGGGATAAGGCTAGGCCTCGTCCCGTTTCTAGTATCGTGCCGTTATGCCGCCGAAATTTTCTAAAATATGTTAGAAAATAAAAATATCATTTTATAGAATAAATGAATTGAATAGAAATTCATAGATTGAAATAAAATGTTTTATCGTTAAAAATATAATTTTTAACGTGAAGTGAATAAAATATTCATTTACAAACCAGACGGTTTGTTTATGTACACTTATTTGAAGGACATTGATTGGGTCGATAAATTTTACACATTGCCCAACTGCACGAATAAAATATTTGTTTGATTGTTTGAAACCCCACACGGGTGTTGGGATGAAATTTGAAGTTCACTCATCCTGATTGATTAAATATGTCGATCGATTGATTGACAGGCTGTTATAAGCGTTGAATATCTATATTTGATGCTTTTACAGTGTAGTGCACTTTGGTTGATGGTTGATTATCTTCAATGTTATTATATACATGTGTTGTATGAAAATCCATATAATTAACTTTATATGGTAATTGATTGGGCCTCATTCCAATTTGAAAAATAAAGAATATTATAAAATAAAAGTTCATGTGTTGACAGTACTCATTCATTGAGATTGGTCATGTGTTGAACGAAATATTTTAATATTAAAATTTACATCTTTATCGATATAAAATAAAAGTTCATGTGTTGACAGTACTCATTCATTGAGATTGGTCATGTGTTGAACGAAATATTTTGATAATAACAACTATTTTGAAAATAGAAATTTATGAAGCCGTGTTGATTAGATTGACGCCATTTTGACGTGAACGATATTTATATCGATTTTATTCATTTCGAAATGAATTGAATTGAAAACGAATTCAAAGTGAATTGAATTAAAAGTGATTTCGAAGTGAATTGAATTAAAAGTGATTTCAAAGTGAATTGAATTAAAAGTGGTTTCGAAATGAATTGAATTGAAAACGAATTCAAAGTGAATTGAATTAAAAGTGATTTCGAAGTGAATTGAATTAAAAGTGATTTCAAAGTGAATTGAATTAAAAGTGGTTTCGAAATGAATTGAATTGAAAACGATTTCGAAATAAATTGAATTGAAAACGATTTCGAAATGAATTGAATTGAAAACGAATTCAAATTGAATTGAAAACGATTTCGAAATGAATTGAATTGAAAACGATTTCGAAATGAATTGAAAACGAATTCAAATTGAATTGAAAGCAAATTGAAATGAATTCAAATTGAATTGAAATTTGAATTGAATAGAAATGAATTTTGAAACGAATTCAAAACTATTTATATAATTCGTTTTAAATAGAAATCGACGAAATATATATTATATATATTATATATATAATATAATGGCCTGAATAGAACGCGCCGCGCCGCGGCAGTTCGCGAATTTCGACCATTTATTTCAAACGGACATTACGGGAGATCCGACCGTCGGATTCTCCTAAAATCGGAACCGTTGGGTTCGTATCGAAAAGAGCTTTCTAATGAATGTTAGAAATTTGAAATCTAACGGTTGGATTTGGAGATACGTCCAAATCAAATTCGAAAAAGGTCGCTGTAAGTGCAGTTCGATGGCCATTGATGGAAATCGACTGTACGGGCCTTGATAAAATTATTAAAAATAGCAATAATTTGTGTAAAATCATAAGAAATGATTTGTGAAGATTTGGGATGAAAAACTCCATATTTGAAAAGATAAAAATAGGTTTTTATCGAAATGAACTAGTTTTGAACTAGAAATATAATTCTATTTATTTTTAAATAAATAAATTGAATTCGAAAAGGGTTTTAAAAATAACCAAAATTTCCAATGATTGCATTGGAGTGGATTTGAATCGAAATTGTCTTCGGAATATTTCGATGTTGGAATTCGTGATATTACAGGTGTTGTTATGGAAATTTGAAAGATATATATTTGTATCGTTATTTCCAATACGACATTTGTTAGTCGTAGAATTCGATATTGAATATAAGCCGATATATTTTCTATTCAGAGCCTTGTATTGAATATCGAATGTGATTTGGGTTTGTCGTGAATGGTGTCTTCACTAACACTGTTCTTGAACCCGGTTGAGAAAAGATTAAATCTTTTTATTTAGATTTAATGAAGTGTACCAATTAAATGATATTTAATTGGAATTGAATTGGTATTGATTTTTGGGTTTATCGTGAACAGTGTTTTAAATAACACTTGTTCTTTAACCCGATAATTAATGGAATGTGATTTGGGTTTGTCGTGAATGGTGTCTTCACTAACACTGTTCTTGAACCCAGTTGAGAAAAGATTAAATCTTTTTATTTAGATTTAATGAAGTGTACCAATTAAATGATATTTAATTGGAATTGAATTGGTATTGATTTTTGGGTTTATCGTGAACAGTGTTTTAAATAACACTTGTTCTTTAACCCGATAATTAATGGAATGTGATTTTGGGTTTATCGTGAATCGTGTTTTAAATGACACTGATTCTTTAACCCAGATAATGATTAAAACTAAGTGGAGTTTTAATGAATCTTTAATTAGATTGAAAAGATCGAGAATGGAGTATCACCAGTTTTGCTCCAGGCGATAGTTAAATCTTTAATTAGATTTGAACGTGAAATTTAGAAACTAACTGTCGGTTAGCCAAGCAGAATGGTTTTCTGGATATTGATCTGATGTTGGTTTCGGCCTTCGGGGTTAATATTTGGGGAATTATTCTCTTGATTAATTTATGGATAGTGACTGATAAATTGGAATGAGGCGTATGTTGTGTTTGTGTAACACTTATTTAAAATATACGCGAGTTATTCGGAAAGGCCGGGTTTATCCCATTCTGAATAACTGATACGACGATAAGTCGAAGATGAAGACGATGGTCGAAGACCGGAAGTCTTCACGTCGTTTGGGTGATAACTGATGATCTTGATTGGGCTGTACACCCAAGAAGATGGAAACAGTTGGTGATCGTCCAGACGTACTTGGAGATCGATGGATATGCGGGGTACTAGGTGCTCCCGGTTTCGTTCAGACCCAGAACGGACTTGTAAATGGACTGTGTGTCTGACATTGGATTTTAGTCCGTGTGATTGATCTCTATTAAATATATATCTGTTTGGCGGTGGAGAATTTATTCTCTTGCTTAACGCCCTTCTCTGAGACGTACGAGCTCAGGGGTTATATGTTGATGGATATCAATCGCATGGAGTGAATTGCCTGTGTGGCATGCTTAAGTGGCAAATGATCAAGGCTTCTGTTGAAAAGCAAAGTCTTGTGGTTGATGATCGAAGCACGGCCTTTGTGGCGTAGCTTTGTGTAACGTTGATTCACGAGTATCACACCCGGTATGAATCAAAAACGGGAGACGGACCTCAGGGAGGGCCTACGTTTCCTCCTAGCTAAAAGTGGCGTCAGTGGTTTTACACGCCCTGACGAGTTTGACTTATGTTGTTGTTGCTGTTGCGAGGCGCCTCGGATTGATCGGTCGTTCTCGAACCGATGGAGTCATTTAGTTGGCTCGCTTACGCCCCAAAGGGCGGCGAAACGTAGTGCTCAGGTATAATAATCCACATCGGTGGACCGGCCCTGTCGCTCCAAGGCTTGCCTGCGCGCTTGCCTGAGACTCGGGCTAGGCAGTCTCGAATCATTGAGGATCTTGCCCCTAGCCTCGGTTCATACCATAAATGATAACCCAACTTCCAATACGACATTTGCGGTTTTGATTGTAAACTTATATATGGCGACATAGTGTTATGGGCCGTTCATGCCGCCTATGATTGATACTTACGATTTGAAGTTGTTTTATACACTATGCACTTATAATAGTATCAAATGATTTGTTTTAAACGTACTAAGCATTCTTTGGCTGTTATAAGGGAAAACCCTATCCTCGACTGCGTTGCATTGTGTGATGGGACCTGGGTCTTATAACAGCTTCATTTTTCTTTATTTAGCATTGCGCTGTTTGTTTTATGCACTGGTATTCTTGGGAGGAAACCCGTTCCGTGTTATACGGCGTGGTCCCTTGATTTACCGAACTTTAAAATAAAGATTAACTGTTTTAGTTCTCACACCAGTCACATGACTGACCTGGAGTTTATTGTTTTAACCTAAACTCTGGGTGCCCTTATTTTGACACGGGCAGCTAGTAGTTTCGGTTTTGCAGATTTATATTCACAGGATCCTGGTTTACAGCTGGAACGATATCCGGAAAGCTTTGTATCCGTATATCTCCTTCTAGTTGTGTATTGTATTATTTTCCGCTGCTATGTATTTAAATGTAATTTAAATCTCTGATCTTTCTGTGTAATATTCATTTATACTCCGTATATTCTTGTAATCTGATGCATTGTTGTTATAAACAATGAAACGTTCTTCTGTGTGCGTTCTGTTGTGGCTTGTTCTCGAACTATCCGACACTTTCCTTTACGGGGAAGTTGCGGGTCTTTACACGTGGTATCAGAGCTTTGGTTTACAAAGCTCAGAGAACAAGACACATTAGAACCCTACGAAAGAATTCATCAGATATTGGATTAGTAATATCCAATGGGAATGACTCGTTAGAGATAGGATCAGTAGTATCCTAGAACGAGCGTGAAGAGTATATTTTTCAAATGAAAACAAATTTTGTTTTGAAAATTTAAGTCAATTATTCGTATTTGATTATTTATTTTATATTGATTAGGACAATCCGATATATAAAGATTTTGCATATATGTCTTGCAAACGTGTATTCGAAGTTTTAATATATTGGGTAGATATAGAATCCCTCTAGTGTCCGGGAATAATTCTGGTGATGGGGCACTGTCGCCAGTATTTATTTTCGAGCGACGAAAGTGAGATTTCTATATATTTCCTATTGACTGGTGTGAGAACCAAAAATTAGATAAGGGCCTATTGTTGTGATTTGGCATCAAAAACATGATTTTGTATATGTATCAAAGTTATCAATTTGAAAACTCTAATCCACTAATTGATTGATGTTTGTGTTGTTTGTTTATTTGTTTGCTAATTTTGAACCATTTAGCCTAACTGAATCAAATATTGAATTATATTGAAAATTGGTCGCATATGTTTGCGTATACATATACTTACATTGAACAGGTCATAGCAAGGAGGCTAGAGCCGAAGAATAAAATTTGTTTGCCCGACAAATAGGTACATGTTTATTACATAATTTCCTGTTTTGTTTGGGTGATGATGATTTTGTGAGCCTATTGGCTAGCCGCTTGGCTTTTTCTTTTTCTTTTTGAGATCTGAAGGACCGGGGAAGCTATTTGAAATTCCCCGATGCTCCCGGTGCAGGGGAGGTTATGGCGAAATTTTTCAAAAATTTAAGGTGTTAGCCAAATTTTTGAAATTTTGAAAATTCTCAGAAACTAAAGAGTTGGAGAATGGAAGCCAGATCGAGCGTAGAGCTGAATAATCAAACCACTTTCGACTTTGTTCCTTTTCGGGGACGAAAAGTTTTAAGTGGGGGAGATTGTAACAACCCGAAAATCTGGGCCAGTTTAAAATTTTTATTTTGGCAATTTTAGCGAATTTTGATTATTTAAAATGAATAATTTTAAATAATATCGACGAGAAATTTATTTTGAATATAATTCGAACGTATATATTATATACGTCGTCGTTAGAATATAAATATTTATATATAATTATAAATAGAATTGAAAATGGCGCGGTAGTTCGATAATTCGATTTCAAACTTCAATTGAATGTACCGGGTGCAAAACAATCCGGATTTTAGTGAAACCAAAAATAATGGAATCTAATAGTGAATATCTTTCCAACGAATCCGAAAAATCAAGATTTCATATCGGGAATCAAAAGATATGTCCAGTTGAAAATTAGAAATAGTCGCTGTGGAATTTATATATTTTTATATATATAAGGCCCTTAAAAATGGACATTTTGCAAATGACCTCGGATTTCGACGAAATCAGTTTTGTTGGATCCGCAGTGTCAAATTATTGCTAGATTCCAAATTTCATAATTTTTCGAATCAATATGTGAGCGTGACAAAGGAAAACGCGTTTGACCAGTATCTGTTGAATTTAATCGACAGGAAATTGGCCATTTTTCTAACGGTCTCAGAATTCGACGAAACTAGTTTTGTTAGGACCGTATCGTCAATACGAAACTAGAAAATATTTTTCTGGAATTTTTCTGGTTAGTATGCGACCCCGGTAATTTGAAATGTACGTTTAAAATTCAATATAATGTTTTAAATGTAAATTTAACGGAAACTGATTCAAATAGTCGAATCAGCTAGCGATACATATCCCATTGTGTTCGGAATGGGGGTAAAACGCTATGGAGGACAGGCGGTGGGCCTCGTTTAGAGGTCGTAAATAAAAGTTGCTTTTTAGTGGTAAATTAATTAATTAAATAATAAAAAAAAAATATCTTCTCCCTTAACCAGGCCCCCCCCCTCCCGATCTCTTTTCATTTCAGATCGAATATAAAAGAAAAAAAAAAAAAAAGGGGAGACGAGCGCCCTCGCGCTCGAACCCAGGCCGGCGGCGATGCTTCGCCGAACCCCCCTCCGACCAGAGCGCCGCCCCCTCTTCTTCTTCCCCGAGCTCCTCCTCTCCCTCCACTCTTCAAAACCGCCGAGCCCACAAAACCCACCGTCGACCGACGCTGCAGAGCCCGACCACCTCCAGTGCCTCCCTGACCCTCCGACGCAGTGAAGACCCCCCCCCCCTGTTTCTTCGGCAGTAAGTTTTTTTTTCTACTTTGTTTATTTTATTTTTATTTTTTTTCAATTCTGTAATTCTAATTTTAAAAGCATTTAAAACTGGTTTTAAGGGGTTTAAAACTGAATTTGATTTATGTTTAAAACTGAATTTTATTTTAACTTAAAACTGATTTTATTTTATCTTAAAATCTGAATTTTATTTTACTTAAAATCTGAATTTTGTTTATCTTAAAAACTGAATTTTTAGGAAGTTAAAAACAAATTTTATTTAAAGTAAAACTGAAATTTTATTTAAAGTAAAACTGAAATTTTATATAAAGTAAAACTGAAATTTTATTTAAAGTAAAACTGAAATTTTATATAAAGTAAAACTGAAATTTTATTGAAAGTAAAACTGAAATTTTATTGAAAGTAAAACTGATTTTATATAAAGTGAAAACTGATTTTTATATATAGTAAAAATATGATTTTTATATATTGAACTTCATAGGAAAAATATGATTTTTATATATTGAACTTCATAGGAAAAATATGATTTTTATATATTGAACTTCATAGGAAAAATATGATTTTTATATATTGAACTTCATAGGAAAAATATGATTTTTATATATTGAACTTCATAGGAAAAATATGATTTTTATATATTGAACTTCATAGGAAAAATAGAATTTTTATATATTGAACTTCGATAGAAAAATAGAATTTTTATATATTGAACTTCGATAGAAAAAATATGATTTTTATATATTGAACATCGAAGTAAAAATTCGATTTTTATATATTGAATAGCGAAGTAAAAATGTGATTTTTACGTATGTAGTGAAAGCAGCAACGAAGGTGACAAAAAAGGCGAAACGACGAAGACTTCTGCAAATGAAGAGCCGTGGAGCTAGGATAGCTATATGTGAGAACTTCTCACCTTTCAATTTAAATTTTCTAGTTATATATATACTAGGATGCAGACGGTGCTTAGTAGCACCCGACACAATCGTCCACAGACCATGGACTTGTTTGTTTGGCTGTTTTGGTGATTGATTGTGATATTGGTTTGAATGTGGTTTGTGGTGTGAAAAATCGAATCGATAAATTGGTTAGGATTAGACGTGCGCCGTTATAAGGCGAAGGAGTAAGGCTAGGTTAGTCTCTTACTCCAAATTTTGTGGTTTGCATAATGAAATTGATTTGATTGATGTGTGAATGGCGTGGGCCTTCACTAGTCCGGGGATAAGGCTAGGCCTCGTCCCGTTTCTAGTATCGTGCCGTTATGCCGCCGAAATTTTCTAAAATATGTTAGAAAATAAAAATATCATTTTATAGAATAAATGAATTGAATAGAAATTCATAGATTGAAATAAAATGTTTTATCGTTAAAAATATAATTTTTAACGTGAAGTGAATAAAATATTCATTTACAAACCAGACGGTTTGTTTATGTACACTTATTTGAAGGACATTGATTGGGTCGATAAATTTTACACATTGCCCAACTGCACGAATAAAATATTTGTTTGATTGTTTGAAACCCCACACGGGTGTTGGGATGAAATTTGAAGTTCACTCATCCTGATTGATTAAATATGTCGATCGATTGATTGACAGGCTGTTATAAGCGTTGAATATCTATATTTTATGCTTTTACAGTGTAGTGCACTTTGGTTGATGGTTGATTATCTTCAATGTTATTATATACATGTGTTGTATGAAAATCCATATAATTAACTTTATATGGTAATTGATTGGGCCTCATTCCAATTTGAAAAATAAAGAATATTATAAAATAAAAGTTCATGTGTTGACAGTACTCATTCATTGAGATTGGTCATGTGTTGAACGAAATATTTTAATATTAAAATTTACATCTTTATCGATATAAAATAAAAGTTCATGTGTTGACAGTACTCATTCATTGAGATTGGTCATGTGTTGAACGAAATATTTTGATAATAACAACTATTTTGAAAATAGAAATTTATGAAGCCGTGTTGATTAGATTGACGCCATTTTGACGTGAACGATATTTATATCGATTTTATTCATTTCGAAATGAATTGAATTGAAAACGAATTCAAAGTGAATTGAATTAAAAGTGATTTCGAAGTGAATTGAATTAAAAGTGATTTCAAAGTGAATTGAATTAAAAGTGGTTTCGAAATGAATTGAATTGAAAACGAATTCAAAGTGAATTGAATTAAAAGTGATTTCGAAGTGAATTGAATTAAAAGTGATTTCAAAGTGAATTGAATTAAAAGTGGTTTCGAAATGAATTGAATTGAAAACGATTTCGAAATAAATTGAATTGAAAACGATTTCGAAATGAATTGAATTGAAAACGAATTCAAATTGAATTGAAAACGATTTCGAAATGAATTGAATTGAAAACGATTTCGAAATGAATTGAAAACGAATTCAAATTGAATTGAAAGCAAATTGAAATGAATTCAAATTGAATTGAAATTTGAATTGAATAGAAATGAATTTTGAAACGAATTCAAAACTATTTATATAATTCGTTTTAAATAGAAATCGACGAAATATATATTATATATATTATATATATAATATAATGGCCTGAATAGAACGCGCCGCGCCGCGGCAGTTCGCGAATTTCGACCATTTATTTCAAACGGACATTACGGGAGATCCGACCGTCGGATTCTCCTAAAATCGGAACCGTTGGGTTCGTATCGAAAAGAGCTTTCTAATGAATGTTAGAAATTTGAAATCTAACGGTTGGATTTGGAGATACGTCCAAATCAAATTCGAAAAAGGTCGCTGTAAGTGCAGTTCGATGGCCATTGATGGAAATCGACTGTACGGGCCTTGATAAAATTATTAAAAATAGCAATAATTTGTGTAAAATCATAAGAAATGATTTGTGAAGATTTGGGATGAAAAACTCCATATTTGAAAAGATAAAAATAGGTTTTTATCGAAATGAACTAGTTTTGAACTAGAAATATAATTCTATTTATTTTTAAATAAATAAATTGAATTCGAAAAGGGTTTTAAAAATAACCAAAATTTCCAATGATTGCATTGGAGTGGATTTGAATCGAAATTGTCTTCGGAATATTTCGATGTTGGAATTCGTGATATTACAGGTGTTGTTATGGAAATTTGAAAGATATATATTTGTATCGTTATTTCCAATACGACATTTGTTAGTCGTAGAATTCGATATTGAATATAAGCCGATATATTTTCTATTCAGAGCCTTGTATTGAATATCGAATGTGATTTGGGTTTGTCGTGAATGGTGTCTTCACTAACACTGTTCTTGAACCCGGTTGAGAAAAGATTAAATCTTTTTATTTAGATTTAATGAAGTGTACCAATTAAATGATATTTAATTGGAATTGAATTGGTATTGATTTTTGGGTTTATCGTGAACAGTGTTTTAAATAACACTTGTTCTTTAACCCGATAATTAATGGAATGTGATTTGGGTTTGTCGTGAATGGTGTCTTCACTAACACTGTTCTTGAACCCAGTAGAGAAAAGATTAAATCTTTTTATTTAGATTTAATGAAGTGTACCAATTAAATGATATTTAATTGGAATTGAATTGGTATTGATTTTTGGGTTTATCGTGAACAGTGTTTTAAATAACACTTGTTCTTTAACCCGATAATTAATGGAATGTGATTTTGGGTTTATCGTGAATCGTGTTTTAAATGACACTGATTCTTTAACCCAGATAATGATTAAAACTAAGTGGAGTTTTAATGAATCTTTAATTAGATTGAAAAGATCGAGAATGGAGTATCACCAGTTTTGCTCCAGGCGATAGTTAAATCTTTAATTAGATTTGAACGTGAAATTTAGAAACTAACTGTCGGTTAGCCAAGCAGAATGGTTTTCTGGATATTGATCTGATGTTGGTTTCGGCCTTCGGGGTTAATATTTGGGGAATTATTCTCTTGATTAATTTATGGATAGTGACTGATAAATTGGAATGTGGCGTATGTTGTGTTTGTGTAACACTTATTTAAAATATACGCGAGTTATTCGGAAAGGCCGGGTTTATCCCATTCTGAATAACTGATACGACGATAAGTCGAAGATGAAGACGATGGTCGAAGACCGGAAGTCTTCACGTCGTTTGGGTGATAACTGATGATCTTGATTGGGCTGTACACCCAAGAAGATGGAAACAGTTGGTGATCGTCCAGACGTACTTGGAGATCGATGGATATGCGGGGTACTAGGTGCTCCCGGTTTCGTTCAGACCCAGAACGGACTTGTAAATGGACTGTGTGTCTGACATTGGATTTTAGTCCGTGTGATTGATCTCTATTAAATATATATCTGTTTGGCGGTGGAGAATTTATTCTCTTGCTTAACGCCCTTCTCTGAGACGTACGAGCTCAGGGGTTATATGTTGATGGATATCAATCGCATGGAGTGAATTGCCTGTGTGGCATGCTTAAGTGGCAAATGATCAAGGCTTCTGTTGAAAAGCAAAGTCTTGTGGTTGATGATCGAAGCACGGCCTTTGTGGCGTAGCTTTGTGTAACGTTGATTCACGAGTATCACACCCGGTATGAATCAAAAACGGGAGACGGACCTCAGGGAGGGCCTACGTTTCCTCCTAGCTAAAAGTGGCGTCAGTGGTTTTACACGCCCTGACGAGTTTGACTTATGTTGTTGTTGCTGTTGCGAGGCGCCTCGGATTGATCGGTCGTTCTCGAACCGATGGAGTCATTTAGTTGGCTCGCTTACGCCCCAAAGGGCGGCGAAACGTAGTGCTCAGGTATAATAATCCACATCGGTGGACCGGCCCTGTCGCTCCAAGGCTTGCCTGCGCGCTTGCCTGAGACTCGGGCTAGGCAGTCTCGAATCATTGAGGATCTTGCCCCTAGCCTCGGTTCATACCATAAATGATAACCCAACTTCCAATACGACATTTGCGGTTTTGATTGTAAACTTATATATGGCGACATAGTGTTATGGGCCGTTCATGCCGCCTATGATTGATACTTACGATTTGAAGTTGTTTTATACACTATGCACTTATAATAGTATCAAATGATTTGTTTTAAACGTACTAAGCATTCTTTGGCTGTTATAAGGGAAAACCCTATCCTCGACTGCGTTGCATTGTGTGATGGGACCTGGGTCTTATAACAGCTTCATTTTTCTTTATTTAGCATTGCGCTGTTTGTTTTATGCACTGGTATTCTTGGGAGGAAACCCGTTCCGTGTTATACGGCGTGGTCCCTTGATTTACCGAACTTTAAAATAAAGATTAACTGTTTTAGTTCTCACACCAGTCACATGACTGACCTGGAGTTTATTGTTTTAACCTAAACTCTGGGTGCCCTTATTTTGACACGGGCAGCTAGTAGTTTCGGTTTTGCAGATTTATATTCACAGGATCCTGGTTTACAGCTGGAACGATATCCGGAAAGCTTTGTATCCGTATATCTCCTTCTAGTTGTGTATTGTATTATTTTCCGCTGCTATGTATTTAAATGTAATTTAAATCTCTGATCTTTCTGTGTAATATTCATTTATACTCCGTATATTCTTGTAATCTGATGCATTGTTGTTATAAACAATGAAACGTTCTTCTGTGTGCGTTCTGTTGTGGCTTGTTCTCGAACTATCCGACACTTTCCTTTACGGGGAAGTTGCGGGTCTTTACACTAGCTGATATTATGTAATGGGTAGCAAGTATATGCATGTAGTTTACTTAATCTGTAATCCATGAAACTATATTAAGGGCTTTTTATTTGACTCTATTTGTTCTGGTTTTATTTTGCATGTTTTTTGTAAAAAAATATGGTGTTTACTGTTTTAGCCCTATAGTTACTGATTGCAACTGATAGAGATGATGTTCCTAGTTATAGATAGTGCAAGAATACATACCAGGTATTCCATCACTAGTAATAAACAAATGCATTCCCATAAAATTATTTTGTCGAACCGACTTTGAAATCAATGTTCCATTTAAAAAAGAAGAAAAAGGTGAAGCATAGTTTTATTTTTCTGTTCATTTATTTGGGTACATAATTACTGTAAGACCAGATCAATCAACAAACCTTGATTAGAATTTTTTATTGTTATAAATTTCGATTTACCAACTGTAGGTATACCCATAATATCAACAACAACAGCGGTATGTTTTTTCAATTTACCAACGGAAACGGTACGGTAACTGTATTCGCATAACGTTAGCGGTAGCCCTCCATAACAGTCCTAATTGTCACATCATGTAATCTACTTACATGGATGTGTATGAAAACTCCATATATGTTTTTCACGGTTGTCATCCCCTAGTCCTGATAATCCGACATAAGGAATCAATGTCTATTTTCAATCTTTGATTGAAGAATTAAAAACATTATTGTATGAAAGAGTAGAAACACATGATATTTATCAAAAGAAGAACTTTTGCACGTATGCTTCTTTGTAATGGATAATCAACGATTTTCCTATGTATGTAATGCTTTAAGATTGGAGTACGGTCGGTCCTCTAGCTTGTCCTTATTGCATGGAAGGAACACGAGCATTGTCTTTACCTCATAAAAAGAAAATTTCATGGTTTGAATGTCATTGATTTTTTCTTCATATTAATCATTTTTTTAGAAGAGGTAAAAAATCTTTAAGCTAATAGAAATGAGATTTGCGACCACATACAGTTTGGTCAAGCGAAGAAATTTATGAATTTGTAAAGAATTATCCAAAGATAAATAAAACATCATCTCATTATGGATCTTCCTCTTCCTTTCAGAATGGGGCTAGTCCTCCTCCAGTGGGTAATGATGGAAGTAGCCCATCATAGGAGCGAGCGCGTCCTACATAGTGGTTGTGTAATAACCCGGAGATCCGAACCAATTTAAAATTTTTATTTTGGTAATTTTAATGAATTTTGAATATTGAAAATGAATTATTTTAAATAATAACGACGAGAAATTTATTTTGAATAGAATTAGAACGTATATATTTATTTGAATCGACGTTAGAATATAAATATTTATTTTTCAATTATAAAAGGAATTGAAAATGGCGCGGTTGTTTGAAATTTCAATTTCAACTTTCAAATGAATGTACATGATTCAAAATAAACCGGATTTTAGCAAAACCAAAAATATTAGAATCTATTTGAAAATATCTTTCCAATGAATCCGAAAAATCAAAATTTCATAGCGGGGATAAAAAGTTATGCCAGTTGAAAATTCAGAATAGTCGTTTTGGAAAATATGGCCCTTAAAAATGGAAATTTTGCAAACGTCCTCCGTTTTCGACGAAACCACTTTTGTTGGATCCAGGATGTCAAGTTATTGCTAAATTCCAAAATTCGTAATTTTCTGAATCAATATGTGAGCGTGGCGAAGTAAAACGTGTTTTAACAGTTTCAGCCAATTTCGATCGACCAGAAAATGGCCATTTTTCAAACAGTCTCAGAATTTGATGAAATTAGTTTTGTTTGGACCGTATCGTCAATATGAAGCTAGAAATAATTTTTCTAGAATTTTTAGGGTTCGTATGTGACCCTAGTAAATTGAGATGTACGTTTAAAATTCTATATAATGATTTATATTTAATTTTGATGAAAACTGATCATAACGGCCGAATTGGCTTATGAAACATATCCCATTTTGTTCGGAATGGGGGTAATACACTAGGGACGATAGTCGGTGGGTTTGATTTGGGGTTCAAATAGGAAGGGTACTTTTCTTTAAAAAAATTAAATAAATAAATTAAATAATTAATAAAGTCAACGCCTTAACACCCTCCTTTCTTACCCGTTCGTTTCAGAAATCAAAAGTAAATTAAATAAAAAACTAACTAAGCGTGCCCCCATTCCTCGTCGATGCCCAACGCCACCGCGCAGCTGACCTGCACTACCGTCGGGGTCGATTGCCCAAGCCTCCCCCTCTCTAGTTGCGCTCCGGCGCAGCTTCTCCCCCAAACCCGATCCAAAACCGAACCCTAACCCCCCTCCTTAAAAAAAGCGCACCACTCCGCCGCTAGTCATGGTAGGACCGCTTCCGACCCTACCGCCGCCTCCCCCTATCTCCGACGAACCCAAACGCCCACCCCTTATAAGTTTGTTTTTTCTACTTTTATTTAATTATTTTTATTACTAGGAGGTAATTAGTTATATAGAAATAAAAAAATCAATTTTATATATAGTTTGACGTTGATAGGATAAAAATATAATTTTTAATCATGTAGAAGGTTAAAAATATAATTTTTAATCATATAGAAGGATAAAAATATATTTTTTAACTAGGTAGAAGAATAAAAATATAATCTTTATGTATGTAGCGAATTAAAGATTTGATCTTTATGAAGAGAAAGACAGGATTTTGATATGAACAACACTATAGAAAGTTGAGATTTTTAATGATAAAAAGGTTTGATTTTGATATATGCTAACAGCGAATAAAGAAGGGATTTTTATTGTATGAACAACATTATCAAAATAAGATTTTTTTATATAGAAAGAAGCGTTATAAAAATATAATTTTCATAACGAAGTAGCGATGTCAAAATATGATTTTCACATATAAAACTGAATAACCAAAAATATGATTTTTATCCATATAGCGTTGGAATAAAAATGTGATTTTTAATATGAACAATGGGGAAAGATCACATTGGAATTTTGGCAAATCCGAATCGTTCAGAAACAAAGAATGACGGAGTGGAACCCCAAGGTGAGAACTCCTCACTATAAATTTTTCTGTACAGTTATTTATTTTATAACTGCATATATGAATTGTTCCCCGTCGTCCACAGACCTTGGATGACTTGTGTGGGAAATCAAATGGAATTACTTAGATTGGGATGTGTATGGCACAGGCCATTATTAGACTGGGGATAAGGCTAGGCCTTATCCCATTTCTAGTATCGTGCCGTTATACTGCCGAAAGTTTCTCAAATATATTAGAACAATAAAAATATCGTTTTTATTGTGTAAATGAACCGAATAAATATTTTATCGTTAAAAATATAATTTTTAACAAGTATATGCAAGAGAATAAACATTCATTTACAAATCATACGATTTGTTTATGTACACTGATTTGACTGATATTGATTGGGACGATAAATTTTACACATCGCCCAACTGCACAAATAAATCTGTGTTCGTTGTTTGAAAACCCCACACTGGTGTTGGGATGAAATTGGACATACACTAATCCCAATAATTAGTTGTATGTCGATCAATTGATTGACAAGCTGTTACAAGCGTTAAATATTTATATCTAATGCTTATACAGTGTAGAATGCACTCTAGATGATGGATTGCTGTTTTCATTGTGGTTATACACATTTGTTGTGTGAAATCCATATAATCAAATTATATGGTAATTGACTGTGTCTGATTCCAGTTCAGAAAGAATGAATATTTTAAAATAACGAATATTTTCAAATAATATTCAGAAAAGAATCAAAATTTGATTTTGATGTCCGATTTGGGATGGACACGAATATATTTAAATATATAAAGCCGTGTTGATTAGATTAACGCCATTTTGACATGAACGATATTTATATCGATTTTATTCATTTTTATAATGAATATCGAAAAGGAATTGATTTCAAAATCTAATGTTTTGAAAATATTATCATTTATATATCGATGATATGGAATATCTAATTTTGATTTGAAATTGAATATGAAGTTGAAATCGTTTTGAAAACGAATTTAAAGATTTATAAAATATGTTTTAAATGGAAATCGGTGAAATATATATTATATATATAATATAATGGCCTGAATACAATGCGCCGCGCTGCGGCAGTTCGCGAATTTCGACCATTGACTTTGAACGGACATTACGGGAGATCCGACCGTCGGATCCTCCTAAAACTGAAACCGTTGGGTTCGTATCAAATAGAGATTTCTAACGAATATGAGAAATTAGAAATCTAACAGTTGGATTTGGAATTATGTCCAAATCAAATTTTGAAAAGGTCGCTATAAGTGCAGTTCGATGGCCGTTTATGGAAATCGACTGTACGGGCCCTGATAAAATTATTAAAAATATCAATAATTAGTGTAAAATCATAAGAAATGATTTGGAAAGAATTGGAATGAAAAAATCCATTTTTGAAAAGATAAAAATAGATTTTTATCGAAATGAACTAATTTTGAACTAGAATTATAATTCAATAATTTTTAAATAAAATAAATCGGATTTGAAATGGTTTTAAAAATAACCAGAATTTCCAATATATAAATTGGAAATGGATTTGAATCGAAATTGTCTTTGGAATATTTCGATGCTGGATTTCGTGATTATACAGATATAGTTATGGAAATTTGAAAGATATATTGATATCGTTATTTCCAATACGATATTTGTTGGTCGTAGAATTTGATATTGAATATAAACTGATATATTTTCTATACAGAGCCTTGTATTTAATATCAAATGGGATTTAGGTTTGTCATGAATGGTGTCTTCATTAACACTGTTCTTAAACCCAGTTGAGAAAAAGATTAAATCTTTTTATTTAGATTTAATGAAATGTACCAATTAAATGATATATAATTGGAATTGAATTGGAATTGATTTTTGGGTTTATCGTGAATGGTGTTTTAAATAACACTCGTTCTTTAACCTGATAATTAATGGAATGTGAATTGGGTTTGTTGTGAACTGTGTTTTAACGACATTCGTTCCTTAACCCGATTTACAGTGAAATGTGATTTGGAATTTATAAATCTTTTTGATAAGATTTAAAGGAGATTTTCCAAAGTAAAGTTTTCCAATTTAATAATATAAATTGGAATGGAATGTAATTCGATTTGGTAATAATCGAAATGAATTTCTGTGAAGGAAGACTGCAAATATATATGGAATTTAAAAGGCTTTTCCATTATTCCATTTATATTATTAGTAGGATATGGAAGTTTATATCGATTATATATATTGATCTGTTTTCCGTAAAGATTCCATTGTTAATGGAATGAGATTTTGGGGTTTATCGTGAATTGTGTTTTAAATGACATTAGTTCTTTAACCCCGTTAAAGATAAGATTTATTTCTTAACTTTGAATAATCATTAAGTAATGATTTTTGGAAATTAAAACTGAATTAGAGTTTTAATGAATCTTTAAATAGATTGAAAGGTGAATTTGATAACTAAAATTATCAAATTCAAGAAATAATCAAGAATGGAGTATCACCAGTTTTGCTTCAAGCGATAATTAAATCTTTAATTAGATTTGAACGTGAAATGGTAATTAATTTTTCCGATAACACTGTGGTGTTAGATATGAAGTACTACCAGTTTTACTTCATGGGATGAATAGGTTGGGATTGGGAAATTAAACAATGATTACTTCGGTAAGGTGCGCTAACCCCGACTAGTTTGGATAAACCATAATTTGGTTTGAATTGATATTCAAAAGAAGATTAAAGAATAAATTTAAAGAATTTATCTTTGATAAAATTAATGGGAACCTTTCCCAAAATATAAGAATATTTGAATAAAGAAATATTCTGGAACGGAATGAGGCGTATGTTGTGTTTTATAACACTTGTTTATTATATACGCGAGTTATTCGGAAAGGCCAGGTTTATACCCATTCTGAATAACTGAATCAACGATAAGTCGACAATGAAGACGGTGGTTGAAGACCAGAGGTCTTTACATCGTTTGGATAATTACTGATGATCTTGATTGGGCTGTACACCCGAGAGGAGGGAATCAGTTTGTGATCGTCCAGACGTACTTGGAGATCGATGGATATGCAAGGAATAAGGTTCCTCCAGTTTCGTTCAGACCCATAACGGACTTGTAAATGGGTGTGTGTCTAACATTGGATTTCATTCTGTGTGATTGATATACATTGGTTGCATAGCGTGAATTGCCTATGTGGCATGCTGAGATGCAAATGATCAAGGCTTCTATTGAAAAGAAGAGTCTTGTGGTTGATGATCAAAGCACGGCTTTAATACAGCATAGCTTTGGGTAGCGTTAGTTCCCGATCCTCACACCCTGGTGTGAACCAAAAACGGGAGAGGACATCAGGGAGGGCATGCATTTCCTTCTAGCTAGGCGTGGTATTTTGGGTTTTACACGCCCGGACATTTTACTTATGTGGATGATGGATTGCGAGGCGCCTCGGTTATATCGGTCGATCCGGGACCGATGGATTCATTTAGCTCATTGACGCCCCATAGGGCGGGGAAACACAGTGTTCAGGTATTTTAATCCACATCGAGTGGACAGGCCCTAACGATCCAAGGGCCCACCTGAGTCTGGGTCCTGAGACACGGGCTAGAGCACCTCAAAGCGGTGAGGACGATCCCTTGCCTCGGCTCACAGATGGAAATCCAACTTCCAATACGACATTTTGCGGTTTTGATTGTAGAGCCTAGTATGGCGACACAGTGGGATGGGGCACTCATGCCGTCTATGATTGATACTTATGATTGAAATTGTTTTGACACTATAAACTTATAGTAATAGTAAAAGATGAAATTTAGCGTATCAAGCATTCTTTGGCTATTATAAGGTAAAACCCTATCCTCCGGCTTGCGTTGCATTGTATGATGGGATCTGGGTCTTATAATAGCTTCATTGTTCTTTATTTAGCATTGCGCTGTTGTTTTATGCACTGGTATTCTTTGGAGAAAACCTGTTCCGTGTTATACGGCATGGTCCCTGGATTTACCTAACTTTAAAATAAAGATTAATAACTGTTTCAGTTCTCACACCAGTCACATGACTGACCTGGAGTTTATTGTTTTAACCTAAACTCTGGGTGCCCCTATTTTCCATGCAGGCAGCTAGTAGTTTTGGTTTTGCAGATTTATATTCATAGGATCCTGGTTTACAGCTGGAATGATATTCGGAAAGCACTGTATCCGTATATCTCCTTTAGTTGTGTTTTGTATTGTTTTTCCACTGGTATGTAATGTATTGTAATCTCTGATATTTATCGAATGTATTTTATTTATTCATACTCTGTATATCCTTATATTCTGATGGAATTGTTGTAATAAACACTGAAATGTTCTTCTGTTTGTGTCCTGAATCATCTTGTTCTCAAAGCAATCCGAGCTTTCCTTCACGAGGAAGTTCGGGTCGTCTCAGGTTGCAACCTAAAGCAAATGGAAGGTAAGTATTAATTTCATATTAAATTAAATTTTTATAAATCTATTATAAATATATACATTAGTCAGGAAATATTAAGTGTTTTTTCAGTTTAATAAAGTGGTTTTGAACTAAAGAAGTCTACCATAGTTCTTGGCATCTCGCGACAGGCATATATGAGTCGCGTGATGGCATGTTTGCCGAAGTGGACGAAAATTCTAAATAAGGTGAAAGAGACCATTTGATTGCTCTTTTTGGTATACATGAATTTACACAGTCGTGATATATCAATTATTACATTATGTAGTCATGTACACTTATTTGTTGTATATTTTACTTCTGAGGTTTGAACATAAATTCATGTTTATAAGGAACACTTTATAGGACATTGACATGTTATTTATAGAACACTATATATATTGTCATGTTATCTATAGAATACTTTATATAATTTCATGTTAATTATTGAACACTACCATGTTTATTAGAAACACATTATATCAATTCTTGTTTATAAGATATCAATTCATATTTATGATATCAATTCATGTTTATACTATTTATAAATGTATAAGTCTTATTTTCTCAAACATGCAGAATGTAGTGGACCTTCACAATGTTGATCTTATCCTCGTACAGCGCCACTGGAACAGTAAAATCGCAAAAAACTATAGGAAAATGATAATGGCCTAAAAACAGCTAGGATGAAATCTAATTGGATGAGCGCTGCTGTGTGAGATGATTTTGCCAATTGGTGAGGCAATAAGGAATTTCAGGTTAATTTACCACATATTTAATTTAAATTATTTTACGCAATTAATGAATAAATTAGAACGGTAAAATATTTTTTTCAACTTAAATTTACAGAGGGAGTCATAGAGGAGCTCGACAAATAGGAGCAAGAAGTCCATCACACATCGCGGTGGCTCCAAGTCATTCCAGCACCATCGCGAGGACTTGGTAAATTTATTAATTAAGATAAGTAGTAAAGGTTTTAAGTTCTAATTTGTTAAAAGGTAGATAATATAACAATATATACTATATATTTATATGTGCATATTTTAGGAGAGAAGGCACTGTACTCCTATATCTTATTGGGATGTTTTCACGATACCCATGCGATAAGTCAGACCGACGATTCAAGCACATTTTCATACTCTTGAGACCATGATGATAAATCAAGTGCCGCATACATAAGTATAAGATAATTAACTAAAAGTTATAAGTTAATTAAATTAATTTTGTCTAAATTCAACTATATTTTGCATAACAGCAAAAGTTCCAGCAAGCACAGGCATTGCTACTCGAGAACCGGAGACGAGCCGATTTGGCTACTGATGAGGAGGTTTCCCTTTTTGAGGTTGTCATTGATCCACCGACCTGTAATATACGCTATGGATTTGGGAACCAAACGGTAATTTTAAATTAAACTTCAAAATATTATTTTGCTACATGTTCAAAATTGTTGCACACTGTGATGGATTATAATAATAATATCTTGTATTTCCTCTTATGATTTAACGAAACAAAAATTTACATGAATTACAATTTTGATGTTGGAAACACTAAAAATTTAAATTTGTTTACAAGTTAAAATAGCTCAGAAGGCAGATCAGATGACTCAAGACAAAGTGAAGATTGCACAGTTACAAGCCCAGATCGCCGAACTTGAGGAGTGTGATGGTCGCTGTGACGCGCAGGTAAAGCAGCTAAACCAGCATTTGGCGGAGTTCATAGAGCAGTATGTACAGTTTCATTCATCTAGTGGTTTTGGAGAGGAGTGATTTGAGGTATGATTTGTTAAGCTTTGTTGTTATGTACATATACATTTTGAATGGGTGGGGATTTGGTTGATACTTTTGATGGATTCTATATATTGTTGATGTTTGGATGTTAGTTTAGACAATGGTTTGGATGATGTTTTATGTTGGTTTGGATGGCGTTGGTTTTCTATGTTTTGTTGGATGTTGTATATATTGGTTTATGTTGTGTATATTAGACTGTATGTGTATAATTTGGGTTCAATATTGTGTTTTGGTATGTATATATAGGTAGTGTTGTTATATATATGCTCGAAATGGAGCTATTATGGTACATATGAGAGGGATTGTTGTATGGACTCCATTTTTGGACAAGTGAGGAACAATTATAATGGGACTCCTCCCTAATTTTTATTTGTTAAGAGAAGTTTGGGTTTTAAAAAATAAAAATAAACTACAAAACCCCTGGCTATCACATGTTTTGGTAAACCCTAAATTTCAAAATTCTCCGTAGTTCGATCAAAAAGAAACCACACTCCTAAAAACCAATAGAAATCGCGTATTTATACCTACGTCGTCCAATTCTTGATCATTACCAGGCGCGAATATGTCTTCATCTTAATTATGGATTTCGATTATAAATATTTGACCAAAATTTTCGTTTATTCGTCTATTTTAAATTAAACTGTCCAATTCCAGTACGATATTATGTTTACTAACCTTTTCTGATGTCTTTTGATCACTCATACAACTTTATTGTGTCTTTATTACGTTAACCATTTCCATTTTTTATTTCATATCCAATGTTAAATTGTGCTCATTAATTAGGGTTTACGTTTTATGGTTTACATTAAGGAGGATTATAGGGTTAATATTGGAAATTTTATTTATATGTTTAAGATGAAGCTAATTTATTTCCCCTTTATAACAATTGTGCAATAAATTAAAAATGTAACCCTCTTAACTACAAGTGGAGTCCTTTTAACAATTCCCTATATGAGATTGTGAATGGCTGGAAGTAAGTACATCCCGAAGAAGAAAAATACCTAGATTTTCAATGGCTTTTATGTCATTTCTTATCAACGAGTTTCAACAGCATCCAACTTTATTTTCCAACGATTTTGAATGGTTAACAACGATCAATTGGTCAACAATGTCTGCTACGTTTCAATTCTTACCATTGGAGACCATTGAGAAAACCTCGTTGATAACATTGAAAATCATTGAGAGTGGTTATTGCATATAACAACAGGGTATCCAACAGCTATCAACGGTTTTTTAAAGGCCGCCAACAACTTATAACCGTAGAACCACAGTTTTTTGTTGTTGTATATATTTTCATAACATTAACTTTCAATACTGAAATTTCTTAATTAATTATTTTTAAAATTTTAGGTTGTTACTTAAAGAGATAGAATTAGATGGAGAAGATGCTGCAGATCCCTCATTTTTATCAGGGTCAGCTGCAAAAATGGGGTTTTTCCTAGCACTTATGATAGACAAGGCTGTAGGAGAGAGAGTTCGATTTTTTTTCTTTTTCTAACAATGCTAGTTTGATGATACTGCAAGGAAAAATAAGTTGATATCAATAATAATACAACTATTCTTTGAAGTTTTAAATTAGTGCTAATAGTAATACTGTATGAGTAAACTTCAAAATTAAAAATATTTTAATTGATCCTAACTGCTACTTTTAAATAGAGAAAGATAACTTTCATATATGCCACAGGAATATTTCTTGTAATGCTAATTAATTATAGTGTGCTGCTAAGGATACTCCGTTTTCTTCTTACTAACATTGTTACAAGAAATTACCATAAAATTTTATAATACACTCTTCCTAATACTAAATGTAACATCCTACTTTTCCGTATAATTTAAGCTGACATTTAACTACACGGTCAACCCAAGTTATACAGAAAAGCAGAAATTTAAGAGAAAGAAGTTGGAGGGTGAGAGAAAGATAAGATAGAAAAATTAGAATAGAAGAATAAGAAGAACCAACACCACATAGAGTCTCACATCGCGGCGGAATAAAATATAATATAAAAATAAACTTTATAAAGAATCTTTATAAATACTTACATCATCAGAGTACAACAATACATCCGGACAGTTATAATAACCTATCCTCATATACATCACACAGCGGAATAATACTAGATAATAACATACGTCTCAACTCCTCCAGTCTCTGGACTTCTCAGCATCGATAAACTGAACCTGTAAAACTCGGTCTGGCCTGAGCAATGCAAATGCCACGGATCAATCTGGTGAACCAGCGTGAGAAAACTCACTAATTTAAATAACATCCATGTTCCTTAACTTTAGAAAATCCCTTTGAAAGAAAAGGATAATAGTAAGACCAGCCCACACATAAACACGAACGGTTTTTACCTTACTATAACCCAAACCATTTTTGATACGATAATCCGGTGATATTATAATAGTGTTTATATCAAGTAAATAACCAAATATCATCTCGCACTGTGATCGTTTTGATGTCCCATGTGCCATTATTAAACTGGATTTTGCTAAGGCCTTTGATACAGTAGATTGATGGTTCATAATTGATGTTCTCAAGGCGAGGGGGTTTCCTTAAACGTGGATTAATTGGATTTACATGAACCTATCATCTAGCCGATCAAACATTTGCGTCAATGGAGTTGCTGGAAGTACTATCATATCCAAGAGGGGATTGAGGCAGGGCGATCCTTTATCTTCTTTTCTTTTTGAATTGTTCGCAGATGTGTTCTCTCAAATCCTGAAGGTCAACTGTGGAAGTGGCATCATAAAAAACTTTGGGAGTGATCACATGGTTGGGGGTATCAATTCTTTACACTATGATGATAATACTATAATTTTAGTAATCCTGAATGTAAATATATTGCTTCTCTTAAATTTTTATTGTATGCTTTTGAGAGTTTATCAGGCTTGAAAATTAACTTTCACAAAAGCAGTGTATACACTCCAGGGTATAGTGCTGAGTTAAGCAGAAATTGTGCTGAGCTTCTCAATTGCAAAGAGGACAAGTTCCCGCTAAACTACTTGGGTATGTACATTCGACCAAAGAAGTTGATGAAGAAAGATTGGTAAAATCTCATTGAAAAGGTTGATGTTAGGCTTGCTAGATGGAAAGGAAATTCACTTTCAAGGGCAGGAAGATTGGTGTTGGTGAATTCGGTTCTCTCCTCTCGGCCCCTGTATTGGTTATCCTTTTTCAAATGTCCAGGATGGGTTATTGACAAAATTGATGCAATTAGAAGAAATTTCTTTTGGACTGGCGATAAGGAGACTAAGAAACTCAGTCGCCTTATTTGTTGGGATCTGGTTTGTAAGTCCAAAGAACACGGGGGGATTAGGTGTTCTTAATTTGAAAGACATGAACTATGCTTTTCTATGCAAATGGTTGTGGGTGATGATAAGTGATAAACAAGTTTTTTGGAAGGAATGTACAATTAAAATATGTTACGATGGTAGATTTGACTAAAATCAAGATCCATCACATTGTTCTGCTTTTTGGAAAGGAGTTATGAGTAATTCCCGTTGGATTAAGATTGGCACAAAGGTGGTTATGAGAAGTGGCTCCAACATTTCGTTCTGGTATGATTGCTGGTTAATTCATGTTCCTTTAAAGGATGAATTTGAGGACTTGTTTGCGATTGCTTATAACGGATTATCTTCCGTTTGCAAGATGTACAATTTGGAGGCTGCCATATTTAAATGGAGATTGTCGTTTTGCAGAATTGTTACTGGTAATGCTCTTTATCAGTTGTGCCATTTTTTCAAGTTATTAGAAGTTTTTTTCCTAAATGAGGAGAAAGATGAGTTTGTATGGATGTTAGAAGGTGAGAAGAATGTGTTTAGAGTTAGAGGATTATATATGATGATGAACTTTGCTAGTCGAAGGTGGTTGGGCTTTGATTATATGTGGAGTTTTAAGACTGTGACGGCCCGCCCGCACCAACCGACATTTACTCCAAAAGTGCGCTGTACACATGTCCAGTTAGCACGGAACGGGTCGCCAGAAGGAAAAGGAAGAAGGAAATGAACATGCAAAGAACCTGCAGAATGTCTCACAGCGCATCGAACAAAATATAATAATAACATACTTGACATAAAACAGGAGAGACAGTGCATAAGCTGAAAATCAGAACTAAACATCAAAGCAGCGGAAATCCCAAAATACAGCTTATTACAACTTTCAAACTGTCTCAAAGCAAAAGTAAGATAAATGAGGTACACTACTAATGCCCAAGTAGCGACCACCAACGACACAGGGAGAATGTGTGTATATATATATATATATATATATATATATATATATATATATATATATATATATATATATATATATATGTATCATACGTGGAAGCCTCCTGCCCGCCTCTGAATCAGCTACTCGAGCATCACCAGCTAACATGTCTCTAGTCTGCTCGTGTGAGCACCCAGAGTAATAAGAGGAGACATAAAACTCTGGGTCAGACATAAAGCCTGGTATGAGCGATAAGCATCTAAAGTAAATAATAACAGGTAGACTAAAACATACCTGAACCTGGACCTGCAACCAAAGAGTTAGCACTACATACTGTACAACACTCTAAGGTATCATATCAAACAGTGCAAAGATACGGAGGTGGGGGAGGTGTGCATGTCATAATGATGGCAACAATCAAGAATAGCATCCATCCTCACATCTCTCACTCAGTGCGTAAAGCATACGATATTCACCACTTCGATCACCCGACATTCCTTGCTACGATCACTTTGCCCCATGAAGTCATAAATGGCTTCACTGCACTGATAACGTAGCCACTAATTCCTCGCTATGTCCACTTGCCCCATGGAGTTATTCACCCCATCTGCGCTGGCTCATAGTCTTACTACGCATCACCTTGCCCCTCAGGTCGTAATGACCCTACTGCACTGATAACGTAGTCTTGCTACCATCACTTTGCCCCTCAGGTCATAATGACCCTACTGCACTGATAAGTAGCCCATCATTCCTTTTTAGTGGTGAATCGAATTTATGAACGTCGACAACTCCTTAGCACACGTCCTGCAGCAAAGTCCAACCATGAAGTGAACTTATTGGTTCCCAACTGGTTCCGGGATCCAGAGCTCTAACTTCCATTTGGACTACCTTTGCATCTCGGGTTATTGATCATCACCAGATCGGATCGGATCGTGGCTTTCAGATCGGATCGGTTCGAAGCCCAGCTTTCCTCGTCTGCACGGATCGGATCAAGTTACGCCATCAGCTCGTGGTCACCCATTCTGATCGGGTCGTGGTCAGCCATTCGGATCGGGTCGTGGTCACCCATTCGGATCGGGTCGGGGTTCCTCCTTCAAATCGGTTCGTGCTTCCCCAAATGGTCGAGTCGGGTCGGGTGCATCATCCCAGGTAGTCAGCTCGTGAACTTCTGAAGTGATTCGGTTCGTGCTCCTCCCTTCGGATCGTTGCGCCTCACCAAATCTGGATCGGGTCGTGGAGAGGATTCACGATCGGGGGTGGATATGCGGATCGCTGTCTTCGGATCGGATCGTGGTATATACCCACGATCGGTTCGGGTCGGGGAGTCCGATCCCATCCCATTTGCAACTTCCTGCAGTCCCTCCAGCGAGCAGTTTACGCCATTCGACGGCGTTTTCGACCATTCTAACTATAGAAATCAATCACAAAGCATTTCATACAGTCATAGCAACATGCATAATCAACCACAAACATCAAAACATCAATATGATAGGTTAAATGGATCAAACATACCCAAAATCCCATATTTCCCCTTAAGCATGTTTAGGTGAAACTAATGATAGGATTAGCAAAACTTAACCAAATTAACCCAAATTCATATCAGAGGTCTAAAACATCATTCCGAATTTTATGAACATTTTTCCAGAATTTTATCATGTTTAAATTCGCTAATTAACACTAATCACTCCTAATTAGCCATAATTAGTGCAAAACTAAGCAAATCACTCACCTTAGCCACAAAATAAACTAAGATCTGAAATAATCCTCTGATTTGATGCGAATTTCAATACCAACCAGCAGCTCCTTTGTTGATTTGGGGAAGATACTCCTCGATTAGGGGTTGCTAAGCCAAATCCTCAACCTAAAGGTGAATTAGAGGTTGGAGGCCATTTTTTAGGGATCCTTGGTGATAAGTGGAGGCTAGAAAACTGAAATGGAATGATTCTCCATCTCATTTCAGCCCTCCCATAACCCTAATCCCGAAATGGGTTATGGGCCTACTCACTAATCACCCGATTTGGCCCGGTTAAACAGTTTTTCACCCTCCAAACCTTGTTTCAGCCATATCTCCCAAACGGTAAGTCCGTTTGGCTAATGTGACCACTCTACGGAAAGAGAGACCATCAAACGAATCTAATGGAAGTGGTTTCAGGTCAAAATTCCTTTTCAATCAAAAGTTATGGCCAAAACAGTACCAACTAGGGGCAAACTGGTCATTTAAAATTCGACAAAAATCATGAACATGGGAAATGACTCTAATAGATGTTTCCCAAAGTTACATGACCATACAACCTCACATGGGAAAGAAATAAATATTCTACGATCCTATGACGTGTAGAATACGGGTCATTACACTCTTCCCCCCTTAAGAAATTTCGCCCCCGAAATTCCCTAATCCAACATACACAAGGGTTCCCGCATGCCTATCAATCATGAAGCAACAATCAAACATGCAAAACAAGCTAAACAAGTCTATCCTAGCATGCGGAAAACTAAACCACAAAGTAAATCTTACCAGGCAAAGAGTTCTGGATAAGCCTTCCTAATGCTCTCCTCTGTCTCCCAAGTACAATCATTCTCGTCCTCGCCCCACTGAACCTTGACTAGCTTCACCGCCTTCCTTCGAAGTTGCTTCGTATCATGCCCCACAATACGAATCGGCTTGCGGTTCCCAACCGCCTCGGGTTCTACCTCGAAGTCCTCTAACTGGTCAGGTGAAATAGTCACATCTGAGTCGTGAACGAACTTCCTTAGTTGGGAAACATGGAATACATTATGAACTCCCGCCATCTTCTCTGGTAAGTCAACTCTATACGCCAAATTCCTGACTAATTCAAGAACAGGGAATGGCCCAACAAATCTTGGTGCCAACTTGCCTCTCCTGCCAAATCGAATCACGCTCTTCAACGGGGAGATCTTAACAAACACCAAGTCACCAACGGACAATTTCAAGTCTCTTCTCCTCTTATCAGCATAGCTTTTCTGTCTATCTTGAGCAGCTTTCATTCGTTGCTGAATGATCTTAATCTTATCTGACGTTTCTCTCACCACATCTGGTCCAAGCACAAACTTCTCGCCAGTCTCTATCCAACATGATGGTGAGTTGCACGGTCTTCCGTACAAAGCTTCATAGGGAGCCATACCAATACTGGATTGGTAGCTATTATTATATGCAAACTCTACTAGATGCAAATGATCATCCCATGATCCACCAAAATCCAATATACAAGCTCTCAAGAGATCTTCCAATATACGATTCACCCTCTCCGTCTGACCGTCGGTCTGAGGATGATATGCAGTACTGAGATGTAATCTTGACCCTAGAGCCTCTTGTAAGCTCTTCCAAAACCCACTAGTGAACAACGGGTCTCGGTCACTCACAATGCTTTTGGGTACTCCATGAAATCTCACTACCCACTTCATATACAATTCTGCCAACTTGGCTGCCGTTCTGGTCGATTTGACTGGTATAAATCTTGCTCTCTTAGTCAATCGATCCACAATTACCCAAATGCTATCATATCCCGATCTAGTCCTTGGTAGGCCATCGATGAAATCCATCGAGACTTGCTCCCATTTCCATTCGGGAATTTCTAATGGTTGCAACAACCCACTAGGCTTCTTTTGCTCGGCTTTAACTAGCTGGCAATTCATGCATTTGGATATAAACTTCCCAACGTCTCTTTTCATCCCTTCCCAGTAGTAAGTCTGTCTCATGTCCCGATACATCTTATTACCGCCGGGATGTATAGTCAGTTTTGAGTGATGACATTCTCTAAGCACTTCATCTCTCAACCCATTCACGTTGGGCACAACTAGTCTTCCATTCTTCCGAAGCCATCCATCTCGATCAAGCCCATACACATTCACCTCCTCACCAATACCCATCTCTAATTTGGAGATGATTTCTAATAGATTAGGATCGTCCCTCTGGCTATAACCAATCCGCTCTATCAGAGTGGGTCTGATCGTCAAACTAGCTAGCATAACTGGATCCAACTCGCACTTTGGTCTGAAATCAAACCCCGCGATATACTCCATTTGCTTCCATTCAAGAAACATTGCCCCTAAGCTGGCATGTCTCCTACTCAAGGCATCGGCTACCGCATTACCTTTCCTAGGTGTATACGCGATATCAAAATCATACGAAGCCAAGAACTCTAACCATCTCTGCTGACGGAGATTTAGGTCTTTCTGGGAGAAGAGATACTTTAACGATTTATGATCGGTAAACAACTCGAATCTTTCTCCCAAGAGATAGTGTCTCCACATCTTCAGCGCAAATACAATCGCTGCCAATTCCAAATCATGGGTAGGATACTTCTTCTCATGTGGCTTTAGCTGTCGACTAGCATAAGCTACAACCCTACCTCCTTGCACCAATACTGCACCCAGTCCGGTACCACAAGCATCTGTGTATACCGTCATCTCTTCAATCCCTTTAGGAATGACTAACACTGGCGCACGCGTCAACATCTCCTTTAGACTCTTGAAGGCATCCTCACACACTCCGTCCCAGACGAAGGACTGATTCTTCTTAGTCAACCGAGTCAATGGTGCTGCTATCTTGGAGAAGTCTTGGATAAACTTACGATAATATCCAGCTAATCCCAAGAAACTTCTTACATCTGTTGCATTCTTGGGTGTAGGCCAATCCTGTACCGTAGCCACCTTCGCAGGGTCCACGGCAATACCACTCTCGGAGACAACATGACCCAAGAATCTCACTTCCCTTCTCCAAAAATGACACTTAGAGAATTTCGCTTTCAATTGGTGTTTCCTCAACACCTCCATCACTATCCACAAGTGCCCCTTGTGTTCCTCCTCTGTCCTTGAGTAAACAAGGATATCATCCACGAACAAAAGAACAAACTTATTCAACTGATCTCTGAATACTCGATTCATAAGATCCACAAAATAGGCTGGTGCATTGGTCAACCCAAATGGCATAACCAACCACTCATAAAATCCAGACGGCGTCCTAAATGCCGTTTTCGGGACACTCTCATCTGCTACTCGAAGCTGATGAAATCCTGTCGCGAGGTCCAACTGGGAGAACACTCTAGCTCCTTCCAGCTGATCAAACAAATCATCTATCCGCGGTAGAGGATACTTATTCTTCCTCGTCACCTTATTCAACTCGCGATAGTCCACACACAAACGAAGGGAACCATCTGCCTTAGTGGAAAACACAACTGGTGCTCCCCACTCGGAGACACTCCTTCTAATAAATCCCTTCTTCAAAAGATTGTTGACTTGCACCCCGAGCTCTCGCTGCTCCCTTGGTGCCATACGATGAAGTGGCATCACTATAGGTCTGGCATCTTTCACTAAATCAATACGGAACTCAATCTCTCGGTGTGGTGGAAGCCCGGTCACCTCCTCGAAGACGTCCGGATACTGGCCAACCACGGGCACATCTGACAACTCATCCTGCGGGATGTCAAGGGAATTTACAAAACTAGCCATAACCCCATCACTGGGTAGACTACCAAACACTACCCTCCGCCCATCATCCGCCCTCACTGTCACCAAAAAGCCCTCACAGTTTACCACCACCCCGTATCTTTGGAGCCAATCGACTCCCAATATAATGCCATACCCAGTAAAGCCCAAAACAAAGCAATCACATACAAACATACATCCATGACTCGATAAGACCAAATTCCTGCAAATCATACTAAGGCTAGTCGAACCACCAATCGGGTTCGTCACTATCAATGGTCTATCGACTATCTCGGGTTCCAGTCCCAACCTATCTACCAGGTCACTAGATATAAAGGAACGGGAAGCCCCAGTATCAAACAAAACTCGAACTGGTATATCATAAATAGAAAGCATACCTTGAATAACAACATTCTTTCCTTTCTCCGCCGCAGTTGGGGCATTCGACGAAGAAGGAATAGCATCAAGAGCATATGCTTTCACAATCTGCTTCTCCTTAAGAGGTTGCGGACACTTATCCTTCTGATGTCCCACTTGACCACAGTTGTAGCACTTCCTTTCCGCTGGCTTGGCCCGACATTCCTTAGCATAATGGCCCTTCTTTCCACAGCTGAAGCACTCAACATCCTTCTTGCTCTTTTTCTGGCCACCTTTAGATTGGTCCTGCTTCCTCTTATTCTGAGAGCTATTCTTGCCTCCACCGCCTGCTTGCGGCTTTGGCCCTTCTGCAGATGCAGCCTCAGTCTTCGACTTAGGGTAAAGACTCTCTGATCTCAAAGCTTTCCCCACGATCGATTCAAAAGTCTCATCGATGTGGTTAATGAGCCGCTCCCCCAAGTACCCATCCAGACCAGTAATGAACTTCTCATTCTTCTTCTCAGGAGTATCGATAAGAGACAGTCCATACTTCGACAAAGTGTCGAACTCAGCAATATAATCAGAAACTGCCCTTCCGTTCTGCTTGAGTTCCAAGAACCTCTTGAACAACACTGACTTCTGGGCAGCTGGAATAAACTTCTCGCTAAAGCGAGCCTTGAACTGATCCCAAGTAACTTGGTCCTCTAGAGTAGCTGTTCTGATAGCATTCCACCAATTCATCGCTCGCCCTTGCAGCTGACGAGACGCTAGCCTTCTCTTCATCGCATCCTCAAGACCCAAGTCATCAAAGATACGATCACAGCTATCCATCCAGTCCTGAACATCCATGGCCGACTCCGTTCCGTGGAACGGCTTCCCGCCAAGATTAGTGTAATCTTTGCACAACTTGGCGAAATCGACCCTAGGCGCCTGCACTTCTGGGCCAACACCAACAACAGGATTGGGAATTGCCCCTTGCACTTCTCTAAGCATGTCTCTCATGAGGTTAGTAAACATAGCCCTCATGTCAGCGGCATTCCCTTGGTTGGTCCCTCTACCAGCACCCCTCGTCTCTCGGCTCATCGTTAATCTGTAAAAAGGGAAACGATTAACGACCCCATAGTGGTGCTAGTGCAGTGCGACTTCATCTTTATACTACTAATAGTATATATATACATAGCTTTTGAAAACCAAAGTAATCACAAATACGCGCTCTCATATACGTAATATCTCTCCCTAGTGTCTTTCCCTAGGTTAACTACGCAACCTAGAGCTCTGATACCAAGTGTGACGGCCCGCCCGCACCAACCGACATTTACTCCAAAAGTGCGCTGTACACATGTCCAGTTAGCACGGAACGGGTCGCCAGAAGGAAAAGGAAGAAGGAAACGAACATGCAAAGAACCTGTAGAATGTCTCACAGCGCATCGAACAAAATATAATAATAACATACTTGACATAAAACAGGAGAGACAGTGCATAAGCTGAAAATCAGAACTAAACATCAAAGCAGCGGAAATCCCAAAATACAGCTTATTACAACTTTCAAACTGTCTCAAAGCAAAAGTAAGATAAATGAGGTACACTACTAATGCCCAAGTAGCGACCACCAACGACACAGGGAGAATGTGTATATATATATATCATACGTGGAAGCCTCCTGCCCGCCTCCGAATCTGCTACTCGCGCATCACCAGCTAACCTGCCTCTAGTCTGCTCGTGTGAGCACCCAGAGTAATAAGAGGAGACATAAAACTCTGGGTCAGACATAAAGCCTGGTATGAGCGATAAGCATCTAAAGTAAATAATAACAGGTAGACTAAAACATACCTGAACCTGGACCTGCAACCAAAGAGTTAGCACTACATACTGTACAACACTCTAAGGTATCATATCAAACAGTGCAAAGATACGGAGGTGGGGGAGGTGTGCATGTCATAATGATGGCAACAATCAAGCATAGCATCCATCCTCACATCTCTCACTCAGTGCGTAAAGCATACGATATTCACCACTTCGATCACCCGACATTCCTTGCTACGATCACTTTGCCCCATGAAGTCATAAATGGCTTCACTGCACTGATAATGAGCCACTAATTCCTCGCTATGTCCACTTGCCCCATGGAGTTATTCACCCCATCTGCGTTGGCTCATAGTCTTACTACGCATCACCTTGCCCCTCAGGTCATAATGACCCTACTGCACTGATAACGTAGTCTTGCTACCATCACTTTGCCCCTCAGGTCATAATGACCCTACTGCACTGATAAGTAGCCCATCATTCCTTTTTAGTGGTGAATCGAAGTTATGAACGTCGACAACTCCTTAGCACACGTCCCGCAGCAAAGTCCAACCATGAAGTGAACTTATTGGTTCCCAACTGGTTCCGGGATCCTGAGCTCTAACTTCCATTTGGACTACCTTTGCATCTCGGGTTATTGATCATCACCAGATCGGATCGGATCGTGGCTTTCAGATCGGATCGGTTCGAAGCCCAGCTTTCCTCGTCTGCACAGATCGGATCAAGTTACGCCATCAGCTCGTGGTCACCCATTCTGATCGGGTCGTGGTCACCCATTCGGATCGGGTCGGGGTTCCTCCTTCAAATCGGTTCGTGCTTCCCCAAATGGTCGAGTCGGGTCGGGTGCACCATCCCAGGTAGTCAGCTCGTGAACTTCTGAAGTGATTCGGTTCGTGCTCCTCCCTTCGGATCGTTGCGCCTCACCAAATCTGGATCGGGTTGTGGAGAGGATTCGCGATCGGGGGTGGACATGCGGATCGCTGTCTTCGGATCGGATCGTGGTATATACCCACGATCGGTTCGGATCGGGGAGTCCGATCCGATCCCATTTGCAACTTCCTGCAGTCCCTCCAGCGAGCAGTTTACGCCATTCGACGGCGTTTTCGACCATTCTAACTATTGAAATCAATCACAAAGCATTTCATACAGTCATAGCAACATGCATAATCAACCACAAACATCAAAACATCAATATGATAGGTTAAATGGATCAAACATACCCAAAATCCCATATTTCCCCTTAAGCATGTTTAGGTGAAACTAATGATAGGATTAGCAAAACTTAACCAAATTAACCCAAATTCATATCAGAGGTCTAAAACATCATTCCGAATTTTATGAACATTTTTCCAGAATTTTATCATGTTTAAATTCGCTAATTAACACTAATCACTCCTAATTAGCCATAATTAGTGCAAAACTAAGCAAATCACTCACCTTAGCCACAAAATAAACTAAGATCTGAAATAATCCTCTGATTTGATGCGAATTTCAATACCAACCAGCAGCTCCTTTGTTGATTTGGGGAAGATCCTCCTCGATTAGGGGTTGCTAAGCCAAATCCTCAACCTAAAGGTGATTTGGAGGTGATTTAGAGGTTGGAGGCCATTTTTTAGGGATCCTTGGTGATAAGTGGAGGCTAGAAAACTGAAATGGAATGATTCTCCATCTCATTTCAGCCCTCCCATAACCCTAATCCCGAAATGGGTTATGGGCTTACTCACTAATCACCCGATTTGGCCCGGTTAAGCAGTTTTTCACCCTCCAAACCTTGTTTCAGCCATATCTCCCAAACGGTAAGTCCGTTTGGCTAATGTGACCACTCTACGAAAAGAGAGACCATCAAACGAATCTAATGGAAGTGGTTTCAGGTCAAAATTCCTTTCCAATCAAAAGTTATGGCCAAAACAGTACCAACTAGGGGCAAACTGGTCATTTAAAAATCGACAAAAAAGAATGAACATGGGAAATGACTCTAATAGATGTTTCCCAAAGTTACATGACCATACGACCTCACATGGGAAAGAAATAAATATTCGACGATCCTATGACGTGTAGAATACGGGTCATTACAAAGACAGTCCCTACAAAAGTCAAGACACACATGTGGATAGTTATGCATGGTAGGTTGAACACTATTTCCATCTTGCGTCGAAAAGGATTGACTATAAGTGGTGGTTGTTGAAAGTGTGTGTGTGCTTGCTAAGTATAATACACACACGGATCGTGTAATATGGTGAATACCACACAAGTATGAAACAATAGCAAATCACAGATATAAGATAGTAAATGCAGTAAAATAGAAAAATCACACCAGAGATTTTTATACTGGTTCGGAGCACCGTCCTACGTCCAGTACCAGACTTCTATCTGGATTTTCACTAATCAACAACCTCACTTCACCTGGGGGAACAGGTATACAACACCCGAGCAACCGAACGGGATTTCACGCCTCTAACAACACGAGGACTTCAACACTTGCATGATCACACACAGGACTTCAACTAATACAATGGTTTTGACTTCTGTTTTATGTTCTTGATTCAACACAGATAGTCAACAGTTTGAGTACAATCTTCCTATAATCTGATCCTCGAGTATATACTTTGAATGCATAGATTTAAGGAAGTAGAATGCTTATTGAATCAAATGATATTAAATTGATTCAAGGATTCAACAAGTATTTGAAATCTAGAGGGCTTTTGTTTTGCAAAGAGTACGAAAATGCAATTCAGAAATTAAAGAGAATATAGAATGATTTGGTGATTGAAAAACAAGTTTGAAGTTGTTTATATGATAGTAGAAAGGTAGTAATTCTTCATGAAGAGTTTCTATAAAAAGTTATGTCCATTTCCTTTGATTATTGAATAGAAATCTCTTCACAAATAGAAGCAACCTTTTAGAAAAAGCATGCTGTTTCAAAACGGTCGACTGGTTGAAAATCACCGGTCAACTGGTTGAATTTAATTAAAATAAAAAATTCCAGAAAAATAGCTGTTATGTGCAAAAACATTAAAAACGGTCGACTGGTTCTTTTTGGGCGGTCGACCATTTTATGGCTGTGGACCAGAGGACCTCGGTCCACAGTCTATCTCACTCTACACTCTTTCCCGGTCGGAGCCTGGACCGTTTGGGTTTTTTCTGTGACTTTTCAATTCCTCAAATATACAGATTTCAGCAACGAAGATATGATATTGTTTTGTGCATTCGTGTTATACTTTGAGGATAGATTTTAACATATTTCTAACACGAGTCGATGTAAAAACCTTATCTCTATAAAATGATCTTCATTGCAACTTTATATGTTGGCATCGATCAAAATCTTGTTCTCAACAATTGTGTTTTCTATAAGGAGGATGTCAAAGATTACATTCATATGTTTTGGCAATGCGACTTTGCTTTCTACATGTGGACAAAATGCTTGGTTTACCTTAATTTGGACCTCGAGTGGTTTTTTTTTATCAAAGATCAATTAAATTTTTGGCAACACATTTTTCCTTCTTTGGATAAGAAACCTAATCGACACCTTTTTGTTTTACTGAACTTCGCTTATACATGGATGTTATGGCATGAACACAACTGTAGGAAATTCAAATCCCTGAGAAGAACGACTAATAAAACCATTTACATCGTCCTTAAATATGTTTTCATGTGTGCACGCAATGGCAGCTGGAAGTATATGGACTCAATAGCAGCTAGATTTTATGACAGAGTTCACAAATGGATTGGAGACTAGCGTGCTTGATGTTGTACCTGATGATTGATGTAGTGTCGCCGTACTTACTATATTTTTCTCTGTAGTTATGTTACATAATATGGTTATGTTATTTGTCTTTTTGGGCGCACTGTAATATTTTCTATGCTGGTGGTTTTTGCTAGTTTGTATATATGTTGTATATACATGAATGATGTTGTACTAGACCTTTAATGCTGGAATATATTAAGGAGTGAATCTGTCGATTCACTACCTTTTCCTTTAAAAAAGTAAATAACCAAATAGCAGAACGCTTGCATCTCGCGCTCCACATACATAGTATAAAATCAAAAATCTCGGGCACTTATTGAAGATTGGATTCCAACTATGACAAGGTATGGGACCATCTTCTGATCAATGTACTCAAGAGAGGATACACTGGGGTTCAACAAGAACGTCTTGCAACCCAGACACACATGACCGACCACTCATTTAACTTGAGTGTAGCAGATGTATTATCACTTGATGGTTTTAAGGGCCCACCATCCATCCGTGGAGATACAGAATCGAAAGAAGAAAAAAATAAGGAATTTTTCTAGATTGGTGATAATATATCATGCTTGGATGCGACCCAACTAGTCATGCTGTCTGCCCAATTTTTCTCATTTCCCGGTTGATAAGGCTTAAGGCTACATTATCTTCTAGAATAGCATGCTACATTAACTTTGAATGCCACATCGTCAAACTTGCTAAATCACAAATTGATTTCCCCAAAAATAATACAGATATAAAGCTAAGAGAAACGAATTTCTCCGCCACCAAACGTAAATACGTTTGAGGTAATCAACCCATAATATATTAGGTATATTCTGTCAGAGATTTGACTATACAAGTCATCTAGGAACAAGATAAACCGAAGGTATCCTCCTACCGCATCCAAAGGATCAGTAGCGAGAAGTCCTTGCAATCCGCAAAATCTCAGTCATGGCCGAATCACGTCAGAATACATATGGTTGTGCTCCAGAGAATATTTGACAAGCAATCCTTCCGCTTATGAAGATTCACGGTCTTCAATTGCTCCATCTTAATCAGCATCTTCCACGTTTTTCGTATTTGCTGGTCGGAATGGTTTTGGAATATAAATTCGATCCCGGTCTTTCCGAACCAACAATCGTATTAGGAAGAATTGATAGTCGGTTATTTAACTGTAAAATAAACAACCATTCAACCTAAAAAAAATGAATTCACTACTTCAATAATTATCAACATTTGGCCTCGTTAATTAACCATCAGTTAATTAAACTCCTAAAATCTTTGCTCTTCCAACATTCGGGAAAGCATTTCCATTTTAATTATGCTATCCAAATTAAAACACAGTCTTTAAACCCATCAATGCTTATTAACTCACTTCACTTAATCAATCCTCGTTATCGAACCCGACCATTCCATAGTCAACAATAAAGTCAATCAAGTTGGGGTATAATTACCTCTCAAACCTTAATTGAACAACATTATTAACTTCGAAATAGGCAAGGTTCACAACTTCGAATGCCAACATACATTTAGTTCTGTAACCCTTGGATTCAGTTTAAAAATCTACTTCTTTTACGGAAATAATATTCATTATAATAATAGCCTTATAATCCACGCTTTCACAATATTTATCTTTACAATATACTTTTATTTCGTTCATTTGAATAAACAAATAAATAAATACTTAAATAAATCATTAAATCTGTTTACTTCGCCATTTACCAATACTAAATAGTAAATCTTTCTTTAAAGGTCATCAAAATCATAATCGACTTTAAAATAAACTCAAAGCATTGTTAATTTATTAACTAATTCCAATTAATTAATATAATCAATTTGAACAAATTCCATTCAGGTCATTACTTACGTTTATAAACCACATTATACTTGTTCCATTAGTTCAAATCATTTACATTCTTATTTATAAGAATTTGGTTTCAAACTTGTTTTATAACACATTCATATTTAAACTTTTTTTATCGATGGCACTATAGAGGGAAATGGCTACTAAAGTACCAAACCATGAAATATTAGCCAATTCCACGTTCAATAACAATATATATATGCGTATATATATATATATATATATATATATATATATATATATATATATGAGTGTATATATATATATATATATATATATATATATATATATATATATTTGTAAACGTTATCAATAATGGTGAGGAATCCGGTTGGATTTCCCCAACCTGTCCATTCCTGCATCACAATGAGTTATCTCTCAATTTCAATACAGCAATATATTTATCACAATAAACGGTAATAAACAGTTTAATATAATCGTTAAAATAACGATTTAATTAAACAAAGTTTAATTTAATCAATGAATATTTAAAAACAAATATTTAGCATCCATTCAAACAGTCATCAAACCATCAATAATTAGCAAACATTGCACACAAAATAAAAACCCAGCTTATAAGCGGGATAAACTGAGTGAGTTGAACACTTCTTGGAGTTATAAAATGTTGTTTACGTTATTAATATAAAATAAAAACCCAGCTTATTAGCAAACATTGCACACAATTTGTACGGTCGTGGTTTAAATTAAAACTAACTAAACCTACATAAATTTTAACAAACGTTGTTTACGTTATTAATATAAAATGTTGACCACGTTAACTTCATGATAATACAATTAGGTAGTTATATAAATTCCAGAATACTATGATTAGGCATTTTTAAATGTAAATAGGCACTTTACCCTTGTGTTCCTCCTACCTGCTTCATTTTTGAATGGCCACGTCAAAATTTCTTCTCGCATGGGTTTGGAACTGGACTGCAGCTTTCCCTCCCCACTTTCTTGCCATCTCCACGTTTCTTTTTTTTTCCTAAACGGCCAAAAAGCCCAAAACGTGTGTAGTCCAAATATCTGTCGTCTAACCTACTTTCTTTCCTTTTCCTCTTTCTAAATCCTTCCCCACAACCTACCGTGATATTTCCCATCCCCATTCAAAAGCTTCAGCCTTTTTTTTTCTTTTTTTCTTTCATGTATATCGAAGGCCCAGCTAGCCCACTCGTACACCCAACCCACGCGTTACCTTAGCCTTCCCCATATGATAACTTTCGAAACCCCCAGTTTAAAACCGAAATAATCCCCAGTACCCAAACCTCCTGTCCCCCTGTATCCAACCAATGAACACCTCCTAATTTCCACCTTTTGCAGTTAAATACTTTTTTTATCTTTGATTTAATTGCAAAATTGTGAAAATCATAGGGTTTGAGGGGACAGAGATACAGGGAAATTTGGGAACAGAGGATTTGGTCTCGTTTAAACTATCCCACTTTCTGTAGTAACCCTTCCTCCTCTTTATTATTTCCTTCCCAATAGTGCCTCCTTCCCCATGTATTTACTCCCATCTTTTTCCGCATGGACACTTCTTTCTTTCCTGTTACCTCATTCTAATCAACCTCGTTCTCCACTGTTCCAAAGATAAGTTCCCAACTTAAATTGCTTCCTTTCGTCGAAAGCTGATTCTAACAAAAGTGACCACCTTTTATTACTTCGTTCCTTGATGTTCAAGAAATATACCACGACTTCACCGTACTGGCCCTTCGACTTCCGACACCTCGACTTGCTTTGCCCTCTGGCCATCCATATGACAACACCTGGACAAGAACTGAGCCAGCTCACCTGCCTCCTCGAACGCTACTCAATCCACCTTTGCCTACACCCCCGTAAACTTGCCTGCTACTCCACCATGTCCTGTTACTGTGTACATATCAGACCCATGCACTTCAACATTTAACTGCACCCCGTCACCATCAACACACTGTCCATCATCAACTCTTCACCACCCATGAACACCACGCATACTGCTCCTCACGCCGACCCTTTCGTTCTTTACGCAACCCTGCTTCTTTGATCTCCGACCAGAACTGCTCGTCCCCTCGTTTATTATTGATCTTTTTTTCCGAGTGCCTTAGATTTCAAATAGGGAAAATAGACGAGGCGCTGGGTGTTTTCTTATGAATGGGTAAGGAGGTAAATGTTATGAAAATTGAGCATACGCGGAAGCGTAATAAATAGGATCTAGATTTGCTCATTGAACACCAATCTAATTTGATAGCAATTATTCTATTACATCAACAAAATAGTAAATAACTATAGCAGAGAAACAAAGAGACACAATATTTATACTGGTTCCACTATTCTCGAGATAGTGTACGTCAAGTCCAACAGAAAGAGATTTTATTCCATATAAGAGAATTACAAGAGATTACAAAATAAGAGTTTACATATCCAAACCTTAATCAGGTTTAACATGAAGAGACATCATTGGGGATCACTGGCTCCAGGCCAGGATGGGTTTACACTAAAGTCTACCCCTCAATATATAGCCAGTGCAAATCTATGTGAGTCATCAATTAAACTACCAACATATGGTAAATAATATAATGGAGACAAATTACCATAACAACAAATGTGCAAACATAGGAAGTAAATCAATCCGTTTCTTTAGTATAGATGGAAGAAATTAATCCCTTCATTTATTTCTCTACCACCTCATTAAATGCAATCAATGCATTCTCATTATAAAAATATTTACTTTCCATTCTTTGCAAATTTGTTCCTATCAATTTGTGATTTTGTATCACCAAATTTAACATTAGATGTTGTTGTGGCGTAGATAAATCAAATGGGAGGAGGAAGGTTTGTTTCCTTTTTCATTTCTGAAAAAGAGAAGGTAGTATATATAAGCATAAGTAAGTGGATAGAAACAGTGTTGGTGTCAGTAGGTATGAGGTAGGTTGCTGCAATTTCAAACCATAGGTCTGCGCGATGTGGTTAGCCTATATTTTCTTTTATACGGCGCAGGGTCAATTGCTGAGATATACACTTTGTAAAGTTGGGCACATGGTGGGTACAAAAGGAACTGGCACGATGAAAAGATGAAAAGAATCGACGTTAGAAAAATTAGATATATTTGCAAGGAAAAGACATACAATATTTTGTTGAGGTACGATATATTTTTAGCGTACAACGTTTGGTGTTTTAAAATTCGCGTCTTCGAATACGAGCTTCAATCCCAATGGACATACCACTTACTTTTCAACGTTTCGGTCCCAACGAAATTGATTTCGTTGAAGACGGACTCCGTTGCAAAAACGTTGTTATTTAAATTCAAGTTTATTTATTAGTTCATATCTATATTGCGTATGCAACGAAAATAACCCGGATTGACTCCAAATTAGAAATCTAGCAATCATTAATAATATATATTCCAGTAAAATTCGTTTCGTCGAAAACGGAGGTTGTTTGAAAAATAATCATTTCTAAGACCTACATAATATCAATTAAATTCAAAACAATTCTATATAAATAAATAATAAATTATTATTATCGTATATCTCCGAAAGAAATCTTACACAACTTCTAAATAAACCATTATAGATTTTAAACAACGTTTAAAATTCCGAGTTAAACAATATTCGAATATATATATATATATATATATATATATATATATATATATATATATATATATATATATATATATATAAATTCGTTCTATTCATTAAATAAACGTTATCGTTTGTTAACGAATTTCATAGCGACTATTCGAAAATATGAATTGAACATAACTTGCAATCTATAATATTAAATCTCCATTTTTCTATTTCATTAGAAAAATACAATCAAATAAATTCAAATGTTTCTTGTTTCATAGAAATCCGACTTATATCGGATCATGTATACTGAATTAAAGTTCAAAAACTCAATATGGCGAACTACCGCGATGTTACGAACTCGTTTTAATTATATTATAAATTTATACGTTCAACTTTGTTTTCAATAAATAAATTCGATATAGAACCCATTTATATTATCAAATCAATATTTAAAACAAATTTAAATATAATTATCGTTCAAAAATCTGGGACGTTACACTAAACTTTTTAAGGAGTTACCATATACATTATTTTTATTTATTTTTGAATGCTGTAAAACCAGCGACCAACACTGTTTTTCGCGGCGATCAACCACTGATTAGTAGTAATTTGACAATTGATGATTATGGAAAACGATGTTGGTTGGCAGCTGTTTGCCGTGCAGAACGATTTTGTACGGTGGTTGATTGCCGTGTGAATTGCGTGTGGTATTAGGAAGTACATAAAACTTAGTGTGCTTATTAATTTTATTCGTGATATTAAAAAGATGAAAACGGTGTGTCCTTAACATCACACTACTTATATATATTAAGTTCCAATTCACTTCTTAAATGGAGTCTGTTACATTCATCTCCAAGATTTTACGGCTTGGAAACCAAGCGAGAATTTTTCAGATAGGTTATTATAAATTGGGATAAGTCACTAGATCGGACATTTGAATATGTAGTAGGGCTGATTATTCATGAAAAACATTAGTAGTCTCTTTTTTTTTCCAAGTGTGATATTTTCCTCTTTTTATTCTTAACCATTGCTAACAATAATGTGATTTCTACTCCGTCAGAACCATTTAAGACCTTCGTGCACAAACTTATTTGGTGATGGAGGCAAACTTCAAAAATCATGTAGTGTATGTGAACAGAGTACCCTGAGAAGTTTCAGATCTGTAAATTCTTTCAAGATGCAATGGAAATCCAACTCTGGATCCTCTTGGATATATCCTCTTACTGCACCATGCTGGCGTTTTTGCAACTAATCTACATGATTTCAGGGCTTTCGGTCTCTTAATATATGTTTTAATGAAGTAACCTTTGTGATCAGTTAATCCTTCACCATGGATTGTAACTCCTTCCATCTTGTCCTTGCACAACAATTTAGTCGGTATTCCTAAGGAAACATAATGAAATAATTAGCTGATTTTCCAATGTATTTAGTGGTTAAGAAAACATGTTGAAAACTGACTTGATATAAAATAGAAAATATGATCGAAGGCAAATTATGTTTATCTTGGTTTTCATGAGTTCAAGGCATATATGTTTCCTTTTACTTTGACACAGTCATTAAAACTTATTAGTTCTTATAGTAAAAGTAGGATATCTAAAGAGATACATTATATTTAAGTCTTATACCAGGTTTAATAATTATAATTTTTCTCTCCTTTATTATGCATAGTATTGCATGATACATACTCTGCAGCATACTATTAATTTCTTCAGCACTATAAATAAATATTTCAAATTTTATTGCATGCACAAGAGTATATTTGAAATAGTGGAACACTTGATGCAATAACAAGGTGGGTCAACACATATACATAAAAACGGATTTCCTACATAATGCGTCTGTCGGCAAAAACCTTGACGGTATTTGTGTCAGATTTTGCGACGGAATTTAGCATGAATGTTCCGACAATTTACCGTCATTTTACTAATTTTATAAAAAAAATATTTATTAATTTACTTTTATTTTAATTTTTATTTATATACCGACGATTTACCGACGAATTATTAATTTAGTATAAAAAATTATTTTATAAAATCTGTCGGTAAACCCTTACTAATTACCCAAGGATCCGCGACAAGAAGTTTTGATCAAAAATCTTGCTCTTTTTTTGTCGGTAAGCCCTTATTATTCAGCAAAGGTTTAGCGACGGAAATAACTTGGTGTAAGTTTCCTTTTATTATTTTTTGTTGGTAATTTGATGGTAAAATCTTTCAAATCAGTGTCGAATTTACGATGGAACGTTTGGAATGCATTTTTTAGATTTTCTGCTTTGATACTAATACGTCGGTATTCCCTTTCTGATATGGCATTAACTCTTTTTACCGTCCTGCTGTACCAGCTTTCCAAATTAATTTTATACTGCTTATTCAGTTACAAATACTGATATTAAAAGCGAGCGAAAAACAGTATAAAATTGTCATCCACGTACAAATAATACACTTAAGCAACAATACAACGTAGATAATATTAGCATATCACATAAAAAACATCCACAATCCTTCATTTCGTGCACCAAGCTGAATTATGAACAACAAAATTATTCAGCTAGTGTGAACGTTAAACCACATGCAACCCATGACCATCACAACAGTACTAACACCCATAACTACCAAAATAACAAACATATCCATCGTTGTGCTACAACCACATCCCTACAAAACAAGTCATAACATACCAATCAAGCTATATAGATGACTCTGGTGAAGGAGCCAACGAACGAGACACAGATCGCGAAGGCGAACATGAAACTCTTTCTTGGCCCTTGAGTATTGCCGTCACCTTTGCCAGTTGTGCTTCAAAGGCCTCCTTATCTGCCTTCTGTTGTTCTGAGAGTCTTGCTCGTTCTGCTCTCTCACTTTTAAGTTCGATGCGCATCTCCTTGATAGTTTTTTGTAGCTCGTGGACGTCATCTTCATTGTTAACAAGCTGACGTTTTGATTGCTGAGAAGACGATGGAAGCTGCATTGTAAAAATGACATTAAGGCATTAATACTTTTAGTTTGACGAGGATGCAAAACTGCAGGGTAATAAAGTTTTAATACTTTTAGTTCAGACCCACTATTTTATGCAAAAGATGCAATCCACCAGCAAAATTTTCGTAAAGCATACAGTGACTGTTTAACGGTATAAGTATACACATTTCCTAACAAGCATTAGACAGTTCTCTGCATATTAATTCTTTGCTTGACTGATAATACCTAAAGTATAAAGTCCGTTCATTATCTTCAACAGGTGCATTCTATGATTGAAACCCTTAATTACCCAACTACAATTATGTTACCTTCCTACTTAGTTAACTAGATTACACAACACAAGTCAGCAAATTTACATGCAACAGTTATACATGGTAACTTACCCTGATATGTGCGCCAAACTGGAAAAAAGTAATAGTTAAAGAACAACAATATTGAACTAAAACATGCATAACCCGAGTACAATAGGCTTTGAACTCTGATTGCAGACCAAACAGTTTATCAAACAGTGAAGTTAGGGTGGTGTGATCCTCATTTTTTTTAATCAAGCTAGTTATAATTTTAAATATAATGGGTTTTATATGCGCTAGCGTTGCGCACACCAGAAAATATCCTTATAAATAATACTTATTATGATTGATCAACGCAACCTTTCAGGGTCCACAAAATGACGCTAGCAAAATTCGTACAAAGGGAACAGAAGTCGACTACATGCTGAGTTATGTAATTCATATTGAATTTAATTTTTTTGAAGCCACAGCTTCGTTGTTGATACATCAATGCAGGTATCCGTAAATACTGAGTTATGCTGAGTTAAGATAACGATATTCAGTTTCAAACATAACATTGCAACAAATGCTCGGTCAGGAGCAACTCCGTTTTCACAGACCCAGGGATGGGTCGTGCAATGACAAGAAACATTGTAACATTGTAATTTTTAGTAGTGAAACCAGTTTAGAAGAGATTTAATTACTGGCCAAAGCTCTTGCATAGGTACATTATAAAGCATTCGTGATTATTTCAAAAGATCTGCTATTCTCATACCTAAAATACCACAACACCTTTTCCATTAAGTTTTCATCTTTGTTTCTTTTTCCCCATTGAAAACATAATAAAAACTGTCAAATGCACATTTGCTTGAAAATATATATTATGGTTAATTTTGTAAATGATTGTTGTACGTAAATGAACCGTATTCGAACCCGATAAGAAAAGCTAATTCTGGTCGTTCTACCTTAGTTTTCAATCCATGAAATATATAGCGCAGTATTTTCGCATGTTTTCCTTAGGTGTATATTACTAAAGGAGATGACGCTCAAAAGGGTGCAATTCGGTATATGTTAATAACAAAGGTCAATGTGCCCAACAAACAAGGCAGCAAGATTTCTACCATAAGGACCGGGTCTGGTGACATCACGGGTTACGCAACCAACATAAGTGAGCTTTTATTCTATGTATACAGTTTCTAGCATTCTAATATCTTCTTTGTCAAATAAACATGGGGAAATATATATATGGATAGTTCATAAGGTAGTTCTATGTATTAAAATGAATGACAGTTCATTTGCAATTTATGTCCATATTCAGGGTGGAGCTTTTCACACAGTGGTAAGGCACAATGATAATAAGCGGCATGCATGAAGTAATTTCAGCAAGGAAATCATGCATGTACAATGTATATTAAGAGGTAGGATGGACATCTAAAATCTACAGGTAAAAGACATCCGATCCATACATGTAAATAGTCACCATGACAAATTTCCTAAGTTCAGTTCAGGTGTTCTTTTCCTAAATGAAAAACTGAAATATGCAGACCAGTATCAAAATGGGGATGCATGCAAACAACATAGTAACACCAACATACAGCAGGTCTTCGGAACAAGGCGAAGCGATAGTCGTACAGGTATAAATTTTAACATGGATGCCGTAAATAGCAGCATGATGTAGGCAATGAATAGCAAGACGTGAAAATAGGATGCGGTTGTTTCTACAATGGAAATGTGAACATGACACATGCAGACAATGGAAATACATAGCAACGAAGACATGGACAAAAATTACAATGACCAAGGAGCAAATGTAAACATCGCGCGTTCATGGTGCAGACAACAATGAGCACATGCAAAAGGATAGACTCAATTAATAAAATTACTCTGGAATATTTGGTATGGGATGAAATCACCTAGAACTAAAGCACCATGACCCTTTAGAGACCCAACCAATCAAGAGGTCTTGACTTTCTTTATTTTGCAATTAAATTCTTGAAAGAATGTGATTTTAATTACAAAATGGAAGAATCATTTGGGTCAAGTGATCAGTGCTTACACTTAAAACATAATTACTCAAATCCAGTTATCAATAGTTACCTTCTATGCCCATTTTTTTCTGTAGGCCGCCAGTCTAATTAAAAAATTGAACCTGGTGCAATAATTACTGATGCTACAGCTAACACACAACAATTTGACACAACAATGTACTTAGTAGAACCCACTATAACAGTATACAGCCATACATAAATGCCACCAAGATAGTAAGAAAAAGACACCAATTAGACAGTAAGAAAAAGAGACAGTAAGGAAAAAACAGCAATTAAGTACCTCCAAATTCCCAATGGGATAAGTGTGTTTTTTTGCATTTGGCACTACAAGCGATTCAAATAAGCTATCCACTATCTCCGGGGGCAATTCTCCGACGTCTTCACCGGCTGTCTCTCGAAGTTCGTTTAGATGCTCCGCGCAAGCTTTCATCAAATTGTCCTGTTAAAAAATGATTTTTTAAAAGATTTTTAAAATATATCCTTAACAATTTTTATTTAAAAAAATAGTTACATACATAAAAATTAGCTGCTTTAGGATCTATTCAAGAATGTGAAGAGGAGTCGGTGCTATTACGCGCTGCCGCCTTGACATGAGTACGTTCAAATACTTCAAGCATACGAGGAGGCCTACCATAATCTTTGGTCTATATAATTTATTTTGTATGTTAATAGTGGCAGTTTTATTTGTCATAATGCTAAAATAAATAGAGTTACATGACACAAAAATTTTACCAATTTTACAGCATGCTCCTGAATAGAAATAGATCCACAACTATGCAAAGTAGGATTAGAGTTTCTATTTGTCGAAGCTTTCTTTGATCTATCCTCAACTTCTGGATGATTCCAGAGCTGAAGCCACTGCTCCCAAATTGCTTGACTCATAAAGATTGGTTTAGCATTCTTTTCTTTCATATCGCTAACCATATCGGAATATCGTTTGCTAGCCTTCGTCTTCCAGAGCTTTCGTATGGTCTCTATTGGATAAGGTTCGTAACCATACACCTGACCCTGCAATATGTATATGATATGTTTAATTTCAGCCCAATATCTAGAAAGAATGTAAGCGAAAATTAGCATATGATGAAGCCAAAACTAACAATTTAAGTACACAACAAAACTACTATTTTTTCAACCCGAGACTCAAACATGAAACCAAAATCTACTGGAATCAAGACTAAAACTTAGAACTAAATGTAAATCTAAAACTGGATGTTAATTTAGACAATTATATGTGTTGTTTTTTTAGGGTTGAAGTTCTTGATTCATCACAAAACAGGTTCACGTTATACTGTGTTCGCCCATAAATTTTTTAGTATTTTATACATTATTCAATATGTTACAGATAAACCAGACATAAATCTGCACTGCATTGCCTAAGAACATGATGTTGTAATGGCCTCGAAACTAGCTAAAAGTAAAATACTATATGCCTATAACTACATACTATTTTGTCAAAACTAAACGACCTTAATAAATTTAGTTAACTAATATTTATCAGTATGCCTTAATGCAGAAGCAGACTTGGACCCTAATTAAAAAAATGTAGGATGCTTATCTTTGAATTAGAAATTGTGATATTTCATACTAGCAAGTGAAGACATACAGTATTCATTGAATGAAAATTATAGAAATGATGAATTGAATTTATGACATATGAATGATGCCCAACAAACTAAAGTTTATACTTTCCCAAAATACTAAAATTAAATTCTATCAGTATGACTAAAGTTTATATTTATATTACTATTCCACTATCATTAACGTTATATGAAGCTGACCAATAATATTTATAACACGATGAAAGTGGAACACCACTTTAAAGTTAAAAGAAATCAACTTTCGCAACCACTAACAATATAAACCATTTTTATAGTTTATCGACCAACTCAATACTTAGATAAATATTATTCGACATATGAAATTGTTGGACCGAATCAACACATATTTTTCTCTGCACTGGACTTTAACAATTTTGCTATTGCAGACTAAACATATAACTGGGTAAACAAGAAATTAACTATGTATCTCCTATTATGCACATTAATCTCTAAGCCATTAGCATTGTTTTCACTACCGGTCCTTTAACTAGCTATTAACATTAAACCAACTCTAAATTCAACACTCCTCAAATGCGCACTCATTACCAGTGATTGATATAAAAAGACGTAAATTCAACAGTTATAAATTCATCTTATTTTGAGTTGACATTTTAACAAATCAAGCTAATTAAGTAGCATATATTTTCTAAACAAATATTTATTAACAAATATTTTCTAAATAAATTATAGGGACCATACACAAGCATAAAATCATTTAAAGACCATTTCCTTGCATGTGTAAAAGAATATGCTAGAAGAACATGCATGCATATCACATCAGATGTTATATAAGGGATAGACAACGGCAAATTATTTATCAAACCTTCCAATTATAGTATTGATGCTAAATTCATTAATGTTTAGTAGTTTATTGTTGGTTAGAAAAAATAAAAAATAAATTATGTATTCATATGATCCTATGAGCAAATTTAAAATATACTTTAAACAGGGCTACAACATCCGTCAATGACACTAAAGGCACATTACAGTAAGCTACAATTTCATGAATACTAGAAAAAAAAACTGCCAATACCAGAAACTATTAGTACTCATAATAGATGTCAAACCTTACCAAAAAATCATCAAAAAGAAGATCCTTGTAGTTTGACGGCATCTTTCCAAAAGTGGGCCAAAAACACCAAACGTTGATGAAAAGACGCAGTCATCCTCCTCGATAGTTCACTGGAAGGATGCATTGAAAGAGTGCTGTATAGAATATATTCCATGTTATCATAATGCAAGTCAAATAAAAGTAAAATACAAATCACTGCAAAGCGCTTACTTATCTTTTGCTTCTATAAGTCGAAGTTCGATACGACTAACTGTATTAATCGACTTTGCTGTGGGGATTGTTGCACCATCATGTGTTGCCGGCGAACATGCACGGCTATGCTCATTCGTAATGTTTTGTAGACTGGGTTGAGAGTTATGCTGAGCATCAAAGTTAGCATGCTGCGGAGAAGCACCAGTTTGCGTTATTGGTAGAGGACTGGGTTGCGGAGAAGTATCGTGCTGCGGAGACGGCTGCGAAGAAGTAGATTGCCGATTAAGCTGCGGAGACGGCTGCGAAGAAGTAGATTGCCGATTAAGGTGCGGAGACGGCTGCGAAGAAGTAGATTGCCGATTAAGGTGCGGAGAATGCTATGATGAAGACTGCAGATTGGTAGACTGCCGATTAAGCTGTGAAGCACCATGCAGAGGATCATGCTGCGAAGAAGGCTGTGATGAAGACTGCAGAGTAGTAGACTGCCGATTAAGCTGTGAAGCACCATGCAGAGAATCATGCTGCGAAGAAGGCTGTGATGAAGACTACGGAGTAATAGATTGCCGATTAAGCTGTGGAGAAGCACCATGCAATGGATTAGGCTGCGGAGAAGGATTCAGAGAAGTAGATTGTCGATCCGTTTGTGGAGGAGCACCATGCAAAGGAATAGGCTGCGGAGACTGCGGAGTAGATAGTTGACTTTGTAGCGGGGAGACAGGTTGGGAAGAAGTATGCTGTGATGAAAGCCATGTAGGGCAGCGAGGACGCAGTGATGCCGACTGATCATTTTTTATTTTACTTTGTGGATATGGTTTAATGGTATGACTAGGTGGTAGAGTTGACTGAATAAGTAGAGGATTTCCCCGTCCTCGTCCTCTCACTTTTCCTTGCTCGTGTTCCTGGGAAACATACGAATGTCCACGTGTAGCGTCAACCATATCTGTCAATCATGCATGAAATATTTAAAAATAGGCATTATATTTAAAAACAGTCATATTATAAAACCAGAAAAAACAGTCATAATATAAACATGCATTATCTTATATAAAAAAAATAGAAATAGAAAACTGTCATAATATACTACACATACACAGTGATTATATTCCACACATAAACAGTCTTTATAAATATCATAAATTTACTTAACATTACAATTATATTCATTATCGATACCTACAAAAATAAAATTTTAAACTCATAATTTTGTACATCATTGCATTACTTTTAACTGAGCGTTTCAACAAAATCATTTACGCTAATTGTGTTAAGAGCATAACACATGAAAGGAACAGTGATACTTTGAATTATGAATAGAAAATTAAGTTATATGCTATATTCAAAACTAGCTAGCTACAGAGTGAAAGAGAAAGTAAACTTGCACTTATATGTATATATGCTATATACAAAGCTAGCTACAAAGTGAAATACATATATAATGTAAGCTAGCTACCAAGTGAAATACATATATAATGTGAAACGCATGCATACATGTTAATGTGAAGCTACAAAAATGTATATTATAGTTACTGTATATAGAAAAATGTCAGGTAATACTCTAAAAGCATACATATAAGATGAAACCTACTGTACATGAATTTATTGAAGTTATTAAAACACATGAATTTGTTTAAGTTTGGAAAAATAAAATAAGCATATTGTGCAGGTCATGAAATCAAAGACAGCATGAGGCTATTTTCCAACGCAAAGCATTAGCATGGGTAAAGGCGCAGGTGCACACAAATATTCATATACAAAAATAAAGTGTTGTCAACTTTCTTTCAAGGCAAAAGGAATAGGCACTTGCTTAATTATTTTTCAGAGCAAGGACATGTCCTACTTCTTGTAACAGACAAAAGTGCAAGCTAATTCAAACAAGGAGTTTCTATACAATGTATATATGTGTGTATTTGTGCCCAGCCATATCGGCAACACGCGGTTTCTAGAATTGAAATTATAAACTAATTTATTCTTTACCTATCAAACTAATTATTTAGCAATTCAATTCAAATCAGTATATGGCCTCAGTGCATGTTGGGATAGTCATGTGAGGTAAAATCTCACCTTGGATATAAAAAGAAAAGAGATGAACTAAAATTGATTAAGGTAAATTCATTATAGAAATGAACAACCTATGTACACAAACATGTCAATAAGCATGTAACATAACAGCAAAATGTCATTGCAAGTAGACATTTGATTATGTATTAACCTGATAGGATAAAAGAAACAAACCACTACCTCAGTATCTTGGTAAAATCTACATGAGACCATATAACAGGTAATCGCAAATAATAGATATATGGATAAGCATCATATTTAAGATCATGCACTCAATAATCCATACCAATGTGACAACAAACTTGATATTGGCGACAAAGCAATAAGTGCCCAATTGTTCTTAGGATGATATCAAAGTGAATAGCTGCAACTAAACAAAAATTCATACTATGAACTCCTCAACATCTACAATGGCAGCAACTGTTCAAATTTGAATTTATCGGTTAAACTAAGAGAAAAAGGTAGCAACTGCCATACGAATGGACTAATTGGCATTGACATTTACCTCAAAATTACTAGCAGATGTTCGAGGAAACAATTTTACAATGAATAATTTTTATCGGTGAGGCATAAATAAAAATTACTAGCAGTTTTGTAAGCCCCTATTTTTTCAGATGTTCGAGATTACAATTTGGCACATTGCCGTAATTCATAAATATCGTGTCATGCAGATGTTCGAGATCACAGAAATAGAAAAACAGAAAAATGACAACAATGGTTTACTAAAAATGATAACAATGGTTTACTGAATAAGTAGAGAAATGAAAACAATCAAAACATCAAAGTTCTCAGTCACAAATGTTAACAGACTTATCAACTATCATTCTCCATCAACATCTAATTCATCATCTTCTAAGCTTTCATTTTCACTCTCAAGGTCTACACTTATATTATCATCTTCTACTTCCGTGACCTGAACGCCGTCATTAAGAGGTCCAATGTCACCTTCTCTGTCCATGGTGAATTCAATGATATGATCGATGTCTTCTTGATAAGCTTGATCATTCAAGATGTTTTCATCAAACGTATACCTAGCTTTCGTTTTAAGCACAACCCACCAATCATTTTTGTTTCTCCTTTCAGATGGATATGCTACATAATAGACCTGAATTGCTTGTGTTGCTAGAATAAATGGATCATAGGTCTTATACTTGGACTTATGATTTATTTCAGTGAGATTGTACAAAGGATGCACATTAATTCCAATTTTAGGTGTATTGTCAAACCAATGACATTTGAATTAGAAAGTTTTTTGCTCTGGATCGATAGAGTAAGTCAGCTCATAAATTTCCTTCAAAATACCATAATAGTCTTGCATATGCATTTCTGGGTCATTGCTGCCTTTAACACATACATCATAATTATAAGTTGATTTTCCATATCCGTACTCCTCTGTTTGAAATTTATACCCGTTCACAAATAATACTTTGCATTTCCTCACTTCTTTTTGAGGTCCAAATGCAATAAACTTTAATCGTTTATCCATGACTTAATTAACAGGATCACATACCTATTATAATAAATATAAATTAATATATACATAAGTATATTTGATACGTTTTCAAATAAAAAGTAGTTGAATTTTGTTATATTAATCTTACATAAGTGAGAAACCAATCACTAAAATTTGATGCTCGTGGAATAGCATGATTCATCTCCTCAAACATTCTGCAAGAGCACTAAAGTGAGTAAGATACTTAAATTTTGAAATTAAAATAATTGAATGCTACCAAAAATCACCTTATATAAGGTTCTACTTCTTTGCAGTTAAGAAGAACGTAATTTGAAGCAGCGTTGTATTCTTCATCAGTCAACCAATGTTTTTTCCAACCACCATAGGGACGTCCTTCTTTTTTGAACACGGATAATGAACGATCATTGAAAAATTCATCTGTACTAACATCATTGCGTGAGATAGTTGTATTCATTTTCTTTACATGATCCTTAAAGTAATAAGAAAAGAATGTTGTCACCTCTTCCATGATGTAGGCACTACAAATTGATCTTCCACGCATGCCTTATTAGTCACTTTTTTCTTCAAGTGTCTAATAAACCTAAAGTGTCATGTGTAAACAAATTTGAAAATATATAATATGTACTAATATGATATGAGTTTTATAAAATAACCTTTCAAACGGATACATCCACCCATATTGAATAGGTCCCCGCATTCTAGCTTCGAAAGGAAGATGTATCGGAAGATGCTCCATTACATTAAACAAACCAGGGGGAAATATCATCTCCAATTTGCAAATTAGTTCTGGTATGATCTTCTCAAGCTTCTCAATTTGGTCCAATTTTAGTGTTGTTGTGCATAACTCCTTGTAAAATAGACTAAGCTCCGTTATAGCACACCAAACTTTATGCGGAAGCAACTCTTTGAAAGCAACTGGAAAAAGATTATCCAAAAATAAATGGCAATCATGGGTTTTCATTCCGTTCATTCTCAAGCTACTCAAATCAACACATCCACGTAAATTTGAAGCAATACCATCCAGTAATCGTAGATTCTCCACCCACTTCAATAGAATTTTACAACTATCCCGACTTAGCTCATAACATGCTTTAGGTTTAAAGCTCAAGTTCGGGACGTTTGCAGTAAAGTCGTATATCACGTCTTGATCTCAAATCGTCCTTAGTTTTACCTTTGACGTTGAGAATTGTATTGAATACATTCTCAAAAACATTTTTTTCATTATTCATGACATTAATATTATGACGAAGTAATAGATTTTTCCAATATGGCAATTCCCATAATATGCTTTGTTTACACCAATTATGACTCAAACCTTTGCCTTCAATGTTGAAATTTAACCCATTTGGATTATTATATATTTTTGGAAAATATTGCAAGCGTTCATTAATTTCTTCACTAGACAACATCGGTGGTGCTGGATCGGTAACAACTCTGTTTCGTTGAAAATCTTTCTTGTTTCGTCTACACGGATGATCGAAATCTAAAAAACAACGATCACAATCGAACCAAGTCATTTTGCTTCCATTAGCCAAATGAAATGACGATGTCCACTCCATGCAATACAGACATGCTAATCTACCAGACGTACTTCAACTAGAGAGCATACCATAAGCTGGGAAGTCACTAATGGTCCATAACAAAGATGCATGCATGATAAAATTATTCTTCATTAACATGTCATACGTAAGAACTCCATTCCAAAGGAGATTCAACTCATCAATTAGTGGTTGCAAATATACGTCTATTCCTTGTTTAGGATCTCTAGGCCCATGAATTATAAGAGTTAAGAACATATAAGGATTTTTCATGCACATCCATGGTGGCAAATTATAAGGCGTCAAAATAACCGGCCAAGAAGAATATTGTTTACCAAATTGGTCAAATGGCGCAAATCCATCCGTGCACATGCCTAATCTAACATTACGTGTCTCTTTCGCAAAGTCAGGATATGTTCTATCAAAATGCTTCCATGCTTCTCCGTCTAAAGGATGACATAACAATCCATCACTATAATTCCGAGTAACATGCCATCTCATGTGCGATGCCATAGCCATAGACGCATACATCCTTTGTGACCTAGGAATAAGCGGCATGTAGTGCAACCTTGAGTATGGGACATCTTTTGTTTTATTTTTCTTTGCTTTGTATCTTTCAGCGGAACAATATTTGCAAGTTCTAAGCTCATTGTCATCTTTCCAGAACAAAATACAACCATTTCGACATGCATCTATTTTTTGATATGGCAAACCAAATGCAGTCACCAACTTCTTCATCTTGTAAAAACTATCACCCAAGACATTATCAGGAGGCAACATTTCCTTACTGATTTTAAGATACGCATCAAATTCGTTTTTAGAACTATTATATTTTTCTTTGATTGCAATATATCAAGCAGTTGCAGATAACTCTGTATGGGTTTCACAACCATCCCATAAAGGTCGCTTCGCAGCATGTAAAAAATCAAAAAAATTCTTCGCCTCTGCATTAGGGGGTCCCTCCACATTTGAATCTCTCTCAGACATGTTGTGAAGGAGTGAACCTCCAGCATCATAAACCATGGCTTCCATCCTATTCTCTTGGAAATAATTATCATCATTATCCCAATTACTATTTCCATCGTCGTTATTGCTGGTAGCACCACTAACTTCTCCATGAAATCTCCATAACTCATAACCAAGCACAAATCCATATTTGCACAAATGGAATTTAATGGTATCACCATCCCTAAGAGCTTCATTTTTACATTTTTGACAAGGACATCGAATTTCTTGATTTCCAAACTCTCTAGATGCAAAATCAACAAATACATCTATACCCTTGAAAAAATCCTCCAACATTACACCACGTCCATCTTTCCGCTTATACATCCAACTACGATCCCTCATATAATCCATTTTGACTTTTAATTCTGCACTAATGTATAAATGTCAAAACTACATGTGATCTTTACAAGAAAAAAAATTAATGCATGTGATCAATACATAATAGGAAAAAACATAAGCACGGATGCAAGACCTTAGTGATCAATACATAATAGGAAAAAACATAAGCACGGAAAATGCATAATAGGAAAAAACTACATAATGCATGTGATCAATACATAATAGGAAAAAATTTAATAGTTAGGTTATACCTGTATGGTGTTTTAACTATGTGTCTTATATGAAGTACATCAGTAAATACTGTTTATAAAAGACATGACGGATGCAAGGCATTCTGGTCCAAATATAGGTATATGAAGGATGCAAGACATGAAGTACATCAGTAAATACTGTGTTAACCCTTCATTCCCAGTATTTTCACATGTTTTCCTTAGGTGTATATTACTAAAGGAGATGACGCTTAAAAGAGTGCAATTAGGTATATGTTAATAACAAAGGTCAATGTGCCCAACAAACAAGGCAGCAAGATTTCTACCGTAAGGACCGGGTCTGGTGACATCACAGGTTACGCAACCAACATATAGACAGTATACAAGTGAGCTTTTCTTCTATGTATACAGTTTCTAGCATTCTACTATCTTCTTTGTCAAATAAACATGGGGAAATATATGTATGGATAGTTCATATGGTAGTTCAATGTATTAAAATGAATGACAGTTCATTTGCAATTTATGTCCATATTCAGGGTGGAGCTTTTCACACAGTGGAAAGGCACAATGATTATAAGAAGCATGCATGAAGTAATTTCAGCAAGGAAATCATGCATGTACAATGTATATTAAGAGGTAGGATGGACATCTAAAATCTGCAGGTAAAAGACATCCGATCCATACATGTAAATAGTCACCATGACAAATTTCATAAGTTCAGTTCAGGTGTTCTTTTCCTAAATGACAAACTAGAATATGCGGACCAGTATCAAAATGGGGATGCATGCAAGCAACATAGTAACACCAACATGCAGCAGGTCTTCGGAACAAGGCGAAGCGATAGTCGTACAGGTATAAATTTTAACATGGATGCCGTAAATAGTAGCATGATGTAGGCAATGAATAGCAAGACGTGAAAATAGGATACCTAAAACCCTAAATTCAGACCTACAACATGACAAAATCATTAGACCTAAAACCCTAATTTAAATCTAAAACATTACAAGCAGGGGCAGTAATTGAACTGGGCAGTAAAATCGTTAGATCTACAACATGATAAAACCCTGATTTAGACCTAAAACCCTAGAATTAACAAAACCCACCAAAATAATTAAACTCTGAAAAACTTCACTACCTTCAGAGCGGCGGCGCAACGAAAAGGTTGGCGCGACAAAGAGGGCGGTGCGAGACGAAGAAGGCGGCGCGATGAAAGATGAAGAGCGATGCGGCAAGAAAGGCGAACGAAATGAAAGAAAATGTTTAGTTCTAAGTTCGGATAATAGACCTGTTGCGGATGGTATTAACGTTAACTGATGTGCGGATGGTATTAACGTTAACTGATGTTATATTTTAATCGTATAACTGATGTTATATTTTAATCGTATAACTGATGTTATATTTTAATCGTATTATACATATTATTAATGTTAACATATTATTAATGTTATATTTTGCCCATAACTTAACGTTAACATATTATTAATGTTATATTTTGACCATAACTTATGCTCAGCTGTAATTAATCACTAATTAAATATTTATTATTAATTATAGATTATAGTTATTAATAGTAGATATTAATTTATAATAACAATTATATACTTATATGACCAAGTAAAGAATTATCTTATATGACCGAGTAAAGAATTCTGAAAATTTATAAAAAAATAAAAAAATAAAAAACCACATATATAGAGAACATGTTTTGTCTCATATTATATTAGAGATAATTGCAATACTTATTGAATTTAGGAAACATGTATACTGAAATCACATTATACACCATTATAAAGAACATGATATTATATATGTATATATAATCTTACAGTTTAAATTCTGATCTTTATAAACTGAAAATGTGTTGTCTCACAATATATTAGAGATAAGTGTACTACTTAAATCTCATGCTCAGCTGTAATTAATCACTAATTAAATATTTACTATTAATATACATGTAAATAATAACTTGTGTGGTAGTGTTTGAATTTTTTGAATTTCGAAATTCTTTAATATTTATTTAACTTCTTATTTTTAAACTTTGACCATTTTGTTTTTCTTAATTACTAATTATTTATTTAATTTCGAAATTCTTTAATATGTATTAATCATTTCTTGATATTAATTTAATTATTCGTATTAAAGACTACTAAATAATCATTGATTATCAAAACATATTTAATAAACATCGAACAACAATGTATTTTATTAATTACTCTTACCTCTTATTTATATTATATAGTAATTAATAATTAATCAGCATTAATTTTCAAAAAAAAATCAACGTTAACTATTGAATTTTATTTACTTCTAATAGTTATTATTTATTATTAATTACTAATGTATTATTAACATTAATTATTTAAAATTTAAATTTACTAATTAATTACTAAGTAATACCACAAATTTAAAACATTAAATAAATAAAAAATATAAAAGTTCGTTTCAAATCTCTTGGAAAACTGCAGGAAAATAGCTTCAAAATTATGTCGACGGTAAACCGACTCTATTAGCAACGCAATTTAGCGTCAAATATTATATGACGGTAAAGAGCTGCAATTTCCATTGATTTAGCGACAGAATTTGTATTCACGGTAATAATTTATAATAAGATGGCATATAAAATCCAGAATATTTATAATAAGATGGCATATAAAATCCAAAATATTCAAAAATCTGTCGATAATCTCGGTTTTTCTTGTAGTGTAATTTTAGAAGCTTTTTCTACTCTCTTTTATTTTCTCTATATATTTTAATTTTAATCTATAACTTAACACTACTTAATTATTCTACTAAGCCACTCATTGCCAATTCAAAATTAAATACATACATTTTAAAAAATTCTATGATTATTCGCAAGTACCTTTTTAATTCTCTCACAATATTTTACATTTAAGTTTATATGTTTAAATTAATTAAAGAATTCAAAATTTAAACAATTTAATAAACTTGGTAAACTAGCATCAATATAACAAATGAATCCAAAAATATGACAATTTCAGTAACATATCATAGCCACATCAACAAACTAATAAATTAAATTTTCTTTTGGATACAAAGATAGGTAAATCGCGTAGCATAAATTATATACATTAACAAGCTTTATACACTTTCGAGGATCATTCAGACGTCTGAATCATGCATGCATTCAGAAATTCCTACACCACAATCCCCAAATTTGGAAGCCAAACATCGAGGTGGGATGATACAAAGTCCCTATAAAAGACGATAGAGGAGTTTGGCCAGCCCCGCCCTCACCAAGCAACAAACCTACCCACCCACCCTAGGGGGTACATGTTTGTTTTTCCAGTTGGGTCAGTCCCGTTTTGGAATCGTTTGGGCATACGAATCACACGTGGATTCGGAAAATCCTACACTATGATTCTTAAGTTCTAAGTCCTAGTCAATGGGTGAGGCGATTCAAAAGGCCCTACATAAGACAACATCGGAGTTTGGTCAGCCCCCGCCCAATCCATCCAATGGAGAGCACCCGATCGTTTTCCAATTGGGTTGGTCGCAATCCAAATTTGTCTGAATGTCCGAATCGCACGTGAATTCGGAAAATCCAGCACCATGATCTCCAAATTCGAAAGCTAAGTCGAGAAGCAGGGAGACTCAAAGGCCCCTACAAAAGAAGATAATTGAGTTTGATTAGCCCCTGCTTCACCCACACACACTACGGGGGGTAATCAATTCACTACAAGAAAACACTGATTTTGCGTCAAAATTTAGAAGCGGAAATTTCCGTCGCTAATTTGTGAAGGATTTCCATGAGATATGCAAGGGATAGTTTTTTGTTTTTTCAATTTTTTGTCCTTTTTATTTATCACCGTCGCCTTGTGTTATCCCTCGCTAATCCGCTGCAAATTGCGTCAATTTATCAACACAAATTTTCCGTCGCTATTTTCCGCTGCAAATTGAGACAGAATAGCGACGGATATGTTTTGAATGTATTTTGCAGCAGATTTCCAATGTATTTACAAGAGATATTTATGTTATTTTTATAAAAGATGTTTTAGTGTTAATTTTTTATAATTATTAACATTTTTAATAATTAATAATTAATTACAAAAAATATATTAAGAAGTAATCTTTAATAATATGTGATTAATAAGCAATTTATAATAATTAAAAGCTTAAATTTATTATCTAGTATCTATAATTCAATAATTATAATTGATAATTATGTTTAATACGTATTAATTCAAAAAAATTAAAATATTTGTATTCTCTAAAATAAATATAAAATTTTGACGTTTTCATAGTTTTGAAATAGTGAAAATAAGGCTTAGGTCCCTAAAAGCAAACTTAATTAGGCTCACATCCTCCTCTTCTAAAACATAAAAATTTCATCCATGTTTTCAAATGCGGCTAATATTTTCCCCCAATTGCCCTTTTTTTAATTATCGCCGCAATTAACTAGGGATGATACACGTATTGCAGAATTTATTTTCTCAGAAACATATATTTTATTCTTCATAACGGCGAAATTTTCAACGATGGTGTACATCGATCTATATTCAGATATTTCATAATTTTAGGATCTAATTCGATATTTCTTTTTACCTGCTAATGGCGGCGGCATCTTTTTGTGTGGATGGAGGCTATTTTTTGCGGGGGGAACGACGGCGATGTCAGATCGTAGGAGGGGGGCGACTGGGATATTCAAGCAGCCGTCTTTGTCCAGGTAATTTATACCTTTTAGGTTTTTTTTTTAAATTTTGTTTACTGATTTCAGTTTTGCAATCGATTTTTGTTGATTATTTTAATTAAGACTTTTTTTTGATGGATAGTTTAATTATAATTCAGTTAGTTTAATTTTACAGCCGTATTTACGATTTAGTTTGTCAACATATTTTTTCATCTGTTCTGCATTTATGTATAAAAATATGCATATATTTTGAATATGAACATATAAAAATGCAACTACTGGTATAATATGTGTTTGGATTTATTCTGAAAAGTTGCATGGAAGTATGCATATTTTCTGTATATATGCATACAAATATTCAGCTCCTTTTATTTTCTGTTTATTTGCGTGTGTGATGATTAGTTGCATATATATATGAATATATTCTTAATATATGCATATTACTAGTGTTCTAGATCTATTTTTTAATATAATATGTGCAAATATTCTAAAAAAATTCATGTAAACATGCAGATATTACTGTTATTTGTGTATATGTATGCATCTAGTTATAGTTATATGTCTATGTTTTTGTAATTTTATTTGAATACATGCAGATAAGGCTGATTAATGTTTTTTCTTTTTTTTAACAGTGGTCCTGCAAATATTGGTGCATGTTTGTTATTAACATAATGAAGCAGAGAAGTGAGGACAAAGAAATCATTAGAGATGAAGAAATTAAAATGGAAGAAAGGGGTGTTTATATTTGTTAGAAAAGGTTGAGTGCTATTTTGTTTTTTTGAACTACGTGTGCATGATTATATAGTGTGTAAATTGAATTACCTTTTTATTTTGTGAAATTATGAATTGATGTTGTCGTGTGTACAGTTATTCGTCATATTTTGCATACTTATATGCATGTTTTCAATATAATTGCTGATGTAACTGCATATATTTGCAGCATTACTCCAGAAGATGTTTTATTTTTTATTAAATACTGACATGTATGAACTAAACTTCATAAAATTATATGAATAAATAACGAAATTAAAACTGTAGAATCAGCTGATTAAATTAAAAAATTCAGGATTAATAGGTAAAAAAGTAGACAAAGTTAAAACAGAGTAAGCATAAACGATAAAATTTCAAAACATGCATGCAAATAAAGAGAATAGTTGCATACTTCTATGCAACAATGTATAATACTTGTGTACATTATCCATTTACAAAAATAATTTCATACCTGTATGTAGCTTTTATGAATTTTTTTCATACATTTATTCATCTATGCAATATATGAGCAAAATTGATACAGATATTCAGTATTTTTGCATACATCTATGCAACTATACATAATATTTGCATACTTCCATCCAACTATATAGAATGATTGCATACAAAGTATTTCTGAAAAAAATAACTCTAAAAAATATAGAATTAATATTAAAAATTGAACTAAATTTATAACAGCCCATAAAAATTCACAACATTATACTTTCAAGAAATACAGAATGCTTATACGTATAAAGATCATCTTTCTTTAATTTCTCTATCAGTTCGATGAATGCCTTAAGATTATTCCTATACACACTATCCATTTTAGGATTCTTCCGTACTTTTTTGATTTTTCATTCTTTCACCAACTGTTGAGATTTAGACGGTTGTTCAGTAAAAACTAACGCTCTCTTCTTTTTAACATCTCATATAGGATCATCTTCCACCATAGATACCTGTAAAAAGAATTAGAAAGTTATTAACAAAAGGTTTCGAACTGTTCTAAATATATGCGTACCAGTCCGCAAGTATTCTGTCTAATGTCACACAAGTGTTCATGTATTTTGAATAACAGTACAAAAGTTCGCAAATATTGTTGATACATACTCAAACATGTGCAAATAATCTTCATAATTGCACACAAGTGTGCAATTTTTACTAGTAATAGCAAACAAAACATGTATTTTCAATAATAGCACACAGGTGTGCTACTATATAGAATATATGTACACAAGTATGCAAATATTACAGACATAAACTCACAACTGTATAAAAATTCGTAATAACATCACAGAATTGTGCAAAAAAACATAAAAATTGCACACTATAGTGCAATTATTCGGAATAACTGCATACTAGTGGTTATCTGTTATGAACTGTTTTCCACAAGTGTTTAAGCATTCTGACCACATTCAAACATGTTTCCAAATATTCACACCAATATCTTACAATCATTCATTAACTCTTACAATAATTTTGTTAATATTTGTAAATCAGCAAGCAAATATAGAAGATAATTATATACATTTCTGCAAGAAATCTAAATTAAAATTTTCAAATATTCACCGACTCATAACAAATTATAGTTTATTATGCAAAAGTCCTGAATAAACAAATTTGCATATTGCACATGTTTTAACAATATTTGCATATTTGTATGCTCATATTCACAACTTATGCATGTTTTTATACACATATTCCAAATATAGAACAAATATACTGAAAATTTAATAAATAAAACTGTACTATCTACAATAACATTAAAACGTTATACAATAATTAATCAATCGACAAAACTATAAAATTATAGAAGATCGGATTAATCCATCAACAAAGATCGAGTAAAAATTGATAACCGTAAAAAAAACAAATATTAAAACGTACTGATTGAAAATCATACAATCATGCAACACTGTTGTATAGTTGCATACTGATTTGCAAGAATTAGGTGGTGACATTAAATAAATAAAATAAAATAAAATAAATAAAAAAGCTTATAGCGGGTTTGGGGGGAATGGCGGCGCTGGGTGGTGGAGGAGGGGGAGCAGGCGGCGCCTGAGGTGGAGGCAGTCCAGTCAGGGGCGGCAGCGGTGGTCGCTTCGCGGTGGGGTGCAGTTTTGGGGCTGTAGCGGTTTGTCGACGACGGTGGGGCCATCGGTGGGCGACGCGGCGGCTATTGCGGGGGGAATGACGGCGATGTCAGATCGTAGGAGGGGGACGACTGGGGATCGGGATTTTCTAATTTGTGTGGATGGAGGAAATGAAATTGGATCATGGTTTTAGGGTTCTGGAACTGTGTAAGGGTAAGACGGGAATTTTTTCAGCCGATTTTCAAAAATAGGGACCTAACTTATATTAAGTTTATGACCGGATGTGAGCCTAATTTTGAAACTTAGTAGGGACCTGTAAAAAACGCACCCTTTGAAATAAATATATGGTAATTAATAATCTATAGTATTATATTATTTTATAATTTTGCAATCCAAGGGCGCACAAGCATTCTCACAAATTTTGTAAACGATAGTCACGATTTCTTCCTTCTTGCCCTATTCCATCTCTTCGCTTCTCTTTCCTGCGTACAATGATTCTACCTTCAGCTTTTCTTCCTCCAACCCTGATTTCAATTCGCCATGGTGATTTCCTTTCCCCTCAAATCCTTCTCCCCCTAACTATGACATCTTCGGATTTTCGCCAAGGTCCGTAGATATGTACCAATTCTTACAAAGGTAGTCCTCTATTTTCTATTCTCCGGTTCAGCGGTAAGCATTCTCTTTCTGCAGCTAAAATTGTAAATTATTTTATAGTTTTCTAGGGAGGGTTTCATACGAAAATCATGACCTAAATCTCCACGAAGTAGGACTTCTTAGAAAAATATGGAAAGCGACAAAAAGCAATTCGAATCCGCACTAAATAAATTAGGACCTTCTACTTCCATTAATCATTTCACTATGTAATTTTATCTCTTATTTGTTCTAGATTTTATATCAATCGCAAGTTATTTCTATTTTCAGGGGTTAGAAGCTTTAATTGATTTAGGTGGTACTTACTTTACAGAAGGAAGCATCTGTGTCTAAGAATAGGAGATAAGGCATATCAAGGTAATTAAAATTTGCATAATCAAATTTTTTTCTCGATTGGGAATTGCAGCACTTCCTATTTGTTTATTAATGTTGGAAGTTTAATTTTGCCCATTACTTAACAAACTTTTTCGGTTGTTCTAAAATATTGTAATCAAATAGAGTGTTTCAAATTGTTGGGTTTATAATCAAATGGTCTCTTTGCTGACTTCAGGGTTCAGTCTTAATGAGCCCAACACTTTTGGAAACGGAATTCATAGGATGCTGAAGTTGGGTTGAGCATTGATGAGGATGAGACGACTGTTGATGCTGATACTGAAATGCCGGTTTTGGATGATGTTGATGCTGAAAGCAAGATGGAGGAGGTTGACTAAAGATGTATCAAGCATAACTCTTTGTTTTGGCCTTTTTACTATGTTGGATTTATTAGTACTACTATGTTTTATTTTGTTCTATGGCGCTTTATGAATTAATTAGTTGGCTTGTGAACTCATATATTTGAATTTGGCATGAATGTTGTTCTTCCTATTATAAATGGCTCAATCAAACTTAATAAGTAAGTGGCAACGAAATTTAGGTTTGAGATGATAAGGAGCACTTCAAACTACAATATGAAACACTGTAATCAGATAGTACATGCTCTTAGATGCACATGATAATATATTGGAAGACAAAAGACTGAAGCGTTGAATGGTGTATGCGTGTGCACGCGCGATCGCATGTGTGTAATATAGGACTTATCTATACTGTATTATTATTACTGATTTCAATTTTGAGTGCACTGAATCCTACTTGGCATATTATGAATCAAAAATTCACTTTTTCTCTCAGTTTGTACGTCCTTTTGTTCTCCCTTTCCTCCTTTCATCCATCTTTTCTCTTATTTCATCTCTAACCCCATAAAAATTAAGGTTCGATTTATTGTCATGTTTATTTTGCTATCATCTTTGAACAATACAGCCTGCATAATTCCTATTGTCATTTTCTTTTCTTGGTCCAGGATAAGTTCCCATATCTTACTACATATTATTCACATAAAGTCGATGTTAAAATCTAAAACTATGTATTTTCGAAATGCAGACTACAATAGAAGGAACTCGACTGTTGCAGAAACTTTTAAATTATATCAAATTCATGTTATGTAGTGCTTTTAACTTAATAATATGTAGCTTACTATATGATTCTTGAGTTGTTAACAAACAATCAAATATTTCCACTGAAATTTTTAACTCAAACTTCTACTAATTGCTTTATTTTAAGTATTGTATTTTATTACGAGATAGGTCGACAACAAAAAAACTCACACTTGCTCCATAATTGAGGGTTGTGATGCAATGCACCAAACTGTGGTTAATATGATTGGAACACTTCGTCCTCAATTTTTTGCCATAACCGTTACATCAGTAAGTGCATTCATTGCACATTTCTACTTTTGGGAACATGATTAAATCTTTTAATATTGAGGGTAGTCTTCATGGAGTTGAGTTCAGGTAGCTGACAGTCTTGCATAGCTAATGTGTAGTTTTATGATGGCTGGATACATGTTTGGAAATACCTAATACCTTCTTGAAGTATAACAAAGCCCAGAAGAGTTTGTCTTCCTGATCATGCAACTTACACTGCATTACTTATAGCCTATTTAGATTGATTTTACGATATCTCCAACTATTTTTTCTAAGGTATGTTTGGAAAATAAATAATCTAAGCAGCTTTTCTGATAAAATAACAGTCATGTAAAATTTGAATCTGTATCTTTCAGAACTAACAAATGTATAAAAATTAAAATTAAAAAACTAAAAAAAGTTCCATATTAAAAACAAGCTACATAATTTCTATGGCCAAATTAGTCAGTAGTCTGCTTATTCAATTCATATATACTCAACTTCAATAATAACTTATTTCGTATTACATTATTTATACCACATTTGACAATATGCCTCTAATATACATGTAATAGCGTAAGTGAATTTTATTATATAATAATTTAATTTATAATAAAACTAAGGATTTAATAATAACTAGAAGTGAAAAATTTCATGCCAGGCTGGATGATCCTGAGCAACGGTGTGTAGAAACCGGTGAGTTTGTTTGTTGTCAAAAAATATGTTTTATAATCATATGAAACACGTATATTTGTACTCCTAGACTAATAATTCAGTCTATGTTGATACAATGGGCACTATCCTTTTGTAATCCTAGACTAATTTAACTGTTAAACCGCCAGACGGTACAAAGTGTCATAAAGCTACAATAATTGATGGGCAAATATTTTATTTGCTTTCATATCTTAGATTTGGATAGTCAAACCATTAGTAATTTCTGTGTAACATGTATTTTATAGTAAAGAAAATTTAACAGACCATATGGTATAAAATATCAGGTAAAAAGTGATACATGAATGAATATAATTTATTGCCAAACTGGTTCATATCTTATTTGCTCTGCAAATGCAGTTTAATCTATCTTTGAAAGTGAATCTATATGTATTTAAAATTTGTTTGCTTTGAAAAAAGTGTTTGCATGCTATGTTATAACAATAAATTTGAATTGATTCATATTTCAATTCATAGAGATTTTAAAAGTTCTTCGTTGAAATTTAACAAATTTTAGCCTATACCATGCTTATATTTTTGTAATTTTGACAGAATTGCTACTTTTTCCCCTCAAATTTAGTTCCACTAATCTACCTGTCTTTTCTTAAATATTATTCAATCCATGGTTACATCAAAAGATATCTACGCATAATTCAAATATTGATGATTTTATCAATTTAATGCATATCCATGTTTGGAATTATTATATATTTTCGAAGGATAGCATTTGAAATATTATCTTAAATAATAAGTTTATTTAAGAGAAAAGTTTCCAATAATATTTTCCATGTTTATAGTTCCCGATGAATCTTCTATTCATATGACAAAATTTTGTCCTTTTTTAAGACTACTTAAGTAGTATATCATATTCAAATTTATACCCGATTTCAATTGGCTGATGTTATTTCTTAATCTTATGCATTTCTAATTTGATCGTATTCAACTGTCTTGGCAATTTGTCGTTATTCTCACTCAAGTTTCTCTTTTTGATTATTCTTTGCCTTTTTTAAATATTCAGCAATGCTATTTAATATCAAATGTGGTATGTTATACTATAGGTGTGTACTTATTCAAATTCCAAAACTCATGTAGTACACAATAGTAAGAAATATGAATATAATCATTTTTTTAAACATTAGGGACCTTTATAATTTGTTATCTATCGAGTTTTCAGCTATCAAAATTGTTACCTCTTTCTGGCACTAATATATACATGGTTCTTTGTTAAAATTTGATTAATTTTAGTCTAAAGCTCGCTTAGAGTTTTGTAATTATAGCAGTGCTTTTGTGCTAGGATAAAATTGATACCTTTTTCCTCTCAAAGTTAGCTCGAAGATTCTCTTTTTAAATATTGTTTGTTATGCAAATAGGGAAACACATCAGCAATCCAAATAATTGTACTAATTTGTTACCTTCTCAAATTTGAAATTATTATCTAATTGGGGTAGTCATTTAATTTCTAAACTAACTCGAAGTAAAGCAATCGTTTTTGGTGTAAACTAACTATTCCTTTATATGATTCCAGAAATAAGGTTCATATGAATATGATATACGACCATGAACATGCCTGCATATGATTCCAGAAATTTCCTCCATGTAAAATTCATGCATAATTCACATGCATATATTACCAAATTTATGTTCGCATTATTCACTCTAACTTGAAAAGTTTTCGATAATATTTTCCATTTTTATAATGCCCGATGAATCTTCTGTTCATATGACAAAATTTTGTCATTTTTTAAGACTACTTAAGTAGTATATCATATTCAAGTTTATACACGATTTCAATTGGCTGATGTTATTTCTTAATCTTATGCATTTCTAATTTGATCGTATTCAATTGTCTTGGTAATTTGTCATTATTCTCACTAAAGTTTCCCTTTTTGATTATTCTTTGCCTTTTTTAAAAATTCAGCAATGCTATTAAATATCAAATGTGGAATGTTATACTATGGATGTGTACTTGTTCAAAATTCAAAACTCATGTACATATTTGTACACATAATTTAAGCTTTACGAAGATAATGTTGATGGTTAGCCGACTAGCTCAATTCTGGCAGTGAATGAGTCCATAATCAAACTAAAATGAAATGGATGAATCCTAATTTCTTAGTTACATTAATTGTTTTACTAACTATTCTGTTACAAGCTTATCTTTCAAATTCAGAGGGCTTCTTAGTTATGCCAGGGACATCCCAAGCCGAAGCATTATTCATTCAGTCCTTATTTTGCAGCTTGATTAGGCAGTCTAAAGGTTTGAGATTCTTTACTAGAAGATTACATTCTTTTATTTATTGATTGAATCTATTTTCTGTCTTTTAATTTCTTAGATGAAGTTTTGCAGGAGTACATTAGTCGTTTTTGTTAATTGAGTCAACTTAATGCTCACCTTACCATTACTTCATTGGAATACTGCAAGGGTAAGAAAGGCCATACACAACTTTTTCTATTAAAAGTTGGATAGCCAGTGCATTTGTTATTATGTATGTCAAATAGTTTGATTAGACCCAACAGTATGGACACAAGAATGACCATGGAACTTTGAAGTACATGCACATGTTTCTTGCTGATTTTGATTAATAGTTGAAGCTATATCTGTACAATTTGTTATAACTTCAAACGTTTTTCCTCATATTTTTCTATTTCAAATTGGTCTACAACTCTATACCTTCACATATGTAATCTGAATGTCCTATCTTATAACTGAGTTTACTAAGGTCTTTGGTTCCAAAATTAGTTTATCTTCATATTTTAATAATGATACACTAAGTACTCATTATAAAATAAAATGAAAATGAATAAAATAAAATGGTATTTATGTTAATAAGCAACCTGATTTACCTGATTTATTTCAGTTGTAATATAAATTAAAACATGATACAGTTAGTTTAATTTTCAGCATGCAAAATTTTTTATGAGTACATAACACCTGAAGTGGAATAATTTTTTTATTTCATTGAAGTCACATGTTTATACTTCTGAATCTACTATTCACGCAAGTATGTTCGCATTTGTAATATTAGCAGAGAAGATTTTGGCAGTCGAAGCTACATATGACAAGATTGTAAATATTCCGCCGAAGTTTTCTTATATTCAAAATAAATGCAACATACGTTAGAGTGCATGTGTAGTGAGTACAGTAAGATCCTACAGTTGCGCATATGCGCACAGACAAGTTCATCTCTTAAAGATTTGTTTTATAACTATGTTATCTTTGCCTATATTAGATCAATTTAAATTTCAGTTAACAGGGACTTGATTAAAAAAATTCGAGTGAGAATCATACAAAGGGCATGCTGCTATTGCCTACCAAGCTAACATTGATGTTTTTACCTGTTATCATCAGGTATGTGCCTCAGAACAATAAACTATGCTTTATTATTTAGAAACTATAATGTTTGATGAAAAACTTCTCCTTTTGTATGTGTTTTAACTTTTAAGCAATAACTTCATCTAGAAGGTTTTAGTGGCCTACCATATTGTGTCATATTCTTTGTTTAAGATGATAACTCACTGCCTCTTTGTGATAGAAACCCTGTTTTTCCAAAAATAGGTAGTTACTATATTTCCATTCACGCCATTAAAACCTTTTGGATTTAAGCATAAAATTACTATTCAAATTGGTATTGTTGCATTTTCTATCCTTACCTTGACTCAAAAAAATGCATACAATTAGGGAATGTGTATTATGCACTTCGTATTTTAACCATTCCATGGTTCTGTTCATACCATCCCATGGTTCTGTTCATATTAATAGTTTGTTGGCTTTTAAATTTTAAATACATGTTTTTTTACAAATTACTTTATGACTTGAAGTATTTTTGTTTTTCCTTTGGTAAAAATGTGTTCTTAGGATTAAAATCTTTGCCTTTTCCCCGTTGCGATCTTATTTTTTTTGGACTCAGATCACTAAATTGATAACTGAATGTTCACTAAAATGCATTGCACTAATTATTTACTATACAAAATGAGAACAAATACAAACTATTTAACCAAATATATGAGAACGTAAACACTGGGAATTGATGTATATTTAATAAGTATTTGCTGTCTGCATTAATCTGTTTATGTTATGAACGTTTTTGGTTGCAATATTTTTTTAAATGAAAATTGTTACATCCATTTTGGTCTCAGCTAGGCCGAGGGATATTTTTTAAAAAAAAAATGGCATATGCTGCGTCTGAAAAGACTACTGTACTCCCATCTTTAGGCTGCATTTTTTCAACTTGAAATTTATCCGGTTATAAGGTTTATTTTTATACATCATAATCTTATATGCAACCTGCGTATTGTTCACTCATGCTAATATTGTATTCTATAGGTGCGCGCAGTAATTTAGAGAGCATTGTGCGGTAGGAGTGCATTGTTCAGGAGGATGTATATGGATATGACTACTAAGGGTGTGTTCTTTGCAAGCGGAAGCGGAGATTTTGAGCGGAGAATTTGAGCGGAGAATGTTAGCGGAGAATTGTAGTTAGCGGAGAATGTGTTCTTTGCGTTAAGCGGAGAATTTTAGCGGAGCATTTAAGCGGAGTATTTTATTTTTATTTTTTAATTTAATTAATTAATGGTTAATTAATTTATCATTTGTTTTTAATAAATAATATATATCAATAATTTACACAAATAAATAAATTAATTAAAAAATTGAAAAAATATAAGTTGTTCCAATTCAGTTCAAACTAACTCCATTACGTAGAACATTTCGATACGATCGCAATGCAAAAAACCGCGTCTCAAACGGATCTCGTATGCAAAAGTTATCAATTTTTAAAGTTTTTAAAAACTTAAAATAATTAATTAAACCAAATAATTAAGCTTAATATGATTAATTAAATCGGACGCGTCGGACCCTAACGGACCAATTTTGGTCCGTTGGGAAAACTGTCCAAAATGGACATTTTGGAAACGGACGCGTCGGACGCGTCCGTTTCCAAACTGTCTGTTTTGTGTAAAAGAACAGGCCCTAATACTCACTCTTCACTGTAAGCGATATGTTTAACTCAAGTTCTAATACGTTTTTGATTTAACTATAGTTCTATGCGATTATCACATCCGCCGTGGTTTCATCTTATACTCTTCACTGTAATGATTTTATAACTATATTTTGTGGTATAAGGGTAACAATATGCAATCTTTCGCAGTTGGTTTTGGCGAACTCAAATGATTCCAGCTTGGCCAAACAATAGTGAAGAAACACTTCTTGAAAGTGCTAGTCTTTGTGGCAACAATGTAATAGGGCATAAAACATCTAAGATAATTTCACAAAATGCAATCTTTCAGCATCAGATCCTCCGGATGTTCGAGCAAAATCCGAGAAAATCCAACATGTGATGCGAATTACTGCTAAATAGTAAGCTATGTACTCAACTTTGTTTCCAGTAATTGCATATAACATATTCAGTTTGTCGTTTTATTCTATGACTTGGGAAATGAAGTAGACTTTTGTTTCAACAGAAATGGGACGCTCTTGAGTCTTATTTGAAAAGATTGAAGAGGAATTTGTCAGCTCTGATATTAGGAGAGGCTTTAGTGATTTACAAATTGCTGAAAACATCCTGCAAAACTAATGATACATTATCCATGTTCAGTTTTTGGCAATACAAATTTAGAGTGGAAAACCATGAACAAAAGTACTAAAGATACATTATACATGTGCAGCTCTTCACGTTAGTAATATCATATGAATTTGATTCTAGGATTTATGCCATATTATTGTTTATTACGTTAAAAAGCAATGTGCAATGTGTCGGTTGTTTGGCACGGTACTGCATGGATGTTCGATTGAAGGCAGTTGTGCATCTGCACGGGGACTAATCTAGCAAATTTCTATTGTCAATATTATAATGTTTTCTCATATGCAGTAATTTTTTTAAAGCTGTAAAAGAATAAAAATCTTGAAGGGTTTTATCATGAAACAAGTAAATCTGTGTTTTTGTTTTGTTCTCTCTACATAAATAAGTATCATTTTAGTTGCTTTATTTTAAGATGTTGAATTACATGCGGATAGTTTATGAACGTTGATTATTAATCCATAAGTTGCGTTTGCATGCTAATGTGTAATATGAATGTTAAATATTAATTTCCTTCAACTTTCCCTTGCAGTCACATGATAATGTTTATATTTCTATTCATCCTTGCCTTTTTCACCTAGAGATATAAGATTTGATATGATGCACGAAACAAAGGTACAACACAGTGGAGAAATTATGTCTATTACAAGTGCCACATCATCTTCACATTATAGCCAAAAGATATGTAAAACCTTACATCCTTTGAAACATGTGGCAACTTTTAGTCTTTCAGAAATGTATATAGCATCCAACCCAAAAAGGTAGATTTTTAAGACTACCTCTAATTTTTCCATTTTGGAAAAAAATATGTAGTAACTTTACTAAGCTTTGATTAAGATTGTTTAAAGTATTATTTAATATATGAGCTGCCTAGTAGTACCAACTTTAGGTCACAACTTTGTTTAAAGTATTATTTAATCGATTGTCGATCTCTTGCCTTCGCTCCGCCTATGTAGTCTGTTGACGTTCCATTTGGATGCAACAGATAACTTCGACTTTTACCTTTTTATAAAACTATGGATTTAGTTTCAGAATATTTCCCTTTTTATGCAGAAACATTTCAAAACCATTAGTGGAAGGTAACTGCCACTTACTTTGAAGAAACATGCTATGCAATTGTCAACGGCTAGTCGATATCTATCCATACACTTAACAGCTAATTATGTTTTTCAATACATGTATTGTATTTGCATATAGATCCTGGAGAGGCATAAAGCTTAGGTGGTGTCAGAATGATTCATATTAGATTCAACATGTGATAACATATTATTTAAAATGTTTATATATAAACTTAAAGCATTAACTTATCTAATCTCATATCCGTTTATGCTTCATTAAGGAATGTGAATACCGTGCAACTATTTAAATAACTACACTAATTCTACTTAGTGGTTCAGGTTAAATCAGTGGTTGAGATGTCGTGAAGTTCTCCGAAAAGTTTGCTTCAGGTTCTGAAATTCACTCTGTTTCAAGCGATAAGTTTTCAGATTATGGTTCTTAGTAGTCTCTAGACGATGCAAGTGACCTATCAGATGGAACTGAAATTTCGGTAGCGGACTCCAACTTATCGGAATCAAGCAAAATTTTGGAAACTCCAAAAGCCAGAACGTGAGTGCTACTTTCACTTAAACCTTTGTGTGCCTTCTGTAAGAAAAAATAGTAATGTCAGCATGATAATAATTACTTCATGCTGAATTTCTTCTGTATAGTTGTGTTTTGATATAATTTGCTAGTTGTTTGACAAATACAGGCCTAGAGCTTCACCACACGCGGCTAGATCACAACTTCAGAAAGCATTTCTGCTCGACCAAAAGTTAAAGAATCGGTAAGATCATCAGGTATGTTATTCTTATGTTTGCCGATTACCGTGAATATCAAGTGCTATAACACACACACACAACACGTAACGTCTATTCAATTTTTATATGCACTTTGTTCATTTTCCAGTTCCGAGAACAAGGTCAACTAGTATAAGGGGCATGGAATCAACAAAGCGATTTTGATTGGACTACAAGTTCCACATCCACGGTTGCATTTTTTCGTTCTTCCAAGATTGTCCCACTATACCAATAGCAAAATCAGCGATGCTAGTGCAGTTGCTATGAGGATGCATTATAACATTTTTATAGTATTTATATACTCTTCTGAATCAGTAAGTGGCATCATTTTGCTCATGAAGCTTTTATTATTTGCAAAACATGGTGTCATGTACTTTGATGAAAAGAGGGGGAAATTTTTTGGAAAATTACCTGCGTTTTAATTGTTCCTTTAATCACCCTCTTAAAATTGTGTTTTATAGTTCTGAAAAATCACTTACCTTCTAATTGTTTGCATTGTCAGTTTAATCTTCGAGTCATATTACAAGTTTTCAATGCTTATTCATAAGCAGCAGCACAGTTATATTAAATCAAACTAGTATAAGGATAAATAAAGCTGAACATGTTTGAATTTCTATTGAAACATTAACTTATAATCAGTGAAACACTTGTTGCTCTGTTTATTTGTTGCAATTTTTCTCTCTCTATATGTTTGAATTCAGAACCTAGTGACTGTTTTTATAGGGAGGTTCTACTTAGCGGTTTAGGTTGGTGCAGACATGAGGAAGCTTTATGTGAAGACGTAAGGAGTGGTTAATGATGGTGTAGCTTTCAGGTAATTCTTCCAACATTTTTCAGTTCATGACGGTGTAGTTTGCTGATTTTCTTAGGGAAACAATTCTGTCTCTTAAATTTTAACCCAATCCTTCAATAGTGAAGTATTCATTTCTTCCATGCCCAAAGGCTCGAGGAAGAATAAGCAAGACCGGGAGAGCATTGAAGCACAAATGACAAAGATGATGGCAATGCATGGGGCTATGATAGAGTTTTGCACTTTTCGTCCTCGTTGTCTTCGTAGATTGTTTAGGTATGTTAAGACTTATTTTAGTGTAAATATGTTATGTGGAATTAGTATGGCAATGTATGTGTTTGTATATGGGATAATGTTAGCATCAGCTAAATAGTTTTATTGGTCATAATTCAACTTCGTGTATGAATTAATGAAGGATTATGGATGTTCTTTTTCTGTATGTGATTATGAATGTTCTTTTCAGTTCAAAATTAATATCGTTGGCAAATTTTACTTTGCTTTTTTGATATGCTATTTATTTCAGCGTTCACAGTTGGATGATATTAGTTATATATATATATATATATGTGTGTGTGTGTGTGTGTGTGTGTGTGTGTGTGTGTATAGGCAGATCAGAAGGGGAATAGCGACGGATTGCCAACTAATGATGTTAGATGAATTGTTCACATAAACAAAAATACGTCGCTAATCCTTAAGGGTTTACCGACAAATTACCGACAAAAATATTTTAAATAAAATATATTTTGGCGCAAGTCCCTTGCTAATTAGCAAGGGATTAACGACGGATATTTATAAATAATAATTTCTCAAAAATTCATTTCCGTCGCAAGTCCCTTGCTAATTAGCAAGGGATTACCGATGAATATTTATAAATAAAAGTTTCTCAAAAATTCATATCCGTCGCTAAAACATTGGTAAATAAATTTTAAAATAATTTAAAACTAAAATTTTATATTGAGAGAAATGACGGAAAATGGTAGGAGAACTCACGCTAAAATCCACTGCAAAATTTTGACACAAATACCGTTCTGAAATTTACCGAACACTCGGATCCGTAGGTAATCCGTCACTAACGCCTATTTAGCGACGGATTACCAATGGATTAAGCCGCTGCAAAATCAGTTTTTTCTTGTAGTGATTATTTTTCCAATCGGGTCGGTTGTTTTTCTGGGATCATTTGAACGTTCGAATTGCGCATCGATTCTGAAAATCTTGTACCACAATCCCAAATTCGAAAGCCAATTCGAAGGGTATGGCGACTTAAAAGGCCCTATAAAAGACAATAGTCGAATTTGGTAGACCTAGGTCATACGGTAATGTGATCAGTTTGGTTTTCTCTTCTATCCTCTTTTGATGTCTCCTATCAAGCTTTATATGATTTGGGCTTTGTTTGATTGCATTTCAAACTCTAGCTATGTTAAACTACTATGTAGACTATACGATTCATTAATCACTTGAGCTAAGAGCTTGAAATGCTACCAAATTTGGAAGGTATCCTAGAGGAACAATGAGAATCACAGTGCTGCAACCCATGATGGTTTGCACCCAAGTCCTAAGGATCCATACTGATCCATGAGGGTTGGATCGATATTGGCGTAATACCCCTAATTTTTAGTAAATATTATTCTGAAGATTTATTTAGCTAAACGAAATAAGTATAATGTAGTAAGATGTTAATATCAAATTTGAAATTAATGTAATGTGGTTCGTCCCTGGTAACTAATCAATCTAACTAACATAAGAGAAGACGTATGAAAGGAGAAAGGTTAAAAACACTACGTCCTTCAAATATACATAACCTTTCACCTTTTTGTTCTCTTATTTTATTTCACAAAACCTAAAACTAAAGATCTAAGGACGTCGGTCATTACAGCCAGAGAATAAAAGAAGAAAACCCTAAGGAAATGCTAGAAGAAAGAAGCTTAGGATTTAACATTAACAAATTTCAACTCTTTCATTTGAAACTAAGGCGAAATAATAATTCTACCATATGTGGCTCAATCTTGGCTAATACTTGAATTTGTTGTTTGATTTCATGATTATTTTCATCATGATTTAATGTTATTATGTGGTTTGGATAAAATATTTCTCTTTATGTTTGTTTTGCGTTTGGTTGATTAGATTTAGGATAATAAACTATAGTTTTACGTCGCTGTTTAATTTGAAATTTTTAAATCTTGTTTATAATATGTTTTCGAAGATAGGTTTTAAGTTTCATGATTTCATAAGTAATTAGTAATTTTCTATGAATTTCTTAAGAAAGAACGTGTATTAGTTACGAAATTTAATTACTAAAATTAATTACAGAATGATTTTTGATCCAAAATTTCTACAATAGAGGAGTTAACTTCAGTCATCCTCAAATTTTTGGGATTTTTCCCATGTTTATGATTTAATAAGATTTTCTTAATGCAACGACCCGCATTTTACGTATCGGGGTGACGTAAAATATTTTTATTTAATTCTCTGAGGGTTGGATCATTCTCATATTTTGATATATCGTTTATGGGGATGTGTGACATTTCCATAATTTTTATCAATTTTATTTGTGACCATTTTAACCCTTTCAGTTTTTTGCAGGGCATAACTTTTGAATGAGATCGAATCAAGAGCTGGAATCGATTTCATTGGATTGGAAATAGTGTTCCTAATTCCATAGAGTGGTCACATTAAAGTTTTGGTTCAACGGATAGTAGGAATGACTGTTTTAGCGATATACAATTTTTGGACAGGCTAATTAGTCATTAGTGGGCTGATTAGTGAGGCCCATTAAGGCTAAGGGTCGTTGGCTATAAATAGAGGTGGAAAGGCAAGGAGAATGGTCTAGTTTCTTCATTTTTCTCATTTGGTTGAGCTCGTGATCCTCCTTGCTCAATCAAATACATGTCCACTCCATTAAATTCTTGGATCTACATTAGAAGATTGAAGATCAACATCAAAGGAGAGTAAAGCGCATCAAGGAAGTTGATCTGATGATCGTTCTTTGTTGTTCTTTGCTGTACAGATTAGAGATTCATCGATTTCGAGCTAATTTGTTGATTTGGTGAGTGATAAGCATCTCTCGATGGGATTCAATCAAGTATATAGGTTGTTTGATCTTATTTTCATCATTTCAACTTGTTTTTACCTAGATCTAATCGATATAAGTATATTTTGAATTCGAATCACCATAGGATCTAATCTAGTAAGATTATAACGGTTAATTCATATGTTAATGATGAAATCATATGTTTAAGCAAGTTTTTAGATCCATAAATTGATTTGTTTATTATTTTATCATGATTTGGTGAATTTCACATGTTTGTTGATGATTACTATTTATGCTAGCGCTTGCTTGATGATTTCTAGTTAATTGTTGATTTGGTTATGTAAACTTTGGTACGATTGCACGAATTTGGAGTTGGACTGATTTTGAGTTGGATTGTGTCTTGATACGCAAGAATCAGATGGATCGGGTGAGTTTTGGCCACGTCAGGGATGGACCAACAATGGATGGATCAATGGTGATGATGTGGCATGGATCGGTTGTAAGGATTTGGTGATGGATCGGCCACGTAAATTCATGGATCGGCTAGGAAAGTTCATGGATCGGGCACGACTTTGGGGATGGATCAGACCCTGTGTTTTTGGATGGATCGGCAAAGCGGCAGCTGGTGGATCAGCTAAAAAAGTGGAGCATTTAAGCCAGATCGCATGGATCGGTGACCGATCTATGATGGATCGGAGGTGTTTGGCAAACCACTAGGTCGAAAGCGCTTCGATGAAGTGTTGTGTTTGATGGATTGGCAGCGCTTTCCATGGATCGGGCATGGTTTGGCTATGGATTGTAGCGTTCTAAAACGCTATGAAAAAGAATGAAACACCTTGAAAAAAAAATATAGATTGATGAGTGATCCATTTATTGGTGAACCAAACGAAGTTTTTTTTCGTTCGACACTTGTTGTAGCTTCAATGTGAATTCAAGGTGGAATGTTCGAAGCGTTATGATGTGTTCATTGATCGATGAAATATAGCGAATGTGTAAGAAGACTCAAGAATGTTTAGGCTTGTGGATAATGGTTGCTCATGAAAATGCCTGAGCGTATGGATGGTCGTTGATGATGACAACTAGAGACATTAATGGCCGAGGAATTATCATTGTTGTAGGTTCTAGCGGACTCAAAGCAGGGGGTACAATAGGGGTGCCTAAAAGATTAGATGATTAGTAGAGTACCCTCGATATCGATGAAAGGCGTATGGAATTGTTAGAACCGGGGTTACCGTTAGCCCTTGACCGATGGCAAGGTGGGCCAGTCATATGATTAATTATGGTTTCAAGATAGGATAGGCGGTAGTAGCCAGAGTCATGGATGTTGATTTTTTTGTTTATATCGTCTTGTGTAGATCGTTCGAAGTTGAAGGAGACATTTCTTTGGTGCTTGTCTGATGTTGGTTTAGACCTTGGAGCTTGTGCTTGGGAAATGCTGATCTGGATTAGGATGGTCTACGCTGGATAACTAGTTGCTATGTCTATTTGTTTCTATCTGATTGTAAAGGCTATCGCTGTCAGATGTAGAGGAGATGGGTGTAGGTTTCTTGTATGTTGATGTCGGTAGATTAGATGATTGATCTACCTATTCTCATATACTTTATTGATGATGTTAGATAGTTGTTTTATCACTCATTAAGACTATAGCCTGTTTTATATTCCCTCTTATTACCATTGCTTGTTCATCCATTGATGTTTTGGATGGGCAAACTAGGTAGCAGGTGATAGGTTGTAGATCTAGATGAGAACGATGACAACTAGCAGGAGGCTTACGTATTATTTTCTACTATACATATATTGTTGTTTCCGCTGTTATGTTTGATGTATGGTTCTCTAAGTGAACGTATAGTGAGGCTTCTTATACAGAATTTGATGTTGTATCCAGTAGTTTGATGTATGTATATTCTTCCGGGATGATATGAAAGTTTGGAATTCTGTTATATGATGTTTCACAATTGTTGCCTGTTGTATATGTTCTATTATATTTTATCCTTGCGTTGTGAGTTATACGACAGGTTCCGCTTGTGTTATTCTACCCTGATGATCGTTCATAGCTTCCTGGTATATCTTTTAGCGCATTATTTCTCTTGTTACGTGCATGAGTTACGGGCGGTCGTTACATTTGGATCAGAGCTCTGGTTAATCGATTTTAGCTAAAGTTTGAAGACGTAATGACATGTGAGAGACGTATTTGTAGTTTTCTGATGGATGTATACAATATCTTAGTGCATAGTATAATAGCACTTGAACTCCATTGCAGTTTTTTCATGCGTAGACTAATCATTCTATTTTTCAGATTTAGAATGATTCGTCGATCTTCAAGACATACTGCTAGGGAGGAGACTGTTCCTAGAGGGGAATATGGAAGTATACTAGATTACCTAGCTATGTTCGAGGCTACTATGGAAGCGATCATGAGGAGGGTACCCCACTCCAGGAGCAGCCACGGTAGATGTTGGTGTTCAAGTGCAGGTACCGAGGGTGGTTGAATTCGCAGAGCTCTATAAGGACTTCACTACTCTTGGTGGGATGTCGTTCAAGGAGACAGAGCCAACAATTGCAATTCAAGGGTAGCTTGACACTTGCATTCGGATTTTTGGAGACTTGGGTATTGAGGATGCGACTAAGAGGAAGCTTGCATCAAGGAAACTACAAGGCAGAGCTATGGATTGGTGGAACTCTGTCACTTTAGAGACTCTAGAAGATGGGATCACTTGGGATCAGTTCCGAGTAAAGTTTGAGACAAAGTTCATTTTTACTGCCCAGAAGTCAGTTCTGTTTAAGAAGTTTGTACAGCTAAAATAGAATGGTAGACCAGTGTTGGAGTATGTTTCTGATTTTGAAGCTTTATCCAAGTATGATTGTTCGTATATTGACTCTCCTTACCAGAAGAAACTGAAGTTCGTCATAGTCTTGGATAAGTATTTAGGAACCAGTTGGTTGATCATCTGGATGATACTTATGAGAAGAATGTGGAGAAATCTTTGAGACACAAGAGTTTGTTTCCCAAGGAAGAAGTTGTTGCAACCAAAGAGGAATCAAAACTGCAGTAGGGTAGTAATAACAAGAAAAGGAAGAAACAACAACAGAAAGGAAAGGATGGCCTCAAAAAGAGAGGTGACTTGCTTCAACTGCCAGCAGAAAGGCCATTTTTCCAGGGATTGCAAGAATCCATAAGCTGAGAAGAAATACTACAGCTGTGGCAAAACTATGCATAACAAGAAGGATTGTCCAGAACCAGCTAAGAGTAAGCAGATAGTGAAGGCGTATGCTTTGGAGGTTGTGCCATCTTCTTCGAAAGCTCCTACGTCAGAGGAGAAAAGGAAGAGTGTTGTTGTTCAAGGTACACTTTCTATTGGAGGAATTTCAGTTTGAGTGTTGTTTGATACTAGAGCATCACATTCTTTCATTTGCAATGAGCTTGTGTGTCGCTTGGGTTGGGAACCCGAGATTTGTGGTAGACCTTTGGTTGTGACTAATCCAGTAGGGGATTCGTCCAGCTTGTGTAAAGATTTGTCGTGGTCTAGTGTTATCGAGTCATGGTTGCTCTTTTGTATGTGATTGCTTTGTGTTGAACTTCGCTGGGCTTGGGATCATTTTGGGTATGGACTGGCTCAAGCGGTATGCAGCTAAAGTGGATTGCGAGAAGCTCGAGATGATAGTCAGGAATGTGGAAGGGCGAATGGTTGTGATTCGATGTAAGCCGGAAGTCGGGGTCTTCGTAAGCGTTTTATATTCGCTTATGATTCCACGGGAAGATTTGTCATCTGTGTCGATTGCTAGTGGGTTCGATGATGTCTTTGACGAGGTCAAAGGTTTATCGTTGCATCGCGAGATTGAGTTCAGGATCGATTTGGTCGAAGGTGTTAGACCTATCGTTATGGCCTTTAGGCGAATGGTGCCTAGAGAACAGCGAGAGTTACAGGTGCAAGTACGTGGCCTTTTGAGAAAAGGATTCATTCAGAGGAGCGTGTCCGAATGGGGCACACCAGTTGTGTTTGAAACCAAAGCTGGTGGATCTTTGAGATTGTGTATTGATTATCGTGAGCTGAACAATGTAACCAAGAAGAACAAATATCTATTGCCGAGGATGGATGAATTGTTTGATCAACTTCACGAAGACAAGGTATTTTCTCAGATGGATTTAACAAAGGGGTTTCACCAGTTGAGAGTGGCGAAGGATAGTGTGCCGAAGACTGCTCTTAGGACACCATCTGGTTTCTTTGAGTGGCTGGGGATGCCATTTGGATTGACTAACGCACCAGCATATTTCGTGGATCTTATAATTAGGGTTTTCAGAGATCAGTCGGACAAGTTCGTGCTTGTGCTCGTGGATGATATCCTAGTTTATTCCTAGAATAAGGAAGAGCAAAAGACTCACTTGCGAGTTGTTTTGGAAATCCTGCGAAAACATCAGCTGAGAGCTAAGTTTTTGAAGTGTCACTTTTGTAAGAGCGAAGTGGGGTTCTTAGGCCATGTAGTTTTTAGAAACGGAATAGCGGTGGATGCCACTAAGGTGGCAACAATTCAGGACTGGGAAAGATCTAAGAGTATAATGGATGTTAGGAGATTCCTTGGGTTGGCGGGATATTATCATCGTTTTATCAAGTATTTCTCCAAGATAATTGCACCATTAACAGGATTAACAAAGAAGAACCAATTGTTCACATGGGATGCGAAGTATGAGTAAGCTTTTGGAATCCTAAAAGAGAGACTGACGAGTGCTCCTGTTTTGACTATTCTGAGTGGGAATGAAGAAATGTTGGTATATGTTGATGCATGTGGTACTGGACTTGGAGCAGTGCTGATGCAGAAGGTTAGAGTTGTGGCCCATGCAAGTCGACAGCTGAAGTCGCACAGAATTAATTACCCGACTCTGATTTGGAGTTAGCGGCAATTGTGTTTGCTCTGATACCTGTTTGGAGTTCAATTTGAACTGTTTACGGATCACAAGTTGTCCTTTTCTCCCAAAGGGATTTGAATCTTCGGCGGTAGCGGTGGTTAGAATTTTTAGCATCTTATGATTTTGGTATAGCATATACTCCTGGTAACGCAGTAGTAGATGCGTTAAGTCGAAGATATGCAGGCTTGGGAGATATGTTTTTAGAATGGAAGAACCTCAAGTACTTGGCAGGATTTGATTTCAGCCCTTGGTGTGAGTTTGAGCCCGAAATGTTGGCAATCTTATCGATAAGACATACTCTCATCGAAAGGATTGGTGAAAGACAAAAGCGTGATGGAAAGCTTGTCGAGATCATCCAGAAGTTGGAACCAGAGGATAAGGAATTTGAAGTTGTTCGTGATGGTTGGCTTTGAAAGAAAGCATGACCTATTGTTCATGATATAGGTGAACTAAGGGATGAGGTTATGAGAGAATGTCATCACTCGAAGTTGAAGATTCATCCCGGTGGTAATAAGACATATCAAGACATGAAGCGAGCTTACTAATGGGAAGAGGTGAGGAGGGATGTTGGAAAGTTTATTTCTAATTGCACAAGTTGTCAGTTGGTGAAAGCTGAACAAAATAAGCTGTATGGATTACTTCAGCCATTGGAAGTTACTACGTGGAAATGGGAGCAAGTATCAATAAATTATATCGATGAATTACCTAGAACCAGGGCAGGAAATGAAGGAATTTGGGTCATAGTGGATCGTTTAATCAAAAGCAAGAGGTTTATTCCTGTCAGATCGACTAGGACAACATCGTAGTTAGTTGAGCTATATATTAAATGGATAGTTAATTTCCATGGTATCCCTAAGAGCATAGTGAGTGATCGAGATCCATTGTTCACAAGTAGTTTTGGAAGAGTTTGCAAGAGATCTTGGGAAACGAGTTATGTTTGAGTATGGCCTATCATCCCCAAACTGATGGTAAAACCGAGAGAGTTAACCGAGTGTTGGAAGATCTCCTTAGAGCTTGTGTATTGGACTTTGGGGGATCGTGGGAAGACCATCTACATCTAGTTAAGTTTGCATACAACAACAATTACCATTCGAGCATCGGGATGACACCATACGAGGCATTGTATGGTGACTGGATTAGAGACCGGAGATAAGTTGATACTTGGGCCAGAGATGATAAGAGAAATGTTAGATTGTATTGATATCAATCGGGAATGAATGAAGGAAGCCCAAAATCATCATAAAAGTTATGCCAATAAGCGTCGAAAGGACACCGTACGAAGAAGTTATTAAGCGTTGAAGTTTGTATGCATATGAGAAAAATATATATATGTATATATAAATAGATAGATATATAAAAATTAAATAAATATTCAAAAAAAAAAATCAAAACGACAAAGAGGGACGGCAAAACGCTGAACCGATCCTTTTGGGGTGTCGACCCACTGGGTCGACACCGGGGTCGACTCAAGGAGTATGGGTCGACCCTTAGGTCGAATTGGCTGGATGTTTCTAGACGCACGCAGTGTCTAGATTCAGGGTACAGCAGCAATATAAAGGACTCTAAACCTAGGTTTTATTTATTGGAAAAATAATGGTAATGACGAGGCTCTGCTACAACTTCAATTAAATAGCCTATTCTTCCCCAAAATCAAGTTTAAAAAAAAGATTCAAGCATTTCAACTATAGATCTGAGATTCAACACCAACAATTTCTTTTCTATCTTCTAAAATCCAAACACTGTGAGTTAGTTACTTTTGTATTTAAATGATTAAAAGTAAACGTGATATATCTGTGTTTGGATATATGCCTGTGATTGAATCATATTGGATCTATCATAATTTGTGAATTTATAATATTCTATGACTTGGATCTAAATCTTTATCATATCCGATCTATTGAGACTTTTTGATCTGTGATATAACTATGATGTGGACCTTAAATATTATCATGCTAGATCTTTTTAGATCTAAGCCGCTTGTGGTTAATTTGTCATGTCACAATTGTGGATTTAAATTATTATCATGCTAGATCCACCTTTTTAGATCTAATTCGCTTGTGGTTAATTTATCATGTCATGATAGATCTACATTTTTAGATCTAATTCGCTTGTGTTAATTTGTCATGTCATAATTGTGGATCTTAAATTATTATCATGCTAGATCTATCTTTTTTAGATCTATTTCGTTTGTGGTTAATTTACCATGTCATACTAGATCTACCTTTATAGATCTAATTCGCTTGTGGTTAATTTATCATGTCATGCTAGGTCTTTTTTAGATCTAATTCGCTTGTGGTTAATTTATCATGTCATGCTAGATCTACCTGTATAGATCTAATTCGTTTGTGGTTAATTTATCATTTCATTCTAGATATACCTTTATAGATCTAATTCGCTTGTGGTTAATTTATCATGTCACATTTGTGGATCTTAAACTTTACCTATCATGTGGTGATTAATTAAGATCTATCATTAATTGGAAATATGAATCCTTATTTATTCATACCTATTATGACATCCTTAGTGTATTAGATCTAGTTTCATTATCACATGCTCACTAGATCTATTTTTATATGTCCACCTTATCACTATGCCAATTACATGTTTATGTCACTTTTGTTAAAATAATCACTATTGTCATCTTTCCCTTTTATTGTTTATGGCTAGGCTACTTTCTAGCCTAGACATGACGCAAAATATATGCGAATGTGTTAGTTAGGAAATGAGGGAAAACATTGGAATTGGCATAACTTGAATTACAAGTATGAATTTGGACATATAATCCATTATAAATATAATTGGGTGAATGGGCATGAACACCTATAAAGACATAGGTATAATTAATTGGTTAATAATTAAAATGCCTAGGATTACACTAATTAGAAAACTGTAATGGAACTTATGACATGAGGTTAGATTGCATTTGTGGTGGAAGTCTGCCCGGACCCGACCGACATATCCAGCAACCACAAATTTTGAATCTAATGTGAGGGGTCTAAGTGCAAAAATACGAGATGGGCCAAGACATGAGGTTAGGCCCAACTTGTGGAAAAAGTTTGCCTGGACCTGACCGGCATATACGGCATCCACAAGTTGTAAGCCTAACGTGGGAGGTCAAGCCCATTATAACCATAAATGGACTTGGTAATGAATTGGAATACTTAACCTAGATAAATCCATAGGGATTGTATGAACATGTTAACTTGAATAGGGGTTAAGTAAACTTGGTTGAAATAGTGGGTGAGTTAAGTAAATCTTGTGGCGGTGGGAAATATTTATATATATAGTCCCACAAACTTAACCTATTTTATACTTTGGGGTTATGCAACTTTGTTAAGTAAACTTTCTTGGATCAGTAAGGGTTAAGTAAATCTTGTGGCGGTGGGGTAATATTTACATATATAGGCCCGACAACTTAACGTATTTTACATGTTGGACTGTTAGGCATGACCAGTTGAAATCCTAGTAGTGGGGATGCAAGCCAAGGGGGAACTTGTATCATCTTGTTTGTGGGACCCATTTCAGTTAGTAACCCATCTAGGTATCAAACGAGTACTCCTAACTAGGTCGGAGTAGGGGCACGCTTACTGGGCTGATTGTAAGAGATCCAAAATGAAGGGGCGGTGTCAATGGCGCAGGAAACCAATGGAGTCATGTGCGTGCATGGGTCCAGCTCGCCATGGGAATCAAGACACTATGACATCAGTAAATATGGTTGTATGCACATCTTGAAAATGAAGGGTTGCCACTTTAGGAAGTGATACATCCTATTGTGGGGCCAGCACAGGGTATCTACGGAGTAGGGAGTCGATCGATTCGGGTAGTAGTTAGGGTACATCTAGACTCTAGTAAGTTTAGGAGTCCGTTATTGGGGCTGCCTGTGGATTGTTTGGGGTTAAAACCTCTCACTAGAAGTACGCCTAAGTCTACCATTTCATATATGTTGGGGATCATCTCATTCTGGATATATTAGTAGTAGTGCAGAGTAATCATTAGAAGCGTAAACACCCTATCATGTTCACCTTGTCATACTTGCCTTTTATGTAGTTATCTCTCTCTTATCCACTTTATATGCCTGTCATGCTACTTTTATTTATTTACTTGCTAAAAGTAACTAGGCTCGCCAGACTTTGTGTCTGACCCTTTTTGTTTCCTCTTCTTTCTTCCGTCCCCTTCCCCCTCCCCCCAAGGTTCTCAAGGAGGGAACCCTCAGGCTTGACCGTGATTTTGCTTACTTTTGCTGGAGCTGCTGAGATGTATGGTTCAAGCTCCTATCCTTGTTGCTATGGCTATATTTTATTTTTGGGGAATTTTATTTCTTTTATGTACTCTGATATTTTTGAAGTACAAGACAGTATCTTTTATGTTGTAATAGGCTTTTATATTTTATACATGTGATGTTTTTGGACCAAGGTACCTTATGATAAATAAAGATTTTATTCTGCTATTATTTTACATGTCTGTCTTCTAATATTTCCGTCCTGTTTACTATAACGCTTCACGAAACTTAATGCATTTCCTTTATGAGTGGCATTAGCGGACATGGGCTGTCACACTTGGTTTCAGAGCTGAAGGTTACCAGATTAGATAAAAGATTTTGAAAACTATTTTCAAAAAGGAAGCATTTTCAAATGAAAAGTCTGTTTTGAAAAACATTTCCTAAAAATCCATAAGTAATGTCTTTCGATCCTCTTTCCTTTTCGTTTTTAGCATGCCTGGGGAACCTAATATCCGAGAGGGCGTTCCGATACCAAGCTAGTTCCTTAGGTATCTGGAGGCCACGGTGCCTCCTGAAGGCCAAGGAAATGTTCCTCCCCTAGCTGCACCCGTTGTTCCTCCTCCTCCTCCGCGTGCAGACAACTTTTCCAAGATCTACAAAGATTTTCGTGCTGTGGGAGGAAAGCCATTCCATGGAACCGAGATATTCATAGAGGCAAGGAACTGGCTCAAGGAGACTGAGGACTTGTTTGTAATCTTTGAAGTGGAAGATCGAAGGAAGATTCAATTGGCTACCTAGCTATTGAAGGATGAAGCTTCGTTTTGGCGGGAAGTAACCCAAGCGGGGGGTCCGGTGGAAACTTAGGATGACTTTAAACAGAGGTTTGAAATGAAGTTTCTTTCTTAAGCTGAGAAAAGCATGCAAATGGAGAGGTTCTTGGCACTCAAACAAGCAGACATGACTGTTAGAGAATATGTGAACAAATTCAACCAGCTAGCTAGATTCGGTTTGGAACTAGTAGACACTCCACATAAGAAGGCCTTGTAGTTCGTTAAAGGAATAAATGAACCCCTTCATGGGTTAGCTATGTCCCATATTTGAATGTGAGCTACTTTTGAAAGACTTGTTGATATGGCATTAATGCATGAGGAAGATAAAAATGAAAAGAAAGAAGCTAAGGTTGAGGAGACATAAAAGAAGGGAGGAAAGAATGACAAAGCTCAAGACAAGAGGAAATGTTTTAATTGTGGACACGTGGGTCATGTAAGCAAAGATTGCAAAAGAAGGAAGAACGCTTGTTTCCATTGTGGAGAGGTCGGACATCTTAATAAGGATTGCCTGAAGAAACAAGGAGAAGATCAAAGGGCATGAGCTTCTAGAGGGCAAGTGCATGCTCTCGCGATCGGTGCTCCAGATCGAGGTAGGAAAGTTTTTGTGGAAGGTTTGATTTCTCTTTCCAATTATCCTATTAGAACTCTTTTTGATTGCAGCGCTTTGCATTCATTTATATCTAGTTATGTGGTTGAATATCTACACTTAAATACTAGTATGGTAGTGGATCCCGTTGTTGTCTCAAACCTCATTGGCGGTTCAGCTCATTTATCCATGATTTGTCGGGGTTTGAGAATATCTATATTGAGTGTCGAGTTCGAGTGCGACGCGTATGTGCTCGGTTTTATGGGCTATGGTTTGATTCTAGGGATAGGTTGGCTAGCCATGTACGGTGCCATTCTCGATTGTGAGGGGGGGGGTCATTAGACTTTTGACTTACCGTAGGAGGACCGTCGAGATTACTTGTGACCCAAAAGGTCTGTCATGCTTAGGTTCCTAGAATCTCTTGATGTATCTATCGATGATCTACGGTCTGTAGTGGTAGTCTGTGAGTATCCGTATGTTTTTGAGGAGGTTCGGGGTTTATCTCCAAGGCGCGAGATCGATTTTTTGTATATATTTGGTAGACAATGCAAAGCCAGTTGCATGACCCGTGAGCCACATGGCTCCATAAGAAAGGAGGAAGCTTAGCAAGCAAGCAGGAGAGATGCTTGAGAAAGGGTTTATTAGGCGAAGAATATCTGAATAGGGTGCTCCGGTGGTATTCGCAACTAAGGCGTATAGCTCGCTTCGCATATGTGTGGATATTCTTGATGTTTTCCCTCATTTCTTATTTATCGAAGTGTCTACACGATACAGCAGAGGTAGTTGAGCCGAACATGCGTGAGGAAGTAGAGGTAGAAAGAGGGCGACAATTAGACAAGTTCCTACCTGTATACTTGGATCAGAGGTTAAGAAACTGCGCAACAGAGAGGTTAGGTTAATAAAAGTGCAATGGGGTATACGACTTGGGAGACTGAAGACAAAGATCACACTTCATACCCTTTCCTTTTTGGGAATATGTTCTTAACTTCTTTTTTCCAAAGCTTTTATTCGCACTTGTTTCTATTATTCGTCTGTATCTTGTCATTCGAATTTTTGACCTTTAGGAGGAACCAATGGATGTACACATGTGTTTGAGACATGTTATGTTTGATGGATGCAAGTGGATGCAAGTGTTTTCTGGTGGTTTCTTGTGGATGCATATACACACACATTAGGCACTAGATTGGCTCAATCACCCTCATACTGCATATGGATGTGTGTGCATTTTTCTTTTCTTTTAATGGATGAAAATGGATGTATTATCAAGTGGATATTGCATTTTGTCGAATGATTGTGCACACATATAGAACTTACATGTTATAATAGGATTATTTGCTTACATGTTGGATATATGGCACTAACATGCATTGCATTAAGGAGGTCGACTAAATCAGTAGACCGCCTGACCTTTGCATTAGTATTGGACATACACACACCTTTGCATATGTTCATATAAGCATTAGAAATCTTTTAAGGACTATGGATGCCAGTGATTGGTGGATGAGTAGATAGATGTGGATGGTAGGATATACATTCTTCTTAACTTGGAGATTTCGGGGATGTAACACCCCGAAAATTTTAGACATTTTAACTACATTATATAATAAATATAATGTGATAACTTAATTAAATATTGCAAATTAAGTAAAACAGATTGTACCATTGCGTTCGTCTCGAATTTTTGGTAAAGATAGACATTTGGTTTGCGTAAAATGGGCACCAAATGAAGAAGTTATTAAGCGTTGAAGTTTGTATGCATATGAGAAATATATATACAGATATATAAAAATTAAATAAATAAATATTCAAAAAAATTCAAAATGACAAAGCGGGAAGCCAAAACGCCGAACCGACCCTTTTGGGGTGTCGACCCGCTGGGTCGACACCGGGGTCGACTCAGGGAGCATAGGTCAACCTATGGGTTGACCCCTGGGTCGAATTGGCTGAATGTTTCTAGACGCACGCAATGTCCAGATTCAGGGTGCAGCGACTATATAAAGGACTCTAAACCTAGGTTTTATTCATTGGAAAAATAATGGTGATGGCGAGGCTTTGCTGCAACTTCAATTAAATAGCCTATTCTTCTCCAAAATCAAGTTTAAAAAAAAGATTCAAGCGTTTCAACTATATATACGAGATTCAACACCAGCAATTTCTTTTCTATCTTCTCAAATCCAAACACGGTGAGTTAGTTACTTTTAGATTTCAATGATTAAAAGTAAACACGATATGACTGTGATTTGGATATATGCCTATGATTGAATCATATTGGATCTATCATAATTTGTGAATTTATAATTTTCTATGACTTAGATCTAAATCTTTATCATATCCGATCTATTGGGACTTTTTGATCTATGACATAACTATGATGTGGATCTTAAATATTATCATACTAGATCTTTTTAGATCTAATTCGCTTTTGGTTAATTTGTAAGGTCAATTATGGATCTTAAATTATTATCATGCTAGATCTACCTTTTTAGATCTAATGTGCTTGTGGTTAATTTATCTTATGATGGTGGATCTACCTTTTTAGATCTAATTCGCTTGTGGTTAATTTGTCATGTCACAATTGTGGATCATAAATTATTATCATGCTAGATCTACCTCTTTTAGATCTAATTCGCTTGTGGTAAATTTATCATGTCATACTAGATCTACTTTTATAGATCTAATTCGCTTGTGGTTAATTTATCATGTCATGCTAGGTCTTTCTAGATCTATTTCGCTTGTTGTTAATTTATCATGTCATGCTAGATCTACCTTTATAGATCTAATTCATTTGTGGTTAATTTATCATGTCATGCTAGATCTACCTTTATAGATCTAATTTGCTTGTGGTTAATTTATCATGTCACATTTGTGGATCTTAAACTTTACCTATCATGTGGTGATTAATTTATATCTATCATTAATTAGAAATATGAATCCGTATTTATTCATGCCTATTATGACATCCTTGGTATGTTAGATCTAGTTTTATTATCACATGCTCACTAGATATATTTTTATATGTCCACCTTATCACTATGCCAATTACATGTTTATGTCACTTTTGTTAAATAATAACTATTGTCATCTTTCCCTTTTATTGTTTATGGCTAGGCTACTTTCTAGACTAGACATGATGCCGAATATATGTGAATGCGTTAGTTAAGGAACGGGGGAAAACATTAGAATTGGCATAACTTGAATGACAAGTATGAATTTGGACATATAATCCATTATGAATGTAATTGGGTAAATTGGCATGAACACCTATAAAGGCATAGGTATAATTAATTGGTTAATAGTTAAAATACCTAGGATTACAGTAATTAGAAAACTGTAATGGCACTTATGACATGAGGTTAGATTGCATTTGTGGTGGAAGTCTGCCCGGACCCGACCGGCATATCCAACAACCGCAAATGTGGAAACTGATGTGAGGGGTCTAATTGCACAAGTACGAGATGGGCTAAGACACGAGGTTAGGCCCAACTTGTGAAAGAAGTTTGCCCGGACCTGACCGACATATCCAACATCCACAAGTTGTAGGCCTAATGTGGGAGGTCTAGCCTATTGTAATGGACTTGGTAACGAATTGGAATACTTAACCTAGATGAATCCATAGGGATTGTATGAACATGTTAACTTGAATAGGGGTTAAGTAAACTTGGTTGAAACAGTGGGTGGTTGTATAAATCTGTGGCGGTGGGTAATATTTATATATATAGGCCCGCAAAGTTAACCTATTTTATACTTTGTGGTTATGCAACTTTGTTAAGTAAACTTGCTTGGATCAGTGAGGGTTAAGTAAATCTTGTGGCGGTGGGGTAATATTTACATATATAGGCCCGACAACTTAACCTATTTTACATGTTGGACTGTTAGGCATGACCAGTTAAAATCCTAGTTGTGGGGATGCAAGCCTAGGGGAGCCTATATCATCTTGTTTGTGGGACCCATTTCAGTCAGTAACCCATCTAGGTATCAAACGAGTACTCCAAACTAGGTTGGAGTAGGGGCACGCTTACTGGGCTGATTGTAAGAGATCCAAAACGAAGGGGCGGTGTCAACAGTGCAGGAAACCAATGAGTCATATGCGTGCATTGGTCCGGTTTGCCATAGGAATTAAGACGCTATGACATCAATAAATATGGTTGTGAACATCTTGAAAATGAAGGGTTGCCACTTTAGGTAGTGATACATCCTACTGTAGGGCCAGAACATGGTATATACGGAGTAGGGAGCCGATCAATTAGGGTAGTAGTTAGGGTACATCTAAACTCTGGTAAGTTTAGGAGTCCGTTATTGGGGATGCCTGTGGATTGTATGGTGTTAAAAACTCTCACCAGAAGTACGCCTAAGTCTACCATTTCATACCTGTTAGGGATCATCTCATTCTGGATATACTAGTAGTGGTGCAGAGTAATCATTAGAAGCGTATACACCCTATCATGTTCACCTTGTCATACTTGCCTTTTATGTAGTTATCTCTCTCTTATCCACTTTATATGCCTGTCATGCTACTTTTATTTATTTACTTGCTAAAAGTAACTAGATTCGGCAGACTTTATATCTAACCCTTTTTCTTTCCTCTTCTTTCTTCGGTTTCCCACCCCCCTCCCCAAGGTTCTCAGGGCGGGAACACTCAGGCTTGACCGTGATTCTGCTTACTGTTGCTGGAGCTGCTGAGATGTATGGCTCAAGCTCCTATCCTTGTTGCTATGGCTATATTTTGTTTTTGGAGAATTTTATTTCTTTTATGTACTCTGATATTTTTGAAGTACAAGACAGTGGCTTTTATGTTGTAATGGGCTTTTGTATTTCAGACATGTGATGTTTTTGGACCATGATATCTTATGATAAATAAAGCTTTTATTTCATTGTTATTTTATATGTCTATCTTGTAATATTTTCGTTATGTTTACTATACTGCTTCACGAAACTTAATGCATTCCCTTTGTGAGAGACATTAACGGATGTGGGGTGTCATAATGATGACGATTGTACGTGGGAAACGGAAGAGAGTATGAAGATAATCCATCTAGAACTCTTCGCTGGTATGACCCATTACTGTCATGTCACCTTATAACATTGTAATTTGTACTATTGGTAGAATTCTATGTGTTAGGATAAGGCTATGGATGCTAGTTTGGATGGTACATTGGCTGCTCGTGGATGATAGGCATGCAGAATTGTTTGTGGCTGCTTGTTTTGCTTGGGAGTTCGGGGGTGAAATTCCCAAAGGAGGGAAGAATGTAACGACTCGCATTTTACACATCGGAGGAACGTAAAATATTTTTATTTGATTCTCTATGGGTCAGATCATTCTCATATTTTAATATGTTGTTTATGGGGATGTGTGACATGTCATTAATTTTTATCAGTTTTATTTGTGATAATTTTACCCTTATTAGTTCTGTGCATGGCATAACTTTTGAATGACAGCGAATCGGCAGTTGGAATCGATTTCATTGGATCGAAAATGGTGTTTCTAATTCCGTAGAGTGGCCACATTAAGGTTTTGGTTCAATGGTTTGGGAGGAATAGCTCTTTTAGTGCTACACAATATTTGGACAGGCTTATTAGTCATTAGTGGGTTGATTAATGAGGCCCATTAAGGCTAGGGGTTGTGGGCTATAAATAGAGCGGTAGAGGCAAGGAGAATGGTTTAGTTTCTTCATTTTTCTTATTTAGTTGAGCTCGTGATCCTCCTTGCTCAATCAAATACATCTCCACTCCATTAAAGTTTTGGATCAACATTAGAAGGATAAAGATCGATCAAAATCAAAGGAGAGTAAATCACATCAAGGAAGTTGATTTGAGGATCGTTATTCGCTGTTCTTCTCTATCCAGATTATATATTCATTGATTTCGAGCTAATTTGTGGATTTGGTAAGTTATAAACATCTCTCGCACATATTTAATCAAGTATATGGGTTGCTTGATCTTATTTTCACCATTTCAAGTTGTTTTCACCTAGATATAATTGATGTAAGTATATTTTGAATTTGGATTAACATAGGATCTAATCTAGTAAGATTATAATGGTTAATTCATATGTTAATGATGAAATTATATGTTTAAGCAAGTTTAGACCCATAAATTGATTTGTTTATTGTTTTATCATGATTTGGTGAATTTCATATGTTTCTTGATGATTATTGGTTATGCTAGTGCTTGCTTCATGATTTCTAGTTAATTGTTGATTTGATCGTGTAAAATTTGGTTCGACTGCACGAATTTGGGGTTGGATTGATTTCGAGTTGGATCGTGTCTTGATACGTAGGAATCAGATGGATCGGGTGAGTTTTGGCCACATTCAAGGATGGATGGATCGATTATAATGATGTAGAATGGATCGGTTGTAAGGATTTGGTGATGGATCGGCCATGTAAATTCATGGATCGGCAAGGCAAAGTTCTTGGATCGGGGAAGACTTTGGGGATGGATTGGACCATGTGTTTTTGGATGGACCGGTAGAGCGGCAGCTGGTGGATCAGCTAAAAAACGTGGAGCGCTCAAGCCAGATCACATGGATCAGATGTGTTTGGGAAACCACTAGGTCGACAACACTTTGATGAAGCATTGTGTTTGATGGATCGATGGCACTTTTCATGGATCGGGCATGGTTTCCCTATGGACCGTAGTGTTCTAAAATGCTATGAAAAAGAGTGAAACGCTATGAAATGAAAATATGGATCGATGAGCGATCCATTTATTGGTGAACCAAACGAAGTTTGTTTTTGTTTTGACGCTGGACGTTGCTTCGACGTGAATTCAAGGTGGAATGTTCGAAGCGTTGTGATGTGTTCATTGATCGACGAAATACAAGGAATATGGAAGACGACGCAAGGATGTTTGAGTTCCTGGATAATGGTTGCTCGAGAAGGCGCGTGAGCATATAAATGGTCGCCAATGACGACGACTAGAGATATTGATGGTCGAGGAATTATCGTTGTTGTAGGTTCTAGCAGACTCAAAGCAGGGGTACAATAGGGATGCCTAAAAGACTAGATGATTAGTCGAGTACCCTGGCTATCGATGAAAGGCCTAAATACGTTTCGATGAAAGGCGTATGGAGTTTTGCTAGAACTAAGTTTACCATTGGTCCTTGACCATTGGCAAGGTGGGCCAATCATACGATTAACGATGGTTTTAAGGTAGGATAGGCGGTGATAGCTAGAGTCATGGATGTTGATTGCTTTACTTGTATCGTCTTGTGTAGATCGTTTGAAGTCGGACAATACATTTCTTGGGTGCTTGTATGATGTTGGTTTAGGCCATCGGGGCTTGTGCTTCGGAAATGTTGATCTCGATTAGGATGGTCTCTGCTGGATAACTAGTTGCTATGTCTATTTGTTTCTATCTGATTGTTTGTAAAGGCTATCATTGTTAAATGTGGAGGAGACGAGTTTGGGTTTCTTCTTTTTTGATGTCGGTAGATTAGATGATTGATCTACCTATTCTCTTATACTTTATTGATGATGTTAGATAGTTGTTTTATCACTCATTAAGACTATTATCTGACTCAAGGTTTTATGTTCCCTCTTATTACCTTGGGTGGTTCATCCATTAATGTTTTGGATGGGCGGACAAGGTAGCAGGTGACAGGTTGTAGGTCTTGATGAGGATGATGCTATAGAGCGACGACGAGCAGGAGGCTTACGTATTATTTTCTAATATACATATCTTGTTATTTCCGCTGTTATGTTTGATGTATGGTTCTCTGGGTGAAACTACAGTGAGGCTTCTTGTACATAATTTGATGTAGGGATATTCTTTCAGGATGATATGAAAGTTTGAAATTATGTTATATGATGTTTACTACTATTGTCGGTTGTATATGTTCTATTATATTTTATCCTTGCGTTGTGAGTTGTACGACAGGTTCCGCTTGTGCTATTCTACCCTAATGATCGTCCATAGATGTCTAGCACCTCTTTCATTGCATTATTCCTCTTGTTAAGTGCATGAGTTATGGGCGGTCGTCACACCTAAGTTGGTTAAATTTAGGATAATTAAGGAAATGAATTTTTAACACTTTAGAAATTGAAAACTAAAACGCATGGACTATCGCTTAGCAAGAATTTTTGATCAAATAAAACGTTTTTATAAATAATGTGGAGTACGTGAAAAGTATTATTTTATTAGCAAAAATGCAATTTTCGTGTTATATATGGTCAGATCCATCGACCTAGCTGATAAGCCATGTTGCCTCTGTAGATAAGGCGTGTCACCATCATAATTGTTGATAAGCTCTTTATGCTCGAAATACTATGAAACATAGCACAAGAAGTATTCAGCATTTTCACTATTTTCATATAACTTATAGAGGGATAATGTCACTTGTATGCTTACCTAAATTTTAAAATCCAACCTCTTTACGAAGACTTATCACCTTCGTACATAAGCAATCAGCTTATTGCTATAGTGCACCGGTGATGAGATGATTTCCTATTTAAAAATCCTGAGGTTTATCACCTTTATATCTTATCAACTATGTCAAAAAGACTTGTTTCCTAACTTGTTTCTAAAGTTATGAGGCTTAATGCCTCTATCATCTTGATGTTACCGATGTCAGCAAAACTTGTTTTCTAAAATGTCTGAGGCTTATCGCCTATATTCTTGTCGTTGATTTAGTCGACAAGGTTTGTTTTCATACTTGTTTTAATAGGCTTTAAGGCTATTGCCTCTAAACCCCTGTCGTCGTCTATGTCGATAAACATTATTTTAACTTGTTTGCCAAAATGTTTTGAGGTTGTCACATCTGTTCTATGTCATCATCAATTTGGCCGACAAGGCACGTTTTCAAGCTTGTTTTCTAAAGTGCTTTAAAGTTATCACATCTATTTCGTTTCATTCATTGATCATGTCGACAAAATGAAACTATTTTTTTTCAAGCTTTTTTATATCCATGGGTAGTTAACCTATGGACATAGTCAATAGACCTTTGACTATCGATTTAATATTATTTTAATTTGTATCAACACTTGGTTTAAGAGTCGATAAAGACAGGTCAGACCAGTGTTGTCCAATATATTGATTTTCTACATATTTTGGTGGTAAACCACATATTATTGCTTGTGTTATTAAATCAGTTGATAAGGGATGTCACCTATTTCTAGTTTATGTTGTTATTATGTTATCACTAGAGATACCATTGTTTGATGATGTTGCATAACTTATTGTCGCATATGATTTACGTATAATGGGGACATCAATAGGAATTTATTAGTCATGTTTACATAGGGGATATCATGGGATGGGAATATTGGATTACCAATAGATCTAAACATTTTTTACTATAATTTATGAATTTATAGTCATACTATGGATAAAACTATGGCGTGCATATAATGGTTAATCAACGTATATAAATAGGTTCAAAATTATGCTATATTAAGAGTGAAGCGAGGCAACAAAAGCCCCACTTTTCTTAATATTGCTTAAGAAAAATGCTTAAGCAGTTCTTAATTATTGTATAAACTAGTCATCACTTAATAATGCTACACAAATGCTTTAATTTAAGAAAGGCACTTTTAAGTGTTGATCGCTTAATGCCTTCCACTTTTTAGAAAATTAAGCGATGTAGTTGTCAGTGGAGCTTAAGTGTGCTTTTTATAACATAGGTTCATGGTTATCCTAGAGATAAAACTATATTATATGCAGTGGGTAACTCACATCAATAGAGGATTACTCCATAAACTTTTAAAATTTTAATAACTAGGAGGGTGGTTAACCCAATTGGTTAGGGATGAGTATTTTTTTATTATTACCGATGTGGGGAATTGTCATGGATTCAGGGTATGCCAACTCTCGATGTGTATGTGTATTAGCAACACAATAATTCATGTCAGAAGTAAAGTAATGCGGAAGAACACGACTTTTTATAGTGGTTCGGAACATACACCTATGTCTACTTCATATTAATCATTCATCATACAATATTCGATTATATGTTGTACAAGTCTGGGCAATATCTAAGCACAAAGCATTACAATAAAATCACAAAATCATTATTAATTCTAGACATTGACTAAAATGCCATTCTTCTTCTTCGTTGAGTGAAAACTAAGTTAACTTGGTCAACTGTGTCCAAAAAATAGCTTTAATATCCAAGAAATGTCCAAAACAACCCAAAAGTGGCGTTTTTATCCTTGTGGATGTCCAAAAAGTGGTGGAAAACATTTAAGCAATGTTTTAATGGTCCGAGCTATGTCCAATAGCCTTGGAGGAGAAGATGGAAGCCACTAATGGTGCTTTTGGAGCTATAGAAGTCCAAAAAACCTAGTCAAAAAGGATCCAAATAAAGGCTAAGTCTTGGGGTATTTATAGGTGGGAGTTGGTAGTGGAGTAGGTAGGAAATGGGCCCCACACACCAGAAATTCGGGTCCCTGAATGAAGTGCAGCAGAAATTCGTATCCCCCCTGAGGGATACGAATTTTGTATCCCTTCCGGGAATACAAATTTCGTATCCCTCTGGAGGATATGAAAAGGGGGCGAGGCTTGTCGAAGTCTTGGCTTGCCGTACTGAGTTAACTCGATGATCTTGAGTGACTGACATGCATTCACAGAAATGCCAGTAACTTTCAAACCATAAGTCTATTTGTGTCAATCGAACATTGTACCTGAAGTTAACTTAGAGGGCTAAAAGAGTTATAGTGAAAAAAAACACTGTAATTGATGGTTTCAGGCCCAAAAGAGGTCATCTAAAGGTGTTTTGGGCCATTTTTATATTTACATTGCGACTTCAACCAAATCGCTTTGTGTATTTTGATGATGTTTTCAATGCTTGAGGGCGTTGCTAACCAGAAACTTGGCACGTGACAGCTTCGACCAAAAAGCGTGTCAACATTTTATCCCCTAAAACATATCTTGTTTGACCAAAGGAAGGTGTGTTTTGCGACAAAACCTAAAATCCAAAGCCAGGAGAAGTCCGAAGTGAATTTCTATAACCAGAAGACCGAAGAGCCGCAATCGCGTTGGATTGTATTATCCATTAACCAAAACTAGAAAGCTTGAAATCCAATGAAAGTCGGCGATCGATTTGGATCATTTTGAGAAATAACCAGAATAACCGGGATACCAGAATAACCAGATGCATCGTCTTATTGAGATGATCGAATAACCAAACGAGCAGGGTGCACCAATTAGACGCCTAAGACCCGAGACTCACCACAAATCGAGGCAATCTTGTCTAAGTAGGACAAAAGGCCAATACAGCCATGAGTGGATAATCTTGTCGCTTCATTGACTAGTCCACCCGATGTAATCCGAGATCGTCTTGACAAGATGACCCCATAGCCAAACGAGCAAGATCTGCCGACCAGACGCTCAAGATCCTGCACCCGCCACATATCGAGGCAATCTTTTCGAAGTAGGATAGAAGGCCAAGACGGCCAGACGCTTATTATAGTTTGCAATCCTATTGTCGATTTCATATTTCACAAGCAAGCATCCTTACTTTGCGAAGTAATTTTATTAAAGTTATAAAAGTTAGGGATTTTTTAGTAAAGCCAAAAGGAAAACACAACAGTTCATCATCCGTAAAGAGCATACCTAGAGGCTGGCTTACCACTGTGCATGGGTAGGCAGACTTGGCCATTTTTTTCATTCCAAATTCATTTGAGGGGGAAGGTGAATGATCTATCATTTACAAAGAGCATAGCTGGGAACTTATTCGTTACCGTCCATAGGTAGGAAAACTAAGTCGTTCAAAATCCAAAGCCGAGAAAAGTAAACTTTTCATTAATAACTAGAGGATACATCCAGAGGATCAGAGTCCTTAAAATCAAAACCATGGGCCTAGGCCCAAATAACCAAATTCAGAGAAAGCCAAGAGATTCGAAAGTTGGGAAAACAAAAGTAAGAACGCCACATGCAAGACGAACTTCATCCGAGAGCAAGAAAACCCATAAACCAAAAGTTAGGAGTTCATAAGCTAAACAACCAAAGAAAGCCAAAATCCAAAGCCAAAGCACCGAAGGCCTTAAAACCAAAATCCAAGAAGTCGAAGAAGCCGTAAGAGAAAAAGCCAAGAAACTAAACTAGAGAATATGAAACAAAGAGACCGGAAAACCAAGACCAATATCCTAAAGACCAAGTAGAACCAAGATCAAGTAACCAAAACATTCACTAAGTCGGAAGATCAGATCCGCAAGCCAAAAGATACTGATGTCGGGGAGACTTGTATCCAAGGCACCAGAGCCAAGAAGAGGTTTAGTTCGAAGTGGGACCCCGAGCGTTGGGTCCGGGCATATCCTGTGTGGTAGCTGGTGGTTGTGCCTGTCCAGGCGCCACAACCTAAGTTTTAATAAATCGTTCAAGCTCATCACGCCTGACACCCTCCTCGATCATGTCCCGAAGGTGGCGACACTCGTATGCATTGTGATCGGGAAGCTTATGGAATAATAAATACCGACCAGAATCTCTTTGCTTTTGAGTGGGATCCTGCCTAGGAGGCTATCTAAATAGAGCAATAGGGTGAACTTCGAAAAAGATATCCTCTAGCGTGTGGGTAATTTTTGAATAGGACGGGAACTTATATCTCTTTTTAGTTGCCAGGAGATTGTTCCGAGACTTTCCTTCGCTCGAGGCTATAGATTGTCTATCCAAACCTTCTAAAACTGTTCTTCCATCAGGAATGGGGTTCCCCTGAGTGTAGCTGGAGCGATGCTGATCTAAGAGTCAGTGTCGTCCTACTGTAAAGTTTGCAAGGTTGCCCCCAAGTCCAGAGTTACGAACTGTGGAACATAAGAACTTGTTCCAATGGTGTCTGTTTGGTCATTCGACCTTCGAATCTACCTTCGGTCTGAGTGAGAAAAGCGTATAACCTTCGCTTGCCAATCCAGGCAAGAGATCAATCCTCTAACCAATTTTGCTAAGTTCTCTCGAGTGTTGTGTGCCCCGCTATGACCCTGCTATATCCCGTAGTGTATTACTGCCGCTACGTTTTTCCTAAATAGCCTCCAATATAGCCTTCCCTGTTTAAGCCACGATATATTCCGCTATTCCCGATATATCACATTATTCCCGCTATATTACGCTTTTCCCGCTACATCTTTGATGAATGAAATAAACTAAAAATGGCATTTATACATTAAAAGTTCAATGAACAATGTTTTAGAATTGAATTTTTTAACATATATTTTTATATACAAGAATACTATAGTATTCTAATAAATTTAATAAAGTTAAATAGTAATCGACGTTTATTTATAAATATTTGCATATGTTTTTATTTAAAATTAAGAACGTACTAATTATTGTTAAATTGAATGTAAGTTTTTTTATATTTAATTGTAGTTATATATTTCGTAAAAATATAAAGAACGAGTTATATATGATATTTTAGAGTCATCCTCTATATCCTATTATTTCCTCGCTCTATCCCCGCTATGACTTTATGGACCTCTGCCGCATTGGATCCGCTAAGAAATTTAACTGCGCAGCTCGAGTGACCAAGTCTGAGGGTTCTTCAGTCGCAGAATGTTCTTGACTTCTCGCGCTACTAGTAGTCTGAGCCTTAAAGGTAGCTTCGAACCTTTTACGTTTAACCATATGAAGAGCGAGTAACAAAGTTGAAGTCGAAAACTGAAGCCAAAGTCAGAAACCAAAATCAAATCCGAAGACGAAATCCAAAAATCTAATCTGAAACAGAAGTCAAAGTTGTATGCCCCCTACCTGGCATGCCAAAGTTTTAGTGTGGGGAATTGTAGTGGATTCAGCGCACGCCAACTCTCGATGTGTATATGTATTAGAAACATAGTAATTCAAACTAGAAGTAAAGTAATGCGGGAGAACACGATCTTTTTATAGTGGTTCAGCACAAATGCCTACTGTTGGATCTAGATTAACCCTAGTGGGTAGGGGGGTGAATAGGGTTTATTAAATTTTCGCGAGATATTAAAATATTCATTGATCACAAAATATAGCAGAAATAGAAATGCAGAAAGTAAATGACACAAGATATACCCAGCTTCGGCAAAATCCTGCCTACTGCTGCATTCCTAAGGTTTCTACTAGGTGATGGAACAGATCCCGCTTACAAGACCATGTAAACTTGCACCTCCTGCTGTTGTACTAACCCTACGCTCAAAACCCTAGACTAACCGATATCCCCTCGATCATATTTCTCATGATTACAACCCCGTAACCAGTAACCTAGATTTTACAGACTCTAGCAACTGTCAGTTAACACCCTGACTGATTCCCTTAGATTTTACAGAATTCTAGAAACTGATTCAGACGTTTTGCAAAACAAAATAGAAAATACAAGAGAAAGTAGAAAATAAAATAGAAAACCCTAGGAAATAAATAAATAAAGGGTCATCCCCTTTTAAACTTTGCTGGCCATTCTCTCTATTGGTTTAGCCCCGTTCTTGTTGTCTCTTAAAAATAAAAATGGTGGCTTCTCAAGAGTTAGGGTTTTCCATACTACCCAAATCGATTTCGACTTCGATGGCTTTCTGAAATTGATGGAATAGCTTCTCTGACGCTCGATTCTTTGTGGCTTTGCTCGATCGGTTTGGGATTGTTCTCTAGCAGTCGAAAACCTGATAATTTGTAAGTGATTTTGTCTTGAAATCTTCGAATTGTTCTTGTTGGATTTCGATACCCATATGTCTGTGACGATTGGTTTATTTATAGGATTTTAAAATCCTTTCATTTCTCTGATTTCGTTTATGTATGTCTTCGATCTGATTGCGTGTTGTTTTCCTCTTTTACTTACCCTTGATTCATTGTGAACCCTTGCGTGATTAAAGAGATATATTTGGACTTGATTCCTTGATAAATTCGACTTGATTGATTATAGCAAAACAAAAAAATGTTGTCCCTTGAAAAATATGCCATGAATTTTGGAGAAAGAATTTAATTGTTGCCTTCCCACTTTGACAATCCATTGCTAAAAATTTCTCCCTTATTTGCTTGATTGATGGTTTTCTTGAGAACAATGATTTATCCCTTGCAATTCGATTTTATGTCCTTTGGCAATTCATATATGATCATTTGACAGTTTGGCAGAAAATCTTGATAGATTAAAATCTTTTCAACAATAAATAACTTGCCAAAAACACTTGCCTTATTTTTCTAGAAATAAAATGTCCCTGTTGCAATTCGATTGCATGTCCCTTGCGTGTATTTGGAAATCAATAAAAATTGATTGTTGCCTTGCCATACATGAATTGATACGGTTTTGAAAATTTTCTTGCGTGTGCCATATCTAGAAACGATGTTAAGACTTGAATACCAATTGATTGCTTGCCCTCATTTCTGAATTTTCCAACTATGAATTGCTCCCTGATTTGCAGTTTTAATGTAGAAAATAAAAACACTTTCCTAGATTTAAAACTGTCTTGATTGTCATGATAATTTCTGGAACCATTTTACACTTGATCTGCTATTGACCCTGCACCCATGCTTGAGCCACTTGTACATCCATTTTGAATTTGCTTGTGAACACTTGAGCTTTACACCTGAATCATGAACCTGAGCATGCTTGATTTGTTGGTTACTCACTTGGTACTTGCCAAAAACTATTTTCTGAAATCTGGAAATGACATTCATGCTGAATCCATGCTTGCTGTTCTGGTTCATTTGTACTTCAGTTATGTTCATGCATATTTGAGAGTAAGTTCTGGATGTAGAATGTATTTCAGGAAATAAACACTATGATTTATTGAACTCTTTCCCATATACCAAATGTTCCTCTTTCCCAAAATATGTTGAATGATTATCACTTGCCACAATTACCACTTTGAAAAAAAAACATGTTGCACCGCTGCCTATTTTTGAACACTGTATTGAGCCATCCACACTTGTATCACCACTTCTTTATGCACCTTTACACTCCACCTTTTCTCATACATGTTATCTTGCTGCATGTACTTTGCAAACTAAAAAGTACCCATGCTTTTTCTCATTGTGATGCTTCCAGCTTGCTATGCACAATTTTGGTGAACCATAAATTGTTCCATTGATTTTATACTGCACCTAGGCTTGTCATTATGAGATTGCTGATCACTTGTCTTTTTTTTTTTGATTTCTATGCATATGGTTTGAACCATGTTCGGGCTGCACTTATACATGTGCCATGCTATCATTCGGCTCGACACTTGGGCTGTGTTAACTATGTTGACTTTGCTTTTGTTGAAACTTGTTTGTGCACTTTGACTTTTTCATTTGCTGGCTTGTTGAATTATCATTGACTTGGGCTCGACCACTTTTGTGATTATGTTGAGTTGATTTCACTTTGGCTTTATTATTTGTTGACATGTGCACTTAGTCGAGAAGGTCCACGTGGCTACTCCTCAGTTGCGCACTGATTGGCGAGGAAATGTACACATGTATATTTATACATGTGTGTATATGCAGCCATCATACTGTTTTTCCTGTCCCTGTACTATACGTATACAAACTGACTAGACACATATAATATCAAGTCATAAAAATGATGAGAAACACATTAAAAATCTGAGGAAAATAAAATTTCAAAAATAAAATTCAATTCTTCATGTATTCAGTTTTTATTTCTATTGCAATGTACTGTGTGTGTTTCTGTGTATGACAGGTATAGATGACTGGACTGACAGTGAAGATGCTGTGAAGATAGAAGACTGAAGACAGAAGACAGAAAACAAAAACAGTGTGTAAATGTATATAAAATCAAAGTACCTGTATAGCTGAGTGACAGTGTTATAGTGAGAAGCAGTGTATGCATGTCTGATGAGAGAATTGTACTGATATTTGTAATAAACAAATTTGTTTGAAATAAAATATCATTTTATTGTTGTCAAACAAACTTGTCTATTTTATTCAGTTTATTTACAAGTACAAATTCCTGTGAAGTGTTTAAATAGTGGAGTTATAAATAGTTGTACTGTTTGAATGTTTAAAATAAAATATTATATTTAAATAAAATACTGTGTGAATATTTGAATGTCTGTATTCTATTTAAATATAAATACTATATTCCTGTCTATGATGTATATATGAAACAGTACAGTAACAAACACATTTATAATAGAAATATATTTGATTTTTATCATCAAACAAAAATCATAGTGTATACAACACCGTTATATACAATACCTACGTCCACTTCATAGTAATCATTCATCATATAATATTCGATTACAATGTTGTACAAGTCCGGACAATATCTAAGTACAAAGCATTACAATAGAATCACAAAATAATGTTAATTCTAAACTTTGACTAAAATTCCCTCCTTCTTCTTCTTCGTTGAGTGAAAACTGAGTTAACTTGGCCAATTGTGTCTAAGAAATAGCTTCAATATCTGAGAAATCCAAGAAATGTCCAAAACAGCCCAAAAATGATGTTTCTATCCTTGTAAATGTCCAAAAAGTGGTGGAAAATGTTTAGCCACTGTTTTAATGATGAAAGCTTATCCAATAGCCTTGGAGAAGAAGATGGTAGCCATTAATGGTGCTTTTGGAGCTCTAGAAGTCCAAAAGTCCAAGCAAAAAAGGATCCAAACGAAGGCTAATTTTGGGGTATTGGGGGTTGGTAGTGGAGTAGGTAGGAAATGAAGCCAACACACCAGAAATTCGGGTCCTTGAATGAAGTGTAGCAGAAATTCGTATCCTCCACGAGGAAAACGAAATTCGTATCCCATTGGGGGATACGAATTTTGAATCCCTATTGAAGGATACGAATTTTGTATCGCTCTAGGGGATACGAAATTCATATCCCTTCTGAGGGATATAAAATTCGTATCCCTTCTGAGCGATACGAATTTTTCCTCCAAGAGATACAAAAAGGGGGTGAGGCTTATCAAATCTTTGACTCGTCATACTGAGTTGTCCCGATGATCTTGAATGATTTACATGCATTCACAGAAATGAGCACAACTTTCAAATCGTAAGACCGTTTTGGCCAAACGAAAGTTATACCTAAAGCTAACTCAGAGGGCTACAAGATTTACAATGAAAAGCACCGCACTCGATGCTTTCGGGCCCAAAAGAGGTCATCTAAATGGGTTTTGGGCAATTTTTATGTTCACGTTGCGACTTCGACCAAATCGCTTTGTGTTTTCTAACGATGTTCTCGACTATTGAGCGTGTTGCTAACCAGAAACTTGACGTCTGACAGCTTCGACCAAAAAGTGTGTCAACATTTGCCCTACAAAACATATCATGCTTGACTGAAGGAAGGTGTATTTTGCAAGAAAATCAGGAATCCAGAAATCCAAAGACTAGAGAAGTCCGAAGTGAATTTCTATAACCATAAAACCAAACAACTGCGATCGCGCTGTATTGTATTATCCATTAACCAGTAAACCAGAAGGCCTGAAATCCAATGAAAGTCGACGATCGATTTGGATCATTTTGAGAGATAACCATAATATCCAGGATACTAGAATAACCAGATGAATCGCCTTAATGAGACGATTCAATAGTCAAATGAGCAGGCACTACAACAAAATAGACCTTTTGTAGTGCTGTAAAAACACTATTAAATAGCATTTCAATAAACGCTGCGACACAACATGCAACTAAAATTCCAAAAGTTTTTGTTATGTTATAGTAAACGCAACCAAAAATGAACATAATATAGCATTTCAAAAACCCTACCAAAAGTTTTTTTGGCAGCGTCTTAAAAATGCAACCAAGGTGGAACTTGCACCTACTTTTTTTTGTAGCACTTATCCTATGGTACTATAATATTTTCTGGAGCGTTTCAAAAACCTTACCAAAGTCAATTAATATGTTTTTTATTGCATTTTATTTCATCTTATATATAATAAGAATATTAAAATAAATAATCTATCACATAATTACCATTTTCAAACAAACATTAATAATCACAATATTTAAATAATTAGAAAAACACATTAATCGCTTAGTCAAGTATAATATCCATAATCATTTCAATAATAGTATTTTACCAAAATCCACAACACAACCATTTACAAACAAGTCTACATAACTAGTATGAACAAAATAATATTATAATATATAGTCTTGTTCATGCCAATCTCGATTAACGAGTAGTGCAAAATGAGCAAGTTCTACAGCCAGATTAACATCGACAACATCCAACACTATGGTCGGAGATATTCCTCCCAGTTCCAAAATGACTGGTTTCAGGTTGCTTCTTGCAGCTGCTTCAAGTACCACCTTTCCTAGCACCAAAATTATGTAAGAAATAAAGCTAATATTCTATGCTTTCATTTATTTTTACCTTGTACCATAGATGAGCCTTGATCCGTGGAAATCTAAATTAGGTGTAATTAGGATTCATGCATATAATCTCTTCACTAGTTGGGGTACCTAAAACCTGTAATACTGAAAGTCTAACAATTAGTTAAGAGAAAATTTTACAAATAGAAAGGCCTCTGATAAAAAATGGTTTCATTATTTTTAGTGAAATAAGTTTATAAACTAATTTACTGCTCAATGCATATTATCTGGACAATACGATATCAAGTGCCTAACAATTATCTAGTTGTCACATGCAGTATTGAAACTAGGTTATATTCGGCCCATTACAAAATAATTGATGAAAAGAGCCATCATTATGTATATCAGTTTTACCAAGTAGATGCTGCAACTAAGTCTAAAATCCAATAGCCAAAAAGGCACATGATATCACTACATCCAAGAAAACATTCAAGTTAACATAGTTGAAATAGCCTTTTCTACTTCCACTGAATGAACAATTTTGTATTCAAGTAAAACAAACCAAATCTGCGAACGCTGCAGGCCAAATCCACAACCAATAGAAAATCATATTAAAAAAGAAGGATGTGGCCATCCTAATTATATTATGAAAACCTTCTCTACCATCAGTATTTTTATGGAAACAATTATATTATTACCGCATGCCTTGTAAACCGCAACAAATGAGATACCGTGATATAAGCTGCTTCCTTTGTATTCTTAAATTTCTTTAGAAACAAGTAATAACAGCAAGCTCAATTAAAAAAAACACATACCTCAATTTCGGGTCAAACATATTCTTTAATAGAAGGCATTCACTAGGCTATTCAATAATCACATCTACCAACACAGTAGTAAGGGATGGATTCAACAATGTTGGCTTAACAGGTAGGATCATAGGCTGCCCATTTATAAACAAAGGTGTGGGCCGCTTAATTGGCTGGGCAACTCCATTAACCACTAGTACAACAGTGACTCGGCGGTACTATAAAAATAGTCAGTGTGTTAATTTTTATAACACAATAAAACAACAAATATGAAAAGATACTAAAGGAACCATAAACAAACTTTGAAGCAGTTCCTGTGCAATCAAGTTTTTGCATAAGCATGGCTCTCGACTAAGCATTCAAGGATTGCAACAAATAAATACATTACCGTTCAAGTTGTAACAAGTGCACATGAAAAACAAGTAGATGCATATATTGAATGAAACTCTATTTAGATTACATCAAATAATGCTACATATATTATTCCTCACACTGATAACTACGCTAAGTGATAACTATAAGTAGAAAATAAAAAAACAGTTGAATACTCACCAGATTACCCTAGTCATCATCAAGATCAGCGACATTTCACTACTAGGTAAACAGTGTATTCCAACGCCCTATTTCCAATGGCCGCCAACGACTATTAAGGAGTCGTTGGAAGCCGATGAGATAAAGACCGTCAGCGGCCGTTGGTAGTCGTTGGAAATTTTCGGACATATTCCAGAACAACAAGCCGAGAGTATCATTCTTTCCCAAATCACAAAACATTTCCTCCATCCTCCATTTTTCCACCTTCCACCGTGCTGCCACTGGTCCAACGCCCAATCCAACCTCCTCCAACGACGCCTCTTACCATCTCCAACCACTCTTCTATCTCCTTGCTGTCAAAATCAGTATTTTCTTTAAACCTAATTTTTAGGTTTTAACTGATTTAGGGTTTAATTATAAGTTTGATTGATTCCTAGTTGTTAGCATATGTATATTACATTGTAATACCCCTAATTGTTATATTATCATTGAAATAATGAGATCATTAGAAATTAAAACATCATTATAGTTAATTAATACATACATTTGGTATATTATCACCATAATATTGATTCCTGGTCATTAACATAGTTTATTTTGCAATAATAGTTAATTAATACAGTTACAAATGTTTTAAAACAATTTTTATAGTAATGAAAATTATATGAATAAAGATATATTTGTGTGTATGTGTGTTTATTTTAGAACTTGTGCCCCGTTTAGGGTACGAGGACTTCATACCCCAAATGAGGATACGAAATTCCGTACCCCACAGGGGTATAAAAATTTATGCTCCTCTAAGAACACGAAGGGCAAGCAGTTCGGCCCCCCTTTTCCTCTAAAATATGGGCTCTCATCCCAATCTATCCCTTCTTCTTGTTTTTTCTTTTGCTGCCATTGAACTCGAGATTCTAAACCTTAGAATTCAGCGCACTCGAACACTCAATTTGAAAACAGATAGGACGAGGAGCATCTGAGCTCGATGTTAGCGTGGGGACTCGGGTCTGATCGTGGAGGTGGGTACCAGTCTTAAGCCTCACTCCTGGATTTCCAACTGAACTCGGGTCTGGTGCGGGGTTCTCTTGGACATGGATGGGTACAAGAGAGATACAGGGAGTCGAGCTTCAAGCGGAGGAGGCGAGGGAAGATGGAGTTTCGGGGAGAATCGAGAGGCATGGCCGAGATTGTCAGAGCTCGTGCCCCTGAGTGGGAGCACGAACTTTCTTACTCCTAAGTGGGGTACGAAACTCTGTGCCCCTTAAAGGGGTACGAACCCTCGTACTCCCCGGGGTACGAAACTTTCATACCCCTCAAGGGGTACAAGTTTTCATACTCCCTAACTGGGGTATGAATGCTCATACTCCCCCGGGGGTATAAATTTTTGTACTCCTCATGGAGGTACGAATTCTCATATCCCCTGTTGCGGATACGAGTTTTCATACCTCTTAAGGATACAAGATTTTCGAGAGCCTTAGAGTTTTGATTCCACTTTTCCTTTCCCACTCAGGGCTTGATTTTTGGATGTCTTGCCTTTAGGTCCACGTTGCCTTTGTGAATTTGAGCGACTGGTTGGAATTCGCTTTTAGCTTTAGTGGAATCGGTGATTCAACCCAGCACGTAGGATTAGAACATATATACTTGGACTGTGACCGAACTTATAGAACCGCTAGCCATATTTCATTAATTCCAAACGCAACGTAGTCACGATTTGACGTGAATCCGGAAACATTGGTTGACTGGACAATGATACAGTCGCATGGACTTTAGGTTGTCACCATGTCTTAAGTCTTTAACTCATAAACAATATTATTCTGACATTGTGCAACATGACACACACATGTTAGCTTATACCAACACGAAGGGTACAGGTTAGTCAACTGCGATGTCTAACGCTAATGTGTTAAAAGTATAGATAACAATAAAGACGAGATCTATGATAGAGAAGACTTCAGAAACTGAGACTTCTTTACCATCGTCGCACACATCTAACTCAACTAGCAATGCTAGCTTGAGGGGTAGCGAGCATGAGACTTCCGGGAGATCAGCCTCATCTCGAGCACCAAGCTTGCCGGAAGCGTCTAGTCATGGGGGGTAACCAGGATGGCAATATTCCCCGGTCGTGCATTAGAAGATAGAGAATGTAGATATCATTGAGGGAGATGTGCCAGTGGTGCCATATACATTGGAAGACGCGGTTATACTTGAAAGTCCGTCGGATTTGCTGCCATCTCATATGGATGTGACGGCGGTAGGGGGCTTGGCCTTGCGATTTCATATTCCTAAAGGAGACGTTATCTCGCTTAAAAAGGACGATAGGGCACGCGCACCACTGGAAGGGTATACCGCCTGGAACAAGCAGGTTTGTCTTACTGGGTGTGTGCCCCCTGCTAACAGCTTTATTGTGGATATGCTGTACTACTTTCTCCTTGCGCCATCGCAGCTTCATCCGAATGCGTATGCTTCCCTCTTAGGTACCTACGTCTTCTACATGGAGTATTTGCAGCTAGAACTCACTGGAGAGGACATTCAATATTTGTTTCAGTTGAAAAGGAGAGCTAATTCTCATCGTCTCAGTACTTCCTGGAGGCTTCACCCACCACTAAGTTTTTTTGGGGACGTGGCCCAACTGACCATATACAAGTATGACTGGTTCTTCGTGCACTGCCCCCCGGAATTTGCAAGGAGATAGTTAGAAGGAAGTAAGCACTCTTCATCGCACTTTGTTAACATTTGCGGATTTGGCGACTTATGTTTGAGTTTGTTTCCATGCGACAGGAAATCCTGAGGCGCTACAAATGTTGAGTACCAATGGCGTCTCGAAGCTTTATTGGCGATTCCGACCGGATCGCATTCCATTGAGAACGTTCCAAGTCAAGATCATCTCCGTCGCGCCGGGCTTCTCCCTGCTGATCGAGCGATAATTAGACCGGTCGTTGTCGGTGGTGGATCGACACTGGATGCTGGAAAAGAAGCAAGCTCCCCGAGCCAAAAGATGAAGGTTCTGTTGGTCGTACCTAAGCTGCACAAAACTGCTAAGACCCAGGAGGAGACTAGCGGGGGTGGGTTGGTGATGAGGAGGTACGGGGACGAGGACCCATGAATGCTCTCGTTCCACTTATAAAAGGCGAGGCGGGGGTAGCAGCGTTGACAAGGTCGCAGTCTCCAGCGACTACCTCAGAGATCGCCATCTCGCTCGAGAGGGAAGGCCAGTTCGATGATCTTAATAAACGCCCGCTTGGCTTGTCTCCCTGGCTTGGTACAACAAGTACAGAAGAACTAGCTTTAGCTGCAGGGGAGTTCACTCCTTCGGGCGGACCATCATCTGGTCTATTGAGAGAACACTTGGGATACCCATACTCATAAGCATTACATGACATATCATTTGTTTGTGCGTGTAGGGTGCCCGAGTCTGAATTCCCAACTGTTTTTTTGACAAGTGCCATGGCTAGAGATAGAGGCGGAGGCCGTGGTTATGGATCAGGGGGTTACCGGGCCCCAAGAAATACTTTTCGTGATAGCTTCAGGAGGGAGATTAGCTTGTGTGGTGAATCTCCACCTCCGCATGATCGTGGAAGTGAACATCCATAGAGACGATCTCGGCGATCTCCAACTCCTCATCCCATCCAGTCCTCGGGGACAGACTCCAAATTCGATGTAGCGGGCTCTCGACACTCTTCGTCGACAGCTCCTCTACACACTGTAGCTTTGGCTCCCACTCACACACCCCGAGGGATGGAGCAAGAGTCTAGAAGAAGAAGGAGTCGGTGAAGAAGAAGCAGGATCTGGTGGTGCTTGAGACCAGATAGTTTACTGTAGAGGAGAGGACAGCGTTGCTAAAATAGAAGTCCCCCCAACATTACTTCAATGAACTGGTATTCCTTCCTGATATCAGTCTGATTCCCCGGGCAAACACCGAAGAGCATAGGTGAAGGCTGCGTATTTCCAAGCTAAAGAACTCAATAAGTATTCCTTTAAGCTCTTGAAATTGATTAGAAAGAAGAACGTGGAAATCCAAAATCAGTGGTTGTCCACTGACGCTGAACGAACCATCATCCGCAATTTGGAGAATGGGATAGGTACATCTACTTACTGTGTCGTAAACATCCCCTTGTTCGTAGTTATACCCTCGAATGCTAACTTTTTAGTGTCGTCGTCGCAGCGAAGCTGAAGGAAACGTACGAGAAACTGAAGAAGGAGGCGGAGCATGCCAGTTCAGCTTTCAAGGATACCGCGGCCTTGCTAACAAATAAGAACATGGCCCTAAAAAGGGATAAAGCCAACCTAAAGAAAAAAAATGCTGAACTAGAGATGGACAACGAGCAGGCATCCCAGCTTTAGAAGGAAAATGAAGCCATGAGGGAGGAGAATGAGAGGCTGAAGGCTGAGAATGCAGGGACTCATAAGGTTCAAGAGGAGGTCGCCGAGCTAAAGAGGCAGCTATAGATGGAAAAGAAGGAGAAAGAGGAGGTCAAGGCTAGCAGTAAGGATGTATTGAGCTTGGAGGACGAGTTAAAGGCTGAGCCTATAAGGGAAGTGGAGAAATTGAGGGAGGAGATCGAGGATGTGAAGGTTCGGGTGGAAGCACACTTAGAGGAGCATATTCGAAACATGTATGTCAAGGCCCTAAAGTTTCATGGGATCTCATTGGTCGAGGATTATCCTCGAATGTTGGCCCAAACAAGGGAGAGACTGGTGCTATATGAGGCTTGGCTACGTCAGGTGGATGTGGGAACTTTAAATGAGCATCAACTAATGACAGAGCTACTGACTAGCCAAGAGCACGAGAAACTGGAGGAAGGGAGGAGAATGATACAAGAGGATGCCGAGAGGGAGAGATTAGCGAAGCGCGCAACCGAGACGGTAAAGTTTGTCCCTGCGAAGAGCGTGGTTGTCACTGAGACATTTGCGGAGGGAAGCTCCTACTGGCCTCCTGCTGAGTATGATCGCGAACACCCGAAAATGGGAGTGACTGGACTTACTCTGACTGCTACAATGAGCACACTCCCCATTATACCTACCCTGTCCCTTTTCGGAGGTAAATTTTTGTTATACCCGAGGATAATGTGAGTACCAAATTTATGGACTAAAAGGTTATGTTTTCTCCGTGCAGCCCCTCCTAGAGCTGTAGTGACACCGAGGTTTGCTCTCACGCTTCCTCAAACAACAAAATCTGGATTAGGACTTCAAGGGATACAATTCGAAGAGGGAAGCGGTCAGGTTGACACGTTTTCGGATGTCGAGCTAGGGTACAACATTTATAAGGGACTTTTAGAGGAAGGAAAGGTTGTGGACGACCAGAATGCTCATGTGTCTGGTCCGGTGGAGGTCGATGTGCCAACAATGCAAGCCTGGTAGAGGCCCAAAAGGCCTAGATGGTGGCCAAATCTGAAGAGCGGGAAGAAAAGAGGAGGCAGGATGAAGCTGCTAGGCTGAAGGCACAGACAAAGGCTGGGCGAGATGCCGAGGAAAAGGCTACTGCTGCAGCAGCGAAAGAGAAGGTCGATGCAGAGGCGGAAGAGGGGAGGGTGGTCGAAGAGGCGAGGAGAAGGAGAGGGTTGCGGCGACTTATGAGAAGCTTAAGGCAGATGACATTGTGAAGCTTAAATCCAAGAAGCTCGCTGACCGGAAGGCCGCTAAATAGGCCAAAAGTAAAGCAGAGTTAAAGGCCAAGACAGTTCCGGGAAAGGGTGATGTCGTGCTGGCCCTTGCTTCTGGTGCTGCCCCCAATCCAGTGCAATACATCGCCCACACGAAATCACGGAGATTACGGGTGGTGAGGATGAAGGTGGAAGGCACACCTCGATTTCTCACGAGTCGATCACTCCCCTATGGGCAGAGGAGGGAGAAACAACATTAGTTCCAAAAGAAAGAGATCCACTCCTACTGATCCACCGAGTGTTGAATCTGTTCAAAAGAAGAAATGAAAGAAGAAGAATGAGTAGTATTAGTAATTATCATAGCTATTACCGATATTTTGGTTATATAGGTCGATAGTACATGCGAGTGTGGACCTCGCTTTTGGTCTTTGAAGGCATGGTGCGGTTTTCATGTATATCCTGTCATTAGAAAAGGAAGGATATTAGATATGTAGTTTGTTTAGGTGCGCATTTCATGTTAAGTGTTTGTCTTATGTTTTCCAACATACTGTACTTACACAAGCGTACTTATTGTTACACTAACTGAAATGTGATTGGAAGTCTCTTCTTCGGGGGTGTTCTGGTCGTGCAGAGACCGTGCATTGGTTCCGTTTGAGGGGTTTCCTGTGTTAAGGAATCCGAAGGGGAATGGAATCCAGGCCAGGTGCCTTCTGCCTTGGACCGCCCGGAGTTCGTTAGTCCTAAGTAAAGCGAAGGCATGGACGTTGCGATTCATCCAATTTTTGGTTCTCCTGTTGTTCGTTCGGGTTTAGAGCACGAGGGTGTCGTTTATTCGCCAAAGAGTGCCCGGACCCGGAGGTCAGATTGTGGCCGAGGGGCTGCCCCCAAACCATAGGGTTTAGGAGCGGAAACAGTTTAAGCTCGGTCTCGGTGCTAGGCTGAGATTCGAGAGGTACCAGAATCCTAACCCAATGGGTCAGATAGAGTCGTGCGAGTAGTTGGTATCACACTAGTTGGCTAGTGGGCTTCCCCCAAGTCCGAGGACTTGGGAGCGGAACGATTTATTCTCGGTCTCGGTGCTGGGCCGAGATTCGGGTAGAGTTGTTTATACTCGGTCGCGTTGCGGGATCGGGACTCGAGTAGCGGTGCTGGCTTCCATGTTCGGGGTACCCAATCAAGGCCATTTGAGTTTATCCTCGATGCTAGTTCGAGGCTTGAATGGCGGTATCGGCTCCTATGCTCGAGGTGCCGATCCAAAGTTCGAGTGTCTGTGTACGCAAGTTAGTTGCGATGGTCAATCAAATGTATCATGCAAGAAGTAAACATAGCGAGGACACAGTAAATTGAACATCATCTTTAATAATAACTTTGGTGGTAACAGCCTTTACAATACCTTGAATTTCAAGAAAATAAAACATCGTTGGAAAGCAGGAAAACTGTACGCTAAGTTATGTGAAGTAGCGACGGATATGTTCATTGTTCCATTCCCTTAGGAGCTCGGCCCCGTCTATGGTTGCTAGCTTGAAAGTTCCATCTCTGAGCTTCCATTGTTGACGTACGTGCCTTGCCAGTAAGGACCGAGTCTAATCGGTGGGGGAAAGACCCGTTTCAGAATGAGGTTGCCGATATTGAGACCCTTTTGGTGGATTCTGGAGTTGAAGTATCGGCTACTCATTGACGTTGGGCGGCAGCCCTGAGCTCAGCCTTGTTTCTTTTATTTTCGAGCAAATCGAACAATTCCAGAAGCAAATCTTTGTTGGTTTTCAAGTCATAGTAGGTAACTCGATGAGATTGAAGCTTTAGCTCAATGGGGATGACGTCTTCGGATCCGTAGGCAAGCGCGAATTGAGTGTGACCGGTGGCTGACTTATGGGTGGTCTGGTCGGCCCATAGGGCAAGAGGGAGTTCGTCTTCCAACAGGCCCCCATCTTTTTCTAGATGCTTCTTGGTTATGGATTTAATCACTTTATTAACAGCCACGACTTGCCCATTGGCTTGAGGGTGAGCCACCGCCGAGAATCTTTTTTCGATGTTATGCTGCTGACAGGAAATTTTGAACTCTGAGCTCTCGAATTGGGTCCTATTATCTGAGATGATGGCCTTGGGGACTCCTAGCAGGTAATGATATTGCGGACGACGGAATTGATTACCTTCTTGGTGGTGATCGTAGCGAGAGCTTCGGCTTCTGCCGATTTGGTGAAATAATCAAATACGACGATGGCATAACGCTTCCAGCCTCTAGCCATTGGAAGAGCCCCAATAATGTCTACTCCCCACATGGAAAACGACCAAGGACTAACCATTTGTGTTAACTCGGTAGGCGGGGATCTTGGGATCTTTGAGAAGTGCTAGCACTTGTTGCACTTGCGTGTATAGTACGCAACATCTTGATCGAGCGTGGACTAGAAGTAGCCGTCCCAGATGATTTTTCTTTCTAAGGTTTACCCCTCGGTGTGGTCGCCACACTCGCCATCATGCACGTCTGTTAGCACACAGTTGGCGTTGTCGTGGGCTATGCATCGAAGTAGCGGGACAAAGAAACCTCTGCGATAGAGCACTCCATCCAAAATGAAGAAGCGAGATAATTGGCGAGTGAGCGCTCGTATTTCTTTGTAATGTCCCGGGAGGGTTCCGTGTTGCAAATAGTTCTTGATTGGTGTCATCCACAACTCAAGTTTGGCTTCGGTATCCGTTATTGAATCAATCTGCATCCGGTTAATGCTTGGTGAATCGAGTACTTCGACTGGGGCAATCCCCATGAATTGTGCATCCTCGGAGCTTGCCCACTTGGCCAACTAGTCTGCTTTTTCATTCTGTTCTGGGGGGATATGTGTAATGACAAAGTGGTCAAAGTTGGTGAGCAATTCCCAAACCTAGGAGAGATAGGGAGCGAGCCATGCCCCCTTGGCTTGGTATTCCCCCTATACCTGACGCACGATGAGCTACGAGTCAGAGAAGACTTGGATGGAATTGATGTTTAATTCGATCGCGATTCTAAGTCTAGCTATTAGGCCTCATATTCTGTGTTGTGTTGGTAGCAGGGAAGTTATGCTTTAATATGTAGCATATCGGGCGCTCCTCGGGAGATGAGCATGACTCCAACGCCAAAGTATTTATTATTGGAAGATCCATCTACAAATAGTTTCCATTAAATGTTTGGATCTTCGATGCCATCTGGAGGAGACTCCTCGAAGGCAGTGAACTCCACTATGTAGTCAGCAAGAGCCTGCCCAAGGATGGCTCGATGGGGGATGAATGTTATCTCGAATTGACTCAGCTCTATACTCCACTTCAGTAGTCATCCGGATGCCTCAGATCATTGCAGGACCTGTCGTGGTGGATGGTTAGTATAGACCTTTATAGGGTGAGATTGAAAGCATGGTCGTAGCTTCTGGGAGGAGATCAATAGGCAGTAGGCTAGTTTCTCGAGCTTTAGGTAGTTCTTTTCTACTCCTGTCAATCTTTTGTTGATGAAGTAAGCAGGCCGCTAGACACGGTCTTCAGTGCTTACCAGTGCCGAGCTGATTTCCTGCGTGGAAACAGCCAAATAAATGTATAAGTCCTCATGGTCCACAGGCTTGGACAAGATAAGTGGTCGCTCTAAGTGATTCAAAAGGTCCTTATATGTGGTGACGCATTCTGAGGTCCATTCGAAGTTGTGCTTCCCATTCCGAAGCAAATCGAAAAAGGGAATGCATTTGTCAGTGGCTGTGGAGATGAATCGACTTATAGCGGCGACCTTCCTGTCCTGCTGGCGGCCCATATGTGCAGCTTCTATGGTTAGGGAGTGTGACCCTAACCATTCGGAGTTAGAACACGAAGGCTTCATTCCACCAACAGCTGGAAGCACTATCTGATAGAAGAAACACATCATATCATATGAGGTATATCCACTTTCTCATAATTCAAAAAGATGTTAACACGAAGTAGAAGTAGACTAACTCATCTTCCTCTTCGTCATGCATGCTCTTCTGGAGTGGGGGTGGCAACCTTCCCAAAATGATGTCGGCTATCGGTTTGATGATGAGGCCTACAAAAGGAAGATAGGGGAAGAGTTTAGTCATTCCGATGTGTTTTTGGGACTGGGGATAGGTGATAGAGGGATGGACGACCATGGTAAACTTTCTAGTGAAGACAAAGGAGGGTAGGATGTGGACCCTTGGGTGACCAGACAAGTAGAAGCAGGTAGGTCGTTTTTGCACGAGCTAGTAGAATAATAACGGACCCAAATGCTGATGAAGTCTGATAAGGTGGAAGCTAAGAGGAAGGAGGATGAGGAAGCAATATTCAAGTCTTAGACAAAGGCTACGGAAAAGGTCGAAGAGGAAGCCCATGTAAAAATTTGGGAGGAAGCACAGAAGAGAGTAGAGGAGGCCACCACTTAGAAGAAAGAGGTGGAGGGATTCTCTAGGCTGAAGGCCAAGGGGAAGGCAAAGCTGAAGGCTGATGCAGAGGCATGAAAGAAAGACGAAAGAGATGCTAAGAGGAAAGCCGAAAAGGCATCCAAAAAAGGAAGCAGACAAGGATAAGATGTTGAACCTTCCCATGGAGCCTCAGCCTAAGCCCCTAAAGATCGTGCCTATCCCTGACGTGGAAGACGAAGTTACAGAGATCCTCGGTGACTCTGAGGAAGATTTGATGCTAGAAGGAGACCCACAAGAGGATTCCTAGATAAAGCCTCATCTTCAGCCTACTCGAACAAAGCGGCAGAAGGGAAGCGACAAAAGCAACTCGAATATTAAGAAGAAGAAGGGTAAGGAGGAGCCACACGAGTCCAGGTTAGAGAATAAGAAGAAAGGTTTCCCTCCCAAGTGATGATCATAGATAAATTTTTCTTTGTAGACCGATTGGGATACGCGAGTAAGACCCTCGCTTTTGGAGGCATAATGTGGTTTTGAAGTACGCTGTGTCGTTAGAAAGAAATATTTTTACTATGAATGAATTATAGTTTACTTTGCTTATATTACACATTGTTTCTAAATGTACAAGTATTCTTTACATTTTCTAATACTGTACTTATGTAAATTAGCTTGTTGTCACACTTAAGTTTAAATTGTTCGAGACTTCACTCTTGAGAAACTTACGTCATGGGAAGTTCAAGTGTGTTGACTCCATTCTCAAGATCTCCTTTTGATCGTCGATTTCGAGTCATACGGAGTCTAAGTGTGTGAACTTCGCTCTCGAGACTTCCGATCGGCCGTTAATCTTGGGTTGCGCAAAGTTTAAGTTTGGTAACTCCACTCCAGGAACTTCCATGCGGCCATTGATTCCGAGCCGTGAGGAGTTATGCATGGACGTCGTTGTTTCACCTTTATGCTTCCCCGTCGTTTTGTTCAGGTTACGGTCGAGGGAGTCATTGGTTCGCTAGTTTTTCATGTAGATTCCACCATAGGGATCGAGATTAGCCAATCGAGTTGTTGGTATCACACTTACTCGATTGGTAGGTCCCCAAGTCTGGAACTGAGGGATGAAGTTGGATACTTAAGTTAATATGCATTACTAGTTATTTATATTCGACATTATCGTTGGTTTAAGACTCGAGTTGACTAAAGGAGGGCGGACCACTCCACATGGTTTGAGTGTTAGTAAATACTGGGGATGGTGCATTGACTCGTGCATGGACGAATTCACATTCAACTAGGGGGCGGGTTGGCTTAACCCATCTCAGGGTCGGCCTATAGGTCGACCTTGCCCCTTATATATATATATGTGTGTGTGTGTGTGTCTGTGTACTATGTGTTCATTTGTCATATTTCTCTAATATCTTATTCATACTAGCTCAGATTCTGACAAGTTATATATGAAAATTGACCACGAAATTTCTTCGGACACACTGGAAAAGATTTCGTAGCTAAATTCGATCATTTGTATAATTCTTTTTAATCTCTTTTTATATTTACAGTAATATCTTTTTATTGAACTCATAACTCGTTCTTCTTTATTAATATTATTTATCTTCTAAAAAGTTCCGTTAATACCTGACTTAATTGTCGTTTTATTATGCGTATTTCTTTTTCAAATTCAAAAACACATGTTAAATTTTATGATTCAATTCTCTTTATTAGCCTTTAATGTCATGGTTATAGCGTTATTATGAACGTTTATATTAATTCTATTTATTATTTTGTATAGTTATATTTTCATAACATTAACTTTTAATATTCAAGTTTCTTAATTTGTTATTCTTAAATTTTTGGGTTGTTGCAGTAAAAGAGGAGAATTAGATGGAAAAGATGTTGAAGATCCCTCATTTTGATCAGGAATAGCCGTAGAAATGAGGGATTTGCTCGCTCTCATGGTAACCATGGTCGAGAGCTTTGGAATTTTTTTCTAATGAACACTAGTACGATGATATTGCAAGGGAAAATCAGTTGATATCTATAATAGTACAACTATTCTTTGAAGTTTTAAATTAGTGCTAATAGTAATACTGTACGAGTAAACATCAAAATTACAAATATTTTGATTGATCGTTAAAAAAAAATTGATGATAGAAATATTCTTGATATCATTTCTATCCTGATTTGAAATTAAACTGAATATAGTTTTGATACAGGAATGCAAAAGAGAGAATTGATATTATTTCGATACTGAGATAATGTGTACACAGTATATATAGTTTAAAAATCTGAATTGCTTTACAATTTTGGGCCTAGTGTTTAGCAGTCCACGTTGCTTTGTATTTTCTATTGGCTTTGGCCTGCTTTGATGTAATATACGTGTATCATATTTGCTACATAACTCTTTTCCCCCCTTAAATCGATACGAGGGCTAGGGTTTTCATGGCGACTTCTCAAGCGATTTTCCATCCCTTATTTCTTCAAATTATCTCTTTCTTTATCAGATCTCTCATATTTCTTCACTTTTGAAATTTTTTTAGATATGTTTATTGCAGACAGATCTGAGTTTTTCTTGTCTTGAATCTACTTGTTGATTCCCAAATCGGCATGCGTAGATCTAGATTCTCTGAAAGGCTTGAAATTTGTTGTTTTCTTGAGAAGCTTGGTATGTTGGTTCTTTAACTTCTCAACTCTCATTGTATCTCTAAACTTAACAAAATTTGGAGATGATAGTGGTTTAGAGAGGGTATCAGCTCTCTGGTAAGTGGCAGGTATATGTCGAACCTCTAAACTACCTTTCAATACCTGTTCTCTGACAAAGTAGAGATCTATTTCGACATGTTTAGTTTCTAGAATGTAAAAGCAGGTTAGCTGATATACAAACTGCACTTTAATTGTCACACCACAATCTATATTTGTCTGTGTTGATGTTAACTCATTGAGTAGGGATCTTAGCCACATTATTTCGGCAGTAGCATTTGCAATACTTCGATACTCTACTTCAGCACTAGATCTAGATACAGTTCACTGTTTCTTTAAGCACCAATATATTATGTTGTCTCCAATGTAAATACAGTACCATGTAGTTGACTTTCAATCATTTGGGTCTAATTCCTAATCTGCATCAGCATATCCAGTGATATTTTAGTTGTTGCAAGCTTTAATAGTGAGACCATAGTTTATTGTTGCATTCTGGCACATGAGTATCCTTTTTACAGCTTTCCAATGTATATCTAGTGGATCCTGCATAAATTGACACACTTTGTTAACACTGCATGATATGTCAGGTCTGGTAATTGTTGCATATTGTAATGCACAAACTACACTTCTGTATTTTTTTGAGTTGTATATGGACTCTCCCATGTGTTTAGAAAGAGTCTGACTGCTGACCATTGGTGATGGTTGTCCCTTTGCTCACTCATTTGTGTCTTTACTAGAAGTTATGATATGTATTTCTTTTAAGATAGAGTAATCTCTATTAAGGACTTTGTGTTGACCTCTCTTAGAAAGTAGTTTATCTTTCCAAGGTCTTTAACAGAGAATTGCTTGTCCAAATATTGCACCAAGTTGTTGATTTCTATGTTGTTATTCCCTGTAATATCAAATCATCAACATATATTAGAATGTATGTAGTATATAGTACAACAGTTATAATAAGTGAGTTATCATATTTGGTAGATTGAAATCCCATATCTCCTATTATGGATTTTAATCTATAAAACCATACTCTAAGTGTTTGTTTCAGTCTATAAATTGCTTTATGTAACTTGCACACTAGATCTGAGTATTGAATGTAGCCTGGAGGTTGTTCCATGTACACATCCTCTTTAAGTATGTCATTGAGGAATGCATTATTAACATCAAGCTATCTAAGTTGCCACCCTTTACCGATAGAAATAGTAAGTACAACTCTGATTGTTGTATGCTTAACTATAGGAGAGAAAGTTTCCTTGTAGTCAAAGTCTTGTTGTTGTGTGAATCTTTTTCACTACAACAAAAAACCCTTTTCGCAACTGGCATTTTCTGTTGCAGTAGGCCAATTGCAATAGACCCGCTCTCGTCTAGATAGTCGAAGTTGTAACAAGTTGCTCGCTTTTCGTAACAAATATTGTCTTTTGTAATAAGTGACTTTTTTTGCAACTGGCCTTTGTTGTTGCAACAGATCCTTCTACAACAGCAAACGACAGTTGTAAACCTGTAATAGGGATTCGACAAAAAAGATATTGCAATTATTTTTTTACTGTTGGAAATTTTTTACAACCGTCATAAGTTGTTGCAAAAGGTCATTGTGCAACAACGCATGCCAATTGTAAACCTGTAATAGTTAGTGATAATAAATGTATTTTTTTTTACTTATCATAAAATAAAATTAACAAATAAAAATCTTATTTCAACAAAATTTTAATACTATAAACATTTTCAACAAAAATTTACACAATTTTTCATACACTATTCGTATATCATAATTCATTCTTTCATACAATACGTTGAAAATGACAGACACTAACAAAAGTTTTTACTTATCCTAGAAGAATATAAAAAGGAAAGCCAGGGAATTATCTTGTTTTTTAAGATTACAAAAGGCAGCAGCAATATACAAAGATTACAAAGGCAGTAGCAATATAAAAAGGAAAGCCAGAGCTTTGGATTCACAGACAGAATGAAGCTTCTTCTATTGCCAAGCAGTATGACATTCAACTTTGAGCAGGATGACATTCAACTTGGCGTACAACAGGAGGAAAACATGCAACTACAGGCAAGTCTTCCAGTTTCTTCAAACTGAAATTGCTCACACCAATCGCTTTAGCTTTTCCAGAATCGTACAAATTTTCCATTATAGACCATGTGCCACGTATGTCCGTAGGAATCACATTCTCAGGGTCCACAGCAGTCCTTTTCTTCAGTCTACATGGCCAGTGAATCTAGAATACGTTGCAGATTTATTAGCTAAGACCATAAATTTGTTGATAATGGTCCTTCTGCAATTACCAGTAAGTGAAGTCTAGTAATGCTGAGTAGCAAGGTAAGAGTGTATAATTGAATTAATGTTACCATGAGTTGAGATAAACACTAATATGCTCTATTAACAAATATAAAAAGCTACAACGAAAAATGAGGTACCAAATATAGGTTCACGTAGTGACATAATCAAGTTGTAAGTGTTTTAGAGTAGTATCTAACGCCATGGGTACATCGAGCTCTTTCTTTGACTCGACAAACCTTTCCTTGTCGAACGCATCAACTAAGCACACAACTGCATCAACCTAAACCACAGTATACAAAGTTAGATAAGGTGCAGCAAAATATAACTAAATGAATGATTTTTTTTCCAAAGGGAATTTAGTGCCAGTTAAAACTGTTGGTGCAAGAGCACTATTTAATAGTGCCTTCACCCAGACTATAGCACCAAAAGGCTTTAAATAGAAGTAAATAACCGCTACTGAAATGATAGTTTGAATTAAAAGAAAAACTAGATCCCTATATGCTGAGAAAGGAAGCCCATTGTGAAGACAATATGACAGAGCAATTGTAAACCCAACAACTTCAAGCTCAAAGGCTGCAACACTAAGGCCTCTAACACTTCTGTGCTTCAATATTCTATATATCTGAGGGATTTTGACAGTAGTAGATCCAAGACTATTAAATAACCTTAAATCTTAGAAATGAAAGGAAGCAAATTAGCAGTCTTTTTCAGGAAAATATCCAGTGCTTGAGGATGCAAATATGCAGCCTAAATTCATCCTCATTATTTCCACCTCAATTTTTATTCCTTATTTCACCTTCTTTTTTTCAATTTTATTTGGGATAATTATATATGAGTGACGAAAATTGAATGAATGATGACGAGTACAATTGAAACAATAAGAAACCATTGAGATAACTCATAACAAATATTACTAAGGACCATAATACATACTTGCAAATGTATTAAGTATTTCCACATTTTCAGTCAAAGTTCCAAAACGAGATTCAAATTATTTATAGATTCCAGTCAAAGTTTCACATTTTGCACATTTTCAATTAAGTTATTATGAATCTAAATATAAAATGCTAAATGTCACTTCTTAGTTATTAAATTTTATTATTAATTATTAGTCTTAATTATTGCATAATTATTAAAATTTAATTATTTGATGATGATTGTTAGTAATAATTGTTAAAAATTAATTACTAATCATTAAATATTACTCTGTAATTATTAGTATTAGATATTAATTCAATAACGAACATGAATATTAATTATTAAGATTTATTTATTAATTATTTGATAGTTACTTTTAATTATTTAATAATAGTTTTTAATTTTAGTCAAATTTGTAATTATTAAATGTCATTTATAATTATTTAATAATAGTTTTTAATTTTAATCAAATTTGTAATTATTAAATGTCATTTATAATTATTTAATAATTATTATTACTTAATACTTCTTATATTGTAACTAAATATTAATTATTACTTCGTACTTTTGTATTTAATAGTAATTATGTTCACTAAAGGTGGGAGAAAATAATAATTTTCAAGAGTATGATTTTCGCAACTGGCTTTATCAATTGTAAAAAAAATACAATTATTGCAATTGGCAAAAACAGTTGTTAAAATTTTTTTTTCTACAACAAATTTGGAAGCCCAGTTGCAATAATATATTTGTTGCAACTGTTATGGAAGCACAGTTGCTAAAAGTATGTTTTTTGCAACTGTTAGTAAAATCCTGCTGCAAAAAACATCTTTTTCGCAACAGGAACAAAAGGTCTGTTGCTAAATCTCATCTATTGCAACTGCTACGAAAGGTTTGTTGCTAAGTATCATTTACTACAATTGTTGTTTGACGTCGGTTGCAAATAGCTAGTTTCAATAGGGCATTTTTCTTGTAGTGTTTGCTACTAATCTGGTCTTATATCTATCAATAGATCCTTCTGATTTTCTCTTGATCATGTCCACTTGCACCCTAAAATATTTTTGTCTTGTGGTGATTTAACAAATTACAATGTCTGACTTTGTATAAGTGCTTGATATTTAACATCCATTGCCATAACCCATTTGATAACAGCTTTGGCTTGATCATAATTGCATGGTTCTTCATGAATCATGAGTGCAGTATATAGTTTTGGCTTAAAGATTCCACTTTTGGTTCTTGTATTCATTGGGTGAGTGAGTCTTGCTTGATTTTGAGTGTCAGGTTGCTCCTCTTAATCAAATTGTTCTATTGTTATGTTACGTTGATCATTATCATGTTCACTGCTAATGTTGTCTTCATTGTCATATGAAACAGGTGATGTTCTGTGTTGACTTAATGATTGAACAGTGTCATGTTTTGGTGATGTTGTCCCTTCATGTGTCTTCTCGGATTCACCTACACTTTAAAAAAAAAAAAAAAATCCGAATATACAAGTGCTGGTGGAATAGAAACTCTTGCACCATATAGTTTCTTTGTGGTTTTAAAATTGACATCACGATAAGTAAAAAATTTCTCATTGAACATGACATGCCTGCTTATAAAAATATGACCACCATCATTTAGCGTTTATATCCTTTCTGGTTACCATCATATCCTAGAAATGTACATGGTTTTGATCTGTAGTCAAATTTATGTTTATTGTATGGTCTTAAATATGTGTAGCATAGACATCCAAAGATTTTCATATAATTATAATCAGGTTTTACTTCAAACAACTTGTGAAGTGAACTGATTCCTTTAAGAACTTTAGTTGGCAACCTGTTTATTAAATACACAACAATTTTATAGAAATCAAGCCCGAATTACAATATAATTTTTGCCTAAGCTAATAAAGTTGAACACCAAATAGCATATTTTGTCACATTATTGTCGTCTCTAGTAGTAATAGTTATATTTGTTACTATTACAACTTCTTATCATAGTTAAAACCGTTACAATAGTTGGTAATGTTGTAAATAAGTTGAAGTACGGTGGATGAGATAGTTATTTTATGTTCCGCTCATTTAAAATGCAGTTTTACCTCTTCGTTCGACCCTTTACCACTTTTAACACTTACGATTCCCCCAAATCCTTTAATGCTGCCGACTAGGGTTCTACCACCAGGCATTGCTTCTGCTCCGCGGACGTTTAATTCTCGATCACCTCATCCTCGTTCTATCACCCTCCTCCTCATCCATTCCTCTTCGCAGGTAATATATGCATGATTAATGTTTTTTCCCCTGGGTACTTGAAATTTTATATAGTCGGGTTTGTGAATAATTTCAGCAGCCTTTCGAAATTAGACTAGGCTTATATCCTAGATATGTTTGCTAAAACTACGGATTTCAACATCGATTTGGGGAGGTTTAAATTTGTTCATGAGAATCATGACTGAACATTAAAGAGCTCCATAATAAGGTTAAAGATTTCATTTTAGTGATTTGTAGATCTGAAAATCAATTATATTGTCAGAGATTTACTTTTGAACACTTTGAACTTCGGTAATAATGCTTTAGATTTTTAGTTCAAAGTCCATCAAGCTCAAAATCATTAATTTTAAACATGTTGGCTTCAAGATTATTAGTTTTAAATTCACCAACTTCAATCCTAAGTAATCTTACTAGCTTCAAAGTTTGCTGACTTATAGAAAAATAAGATTTTATGTACCATCAAATTTCATCATTTTTTATGAACCTCGGTTCTGAAAAAGTGAGGTTTGAATTTATGCATATGCCATATTTCTAGGCACTTATCAGCTTTTTGTGTGAGTGATTTCACAAATTGAGATTTTGAGAATATAAAATTGTATATGTGGATTTATAATGTTCATCAATTTCGTAAATGTGAAAAGGATTTAAAGCTTAATGATTTCGGATAAATCCAAAATCCATGAAATTGCTTTTAAGCTTAATGATTTCAGACAGCAGCTACAACAGCATCAGTTACGTAAATGTTTGAGGAAAATTTTCTTATGGTTGCTGAGACACTCAAGTTTTTCATTCTTTCATTTACATTTAGTATTTATATGGTTGGATCTTAATGATAGAGTCGCTGTCAATATAAACTTAGTAATAATATATATATGCATGTGAGTATATGTGCATGCATGCATGCGCGCGCGTGTGCGCGCGCGTGTGCTTATGTGTATGTGACAATAAAAATTGAAATGGGTACCTGTACATATGCGAATGCTGAAGCTGCAGTTCCACGTCAAGGGACAGGGCAATCCGATAGAGATATTTTCATAGAAACAAGCAATATAGATTCAAATCCTTTAATGGCCAAGCAAGTGCAACCAGTAACCAATTTGACTTTTCTTTCTACTGTTTGACTTCCATGATTCAAAATGCCTAAAATACTCGGTTTTGTGAATGCTTCAGCTAAGATGTGCTCATTAAATATCTGTTGTGTAACTTGCTGTGTATGTATTTTGAAAGTTGCATAACATATTTTTTAACAATAATTGTTTGCCAAACTAAGAAACCAGTTGACAAGAGGGTTGAATCAATTCTTTTGATAGTTGTGTGGACAAATTTATAATGCAAGCCATTTTCTTGAAATAAAGCCATTATAATATATCATTTATTTGTAATGATCATTGCAGAAATTCAAATTTATTTAAGCACAAACTTGATCCCATGTTTTAGGCTTTTCATATGCAGTGTTTTGCATTATTGCGAATAGTGTCTTATTTACAACAAATATCAACAGGGATGTTGTGTGCCAAAATATTGGTTGATAAAAAGGTTGAGTCTTTGAAGAATAACAGTGAGTGAGCTTAAGATTAGATCAAATTGAGCTCGGTTTCCGGAGGAAATTGAAATTGAGCACCGCTCGGTTTTAGGAAATCGAAACTAAGCATCGCTCGATTTCAGGCGGTTTCCTAAAACTGAGCTCGGTTTCAGGGAACTAAAACCGAGTGATGCTTATTTACTGTTGATGTCCTCATCTCGTATAATCTTTCATCATGTTAGTTAATTATTTATACTTGGTGCGAGCTACTTCATTCATGAATAGGGTTTCATATCAACCTTCTTTTCCAGTATACAATGTAATATCAAATGATTGAATAATGACAAACTGTACATTATTATATAGGAAACATAAGATGAATCATTATACGAACTTGCTGGAGAGATGGTATATATGTTTGTGTCTACTACATTACATTTTATTTATTATTGATCTTTATAGATTTTTAACAGTTTTGGATTGATCAATCTGCTTCTTTCTGAGATCCAAGAGAGACTATGAAAATGAATTAGAAGAGTCAGACAAGTCGTCATCCAAATTTTTTAACTTCTTTCATAAGGCAGGCATCTAATTTGAAAAGGTTTATACAATTAAAACCCTCAGACTTCTTTCACCTGTTAATCAGTAGTGAATTGTATCATTATCGGCTCATCATTCAAAGAGCTTGGTGCACATGTAGCTTATGTTAAAAATATACTGGAGATTGACGTGAGCTACGTGATATCTGGAGAGGAACTTTCAAAACTTGTTACATTGTAAAGGAACTCAATTTGATCTAGCGGTGAGATTTGCTTACATTTGTAACTTTTGCTCTTGTTATTTATATACATATATAATATTTACTAGTAGAAGTATACCTGACTTTATAAGATGAAAGGTCATTACTCAACTGTAAATTTGTACTATTGCATTATAGTTTCTCTCTGTGCCAGGTTATTGCTTATGTGGAAGAAGCTTAGATAACTATACTGCTAATCTTGTTATTTTTATTTATTTACAATTGTCTATTTATATTTTGAACATTGCCTTTAATGAAAATTTGTACAAGAGTATTTTAATTTTTTTTTGTGTCAATGATTATGAAAATAAAAGAGTAAAAAATGTTTTGTCTTGGAGTATCACAGTTAGATGTGAGGATCTTGGTTCTTTGACTATTCTATTATTATTTAATTTTCTCGTACTTGCTGTGATCGTGTAAAGGAAAATTAATTTTCTTTGCGTATGTATATGCTCAGAAATTTGAGAAGGTAGTCAGTTACCTTCACCATCAGGCTTCTCAGCTGAAACATAACCATATGATAGAAGTAACATATTTATTGGTTCACTTTTAGATTTATCCAAAAAAGTACATGATGTATTTACCATTTCTTTGAAACCTTTTTCAAATTAGCACCGGAATTAACTGTCTTGGACTTTGTTTTCATTGCCGCTGAAATATTGTTTACATGATTAGGGTCAATTGGGGGTAGGCACTTTAGTTATAGAGTAGTGTGTACCACGAAAGTGATCTTGGATGCAAAATTATTGTAAAAACCATGAATGTGAGTATGATCAAAATGGTAGGTGATTATTTGAAATCCATGTCTAATAAATTGATTGCTTAAAAGAATTTTTTCTAACTCATCTTCACTATCTGCTGGACCTGCTTATGAGACTTCTTACTTTTTACTTTTGTTCTTAAAATTAGATGGTCAAATGATTTTTTTTTCTCATTTGAGATATTATTTTGGACAAATGGTTCTAACTAATCTTACTAGTTCTAATTAATCTTACTATGCTCATTTTCGTTATATTTTTGTTTAGTAAATCTTTTGATTTTGTGATAGAATTGAGTACAATATACGTAGGAATAGAAAAGAGGTTTTTCATTCTTCATTGATTTGGTAAATAAGGTTTTGATTTTTATTTGTAAGAGACTTAAATAACGATATGTTAAGGATAATCTTCATTTTTAAATGGCTGCTATTATAGAAAAATCAATCATATGCCACCTCCCTTAATAGATGTTAATCACTTGCGGAGTTTGCAACGTTTCAAGACCCACCATGGATTTACTATGTTTGGTATTCATGAACCATTCATTCGTATTAACAAAAACATCAAGGTTCAACCAGAAGCTCCATGTGCTAATGCTATCCCAGTTTACCTCACTGTGAATGGCATGCCTGTGCAAATAACTGGTAATGTTCCCATTCAATATTCTAACGTCATACCTATCCATGCATGTGATAATGTTCCCATCCAATATTCACATGATCACGCTATGAATGGGCATAAATAACTGCTTAATGGACCAACTCATTCAAACCCAACAACCTATACCATGGATCCTCAAAAGAGTCCGAGCAGTATGCATATGGTGTCTCTGCTGCTTAATAACTAATAAGGTGCTAAGCAGAGAGTTTGTTCCCTCTCTGGACTTGTACACCTATAATAATTTAAATAACAACATGAATTGCAATGCAGCTATGTTTATGGAGGACCATGGGTCTTAGCATGTGCACAATTCTCCTAACCCAGTTCAGTTCATCCAAGGTTAGATGTTTTTAGCTTGTAAATGCATTTGTTGATTTACTATCAGTGCTAGTCTATTCCAATACCTTTCTTGACATATGTGCATCTGACTATATTATATCTATAGAAGGGAAAACATGCATTATGCTTGTCAACATTGAATTTTATTTTGTTATTAATTTGCTTATAGGTCTCTTATATACATTTAATGCTCATTGATTATGTCAAATATTGTTGAAAGTTTTATATAAACTTAATACTACTATATCATCATGTTATTGGCACTAGGTTTTCGTTACAGGAGAAGCACCCCTTATTACTAATCACAAAATATTGTCTTTTATAACATTCCTTATTACTAATCACAAAATATTTGCATTGCATAATTTATTGATCCATGCACTACACTTTTCTTCCAGTCAACTATTTGACTACCATAGTTGAATTTGGCTTTGATATTTATAGTGCACGGGCAAGTAATATGAATCCACAACAATAGATGATGATTTTTATCTCAGATATCAGTAATAGGTTACGTATGCTTAGGATAGCATCATTCTTTTTTGAATAAAAATTATTATTATTCCATCTATATGTAGTTAGTATTGTTTCTTTCATCTACTCGTAAGTTGGCAAAATAAAATGAAATGTTGATGACATTAGTACATTTACAATAATACAAAGTCACACACAATTTATATGCTTGCGGGAAGGTTTGTCTTAGCATGTTAGGAGCATGATCTGGTCATGCACGTGAAAAGTGGGACCCAAATGTATCAACGATGCTTCTGGTTTTACTAAAATTGCATCACAGTTAGTAATATCACTACTTGGTTCCAGGCAACCTCTCCATTTTTATAGTCATTTGTACCTGCACCCCTTCATTCATAAGTTTGTGCATGCACCATTTCTCTATTTTCATTTTTTTAATAAAAATTCTCCCATATAATTAATGGATTTGTGAAGAATATTATTTCCATTGATTTTTCGGTTGGTACTGCTTTAGCATCATAAGAATCAGGAAAGCTTCTGTTTTTCCATCACCGTCCCCTCTAAGCCTTGATAAAAAAATTCAATAAAGAACTGTATTTTTCACTTTTACATGAAACTTAGAATACATGTATTTCCCTTGTTAGTTTCCAGATATGTACCTATCTTTAACCGTTTTAACTTTTTTTTTAATGAACGCTTAATTTATTGAACTTGAACGTTTCTTTTTGTTAACTTGTGATCCAAAAAAAAAGCAACTGGCCCCTCTAAGCTCTTACGTATATGCAATTTATTTTTATTGATATTTAGGTATGTGTTTGGATTTGCTTGCATTCCTCGTCTTCGAGATTAACCCGAAATGCTTGTGGACTGTAAATAAACCAAGAAGGCTCCTAAACTTGGAATCTCAGTAAGTTTCACTTCTGCTTCAATTATAAAATAAATAAACCATGAAAAACCCTACGCAAACTCAAAATGTAACTTAGTCTTAACTCTATGAGCTCAAGCTCATTTTAAACTAAGCTTAAACTCAGGCTCAGTTGTTAAATATGCTCATACCAGTTACAAGTTACAACTTTGTAATAAGTAAGATATATCGACATGTGTAAAATATAATATACACGGATTTAGAATTTTTCTTTGGTAACATAGAAGAATATTTTTTGTGTGTTTGTTAAAATTAGATGTATACTGTAGCATTTTAGCTTTTTACAAAAAAGAAAAGAAAAGGAAAAAAGAACGGCTTTTAACTCAGATAAACAATGAAGCTGGGAAAAGATGCGATATATGAAACCAGTAATGCAGGAACAATCAAAAGCATCACCATAATTTCATGTAAAAAATAAGTGGTACGGAAAATTAGTTGAAATAATGGTATATTTAAGGTGATGAGTAGAATGATGGAGCAATATTAGAAAAAAATCGCATACCTGAAGTAATGTTGAAATTTAGGAAGAGAATGTAATTAGGGGTTCATTATGTCTCCTTAATTATCATGCATCTATATCATTATTTTCTCAATTTTTATGCAAGCCATTTCCTAAGAATATGTTTTTCAGAATAAATAAATGAAATGAGAAGCATGAATCAGGATTTATGTTATGAATAAGCATGTTGTAACATATACAAGCTCAACTTCAACATTATCATTTCTACAACATTTTTGTCACTGTAATAATGTTTGTTGTAAGATCTACAGGCACCAATATGTTGCATGTCATAAGTTCAAAACTTGCTGACCTAACCGTAAGGTGGTATGTTATATGCTACTATATAAGACTTGTATTGTATTACTAATGTACGACTACATAAGTACTTGTATATGCTTTATATGTGTGTGTGTATGTATACGCACACTCATAAATATACATATATACACATAAAACTGGGCCGACATTGTGGAGTAAACTGTGCAGCCACACAGCAAGCTAATTTACAAGACTGTCCTTAGTCCTCACAATACCTAGTTTATTTAGCTTTGTGGAATTTCCTTGTTATTCTTTTTTACTCATATTATTCGTGCATGTCACATGACTCACAAGTCACAACAACTCGCATATTACTAATGTAGATCAAATTTAAAATTTTGTTATAATATTAGAACCTAATAGGTATGATTTCAGTTTCTGTAGAGAAAAAGGGGACATTAATGAACAGCCTCCATTTCCATACACTGGGACATTCGTTTGGGACCTGCGAATAGGATTGCAAAGCGGAAACCATGTTGTTTTTTAAGTCATTGGATTTTTTGGGTTAATTTATAGTTTTTCATAGAAATGTAAATATCTGAAATCAGGTCCTAGAGACTTGCATCTTTTGCATCTTTTTGTGAGCTTTTTCTTCTACCTTTTTCACCACATTTAATTTGTTCTTAGCCTTAACTTCCAAAGCAGATTCTGGAGTTTTTATCTGTGTATTTTTGTGGACAATTTCATCAACAGCATGGCGAATTGAGAAAATAATGATATAGATGCCTGATAAGCATGTTGAATCTACAAACTAGAATTGGTGTCGGATGAATCAGGGATGCCAGTGCTGTAAAGAAAATGGTGCTAATTAATTACAGTATGTCAATATGTCCACCATACACATCGCTAAAAGGCTAAAATTTATGTTTCTAATTTTGTATAAACAAAACAGAGTTATCGTAAAAAATTTATTAAAGTTGGCTGGAACAATGCTAGGCTAGTATCAGTTTTGTATCTTAAGCATGTAGATTGAAACAATATTCTACTGACTTATTGATTAATAAGCATAAAAGGACATTTTATAGTTAATAATATTAGCTTATCAACAGTCTGTGTAAGTGATGTTTCTATGCTATGCTACACCAATTACGAAACTATAATATTACTTATTTTGAAATCTGTAATGGAAAGAACTGTGTTTACAAAAACAAATTGGATGTTGTGAACTACTTCTCGCCTTGACTTTCTTATGTCATACTTGATTGTTTTGAGTTTGAACTGCTACTCACGTGATATTTTATTGTGGTTTTCTATAGGTACAATTAAAGTTGTGCGGCTAGTGGTAGGATGCAGCTAGTAGTAGGATTGAAGTTAATCTGCTGAATGATATGTATGTTAAGACTGAATTTAGAAGAAATATGTTGAATCTTATTGTAAAACTTGTTATGTATGTTAACGACGGTGTATAACTTTTGCTATTATAAATTTGGTATTTTTGCTATTTTAAAATTGGTATGTTCTGCATGTTATTTGTTGTTCTACCGCTAATATTGTAGTACTGTATATATATATATATTTATGCATATTTGATATGAAATATAGGTGTTTTATGAATGCAAGTAGTTCCTCACGGTTATAACCGTTACAAATATGACAGTAGCCAATGGAATCTTCGATAACGTAACACTTATAACCATGGGCAAAAAACTTAAAACCACAGTTATAACCGTTATATTTCTGAATTTCGTCACATTTAAAACTATTAGAAAATAAATATTACCACGCTTATAACCGTTAGGAACATAAATAGTATCACATTTATAAACGTTAGTAGAGAAAATATAGTCATGCTTATAACCGTTAGTATACGCTGGTATTTGTACGGTTATAACCGTGATAGTATGCGTGACAAAAATCACCAACGCATGTTGGCACGACGTTTATAACCGTGAGTATTCTGGCTACTCACGGCTATAAGCATGACGAATGGACATTTCTGGTGTAAGCGGACATGTAGTCCTATCGATTATTCCCTTTTTAAGGAAATACTCCTTTAGTGGCTTGTACTTTGCACCACCGTCTGATTGAAAATTTTACTTGTGAATTTGTTTTCTTTTTAGCTTGAAAAATGTATCATAGTATTAAATGCATCAGACATTGATTTTAACAAGTATACCCATGTAAATCTACTATAAGCATCCACAAAACATATGTAATATTTCTATAGTCTGAACTAATTTGTGCTCACTACAAGAAAACGTAATATTTAAGACAACAATTAGATACTAACTAAAATTTTGTCTTTAGTATAAAACAAATTAGCGACAAAATTATGTTGTCTCAAACAACAAAACTAGAGACTTACTTTGAATCTTCGGTATTAATTTATCTTCCAATCCCTATTTTAAGGGAATTTAATCTTAGCCATCCATTCCCTAATTCACTAGATTACGTCAAATAAAGGTTGCCCACTTTCTCTTCACTTGCCCACTATCTCCACTGTCATTTTAGTGCTGCAGAGCATATCGTTTTGTGGCAATTCAATCTTGTGGTGCTTCTTCTTCAAAGCTATGGCAAATCCTTGATTCATCGATGGATTAGTTGACATGGACTGAGCAATTAGGCGGTAGTGAAAGGTTGGTTTTCCCCAATTTAATTTACCAAGTTGCTTTTAGATTTTATTATCTCATTACCCTAAAGATATTCATATTTTGATTTTATAGGATTTTCGCTGCCTTATACGAATAAACGAAAGATATCAACATTAATTTTCCCATCAACTTGGTGCGATTTTATTCCATGCAATTTCTAAATCATTTTTGTCGACTCTTCACTGCTGCTAGGCTCTTCCTAGCATATTTCTTCATGCGTCTTCATGGGTCAAAGTTTAAGTTGAGGAGATTAAATGGTTTTCTATTTATCCCTGTTGCTACCACTTCTTTTTGCATATGTGTTGAGCAAGGGAGCTTCATTTGGTTCATTTTGCATGTGTTGCTGCCAATTTCTTTCTAAAGAAAAAATCAAGGAACAACAGCTGAGTAATGAAGCAAAATATTGTTCTAAGCAGCACATTCACAAACATGGATAGATTTAATCAACATTATTTGATAGTTGACTTTGATTTAAAGCTAGAGGACCAATATTTAAAGAAGAAGAAAACGCAATAGACAAATATGTAGAGCTGTAATAAACTGAGTGTTGCCGCACAATAACATTATGAAGACATGTTAAGTTTCACTAACCTTCTGAATTAAGTGTGGTTGAGTTGTATTTATTATTTTTTAGGCAATATTCTGTGTATTTTGTGTAAATGTTGAGTCTATTGTATGTGTCATTTGTATTGAATTCAATTTTTTTTAGTAAATGCTTTTGAACAAAAATAAGACATGTTGGATATCACTTATAGTGGTAATTACATTTATTCAGGGATCGTGTTTGTAGCCTAGTTTTTTACGTTCATCGTTCATGTTTTGACCAGAATATATATATATGATGGATCCATACATTGAAAACATAATTCTTGTACTATTTACGCATGTTTGGTACATATGAGATTATGACTGCAGGAAATACTACCAATGTTTACAATAAACGGTGACCAATTATTGATTGTAATTTTGATTTTTTGACATTGGATTAGAGACGGAAAAGTTTGTTCTTAATTGGTTCAAAGATAATTTGAGATAAAATTTGATTAAGCTTAACTTTTTAGAGATATGAAATTAAGGACAAATATTTTTGTATCTGTTGGGTCTCAAACAAAATATTGAGACAAAATAACCTAATTAGTAACACAACACCCAACAGACCATTTTATCACACTTTTTTTGTGTAATTTGTCACAGTTATAACTGTGATATATCTATAATAGAAATAACCGTGATAAATGGAAGTCACGTTTATAACTGTTATAACTTGGTTATTTCGTAAATAGTTAGATTCCTTGGGGAAGCTTTGTAGGAACCAATTTTAATTTTACTCGCTCATCTTTTCTCACTTTCTAACACATTCCATCATGTTTACGGCTCCTCCTATTCACGATTCCTATTCCAAAGAATTCCTTTATTCGCAATTCAGATCCGTGGTTATCGTCGAGAGTTATGCTTCACGCTCAGATTCAAGGTTCACATCGACAATTGGGGTTGGAGGCGGCATCACTTTTGGCTTCTAGATCTAGGGTTCATCACTATTCGAGATTAAGGTATATATAAAATCTATTTATATTTAACTGATTTCGATTTGTATTGATTTCTGCTTGGTTTGAATTTTGAATTTTGATCTAGGGTTTTGAAGCGGGGTTTTTCTTATGTCAAAAGTAGCATTGCATTCTGATATTTTAGCGTATAATGAACTGAATTTCGCTGCTATTTTACTAATTGCGTAAAAGAAACTTTGAAAGTTTTTAACAATATTCCTTGATTTTCCATAAAGTTATTGTTCTAACTTGATTATCAATATATAAAATCAAAGTAGTGTGATGTTCTATAATTTCTTACATTTAAAATCTGCATTTGTGGTTACCAATATATAAAAGCAACATATAAAGTCAAAAATGATTTTGTTTGACTAAAAAACATTTAATGAGGTATAAATGGGACACCATAAAAATCAAATCCCTGTAAGTCTAGACTCTTTTCATCATAGACCAGACTTATTAATTAAGCAGTAGCTTCTGACATCTTGATGTTCAATAAGCAACAGCATAAACTTAACCATTTATATATTTCAATATTGTTATTTTATTATGTAAAGAAATAAGTTATCTAACAATTCATCTGAATGGGCTAGAATCCATTCATGATGTGTATAACATCATTGGTTAAAAGCGGTTTGTTTGAGATGTTAAATTTGGGTGATACAAAATCACATTTAGATGGAACAAATATGCAAAATGGGAAAGTAAATATATTCAATATGGAATGCATAAATGCATTGATTGCATTTGCATGAGATGGATGCATGGATTATTTTCTTCCATATTTGCTATTGAGTCATTTGTTGCCATTGTAATTTGCCTCCATAATTTATTACCATATGATGGTGATTTGATTGATGACTCACATACATTTCACTGGCTATATATTGAGGGGTAGACTTCTTAGTAAACCCATCCTGGCATGGAGCCAGTGATCCCCAATGGTATCTCTTCTTGTTATGCCTATTTGAGGTTATATGTAAACTCTTTTTGTGTAATCTCTTGTAATTCTCTCTATTATGTGAAATAAAATCTCTCTCTTTTGAACTGGACGTACACTATCTCGATGATAGTGGAACCAGTATAAATATTGTCTCTTTTCTTCTTTATAGTTATTTACTATTTCTTTGTAGTAATAGAATAATTGCTATCAGATTAGTTTGATGTACGATTGGCAAATCTAGATCCTGCTTATTGTTCTTCCGCAATGGCGCAATTTCCCCAACAAGTGGTATCAGAGCAAGGCGATTTGTTTTAAATTGTGCATCAATAATTTCTACAAAGGTTGTAGATTCAGTGGTGCTTATTCTATTACAATTTTGGGAGAAAAGGAAGACTTTGGTGGAGGAGATTATGTTGAGAGTGAAGAGCGTTCCAATCTGGGAACTTTGACGTGATAAAGAGTTTAGTGTGTTGAAGAGACCATTGGATTTGGAAATTATATCTGATGTAGCTGATTTTGGTGACGGATTTGACGCCGTTGAGGCTTATCAACTTATGATGCCGTCTTGGAGAGTTCAGTTCATAGAGCTGATTTTGGCGAATTTGTGCCATCGTCGATTTTGTGATGCCGTCTTAAAAGAGGAGCTACATGCAGATATGTGGAAGGAGAGAGAATTTTGTTGCATGCAGAGATTTGGATTTTGGCTCTGTTTTTTTTGAATTGGTGATTGAGAGAATTATTTTTTGCCTTGGCGGTGTTGAGATTACTTTGGTGTCTGCCTTCTTTTTTTATTTTGGATATTTGCAACATTTTGTTGACGGGCTGGGACGTAGTCTGAGCTCGTTAACAATTGTGTGATGGGGGGTGGCTTTGCTGGAACCCATTTGGTAAATATTCATTTTTGGTGTACCTCATTATGAGATTTTGATTGAAGGTGGAGTTCTTTTGAAGAGTTTTTTGATGTGAAGAGAATTTAATTCGAGATGGGGTGTTGCAGATATGTGATTTTGCATCAAGGTGGAGATGTTAAATTTGGGTGATACAAAATCACATTTAGATGGAACAAATATGCAAAATGGGAAAGTAAATATATTCAATATGGAATGCATAAATGCATTGATTGCATTTGCATGAGATGGATGCATGGATTATTTTCTTCCATATTTGCTATTGAGTCATTTGTTGCCATTGTAATTTGCCTCCATAATTTATTACCATATGATGGTGATTTGATTGATGACTCACATATATTTCACTGGCTATATATTGAGGGGTAGACTTCTTAGTAAACCCATCCTGGCATGGAGCCAGTGATCCCCAATGGTATCTCTTCTTGTTATGCCTATTTGAGGTTATATGTAAACTCTTTTTGTGTAATCTCTTGTAATTCTCTCTATTATGTGAAATAAAATCTCTCTCTTTTGAACTGGACGTACACTATCTCGATGATAGTGGAACCAGTATAAATATTGTCTCTTTTCTTCTTTATAGTTATTTACTATTTCTTTGTAGTAATAGAATAATTGCTATCAGATTAGTTTGATGTACGATTGGCAAATCTAGATCCTGCTTATTGTTCTTCCGCAATGGCGCAATTTCCCCAACATGAGACACATCACAGAATAGTTAGTGTTGTAGTCAACTTTTCTATGAGGACAAATATATCTAGTCATTGAGAATTTGTGTAGTTAATCTTAATTGTGGAATGGGACAAGTAGTAGAATAAACTTGCTTATTGCACCTTATGGATTGTTCTATACTTATCTTAGTTTTGTAGTTAATCTTAACTGTGGAACATGACAAGTAGCAAAATAAATTAGCAAACTATGCCAAGTACATTGATTAATTAGTAAAGAAGAAGCGATTCTGGTATTTTAGATCAAATTCCAATAGGCGTCTAACCTCTTTATATCCAGTGGTCAAAAGCAACACAGCGGTAGAGGACCACGGCATTGCATGTTGTGAAAATAACCCTACATTGATTGGCTTATTTACTGCTGCATTTCCAGCTGTCTACTTCCTGTTGCTGCATTGGACTAAACCACAATTTTAGCATGCGTCATCATTCCAGCACATAATTCTTTTCTAGCTATACTTTTAGTTATTGTTTTACTTGCTGATACATCTAGTGTTATGTTCTACAATACCAATAATTAGAGATATCAACAAGTAAAACAGTTGATGCGAACACATGCATAAACAATAGCATTAATCTTCCGTAGAACTTGTAAGTTAAACAAGACTAGTCTATGTTGCAATTATCAATTTGTCATCTATATTTTGAATATGCAGAAGGGAAGCTCCTTGTACTAGTGGGTCTTAGAAATGATGATCAATCCATTGGATATGAGTTCACTGCATGGTAACTTGAAATTAGAATAGAAGTCGTTCAAGTGGCTTCTACAGTGAACAAAGCATATGCATATTCTGAGGTCCTTTACAATCATAAGCAAAGGAACCATAATAGAAAGGATTTAAGGATAATACCTATCATGGAATCAAAAGTAATTAGAACTACTGTCATTAATGAATAACACAAAGTCAAAGTACATGTTTTTATAATATTTTGATTTGGGTTTTGTTCACACAAATATGTCGCGGTCTATCCATGCATGTGGCGAGGCTTCAATGAATACTGCTTACAAAAAGAAGTGGCCATTCTATCTCAGTGCATGAAATACTATCTTGAAAAAAATACAATAAAGGTATATAAGTTTACAAATGCATACATTATTTATGGAACCTCATTTAGTATATTTTTGACACTTCAGATGTAAGGACATCTTTTAAGAGGTTTATAAGGTTGGATGGGAGTTAAAGTTTGGAACTGCTGGAAAATAAGAAGCTATTAGCACGAACTCAATCTATTTTTGCATTTTAGTCATTTACTTCTCTACAAGTGCTTATTACTATTTATTTTTATTGTAGGTATGGACATAGGCTAATCAATGATGTATGTTCTTAAAAATAATGATGGCTATGTTTAGGCATGTAAGAATTACAATGGAGATGTGCAAAGTGATCAAGTATACATTTTGTTTTAAGACTATTTACACAGGAGCTCTTGTTTGATGGACTGCTTCTGTATCCAAATGATCAAGTATGAGTTGTGACTTAATTACTCCACATTTTGGATCCTTTGGTCCAGTGACATCATGATTGATAAGTTCACTAAGGCCTATGTTTCAATTTTTTTTTTTTTTTTTTTTTTTGTGTTCGTATTTTCCACAAAACAATGAGATAGTACTTTAGTAAAGATCTCAAATTATGTGCTTTTTGAATGCACTAAGTTGAAATAAATTTCAACTTTTGGCATCAACTTATGTGGTAGAAAAGTTAAATTATGAATCTAGTTAAACTGACAAACTATTTGATACATTATACTATCAAATTAATAAAATTATTTGATCGTATGAAAACTTTTTAAGCAATGATGTTTAACTTTTTGTAAATGGAAATGATTACATTTTTCTATGGATAATAACAAAAAGATAATATAGCTTGGTGGGAGTATCCACATGCTATGATTGCAAGGAGGAAACTGTTAGTTGGGAAATGGGAAATGCATAAAGTTTCCAATAATTTATGTTCGAGATTGGGGGTTCAACTTGGGTTGTAATTACTTTGGATGTTTTTCCTTAAATAAAATTAGGTGATGATTTCGGACATGTACGAAATATTGAGTATGCATACAAAGGAGTTTCGGTGATAGCTTCTGTATATGTATGAGACTGATCAAAATAAACAAGTGAACAAAATTTCATTTATAAATTTGTAATATGGTTAGAGTGACAAAAAAATATTTCATCACGTAAAATTTATCCATGTATAATTAATAGGCTTATTATTATCCATGATTTTTTCGGCTAAAGAAAGTGGTTGCAATTATTGAAAGGACCTTTCATTGTTTGATTTGGATATGTTTAATTTCCTTCATTCATGGTCAAACAAATAAAAACTAATGGTGTTTTTCTATTTTAGTTATCAGTGCCATAGTAAATAAACAGAGTATACTTTGCATTGCCTGATTTTTATAGTCCATATTTTCAAACATTCAGGCTTATTCTGTCTTAGCAATTAATGCACTTTAACCTAGTTGAAGGTTTTTGCTCAGTATATATCACCCCAGTATATTAATTTTCAAATCAACCAAGGGGAAACAAGCTAAAACTAGAAAAAATGAAGGCAAGACCTGTTCAAAGAAGTAATAATACAGAAACAGGAAAAAACAATGTAAAGAAATAAATTTTAATGCAATAATTAGTGTAAAAGGAAATGTTGTTGCGTTAAAAGAAAATAAAGTGCTAGAAATATCTTTAGTAATCAATAAAATATATATGAATGAGCTACGTTATTGGGTCCAGTTCCACTGGACATTAACTTAAAAAGGCATCAACCTCAAATAATGGTTTTATTAGCTAAATTTAAACATCTCTATTATTGGTATTTTATTTGAAAACGCAAATTTTTGGTCGAACCACGAACTTTCAAAATTACTCTTGGATTTCTTTATCTTTATATGTTGTCAAAAAATGATTTAGCAAATAATTTTTTTCTAGTGATTCAAATGACTTTTTTTACAAATATTAACAAACTTTGATATCACTTAAAAATTTGATCTAACAAATAAAAATTCTTTATGTCCTTCTGTATAAATTAAGAACGCAAATTAAAAAAAATGAAAGTAGTAAAAAGTTAGATATAGCAATTAAGAATTTATAAATAAAAATTCAAACTAACTTTACATAATTTCAACGTAAAAATGTAACTAAAAATTCATGCAAGTCATTTTCAATTCAATGTATAAAACATTTACAGTTTATAAAAGTATATTTCATGCATAGAGCATGTGTTAAAATCACATGTAGAGAAGTACTATAATGCTCGTACCATTTAATGCATTCAAATCTTAAATTTAAACAGGGACATTTCAAGCATTAATTTCATTGATGTCTTTAATTTATACGATAATGGTTTCAGAAGTTTGCATGAATTAAGTCATATCACATTAAAGCCTCAATTAAAGTTAGCAAACCACATTTAAAAAACATTTGAACATAACAAAGATGGAGGCCTGCAGTACGGATTGCCGACTGTTTGAATAGGAGGGATAACAGTAGGAGGTCAAAGGAAACATGAGATACTTTGGTGGAGAAAAAGAGTTTAAAGGCTGTTGGAGTCCTTATTTCTAGGGAAATAGAGTAAATAGATGAGAAAGGATTTGATGAAAAGAAAGCTGATGAGAAAGTTGTTAAAAACGACTTCATATATGTAAACAACGTTTGGATTCCAAACAGCAATTGCAGCCTTCAGAGGTGAGAAAATTAGACTTGGAAATTATAGTATAGGATAGATTCTTAATATTTAAATAGGGAATTCATGGTTTCATACAGTACAAATACAAACACAAAAGACGTTGCTCATTTATGCAGTTTCAGGTTTCATCATTTTGAATGTATTTATCTGATGGAAACAAGGATATAAAATATAGTGACATCTAAATTAAACAAGGATATAAATCAAGTGTTTGGTGATTGAGTGAATTTGGAGATCTTAATTAATCAAATAAAGTTTATTCTTTATGTGGAAATAGTTTTTCACCTTCCAGCATGCATGTAAGTATTTGCTCTATAAAAGGTTGTTGAAATATGTTTTTATGGCATTTAACAATAATTGTATATTTTGTAATGCAACTACTCAATATACATTTGTAGTGGAATATAAAAGGTTAACATTTATTCTCTGTTCTGTTCAACAAACTTTGATGATGCAAAGATGAATAGTTACACTATTATTTTTTGTTCTGTTCAACAAGATTCATGTGCTTTTTTTTCTTCAAAATAGTGACTTTAGCTAACATCCTATGAATGTTTATGCAAGTTCAAAAGTGTGACGCATGGTAAAAGGAGAAACATATGCTGGTTCGAGAAAGAAACAGTTAGCTTTTTTTACATTTATAAATTCTATTTCCTAGCATTCTTCTTTCCATGTGTGTGTATATATATACTATAATAATTTAAATTAATGTTATTTATCTATAACAAGATAGACTCTTGGATTTTCAGATGATGAAAGTGGTTGGATTCAGTCCCAAGGGTTGGAGCTTCCAAAAGGCCTAGACCCTTGGATTTCAGTTATTGAGGGTTACTGGCATTGGTAATGGCTATCCCCTTAACTATTTCATTTATAACATATTTCATGCATTTATCACCTCTAGTTAATAATTCTTGCATTCAATAATGGGTCTCAATGCTTTAGCGTAAAATCTGAAGCTTACTTCAATGTACAAAACTAAAGCTTTTCGAGTTCTTCAGTGTAAAAACTGAAGCATTTTAGTTTGTGGGTCGCAATGCTTTAGTGTAAAATATGAAGCTTGCTTTAGTGTAAAACACTAAAGCACTTAACTGAAGCACTTCAGGTTCTTCATTGTAAAACTAAGCCACTACAACAAAAATAGTCTTTTGCAACTGCCAAAAACAGTTGTAATAGACCTATTACAACAGGCGTCCGTCAGTCTTTATATCCACAGTTAAGAATATTTTACAACTCTTTTAGACAGCTGTAAAGATCTCATTTGCAATTGCTAATAGGAGTTATAAAAGAGTTATTCACAACAGCCAACAGCTGTTGTTATAAATCCCTTGCGACTATCATATTTTATAGTTATTTTTGACTATTGCAAAATAAATTCAAAAATAAAAAATAATTAATTGTAGCTTATGTATTATAACACAAATTTTAGAAGTATTTAACAATTCAAGGGATAAAATAAATACTATCACAAAACTAACAAAAAAAATGCATTTCAAATCAAGCAAATGATATTCATAAATTTCAAACGTACATTAAAAGCACTTGATGAAGTTACATATACAAAATTATAAGTAATGCAACGCATAATTCACAAATGCACTTTGTTCGAATGAACTTCACATGTGCTGGACCTCTATCACCGATTCCAGAAAATCTAGCATGCTGCCTAACTCCAGAAGTTTCACAAGCCATCATTATTTCGCCATTATCTTCCTTGGCACCACATGCAAAATCAACGGTTCAGGTTTCCAACCCTCTTCCATTTTGAAAAGCACTAGTCTGTATTCATCATCAAAGCATCCTCCTTATATTTTTCCCTCACGTTCTCTAAGTACTTACCAGCTAAAAGATTTTCGACATTGTCCCTGTTCACACCATAATCAAGGAACAATAATTTATCAATAAAACAAAGGTAAACTTCGTTCTCAGGTATATAAAACAATATAATAATTTCTCATTCTAGGATCTTACATTAATTTATAGAACAAAAATATTATAATACAATCCGAAAATAATATAATCTGAAAATATATTACCTTCCAAATGAAAATAATCACCAAGAACCTTTAAGCTCATTCAACATTTGATCCACATACTGCTCCTACCACCCTCATGCTCCATCAAACTGTACAGCCCCAGTCATCACGTTCCAAATCACAACAGTCACAAGTCTAGCATCGAACCCCTCTACAGCTCCATCTTCGAATAACACCATCATCGCCTACCAGTTCACTGACATAAACCGCAACTCGTCACCAGCAATAACCAGCCCAAAACCGCAACGCGTAGATCTGTCTCACAACTCGCGCCAGTAATACCCGAACCACCCGTTATCTCAAATCCTACCTCTGATTATAGTACTAAAGTACTAATTTATTTTGTGATGGAAAAAAAGAATTAGCTGATGGGGAGAGAAGACAATAGGCGGCGCGGCTAGGGTTTTAATTTAAGAATACGAGATGTAGTTTGTTGTGGAAAGAAATAAAGGCGGTGGTAGAAAAATAGGCCAAAATTTTTAATTTTGGAGCCAAAATTTTGGTATGGAGCCAAAATGTAACTTCTGGATGAATAAGAAATGAATGCTTTAGATCGGTCTTTCACGTTTGCGTCCTATTCAACCTGCTAGTGCTGGGGTCTACCGTTTTGCTCTACTTAACATGCCAAAATGATGATTTAGCATACACGATCGAATGCCCTAACGTTATATTGATGATCTGATGATAACTTGGTTTATTGTTCATTATTAACAACGTTTACTTGAAAATAGTGATAAAAATAAAAATACTAGCCATAAATAAATGCTTGCAAGGGTAAAAATTAATTAGTTGTTGGACAACATCCTAAAACAAACATTAGACAAAAATATTTTTATTACAATAGGAATAAAAACATAGTAATTAAAAATACGTTTATTTATTAAGTATTTATCAAAATCATCTGATGTCAAAAATTAAACAGATTTATTTGTTATTATGTGTAAACTGAATAATAAGTATGGTTTAATAATTATAAATGACTAGCTGTTTTCTTCTTAATTATAGATAAATTAAAAATTCTTCTTAACTATTGTTGACTATTTATCAGCTAAAAACTATTAATTATTAATCTTTTACTAGTTATTAATAAATAATAATTAAAATTAATAAATAATACCAAATGTCACATCATAATAATTTAGTTTTGTTGTTAATTATTAAGTACTAGTCTTGATGACATAATTAGTAATAATTAAACGTAAGTTGGTAATAATAAATTATTAATAATTGTAAATTATTTTTTTATAAATACTACTTCTTAATTATTGAAAATAATTTATCAGTTAATAATCATTAATTATTAATCCTAATTATTGATATTAATCTACATTATTAAACATGTTTAAATAATTTAAAATTGTTAATCATTATTTATGAATTGTCATAAAAAATTATTAAATAGTATAGTAAGTTGACATTATTATTAGAAATTTTTAATTAATTATACTAAGCTAAAAATTGGAAAAAAAGAATTGTAACATACATCTATTTCAATTAGAAAAAAAGAGATGTAATTGACATCAGTTACAAGCAGTCAAAAAACGGGTGGTAAAATCACACATCTTTTATTACTGACAAAAAGTGTTGTAATAGGTATCTATTACAACTAGCAAAAAAGAAAGGTTGTCAAAAATAGATATCTTTACAATTGACAATACATCTATTACAACTGACTAAAAGAAGAGTTATCGAAAATAAGTATCTATTACAATAGGCCAAAAAAAATAGTTGTAATAGGCATATATTACAACTGGCAAAATAAAAGAGTTGTTGAAAACTAACCTATTACAACTTTTTTGTATAAAAAATTTGTAAAAAACCTTTATTATAACTGCCATTTTATGACAAATGTAAAATAACAGTTGTAGTAGGGTCTTTTTGTTGTAGTGAGCCTGCCTTGGTTTGATAAAGCTGAGCCCGACTTAGTTTAATAAAACTGGGCAATGCTCAGTTTGAAAAACAGAACGTGGCTCAGTTATTAAAACTGAGTCATCTCAATTACATAAAATTGAGCTTTGCTTAGTTTTATAGAACCGGGTAGGCTCAGTTTTTAAACCTTAGCCTGGCTTAATTTGATAAAACTGAGCTTGGATCTGTTTTGAAAACTAGGTTCGACTCTATTTCAAAACTGTGCTACCTTGACAACCCTAGCTCGGTTTTAGAACTGAATCCGGCTAGTATTTTTTCATTCTGTGCTTTTTTAAAACTATTCTGACTTCTAATTTGAGCATTGTTTTTTGTTCATACAAATTATACATACGTCGTATATTGGTAGCTCGAGTGGTATGTTTTTTTCTCCTTTTTTGTTTCATCGCATATCTGCTATTTATTTTTACCAGCACAAGAGAACAAAATGTTGTGGTAAACAGTGCAGACTATTTACATATGACCATTAAATGATGTACGGGGATAATCTGATAATCATTTTTGCAGCGTAATTTATATTATGCTGGCACCCTGGATTTATTTTTATTTTTATCAGCAACTGTGGCATTGTTAGCAGTAGGATTGTTGTATTGGAAACAGGCTGTACATAAGAAAACTACATCGGTGTTATGCTTTGCTTTTGTGAAAAATAAAGGTAAATTAGACTTCAGTAAGATCTTAGAAGCCATCAAGTTATTATAATATAACAGTACAAACTATATCGCTTTTACCCTTACCATAGCAGTAATATTTGCATTCAAACCTGTTCTCCAATTCACTTATTGCGGAAATGACTCAATTATTCTTAAGGCTTCTAAGTTACAAGCCCTAGTGCATATTGTAAGCAAGCTTTTTTCTTCTTCTCAAGATCACTTATAACCAAAATGAATTATTTTGTTTGTAGGCCAACTTCAATGACAAATTTGATTATCGGCACTTGCACATCATAGCATGGTGATCAAAGCGAGAACAAAATGGTAATATTTTCTTCATCTGTATTATTTGATCTCAGCTTATATTTGCGCAGCATGTTCACACTAGCCATCTTATGATTTTGGATATTTTGAACCAGCATGCATATGAGCTGTAATCCCAACAAACCAACTATAAACTGAGTGCATTGCTCTTTGCTCAGTTATAAACTGAGCAGTAAGCTCAGATTATAGATAATATCCATAACAAAAAATTGCCTTATCCTTTATTAATTTATGCGATACATATTAATTTAAATGATGCAAATTGTGCTTAATAATTTATATATATGAACCCATTTAGTTAACTTTTTCACTTGTAAATAAAATAGCCTTTACCTTATCTGACAAGCAGTAAAAGTGACTACTGTTTCTGATGTTAATTTATTTTCTTCTTCAGTGGTGTTAATTGTTGATGTTGTAGGTTAAAGAAAGTGAACTTGCTGATGTGGCAGCTGTCTGTGCTGGAAATAGCTATGAAACCGGGAACATGGCAGCTGCTCCCCTCCATAAAATGTACTCAATAGTTGTAAATACCTTAAGTTAGATGTGAGCTTCTTAATTGTCCAGTTGTAGGCTTCTTTGTTTGTTTATATGTTGTGATACTTCGAGCTATGTTGTGATACTTCTAAATTACTAAGTATTTTGGTGATTGTTATTTTTGGCAAATGGTTGTACGATGAAATTTGATATTTGATTGATAAAATTAAATTTTTCTCTAAATGAATTGTTATATGCCGCTATATATGTTTTCAGGCTATAAAATTGTTACATGCTGCTATATGTGTTCAGTGATACGTTGATGTAAATTGTGATTGTTAATATCTGTAAATTCAATAACAGTTATAAGTGTTACAGGTTTCCAATTTGTAATGGTTATAAGCGTTACAATTTTCATATTCATCACGGTAATAAGCGTTAGGGAACTTATCTTTGTAATGGTTATAAATGTTACAAATTATATGGTTTATAACGGTTATAACCGTAATATCATCCTTAACGAAAAATTACGCACGTTGGGATAACGGCTATAACCGTGACAAAGTTAATTTGTCACACTTATAAGTGTTGCAATTACCCTTTTCTGGTGTTGTGATGCAAATATGATTTTCATTATGAAAAGAGCAATATAAAAATATAATTTTTATACATGAAGTGATAATATAAAAATGTGATTTTTATATAGGTAGTGTATACGGACGACGAAAGTGACAAAAGGCGAGCACGACAAAGATTTCCTACTTATGAAGAGTCGCGGTGTTTGGTTAAGCTTATCGGTGAGAACTTCTCACTTTAATTCTTGTTTACTAGTTAAAATTATATATTAGGATGCAGTCGGTGCTTAGCAGCACCCGACACCCGTTGTCCACAGACCATGGACGACTTGTTTGATTTTGTAGTGTAGTGAAAATTGATTGTAATGTGGAATGAATGGAAATATATTCATGTGTTGAAATAAATTATTTATCGTTAAAAATATAAATTTAACGTGAATGTGAATAAATAAATATTCATTTACAAATCGAACGATTTGTTTATGTACACCCATTTGAAGGATATTGATTGAGACGATAAATTTTACACATCGCCCAACTGCACAAATAATATTCAGTATTTGTTGATTTGAAACCCCACACGGGTGTTGGGATGATATTTAGCGTACACTAATCCCAATTATTTAGTTGTATGTCAATCAATAGGTTGACAGACAATTGTGTGGTGCACTTTGGATGATGGTTGATTATTTATCATTGCTATTATATACATGTGTTGTATAGAATGCATATAAATAACATTATATGGTAATTGATTGGGTCTCATTCCAATTTAGAAAATAAATTATATTCATGTGTTGAATAAACAAAATAGTCATGTGTTGACGATACTCATGTGTTGAGAATATTCATGTGTTGAAAGAAATATATATTCATGTGTTGAAGAAAATATTCTTTTGTTGAATTGAATAACGAAGTTATTCAAATATATAAAGCCGTGTTGATTAGATATGCGCCATTTTGACGCGAACGATATTTATATCGATTATATTCGTTTTTATAATGAATATAGAAAATGAAGTAATTTCAAAATCTAATATTTTGAAAATATTATCATTTATATATTGATGATATGGAATATTCATTTTTGATTTAAAATTGAATATGAAGTTGAAATTGTTTTGAAAACGAATTTAAAACGATTTATAAAATATGTTTAGAATTGAAATCGACGAAATATATATATTATATATACTAAATGGCCTGAATAGAACGCGCCACGGCTGTTCGCGAATTTCGACCATTGACTTCGAATTGACGTTACGGAAGATCCGACCGTCGGATTCTCCTGAAACCGGAATCGTTGGGTTCGTATCGAAAAGAGCTTTCCAATGAATATTAGAAATTTGGAATCTAACAGTTGGATTTGGAATTACGTCCAAATCAAATTTGGAAAAGGTCGCTGTAAGTGCAGTTCGACGACTGTCATTGGAAATCGACTGTACAGGCCTTGATAAAATTATTAAAAATATCAATAATTTGTGTAAAATCATAGTAAATGGTTTTGAAAGAACTGGGATGAAAAATCCCATATTTAAAAAGGATAAAAATATATTTTTATCGAAATGAACTAGTTATGAACTAGAATTATAATCCAATATTTTTGAATAAATAAATTGGATTTGAAGTGGTTTTAAAAATAATCAGAATTTCCAATATACGAATTGGAATGGATTTGAATCGAAATTATCTTCGGAATATTTCGATGTTGGATTTCGTGATTGTACAAATATGGTTGTGGAAATTTGAAAGATATATTTATATCGTTATTTCCAATACGATGTTTGTTGGTTTCAGAACTTGATATTGAATATAAGCCGATATATTTTCTATTCAGAGCCTTGTATTTAATACCAAATGGGATTTTGGGTTCGTCGTGAATGGTGTCTTAAATAACACTATTCTTGGACCCAGTTTAGAAAAGAATAAATCTTTTAATTAAGATTTAGTGAAATTGTCCAGTTAATTAGTATTTAATTGGAATTGAATTTAAATTGGTTTTGGGGTTTATCGTGAGTGGTGTTTTGAATAACACATGTTCTTTAACCCGATTAACAATGGAATGTGATTTTGGGTTTATCGTGAACCGTGTTTTAGATGGCATTGGTTCTTTAACCCAGTTAAAGACAGGATATGGATTTTTGGGAAGATTAAACTAAGTGGAGTTTTAATGAATCTTTAATTAGATTAAAGTGATCGAGAATGGAGTATCACCAGTTTTGCTCCAAAGCGATAGTTAAATCTTTAATTAGATTTGAACGTGAAATGGTAATTAATATTTACCGATAACACCGTGGTGTTAGATATGGAGTATTACCAGTTTTGCTCCATGGGATGAATAGGTTGTGTAACGACCCAAAGTTTTCGGCCCCGAAAATCGACATAAATACCCTTACCGTAACTCATGTCGATCCTCCAAGCACCGAAAAACTGGATAGTTTAAGAAAGAATTTAGAGGGTGAGATAAGAAAGAAAGAATGTTAGAATAGAAGAAAGAAGAAGAACACATCAGAATCTCACAGCGAAACAAATGAAATATAATATCAAATCTCTTTATACAAAAACTGTATATACATACCAATCATCAGAGTACACATATGTCAAACACAGCGGAAATAACTTTATAACTAGCGGTGAAGCCTCCTGCTTCCAGCTCCTGAAATTCCAGCGAACACTACACCAAACAACCCATTTCGTCACACTTTCCCGACCTTATGTAGTAACAGTTATATCCATTATTAATTAATCACATTTATTACTGTTATAACAGGTCATAATGCTTATAACCGTTACAACGGTTGGTATTACTGTAAATAAATTTAAGTTATGTGGATAATATAGGAACTTTACTTTATTCTCATTATGTTAACGCAACTACACTTTTTTTGGTCCATTTTTACAAAATTTTCCCAAAACTTTCAAAGCCGCCTACTAGGGTTTTTTCTCCTCTTCATTTTGCAGCCGCCAATGTTTAATTTGTGATCGGCTTATCCTTGGTCTTCGTCGGTCAGTCTTCTCCTCGTCTATTCAGTTGCTTAGGTAACTTATGTATGGTTGAATCTTTTCTTTGATGGTTTTGTGAATAATTGCAGCAGCACGAACGTTGTTTGATAGGTACACTAAAATTCCATTTCTTGCATTATTAAAAATGAGGCTGGCCCTATTGTAGTAGTTTTTGGATAAATACTTTCCCCTTTTAATGAATATCGATTTGTTAAAGGTTTGAAATTTTGGTTGCTGGTGAAATTTGTAAGATAATTTATGATTTTTCTGAATTTTATTAGTGTAGACTTTGCCTTTCTTATTTGGGTTACTAAGATAGTTGATTTAACAAACACAGGTAAAAGTAATTGAAAACCAAGTAAACGTAATTGAATTTCTAAGTATGTTTTGTAAGCTAATTAAATTGTGTTTTGAGTTTAGTGCAGTGCCACAACACGAGGCTTCTCCTTAATCAACTATGTTGCTGAATCATACATTTTTATTTATGCACACTAAGGGCTTTGGCCTCCAGTCACATGTGCCAGGTGGCATACATCTGTCAGTTGAGTATTTTAATGTGTATTGGAACACCGATATTAGATCATGTTTGAGAACTATATAACACTGTATGATATAGTTGCACGGAATATTTGCTTTCTTTTTAAGATAGAGCCTGCACATTTTTGGGGCATTAGTGTTCTATGTATTTCGTACTTCTGAGCCTTAGCATTGATTCCCCGTATTCACTATGAATTTACATAATTGTACCTTCAAGTAATATCTGTACCTATTAAGCATGTAAATGATAAATTTAGTTGGAAATTTTAGTATGTATAACAAGCTTTTATTCAAATGCGCAGAATGTTTGAATCAGGAAATGTTTATCTTGACGATTCAAAGATTTCTAGTGCACCAGAGTTGAAGGAAAAGCCTGATGGATGGAGACAACAACAAAGGATAAAGGCGGAAATATTGGGTAATTATCACAAAAGGAGGAGGATATTCTCCTGCAAAAGTTTGAACGAAGAATTGCTTTCAGCAAATTCCAGGTATCTCTATGCCGATAATTTTGGCACTAATAAATGAATGTTTGCCACATTTTTTTCCATCATACTTGCGTAATCACACAAATTAGCTTGTTGCCTTCATAACAATTCTCGGTAAACTGAATTCCAGATTGCAAGCTTCATAAAATTACACATATTTAATCATAGAAGACCAATAGATGGATGAAAGTACATGGTAGAAGAGTTGGGTTCCAATGCTCGGAAAGGGGAACGAAGCGTCGAGAAGCTACAGAGTCTTTTCGATTCTTCTACTCAACCCTTCACACAAGAAATGCAGCCATATGCAGTTCCTTCTAACCTATCATCTCATAAAGGAAGATAACTAAAGTAAGAGTCACCTGGTTGTCTATTTACTTGTGCTGAATAGTTATAGCATGTTGTTTTGTTTTTAATGTTAGATAACAGTATCCGGACATCTGGTTATGTTATAATTACGTAATATCATGGTTGTTTTCTTGATTATTTGTTACTGTGTAAAACATAACATATTCAAAGTTTAAGTGAAGTTGCCATTGAGGAAATAATGCAAAGCCTATCCGAGAACTCAATACTCAGCCTTCAAACTGCACTTGTCAGATTTGAAGGATAATCTGCTTGAATAACGATTTCACTTCAGCAACCGCTGGGATAACCAATACAATTAAGGCTATATTTAATGAGTTGGATAAGGTTTCAGGAAGTTAAAACCGAGCATTGCTCGGTTTTACTTGAAACCGAGCGATTTCGGTTTCAGTTTCCTAAAACCAAGTCGCTCGGTTTCGGTTTCCTGAAACCAGGAGATTTCGGTTTCCTGAAACCAGGAGATTTCGGTTTCCCAAAAGCAAGTTAATAAATTCAACTGTAAAGGCCAACTTTAAAGTCAATTTTACTTGATCAGGGGAAAAAAGTCAGTCCATACTATACATTTGGAAGATCTTAAATCTCGGATTTCGATCAAATCACATCTTGAAGACTTTAGGGATTCAATCTCGTATCAATCAAAATCTCGAACAAGATGAATGCACCTCCGACGCTTTATCTTGAGTCCTAATGTTAATCTCAGGGAAGTCTCAAAATATATATGTTTGATATTGATTTGGAAACAACTTGATTTAAAATACTAATTACTAAAAGCTAATTTAACTTGAGGAGTCCCTTATGAACGACTTATAGTGTTCGTATAGGGTTGTTGGGATCAAATCTCATCGACGTCAATTAACATGTTTAAAGAAAAACTTGATTTGCAATGATGATATATTTGTCATTAGCAGCTCGAAAGACATCCACATTATGTGATGTAAGTGAATAATAAGTTTTTATGAACATAACATATATCACAATGATGAATACAAGTAGCATATGAGAAGGCAATTCGAATTGGAAACTCATGTAAAGCTAATAATATGAAATTCGAAAATCACCTATATTGCAAGAGTTGTTTCACCTGCATAAATTTTTGACAAGCTTGGAATATCATTATCCCATAGAAACCTAGTGCTTGTTTTTCATTTTAAGTTTTTAATCATTAAATTTTCTTGTAAAGATGAGACATTTGAATGAAAATTTAATCATCTTTGTTTTTGAAACTGTATATGCATATGACTGATGAAAACTATTAGTGAATGATTAATAAGACTTTTTCATCTTAATTTCCGAAACTTTAACAAGGAATCTACATACAAATGCATATACACCTATTAAATTCATGCTAGTAAAGATATTATTAAATTCATGTTGGTGGATCAAACTCTCTGGGAACTTGGTGAGTTCAAGAAGTATAACTCCCTTGTCCTGATGCCTTTATTATAATTTTACATGAAGCATACTATGAATATAATATATAATAAGAACATAATATACAATGCTTTCAATAACTTGATTTATGGGTGATGAAGCTTTTATTCTACATAAATTTGGTTATTGTATTTGTACAAATTCATGTACTTTCATAATCTTAGGTGGTAACTGATTGGCAACCTAGTTTAAAAGGTTTTGCAGTTGTATATAAAGTGGAAAACATGATAGTGGAGAGGTTGTTCACAACATATATATATATATATTTCTTCGAAGTTCTTCTGATAACAACCTTCTTAGCTGAAACTTGAGAGGCAGACCAGTTTCATAGGGTGTGTTATCTTCCTAGTAATCTTTATACACACAGGTATTTTTAGAAACTTTTCTCTTCAGACCAAACATTAGTCGTTTATGCATATTCATATGGCAAATTGTAGATATCCTCTTCTTTTGTTCACATTTTTCTAGGTTACGAATTTGAAGGGAAAAATGTTGGCTATGTGCATGATATATACCATCGTATTATGTTCGAACTTCAGTGTTTCCTGCACCGCTGCATGGTTCGTCATTATTGTTAAACATCATTTTTTGCAGGGGATATAATGAAGCCACAAGGGAGATTGAACAACAAATTCAAAGTAGTGGAAAACTTACATTTGATGACATAGTTGTTGCATGTGGCAGGTTAGTTGGTCATAAAATATCATATTTATTTCGCATAATTACACATACGTGTATACACCCATACACATATCTATGGTACTCTGTTAACTTGCAATGTCATTTTTTTCAACAAGATATTTTCTTCTGGGCCTTTTGGGGACAATCCCTAGAGCAACATTCTAGAAACCTTACCACCTGAGCTATGGAGACCTTGACTATTAGCTAGAAGTCCATGAGACTTTAACTTGATTTGAATTATTTAAAAAACCAATGGATGTTCATAAAAATGGTTAGCATTAACGTTTTTTCAAAAAGAATTTTAAATGAACGAGTTCATTGATATCAACTTGAAAGAACTTGCTTTCCTGTTGTGGTTGTCCTTTTAGATAGTATGCAAGCTATATCTCAATAAAATCGTACAAAATTTATATACTAATCTTCTGGTCTTGATGTGAATCTCTAGCTTTACCCCAAAGTGGGTACAAAAATAATTATACATATAATTTTTTATATGGTTTTTATAAAAATATGTATAAACATAAACTATTTTACTCAACCCACTGTCAAAAATGAAGAAAAAGAAGAAGAAGAATAATAATGTGCAGACTACAATGCACATGTATCATGTTGTTCTGGCTTCCAATCACTCAATGTTTCATTTATTTCTTGAACATGATGTTTCATTTATTTCTTGAACATGAATGATCCACCCCATCAAATAGAATCTAGTTTACTACTCAGCAATGCTTTTGTAACCCCCCTTCTCGAGTTTGTTTGCTAGATAAGAATCACCTGTCCTTATGATGCTACCATTCTCCATTATATGGACGTAGGAAGGTTTGATGAAATCCAAAAGCCGTTGATAATGAGTGATCATTAGTATGGAATTATTAGGAGTCAAAAGCGATTTTACTGCTTTTGCAACATCTTGAAGTGCATCAACATCTAATCCAGATTCAATTTTATCCAAAATAACTAAATCTGCTCCCAAAACTGCAAGCTGCAATATTTCGTTTTGCTTCTTTTCATTGCCACTGAACCCTTCATTTACGTTTATGTTTAGAAACTTAGCATTCATTCAAAGCAGTTACTTTTTGCGTTCAACTCAGCAAAAAACTCAATAGGAGAAAGCTCAGGCTTTCCACGTTTTGTTCTTTTAGCATTGACTGCCATAAGCAGGAAGTCCATATTACTCACACCTGGTATCTCTACTGGGGACTGAAAGCTCATAAATAAACCAGCATGGAATCTCTTTTCTGGTTCCATATCAAGTAAATTTCCTCTTAAAAATACAATTCCTTCTGTTACTTCATAATCTGGATGACCAACAAGAACCTTTGAAAAAGTGCTCTTGCCTGATCCATTTTTGCCCATGATCGCATGAACCTCTCCCTCATGAATAGCGAGACTGACTGCTCGCAAGATCTCCTTCCTGGATTCAGAAATCACAGCCTTCATATTATTCACCTCTAGAAGAAAAATCAGAGATTCAAAGCCAGTGGAGGAGGACGCGTCGGCGGTGAGCGTGGTGGCCTTGATAGAGAGGGAGAATCTAGGGCACATAAAAGGAAGTCTAGTTGGTTTGGGGCTTTGAGGAAAGAGGGTAAACTGAAACTGCTTTGAGGGGTTTGATGTGAATTTTAAAGGAAACGCCATGGTTTTGTCAGGATTGGATGGTGGATATTATACAGGTTGGTCAACTTCCTTGGTAATCTTATAGTGGAGGAACAATCGCAGGCCTCTCTTTAGGCTTGGCGCTAAGTAGCTTGAAGGCAAAAGTAGGTCATACGCATTTCCATGTTTTGTGATATCGGACAAAATTTATTTTTACCTTATTAATGTTTTTTTTAAAATATAATTAGGTACATGCGTTCTTTGTTTGTGATAGTCGTGATTACTTCTACAACTTTGTTCAAGCCTTGTTGATGGACTTCAGGCTGGTGTAGATGCTCATGGTATTGTCGACACAATAGATGTGAGTAGAATACAGGCTAATTGTTTCTTTTTTGGCCTTTTATTCATATAGAATTTCCCAGTATTAAATTTAATTATACTACCATGAGATTCACGTATGCACGTGATGGAAGATGGAAATGTTAGAATGAATATTTATGAAACTTTGGCGATAGTTGATAGTGCAATAGTAAAATATATGGTGCTTTGTCTGCATGTACATCATGTGGATTTCGAATGTGATCCTTGCTAGATGTATGCATCTTTTAGCTTTTAAAGCTATTTTCACATATTAGTCAGTAGTTGGTGTTATGTTTATTGGTGCATTTTTATTTAGTCTATAGTTTGTGTTTTTAGTGGAGTTTATCGATGCATTAAGTAACGCATAAAGAGAGTAACAAAAGCTTCAGTCAATTGTTATAGGAACAATGAGTTTGCTATTAGAACTAAACGTGATCCGAGTTGTAACTAACATTGGAAGAAGTCTTTTCTTGTTTTCTGCTCAACTGTGTTACTTCATAATATATTATTATAATTTGTGTTAGAAGGGGGTAATATGCATTGTTTCACATCTTGACTCATATTATTATATTTATTGAATATTGTAGGCTTTGGTTGAACTAGCGGAAGCGAGACAAAGATCAAAAGCTAGCGTGAAACTCAAAGTTTAGATATTTGGAGAAAGATCAAAAGTTGGCGATGGTTGGTTTGTAATTTGACCTATTTATCGTTTGCATTTTGTGCAATGGTTTTATGTTAAACTGTGATATTTCGACGTTATTTGATATTTGTTGTGGATGATGAATGGTTGTATGTTAAATTGTAATAGTTTGATGTTTGTCGAAATGGTATTTGTATAATAATTTGATGTTTGCCGAAATGGTATTTGTATTAGGATATTGTATTTGCTTTTAGATATTGTTATATTATATGTTGTATATTCCTATTGGTTTATGGTTTATGAAACTAGCTGGAGCATATTATGATTGTTACTTGTTTAAAAGGATTACCTACTATAGGCTTGGTGCAATATTCAAGTTTGTAACAGTTATTACTGTTATTAAATTTATTGTATTAAACAGTCAGTTTTACATACTAACAGTAATAACTATTACATATTCCATATTTGTCACAGTAATTAACGTTACAAAAGGATTTATTATAACGGTTATAACTGTGACAGAATCATATTTTTGTAACGGTTATAACTGTTGCAGTACACACACTTTACAACGGTTATAACCGTTACAATATTCGTGACAACACTTTGTCACGTATGTTGTAGTAACGGTTATAACTGTTACAAATTATATTTGTAATGGTAATAACTGTTAGAAATACCCTTTTTTGGTGTTGTGTAATAAGTAAATGATGTCTCTAATCCTTTTATTTTTTGTAGTGGCTGGTCCCCAGAGATTAATAACAATTAAGTTTAGTGGTTTTGCATATGCAGATGTCGAATTAGTAAATGGCAGTTTGTGGCTTTTACCCATTTAGCAATAAGTGCATAAGTATAGTAAAGACATATCATCACATTTGATTTTATTTTCTATAAGAACTTGTTTAGTAACACTGCACTAGGATGACCTAGTTTGTTGTGTCATATATCAGAATCATTAATTCCTTTTTTAGAATTATTTTCACTGAAATTACAATTTAGTATCTTTCTTCCATTATTGTTACACATGATTTGATTGAACTTGTACAATCCCTTGTCTTCACTGCTCTGTAACAATAATTTTCTAATCAGTATGTCCCTAATTAAGCTGTACTCAGGATAAAACTTAAGATATACTTGATTATCTTAAGCGAATTGAGACATAGTTAGAAGATTTTTCTTGGTATTAGGTATCCTTATTAAGTTTTTCGAATGTAAATGTTTATTTTCATTTAAAGTACCACAACCAGTATGAGTAATGCAAATTGACTTACCATTTCCCATGCAAATTTATCAATTTACCTCTGTACTCCTTGCAACCAGGATTCAAATTATCTAGGTTGTTAGTTCGGTGATTTGTTGCCCTTGAGTCTGGATACCTTGATTTTCATTGATGTGTTCAGCTCTTGCGGTTTCTTCATGACTGACAATCTTTGCATCATTTTGACTTGTTTGTTCATGTTGCATCTGTGCTACGTTTGCATTTGCATTACTATTTCTCTGGTTGTTTCTAGCTTGATTTGGTGTATAGTTGTGAATGAATCTGAAATTACATTTGAAGGCAGTATGTTCAATCTTTTCACAAATTTGACATTTTGGTCTATTGTTGTTGTTGTTTCTGCTTCTATCTCTGCATCTGTTATTAAAACCTTTTCTTTTTGAATTTTGCTGGATCTTTGACCCTTATTTCCATTTAACATAGTTGATTAAGAGATTTGTTTCTTGAGGCTTCTTGCTTTCAAGTCTTGCTTCATGAGACAGAAGTATAGAGTGTACCTCTTATAGAGGTGGTGTAATTCTTTGAGATGAGATTATTGCTTCAAAAGCTTCATACTCATTACTTAAACCATTCAAGATATTTAGAACTTGTTCAAATTCACTCAATTTGTGACCTACAGCCTTGAGTTGATCACTTAAGGTATTCATCTTTGATAGGTACTCTCTCATAGTGTTGTTGTTCTTTCTTGCATTCTGTATTTGTCTTCTATAGTGCATAATCTTTGCAGAGGATTAAGCTTCGAAGTTCTTTTCAACATTTGTCCAAATTGCATTTGAAGTTTTACAACCAATGACTTGAGAAATCGGATTACTACAGATAGATGATAATAGCCATGTATTAATCAATCTATTTTGCCTGTGATACATTACATATTCCTCATTAGGCAGTACCCAGTTTTCTTGATCTGTTGTCTAAGTAGCTGGAATGGATAAATTACCATATAAGTTTCCCTCTAAACCATAACCTTGAATTGTAGTTTCTATTTGATATTTCCATAACAAATAGTTGCTTTCATCAAGTTTTATTGTAATTAATTGACTTTGAGGGCTTATTGATGCTTTTACCAGTTGATCAACAGAGATGGCGGCGTTGGTTGGTTGGATTAGCGATTCAGCAGAAGCAATTGCTGATGATCTATCTCCCATGATGACAGAAATGAATTCAGAAAAGGATGAATAAGCAACAAGAAAAACTTACTTGTATCAAATTCAGAATGCTAAAATGAGTCTCCAATTCAGATATATCTTGCAATCAGTTGATCTTCAAATAATGATCAAATTCTGATGAAGTTCTCCGGTACGACAGCTTCTTGAATTGAATTATTGATTTTTTGGTGATTTGAATTTAATTTTCTTGACTGGTTTTTTTGATCTGCTTTAAACTGATTATTGAAATCTGATGCAGCCAGCAGTTTGCTTGGCGAGACACTGGTCTTAATAGTGTTTGACTATTAAGATTTGATGTTGCCAGTGATTCTTGCTAGGCGTGGCACAGATTTTAAGACCACAACAACTCTCAGGGTGATGGGTGTAAGCCTTGATGAAAGAAACACACAAGTGATAAAAATTCTTTGATGGGTGTATGATCACAATCTCATAGAGATTTGATTATGTTCTTTTGCTGTTTAGTCAAAGGCTCCGATAACATAAAAGAATTTGATGATAGAAATATGCTTGATATTATTTCTATCTTGATTTGATTCGAAATGAAACTGAAATATAGTTTCGATACAGAAATGCAAAAGAGAGAATTGAAATTATTTCCATACTGAGGTAATGTGTACAGCAGTATATATAGTTTACAAAACTGAATTGCTTTACAATTTTGGGCCTAGTGTTTGGCAGTCCACGTTGCTTTGTATTTGCTATTGGGCTTTGGCCTGCTTTGATGTAACATACACGTATCAGATTTGCCGCGTAACTTATTTATCGTAACCGCTGCTTTTAAATAGAGAAAGATATATATATATATATATATATATATATATATATACATATATATATATATATATATATATATATATATATATAATTTCCAATTCACTCCTTAAATGGAGATTGCTACGTTCATATTCAAAATTTTACGGCTTGGAAACCAAACTAGAATTTTTCAGATAGGTAATTATAAATTGGGATAAGTACTCACTAGATCGGATATTTGAATATATAGTAGGGCTGTTTTATTCATGAAAAGCATTAGTAGTCTTTTTTTTTTTCCAAGTGTGATATTTTCCTCTTTTTGTTCTTAACCATTGCTAATAATATTGTGATTTCTACTCCATCGGAAACATTTAAGATCTTCGTGCACAAAGCTATTTGCTGATGGAGGCAAACTTCAGAAATCCTGTAGTGTATGTGAACAGAGTACCCTGAGAAGTTTCAGATCTGTAAATTCTTTCAAGATGTAATGGAAATCCAGCTCTGGATCCTCTTGGATATATCCTCTTACTGCACCATGCTGGCGTTTTCGCAACTACTCTACATGATTTCAGGGCTTTCGGTCTCTTAATATGTGTTTTGATGAAGAAGTAACCTTTGTGATCGGTTAATCCTTCACCATGGATTGTAACTCCTTCCATCTTGTCCTTGCACAACAATTTAGTCGGTACTCCTAAGGAATCAGAATGAAATAATTAGCTGATTTTCCAATGTATTTAGTGGTTAAGAAAACATGTTGAAAACTGACTTGATATAAAATAGGAAATATGATCAAAGGCAAATTATGTTTATCTTGGTTTTCTTGAGTTCAAGTACTGGCATATATGTTTCCTTTTACTTTGACACATCCATTTAGACGTTATTAGTTCTTAATAGTGAAAGAAGGATATCTAAAGAGACAGATTATATTTAAGCTTTATATCAGGTTTATTATCATAATTTTCCTCTCCTTTATTATGCATGGTACGTAGATACTCTACAGTATACTATTTATTTCCTCAGCACTATAATGTATAAATAAATATTTCAAATTTTATTGCATGCACAAGAGTATAGTTGAAATAGTGAAATACTTGATGCAATAACAAGGTGGGTCAACACATATACATAAAACGGATTAAAGAAAAAAACACGTACCACGGAGGGGAAATGTTTTCAAAGAAAGGCCATATCTTCTGAATCTGGAAGATGAACAATAAATAACACCCTCGATGATCGCCACCTTACGTTTGTATGGAGGTAATGGAGCCCATGAAGGTGGGTAGGCTGTTGAAGGTGGTTGTGGTGGAGTTTCTATTGGAGATTGAGCTACACCAGGATACGGTGTCCATGGGGGTTCAGAGTAATATGGTGATAGTGATGGAGGTTGAACGTTATATGGTGCTAGTGGTGGAGGCTGATCATCATAAGGTGCTGGTGCTGGTGGTGTCCATGGAAGTTGATCATCATAAGGTGAAGGTGCTGGAGGCGTCCATGGAAGTTGATCATCATAAGGCGATTGTGCTGGGGATACCCATGGAAGTCCGTCATCGGAATAAGGTGATGATGCTGGAGGCATCCATGGAAGTTGATCATTATAATATGGTGATGATGCTGGAGGCATCCATGGAAGTTGATCATTATAATATGGTGATGGTGCTGGAGGTGTCCATGGAAGTTGATCATTATAATATGGTGATGGTGCTGTAGGTGTCCATGGAAGTTGGTCATTATAATATGGTGCCGGTGCCGGAGCTATTTGAACTGGTGCTGACGGTGCAGGGTATATCATTTGACTTGGTGCTAGAGGTGATTCAGTTTCGGTCCATGGTGGGGAAGCATAGCTTAGTGATGGCTGAGCTGCACTACAATATACTGAGCTTAATAGGAGCCCAACCTTAAAAAGGAACACATTATCTCTTTTATTAGCCATTTTCATCATAGGCTAACAAAAACTGAGTTGATTGAGTTATGTGTTATGATTTCTATTTATAGAGCAGGATTCCCTTGATTCTTTCCGAATTTCACTGAAGCTGGATCTCTACAGTGGACTTGTTGACTTAGGAGTAACATTCACAGAACTATTTGCAGTCAAGTTTGAATAATTGTATTAAGCAACTTGTTATAAGTTAAGCATTGATGATTAAAGTGAGATGTAAATGCAAGTAGACATGTTTCAATATCAGCATTATGTGCCACGACTTAAATCTGCCAGCTTAGTTCCAGTCCATTTTAAGTAATGTTACTCTTAGTTTATTTTCGAAGTCTTTCATGTTTACAATTAAGTATGAAAGACCTGTTAAAGTCTATGTCTTCCTGCTTAGCGTCTTAATTACAATCCAATTGAAATTAAACGTTCACATGGATTCTCTGCATAGGATATCAAATAATATCTTGGATACCATAACCATATCAAGAGCGTTGACATAGAGTTGTTAATTTAAGTGCTGAGTCACAAATCATGTCCGACTAAGCAATATGCCAACATTAGATGTTATACTATATCAGCGTGCTAGTTATATATTAATATCTCTAATTACTAGATACCAACCAAGAAATATACCAACCAAAATATCAACCTTAAGAATTGTAGAATATGTAATCAAGAAAGATACCAACCAAGAAAGAAAAAGGGAAAGAAAGTCCCGTATAAACGTATGCATTATTTACCTATTAGTCCTAGACTTCAAAGGTTATATGCATCTTTTGTAACCGCGCAACATATGAGATGACACAAGGTGAGAACACAGGAAGAAGGTACGTTAACACACCCGTCGATGGAGAAGCATGGAAGCATTTTGATCAAAAGTATCCCAATTTTGCATCTGAGAGTCGCAATGTTAGACTTGGTTTATGTACGGATGGGTTTTCACCATTTTCTCAATTTGGTTCTAAATATTCATCCTGTCCAGTAATTGTAACACCTTATAATTTTCCTCCGTGGATGTATATGAAAACTCCTTATATGTTTCTTACAATTGTTGTAGCGACCCAGTGATTTTCGGCTCCGGAAATCGACATAAATACCTTTACTGTAACTCATGCCGACCTTCCAAACACCGAAACACTGGACGTTTTTTGAAAGAATTTAGAGGGTGAGATGAGAAAGAAAGAAGTATAAGTATAGAAGAAGAAGAAGAACCAACCCAACACAGAATCAGAGTCACACATCGCAGCGGAACAAAATATAATACAGAAATAAACTTTATTGAGAGCTTTTAAAAAAAATACTTACAATGTCAGAGTACATCAACATCTCTGGACAGTTATAAAGATCTGTCCCATATACAACACACAGCGGAATAGTAGCTATATAATATCATACGTCTGGACTCTTCAAGCGCATCTCTTCACAGCATTCGATAACCTGAACCTGTACACCCCTGGCTAACCCGAGCACACTACACCATAATGGCCATTTGGTAACCCTTTTTTTTCTTAGTTGTCAACACTTATTTGTGTTGCCGGGTAGCAACAATAATAAGTGTTGCTATGCTAAAAAAGTGTTGTTAAAAATACATAATTATAATTTTTTTATTGTCAACGCTTATTTGTGTTGGGAGGGTCAATTTCTAAGGGTAAAAACGTAAAGTGACATCCTTTACCCTATTTTCCCTTTGTCATTCGTTTGGGCAACGCTTTTGCAAACAACGGCCGCCAAAATCAATAATCCAAATCCGATTACAGAAGAAAATGAAAAAAAACGCAGCATGTTGAGGATTAAAAACTTCAAATTCGTTCCTCTCTAATCGAAATTTGGGGATCTCTGTTCGACTTTTTCTCGCATTCATCTCGCGTTCACTCCTTCAGGTATAAATTTTGTTTGATTTTTTGCCTTGTCGATTTCACGTATAAATTTCATTTATCTAGTCTTTATTGATTTCACGTATAAATTTGCAGTGGAGTTGGCTTGTCAAGAGCTAGCAGTGTATTAGAAGGAGGTAGCGGATGATGAAGAAAGCGATGGAAATCGGGATTTTTTTTTTTTTTGGTTGCTGAGATTGCGGTGGAGTGTTAGATCTCATCTCACTTTAGTTTTAGCTTTATACAATTCAGTTTTGACTTCTGGTTTAATGTTTTACAGACTTTGGGTTTCAGTTTCTTTTAAGTTCTAATTTCAGTAAAACTCTCTTTTTAGCTGCAATCTGTAATCTCAGTTGAATGTTCTTTAAGAATAATTTTTTACCATTTAGGAATAAAGAAATTTGATTTTTCAATTTTGAAAAAAATATTTAGAACAGGAGTTAAAGTATACATCAGCGATACCAAATTTACTGGTAGTTGATTTTTATTAGAAGCTCGGGACTGAGAATGACTATTTATGTGCTCTACTTTGGAACTACAAAGCAACCAAGGTTACTTTCATATTTTAGTAAGCAATCATTTTTTGAACACATTACTGATGTACCTGTTATTATGGCTGCAGTCGCCTTCCACATTATTGTAGTGATTTATGCGATGACAAACCCTTGTGAAAACTCAGTTTGTAACATTGAAGCTTTATTTATTATCCATCCCGCTGAAGCCCTCAACAACATACAAATTAGTGTCAAGTCAACACTGACATTCTTTTAGTTGTCTAAGTAATATGTAACCTGCATGTACTTTTGTTTGATCCTTTTCTTTTTCATGTAACTATATTTAGTTTGTTCTTTTCCTTAAACATGTAAATATTTGTGCATCATTTGACAGAACATGTTAATTTGCTTTCTGTGCAAACAAGGATTGGAATGCAGAAAAATAGTGGCCCTAGAAGACTACACATCGTTTGACAGAACATGTTATTTCTGACAAAAAACTTCATTGCATATGCTAGTTTTTTATTAGATCATTAGTTGATATTAATATAGAGTATTGAATAGAGTATTGTAGGCATATACACAGTTGTTTCCTCAGATCATTAGTTGATATTAATATAGCTATTGATTTCAGGTATAAGTTTTATTCAGAATAACATCGTTTTTGTTCGGTTGTGTTTGTTGATGTATTCTTTGAATTCAGGTATAAATTTTATTCAGAATACCTCGTGGGACTTTCATCGCTGACTCCTTTGACAGTTATGAAAATAGCGTAAACAAGGATCGAGAAAAAAGTAAATGGGAAAAAATACGAAATGAATAAAGGATAGGTATTTTTTTTACTGTATAAAACGCATATCCTTACTATATCTATCCAGCTCCTAATGCTTTAAGTTTTTCTAACAAACCATATTTTTTTATAAAATGAATCTTGTTTTTTTTACTGTAATTACAATTACAAATTTATATGTTACTTCCGCGATCGAGATTTCCCCTCATCGGTGAATGTACAGTTGTAAGTTGGGAGCTTGTTGGACGTGCATTTAAATAACATTTAGAGGAACTTGCATTTATGCATCAGTTGAGCCTGTGTGTTTTTTTAAACAAGATGTTACTTCAACACGTTTCCGGGGGATTACAAATTTGTAATATTGGCCTTGAATTTCTAATGTTTCTCGTGTTTGTGTAAAAGCAAATATTTGTGTGTGTGAGTGCAAGTATGTGTATATGAATGTATGTGTGTGAGATGGAGAGGTGCGTGTGCACTGTAACGACATGAAGGATTGATGGTAAAAAGCAGCTACTAAATCTAGTTCTGTTCGCACCAACAAACGGTTGAGTAATTCACATAAAATATGAATAGCCATTATAACACATGCATATTTGCTGGATGACATTTGAATGAGATATCAAGGATAACGCACATGTTTTGTGCTGTTTGAATGCCATCAAATTTCATATTGCTATATTCAACGTCATTGACCAGATAAATAAGTTTATTTCTACATCAGTTGAGCATAAAATGGATCAGCGACTAATGATAAGTAAAAAGCATTAGGTTTTGAATTCTTATGTGCAAATCCATTACAGTGAGATATGTTTCTTCAAGTAAGTTCATCTCTTTAGTTCCTCTGTCCTTTCTTTGACCCTTTAACTGAATCTAACCCAACCAACATTCAAGCCCATTCGCCGGATTGGCTTAAAATTCTCCCACTTTTACTTGTTCATTTGTTCTTTATTTTTTAAATAAAATAGAAAATAGTGTAATTGTCTTTTAAATTTAACAAACTGATGTCTAACCCTACACAAAGACATGAGTCGTTGACTTTTATTCAAATGCCCAGATTGAAATGTCTTTTGTTCATTATAATATTAGTTTCGAGTTGGTTGTAAAGCACATTGACTGGGAGTGTCTTCAGTTGCACTGTTTATTTCTTTTGTTAACCCATCCACATAATTTCTATTGATGTAGAGGTTATAATACCTTATCAGTTTTCCCTTTCCTTTTAATTGTAATCGATATTCCAATTCCTTTCTCCATAACGCAGACACTAGAAGCTATGGAGAAACTACAGAAGAATGTTGACGCTCTAATTGTTATTCCTAATGACCGATTATTAGATATAGTAGATGAGCAAACCCCTCTTCACGATGCATTTCTGTTGGCAGATGATGTCTTACGCCAAGGTGTTCAAGGGATATCTGACACTATAACTGTAAGTTCATGTAGCTACTAGTCCTATCCTAATTTTAGAACCAATTTAAATAATTACTGCAATGTTTTGTTTCTTCTTAAATTTGCAGATTCCAGGTCTTGTAAATGTAGATTTTGCTGATGTGAAGGCTGTGATGAGAAATTCGGGAACTGCAATGTTAGATGTTGGTGTTTCTTCAGGAAAGAATTGTGCGTAAGAAGCAGCAGAGCAAGCAACTCTTGCTCCACTTATTGGATCATCCATTGAATCAACCACTGGTGTTGTCTATAATATTACTGGTGGAAGATGACCACCAACTGAATCGGACTTACATTTGAATCAATTTTCAGATTCGGACTCTGATAGTTCATCTGAATTGGACTCAGATGATTCTCGTACAATAAATTGCAGGTATGAATCACACTATGGTTGCATCTGAAACATTCCATCAATTATTTGCATTACATTTTTCGTAGCATATGTGTATGAATACGAAATTCAAATAGTTCAACTATCTTCGTTAAATAAGTGAAGTTTATACTATTTTATTATCATTTAGAAACAGTTGCTGGGATGGGCCAGGATGAATCTAATGATAATGTAGAGCCTTTGCTGTTAAACACAGAAGAATGTCAAGGTGGTAAGCATGGGTTCTCAAATTATATTGTAAATGCAAGGTCTCTAATATTTGATTTGTATAGGCCTTGACTATCTTACTTTCTTTTGTTTAGGAAATAGAGAGATAAAGAACAGCGGTGAGTATATTCCTCCGGAGCGACCAGAGCCTGATACTGACTATAGTAGAGCTCAGCAGTCAAGGCGATTCATGATTTATGTTCATGCTAAGATGATGATCGGTATGTTAATGTTATAATTTCATTACATTTGCATTGATTTGTTGGAAATCTTTTAGACTCTAAATTATAATATAAGTTTGAACTTTTAACTCTTGGGTAGTTTTGCATGAATAGTAAATGGCAAAAGTATTTGAATTTTTTGGATATTTAAGTTGAAATATTGGTTCAATCCAATCAAAATGAAATATGCAGCAACTATTTTCTACTTATGACTTACTGACATAATTAATACTTTCAAGTTGGAAGATTCATGGTTGTCACTTAATAGAATACGTTATTTTTTGTTGTTGTATATAGTTGATGATGAATACATAATAATCGGTTCGGCAAACATAAACCAACGCTCTATGGATATATTTAAAGATCATGCTTGAAGATTTAAATCTGAGACTAGGTTTCTTTGTTTTGTGGCTGTATATTTTGTATAAAAGTTCATGTTTGAAGATCTGCAACTCAGTAAAAGGAAATTGCTTTTGTTGGGAACAAAGTCCCCTGTAGCTTCAACGTGACAATCATGTTGATCTACTTTCTCTTTAAGTCTCAAACTTCTTTCTGATTTTTTTTAATTTTATTTTTTATTTTTTGCGGTGTTTGTTAAAGTGAAGAAATTTTTATATAAAAATCTATACAAAGTGACGAAGTCCTACAGATGGATATCGGCAACTCATCAAAAGTATATTGCTTTCGATGAGGATGATGAACTAAGTCTTGCCCTCAGATCTTCTTTTTGTGATTTTATATTTTTTTGACATGGAAACTTCATCTAATGACGCGTTTATTACACATCATGTTAGATATATTACATAAGTGATGATGATTCATTATTATGTTTTCACTGCTGCCAAGGATGCAATGTTTCATGCCATTATTTTAAGTTATTTCTATTGTGTAATATCATTTTTTGCCTAAATTTATATTGATGAATTAATGTATCAAGTCGTGATACAATGGTCAGGGACTGGACACTTACTGTTTAGTCCAATGTATCATTTCAGTCTCTTTAACTTTGATTGAGCCATTTTGAATCAAACTGTATATAAGTTATGTTAAAAGAATAAGAAAGGCGCATGACTAAAATGTGGGCAGACATGCAGAGAAAACTGAATGTGGCCACTATTATAGGTTTAGTACATGGCATATTCTCGACATGTGTATTGTTCCATACAAATATACAATGAGTGGTAACATTGAACGTGGATTACTTTACAAGACATCGCTTCAGCACTTATCGAGAGTGGGTGGTAAAAGATGGCGATACTTGAACTGTAAAACAAAAAGAATGTTAATTATGATCATTTTATTCAAAGTCCAAAGCTCAAAGATGATCAGAACAGATTAGAAACCTTTACTAATTTTAATGAGTTATCTTAAGTCACGTAGTAGCAGAGGATCAGAACAGATTAATTAAAAACCTTTAATAATTGTACTCATAAAATAATGCTTACCATAATCCCATAGTTCAATCACACTATAATACAATAAACAGTAAGACTGACACGCAGTTGAAATTTTTACTGCTCGCTCTGCATAACCGAAGACATTTAAGTTAATATGGAAGAAATAAAAGTCTGCTTGTTTGATTATTTATTATGTATTTTCATGTCCCTCTATCCGCTTAAAAACTGACAAAACTACACTTGTTTCTTCCTTCAACTTGCTAAATGTCAGTTTGTAAATCTAATATCCGCGACGTCTACTCTTTTTATTAATTGCTCACGTATAAAGAAAACTTACCACGAGGCCAATGTCAGCAACTATTCTTAATATTAGCTCCAAGCTAACCTCCTCGCCAGCCTGGCCGAGAACTAAAACCTGAATACAACAGAAGTTCATAAGAAAGGACATTGAAACTAGAAGCTACACAACTGTATTGGCCTTTAATATGGTGTTAAAAATCATATAAATCAATGCAAAAATGATGGCAGTGCCTGTTGGCATCCATGATTTACATGATCGAAATATAGACTCAAGTACAAGCTGATAAATCTATAGATGATTCAAACAAGAAGTTATTTTAAACTTTCAAAAGAACTATGAAGACTAACATATCATATAATTACTGCATTTAATTAACATGAATATAACCATCATCTAGCAACCTACCATTCTCCCTTATTTTGATCATGATCTTTAGACCTCTGTCTAGGTATTAGACATGAACAAATTGAATAAGCTACAATAAAAAACAGGTTTCATGTCACAAGACATACACACGTATAAATTGCTTTACATATATCAGAGTGAAGCATAGTAATTGTTTGGTGTACCTTGTCACCGTCGTCTCTCATTACATTACTAGACAATGCCATTGGCTCAGTTTTACTGAGCCTTTGGCTCAGCAAAGGCTCAGTATAACTGAGCCTAAGGCTCAGATTTACTGAGAGCCGTTAGGCTCGGTAAAAGTGAGCCTAAGGCTTAGTTAAACTGAGCCTTTTGGCTCAGTATAACCGAGCCAAAGGCTCAGTAAATCTGAGCCTAAGGCTCTCAGTTATATTGAGCCTTAGGCTCAGATTTACTGAGCCTTTGGCTCGCTATTACTGAGCCTTCGGCTCAGTAAAACTGAGCCAAAGGGTTCAGTTTACTGAGCCGAACGGCTCAGTTTAACTGAGTCGTTAGGCTCAGTATAACTGAGCCATTCGACCCAGTAAAACTGAGTCGTTCGAATCAGTAAAATACTGAAAATAACGGCTCAGCGGCTCAGTATTATTGACTCACTCCGAGTCTACAAGTTGATATTATTTTGTGCGAGATGCAAACTCATATTTTTAACATGGAACTGAATTTTTTAATGTGATATTCAATGAATGCAGGCACTTCTAGAGGTAGCGGAAGAAAAGAGAAAATTGGATGGTAATTCTAATGGTATAAACTGGATAGAATTTCAGATGGAGGCTTTGTTATATGGCAGGAGTTTCGTATTCGGTATCTGTAGGATTTCATTTATGTATTGAATTTAAAAACCTACTTATGTATTGAATTTAGAAACCTACTTGTGTATTGAATTTAACAACTTAAGTATGTATTGAATTAGAGAACTTAATTATGTCTTGTACTTGTCTATTGTTAACTGATATTCTATGTCATTACGTGATTATAAATGTTGTCTTTTGGTATGCATTGAGTTTATTTGATTATTAATATTGGAATATGTGACTTGCTAATACATATTTCTGTTATCGCTGGAATTAATATTTGTTGTGAATTTAATTTTAGTAACATGTATAAACGTTGCAAACAAAAATCTTGCAACACTTGCAAGGCTTGGCAAAGAAAATGTACCAACACTTTTAAATGTTGCGGAATAAAATCTGCCAACGCTTATAAGCGTTGCGAAGGAAAATCTACCAACGCTTATAAGCGTTGCCACTGAAAATATACCAACGCTTATAAGTGTTGGCAGAGAAAATCTACCAACACTTATAAGCATTGGAAATAAATTGCAACCCCCCATAGCAACACTAATAAGCGTTGCTGAAATTGTTTGCGACAGGTATACTCGTTGGGAATCACCTTTTTTGGTGTAGTGGCATTTACAAAACACCGGGTCAGTCTGGTGAACCAGAGTGAGTAAAACTCGCACAGTATTATGGGTAAATCATCCAAATGATGTTAAAGTTCAAAATCTTTTCAAAAGAAAAGGATAATCGTAAGACCAAATCCACACATAAACACAGATGGTTTTTACCTTACGATAATCCAAAACAGTTTGAAATCAATATCTTTTCTGATATTATAATAATGTCTAGATACAAGTAAATAACAATCTAGTGGAACGTTTGCATCTCACGCTCCACATATATAGTATAAAATCAAAACCGCGGGCGCTTATTGAAGATTGGATTCCGACTATGACAAGGTATGGGACCACTTGCCGATCGTGTATCTCTAGAGGCGAATACACTGGGTTCAACAAGAACGTCTTGCAACCCGGCCCTCACATGACCGACCACTCATTTCGCTTGAGTGTATCGAATGTATATCACCAACGGCTGGGCTCAAACCACCGTTTCCCGAAAAGGGACAGCATCGAATACAGATTAAAGAACCAAAAGGAATTTCTCTAGATAGGTGATTATACACCCTAATGGGAGCGACCCACATAGTCATGCTGCCAGCCCGATTTTTGTCATTTCCCGACTGTGAGGCTTGAGGTTTTAATTTCCTTTACAACACCTGGCCATCATTCACTTTGAATGCCACATTGTCCGATCCGCCAGATATCACTAATTGACGTCCCCAAAAATACTCTAGTGGTTAAGCTAAGAGAACCGTCGTCCTCCGCCACCAACTATAGTACGTTTGAAGAAATCAACGTACGTAATTCCTTTGGAAATACTCAGTCAGACATCCGTCCATACAAGTCATCCAGGAACAGGATGAACCGAAGGTACTCTCCTACTGCATCCAAGGAATCACCCTACAGATCAGTAGCGAGAAGTCCTTGCAACCCGTAGATTCCAGCCACGACAGGACCACGGTTTATCTTTGGGAGCTAACCAGAGATTATTAGTGATTCTTCCGTTTAATGAAGATCTACGGTCTTCAATGCTCCATCTCGATCATCTTCTGATATCTTCACGTATTTGTTGGTCGGAATGGTTTTCGAATATAAATTTGATCCCGGTCTTTCCGTACCAACAATCGTATGGGTCAGATTTGATAGTCGGTGATTTAACTATCAAAATAAACACTGTTTCAATCATGACAATCCAATGGGTTCACTGGTTCAGTATTCGACACCACTTGGCCTTTTAATTTAAATAAATGTAAATTCAAACTTTTAAATCTTTTAAATATAACTTTTCGCTACTCATTTAGTATAAGATTTTATTCAAACAAAACCCTTTTAATACTTAGGAAAACCATATATCATATTCAGTTTTCCATTTTTACTTTCAAAACATTAGCCAAGTTATTATCTATATTGGAAACTCCATTCAACCATCTCTCGTTTGAGATTCTCTTTTCAATTTCCCCCTTTCACTTAAACCCATTATTAAGTAATATTAATGTCAAATTAACGCTTTAACATCTTAACCCTCACTTATAAAAATCCTAGTTTATGATAAACCCTTTCGCTTAATTTCCTTTTCAATAAGTTTTTATTCAAATTATATATTTCAAAATCTATCTTGAGTTATAAAAATAAATTTAATAACTCCAGTTCGATCGATTTAACTTACGGTAATCGATATAAATAAAATAATTTACTTTTAGGCCATTTACTGCCGATTACCCAACCAATACTGCCCATTGGTTAAAACACAACACAGGTTGACTTTTCAGTCAATGGTCACTAACAAAATCAATTACCCAATCATGACAGTTCATATATGATAATATGAAAATAAATAATATATTTGAGGAATCCGGTTGGATCCCTCCAACCTGTTCTTCCCTATATTCAAATGGTTGTCTCAAACTGTTTGTTCAATTCAAACAGATCAAACAATTCAAACAGATCAAACAATTCAAACCATTAAACACGTTTATTTTTATAAACGTGACCAACAAGGTAAGTTACCTTTATTGGAACCAATCGTTAGAATAACGATCTGGTATTTTACTGAAATTAAATGACGGTTTAATTTCATCAGTTAAATCAGCAAATAAATATATAATTAGCAAACAGTCAACCATTGGCAAACAGATCACAAAAAATCAAAACCCAATTTATATAAAATATAAATGGGTAAAGCTGAGTGAGTTTAACTCACCTTGATTTCCATTCGTCGTTGAAGCGATTTATTTTAAAGGCTTCCAGCTGCAATTAACTCTGTCCGTTCAAATTCCATAATATTACGCCCATGATATGGTTTCAACATTCCTTGTTTTGTTGGGTTCTGTGTGTACATATGATCCGGTTATACACATTATTTATGTGATAAATTTAAACCAATATAATTATATAATTTCTTTATTTTATTTTTAAAACAAAACTTTCAAACTGATTCTCGTTTTAACTCACCTGATTCTTCCCATTATGGTCACGAAAATAAAACAATGAAGAACTTTAAAACCTCTCTGAACCGCATGTTTAACTCAAACGGTCATATTAAATTTTTTTGCAGATTTGGCATGTGAAAAAAAATATCCTACTCGCCTATAAGACTACTGCTACTTGTTACTATATTATATTGTTTACTTTGAATACGTTAGGATTAGGCACTTTTATACGTTATTAGCGAGATAACAATAATTAAGAATTTTTTTTCGAAATACTGTTCACCTGTTATTATATAATATATTTGTCCATACACTGCTCCTTTCCTCCCACTCTCCGCCTGCTCAAACAATCTCCAGTTCCCTTCTCATTTTCCTTTTCGTGAATGCCTCTGGCCAGCACACCTCCACTTCGCCACACTTCCTGTTAAAGCAAACTCCTCCTTGTACTCGTGTCCAGCCGCCAACACAACAATGAATCCCATGAAGGTTCCTACCCCCTCAACGCTGTTGTGTTGTGTATTCTTCCCCATACAACACGTGCAGCACCCCTTTCCTATTTTAAACGGTCCCTCTTCATGCTCAAAATGCTGCACCTCCTTCAGCACTCGCTCCCCTTCTTTTACTCCTCAGCCTTGGTGCCGACCCCACCTGAACTTTGCCTGGAACCTCACCTTGTTAAACATCAACACCACTTTCTCCAATAACATGAAACTACCCCCGCCACTTGCTTCCAAGTTCACCTCAAACCCTTCGCCTTGGAGAAGGAAAATTAATACATGCGGAAGGAAGGCTTGAGTTTTACTGTATGAGGAATTTATAGTTTAGTTCTTGTATTGAGTTTTGGCTTTGCTCTTGCTGGAAGAAATAATATGGCACAGTGAAGAGGATAGTGGCCTGTATATATATACTGTGGGAAGCCTTGCCCAGCACGGTTACGGTTTGGTGGCCACGAAATCGAAGTTACTTGGCAATCAAGTGTTTTGATTTGTCACTTCATTTGTCTGAAAGAAGGGATGGCTGAAATGAGAATACAAAGCTGAAATGACTTAAGGAGGAAACTGGGCTTGTAGATGCATACAGCACCATGTGCGTAGGGTGAAAATGATAGTAGAAAATGGGTTAGCAGTTCTTAATATTTTTGGGAAGAGTATTCGGGTTTCTTTCAATAGAGTGGTAGGATATACACAATGTCTGTTTCAATAGAGTAGAAGGTAAACTCACAACGTTTAAATCATAGCTATGCTACTTGAGGTGCTTCACATGTGAGAGATAAATTCGGGTACTGGTTCATTAAGAAGAAAAGATATGGACGGACCTTTGCAGGGCAGCATATAGGATAGGTATTTTATAGTGTTAGGAAAAACATATTATATTATTTACGAAACTTCATCGTGAAGTAACACACAGAAACCACCACAAACGACTTTTGTTTACTGATAAAAAAACTAATCTTGGTTTAAAAAGATATTCCGGATCCAATGAGACAAGTTTCGTCGAAATCCGAGGTCGTATGGAAAAATTTCCTTTATGAAACCAGAAATAAACACGCGTTTAATTTTTTCACGATCACCAGATAAATCAAATCAATTTCAAACCTTGCAATCCTAAAATAATTCTTCAATACGAACCCAACGGCACCAGTTTCGTCGCATTCTGAGACTGTTTCCCCGGTAGGCTATTTTTACGCGCACCGCAATGCCCTTTTGAACACCAAATTAACCGATCTCCAAAAATAACAAACTATATACCTATCCTGACTATAATCGACGACACGAACTCAATGGAATTGGTTTCGTGACTTAATTCGATCGTCTGCTCAAGTTACACTCAAATATCTCTTTATTAAATTAATTACGCGCTATAGAAATTGAACGGGCGTTTACGGCTGCCGTGGCCACATACGACATTGGTTTGCCACGCCATTTAACACCGTGCAAAAATTTAACGTTACGGTCCCAATAAAACTAATTTCATCGAAAACGAAGTCCGTTTGCAAAATGGCCATTTTAAAGGCCGATATTTAAATAACGATTTTTCACAGCGACTATTTTAAAATTTGATTTGGTCATAACTAACAAACCGTAATACGAAATCTGAATTTTTCTCTTTTATATGAAAATTATAATCAACAAGATCCCAACGTTTCTTGTTTCACAGAAATCCAACTTATATCGGATCCTGTATTCTCAGTTGAAGTTCAAAACCGAATATTACGAACTACCGCGCCATTTCGAGCTCGATTTATATTATAAAGAAATTAACGTTCAAACTTCGTTTTTAATAACGATTTAAATATTAAAATCCATTAATATTCCTATAATATTTAAAATAATAAATTAAATTAAATATTTGGCTGCCAAAAACACGGGTCGTTACAATTGTCGTCCCTGGTCCTAATGATCTGACACAAGGAATCGATGTTTATTTACAACCGTTGATTGAAGAATTAAAAAAATTATGGTATGAAGGGGTAGAAACATATGATATTTCCCGAAAGAAAAACTTTCGTATGCATGCTTCTCTGTTGTGGACAATTAGCGATTTTCCTGCTTATGCAATGCTTTCAGGTTGGAGTATGGTTGGTCGTCTAGCTTGTTTGTACTGTATGGAAGAAACAAGAGCATTTTCTTTAGTTATTGAAAAGAAAATTTCATGGTTTGACTGTCATAGATGTTTTCTTCATATTAATCATCCTTTTAGAAGAGATAAGAATTTTTTTACATCTAATAGACTTGTAACTTTACGACCACCTAAAGTATGGACAAATGAGGAAATTTATTAACTTGTACAAGATTTTCCCAAGATTCAAGAAACCAGAGTACATACAGAAATTCAAGGTAAATCAACAATTCATAATTGGTGGAAACAAAGCATATTTTGGGAGTTGCCTTATTGGAAAGATCTTCTAATTCGTCATAATATTGATGTGATGCATAATGAGAAAAACGTATTTGATAATGTAATCAATACAATTTTGAATGTCAAAGGAAAGATGATTTGAAATCAAGACGTGATATTGAAGTAATATGTAATCGTCCGGAGCTTCATATAAAGCCAAATGACACCAGAAAACCGAAAGCGTGCTATGAACTGGACAGTAATCAAATAAAAATATTTTTAAAATGGATGGAAGGATTAAGATTCCCGGATGGTATATCTTCCAATCTTCGTAGATGTGTTGACTATAAAAACAGTAAACTTAGCGGGATGAAAAGCCACGACTGTCATGTTATGATGGAAAATTTATTGCCCGTCGCTTTCAAATAACTATTGCCCGTAAAAGTTTGGACTATTGTAACAGAGATTAGTTTGTTCTATAAAGAGCTTTGTTCATCTACATTAAAAATTGAATGTCTACGTAAACTAGAGGAAGAAATCCCCATATTACTCTACAAATTGAAAAAAATATTTCCTTCAGGATTTTTCAATGTTATGGAGCATTTACCTATTCATCTTCCATCAGAAGCACGTCTTCGAGGGCCTGTCCAATACAGATGGATGTATCCATTTGAAAGGTATATTAATATTCAGTTAATTAAATTTTGGTTAACGAAATGTATGAAAAAATAATTTACAATAATTCTATATTGGTATTTAAATCATCTAAAGAAAAAAGTGAGGCAAAAAGCTCGAGTTGAAGGTTCTATTTGCAAATCATACATCGAAGAAGAAGCTTCATTTTTTTTCTCTCATTATTTTAGTGATCATGTGAACATCTCATTTGCAAGTACTGCACGTAATGATGAAGGTATTGATCAAGATGACTGTCAAGTGACTTTATCTATTTTTAAAAAATGTGGTCGGCCTTTTGGTAGATGTGTGGAAGAATGGCTGAATGATAAAGATTATAATGCAACACACACATATATTCTTCTCAATTGCACCGAAGTTGCACCACTCGTTAGGTAATGAACATATGCATCTATGTATACATGTATTGTATCTTTAATCATATATGTAACGTATGTCCTATAATTGCAGAATTTATGAATCACGGTATCCAAATGGCGATATCAGCAAAGAATTCGCTAGTTGGTTTACTAATTATGTTTTTGATCCAACAAATTGTATTGTGGATGAAGGATTGAAACATTTGGCATTGGGACCTAAAAGAAATGTGAAGACATATCCAATATTCTTTGTCAATGGATATAAATTTAGCACTAAAGAATATGGTGCTGAAAAATTAACAGACAATAGCGGTGTATTTGTTAAAGGTAGTAATGATCCAAACGACCATATACACGATTTTTATGGCGTGCTAAACCAGATTCTGCAAGTGACATATTTCACAAGACCCGCGGAAGAAGTATTTTTGTTTAAATGCAACTGGTTCAGCAACGTTCCAGGTTCTGGAATCAACGTGCACCCAAAATATAATCTTATAGAAGTAAGACATACTTCTCATTATTATAAGTACGATCCTTTTGTACTTGCCAAACAAGCTCTTCAAGTATATTATGCTCCTTATCCTTCTATGAGAAGAGACAAAATAGATTGGCGGGCTGTTTTCAAAACAAAAGCAAGGTTTACATTTGACAGGCGTAATATTCCCGATGACCAAGCTTATCAAGCAGACGTCGAGGAAAATGCAGAAATAGTAATAACCGATGATCAAACAGATTTTGGACCTCTAAACGATGAATCGAATGCATTAATTGATGTATTTGAGACTACAGATGAACCATATATGGAGGAGGAAATAGAGTCGGAATCTGAAAGTGATGAGGACGACTAACTAATACTCCTCATTTTCAAAAGGTATTTTATGTTTATTTTTACATAGTAAGACTCAACATCATATTTATTTTTATGACATTTCTATGAATCAAACTCATATGTTAACTAGACATATCTATGAATCAAACTTATATTTAACACTTCTATGAATCAAACTCATATGTTAACTAGACATATCTATGAATCAAACTTATATTTAACACTTCTATGAATCAAACTTGTAATGTTAACTAGACATTTGTTATGACATTTCTATTATCAAGTACTCATGTTATCTAATACCATGTTTTTACATAGTTCGTTCATGTTATGTTATGTTATGTTATTGTATGTAACAGGTATGGTGTTAAGTGGCGATGAGGGTAGTCCATCGTCGGAGTTATCCCGTCCTATGGTCTGGCTTAAGCCAAAAGGATCCAAAAGGTAAAAACTAAGTTTTTAGTATAAATTTAATTTAAGTACAATAAATTATTTAAATTGTTGTTGTAGTAACCATGTATTTTTTTCCGTTTAACACATGGGGTTTGAGTTGGAGCCGTCCAATACCGTTTTGAGGATATCAAAACGTGCTTATCAGGCCCGCATGACTGCATGTTAGCCCACATGGAGCTCGATACCCGACATAGTTAAGGAGGCCATATGGCAGGATTTTTTGGTACGTATGTATGATATAACATTTATTACGTTAAGTTGTCATGCTCCTATTTGATAAGTTCATATATGTATGCTATTTTTATAAAAAAACGCAGGGTGCGGTGGATCTCCAGGAGACGGATTTGGATCTCGTTAAGCGCCACTAGAACAGCAAAATGGCAACAAATTACAGACAGACAATGAACACTTTAAAATCAGGTGGGAAAAGACAGTCTTGGGTGAGCGAATCGGTGTGGAATGATCTACTTACTTATTGGAATAGTAATGAGGACTTTCTGGTAAATTTTTACTGCATATTTAATTTAAATTATTCTATTCAATAAATATGTGATTCAGAATTTTTTTTTTAAATTTAAATGTATAGGCCTCGTCTGAGAGAAATGCAGCTAATAGGAGCAAGAATCCGGTTACGCATCGAGGTGGGTCCAAGTCATTTCAGCATCATCGTGAGGATCTGGTATATTTTGTAATTACACAGTTTAAAATTTAAATTCATAACTTGTTAAAATTAATAGTTGATTTAAGTTTAAGTTTTAATATATATATATATATGTGTGTGTGTGTGTGTGTGCGTGCTTATTTCAGGAGAGAGCGCATATGGCTCCTGTGTCGTACTGAGATGTTTTCGAGCATACACATGCATTGAGTCAGACTGACGACACAGGCTCAGTTTCGTACACTTGGAACCATGATGATAAGGCGCGTGAGAGATATGTAAGTATAAAATAGTTAAGTAGAATTATAATTTAATTAAAATAATGTTATCTAAATTTATTTGTTTTTTGTTTAACAGGAGAAATTTCAGGAACAAAGGGCGCATGTACTGGAATCTACAGGGAGAACTGAGCTGACCAAGGAAGATGAGGACAGAATATTTGATGCTATCATGGATCCTGCTACCCGAAACAGACAATATGGTTATGGAAATCTAGAGGTAATACTAAAATTTATAATAAAAACTCAAATGTATTCGAAATACTATTATGAAATACTGAAAATCTGAAATTGTATACAGATTACAGCATCTCAGCAGACGTATCAGAAGGCTCAGGAAAAGGAAGAAATTGCACAGTTGAAAGCACAGATTGAAGAGCTTCATGAGCGTGATCGTCGCCGTGAAGAGCAGATGGAGTTGCTTAACCAACGGTTGGCGGAGTACATTGCCCAGCACGGTACGCCACCTTCATCTTCAGGTGGAGAGCGTTGATCAGGTTAGCTTGTTTTGATGTGTTTTGAGAGTTGGTGAGGCTTGCTACATGGTAGTTGTATATATTGTTATGGTTCGGACATGATGTTATAATGGTTTGGTGATGGTACGGTTTGGACATGGCGTTGGTTATGTTGTTTGGACATGGTTATGTTGTTTTGGCGACTTTTGGTTGTTATGTTATTTAAAAATTGGTTAATTTATGTGTTTTGTGTTTGTTTTTTATTTTATATTGTGTTTGGGTGTATATATGGTTGAGATTGTGAGTTATATGCTCGAAATGGAGCAGTTCAGAATGGTATATATGTGGTGTGTGGCTTGTAGTGGAAAATCTGAAATATGTAAAAAAATAAAAAAAAAACACCTAGATTTTCAAAGGCTTCAAACGGTTTGCGACGGCTTATAGGTCATATTATACAAACAGTTTCCAACGGCCAATTTGCCAGAAACAAAATACACGTGGCCTTATTTATCAGTTGGAAGTCGTTAGAAAATAAGCGTCGTGTGCATTGGAAGTCGTTAATGCGTATACCAACAGATTGACCAACGGCTTCCAACGGGGTTTCCAACGGCCGCCAACGGCCCCTGGCCGTTGGAAACCACTGTTCCTCTTGTAGTATCTCTACAAGCCCATTCTGTTTAGATGTATGTGGACATGTAGTCCTATAAATTATTCCCTTTTAAAGGAAATACTCCTTTAGTAGCCTGTACTTTGCACCACCATCTGATTGAATTTTTTTAACTTGTGAATTTGTTTTCTTTTCAGCTTTAGTTATAAATTATATTATAATATTAAATGCATCTGACTTTGATTTTAACAAGTACACCCATGTAAATCTACTACTATAAGCATCCACAAAACATATATAATATTTGTATCCATAGTCTGAACTAATTGGTGCTGGTCCCTAGAGATTAACAACAATTAATTCATTGGTTTATTTTGCATATTCAGTTGTTGAATTAGTAAATGGCAGTATATGGCTTTTACCCATTTAGCAATAAGTGCATAGGTATGGTAAAGACACATCATCACATTTGCTTTTATTTTTCTTTATATCAGGTATCCTTATTAAGTTTTTCGAAAGTAAATGTTTATTTCCATTTTAAGTACCACCACCAGTATGAGTAATGCAATTTGGCTTACCATTTCGCATGCAAATTGATCAATTACCTCTGTACTCCTTGCAACCAAGATTCAAATTATCTAGGTTGTTAGTTAGGTGATTTGTTGCCCTTGAGTCTGGATACCATGATTCATCATTGATGTGATCGAATCTTGTGGTTTCTTCATGATTGACAGCCCTTGCATCATTTTGACTTGTTTGTCCATGTTGCATCTGTGCTACATTAGCATTTGCATTACTATTTCTTTGATTGTTTCTAGTTTGATTTGGTGTATAGTTCTGAATGAATTTGAAATTACATTTGCAGGCAGTATGTCCAATCTTTTCACAAATTTGACATTTTGGTCTATTGTTGTTGTTATTTCTGCCTCTACCATTGCCTCTATTATTAAAACCTTCTCTTTTTGAATTTTGCTGGATCTTTGATCCTTATTTCGATAACTGTTAGCATAGTTGATTAAGAGATATGTTTCTTAAGGCTTCTTGCTTTCAAGTCTTGCTTCATAAGACAGAAGTATAGAGTGTACCTCTTCTAGAGGTGGTATAATTCTTTGAGATGAGATTATTGCTTCAAAAGCTTCATACTCATTACTTAAACCATTCAAGATATTTAGAACTTGTTCAGACTCACTCAATTTGTGACCTCCAGCCTCGAGTTGATCACTTAAGTTCTTCATCTTTGATAGGTACTCTCTCATAGTGTTGTTGTTCTTTCTTGCATTCTGTATTTGTCTTCTGTAGTGCATTATCTTTGCAGAGGATTAAGCTTCGAAGTTCTTTTCAACATTTGTCCAAATTGCATTTGAAGTTTTACAACCAATGACTTGAGAAATCAGATTACTACTGATAGATGATAATAGTCATGTATTAATTAATCTATTTTGTCTATGATACTTTACATATTCCTCATTAGGCAGTATCTGTTGTGTAAGTAGCTAGAATGGATAAATTACCATATATGTATCCCTTTAAACCATAACCTTGAATTGTTGTTACTATTTGATATTTCCATAACAAATAGTTGCTTTCATCAAGTTTTATTGTAATTAACTGACTTTGAGGGCTTATTGGTGCTTTTACCATTTGATCAACAGAGGTGGCGGCGTTGGTTGGTTGGATTAGTGATTCAGCAGAAGCAATTGCTGATGATCTGTCTCCCATGATGACAGAAATGAATTCAGAAAAGGATGAATAAGCAACAAGAAAAACTTACTTGTATCAAATTCAGAATGCTAAAATGAGTCTCCAATTTAGGTATGTCTTGCAATCAGTTGATCTTCAGATGATGATATAATTCTGATTCTGATGAATTTCTCTGGTATGGCAGCTTCTTGCATTGAATTATTGATTTTTGGTGATTTGAATTTGATTTTCTTAACTGGTTTTTTTGGTCTGCTTTAAACTAGTTATTGAAATCTGATGCAGCCAGCAGTTTGCTTGGCGAGACACTGGTCTTAATAGTCTTTTGACTGTTAAGATCTGATGCAGTCAGTGATTCTCGCTAGGCATGGCACAGATTTTAATTGACCACAGCAACTCTCAGGGTGATGGGTGTAAGCCTTGATGAAAGAAACATACAAGTGGTGAAAATTCTTTGATGGATGTATGATCACAATCTCACAGAGATTTGATTCTGATCTTTTGCTTTTTAGTCGAAGGCTCCGATACCATAAAAGAATTTGATGATAGAAATATGCTTGATATTATTTCTATCTTGATTTGATTCGAAATGAAACTGAAATATGGTTTCGATACAGAAATGCAAAAGAGAGAATTGAAATTATTTCGATACTGAGGTAATGTGTACAGCAGTATATATAGTTTACAAAACTGAATTGCTTTACAATTTTGGGCCTAGTGTTTAGCAGTCCACGTTGCTTTGTATTTGCTATTGGGCTTTGGCCTGCTTTGATGTAACATACGCGTGTCAGATTTGCCGCATAACTTATTTATCGTAACTGCTGCTTTTAAATAGAGAAAGATAACTTCCACATATATATATATATATCATAGGAATATTTCTTGTAATGTTGATTAATTATATGTATATTATTTCCAATTCACTCCTTAAATGGAGTCTGCTACGTTCATCTCCAAAATTTTACGGCTTGGAAACCAAACTAGAATTTTTCAGATAGGTAATTATAAATTGGGATAAGTCACTAGATCGGACATTTGAATATATACACTACAAGAAAAATACCCTATTGCAACTAGCTATTTGCAACAGGCGATAAACGACAGTTGCAGTAAACAATATTTAACAACAGACCTATTATAGCCGTTGCAATAGATTAGATTTAGCAACAGGCCTTTTATTTCTGTTGCAAAAAACATATTTTTAGCAACTGTGCTTCCCTTCCTGTTGCAAAAACATACTTTTCGCAACTGTGCTTTCATAACAGTTGCAACAAACATATTATTTTCAACTGGACTTCCAAGCCAGTTGCGAATAAATATCTTTAGCAACTGTTTTCACCACTTGCAATAACTGTATTTTTTACAACTGGTAAAGCCAGTTGCGAAAAACATACTATTAACTTTTAATAATTAATCTTAAACAGTTATTATTAAATAATTAACAATTAGTAATTATTGTAAAAGATTAATAATTAATAATAAAATTTAATTATTATAAATTAATATTTATAATTGATAATTAAAAATAATAATTAATATTTAACAAATAATAATAATTAATAGCTAAAAAATAATAAATTTAATTATTACTTAGTTTAATAATTATAATTGATAATTATATCAAATATTCAATAATTTAAATAATTCTAAACTTATGACTAAAACAAAACTACAAAATATTCACAAAATTTTAAATTTTTTCTTTAAAATTTTCATTAAACTAAAAATTATTAAAATATAATACAACACATTAAGAGAGAGCATCAATTTTGAAATATTCATAAAATTTTAAAGTAGAATTTTAAATTTTCTATAAGAAGTTACATTTTAAAACAAAATTTGTTTTAACGTGTATTGAAGCCTTACAAGTTTGGATTATAGAAGACACTACAAGTTTTTTAATTCAACATGCTTTTTTGGCTTCATATCTAAATGCTTTAATTCCAAATAAGTTTACAACAATTTATTTTTAATTTGTTCGTAACTATATATTCCCGTTGTCTTTACCTCAATAATTTCGTTTCACGCTTTTACATCTGAAACCCTATAATCTAAATGCTTTGCTAAAAACAATTTATTTATATATATTTACAAGCAAGTCAGCCTTTCTAGTGTTTCTCCCTTTGTATTATTGGGCCCGTTCACTTTCAGTTTAAATGCCCTATATCTTTCTTTCCTTGTAAATCGATTGAAAATAAATAGGGGCAAAATGGGAATTGGCTATGAAATGAAACCCTAGTCGTATGCACCAATGCAAACTAAAGAAAACAAGCCGACACTTTTCATTTTCTCTCGTTCACCAGAAATAAAAAGAAAAAAAATGGCTGAACCCTAGGAGAACAAATTAGGGAAAATCAATAAAAATCCACCGTCTCGCATCGATGGAGCCGATTCGTGAGGGAGATGGATGCTAGAGGGGAAAGCAACATCGGATCTGAGTTCGAGAGCCAATCAAAAATCTGAGAGGATGAAATCGAGACTTAGGTGAGTGTATTTTCCCTCCTCTAGGCAATAGGACATTTTTATAGGCAGCTCATTTGTGTATTCTGTTTCATTGAATGCTCTACGTGATTTAGTTACCTTGTTTTGGACGCTGCTGAATTTTTGAAACCGGAGAAATTAATAAAAACTAATCTTGTCTATTTTGCACTTGCGTGATTGTTGATTTATTGCCGTGAACCACCTGTTAGATATCTGGAAAATAATCTGTGTTATTTTGACATTTTCTGGAAACATTTGATTGTCTTCATGCTCAATACACCTACTGTAAGATTGGAAAATGTCATACGGTTACCTGGAAACATTTAAATTCTTGAATTTAACTTTGCCGAGAATAAATCATGCTAAGTTGTGAAAATTGGGACACCAGTGAATATTGAATCTCATGACATCCCATATTTTAGTCTTCATGATATTTCGTACTATATGCATGCTGTCATATACATTTCATGAACCCACTTAGTTGCCACTTGACGGTTTGACTTTCCTGGCCTTGGTATTTCTGTTAGCATTGACATTTTTGACTCAACATTATGCTAGATGAAAATGGAAATGGATATATATGTATATATGCATGTAAATGTGTGTATATACATGTATATCAAAGAGTCAGATGCTAATTAGTATTAATATTTGGCTAAATAGTACAGGCAGATGAATTCTTAAATATAGCTGTGAATAGCGGGTATAAACAATTAAGTGAAACTGGAATTAAGTTGAAATGTGTATATATATACATGGAAAGGGATGTATGTGTGTGTGTGTGTGTGTGTGTGTGTGTGTGTGTGTGTGTGTGTGTATATATATATATATATATATATATATATATTGGATAATCTGTCTCATTATTCGGAAATTTGAATGGATATGTATATATGTATACATGCATGCATGCATGAAGATGTGTGTATACATACACACACACACACACACACACACACACACACACATATATATATATATTGGAAAAAGTACACACCTTGATTGACAACACATAAATTATTATATAAATATACCGCATGTGTGTATATGCAACTTTGTTGTGCATGTTTTTGTTCTTACTGATATAATTCTGTATATCGTGCTAGTCATAAAGAAATCATCAAGTGTGAAGGTTATTATGATCATGTTAGCTTAGATACCACCATATCATCATTTGGAAGTCATATAGTATAGTTTACCAGCTGCTATATGCTTATATAGACAGTAGTAAATATGTGCTTTGTTCGTGGATGAATAATTGGACTATATCATGGTTTAGACAGCTCAATCTGTCGATGGAATGATTAGTTTAAAACTGAGAATTACAATAAAGATTTATGCGCCGAAGTGTTGAAATTGCTAAATGACGTATAGGATAAATTGGCCAGTAAGAGTGTAGATGATTAACTGAAATGATCATATATATTTATATGGCGCGGGGGGGGGGGGGGGAGGGGCTCTGAATATATATATATGTTATGATTAATCTGTGCGTAAGTTTGCTAATTCATTACAAGGGGTTGAATGCATTTAAACTGAAAGTGAATTTATTAACTGGTTATATAAATTGTATATACAGTTTAATACAAATGTGCTTTGTTTGAGGAACCCCTGACCTATGTATATTTATATTAATTTGGATGTTATCAGTTAACGTTGTTACACCAATGCCAACTGTTCTTTAGGGAAAAATACTGCATTTGAACTATACTTAGGTTGGTGTTATCAGTTAATGTTGTTACACCAATGCCAACTGTTCTTTGGGGAAAAATACTTAGCATGTTAATATTTTACAGTTATATTCAATGTTTCCCCTCTTCTGGTAGGAAATGTCAGCTTATAGATGTACAGTTTTTTGGTTTGGTTCAACTATGAAATGATCATGTTCTTTTATTATTTACAGTTTCCCTTGAATACAATCACCATGTCCAAGTTCAACTATAAAATTATATACCATGTTAGCTTGCTGAATTCTTCTCCACCAACCTTTTTGACCACCTCAATTTTTTTAGTCCTACAAAATACAGTTTGACAAAGACATAGAGTTCCATAATTCACAACATAACTAAATATAATTGTGGTATCAACGTGATAGTCATGTGAGCTGTGTGCTATTTAACCCTAATAGAGGTTTTAATTATCTTTTATTTCATTTCGTTAATCTTTTTTCTTTGGTTGGTTTAACAAAAAACTGCATTACTTCATTTCAAATGAATGACGTTACTTATGCTTCGCATGTTGCAGGGAAAAAATGTCAGGAGATTACTCAAAGAGCAGCCTAAACACTAATATGGACCTAGCCAGTACGGTGCAACAAGCTGAGAGCCTTTTGCTGATGTCTCAGATATACACTAGATGATAGAGTAGAAATATGATTAGAAAATATTCTATCCGAAAAAAATGTGTTGTATGAGAGATTGTTATACATGAGCGGTGTATGAAAATTATAGAAATTTTTGTTGTAATTGTTTGTAGTATTAAAACTTTGTGAAAATAAAAATTTTATTTGTTTATTTTATTTTGTGATATACACTATTACTAAAACGAATACATTTAATATGTAATATATATAAACTGTATTTTTTTTTTTTTTTTTACAGATTTGTGGATCTATTGCAACAGGCATATACTGTTGCAAAATGATCTGTTGCAACAGCAAAAGCCTGTTGCAAAAAAGGATACCGCAACATCTTATTGCAACGGGCAAAAACTGTTGCAGACCTTTAGCAACTTGGGCTATACCAACGGACGCTGGCCCGTTGCAATAGGCCTACTGCAACAGATTTTGCTTGTTGCGAAAAGTGTTTTTTGTTGTAGTGATAGTAGGGCTGTTTATTCATGAAAAACATTAGTAGTCTCTTTTTTTTTCAAGTGTGATATTTTCCTCTTTTTATTCTTAACCATTGCTAACAATAATGTGATTTGACTGATTCTACTCCGTCAGGAACATTTAAGATCTTCGTACACAAAGCTATTTGCTGATGGAGGCAAACTTCAGAAATCCTGTAGTGTATGTGAACAGAGTACCCTGAGAAGTTTCAGATCTGTAAATTCTTTCAAGATGCAATGGAAATCCAGCTCTGGATCCTCTTGGATATATCCTCTTACTGCACCATGCTGGCGTTTTTGCAACTACTCTACATGATTTCAGGGCTTTCGGTCTCTTAATATGTGTTTTGATGAAGAAGTAACCTTTGTGATCGGTTAATCCTTCACCATGGATTGTAACTCCTTCCATCTTGTCCTTGCACAACAATTTAGTGGGTACTCCTAAGGAATCAGAATGAAATAATTAGCTGATTTTCCAATGTATTTAGTGGTTAAGAAAACATGTTGAAAACTGACTTGATATAAAATAGGAAATATGATCAAAGGCAAATTATGTTTATCTTGGTTTTCATGAGTTCAAGTACTGGCATATATGTTTCCTTCTACTAATTTGACACATTCATTTAAACATTATTAGTTCTTAATAGTGAAAGAAGGATATCTAAAGAGACAGATTATATTTAAGCTTTATATCAGGTTTATTATTATAATTTTCCTGTCCTTTATTATGCATGGTACGTATGGCATGATAGATACTCTACAGTATACTATTTATTTCCTCAGCACTATAAAGTATAAATAAATATTTCAAATTTTATTGCATGCACAAGAGTATATTTGAAATAGTGAAACACTTGATGCAATAACAAGGTGGGTAACACATATACATAAAAGCGGATTAAAGAAAAAACACGTACCACGGAGGGGAAATGATTTCAAAGAAAGGCCATATCTTCTGAATCTGGAAGATGAACAATAAATAACACCCTCGATGATCGCCACCTTACGTTTGTATGGAGGTAATGGAGCCCATGAAGGCGGGTAGGCTGTTGACGGTGGTTGTGGTGGAGTTTCTATTGGAGATGGAGCTACACCATGATACGATGTCCATGGGGGTTCAGAGTAATATGGTGATAGTGATGGAGGTTGAACGTTATATGGTGCTAGTGGTGGAGGCTGATCATCATAAGGTGCTGGTGCTGGTGGTGTCCATGGAAGTTGATCATCATAAGGTGAAGGTGCTGGAGGCGTCCATGGAAGTTGATCATCATAAGGCGATTGTGCTGGGGATACCCATGGAAGTCCGTCATCGGAATAAGGTGATGATGCTGGAGGCATCCATGGAAGTTGATCATTATAATATGGTGATGATGCTGGAGGCATCCATGGAAGTTGATCATTATAATATGGTGATGGTGCTGGAGGTGTCCATGGAAGTTGATCATTATAATATGGTGATGGTGCTCTAGGTGTCCATGGAAGTTGGTCACTATATGGTGCCGGTGCCGGAGCTATCTGAATTGGTGCTGACGGTGCTGGGTATATTATTTGACTTGGTGCTAGAGGTGATTCGGTTTCTGTCCATGGTGGGGAAGCATAGGTCACTGATGGCTGAGCTGCACTACAGTATACTGAGCTTAATAGGAGCCCAACCTTAAAAAGGAACACATAATCTCTTTTATTAATCATTTTCATCATAGGCTAACAAAAACTGAGCTGATTGAGTTATGTGTTATGATTTCTATTTATAAGGCAGGATTCCCTTGATTCTTTCCGGATCTCACTGAAGCTGGATCGCTGCAGTGGACTTGTTGACTTAGGAGTAACATTTACAGATCTATTTGCAGTAAAGTTTGAATGATTGTATTAAGCAACTAGTTATAAGTTAAACATTGATGATTAAAGTGAGATGTAAATGCAAGCAGACATGTTTCAATATCAGCATTATGTGCCACGACTTAATCTGCCAGCTTAGTTCCACTCCATTTTAAGTAATGTTACTCCAGTTTATTTTCGAAGTCTTTCATGTTTACAATTTAGTATGAAAGACCTCTTTAAGTCTATGTCTTCTTACTTAGCGTCTTAATTACAATCCAATTGAAATTAAATGGTCACATGGATTCTCTGCATAGGAGATCAGAATAATATCTTGGATACCATAACCATATCAAGAGCGTTGACATAGAGTTGTTAATTTAAGTGCTGAGTCACAAATCATGTCCGACTAAGCAATATGCCAACATTAGATGTTATACTATATCAGCGTGCTAGTTATATATTAATATCTCTAATTACTAGATGTTACCATCCTTGCAAATTGTGTATCAAAAGTGTATAAACTAAGGTGTAAAACTATAATAAAATTTGACCAACCTAAAATAAACTCATAAGATTATAATTTTGAAAACTGTTTTACCTGCAAATATAGGTGTAAATTTGTTATCTGTTAAATAATAGTAAAACACATAAATTTCTAGCTCTTTTAATAATTGTAGAAGCTTTTTCTACTCTCTTTTATTTTCTCTATATATTTTAATTTTAATCTATAACTTAGCACTACTTAATTATTCTACTAAGCTACTCATTGCCAATTCACAATTAAATACATACATTTTAAAATTTTCTATGATTATTCGCAAGTACCTTTTTAATTCTCTCACAATATTTTACATTTAAGTTTATATATTTAAATAATTAAAGAATTCAAAATTTAAACAATTTAATAAACTTGGTAAACTAGCATCAATATATCAAATGAATCCAAAAATATGGCAATTTCAATTATATATCATAGCCACATCAACAAACTAATAAATTAAATTTTCTTTTGGATACAATGATAGGTAAATCGCATAGCATAAATTATATACATTAACAAGCTTTATGCGCTTTCAAGGATCATTCGGACGTCTGAATCATGCATGCATTCTGAAATTCCTGCACCACAATCACCAAATTTGAAAGCCAAACATCAGGGTGGGATGATACAAAGTCCTTATAAAAGACGATAGAGGAGTTTGGCCAGCCCCGCCCTCACCAAGCAACAAACTCACCCACCCACCCTAGGGGGTAACCATTTATTTTTCCAGTTGGGTCAGTCCTGTTTTGGAATCGTTCGGGAATACGAATCACACGTGGATTCGGAAAATCCTACACTATGATTCTTAAGTTCAAAATCCTAGTCAATGGGCGGGGCGATTCAAAAGGCCCTACATAAGACTACATCGGAGTTCGGTCTGCCCTTCCCTGCCCATCCAACGGAGAGCACCCGATCGTTTCCAGTTGGGTTGGTCGCATTCCAGATTTGTCTGAACGTCCGAATCGCACGTGAATTCGGAAAATCCAGCACCTTGATCTCCAAATTCGAAAGTTGAGTCGAGAGGTAGGGAGACTCAAAGGGCCCTACAAAAGAAGGTAATTGAGTTTGATCAGCCTATGCCTCACCCACACACCCTACGAGGGGTAATCAATTATTTTTCCAATCGGGTAGGTTGTTTTTCTGGGATCATTTGAACGTTCGAGTTGCACATGGATTTGGAAATTCTTGTACCACAATCCCAAATTCGAAAGCCAAGTCGAAGGGTATGGCGACCCAAAAGGCCCTATAAAAGACGATAGTCGAATTTTGTAGACCTTGGTCATACGGCTATATGATCAGTTTGGTTGGCTCTTCTATCCTCTTTTGATGTCTCCTGTTAAGCTTCATATGATTTGGGCTTCGTTTGATTGCATTTCAAACTCTAGCTATGTTGAACTACTATGTAGACTATACGATTAATTAATAACTTGAGCTAAGAGCATTGAAATGATACCAAACTTGGAAGGTATCCTGGTGTTGATACCAAAAACTGGTTCAACACTCAATAGAGTAGATTTCTGAAGAGATTAAATGAAGACAATCAACAATAAATAATATCAGAAAATTAAAAAGAGCAATCACACACAGATTTATAGTGGTTCGGCGTTAATTAGCCTACGTCCACTTTATAGCTTTGATATTATGAACTTGATAAATGATTACAATAATCCAATCCCTTTTCTGAACTAGTGTATTGATATTTATAGGTGATGAAGTAATGGGCTGCTGCTTAAGACGTGTTATCAGATCCACGAAAGTAGTCGCGGTTGATGGATCCGTTCTTTGCTAAGGAATAGGTATTCCGCCCTACATGCTTGGTAGAAATATCTTGGGCGATTTGAACGAAGAGAGCTTGGAATGAGCTATTCTTTAGGTTGATTCCTTGGGCCTTGGACGCACAATGAACAGTCAGGTCCAGCGTCTCCACATTGCCTCTGACTTGCATTTTGCTGTACGCAACAAACCAACGGGTCGGGCCCCTTTTAGCTCACCTACTTCGAGTACTGGAGTCTGGGTTTTATCTCGTTGTCTAGCCTTGATGGACTGTCCGAAAGGCCCATCAACACTTTGCCCCTCAAAGTATATTTCATTTATGAAGTATACTTTGTTTCAGTTTTTTGAACCAAATTCCGTATCACCTTTTTCCCCTGGCTCTCTTGATTCTCGCCCAACGGGTATTATGAGTCGTATCGGGTTCCGCCCTTCAGTTCAGAGTTATCAATAGGCTCAATTAATAACATCTCCTTATTGGCTTCACGTCGCATCAACTGGTTCCATCTCTTCCACTTCCCACACGCTAGCTCAATCCGGTCCAATCAGCCGAATTTGAAAGGCCATTTCTTTGTCTCATTATAAAAGCATAACTCTTTTTTACCTTTCCTCCTTTACTTTTTACCATTATAGCAGTTGAACAGTGATTCCCAAAAACAATCCTCCTCCTCCTCCGAGCTTTGTAATTTTCAGGTGCGCATTTCTCCTTAAATTTAACGCTCAATTTTGCACGAAGTCCATTGTATCTTCGATTATCTCTTTGGGGTTTAATTCAATCTGGTTGGCAGTGGTTTTCTGCGTCAGATCGTCGGAGTCGGCGACGATATAACTCCTCAAAATTGAAATTATCGTTGGTTGATTCTGAACCTATCATTCTTGATATAAAGATCTTCTCTTTCCTTGCTTCTTTTATTCACGAGTTGGGATATCCTTAAACCCTTAAGTGTGCGAACTATTTGAGGGAGAGACATGAAATTTGTCTGATTTTTTTCAGTTCGAGTTTATTTGTTCGTTTTTACCGAAGTGATACCCATATAGGATGCTGACTCCCTATACTTTCTTGTGGTTTTCTTTTTCCTTTTCTTTTTGTAGGCCTTTGGCGTGCTTATGGTCAAGACGCGAGACAACCGTAAGCAGGAACTGGGCGGGCATCCATCTTGTTCGATTAGAATAGATAGTTCTTCAGAGTCTCCGAGTCATTTAGAGTCTTCTTCGGGTAACGATCCTCGAAGTTGGTCGACGGATCCATCACCTATCCTTCCAATAGCGGTCGACTTATCTGGGGCGATACCACCTCCCATAGCACCAGACATGCTTCCTGGCTCAGAGATCTTGAGGGATCCTATGGAGGCAAAAGAATCTAGAATGACCCTTAAGCGGCTACAAACTCTAACGGCTAAGCACAACATTCCTTTCGATGACGTTCTTGTTCCAACTGGCACTGCGAGACCCCACATTCCCCCAGACGATCATATGGCGATTTCTGTTCCGATGTGCAATGTAGGAGCCATTCCACCTTTTCCCCTTCTAATTATTGAATTTTTGCGCCGGATGAATTTGGCCCCAATGCAACTAAGCCTGATTGCCTACGGCCTTCTACTGTCGATCTGCTACCTGTATACGAGATATTTGAAGTATCCCCCGACCTTTAACGACATAGCCTTTCTTTTTAATTTTAGGCATAATGAGACACAGTCTCCCTCTACTCTTTATCTTGAAGTTGTCCGGGGATGGAAGATCATTGAAGAAGTCCCGACCAAAGTGGGCGAGACAAAACGAGACTGGTTTTGGATTAAACGACAACCAGGTTGCGCCCAATATTGGCTGCAATGTGGTAAGTTCCGCCTCCCTTTTGAAACATATTCTTTCTACGCCCAAACTTCTTGCTATGATCATTTTTGCGTTATGTATTTTGTTTAGGGAGAGAGCCTACGAGGCCTGACGAGGAGGTCTATAAAGAGAGTTATAGGCGACTGATCAGTCTGGAAAAGGATACACGGTCATTTTGGAGTTGCCTGACCGAGGCAAATCTACACCGATATGGTCTCCTTGATATTAACAGGACGATGGATTTGCCAACAGATGGAACAGATCTGGTTGTGCCAACTCAGGATGAGATGCCCCCAGTTGAAAGGGAATCGGGGGATAAACAGGCGGTTCATTCGGCTGGAGGATCTTCTACCCACCCCTCGCCAAAAAATGCAGAGGAAACAGGCCCCAAGAAACATGTGCTCAAGAAACGGACTGGAAAAGTCAGGTTTTCGGGGGTCGACACAGAGGGGGTTAAGCCTCGTCATAAAAAGAAAGCTGTTGCCTGGAAGGCCCCAAAGGTAGCGCAAGGGCGGTCGGATGAAGAAAGGCCGGCAGAGACCCGTCCAGGGGATTCAGGGATAGCAGAGGGTTTTCCCTCAACATGCGGACCACATGAGAGGCGCAGCACTTCTCCCCTTTCAGGCTTAGAGAATCTCCAAATGCCTGACATTATTCTCTCGCCACAAAGTTTGGACCCAACTTGATTTTTCGCCAATCAGTCGGAAGGAAAGCCTTTTTCAGATAGGCACGACAACATCGATGGTATGACTTTACATTGATTTTTCGAAGTGTATTGCAGATTATTCCTAAACAATTTGTGAAGCGCTTATCTCCTTTTTCCTTCCTTGCAGGGGTTGATGAGGAGTACTATGGGAATTTATTCGCTTCTCTCCCAACTGATTCTAGATTGGATGATGCTGTCTTCTCTCATATTGAAAGAGAGGGCCCCACTCGAACTAATGATAGTGGGAGCAAGGAGAAAGAGAGTACGGGGGACGTCAGGGAGAAAGAGGTAGGAGGTGACATGAGGAAGGATAAAGTAGACGAGCCACCTGAGGATCAGGGTAGGCGGAAAAAGAAACTTTTGAAAAAGCATGATCGACCGCTAGAGGATCACGGGGAGTCGAGTAACGTTTCCAAGAGGAGGAGGATGGATGAACCTTCTACGTCCAAAAGACCAAGGGTCGAGCATCCTCAGGCAGTAGCACACCGGTCCAGTAACGTGCGTGGTCCCTCTTCTAGCGACCATTTTCAAGAATTAGAGCGAGATTTCCCCAACTTCGTATTCTCAGAAATTGAGCCAGCCCCCGAGCTACAGCCATTGACCAGCAGTTTTCGTCGGCGTTTGCGCCATAACTTTGAATATGTCCTTACTCAGTATGACGCTATGCAGGAGTATGCTGGACAAGTGAGTGGAGTGTTGAAAGAGAGACTCGCCGAGATTGCAGGTTTGAAGAAGGACGCTGATAGTAATAAGAGGACCATCGGACTTTTAGAAGAAAGAAACAAAAACCTAGAGTTACAGGTGGCGGCAGACAGAGAGAAGCGCGAGAAGAAAATTGCAGAGCTAAACAACCCGGTTCAGCAGAGAGATCAAGAATGTAGAACGATAAAGGAGGAGGTCGAGTCTTTAAAAAGGGACAAGGTCCGACTCGACCTTGAAGTTCAAAATCTGAAGGCGGCCCTTGACGCGGCCGAATTAGCCAAAGATCAGGCCGAGCAAAACGCTGCTGCGGCAATTGAGTCTTCCAGCAATCTGAAGCTGCAGCATGACATCGAGGTTGAAACCGTGAAGGCCGGGCACGCCCGGGAAAAAGGCGAAATACAGAGGGGGCGTGCTCGTCAGATCCTTAAGTTTTGTACGGATTTTCTTCGTCAGAGAGACTTGTCCTTGATGCCCGGGTACCCTAAGTTTTTGACCGATGTGTGGAAAGTGCTTCTGTGGGACGAGAAGAAAAAAGCTCAGGGTCGCCGAGTGAACGAAGCATCGTTAATGGCTGACATTTTGAATGATGAAGAACAAGCCATTGTGAGGGAGGAGCGAGGTCGGGAAAGTCGAGCGGCCGAAGCAGAGCGAGCCAAAGCGAAAGGAAAGTCGGTTCTTGGTGTTAAGGCGAGCGGTAGTCAGCCTCGTGTTTCCATCCCTCCGCCTATAGCTGCAGGAGGTAGCTCGACTTCTTCCATCCCGGCCGATATAGCGAATATTACAGAGGAGCGGGCAGTCAGCCCAAATGTTGAGAGTAAATTTTTTTTTTTTACTTATTATCTTTTGCCTGTATTTCACGTATTTCCCTTTTCCGGCAGGGGATTCTTCCAATGTGAGCAGGTCGGTTGATGAGGCCGCTGCTAAAGAGAAAGACGTTGTTGAGGAAGCAAGGGAGGCTTCAAATGTAGTTGGGGTCGAGCCAGCACTCCCCGAGGACCCGGACGTCCAGGTTGTCAAAGAGTCGATAAGAGGGGATCGTCCATCTATGGCTGATGTGAAAATTCAGAGGGAAAGAGAGTTGTCTGCAATGAAGTCAGAGCCCGTCGGAGAGTCTTTGAGTACTCAGCCTTCCCAGCTTACTCCTCCAGCCCCGCCTTCTTCAACTCCTACCCCCATTCTCCCACAGGCTTCTTCTTCAACTCCCAAATCCTTTGGTAGCACCCTTAGGGGGAGGAAACGTATGCTGACCACGGAGGAAGCTTTGGAGATGATCAAGCAGAAAGAGCTAGCGGAGATGATGGAGCAGGGGTTAATGCGGCCTCCTTTTTAAGATATGTTTGCTTGTTTTTTGTGATTGTTTGTGACGATCTTTAGTTGGTTACCTGTCAAGTGGCAATATTTTATAATGACATCAAAACATTTTGAATGAATCTATGTATTGTGTATGTCTGTGATTGTCATGTAAATTTGAGACTCGGGCCCCCCTTTTTTCGCTTCATCAGGGACGAGTCGTGCTTCGTCTTTGTCGGAGGGGTGATTCTCCACTTTTGCCCCCAGTGTCGGGGTAGGTGTTCTAAAAATAATCCCTCCTTTCGGACCCAAGCAGAGCCATTCTCGGTCACGGCTCAGACGCATTTGAGTTGGAGTGCCATGGTCTTTTATACATATCCTTTAATCAGTAAAGGGCAAAGTTTGTCATTTTGAGCGGTCTTTCATCAGGGTGCACCATTCACGCTCGAGTGTCGTTTATACTCTTCCCCAAGTCGGTGGGGTCGAGTGTCTTAATCCTGCTAATCGATCGACTTATCAGGACAGGAGTCGACCTTATCCTTGTGTCAGTCAAGGTAGAGGCCATAAATTTAGTCATTAAATCATAAACATTTACCCATTTCAATCACAACAAGTCAGAGCGGAAACGGAGTCTTTTATTAACAAGCTACTACGGTCTATAAAGACTGCTTATTACAATGCTAATGAACAAATTCAAAAAGAAAAAAGTCTAAACACAAAAGCCTAAATGCAAAAAAGAAATGAAATAAGGAATCTTAGGAAAGATAAGGTCGTAAATGCTCCGCGTTCCATGCTCTTTGGAATGGCTCACCATCTACAGTCATCAACCTGAAACTTCAATTTTCAAGCTTGTCTTGAATGACATATGGCCCCATGTGTACAGGCACTGGAAATATTCGCTTTAGAACTAGATCCCCTGGCTCAAAGGACCTTGGTCGGACCCTCTTGTCATAATATCGAGCTACCCGTTGCCTGTGTGCCGCAGCTCGAAGGTTTGCCTCCTCTCTTTTCTCATCGATCGTGTCTAATGACGTAAGAAGGAGAGCTTTGTTAGTTAGAGGGTCATAATAGGTTGTTCGGTGGGTCGGAACCTCAAGCTCGATTGGGAGGACCGCTTCTGAGCCATATGACAAAGCGAAGGGGGTGTGTCCTGTAGCAGTCTTATGGGTGGTGCGATATGCCCATAATGCCAAGGGTAACTCGTCAACCCATTTTCCTTTAGCTCGCTCCAACCGTTTCTTCAAAATAGTTTTTATGATCTTATTAACCGCTTCGACTTGTCCATTGGACTGGGGATGAGCGACCGCTGTATATTTTTTCTCGATGCGATATCTCTCACAAAAATCTCGGAATTCCACACTGTCGAATTGGGTTCCATTATCTTTGATAATGGTCTGAGGTATCCCATATCGACATATAATATTTCGGACGATAAAGTTGATGACCTTCTTTGTCGTGATAGTAGTCAGTTGCTCGGCTTCTGCCCACTTCGTGAAGTAATCTACGGCCACAATTGCATATCTGGCCCCGCCTTTTGAAATAGGCAACGTTCCAATGATGTCGATCCCGCATGCAGCGAACGACCAAGGGCTTGTCATCTGAGTTATTTTAGTCGGCGGTGCTCGTGGGATACGCGCGAACCTTTGGCATTTGTCGCATCTTTTGGCGTAATGGGCGGCGTCCTTAGTGAGGGTCGGCCAGAAGTATCCATAACGCAGTATCTTTTGCGCCAGGGCTTGTCCCCCGGCGTGAGCCCCACAGTCTCCTTCATGCACTTCTCGTAGTATCCTCCTGATATCATCATTCGCTACGCATCGGAACATGGGCACAGAAAACCCTCTCCTATAGAGCTGGCCTTCCTGGATAAGATACCTGGAGGATTGTCGTATCAAGGCCCGCCTCTTGTTCTTCTTTTCGGGCAGTTGCCTATGGAGGAGAAAGTTTTTTATGGGAGTCATCCACGATTCTTTTTCGGGTTCATCATTGGTCTGATCGACCTCCATTTGGTTGATACTTGGCATTTTCAAAGTTTCTATGGGTACCATTTCTGACTCGTTTGGATGATCCGAGCTAGCTAGCTTTGCCAAACTGTCCGCCTTTCGGTTTTCTTCTCGAGGAATATGAGAAATACTATACCGATCGAAATCCCGTAGTAACTTTCTACCTCCTTGAGATAAGAGGACAGTCGCTCTCCTCGAGTGATGAACTCTTTTCATACCTGATTGACTACTAGTTGAGAATCACAGAAGATATCGAGTGCTGTTATTCTTAGATCCTTCGCTAGCCTTAGTCCAACAATTAAGGCCTCATATTCGGAGTCGTTATTAGTGGCCAAAAATTCTAGTCTTAAGGCATAATAAACAGATCGCCCTTCAGGGGACAAAAGTACCACACCAGCCCCGGAGCGCTGCTTATTTCGGGCTCCGTCAGTGTAGAGTTTCCATGCAGCAGGCTCCCGGTCGATTCTTACTGGCCTAGGAGGGTCAGTTGGTCCTTCGTCATCTGGGATTGTAAACTCGGCTATAAAATCAGCCAACGCTTGCCCCCTGATCGACCTTCGAGGGACAAACGTTAAGTCGAACTGGCTTAACTCGATATTCCATTTCAATAATCTCCCACTTGCTTCGGGCCTTTGCAAGATTTGGCGGAGGGGTTGGTCAGTAAAAACTTTGATAGGATGAGCTTGGAAATAATGCCGAAGTTTTCTTGACGCGATTAACAGGCTGTAAGCCAATTTCTCGATCTTAGGATAATTTCGCTCGGCTCCAGTTAATTTTTTACTAACATAGTAAACTGGTCGCTGCACCTGCTCTTCTTCCCGAATCAGAACTGAGCTAATGGCATGAGCAGATACTGCTAAGTATACAAATAAGTCTTCATGGTCGATCGGCTTAGAGAGGATTGGGGGTTTTTCGAGGTGGTCCAGCAAACTTTTGAAAGCTTCAATGCAGTCAGGCGTCCATACAAAATGTCGCTTCCCCCTCTTTATTAGCTCAAAGAAGGGCAGGCACTTGTCAGTGGCTTTTGAAATGAACCGTCCCATGGCCGCTACTTTTCCTGCTAAGCACTGGACGTCCTTTATTCGTCGTGGTTCTTGAATTCCCTTGAGGGCTGCAATCTAATCAGGGTTGATTTCGATTCTGCGGGAGCTTACAATGAATCCAAGGAATTTGCCCGACGCCACTCCAAAGGAACACTTTAACGGGTTCAATTTCATACCATATTTCCTTAGGATGTCGAACATCCTTGACAGGTCGTTCACATGCTCGGACGATTGTTTTGATTTTACCAGCATATCGTCCACATACACCTCCATCGTCTTCCCTATTTGATCATGGAACATTCGATTGACTAACCTTTGGTACGTGGCTCCAGCATTTTTTAGACCAAAGGGCATTACCACATAGCAATACAATCCAAGGTCGGTTATGAAACTGGTATGTTCTTGGTCAGGGATGTGCATGGCAATCTGATTGTATCCCGAGTATGCGTCCATGAATGAAAGCAGCTCGTGTCCAGCAGTTGAGTCGACCAGTTGATCAATCCTGGGTAACGGGAAGCTATCTTTAGGGCAGGCTTTATTTAAATCGGAGAAATCAATGCAAGTTCTCCATTTCCTGTTTGCCTTCTTTACTAGTACTGGGTTCGCTATCCAGTCGGGATAGGTCGCATCCCGGATAAATCCGTTGGCTTGTAACTTTCCAACTTCCTCTTTCAAGGCTCTCGATCGTTCAGGGCCTAGCATTAGCCTTTTTGTTTTATAGGGGTGTATTTTGGGTTGATACTGAGAGAGTGGGTTATAATGGATGGAGATATCCCACACATGTCGGCATGGGTCCAAGCAAATACATCCAAATTGGCCCTGAGAAATTCACTTAGTTTCCTCGTCCGGAGGGAATCAAGATGAGAACCAATCTTTAGAACTTTGGTAGGGTCACGATCATCTATAGGAATGTCTATGGTAGCCTCATTTGGGGCTGCCTTCCGGCACTCCGACTCCTCGTCATCCCGTGGGTCAATGTCTTCGACCTCACAAGGCGACAGTCCTGGTCGGGGTGCGCTCTGTAATTGCTATGCTTCCTTTTCCTCCCTCAAGGGAGAGGATTTATCAGATTCCATGTTGTTACTACTTCTGAGCTCCTTCCATTCCGCCATATAGCATGTGCGGCCATCCACCTGGTCTCCTCGCATAGTCCCGATCCCACTGTCAGTGGGGAACTTCAGAAGCAGGCACCAAGGGGCGATACATGCTCGGAAGACTGCTAACGCAGGTCGTCCTAGGAAGGCGTTATAATGTGACTTGATGTTCATTACCACAAATGGTAAGATCCTGACTCTTCGTCTCTCTCCATCGCCCAATTCCACCGACAATCTGACCTGTCCAATAGGCTCGGTTGTTGCTCCATTGAAGCCGCGTATATGGCCTTCATATGGTTCCAAGTCCTTCGCTTCTAATTTCATCTGGTCGTAAGTCTGCTTAAATAGGATGTTTACTGAGCTTCCGTTGTCGACCAAAACCTTTCGGACAGTGGCTGGGCCAATTACTGCCGTTATCACCAATGGGTCGACTGTTGGGGATTCTATCCCGGTCGTTTCTCGATTGCGAAAGATGATATCCTCACCCATCGTCTTTCTCAACTTTACAGGACTCGCGGTACCCTGGGGATCCACTTCTCCAACATCCATGTGTTTCGCGGCGTTGACGTACCGTTCCATTGCTCTGATGCTATGACCTGCGGGATGTGCCCCCCCCACAATGGCGTTGATCACAATCCCCTTCCCCTTTTCCTGGGGGGTGGCGCGAGATGTCGTTTGACCTGGTCGAGATCCCGAAGTTCCTTGCCCCTTTTCCCTTGGAACTATCTTATATTCGTCGAGCTTCCCTTCTCGGATTAGCTTTTCGGATTTGTCTCGGAGATGCCGGCACTCATTGGTCGTATGCCCATAAATATCATGGAACAAGCAATATTTTCCCGTCGCTCGCTCCTTCTCCGTCGCCTCGCGCGGGGGTGGTTTCTTGTACTGCATTGCGTCACAAGTATCGAGGTATATGTTTTCCAGACTATCATTTAGGGCAGTATATGTCTCGAACACCTGGAAATGGGGGCGCTTCCTGGAATTTCCTCTTTGCTTCGAACTTCCGTTATTCCCCTTTGACTCCTCGCCGCTGCGCTTGCCACGGTTTTCAACATTCACTTCGACTTTTCCTGAACTGTCATCAGATTGTTTCACCGCAACACTGTTTCGAGCTGTCGGGTTAAGAACGTTTCTCGGCCCGCTGTCTTCATCCAATTGTGCATCCTCTTGCCTCAAGAGGACATGGGCTTTTTCATAAAAGGCTTCGATCGTAGTAGGCGGCTTCCCAATTAAATATCTTCCGAACTCGGTTCGTTTGTCGATGCCATCTACTAATGCCATTAAGACGGTCTCATGGTTGGGGTTGCTCACTTCAGTAACAGCTCGATTGAACTGATTAAGATAATTCCTCAGGGATTCGTCTCTTCCCTGCTTTACCGCTGACAAGGCCATGACATGTTTCGACTTGGTGGCGTGGAGGCAGAATTGAGTCAGAAACTTTTCGCTTAAATCTTTGAAATTAGGAGCCGACTTTGCTGGTAGGCGAACGAACCACATCAGGGCTATTTGAGTTAAAAAGATAGGAAAAGCTTTGCATTTGATCGTGTCAGGAGCGGCTGCCACATCCATATGCCAAGAGTATCTCATCAAATGTTGTTGCGGGTCTGTGGTTCCGTCATAATGATCCATTTGAGGCATATTGAATCTTCTGGGAAATTCCGCTTGTAAGATCTCGTCAGTAAATGGCGTATGACTCCGGTCGACTCCCCAATCTTCATTCCTGTGTCCTCGGCTGTCGTTCAGAATCTGTCTTACCATGGTGGCCAGGTTCGGAGGAACAATTGTATCTGGGTCGACCCGTTCGACAGTCGGGCTTCTTCTGATTCTCTCATCGGAGTGCGCCGTCTGGGCACCTCTCCTTATTTCACGGTTTTCTCGATCGTTCACAAGATTTCGGGGAGGTCGAACTGGGACTAGGCCTCTTCGAGCGGCATTTTGGTTGGGAGGAGGCTCCTCTCGATGGTGCGGAGCTACTGGGTCTACAATTTCTATCTCATCTTGATCGATACGTCCTTGGTTGCGATCATTTGGGGGGATCTGGCGTTCTTCCGTCTGCCGTGGCCGGACATTTTCATTTCTCTCTAGCGGGCGTCGATCTTAACGAGGGTTTCTTTCCTCCTCTGATGATGACGAGTCTCCTGATGCTTGATCCAGCTGAGGGGGAGGAGATTGATGACCCTGGGATCCTTGAGGTTGACTCCTGAATTCTTCCCATTGCCTCGATATGCGATTCACATCCTCGCGCATAGCGGCATTCTCCTGAGACTGTGTCCTCAAGGCATCTGTGGTCTCTCTAAGTCGGTCCATCATAGCCATAAATTCATCTCGAGTGGCAAAGGCAGAAGATAGGGCTATATCCCCTCCAACAGGTAACATAGGCTGATCTGCGGTGGTCTCGGGGGTGACTGACCCACCAGCTGCTCCTGTAGAAGAGCCCGCCTGCGGATTTTTCCCTGTGTTGCGTGCCGTTTTTCCTGCCATTGTTAGATTAGTACAAAAATGATAAGAAACAGGATTTTCGTCTTGGACTTGGTGATCCAAAAGTAGAACAAAAATCTGAAGTGATCTGAGAAAAGTCAGTTCTCAGTGAAAGCACCAAAATGTTGATACCAAAAACTGGTTCAACACTCAATAGAGTAGATTTCTGAAGAGATTAAATGAAGACAATCAACAATAACTAATATCAGAAAATTAAAAAGAGCAATCACACACAAATTTATAGTGGTTCGGTGTTAATTAGCCTACGTCCACTTTATAGCTTTGATATTATGAACTTGATAAATGATTACAATAATCCAATCCCTTTTCTGAACTAGGGTATTGATATTTATAGGTGATGAAGTAATGGGCTGCTGCTTAAGACGTGTTATCAGATCCACGAAAGTAGTCGCGGTTGATGGATCTGTTCTTTGCTAAGGAATAGGTATTTCGCCCTACATGCTTGGTAGAAATATCTTGGGCGATTTGAACGAAGAGAGCTTGGAATGAGATATTCTTTAGGTTGATTCCTTGGACCTTGGACGCACAATGAACAGTCAGGTCCAGCGTCTCCACATTGCCTCTGACTTGCATTTTGCTGTACGCAACAAACCAACGGGTCGGGCCCCTTTTAGCTCACCTACTTCGAGTACTGGAGTCTGGGCTTTATCTCGTTGTCTAGCCTTGATGGACTATCCGAAAGGCCCATCAACACCTGGAGGAAAAATGAGAATCACAGTGTTGCAACCCATGATGGGTTGCACCCAAATCCTAATAATCCATGCCGATCCATAAGGGTTGGATTGATATTGACGCAATACCCCTAATTTTTAGTAAATATTATTCTAAAGATTTATTTAGCTAAACGAAATAAAAATAATGTAGTAAGATGTTAAGATTAGATTTGAAATTAATGTAATGTGGTTCGTCCCGGGTAACTAATCAATCTAAGTAACATAAGAGAAGACGTATGAAAGAAGAAAGGTTAAAAACACTTCGTCCTTCGTATATACATAACCTTTTACCTTTTTGTTCTCTTATTTCATTTCACAAAACCTAAAACTAAAGATCTTAGGAGGTCGGTCATTACAACCAGAGAAAAAAGAAGAAAAACCTAAGGACAAGCTAAAAGAAAGAAGCTTAGGATTTAACATTGACAAATTTTTACTCATTTATTTAAAACTAAGGCGAAATAATAATTCTATCATATGTGGTTCAATCATGGCTAATATTTGAATTTGTTGTTTGATTTCATGATTGTTTTCATATGTGGTTTGGATAAAATAATTCTCTTTATGTTTTTTTGCGTTTGGTTGATTAGATTTAGGATAATAAACTATAGTTTTACGTCTCTATTTAATTTGAAATTTTTAGATCTTGTTTATAATATGTTCTCGAAGATAGGTTTTATGTTTCATAATTTTTTAAGTAATTAGTAATTTTCTATGAATTTCTCAAGGAAGAACGTGTATTAATTACGAAATTTGATTATTAAAATTAATTGTAAAATGATTTTTGATCCGAAATTTCTACAGTAGAGGAGGAGTTAACTTCGGTCATCCATGAATTCTTGGGGTTTTCCCAATGTTTTATGGTTTAATAAGATTTTCCTAATGTAACGACCCGCATTTTACGTATCGGGGTAACGTAAAATTTTTTATTTAAAATTCTCTGAGGGTTTAATCATTCTCATATTTTGGTATATCGTTTATGGGGATGTGTGACATATCCATAATTTTTATCAAATTTATTTGTGACCATTTTTTCCTTTTAGTTTTTTGCAGGGGATAACTTTTGATCGAGAACGAATCAGAGCAAAAATCGATTTCATTGGATCGAAATGGTGTTTCTAATTCCATAGAGTGGTCACATTAAAGTTTTGGTTCAGCGGTTTGGGAGGAATGACTGTTTTAGTGCTACACAATTTTTGGATAGGCTAATTAGTCATTAGTGGGCTGATTAGTGAGGCCCATTAAGGCTAGGGAATATAGGCTATAAATAGAGGGGTAAAGGCAAGGAGAATGGTTTAGTTTCTTCATTTTCTCATTTGGTTGAGGTCATGATCCTCCTTCTTCAATCAAATACATCTCCACTCCATTAAATTCTTGGATCTACATAGAAGATTGAAGATCAACATCAAAGGAGAGTAGAGTGCATCAAGGAAGTTGATTTGAAGATCGTTCTTCGTTGTTCTTTGCTGTACAAATTAGAGATTCATCGATTTCGAGCCAATTTGGGGATTTGGTGAGTGATAAACATCTCTCTCACGGATTCAATCAAGTATATGGGTTATTTGATCTTATTTTCATCATTTCAAGTTGTTTTCACCTAAATCTAATCAATGTAAGTATATTTTGAGTTTGGATCACCATAGGATCTAATCTAGTAAGATTATAACGGTTAGTTTATATGTTAATGATGAAATCATATGTTTAAGCAAGTTTAGAACCATAAATTGATTCATTTATTATTTTATCATGATCTGGTGAATTTCATATGTTTGTTGATGATTATTGGTTAAGCTAGTGCTTACTTGATGATTTCTAGTTAATTGTTGATTTGGTCGTGTAAACTTTGGTTCGATTGCACGAATTTGGAGTTGGATTGATTTCGAGTTGGATTGTGTCTTGATACACAAGAATCGGATGGATCAGGTGAGTTTTGGCCACATCAAGGATGGATCAATGATGGATGAATCGGTGGTGATGGATCGATGGTGATGACATGGCATGGATCGGTTGTAAGGATTTGGTGATGGATCGACCATGTAAATTCATGGATTGGCAAGGAAAGTTCATGGATCGGCAAGGAAAGTTCATGGATCGGGCTAGACATTGGGGAAGGATCAAACCCTGTGTTTTAGGATGGATCGGTAGAGCGGCAGCTAGTGGATCAGCTAAAAAACGTGGAGCGTTCGGTGACCGATCCATGATGGATCGGTGACCGATCCATGATGGATCGGTGACCGATCCATGATGGATCGGAGGTGTTTGGCAAACCACTAGGTCGACAACGCTTTGATGAAGTGTTGTGTTTGATGGATCGACAACGCTTTCCATGGATCAGGCATGGTTTGGCTATGGACCATAGCTTCTAAAATGCCATGAAAAAGAATGAAACACCATGAAAAGAAAATATGGATCGATGAGCGATCCATCTATTGGTGAACCAAACGAAATTTTTTTTGGTTCGACACTTGACGTAGCTTCGACGTGAATTCAAGGTGGAATGTTCGAAGCATTGTGATGTGTTCGTTGATCGATGAAATACAACGAATGTTGAAGAAGACTCAAGATTATTTAAGTTCGTGGATAATGGTTGCTCATGAAGTTGCTAGAGCTTATGAATGGTCGCCGATGATGACGACTAGAGATATTGAAGGCCGAGGAATTATTGTTGTTGTAGGTTCTAGCGTACTCAAAACAGGGGTATAATAGGAATGCCTAAAAGACTAGATGATTAGTCGAGTACCCTCGGTATCGATGAAAGGCGTATGGAATTTTGTTAGAACCGGGGTTACCAATAGCCCATGACTGATGGCAAGGTAGGCTAGTCATACGATTAACGATGGTTTCAAGGCAGGGTAGGCGGTGATAACCAGAGTCAAGGATGTTGATTTTTTTTGCTTGTATCGTCTTGTGAATATCGTTCGAAGTTGAATGAGACGTTTCTTTGGTGCTTGTCTGATGTTGGTTTAGGAATTGGAGGATTTTGCTTGGGAAATGTTGATCTCGATTTGGATGGTCTACGCTGGATAACTAGTTGCTATGTCTGTTTGTTTCTATCTGATTGTTTATAAAGGCTATCACTGTTAGATGTGGAGGAGACGGGTTTAGGTTTCTTCTTTGTTGATGTCAGTAGATTAGATGATTGATCTACCTATTCTCATATACTTTATTGATGATGTTAGATAGTTGTTTTATCGCTTATTAAGACTATTGTCTAACTCAAGGTTTTATGTTCCCTCTTATTATGTTGGCTTGTTTATCCATTGATGTTTTGGATGGGCAGATTAGGTAGCAGGTGACAGGTTGTAGATCTTGATAAGAACGATGTTGTAGAGTAACGACTAGTAGGAGGCTTACGTATTATTTTCTACTATACATATCTTATTGTTTCCGCTGTTATGTTTGATGTATCGTTCTCTGAGTGAACCTATAGTGAGGCTCTTTGTACAGAATTTGATGTTGTATCCAGCAGTTTGATGTATGCATATTCTTTCAGGATGATAGAAAGTTTGAAATTTTGTTATGTGATGTTTCACAATTATTTCCTATTGTATATGTTCTTTTATATTTTATCCTTGCGCTACATACAATAGGTTTCGCTTGTGTTATTCTACCCTGATGATCGTCCATAGCTGCCTGGCACATCTTTTAGCGCATTATTTCCCTTGTTAAGTGCAGGAGTTATGAGCAGTCATCACATTTGGTATCAGATCTCTGGTTAATTGATTTTAGCCAAAGTTCGAAGATGTAATGACGTATGAGAGATGTATTTGTATTTTTCTGTTGGATGTATACTATATAGTAGTGCATGGTATAATAGCGCTTGAACTCCATTGCAGTTTTCTCATGTGTGGACTAATCATTCTATTTTCAAATTTAGAATGAGTCGTCGATCTTCGAGACATACTGCTAGGGAGGAGATTGTTCCTAAAGGGGGAGATGGCGGTACACCAGATTAGCTAGCTATGTTCGAGGCTATGATGGCAGCTATCATGAGGAGGGTACCCCGCTCCAGGAGCAGCCGTGGTAGATGTTGGTGTTCAGGTGCAGGTATCGAGGGTGGTTAACTTCGCAGAGCATTGTAAGGACTTCACTGCTCTTGGTGAGAAGTCGTTTAAGGGGACAGAGCCGACAGTTGCGATTCAAGGGTGGCTTGATATTTGCATTCAAATTTTCGGAGACTTGGTTATTGAAGATGCGACTAAGAGGAAGCTTGCATCAAGGAAGCTACAAGGCAGAGCTATGGATTGGTGGAACTCTGTTACTCTAGAGACTCCAGAAGATGGGATTGCTTGGGATCATTTCCGAGTCAAGTTTGAGACGAAGTTAATTTTTACCGCCTAGAAGTCAGTTCTGTTTAAGAAGTTTGTAGAGCTAAAGCAGAATGGTAGACCAGTGTTGGTGTATGTTTCTGATTTTGAAGCTTTGTCCAAGTATGCTTGTTCGTATATTGACTCTCCTTACCAAAATAACGAGAAGTTCGTCATAGTCTTGGATAAGTATCTTGGGAACCAGTTGGTTGATCATATGGATGATACTTACTAGGAGATCGTGGGGAAAGCTTTGAGGCATGAGAGTTTGTTTCCCAAGGAAGAAGTTGTTGTTGCAGCCAAAGGAATCGAAACCGTAGGAGGGGGTGATAACAAGAAAAGGAAGCAACAATAGCAGAAAGGAAAGGATGGCCAGAAGAAATGGAAAAGCGAGGTGACTTGCTTCAACTGCCAGCGGAAAGGCCATTTTTCCAGGGATTGCAAGAATCCGAAAGCTAAGAAGAAATGCTACAACTATGGTAAACCTGGGCATAACAAGAAGCATTGTCCAGAACCAGCTAAGAGTAAGCAGATAGTGAAGGCGTATGCTTTGGAGGATGTTCCATCTTCATCGAGAGCTCTTACGACAAAGGAGAAAGGGAAGAGTGTTGTTGTTCAAGGTACGTTTCCTATTGGAGGTGTTTCAGTTCGAGTGTTGTTTAATACTGGAGCATCACATTCTTTCATTTGCAATGAGCTTGTTTGCTGCTTGGGTTTGGAACCTGAGATTTGTGATTGACCTTTGGTTGTGACTAATCCAATAGGGGGTTCATCCAGCTTGTGTATGATTTGTCCTGGTCTATTGTTGTCGAGTCATGGTTTCTCTTTTGTATGTGATTGCTTTGTGTTGAACTTCGTTGGGTTTGGGATCATTTAAGGTATGGACTGGCACAAGAGGTATGCGGGTAAAGTAGATTGCGAGAATGAGACGACCGCCTACAGCCCCCGCACTAAACAAGAAGAATAATGCGCTGAAAGACGTGCCAGGCAGCCACGGACGATCATCATAGGTAAATAATTCAATTGGAACCTGTCGTAAACCTTACAGCGCAAGGATAAAATATAATAGAACATATACAACAGGTAGAAATTGGATAGCATCATATAACAAACTTTTGAAAACTTTCACAACATCCTGAAAAGTTATCCATACATCATAGAAATATCAAAGTCGGTACATGAAGCCTCACGACAACACTCAGAGAGTAACTCAAACAGCGGAACTAGAAATACTAGATAGTAATAAAACTGGTACATAAGCCTCCAGCTTGCCATCGATCAGCATTGTCGTCTCACCAAACTGTCACCTGTCACCTGCTACTCAGTTTGCCCATCCCAACCGGATGAACAACCCAAGGTAATAAGAGGGAAACATAAAACCTTAAGTCAAACAACAGTCTTAGTGAGCGATAAAACAGCTAACAAACAACAACAATAAAGTATATGAGAATAGGTAGATTAACAAACCAATCTACCAAACACCAGAGAAGAACTTAACCATGCCTTCCCCACATCGGAGAGTGATAGCCTTTACAATAACATTTCAACCATACATCCATGGAAACTAGAACACCCATTCAATCATGGCAAATCACTCATGACATCCAAATTATACATCTCACGTAAACCATCCTAATCGAACTTAACATCCCTCAAGCATATGCCCCAGAGGCCTAAACCAATATCAGACAAGCACCTAAGGAACATCTCCTTCGACGTTGGGCAATCTACACGCGATAGTTCAAACAAAGCAACCAATCATCCATGACAGACTCTGGCTATCACCGTCAATCCTGCTTCAAAACCATCGTTAATCGTATGACGACCAACCTTGCCATATGTCAAGGGCTAATGGTAACCCCAGTTCTAGCATAAACTCCATATGTCTTTCAACGATACATATGTTTGTCCAACCTTGACAGCTAGGCCTTTCAACGATACCCAAGGTACTCGACCTACAATTGGCCTTTTAGGTGCCCCTATTGTACCCCTGCTTCGAGCCTGCTAGAACTTACGACAACGATAATCTCTTTGCCTTCGCATCTCTAGTCACCTAACCCGATGACTTCTCATAACTCAAGCAACCTTCTCGAGCAACCATTATTCACCAACTCACGACCTTTGAGTTGTCACCTCATTCATTGTTCTATACCGATCAATGAACACATACAACACTTCGAACCTTCCTACTGGAATTCTTCTCGAAGTTATCACCAATCTCGAACCAAAGAAAACATCAACCAAAAGGTCCGAAGCAATCCATAGCATTACATCAATTTGCTAGAGAAATAAACCACAGCACTCATGTAACAGCCCGCACCTCCGTTCACGCAAGATATTGTCCCCAACTTAGCCACCGTATAGGTGTGGGGTTTTGTTACTCAAAAGGCCTCGGCTAAATTTCGAGATTTTCCAACATATGATGTTGCCACACAGGCTGAGTCAACCTCTCTACTAACACCGATATTGTCCTTACTTTGCCACCTCTCAGGTATAGGGTTTTTCATCCACTAGGCCTCGGCTAAGTTTCGAGATCCGCCACCACATGGCGTTGCCCCACAGGCTGAGCCAACCTCATTACTAACACCGATATTGTCCCTACTTTGCCACCTCTTAGGTGTAGGATTTTCCATCACTAGGCCTCGGTGTTAGTAAGAGATGGGATCTACTATATAAGTACCCACTTCACACAGGCTTCCACGATGTGGGACTTAGGGGTGTTACAACTCATGTCATTCACCACAGCGTTTAAAAACATTGCTGAAAACTACTCACGACCGACTAGGGTTTTTGACCGACCACCCATCTGGACCGACCCCACCCAATTATAGAACCAAGTCTCACCGACCAGCCCTCCACATCTCGACTAACCCAAAAGCTGGGGTGCACTATCAACCCGATGTCTTCATATTGCAAGTGACCGGTCCGATAACTCCAGACCGACCAACCCACTAGCGACCGACCCATGTACCCAACTGGACTGATCCGTGCAATTTGGATTGACCGACCCAGTCAGGACCGACCCGAAACCACCACATCAATCTCTCAGCTTCACGCTTGAACAACCGACCCGAAGCTACCAGACCGACCGACCTGTTTTCCTGCACATTCCAAACCAACTCCGTTCTCGACCAAAACTTCGCCAAACCGTGAATTCAACAAAATATACTCCTCTAATTCATCCAATACAACCATAAGCATGTTATGAGATCACTAACAACATGAACATGACAATTTCTATCAAAATCATACAATTTCACCAAAATCATAATAAATGAATCATATGATCTAAACTATGGATCTAACTTGCATAAACATATGAAATAGCATAGGAATTACCGATTTAAACTTGCTAACATAAATCCTATGGTGATTCGTATGAAAATGAACTTACCAAGGTGTAGATCTATGAGTAAACACTTGAATTTGATGAAAAACATGATCAAACATTCATATACTTGATTGAGTCCGTGTGAGAGATGCATATTACTCACCGATTCTCCAAAACAAGCAAAAATCAATGTATTAAGATTCTGGACACCAAGCAATTAAACCAAACTCATTGAATCGATGAACTCTCTCTTCAAATGATGTAGATCTAGCCTCAAATGGTGTAAATCTACAATTTCCTTTCTTTAGATTTTGATTCTAATGGTGGAAAGGTGTTAGACGAAGGAGGAACATATGCCACAAAATGAGAGAATGGAGAAAGTAAACTATTTCTAATACCTCCCACCCCCTATTTATAGCCTTCATTCAGCCCACTAATGGGCCTCTTCAAATAAGCCCATTATGGCTTAAAAACCTGAACAACCAACTGTAAAACCTTAAAACGTCGATTCCTCCCAAACCGCTGAGCAAAATCTTTAATGTAACCACTATACGGAAAGGCAATCATCATTTCCTTTCCAATGGCACAGGTCTCATCACCTGATTCGACCTGAATCAAAAGTCATTCCTTGTACAAGGCTGACAGGGGCAAATTGGTTACAAACAAAATTGGTAAATATTATGGGCATATCTCACATCTCCATAAACAACATATCAAAATATGAGAATGATCCAACCCTCAGGGAATAAAATAAAAATATTTTACGATCCTCCAATACGTAAAATGTGGGCTGTTACAGAGAAGCTCGAGGTGATAGTCGGGAATGTGGAAGGACAAATGGTTGTGATTCGATGTAAGCCCGAAGATGGGGTCTTCGTAAGCATTTTATATTCGCTTGTGATTCCATGGGAAGACTTGTCATCTGTGTCGATCGCTAGTGAGTTCAATGATGTCTTTGACCAGGTCAAAGGTTTGTCGCCGCCTCATGAGATTGAATTCAGGATCGATTTGGTTGAAGGTTCTAGAGCTATCGTTATGGCCCTTGGGCGGATGGTGCCTAGAGAACAGCAAGACTTAGTGGTTCAAGTACGTGTTCTTTTGGGAAAAGGATTCATTCAAAGGAGTGTGTCTGAATGAGGCGCACCAGTTGTGTTTGAAACCAAAGCTGATGGATCTTTGAGATTGTGTGTTGATTATCATGAGCTGAACAATGTGACCAAGAAGAACAATTATCCATTTCCGAGGATAGATGACTTGTTTGATCAGCTTCACGGAGACAAGGTATTTTCTCAGATGGATTTGGCAACGGGATTTCACTAGTTGAGAGTGGCGAAGGATAGTGTGCCGAAGACTGCTTTTAGGACACCATCCGGTTTCTTTGAGTGGTTGGGGATGCCATATGGACTTACTACCTCGCCAGCGTATTTCGTGGATCTTATAAACAGGGTTTTTGGAGATCAGTTGGACAAGTTCATGCTTGTGTTCGTGGATGACATCCCGGTTTATTCCTGGAATAAGGAAGAGCATAAGACTCACTTGTGAGTTGTTTTGGAAATCTTGTGAAAGCATCAACTAAGAGATAAGTTTTCAAAGTGTCACTTTTGGAAGAGCGAAGTGAGGTTCTTAGGCTATGTAGTTTCTGGAAACGGAATAGCGGTGGATCCCACTAAGGTGGCAGCAATTCAGGACTGGGACAAACCTAAGAATATAATGGATGTTAGGAGTTTCTTTGGGTTGGCAGGATACTATCGTCGTTTTATCAAGGATTTCTCCAAGATAGCTGCACCATTAACAGGATTGATGAAGAAGAACTAAGTATTCACATAGGATGCAAAGTGTGACCAAGCTTTTGGAATCCTGAAAGAGAGACTGACAAGTGCTCCTGTTTTGAATATTCCGAGTGAGAATGAAGAAATGGTGGTATATACTGATGCATGTGGTACTGGACTTGGAGCAGTGCTGATGCAGAAGGATAGAGTTGTGGCATATGCAAGTCAACAATTAAAGTCTCACAAAATGAATTATCCGACTCTGATTTGGAGTTAGCGGCAATTGTGTTTGCTCTGAAGATGTGGAGACATTACCTGTTTGGAGTTTGATTCGAGCTGTTTAGGGATCACAAGTCGTTGAAGTACCTTTTCTTCCAAAGGGATTTGAATCTTTGGTGGCAGCGGTGGTTAGAGTTTTAGGCATCTTATGATTTTGGTATAGCCTATACTCCTGGTAATGGTAACGGTAACGAAGTAGCAGATGCGTTAAGTCAAAGACATGCAGGCTTGGGAGCTATGTTTTCAGAATGGAAGCACCTCAAGTACTTGGCAGGATTTGATTTCAGCCCTCGGTGTGAGTTAGAACCTGAAATATTGGCAAGCTTATCGATAAGACATACTCTCATCGAAAGGATTGATAAAATCCAAAAGCGTGATAGAAAGCTTGTCGAGATCATCCATAAGTTGGAACCAGAGGATAAGGAATTCGAAGTTGATCGAGATGGTTAGCTTCGAAAGAAAGGATGACCGGTGGCTCATGATATTGATGGACTAAGAGATGAGGTTCTGAGAGAATGTCATCACTCAAAGTTGACGAATCGTCCCGGTGGTAATAATACGTATCAGGACATGAAGCGAGCTTACTACTAGGAAGGGATGAAGAGGGATGTTGGAACATTTATTTCTAAGTGTCAGTTGGTGAAAGCAGAACAGAAGAAACCGAGTGGATTGCTTCAGCCATTGGAAGTTACTACGTGGAAATGGGAGCAAGTATCGATGAATTTTATCAATGGATTACCTAAAACCAGGGCAGGAAATGAAGGAATTTGGGTCATAGTGGATCGTTTGATCAAAAGTGTGACGTTTATTCCTTTCAGACCTACTAGGACATCATCAAAGTTGGTTGAGCTATATATTAAATGGATAGTTCGTTTCCATGGTATCCCGAAGAGCATAGTGAGTGATCGAGATCCATTGTTCACAAGTGGGTTTTGGAAGAGTTTGCAAGAGACCTTGGGAACCGAGTTATGTTTGAGTACGGCCACACCCAAACTGATGGTCAAATCGAGAGTGTTAACTGAATGTTGGAAGATCTCCTTAGAGCTTGTGTATTGGATTTATGGGGATCGTGGGAAGACCATCTACATCTAGTTGAGTTTGCATACAACAACAATTACCAGTCGAGCATCGGGAGGCACCATACAAGGCGTTGTAAGACCATATAATTCTCAGACGTGTTGGTTAGAGACTGATGATAAGTTGATACTTGGACCAGAGATGATAAGAGAAACGTCAGATTGTATTGAGATCATCCGGCAACGAATGAAGGCAACTCAAGATCGTTAGAAAAGTTACATCGATAAGCGTCGAAAGGATTTAGAGTTCAATGTTGGTAATATGGTTTCCATGAAGATTTCACCTTTGAAGAATGTTCTTCGGTTAGGAAATAAAGGAAAGTTGGCGACCGTTTCCGATAGTCGAGTGGATTAGAAAGCTTGCGTGTAGATTGGATTTACCCGAGAAAATGTCAAGTGTGCACAGTGTTTTTCATGTGTCTTTTCTACAAAAGTGTGTGCACGATTCGAATGTGGTGGTATCTCCGGAGCAGTACATAGACCTAGAAGTCGAGTCCTTAGTTCTGAAACCTTGTAAGCCGCTTCTCGTTATGGGGTATGATAAGAAACAACTTAGGAGGAAGACGGTTAAGCTAGTCAAGGTACAATGGAGTAAGGATGATGACGATTGTACATGGGAAACAGAAAAGAGTATGAAGACAATCCATCCAAAACTCTTCGTTGGTATGATCCATTACTGTCATGTCACCTTACACCACTGTAACTTGTACTATTGGTAGAATTCCGCCTGCTAGAATAAGGCCATGGATGCATGGTTTAATGGATGCTAGTTTGAATGATAGTTTGGTTGCTCGTGGATGATAGGCATGCAGAATTGTTTGTGGTTGCTTGTTTTGCTTGGGAGTTCGGGGGCGAAATTCCTATAGGGGAGGGGGGAGAATGTAACGACCCGCATTTTACGCATCGGAGGAAAGTAAAATATTTTTATTTAATTCTCTGAGGGTCGGATCATTCTCATATTTTAATATGTTGTTTATGTGGATGTATGACATGTCCATAATTTGTACCAATTTTATTTGTGACCATTTTACCCCTGTCAATTTTGTGCAGGGCATAACTTTTGAATGAGATCGAAATAGAAGTTGGAATCGATTTCATTGGATCGGAAATGATGTTTCCAATTCCGTAGACTGGTCACATTAAAATTTTGGTTCAGCAGTTTGGGAGGAATAGCTGTTTTAGTGCTACACAATATTTGGACAGGCTAATTAGTCATTAGTGGGATGATTATTGAGGCCCATTAAGGCTAGGGGATGTTGGCTATAAATAAAGGGGTAGAGGCAAGGAGAATTGTCAGTTTATTCATTTTTCTCATTTGGTTGAGCTCGTGATCCTCCTTGCTCAATCAAATACATCTCCAGTCCATTAAATTCTTGGATCTAAATTAGAAGATTGAAGATCAACATCAAAGGAGAGTAGATCACATCAAGGAAGTTGATATAAAGATCGTTCTTTGCTGTTCTTCTCTGTCCGGATAATAGATTCATCGATTTCGAGCAAATTTGTGGATTTGGTGAGTGATAAACCTCTCTCGCACGGATTCAATAAAGTATATTGGTAGCTTGATCTTATTTTCATCATCTCAAGTTGTTTTCATCTAGATCTAATTGATGTAAATATATTTTGAATTCGGATCTGTAACAACCTGAATTCCGACAGACCGATTTTTTCTCAAAATTCTAATCCATCGAAACTCGTGTTGGTTTGTCTAGTATCCTACAGAAAAGACAGAGATATAAAATATATCAGAGCTCAAAAAACATCTCACAATGGAATGGATAAAATATAATATAATCGAAATATAGCCTTACCCAGATAATAATACCGGCTAACTAATATCCATAGCTATCATATCTCTGCCACAAGTCTAACCTGCGAGTATGTGATGAGGAGGGGTTGAGAACACAAGTTCTGGTGACTGGATTTAAATTACACATTTTAGATAACTCTACATATACCGTTCAGTTACATTTTCTTATTTATTAGGTTACTTGGGTTAACAACACTCAAGGCTCACACACGTCGTACCCATTTACTTCCCAGTGGATTAACCTAATACAATATATATGTAGCTACCCCCAATATTAAGGTACACCCCATGGTATCCCACTTGCACGATCTCCGCCGTAACGGCACAAAAATATACGCAGTCCCTCATCCTATGCCGGAATGACAAACGGATCTCTATATAACAATGCTACGTTCCGCATAGAACCCCCATCGCTATGCTACGTAAGCGTACAGACTGCCATCTTCGAACCATTCGATCGAATCAGATTCCGTCACAGAATTTCCAATTTAAATTATGTTTATAATTTTAATCTAAATTATGCCTATAATCTCATGTGTACAAGTTATGCCAATTTATGCCCAAACCAATTTCCATTGCCATTAACAATTTATGCCAAATCTCATTTTATTACATATTTCCCAAACTTTTCCCAATCATTCCAACGTTATTCGTACGTAAATCTCAACGCAATATGCTTAGGCTCGAAGTTAGCCTAATATCAAAAAAGGAAAAGGAAAAGAAGAAGGGGAGAGAATCAAAACATCCAAACTGGCATAAACATATAAATGGGCATGTGAAATGAATAACGACAAAGTAGATCAGATGGGCATATGATAATAGCAATTGGGTATGAATCTAAAGGATAACAAATTACAAAACTTGATATGATTCATCTTATTTAAAGGCATATACATCTGATCCAATTTACAATCCTATCACAATTAATTTTTAATTTAATTATATGTGAAAGTAACATAGACTCACAGCGATAGGATTCTTAGAAAAGAGAATTAGGTGTTGTTGTAGCAATTCTGATCTTGAATAATCTCTACTTTGATTGTTTGTAGATCTGATCTTCTAATTGGAATACTCCTATTCTGATTTATTTTGGTGGAGAATAAAGGCTAGTTTAGATTAGAGCAGCATGGAGGCGCCATGGATGAAAACAATGAGATTAGGGTTAGGTTTAGGTGTATATTTATAGGTGTATTAGGTGAATTAGGACCTTTAGATTAGATTAGAGACCATCAGAACCACTCAGATTAAAAAGAAACGTCATCATGGGAACTCTCCAGAATTCTACAGACCTAGGCTCGGCCTGGGCGCACTTCCCAGGTGCGCCAGTGCAATTTTGTTCTGGCGCACTTCACAAGTGCACCAGTTATCCTGGCCTGTTTCCTGATTGTTCTGCCAAATTTCCATCGTCCATAACTCCTTCATACGATATCCGTTTTACGCAAACTTGGACTCTATCTCAAGCTGAAAGGAATGTATGTCCTACCATCCATAATCCATCTACTCATCCATCAATCACGGGCGTCCATTGTCCTTAAAAGATTTCTAATGCTTTCATGAACATATGCAAAGTGTGTGTATATGTCCTTATCCTAATGCAAAATCAGACGATCTACTGATTCAGTTGACCTCCTTAATGCAAAACATGATAGTGCCATGCGTCCATTATGTATGCAAAAGAATCCTAATGATACATATCATTTCTATATGAGTGCACAACCATTCATCCAAATGCAACATCCATATGATAACACATTCAAAATACATCCATTAATTTAAATATGCACACTCACCCATATGCAATATGAAAGTGATAGCCGATCTAGTGCCTAATGTGTGTGTAAATGCATCCACGAGCAACCACTACCAAACACTTACATCCACTTGCATCTACCAAACATAACATGTCTCAAACGCATGTTTACAACCATAGGATTTTCTACCTAAAGATCGAAGATATAATCGAGAGGATACACTAAACGATAGAACAAGTATAAACAAAGCGGTAGAAAAAGGAGAAGTTAAGAACATACCCTCAAAAAGGAAAGGGTACGACGCACGTATCTTGTCTTCCATTTCCCTAGTCGCGTCTTCTTGATTATCTCCCCATTGGACTTTAACCAACTTGACCTCTCGGTTGCGTAATTTCTTTACCTTCGATCCAAGGATGCATATAGGAATTCGTCTAACTATGGCATCTCGCTCTACTTCCACTTCTCTAAGCATGCTCGGCTCTACTACTTCTGTGGTATCGTGTAAACACTTCCTCAAATGTGACACGTGAAATACGTCATGAACACCGCTAAGCTTCTCAGGCAACTTCACTCTGTATGCCATCTGTCCAATTCTTTCTGTAATGGGGAATGTCCCTATGAATCTTGGTTCCAATTTCCCTACAAATCCAAAACGAACTACGTTCCTCAATGGTAATACTTTAATAAAAACAGCGTCTCCAACATCGAACTCAAGATCGGTTCGTCTTTTATCAGCGTATGAATTTTTCCAGTCTTGTACTGTCTTCATGCGTCTTCGAATCAAGTCTATCTTCTCCTAAGTTTCTCTAACCATCTCGGGCCCAAGCAAAATCTTATCCGTAGATTCCCACTAACAAGTCGGTGATCGGAAAGGTCGTCCATATAGATCTTCAAAAGGTGCCATGCCAATACTAGTCTGATAGCTGTTGTTGTAGGCGAACTCTACTAATGGAAGGTGTTCCTCCCATGTTCCTCCAAAGTCCAAGATGCATAATCTCAAAAGATCTTCTAGAATCCGATTCACTCTTTCTGTTTGGCCGTCCGTCTGAGAGTGATAAGCGGTGCTCAAACACAATTGCGTTCCTACCGCCTGTTGCAAGCTCTTCCAAAACTCACTAGTGAAAATGGGATCTCGATCGCTTAGTATGCCGTATAGACGAACTATCTCTCGGAGATAAACAGATGCTAACCATGCCGCTGTTCTTTTACTCTTAACGGAAATGAAATGGGCGCCCTTGGTAAGTCTATTTACTAGTACCCAAATCCCTGTATTACCCTTCCTTGACCTCAGCAACCCATCGACGAAATCCATGGAAACGCTTTCCCATTTCCACTGTGAAACCTCTAAAGGGTGAAGCAAACCACCAGGCTTCTTTTGCTCAACCTTGACTTGCTGGCACATTAAGCATCTAGAAACGAACTCAGCCACATCCTTCTTCATTCCGGTCCAAAAGAAAACTCGCTTCATGTCCCTATACATCTTGTCACCACCGGGATGTATGTTCATCTTAGAACAATTTGCTTCTTCAAGGATTGTCCTTCTCAAACTCTCATCTCGTGATACGCAAAGTCTCCCATCCCTACGCAACCAACCTTTGTCATCTATAGTATATCTACTAAGATGGCTCAAAGACTCCCCTCTTATGAGCTTATCTACTATCTCTATCAACTGTGGGTCATCTCGCTGTGCCGCTCCTATCTGTCCCAAAAGCGTAGGTCACACCTCTAATGATGCCAACAAACCGGGTACATAATCGATAGAGGGTCTAAAGTTAAAGATAGATATATACTCTAAACTCTACCGCTTGACAAACAAAGGACTCAAAGTCAACCTCTTTCTACTCAAGGCGTCAGCCACGACGTTACCCTTGCCAGGGGTATATGCAATCTCAAAATCGTAGGATGCTAAGACTCCATCCACCTATGTTGCCTTAAGTTTAGATATTTTTGAGAGAACATGTATTTTAGTGACTTATGGTATGTATACAAATCAAACCTCACACCAAGCGAGTAATGGCGCCAAGACTTAAGTGCAAAAACTATGGCAGCTAATTCTAAGTCGTGGGTAGGGTAATTCTTCTTATGGACCTTCAACTGCCTTCCACCATAACATATCACCCTTCCCTCTTGCATCAAAACTGCGCCAAGCCCTGTCTCGCAAGCATCGGTATACATTGTGAACGGTTTACTCCCATTCGGCAAAACTAAAACTGGAGCTGTCGTCAATGCCCTCTTCAGTCGTTGAAAAGCATAGTCACAGTCAACGTCCTAAGAAAAGGTCAAATTCTTTTTCTTTAACTGAGTAAGTGGGGCTGATATCTTAGCAAAGTCCTTGATGAAGTTTCTATAATAGCTCACCAAACCAAGAAAACTTCTTACTTTCGTTGCATTCTTAGGAATCTTCCAATCTTGGATTGCCACTACCTTCGCGGGATCCACTGTTATCCCTTCTTTAGAGACCACGTGCCCTAAGAATCTTACCTCCTTCCTCCAAAAGTGACATTTGGAGAACTTAGCCTTGAGTTGATGTGCTCGAAGGGTCTCTAAGACTTCCTTAAGATGTAAGGCATGCTCTTCCTCGCTTCTAGAGAAGATCAGGATATCATCCACAAAGACTACCACGAACTTGTTTAGAAACTCCTAAACACCCTACTCATCAAGTCCACGAAATATGCGGGTGCATTCGTCAAACCAAAAGGCATGACGAGCAATTCAAAGAAACCATCTGGGGTTCTAAATGCAGTCTTATCTATGCTGTCCTCAGCCACCCTTAGCTGATGAAATCCTGTAGCTAAATCCAAATGTGAGAAAACTGAAGCACCAACCAACTGATCGAACAAGTCATCTATCCTCGGTAACGAGTGTCTGTTCTTCTTCGTGAGCTTATTCAGCTCCCTATAGTCCACGAACAATCTAAGCGAACCATAAACCTTCATGGCAAAAACAACTGGAGCACCCCACTACGAGATACTTCTTCTTATGAACCCTTTCTCAAGCAACTCTTTCACTTGTTTACTAAGCTCCCTCCTTTCTCTTGGAGCCATGTGGCACACAGGCAATGCAACTGGCTTTGCATTGTCCACCAAGTATATACGGAAATCTATCTCGCGTTTTGGAGGTAAGGCCCTAACCTCCTCAAAGATATCTCTGCATACTCACGGACTACTCGAACAGATTGCAAATCATCAATAGATGTGTCAAGAGATTCTAGGTAGCTAAGCATAACAGAACCCTTAGGGTCGCATGAGATATCGAGAGTATTCCCCAAACTAGTCAACAGTCTAACTACCCTCTTTTCACAGTTGAGAATGGCACCATACCTGGCTAGCCAATCCATTCCTAGAATCAACCCATAGCCCGTGAAACCAAACACATAAGTGTTGCATTCGAACTGAACGCCATACACCAATATTCTCAAATCCCAACATAACATAGACTGATGAGCCGTACCCCCAATAGGATTTGAGACAACAATGGGATCCACTACTATACTAGTATCTAGGTGCAGAGACTTAACAACAGAAGCAGATATAAACGAATGTGAAGCACTAGAATCAAACAAAGTACGTACAGGAAGATCGAAAAGAAAAATCAAACTTTCAACAAAAATGTTTCTACCTCTCTCTTGCGTAGCTGCCATGAGAGCATGAACCTGCTCTCCAGAAGTAGATCATGTCCTCTATCCTTGCCCTTGTCCTTGCCTCCTTGGGCAGTCTTTAATCATATGTCCTGCCTCACCACATTGGAAGCAACCAGTCCTCTTCTTCTTCCTACAGTCCTTCTTCAAATGGCCAGGTATTCCACAATTGTGACACTTTCTTTTCTCTGAGCCCTTGTTATCCTTACCGCCCTTCTTTTGTTGTTGTTGTGCTTTCTTTGGATCCTCTTTCTTATCATGTGCCTTATTTACATTAGCACATTTCTCCTCTTCATGTATCAACGCCATATCAACAAGATTCTCGAAAGTAGCCCCCATAGGAGTGTGGAACATAGCCAACCCGTGTAATGGTTCATTTAGACCCTTGGAAAATCTCAAAGCCTTCTTATGTGGTGTATTAACTAATTCCATACCAAATTTTGCTAACTGGTTAAATTTGTTAACGTACTCCTTCACAGACAAACTCCCTTGTTTCAAAGCCAAGAACCTCTCCATGTATAAACTCTCCTCCGCTTGTGAAAGAAATTTCAACTCGAACCTTTGTCTAAAATCCATCCACGTCTCCACTGCACGTCCTACATTAGTTACTTCCCACTAAAAGGAAGCTTCATCCTTCATTAACCAAGCAGCTAGCTGAACCTTCCTTCCCTCATCTATCTCAAAGATACCAAACAAATCCTCCACTTCTTTGAGCCAATTCCGAGCCTCAACAAACGTCTCAATCCCATAAAACAATTTTCTGCCCATTGCACGAAAGTCTTTGCATATTTTAGAAAAAGCGTCTACATGGGGAGGAGGAGGAGCGGCTGCAGCTGGGGGAGGAGGAACGTTTGCTGGGCCTGCGGCAGTAGCCCTAGCCTTCAGATACCTTCTGAACCAGCCTGGTATCTGTACGCCCTCGGGTATATCGGATTCCCCAAACATGCTGAAAGGAAAAAGGAAGAGATTCAAAACAGAGAATCGAAAGAAAGGAATATGGCTTTTGGGGATTATGTTTTCCATAATAAACCTTTCTCTTGAAAATACCTTCTTTAAAATATGTTTTTGAAAACGGTTTTCAAAATCTTTTATCTGTTCTGGTAACCTTCAGCTCTGATACCACGTGTAACACCCCACGTCTGTTAATGTCACTCACTAAGGGAATGCATTAACTTTCATGGAGCGTTATAAGAGTATAGAACAGAACATCACAAGACAGATATATAAAATGGTACTTAAAAATTCAAAATTTATTCATTGTAGTGGAAAAGCAGAACATGTTTGGTTACAACATCAAAACCACATACTAAAGCCAAGTACACAAATATCCATCTTGAACAAAATTATTATCAGAGTACATAAAAGCAAAACCATAATCCCACTCCAAATAGCCATAATGAAAAAGAGATAAAGCAGAGCATTACTTTCAACACTTCCAAGCACTTCACGAAGAAAGAGATCCGAGTCAAGCTTCACTAATCCCACCCTGAGGACCTGGGGGGAAAAGAAAGAAAAGAGGCGAAACAAAAAGGGTCAGACATAAGTCTGGTGAGTCTAGTGACTTTAACAATATAATCAGTAAAGTAACAGGATAAGAACATAAACTGGATATAAGAGATGACTGTAACATAAGCAGATATGACAAGGTAAACAAGGTAAGCAAGATAGAACATCGACTGCGCTCCTAGCCACTATAAGATATGCTCTGCACCGTACCACACACTAGTTACATACTAAAAGATGATCCCTCCCTACTAATCATAATAATGGTAGCTTCGTGTACTCCTAGCTACTCTCGTAGGTGCCCATTTGCTCCTACCACCAGTAGTTGTACCCACTACCCTCCCCATTCGATCGGCTCCCTAACCTCGTAGATACCTGTGCTGGTCCCACAATAGGGTGTATCACTCCCTAAGATGGCAACCCCGATACTACTAAAATGCACAGCTTACACCTATACAATGCAACAACGTCTTACCCACCAGCTGAACCCAGGCACATGACTCCGTTGGACTTGCACTACCATCGCTAACTCTTTACTGACCTCTTAAAATCAACCCCACTAAGCGTATCCCTGTGCTCGACCTAGTTCGAGCTCATATAGATACTAAAATGGGTTACTGGTTGAAAAGGGTCCATCCACTTGACACAAGCTTCCCTCCTAGGCTTGGTCCCCAGTAGGAATTCCCACGTAACCCCTCTTTATCCCCATGTCTAATCACATGTCTCATACTGGTTAAGTGCTTTTATTATGTTTCACATGCTACCCATGTTACCCACTTAGCCCTTTATTATCCCCATGTCTAATCACATGTCTTATCTTGGTTAAGTGTTCATTAATTCATTATAACCATAATCTTGCAAGACCTCCCACATTAGATTACCGTTTTGCGGGTGCTGGATTTGCCGGGCGGTTCCGGGCAGGCTTATACCGCAGTCTGAATCTAACCTCATGTCTTTGCATTATTACGCATCTAATTTCTTCCTTTGACCTCTTACATTATATTCCGTTTGTGGTTGCTGGATTTGCCGGGCGGTTCCAGGCAGGCTTATACCGCAATCTGAATCTAACCTCGTGTCTTAGGCGTTTATTATCACTTTCATGATTCAAGCCCCAAATTCAAATCTTGGATTATAATATATTCCAATCACCCATAATTTCCAATCTAAATTATGTTTATAATTTTAATCCAAATAATGCCTATAATCTCATGTGTACAAGTTATGCCAATTTATGCCCAAACCAATTTCCATAGCCATCAACAATTTATGCCAAATCTCATTTTATTACATATTTCCCAAACTTTTCCCAATCATTCCAACGTTATTCGTACATAAATATCAACGCAATATGCTTAGGCTCGAAGTTAGCCTAATATCAAAAAGGAAAAAGGAAAAGAAGAAGGGGAGAGAATCAAAACATCCAAACTGGCATAAACATATAAATGGGCATGTGAATGAATAACGACAAAGTAGATCAGATAGGCATATGATAATAGCAATTGGGTATGAATCTAAAGGATAACAAATTACAAAACTTGATATGATTCATCTTATTTACCGGCATATACATCAGATACAATTTACAATCCTATCACAATTACTTTTTAATTTAATTATATGTGAAAGTAACATAGACTCACAGCGATAGGATTCTTAAAAAAGAGAATTAGGTGTTGTTGTAGCAATTCTGATCTTGAATAATCTCTACTATGATTGTTTGTAGATCTGATCTTCTAATTGCAATACTCCTATTCTGATTTGTTTTGGTGGAGAAGAAAGGCTACACTACAAGAAAACACTGATTTTGCGTTAGATTTTAGAAGCGGAAATTTCCCTCGCTATTTTGCGATGGATTTCCAAGAGATCTGCGAGGGATATTTTCTTGGTTTTTCAAATTTCTTTTCTTTTTATTTATCACCGTCGTTTTGTTCTTTCCCTCGCTAATCCGCTGCAATTTGCGTCAGTTTACCAACAAAAAATTTCCGTTTCTATTTTCCGCTGCAAATGGAGATAGAACACCGACGGATATGTTTTGACGGTATTTTACAGCAAAATTCTAATGTATTTGCAAGAGATTTTTGTGTTATTTTTTTATAAAAGATGCTTTAGTGTTATTGTTTTATAATTATCAACATGTTTAATAATTTATAATTAATTACAATGTGATATTTAATTATTATTTTGTTTGATAATTACTTCTATATAGTCAATAATCACAATAAAATAATTTGTATTATTGAGTAATAGATAATATTAGTATTAATTAATAATAATAATAATGATTACAAAAAAATTATTGAAAATTAAGACTAATATTCCATATTTAATATTTAGTTAATACTTTTTAATAGTTAATGATTAATAAACAATGTTTGATGCTTAAAAAGAAAATTCATTATTTAAAATAAATATTTAACAATTATAATTGGCCATTATTATTTAATAACAATAATAATTGACCAATATATATTTAATAGTCATTATTTAACAATCTTTCCTTCGGTGCGTCATATGGAATATTTGTGCTTTTAATAGTCATTAATAAACAATCTTTCCACTCCATCATTATATATTTAATAGTCATTACTTAAAAAGAAATTTTGTCATATGGAGTATCTACCGCTATTTTCATTGTTCGTTTAACAGCTGATTTTCATTCGGTGCGTTCAACAGCCGATTTTCATTATTGCCTTTTTTTTTTGCCCTCCTTAATTTCAATTGCTGTTTTCCTTTTTTTCATTTCAGTCGTCCCTCCACTTTTTTTTGTTTCCCACTCCTCTCGTTTCGTTTCTGCCGTCCCTTTACTCTTTCATGTTTCCCTCTCTCTTTTCAAAACCCTAAATCAAATTCGTCAGCTAACCGATTAAGGCAACCAAGATGTCGACATAGCTTCCAATTCGCATTATCATTCATTTGCCTGGATTCCAAACTCTATTTATGGGTGAGGGTTTTGAAGCACTGCGGTAGTGAGCTATCTACTTGATTCCGAAGTCCAATTAATAATTTTGGTAAATTCACCTCCAATCCCCTTTTTTTTTTGGGATTACTTTTTGATTTTACATAATTCTATAAAAAAAATTACATCCTTCTTGTAGAATGTTGAATTTTGATTACTACATGACATGGATCTTAAAAGATGAATGTTGTACAAAAACCCATGTTCACATCCATTATATTTCTCTATTTTGTTGTGTATTTTTTCTTCTGTTATGGATCTTAAAAGACGAAAGCAGTGTAGTTAAATTACTTGACTGAAATGGATGCATCAAGAATGAACTCATTAGAGCCTCTTAGCATGATAGAAAACCCTAATCTATTGTTTTCTAACCCTAAATGTATAAGCACTACATCATATTGAATTTCACTTTATATGCAATGCTTTGACCATGACAAAATTATATTTTATCGATCACTTGTTGTAGATCTAATTCTAGGATATATTATTAAAATAAGGACTAAAAATGTAATGTTGTAAATTTTTACTTCTAAGAACGAATGTGGATATGAGCTTTCAAGAACAAACGTGAATGTGATTGACAAAAATTGTTACTTTGACGTGTTGAGTGAAAGAACATGAAAGTTGTTAATATTTTCATTTTTCAACATCATGCAGATTGATAATGGTATCTCGGACAGTTCTGAATTACAGCCTAATATTCTTGTCAAATAGCAGTAGATTTCCTTAAGTAGCACAAATAAATTTTTTTGCCTAAACAATGGTGACACCTGAAGAAAAAGACTTAAGAAAATTGTAATATTTTATTATAGACGAGCTAATTTTATTGATGTGGGTTTGACGCATTCGGTTGATTTGGTTAATCAAATTTTCTACATCTCTTTTTCTTGTTATTTATTTTAGTTAATTGCTGAAATTGTACCACACTATGTCATTTTACAAGATGATTAAACACTCTATTTGACACACAAAGGAGCCATTATTACTGATACATTACCATACTCTGTCATTTTACAAGATGATTTATTTTATCCTTTAAAACAGTCATAATCATACGAATAAATGTATAGTACTTGGATTAATTTATTCATAAAGAAGCATATTAGATATTTTTACAACATTGTGCAATGCAGTTGAAATGGATTATATGAAGGATCGTACTTGGATGTACAAGCGAAAAGATGGACAAGGTGTAATATTGGTGGACTTTTTCAAGGGTATTGATGTTTTTGTAAATTTTGCTTCTAGAGAGTTTGGAGATCAAGAAATTAGATGTCCATGCAAAAAATGTAAAAATGAAGCTCTTTGGGATGGTGATACAGTTAAATGTCATTTGTGCAAGTATGGTTTTATACTTGATTATGAGTTGTGGACGTTTCAAGGAGAATTTACCCGTACAACTAGCACTAATGACAATGAGATTAATATTTTTGATCATAATGAGAGTTATAACCAAGAAAACAGGATGGAATCCATGGTTTATGATGCCGCAGGTCCCCTCCTCCAAAATGTGTCAGAGAGAGGTTTAGGTGTGGAGGAACCTCCTAATGCAGAAGCAAAGAAATTTTTTGATTTATTACATGCTGCGAATCGACCTTTGTGGAATGGTTGTGAAACTCATACAGAATTATCTGCAACTGCTAGATATATTGCAATTAAAGCAAAATATAATAGTTCAAAAAACAAATTTGATGAGTATCTTAAAGCTAGTAAGGAGATGTTGCCTTCTGATAATGTCTTGGGCGACAGTTATTATAAAATGAAGAAGTTGGTAACTGCATTTGGATTGCCATATCATAAAATAGATACATGTCGAAATGGTTGTATGCTATTTTGGAAAAATGATAAGGAGCTTAGGAGTTGCAAATATTGTTCTACCAAAAGATACAAGGGAAAGAAAAATAAAACGAAAGATGTTCCATACACAAGGTTGCATTACTTGCCGCTTGTTCCTAGGTTACAAAGGATGTATGCATCTATGGCAACTGCATCTCACATGAGTTGGCATGTCGTTCGAAGTTATAATGAGGGATTGTTACGTCATCCATCAGATGGAGAAGCGTGGAAACATTTCGATAGAACATATCCCGACTTCGCAAAAGAGGCACGTAATGTTAGATTAGGCATGTGTACAGATGGATTCACGCCATTTGATCAATTTGGAAAACAATATTCTTCATGGCCAGTTATTCTAACACCGTATAATTTGCCACCTTGGATGTGTATGAAAAATCCTTACATGTTCTTAACTCTAATCATTCCTGGGCCTAGAGATCCTAAACAAGGCATAGACGTATATTTGCAACCGCTAATTGATGAGCTGAATCTCCTTTGGAATGATGGAGTTCTTACTTACGATGTGTCAAAGAAGAATAATTTTATCATGCGTGCATCTTTATTATGGACTATTAGTGATTTTCCAGCATACGGTATGCTCTCTGGTTGGAGTATGGCTGGTAGATTAGCGTTCCCGTATTGCATGGAGTGGACATCGTCGTTTCGTTTAGCAAATAAAGGGAAAATGTCTTGGTTTGATTGTCATCATTATTTTTTAGACTTTGATCATCCATGCAGACAAAACAAGAAGGATTTTCGAAGAAACATAACAGTAAACATTGAAGCACCGCCTATGTGTTCTAGTGAAGAAATTTATGAACGTGTGCAAGACTTTCCAAAGATATACATAATCCAAATGGATTAAATTTCAACATTGAAGGCGAAGGCTTGAGTCATAATTGGTGCAAACAAAGCATATTTTGGGAGTTGCCATATTGGAGAAATTTACTACTTCGTCATAATATCGATGTTATGCATAATGAAAAAAATGTTTTCGAAAATGTATTCAATACGGTTCTCAATGTGAAAGGTAAAACTAAAGACGATTTGAGATCAAGACGTAATATTCGACTTTTTTGCAAACATCCGATCTAGAGCTGAATGAAGAAAACAATAATTTTAAATCTAAAGCATGTTACGAGCTAAGTCGAGAAAGTTGTAGAATTCTGTTGAAATGGATTGAAACCTCACGATTTCCCGATGGTATTGCTTCAAATTTACGTAGATGTGTTGATTTAAATAGTATGAGAATGTATGGAATGAAAACTCATGATTGTCATTTATTTTTGGAGAACCTTTTTCCAATTGCTTTCAAGGAGCCGCTTCCATATAAAGTTTGGTGTGTTATAACGGAGCTTAGTCTATTTTACAAAGAGTTATGCACAACCACGCTTACATTGGAATGAATTGGTAAGCTTGAGAAGATCATACCAGAACTATTCTGCAAGTTGGAGAGAATATTTCCTCCAAGTTTATTTAATGTGATGGAGAATCTTCCAATACATCTTCCATTTGAAGCCAGAATGTGAGGACCTATTCAATATGGATGGATGTATCCGTTCGAAAGGTTGTTTATAAATTCATATTATGTTAATATATATATATATATATATATATATATATATGTAAATTTTCATGTTCTCTTATACATATTACATTAGGTACATAAGGCACTTAAAGAAAAAAGTGACAAATAAAGCATGTGTGGAAGGATCAATTTGTAATGCCTACATCATGGAAGAAGCGGCAACATTCTTTTCTTATTATTTTGAGGATCATGTAAAAAAAATGAACAGCTCTATCTCTCGTAATGATCCTAACATATAATAATTTTCCAGTGATTTCTCATTATCTTTATTTAAGAAAGAAGGGTGCCCTTATGATGGTTGGAAAAAACATTGGTTGAACGATGAAGAATACTATGCTGCCCGAAATTACATACTTCTTAACTGCAAAGAAGTAGAACCTTTTATAAGGTAAATTTAAATATCATTTCATGATTTTGCTTTCAAAATATAAGCATCTCACATACTTTGATGCTTTTGCAGTATTATTGAGGAAGTGAATCCTGATATTCCACTTGCATCCAATTTTAGTGATTGGTTTCTCAATTATGTAAGAGTAACATAATAAAATTCATGCTAGCATTTAATTAGGCATGCATTACATTCATTTAGATACATATTAATTTATGCTTGTTTTATTATCAGGTATGTGACCCTGTTAATAATGTGATGGATAAAAGATTAAAGTTTTTAGCATTTGGGCTTCAAAAAGAAGTGAGAAAATGCAAAACTTTTTTCGTTGATGGGTATAAATTTCAAATAGAAGAGTATGGTTATGGAAAGTCAACTTATAACAGTGGTGTATGTGTTAAGGGTAGTAACGACCCATAAGTGCATATGCAAGACTATTATGGGGTTTTAAAGGAAATTTATGAGGTGACATACTCTTTCGATCCAGAGCAGAAAACTTTCCTATTCAAATGTCATTGGTTTGACAATACACCTAAAATTGGAATCAACGTGCATCCTTTGTACAATCTTATTGAAATAAATCATAAATCCAAGTATAAGGCCTATGATCCATTTGTGTTGGCAACACAAGCAATTCAAGTCTATTATGCGACGTATCCATCAGATCGGAGTAAGAAAAATGATTGGCGGGCTGTATGTAAAACAAAAGCTAGGTACACGTTTGACACAAATGTTTTGGATGATCAAGCTTATCAAGCAGACCTAGATCTAATCAATGAATTTATTGTGGACAATGGAGCTGATTTCGGACTACTTAATGATGGCGTTCATGTAACAGAAGCATTTGATGAGGATGAAGATGATAATATAGTGGTAGATTATGAGAGTGAAAATGAAAGCACCGACATTGAAGAATCAAATGTTAATGAAGAATGACGATGATGTCTTATGATAATTGTTCAGCCCTCATGTTTATTGAGCGTCAAATCAAAACTAAAACAGTTTATAAATTCAGTTTCTTTATATTTGATCGAAACATGTGTAACTTTTTTAAGCCTTCAGGTGCTCAAATTTTAAGAATTTTATATCTGCACAATTTTGAATTTTTGTACATTATGTAGATTTTTTGTGGTCTAGATCACCTGAGTTGATTATTCAACAATGATTAATCACACTTGTCAACGGTATATCTGTTTTGATAAAAAAATCCAAGTAGGAAAAGATATTCGTATTATAAAAATGAATATCAACTGAATCCATGCTTAAACTACATTGCTGTCATGTATATTTGAATATCATGTATATAAAAATGATTGCTGCCATGTATTATTTGTTTTATGTATATAAACTAAATTCAACAATGATGTCATATATAAAACTAAATTGTTGTCATGTATAATTGAATATCATGCTTAAACTAAATTGCTGTCATGTATTATAAAATTGAATATCAGATGGAAATTACCTATGAAGGGAAAAATATACTTGAATATCATGTATATTTCAGTACTGAGATGGTCTTTAAGATAAGTTTCAGGCACCTGAATATCATTCACACTTGCATGTTTCTTGCATACAACTCTATCAACTTTTTGTGGTCTGTCATCTTTTCATCTTTAAGGGATCACTTGCATGTTTCTTGCAAATAATTGCTTACAGGGGTTATGTTCATTTTCATAATCTGAATCATTTGGCATTGATGTTTATCACATTCAAAAACCTTGTAAAAGAAACTAATTATCTAATTTGTGGATTTTTTTGCAGTGGTGCACAACATATGAGGATTTGCTATCAAACAGTCAACCATTCGTGCAACCAATCCCATTATCAGCAAGTTTCATTTGATATAATTCATTAAATTACACTTAATTTAAACTTCATTAAAAAACACTTAATTTAAACTTCTCTGGTAAACTTTCGCTTTTGGTATTTGCAGTAAAAGCATCATCGACATCTCTACTTATAGGACCAGGCTGGATTAGTGTGGTAAATCAGAGTTTGGATTACTCATTAACAAAGATACTGCTACATTAATTCTACTTATAGGATCAGGCTGAATTAGGGTGTCATTTTTTTTAGTCGTAACATACAGTGCTTTGTATCTATTTCCATCAACTAAATTGCTATAATTATATCAATTCATTCTTACATTGCAGTCCAACCTTTTTTGGATAATACCATAAAAATATATTCTTGTTACAAAATGTGAAGCCAAAGCATTTTAAATCGAATACCTGAATTTCCTTGTTTGTGTATCAGCTTTGCTATGTGTCTATAGAACTAACAAAAAAATAAATTAATTACAAAAAGACATGCTTTGCTATGTGTATCAGCTTTGCCTAACCATAACAAACATGGTAGACTAGTAGTGCTTGAAAAAAGAGAGATAAAACAACAATAACCAAGAAGCCTTTTTATGTTCTGAATTTTATGTATACACAAATATATAAAATGAAGTGAGAAATCAAGCTTATTTTTAGTTTTGAATTTTATCTATACATAAATTAACCAAGAAGCCTTTTTGTTAAACTTCAAAAGTGAAGATACCGCTGATTTGCTATTTTTAGTTTTGAATTTTATGTATACACAAATACGGGGCCTGTACATCGTAAAATGGTTAATTTAGAAAATAAAGTTAACAAGTAAAATAAGAAACAATTTATTTTTATTTTTTGTGTTTCGGAAACAACAAAAAAATGAGAAAAAATTCAGCTTTACGTCGTTCTTTCGTGCCTTTTTGGAGATAATAGAATCCTTTCAATGTTATCACCTCTAACACTCTTAATCCTACCATCCTTACAGTAGCCACAATAATCTCCATATACAGCCCAAATTTAAATGAAAATTAAGTGAAGAAGGGATCATTCAATGGGGAAGGGTTGCGCCTGGTGTGCCTTTAAGTTTGCATAAGGAGAACTAGCCAGTGAGGAAGTGGACATGCTATTGGAGGTAGTTAAACATGACGTTGAGGCAGATAAGGATGAACAAGATGTAGATGTATTACCTGATGATGAAATGCCAGAAGAAGCCAAAGCAGGGGTAGATGAGGTCGATGAGTTTAAACCAGAATTATTGCTCACATCAACCGTTTTCTTTGAAAGATCAGTATCCTGTATATCAGCACATTTATCTCTACCCATATCATGTAGATCCACAGTATTTTCATTTATATTTGTTTTGGCATTCTCATTATCAATAACTGTTTGAACATCACCATTATTCTCGGCAGAAGCCATGTCCAAGCTTGCAAAAGGATTGACACATTCATTTCCCACCTCAACAACAACATTTACATCAACCGGATTAATTTCGGTATGCTTCTTTCTCCAAAATTTATTTTTCTTTGAATCAACTGTTTTCCAATTGTTCTGGTTTGCATAAACCTAAGAACTTTGTTTATGGTTTCCAGTACGAACATTAGCTTCTGCTTTTCGATCTCCGTTTCTAGTATTATACCGGTCACAATTATCATCCTTATTGTTTTTATTTAACTCACAGGAAAAAGTATCATGACCAAAAACTTTGTTTATGGTTTCCATCTCATATTTCATATGTCTTTATACTAACTCTCCAAATAAATATGAGTGAAGATCATGGTCTCCTTATTAAGCTGCATTCCCTCAATGGGATTGAGCACGGTACTTTCATATTCTTTGGGTCAAGCTTTCAAAATTTGTAGGAAACAAAAAAAAACAAAAAACTATTTTCCAGTAGATAATGAAATGCTGCTCAATAAAATCATAAAAACTTAACCATACAAGCAAGGCTATATAAACATAAGGCCTTAAAATATATTGTTTCATTGTACTGTTAATGAAAATTTGTTATTGACCTCTTTTACAAACTATATACCCCTTCTTATGAAACAGTGGCCTTTAACTTGGCCTCACCTTTAAATTATATGTCTAGATATTTACATGCAGTATTAGAACTAACAATAATGCTATATTACCCGAAACTGGTTCGGGTAATAGCTGAGAATGACGTGGAAACTGCCACGTTCTGTTTTTTTTTTTTTGTGGTTTTTTTTACCCATTTTCTTACTTCCGATTATTATGCTTATTCCACCTTCATCTTCATACTTAAACCCAGCGAAGGAAGTATTGCAAACCCAAGGAATAAAAAGGCTCTGCTACATTATTATATGTTTTTAACTGAGTAATAGCATGATTATCTATCAACATGTACATGAACATGCAGTGTAATACACATAATAAGAAGTTAGCTGCATTCCCCCTTTTTTTGATCTTTTTTTCTAGCTGGAATAAAGTAATACTCTTTTTTTAATCTTTTTTTTTGCTGGAATAAAGTAATAATCTTTTTTTTTAATCTTTTTCTTAATCATAATAAGAAGTTAAACTAATAAATGCATGATTCAAATAGTTTATTTGGTGGTTATAAGTTAATTTTAGTTATACAAGTAATTTCAATAAACTAATAAATGCATGATGAATATTAACGAAGAAACACATCGAACATGATGCCTTGGGGAGCGTGGTGAGCGCTTTTGGTTTGGGGTGTGTGTGTAGGGGGGGGGGAGGGGATATACCGGGGCAATAAGCAGGGTTTATTTGTACCTTACTAATTTACTGGGCAATATGTTGATCAGTAGTATTGTGGCCAAAGAGAATATAGGCTGTGTAATTTTAGTTTGCTTTTCCTTAACTGAAATACTCACACACAATGCTTTGTCCAGCCAAAATAATATTTATCTGTCATGAAACGAAGTTTAACAATCCATTCAAATAAAATGGGTTACGATGGTATGTTTGTACATTTGAGCCGAGAGCTTGCTGCACAACTGACAATTGCCATCATACATATATATTCCCGCAAAATACTTACTGTATATTTTAAACATGTACCCTCGACCCTTGAGCATTTCCCACAAATTACCGTTACATTGTCCATCAAAATTCAACATACTGACTTGCCATCTTATAAACCAGGTTATGTACTCTTCTAAATATTATGAATATTCCCTATGTAGCCTAGGGTCGGGCCTGAGATACGATCACAATGAAAACAAAAAAAGCACAAGAAGTGCATTTATACATTCAGACTAATAAATAAAAACATTAAATGCATTGTATTATGTTTGCGCCAAAGAAATCAGCGTACATGAGGATTAGAGGAATATCTGTAATAAAATAAACCATTCTATTGTAATTTAAATGAATTGTTCGTCTTTAGCTTATATTCTTTGTAACATACGGCCTGGTGTCAATAAGCTAACATAATCAACAATTAGTAGTTTGTCTACCTCAAAATACATTTAAATCGTTTAATAATTGTAAATATATAACCATGAACTGACTGCGGTGATCAATAGATAAAGCATATTCCAAAACTCAATGCTCAATTGTCTTCGTAAGAACCTCAATTTTCGGAAAGGGACACTAGAAGCCAAGGGACCGTTTTTCCACAAATGTTGATAAGCAAGCTAAGGTCAACTGAAATATTAAGACCAATACCTAAAATATTAGCCTGAATCGATGTACACAAACATGCAGTTGCTTTAAGATCAACTAATCCTCTAACAAAGCTACAACATGGCTTCTTAGGTGGTTCACTAAGCTTAGGCCTTAGCACGTTCAAAGTATAATCCAACTTTGTAAGTTTTTAGGTACAAAAGTGAAGACGGTTACCTCTTCATGATGTAAGAACATGTTTGACAAGGCTACCACAAATTTCTACTTTGGTTCCTATTGTTCGTCAACTTAGCTAGACATCCCCAAATAAGAAATATTGGAAACTCTATTAGTTACAATTGGCAGGGTTTGTCTATTAATTATGAACACTCCATAATTTATCATGTATTTTCTATAAGCTTCGTGCTGGAGTTAACTCTATAGCTAGAGGGTTCACGAAGTCTAATTATACAAAGAACCTTATATTATTTTGGCTGGACAAAAATAAATTACAATGTCCCAATTGCAAAACTTTATACTACTATAGATAACTAAAACTGTAAAACAGACCGAAACAGGCCTTCTGAAATCGAGATTGTGATTTCCCGAAACATTGACCGACCATTATAAAAACAATATTAAAGCTAAAGAAAAAATGAACAAAAATAAATTACAATGTCCCAATTGCAAGTAGCCGCTGAATAACGTCAAAAGCCAGAATAGACGCTGCATAGGGAACGACATAATGAAGTCTACTTGTAGGTCTAAATTAGTTATGGTCTTAGATCCGTGTCAAACAAAAACTTATTTTCAGAGATAAAGCAAACTCAACAGCAACATGTATGTAATCACCTCATTAAATATTGTATTTACCAATGTATAACACTTTTATAACCAATTCATTTCCTATTGCCTTTAACACTTCAAAGTGACACATACTTATCATTTAAACACTTAGCATGATATGTTATCATTTGAACACTTAGCATGATGTGTTATGACAGTCTAACTATTGAAGTATCATGCATGATTTACAGATATGGTTGGCGCTACACGTAGACACTACTATGCCCCCTAAGAATTTGGTCAAGAAAAAACAAAAATTCGGGGACGGGGACGGGGACGCAGTGACCCTCAACTTATTCAGTCTACTTTACCACCTAGTCATACTATCAAACCATACCCTCAAAGCCAAATAAAAAATAATCACATGACATCATTGCATCATCGTTCGATTACACGAACTCTTCCATTTCAGCCTACAATAGCCAAGACATCCTCGAATATACTTCCCAGCATATTTCTCCACAACCAACTCCTTCCCAATCAATTCCCCCACAGCCTAATCGACAGTCTGCTTCTCCGCAGTCCAATTCAATGCAGTTAGCTCCCCCACAGCCAAATCATATCCTACAGCCCATTCCTATGCAGTTGGCTCCTCCACAGTCCTATCCTTTGCCGTCAGTTCCTCCACAGCCCAATCCTATGCCATCAGCTCCACAGTCCAATCCTGTGCCGTCAGCTCCACAGTCCAATCCTATGCCGTCAGCTCCTCCACAGCCCAATCCTATGCCATCAGCTCCTCCACGACAAACTTCCAACGGTGTTTCTCATCAAAGCGAAGATACTCCCCAATCTAGACGTCAACCAACTCCTCAACCCAGGCACGGTGCTTCTCCTTCCCTTCCTCCTTTGCGTTCTTCCTCACATAACATTGTGAACGAGCACAACTGCCTAAATGTACATGGAGGCGCGACGATTCCAACGGCAAAGTCGATCAATACACCAGGTCGCATTGAACTGCGACTAGTAGAAACAAAAGATAAGTATGTGTTTTACCGTGCTATATGTATATTTATTTATATTCTTTGACTGATATTATGATAACATAAATACTACATACAACACTTTTTCGATGCATCCTTCTAGTGAACTTTCAAAGAGAATCACTTCTTCATTTCATAAACGTTTGGTTGATTTTTGGCCAACCTTTGGAAAGATACCATCCAATTATAAGGAGCTACTTTTCAAAGATTTTGTGGTAATTTTCAATTATGATATGTATGTGGATTGGTTGTTATTCACATTTCAACATATAATTTTGGTACTGTGTTTACGTATCTTTGTTTCTTTCCATGCGCGTGTGATATGCTAGCTTTTGTAATCAATTTAGCTGTCTTAATAGCAAACTTGTGCCTTGAACGAACCACTTGCAATGTTTGTATTTTGGTACTGTCTTAGCCATTATGCCATGACACTGGTTGTTATAGAACACTGCTAGCAAACTTGGTACTGTCTTACAAAACACTGGTTGCTATAGAACCAAACTTTGTAGAATTCCCGACTGAGTGGCTTCTTTTCTCGATCCGGAGCATTGTTGTAATTTATGCAGCCTTAGCCATTATGCCATGACAAAGCGGAATGACTCAAAAATGTTGTTGCCCATGAATAGATAACAAAAGATACAATAATCGATTTCTTTTTTAATCACATCCGAATTATATAGAAGTATACAAATATGTGCATTAGAAAAAGAGAATTTTAAGTTTAAACTATTCCCTTCATCTACGTTATATTGTACGAATAGAGAATATGCAATGCATAGATAAAAACTAAAAATTACAAAAAGGAAAAATATGATATATTTTTTTTCAAAATAATTATTATTTATTTTATTCATCCATTCTTTAGTCACTGATTGTTTTAATATTTCTGTATTAAGTAATTTGCCTTAGAATTTTATTTTAGGACGCCTGTAACAATGTGTCGTTTTATGGAAAATATTTTGGTCCCCTTATCTTGTTTTCCTGAAGTATACATTCTTGTCTAAATAAAGGTGATTTCTATGGTACAAAAGTATATAGAGCATTTAGTGGACCTGAAAAAATGATGGTTTTCTCAATAATTGTACACACAGAGACAATTGTTGAACAATTCGGAATACATTCTTCTATATTCAAGGAACCTAATTTCATACCTTATTCAATGATTGATTATTTTGGGATCTAGAAGAGGTAAAAAAAATAAACTCTAGCTAGCAAGGGAATTTAAGCAACAATATATACTGTCGGAAAAATAACATGAGGGAAAAAGGAGAAATTGAGCCAATTTATAAATTTTCTAACTAAACAACTAGCATCAATGTGTTTACAATTTTTTTGGAAGTACTAACTATAATCTAAACTATTTTATTACAGGGACAAGTATATGGTTATGATGCTTATCCAATAGAGACTATAAGAAAACATTGGAAAACAAAGGCTAGCAAAAGATATTCGGATATGGTTAGTGATATAAAGGGAAAGAATGCAAAACCAATCTTCATGAGTCAAGCTATTTGGGACAAATGGCTCCAACACTGGGATCTTCCAGAAGTTAAAGAGAAATCAAAGAAAGCTTCAACCAATAGAAATTGTAATCCGATGTTGCATATTTATGGATCTATTTCTACACAGGAGCATGCCGAAAGATTGGTAATAATTTTGTTCTTCACTATTATACTTATTTATTTTGACTGCAAAGAATGCTAAAATAAAAATAAAAATTTAGAGTAAGGAGCATGGTAGGCCTGCTCATGTGTTGGAGGTATTTGAGCGTACTCGCATCAAAGCTGCAACGCGTAATAAGGATGAATCCACCCCACCTACTTGGATAGATCCTAAAGCAGCAACATTTTACGTAAGTAAATTTTTTTTTTTTGGCAAGGCACAACAATGCCACGATTCGAACCTACGTAAGTAATTGGTAAGATACGACTTGTTACCATTTTAAATAAATTTAATGTTACTTTATAAGCATGGTAAGAATATTCATGCAGACGAAATAGATGCACTCAATTATTAATTTTTGAAGAACATATGCTTTTGAATAGCTTGAATTGAGATTGGTGTAGGTTAGATCTGAATGTTTACTTTATAAAAGATAACTCATGATGCCAAGTTATTGCGTAATCAACATAAGAACTATTTAGCATGGTCAATTTTTGCACATATGACAATGGGACGAATTGAGTTTATTTTTTCGTCATGATATTTGATCTTTTACTTGCTACCAATCTGACTTTTTATCAATTTTATGATTGCATATTTTATGGAGGAGTTTTAACAACTCTTGCTAAGCTTACCCTCCTTCAGGAGTATTATCTTATCAACTTCTCACAGTTGATGCAAAATGAAATCACTATGATTACTCAGTATACCTTAAAAATTGTATCACGTTTCAACCAATTAGGAAGATCGTTTAGCTTCACACTCCTGAAGAGGGGTGCAAGGCTGATGTTCCTCTGACTTGATTTGTCATTACTGTCACTAGATTAAAATCACATACTGTCTTGAGGCATATGAAATCCTTTTTCCCAAATTTTTGTTAGCTTTAACAAATGAATATGTAGGATTAAATGGACATATATAAATACAGATAAACAGATTAAAATGAATATGTAGGGTTAAATATACCTTAGGCTTTTGTTTTGTTTGCATTTTGAACTAGATCAAGGATCATGCTTCTGTTCTTGCTCTCATTCCTTCATTCTTCATGTTTTTTTCCTCTCTATTTGTTCCGTAATATGATAAGTCTGCACAAGTATTTATAATATTATTAGTTGGATAGCAAGACTATTTGTTTCGTAATATTATTTGTTTCGTAATATGATAAGTCTGTACAAGTAATTGGTAATATGATAAGTCTGTACAAGTATCATGGCCTTTAGAACCTGTCTAAAGCACCACTACCATTAGCGCACATAACATATTAAAATATGTATATACTTGAATATTATTGACGTTGTCTTTATGATAAAAGGGCAGGAAAATAGCACAAAATGCATGTATTATTATTTTATTTGGAGCTGATTTATTTTCTATTTTTTCTTTTTTCCCTTCTTTTTCAAACTTCTATAAATGCTTTCAAATATCTCATACAATGGAAGGATTTTTTTTTTCCTTTTAATCTTTTCCCTTTTCGCGTTCGTGTGCGGGCGGCATATCAGCAAGACAAGGGACCTATGTTGGGTAACTATTGCATTGATGCTATGACCGTGGTCATTTCTAACATGCATGAATTGCTAAGAATTTGGTTTAAAAACTTTATGTTGCCTATATGTTTCAGGTCTATAAGTGTTCAACTGATTTTTTAATACTAGTTTAATAGTCATATCAGTATACTATATGTTTGATAAGTCAAACAACTGATGTCCTCTTGGATAGATGTCGGGGATGTTGGTTCAGCAATTTCAATATCTCAGATTCTCATGTACCAAATAAACTTGACTAGGAATTAAACTTCGTGCTCCTAATTTTGTGATTGTGCAGCACCATTGATGCACTTGGTTAATATGTTCCTGAAAAAAATTATTTTCTAACAGGACAATTTCACGAGAGCTTGCATAGAGAAACTAGCATCACTTTGAGAGACAACCGGTGACGACTTATTGGAGTTGCCACCAGAGACAGCCGATGACATATTCGAATCACTTGTGGTGCCAAATGTAAAAAAACGTCATTGTCCCATTGGGAATCTAGAGGTACTTCAAAGTTGTTTTTTCCTATTTATACATCGAATTTCTCATGCCCTACATTTGACTAACCATTTGACTGATAATGGTGAATTCATTGAGATATCGATGCCATTTTGATTGTCCCGTATTAAGTTATTTTGATAATAATAAAATACTAAAGCTGTTGTTGTTGCAGGTACTAAATTTACTAATACATATACAAACACGTGTATTAAGTCCCTACAGTAGTCATTAAGTAAATTAAGTCCCTATATATTTAGAAAACCGAAAATATAAGGCAGCTTGCACTTCCATAAAAATGAGCTATTAAAAAACTGAGAATAATACAAGTGTCAACAAAATCACACTTTGTTGATCACTATATAACTGGAGTGAATATGGCAGGTTTTAGGTCATTGGAATATGACTACTAATTATATAGCGTATTATTTTATAGACTGAATAAATTTATTATGCGTCGAACTGCAGATTATAATGGATTAACCGATATCCCTACTGATAATTGAGTGCAAATATGATCACAAAAAATCTGTCATTTGCCTATTACTTATGATTGTTTATGTTTGAAAAAAATAGTGATGGTATCATCATAGTCGCACTGCATACTTGTTTTGGCTTTGTATGGATTCTATGGTTTAGACCAGTCAATTCCAGAAATTTTGATTTGGATTCTCTTCGAAAAAACCATGCACTGGTTGTTCTATAAAAATACATTAGGTTGATGTAAGCTTGTTTGGTAATTTCATGTGTCCCAAAATGTGGTTGCATATTTAATAGGCCTATTTACAAGTGCTTATTTAATCGGCGATGACGTAGAAGTTCTCCATTAAATTGGTATTTGCAGTTGGAATTATGTATGCGGAAGTTTTTTTCATTCTAATTGAAGGTTGCACAGCCCTTTTTTTGAAATGAAAAAAGGTTGCACAGCCCTTTTTTCTTCATTCTACTTGATTTAATATTTTGCGTGTATGCCTGCATAATAACACACAGTGGTAGTCACTTGTACTTAATGAGCATAAAAAGAACCATATGTATGTACATACAAAACCATGGGGCATGCACACCTTACATGTGTGTAGTTGTTTACTTTGAAGTCATGCTAGATGGTCATTTTCAGTTTTCTTACATTCTTTTTTGACATCGGCGTATTCGACCATGGTTGTACCTTGTGACCCAGTTTTAGTAGCGTAGTTGGTTGTGTTTTAGTAGGTGTATCTGGACTGGCGCAGACTGCTTTGAATTATTGTGTCATGGGGTAATAGATTGAATATGTTGTTTTGCTACTTCTGCATCTAACCAAGTATATTTTAAGAAAGGAATGAAGGACATCAAATATTCATCTCTGAAAGTATGAATTAATGGCATTGTGTTGAAAGTTTGAAAGTATGGATGTATGGGGTTGTAGATTTATACTGTTGTTTTTACATATTTTTTTTGTGTAATCTCTTTACAGCTTCCCTCTTCTCAACGTTCAAAGCGACATTGTGTTGACAAAGAAGATGATGTTCATGAGCTACAAAAAAAAGTTGAGGAAATGCGCTTAGAGCTCGAGAATGAGATAGCAGAGTTGATTAGGATTGAGGCAAAGAGAGAGCGTGAGCGAGCTAATTGCCAAAGACTTGAGGAAGAGCAGGCAAGACTTGTACAACAACAAAAGGCTGACAGAAAAAACTTTCAAGCACAAATGAAACAAGTGATGGCAATGCTTCAAAGAAATGATGAATTTGATTATGAAAATCCTTAGCCATCGTCATCTTCATGAGTTACTCGGGTATGGTAGCTAGATATATTTTGTTGTAAATGCTTCTTCTATGTGGTTTTTTGTATGGGTATTATGAGTAAGATGACGTTTCTATATGGAATACCACTAGCACTAGCTGAATAGTTTTGTTAGTTATAATTCAGTCTAGTATGTATGAATTGATGGATGATTGTATTGTTTTTTATATGGAATATTCGCTCTAATCAAAAAATATTGTTGTCATAAAAAGAAAACAATTACATTTCCATTTTTGTTAATGTCGCTCATTTTATGTGCATTCATATATATATATATATATATATATATATATATATATATATATATATATCGATTGGTAACTGCGATGGCTAGAAAAAACAATATATAAACAGAATAGAAAGGGAATACTGACGGAATTTTTATCAGATTGGTAACTGCGATGGTTGGAAAAAAACAATATATAAACATAATAGAAAAGGAATACCGACGGAATTTTTATCAAAACAGACACTAAAACGTCGCTAAGCAGAAACTGATAATTTAAATATAGCGACGGTTTACTAAAGGATAACAAAGGATGTATTCATGTTGTTAGTTATGGTCCTCGTTAATCCGTCGCTATATAGCTAGGATTTACCGACGGATAACTGGAGAACAAAATGTTACTACATATTTCCGTCAGTAATCCCTCGCTAAATAGCGCGAATTTAGTGACGGAAATTTATTTAATGATTTTATTTTTTATATATATCCGTCGATAAACGTCGGTGAATTTTAAAAAATGGAATGATAATATGTCACAAAACGACGGTGAAGTGACAGAGAATCGACGCTAAATTCCATCGCAAAATTGTGCCTAAAATACCGACGTGTTTTTAACGACAGTCGTATTCTGCTGCAAATCCGTCGCTAACAGGCCTTTAGCGACGAATTAACGACGGATTTTTCCGCTGCAAAATCATTGTTTTCTTATAGTGCTAGTTTAGATTAGAGCAGGATGGAGGCGCCATGGATGAAAACAATGAGATTAGGGTTAGGTTTAGGTGTTTATTTATAGGTGTATTAGGTGAACTAGGACCTTTAGGTTAGATTAGAGACCATCAGAACCACTCAGATTAAAAAGACACGTCAACATGGAACTCTCCAGAATTCTGCAGACCTGGACTCGGCCTAGGCGCACTTCCCAGGTGCGCCAGTGCAATTTTGTTCTGGCGCACTTCACAAGTGCGCCAGTTATCCTGGCTTGTTTCCTGATTTTTTTGCCAAACTTCCATCGTCCATAACTCCTTCATACGGTATCCGTTTTACGCATACTTGGACTATATCTCAAGCAGAATTCCGAGACGAACGTAATGGCGTAACCCGTTTCACTTAATTTTTCTTCTAAAAGTTAATTATTCTCTAATTATCCCTTATGTCATGTTTTAAAATTACGAGGTGTTACAATGACCATTCATCCAGGCAGTGATAAGATGTACAAGGACATTAAGAGGGTTTTCTTTTGGGCTGGGATGAAGAAAGACGTGGCCGAATTTGTTTCCCAATGCTTAGTTTTCCAGCAAGTCAAAGCTGAGCAAAAGAAGCCCGGTGGTTTGCTTCATCCTTTGGAGGTTCCTCAGTGGAAATGAGAGAGCATCTCTATGGATTTTATAGATGGTTTGCCGAGATCGAAGAAAGGCAACACCAGTATCTGGGTTGTGGTAGATAGACTCACTAAGAGCGCTCACTTTATTCCAGTTAAGAGTAATAGGATGGCATGATGGTTAGCAACAATTTATGTCTGAGAGATAGTTCATCTTCATGGAGTTCCTTCCAGCATCGCGAGCGATCGTGAACCCATCTTTACCAGCGAATTTTGGAGGAGCTTGCAAGAAGCATTAGGTACACAGTTGTGTTTGAGCACCGCTTATCATCCTCAGACCGATGGACAAACGGAGAGGGTGAACAAAATTCTAGAAGATCTTTTTAGGCTATGTATCCTAGACTTCGGAGGGACTTGGGAAGAGCATCTTACTTTAGTAGAGTTTGCCTATAACAACAACTATCAGGCCAGCATCGGCATGGTACACTTCGAAGCATTGTACGGACGACCCTGTATATCACCGACTTGTTGGTGGGAATCTATAGAAAGATTATTACTTGGACCAAATATGGTTAGAGAAACGTCCGAAAAGATTGACCTTATTCAACGGCGGATGAAGACAGCTCAAGATAGGCAAAAATCCTATGCAGACAAGAGAAGGACTGACCTCGAATTTGAAGTAGGAGACTTGGTTTTTATCAAAATGTCACCTTTGAGGAATGTGGTTCGCTTCGGATCGGTAGGGAAGTTGGCACATAGGTTTGTGGGACCATTTCCCATAACCGAGAGGATTGGCCAAATTGCCTATAGAGTAAAGCTTCCTGAAAATCTATCGGGTGTTCATGATATTTTCCATATTTCTCATCTGCAGAAGTGCTTGCATGACACCGTGGAAGTTGTTGAGCCGAGTATATTGGAAGAGGTAGATGTGGAACGGGAGGCGACAGTCAGGCGGTTTCCTTCCCGTGTTCTGGGATTAGATGTTAAGAAGCTACGCAATAAAGAGATCAAATTGCTAAAGGTTCAATGGGGAGATAACCCAGAGGATGCGACTTAGGAGACCGAAGACAAGATTCGTGCTTCGTACCCTTTTCTCTTCAAGGGTATTTCTTAACTCCTTTTTTCCAAAAGCTTTATCAGTACTTGTTTCTATCATTTGAGTAAATATTATCCATAGTATTTTTCGACCTTTAGATAGGAATCATATGGATGTAAACATGTGTTTGAGACATGTTATGATTGATAGATGTAAGTGTTTGCTAATGGTTGCATGTGGACGCATATACACACACATTAGGCACTAAGATCGACTCAATCACTCTCATACTGCATATGGATGTGTGTGCATTTTCTTTTCCTTTATGGATGGAAATGGATGAACTAGCATATGGATGTTGCATTTGGACGAATGAATGTGCACACATGTAGAGCTTATATGTTATAATAGACCTATCTGCATACGTATTGGATTCATGGTACTAATATACATTGCATTAAGGAGGTCAACTGAATCAGTAGGCCTCCTGATCTTCACATTAGTATTGGGACATATACACACACCTTTGCATATACTCATATAAGCATTAGAAATCTTTAAGGAAAATGGATGCCAGTGTTTGGTGGATGAGTAGATGGATGATGGATGGTAGGATACATTCTTTTCAACTTGAAGATTTCGGGGACAAAATCCTTTGAGTAGGGGAGAATGTAACACCCTGAAATTTTAACAACATTAAAGTGGATAAATTAAAGAATAGTTAATTTAATATTCATAATTAAGGGAAACGGACTGCGCCATTGCGTCCGTCTTGAAATTCTGGTCAAGGCAGACACCTGGTTTGCGTAAAACGGATAACGTATGAAGAAATTATGGACGATGGAAGTTTGGCAGAAAAAGCGGAAATTCCCGGCGCACTTGACAAGTGTGCCCATGTATTTTTACACTGGTGCACCTGTAAAGTGCGCCCAAAATAGTTTTTTTGGGTATTCGGACCTTTTCCCAAGTGGGACGCGACCCACGACCTGATTTACCCTAGGGCTTATGCGGTAGTCGGTTCCAGATGGTTCTGCAGCTATAAATATATGGCTATTTCACATATTTCTTCATTAGAAGTCATGGCGGCCAAACTATGATGGATTCTGAACTGAACAAGGGTTTCTTAACTTCTTCTAGCAACTAAAGCATATCAAATTCTGAGATTCAAGCATAGACTCAACACCTTTTCTATCATCTTAGTAATCCAATCACAGTGAGTTCTAGTTGCTTTTAGGTTTAGATAAATAATAGTGAATTATGAAAGACTGTGATTTGGATACGTTGTAAACCTTGAATCTATGTTATTGTTAGAACTTATGCTATGTCATGATAGATCTATTTCTCTAGATCGAATTCAATTGTGATTGTTCTACTATATTATCATTATGGATCTTGGTTTGTAACTTTTATGATATGCTATGATTCATGTTAGATCTATTCTATGTGATCTAAACTGTCACCTTATGATTCAAGTTAGATCTATTCTATGTGATCTAAACTGTCACCTTATGATTCATGTTAGATCTATTCTATGTGATCTAAATTGTCACCTTATGATTCAGGTCAGATCTATTCTATGTGGTCTAAATTGTCACCTTATGATTCAGGTTAGATCTATTTTATGTGATCTAAATTATCACCGTATGATTCATGGTAGATCTATTCTATGTGATCTAAATTGTCACCGTATGATTCATGTTAGATCTATTTTATGTGATCTAAATTGTCACCTTATGATTCATGTTAGATCTATTCTATGTGATCTAAATTGTCAACTTATGATTCATGTTAGATCTATTTTATGTGATTTAAATTATCACCTTATGTTAACATGTTAGATCTATTTTATGTGATCTAAATTATTACCTTATGTTAACATGTTAGATCTATTTTATGTGATCTAAATTATCACCTTATGTTGTCATGTTAGATCTAAATCGATTGGACATCTAAATTGCTAATTTAGATATTGTGACGTCATAGTTCATCAATTTTAGGTCCACCTTGTTATGGTGACAATTTCATGTCCATGCTTGTTTACATGTTCACTTTATTATCATACTTTTTTATGTTTATGCCAAGATGATCATTTTAGTTATATTCCCATTATTTTCCCTATTATTGTTTATGACTAGGCTATTGTCTAGCCTAGGCAAGTTGCTAATTTTGTGAGCGCGCTAGTTATGGAACGAGGGAAAAAGGGTTAAAAATGGCATAATCTGAATATGAACATTTTTGGACATGTAATTCAAATTATTGGGTAAAATAGGTATTGACACCTATAAAAGGAAAGGATTAATTATTTGGTAAATTAATTAAAAATGGCATAATTTGAATATGAACATTTTTGGACATGTAATTCAAATTATTGGGTAAAATAGGTATTGACACATATAAAAGGAAAGGATTAATTAATTGGTAAATTAACTAAATATGGAATGTCTAGTAATTACAATTAGGGATTGTAATTGTACTTATGACACGAGGTTAGGTTGCATTAGTGGTGGAAGTCTGCCTGGACCCGACCGACATATCCAGCAGCCACTAATGTTGAACCTAATGTGGGAGGTCTAAGTACGTAAATACAAATCGGGTTATGACACGAGGTTAGGCCCAACTGTGGAATAAGTCTGCCCGGACCCGACCGGCATATCCAGCATCCACATGTTGTAGGCCAAATGTGGGAGGTCTGGCCCATTATGAAACCATAAATGGACATGGTAAAGAATTGGACTACTTAACCTAAGTTAATCCATAGGGATTGTATGAACTTAAATTTAAGTTGGGGGTTAAGTAAACATGGTTTAGGGGTGGGTTAAGTAATTCTGAAGAGGGGATGGGTAATATTCACATATAAGCCCACAAAATTAACCCGTTAAGGTTATGTAATTAAAGACACCTAGTGGTATACATAATCGGTGGAAATAATAAAGTTATGTAATTAAAGACACCTTTTAGGGTAAACATAACTTGTAGAAGTGATAGGGTTATGTAATTAAAGACACCAATAGGTAAGCATAACCGGTTGGAAGATTAGGGGTTATGTATTAAAGACACCTGTAGGTAAGCATAACCGGTAGAAATAAATAAGGCTATGTAATTAAAGACACCTAGTGGTATACATAGTCAGTGAAAACCTAGTGGGGGATACAAGACAAAGGGGAGAGCTTGTATCATATTGTGTGGAACCCATTTTAGCCAGTAACCCGGAGTAGGTATCAAACAAAGTACTCCGTACTAGGTAGAGAAGGGGCATGCTTACTGACTGATTGTAAGAGATCCAAACGTGGAGGACGGTGTGGGCAGCGCAAACCGACCGGGCCATGTGCGTGCATGAGCCGGGCAGAGGGGGATAAGACGACCGTGACACCTGTAGATATGGTTGTGCACATTATTACAACGAGGGGTTGCCACTTTAGGAAGTGATACCTCCTACTCTGGGGCCAACACAAGGTATCTACGATGGTTAGGGAGCCGATCGATCAGGGTAGTAGTTAGGATACATTTGGACGTATACCTAAGTCTACCACCTTATAGTTGGAGGGATCATCTCTTTCTGGATATACTAGTAATAGTGCAGAGTAGTCATTAGTGAGGCATGTACACCTTATCTTGCTTACCTTGTCACACCTGCCATTTATGTAGTGATCTCTCTCTTATCCACTTTATATGCCTATCATGTTACTTTTATTTATTTACTGACTAAAAGTAACTAGACTCGCCAGACTTTATGTCTGACCCTTTTTGTTTCCACTTCTTTCTTCTGTTTACCCCCTCCCCCCCCCCCAGGTTCTCAAGGGAGGGAATTCTCAGGCTTAGTCAGGATTCTTCTATCGTCTTGGTTGGAGCTTCCAGATGTATTGCTTAAGCTTTTATCTTTGCTACTATGGCTTATGATTTGGGGATTATGCTTTCTTTATTATTGTACTCTGATATTTAAAGTACAAGACAGAAGTTTTAATGATGTACTGAGTTTATGTATTTTCAGATATATGGTGTAACCATGCTTTATGATTAATAAAAGTTTTTAATTCCGCTGCTATTTTATATCTGTCTTGTAATGTTTCTGTTCTGCTTACTTATAACGCTTCACGGAACTTAATGCATTCCCTTAGTGAGTGACATTAACGGACGTAGGGTGTCACACCATTGTTTGATGATGTTGCATAAGTTGTTATTGCATATGATTTACATATAATGGCGACATCAATGGGAATTTATTATTCATGTTTACATATGGGATATCATGGGATGGGAATATTGGGTTACTAATAGATCTAAAAATTCTTAGATTATAAGATATACTATAATTTATGGGTTTATAGTCATCCGATGGATAAAACTATGGCGTGCATATAATGGTTAGTCATCATGTATAAATATGTTCAGAACTATGCTATATTAAGTGCAAGGCAAGGCAACAAAAGCCCTGCTTTACTTAATAGTGCGTAAGAAAAATGCTTAAGAAGTTCTTAATTATTGTATAAACTAGTCATCGCTTAATAATGCTACACAAATGCTTTACTTTAAGCAAGGCACTTTTAAGTGCTGACTGCTTAATGCCTTCCGCTTTTTAGAAAATTAAGCGATGTAGTTGTCAGAAGAGCTTAAGTGTTCTTTTTATAGCGTAGGTTCATAGTTATCCTAGGGATAAAACTATAGTGCGTGCAATGGATAACTCACATCAATGGAGGATTACTCCATAAACTTTTAAAATTTTAATTACTAGGAGGGTGGTTAACCCAATTGGTTGGGGATGAGTATTTTTATTATTGTTGACGTGGGGAATTGTCGTGGATTCAGAGCACGCCAACTATCGATGTGTATGTATTAGCGACACAGTAATTCAAACTAGAAGTAAAGTAATGTGGGAGAACACGGCTTTTTATAGTGATTCGGAACTAACGCCTATGTCCACTTCATATTAATCATTCATCATACAATATTCGATTATAATGTTGTACAAGTCTGGACAATATCTAAGTACAAAGCATTACAATAAAATCACAAAATGATTATTAATTCTAAACTTTGACTAAAATACCCTTCTTCTTCGTTGAGCGAAAACTAAGTTAACTTGGTCAACTGTGTCCAAAAAATAGCTTCAATATCCAAGAAATGCCCAAAACAGCCCAAAAGTGGCATTTTTATCCTTGTAGATGTCCCAAAAATGGTGGAGAACGTTTAAGCACCGTTTTAATGGTACAAACTATGTCCAATAGCCTCGGAGAAGAAGATGAAAGCCACTAATGGTGCTTTTGGAGCTTTAGAAATCCAAAAAAATCAAGCCAAAAAGGATCCAAATGAAGGCCAAGCCTTGCGGTATTTATAGGTGGGAGTTGGTAGTGGAGTAGGTAGGAAATAGGGACACACACCAGAAATTTGAATCCCTGAATGAAGTGCAACAGAAATTCGTATCCTCGCTCAGGGATACGAATTCCGTATCCCTTCCGGGGGATAAGAATTTTGTATCCCTCTGGAGGATACGAAAAGGGGGCGAGGCTTGTCAAATCCTTGGCTCGCCGTACTGAGTTGATCCGATGATCTTGAGTGATTGACATGCATTCACGGAAACGGCCGTAACTTTCAAATCGTAAGTCTGTTTGGGCCAAAGGAACGTTGTACTAGAAGCTAACTCAGAGGGATACAAGAGTTACGGTGCAAAGCACCGTAATTGATGTTTTTGAGCCTAAAAGATGTCATCTAAAGGGGTTTTGTGACACTTTTATGTTTACGTTGCGACTTCGACCAAATCGCTTTGTGTTTTCTGATGATGTTTTCAATGCTTGAGCGCGTTGATAACCAGAAACTTGACACGTGACAACTTCGACCAAAAAGCATGCCAATATTTTGCCCTCCAAAACATATCTTGTTTGACCAAAGGAAGGTGTGTTTTGCGAGAAAACCATAAATCCAAAGCCAGGAGAAGTCCAAAGTGAATTTCTATAACTAGAAAACCAAAGAGCCGTGATCGCGCTAGATTATATTATCCATTAACCAAGAACCAGAAAGCTTGAAATCCAATGAAAGCCGACGATCGATTTGGATCGTTTTGAGAAATAACCAGAATAAACGGGATATCAGAATAACCAGATGAATCGCTTATTGAGATGATCGAATAGCCAAACGAGTAGGGTGCACCAACTAGACGCCTGAGACCCGAGAGTCACCACAAATCAAGGCAATCTTGTCGAAGTAGGACAAGAGGCCAATATAGTCATGAGTGGATAATCTTGTTGCGTCGCTGACTAGCCAACCCGATGTAATCCGAGATCGTCTTGACGGGACGACCCCATATCCAAACGAGCAGGATCCGCCGGCCAGACGCTCAAGATCCTGCACCCACCACAAATCAAGGCAATCTTGTCGAAGTAGGATAACAGGCCAAGACAACCATAAGCATATTAAAGTTTGCAATCCTATTGTCGATTTCATACTTCACAAGAAAGCATCCTTACTTTGCGAAGTAATTTTATTAAAGTTATAAAAGTTAGGGATTTTTTGGTAAAGCCAAAAGGAAAACACAATAGTTCATCATCCGTAAAGAGCATACCTGGGGGGCTGGCCTACCCCCGTCCATAGGTAGGCGTACTTGGCCATTTTTTTATTCCAAACTCATTTGTGGGGAAATGTGAATGATCTATCATTTACAAAAAGCACACCTAAGAAATTATTCATTACCGTAGCATGGGTAGGAAAACTTAGTCGTTCAAAATCCAAAGTCAAGAAAAGTAAACTTTTTATTAATAACCAGAAGGATACATCCAGAGGATCAGAGTCCTTAAAGTTAAAACCATGGGTCGAGGCACGAATAACCAAATTCATAGAAAGCTAAGAGATCCAAAAGATGGGAAAACAAAAGTAACAACGCCACATGCAAGACGATCTTAATCCGAAAGCCAGAAAACCCATAAACCAAAAGCTAATAGTCCATAAGGTAAACAACCAAAGAAAGCCAAAATCCAAAGCCAAAGCACCGAAGGCCTTAAAACCAAAATCCAAGAAGCCCAAGAAGCTACAAGAGAAAAAGCCAAGAAACCAAACCAGAGAGTCCGAAACCAAGACACTGGAAAACTAAGACCAATATCCTAAAGAACAAGAAGAACCGAGATCAAGTAACCAAAACATTCACTAAGTCGGAAGACCAGATCTGCAAGCCAAAAGATACTAATGCCAGGGAGACTTGCATCCAAGGCACCAGAGCCAAGAAAAGTTTTAGTTTAAAGTGGGCCCCAGGGCGTTGGCCACAGGCCTATCCTGAGTGGTAGCTGGGGGTTGTGCATGTCTTGGCACCACAACCCGGTCTTAACAAATCGTTCAAGCTCACCACACCTGACATGCTCCTCGATCATGTCCCAAAGGTGGCGACACTCGTTCGCGTTGTGACTAGGGAGCTTATGGAATAATAAATACTGGCCAGAATCTCTTTTCTTTTGAGTGGTCTTCTGCCTAGGAGGCTGTCTAAATGGAGTGTTAGGGTGAACTTCCAAAAAGATATCCTCTAGGGTGTGGGTAAGTTTTGAATAGGACGGGAACATAGATCTCTTTCTAGTCGCTGGGTGATTGTTCCGAGACTTGCCTTTGCTTGAGATCGTAGCTCGTCTATCCAAACCTTCTATAATTGCACTTCCGTCAGGAATGGGGTGCCCCTGAGTGTAGTGGGAGCGATGCTGATCTGAGGGTCAGTGTTGTCCTGCTGCAGAGTTTACGAGGTTGCCCCAAATCCCGAGTTATGAACTGGGGAACATAAGCACTTATTCCGATGGTGTCTGTTTGGTCAGTCGACCTTCCAAAACCTTGCAATCTACCTTTGATCTGAGCGAGAAAAGATTTCATAACCTACGCTTGCCAATCCAGACAAGCGATCAATCCTATAGCCAATTCACTAAGTTCTCTCGAGTGACCAAGTCTGAGGGTTCCTTCGTTCGCAGAATGTTCTTGACTTCCCTCCTACTAGTAGTCTGAACCTCAAAGGTAGCGTCGAACCTTTTATGTTTAACCATGATGAAGAGCGAGTAACAAAGTTGAAGTCGAAAACTGAAGCCAAAGTCGAAAACCGAAACCAAATCCGAAGACGAAATCCGAAAATCTAATCAGAAGCCGAAGTCAAAGTTGTGCGCCCCTACCTGGCGCGCCAAAGTTTTGACGTGGGGAATTGTAGTGGATCCAGTGCACGCTAACTCTCGATGTGTATGTGTATTAGCAACACAGTAATTCAAATTAGAAGTAAAGTAATGTGGGAGAACACAACTTTTTTATAGTGGTTTAGCACTACCGCCTTCGTCCACTTCATAGTAATCATTCATCATATAATATTCGATTACAATGTTGTACAAGTCCGAACAATATCTAAGTACAAAGCGTTACAATAGAATCACAAAATGATTGTTAATTCTAAATTTTGACTAAAATTGCCTTCTTTTTCGTCATTGAGTGAAAACTGAGTTGACTTGGTCAATTGTGTCCAAGAAATAGCTTCAATATCCAAGAAATGCAAGAAATGTCCTAAACAACCCAAAAGTGACACTTTTGTCCTTGTAGATGTCCAAAAATTGGTGGAAAACGTTTAGCCACCATTTTAATGGTCCAAGCTATGTCCAGTAGCCTTGGAGAAGAAGATGAAAGCCATTAATGGTGCTTTTGGAGCTCTAGAAGTCCAAAAGTCCAAGCCAAAAAATATCCAAATGAAGGCCAATCCTTGGGGTATTTATAGGTGGGAGTTGGTAGTGGAGTAAGTAGGATATGAGGCCCACACACAAGAAATTCGGGTCCTTGAATGAAGTGCAGCAGAAATTCGTATGCTCCATGAGGGAAACGAAATTCGTATCCCTTTGGGGGATACAAATTTTGAATCCTTGTTGAAGGATATGAATTTCGTATTGCTCCGGGGGGATATGAAATACGTATCCCTTATGAGGGATACAAAATTCATATCCCTTCAGAGGGGTAAGAATTTCGTTTTCCTCCGAGGGATACGAATTTCATATCCCTTAGGGGGATACAAAAAGGGGGCAAGGCTTATCGAATCCTTGACTCGTCATACTGAGTTGACCCGATGATCTTGAATGATTGACATGCACTCACAGAAATGAGCGTAACTTTAAAATCGTAAGTCCGTTTTGGCCAAACAAAAGTTGTACATGAAGCTAACTCAGAGGGCAAGATTTATGGTGCAAAGCACCGTAATCGATGTTTTTGTGCCCAAAAGAGGTCATTTAAATGGGTTTCTGGCAATTTTTATGTTCACGTTCCGACTTAGACCAAATCGCTTTGTGTTTTCTGACGATGTTCTCAATGCTTGAGCGCGTTGCTAACCAGAAACTTGACGTGTGACAGCTTCGACCAACAAACGATTCAACATTTGCCCTCCAAAACTTATCTTGCTTAACCGAAGTAAGGTGTGTTTTGCGAGAAAACCAGGAATCCAGAAATCCAAAGACTAAAGAAGTCTGAAGTGAATTTCTATAACCAGAAAACCGAACACTTACGATCGCGCTGTATTGTAATAAAACCAGAAAGCCAGAAATCCAATGAAAACCGACAATTGATTTGGATTATTTTGAGAGATAACCAGGATACCAGAATAACCAGATGAATCGCCTTATTGAGACGATCAAATAGCCAAACGAGCAAGCACTACACCAGAATAGGCCTTTCGTAGCGTTGTAAAAACGCTATTAAAACTTGTCGTAGCGTTTCAATAAATGCTGCGACATGACATGCAACTAAAATTCCAAAAAACTTGTCATATTCTTCACAATATCGTTCTTGAATCCTTGAATTTATATATTATTCTTTTGATTCAAACACGATATCATCTTCCAAATCTTCACAAATACAAATTCTACTTGAGGATAAGATTATAGGAAGGTTGTACAAGAATTGACAAATTCGTGTTATTTAGAACACACATTATCAAATTACAAGTCTACTCGTCTTGTTTGAAGTCCTCCGTGTTGTAAGAGGCAAGTTGTGAAGTCCTCGTGTTGATAGAGGCGTGAAATCCCGTTCGGCTGCTCGGGTGTTGTGAACCTGTTGCCTCCGGGTTAAGTGAGATTGTTGATTAGTGAAATTCCAGATAGAAGTCTGGGACTGGACGTAGGACGGTGCTCCGAACCAGTATAAAAATCTCTGGTGTGATTTTTCCTTTTACTGCATTTACTTATCTGTGATACTGCTTCTGTGATATCTCATTCTGTTTTATATTTACTTGCATAACTATTGCAGTAGACAAGTAGTTGTGTGTTATTCCATATTACATGATCCGAGTGTACTTTATACTTGGCAAGTACACGCACACACACTTTCAATTGGTATCAGAGAGCGGTTATCTTATAACCATAACACAGTTATTTGATATATTCTTGTAATATGGCAAATAACCCTAGTTCTAGCATTCAAAACACCACTTACACGGAAGGTCAATCAACACAAAGACCTCCATTCTTCAATGGCCTTAATCATAGTTATTGGGAAACACGTATGTCATTTTACATGCAGTCAACTAGTTATGATGCTTGGAATGCTACACAAAAAGAAATAGTGAATCCAACAACTGAGTATTCAGAATGGACACCGGCTGAGAAAACGGCAGCAGCCGTAAATGCAAAAGCAATAAATATGTTGTTTTGTGCATTAGATAAAAATGAATATAATCATGTTGGTATCTGCACCACTGCCTATCAAATTTGGCAAACGCTAAAAACCACTCATGAAGAAACTAACAAGGTTAAACAAGCTAAAATAGCCATGATGAAAAGTCAGTTTCAAAATTTCAAAATGAAACTGAATGAAACAATCAATGACTTGTATTCACGGTTTCAAACTATTCACCATGCACTTATTGGTTTAGGAGACAAATATTCAGATTTTGATGTTGTCTCGATAGTCCTACATTCTCTGACTAGTGAATGGGTGTAACGGCGCGATTTTCGACCCTCCGAAAACCGTGTCATTATTGAAAGAAATTAGAAGATGAGATAGAAAAGATAGAACTAATAGAATAGAAGAATAAGAAGTTATCAGAAATCTCACAGTGGAATTTAAAAATACAAATACATTACATCATAGGGTCTGATACATCATAATACATCAACAACTTACATCGTCATAGTACATTCACATAATAATACATCATGATATGGAAATACAAATCTAACTGGATACATAGGTGTAGTAAACTACTAGACTTGTCCTGCAACTTGAACTTCGTAAGGTTCCATTTGCCAACCTGAATTACTTGCCTACTCATAATAAATATTATGAGTACCCAAGAGTTTAGGGAAAACACAGAAAATAAACTCCGGGTCAGTCAGGGGACTGGTGTGAGTAAACACAGTTAAATAGATGTAAACAGGGAAATAAGGAATAAGGTGTTCCGTTATTAATAGATTCAATTACTTTTAGAAATCTTAAGCCCAATCCATAACTAATATATGGAAAACGACCCTTGTATTTTAAATATCAAAACGTTTGATATTTATGATAGTATTTATCAAATAAATAATCATCTAGTGAATCGCTTGCATCTCACGTTCACGTACATAGAATAAAATCTAAAACCGTCGAGCGCTTATTGGAATTTGGTTTCTAACTGACAGGGTATGGGAGCACCCACCGATCAGTGTACTCTAGAGAAGATACACTGGGGTTCAACAAGAACATCCTGCAACCCGGCCACACATGACCGTCCACTCATTTAGCTTGAGTGTAACGAATATATTACCACCTCCACGGTTGGGAATGACCCACCGATTACCGAAGTTACATCAGTGAATATAGATTTAAGAAACAAAAGGAAATACTCTAGATAGTGATAATATACCCTGCTTGGGTATGACCCAACTAGCCATGCTGCCTAGCCCAACTATTGTCTTTCCGGGTTGTGAGGTTTGAAGTCACGTTTACCGTTGACGGATTATTCTTCAACGTCTTTGAATATCACACCGTCCTATCTGACAGATCACTCATTTGTTTCCACAAATATATTCTGGGTATAAGGCTAAAGAAACGAATCTCTCCGCCACCAACATAATACACTTATGTAAAGTTGATGTGTAAAATCTGATCGATATACGTTGTCAGATATCCGACTGTTCGGATCTGTTCTGGGATTGAACAGACCGTAGATACTATTTTGGAATAGTGCTTGCATTCTTCATCTTTATCGATTTCCGGTATACGTCGTACAATTCGAGTCGAAGTGGAATGTAAATTCCGGACTCTTCGAAACGATGTACGAAATATCTTTTATAGTCGATAATTTATTATCAGCTTACTGTCTTTAATTCAGTTGCACATCCTGTATTTATAATTATATATACAGTATAAAATTCTCGGGTTCATATCTGGATATCTTAAATATCACTTTCAATTGTATAGTTAAAGTGTGTGTGTCATACACAAGATGTTATACAGTTTTTATCAATATTTGAAAGTGTATAGAAAAAGCCCGTGCTATGCACACGGTGTTTTATCTCGCTTGTCATCGACTGTTAGACGATGTTCTATACTCCGATTTGATTTGTCAAATATTTATTTTCCTTTATTTAAACTTAAATAAATTGTTTTATAATTTATTTAAATTAAATTATCTTTTAAAACTCAAGTTCTAACTCGACGAACTTCTTCGAACAACTTCGATTCTGGGACCTCACTGTCGTCTTGACTGTTCCACTGGTTTACGCCATATTAAATAAAAACTCTATTTTTATTTAAATTAATTAATTACTGATTAATTATATTTATTTATTTAATTAAATTAAATTCGATTTAATAAAATTCTTGCCTTTGAAACTCTATTCTCGCTTGTATTTACCAAGTCGATATTGGCATCTCAAAATCGTGTGATTACCAAAGGGAAATCGTTGATTTTCTCTTGCCAAACCAATCTGGTTTTCTCGCTTAACCAACCATTTTTCTAGCCTCGTTACCAACCTCGAAAACGTGGTGAAATCACTCGAGCCAAATCATTTACCAAGCCATCGTACCAACCTCTTGATCACGTCGAAAAACATGGTGGATAACTCGTGCCAAACCATCGTTCCAGCCCCTTGCCAACCCTTCGAAATCCAAGTGATCCATCAATGGATCACTAAAAATCCAAGTGCCAACCCCTTGCCAGATCTCCTCTTCTCCTTCTCCCTTTCTTCTTCTCGCCTCGCCTGTACAACGTGCACTGGTGTGCACGTGCACACCTCCACTCGACGTCGAACCATCGCCGAACCACCACCCACAAACTCCACTTCATCCACCGATCACCACTGACCCATCGCCACCACCTATCTTTGCCGCCTCCTCGATTTCGCCACTCCACCAAAACTTCCAGTACACAGCTCGAAAAGGACTCCCCCTAAACCGACCTTGACCCCACGCCTCAGACCATCGGAGCACCTCGCACCGCCGCCATCAGCTCCGCCAAGACCCAACGCCGCTCCACGTCCAACCTCGGCCAACTCGATCGCCTGTGGGTCCCCCACGTCGCCGCCAAAAAGTCGAACCCATTTAGCCATTAAAATCCTAAATCGAGCTCGACAGCTCGAATCACTCACTGGAAAAATCATGGGGTATTTTTCCCATGTTCTCCGATGTGTCCAGCTCCTCCACGCTCCATGCCCCGACCATCAACGTCGCCGATCGCCAGAATTTGGCCAAAATATCATTTTCGGCTATCTCAATCATTCTCCCTCATCTCGACATTAAAAATCATGAAACTACTTTTAAAAATCATCATTTGCTACCACGATTGCATTCGAATCTCTGTAATTCAATTCCCCGATGTTTGGATTTTCGGATTTGAAAGTGTGGATACAGAGAATACTGCTTCTGCTGTTTTCTTTTTTTCAAAACATGTTTACTTGATTTTTGTTCATGCTATAAAGGTTATATATATTCATATATAAGTATAACATATATATATGTTTGTATACTTGTGATTTGTGATCAACCAGGTATAGATTCACATAACAGAGGAGTTGTTTTGACAGTAAACAAACAGCAGTGTCTTCTTTGATTAACTATGGTGATGAACTCGTTTATTTTTCATTTACACTTGCATACATAGTTGAATGATGACATGAACTTGATGTACTAATCATATATACTGGTGTTAATAAACTTGTGAACTTGCATTGGTGATAATCTATGAAAGCACACACACAAACTGTTTACAGAACTTGCAAATGAAACTAGATTTGTGAGTGATTACTCACTTGTTTAAAGCTCCTGAATTCTTGTTTGTAAAAGGATTATAACTTCAGCACTTTCTTGTATTTGAGTAAAAAGAAAATGCATGGAATTTGACGTGTATTTATAGGCAAGGATCTCTAAAGTTTCTACAGCCAACTTTCCTTTGCTTTCTTACCTACCCCCTTTCTCTCTCTTCGAATGGCTCACATATGTTACAGCAAACATGTAAGTACCCTTCACAAGAGATGATTCCTACCAACCCTTACTTCTCTCTTCAAAGTACATAAGCCCTTACACCTTCATTAAATGCCTAGCTTACCCATTCTTGTCAAGATAAAGAATGATTATTCTTCTCTTGGATATTTTGTTTGCACTTATCACTTTAGCCGCAGATATATATGTATGAGGGGATTAGGTCCTAATCTACTACTTAATGATGGATTTTGCACTTTCTTTTGTTTTGGTTTAAACTCTCTTGTTTGTTGCTAATTGAAATGGTGTATACATGCATATTTGGCCGTAACATATATATGTATGAATATATATATATATAAGTGTTAATCTCCTTAAACTTGTTTGCCTTTATTTGCTTTTGATTTAAATCTCTATATTAAAATAGATATCAGAGGCCTGAAAAATCCCGCCATTACAGACTACCCCACTTAAAAGAATTTCGCCCCGAAATTACACAAGAAAGGTAGAAAGTTTCCAAAAGAAAATATTTCATAAAATGGTTGTTTTAGTACACATACACATATGACTAGTTCTATACTAACACTAGTCTCGATACATACAATAATACTAGACTTGACTACTCAAGTTCTAAACTGCCCCAAGATATACATACGTAACTATCCTCCTCTAGTCTCTATCCTACTACTCGTTGTCAGAGATATCTATTATCTCTACGACCTCCTCGTCATCAGATATATTAATGACTTCAACTACGTCTTCTGAATCTGTCTCCTCCTCGTCATCCTCTATCTTGCCGTGGTCTTCCACAATGGTTCCATCTAACCCGTAGGAAAATCTGGGTATAATTTCTTTATATGCTTCTCGGTCTCCCACGTACAGTCTTTCGGGTTTTTGCTCCACTGGATCTTTAGTAGCCTCACCACTTTGTTTCGAAGTTGCTTTCCCTCTCGGTCAATAATACTACATGGATGTCTTATCACTGTCAAATCTGGCTCGATCTCTATCTCTTGCTGAACAGAGGGTTCCAGAATTAATGATGGATTGTGCATACATTTTCTCAAGTGTGATATGTGAAATACGTTGTGAATTCCTGCCATATATTCTGGTAATTCAACTTTATATGCTTGAAAACCAATTCTTTCTAAGATGCGGAAAGGTCCAACATATCTTGGTGCTAACTTTCCATATTTTCCAAATCTTACTACTCCCTTCATTGGTGAGATCTTCACAAAAACTAGATCTTCTATTTCGAATACTAAATCTCTTCGCCTTTGATCGGCATAGCTTTTCTGGCGATCCTGGGCTTCCTTCATTCTCAGCTTTACTAATTCCACTTTCGCTGCTGCCTCTCGTATCATATCCGGACCAAGTACCAATTTGTTTCCGGACTCCACCCAACATGCAGGCGCTTTACAAGGTCTTCCATATAATGCTTCATATGGTGCCATTTGTATACTCGCCTGGTAACTGTTATTATATGAAAATTCTACTAGGTGTAAATGATCTTCCCATGATCCTCCAAAATCTAAAATACACGCTCTTAGAAGATCTTCCAATACACGATTAACTCTTTCCGTCTGACCGTCCGTTTGAGGATGGTAAGCTGTACTGAAATTTAATCTTGTTCCCAACGTTCTCTGCAAATCTTCCCAAAATTTACTCGTAAAAGTGGTATCTCTGTCGCTTACAATGCTCGTTGGAATACCGTGCAGTCGTACTATCTCTTTCATGAATACTTCGGCTAATGTCATGGCAGTGCGCATTGGTTTCACTGGAATAAAGTGCGCACTCTTAGTTAACCGATCTATGATTACCCAAATCCCTTCGTAGCCTCTCCTTGTTCTTGGCAAACCATTGATGAAGTCCATCGATATCATTTCCCACTTCCAGTTGGGAATCTCTAATGGCCTTAATAGTCCAGCAGTCTTTTGATGGTCTCCCTTGACTTGCTGACAACATAGACATTCATTTACGAAAGTAATGATATCTTTATTCATTCCTGACCACCAGAATACTCGTCTCATATCGTGATTCATTTTATGAATTCCTGGATGGATGTTCAACTTTGATGCATGACATTCTTTTAAAACCTCTTGTCTTATCCCATCCACGTCAGGTACGCATAACCTGTCGTTTATTCTCAACACTCCTTGATTGTCCAACTCGAAGTCAGTCTCTTTTCCGTTTGTGACTCCTCGAATAATCTTCTCCATTTTGGCATCCCTTTTCTGATTACTCATTATCCTTTCTTGGAGAGTCGGTGTGACTTCCAAAAGTGATAATATCGCATTTCTACTCAAGGCATCTGCCACTACGTTCGCTTTTCCCGGTGTATAAATGATATCCAAGTCATATGATGCAAGAAATTCTAACCACCGCTGTTGTCTCAGATTTAAATCTTTTTGAGTGAACAGATACTTCAATGGTTTATGATCGGTGAAAAGTTCGAATCTCTCACCCAGAAGATAATGTCTCCATATCTTTAATGCGAAAACAACTGCCTATAACACTAGGTCGTGAGTTGCGTAATTCTTCTCGTGAATCCTTAACTGCCTACTTGCATATGAAATCACTTGTCCCTTCTGCATTAATACCGCTCCTACTCCCTTTCCACAAGCATCGGTGTAAACTGCAAATCCGCTCGTTCCATCGGGAATAGCTAATACTGGTGCTTCCGTTAATCTTTTCTTTAGTTCTTGAAACGATTCTTCACACTTTGGGTCCCAAATAAACTTTTGGCCCTTCTTTGTTAACTTGGTCAGATGTGACGATATTTTGGAGTAGTCTCGGATAAATCTTCGATAGTATCCTGCCAGTCCTAGGAAACTACGAATATCTGTTGGTGTTTGAGGTTGTTTCCATAGTTGTACTGCATCTACTTTAACTGGGTCTACTGATATCCCATCTCCGTTTACTATGTGCCCCAAAAATCTCACTTCCGATTTCCAAAAGTGACATTTTGAAAACTTTGCCTTCAACACGTGTTTCCTTAGAGTTTCTAGCACTACTCTAAGATGACCACGGTGTTCTTCTTCGGTTTTTGAAAAGATTAAGATATCGTCAATGAAAACGAGAACGAATTTATTAAGAATTTTCCTAAAGACTCTGTTCATCAGATCTACGAAGAAAGCTGGTGTGTTGGTTAGTCCGAACGGCATAACCAACCATTCATAAAAGAAATCTGGGCCTATGAATGCTGTTAAAGGAATACAATCTTCAGAGATTCTCAATTGGTGAAATCCTGTTGCTAAATCCATCTGGGAGAATACCGTTGCTCCGTCTTAGCTTGGCCCTGATTATCATTCCAATCTGGGTTGACCTTTCTTTTCATGATATTCACCCCACTCGTCTCCCCAGTCTGGATCCTCGCTCCTGGTTTCTTTGTATCTAGTGCTTCATATCTGAGTGCTAGGTCTACTAGTTCCACAAATGGATCCTTCAAATGTCCCATCATCCTTCCTTGCAGATTATCTCTAAGACCAGCAACAAACATCTCGTTCTTTTTCAAAAGAGTATTTATCAGCTCCGGTCCAAAGATTGAAAGTGCGTTGAACTGGTTTTCGTACTCAGCGACAGACATGCTTTCCTGCTTTAAGTCAATGAAGTCTCGGTACATCCTTGTCCTTCCAGTAGCAGGTAGATACTGACCTTCAAAAGCTTCTTTGAACATGGGCCAAGTAAAGTTTTCCTCAGGAGTGTTAGCAGTCTGGGCATCCCACCATATTGCTGCGGCTCCTTCCAGACTCCATGAAGCTAAGAGACGCTTATGTTCGTCATCCAACCTCAGTCCTTTAAAAATCTTATCACATGACCTAATCCATGCTTGGACTCCGACCAGTGATTCAGTACCTCTGAAAATCTTTCCTCCCAAAGTTGTGTAATTCTTACAGACCATAGCAAAGTTAGGCTGAGTTGGTGCCCGGATTACTTCAGTAGTGTCCACTTGGGTCTGGTTAACAGTGTGTCCGTTTGTCGTAGTTGCTCCGCTTGCTCCTCGGCCTCTTCCTCCACGAGAACTCATTTTCAACTCCTTGAGTACACGGATTGAAATTTTATTAACTAAATTGGAAAAATATGTCGAGGGATTACCTAAGTAACTACGATCTGCCTATATTAAAAATATAGTTTTTAGTAAAAATACGCTCTCTTACTATTTACAAGCCTAAATGTTTCCGAAGAACATAGGCTCTGATACCAACTGTAACGGCGCGATTTTCGACCCTCCGAAAACCGTGTCATTATTGAAAGAAATTAGAAGATGAGATAGAAAAGATAGAACTAATAGAATAGAAGAATAAGAAGTTATCAGAAATCTCACAGCGGAATTTAAAAATACAAATACATTACATCATAGGGTCTGATACATCATAATACATCAACAACTTACATCATCATAGTACATTCACATAATAATACATCATGATATGGAAATACAAATCTAACTGGATACATAGGTGTAGTAAACTACTAGACTTGTCCTGCAACTTGAACTTCGTAAGGTTCCATTTGCCAACCTGAATTACTTGCCTACTCATAATAAATATTATGAGTACCCAAGAGTTTAGGGAAAACACAGAAAATAAACTCCGGGTCAGTCAGGGGACTGGTGTAAGTAAACACAGTTAAATAGATGTAAACATGGAAATAAGGAATAAGGTGTTCTGTTATTAATAGATTCAATTACTTTTAGAAATCTTAAGCCCAATCCATAACTAATATATGGAAAACGACCCTTGTATTTTAAATATCAAAACGTTTGATATTTATGATAGTATTTATCAAATAAATAATCATCTAGTGAATCGCTTGCATCTCACGTTCACGTACATAGAATAAAATCTAAAACCGTCGAGCGCTTATTGGAATTTGGTTTCTAACTGACAGGGTATGGGAGCACCCACCGATCAGTGTACTCTAGAGAAGATACACTGGGGTTCAACAAGAACATCCTGCAACCCGGCCACACATGACTGTCCACTCATTTAGCTTGAGTGTAACGAATATATTACCACCTCCACGGTTGGGAATGACCCACCGATTACCGAAGTTACAGCAGTGAATATAGATTTAAGAAACAAAAGGAAATACTCTAGATAGTGATAATATACCCTGCTTGGGTATGACCCAACTAGCCATGCTGCCTAGCCCAACTATTGTCTTTCCGGGTTGTGAGGTTTGAAGTCACGTTTACCGTTGACGGATTATTCTTCAACGTCTTTGAATATCACACCGTCCTATCTGACAGATCACTCATTTGTTTCCACAAATATATTCTGGGTATAAGGCTAAAGGAACGAATCTCTCCGCCACCAACATAATACACGTATGTAAAGTTGATGTGTAAAATCTGATCGATATACGTTGTCAGATATCCGACTGTTCGGATCTGTTCTGGGATTGAACAGACCGTAGATACTATTTTGGAATAGTGCTTGCATTCTTCATCTTTATCGATTTCCGGTATATGTCGTATAATTCGAGTCGAAGTGGAATGTAAATTCCGGACTCTTCGAAACGATGTACGAAATATCTTTTATAGTCGATAATTTATTATCAGCTTACTGTCTTTAATTCAGTTGCACATCCTGTATTTATAATTATATATACAGTATAAAATTCTCGGGTTCATATCTGGATATCTTAAATATCACTTTCAATTGTATAGTTAAAGTGTGTGTGTCATACACAAGATGTTATACAGTTTTTATCAATATTTGAAAGTGTATAGAAAAAGCCCGTGCTACGCACACGGTGTTTTATCTCGCTTGTCATCGACTGTTAGACGATGTTCTATACTCCGATTTGATTTGTCAAATATTTATTTTCCTTTATTTAAACTTAAATAAATTGTTTTATAATTTATTTAAATTAAATTATCTTTTAAAACTCAAGTTCTAACTCGACGAACTTCTTCGAACAACTTCGATTCTGGGACCTCACTGTCGTCTTGACTGTTCCACTGGTTTACGCCATATTAAATAAAAACTCTATTTTTATTTAAATTAATTAATTACTGATTAATTATATTTATTTATTTAATTAAATTAAATTTGATTTAATAAAATTCTTGCCTTTGAAACTCTATTCTTGCTTGTATTTACCAAGTCGATATTGGCATCTCAAAATCGTGTGATTACCAAAGGGAAATCGTTGATTTTCTCTTGCCAAACCAATCTAGTTTTCTCGCTTAACCAACCACTTTTCTAGCCTCGTTACCAACCTCGAAAACGTGGTGAAATCACTCGAGCCAAATCATTTACCAAGCCATCGTACCAACCTCTTGATCACGTCGAAAAACATGGTGGATCACTCGTGCCAAACCATCGTTCCAGCCCCTTGCCAACCCTTCGAAATCCAAGTGATCCATCGATGGATCACTAAAAATCCAAGTGCCAATCCCTTGCCAGATCTCCTCTTCTCCTTCTCCCTTTCTTCTTCTCGCCTCGCCTGTACAACGTGCACTGGTGTGCACGTGCACACCTCCACTCGACGTCGAACCATCGCCGAACCACCACCCACAAACTCCACTTCATCCACCGATCACCACTGACCCATCGCCACCACCTATCGTTGCCTCCTCCTCGATTTCGCCACTCCACCAAAACTTCCAGTACAAAGCTCGAAAAGGACTCCCCCTAAACCGACCTCGACCCCACGCCTCAGACCATCGGAGCACCTCGCACCGCCGCCATCAGCTCCGCCAAGACCCAATGTCGCTCCACGTCTAACCTCGGCCAACTCGATCGCCTGTGGGTCCCCCACGTCGCTGCCAAAAAGTCGAACCCATTTAGCCATTAAAATCCTAAATCGAGCTCGACAACTCGAATCACTCACTGGAAAAATCATGGGGTATTTTTCCCATGTTCTCCGATATGTCCAGCTCCTCCACGCTCCATGCCCCGATCATCAACGTCGCCGATCGCCAGAATTTGGCCAAAATATCATTTTCGGCTATCTCGATCATTCTCCCTCATCTCGACATTAAAAATCATGAAACTACTTTTAAAAATCATCATTTGCTACCACGATTGCATTCGAATCTCTGTAATTCAATTCCCCGATGTTTGGATTTTCGGATTTGAAAGTGTGGATACAGAGAATACTGCTTCTGTTGTTTTCTTGTTTTCAAAACATGTTTACTTGATTTTTGTTCATGCTATAAAGGTTATATATATATTCGTATATAAGTATAACATATATATATATATATATATGTTTGTATACTTGTGATTTGTGATCAACCAGGTATAGATTCACATAACAGAGGAGTTGTTTTGACAGTAAACAAACAGCAGTGTCTTCTTTGATTAACTATGGTGATGAACTCGTTTATTTTTCATTTACACTTGCATACGTAGTTGAATGATGACATGAACTTGATGTACTAATCATATATACTGGTGTTAATAAACTTGTGAACTTGCATTGGTGATAATCTATGAAAGCACACACACAAACTGTTTACAGAACTTGCAAATGAAACTAGACTTGTGAGTGATTACTCACTTGTTTAAAGCTCCTGAATTCTTGTTTGTAAAAGGATTATAACTTCATCACTTTCTTGTATTTGAGTAAAAAGAAAATGCATGGAATTTGACGTGTATTTATAGGCAATGATCTCTAAAGTTTCTACAGCCCACTTTCCTTTGCTTTCTTACCTACCCCCTTTCTCTCTCTTCGAATGGCTCACATATGTTACAGCAAACATGTAAGTACCCTTCACAAGAGATGATTCCTACCAACCCTTACTTCTCTCTTCAAAGTACATAAGCCCTTACACCTTCATTAAATGCCTAGCTTACCCATTCTTGTCAAGATAAAGAATGATTATTCTTCTCTTGGATATTTTGTTTGCACTTATCACTTTAGCCACAGATATATATGTATGAGGGGATTAGGTCCTAATCTACTACTTAATGATGGATTTTGCACTTTCTTTTGTTTTGGTTTAAACTCTCTTGTTTGTTGCTAATTGAAATGGTGTATACATGCATATATACATGCATATTTGGCCGTAACATATATATATGTATGAATATATATATAAGTGTTAATCTCCTTAAACTTGTTTGCCTTTATTTGCTTTTGATTTAAATCTCTATATTAAAATAGATATCAGAGGCCTGAAAATCCCGCCATTACAATGGGAAGGAAAAGTATTAGCGATTGAAGAAGCTAATGACCTTTCTGTCATGAAGCTAGATGAATTGATAGGAAATCTAATGTCCTATGAAGCAAATTTACAAGCTAGAAAAGAACAGAAAGAAGAAAAGAAAAATGTGGCATTTCATGTCGGAAAAGATGAAGATGAATCAGAATCTGAAGATGAAGACTTAGCTTTTATGGCAAAAGGTTTCAAAAAATTCCTGAAACAACGAAAAGCTAGTCGATATAACAAAAGGAAATCTGGTTCAAATAAACCTTCATCATCAGTTATAGAATGTTTCAACTGCCATAAAAAGGGGCACATACACAAAGATTGTCCGGAACAAAAGAAGAAGTCAAAAAATGACAAGTTCAAATACAAGAAGGATAAATCAAGGAAACGAGCTTTCTCAGTAACATGGGATGATTCAGACTCGTCTTCATCAGAAAGTGAAAGTGATACAGAAAATGAACAAGCAAATGTTTATTTCATGACAACAGAAGATGAGGTACAAATTCCTACATTTGATGAAGTACTTGATATTAGTGCTGAATTAATAGTTAAATTTAAAGACATGAAACGACAATACAAAGAAGCCAAAGCTGATTTGAGTAGAGCAGAGTTTGAACGAGATATGTTAAAGGGCGAGAAGAAAATATTAGAAGAAGAACTTGAAAAACTTCAAGAATCATCATCTAATATTGATTCTCAATTATCTCTTTTGAGTCAAGAAATTAAAACTCAAAAAGAGAAAAATGATGCTCTTACTACTGAAAATCATGAGCTTAAGGCAAAAGTTAAAATTCTAGACCAAGAAAAAGCTAGTTTACAAACTAAGTTAGATGATATTACTCAAAATGTTTCTAACTTCAACAAAGGTCGAGAAAATTTGACAAAAATCATTGAAAGTTCACAACCTGCTTCAAATAAACAAGGTTTGTGATATAAGAAACAAGAAACCAATCATAGAAATAGTATTAGATATGCTTTTATGTACAATAAGAATATCACTGCTAGTACTAATGTACATCCAAGACCCAATTATTATAGAAATTCGAATACTTCTATGACTAGCGATATTTATAATAAATATAGAAGTACGAAAAGGAATATCACTGGAGATTACTTAAGTATTTGGGTTCCTGCAAGTTGGAAAAAAAGAGAAAAATATATCGATGATTATTTTGATTCAGTAGTTGATAATGAAAATTTTATCTTTAAAGGTTCCATTAAACCCTCTTGGGTATGGTTACCTTCCATCTAACCCATGGACCACAACAAAGCAAGTGGGTACCAAAACTATATATTCATATTTTTTGCAGGTACACCACAACAAAGAGAAGGTTATTCGGTATCTCTAAATATCTTTGAAAACTCAGCTTATCAAAAAAAGAGAAGGTTATCAAAAAGTCACATGATTTAATATCACCTAAAGGTGCTATAATTATTTGTATTCTCTTCTACTATCGATTATTGTGTTTATTATGGTATTTATTCTTTTTAATCAATGACAAAGGGGGAGAAATATTTTCTCTCATGATGATACATATCATTCATGTTACATATACTATCATTTAAAATTATGTGCTTAACATGGTAATAGTATATGTGTACTAACATTTGTTAATGCAGGAATCAAAAGGTAAGATTATTTATATTATGAACTAACAAATGTTGCAGAAATTCAGGGGGAGCTTTATATTCAGAGGGAGAAAATCCAAGGTGTTGTCATCAATCAAAAAGGGGGAGAACGTTGAGAACAAGAATTTGATCGATGCCAACATATAAAGTTGCAATGAAGATCATTTCATAGAGATAAGGTTTTATATATATATACATTGAGTCATGTTAGAAATATGTTAAAATCTATCCTCAAAGTGTAACACGAATGCACAAAAAAATTTATAAAGTTAATCTTCGTTGCTGAAATCTGTATATTTGAGGAATTGAAAAGTCACAGAAAAAGCCCAAACGGTCCAGGCTCCGACCGGGAAAGAGTACAAAGTGATATAGAATGTGGACCGAGGTCCTCTGGTCCACAGCCATAAAATAGTCGACCGCCCAAAAAGAACCAGTCGACCGGTCTGTGTGTTTTTGCACATAACGACTATTTTTCTAGAATTTTTAATTTTAATTAAATTCAACCAGTCGACCGGTGATTTTCAACCAGTCGACCGTTTTTAAATAGCAAGCTTTTTCTGAAAGGTTGCTTCTATTTGTGAAGAGATTTCTATTCAATAATCAAAGGAAATGGACATAACTTTTTATAGAAACTCTTCATGAAGAGTTACTACCTTTCTACTATTATATAAACAACTTCAAACTTGTTTTACAATCACCGAATCATTCTATATTCTCTCTAATCTCTGAATTGCATTTTCATACTCTTTGCAAAACAAAAGCTCTCCAAATTTCAAATACTTGTTGAATCCTTGAATCAATTTAATATCATTTGATTCAACAAGCATTCTACTTCGTTAAATCTACGCATTCAAAGTATATACTCGAGGATCAAATTATAGGAAGATTGTACTCAAACTGTTGACTATCCGTGTTGAATCAAGAACAAAAAGCAGAAGTCAAAACCATTGTATCAGTCGAAGTCATGTGTGTGATCAGTCAAGTGTTGAAGTCCTCTGTGTTGTAAGAGGCAAGTTTGAAGTCCTCCGTGTTGTAAGAGGCAAGTTTGAAGTCCTCCGTGTTGTAAGAGGCAAGTTGTGAAGTCCTCGTGTTGATAGAGGCGTGAAATTTCCGTTCGGTTGCTCGGGTGTTGTATACATGTTTCCTCCGGGTGAAGTGAGGTTGTTGTTTGTGGAAATCCAGATAGAAGTCTAGGACTGGACGTAGGACGGTGCTCCGAACCAGTATAAAAATCCCTGGTGTGATTTTTCCTTATTACTGCATTTACTATTTTATATCTGTGATTAGCTATTACTTCATACTTGAATATTGTTATTCCATATTACACGATCCGAGTGTACTACATTATACTTGGCAAGTACACATACACACTTTCATTACCGTCCCACGAGAAATACTTTTCTTGACAGCTTCAGGAGAGAGACTAGCTTGCTTGGTGAATCTCCTCCTCCAAATGATCGTGGTAGTGAACATCGCCATAGAGACCGATCTCAGCGATCTCTAACTCCTCCTCCTCCCATCCGATCCTCAGGGACAGACTCCAAATTCGATATAGTCGGCTCCTGACACTCTTCGTCGACATCTCCTCTATACACTATAGCTTTGGCTCCCACCCACACACCCCGAGGGATGGAGCAGGAGCCTAGTCATTAGAAGAAGGAGTCGTTGAAGAAGAAGCAGTAGGATCTGGTGGTTCTTGAGACCAGAGAGCTTTCTATGGAGGAGAAGAAAGTGTCGCTAAAACAGAAGTTCCCCCAACATTACGTCGACGAATTGGTATTCCTTCCTGATATCAGTCTGATTCCCCGGACAGACACCAAATAGGTATGGATGCAGGTGAAGGCTGCGTATTTCCAATCTAAAGAGCTTACTAAGCATTCCATTCACCTCTCGGAATTGATTAGAAATAAGAACGTGGAAACCCAGAATCAGGGGTTGGCCATTGACGCTGAACGAACCACCTTCCGTAATTTGAAGAATGAGATAGTTACATATACTTCCTGTGTCATAAACATCCCGTTATTCGCAGTTATACCCTCGAATGCTAACTTTATAGTTTCGTCGTTGCAGCGGAGCTGAAGGAAACATATGAGAAACTGAAGAAGGAGGCGGAGCATGCCAGTTCAACTTTCAAGGATACCGCAACCTCGCCAACAACTGAGAACATGGCCCTAAAAAGGGATAAAGCCGGCTTGGAGAAAGTATATGCTGAACTGGAGAAGGACAACGAGCGAGTATCCCAGCTTCAAAAGGACAATGAATCCTTGAGGGAGGAGAATGAGAGGCTGAACAATGAAAATGCGGGGACTCGAAATCTTCTGGAGGAGGTCGTCGAGCTAAGGAGGCAGCTAGAGATGGTAAAGAAGGAGAAAGAGGTGGCTGAGGCCAGAAGTAAGGATGTATTACGCTCGGTGGATGGGTTAAAGGCTGAGCATCTAAGGGAAGTGGAGAAATTAAGGGAGGAGATCGAGGATGCAGAGGTTCGGGTGGAACCATCCCTAGAGGATCATATTCGAAACATGTACGTTAAGGCCCTAAAGTTTTGTAGGATCTCATGGGTCGAGGATTATCCTCGGATGTTGGCCCAAACATGGGAGAGACTGGTGCCATATGAGGCTTGGCTACGTCAGGTGGATGTGGGAACTTTAAATGAGAATCAACTAAGGACATAGCTCCTGAATGGCGAAGAGCGTGAGAAACTGGAGGAAGGGAGAAGATTGTTATAAGAGGATGCCGAGAGGAGAGACTGGCGAAGCTCGCTGTCGAGAGGGGAAAGTCTGTCCCTGCAGAGAGCGTGGTTGTTACTGAAACATTTGCGGAGGGAAGCTCCTACCGGCCTCCTGCTGAGTATAATCCCAAACACCCAGGACTGGGAGTGACTGGACTTACCTTGACTGCTACAACGAGCACACTCCCCATCATACCCACCCCATCCCTTTCCGGAGGTAAATTCTTGTTACCACGAATACCCGAGGATGATGTGATCACCAAATTTATGGACTAAAATCTTGTGTTTTCAATGTGCATCCCTTCCTAGAGCTGCATTGACACCAAACTTTGCTCCCATGCTTCCCTAAATAACGGAATCTGGATTTGGACTTCAAGGGATACAGTTCGGAGAGGAAAGCGGTCAGGTGGACATGTTCTCGGATGTCGAGCTAGGGTCCAACATTTATAAGGGCCTTTTGGTGGAAGGAAAGGTTGTGGACGGCCAGAGTGCTCATGTGACTAGTCCGGTGGAGGCCGATGTGCCAACAATGCAAGCCCTGGTGGAGGCCTAAAAGGCCCAGATGGTGGATAAATCTGAAGAGCGAGAAGAAAATAGGAGGAAGGACGATGCTTCTAGGCTAAAGGCACAGGCGAAGGCTGGGCGGGATGCCGAGGAAAAGGCTACTGCTGCAACGACGAAGGAGAAGGCCGATGCCGAGGCGGAGGAGGCGAGGGTTTTTGAAGAGGCTCGAAGAAAGAGAGTCACTGATGAGGCTGAGAAGGAGAGGGTAGCCGTGAGGGCTAAAAAGAAAGAGGCTGATGACGCCCAACAACGAGCCATGATGACTTATGAGAAGCTTAAGGCCGATGACATCGTGAAGGTTAAATCCAAGAAGATAGCTGACCGAAAAGCCGCCAAAGAGGCCAAGAAGAAAGCGGAGCTAGAGGCCAAGACAGTTCCGTGGAAGGGTGACTACGTGCTGGCCCTTGCTTCTGGTGCTGCCCCCAAGCCAGTGTAGTACATCGCCCACACCGAGATTACAAGTGGTAAGGATGAAGGCGGAAGGCACACCTCGATTTCCCACGAGTCAATCACTCCCCGAAGGGGAAGAGGAGGGAGAAGCAGTAGTAGTTCTAGAAGAAAGAGATCCGCTCTTGGTGATCCGCTGAGAGTTGAATCTGTCCAATAGAAGAAAAGAAAGAATAATGAGTAGCTTCAGTAATTATCATAGCTATTACCAATAATTTGGTTATATAGGCTGATAGTACACACGAGTATGGCCCTCGCTTTTGGTCTTTAAAGGCGTGGTGTGATTTTCATGTACACCCTGTCATTAGAAAAGAAAGATATTAGATATGTAGTTTGTTCAGGTGTTTGCGAAAGGAAATATTAGTTATTTAAATCGCATTTCATGTTAAGTGTTCGAATGTTCGTCTTACGTTTTCTAGCTTCCTGTACTTGCACAAACGTACATATTATTACACTAACCGAAATGTGATTGGGAGTCTCTGCTTCGGGGGTGTCCTCGGTCATGTAGAGACCGTTTTCTTCCGTTCGAGTGGTTTCCCGTGTTCAGGAATCCCGAGGGGCATGGAATCCAGGCCAGGTGCCTTCAGCCTTGGACCGCCCGGAGTTCGTTGGTCTTAAGTAGAGCGAAGGTACGGATGTTGCGCTTCATCAGACTTTTGGCTCTCCCATCATTCATTCAAGTTTAGAATGCGAGGGCATCGTTTATTTACCTAAGAGTGCCCGGATCTAGACTCGGAGGTCATATTGTGGCCGAGGGGCTGCCCCAAGCCATGGGGCTTAGGAGCGCAAACTATTTAAGATCGATCTCGGTGCTGGGCCGAGATTCGAGAGGTACCCGAATCCTGACCCAATAGGTCGGATGGAGCCGTGCGAGTAGTTGGTATCACACTAGGTTGGCTGGTGGGCTGCCCCCAAGTCCAAGGACTTGGAAGTGGAACGATTTATTCTCAGTCTCTGTGCTAGGCCGAGATTCGAGTAGAGTTGTTTATACTCGGTCGCGTCGCGGGCTAGGGACTTAAGTAGCAGTTTCGGCTCCCGTGCTCGGGGTGCCGAATCGAGGCCATTTGAGTTTTTCCTCGATGCTAGTTCAAGGATTGAATGGCGGTATCGGCTCCCATGCTCGGGGTGCCGATCCGGTGTTCGAGTGTCTGTGTACGCAAGTCAGTTGCAATGGTCAATTAAACATATCATGCAAGAAGTAAACATAGCGAGGACACAAGAAATTGAACATCATCTTTACTAATAAATTTGGTGGTAATAGCCTTTACAATGCCTTGAATTTCAAGAAAACAAAATATCGTTGGAAAGCAGGAAAACTATACACTAAGTTATGTGAAGTAACGGTGGATATGTTCATTGTTCCATGCCCTTGGGAGCTCGGCCCCGTCTACGGTTGATAGCTTGAAAGTTCCGTCTCTGAGCTTCTGTTATATAATGTCCAGCGATGACTGATTCCAGTCTATGGGGGAAAGACTTGTTTCAGGACAAGGTCACCGGTATTGAGATCTATGTGGCGGACTCTGGATTTGAAGTACCGACGCTGGGCGGCAGCCCTGAGCTCAGCCTCGTTTCTTTCCACTTCGAGCAAATTGAGTGATTCCAGGAGCAAATCTTGGTTGGTTTTCTGGTCATAGTAGGTAACTGGATGAGATTGAAGCCTTAACTTAATGGGGATGACGACTTCAGATCTTTAGGCAAGGGTGAATGGAGTATGTCCAGTGACTGACTGATGGGTGGTCCGGTAGGCCCATAGGGCCAAAGGGAGTTCGTCTTCTCACAGACCCCCGGCCTTTTCCAGACGCTTCTTGATGATGGATTTAATCACTTTATTGACAGCCCAGACATGCCCATTGGCTTGAGAGCGAGCCACCACCGAGAATCCCTTTTTGATGTTATGTCGCTAACAGAAAGTTTTGAACTCTACGCTCTCAAATTGGGTCCCATTATCTGAGAAGATGGCCTAGGGGACTCCGTAGTGGGTAATGATATTGCAGACGACGAAACTGATAACCTTCTTGGTGGTGATCGTAGCGAGAGCTTCGGCTTCTTCCCAATTGGTGAAATAATCAACTACGACGATGGAATAACACTCCCCATCTCTAGCCATTGGAAGAGTCCCAATAATGCATACTCCCTCATGGCAAACGACCAAGGACTGACCATTTGCATTAACTCGGTACGCGGGGATCTTGGGATCTTTGAGAAGCGCTGACACTTATCGCACTTGCGGGCATAGTTCGCAGCATCTTGATCGAGCGTGGGCCAGAAATAGCTGTGCTTGATGCTTTTTCTTTCTAATGTTTGCCTCCAAGTGTGGTCGCCACACTCGTCTTCATGCATGTCTGTCAGCACATGGTTGGCGTCGTCGTGGGCTACGCATCGAAGTAGCGGGATTGAGAAACCTCTGCTATAGAGCACTCCATCCAGAATGATGTAGCAAGATGATTAGCAAGTGAGCGCTTGTCTTTCCTTGTAACATCCCAGGAGGGTTCCGTATTGCAAATAGTTCTTGATTGGTGTCATCCACGACTCAGGTTCGGCTTGTGTATATAACGTTGTTAAAAATGTGATTTTTATTATAAATCGCGTGAAACAGATTGGGATGGAACCGTCTGGAGGCGAACAGAATCCAAATCGTCCAGTAAAGAATGACGGAGTGGAAACCAAAGGTGAGAACTTTTTCTCACTTAATTTCTTTACAGTTAAAATATATACTAGGATGCAGACGGTGCTTAGTAGCACCCGACACCTTTGATTGAAACCATGGTTGTTTGGTTGCTTGAATTATTTTATGGTAAATTTGTTGTATTATGGTGAATTGGTTGTATTGTGGTGAAATGAAATCATTGTAATGCCGCAAGGCCTAGGTTAGCATAGGAGTCGTGCTCAGACACGGTGCCAGTGCTAAATACCCTACCGCTATTCTACCGAAATTTTCTAAAATAAAATGTGTTAGTTAAAAATATAATTTCTAATGTGTGTATGAATTGAATAAAATATTCATGTGTCGAATAAAATGTTTGAACAATAAAAATATTATTTTTATTGAATGTATGAACTATATAAAATATTCATGTGTTGAAATAAATATTTTATCGTTAAAAATATAATTTTTAACACATAAAAAATGGCATAAAATTCTGCTGAAATGAAAATAAATATTCATATACAAATCAGACGATTTGTTTATGAACACACATTTAACTGATATGGATTGGGATGATAAATTTTACACATCCCCCAACTGCACAAATAATAATCAGTGCTTGTTGATTGAAACCCCACACGGGTATTGGGATGATATTTGACATACACTAATCCCAATTGTTTATTTGTATGTCAATCGATTGGTTGACAGACTGTTGTAAGCGTTGATTATTCATATTTAATGCTTATGCAGGTGTGTAATGCACTCTGGATGATGAATGATTGTTTATCAGTGTTGTTGTATACATGGATGTATGAAATCCATATAAATAACATTATATGGTAATTGATTGGGTCTGATTCCAATTTAGAAAAAATGAATGTTTTAAAATAACGAATATTTTAAAATAACGAATATTTTAAAATAATATTCAGTAAAAGATTAAAACGTGAATTTGAAGTCCGATTTTGGATGGACACGAAAATACTGAAATGTATGAAGCCGTGTTGATTAATTATGAGCTATTTCAACATGAACGATATTTATATCGATTTTATTCATTTTTATAATGAATATCGAGAAGTAAATGATTTCAAAATCAGATATTTTGAAAATATTATCATTTATCTTATAATGATATAGAATATTCAATTTTGGTATAAAATTGAAAAAGAAGTTGGAATCGTTTTTTAAACGAAATTATAAAATACGTTTTGAACGAAATATTATATATATATATATATATATTATATTTAATGGCTTGAATAGAGCGCGCCGCGCCGCTACCGTACGCGAATTTCGACCATTGACTTCGAATTAATGTTACGGGAGATCCGACCGTCGGATTCTCCTAAAACCAGAACAGTTGGGTTCGGATCGAAAAGAGCTTTCCAACAAATATAAGAGATTTGAAATCTAACGGTTGGATTTGGATTTATGTCCAAATCAAATTTAGAAAAGGTCGATGTAAGTGCAGTTCGATGACCGTGTATGAAAATCGACTGAAAGGGCCTTAATAAAATTATTAAAATATTAATAATTTGTGTAAAATCATAATAAATGATTTGGAAAGAATTTGGATGAAAAATTCCATGTTTGTAGAGATAAAAATATATTTTTATCAAAATGAACTAGTTATTAACTAGATTTGAAATCCAATAATTTTTAAATAAATAAATTGGATTGGTGAATGGTTTTAATATAACCAGAATTTCCAATATATGAATTGGAATGGATTTGAATGGAATCATCTTCGAAATATTTCGATATTGGATTCCGTGATTATACGGATATTGTTATGGGAATCTAGAAGATATATATATATATGTATGTATGTATGTATGTATATATATATATATACATATATCGTTATTCCCAAAACGATATTTGTTGGTTTCAGAATTTAATATCGAATATAAGCCGATATAATCTCTATTCAGAACCTTGTATTTGATATCAAATTGGATTTTGGGTTTGTCGTGAACGGTGTCTTAAATAACACTGTTCTTAAACCCAGTTGAGAAAAGAATAAATCTTCTAATTAAGATTATTAGAGTTTCCAGTTACATTTAGTAACTGGAATAAAATAGAATGTGAATTGGGTTCATTGTGAACTGTGTTTTAATGACATTCGTTCTTTAACCCAATTAATAGTGAAATGTGATTTGGAATTTATAAGTCTTTTTGTTAAGATTTAAAGGAAATTTTCCAAAGTAAAGTTTTCCAATTTAATACAATAAATTGGAATGGAATGGAATTCGATTTGATAATAATCGAAGTGAGCTTCTTTGGAGGAAGGCTGTTAATATATATATATGGAATTTAAAAGGCTTTGTCACTATTCCATTTATATTATTAGTCGAATAAGGAAAATGATATCGATTATATATTGATCTGTTTTTCGTGAAGATTCCACAATTAATGGAATGTGATTTTGGGTTTATCGTGAGTTGTGTTTTAAATGACATTAGTTCTTTAACCCAGTTAAAGACAGGATTACATGTCTAACATTGTATATCGAACTGTATGGTTGATCTCTGCTAAATATATATATATATGTTTGGTGGCGGAGAATTTATTCTCTTGCTTAACACCCTTCTCTAAGACGTACAAGCTTAGAGATTATATATCGGCAGAAATCAATAGTACAGTGTAGATTGTCGATGCGACATGTTTGATTTCCCAAAGTTAAATAATCATTAATATTGATTTTTGGGAAGATTAAAACTAAGTGGAGTTTTAATGAATCTTTAATTAGATTGAAATGAGAATGTGATAATTTAAATTATCAAATTCGAGAAATGATCGAGAATGGAGTACCACCAGTTTAACTCCAGGCGATAGTTAAATCTTTAATTAGATTTGAACGTGAAATGGTAATTAATTATACCAATAACATTGTGGTGTTAGATATGGAGTATTACCAGTTTTGCTCCATGGGATGAATAGGTTGGGATTGGGATAATAAAAGAAATGATTACTTCGGTATGGTTCGATAATCCCAACTAGTTTGGATAAACCTTAATTTGGTTTGAATTAATATCCAAAGGAAGATTAAAGAATAAATTTAAAGAATTTATCTTTGGTAAAATTAATGGGAACCATTCCCCGAAGGATATGAATATTTAAAAAAAAAAGAATATTCAAAATTGGAATGAGGCGTATGTTCTGTTTTATAGCACTTGATTATGAAATACGTGAATTATCCGGAAAGGTCGGGTTTATACCCATTCTGAATAACTGATTCGACGATGAAGACGGTGGTTGAAGACCGGAGGTCTTCACATCGTTCGGATGATTACTGATGTCTTGATTGGGCTGTACACCCAAGACAAGGTAATAAGTGGTGATCGTCCAGACGTACTTGGAGATCGACCGGATATGCGAGGACCACTCTCCTGTATTGGACACGGGACGAGGAACAAGGTGCCTCCAGTTTCGTTCAGACCCAGAACGAACTATTAAATGGATGTGTGTCAGACATTGGATTTTATTCTGTGTTGATTGATCTCTATTAAATATATATTTGTTTGGTGGTGGAGAATTTATTCTCTTGCTTAACACCCTTCTCTAAGATGTACGAGCTCAGAGGTTATATATCGATAGACATCAGTTGCATGGCGTGAATTGCCTGTGTGGCATGCTGAGATGCAAATGATCAAGGCTTCTATTGAAAAGCAGAGTCTTGTGGTTGATGATCAAAGAACGTCCTTAAAGGGAATAGCTTTGTGTATAGCATTAATTCGCGATCCTCACACCTCGGTATGAGTCAAAAACGGGATCGGACTGTTGGGAGAACATGACGTTTCTTTCTAGCTATGGGTGGTGTCATGGTATAGAACCTAGACATATATATTTTTTACTTATGTGGATGATGGATAGTGAGGCGCCTCGGATATATCGGTTACTACGGAGTCGATTGATAGGTCCTATAGGACCGGGAAACGTGTGTTCAGGAATAACTAATCCTCAAACGTAAGAGAGGATCGGCCCAACCGATCCAAGGGTTGCCCATAGTGTGTTGTCCTGAGACATTTGCTAGAGTGTCTCGAAGCGGTGAGGAGCCATCCCTGGCCTCGACTCATAGATGGAATCCAATTTCCAATACGTGACATTTCGGTTTTAATTGTAAACCTATATGGCGACATAGTAGCTTGGGATACTATGCCGTCTATGATTGATACATTTATATTTGAAGTTGGTTTGACACTATACACTTATAGTAATATCAAAATGTTTTCTTTTAAACATACCAAGCATGTTTGGCTATTATAAGGTAAACCTCTATCCTCCGGCTTGCGTTGCATTGTGTGATGCGACCTGAGTCTTATAATAGCTTCATTTTTTTTTAAAAAGCATTGCACTGTTTTTTTTGTGTACTAGTATTCTTGGGAGGAAAATCGTTCTGTGTTATACGGCGTGGTCACTTGATTTACTCTATTTTAAAGTAAGGTTTTAAATAACTATTTTAGTTCTCACACCAGTCACATGACTGACCTGGAGTTTATTGTTTTAACCTAAACTCTGGGTGCCCCTATTTTTCACACGGGAAGCTAGTAGTTTTTGTTTTGCAGATTTCTAGTTTATAGGATCTTGGTTTACAGCTGGAGCTATATTCAGAACGATCTCTATCCGGGTATTTGTTACAATTGTGTTATGTATTACTTTTCTGCTGCTATGTAATGTATTTTAATCTCCGATATTTTCCAGTGTGTAATATTTATTCATACTCTGTTTTATTCTTGTACTCTGATGTAATTGTTGTAATAAGCAATGAAATGTTCTTCTATTTGTGTTCTAATTTGTCGTGTTCTCAACTCAATTCGGGCTTTCCCGTAAGGGCGAGTTTGGGTCGTTTCAATTACAAATTGTATTTAACGAATACATTACCAAATTGTTAATCCTTATATATCTCCAGTTTACACCATATTTCAAATTCAACCTTTCCTAACTATTTAAGAATTAAAGTACTTTTATATTGTTTATATTAATAAAATATTCAAAACTATTAAATTCCAAAACAACATTTAAAACTAATTTCAAATGTTAAATTAAACGCTTAAAAATCTGGGTTGTTACATCAACCATTCATCCATATCACAATGTTAAAAATATAAGTGGTTCAAATCAATGCTTATACGTACATGAATAATAAAAATAACCATAATAAATATCCATCAATTTCGAAGCATCCATAGCATCCACAAAGCAAACAATATATAATCCGATAAATGATTATATCCAACTTTCCAAACTTATAAATATATCAAATATAATGTTCAAAAGTTCTCACCGAGATTTATCGTTAAAGTAACGGTTGAATTTCGGTTAAATTAAACAAAATTTAATTCAAACAAAATATCCACGCTGCTCCAGTCATTCCAATTCCAGATTCCATCGCGAAGTATTTACTGATACGATTCCAATGGACTTCGTCTCGTAAAATTTTGTTAACATTTAAAGCTGTAATCGTCGTTACACTATTTTAATCAATTTTAATTTAACTTGATTTAACTAAGTAAATTTAATTAACATTAGTCACCGTCATTAACTTATAATCACCTAGATTAGGCCTTAATCTTGTCTTTCATCGTTCATATACACCAGCGCTGAACCCAACGAATCATGCACAATTTGATCCTCCATCGTGACAGCCTCAGGTAACCGGAACCACGACCTTCGACTCCCATGCCTTCGCCTCTCCGAGTAAACCCCACGGCCAGGAGCATGAACCCCACAGGCCTCCCGATCGCCTAAAAGTTGCACGAAATCCAAAAACGTTTAACTCAGCCTAACCGCTGCTTCTGACCTCCGATGACCACCAAACTTCATTACCAGCACCGCCTCTCCACCTCCTTCCACTTCCTAGTTGAACACTCTTTCTAAAAACGCCTCCATCGGCCTAGATCTACAAAAATATGAAAACATGTCATCCATCTTGAACCCAGATCTACAACGATCCAGAACTCCGATCAATGATCTATCCGTATGGATTTGAAAAGGAAGATGAGATCTACTGTAACAGCCCAAAATTTTAACCGTTTTGTTTAAATAATTAATTTGGTTTTAAATGTTGATTTAGGAATATAAAAGGATTTTTATTTATTTATTTAACGAAGTTTGAATGTATAATTTATATATAATTATAAAACGAGCTGCAGCGGCGCGGTAGTTCGTAATATAGCGTTTTCAACTTCAAATGGTTATACGGGATCCAATATAATTCGGATTTCTTCGAAACAAGAAATGTCCAAATCTGTTGGATAATATTTTTCTAATGGAAGAGAAAATCAAATTTTCATATTGTAAATTTTGAGTTATGTCCAAATCAAATTTTCAAATAATCGTTGTGGAATCGTTTATAATTTATAACGTTTTATTTAATAAATAAAAGAGTTTTTAATAAATTCAATATCATTTTAAACCTGGAATTTGATATAAATAATTTTTGAATAGTTATATATGATGTTGTATTGTAATGTAAGTTAACAGAGTTTTAAAATATTCAATTTAATGTTGATTTGGCAGAAAATATGGATTTTATATTAATTTAATACCAGTTAAAAATAACCAATTTTGAAATAGTGACTGATTTCAACGAAATCAATTTCATTGGATCCGTAACGTTAAATTATTGTATGGAAATAAATTTCGTATAGCGATCTGATGTCGCATGTAATCTCGGTAGCCGCAAACGCATAGCTATTTTCCATAGAAATTAATTAAATGAATTTAACTTGATTATAAGTAATTTATTTATAACTTGAGAAAACGATCAAATTAGGAAACAAGACCTGTTCCGTTGAATTCATATTAACATTTACATTCAGGATATGTATAATTTGTTATTTTTGGAGTTAATATGTGATTATGAGAAATTTAAACATGTATCAATTCACGTTGTGCGATTATAAAGGAGTTTTCACAAACGACCTCAGAACTCGACGAAACCTGTTCCATTTTGTCTGAAATATTTAATTATGCTAGGATGCAAATTTTGGTCTCAATTGGATATCGTATGACATGGTTTTTGCGAGAAGCTTCGCACATAAGTTTCGTTAACAATAATATATATATATATATACTCTCACTATATATTACCCCCATGCGTGTAAACCCTAAGTCTAACATATCCTGGTGGTCAACTTCATTTCTGCGCCTCCACTTAAGTTATAAACAGCCATAATTTTCTAAAATATCTTCCGCAAAATCTTGAAATCAGATTAGTGTTTTGCAATACTTCCAACTAGTAAATTGACGAGCTTGATGAGATCTTTGATTTTAATGGTGGCGATCGGAAATCATTAGCCGAGTTGACCAGGAATGCATCTCGAAGGTGTTGCGATTGAGAAGCCTTTACAGGCGAACGACGGTCTCTGGTGGCTCGAGATGTCTGGCAAGTGTCAAGGGTGGGAGCAGCGCCTTGGCAGTGTCAGGTCGACCCCAGTGGTCTGTGCAGTGGCGCGTCAGCAGTTAAGAAGGCGGAAGCAGTTTTGAGCATACTGAACTGAACGATGCATCAGGAAATGAATGCGTCCTGTATTGGTTAAAAACATGTAATTAAAGGTTTAAATATACATAATCAGGGAATTATTAGTTTACTTAAATCATATACACTTATACTCGGTATTTCGTGGAATAGGAAGGAACAAAGAACAGGGTGAACAAGTTTTGATGGAGAGCTGGGTGATGAAGGATTTGTCGTCCCTAATTTCTAGTTAACAAATAATTAGCATAATAATTATTTTAATTAAGAACTGGTGAATTAAATTAGTTCGTTTATACTGAAACTTAAATAACTTCAACGCACATGTTACCAGGTTTTGAAAACAAGAACTGCGTGACAAAGAGAACAATGGATTAGAGAAAATCGGACCTGTCAACTATTATTAAAAAGTAATTAGTTATAATTAATTATTAATTAGACAATATTATTTTAGTTAAATTATATGAACTTATAAATGTTATAATGCATACGTATGTTAGTAGAATTGGATGGAATCAAAGACGTTGGAATCGCAATGGGAAATACTACGTTGCTGAGCCAATTCGGGCTGTTTAAATTAAACGAAATAACGCTGAAATCATCAATCAAAATGGTGAGTTAACTCTCACGCTTTCTGAAATACTGTGATGTGATTAAATTCATATAATTATGACTTATCATTGTTATTATAAAATTGGGTGATTGGTTTCTTGGTTGATTATTGGTTTTTTATTGATTGTCGACATTATTTATGTTGAATTGGATAATTTAGATTAGAATATTTATTTCAGATATTATTATTAAATGATGTTATGTAGGGAAGAACAGGTTGGAGGAATCCAACCGGATTCCTCAAATATTATACGGGCAGTTGGTTCTTATATTACCTGTATATGCACTGATTGAACCCAAATGACACTGAAAACCTATTTGGATGTTGACGTTGAATTGAAATTCGACGTTGAATTGAAATTCGATGTTGTTGTATTTTTAATCAATATATGGTATTGATTGAGGAATTGGCAGCAAATGGCCTGAAACACATTTTTTTTGCCGTCAGGTCAATTGATGCAGTTAAGTTATAAATTTTATTTTTATAACTGAAGTAACATTTTTTTCATTATATTTTTTTAAATGAAGTTTAGAAAAAAAATCGATGATTATAAATTGGTTTTGTAAGTATTATAAAATGATTTTATAATGAGAATTTAACATTTAAATAAGATTTTATAAGTAAATAAAGCCGTAATTAATCCATGGGTTAATAAATTAGAATAATTGTTTATAAGAAAACAATTTTGTAATATTATTAGAATTATATTTATCTAATAGGAAGGAGTAATTAAAATCAGTTAAACAAATTAATTGATGATTTGAAGCTGACTAAGTCAACTGTTTTGTTTGAAATTGATTAATTAATTCCCAATTAATCTAATGAAAAATTGATTATTAAATAATTATTTTAAATTAATAAGATTTCTTAAATATTAATTATCTTCTTATTTAACGATGCTAAAAATGATTGTTTAATTAATGTAACTAGTAATTTTAACTAAGTGATTAACTAATCTATTCTAGTTAATGGAGAAGTAAACCGTTTTTACTTCAGAAAATGATGAATATAATAATTATTTTATCTAATAATAATTAAAGTAATCAATTATTAAATGGAATTCATTTAAGATAATGACCGAGTTGTAATGGGATTAAATTGGATATTCATAAAGATTTTGCAAAGGAGATTTTATTATAAAAATCCAATTGTCTTGGAAAGGGTTTATAAAGAGATATCAAACTAAAGTGTTAGGTCTAGAGAGATGTATACTTAATTGAATTGAGTAAAATAACTCGACTAGAAAGAGAATATGTCGAAAAGGCAAAAGGAAGGAACATTAAATAGACTTGGTAAAGGAAGCGTTAAATGGATTTTTGAGTTTAAAATCCGAAGTTATGAACAAAGTTATAAAATGGATTTTTGCTAATAGGATAATACAACATGATATTCTATTTAAGATTTGAATTGAGAGAAAGAATTGAATTTTTTTTTTTTTAAGAATACGAAGGAATACTTAGCGGATTTAGGTATAGGAGATGGTTGATGGATTTGTTAATGAATATCTGAATTAAGATATAATAATGATATTAAAATGGTTTTGTGTAAAGAAATGGGTAAACGGATTTTGGTTATAAAACTACACAATCTTAGTTTTATGATATGATGTTTAATAGTTTTGAATAAAATATTTAATCCAAGTAATAAACAGAATGGTAATAAAAGAATCCAAAGCTAAAGGAATGGTTTTGGCAAGAATGACTTAATATACGATGAGTAGAAATGGTTATAATCGACTGAAGTTTTCCCAAAGTATGAATATGGTTTATAAAACCATATTATAAAGTGTAAATAGGATTTTGGTTGATACTTTAAGTAATATGGATTTTTAAGTTACAAACTTCTATCTATTCTGAGATAAGAACGTTGTCAATCAAGGTCTGAGAGATAAATAAAATACCCCAACTTGAAAGGCTCCACTATTATCAAGGGTTAGTATTAGTTTGTGACGTAAAGGAAGTTGGAACTAATTTATATTTCCATGAGAAGGAATATTGCGACGCTATTTGCAAGATTTGAATTATAATTGGACTATTGGGATTTTAAATAAACAAATGTCATTACACATTTATTTGGCCTAAGTTGGAAATACGATTATGTTTTTATCAAAAAGCTAAATATATAACACCATTTCCTAGACAATGGAAATGATATGATTTGAAATGCACTTGCTCTAAATAAGAAAATGGACTTGATTAATCAATTAAATGATTTAAAGAACGAGGAAGAGTTTGAATGAATGATTTTAAGTAATGATAAAGACCTGAGCTGCCAATATACTTGATCGTACTGTTTGAGGTTAATAGTTAAAACCCGACTATCAACAAAATAATATATTGGATCTTTTTGATGTGTTGTTTCGAAGAGACCGAGATGGGAACTAGACCCAAAACCACTTCGAATCAACGTTGCGTACAGAACTAACTTGCAGCAAATAAAGATAGAGCATTGAAGACCGTAGATCTTCATGAAACGGAAGAACTACTTATAATCTCTTGATAGCTCCCATAAAAGAGATACACTATGGTTCTATCATGATTAGAATTTACAGATTGCAAGGACTACTCGCTACTAATCCTTGAGGCGACCCCTGTATAAGGATGTGGTAGGAGGGTGCCTTCGGTTCATCCTGTTCCTGGATGACTTGTATGGGCGAATGTTTGACAGAGTATTTCTTGAGAATCACGTTTTGTTGCTTTTACAAATATACCAAGTTTGGTGGCAGAGAAATTCTCTTGCTTAACACCCAAAGTATATTTGTGGATGTCAAATTGTGACTTAACGGATCTGACGATGTGGCATTCAAAGTTATGAGATGTTCTCTAACAAGGTAAGCGTAACCTCAAGCCTCATCAACTAGCAAATGACAAAAATCGGGCAGGCAGCATGGCTAGGTGGGTCATTCCCAAGCAGAGTATATTGTCACTATCTAGAGAAATTTCATTATTTGTTCTTCTTTCGATTCTGTATCTCCCAAGAATTTGGTGGTCGCAACAAAAAAACCGAAGGGTGACAATACATTCGATACACTCAAGTTATATGAGTGGCCGGTCATGTGTGGTTGGGTTGCAAGATGTTCTTGCTGAACACCAGTGTATACCCTCTAGAGTACACTGATCGTAAGGTGGTCCCATACCTTGTCATAGTTGGAATCCATTCCCTAATAAGCGCCTTGTGGATTTTGATTATATAATGAATATGTAGAGCGTGAGATGCAAGCGTTCTACTAGATGGTTATTTATTTTTGGTTTGATAGACACTATTATAATATCTATGGATTTTGATATATCAAAAATGTTTTGGGTAATAGTAAGGTAAAAACCATCCGTGTTTATGTGTGGACTGGTCCTACTATTATCCTTTCCTTCCAAAGGATTTTTCAAAGTTAAGCAAGTTTTTTGTGTTATGAATTTATCACTGAAAGTATTCTAGACTGATCCGGGTAAATCTTGCTTTGCTTCAAATGTGCTCGAGTCAGACCGAGTATATTCCAGGTTAGGTTTTGCTTGGAGTTCCAGAGAAGGTATTGAAGTTGAGTTGTATTCCATATATTTACTGGTACTAGTTTATTTATGTCATGTGTTGTATTGATCTGAATGTATACTCTGATGTTGTAATATATATACAGTTCTTTTGTACAAAATATTTGATATATTATATTTTGTCCATTCCACTGTGAGACTCTGATCTTCTTACTCTTCTATTGTAATATTTCTTTCTTCTCTCACCCTTTAACTTATTTGTATTAACAATCTGGGATATGATACTTGGATTTTTGGCAAGTATTACGAAGTTATGTATTATTGTCGAATTTTCTGGGTCGTTACATCTACAACTTTCATGTTTAAAATTTTCTCCCAAAACGAATAGATTGGTAGAAATTAAGGAAGGAAGATCAAGTGTTTTCAGCCTTTGAAGTGAGTGGGGACTGAAAGAGGAAGGAGGGTTAGGGTTTGCATTTTTTAGGGTATTTTATAGGCTGAGTTTATTATCATTTTATTCCCTCTATCTATTGAAAATTTTGAGAACTCCGAATGAAGTGCAACGACTGTTGTTCCTAGCCAAATAACCCTATTCCAAACACAATGGAACATGTTTCAGAAGCTGATTTAATTATTTTCAGCAGTTTTTCTAAAAATTATAATATTATTAATTTCAAATCGATTTCCGATACGCGTTTATATTGCACACGCTCACATAACAACTCCAATTGATACGAAAATTGAAATCTTACGATAATCTAACATTTCATATTCGATAAAACTGATTTTATGGAGATTCAAGATCCTTTAAAAATGGCTATTTTCCAAGAGTTAAATTAAATTATTAAAATATAAATTGATTTCAAAATAATCAAATCCATTGAAAAAAAATATTATCACTGTATATTTTCAAATAGAATTTTACATAGCTTAAAAATAAACTAACTTAGATTTTAAATTTGATATTCCCGTTTTTAAGCGGTTTAGTATTAAAATTCTTACATAAATAAATGCCAAGTCGTTAAATCTTAAAATCAATCATTTAAATATTTAAATAAATTAAATATCCATATATAAAAAATCAAGATCATTACATTGCTACTCTTGTTCTTATTCACTGGACTAAACATAAGTTTGACCCATTTCTTTTTTCCTCTTTTCTCCAACAAATGTGAACATGGTAGTAGGTGATTGCCTCGTTCAGATACCTAGAGAGTCATGCTTCTTGGAGTCGGCTTATCGTATGTATTCCTTTCCATGTACCAACTTACTATATATCAGTACTTTTCTGTGTATCAATTTTTAAGGGATACTTTTTATTCTTTGTACACTGATTTGGGTTTTGTACTTATATATTTTCAAGACTACGTTATGATATAATACTTTTGAGACTGCTATATTTAGATTTTGTACATGTCTTACATCTTTGCTTTAATATGTTGTGATAGTTTACATTGACCATATTTGTATCTTAGTCTCTAAATTATTAGTTAATGTACACTCGACGATCTGTATTTCTCAATATGACATGTTTTTGGGCATGTCTTTGAAGGGGCGGGTTGTCACACTAGGACAGACAATATTTGTAACAACCTGGACTTTCAGAACCAATTTAAATTTTTTATTTTAGCTATTTTAATGGATTTTGAATATTTAAAATGATTTATTTTAAATAATAACGACTAAAAATTTATTTTGATCGAACTTAGAAGGAATAAATTTATTTTAATTGTAAAACGAGACTGAAATGGCGCGGTAGTTTGAAAATTCGATTTTAAATTTCAATTGAATGTACAGAATTCAAAATAAATTGGATTTCAGTAAAAATAGAAATATTTGAATCTGTTTAAATATATCTTTCTAACGAATGTGAAAAATCCAGATTCCATAACGAGAATTGAAAGTTATGTCCGGTTTAAAATTTAAAATAGTCACTATGGAATTTAATATAATAAACAGCCCTTAAAAATAGCCATTTTGCAAACAACCTTCATTTTCGACGAGACCACTTTTGTTGGATCCAGAATGTCAAATTATTGCTAGATTCCAAATTTCATAATTTTTGGATCTAACATGTGAGCGTGGTGAATTTAAACGCGTTTGGCAATTTCAGTTTGAATTGGATCGACTAGAAGATGATCATTTTTCAAACGATCTCCAAATTCGATGAAATTAGTTTTTTTAGGACCGTATCATCAAAACATAGCTAGATTTATTTTTTTGGAATTTTTGGATTCAGTATGTGGCCCCGGTAAATTGAAATGTACGTTCAAATTCAATATATATTGGTTTATATTTTAAATTTTGACAAAAACTGATCGAAACAGTCGAATTGGCTTACGGGACATATCCCATTGTGTTCGGAATGGGGGTATTTGTTTAGGGGCGACAGTCGTTGGGTTCGATTTGGAGTTAGAATTGATAAATAAATAAAATAAAATATAATATAAAATTAATAAAATAATAATTTCCCTTTCATATATAATATCTTTTACATCCCCTATCCCTTCTTTCTCTTTTACAGTCAACCATATTTCACGACGCCACCATAAACGTAAAACATGAGCTTAATCCTTTTTAAGAAAATCAAAACAAATCATGTAAAATTGTTAAAATCCCAAGATAAATATTCTTAAGTTCGTGAAATGATTTTCTCCAAGTTATTACCGATTTTGAGGCATTCGAACTTACTGGCATTCGATATTTTCTTCTTGCGTGAGCTAGGGTTCATGTTTAAGCGAGATTGGTGCATCGTTTGAAGAAAAGTCAATTGTATTTGATCACAGCATGGAGAATAGCACGTATTAGTGAAGCTTCGTGAAATCTGGTCACAAAGTATGTCGTTGTTGTATAGTAGGAGCTCGACATCGTGCGTGAATTTTTTTGAGCGAGTTGAATATCGTTGGCATGATTGCGGAGAGGAGGAGAAGAGCATGTTTATGGTGATTTTTGTTTTAATGTTCGTGAATTATTGGAGGAGTACGGGCGGAAGGAAGTTGCATGAAAAGGCTGGCAATGGAGCTTCATGCGCGTGTAGGAGACGATGAGGAAGTGGTTTAGAATATGGTAATCAAGATTAATTATATGTTAAATTATTAGTCAATGACATCGTATATGTGTTAAAGGGTATAAAATGAATAACTTTTTCATACTTTATCAGAATTCAATGAAACAGGATTCGTTGGAACCGTGTCGACGAGTGCTTCGCAACAAAACCGATTTGGAGTGATTTGGAGCTCGTGGCAATTTATGACGAAATAAAACGCCTGATTGAACTATCGAAAAATAATCGTATCTAACGATTTTGAAACCAGTCAAGGTGAGAACTCTCTATCACTCAAATTATTTTCAGTTATTATATAATAGGTTGCAGACGGGGCTTAGTAGCTCCTGACACTATTTTTTTGTATAGACCAAGGTTGATTGTTTGTTTGGATTGTGTTTGAGATTGTTATTGATTGATATTGTTGTACATATATATATATTTATTTATATAAAATGTATATAAAAATTATCATGAAAATAAAATAAATATTCATATACAAATCGGACAGTTTGTTTATGTACACTTATTTATCTGATATTGATTGGGACGATAAATTTTACACATCGCCCAACTGCACAAATAATAATTAGTATTAGTTTTTTGAAAACCTCACACGGGTATTAGGATGATATTTGACATACATTGATCCTAATAATTAGTGGTATGTCAATCGATGGGTTGACATACTGTATAAGCGTTATTTATTTATTTTAATGTTTATATAGTTATAAATGCACTCTGGATGTTGTATGAATTTTTAACGATTGTTTATCATTATTGTGGTATACATGTGATGTTGAAATCCATATAACTGAAATTATTTGGTAATTAATTTAGTCTGATTCCAGTTTAGAATTAACGAATATTTTAAAATAATATCCAGTAAATATGGAAATGTAAAGCCGTGTTAAGTAGCTAAACGCCATTTTAACACGAACGGGAATTTTTGTCGGTTTTATTTATTTTATCATGAATGTCGAAAAGTGATTTCAAAATTTAATATTTTGAAAATATTATCATTCTAGTATTGTAATGATATGGTATATTCAATTTTGATTTAAAATTGAAATGGTGTTGAATTTGATTTAAAATGAATTTATAAACGAATTTATAAAGGAATATTCAATTTTAATTTTAAAATTAAAATGGAATTGAATTCGATTTAAAATGAATTTATAAACGAATTTATAAAGGAATATTCAATTTTGATTTATAATTGAAATGGAGTTGAAATCGATTTAAAATGAATTTATAAACGAATTTATAAAGGAATATTCAATTTTGATTTAAAATTGAAATGGAGTTGAAATCGATTTAAAATGAATTTATAAACGAATATTCAATTTTGATTTAAAATTGAAATGGAGTTGTATTCGATTTAAAATGAATTTATAAACAAATTTATAATGAAATATTCAATTTTGATTTGAAAATTGAAATGAAGTGGAAATCGTTTTAAAATAATTTAAAACAAATTTATAATGGAATATTCAATTTTGATTTGAAAATTGAAACGAAGTGGAAATCGTTTTAAAATGAATTTAATACGAATTTATAAAGGAATATTCAGTTTTGATTTAAAATTGAAAATGAAGTCGAAATCATTTTTAAAACGAATTTAAAATGATTTATAAAATATGTTTTAAATGGAAATCGATGATATTATATATATATATATATATATATATATATATATATTATAATGGCCTGAATAGAACGCGTCATGCAGCGACTGTTCGCGAATTTCGACCATTAACTTCAAATGGACGTAACGGGAGATCCAACCGTCGGATTCTCCTAAAACCGGAACCATTGGGTTCCTATCGAAAAGATCTTTCCAATGAATACAAGAGATTTGAAACCTAATGGTTGGATTTTAAGATATGTCCAAATCAATTTTGGAAAAGGTCGTTATGGATGCAGTTCGGTGGCCGTTATTGGAAACCGACTGTACGAGCGTTATTAAAATTATTAAAAATATGGAAAAATTATGTAAAATCATAATAAATGATTTAGAAAGATTTTGGATGAAAAATTACAGCTTTGAAAAGATAAAAATATATTTTTATCAAAATGAACTAGTTATCAACTAGAAGAATAATCCAATGTTTTTAAATAAATAAATAAATTGGATTTGAAAATGGTTTTAAAATAATCAGAATTTTTCCAATGAATAAATTGGAATGGATTTTAGTGGAAATAATCTTCGGAGTATTTCGATATTGGATTTTGTGATTATACGGATATTGTTGAGGAATTTGGAAGATATATATATCGTTATTTCCAATACGATATTGGTCGGTTTCAGAATTTGATATTGAATATAAGTCGATATAGTTTCTATTCAGAGCCTTGTATTTGATATCAAATTGGGTTTTGGGTTTGTCGTGAATGGTGTCATTACTAACACTGTTCTTAAACCCAGCTGAGAACAGAATAAATCTTTTAATTAAGATTTAGGGAATTTTACCAATTAATTAATATTTAATTGGATTGAAATTGGATTTTTGAGTTTATCGTGAACGGTGTTTTAAATAACACTTGTTCTTTAACCCAATTAACAGTGAAGAATATGATTTGGAATTTATAATCTTTTAATTAAGATTAATGGAATTTTCCAAAGTAAAGCTTCCCAATTTAATATACTAAAATGGAATTGAATGGAATTCAATTTGGTAATAATCGAGATGAGCTTCTGTAAAGGAAAACGGTTACTATATATGGAATTTAAAAGGCTTAGCCGGTGTTCCATTTATATTATTAGTCGGGTACGGAAATTTATATCGATTATATATATTGATCTATTTTCCGTGAAGATTCCATAATTAATGGAATGTGATTTTGGGTTTATTGTGAATTGTGTTTTAAATAACATTGGTTCTTTAACCCAGTTAAAGACAGGATTACATGTCTAACATTGTATTTCGAACTGTATTGTTGATCTCTGCTAAATATATATCTGTTTGGTGGCCGAGAATTTATTCTCTTGCTTAACACCCTTCTCTGAGAAGTACGAGCTCAGAGGTTATATATTGGAAGAAACCAGTGGTACGGTGTAGATTGTCGATGTGACATGTTTGTGTTTCCAAAGTTAAATAATCGTTAATAATGATTTTTGGTAAAATTAAAACTAAGTGGATTTTTAATGAATCTTTAATTAGATTGGAATGTAAATGTGATAATTTAAATTATCAAATTTGGGGAAATGATCGAGATTGGAGTATCATCAGTGTTGCTCCAAGCGATAGTTAAATCTTTAATTAGATTTGAACGTGAAATGGTAATTAATTTTACCGATAACATCGTGGTGTTAGATATGGAGCACTACCAGTTTTGCTCCATGGGATGAATAGGTTGGGATTAGGAAATAAAATAAATGATTACTTTGGTAAGGTGCGCTAATCCTGACTAGTTTGGAAAACCTTAATTTGGTTCAAATTTTGAAAAGAATATTTGAATAAAAGAATATTCTAGATTGGAATGAGGTGTATGATGTGTTGTTATAGCACTTGATTATAAGATACGCGAGTTATTCGGAAAGATCGGGTTTAACCCATTCTGAATAATTGATACGACGACTAATAGTCGAAGAGATTGAAAAAGGTGCAAGACCGACAATCTTTACATCGAATGGATGGGTTTCTACTGATGCCCATGATTGGAGTAGCTACCTTGAAGGGGCTACAGTGGTAGCCGTCCGGACGTATTTGTTGATTTTCGGATATGCGAGGGCCTTTCTTTTGTATTGGACATATGGGACGAGGAATAAGGTGCCTCCGGTTTCGTTCAGACCCAGAACGGACTTGTAAATGAATGGTATATCTGACATTGTATTCCTTTATACTGTATTCGTTGATCTCTTCTAAATATATATTTGTTTGGTGGTGGAGAATTTATTCACTTACTTAACACCCTTCTCTGAGACGTACGAGCTTAGAGGTTATATATCGGCAGAAATCAATGATATGGTATGGATTGACAGTGTGACGTGTTGAGTTGCAGTGATCCAAGCTTTTGTTGAAAAGCAAAGCTTGGTGGATGATGATCAAAGCATAGCTTTAATTAGCATAGCTTTGTGTAGCGTTAATTCGTGAGCCTCACACATCGGTATGATGGTGAACTGATTGTTAGATCAGTATACTTTCGATATAAGGATGGATTCGGTCAACCGAGATGAGCTGAGTGTGGTTGCTCCACGCTTAGAGGGATAGGGCACACCCCTTAATTCCCAGAAGGATAGAGTAAGCGGCGTTTTCTCATGCACGGGACATAACTCGCGGAGATACTCGATATCTTGGATATAGTGCGGATGTGCATTACGGTGTTTTCTCTAGCTGTGACGTAAGCCGTTGTGTATTGCATTACGCGATAGATCTTCCGAATCAGGAGCCATCAGTATGGAAACCAAAACTTCCAATACGACATTTTGCGGTTTTAATGGTAAACCTATGTGTGGCGACATGATATATGGTACCCATGTCGTCTATGATTGATACGTTTATATTTGAAGTTGATTTCTTCACTTATAGCAATAATAAAAGATTTGTTTTAAAAACGTACCAAGCATATTTGGCTGTTATAAGGTAAAACTCTATCCTCCGGTTTGCGTTGCATTGTGTAATGGGACCTGAGCCTTATAATAGCTTCATTTTTCTTTATTTAGCATTATGTTGTTTGTTTTAGGCACTGGTATTCTTGGGGGTAAACCCATTCCGTGTTATACGGCGTGGTCCCTTGATTTACCTTATTTTAAAAGTAAAGTTTTAAATAACTATTTTAGTTCTCACACCAGTCCCATGACTGACTCGGAGTTTATTGTTTTAACCTAAACTCTGGGTGCCCATATTTTCCACACGGGCAGCTAGTAGTTTTGGTTTTCACATATTTTTTTTTCCAGGATCCTTGATTACAGCTGGAGCTATATTCGGAAAGCTTTGTATCTGTGTATTTCATTCAGTTGTGCTAGTTATTGTATTTTCCGCTACGCATTGTATTTATACATTTAAATTTCCGCTGCTATGTATTTTAATCTCTGATATTTTTCTGTGTAATATTTCTCATACTCTGATATATTCTTGTACTCTGATGTAAATTGTTGTAATAAGCAATGAAATGTTTTATTGTTTGTGTTTTGATTTGTCGTGTTCTCAATTCAATCTGGGCTTTCCCGTAAGGGTGAGTTTGGGTCGTCTCAATATTGCTTCTGTCCTTGCTTGGACCCATGAATTATAACACAGATAAAGCATGAATCACTAGTGTAAAGTAATGGGTTACAATTGAAAGGCTACTCACACTACTACAAAACTGGCCAATTGCATCGGTTCTTTACCCCCCAGTTGCATCAGTTCATCAACCGATGCATATGCAGTCGATGCAAGAGGACAAAAAAAAATGCATCGGTTCAAAAATCGATGCAACTAATCTGTTTTAGCATCGGTTTTTAGTAAAATCTGATGCAAGAATAAGGGTTTTGGCTCAAAAACTAATGACACTGTTGCATCGGTTAATAAAAATAACCGATGAAAATATATATTGGCGCATCGGTTATTATTAAAATCCGATGCAATATAGGGAGATATTTGCATCTGCTCCATCTACAATTTGCATCGGTTGTTTCTTACTATCGATGCTAAGAATATCTGTTGCTTCCAATATTATTGGTAACCAATGCAGAAATCTCACAACAATCAATATTATAATCATTAAATAAAACAAATTGACGACAAATGCAAATTGAATAAGATAATACCAATAAATATATATCAATTACAATGTTCATAATCCGTACAAAAATGTGAACCATTAATCAAAAGTCTGTTTCGAATTCTTTAACTAGTTTGATATGTTAGAAAATTTCAAGTTGATTCCATACAACCAACACTGCAGGCAAACAAAATGCAGCAAAAACCGAAGCTGCAAGGCAGAAAATAAGACGTGAGAATATCCATATGGAAGGCAGCAAAAGAAGTTGCAAGGTAGCAAAAGAAGTTGCAAGGCAGCAAAAGAAGATCTGAACTCCAGCCCACGTAAAATAAGATAGCAAACAGTTAATATTGCTACTTAATTTGTGAACATATGATATTACTGCTTAATAAGATAGCCAACATATTACTAGTTTGATGTTAATCTTGAAGATAAGAAGTCCAATATTATACCTAAAGAAACTAAAATGGTGGAGTCTGTTTCTGCTACCATTTATAGAAAACTTGCAGCAGATTTAATGCTTTCATCATTATAGTTTTTTAGTCCAGGTTATAAAAGAGATAACATTACATCTGAAAATAAATCAATTCCGTTGTGCATGTTCAAGAGCATCATGTCTCTTCAGTTCCCTTGGAATTTACAAAATACTGTAAAGATGTTAATAGCAACATAGGTGCTATTGATAAAACTAGAAGTATCAATGTTTTTTTTGGATTTTTTAAAGACAGTGCAAACAATGCATAAAACTGGAAGTATCAATGTTTTTTTTGGATTTTCTAAAGACGGTGCAAACAATGCACAAACAGTTGGCTGCAAGAGCAGTCCTAGATTACAAGCAAAATAACACACTCTCTGACTTAGCAGTGCAGAAATTCTACACAGAAATTACACTACAGCTTAATCCACAACTCAGTGAAATTAACTGCCTAGCAAGAAAGGTCTTGCAAATTCCACACTATCAATACCACAACAAGTCTCACTCCCCTCAGCCAGGGCCGGTTCTGGCCCAGTGCCAACAGTGCATACGCATGGGGCAATGGAAAGAACGGGGCATCAAATTATTACCGTGTAGATCCATGGAGAAAAAGGATTAAAAAAAACGAAGATGGGAGAGGAAAAAAACGAACGCGATTGAGGGGAGAGACAAACCACAGGCTACGAAGCGACAAGCTGACAGAGGTATTGGTTAAGCGTAATTACTTACCCCAAACCCTAAATTGTTGCGGACCTGCGGTATAAAACGCTTTTGAGTATAATCCTAAAATCGTTTAGTTTTTTTATAATTTGATTTTTCTGTTGTCGATGTATTTTATTTAAATTTTCTGAAACTGCTTATACCGTATGAATTTGTCTCAATGCTCCCATTTTTTTTTTCTTTGATCTCCCCCATTCTGCAAGTGAAGATAGGTCTTCTAATGAGGTATTGGGTTTATATAGTGGAAATTCATAAGCATCATCTGATCATATTCGATAAGATAATCACTGATAAATGATAATAAAAGCTCCTTTCCTGATAAGAATTTTAGGAAAAGGAAAAGGTGTAAGAAAAGGAATGCTTCAATCACAATTTCACCTTCGTATAATGCAAAGTGAAACACCAAAAATATGGGCACCGCTGTGTTGCTAAACTTTAAATTTGTCCCGTAGGAGAAAAAAGCAATTCAACTACTTGCAAGTTTAACTGGCAAATTACTATTTTAAAAAAGTGAATTGCTATTTTAGAAAACTTGTATGATTTTGCTACAATAAAAAAGCTATGAATGCAAATGATTATTGGCAGTAAAAGTACGTGGTTTATTTTAATATTTATACGAACATATGAATATTAAGTTGTTTCAGCACAAAACCACTAATAAGCTTCTTATTTATACAGTATCAATCCTTAATAACATAATATGTCATAGACGACTGAAAATCAATGTAAATCATAATCATATCGGTGCGATAGAGCTGATAGCAAAGTGACTTAGCATAACCAATATACAATTAAAAAAAACATAAACATTAAGGATCCGTTTGTTTTGTATTGTGTGTCTCAAATTTTTATCAATAATTATAAAAATATGAGTAGATGATAAAGACGAGTACAGAAGGGATGAAATAAAGATAAAGTGGACAATGAAAGAGATGGAGGGACGATGACATAGTACATGATTTTTTATTGTTTCATTATTTTCTAAAACACGGAAAATAAATTTGCTTTCTATTTTTTTGTTAAATTCATTTTTCTAACTTAATTGTTTTTCAAATACACTAGCACCATACATATTTTTGTATGGATGAAAGTTCAAAACCAAAAAAAATAATCAATCATTGTATACTTTTTAGTTTGGAGCGACACTGTGCTCGTCAAACTTTCTTTACTCTCCAATATTAGTTGAAAAGAGTTAGGCGATTCGCTGATATAAAATTATTCAACAGTTATTTTAATATGAATCTAAAGTATTGTATTTACATTTTTGGAATAACTTTTCCAATATAAAGCATGGTTTTTTTTATAAATAATGGTAATATTTAATATCGTTGAGCAATTTTATACAACACGGAGCATCATTTAAAAATTCGCACTAGGCATTATAAACTTCAGGACCGGCTCTGCCCTCAGCAAAACTCACTCCCCATTGAAAATAAACACCACTTAATTCAAAAATAAAAACAAAAAGTCCAAATTTTAGATTTATACAAGCATTATTTCAGAAATTCCCTGCAAGGGATGCACGAAAGGAGATGAATGGTAGTTGCAAGGTCCTTTCGTATTAAGAGAAAAATTAAATGGGGGTAAATTAGCTCAATTTATTGATTCCCGTGGAAAGATGGCTCTAGTTAAACCAAAGTCAAATAAATAGTAGTTGCATTAATTCGTCTTCCAAAACTGCTAGGTATAATCAAAAGTACTTGAAAATTCTACTTAGATGGAAAAACATTACTATAAGAAGAATAATCTAAGTACTCTACTATCATGGTTCGTTTGTATATATTCAGTTTGGGCAAGATAGTAAACATTAGAATCGAAAGAGGAAATACGCATGTGATATAAGAAGTTCCGGAGGAGAAGAATAACAAGCTTGAACTACACCTGGAAATTGAAATCAAAAGAGAATTAAGCTATTGAGACCCTCGAGGAAGAATGCATTTATATGAAAGACTATGAATTAATGTTGTATTGTCATTGAGATTGGAACCTATCTTCACCCACTAGTCTGACAAAAACTAATGGCATCTTCACCCAGTTAATAACAGCTATATTTGAAATATAAAATAGAGATGACTTGAAAAGGTATAAACTGGTCAATTGTTGCACAATCAGCTTTATCCTTTGCCCTCGTATTTTCTACCGACGTTTCTCTCATATTTTTGTTAATCGTGGTAGCCATAGCAGTAGGCATTCCAATACCCATTCTCTTTCGCTATTCCTACACTTAAAACAATTAAGACTCAACATAACCATAAATTTTAAATTCGGCATCTCTTAAGGATTTGCTCGAATTTGATATTTGAGTTTCTGGCTTCAATAAGAATTTGATTGCAAAGGTTCTGAGGCAGTGACATAGCCTTTGCACCATATGAATAAATTCTGCTCCGTGAAGGCAGTGGCATAGCCTTTGCACCATATGGAGAATACTGGAGGCAGACTAGAAAACTATGCATCACTCGTTTGCTCAGTCCAAAAATGGTGCAGTTTTTCAAAATACGAAGTTGTTTCATGTATTTATCATTCATTTATTTATTCATTCAATTATTCATTTATTGAAAACTCAGTATTTATGTAATTTATTGATCTTTGTTTCTCGTATTAATCATTCAATATTTGCTTGTGCTGGAGATTGGAATCAGTAGAAAATCGAACAAATTATACCCGTAATTGAAATTTTTTTCCTTAGTGTTCTATTCTAATTGAGGGGGGAATGCGAAGCAAAGGCAGAAGTCCATTGAAATAGTGAAAAAGAAGCAGTTATAAAAATATTTCGTTTGCCAGCATATAAATTTTGATGTCCAACTATTTTACAACGTAAACCAGCATCATGTAGACGTCACTGTATTTTTAACCAAAGTAATAATAGCAACTGGTATCCAATCATTGTTTGAAGCTTCGATTAATGTTCATCTTTCTTGTATTGAATACAACCCATAATTCTTATGTAGATAACACTGACACATGTTCGAGGAAGGAGAAGGAACTAAATATGGCTAAGGATGATATAAATAAAGAAGGCCTTCGGGATAAATATGAGTTTACTGATAAAAGCGGAAAAAGCCAGTCAACGGAATAGATACAACAGCTAAATATAAGTACTGCAAAAGAAATTTCAGAGACAGAGACAGCCTTACGAAACAATGAGTACAACTGATAAATGAAGTTAGAGGTGTAGTTGAAGGCAAAGGAACAATCAATGAAGAAAATTTAAGCAAAATGGCCTACTTGAAAGCTGTTATAAAAGAGACAATGAGATCAGACTATCGATTTTAAAGGACTTGATTTTCAGTTCACTCCATTTGGTTCAGGCCGTACAATCTACCCTGGCATGCATTTTGTAGTGCAGACTATAGAACTCGCACTTGCAAATCTGATAAACAAGTTCGATTGGGCTATGTCCAGTGGTGATTCTGAAAATGGACTTAACAAGAATGACAAATTTGGACTAGTACTTAGTATGGCAAAAAGCCTTAATCATATCGGCTCATGAATTCAATTCAAATGACATTCAACACATTCCTATTATTTATCATTTATGTATTTATCAAGTGACACAACAAAATATATGTAGCTCATGCTCGTATGCTACGGATTGTATTATGGGGAAAATATGAAGTTTATGTAACACGAATGCTGAAATTAAGAGACGTAAATGAACTCACCATGTTGTAGCATATGGGAAGACTATATCCAATTATGTATGATATAACTTGCTAAATTATCACGAACCTCGTCCATCTCTTGTTGGCTATAAGAACCATATTGTACAAAGTACTGCAATTACGAGATTGTTTCAAGACATTCATCATATAATTACTTAACACAAGAATATGAAGGAAAAAATTAAAGTGATATACCTCTTGTAAATCAGTGATTGGCTGGTAGTTTTTGATAATATCATACATATACTTCATCACATAATAGACACAATTCGTCGATCTAGATTGTTGAGGACACTAGCAAAAATAATTTAATAGTTAGTCTAAAATGAATTTATATCTCAAAGGACATACAAGTTTTTTTCATTTGGTGGAAAATAAATCACTTTAACATTAATCCATTTCAAGATAGCTCCTTGAGACTTGCCACCGGTTGCCCTATAAGTTCTAAAGGCCCTACACATGCAAGAAAATGTTAAATAATAATTTATTTTTTGTTAAAGGCCGTACACTTTCTATCGGCCATAACCATGCATTTCTAACACTATAATTAATATTATTACAAATACATCATGCAAAAAGCATATTAAAAGACAAATAAGTACAACGTACATGTTCATTTGCGGTTTAGTTTACAATTTAGTTTTGAGTTTGACTTGAGGATCCAAAACATAAACCTCATTCTTCTCTATATGAAAAGCAAGCAATAGACAATGTTTCCTACATTATAAAATTTATAAGAAGTTAAAATCAAAATCAAATTAGTAAACTTGTTTATAAAAGTTAACATTCATACCCTTCGTAGTATGGGGCCAAGATTAATTTCTTTGTTTTTGACGCATGCCATGTGTTCGAGATATATTTATTTGTCGCGTCCGGATATTTTCACACTGACAGCTTATAAGGACACATAAACCCAATGGTATCCACTTTGAGGTCATTGCATACATGATTTAACCACTTACATACAAATAAATACAACGTACATATTATTATTATCACCTAGTTAGTGTGTTTTGTTGTGTGTGTGTGTATGTGTAATAATACGAGAATGACTATTGTGAACAATACTCACATGATATAAATTTGCAACCATGATCCATTCAACCATGCCATATTAAGGAATTGGATAATGTCTTCCATAATGATATGGATTTCGAAATCCTCATCGTACATAAATAAATCTTTATCCACATGAATTGCACTGATGACATTATTAACACCGGATGGCGCTTGAACTATTAGGTCATGAAAATATTTGCAGTCATTCATTAAAGTTCCCAGGATCTCTTCATCCACTATCTTGTTACGGTTTGTAGACTCTTTTGTCATTATATTCATATGATTTTGGTTATTTTTCACAGCCATAGCAACACACTGTTCCACTTTGTCCACTATCTTGTTACGGTTTGTAGCCTCTTTTGTCATCATATTTATATGATTTTGATTATTTTTCACAACCATAGCAACACACTGTTCCACTTTGTTTGTGCTTCGAATATGTGTAGCCTACACACACACAAAATGTAGATTACAAGCTTAAGGATTAATTAAGTACAACAATCATTAAGTACAAAAATATATTACAAACAGGAAGCCACAACAAAATACCCAATACCACAACTCATACCCTTATGCCAATAAAATAAAATAAAATAATAACTGAAAGTAATCATATTCAAGTTAATCATTTACATTTTACACAACATTCTTCTATTAATGAAGTAGGCTTGTACCATGAACAAACACACTATGGGCACATGTCATTTATTGATGGATATTGCTCGCATTTGCTGTCATAGCTTTATTTGCATAGATCAATTCATTAGTAATTTATTATATAAATAAAATGAGTAATTGACATTCTCCATTTATCCCTATATTAGGTACAAGTGACTTAATTATCCCTTTTACAAATTAGTTTAATACCTACTTATTAAACATTGACTTATGTTCATATGTCACTGTTCTTTTTATAATTTTGGTCTAATGGCGATAAGGACTTGGAAGAATAAAATCTGCTGCTGGATATTTGGAATCTTAAAAACACTTTCATTTCCTATATATTCATCATCAATAAAAACCAAATATTTTCAGAAAGATAATATGCTTGTTGTTTAATCCTTTGTATTATTATCATGCACAGTTCACATGGAATTAATCCTTCAAACGTGTGCTTTCCAAATAGCTCAAACTATGAGTTACTAAAATGATATGTACGTGATATATGTATGTCCCACTGTTTGAAACTCAACTGGCTAAAATTTGCAATCATTTAATGATATTTAAAGAAGTAATGTATTATGTTTTTCCCTCAAACTATAAATATATAAAGTAATCCTTTATTGGATAAGGAACAACCATTTCAGGAAGAAAACTCATCCAAAATCGATGACCATGCCCTTTAAAATATCCACTATTTAGAAGGTGTGAAGTCTGGTTCAATATCAATTCATAAATTTAAACAAAACTAATTTGCAGTCAAATTCACAATTTTAATTATTGGCCAGCTAAGTTTTTGTGAACATATAAAACTTTGACAAATAATTTTAACAATGAAAAGTACTGATAGGGACGTCTTTCTTACAACATTAAGTTGCTTTTGACTTATGCTTTCCTAGAAAACTCAAATGTGGCTTTTAATTTACATTCATTACAATCAACCTTAACTTAATATCTGAACAGAAAAGTCCCCAAAAAAAAGAAAGTAAACATTAAAACGACCATCAATTGATTATAGAAAATTCACAATAAATGATTCTCAGCGTTAAGTGCATTATTTGTAGAGTAACATAGAATAAAGGTTTATATATGTGAACAAAAAATATAAAAAAAAGAAGAATTGTAGCGATGACTGACCCCATTAGCATGGAGCTTGATATATGTTTTGAATTAGAGATATACTACCCACATCAAGATCTTAATTGTATCACTATTCATTATGAAATGCACAACACATAATTAATAATAAGCTGCACATCTTTAATTGAGCAATAAAGGTTTTTAAAAAAAACTGCAACTATAAACCTAACATATTTTTAGAAAATGATATTTATAAGTTGGTCGTTAAAAAAATCTTTACTGTATCATCCCCTAAAAGCACGAGATTTTTAGGCCATTGTACATAACTACCAAGCGCTTCTCCTACCGTCATGAGATATGTACTTGGAACGGGAAGTGGGGTTCCTACATGATTAGGCTCCACCGTGTCAATTCCGACCTTTACATGATCAGCTAAGATTAGTTGGCCATGACATCGATCTTCGGGCCCGGAAGCAGGATGCACCATACCACGACCCACAACAACAATTTTAGATTCGACATTAACAGCCAAACGACATTTAGTTGACCTCTATAAAGACAAGTACAACATCAACATTATTCATTTGTTTTAAATGTATAAAATCATATAAGTTCACAAAAATAAACCTTTGAATTGTTTACCTGCAAGTTTTCATAAGGATCTTCCTCTTGAGTATTATCAGTAGTTTGTAATTTGTCAAGCTGTACCATTGACAACTACTACGACGACCACTTGATGGCATGTTATTGAGCATCATATCATTGGGCATCGGCATAGTCAACCTGTTGAAAAAGTTTGCAAGCTTCTGTTCAACCATCGTATCTACCATACACTCGAATCTTTTGCTCACTTTATCCTCAATTTCTTAAGTGATAAGAGGTAGATCGTCTATTGATATTACATTATTTAATCCTTTATTTCTCACTGACTTTCCAAATACATCTTTGATACCGACTGTCCCGCCAACTCCTCTGACTCGACCTGGATGCTCTTTTTTTTCAAGTGCACGACTCAAGACATCATCATGCCTATTTGGAACCCATTTTCCTTCGATGGCTTTTTCTCTCCAATCACTCTGTTAACAAAAAATGGAACATATTATATTATTTGAAAACCAACACTAATTAGAGACTATAAGTTCACAGATATATTATATATTACAAAAAAAGGAACTTATATTCGACCTGGATGTTTTCTGAACTTCACTCATATATTATTTGAAATATGCAGAGCTGTACAACATGAATGTGAACATAAAAAGGAACATATTCACCAAATCAATGTGGATTATATGGACCTGCTGCTAGATTATCAGAATAATTTATGTAACAAAGATTTATGTCCAACGACTCCTGTTCTGGGTAAACATGCTTTCAGTCAACTTTCCTATATTGCAATTAACACATGCATGTCTGTACAATAATAATAATATTTCATGGCCTGCAAGAACTTTATTAGAAAGAAATGTATAAATGTTACCCGCGTTCTCATTCTCACTGTATAGTACAACATCGGGTGCAAGTATAATGGGACAAGACCGGTTATGTGATGGACATTATATATAGACGTCTATACATATCGAAACATAATAATACAATTTATTAGCAGAGAATTTATATTTCTAATCATTTGATTTTTCAAAGTTTTGTCTTATCCTGTCAATGTCAAGATCAGTATATGTTCTCACCAGTTCTATTTTTTTTGGTCATTATGCCATGCCCAATGCCTCTATTTTAATACCATTAAATTACGAATAAGCTAATGATACATGCAGCCTGGATTCATTTAACGTGACAGTGTTTGATATGGTCCCTAGTGTTTTATAGTTAACTTAAACAGTGCACTAACTATTGTCAAAAATCTTAAACTGCATGGAAACTAGTCATACCGCTTTGTCTACAACCATCTTAGTTTTCTCATTAGGGATTTCATAACTTCCATCTGCTCTTTTTTTTTATCTTGCTAAAATCCAGTCAACACTTCGATCCGGAAAGGAGCCACTTGGTAATGTGGTCAACAAACTATGGCCTTCGGCTATCCATTTGGCCTTCTTTCCGACATATCCGGCTTGTCCCAAGTAGTGAGGATGTTCATTGTGTGTCTGACTCTTCCTAGCCTTTTCACTTTTATGCTGTCAAAGAACGAATATTAGTTGTCAATTATACCAAAGAAAAAGATATATCATATATGTTAATAGAAAATTAATCTACAAGTCTAATGAGTGCAACTGAGTGCAAATTTACTGATTTTATCCCAAACTGGGTGTTATTAGTTTTAACCATATAATGAATTTGCACATCATATAATGAATTCACTGAAAAACTATAGTGGTGGACATGTCATTGTTATCTACAAGATCCATCAATAGTCAATTCAACAAGATTATGAAACTTACAATGTTTTGTCCACTTCTAAACAAGGAAGATGACTAAAAAAACAAGGATGAGAGTTTTAAAAATACCTTAAATTTTCAGTTTCACAATTCTTCTTAAATAATTCCCATTGTGTTTGTGTTATACCATCGTAAAACTCATACGGCTCTTTGTGGTCCTCTGGAAGCTTTCTTGTTTTCGTTATCCAACCACCAACCAATTTTGTTTTGAAATCTTTCCATCGTCAACAAATATATTTTAACACAACATCTTTCATATTTTCATCAATGTGGAACTCGGTCTAAAACAATAAATTCATAGTTACAAAGAATTAATGACAAAAAGAATTCGGAAACAAATACAAATTGAACAATAAACAGCTAACATGAACAATAAACATACCAAAATGGTGGCATTTCTCAGTTTAACTATAAGTTACATAAATGACATTGCAAAAAGGCATTGATAAATAAACAAGAATGGTGACAATGATCTTTAACTTTACGAAGAAATACATAGCAGAGGCGTTGACTGTTAAATGTGAATGTTTACCATTATAAAAAAATGTATCATAGGCGTTCAACCAACCAAGTACTGCTAGTTGTCTACTAACATTTGTGAATATGTATATTAATGTTAGCAGATTTGACTTTTGATTTTTAATTAGAAAACCATACCGCGTCGAGCGGACTGAGTTTTTCTTCCATATTCAAATATAAACAGTCCTTAATTACATATCATCAAAGACTTACTGATAGAAATATAAATATACTAAGGTAAACTCGTTTCCTAACCCTACTTCGATCAGATTTTTGAATTCTAGGAATACGATAATAGACTCTTTTCCTAATTAACCTTACTTCGATGATATTTTTGAATTCATTTTTGTTTTTATAAATAGTGCAATTTGAGAAAATATAATCATAAATGTTAAGTCACAACTAGTACTAGTTTACTGAAGTCAACTAGTTTACTGAATTCATTTTTGAATTCATTTTTGTTTTTATAATCATAAATGTTTTTGAATTCATTTTTGTTTTAATAAACAGCCACATAATATGAAGTACTAGTTTACTGAAGTCAACTAGTTTACTGAAGTCAACGGAGAGAACTATTAAAAAAATAATTGTCTAAGGCTTCACAAATTTGAGTCTACGGAAAAGAGCATGCATAGTTCCCACTGGAACAATTAAGAAGTAGTAGGCAGAAAAAATATTACTCCATCCAATTCAATATAGTTGACATTTTAGTTTATTTTTTTAAATATATGAAGTTTTGAGACAAACTTGTTTTTTTCCTTCACTTTACCCTTTTTCAAAATATGTCAGCTTGCTTCCCCAATGCAGCACTAATAAAAAAAGGTTTATTCTTGGTTATAAAGTTGTACACTGCATGGTAAGTTATGCATGAAACAAAGTGATTAAAAAATGCACAGCACTGAACAAAGAATAAAAACATGAACAAATTAATTTATAATACCTTAACATCTTCCCACATACAATCCTTAAGCCCTTTACTAACATCAGCCCAATTCTTAATGTTGATATCAATTTGGGATCTAGCTGTATCGCCTGCATACACCTTAAAAGACTTGGCCCACTTTCCAATGGGTTTGCCATTATCACTCCATTCAACATATTTTGGTTCTTTTGTTTTATATTTGTTCCCTGTTGTTGGACCTCTTTGTCTCTTTTTAGACAACGGCTGCGAAGTAGAAGAATCGTGCACTTCATTGTGTCCAACTAGTTCTATGTCCATTATTCCTGTATCAAAAGTTTTGCATCAAAAAATTATCATCAATTAAAATAAACAGTGCATAAAATCAACTTTTTATAAACCATAACATAATATACAAGATGCAGTTTGGGATTGCAAAGTAAATAAACAATGCATAAAATCAACTTTTTAAAATCCATAACATAATATACAAAATGCAGTTTGGGATTGCAAAGTAGTTGATTTGAACTAAATATAGATTTGAACTGGTTAACTTTATTTATATACGGCTGCATATTGAAGAAAGCACAACATATAAAATTATATATATATATATAGATATATATATATATATATATGTACTTTCCATTCTTTTATGTAAATTTACGAAGAATTTGGACTACCAGCCAAAGTAGTCCGTAGGTTCCCACACACACTTGATCTATATGTGGATAGGTCTGCCTCTGTTTCTCACATTGAGTTCCACTACGATTTTAGGTAAAAGTCGATCTAGATGCATATGATAATTAAATATAAAGGGAACCTCACACACATGTTTAATTATACTGTTGAATATTCATAGTGTAACAAGAGGCACTTTTTGTATGCAATCATTGATTAAATATAACCATACAGGTCCAGTGGTCACCACAAAAAAAATCAATAATTTTTGGTTGATAATAAAATGAAAGAAAGTTTGATTAAAAGATAGTCTCCCTAGCTTAGTTTGATTTTTGTTTGTTTGGATATGAGCAAATTCAGGTGGTTAAAACATCAAATGATGTATGTAAAAGGACAAATCCAATTCCTACTTATAGACCTGTCATACAAGGACCGCTAGCTACTAGCAATGATACAGTATGCAGTGATGCACGGGCGCCCAACAAGAAAGGCTTAAATTTGACAGATAGAGTAGGATATATCTTCATTACAGCTTGCACTTCAATCCCCTCATTTCATTTTTCAATGTATCTGTTATATCTTCATTTATTCACAATGAGTATCCACAGATTAAAGTATATGCACTGTGCTGTCAGCCATATATATATATATATATATATATATATATATATATATATATATATATGTGTGTGTGTGTGTGTGTGTGTGTGTGTGTGTGTGTGTGTGTAAACAAATCACTACTAGGCTGTTAAGTTCTGATCAATTAATTTTTTTTCCTTTTCAAAAATATGATGTGATGATAATAGATTCATAAATCTTATCCACATCATATTTCAGTAGATTAAGTGAAATGCATATTCTAATTAAAGGTGTTTTCTTTCCACACCATTAAGAGTCAATATGAAATAATAATTGCCAGTTAATTATAGTACGATTTGTTATGCAAAAAATGCCGCAGAATGAAGTGAACAACTTACCTATAACAAATAATGCAATGTCAAATGTAGGGCTACAATAATTAAGGTTAGTTAAGAGCTTTCTGTTTAATTAACAATCTCATGCACCATATGCAAATATAGAAACTAGTGTTATACCTGCATTTTTACATACGAATATGTAGCTTTAGCTCACAAATAAGAACACTTTTCAATTTGATAGTGACCCCACGACATTAAGTTCTTACCCACATTTAAGTCATCAACTAATTATCTGACTCTTTATGTGATATGTTATATATATATTCACAACCTAATCAATACAAGGGTCAAATTTTTAAGATCCGTTTGGTTTGAATTTTGAGTTTTATGTTTTCAAATTTCAATAAGAAGTAATAAGAAATATTAATATATACGAGAGGAAGATATGCAATTCTTATCAATTGTGACAATCAACGAGCAATATCGGAGTTAAGATTGTTTTCCATGCCTTTGTTGTCTCATAAAATAGGAAAAAACGAAATAAACTTATTATTTATTTTCCATGTTAATTTCATTTTATGAAATTGTTTGTTTTTCAAAGATGAACATGCTTTTCTTTAGACGAAAACACAAAACAAAAATTGACAAATAAAATGGGACTTTAAGTTTTTTAAAGTGCATGGTAATTTCCCTTTAGTTATTTTGTCAGCATTTGATTAGTTTGAAAGTAGATAATACAACAATACTTTAGGTATTGTCATAGGAACTGTTTTCAAATTAATATTTACCTAGTAACTATAATAACATGTGTTTATTAAAACTGGATAGTTTATAGAAATTAGAACAAATAAAAAAGATCTGAAGCAAGCAAAAAATACTTACAAATCTGAAGACAATCACAATTGTCAAAGCGCAAAGACCTCCAAGAAAAATAGGGAGACCTTAAAAGAGTTTTTCTGCATTCAGAATTAAAACATGTTACCACATAATTTTATGCTAAAAGAGTACAATATTCACATAATGCAGTAGTTCAGATCTTGTCCTAAACAATTAAATAGTGTATTCAAGTCAAAACAAAAGTGAAAAAGACAAACCATTATGAACATGAAATACAATCTCTAGCTGATAGCAAGCAACAATGTAGCGTCTAAAGTCTGCAATAGAAACAGCGATCAAGTGTCCCTGTAAAATGCAATATTAGTATTTATTCTCAAAATCATTATGAACATGAAAAGAAAATTCTACAAGTACCGTAGAAATGTAGGATTTTCACATGTAAAAACTATAAGTATCACAGAAAATATAAGATAATCTCATGTAAGATTTCAAACGACAACTAAACCATTATGAATACGAAAAAAAATTACCCCACTATCCAAACCCCTTCCTCGTGGTCAGAACATGCATAAGTTGCATTTAAATTAGCTTCTTCTTCTGATAGACTTACGCCACTGGAGGAAGGTGGATTCTCATCAAATTGATTATACTCTTCTTCATCCACCACATCACCAATCCCAACAATGCGTCTTTTGCCGGGAAGAACAACAGACCACTTATTATCAGTTGGATCAGTTACGTAAAAAACTTGTTTTGCTTGAGATGCCAAGATGAATGGATCATTATCATGACTAGCTCGACTAAAGTCAACAAGTGTGAATCCATGTTCATCCACTCGTGCGGCACGACGATTATCAATCCATCTACATCGAAACAACGGGATCGTGAAGTTCATATACTCAAGCTCCCAAATATCATCGATTATCCCATAATATGACATTGTCGCATCTATTGGTCTATTATCTTTAGCACTAGCAAACTCTCTTGACGATGCCATGATGCTAACTCCGCTATATTGCATTTTACTCTTTTCATCCTGACGCTTTGTATAAAAGACATACTCATTTATATCATATCCTTCCCAAGAATTGACTTGAAATCGAGGCCCATAAGCTAACCATCGTATTGTATCAGAAATATTATGATGTGTTTCATCCAACTGAGACAATACATTTTCTCTGAACCATGATACAAATGAGTTGTTATGTTCATTCATCAACCACCTTTCGTTCTTTGAAGGATTCTCAGATTTTAGAATTGCCATGTGCTTCTCCAAATAAGGATGAACCTCACTAAGATGTTGTAAAACAGGCAGGTGAGCTTTGCGATACATTTCATCACCAATTGAAATTAATTTTAACCCAATTATGCCTTGACCGTTAAGTCGTTCTTCGTGCCGAGATTTACGAAGTCCAATAGGCTCAACACCAGGTAAGTATGGAGTGACAAATTCAATAACCTCCTCAGCTATAGTACCTTCTACGATATTAGCTTCTAGTCTGTATCTATTTTTTGTTTTTCTTTACAAAGTTCTCATATGCATTTCGAACGGATACATATATCTCATAAATACAGGACCACAAATTTTGATTTCTCTGACAAGGTGAACAACCAAATGCACCATAACATCAAAAAATGAAGGAGGGAAATACATTTCAAATTGGCATAAATTTACAATAACATTGGCTTGTTGAGCATCCAACATATCAGGATCTATCACTTTGCTACAAATTGCATTAAAAAAGATACAAAGCTTTGTAACAACATGTCTAACATGCTTAGGCAATATACCTCTAATTGCAACAGGTAATAAATGTTGCATTAGCACATGACAATCCTGAGACTTCAAGTTCGTCAATTTCAAATCCTTCATTGATACACGACTGCTAATGTTTGAAGAATAACCTGTTGGAACCTTCACACCACGAATACACTCACATAAACTAATTTTCTCTTTTTTGGACAATGTATAACATGCAGGAGGCAAATAGGTACGTTTACCTTTCAACACTAGTGCTAACTCCTTATGAATACCCATTTTCAACATATCTTATCTGGCTTTCTCACTATCCTTTGTCTTACCAGGTATATTCAAGAGTGTCCCAATTATACTGTCACAAACATTTTTCTATATAAGCATTACATCCAAACAATGTCGAACTTGTAAATTTCTCCAATATGGAAGCTCCCAAAATATAGTTTTCTTCTTCCAACGACCTTCTAAAAGAGGAGAGGCTTTGCCAAACGTATTTTCAATATCTTTGACCCATTCATAAACATCATTTCCTGATAATGGCAAATGAGCAACTCCATTCTCTACCTCTCCATCGAAAGCTTTCTTCTTTTTACGATAAGAATGATCAATAGGGAGAAATCTATGGTGATGCATATACACATTTTTCTTGCAATAATGCAAACGCTCAACAACCATATCGTCTTGACAGATTGGGCATGCTTGAGCACCTTTTGTACTGTAGCCAGACTGGTTACCATAAGCGGGAAAATCATTTATAGTACAAAAGAGCATAGCACACAATGTAAAGTCACTTTTGCTATATGCATCAAACACACACACGCCTTTATCCCATAAAAGTTTTAGATCATCAATCAAAGGAGCTAGGTAAATATCAATGTCGTTTCCTGGTTGTCGTGGTCCACATATTAAAAGAGATAACATGATATATTTGCGTTTCATACTCAAATGAGGTGGAAGGTTGTAAATCACCAAATGAATAGGCCAAGTACTATGTTGGCTACTTAGGTTACCAAATGGGTTTATGCCATCTGTGCAAAGACCAAGTCTGAGATTTCTACTTTCTTCGCCAAAATCACGATACATTGCATCAATGTTTCTCCACTGCGGAGAATCTGCTGGATGCCTTAATAATCCATCATTTTTCCTCACATCTGAATGCCACCTTAATTTTTTTGCATTTTCTTCATTTGCAAATAAATGTTTAAATCTTGGTATAATAGGAAGATACCATAAGACTTTTGTCGGAGGCCATTTCTTATCTCGATCATTATGAACATCTGCTCGTGACTTAAAACAGGATAATCCACACTTTGGACACTCATGCAAGTTCTTATATTCATTTCGATATAATATACAATCATTTGGACATGCATGTATCTTCTTATATCCGATACCAATTGGACACATAATTTTCTTTGCCTCGTAGTTAGAAGTAGGAAGCTCATTACCGTCCGAAAGCATGTCATTCAAAAGTTCCAGCAATGATGTGAAACTTGTATCACTCCACCCGTGCTTTGCTTTTAAATTGTAAAGCTTGAGAACAGCAGACAATTTTGTGAACTTGGCACAATTAGGAAACAAAGGTTTCTCGGCATTAGTTAATATTCTTTCATACAACTTTGGATCTTCCATCAATTGTTCTTCAACATCATAAAACATCTCTTGAACACGATCACTCTCATCATTTGCCTCGTTATTCATATTATCTTCTTGGTCATTCTCATCATTCTCACGATTAATGGAATTGGATCTATTAAGTACACTTTCACCATGCCATATCCATCGCGTGTAATTTTGCTTGAATCCATAATGAATTATGTGATCTTTGATTTGATCTATGTTACGAAATCTCCTCTTATTTTTGCAGTATTTACAAGGACAAAAAATAGTTTCTTCCCCTCTTCTTAGTTGCCCATTCAGTGCACAATTGATGAACTCTTCAATTTTGTTCAGGAACTCATCATCGATGCGTTTCACATTGTACATCCACATACGATCCATGTTCAAATGACACACTGCAAAATCAAAAAAAAAAAGTTGAATACCAAATACATATTACTAAAATCAAGGCTTATGAGAATAGTGTAAAATAAAGACTAAAATGTATTGATCAGTATCCATACTGTTTACATTCAAAGGTTTACATTTATTGAAGTAGTGTAGTTACTTAATTGAATTTTAGAAATTACTGCATGAATGCTTTTGTTACAAGTGGGTTCATGATCCGACCTTCTAGCCATGGAAATGCCAAAGGACATGTGTGACGGTCATGACATTAAACTTTTAAATCTATGTAGTTAAGGCGCGCGCCGAGGCACGCCTTGGCGCAAGGCTCACTAGGCACGCTTTTTGTGTAAAATGAAATGTTTGTTTTTTTAGTCCAGCCCAACATCTGTGAATCAACACTTCGAGATCTGTGAATCGACTTTTCCACTACTTATTTTGGTATATGACGTGAACTTATGAAGTTTATTTTTAAATTGCAAACTTATGCTATATTTTGTTGTTACAAGGTTGAAAACTACATTACAAATGCACAAAACTGCATAAAAATGCAGAAAAAATGTGTTAAATTGCAAGCTATGTTATATTTTGTTGTTAAAAGACTGAAAACTGCATTAAAAATGCAGAAAACTATATAAAAATGCAAAAAACTGCATAAAAAATGCAGCAGTTTCAGTTTTTTGGCAGCATGAAAAAGGCGCAAGTAAGGCGCACCGAAAGGCGCAAAGCGCAAAAAAGACCAAGTCGCACGCCTTGGGCTTTTTTGTGCCTTTTCGCCTTGACTACATAGTTTTAAATATGAATTAAATACGAATATGCGTATATGTTTTCATTAATTGTATAGGGGTGCTAGCATGATACTTGTTAAAACTTCATTAAAAGTAACTCTAGTAAAAATCATAAAAGTGCTCATTCATTTATACAGAAATATCCTTTTAAAAAGTAACCTCATAAGTGAAGTTGTAATATTTATTCTAATGCCGATACCAATGTTGGATGGTTGGAGTATAGGGGTGTAACAGATTGAGTTGAGTATAAATGGATTAGTTTGAAAATTAACTCAGCTAATTTAAAATAATAATAAACTCGACACATTAAATTCACTTATTAAATAATTAAAGCCAACTCGACCCACTAACTAAGAGTTCATACTGTTAGGATTGCCTCGCATGTTGTTAAGGATGAATGATGGTTTGGATACAATAGTCCCGCATCGTGGAATATACTGAAGAAATTGTGTACAAATATGAGCTGGTAGGCACGTATCATCAGGGATTCCTTTTGTTATATGGGAGTTGTGTGCCAGCTCATACGCGTACAAGGAAGGGGGCTTTGTTCCGACCGTCGTTACATAACAGTGGTATCAGAGCCGAAGGTTCGGACTGGGCCATGCAAGCAAGGCAGTGCTCTCAAAAGATACTCGTAGGATGCGAGTCAAGGGGGAGACTGTTAGGATTGCCTCGCATGTTGTTAAGGAGGAATGATGGTTTGGATACAATAGTCCGACATCATGGAATATATTGAAGGAATTGTGTACAAATATGAGCTGGTAGGCACGTAACATCAGGGATTCCTTTTGTTATATGGGAGTTGTGTGCCAGCTCATACGCGTACAAGGAAGGGGGCTTTGTTCCGACCGTCGTTACATAACACATACCGAACCAGTTTAACCCATTTTGGAAAATTTTCCTGAAAAACTTTACACGTAATTAGCAATTGTAGTAACCAACGGTAATCATTTACGATCTGCAACAAGAACAACCGTTAATACAATAATAATCAAAAAACATACATACCATTCTTAATGACTCATACTCGGTACAAAAACAGGAAAAGTGAATATCATTCAAGATTTGCAACAAGCATTTAATCAACAATAGTCCAAACTACAACAATTATAGAATTAATTAGTAACTAACCTGCAAAATACTAAAATCAACTATAAGTCAGTATTACCCTTGAAGCATTATTTCGCTAGTAATGCTAACTTCCTAAATTGAATGCTTAGTACATAATTCTGTTTCGTCAACTACCCGAGGGTATTATTTAGTATTACTCTGATTTAAAGTGGAATTAACTTAAAGAGTTAATAATCAAGTGGAATAAACTATACTGTACTTTAGTTGAAATTTATGTGGTGAATATTTACACCGCAATTTAAAATGTGCTTTACATGGCGTTAAATCTCTTTCTTTTCTTCTCTCCAACAGATTTTAATTTATTTATTTTATGACATAATTAATATTAACACCAGCTGAAGATTATTTCTAATTTGGTAAGAATTACAACACTAAGAATGCTTATTAATTAATTTTCAAGTGTACAAAAATATAAGTGCAACATAGTTTTATCTTCGAGTGTGAATCCATGGAACGTTGTGCAAATCATATTAGCAAAATTTTCGAATGAAATGAAATTTACTTGTATGCAAACACAAAACAAAGGTATAAACCTAATTTTCAACAGAAAGATACAGAAAAAAGAAAGTATAAAGGCCAAAAAAGGGAAAATAAATTCATACACGCCCACAAATTTTGATTCAGTTGATCAGCACAACTCAAAATCTTTCTACTATCCCAAGTAATGTCTTCCAATCTAAAGTCAATGTTAGTGCGATCATATAGAAATATGGACACATGGCGAAATTTTAATCATGGCCATTGGAAAGTTGTTTATTAACCTACTATTGCTGATTTGCTATTGAAGAATTTCACCAGCATTTGGTTTTTAAATATCCCATCGCATCTCATTTCATGTATACTTGCTAAATTTACAAATACTGAGTACTTTTCTTGATACTAGAGATCTCTTATTTTCTTCAAATCTTAAATGTTTGAGCTGAAATAAAATATACTATTGCTAATAGGATGCAATCAGGTTTTCATTGTCATTTATTTCATTTTTATTAAAAGAAGAAGAGATTATCAAAGTTGATAGTAAACGAAGATACAGTAAAGTAATGCAAAAAATAACCATTATCACAATATACTGATGAGAACAGTTAGTGTGCTATGATGTAAGCGATTTAGAGATGATACGTCTATTGCAAGTGATTCATTCAACATTTAAGTGTTTATAAGGGTCTCCTAACTTTCTATTTACCAACAATATTCCATAGAGCTAAATGTTTCTCTAGTACTCTTTAAACAAAAATGTTCTTTACTATTTTATTCTGAGTTCCAAGTTTGTTCTATTTTCTCAAATTAAACAATGACATCAGAGTTATTTTTTGTGTGTGTATGACAGTTGACGAGGCACACAAAATTAAACGTTTGGATTGCAAGCTTGCAAGTCTTTTGATGCAGTTTTCTACAGATTTTCGGTTACTTCTAACAGTAAGCTATATTCTAGCAACTTAATATGGTTCAGCACATTTAAAATTACCACCAATTATACAATTAAATAAAGCTTAAAATTGTGGGACACAGGCATTACAACAGTGGGTAATGTAATCTAGACAACTTTGACTTTGCAACGATACGACTTCAGGTTGATTTTCTCTTCAAAGCACTTTTAACTTAGCAAAACAGATCTTTGAAGATTAACATCCCCGTTGTACCAAATGACCGCTGAGGAAGAAAGACCATCCACATTTATCTTTTGCACCTCCTATAAAATGTTATATAATACTTTACTAAGAAATATTATGTTTGTCTACTACCTTTTACACTCAACTGAATTGGCATGATTAATATTTTATTGACAGGTTACGGCATAAATGAAATCTAGTTTGGCAGTGCCTTAGATTAGATACCATGAAATCAATACTCAAAACTATTAAAACTTCTGTAATATGATGAAAAATCCATAATTTCACATGTATTACTGTTTTTAAATGTATTTAAAACTAAATCCAAGAATATGATCTTAATTGACTAAATGTTGTTTCAGCAAAATTAGAACAAACATTCAATTTGTAAAATATGAATCTTTGTCAATGGTGTTCAGCTGAATGAATTAATACACACAAATGTTAAGGTTCAAAGACTTTGTCGATGTGTGCAAGCGTTTAAGGGGTTGATATTTAATTAGCATCAAAGAGACCGATAATTTCTTAAAAAAGAAAAGAGAAAAAGATTACCCTGCTTATGAGTATGCAGGGATGTAACTGCATATTGGATCAGGTAGGCAATTGCCTTACCTAAGAAAACCATAACTAAATAGAAAACATGAAAACATACATAATCAAACAAGAAAACATACATAATCAGGTAGGAAATTTCCCTACCTAAGACTGGTTTCTTCGTTTTTAGGCTTTTCATGTTGCTATGGTTTTCAAGTTTCTCAGGGTATGTTGATCGTTTCGTATTTTTAAAACATGAAAACATACATAATCAAACAAGATTTAAGATTCGCTATTTTTGAAATCAATAAATTTATAACAAATAGATGGTGAACCAGTCTCCATTTTAATATGGTCCCCTTAACCAAATCCAGACATGTCATAGTCCAGGTAGTGGATGATGGATTCTCGGAATTGGATGGTGAACCAGTCTCCATTTTAATATCGATAAAACCTTTTTTACATGCTTCTAAAATAATAAATCCATAATTGTTCATTATACTAAAAATTGGCATAACATAAACTATAATAATGAGAAAACTTGAAATGCATAATTTTCAAATAAATTGTTTCCGTATCGGCATCTATATCTGTTTGATTATGGCACAGCAAGAACTTCAAAAATAGCATTAAAACTAATTACTTGTAACAACCGATAAATTTAGAAATCCCAGTACAATGTCGTATTTTGTAGCCAACGTCGTATGTTTGTTCAATGTATACATGATCAAGAAATTATGAACTTCTCCTAATACAATCCTAAAGCTCATGCAAATAAAAGGATAACCATTTATTTTCACAATACATAACAAACCTGTCAAGTAAAAATATCATTAACAACTGAAAGTCCAAGAAATAGCAGTACGGTAAAAATAAGTAATACAATGATAAAAATGATGATGCTACTTACAAGGTGTCGCTCGTAGGATAAATATTTAATCTGTTGGAAATATAGCAAAACTCCTTTAAATGCTAAGTATGTCCACCTCAGGCAGACCAAAACCCAAATACGAGAAGGAAGAAAGAGCCTCAAAAGAGAGATCTGTACAGCATATGAAGATAATAAGGCAAGGAGTTTACAATAGACATTATAAAACATCCAAACAAGGTAAAGAACTTAGAAGATCTGATACCTGGCGTAGTCAATCCAAGCGACTAATTGAGAAGCGATCTATCTTCTGGAAAATCCGATCTGCGTTTCGATCAATTTTTGGGGGAAATCCGATCTGCTTTTGGATCAACTTTTGGGGATATCCGATCATCTTTTTTTTTAATACCTGCGGTTTGCAGCAATTTTTGGGATAAATCAAAAATGACGAAAAGTCTTTTTCTTTTTTTTGGGAAAAGCGAATAGGAAGAAGTAGCGGGAAGTAACGTGCAAAAGGAGGGAAATTTTTTCAGGTGTCATTAAGGGGAAAAAAGATTTGCATCCCTAATTTAACCGCTGCATTTTAATCCCCATCAATTGTGGAATTTTTGTTTGTGCATATAAATATATTTGCATCGACCCTTTTGCATCCATTTATTTTCATCGGTTTTTACATAAAACCGATGCAAACTGCAGTTTTGTGTTATCTGCTGCTTCCCTATTACCAATTGCATCGACTTTTCATACAGAACCGTTGCAACTATTGTTATTAGCATCTATTTTTGTTACAACTAGTGCAAATGAGGTGAAGCAACAGGCCTGTTTTGTAGTAGTGTCAAATCTTCACTTCCAAATAATACAATTCATCTATTTCGATACAAATCGAAACTCTACAGCGATTGTAAACTTCTGGACTTTGTCAGCAAACTTAAGTTTGCTTATGCTTAAATAGTTGTAACATCCGTAAATTTCGAGGAAAAATTATTCACAAATTTGATTTAAGGTAAATAAATATGGATAATGCGGTGGATGAGGGACTGAGATTTATGCCTAATAAATTGATTAAAAGGGTTGGCCTTAGAAACAAATTAACTAAATAAAATTTGCATAAGGAAGGAAATATGAGGACGGAAAAGTTGGAACTTTCGGCCAATATATAAGCATCATTACATTTATTTTATAAAACCTAAAAGAAAACCAAAGAAGAGGCCGACCATTAATAGCTTAAGAGAATAAGAAAGAAAAAGTTAGGAAACTTAGAGCTTGGATATTTACATCGTTAAATCTCACAACCTCAATCCTATCAAGGTGAATAATACTCTTTACCCATAATTGTTTCACTTATCAATGTATATCCGAAGGTTTTGTAGTTGTTTACGATTGATTTCATGTTGTTATTGATATTATACGGTTGTTAATACCATGTTTGGTTACGACGATACACGTTTAATATGCAAGAAAATGAACAAGTTCACAGGTCAAAACCTATAGTTAAAAATCTACAAATGACACTAAACTTTATGATGTTTGTTATGTGATTTTGGAGGGTGGTTCCGAATTTCATATTTTTCTATACTTGTATGAATTTGTTATGAATTTCCTAAGAGAGTTTTGCTTTAGGAAAGTTTATACGTTAATCACGGTATTAACGTCCTTCTTAACATCTTTATGTATTTCATATTTTTGTATAGTACAAAATACTAGAAAATATTTATACTTTGGTCAAAATATTTTTATAAATCAATAGGATTTTGACAAATATAGTGGAGCTGGTAAAAAGGCCGTTTCGACAATACCAGAAGAATACTTCGGTAGCGTTGAATGCTTGAAATATCACAAGTATGGTATATTAGGCATTCAGGCTTCCGCCTTTTTTCTTTTGCCTTTGGAATGGTCCTGATACTTATAAATACTTCAAATGTTTAAGATAGCCGCTGCATAAGAGGCTTCCGCCTCGACTACGTCGGTTGGATCGAAGGGGTGTTTTTTATAAAAGAAATACTTTTATAAAGAAGGATTATATATTATAACTTTTATAAGAATAGAATAGAGGCTTTCATCACTAAGAGTGTTAATCGGGCGGACTGGACCAGACCAGACATAAAGGTGTTTGTGCCCTGCTCTATAAGACTTTTGGATATGCATGAACTAGACGAGGAGTTAGCTTGGACATTGTCCATACGAGCCGGACAAGGTTCGAATAATAGAAAAACATCGAACATTTTCAAATGTACATATTTTCATACACGTTTTCTTATCCTAAATCATGTCTTAAATGAGAATCGTACGGACGCGGACCAAATACTTACCCCTTCGGAACGAGTCGTACAACAGACTATTCTATCGTATTAACACCTATATTCGTCACTGCACCTTTCGGTGGAATGAAAGGCAGTTTTTTCATTTTGTGAGGTTGTTTCCTCTGTTTATTTGGTCTTTGACGAAGGGATCTCTTAATGAGAAATATGTTTGAACAATGTTTTCTAAACTGAAGCACATGCTTCCAAAACTCTTGAAGCTATTAACTATGACAATGTGCCTTTATATTTTATAGACATTTTTTCATAAACTACTTCCTTTGATTAGATGAGGTCAAAAAGGAACTTTTCTAAACCCAAATATTTTGAGGATTTGCCTCTATGGCTGTCGACGTCGACAATGATGAAAAAGAGAACACTTATCCAAACGTTTTCTAATAAGGAATAGAGGACCTATCTCTATGTCTTGTTATCATTTATTTGATGATAGGGATTGATTGTTATTAATGAGCGAAGCTGGAAGGGCATACCTTCCGAAATAATTTGAATATGGATTTAAACACCTATGAGGGAGTTAAAGGAGTTTGGGAATGACACAAGTGTCATGCCCACTATAACGATAATTGGAATTTGATTAGAAATCATTGAAATGCTTATGTTGGTTGGTAGTTGGTTGTTGCTTAGGCTTTACATTTGTGTATGAAACATTGATAGGGTCCAAAGGGTGAAAATTAGGAAACATCAGTTAGAATAAATTACATATAATGGTATCCAAGTTCATTGCCCCATGTTGTACGAAGGATTTAGGAATTAGCTTTGGTATCGTGTTAGTGGAGCGATACTTAGCAAAGCAAAAAACGAGAATCAGAAGGATAACTTGCATCCATGTGAGTGGGATATGGCTCCACAAGCATAGAATGGGAATCAAAGATCGAATGAGGTTTCAGCTTTGTTGCCTAGTAATATAGTTCTTTGCGAAGCACAATACAGTAGTATAACGAGGGTTAACAATCCATAATGTGTTGCATATATATATTGTCATATAATTATATATATATATATATATCTGTGTGTGTGTGTGTATTGTTATGATAGTTAAACTAACTATTGAGGTGCAGGAGCATGGGGTTAGTCCTGTTTCGTAGCATGATTCTAACGAGAGAGAAACCATTCTACGATGCGGTGTGGTCTCATTATATAACACTTGTGTCGAGTAGAAAGATTATTATTCAAACGATTTTTTTTGACTAACCCATATTTTTTGTTTCCCCCCTTTAACTCTCGGGTATTCAATTGAGTAGGCTGAGTGTTAAGGTCTTTTAGGTACCTTCGTTGAATAAACTTCTGAAGGAGAGCAGCAGCATATAGCTATTTAGGAGTTCCGTTGAGTTTTGTTTTGTCTTTTGATTGTATGTATTGACAAGTTTATAACAGTCGTTATTTATACTTGTTTCAACCGAGGGGAAATCATCATATGTCGCTCTTGGGGATTATATTTTGTACTAACTTATATTTTCTCTGAGGGGTTATGCGAAGGGTTATATGAATGAAGTATTTTATCAATGAATATTTTGTGAAAATTTTCATACTCCTGTATTATCTGATGTTATGGTTGATTAACATTCGATTTTCTATCATGAAAAGTTTAAACTAGAGATGACTGCAGCATCTGTAGCGTTTAGCTTCCGGCCATAGGGAACGGGGTGTTGCAATAGTGGAATCAAACAAAATGATAAAAGATCTTTCTCTTCTTGTTGGTCTTAAGTCAACATAAGTTTCTGATATACTTATTAGCCATTTTTTCCTTCTTAACACACATTTACTGGAAGTTTATAGTTTCTTTGACAATCCTTTGGAATAACTCGTTGTTACATGTATGCCCTTTTTAATTAAAGTCTTAGATTCTTCGTGTTATAAGAAAAGTCATACCAAAAATATCAATATATTAATAGCAAACTTTTAGCATCAAGATAACTTACATGTACAATTATCAGTGTGACCAGATTTACTTTTTTTATAAACAATGCAGCTAGTTTTTCATCAATTCCTAAATAAGAAAAAAAATCTAATAAATATATTTTTCTTTGATATTCTACAACTAAAAGGTAGGTTTCTCCAATGGTGCGTGGTTATGCTAGCTATTTTCTTTGTTGTAGGGTGGAGCTAATAAGTCCACCTCCATGTCAACTTCATCTTACTCGGGCTTTCTGATCGGTAATCGACTATCTTAAATAGAAATTAGCAATGTACTACACATTATTCCTTTTTTCCAGTCCTTGTTGCACCATCGGCTGAATTTTGTATAAACTGGAAGAGGAGCTGAGCTGAATATAGTTAACCCTTGTTACCTTTAGGGCTGTAAATGAATACAAATAGATGTGGATAGCGCTGCATCCACATTTGTAATCAAAAATTAAATATGCATCCATGTTCGAACAATACAATCTGCATCCGTATCCGTATCCGCGAGTACTTCAAAAATAATATCTGTATTTGCGTCCGCATCCGCGGATAATCTATATCTGCTTTGGCGAAAATAATTATTTGAAAATATATGTATCTATTAAGTTAAACATGATTTATGATACTTGTAATAATAAAAAGATCAAACAATACAACTGAACAAAGTAACCATCGTATAATGAATTTCATGAACAAATGACTGGACATAGTGACATACTCCATTTAGCCAATTTCCTAAAAGTAATTAGATGAAAAACACTTAAACTTCATACACATCAACTACACTATTGTGATAAATAAACAAGTAAAATGAAAATACAACATATTACAAAAATCATATGACAAAACATATAAAAATAAGAGAACTCTTACTCAAATTTCATATTCTTTCTTCTTCAAATGACGTCTACATACCAAAAAAACCGTAGTAACTAAATAACTTAATAGAAACTCTACTTTATTAACTAAAGAAAGAAAATGTACACTACACAGCAATATTTGGTGTTGCTGCTAGGTAATGAAATAACTATAATTTTAGAAAATGTTCGAACACTTATAGAATATTACAGTTAGTTTTAAATCTTGTCTTAATTGAAATTTTAGATTTGACAGCTTTTCGCCTAAAATATGCAGTTCGGACCAAATTTCACAGTTTATCGGTTATCGGATGGATTATATGCAAAAGTAAAAAAGAAAAGAAAAAAGAAAAAGACGATTGTTTTTGTAACACCCCGCATTTTATAACAATAATTAAATAATGCATATATATATATATGCATAGACATAAACATTTAGAAAGAAAAATTTGAAGAGCTTCCATAATTTGGCCACGGGATTAGCATCATTGCGTTCGCGGCGATTTTTTGGTCAATTTAGACCTATGGATTACAGAAAACTGAGTTAAGATGAAAGAGATACCTTTAAATGAAGTATTGTAGCAAAACATGTGAATAAGGTAAAAGAAGGAGAACAATGACTACCATTGTTTCTAAACTTATTTACAAAAGACATTATAGCTCAGTTGGTTAAGGCATTGGATTTGTAACATAGAGGTTGAGGGTTCGAACCCTGGTGGGGACATAATTTTTATCTTTGTTTTAAAAAGGGCCAACTGAACATACAAATATATGTACGCATACAAATTCAAAATTTGAAAGGATAAGAACATACATATATGGAAATAAAGAAAATATATGTATATAAATATATACATGAGGACATATGTGTATATATATGCTGAAATATACATATACAAGAGATAAAATTCAACATAAGGCTACAACCAATGAAATATGGAAAGAATCAAATAACGGTGCAACACCGTTTGAATTTTGAAAACGAATTGAAAGTTGTGCGTATATATATACCCGTAAAATGGTCTTTCGAAGAATTGTATATGTATAAGAAGATTACATGTGAATATACTAGTTAAATAAATTCTAGAAAAATTCAAACATTCAAAAAAATTCGAAAATCAAATTCTGCGCCAAAACTGTTAGTGGGACCTGGGGGTCGACACCCCTATAGGGGGGTCGACACCGGGGTTGGCACCCCTATAGGGGGGTCGACACCCTTACGGGGGGGTCGATACCCCCAGATCCAGCACAGATTTGGGCATATTCGCTGACGTACCTGGACTATCTTCTTAACCAGGTTCAATGCTGACTCATCGTTGCGTGTACAGTAAGATCCTGGACACCTATAAATAGTCTAGCAGAGCCTACTCTAAATCTCAAATTTCTGAGACAACGCAGAAGCTCTGCCATTCTTCTTCCTCCTCAAATCTCTTTAGAAAATTAAGATTATTAGGTTATGAAAAATTCTAAATCAAGATCTGGAGGAAAAGAATTGATGTTAAAAAAAGGTGTTCAAAATTAAATGCGAAGTGAAGTAATTTTCTAGATCTGGTCTATTCAATTTTCTTCCCCTTTCTTCCCTCATTCTTTTAGTAAAAACTATGAATCCATGGTTTTTATGCTCTGAATCCAATTAGGGGAGGACAATGGAATGTTAGATCTGGACCAGATCCAGGATTTGGAAAGCAAATAAGGTGAGTGGATTTAAGTTATATCATTTTTGATAATGATATATTATCGTTTAACATTCCCCGTTATGGTATAATGTGAATTTGCTAGAATAATTAAAAGTATTGAAATGTTATCATGACATGTTTAAATATGAGATGTTGAAATGTTTAAACATATGTTAAAAGGATTAAAGTGATGAATATGACATGTTGGAATATTAATATGCTAAGACATTAATATGTTGGAAAATTTGCCAAAATGTAAGAACAATTACTGTTGTTTCAATTCCATGTTAACTTGTGACATTTATGTACCTGGACCTCTAATGATAGAAATTGAGAAAATTACATGTTAAGATAGAAAAATTACATGATTTGGTGATCATAAGTTATTGTTAAATTTGAACAATTATCTGATTAATAGAGTACAGGATAGAATATAATTGATTATATGTGAGGAAGAACATATGACATAAAATAGGCATAATATGATGACATGTAAATTATAAATTACAGTGGAAATTTGAAAGAATAAACATGCCTGGATTATATAGAAGATATACTGTAAATAAGAAACTATAGCTGCGCTTAGACACGAGGTTAGATTACACTTGTGGTAGAAGTCTGCCCGGAACCGCCCAGCATATCCAGCATCCACAAGTGGTAAATCTAATGTGAGGGGTCTAAGTGCATAAATAAAACACGTACATGTGCTAAGACACGAGGGTAAGTCAACTTGTGGAAGAAGTCTTCCCGGAACCGCCCGGCAAATCCAGCATCCATAAGTGTAGGCTTAATGTGAGAGGTCTAGTGCATAAACATATATATATATATATAAGGAATGATAGATGACTTAATTGTAATTAATGGGAATGAATGGAATTGAATGAAAAATAATTACAACGGTAAAAGGGAAAGGAATGAACGGGGAATGATAATAACCTATTATAGATAAATTACATTAATGAGAATGTTGTATAATAGGTAGACTTGTCCTAGGGACAAATGAAGATTATAACTATGGTTATAATAAACTAGTATGGAAATGAGATAACTGGTGAAATGAGATAAGTGGCATGGCACTTAATTGTAAATTAATTAATCAGTAAATGGGGAAAACTGAAACCAGTTGTTTGTAATAGTTAGAGAAAAGGGGGAAATTTATGAAATGTAATAAGTTGTACTTAATTATAAATTAAGTAATCTGCAAACTTCGTAGTCCGAAATCTGCTGATAAGAATAACATATTTAGGCTTGTCCTAGGGATAAGAGAAAATTATAACATAGGTTATAATAAATGGGAAGGAAACTTATCAGTGAACCTTAGTTAAGAGAACTAAGTTAATAAGTAAACAACGATAAGTTGTAGTGACAATGTAAGATGAAATTATGATTAAATAGGAAAGAGTGAGGCAAACTTATGAAATGAAATAAGTTATATTTAATCGTAAATGATAAGTGACATGTTAGGAAAAAACATGTAAATAGAGATATACTTAATTACGCATTAAGTAGAACATGTTATTGTTACCTTGAATCAAACAAGAATAAAAAGGGATTGTGGATTACAGACCTTGGATCACAATCTAGAGAATAACATGTTGTGGGCTTATTAATAAACTTAAATGGGTTAAGTTATATGATTGAAATTAATAAGCGAGAGGGGCCCATTCCTTAGAGATATAAGGGGCTAGAAAGAACTTGGTAACCTGAATAAAAAGTTAAGATGATAACCAAGTTAAATGGAAACCCGATGAGGTAAAGCAAGCACACAAAAGAATGTTTAGACATAGGGTCTAATAACTGTAATGACCCGGGATTTTTACTCAAATCACTGGTACAGATAAGAAGTGATCATAAGTACGTATTTACAAATTCAATTTAAAATCCAGACTTTGAATTTCAAAACATGTTAATTTGTGTATAATAGCATTTACACATGTGTATAGCACAGCACTTACAAAAACTCATTCTTACACATCCTGTATGATAGCATGAATTCAATAGCGCTTGTTTAATTTTATTTTATACATGTATATGAAAAACAACACTTTGTAATAGCAAGTTTTGATGCCATTTTTATTATACATGTTTTGTTCATTTTTTTCAAAAGGTTTAGAAATTTAGTTTTTGAAAAGTCTTGGATTTTAAAAGCTTTTGACACTTGAATTTAAAATAAGTCAAAACCATTTTCTTGTCAAAAGCAAGGATTTAAAGCAAAGCTTAAGTTACATATACATAAACAAAACATGTTTAATACTCTCTTTATGTTCTCATACAAATGCAAGGGAATATTTGTATTTTCATATGCATAAAAACAAGAGAAAGAATTGTCAAATCTCCTTAAAAACTCATGATCTCACATACACTATGAATCATGATAGCAACTAGGTTTTTAGGCACATGACAAATCAATTTAAATGAGAGCATTTTCAGTTTTCATTCCTTTTCATTTGAATTTCTGAAAATGGTCACTTCTTTTATATTTTCAAAAACTTGTTTGTTTTGTCAAATGACATGTGCTAAAGATCTTTCTAAAATCTTGCATAGATACTATTGTTTTGCCTACACTAGATCATCATTTAAAAACATAGATTTTCAAGAGGTGTTCATGTCTATTTCATTCACATGGCTATTGATCTTGTGGTACAAAGTTTTCAGATTTTGCAAAGCCTTGGAAGGCAAGTAAATTTCTTTTTATATTTGTTGTTAAATCAAAATATCATGAAAGGATTTTGGGTTAGAGAACCAAGGTAAAAACTGAACCTATATATGTTAAAGAGGGATACTAAAATTGGTGTAAACCAAGAAGGATTTGTGAGAGATCATAGGGTGGTACATGAGCATATATTTGTGATGGTTCATAGAAATCAATAGGAAGGGAAGTAGGGGTTGCCTAGGGGTTTTCAAAGTGACCATGGCTGATATAAGCCATGTGAAAAGGTGGTGGTGATGCTTTGATTTGGTGAGAGGAGGGGGATTTTCTGAATTGTCAAATCCTTTGTCAATATCAAAATCTAAAAGCTGATTTTTTGTGCACCAATATTTAATAGTTTTCCATCACTATATAAAGGCACAAACACGCACCATTCTCCTCACACAACACACACAATTTCTCACAACACAAACACTGGAAATAAGATCAGTAAGAGGAAGAGAAAAGCAAAGGGTTCAAGCTTTCTTATGTGAGTAAACTATTTTAAATTTTTCTGATTTATTTTCCTGCATTTTTCCCCCTGTTTTGAACTGTTCTTTTTATATGGTTGCCTTGTTTGAATCTAAATGCATGAACCTGTACATACTCCCTGATATTTCATAGATGTTACCATAGTTGTGTTGCTAAGCATTTAAAAACCAGTACAAAATGAAAAAGGAAACTGCTGTGAGTAAACTTTCTTTAAATTTCTGTTTTGTTAAATCCCTGCAATTTTGGCTGTTTGAACTATAACTTGAACTTGGGTTTTTATGGTTGGTTTGTTCAAGTAGTGTATCTTGTGTTGATTACTTGGTTGATAGGAAATCATTGGGTGGTAATTTGAAAATCTTAAGTACCAAATGTTTAAGGGAAAATGTATCATATTGTATATTACTAAACCCTGTGATTTGTTTGAAATTTGTACATAACCCAAATTTGGTCAGTAAACATAGGTTAGAAGATTTAGAATAGGATACCTTACTAGGTTAAACCCTCTGCATAGTCACCTTATTGTCTAGAACAAAGCAAACCTGTTCAAAGACCTTACTGTCATTAAAACAGAAAACACAGCAAGTTCTCTGTTTCAAAATTCCAAAGTGGATTTTCAAATCACTTAAAAACCAGTTTTGGTTACATAATCCTAATAAGTAAAAAAAATGATTTTTAAAAGAAGAATCAGGATTTTTAGTTTAGTGGATGTTGAGAATTACTGTGTTCATCAAAAATGGGAAATAGGGCTTTTTCTGGTGATCTAGGGGGTCGGTGGTGATACGGCTTGGTCTGGAGGGTCGTGAATCATCGTGGAGTATGGGAAAAATAGCAGATGATTTTTCCATTGAAGGAGTTGAGAAAACGAAGTAGGTTTAGGTTTTTAGTCTGTTGTTGGGTTCATGGGTTTTGGGCGCGTCGTGTGAGGTCCCCACGTGTTCGAGTGGGCCAGGTCCGATGGAGGAGGTGCGTGTGGGTCTAGGGGTTCAATCGAAGGTGGTGGTCGACCGTCCGGTGGATTGAGGAGGGAGAGCGGGGCAAATTAGCTGGTGATACCCATACGAAAAGGAAAAAAAGAAAAATGAAACAGTGAAATTACAATATATGTGCTAATGATGGGACCTGAGGTTGGTGGCGAGGTCCGGAGGTGGAAGGCGACGGGTCTGAGCAGTCGGAGGTGGTGGATTGTGGCCAGGTTGGTTGTGCACGTGCACAACTATGCATTTAAAGGAGGAGGGGAAGAAAATGATCGGGCAAGGCTTGGCCATGGGGTTTTGGTGTGGAACGGAGTGAATTTCATGGAGTTTGGGAGGTTGGTAGTGGTACTTTGGCATGTACCAAGGGGAGCATTTGGAAATAGGCCTGCACACATGATTTGGGGCTGATCAGCAAGTAAATGAGGAGGTTTTGAAAGTGGTACTTTTTCAAAAAGATCAGCCAAGTGGTACTTTGAAAAATCGCGGGGTCTGGGGTGTTTTGGCGGGGGGCGCGCCTGGTGTTTCGGCGTGGTACTTTAAGGGAAAGTGGTACTTTGCCAATTTCAGTTTTAAACCATGGATTTTTGAATTTATTTTTAATTTAAACTAGTTTTAAATTAAATAATGATTTAAATAAAATGAGAAAGATTAAACTTAAATAAAAATAGAATTTTTATTTGAATTAAATTGGAAGAAGAAGTGAATCAGGATATAAGAATACAATTTTATCAAGACCTAAAATTTAAAATGCAGAAACACAGAAACTGAGATTTTAAATTTAATTTAATTTAATTTAAATAAGAATTAGAAATGATTTTCTAATGTAAATTTCAAACTATGAAGCCAACAAGAAGGAAGTCGATCAAGCGTGAAAAAGCAGATCTGGTTCGTGACAGAAGTCGAGAAGTCAGAAACTGAAATTTTGTTAAATTATAAATTTTAGTTTATAATTCAAATTTGAATTTAAACGAAATATTTAAATTTGAAACAAACGAGATGAATAGGAACCGTATGTGAAACATACGCTAGATTTGTCTGCTTTGAACCGTATGTCAAATACAATTCTGTATTCTATAAAATATGAATTATGAATAATATTCAATCGTGTTCAGATAAATAAAAAGAGAAATTTTATGAATATGAAATAAGAGTAAGGAGATCAAGAATGAAGGGTCAAAAGGAAAACTTGACGAGAAAATATCAAGTGTAAAACTGTAACGTAAATGATTAAATCACAGTTTAAGTCATTTACGAATGATCAGATTTAGGAAAATGATGAGAAATACTTTTCTAAAGTAAAATAGAGTAAGAATTCATTTTTGAGGATGATGAACAAAACGGAAAGAAAGACCGTGTGCGACGCACACACTAAAATTGGCCATTTTGAAAAGATGATCAAAATACCAGATAATCTTATACTGTTTAGTTTGACTGGATTTATATATGCAGATTAGATTATAATTTTGTTAGATTTATAATTTAAAGAGTAAAATGTTTGTTAATCATTTCAAAGAGGCCGAAATAAAATATTTCACTTTGATTTGATTATACGCCGCGCGTCAGAGATTTTTAAAGACGGTGATATACAAGGACTATTTTTGAATAGTGCCTTCGGTTTGTCCAGTCCCAGGACAACTTGTATGGATGAATGTCTGACAGAGTATACCTAACAGATCACGTAAGTTGGTCTTTTCAAAACTTTGTTTGGTGGTGGAGGAATTCGTTTCTCTTAGCTTTATACCCGTGGTTTTGGCGAGATCAATTTGTGATTTGACGGGTTTGACGATGTGGCACTCAGAGAAATTAAACAGTGATAATGAAAAGGTAAATCTAGCCTCAAGCCTCACACCCAGGAAATGAAAAAAATCGGGCACGCAACATAGCTATGTGGGTCGCTCCCATTAGGGTGTAGCATCACTTATCTAGAGAAATTCCTTTTGTTTCTTAATCTATCGATTCTGCCCATTCGGGAAGGGTTGCCGACCATTGGTGATATACATTCGATACACTCAAGAGAAATGAGTGGTCGGTCATGTGAGGGCCGGGTTGCAAGACGTTCTTGTTGAACCCAAGTGTATTTGCCTCTAGAGATACATCATCGGAAGGTGGACCCATACCTTGTCATAGTTGGAAATCCAATTTTCCATAAGCGCCAAACGGTTTTTATTTGTATACTATATAGGAGAATGTGAAATGCAAGCATTCTTCTAGATTTTAAATTTATTTGTGAAAATCAAATAGATACTATGATAATATCTGATTTCAAGTATACAAAGTGTTTTATTCTCATAAGGTAAAAACCCGTTCCGTATTTACGGCGTGGTCTTATGAGATATTTTATTTGTTTTAAACTGTTTACTCATACCAGTCCCTTGACTGACCCGGAGTTTATTTTTTTGTGTTTCCCTTAAACTCTTGGGTATTCATAACGCTTGTTATGAATAAACAAATGAATCAGGATTTGGATAAACTTATGAAGCTGGAATGAAGATTTTGATGTGTGTTGGTCCATCTATCTACTGTATAATTAAGTCTGTCAGTTAGTCATCAATGATATGTATAATTAATAATGTACTATGAATGGGTTGTATCACTAGATTATGTATGCTCTGACGTAATATATTCCGCTGTGAAATATTATAAAGTATTATCTTTTGTAAAAATTCCACTGTGAGATTCTGTTGTTTCTGTGATTTTATCTTCTATCCATTCTTATTCTTATTAATGGCATGACTTCCGATGTGTTTGAAAGTTGGGTCGTTACAATAACATATTAAGGTGAGGTGCTTGAACCAGTCTGCACGTTTGAGGGTGAATAACCCAACGAGGTAGATCATCATGGTGTCATAAGGCACGAAGGGAGCACACGTTCATCTGATTATTCTGTCGGCTCCAAAGGACTGGAAGGGAAAGAACGCGGCTTCCTGAGGTATGTAAGGTGCTCCTGGTAGTCCTCTGTGTGGTGGCAGATGTTTAGGCTGTGCTCTCAGAGGTTGGGTCTGCGCGTAACTACCAGGTGGGTAGGCCTTGACTGCAAAAGTAGCTTTGCAGTCAGAATGTTGTGACGAGGTGACACTAGGGTGATTCGGCGGTCGCCTCAACGGGGAGGCATAGGGTCACAACCAACAAGGATAGTAGATCGTCGGATACCCGTCATCGGCAGCCAATGGGATGCAAAAAGACTAGAGCTAAATCCAACAGGCCATTCACCTTTCACTATCGAGGTACGGTGGTTGAGGGGAGATGCCAACTGGATGTTTAGATTGTTTGTTGTTAGGGGCATGTCGGTTAGCTCTTGTAGTCTTTACTAGTTGAGGGAGGGGCCGAGGTGGGGCCATTGCCACCACGAAAAATGGAGCCTAGGAATATCTGTATTTTGAGGCTCTTAAAGGCGGGCCTGTACAGATATGGAAAAGCTCCCAGTCGAGTTCTGTGTTTCTTGTATCTCCCTACCACGGAACTCGGTGCACATTAAAGGACGTGCAGTTAAAGCATCGAGCTATAATTGACGATACGTACGAGGGAAAGTCTAGATACATGTGTGTCTGCTCTGGGTGGTGTATCGTAGACTTGAAGGCATTACTCTGGTATGGAATCTGATTTGTTCGAAGGTGGCAGTCTGTACGTTTACGTAGCATAGTAATTTACAGATATATGCGGAACATAATATTGTTATATATATATTTGTACGTCACTCCGGCGTAGGATGAGGGACTGCGTATATTTCGGTGGTATTACGGTGGAGACCGGGCGAGTGGGGTACCATGGGGTGTCCCTTAATATTGGGGGTAGCTACATATATACTGTATTAGGTTAATCCACTGGGAAGTAAATGGGTACGACGTGTGTGTAATCCTTGAGTGCTGTTAACCCAAGTAACCTAATAAATAAGAAAATGTGATTGAACGGTATATATAGGATTATCCAAAGTGTATAGTTTAAATCCAGTCACCAGAACTTATGTTCTAACCCCCTCCTCATAACATACTCACAGGGTAGATTTGTAGCAGAGACATGATAGCTTTGGATACTTGTTAGGTAGTATTATTAATACGGTAAGGTTATACTTTGATTATATTATATTTTGTCCATTCCGCTGTGAGTTATTTTTTGAGCTCTGACATATTTTATGTCCCTGTCTTTTCTGCATGATACCGAAGCATACCAACACGAGTTTCGATAGATTAGAATGTTTTTAAAAAAAATCGGTCTGTCAGAATTCGAGTTGTTACATCTGGTATCAGAGCCTAGGTATCGGATTACTGTATAAATAGTGAGTGAACATATTTGTATTTTTAAAAATATAAATATATTATATATATATACCTAGATCCATAGAGGAACCCACTAAATAAAAAGAGTATAATATGGTAAGAATTGGGATGACTGTTTTGTACACTAAAGGAATGAATATGGAAATTTGGGTGGGAAGTGTACAATATATTTTGAAATAGAGAAAGGAGAATCCCATATGGTTAGTATTTTGGGTTAGTGGGTTTGACGGTAAAACCTTATAAATTGGAAAAGGTTAAAAAGAGAAGAATGGATTAGGAATATATATAGTTGAGAGAATTGACTTTGTGGGAGTGTCTAGGAAAGCCTAGAAAATTTGAAACCCGCTTTGAGTCTAACCACATTGTTAACTTTTAAGAACTTGAAATTGTAAAGTTTTGGGAAGATGGTTTATTGTGTTTTCAAGTTTTAATCTTAAAAGTTATAGTTCTAAATATGTAAGGTACACATATTGGGTTTTAAAGCAAAATGGGGTATATTTTGTAAATAGTGATTTCTTGCGAAAATTTTGTTTAAATTAAAATTCTCTCAGTAAAAGGTGCATATTATAGAGCATGTGTAGCTCGCTAGTTTTCTTGTTATATTACATGAAAGGATTAAAAAGAAAAACTTAGAAAGTATTGTCTTTTGCTAAAATTCTCAGTATAGAAAGTTTTGAAATCTCTATTCCTTTGACAATCATTTTTGATAAATTGTTTAAAAAAGAAAATTTTGTTGGGTGGACAAAATAACTGTCAAAATAAAGAATAGGGTAGATGTTTGCACCTTGTAATAAGAGACTGAAATGACCTTATAGGTAAGAACAAGTTATAAACCCGATTGGGAAATGGTTGTCCTTATCTACTCCAGTTTTTGTGATTTGAAAAAAAAAAGTGATGATTTACTTTTTTTTATGAGATGTTTTATGGTTTGGCAAAACGTAAGTTTTGATGAGGAAAACAAAGTTCTGATACTTTTAACTTTTGAAAGAAAAGTGAAATGAAAAGGCCAAACCGTGTTTTGAAGAAGTATGGAGTAGGTAAGGATTAGAGCCTAGGGAAGACGGGAAAAGTTTTGAGGCTATGAAATAGATAGCAAGAATTATCTTGGAATAATGGTAAGTTCCCATAGAATGCATAAGCATTGAAAAGTCTAGGGTGTTGCTTGATATAATTGTTGGTACACAGCTAGGACTAGTGGTGACTACTAGATAGCAAAGGGCAAGTAAGTGTTTAATTTTCATGTTAGGGGTAAAACCCGTTCTTACATTTCTGTTGGGATCGTTTCGATATCTTGTTCCTGTTGGGTAGTTAGGGTAACACCTAAACCTTTCATGGATCCCATGGTTTGGACTTTTCTGTCTGAGGGGGGACATAGTCCCGAAATTCTTGGCCCTTAGTAGTAGCTGTGTAGGGCGTCTATTTTCCTGTTTTAGTTGAAAGACTAGAAGGCTTATTTGAAAACTAAACTTAGATCAGATGATTAAATAGGCTAAGAAAAGAGTAATGGCATAACTGAAAAGGAAACAACAAAAATTCAGTAAAGCAACAAACACGACAGTTAAAAAAAAGGGAAAATTATGACAAAAGGTGGATAAGAATAAAAATTTCCAAGATAAAAGGAAAAAGAAAACCAGTAACAAAGAAAGTTTTCTTATGTGGGCTGTGCTTGGATAGGAAAAATAGGGAATCTTCATAAATAGTCATATAAAATCCAAGTACGGTAAGAAAAAGGTTGAAAAGAAAAACGGAAGAGGTAAAGTTTTCCATTTTCCACTTTTTTGTAACATAAGAAATCAAATTTTGAAAATTAGATTTTTCTGAAATTCGAAAAATAAAGTTGGCTGGTAGGGATTTGGATGCAACAGTTGGATGAACTACGCTCTAGCTCAGTAAGAGTGTGGGAAAATTTGGATGAAAAAGCATTTCTAATTTTCAAAATATTGCATTCATATAGAACTGCAAATATATTTAGGATGTGAGCATCATGTTTTAAAGGATTTTTGAAAAAAAACGCATACATATAGAAGGTACCGCTTAGGCATACATGTATTGCTATGTTGTATTTCACTTTGCACAAGTGCACAATGTTTGCAAAAATTGGATGCACACATGATGGATGTAAATTATGCGAGAGGTTAATTGATTTTTACCCTTATCAAATTTCGGGGACGAAATTTCCTAAGGGTGGGAGAATGTAACACCCCGCATTTTATAACAATAATTAAATAACACATATATGTATATATATGAACAGACATAAACATTTAAAAAGAAAAGAAAATTTTGAAGAGCTTCCATAATTTGGCCACGAGATTAGCGTCATTTCATTCGTGGCGATTTTCCAGTCAATTTAGACCTATGGATTGCAGAAAACTAAATTAAAATGAAAGAGATAACTTTAAATGAAGTATTGTAGCAAAACATGAGAATAAGGTTAAAAAAAAAGGAGAACAATGACTACCATTGTTTCCAGACTTATTAACAAAAGACATCATAGGTCAGTTGGTTAAGGCATTGACATAATTTTTATCTTTACTTTAGAAAGGGCCAACGGAACGTACAAATATATGTACAAATACAAATTCAAAATTTGAAAGGATAAGAACGTACATATATGGAATTAAAGAAAATATATGTACATAAATATATACATGAGCACATATGTGTATATATATGCATATATATATATATATATATATATATATATATATACAAGAGATAAAATTCAAGATAAAGCTGCAGTCAATGAAATATGGCAAGAATCAAATAACGGTGCAACACCGTTTGAGTTTTGAAAATGAGACGAAAGTTGTGAGTATATATATGCGTAAAATGATCGTTCGAAGAATTGTATACATATAAGAATATTACATGTGAATATAATAGTTAGATAAATTCCAAAAAAATTCAAACAATCAAAAAAATTTGAAAATCAAATTCTGCGCCAAAACTGCTAATGGGACCCAGGGGGGTCGACACCTCTATAGGGGTGTCGACACCCTTATAGGGGGGTCGACACTCCCCCGGATCCAGCACAAATTTAGGCAGATTCGTTGACATACCTAGACTATTGTCTTAACCAGGTTTGATGCTGACTCAGCGCTGCGTGTACGATAAAGTCCTGGACACCTATAAATAGGCTAATAGAGCCTAGTCAACGCAGGAGCTCTTCCATTCTTCTTCCTCCTCAATTCTCTTTAGAAAATTAAGATTATTAGTTTAGGAAAAATTCTAAATCAAGATCTGGAGGAAAAGAATTGATGTTAATAAAAAGGTGTTCAGAATCAAATGCGAAGTGAAGTAATTTTCTAGATCTGGTCTATTAAAATTTCTTCCCCTTTCTTCCCTCTTTCTTTTAGTAAAAACTATGAATCCATGGTTGTTAGGCTTTGAATCCAATTAGGGGAGGACCATGGAATGTTAGATCTGGACCAAATCCAGGATTTGGAAAGCAAATAAGGTGAGCGGATTTAAGTTATATCATTTTTTATAATGATATATTATCATTTAACATTCCCCATTATTGTATAATGTGAATTTGCTAGAATAATTAAAAGTATTTGTAACGACCGGCATTCTACGCATCGCAGGATCGTAGAATATTTATTTATTTCACATACGGAGTCGTATGGTCATGTAACTTTGGGAGACGACTATTGGGGTCATTTCCCATGTTCATGATTTTTACCGATTTTTAAATGACCGTTTTGCCCCTAGGTAATACTGTTTTGGCCATAACTTTTGACTGGAAAGGAATTTTGACCTGAAACCACTTCCATTAGATTCGTTTGATGGTTTACAATTCCGTAAAGTGGTCACATTAGCCAAACGGACTCACCGTTTGGGAGATATGGCTGAAACAAGTTTCAGATGGTGAAAAACAGCTTAATTGGGCTTAACCGGGTGATTAACAGCTAGGCCCAATGGGGGATTTCGGGATTAGAGGTATTTAGGGGCTGCTAGGGTTAGGATTTCGGTTTTTCACTCATTTTCCAGCCGCCACAAACTCTCTCTTCAATCTAACAATGGCCTCCAACATCTAAATACACCTCTAATCATCTCTTAATCAAGTTTTGGCTTAAACTACATCAAATTAAAGAGGATTAGCACCAAAGCAAGGTTAAAGCTGCTGAGTTGCATTGATAACAGCGCCCAAACAGTAGAGTTTCAGTTCTAAAGGTTTTATTTGTGGCTAAGGTGAGTGATTTGCATAGTTTTGCACTAATTACGGTTAATTAAGGGTAATTAGTGAAGATTGGTGAATTTATACATTAATAAATTCTGGAAAAATATTTATAAATTCTTAAATGATGTTTTAAGCGTCTATTAGAAATTGGGTTTGATTTGGTTAAGTTTTGCTAATCATGTCATTAGTTTTACTTAAACATGCTTAAGGGAAAATATGGGGTTTTGGCTATATTTGATCCGTTTTACATGTTATGCTTGATGTTTTGGTGTTTATGGTCACTTCTATTTGTTGCTATGACTGTATGACATGTTTTGTGATTGATTAGAATAGTTAGATTGGTCGAAAACGTCGTCGAATGGCGTAAACAAGTTGCAGAGAGTTGTGCAGGGTTTCGGATCGGATCGGGTATGGGCTCAGATCGGATAGGAGAGTTGGGCAAGGAAATCCGAACCGGACTGAAATCTGACACAAAGGAAACTTGGCAAGAAGGAAGGCCATTCGCATAGAGTTGGTGAAGGGATCGGATCGGAGAGACCAAAGGGGATCGGATCGGGACGGCAGGAAGGCGTGGGATCGGATGGAAAAACCACATGAGCTGAATAGGAGCAGGGGATCGGATCAGAGGTAGGGAGGAGGATCGGACCGGAGCCAGGGCATCTCGACCCGAACCGAAGCGAGAGATCAACTACCGAACCAAATCCAGGCAGAAGGCATCCGAATCGAACCGAGCTAGAAGGGAAGCACCGAACCGAACCGCACCCAGGAGCATACTAGGAAGCATGGCACCCGAACCGAACCGACTGAAGTAGATTAGACCGAACCGAATTGGACTTCCATCTCTACTACGCGATGACTCTTTTGAAGACCAACTCCAATTCAACCAAAACCCGAGATGCAAAGGAGGTCCAAATGAGGAGCTTTGACTCAGGATCCAGATGGGAACCGATGAGTGAGCTTCATGATTGGGCTTTGCTGCGGGACGTGTGCTAAGGGGTTGTCAATGTCTGTAACTTTGAATCACTATGTGTAGGAAGTACGTGAACGGATTCAGGGCCACAGTGGCCTAGGTACGACTAAAGAGCTATAGAACAATGAAGTGGGGTCATTTGTAAAGATTTGGTCATGACTCCATGTGGTAAGCTTGGTAGTAGCAGTAGTTGTACAAGTTGAACTCCGTCACTTCTTCGATGGGTCTAGTGATTGACAGTGGCGGACATCGCATGCTTTACGCACTGAGTGAGAGATGTAAGGATGAAGTGTGACGGCCCGCCCCGCACCAACCGACATTTACTCCAAAGGTGCGCTGTACACATGTCCAGTTAGCACGGAACGGGTCGTGAGAAGGAAAGGGAAGAAGGAAATGAACATACAAAGAACCTGTAGAATGTCTCACAGCGCATAGAACAAAATATAATAATAACATACTTGACATAAAACAGGAGAGACAGTGCATAAGCTGAAAATCAGAACTAAACATCATAGCAGCGGAAATCCAAAATATAGCTTATTACAACTTTCAAACTGTCTCAAAGCAAAAGTAAGATAAAGGAGGTACACTACTAATGCCCAAGTAGTGACCACCAACGACACAGGGAGAATGTGTATATATATATATCATACGTGGAAGCCTCCTGCCCGCCTCTGAATCAGCTACTCGCGCATCACCAGCTAACCTGTCTCTAGTCTGCTCGTGTGAGCACCCAGAGTAATAAGAGGAGACATAAAACTCTGGGTCAGACATAAAGCCTGGTATGAGCGATAAGCATCTAAAGTGAACAATAACAGGTAGACTAAAACATACCTGAACCTGGACCTGCAACCAAAGAGTTAGCACTACATACTGTACAACACTCTAAGGTACCATATCAAACAGTGTAAAGATACGGAGGTGGGGGAGGTGTGCATGTCATAGGGATGGCAAACAATCAAACATAGCATCCAACCTCACATCTCTCACTCAGTGCGTAAAGCATACGATATTCACCACTCCGATCACCCAACATACCTTGCTACGATCACTCTGCCCCATGAAGTCGTAAATGGCTTCACTGCACTGATAACGTAGCCACAAATCCTTCGCTATGTCCACTTTGCCCCATGGAGTCACAAGAACCCCACTGCACTGGCTCATAGCCTTACTAATCCTTACTATGTCCACTCTGCCCCATGGAGTCGCAATGACCCCACTGCACTGGCTCATAGTCTTACTACGCATCACCTTGCCCCTCAGGTCATAATGACCCTACTGCACTGATAACGTAGTCTTGCTACCATCACTTTGCCCCTCAGGTCATAATGACCCTACTGCACTGATAAGTAGCCCATCTTTCATTTTTAGTGGTGAATCGAAGTTATGAACGTCGACAACTCCTTAGCACACGTCCCGCAGCAAAGTCCAACCATGAAGTGAACTCATCGGTTCCCAACTGGATCCTGAGCTCTAACTTCCCATATTGGACTACCTTTGCATCTCGGGTTTTTATTCTTCTTCGGATCGGTCATCATTCGGTCCCTAGCTCCATGCTTCCATTCATGGCCATACTTCAGTTCAGATGTGCACGGTTCGTCATCTTCCCTCACGGTCGCGGTGTGCGGATCGTGGTCATTCCTCACGCTTCAGGTGTGCGGATCGTGCTCCATCTTCACGCTCCAAGTGTGAGGATCGTGGTCCTTCCCCACGGTCCGTGTGTGGGGATCGTGGTTCTACCCCACGGTCCGTGTGTGGGATCGTGGTCATACCCCATGGTCCGAGTGTGGGATCGTGGTCATACCCCCACGGTCCGAGTGTGGGGGTGCGATCCGATCCTAGGGGTCGTGGTGTGGGGATGCGATCTGATCCGGTCCAAATCCCTGCAACTTTTCCAGCGAGCTATTTACGCCATACGACGATGTTTTCGACCAATCTAACTTTTCTAAACAATCACAAAACATTCCAAACAGTCATAGCAACATATAAAATCGACCATAAACACCAAAACAACAATATAACATGTCAAAATGGATCAAACATAGTCAAGACCCCATATTTTCCCTTAAGCATGTTTAAGCAAAACTAATGATAGGATTAGCAAAACTTAACCAAATTAACCCAAATTCATATCAGAGGTCTAAAACATCATTCCGAATTTTATAAACATTTTTCCAGAATTTTATCATGTTTAAATTCGCTAATTAACACTAATCACCCCTAATTAGCCATAATTAGTGCAAAACTATGCAAATCACTCACCTTAGCCACAAAATAAACTAAGATCTGAAATAAATCTCTGATTTGATGTGAATCCCAATGCTAAACAGCAGCTCCAATGTTGCTTTGGTGTAGATCTTCCTTGATTAGGGGTTGCTAAGCCAAATCCTTGACCAAAAGGTGATTTGGAGGTGATTTAGAGGTTGGAGGCCATTTTTAGGGTTTCTTGGTGATAAGTGGAGGCTAGAAAACTGAAATGGAATGATCCTCTATCTCATTTCAGCCTCCCCATAACCCTAATCCCGAAATGGGTTATGGGCCTACTCACTAATCACCCGATTTGGCCCGGTTAAGCAGTTTTTCACCCTCCAATCCTTATTTCAGCCATATCTCCCAAACGGTAAGTCCGTTTGGCTATTATGACCAATCTACGGAAAGATAAACCATCAAACAAATCCAATGGAAGTGGTTTCAGTTCAAAATTCCTTTCCAATCAAAAGTTATGGCCAAAACAGTACCAACTAAGGGTAAAATGGTCATTTAAAAATCGACAAAAATCATGAACATGGGAAATGACTCTGATGGATGTTTCCCAAAGTTACATGACCATACGACTTCATACGGGAAAGAAATAAATATTCTACAATCCTATGATGTGTAGAATACGGGTCGTTACACTCTCCCCCCTTAAGAAATTTCGCCCCCGAAATTCCTTAATCAAAACACACACAAAGGCTCCCGCATGCCTATCAATCATAAAACAACGATCAAACATGCAAAACAAGTAAAATAAGTCTATCCTAGCATGCGGAATAACTAAATCGCAAAGTAAATCTTACCAGGCAAAGAGTTCTGGATATGCCTTTCTAATGCTCTCCTCTGTCTCCCAAGTACAATCATCCTCGTCCTCGCCCCACTGAACCTTGACTAGCTCCACCGCCTTCCTTCGAAGTTGCTTCGTATCGTGCCCCACAATACGAATCGGCTTGCGGTTCCTAACCGCCTCGGGTTCTACTTCGAAGTCCTCTAACTGATCAGGTGAAATAGTCATATCTGAGTCGTGAACAAACTTCCTTAGTTAGGAAACATGAAATACATTGTGAACTCCGGCCATTTTCTCTGGTAAGCCAACTCTATATGCCAAATTCCCGACTAGTTCAAGAACAGGGAATGGGCCAACAAATCTTGGTGCTAATTTGCCTCTCCTGCCAAATCGTATCACGCTTTTCAATGGAGAGATCTTGACAAACACCAAGTCACCAACGGAGAACCTCAAGTCTCTTCTCCTCTTATCAGCATAACTCTTCTGCCTATCTTGGGCAGCTTTCATTCGTTGTTGAATGATCTTGATCTTATCGGAAGTTTCTCTCACCACATCTGGTCCAAGCACAAACTTCTCGCCAGTCTCTATCCAACATGATGGTGAGTTGCACAGTCTTCCGTACAAAGCTTCATATGGAGCCATACCGATACTGGATTGGTAGCTATTATTATATGCAAACTCTACTAGATGCAAATGGTTATCCCATGATCCACCAAAATCCAATATACACGCTCTCAAGAGATCTTCCAATATACGATTCACCCTCTCCGTCTGACCGTCGGTCTGAGGGTGATATGCGGTACTGAGATGTAATCCTGACCCTAGAGCCTCTCGTAAGCTCTTCCAAAACCCACTAGTGAACAACGGGTCTCGGTCACTCACAATGCTTTTAGGTACTCCGTGAAATCTCACTACCCACTTCATATACAATTCTGCCAACTTGGCTGCCGTTCTGGTCGATTTGACTGGTATAAATCTTGTGCTTTTAGTCAATCGATCCACAATTACCCAAATGCTATCATATCCCGATCTAGTCCTTGGTAGGCCATCGATGAAATCCATCGAGACTTGCTCCCATTTCCATTCGGGAATTTCTAATGGTTGCAACAAACCACTAGGCTTCTTTTGCTCGGCCTTAACTAGCTGGCAATTCATGCATTTGGATATAAATTTCCCAACGTCTCTTTTCATCCCTTCCCAGTAGTAAGTCTGTCTCATGTCTCGATACATCTTATTACCACCGGGATGTATAGTCAGTTTTGAGTGATGACATTCTCTAAGCACTTCATCTCTCAAACCATTCACGTTAGGCACAACTAGTCTTCCATTCTTCCGAAGCCATCCATCTCGATCAAGCCCATACACATTCATCTCCTTACCGCCGATGTTCATCTCTAACTTGGAGATGATTTCTAATAGATTAGGATCGTCCCTCTGACTAGAACCAATCCGCTCTATCAAAGTGGGTCTGATCGTCAAACTAGCTAGCATGACTGGATCCAATTCGCACTTTGGTCTGAAATCAAACCCCGCGATATACTCCAGTTGCTTCCACTCAAGAAACATTGCCCCTAAGCTGGCATGTCTCCTACTCAAGGCATCGGCTACCGCATTACCTTTCCCAGGTGTGTATGCGATATCAAAATCATACGAAGCCAAGAACTCTAACCATCTCTGCTGACGGAGATTCAGATATTTCTGAGAGAAGAGATACTTTAATGATTTATGATCGGTAAACAACTCAAATCTTTCTCCCAAAAGATAGTGTCTCCACATCTTCAGCGCAAACACAATCGCTGCTAGTTCCAAATCATGGGTAGGATACTTCTTCTCATGCGGCTTTAGCTGTCGACTAGCATAAGCTACAACCCTACCTCCTTGCATCAATACAGCACCCAGTCCGGTACCACAAGCATCCGTGTATACCGTCATCTCTTCATTCCCTTTAGGAATGACTAACACTGGCGCACGCGTCAACTTCTCCTTTAGACTCTTGAAGGCATCCTCACACACTCCGTCCCAGACGAAGGACTGATTCTTCTTAGTCAACTGAGTCAACGGTGCTGCTATCTAGGAGAAGTTCTGGATAAACTTACGATAATATCCAGCTAATCCCAAGAAACTTCTTACATTTGTTGCATTCTTGGGCGTAGGCCAATCCTGTACCGTAGCCACCTTCGCAGGGTCCATGGCAATACCACTCTCAGAAACAACATGACCCAAGAATCTCACTTCCCTTCTCCAAAAATGACACTTAGAGAATTTCGCTTTCAATTGGTGTTTCCTCAACACCTCCATCACTATCCTCAAGTGCCCTTGTGTTCCTCCTCTGTCCTTGAGTAAAAAAGGATATCATCCACGAACACAAGAACAAACTTATTCAACTGATCTCTGAATACTCGATTCATGAGATCCACAAAGTAGGCTGGTGCATTGGTCAACCCAAATGGCATGACCAACCACTCATAAAATCCAGACGGCGTCTGAAATGCCGTTTTCGGAACACTCTCATCTGCTACTCGAAGCTGATGAAATCCTATCGTGAGGTCCAACTGGGAGAACACTCTTGCTCCTTCCAGCTGATCAAACAAATCATCTATCCGCGGTAGAGGATACTTATTCTTCCTCGTCACCTTATTCAACTCGCGATAGTCCACACACAAACTAAGGGAACCATCTGCCTTAGTGGCAAACACAACTGGTGCTCCCCACTCGGAGATACTCCTTCTAATAAATCCCTTCTTCAAAAGATTGCTGACTTGCACCCCGAGCTCTCGTTGCTCCCTTGGTGCCATACGACGAAGTGGCATCACTATAGGTCTGGCATCTTTCACTAAATCAATACGGAACTCAATCTCTCGGTGTGGTGGAAGCCCGGTCACCTCCTCGAAGACGTCTGGATACTGGCCAACCACGGGCACATCTGACAACTCATCCTGCGGGATGTCGAGGGAATTTACAAAACTAGCCATAACCCCATCACTTGGTAGACTACCAAACACTACCCTCCGCCCATCATCCGCCCTCACTGTCACCAAAAAGCCCTCACAGTCTACCACCACCCCGTATCTTTGGAGCCAATCGACTCCCAATATAATGCCATACCCAGTAAAGCCCAAAACAAAGCAATCACATACAAACATACATCCATGACTCGGTAAGACCAAATTCCTGCAAATTATACTAAGGCTAGTCGAACCACCAATCGGGTTCGTCACAACCAATGGTCTATCGAATATATCGGGTTTCAGTCCCAACCTATCTACCAGGTCACTAGATATGAAGGAACGGGAAGCCCCAATATCAAACAAAACTCGAACTGGTACATCATAAATAGAAAGCATACCTTGAATAACAACATTCTTTCCTTTCTCCGCCGCAGTTGGGGCATTCGACGAAGAAGGAACAACATCAATAGCATATGCTTTCACAATCTGCTTCTCCTTAAGAGGTTGCAGACACTTATCCTTCTGATGTCCCATTTGACCACAGTTGTAGCACTTCCTTTCCGCTGGCTTGGCCCGACATTCTTTAGCATAATGGCCCTTCTTTCCATAGTTGAAGCACTCAACATCCTTCTTGCTCTTTTTCTGACCACCTTTAGATTGGTCCTGCTTCCTCTTATTCTGAGAGTTATTCTTGCCTCCACCGCCTGCTTGCGGCTTTAGCCCTTCTGCAGATGCAGCCTCAGTCCTTGACTTAGGGTAAAGGCTCTCTGATCTCAAAGCTTTCCCCACGATCGATTCAAAAGTCTCATCGATGTGGTTGATAAGCCTTTCCCCCAAGTATCCATCCAAACCAGTAATGAACTTCTCATTCTTCTTCTTAGGAGTGTCGATAAGAGACAGTCCATACTTCGACAAAGTGTCGAACTCAGCAATATAGTCAGAAACTGCCCTCCCATTCTGCTTGAGTTCCAAGAACCTCTTGAACAATACTGACTTCTGGGCAGCTGGAATAAACTTCTCGCTAAAGCGAGCCTTGAACTGAACCCAAGTAACCTGATCCTCTGGAGTAGCCTTTCTAATGGCATTCCACCAATTCATCGCTCGCCCTTGCAGCTGACGAGACGCTAGCCTTCTCTTCATCGCATCCTCAAGACCCAAGTCATCAAAGATACGATCACAGCTATCCATCCAATCTTGAACATCTGTGGCCGACTCCATTCCGTGGAATGACTTTCCACCAAGATTAGTGTAATCCTTGCACAACTTGGCGAAATCGACCCTAGGCGCCTGCACTACTGGGCCAACACCAACCCCGGGATTGGGTACTGCCCCTTGCACTTCTCTAAGCATGTCCCTCATGAGGTTAGTAAACATCGCCCTCATGTCAGCGGCATTCCCCTGGTTGGTCCCTCTACCAGCACCCCTCGTGTCTCGGCTCATCGTCAATCTGAAAAAGGGAAACGATTAACGACCCCATAGTGGTGCTAGTGCAGTGCGACTTCATTCTTATACTACTAATAGTATATATATACATAGCTTTTGAAAACCAAAGTAATCACAAATACGCGCTCTCATATACATACTATCTCTCCCTAGTGTCTTTCCCTAGGTTAACTACGCAACCTAGAGCTCTGATACCAAGTGTGACGGCCTGCCCCGCACCAACCGACATTTACTCCAAAGGTGCGCTGTACACATGTCCAGTTAGCACGGAACGGGTCGTAAGAAGGAAAGGGAAGAAGAAAATGAACATACAAAGAACCTGTAGAATGTCTCACAGCGCATAGAACAAAATATAATAATAACATACTTGACATAAAACAGGAGAGACAGTGCATAAGCTGAAAATCAGAACTAAACATCATAGCAGCGGAAATCCAAAATACAGCTTATTACAACTTTCAAACTGTCTCAAAGCAAAAGTAAGATAAAGGAGGTACACTACTAATGCCCAAGTAGTGACCACCAACGACACAGGGAGAATGTGTATATATATATCATACGTGGAAGCCTCCTGCCCGCCTCCGAATCAGCTACTCGCGCATCACCAGCTAACCTGTCTCTAGTCTGCTCGTGTGAGCACCCAGAGTAATAAGAGGAGACATAAAACTCTGGGTCAGACATAAAGCCTGGTATGAGCGATAAGCATCTAAAGTGAACAATAACAGGTAGACTAAAATATACCTGAACCTGGACCTGCAACCAAAGAGTTAGCACTACATATTGTACAACACTCTAAGGTACCATATCAAACAGTGTAAAGATACGGAGGTGGGGGAGGTGTGCATGTCATAGGGATGGCAAACAATCAAACATAGCATCCAACCTCATATCTCTCACTCAGTGCGTAAAGCATACGATATTCACCACTCCGATCACCCAACATACCTTGCTACGATCACTCTGCCCCATGAAGTCGTAAATGGCTTCACTACACTGATAACGTAGCCACAAATCCTTCGCTATGTCCACTTTGCCCCATGGAGTCACAAGAACCCCACTGCACTGGCTCATAGCCTTACTAATCCTTACTATGTCCACTCTGCCCCATGGAGTCGCAATGACCCCACTGCACTGGCTCATAGTCTTACTACGCATCACCTTGCCCCTCAGGTCATAATGACCCTACTGCACTGATAACGTAGTCTTGCTACCATCACTTTGCCCCTCAGGTCATAATGACCCTACTGCACTGATAAGTAGCCCATGTTTCATTTTTAGTGGTGAATCGAAGTTATGAACGTCGACAGCTCCTTAGCACACGTCCCGCAGCAAAGTCCAACTATGAAGTGAACTCATCGGTTCCCAACTGGATCCTGAGCTCTAACTTCCCATATTGGACTACCTTTGCATCTCGGGTTTTTATTCTTCTTCGGATCGGTCATCATTCGGTCCCTAGCTCCATGCTTCCATTCATGTCCATACTTCAGTTCAGATGTGCACGGTTCGTCATCTTCCCTCACGGTCGCGGTGTGCGGATCATGGTCATTCCTCACGCTTCAGGTGTGCGGGTCGTGCTCCATCTTCACGCTCCAAGTGTGGGGATCGTGGTACTTCCCCACGGTCCGAGTGTGGGGATCGTGGTTCTACCCCACGGTCCGTGTGTGGGATCGTGGTCATACCCCACGGTCCGAGTGTGGGATCGTGGTCATACCCCCACGGTCCGAGTGAGGGGGTGCGATCTGATCCTAGGGGTCGGGGTGTGGGGATGCGATCCGATCCGGTCCAAATCCCTGCAACTTTTCTAAACAATCACAAAACATTCCAAACAGTCATAGCAACATATAAAATCGACCATAAACACCAAAACAGCAATATAACATGTCAAAATGGATCAAACATAGCCAAGACCCCATATTTTCCCTTAAGCATGTTTAAGCAAAACTAATGATAGGATTAGCAAAACTTAACCAAATTAACCCAAATTCATATCAGAGGTCTAAAACATCATTCCGAATTTTATAAACATTTTTCCAGAATTTTATCATGTTTAAATTCGCTAATTAACACTAATCACCCCTAATTAGCCATAATTAGTGCAAAACTATGCAAATCACTCACCTTAGCCACAAAATAAACTAAGATCTGAAATAAATCTCTGATTTGATGTGAATCCCAATGCTAAACAGCAGCTCCAATGTTGCTTTAGTGTAGATCTTCCTTGATTAGGGGTTGCTAAGCCAAATCCTTGACCAAAAGGTGATTTGGAGGTGATTTAGAGGTTGGAGGCCATTTTTAGGGTTTCTTGGTGATAAGTGGAGGCTAGAAAACTGAAATGGAATGAACCTCTATCTCATTTCAGCCTCCCCATAACCCTAATCCCGAAATGGATTATGGGCCTACTCACTAATCACCCGATTTGGCCCGGTTAAGCAGTTTTTCACCCTCCAATCCTTATTTCAGCCATATCTCCCAAACGTTAAGTCCGTTTGGCTATTATGACCACTCTACGGAAAGGTAAACCATCAAACGAATCCAATGGGAGTGGTTTCAGGTCAAAATTCCTTTCCAATCAAAAGTTATGGCCAAAACAGTACCAACTAAGGGTAAAATGGTCATTTAAAATAGACAAAAATCATGAACATGGGAAATTACTCTGATGGATGTTTCCCAAAGTTACATGACCATACGACTTCATACGGGAAAGAAATAAATATTCTACAATCCTATGATGTGTAGAATACGGGTCGTTACAGTTGCTATGCTTGATTGTTTGCCGTCATTATGACATATACACCCCCACCCCCGTTTTCTTTACACCATTTGTTATGGCACCTTAGAGTATTGTACGGTATGTAGTGCTAACTCTTTGGTTGCAGGTCCAGGTTCAGGTATGGTTTAGTATACCTGTTATTGTTCTGTTTAGCTGCTTATCGCTCATACCAGACTTTTTGTCTGACCCAGAGTTTTATGTCTCTTCTTATTACTCTGGGTGCTATCACGAGCAGACTAGAGACAGGTTAGCTGGGTATGCACGGGTAGCTGATCCGGAGACGAGCAGGAGGCTTCCACGTATGATACATATAGTATTCTCCCTGTGTTGTTAAAGATCACTGCTTGGGCATTAGTAGTGCATCTTCTACTTTAGCTTTCTTTTATTTTAGAGACATTAATTTGGAAAATTGTAATAAGCTATATTTGGATTTCCGCTGCTATGTTGGTTCAGTTTTCAGCTTATGCACTGTCTCGCCTGTTTTATGTCAAGATTATGTTATTATTATATTTTGTTCCATGCGCTGTGAGACATTCTACAGGTTCCTTGTTAGTTCATTCTCTTCTTTCCTTTCTTTGGAAACCGTTCCGTGCTAGTCGGGCATGTGTACAGCGCACCTTCGGAGGAAATGCAGGCTGGTGCGGGGCGGGCCGTCACATTTAGTATCAGAGCTCTAGGTAGCGTAGTTAACCTAGGGAAGTCATCAGGGAGAGATAGTATACGTATATGAGAGCGCGTATTTGTGATTATTTTGGTTTTCAAAAGCTGTATATATATTATTAGTATAGCTAAGGATGAATTCGCACTGCACTAGCACCACTATGGAGATGGTTAATCATTTTCTCTGTGCAGATTAAGCGATGAGCCGATACGCAAGAGGTTCCGGTAGAGGAGCCAATAATGGGAATGCTGCTGACATGAGGACGATGTTTACTGACCTCATGAGAGAGATGCGTAGGGATGTGCAGAGGGCAGCTCCCAATAATGGTAATGGTGGTGGTCCAATAGTGCAGGCGCCTAGGGCCGGTTTCGCCAAGCTGGACAAGGATTATACTAGTCTTGGTGGGAAGTCGTTCCACGGAACGGAGTCGGCTACGGATGTTCAGGATTGGTTGGATAGCTGCCAGCGTATCTTCGAAGACTTGGGTATCGAAGATGCGATGAAGAGAAGGCTAGCATCCCGTCAGCTGCAAGGACGGGCAATGAATTGGTGGAATGCTATAAATGCAGCTACTCCCGAGGATCAGATTACTTGGGATCAGTTTAAGGTTCGCTTTAGCGAGAAGTTCATTCCAGCTGCTCAGAAGTCAGTGTTGTTTAAGAAATTCTTGGAGCTTAAGCAGAATGGCAGAGCTATCTCGGAGTACATTGCAGAATTCGATACTTTATCGAAGTATGGGTTATCCCTAATAGATACTGCAGAGAATAAGAACGAGAAGTTTATAACAGGTTTGGATTAGTACTTGGGGGAAAAGCTTATTAACCACATCGATGAGACGTTTGAATCGATTGTGGGGAAGGCATTGAGGTCAGAGAGTCTTTACCCTAAGTCGAAGACTGAGATTGCATCTGCAGAGGAGCCAAAGCCGCAAGAAAGTGGTGGAGGCAAGGGTGGTTCTCAGAATAAGAGGAAGCAGAACCAGAATAAGGATGGCCAGAAAAAGAATAAGAAAGATGTTGAGTGCTTCAGTTGTGGTAAGAAGGGTCATTATGCTAGTAATTATCGGGCCAAGCCAGCGGATAGGAAGTGCTTCAACTGTGGCCAAGTGGGACATCACAAGGACAAGTGTCCGCAACCCCCTAAAGAAAAGCAGATGGTGAAAGCATGTGCCCTTAATGCTATTCCTTCTTCGTCGAATGCCCCAACTGCGGCAGAGAAGGGAAAGAGTGTCGTCATTTAAGGTACGCTTTCTGTTTATGATGTTCCTGTTAGAGTTTTGTTTGGTACCAGAGCTTCCAGTTCTTTCATATCTAGTGACCTGGTAGATAGGTTGGGATTGGAGCCCGAGATTGTCGATAGACCTTTAGTAGTGACGAACCCGATTGGTGGTTCGACTAGCCTTAGCATGATTTGTCGTAATGTGGTCTTATCGAGTCATGGATGCATGTTTGTTTGTGATTGCTTTGTTTTGGGCTTTACTGGGTTTGGCATTATTTTGGGAGTCGATTGGCTCCAAAGATACGGGGTGGTGGTAGACTGTGAGGGCTTTTTGGTGACAGCTAGAGCGGATGATGGGCGGAGGATAGTGTTTGGTGGTCTACCCGGTGATGGGGTAATGGCTAGTTTTCTAAATTCCCTCGACATTCCGCATAGTGAGTTGTCAGGTTTGCCCGTGGTTGGCCAGTATCCGGACGTCTTCGAGGAAGTGACCGGGCTTCCACCACACCGGGAGATTGAGTTCCGAATTGATTTAGTGAAAGATGCCAGACCTATAGTGATGCCACTTCGTCGTATGGCGCCAAGGGAGCAGCGAGAGCTCGGGGTGCAAGTCAGCGATTTTTTGAAGAAGGGATTTATCAGAAGGAATGTTTCTGAATGGGGAGCACCAGTTGTGTTTGCTACCAAGGCGGATGGTTCCCTTCGTTTGTGTGTAGACTACCGCGAGTTGAATAAAGTGACGAGGAAGAATAAGTATCCCCTACCGCAAATAGATGATTTGTTTGATCAGTTGAGTGGCGCGAGAGTATTCTCTCAGTTAGATCTCGCGACAGGTTTCCATCAGCTTAGAGTGTAAGCTAAGAGTATAGCTAAAACGGCATTTCGGACGCCGTCTGGATTTTATGAATGGTTGGTCATGCCATTCGGGTTGACCAATGCACCAACATATTTTGTGGATCTTATGAATAGGGTATTCAGAGATCAGTTGAATAAGTTTGTCCTTGTGTTCGTGGATGATATTTTGGTCTACTCGAGGACAGAGGAAGAACACAAGGAACATTTGAGAATAGTAATGGAGGTGTTGAGAAAACACCAATTGAAGGCAAAGTTTTCTAAGTGTCACTTCTGGAGGAGGGAAGTGAGATTCTTGGGTCATGTTGTCTCAGAAAAAATGGTATTGACGTGGACCCTGCGAAGGTGGCTGCGGTACAAGATTGGTCTACGCCCAAGAATGCGACGGATATAAGAAGTTTCTTGGGGTTAGCTGGATATTATCGTAAGTTTATCCAAGACTTCTCCAAGATAGCAGCACCGTTGACTCAGTTGACCAGGAAGAATCAAACCTTCGTCTGGGACGAAAGGTGCGAGAATGCATTCAAGAGTCTAAAGGAAAAGTTGACATGTGCACCAGTGTTAGTCATTCCTAAGGGGAATGAAGAGATGACAGTATATACGAATGCATGTGGCACATGGCTAGGTGCTGTATTGATGCAAGGAGGTAGGTTTGTAGCTTATGCAAGTCGGTAACTGAAACCGCACGAGAAAAGATACCCTACCCATGATTTGGAGTTGGCAGCGATCGTGTTCGCATTAAAGATGTGGAGACATTATCTCTTGGGAGAAAGATTTGAGCTATTTACCGATCATAAATCGTTAAAGTATCTCTTCTCTCAGAAGGATCTAAATCTCCGACAGCAAAGATGGTTAGAATTTTTAGCTTCCTATGATTTCGACATCGCATATACACCAGGAAAGGGCAATGCGGTAGCTGATGCATTGAGTAGAAGACATGCCAGTTTAGGGGCTATGTTTCTAGAATGGAAGCAATTGGAGTACATCGCTGGGTATGATTTCAGACCAAAGTGCGAATTGGATCCAAAAATGTAGCAAGTTTGACGATCAGACTCACTTTGATTGAGCGGATTGGTTCCAGTCAGAGGAGCGATCCTGACCTATTGGAAATCATCTCAAAGTTAGAGATGGGAATCGACGGAGAGATAAACAAGTATGGGCTTGATCGAGACGGATGACTTAGAAAGAATGGAAGACTAGTTGTACCCAATGTCAAGGGATTGAGAGGTGAAGTGCTTAGAAAATGTCATCACTCAAAATTGACTATACATCCCGGTGGTAACAAAATGTATCGAGACATGAAGCAAACCTACTACTGGGAAGGGATGAAAAGAGACATTGGGAAGTTTATATCCAAATGCATGAATTGCCAGCTAGTTAAAGCTGAGCAAAAGAAGCCTAGTGGTTTGTTACAACCATTAGAAATTCCAGAATGGAAGTGAGAACAAGTGTCAATGGATTTCATTGATGGGTTACCAAGGACTAGATCGGGCCATGATAGCATTTGGGTGATTGTGGACCGATTGACTAAGAGTGCAAGATTTATACCCGTCAAGTCAAACAGGACGGCAGCTAAGCTAGCTGAACTATATGTAAAGTGGGTAGTGAGATTTCATGGAATACCCAAGGGCATTGTGAGTGACCGAGATCCGTTGTTCACTAGTGCATTTTGGAAGAGCTTACAAGAGGCGTTAGGATCAAAACTACATCTCAGTACCGCATATCATCCTCAAACCGACGGACAGACAGAGAGGGTGAATCGGGTGTTAGAGGATCTCTTGAGGGCCTGTGTATTGGATTTTGGTGGATCATGGGATGACCATTTGCATCTAGTAGAGTTTGCATATAATAATGGTTATCAATCCAATATTGGTATGGCTACATTTGAAGCTTTGTACGGAAGGCCGTGCAACTCACCGTCATGTTGGATAGAAACTGGTGAGAAGTTTGTACTTGGACCCGATGTGATAAGAGAAACTTCAGCTAAGATTAAGGTTATCCAACAACGAATGAAGGCTGCCCAAGATAGGCAGAAAAGTTATGCTGATAAGAGGAGAAGAGAGTTGAAGTTCTCCATTGGCGACTTGGTGTTTGTCAAGATTTCTCCGTTAAAGAGCGTGACACGATTTGGCAGGAGAGGTAAATTAGCACCAAGATTTGTTGGTCCATTCCCCGTTCTTGAGCAAATTGGGAATTTGGCATATAAAGTTGAATTACCAGAGAAGATGGCAGGAGTTCACAACGTATTTCATGTTTCCCAGTTAAGGACATTCGTACACGACCCAGATGTGACTGTTTCACCTGATCAGTTGGATGATGTCGAAGTTGAACCCGAGGCGGTTGGGAACCGCAAGCCTATGCGTATCCAGAGGAGAGCATTAGGAAGAAGTATCTAGAACTCTTCATCTGGTAAGATTTCAATTTCGATTTAGTCTTTTCGCATGCTAGGATAGGCTTGTTTTGTTTGTTTTGCATGATTGATTGTTGTATATGGTTGGTAGGCATGCGGGATCCTTTGTATGTTTTGGGTTAAGGAATTTCGGGGACGAAATTTCTTAAGAGGGGGAGAATGTAACGACCCGCATTCTACGCATCGCATGATCGTAGAATATTTATTTCTTTCACATACGGAGTCGTATGGTCATGTAACTTTGGGAGACGACTATTGGGGTCATTTCCCATGTTCATGATTTTTGCCGATTTTTAAATGACCGTTTTGCCTCTAGGTAATACTGTTTTGGCCATAACTTTTGACTGGAAAGGAATTTTGACCTGAAACTACTTCCGTTAGATTCGTTTGATGGTTTACAATTCCATAGAGTGGTCACATTAGCCAAACAGACTCACCGTTTGGGAGATATGGCTGAAACAAGTTTCAGATGGTGAAAAACAGCTTAATTGGGCTTAACCGGGTGATTAACAGCTAGGCTCAATGGGGGATTTCGGGATTAGAGGTATTTAGGGGCTGCTAGGGTTAGGATTTCGGTTTTTCGCTCATTTTCCAGCTGCCACAAACTCTCTCTTCAATCTAACAATGGCCTCCAACATCTAAATACACCTCTAATCATCTCTTAATCAAGTTTTGGCTTAAACTACATCAAATTAAAGAGGATTAGCACCAAAGCAAGGTTAGAGCTGCTGAGTTGCATTGATAACAGCGCCCAAACAGTAGATTTTCAGTTCTAAAGGTTTTATTTGTGGCTAAGGTGAGTGATTTGCATAGTTTTGCACTAATTACGGTTAATTAAGGGTAATTAGTGAATTTATATATTAATAAATTCTGGAAAAATATTTATAAATTCTTAAATGATGTTTTACGCCTCTGTTAGAAATTGGGTTTGATTTGGTTAAGTTTTGCTAATCATGTCATTAGTTTTACTTAAACATGCTTAAGGGAAATATGGGGTTTTGGCTATATTTGATCCGTTTTACATGTTATGGTTGATGTTTTGGTGTTTATGGTCACTTCTATTTGTTGCTATGACCGTATGACATGTTTTGTGATTGATTAGAATAGTTAGATTGGTCGAAAACGTCGTCGAATGGCGTAAACAAGTTGCAGAAAGTTGTGCAGGGTTTTGGATCGGATCGGGTATGGGCTCGGATCGGATAGGAGAGCTGGGCAAGGAAATCCGAACCGGACTGAAATCTGACACAAAGGAATCTTGGCAAGAAGGAAGGCCATTAGCATAGAGTTGGTGAAGGGATCGGATCGGGACGGCAGGAAGGCGTTTGATCGTATGGAAAAACCACATGAGCTGAATAGGAGCAGGGGATCGGATCGGAGGTAGGGAGGAGGATCGGACCGGAGCCAGGGCATCTCGACCCGAACCGAAGCGAGAGAGAAACTACCGAACCAAATCCAGGCAGAAGGCATCCGAACCGAACCGAGCTAGAAGGGAAGCACCGAACTGAACCGCACCCAGGAGCATACTAGGAAGCATGGCACCCGAACCGAACCGACTGAAGTAGATTAGACCGAACCGAATTGGACTTCCATCTCTACTACGCGATGACTCTTTTGAAGACCAACTCCAATTCAACCAAAACCCGAGATGCAAAGGAGGTCCAAATGAGGAGCTTTGACTCAGGATCCAGATGGGAACCAATGAGTGAGCTTCATGATTGGGCTTTGCTGCGGGACGTGTGCTAAGGGGTTGTCGATGTCTGTAACTTTGAATCACTATGTGTAGGGAGTACGTGAACGGATTCAGGGCCACAGTGGCCTAGGTACGACTAAAGAGCTATAGACCAATGAAGTGGGGTCATTTGTAAAGATTTGGTCATGACTCCATGTGGTAAGTTTGGTAGTAGCAGTAGTTGTACAAGTTGAACTCCGTCACTACTTCGATGGGTCTAGTGATTGACAGTGGTGGACATCGTATGCTTTACGCATTGAGTGAGAGATGTAAGGATGGTTGCTATGCTTGATTGTTTGCCGTCATTATGACATATACACCCCCACCCCCATTTTCTTTACACCATTTGTTATGGCACCTTAGAGTATTGTACGGTATGTAGTGCTAACTCTTTGGTTGCAGGTCCAGGTTCATGTATGGTTTAGTATACCTGTTATTGTTCTGTTTAGCTGCTTATCGCTCATACCAGACTTTTTTTCTGACCCAGAGTTTTATGTCTCTTCTTATTACTCTGGGTGCTCTCACGAGCAGACTAGAGACACGTTAGCTAGGTATGCACGGGTAGCTGATCCGGAGACGAGCAGGAGGCTTCCACGTATGATACATATAGTATTCTCCCTGTGTTGTTAAAGATCACTGCTTGGACATTAGTAGTGCATCTTCTACTTTAGCTTTCTTTTATTTTAGAGACAGTAATTTGGAAAGTTGTAATAAGTTGTATTTGGATTTCCGCTGCTCTGTTGGTTCAGTTTTCAGCTTATGCATTGTCTCGCCTGTTTTATGTCAAGATTATGTTATTATTATATTTTGTTCCATGCGCTGTGAGACATTCTACAGGATCCTTGTTAGTTCATTCTCTTCTTTCCTTTCTTTGGCGATTGTTCCGTGCTAGTCGGGCATGTGTACAGCGCACATTCGGAGGAAATGCAGGCTGGTGCGGGGCGGGCCGTCACAGTATTGAAATGTTATCTTGACATGTTTAAATATGAGATGTTGAAATGTTTAAACATATGTTAAAATGATTAAAGTGACGAATATGACATGTTGGAATATTAATATGCTAAGATATTAATATGTTGGAAAATTTGTCAAAATATGTGTAACAATTACTGTTGTTTCAATTCCATGTTAACTTGTGTCATTTATGTACCTGGACCTCTAACGATAGAAATTGAGAAAATTACATGTTAAGATAGAAATATTACATGATTTGGTGATCACAAGTTATTGTTAAATTTGAACAATTATCTGATTAATAGAGTACATGATAGAATATAATTGATTATATGTGAGGAAGAACGTATGACATAAAATAGGCATAATATGATGACATGTAAATTATAAATTACAGCGAAAATTTGAAAGAATAGACATGCCTAGATTATATAGAATATTTACAGTAAATAAGAAATTGTAACCGCGCTTAGACACGAGGTTAGATTACACTTATGGTAGAAGTCTGCCCGGAACCGCCTAGCGTATCCAGCATCCACAAGTGGTAAATCTAATGTGAGGGGTCTAATTGCATAAATAAAACATGTAAAGGTGCTAAGACACGAGGTTAAGTCAACTTGTGGAAGAAGTCTGCCCGGAACCGCCCGACAAATCCAGCATCCACAAGTGTAGGCTTAATGTGAGAGGTCTAGTGCATAAACATGTATATATATAGCAGGATTGATAAATGACATTAATTGTAATTAATGGGAATGAATGGAATTGAATGAAAAATAATTACAACAGTAAAAGGGAAAGGAATGAACGGGGAATGATAATAACCTATTATAGATAAATTACATTAATGAGAATGTTGTATAATAGGTAGACTTGTCCTAGGGACAAGTGAAGATTATAACTTTGGTTATAATAAACTAGTATGGAAATGAGATAACTAGTGAAATGAGATAAGTGGTACTTAATTGTAAATTAAGTAATCAGTAAATGGGGAAAACTGAAACCGGTTGTTTGTAATAGTTAGAGATAAGGGGGAAATTTATGAAATGTAAGAAGTTGTACTTAACTATAAATTAAGTAATCTGTAAACTTGGAAGTCTGAAATCTGCTGATAAGAATAACATGTTTAGGCTTTTCCTAGGGACAAGAGGAAATTATAACATGGGTTATAATAAATGGAAAGGAGACTTATCAGTGAACCTTAGTTAAGAGAACTAAGTTAATACGTAAACAACGATAAGTTGTAGTGACAATGTAAGATGGAATTATGATTAAATAGGAAAGAGTGAGGCAAACTTATGAAATGAAATAAGTTATATTTAATCATAAATGATAAGTGACATGTTAGGCAGAAAACATGTAAATAGAGATATACTTAATTATGCATTAAGTAGAACATATTATTGTAAGCTTGAATCAAACAAGAATAAAAAGGGATTGTGGATTATAAACCTTGGATCACAATCCAGAGAATAAGATGTTATGGGGTTATTAATAAACTTAAATTGGGTTAAGTTATATGATTGAAATTAATAAGCGAGAGGGGCCCATTCCTTAGAGATATAAGGGGCTAGAAAGAACTTGGTAACCTGAATAAAAAGTTTAGATGATAACCAAGTTAAATGGAAACCCGACGAGGTAAGGCGAACGCATAAAAGAATGTTTAGACATAAGGTCTAATAGCATATTAAAGTGAGGCGCTTGGACCAGTCCGCACGTTTGAGGGTGAATAACCCAACGGGGTAGATCGTCGTGTTGTCATAAGGCATGAGGGGAGCACACGTTCATCTAATTATTCTTTCGGCTCCAAAGGACTGCAAGGAGAAGCACACGGCTTCCTGAGGTACGTAAGGTGCTCCTGATAGCCCTCTGTGTGGTGGTAGATGTTTAGGCTGTGCTCTCAGAGGTTGGGTCTGCGCCGAACTACTAGGTGGATGGGCCTTGACTACAGAAGTAGCTTTGCAGTCAGAATGTTGTGACGAGGTGACACTAGGGTGATTCGGCGGTCAACTCAATGGGGAGGCAGAGGGTCATGACCAACAAGGATAGTAGATCGTTGGGTACCCGTCATCGGCAGCCAATGGGATGTGAAAAAACTAGAGCTAAACCCAACAGACCATTCACCTTTCACTATCAAGGTACGGTGGTTAAGGGGAGACGCCAACTGGATGTTTAAATTGTTTGTTGTTAGGGGCATGTCGCTTTTCTCTTGTAGTCTTTGCTAGTTGAGGGAGGGGTCGAGGTCGGGCCATAGCTACCATGAAAAACATACCCTCGGAATATCTGTATTTTGAGGCTCTTAAAGGCGGACCTGTACAGATATGGAAAAGCTCCCGACCGAGTTCTGTGTTTTTTGTATCGCCCTGCCACGGAACTCGGTGCACATTTGAGGACGTGCGGTTAAGGCATCGAGCTATAATTGACGATACGTACATGGGAAAGTCTAGATACATGCATGTCTGCTCTACGTGGGGTATGGTAGACTTGAGGGCACTACTCAGGTATGGAATCTGATTTGATCGAAGATGGCAGTCCATACGCTTACATAGCATAGTAACTGATAGATATATGCAGAACGTAATATTGTTATATAGAGATTTGTACGTCAATCCGGCGTAGGATGAGGGACTGCATATATTTCGGTGGTATTACGGTGGAGACAGTGCGAGTGGGGTACTATGGGTGTACCTTAATATTGGGGGTAGCTACATATAAACTGTATTATGTTAATCCACCAGGAAGTAAATGGGTACGACGTGTGTGTAAGCCTCGAGTGTTGTTAACCCAAGTAACCTAATAAATAAGAAAATGTGATTGAACGGTATATGTAGGATTATCCAAAGTTTATAGTTTAAATCCAGTCACCAAAACTTGTGTTCTGACCCCACCTCATAACATACTTGCCGGTTAGATTTGTGGCAGGGACGTGATAGCTTTGGATACTGGTTAGGTAGTATTATTAATACGGTATGGTTATACTTTGATTATATTATATTTTGTCCATTCCACTGTGAGATATTTTCTGAGCTCTGACATATTTTATGTCTCTGTCTTTTCTGCAAGATACTAGAGCAAACCAACACGAGTTTCGATAGCTTAATTTTTTTTAAAAAAAAATCGATCTGTCGGAATTTGGGTTGTTACATCTGGTATCAGAGCCTAGGTTTAGGATTCTTGTATAAATAGCGAGTGAACGTATTTGTATTTTTAAATATATAAATATATTATATATATACCTAGATCCATAGAGGAACCCACTAAATAACAAGAGTATAATATGGTAAGAATTGGGATGACTGTTTTGTACACTAAAGGAACGGATATGGAAATAGAAAAGGAGAATCCCATATGTATAGTATTTTGGGTTAGTGGGTTTGACGGTAAAACCTTATAAATTGGAAAAGGTTAAAAAGAGTAGAATGGATTAGGAATATATATAGTTGAGAGAATTAACTTTGTGGGAGTGTCTAGGAAAGCCTAGAAAATTTGAAACCCGCTTTGAATCCAACCCCACTGTTAACTTTTAAGAACTTGAAATTGTAAGGTTTTGGGAAGATGGTTTATTGTGTTTTCAAGTTTTAATCTTAAAAGTTATAGTTTTAAATATGTTAGGTACACATATTGGGCTTTAAAGTAAAATGGGGTATATTTTATAAATAGTGATTTCTTGCGAAAATTTTGTTTAAAATAAAATTCTCCTAGTAAAAGGTGCATATTATAGAGTATGTATAGCTCGCTAGTTTTCTTGTTATATTGCATGAAAGGATTAAAAAGCAAAACTTAAAAAGTATTGTCTTTTGCTAAAATTCTCAATAAAGAAAGTTTTGAAATCTTTATTCCTTTGACAATCATTTTCGATAAATTGTTTAAAAGAGAAAATCTTGTTGGGTGGAAAAAATAAGTGTAGAAATTAAGAATAGAGTAGATGTTTGCACCTTGTAGTATGAACCAACCTTATAGGTAAGAACATGTTATAAACCCAATTGAGAAATGTTTGTCCTTATCTACTCCAGTTTTTGTGATTTGAAGAAAAAAGTGGTGATTTACATTTTTTATGACATGTTTTATGGTTTGGCATAAAGTAAAATTTGATGAGGAAAATAAAGTTTTGATACTTTTAACTTTTGAAAGAAAAGTGAAATGAAAAGGCCAAACCGTGTTTTGAAGAAGTATGGAGTAGGTAAGGATTAAAGCCTAGGGAAGACGGGAAAAGTTTTGAGGCTATGAAATAGATAGCAAGAATTATCTTGGAATAATGGTAAGTTCCCGTAGAATGCATAAGCATTGAAAAGCCTAGGGTGTTGCTTGATATAATTGTTGGTACACAGCTAGGACTAGTGGTGACTACTAGATAGCAAAGGGAAAGTAAGTGTTTAATTTTCATGTTAGGGATAAAATCCGTTATTAGATTTTTGTTGGGACCGTTTTGATATATTGTTCCTGTTGAGTAGTTAGGGTAACACCTAAACCTATCGTGGATCCCTTGGTTTGGACTTTTCTGTCTGAGGGGGGACATAGTCCCCAGATTCTTGGCCCTTAGTAGTAGCTGTGTAGGGTGTCTGTTTTCCTGTTTTAGTTGAAAGACTAGTTGGCTTATTTGAAATCCAAACTTAGATCAGATGATTAAATAAGCTAAGAAAAGATTAATGGCATAACTTAAAAGGAAACAACAAAAATTCAGTAAAGCAACAAACATGACAGTTAAAGAAAAATGGGAAAATTATTAGAAAAGATGGATAAGAATAAAAATTTCCAAGATAAAAGGAAAAAAGAAAATCAGTAACAAAGAAAGTTTTCTTATGTGGGATGTGCTTGGATAGGAAAAATAGGGAATCTTCATAAATAGTTACATAAAATCTAAGTACGATAAGAAAAATGGAAGAGGTGAAGTTTTCCGTTTTCCATCTTTTGTAAAATAAGAAATAAAATTTAGAAAATTAGATTTTTCTGAAATTCGAAAAATAAAGTTGGCTAGTAGGGTTTTGGATGCAACAATTGGATGAACTACGCTCTAACTCAGTAAGAGTGTGGGAAAATTTGGATGAAAATGCATTTATGATTTTCAAAATATTGCATTCATGTAGAACTGCCAGTATATTTAGGATGTGAGCATCATGTTTCAAAGGATTTTTGAAAAAAAATGCATACATATAGGAGGTACCGCTTAGGCATACATGTATTGCTATGTTGTATTTCACGTTGCACAAGTGCATAATGTTTGCAAAAATTGGATGCACACATGATGGATGTATATTATGCGAGGAGTTAATTGATTTTTACCCTTATCAAATTTCGAGGACGAAATTTCCTAAGGATGGGAGAATGTAACACCCCGCATTTTATAATAATAATTAAATAATGCATATATGTATATATATGCACAAACATAAACATTAAAAAAAAAAGAAAATTTTGAAGAGCTTCGATAATTTGGCCATAGGATTAGCATTATTGCGTTTATGGCGATTTTCTGGTCAATTTAGACCTATGGATTGTAGAAAACTGAGTTAAGATGAAAGAGATACCTTTCAATGAAGTATTATAGCAAAACATGAGAATAAGGTAAAAGAAGGAGAATAATGACTACCATTGTTTCTAAACTTATTAACAAAAGATATCATAGCTCAGTTGGTTAAGGCATTTGATTTGTAACATAGTGGTCGGGGGTTCGAACCTCGGCGATGACATAATTTTTATCTTTGTTTTAGAAAGGGCCAACTGAACATACAAATATATGTATGCATACAAATTCAAAATTTGAAAGGATAAGAACGTACGTATATGGGAATGAAGAAAATATATGTATATAAATATATACATGAGGACATATGTGTATATACATGAAGATATATATATATATACAAGAGATAAAATTCAAGATAAAGTTATAGTCAATGAAATATGGCAAGAATCAAATAACGGTGCAACACCGTTTGAATTTTGAAAACGAAACGAAAGTTGTGTGTATATATATGCGTAAAATGATCGTTCGAAGACTTGTATACATATAAGAATATTACATGTGAAAATAACTAGTTAAATAAATTACAGAAAAATTCAAACATTCAAAAAAAATTGAAAATCAAATTCTGCGCCAAAACTGCAGGTGAAACCAAAGGGGTTCGACACCTAGGTCAACACCCCGTCAGATCCAGCACAGATTTGGGCAGATTCGTTGACGTACCTGGACTATTTTCTTAACTAGGTTCGATGCTGACTCAGCGCTGCGTGTACGATAAGATCCTGGACACCTATAAATAGGCTAGCAGAGCCTACTATAAATCTCATATTTCTGAGACAACGCAGAAGCTCTGCAATTCTTCTTCCTCCTCAAATCTCTTTAGAAAATTAAGATTATTAGTTTAGGAAAAATTCTAAATCAAGTTCTAGAGGAAAAGAATTGATGTTAATAAAAAGGTGTTCAGAATGCGAAGTGAGGTAATTTTCTAGATCTGATCTATTCAATTTTCTTCCCCTTTCTTCCCTCTTTCTTTTGGTAAAAACTACGAATCCATGGTTGTTAGGCTCTGAATCCAATTAGGGGAGGACAATGGAATGTTAGATCTGGACCAGATCCAGGATTTGGAAAGCAAATAAGGTGAGTGGATTTAAGTTATATCATTTTTGATAATGATATATTATCCTTTAACATTCCCCATTATCGTATAATGTGAATTTGCTAGAATAATTAAAAGTATTGAAATGTTATCATGACATGTTTAAATATGATATGTTGGAATGTTTAAACATATGTTAAAAGGATTAAAGTGACGAATATGACATGTTGGAATATTAATATGCTAAGATATTAATATGTTGGAGAATTTGCCAAAATATGAGTAGCAATTACTATTGTTTCAATTCCATGTTAACTGGTCACATTTATGTACCTGGATCGCTAACGATAGAAATTGAGAAAATTACATGTTAAGGTAGAAAAATTACATGATTTGGTGATCACAAGTTATTGTTAAATTTGAACAATTATCTGATTAATAGAGTACATGATAGTATAGAATTGATTATATGTGAGGAAAAACATATGACATAAAATAGACATAATATGATGACATGTAAATTATAAATTACAGTGGAAATTTGAAAGAATAGACATGCCTAGATTATATAGAAGGTTTACAGTAAATAAGAAACTGTAACCACGCTTAGATACGAGGTTAGATTGCACTTGTGGTAGAAGTCTGCCCGGAACCACCCGACATATCCAGCATCCACAAGTGGTAAATCTAATGTGAGGGGTCTAAGTGCATAAATAAAACATGTAAAGATACTAACACAACACCAGAAAAGGCCTTTTATAACAGTTATTACTGTTACTAATGATCTTTGTAACAGTTATAACCGTTACAACAGCATACGTGACAAACTGTTGTCACAGATATTGTAACAGATAAAACCGTTATAAAGGGTCCATATTGTAACGGTTATTACCGTTATAAGATATGTGCTTTGTAATACTTAAAACCGTTAGGACTGAAAATTTTATAACATTTATAACTATTATAAACATTATTTTTATAACAGTAATAATTGTTACAAATATGAAATATGTAACAGTTATTACTGTTAGCATATAAAACTGACTATTTCATACAATAATTTACTAACAGTTATAACTGTTACAAACGTGAATATTATACCAACCCTACAATAGATAATTTTATACAGCATACACCAATAATAATATACAACATATAATATAACAATAACTTAAAGCAAATACAACATATCACAATTTATATCCTTAAGCAAATTCCATTTCGACCAACATCACAATTTAACATACAATCATAATACCATTCATCGTCCATAACAAATACCAAAATAACATCTAAGTATCATAATTTTGCATACAACCATTACAAAAAACGCAAACGATTAACAGACCAAATTACAAATCCACCATCGACAAGATCAGATAGTGTATACATACCACTTTGGGGTGCATCAAAAATTAACGCATCCGGATCCAGAACTTCCTCCACCCAAATGGCTTTCTCTCCTTCTAGTACAGTTCTATGATGACAAACTTTTTGCACTCCTACATATCCCTTCGCTACCTCCTTTAATGTTGACGACAATAACACTACCGACTATTTATCTCTCTTGGATGATCCAATGGCATCAATAGAAGTAGCATGTAGATTGTTATTACCTCCATCGGAAGCAACTTCTTCGCGTGGTGTCGTATTCCCTCCTTGTTGATTGATAAGAAGCTTCATAGATTGTTGCAAGTACGTCAATGCTGAGTTCATTGATTTGATGTCTTCATGCATTTGATTTTTGTTGTTCTCCAATTTAGCTAACTGTTGCTTAGTTGCATTCTCTTTTGCCGCGGAAATTGCTTGTGAAGCTTGTGTTATTTTTACTTGCTTTACATTGCATGTAGAGCTGATAGCACGACAATAACTTCTTCTTTTATCATCTCCAAAAACTTCAGCAATGGGATCTTTATCAGAATTATCTAGACTTAGAGCATCATCGCCACCTTCTATTCTTTGTCTTGCTTCCGCTGCTTCAACCAAAGCATGTTCAACAAATACAATGATATGAGCTATGCCTGACTAAAAAACAAAGAAAGTTTAACTGAAGATGCTTGATTAAAACAAACAAAGAACTACCTGACATTCTGTCAACCAAAGAAAGTTTGGCATTCATTTTACTCGGCTCAAATTTACTGAGCCTGGCTCAGTGTAAACTGAGCCTATGGCTCAGTAAACCTGAGCCGAGTGGCTCAGTTCACTGAGCCTTGTAGGCTCAGTGTAACTGAGCCTATGGCTCAGTAGACCTGAGCCGAGTGGCTCGGTTTACTAAGCCTACAGGCTCAGTGTAACTAAGCCTATGGCTCAGTAAACCTGAGCCGAGTGGCTCAGGTTTACTGAGCCTACAAGGCTCAGTGTAACTGAGCCACTTGGCTCAAGTTTACTGAGCCTATGGCTCAGTAAACCTGATCCGAGTGGCTCAGGTTTACCGAGCCTACAAGGCTCAGTGTAACTGTACCTAAAAGTCAGAACAAGAAACACTATTTTTTACATATGCACACTATTTTTTACTCTTATAGTCATCAAGGTAGTAAATCTCAAAAAAGGAAATTGAATTGGTAAGCCTCGATATGTAGCAAAAAGCATTAATTTGTAGTTATTGACTGATAGCATTTATGCCTATTTCTGATACTACAGTTCCACATTGACTTCACATGTATTTACCACTGGCTGCAAACATGTAAAAGTATGTAGAAACTTGTAAAAGTACAGATTTTTATTACCAGAGTAGCAGGCTATTGATTTAATGGTGTGTGTGTACTATTGCTGCAAATTAGAAATCTTGGTGATAGTCATTGCTTTTTCTCAGTTCATTATATAATAGTTTATAGGTCTAAAGTTCAATTGAGCTTCTACACTAATTACATTGTGGAAATTCTATCAATCATGTCTCCTCTGCTATCCTTAAATGTAAACATAGTTTGATTTAGAAAATTATTAAAGCATAATAAAGGTAAGACAATATAGTAGGTAGAAGTTAATGAAAAAAGGTATGTAAAATATGCAAATTTTGGACTTAACTTGCAAATTATAGTGCCTAATTGTTTTAGTTCTGACAGTCATCTTACTAATGTCATTGATGATACTATAATAGTATGGATCCAAAATAATGTTAGATGTCATTATTATTTTCTCAAATATTGGACACATCTATCTCATCGACGTCCCATTTCAACCAAGCATGCATCATCCCTATCAAAAGGTATCATATCGACATTTGTATCAAAAACCCGATAATTTCCTATAAATTCCATCTTAGCAATATTCCAACATCGCATTAAAAATTATGTCATATGTGTTGTTTTTTCACATAATCTCCTTAGTCGAACACAATAAATGATCTGCTTTAAAACATTTAGCCCATGAAAATGTACCATCTATTTTCCTTATGTTCATCAATGTCAAGGCATGTTTAAGTATAAGCCAGTAAAGTTATTAGATGTTCAAGCAAATGAAACCTTACTTGTAAGCTCGACCAATTATTAGTTAAAATGAGATCCCACATAATAAGTGTTAAACCAGATCCCACATAAGCGGGATAAGTGAAAAACATCAAGGTGGCGCAATATATTCATTAAACTTACAGTTGAAACTATGATCACTTTTGAAAAAAAAATCGTTTTAGAAACATATCGCAAAATATATACGTAAAAAGCTCACTTCAACCTTTGATCATCAATCAAAAGAATTCAGTAGGTCCTAATCTAAAGTTATGTGATGTTACCAGAAATAATGGAAGTTGCAACTCAACTGAAAAAATCGCCACCAATATCTTGGAAATTAAAGGCTAGGGTTCCAAAAAAATTAAAACTGTATGCATAACTTATACAACCAAAGGACCCACAAAGTGCTAAGCAAACTTTATTATGCCTATTAGCAGTACGCACATACATATAGACAGTCGTCAGTATGTATTTTAGCCTAATATTATTAGAAGAAATAATTAAATATGTAGATGTTGGTTCATTGGACTGTAAAGGAAATGGAATTAAATTTGAGACTATTCGCATATGCAGTACATGCAGACTAGTGCAGTACATATAATAGGATAATATGGTAAAATATTAATTTTAAAAATACAATAAAGCAATAATCCACTTAAGTGTAAAAAACTTTTAAGTTTTATCTGAAAGTACGTGAATCAGTTGTAAGATTGCATATAGATTAGAGATGCTATAAAAGCCGAGGAATAATAGTTGATACCCTAATGGCTCGTTAAACAAATGAATAAACTGGATTTTTTTTCATGTGTTATTCGTAAATTTCCAATAGTTGTAAGATCGATTAGAAGTAGCTAAACCTATGTATCAAAAGATCTACTTGGTCACATAAAGGTAGTGAAAAGCATGTGAAAATTTAAAAAATATTTTTTTTTCATTTAACATATCGAACCTTCTAAAAATTCACAAAAACAGATCAAAGTGCGCTCCAATGGTTGTTTGATTTGACGGGAAAAAATATCGTCCGTACATGGATAAATAGTAATGAAAATAAGGTAATGGTAATGAGTGCAAAAAGATTCTACCCTGGACTCTTAGTATTAACCAAATATTAAAAAAAACATATTAGCGAAACTTGATACCTACAGCTAAAGACATGAAGCAAACAACTATAAACAATCTTATAGACAAATGTATTGCATGACATTAGGTTATTTAAAGATTAAGGAACTGTAAAAAGTATGTGCAGAGAAATGGAAATAAACCTTGAAATGAGCCTGACTGGAAACTCCTCCTTCATTATTTACATTGACTCGTTTATTTTTGATTTGGAAGCTCCATTTTTCATACCATTTTATTAATAATGAATTAAACAAGGCTCGGATTACTTACATATTTTTCAGTGGCATAAGAAAGCACTTCCCTGGTTTTTTTGCTTGTATGTGCTATTTTCCAAACAAGAGATCGCATAGGCTTACTTTCCGGATTTTCATTTTTCCAATGAAGCATACAAACAAATAAATATAATATAATTTATCATAAAATTTATTTAAGATATCTGAACTACATACCAATTCATCATAGAGTGTACGGTACGATTTTCTGCCCAATGTATGATTTATAGTAACCTTTGCTTTGTTTGCAGTATTCTGCTTACATTGTTTTCTCTTTCTATCACCATACTCCATGTCAACAAAACTCTCCCATTGAACTTTATCAGTATCATCAAGACGATTTTCCATTGCAATACGTCCAGGTATAAGCTTATCATCCTTCTTAAGGTATTTGTTACGTAGTTTCGATTTTGCACTTCTGAATTTTTGTGAGAACCCTTTTTCTAATATAGGTCTTGCTTTATCGGGATCTATATCCATATCAAACTCTTTCTGTAGAATCAAAAGAAAAAACAACCAATGCCTGATTAGAACAAACAAAACAAACCCTATAAGTCAATAACTTGTGTTATTCAAGGCTGCATGCATATCAATTATACAATTGCATTTTATAATTTCTACTCTACCTTCCACAAGCATATCAAATGTGTTGACTATATTCCATTGTGTAGGACACACTTATAGTCCAATTTAAGTCAACTGTCTCCTTACATATCTAACTTTTAAACAAGAACCAGGATCACAATAGTTGGCAATAAAACTGAATCAACCAATAGAAATTCTTCTATTATGCAAAAAAAAAGTAACACCATAACTGTTTATGATTTATTAAATTTAAATGAGAAGTAAGATACCAGTATTGCTTTCCATAAAGCATCTTTATAAAAGATATCTACATTCCCCCAATCATCATAACTGATCGGAATGTATGCACGGATCAAAACACCACATCGGGAACTCCACTTCTTTCCATCTTTCCCTTTAGCACCATCCATTTCAACATTTATAAAGTACTTTTTATTTGGAGGAGGCGGAGGGACATCTTCTGCGTCTTCTGTTTGTCTCGATGAACTACCTAACATTCTGTTAATTTTATTGCATTAGCACGATTACAATTTTTTGACTTGCAAATAAAAGAAAGAAATGCAAAAAGACGGTGTAGCTTACATTTCTGAAAGATAAGTAGAAATGGTGGATGCCCCTTCAACCAAAAATAAAAATAGAAACTCATGAAAAAATTCAGCACATTCGTTTTGAAGCACAAAATAAAAATAGAAACTCATGTTCCAAAAAAACAATTAACAAAGTAGAGGCAAAACACAAAAACACTCTTGCAAGCATAACCCGATAACATAAAAAAATTAACTGAAGATACTTACATAAGATGATATATCCACAACCAATCAATTGATAGATAACATTTACGAATGTTCAAAACAAGAAAAGGTAGCAAAATGAATAAAGCAACGTCAACAACTTCAACCAATTTGTCTATTTGGATTCAATACAATTTAACAATGTTGTTAAGTTGGGTTGCTCTTTTAAAACGGATTGAAAGTTCGTTGGCATCTCATAATCATCCACGTTATCCGTCATGTGTTTAGTAGAGCGTCGTACAATGGACCAATCAGAATTCTTCTGTGTGTTCTTGTTGGAAATGTTTTACAAACATTATGTGAATTATTAAAAATGATTGAATAAGTGTATGAATGGCTCCTATGTTTGAGTAGTCCCACATCATGGGATTATAGGGAAGAGGCAAGGATTTATACTTGTTTCTAAGAAGTCATGTTGGGGCCTTGGGCTCCCAATACATGCATTGTTGTGAGGAGGGAGACCATGCATCATGACCACCACACACGCGCGCGCGACCGACCGACTCGACTCGACCCGACCCGGCCCGGTTCGGTTCGGTTCGGTTCGGGCTCGGGCTTGGGCTTGGGCTTTGTGGTGTAGGCACTTGTATTTTTGGACCATAAAACTTAGTTGTTTTCGAACCGTTTTTTTTTATGGAAAAATTATTTTGCGCACCAATATTTATTCTGCAACGGAAAAGTTTTGCAACGGTAAAATAATTAATCCCCCCCGAAATTTTAGCAGATCCGATATTTTCTCCCAAAACCTAATTCTCGTTCTATATATACTATTTTATCTGAGACGAGAAAAACACCGAATTTTATATTCTCTTCTTCTCAGCCGCCATTAAAACTTCTAAGAAATTTCAAGCAGTATTTTTCCCGAAAGTTCAAATCTGCACTGATTTGTTTGTGCAAGCAAATCAGTTACTATTTTAGAGGTTGTTTTATCCTAGAGGCGGCGGCGAAGGAACGAATTGGTTTGCACCTCTGACCAAATCACCGAATCGTCTTCAAGAAAGCGACCTAGTCCGCGACTCAGCCATTGTTTTCCAACAATTTGAAGACGAACTGAAACAATGGCCTCGAACTCAACCATGGACGATTCTGCTCCTCCCTCTGCTTTTCACGGCCCTCTGGTGACTGCTGCTCCTTTCAAGTTCGAAGGTTTGCATTCCAAGCGCTGGCGTCAGAAGATGGAGTTCTTCCTCACGATCAGGAAGGTGGTGGCTGCTCTGACTGCTGAAAAACCGCAGCTACCAGACAAGCCTGACGAGACTGATGCAGCAAAGATGGCATCATGGACTGAACAGTCAAAGCAACTGCAGACCTGGACTGAACAGGATTACTTATGCAAGAATTTTATGCTGAATGGACTGAGCGATGATCTGTATGATTATTATAACTCAGATGAAAAGACGGCAAAGGAGATCTGGGAAGCACTAAAGAAGAAATATGACATAGAGGAGGCAGGGGCAAAGAAATACGCTGTAAGTCGCTACCTAAAGTATCAGATGACTGATGATAGATCGGTAGAGATGCAGTCTCATGAGCTTCAGAAAATAGCTCATGAGATCATCTCCGAAGGTATGGTCTTGGACGAACAATTTCAAATTGCTGTTATCATTGACAAATTATCCCCTAGCTGGAAAGATTTTAAGAACACTTTGCGACATAAGACTAAGGAATTTTCCTTAGAGAGCTTGATTACACGCCTCCGTATTGAGGAGGAAGCACGCAAGCAAGACCAGAAAGAAGAGGTGCTGATTGTCAATAACAACATCACTAAGAAGACCACTCCCGCTGTTCTGAAACCAAATCAGAAATCATTTAAGAATCAGAACAGGCGCAACAAACAGAATGGGAATCCGCAAGGAAACCCAAAAGGACAGCAGAAACCAGCCCAAAAGAATGACTCTGGACAGTTGTTTCTATGTTACAACTGTGGAAAACCAGGTCATATGGCACGAAAGTGTCGGAACAGGCCAAGCTCTGCACCGCAGGCTAACCTGACTGAGGAGCCTCTTACGGCTATGGTTACTGAGATTCACCTTGTTGGTGGATCAGAGGGCTGGTGGGTAGATACTGGTGCTTCACGCCATGTCTGCTATGATCGTGCCTTGTTCTCTACATACACGGCTGCTGAAAATCAGAAAGTGCTGTTGGGAGACTCTCACACCACTACAGTTGCGGGGATTGGAAACGTGGAACTCAAGTTCACCTCTGGAAAAACTGTAATTCTGAAAGATGTTATGCACACTCCAGAGATAAGAAAGAATCTGGTCTCTGGCTTCCTCCTTAATAAGGCTGGTTTCACTCAAGTTATTGGGGCTGATTTGTACACTCTTACTTATAAGGGAAATTTTGTGGGAAAGGGTTATGCTTGTGAGGGTATGTTTAAACTGAATGTTGAATCTAATAAAGTGACTACTTCTGCTTACATGTTGTGTGATTTTAATATCTGGCATTCTAGATTATGTCATGTTAATAATCGAATTATTCGTAATATGAGCACCCTAGATATGATACCTAAAATGACAGAATCTGAATCTGATAAATGTGAATTCTGTACACAAGCTAAAATCACAAAGAAACCTCACAAATCTGTTGATAGAGTTTCTGAACCATTAGACTTGATTCATTCTGACATATGTGAACTTGATGGCACTTTAACTAGACAGGGACATCGTTATTTTATCACTTTTATTGATGACTGCTCTGATTTCACATATGTATATCTTATGAAAAATAAAAGTGATGCTTTTGACATGTTTAAAACATTCAAAACTGAGATTGAGAATCAAGCAAATAGAAAAATTAAGAGACTTCGTAGTGATAGAGGAACAGAATATGAATCTAATTCTATTCTGGATTTCTATAAACAACATGGTATAGTACATGAGAGAACTGCACCCTACTCACCTGAAATGAACGGTAAAGCAGAAAGGAAAAATAGGACCTTTACCGAGCTAGTAGTTGCCATATTATTAAATTCTGGTGCAGCAAAACATTGGTGGGGGGATATTTTATTGACTGTATGCTACGTTCTGAATAGAATCCCTAAATCTAAGAATAAAATTTCACCTTATGAAATTTTAAAGAATCATAAACCCAATGTCTCATACTTTAGAACTTGGGGTTGTTTAGCATATGTTCGCATTCCAGACCCTAAGAGAATAAAATTGGCAAGTAGAGCATATGAATGTGCATTTATAGGCTATGCTATTAACAGCAAAGCATATAGATTTTATGACCTTAATGCACATAATATAATTGAATCAAATGATGTCGACTTTTATGAAACTAAATTTCCTTTCAAATTAAGGAATAGTGGGGGCACTTCAAATATGCCTATTAGAACAGAACTTAATGAAAATTCTGAAGCTGAACCTAGAAGAAGTAAAAGAGCAAGAACCATAAAAGACTTTGGTTCAGATTTTTGTGCTTTTACTATTGAGGAGGATCCTATAAACCTCCAAGAAGCCTTATCTTCTTTAGATGCCGATTTCTGGCAAGAGGCTATAAACGATGAGATGGATTCTTTAGAATCCAATAAGACTTGGCACTTGGTAGATTTACCCCCTGGTTGTAAGTCTATAGGCTGTAAATGGGTACTTAAAAGGAAATTAAAACCTGATGGCACTATAGATAAATATAAAGCACGACTAGTAGCTAAAGGTTTTAAACAAAAGGAAAATATAGACTTCTTTGACACTTTTTCACCTGTAACTAGAATAACATCCATTCGGGTATTAATCTCACTTGCTTCCATTCATAATTTACTTATACACCAAATGGATGTTAAAACTGCTTTTTTGAACGGTGAATTAGACGAAGAAATTTATATGGACCAGCCTGAAGGATTTGTAGTACATGGTCAAGAACATAAAGTATGTAAATTCGATAAATCATTATATGGTTTAAAACAAGCACCTAAACAATGGCATGAAAAATTTGATAACTTAATCATTTCAAATGGTTTTAAAGTTAATGAAAGTGACAAATGCATTTATTACAAATCTGAGAATGACATTTGCACTATTATATGCCTTTATGTAGATGACCTACTCATTTTTGGGTCAAATATTCATGCCATAAACTCAGTCAAATCCTTATTAAGTGTCAATTTTGATATGAAAGATCTAGGTGAAGCGAGTGTAATCCTTGGTATTAAGATTACTAGGTCAGAAAAGGGAATTTCTTTGGACCAATCTCATTACATTGAGAAGATACTAAAGAAATATAATTACTTTGACTGTAAACCTGCAAGTACGCCATATGATCACAGTATAAAGTTATTTAAGAACACTGGTGAAGGTGTAAGACAGTCTGATTATGCGAGCATCATTGGCAGCCTTCGGTATGCCACTGATTGTACTAGACCCGACATTGCCTATGTCGTGGGATTATTGTGCAGGTTTACCAGTAGACCTAGTATAGAGCACTGGCAAGCTATTGAAAGGGTAATGAGATACCTTAAACGAACCATGAACCTTGGATTACATTATGAAAGGTTTCCAGCTGTACTTGAAGGATATTCTGATGCAGACTGGAATACCTTATCTGATGATTCTAAAGCGACCAGTGGCTACATATTTAGCATCGCTGGAGGAGCTGTTTCTTGGAAATCCAAGAAACAGACTATTTTGGCTCAGTCTACTATGGAGTCTGAGATGATAGCACTAGCTACAGCTAGTGAAGAGGCAGAATATTTGAGAAATCTGCTAGCTGAGATTCCCTTATGGGAAAAACCGATACCAGCAGTGTTGATACACTGCGATAGTACCGCGGCTATTGCAAAAGTTCAGAACCGTTACTATAACGGTAAGAGACGACAAATACGTCGTAAGCACAGCACTGTTAGAGAACTACTTTCCACAGGTACCGTTAGAGTGGATTACGTACATAGTGAGGAAAATTTGGCAGATCCTTTGACGAAAGGACTGTCCAGAGAGAAAGTCCATAACTCTTCTAAAAGAATGGGACTATTGCCCTTAGATTGTTGAGTCACGCACAATGGTAACCCGACCTAAATGACTGGAGATCCCAAGAACTAGGTTCAATGGGTAATAACAAGTTGTGTAGTGATATGAGTTGAACATGCTATTTAATAAACCAAGAAGCATGTATTCCTGAAGTGATTAGAGGATGAGTTAATAGAAACTCTTAATGAGATCTATACTCTATTTGGAGTGGAGTACCTACCTTCAGGAGTGCTCTTGATAGACTCACCTTTGTGAATGTGGAAATGTGGCCGTTTCCTATGGAGTTTGGGCAAAACTTCTAGAGCATTCACTAAACTGGGATAGACGTGCAGGGCCATAAAAGCACGGGCTTATCTGATTGCACTATAGAAAAGGTTGTGTGTGGTTTGATGTCAGGAATAGAGTTCAAGACTATGTGTCACTCTAGTAAAAACTGAATCTTACTCACTATGCAAAGGTTCAAGTCCTTGGACACCTTTGTTTATGCACAGTCTTATGTTTTTTAAGAAACTGCTCGAAAATATTTTTAAAAATTCAAGTGGGGGATTGTTGGAAATGTTTTACAAACATTATGTGAATTATTAAAAATGATTGAATAAGTGTATGAATGGCTCCTATGTTTGAGTAGTCCCACATCATGGGATTATAGGGAAGAGGCAAGGATTTATACTTGTTTCTAAGAAGTCATGTTGGGGCCTTGGGCTCCCAATACATGCATTGTTGTGAGGAGGGAGACCATGCATCATGACCACCACACACGCGCGCGCGACCGACCGACTCGACTCGACCCGACCCGGCCCGGTTCGGTTCGGTTCGGGCTCGGGCTCGGGCTTGGGCTTTGTGGTGTAGGCACTTATATTTTTGGACCATAAAACTTAGTTGTTTTCGAACCGTTTTTTTTTTATGGAAAAATTATTTTGCGCACCAATTTTTATTCTGCAACGGAAAAGTTTTGCAACGGTAAAATAATTAATCCCCCCCGAAATTTTAGCAGATCCGATATTTTCTCCCAAAACCTAATTCTCGTTCTATATATACTATTTTATCTGAGACGAGAAAAACACCGAATTTTATATTCTCTTCTTCTCAGCCGCCATTAAAACTTCTAAGAAATTTCGAGCAGTATTTTTCCCGAAAGTGCAAATCTGCACTGATTTGTTTCTGCAAGCAAATCAGTAACTATTTTAGAGGCTGTTTTATCCTAGAGGCGGCGGCGAAGGAACGAATTGGTTTGCACCTCTGACCAAATCGCCGAATCGTCTTCAAGAAAGCGACCTAGTCCGCGACTCAGCCATTGTTTTCCAACAGTTCTTTATGTAAAAAAACTTGGCTAGCTTTCGATGCAAGTATGACAGGCTCATCATACTCTCCATCATTGCTTTTGAGCCTTTTAAAATTCACCATCAGTAATTTGGAGTCAGGACAAACCTTATAACCATGTCTTTTATCAGCAATATTGACCTATTTGCAATAGAACACAACATGTTGAAATTCATAATAATCAACTTCAATGATCTCCTGGATAATACCATACCAAGTAGTGATCATCCGTAGGATTTAAATCTTTCGCACTTGCAACAAATGTTGTAATTGCATCCATACAAACGCCACTATCTTGTGTTGAAAGAGTGTCGTCGTAGTGCCGAGGAGAGAATAGATAACCATTGATTCTATATTTAAGGTGAGTTTTGGCTTCCCATGCTGGTCCACTAACATAATACCATAATAGGAAGTCCATGCGTTTTTCTTCCATTAACTGAAAAAAAAGTAAAATATGTTCAAAAATGTTATTTATTATCAAAGTTCATTGTAATCCAACAAACCTTTTTATGCAACCAGTCAATAAATTCAGACTGAATTACTACTTCTGCCTTTGATTGGAGCCGCTTTTTACCATGTTGAGTCTCTTCTAATAATAATCGATATTCGCTACAAACAAAAATAAAAAAATAAAGTAAATTTTGGACTAGTGTTTATAAATTTTATTGTGTAAAAAAGACAAACCTATAATAATCATCTCGATCTGGAATGTCTATTCTGAAAAGTATCCATCTTCGAATTTGTACCCATTGTACACCGGATAATTTTATTGTTTTACCCTCAATAATGGAACGCTCATAAGTATCACCACAGTTCTCATCTAAAAACGGTGCTTTTTTAGAGCTATGATTACCATCACGCGGATTTGGCATATATTCCATTGCATATCTAACGGACTCTGAAACAAGATACGCTTCAGAAATTGATCCCTCGACAAATCTTTTATTGCTTGGTATGTTCTTACACTCCATCATAGCTCTAAAAAACAACATTTAATGTAACTAATAAAACATAAATCAGTTAACAATCATGTAAATGAAATGTCTACCTTTCAAATGGATACATCCATGTATAATTAACCGGTCCACATAATAATGCTTGATCAGCTAAATGCACCATGAGATGTATGCTGATGTCAAAGAAATAAGGAGGAAAACAATGAGCCAGCACACATAATGCCTCGGCAATCATATCTTTGGAAGCTTGGACATGCTCTCGATTTAAAACCTTCGAACAAATAATATTGAAGTACAAGCATACTTGTAATATTGCACGTCTTAAATTACGGTTCTTTGGATACACATATTGAACCATCACAGGTAGAAAATATTGAATTAATACATGATAGTCATATGACTTTCTAATATTCAAACTAGGTGGCTATGTATTTACCAAGTTGCTAAATTTAGTCCGGAAGCATGATGGAAGTTTTGCATCCTTAAGAACTTGACAACACTGCGTCTTGTGATTTTTGTCGAATGCAAATTTAGAAGATTGTTTGTATTTATCAAACAATATGTTAATAAAATGCTCTGCTACATTCTTTTCGGTATGCATCACATCCATAGTATGTCGCACCTTATGACCACTCCAATACTCTAAGGAAAAAAGAATAGACTTCTTGTACCATGCTGGTATTTCACTGTCTTCGTTCTCATTTTCAAAATATTCATCATCACGATCGGTCTCATTTAGCACGCGTTTTTGGGTTTTCGTTAATTTACCTGGTACATATCTTATATGAGCAAGCTTTTGCAACAGTGTCGATCCTATCAATTGTGTTGGAGGTTTCTTATCCTCTGTATCTTTATACCATCCATGTTTGAGTGCTCTATATGGATGATCACTCTTCAAAAACCTTCTGTACTTCATATAAACAATCTTATTGCCGATGTGCTCTGATTCTGTTTCTGTTGCACAAACAGGACATGCTTTGTAACCATGTGTTACACAACCAGATAAATTTCCCAATGCAGGTAGATCATGAATTCCCCATAGTAGCATTGCTCTCAAAGTGCTCTCTTGTTCATGTCATGTGCAAGCACTCCTATCCAAAGTTGTTTTAACTCATCCACAAGAGGTTCCAAATAGACATCGATATCTTGACTTGGTGCCGTTGGTCCAGGAATTAACAAACACAACATTTGAAATTCTGGTTTAATACACAACGAAGGGGGTAAGTTATAAGGAACCATATACACAGGCCAACAACTATAGCTACCTGATAGGTTTGTACTAGGATTGAACCCGTCAGTAGCAATGCCAAGCCAAACATTTCGTCCATTTCTAGCAAACTCGGGCCATTTGTTTTTAAGTGATCTCCATTCAGCCGAGTCAATGGGATGACGCATCGAATTCCAAGAAGGTTTTGCTTCACTATGCCACAACATTTTTCGAGCTATCCATGGCACGGTGTACAGCCTTGTTAATCTCGGAATAAGTGGAAAGTGTTTTAATACTTTTCGTGGTTGTTTTGTGATTTTTTCCACTTCTCCTTGTTTTTTCGTTTTAAATCTCGAAATATGGCATCGAGGACATTCCACTGCATCTTTATAATCCTTCCAAAATAATATGCAATCATTTTCACAAGCGTGTATACATTCTGCTTTCATTCCCAAATCTTTTAACATTTGTTTCATTGTGGAGTACTTCTCAGGTATTGTATTCTCCTTTGGAAGCCACCGTTTCAATCGCTTCAACAACTCGGTCATACTGTTTCCTGACCAATTAAAGTCTTTTTTCAAATTATGAAGCTCTACAATGACACTTAATGTTGTAATACCATCTTCGCAAGAGGGGTATAATTTTTCGCTTGCTTTTCCCTTGTAATCATGATACTTTTTTCACTGACTACCACCATGCATTCCTTCTACGCTATCATATACTCCATATGCATCATCAATAAAGTTTCCAAGAGTATCTTCTATGAGGTTTTCCTCTCGAGATTGATTGGAGTTGTAAGCATCATATGTAATATTTGGTGTATTAGTGACCCTAACGTCAACGTTGCTTCTCTCCCCATGAAGAAACCACTCATCGTATGTTGGATCCATACCATTAATGATTAAGTGCTTCTCAACCATTTCAAAAGACAACTTCTTCGAATTTCTACACTTCATACAAGGGCAGCTACACATTTCAAAGTCGAGTGGTGAATGACACTTCACAAAGTCCATAAGATATCGAACTCCTTGTATATATTCATTGGTATTCCTATGTCGAATTCTAATCCACTCTCTTGAAGTAGGATTCGACATTAGCAAGAACTTTACTCGTGCCTGTTATATTTTTGTAAATGAAAAAAATAATGCAATTAGATAGATAACATATTCATGTTACAAAATAATAAATAAAATGAAGACGATAAATTAAAAAACTTTTAATTTATAGCAACATTCGAAACTGATATGCAACCACATTACATTTCAAAGCAACATTAATGCATTACAGTATAAAACGACCAGTTTCTTCCTACATATAACTGTCTAACCCTTATACCTTTTAGTATTTTTATTTGCTATTATGGAGTATGTTCCTCAACACCTAGTGGCTTAGCCAATTTAAATCCACTTATAGCTGCTCAGAACATTCATTTTTATATAAACATTATGTATAAGTGGTACGACCACTATAAAACCGCTTGGTTATGCCAAAAAGATAACTAGTTAATTTTAAAGCTTCATTAGTATAATGATTAACTAATTCTTAAACATTTTTAATAAACAAATTAATAACTTTATAGCATCATTAATAAATTTATAAATAAACTTCTAATATCATTAATAAATAAACTTAAACACTTTTGAAAACAAAACACGCAAATGCAAAACCTCAAGCACATTACACAACACAGAATATGCTAACACACAAAAAGGATAATGTCCATGACACAAAAACGATAATTTTGCATGTAACTGCAGTCTAGCAAACAAAATTCATTTTTATTTAGAACTATAGTTCACTACCTAATCCATTTGATACTATTTTCAAATACTAATTATGTCACATGATTATTTTTGGTTATTTAATGCTGTAAAGTGTTCTCACTCCAAGATGTCAATTTTGCAACAAGTAAAACATTGATTACACCAGGATCTAATAAATTTTGCAGGTTGGTTGTGAATGCTAATTAATCATATCCGCAAATTGGTCCACAATTCAATTCTACAAATGATAGAAATAGTTAAAATAAACTGGATTTGTTAAAAAAACTGCACTGATTTAAAAACTGCACTGATTTAAAAAAACTGCACTAATTTTTGGTCCATAATTCAAGTCTACAAATGATAGAAATACTTAAAAAACTGCACTGGTTTTTTTTTAAAAAAAAAAATACTGCAATTGTTAAAAAATACTGCATTTGTTCCAAAAAAACAGCATATGTTTCTTGTATTTGAATTTTTGTTTGTCTTTTATTTTACTTCTATTCAAGTAAATTATTGCTCATAAAATGATTGAACTCTTACATTTTTGTTTGTCTTTTATTCATACACATGAACTTCCACTCACGTGCGTCTTCCATACACCTACACAGGCTCTTGCAACTCAGTCCATCGCATGTCTTCTATGCATTCATACATCTTTCCATATTTCATGCGCATTCACTTTCCTCCTTGTACATAACGCATTCAACCCCTTCAAGGCCACTAGCTCCATTCACAAATTTCTCACCTATGTAGTAAGCCACACTACACATATGTTGCTCATGTATACTATAATTTAACCCTATTTCTAGTACCGTTTCCTTGCTGCCAACATTTTGTTCTCCCATTTTTTCTTTTTTCTTTTTTTAGACCTGGGCTCACCATTTATTTTTATTATCTCGGCCCATTCCCAATACCAAAAACCCATGACCCCAAGTATTATTACTCCATCTCCTGTAGCCTCATATTCCCCAACTATTATATATTATATCCCACACCCAATATTTCGTAATTTCACCATTCCCAAAGCCTTTATCACCATTATGCTTCTCACCTTGATCTACATCACCCCGTCCCCGAAATGAAGAGATCGCACGCATCCCTCCCCCTTTCGTTCCTCCAACCTGCTCACGCAATATACAGTAGTTGTGACAATTTTTTTTTATAGATCTGGGCTTCACATATTTAATTCGGCCCACAAAATCTTGCATCCGTTACGAACAGTGCATCTTCCCCAAAAATAAAACTATCTGCCTGCTCCTTATATTATTTACAGTGGCCATTTCTTCACCTCATTTTCCTTTTGCATGCGAGTTTCCCGCATGCGCATGCCTCCCCTCATTCCATTCTGCTATGCACAAGCCACGCACATCATTTCCTAACAAACCCTGCTCGCTCACACCAATAATAATAATTGTATTCGACTTACGATTTCCATATGTAGATGAATTAATTCATTGCTTTCTATGTGACATGTTTCCATATTTTTGTAGGAACCCTTTGTCATTATTCCAGAAGAAACAATTCGTGAAGCTCTTAAAGTAGTAGCTGGTATTGAATCACTAAACTAGCTACTATCGATATTTATATTTAGTGCTTCCTAATGGGAAGAAGTCAACTAATGTTTGTACATGTTCAACTTATTAAAATTTGTGATCTTCTTTTCATACAGATGTTCAAAACCATCCAGTTCTTATTCATTGTAAAAGAGGAAAGGTAAACTTCTTGAACACAAACATACATACATATATATATATGTATATGCATGCATAATGTATAATGATTATGCATATATGCTAGTTTTATCAATGATTGATTCTATGGGGAAAATAAGGATACGTTATCTGTATTTTTCTACAACATACCTCATCATACATACATGAAATAATGAATGGTTGGATGCAGTATAAAGATAACAGAAATGTGCACTCCAAAATGGATGCAATGTTGACAAAGAGCTGACTCCAAATATGTAAAATTTCAGCATAGAACAGGTTGCCTTGTGGGATGTTTAAGAAATCCAAAACCATTTTTTTTAATTAGATCATTGCAGACCCATTGTTGTAAAGAAGGGGGCCACTTTTGTAACAATTGAATCCATGGTTTTCGGAGTGAAATTAAAGCTTTGGTCTGACCATTTCCAAAATAATTTTACATTGGACTACAGCTTGTTATATAGATGGGTTTCTTATTCATGCAATTGCACTGACATGGAAAAGTTCAACTGAAAGCCATTTGGCTGCATAAGTTTTAAATTAAAATGACATCAGTTAACTGAAATCCCCTTATGGAGTGATGCATCCCCTTGTAGATTGCACTGGCATCTTTAGAAGTGATGTGTTTGTTAAATGAACAATTATTTGCTGCTAATTTTCTGAATAGTTGTTCGTTGAATGCTATGTTAGATATCTTCCAGCTAAAGAACAACCAAGGAAATGCAAAATAATTTTAAAATCTGTATTTTAGATGCATACAAGACAGGAGCACATAAGGGCGCATGAGACAGTAACATGGATTTCATCGTACATTGCTAGTGTAATCATTTTGGTAGCAGCATAATCCTTAGAAAATGAGACTTGGTCAATATTGCATTGCTTTGCAAAGTTTTTAAAGTACAAATGTTAACCGTACAAATCAGACTAAACATAGGGATGTTCATGCCCTTTTTTGTAAGAATTTTAGACTAAGACGAGATGCTGACTCCAACATAACGAAAAATAGAAAATTTGTCGAACAACTCATACAGATAAAAGATACCAATCTACATTAAGCACGAGACTGGCGGCGTCGGCGGAGAAAGAATATCGGTCAGAAAAGATACCTGCGGCTTCGGCGGAGAAAGAATCGAGCTCCAAACGCGATCAGGCGGAGAACGGATCGGCGTCGTGGCGATGGAGATGAAAGAAACTGATGAGAAAACCAAGGCGGCGACTTTGCAAAATTTGGGGATCTAAAAGTGTTGTGGCAGATACGAAAAGGAGCGGAAGGGTTTAGAAACATGAGGGGAAGGGAAATTACCATATCAGCCCTTGCATGCAAAAATTTGAGCTATTGTAACGGTTATTACTATTATAACTAAATATAATGGTAGTAAACGTTATAAAATAGTAACAATAATAACCATTACTAGTAGGGTCCGCGAAAATGTTACAAAACAGGCTGTTTGGTGTAGTGTAAAACACGTGGTTATGTCAACTTGTGGAAGAAGTCTGCCCGGAACCGCCCGGCAAATCCAGCGTCCACAAGTGTGGGCTTAATGTGAGAGGTCTAGTGCATAAAGACACACACACACACACACACACACACACACACACACACACACACACACACACACACACATATATATATATATATATATATATATATATATATATATATATATGTAAATAGCAGGATTGATAAATGACACTAATTGTAATAAATGGAATTGAATGAAAAATAATTACAACTATAAAAGGGAAAGGAATGAACGCGAATGATAATAAACTATTATAGATAAATTACATTAATGAGAATGTTGTATAATAGGTAGACTTGTCCTAGGGAAAAGTGAAGATTATAACTTCGGTTATAATAAACTATTATGGAAATGAGATAACTGGTGAAATGAGATAAGTGACACTTAATTATAAAATAAGTAATCTGTAAACTTGGAAGTCTGAAATCTGCTGATAAGAATAACATGTTTAGGCTTGTCCTAGCACTACAACAAAATGACCCTATTACAACGGTGGAAAACCGTTGTAATATACATTTTACAACGATCGGCTAACCGTCGTGTATTAAGAAGTTGTAATAGACTAAAATCTTTTACAACTTTTTTGCACCGTTGCAACACCGTTGTAATATGTATATTTTACAACTTTTTTCCACTGTTGTAATAAACTTTATTACAACAGTTATGCACCGTTGTAATAATATCTACTATAACTGTTATGCACCGTTGTGATTGACAGTTGCGTTTTAAAAAAATGAACATCTTTTGCAGCTGAAATGAACAATACACTAAATATAGCGATACTCAATAAACAAAACAAATATTACAATTATTTGCAAACTAATTTATTTAAATACTCAAATTTTCAATATTACAAACAATAATTTTTAGAAAATATTTCGCGTATTATTACATGATCATACCCAACTTGCGTGTTTGACATCAAACAACAATGACAGAGAAAAAACACTTCCGAACAAACAGGCCTGGAAACATGACATGATAACTCACTTGCAACACCATTAAGTTAAGTTCTTTGACTTGCAACTAAGAGGAGGCAAGCTGCCAATCAAAGCTGATGCATCAAGAAATCCAAAAGATAATTACTTCATCTCAAGTCACCCCAATAGCATAAGAACCACAGCTTCAACATAGCAACACTACAGACCAATACACATCAACCAGAGAAACACCTGGCCTCATACAAGCTGACACACCAAGCATAGGAGATAACGCAACAACACTACAAAGTTACAAACACTATAATAAGCTCATGTGCCATACTTGAAAATTTTCATTAAAAGAAGAAACAAGAATTGTTATCTTTACCTTTGGGGTAGAATTCCGCCAAAAGAGATTCCTCGCTTGTTCCGGTTCATTAAAAGAACAAAAATACAGGAAATACAATTTCCGCCATAAATAAATTTCTATTATAGAACCATTTCCGCCACCATTAATCAATGTCTGCTCTTCCGTGGAAGATGCTATGTTCTGTATGCTTTTTAGTACCATACCTTGGTTTACTTATTTTTTTTTGCATTTACAAATAATTTTATCAAAGCAAAAACATTCAAGGAGTCAACTTCCAAGGGTGATATCTTGTGTTGTGCAGATGTTTGTCCACATTGCCTATAAAATCGTCCTTTCATCAGTCAACTTCTTTTCCTCTATACTGTTTCCTACCATCAAAACAATCTTCGTTAATTTGATCCCTGAACAAATGGTAAGAGATACGGGACGTCGGATGGACAGCTTGTTCCCGAATTTGGGATGTACGTTTCCTTCCCTTTTGGAACGTTGTGGTTGGGAATCTGGACCCATCTTTGCACCTGCTGGCTATTGTTTGTGAGGCTGAGCTGTTCTTGTGTGTATGTTTGCCTTAAATAAACTAAAAAACTACTTATTCCTTGAGCTACAAAATAGGAAACATACTAGTTTATAGCCACTAGTACTTAGACTTATTCTTAAACATATGTTATTTCTATCAATGGGATGGTGGCCAAACTAAAAGTGCACAAAACAGGCCGTCCAGACATATAAATAATTTCAACAAAGAACACGAACTGGTAGCAAAAATCAACTGAGAAGACATGGCAGTAGCAGATGAGCCATGTGCTCGCTTTCAAAGGTACCATAATGCTCACTTTCAAAGGTAAATTGCAAGTAATAAGATACCATAGTGAGCAAAATATTGAAACTCGCAAAGGGGAGAACTGAGCTTGAATCACGCTTCTTCCTGGCCTAAATAAAAAGTTCATATTAAACCATGAAGTAAGGTAGCAGGTTTCACAAAAGCAGGACTAAATAAGTTTGGTTACAAGGGAAAGAAATAGGCACAAAGAAAATGTAAGGAAAAGATCCACATATATACAGTAGAGGTCCAGGAAGTCTTGGGATAAACAAGAGTCAACAGGCTAATAAAAAGGAAGAAAATGTTTAGATCAACATGGCACCAAATATAGGAAGACCCTTGTGCATTTCTCAGGTAATGAACCCATGCATGTAGCAAAATCTTATAAATTATGGAAAGACTAAAATAAGTGGCTCAACACAAGACAAATATCACATGCAAATAATCTGAAGCAGGGTATACGACAAACAGTCAACCACTTCTCTTGCTTTTCAAACTGGGGAGTGCAGTATGAAATCAACAAAGATATTGCATGCACATGTTACTACAAAATGAGGCAGACATATGCTCTGATTCATATCAAAATAAATAAATAAATAAATAAATAAATAAATTGCGCAGTATATATATATATACATATGCAAGTGAGTTATTGGCCGAGCACTAGTGAAATAACAATGGAATAGGCACAAGGGCAAGTGCTACTGCAAATACTTGTGTCAACAAGGAAATCAACATGCATGGAAACAAGCGAATCTCCAAACAAAAGGGAAAAGCCACTGACAATGTACTAGTAACGAGTGAAAATATATACAGTGGTGAAGTGCTCAACCAAAGTGAATATCATGCAAGTGCCTGGGTATGAAAGTGTAGTACGTACACATAGCCTTGGACTACGCAACAACCATAGCAACATGATTTAAAGTGCGCATAGTGGTATACATATGTTCCAGTGGCCAATAGTGACCAGGTTTTAAAGTAAGATACGTATGCATACAGTAAATCACAGGGCCAAGGAGATATATCAAGGATCAGCTTGCAAAATCTATAGCAGCGCGAAGGGAACAACCTATGTTAAGTGGCCAACAAGGGAAGGTCACGTCAGCCCTACACGAGTATGCAACATGATCTCGGGTAATTCAACCCAGGGACGGAACCATGGGGGGGGCAAGTGGGGGCGGCGGCCCCCCCCCTTGATTTTAAAATTTTAAAAATTTTTTTTTTTTTTACCCCTTTGGTACCAAAGTAACCATTTTTAAGACATTTTTATTAGTATTTATGCAATATTTTTGTCTAAAACTTAACAATATGAAACATTATTAGTTGAAATTATGATAAATTCAGGGTAAACTGGTATAAAAAAAAAAAAAAATTGCCCCCCCCCCCCCTTCGAATCCACCCCCCGCTGAGCGGATTCCTGGTTCCGTCCCTGATTCAACCTAAGTGACAGAGAAGAGTGGCAAGTTCACAATAGCGGTATATGCAGGGAAAAGTATCACATGGGAGCAATGTGATTTATGGGTGCATGCGTAAGTCATTATCAACAACAAGGAACTACAAATATTAGTCTAATGAAAAACAAGTACATGTATACCCCCTACTTATTAAGAATAATGGCTGAGACATGGTATTATATTCTTTAGTATACTGGGCTTGTAAATGGGCTTTAGCCCTATTACCGTTTATTTTCTATTTATACTGCACTTGTATTACAATGTTATGTACTCTCGTCAATTCTTACATTTCAGTAAAGAAATAAAACATTTTACATTGCTTTTCAATTCTGAAACACTTTCTCAAGCATTTCTTTGCAAATCTCAACTTGGTATCAGAGCAAACTCATTGTGCTTAACAGCATTCGTTTAACTTCTGATTAGTATTGCTTCTCAGATAAAGTTTCTGAGATAATCTCTGTCCATCAGAGTAAATTCATCATTTGGACACCTTCCATCAAGAATTGCATCCTATCACTTGGAAGTTGTTGCCAAACTAGAAGAACAGTGCCTCGCCAAACCAAGATATTGGCTGCATCAATTCATCTAGTTATAGCTTGAGATAAAAGCTCTGAATTATCAAGATAGTCGATCAAGATTTTAAAGAAGTCACTGCAGTTGATCAAAAAGCCATCCAGAAGAACAAATCAGAGTTTCTTTGATATATGTTCATCAGAATTCATCAAGAAAAACTCATCATCAAGGTTCTTTTGGTTGCTACAGTAATCAAATACAGAATTTCTTCAAATTCCTAATTCAAAGACTAGCAAATTCAGTATTCTTTTACCTGTTTCCGCTGATTTTTTTTTCACCTGAATTCAATCATGACGAACCCTCCTGGTCAAGGTGATGAATCCAGTGCTAATGTTTCCAGTAATAGGGCTTCTGTGTCTCAGAATCAGAATCAGTCAGATCCAATTCAAGATCTGATGAAAGCCATCATTACTCCTCAAAGTCAACTTATCTCAGTTCAACTTGATGAATCAAATTACCTGTTGTGGAAATTACAAATAGAGACAGCTGTCAGAGGTTATGGACTAGAAGATTACATATTTGGTACAAAAATTGTTCCCTCTAAATTTGTTCGTGACAGTGAAGAAAAACTTGTTCAAAATCCAGAGTTCTTGGCATATCAAAGACAAGATAGTCTCGTTTGCTCATGGATGATGTCATCCATTGGAGCAACAATTTTACCTCAATTAATTGGTGTTAGATCTGCTCAAGATGTGTGGTCAACAATTGAGAGAAATTTTTCTGCTCAATCTTCTGCTCGTATTATGCATTTTAAAAGACAACTTCATAGTATAAGAAAGGGTGATTTATCTATGAATGAGTATCTACTGAAAGTAAAGAATATATGTGATCAGTTAAACTCAGCAGGTCAGAAAATACCAGAATCTGAGCATGTACTATAAATTGTTAGTGGGCTGGATGATGATTATGAAGCAGTTTCAGCAATTATTTTGTCAATGGATCCCTCACCCACACTACAGTATGTGTATTCAACACTCTTAGCTCATGAAGGAAGGATTGACCACAAGAAAACTATAAATTCTGATCTATCAATCAACTATACCTCATATGGTAGAGGAAAGAATCAGGGTAACAATTCAAGAAGTCAAACAAATGTTCAAAGAGGTGGTCAGACTAATCGAGGCAGAGGCAGAGGCAGAAATAACAACAGTAGGGTTAGGTGTCAGATTTGTGAAAAATTTGGTCATAGTGCTAATAAGTGCTATTTTAGATACAATTCAAATTTCAATCCATCACAAGCTGGCAATAACTCTAGTGTTAATATGGTCAATGTGCAAAAAGAAAACAACAAAAGTCAAGCTGAAAGTGTTAATGCAGATTCTACAGCAACTATTGATGACATTAATGATGATAACTGGTATCCAGATACAGGAGCGACAAATCATGTGACTAACAATCTAAACAATCTCAATTTGGGGAACAAAGAGTACAAAGGTATGCAGAATTTACTTGTAGGAAATGGTAAAAGTGTGCACATTACACATACTGGAAATGCAAGTTTAGATGGACCAAAACAATTAATTCTTAAGAATCTATTAAGGGTTCCATCTATCAAGAAAAACTTAATGAGTGTTTCCCAATTTGCTAAGGACAACAATGTATTTTTTGAATTTTATCCTAATGCTTGCATTGTTAAGGATATTCTAACACAGGAAATTATTTTGCAGGGTAATGAATATAAAGGATTATACAGATTCAATGTCTCTAGTCCTAGATCATCTGTGTTAGATAGGAAAACATGTATGCTGACAGTCATGAATGTTTCTGATGAATATAAAGAATTTAGTTTGTGGCACAATAAACTAGGTCATCCTAGTTTAAAAACTGTCAAGCATGTTGTGTGTAATAATGATTTTCCTATCAGTAAAATTCCTACTTCATATATGTGTACCTTTTGTCAAATGGGAAAGAGTCATAAACTTGCATTTCCAGATTCTCAAACCAGTTACACTAGACCCCTTCAATTAATTGCTACAGATTTGTGGGGTCCAGCACCTATAAGTTCAGACTATGGCTATAAGTATTACATATCTTTTATTGATGCTTACTCAAGATATGTTTGGATATATATGCTAAAGTCCAAGGAAGACACATGCAATACAGTCATTCAGTTTATTAATAAGGTTGAAAACTTGATTGGTAATCATATAAGTATTTTTCAGACAGATGGTGGAAAGGAATTTTTACCATTAAAAACATTTTTTGACAAAAAGGGTATAAGTCATAGAACTACATGTCCTTATACTTCAGAACAAAACGGCATTATTGAAAGAAAGCATAGGCATATTGTAGAAACTGGTTTAACCTTGCTTGCACAAGCCTCTATGCCATTGAAATTCTGGCCAGAGGCATTTAACACAGCAGTGCATTTGATTAATTTACTTCCAACAAAGGTACTTCAATTCAAATGCCCACATGAAGTGTTATACAAGATTAAACTAGATTATAAATTTTTAAAAGTTTTTGGTTGCCAATGCTTTCCTAACTTAAGACCTTACAACACTCATAAATTAAGTTTTAGATCTACTCCTTGCACCTTTTTGGGTTATTGTAACAGTCAAAAGGGTTATAAATGTTTAGATAGCAAGGGCAGAATATATGTGTCAAGGCATGTTAGATTCAATGAAGAGGTTTACCCATTCAGTCAAACAAATATTAAAACTACTGCTAAAGTCATAAATCCAAGGCAGTATATACCTGACATACCAGAGGAGATAGAAAATGCTGTGCCACTCTCTCAAAAAAAGAATGACAGCAACATTGATCCTCAACACACAGTGCCCATCAATGATGGACCAGGTCAAGAAGTCACTGATATGTCAGATTGTAGAAGCAGTCTGCAGGAGCATGTACAAAGAAGCAATAGTGACAGTGATAATGATGCTGGCCATAGCAATCATGAGTTTGAAGAAGCAGATTCTTCAGGGAATAACAATCAAAGTCAACCAACTAGAGAAAATATCAATATGCATCCTATGTTGACTAGAGCCAAGTGTGGTATTTTTAAACCAAAAACTATAAACACTGTAAGTCTGCATGATGAACCAATTTCTTATGCTGATGCAAATCAGGTTGATGAATGGAAAGCAGCTATGTGTGAAGAGTATAATGCTCTTATTAAAAATAAAACTTGGACTCTTGTTGAAAAACCTAATAATAAAAATATTATTGGGTGTAGATGGGTTTTTAAACTCAAAAAGAATGCTGATGGTTCAATTTCAAAATATAAAGCAAGATTGGTTGCTAAGGGGTATTCAAAACAGTTTGGTTTTGATTTTTCAGAAACCTTTTCACCTGTTGTAAAACCCTCTTCAATCAGAATTATTTTAACTATTGCTTTATATAGAAATTGGAGCATCAAGCAACTAGATGTGAATAATGCCTTTTTGAATGGTGTTTTACAGGAAGAAGTATATATGGAACAGCCTCAAAGGTTCATTGAAAATGATAGCAGAAATCTTGTATGCAAACTAAACAAGGCTATTTATGGACTCAAGCAAGCTCCAAGGGTTTGGTTTGACAAGTTGAAAGAAACTCTTGTCAAGCATGGATACATGCCAACAAAATCTGATAATTCAATTTTTACTAAATTTTCTGCTACTACCATTACATATATACTTATTTATGTTGATGATTTTATCATTACAGGAAGCTGTGTTGATGAAATCAAAAATATAACAGATATACTTAATTCAGAATTCTCTATCAAAGATTTGGGAAATTTGGATTATTTTTTGGGAATAGAAGTCAAGAGAACAGGTGTTTCTGAAATGCATCTCAATCAAAAAAAATACATTTCAGAAATTTTGTTCAGGGCCAACATGATTCAAGCTAACACTTTGCCTACTCCAATGGTGTCAAGTAGTCAGTTATCTAAGCATCAAGGTGAAGATATTCAAAATGGAAAATTATACAGAAGTATAGTTGGGGCCTTACAGTATGCTACTATCACAAGACCAGATATTGCTTATAGTGTTAACAAAGTGAGTCAGTATATGCAAAGACCTTTAGACAGTCATTGGAAGGCTGTTAAGAGAATACTTAGATATTTGAAAGGAACTATTAATCATGGTCTTGTTCTAAAGTCTAGCAAAAATCTTAATGTCAATGCCTATGCTGATGCAGACTGGGGTACTGATCATGATGACAGAAAATCTACTTCTGGTTATTGTATATTTTTGGGAAACAATCCAGTATCATGGAGTGCAAAAAAACAGAGTACGGTATCAAGATCCAGTACTGAAGCAGAATTTAGGTGTGTTGCAAATACTGCTGCAGAAGTTATGTGGATTGAATCCTTACTTAGTGAACTCAGAGTTAAATCTAACAAAGTTGCTACAATTTGGTGTGATAATGTAAGTGCGATTTCACTTACATCTAATCCTGTTCTACACTCTAAAACAAAGCACATAGAGTTGGATCTATACTTTATCAGAGAACAAGTGATTAATGGTAAATTAAGAGTTGGTTACATACCATCGTTCTACCAAAAAGCAGATATACTTACTAAACCTCTGTCAAAGGTCAATTTCAGCAGGCTGAGAGACGAATTGAACGTTGACGAAGCTGATTTGAGCAAGAGAACACAGAGGCTGATATATATTCCTGATTAATCTCTGATTTTTCGTTGCCGATGAGTTATAGAGCTTTCACATGAAACTAATTCTTCAGATCCACTGATATATCTTCAGATCCATTGAAATTTGTTGGAGCGCCATGATTTTTGTAGAGCTTCTGATTGTTGTAGAGCTGAAGATCGTTTACAAGTTGCTGATTTCTTCAATTTGTTTCAGTTCCGTTGATCGAAACTGAATCGCCTTCATGGAGGCCATTATTTTTTACTTCGTTGCAAACCCTAGCCGTGATAGGGTTTGAAGGGGGGTATTAAGAATAATGGCTGAGACATGGTATTATATTCTTTAGTATACTGGGCTTGTAAATGGGCTTTAGCCCTATTACCGTTTATTTTCTATTTATACTGCACTTGTATTACAATGTTATGTACTCTCGTCAATTCTTACATTTCAGTAAAGAAATAAAACATTTTACATTGCTTTTCAATTCTGAAACACTTTCTCAAGCATTTCTTTGCAAATCTCAACTCTACTGGCATGCAAGCCGTAGTATAGATGTGCTCAGGAGCTGGTATTTGCAGAGTGGGAGTGCACATCTCAAGTTCTATGACAGCAAAATAGCATAGTGCCAAAGAGGTGCATAGTATATAAATGGGATATACAGTGTGGGATTGTAAAAGGGATGTCGTAGCTTCAGGCATGAACAAGACAACCAACCCAAACCCAATAGCAAAGAAAACCCAACGATCACATTTGGTGAAATACGAAGTGGCACTTGAAAAAAGTTTAATCGTAAGTAAACTTACCATCGCTTGGCGGGCAGCGGCATTGAACTGGCTTCAGCACTACATCACTGCAGTGAAGCACGGGCTGAGCGGTTTTCGATGGCTTCATTATGTGACAAAAACAGGAGTATTAACATAAAAGAGGAGTTCTACCAGAGAACATTTCTTGTTATCAGAAGAGGAGTATTAATTGAAAATTTTCATTAAAAGAAGAAACAAAAACAGGAGTATTAATATAAAAGAGGAGGACAATTGGCATGATAATTATTACACAAAACTCCTATATAATGTGAAGAAAAAATTGTTAAGACACGTAGTATCTTTACACCTTATAATATTCTACATGGCCTACAAAGTACAAATAATATCCAACATACGGAGTAACGAAGACATCAACCATATCACGTATGCATCAACTATCATATTGTACAAAATACATTCTCTTTTCTGTATATCATATTTAGCTATTAAACGACATTTTAATCCAAATTCTCCAAAAGGATGCTCTGTCTTGAAAGATCCCTTTCCAAAAACCACTTTTTACTGCATAAAAATTGTAGTAACTTCAAATTGAAATTTTGAAATTTATATTTCTCAACAATTTAATCCAAAATAAAAACAATCAATTTTTACATATTATACAACAATAAAAATTACTAACTGATCCTTTTGACAATAATTCCACTAAAATTATAGACATATGGATCTATTAAAGTGTAATGTGTTGTCTCGCATGTTCCAGAAGCCTTTAAAAGACTTTCACAATATTCCCTTTGTTTATATGACGATGCAGCATATGAAGTTGTTAGCATATGATGCAGCAAATTAAGGTTCAATATCAACTTCATTTGCTAAAAATAAATTAGAGATCGAACCAACAAAAGATCTTCAAAGTTCATCTTTTTTTACCTTAACTTTTCAGTTGTACAGTCCTTTTTTTTCTTCATATTCTCTGTAAATTTTCAATTAAAAGATTTTCAGTTCAATGAAATAAGTGAAATTTTATAAAGTACAAGAAAGATGCATATAATACGAATATTAACCATTGATTTTAACCCCAAAAATATTTTGAAACCTGTTTTTTTTCCTTCTGCATAATATCAAAATTAATCAGTGAATTAATTTGAAATTATCCATTAATGAGACTGTCATTACTTTTTATCAAAATCAGTGGACAGTATTCTTCAAATCCACGGCCGCACAAGCAATAAAGCAACAAGTATTGGTCTCAATAATAATACTGTACAAAAACAAAGATTGTAATTACCTTTGTTTCAAATTGTTTAATGTCAGGATTATCAAATTAGCAAGCACAAGAGTCAATTCTCAGTCAAAGCCGACCACCGCGAGGGAAAATAGAGTGGCACACGCTATTGCCTATTGCAGGCAGCTTATGAATTTGATTGGAGGCTGATGTGCTAAATTCGCGGTTGTAGCAAGGCAGAGGAGTATATGTTGCGGAGGAAGGTGAGTCGATGTTGGAGATTGACTGCGGAAGGAGAAAAAGTCGCGCGCCGCCGAGAACAGAGGAAATCGCGATTCACGATTTGAGATTCAAAATAGTTTTTCTTTCCTCCGCGTTTTCTCTTTCTCTTGATGTTTCCCCGAGGAAGCGGCCAAGATATTTTGAGAAAGGAGGAATTGGGGATTTTCAGTTCAATTAGAAGGCGAAGGGCGCAAGGATTTTTTAGGAAGGAGGAATTGGGGATTTTAATTTTGACATACAGACGAGAACTAGAGAGGACGGCCGATCGAAGGCACTAGAAATACAAGACACAAACTACGTGAGAGCCAAATTATCACTTTTACCGCCCTTAAGTTTCATTGTTTTGCATTTAATATGACCGTTAGTTTTCCATCGGTTACAATTAAAATTTCACCAAAACTTAAAGAATTAAAAATTATAATTTAGAATTAATAAGTAAAATTTTACATTAAATATAAATATAATATGAATTTCTTGAGAATTGATTTTTACTAAAATATTAAATATTACTGATTAATAATAGTTACTATTAATTATTACCTATTTCTTTAAAGTTATAATTGAATTCCAATTATTAAAAGTTCATTATTATGTAAATGTTATTGATTATATACTATTAAATATTTAATAGTAATTTTTAAAAAGTAACTATTATTTATTAATCACCAATTAAGCGGTTTTTATCTAATCTAATAGTAATTAATAGTAGTAATTGGTATTAATTTGTAAATTTATTATTGAATATGAATTATTCTTAAATGTTAATATTACTAGTTATTAAATATAAGTTGTTATTAATATTTAATAGGTCTCTAATACAAGAAATAGAAAAAGAGTTACTAAAAATAAGTTTAAACAACTTTCTAATTTAACTATTTATTGTCAGAAATTAATTAGTATATATTAGTTATTACAACAGACAAAAAAGAAAAGTTGTGATATATATGTTTATTACAACAGTGATTTTTTCACAGTTGTAAAAAACATTTATTACAACAGTGCGTTTTGCACAGTTGTAAAAAAGCATTTATTACAACTGTGCTTTTCGCACAGTTGTAAAATTAAAGTTGTAATATGGTGTTTTTGTTGTAGTGCAGGGACAAGAGGAAATTATAACATAGGTTATAATAAATGGAAAGGAGACTTATCAGTGAACCTTAGTTAAGAGAACTAAGTTAATAAGTAAACAACGATAAGTTGTAGTGACAATGTAAAATGGAATTATGATTAAATAGGAAAGAGTGAGGCAAACTTATGAAATGAGATAAGTTATATTTAATCATAAATGATAAGTGACATGTTAGACAGAAAACATGTAAATAGAGATATACTTAATTACGCATTAAGTAGAACATGTTATTGTAACCTTGAATCAAACAAGAATAAAAAGGGATTGTGGATTACAGACCTTGGATCACAATCTAGAGAATAACACATGTTGTGGGCTTATTAATAAACTTAAATGGGTTAAGTTATATGATTGAAATTAATAAGCAAGAGGGGCCCATTCCTTAGAGATACAAGGGGCTAGAAAGAACTTGGTAACCTGAATAAAAAGTTAAGACGATAACCAAGTTAAATGGAAACCCGATGAGGTAAAGCAAGCGCATAAAAGAATGTTTAGATATAGGGTCTAATAACATATTAAAGTGAGGCGTATGGACCAGTCCGCACGTTTGAGTGTGAATAACCCAACGGGGTAGATCATCGTGGTGTCATAAGGCACGAGGGGAGCGTACGTTCATATGATTATTCTATCAACTCCAAAGGACTGGAAGGGGAAGCACGCGGCTTCCTGAGGTACGTAAGGTGCTCCTGCTAGTCCTTTGTGTGGTGGCAGATGTTTAGGCTGTGCTCTCAGAGGTTGGGTCTGCGCGTAACTACCAGGTGGGTGGGCCTTGACTGCAAAAGTAGCTTTGCAGTCAGAATTCTGTGACGAGGTGACACTAGGGTGATTCAGCGGTCGCCTCAATGGGGAGGCAGAGGGTCACGACCAACGATGATAGTAGATCATCGGATACCTGTCATTGGCAGCCAATGGGATGCGAAAAGACTAGAGCTAAAACCAATAAACCATTCACCTTTCACTATCGAGGTACGGTGGTTGAGGGGAGACGCCAACTGGATGTTTAGATTGTTTGTTGTTAGGGGCATGTCGGTTAGCTCTTCTAGTCTTTACTAGTTGAGGGAGGGGCCGAGGTAGGGCCATAGCCACCATGAAAAACAGACCTTAGGAATATCTGTATTTTGAGGTTCTTAAGGACAGGCCTGTACAGATATGGAAAAGCTCCTGACCGAGTTCCGTGTTTCTTGTATCGCCCTACCACGGAACTCGGTGCACATTAGAGGACGTGCGGTTAAGGCATTGAGCTACAATTGACGATACGTATGTAGGAAAGTCTGGATACATGCGTGTCTGCTCTGGGTGGTGTATGTGTATCATAGACTTGAGGGCATTACTCTGGTATGGAATCTGATTTGATCGAAGGTGGCAGTCTGTACGCTTACGTAGCATAGCAATTGACAGATATATGTGGAACATAGTATTGTTATATAGAGATCCGTACGTAACTCCGGCTAGGATGATGGACTGCGTATATTTCGGTGGTATTACGGTGGAGACCGTGCGAGTGGGGTACCATGGGGTGTGCCTTAATATTGGGGGTAACTACGTATATATTGTATTAGGTTAATCCACTGGGAAGTAAATGGGTACGACGTGTGAGTAAGCCTTGAGTGTTGTTAACCCAAGTAACCTAATAAATAAGAAAATATGATTGAACGGTATATGTAGGATTATCCAAAGTGTATAGTTTAAATCCAGTCACCAGAACTTTTGTTCTAACTCCTCCTCGTAACATACTCGAAGGTTAGATTTGTGGCAGAGACATGATAGCTTTGGATACTGGTTAGGCAGTATTATTAATACGGTAAGGCTATACTTTGATTATATATATTTTATCCATTCCGCTGTGAGATATTTTCTGAGCTCTGACATATTTTATGTTTATGTCTTTTCTCTAAGATACCAGAGCAATCCAACACGAGTTTTCGATAGATTAGAATTTTTTTTTAAAAAAGTTCGGTCTATCGGAATTCGGGTTGTTACAGATTTGGTAATAGTCTTATTATAAAAAGTAACTGTGTTTTGATTATATAACGGAAGTATAACTTTTGAATATGGATAGTGTCATATTCGTATTTCTATACAAAAACATTTTCAAATATCGAATACGATACGTATATATAGGAGTTCAACAACACCCAAAAAATGGGGCACCCATTTAGCCTTCCTATTTTCTCCATTCATTTATAGTCAAATTTAAGTTAGCGGGGTAAGAGAAAGTTAGTGGAAGGAGAGAGCAACGAGACGCGTGTTTGAAATCAGGAGGCTAAAGGGATGCTGCATTATTTAGGGTGTTCTTAATCCTATCTCATTATACATACATACATACATACATACATACATATATATATATATATATATATATATATATATATATATATATATATATCGACTATATGAACACAAAACTTTGACACAAGCCAGGAGATATAAAATCCCAGCCACATGATTAGTTTGTGTTTATGTGAGGGGTGCAAATCATGGAGTAGTCCTATGGTTCAGATTTGTTGTCCCTTAATTTGTGTCAAACATTCATGTCTAAATAGACTTTCTCATATATATGTATACATACATACATACATACATGTGTGTGTGTGTGAAATCTATTAAATTAAATAATAGCAAAGCAGAACCTTTTAAAGCTCTCTTCTTAATTCTAAGAGTTTTGTCTCTTCTCCTTAATTCTCTTTAAGTATTTTATTTTTCAAATTAGTTTATCATTTCACAATTATTTTCTATTTCTCTCACATTTTTTGTTACTTCTTCTATCACTTTACTTTCTGATAGGGACATTTCAAAGTTTACGCAATTATTTATTAACAATTAGCTGCTAACATTTTATATTTAGTTCCACGTATTTAAATTAATTACAAAATAAAAAAATTAAACAATTTAAATAAATTCAATTAACTAATACTTCTTATAAATGCTAAAAACGACAAAATATTAATGGACGGTCCACCTTAAAAACCGATAGCAACAGTTAGGCTATCTATCTATCTCCTGTAATAACGTATTTGTTATTTATTATAATAAAAAGAGTTACGGATCACTCTAAAAACTGGTCTGCCTTGCCAAGAAATGACAAAATTATATTTTGTTGGCTTCAAATTGCTATACTTTAATTTTTCTATAACCGTTTGAGCGTCTCTCTCAATTCATTCCTAACAATATACATTTATTACTATATTTTACAATTAATTACATAATACTAAAATATTTAAATAACTTTAGCAAACTATTTTACATTGATTCGCCTAATGAATCACATCAGAATCAACCATATTCATATTAAAAAAAAAATCAAATATACAAACACGTAAATCACATAACATAAATTATACACATAAACAACTGTCACAAATTCAAAGTTAAACCCATTTATGTCAATATATTTGCGGTATATTGCATTTTAATTATTATTTTTTGGCAAGGCTTATTACATTTTAATATTAATGTCAAACATCTACATTTTAAATTTATTTAGTTATTTATAAAACAGTGTACAGTATCACTTAACATTGTACATTTAAGTCAGTATGTTTAAATTAATTTTATGTCTTTGAATTTAACAAATGAATGCGATCAATAAATTGTTGTTAATTCATCTAACTACGCCAAATGTGATGTTTTAAAATGTACACCATGTTCATATCAATAAAAATGGCAAATTAGTTTTTCTTCCAAATATAAAGTTTAATAAGTCACACAGTTTAAATAATATATGTAAAAATAATAATTTGTTTAATATATTATACACTCATCTCAATAAATTTATCATAAATTGAAAAAACTAATTTACAATATAAATATCTACATTTTGACATTGTTGGAGAATGGAGTTTTGATGACAACAACCTTATTTCAATTATCATTGATTATAAAATATATATACTAACATCTCTATCTAGAATATATATAAATACATATATGCAGGATTTGTATACATGACTTAAATACTGAAGACTGCACAGTTTTAGAGTTTCAGGAGATTCATAATTCAAGATAGATTCAAGACTCATGAGTTATCAAGATTATCAAGAGTTCAAGAGTACAAGAAAAATATAGTAATAGAGTCTTGTTTATTGTAAGATTCTGAATAGTACTCCAGGTTCAAATTCTGTTTTTCAAATTTCAAATTCTCTTTTTCAATTTTTCAAATTTCAAAATTCTGATTTTCAAATTTCAAATTTTAATTTCAAATTATTTTACTTATGATTTCAGACATATGAGTTTAAAGTTTTAATATATATATATATAAGTTTATATAGTTTTATAGTTTTAAACCTTATAACTTTATAAATATGTATATGATTTCATATGATTTTACAGTTTAGAATATTTATTTATATTATTAAGTTTTTATTAAAGAATTTGAAACTTGTGATTTCAAACATATTTCCTAATTTATAAGTATACTTATTTTTATAGTTTTCTCAAATATATTTTACTAAGTTTATATTTGATTCTTCATCTAACCTTTTGTTTATATAGTTTATAAGTATCTCTTTATAAATTCCTATATATATATATATATATGTTTATAATTATATTATATATGTTTATAATTATATTATATATGTTTATAATTATATTATATATAGTTTTTATATCACATATATATTAAGTTTTTAATCATATGTTTAAATAATATTTTCTTTATGTTTTTATTCATGAAATATAATGTTTTAGCAACTAGTTTTGTTTCAGGAATTTCCAGAATATAAATATTGATTCAAATACTTTAAAAATGATTTAAAAATATGGTGGATATGTCGACATACAACTGTCAGAAATTTAAATGTGAAAGGAAGTGTCTTTTCACCATTTGTAACATTCCCGAAGCGTTGCAACCTTTCAAATCTTATAAATAGGGTTTGATTTCGAATTTTTTATCCATTCTTCTTCTCCATCTTCATCTTCTTTCATTACACCATTATTATATCATATTTTTATTATTTCTACACTTATACTCTGCCAATTTCAAGTCTAATTATATAAAACTTCTTCCCTTCTCACTCTCTACTCATTACTTTCTGAATCGAAGTGATATTGAAGAGTTATAGGGCTTTTGTAATCATTTGGGAAAGCTTTAGGATAGTTTTGGAAACGGTGTGTTCCTTATAGCCATGAAATCAAGAAAGGAAATGGTGTTAACCTTGTAGCCGGGAAATGAAGGGGAATATACTTGATCAAGGGTGTTTGGAATCGGTGGTAACCTTGTGGCCGTGAAATCAATGGTGTTGTACTTGGATATTTATATAGTAATAAAACTCTACGCAATCCAACGTTGCGTGGGACTGGACGAAGGAGTAATCCGAACCAGTATAAAATCCGGTGTGTTCTTTCCTTTTCTGCATTTTATTTCTGTTTATTTTTGTGTTTGTGTTTGATTCTGTGTCTGTGATCATCTCTGTGGTGTGTGATTTATATAGTAGATCATATTAGTTTTAGATTTTCTTACATTCCTTGAAAACACTATTCACCCCCCTCTAGTGTTAGTTTTGCCTTAACGATCCATTCTGCATTCCCTAACAATTGGTATCAGAGCAAGGTTTTTCAAAAAGTTCATATTCTGATTTTTGAAAATATTAAATGTCAAATTTTGAACACTAGTTTAAATTCATGCATTGCATCAGTATTAGATGGGTCTGCATTCAATTTTATTGAAAAAAAATCAAGTTATCATGAGATGATTTCTTGAAAGGATATATCACAGAATCATCATGGTGTTATTATTTCAAATTACAATTAGTTATTTTGAAAAGTCACTTGACTCTTTGAAAATGTATGTTGTTTTGCAGGAAAAAAAGTTATATTTGATGACCGTTGGCCAAAAGACACCAAGATGATCATTCATCAGTCAAGAAGAGAAGAGTTTATGAAGGGATATGACTTTTGGGCTTACAGTAGTTGAAGTGTCCTTTCATTCAAAATTCAAAATTTTGACGCTAAGTTGACCAAACCATACAAAAAGGATGTGTCCTTATCCAGATGATTCAGATTCATCATCAAGCGATGAAGAGTCAGAAACCAGGAAATTCAAATATGTGTTCCACAACAATTCAGAATTCATAAAATATCGAAGAAATGGATTTAAAAACCGGGTACGCTTTAATTAATTTTTAATTTTTTTGGTTGAATGGATGTTTTGATTGTCTTGTTTGTTTGTTTTGCTTTGAATTTGAAATTTAAAACATTAAAATTCAAACTTGAAATTTAAAATTCAAATTTGGAATTCAAAATATCAATAAAATAATAAATATAATAATAAAATAAAATTTGGATGTTTGTTAGGATTAATATTATTTCAGGTAATAGTTAAACCTGAAATATAAATCGATAATTTAAAACCAAAGTCACCAAACCATATGTTTTTTGTAATTTATATGTGTATGTCGACATACATATGTCCTTATGTCGACTTAAAGGCTTGTAAAATGAAATTCAAATTTTGAGTTTCAAAAGCTTAAACTTTCAAACTTCTCTCCATCTTTTAAATAAGAAAATGCCAGTTCAAATTCTAGTTATTAACTTTGTTTGTCTAATTATTTTCATATATCTTGTTTCAAAATATATGTAAATTAATAAAATTATATAGACATGTTAATATGATATACAGAGTTATTCTTTTTTTATTTACCTATTATATATAGTTTGAACATGCATAGTTTAACTTATATATTATTCATATTATTTCATAACAATTTGGGTTACATTACCACAAATACTATTTATAACTTAATACTTATTTTGATTTCTTATTAAGATTTATAAAAGACTGAATTTTTAACCTAATACTTTGGTTATATATATATATATATATATATATATATATATATGATTTTATGTCTTAAATATGTGGTTTGAATATAAAAAGTTATAGTTTTATAATTTAATTTATATCCAGATTTAATAATTTTGTTATAACTATAGATGTCTTTTAATGTTTTAACATATATATTGTTCTATAGAAAATTAATATGTTTGGATTTCTAAAGTTTAAATTTAAAAATGATTTTTATCAAGAATATTAGTGTATATCTCTTAATAAAATGAATTTTAAGTTCTTTTGAAAATCAGTTTTTATATATACTATTATGAATATATGTTTATAATTAACTTTATATATTATTTTATAATCTCTTTAAAATGATCTTCAATTCTTACTATATTTACACTACTAATACTATTTAACTCCATAATTATTCTGAATATTTTACTACCTATCATGAATACATTTTAATAACCATCTATACTATTCTTTCAATCTCTTTCATTAGTATCATTAGCCTAAGTCTAGAAATTAATATATATTACCTTTGTTTGATTGAAATAATTTGTAATATATATGTATATGCATAATAGTTAGATAGTACTTTTAATATATTTTACCTAAATAAATATAATCACCAAACCATTCTGCATACTATCATTACACATCTGATTTCATATCATATATCATTATTATAAATTACCGTACATTCCAAATCAAAATCATTCACATCATAAGTTGCATTTCATTTTAATATATCATTTTATATTGCTTTGCATATGACATACATTTCATACTACATTATAGCCAATATACTGCACACACTACATTACACATTAACTTTTAACTCCACATATAAAGAGAATACTATATGGGGAATTATTGTCTTAGAAATGCATAGGATTATTAAACACATAACATATTTACTTTGACTTGATTGACTTGTTTGGCTTGATTAACTTATTTAACTTGTTTGGCTTGATTGATTTGATTGACTTGTTTGACATGGTTGAATTTCATTAATGGTAGATAGGTGTGTTAGAAACATACTTATGCATTTGTAGTTGATAGGAGCTTTATAGGTTTTAGGATAACTAGAAGTTATAAGAAATGTTTGGTTTTATGTTTGAATTAATGTTTTGAGATAACAAAACTTAAATTAATTGATTGTTTGGATTAAGTTGCTTTACTTAAGTTATATCATAATTTTAAGGATATCTTGTCGGAGTTATTTCTTAGTCTAGATTAATGTCTTTTTTTTAAGGGAATTAGAGTTTATGATAGATTTAGTCTTGTATTAGATTAAGGGGGAGTTTTATAGTTTCTAAGGATTAGTTGAAGTTTCAAAGTGTTTTTCAATTGACATATACTTTTACTTTGGTTGATTAGGTTGTTTGTTTGAATTGCTTGTTTGTTTGAAATTCTTGTTTGAATTGCTTGTTTATTTGAATTGCTTGTTTGAGTTGCTTGTTTGGATTGATTTGATTGTTTGAATTGATTATAAAATTTGATTGGTTTTGCTTAGTTTATTATCCTTTTCATTAGACTATTATATTCATAATTTTAGGGGGAATTATAATATTTTAAGTTTAGAATTATATATTTAGAGGGAAATATAAGGATATTCAATTCAGAGGGTATTATATAATCATTAGGATCATTTATAGCATAGATTTAGGGGGAGTTATATATACTTTAGTATAGAGTCAGATATTTTAATCGTAAGTTATATATAGAATTTAGGGGGAGTATATTTAGAATTTCTTTTTGATATTGACAAAGGGGGAGAAATTATAAAATATAGAGTTAGTTTAAGGGAGAGTACATAGGATTCATATTGACAGGGGGAGTATTAGAAGGATCAGAATCAACAGGTATGAATACTTTATAAACTAAGTTTGTCATCATCAAAAAGGGGGAGATTTTTGGAGAATGGAGTTTTGATGACAACAACCTTATTTTAATTATCATTGATTATAAAATATATATACTAATATACATGACTTAAATACTGAAGATTGTACAGTTTTAGAGTTTCAAGAGATTCAGAATTCAAGATAGATTTAAAACTCATGAGTTATCAAGATTATCAAGAGTTCAAGAAAAATATAGTAATAGAGTCTAGTTTATATGTAAGACTCTGAATAGCACTCCAGGTTCAAATTCTGTTTTTCAAATTCCAAATTCTTTTTTTTTTAAATTCAAAATTCTGATTTTCAAATTTCAAATTATTTTACTTATGATTTCAAACATATGAGTTTAAAGTTTTAATATATATATATATATATATATGTATATAAGTTTATATTGTTCTATAGTTTTAAACCTTATAACTTTATAAATATGTATATGATTTCATATGATTTTACACTTTAGAATATTTATTTATATTATTAAGTTTTGATTAAAGAATTTGAAACTTATGATTTCAAATATATTTCCTAATTTATAAGTATTCTTATTTTTATAGTTTTATTAAGTATATTTTACTAAGTTTATATTTGATTCTTCATATAACCTTTTGTTTATATAGTTTATAAATATCTCTTTATAAATTCCTATATATATATATTATATATAGTTTTTATATCACATATATATTAAGTTTTTAATCATATGTTTAAATAATATTTTCTTTATGTTTTATACTTGAAAAATAATGTTTTAGCAACTAGTTTTGTTTCAAGAATTTCCAGAATATAAATATTGATTTAAATACTTTAAAAATCGAAAATATGGTGGATATGTCGACATACATACATGGGTATATCGACATACAACTGTCAAAAATTAGAATTTGAAAGGAAGTGTTCTTTCACCGTTTGTAACGTCCAGAAGCGTTGCAACATTTCAAATCTTATAAATATGGGTTGATTTCGAATTTCTTAACCATTCTTCTTCTCCATCTTCATCTCCTTTCATTACACCATTATTATATCATATTTTTATGATTTCTACACTTATACTCTTCCGATTTCAGGTCTAATTATATAAAACTCGTTCTCTTCTCATTCTCTACTCACTACTCTCTGAATCGTAGTGCAATTGAAGAGTTATAGGGCTGTTGTAATCATTTGGGAAAGTTTTGGAAAAAGTGTGTTCCTTGTAGCTGTGAAATCAAGGAAGGAAACGGTGTTAACCTTTTAGCCGGGAAATCAAGGTAGAATATACTTGATCAAGGTTGTTTGAAATAGTGGTAACCTTGTGGCCGTGAAATCAAGGGTGTTGTACTTGGATATTGATATAGTAATAAAACTCTGCGCAATCCAGCGTTGCATGAGACTGGACGTAGGAGTAATCCGAACCAGTATAAAATCGGTGTGTTTTTTCCTTTTCTGCATTTTATTTATGTTTATTTTTGTGTTTGTGTTAGAATTTGTGTCTATGATCATCTCTGTGGTGATTCATATAGTAGATCGTATTAGTTTTAAATTTTCTTAAATTTCTTGTAAACACTATTCACCCCCCTCTAGTGTTAGTTTTGTCTTAACGATCCATTCCGCATTTCCTAATAGATATTTCTATAATTATTTGCTAAAACGTCTCAATTCTTTCGTGATATTTTATATTTCATTCCATATGTTTGAACTGCTCATGAAATATTAAATTCTAATTATTTAAATAATCTTAAAGAGTATTTAGTCCATTTCTCTAATAGCTCTTAAAAATATATGTTAATTTTACTATGTATATTCATATTATAAAAGGTAATTTTTCATGCAACTGTAAAGATGTATAAATCACATAAGGTGAATTATGTATATCAACAATAATGACAAAGTTAATTTGTAAATTAGTCGTGATTCATTTATATAAGGAATTTACCATATAGTACATCATAAAATTCTTTTTAAACATCAATAACTTCACAACAAATTTATATATTTATAACTATACATTTAAACTAAATTCGTAATTTTACATTTAACTTATTTAATTAAATTTTATTAAATAATATATGCTAATTCATCGGATAAATTATTAACATATATCAATTTCAACATGTATATCTATATGAACAAAAACAATTAAATAAATTCTCAAATACACATAAATACATATTGTTTTTATAGACTATAGAACATAAATTACATGCCAATAACAATAACAACTTTGATTATCAGTTTATCTATTTCACATCAAAATTTATCACATATTACATAATAATGTTCTAATTTTAACGTTAAAATAATAAATATTACTCATAGTTTGCAATCTTTTTTGTATTTGTGGATACATATTTGTAACTCAAATTGACATCCGGACGCTTGGAATCAGCAAGTCCCAAGCAATAAAATCTAACACATCAATGGCTGTTGCCGTAAGCATCGGCATCTTCCCACAAATCATCAGAATTCCGAAACTCGCAACATGCTTCAAAAATCTCGATTCCGTATCGCGTGCTTGGAAATCTCGAGGTAAAATATATTTACCACTATTTTTTACGCTGAATAATTGTCTAGCATGCAAATTACATGGTTGCTTGCATTAAAATAAAGGGATGTGCCACGTGGCCCTTGCTCTGAAGCATGGAGGAGCTGTAATTAGCAGCGCTGACGATCTGGTGAAACGTGTGCCGGATAAAGTTACTGCTGAGGCTGTCAAAAAAATTATTGAAATGGTACATTTTGGTTTATTAGGTATTTGAGTACCTTGAGATTGTCTTGTTTGTTAATATGTTTTATTTGTACAAAAAATAAGTGTGGGTTATGATCCTTAAATACATGATTTTCAATATAAATTGTGCACCGATACAGTGGTTCCTTCTCCCCGATTCCAGGTTTTGAAGAGTTATAACCTTCTATAGCTTACATTTCCAAAAATCCAAGTTCATTGGGTAATTGTAATGCATTGCCGAATGACAAAAGTTTTTTCAGTAAACATCAACTAAAATTTCCCTGTATATATTGAAATTTGATTGCCCAAGTGTTTGAAAATGTTGATAATAAAATAATTGTGTGCTAAATGCACCTTTATTTACTCCTACATATGCTATATCTAGTGATCAACACAAAATGTGTAATCAGTATATGTACTAATAAACCACAGGGGCACTTAGTTTTGTTAATAAACCACAGAGCCAAATTGATTGCAATAGAAAGTAAATTGCATAAAGTTAATCTACTTGCATAAAGCAATTGAGTTAATAGCAAGGTTCGAGGTTTCGTCCGGTACCCCGAATTCGGGGTTACCGGACCGATGCCGGCCATCGGCAGCTCAAAACCTACGATGAAAATTGATTTCGGATGCAGTTCCTGTAATAAACAAGTCAATAGTAGCGGTGTAACACGTCTGAAAGAACATTTGGCAGACGTAGAAGGTAATGTCACCATAAGCGTTTCTCAAGATGTTAAGAAATTGTGCGAGCTCATATCGTTGGGAAAAATACAATCATAAAAAGGAAATCTGGAAAAGCAACATATACAAAAAGAACTAATGAGTAGACCTCAACAACATGACTTAGACAACGAAGATGATACACATGTTCGTCGTGCTATGTGGGAAAGCAGAGATACGTTCAGAGAGGAGATGCAAAGATTAAATAGACAATCAGGCGTCAATTCTAGTCAAACATAGAGGAACGTCCGTGGTAGATCTATGAGAATGGAGGGTAATTTTGAAACTCGTATTGCTGTGACGATCGGTTCAATATGTAAAAAAAAGTAGGTAGTTCTCATTCTTCTATTAAATCTGCAATAAAGGACATCAAAAATGCTAAAAATAGGCCGTGTCATTGCTATTTTTTTTAATTTTTTTTACTTTAACCATTTTAGTAACTCCTTAATTTGAAGTGGACGTAAATCCTACATATGGATTATGATATAAAATGAGAACTTAAATAGTAAAGCTACACCTTCTAATAGCACCGAGGTCTTTTGAGGAACAAAACTCAGTTGGAATTGTGGTTCGCGCGTCGACCACAACACCTGGGTGGTGAGGATCCAACGAGGACGTTGGCTCTACTCTGAAGGGGGAAGATAGTAACACTTCTTAATTTGTAGTGGAATTAAATCTTACATCATGGAATTAGGATATGAAGTGGAAACTTAAATAGTAAAGCTCTATCTCCTGGTAACACCGAGGCCTTTTGAGGAACAAAATTCCGCTTTTATACGGAGCCTAAGTTGGGGACAATATCTACGTGAATGGAGATGCGAGCTTTTACAATATTCCACATAATGTTGCAAATAGTTCTTATTAGGCAACTATGATTGATGCGATTGCAGAATGTGGTCGTGGAATAGATCCACTTACAACGTACGAATTATCACATGCATGTTTGAAAATGGAATTAGAAGAAGCTCGTTCATATATCAATACTTTTTACGATTTTTGAGATGAATACGGTTGTACGTTGATGTGTGATGTTTCGACCATAAATTATAATTTTTCTTGATTACTCCACCCATTGAACGATATTTCTCAAATCTATATATGTTGCTGATGAATTTCAAAGTGTTGAATATATATGTAGATTAAAGGATGAAGTTGTAGAGACTAGAGAGAGTCTATTGGAGAAAATATAGTAGTATAGTTAGTGACAGATAACGGAGCTAACTGCAAAGCTGTTGGATAGTTGTTAATACATAAAAGAAAACATTTATACTAGGCAGTATGTGCTACACATTGCATTAATATGATCTTAGAAGATATTTCGAAAAAAAATTAAGAGGTAATAACTGTCATATCAAATTGTCAATTAATGACATTCATATATAATCATGGTTGGCTACTTTCTATAATGAGAAAAGAGACAAATGACAAAGAATTGTTTAGACCAACAATGACTAAGTTTGTCATTCATTTCATTGCATTAGACTATATTATAAACACAAACATTTTAAGATGAGTGATCACTACGAGAGAATGAGCATTAGAGGAACAACAACTAGTGTTGCTGATTTGATTTACAATGATATCTTTAGGACCATCGCTGCTTCCGTCATTCTTGTATTTGAGCGACTAATCATGGTTTTAAGAATGATAGATAACGACGACAAATCATATATGAACTATCTTTATGAGGCGATGGATCTCGCAAAAGAGTCAATTAAGAAGAACGTTGGTTTAAGACAATAAAAAAATGGTGGGACATTATCGAAAAAGATTGGAAAAACAACTACGTCGACCAATTCGTGCGGCAGATGTTTTAAATTAATACTTTACAAAGTCAAAATTCATAACATCACGTCCATGTTTGCGCTTTTAAATATAGATTATTTTCTCAATCCTTGCATTCGGTATGGTGATGCGGTAAACAATAGTGAGGTATTAAACGGATTCAATAATGTCGTTGAAAGAACGATACCGGACATATTGACATAAATCAAAATTAGAAAAAAGGTAAATTAGATTAAACATTCTATCTAATACATAGATCCAATATTTGAGTTTTACATCCATACAGGTGGACAACATAATGAAAGTTGGTGTATTTGGCTCTTCAAAATAAAAAACCGTAATAAATACTTGTTCTCATGCTCAGTGAGGGTTCATAATCAGTATAGAGGATGTCCCAAACGTAACACATTTAACAATGCATATTCTCAATCATATAGTTTTTTCTTCAAACTGTAAAAAAAATTGGACTACATTTTTCATGATTCATACAAAATTGAGAAATAGAATCAAAATGAAAAATGTAGAAAAACTAGTGTAAGTACATTACAATATGATATTAAGAGTAAAGAATATCAACGTAGAAATGATCAATTGATTGATGTAAATCATATATTTCACGAGGAGGATCTATTGACAGAGTGGACTATTGAAGTTGAATCATGGTTGCTTGACGGCGATCCTGTGATAGTTAATATGAAGAATGGTGATGTCCCTACAGTGAATGACGTACCTACACAAACAACAAGTCAAAGCATTGGAAATGCTAGTGGCTTCTCAAACGATGATCCTAGTGGTTACAATATTTGTTTAACAAGTAGTTATGGTGTTAGATCTACTGATGGCGTGACTCACATAGATTAACTATACCATGTGCGAGGAGATGTGTGATGCATAATCGTGAAAGAAGAGATAGTAAATTGAATGCTCAATATGAACAACCACAAAATTATGATCATGCTAATAGCCCATATACATTAAAAGATCCATCCAACTACAAACATTCAATTTCTGATTACACTAGAGGTTATTACGACCACGAAGCAAATGAGACATGCAGCAGTGATATATCAAACGATCAAACTAGTCAAACTGCATATGCAACACAAATGATGACGACTCCTCATTTGATAACGTTGGCAACGTTTTTAGGTACAAGACAAATGCAGCATAATTATCCACCGCATCATACGACACAACTGGATGAAGAAAATTATGAAAACAATCCATGTACAGCTTCAAGAAATAATTATTGGATGTGTTAAATTTATAATGTTGGATGTTGTATTCTATTTTTTTATATAATTTTTTTTTATTTATTGTTAACTATCTGGACTGAAATCAAAACAAAATCGGAACCATCGAAATTTACGAAACCAGCCAAAACTAATAAATTTTCAGACGACGGTAACCGAGTTCTTGAACCTTGGTTAATAGTCGAATACAATCAACTTGCACTAAATCAGTTACTAATTAATCGTAGACGGTTGCAAGTTCGCATCCCCTGGTGCCATAGCCTGTGCCATATCAAATATATCCTATGTAAGATAGTTTTGAAAATATGTAGAAATAAAATAAAATAGGTTGTTGGAAAAATTGACCTTAACTGTCTTACTTGATCGTTGTTTCATAAACAGTCTTATTTGATTATGTCGATATTGAAATTTATAAGTAAAAAATGTTAATTTTTTTCTTTAGTTTTATTATTTTTTATTTTCATTAAATAAATAAAATTTAATGACTTTTATTAGTGTCGATATTTGAGTCCTCAAGAATTTGAGGCGTGTGAGGCGTACACATTATATGTCTCAAGTTGTTGAGGTGTAAGCTTTAGAGGTAAAAAACCTTTTAGAGTAAGCTTAAAGGTGTTTTAAGTGAGATCAAAATAGTTCCTTAGTCATTGACGTTTCAAGTGAATATATAATCATACTATTTCCTCTCAGATTTTTTTTTTTTTTTAAATAATAATAATCATACTATCACACCACTACAAACTTGTAAAGAATAAAAATATCTAATCAGCATATAAATTAAAACTGTAAGTTAGTCTAATACGATTACAGCATGCTAAGAACAAAAATAAAAACTTTGATAAAGTGTGTTAACAGAATAGTCAAGTTATTCATTTTCTAGGTAATTTGTTGATGAAGACAAAAGAATAAACCATTCTTTTGGAGAAAAATTTGAAAAATATTAAAATACAAGCTAAATATGATCAAAACCTCAAATATTGTACAATTAACTAATTATTACCTCAAAAAATAGTGATAATGCTCTTAAAACCCTCTAATCCAATTTACTTCTCCGTGCATGGTTAGGAAAATCCCTGGGAAGAACATGTTGTAAAGAGATTAGCTGAATCGAATGGGCCTAGGTATATGTTATTAGCAAGTTATTCCATCAGAAAAACCCCTTCACTGATTATTCTTTGCCCACTGACCGGGTAGCTTAAGAGAATGGGTGAGAAAAAACCATGAGGTTAGAAAATCCTGCAAAATTGATTTGAACAAACTTCCAGGCAAATTGACATATGTGAAGAAAAGAAAATTGGTCATCTTTAAAACCAAAAAGAAAACTTTTTGTAGTTATTTCAAGATTTAATTCAATAAAATATTTAACATCTTTATTAAAATTGGGGTTGTAACAAAAGTAGCTTTGAAGACTCCTTTGCGTGGTCTTTTTAGGTTCATGTTACAGCGCTTAATCATTGATGAACCTTCCTATCTATATAATACTTCACGAATTTAACTGGTCTATGAGTGCTCTAGCACTCTATGTTCAATTGCTTTATGCTAAGTTGATGTCATATTCCAGCAACGCGAAGTGTAGGACGCTTAATAAATGTCATAATAACACATGAATTGCATTCTTTAATTTATGTGGAACATTAATATGGCAACCACTTATAGCAGTTTAGAATTCGGCAATGTATCTAGCATAATCACTGTGTACTTAATCAAACACATTCAAGTAACTCCTGCTTCCTATATGCTTACTTGGAATAATATTTATTCAAAGTCGCCATCTAAAATTATATAGTGCAAGCAAAATGAAATAATAATTTAAATAAATCAATGTTTTAACCGTGTTAGGAGTACTCCAATTGATGCTAAATTGAAGCACTACGGTAATTCACACAATTTATTATTCAAAAGAGGGACTATTTACCAAAACTATTTTTAAGTTCATGTTACCTCATCTAAAACTTTTGAAAACCTACTCCAAGAGAATGGTAGTAGGATTTTCTTTGTATCACTCATTATAAAATATTATCTTGGTCAAACTAAAATTTCATCCGAGATAATCAAAGCCAGAACATAAATGTTAGGACTAAAGCAACCGACATTTGAAAAAAAAAATCCAGTGAAATGAATTTTAAATTAATGAACATAGTTACGGCTTGGAGAGCGAATAAGCTTCTCAACTTGGCCTATGTTTCTCAACTCTCTTTGCATTCCATTAGACACAAATTCATATTGATTAGTAGTCTTACTTCTATGCGATCTAATGATCTAAGATATCCATCATTTGATTTCTTCTTCAATGCTGAATTGTAAACACAAATGCTATGGAAATGAATCCACTCCAAGGTGGATACCCAGTGCCAAAGGCTCTCGTGCTCAAGCGAGAGGACTTCCCAGGCAGTCTACCACCTAGTACTATTCTCACGACTTTCCGAAATGAATCCACTCCGCAAATCAAAAATTGTGAAATTGAGCATGATAAGTTTTTTCTAAGAAAAAAAAAAAAAATCACTTTTGAACTAACATTTGTTTAGTTGACTTACCATCTTATATTCATTATTCCCTGACCAACTGAATTATGTTCAGAATGTTTGTAAATATCTTAGAATTATGTTCAGAATGTTTATAAGTATCTTACTCATGATAGGGCAGATATACCTTTTAGTACCTTGGGTGCATTTTTTGTGGACATGACGGTATATTAAAGAAACAGATGTACACATGAAGTGCTTTACTTTATAAATAATAACCATAACTGTATAAGATTTAGTATATTAGATGCTTTCATTCTAGATTTCCAGTAAAAAGTGATGAATTCGTGTGATATGATTACATTAACCTCGACGTTAAATTTTCTTAAAAAGGCTGGTGTATGATCTTAGCTCTATTAGAAGCCTTAGCTTAATTAATGTTTGTCACCTAAGCATGAGACATATATTTTCTTGCTTGAGTGAATATGAATGCGACATTCCTGGGTACTACTATAGCACACTTAATATGAATGATGGATTGAAACACTAAACTGATTATTGTATAAGTTAGTCACTTGAAAAACAACATACTATAAGTTTCAGGATATACGGTAATACAAATATTATGCAGAAGATAAGAAACTTAATCAAAATATTATGAACAGTAGTTAAGGTTTCAGGATATACGGTAATACAAATATTGTGCAGAAGATAAGAAACTTAATCAAAATATTATGAACAGTAATACAAATAACACCAAATATTATGTTGTTTGTCAAGCGACTAACTTACACAATAATCAGTTTAGTGTTTCAATTCATCATTCATATTAAGTGTGCTATAGTAGTACCCTGGAATGTCGCATTCATATTCACTCAAGCAAGAAAATATATGTCCCATGCTTAGGTGACAAACATTAATTAAGGTAAAATAGAAACTTAATCAAAATATTATGAACAGTAATACAACTAACACCAAATATCGTAATTTTGGACAACATGGAATATTTCAATTCAAACAATTCCTTTTACTAATACGAAAATAAACAGAAAAATACATAAATTTTACTTAGTTTTTCCACAATCTGTGTTTGAAGATCTGAAACGCTTTTAGGCCTCCTAAAAATCAATCATCACGCGGTAATCACAATTGATACTACAGGAAAAAGGATAGATGCATCATTATGTAATTTTATTAAGTAATAATAAATAGTGCTATCACTTTATCTCTAGAATCGTAGTTGAATCAAATCTAACAATTATCGGTAATAATATCAACAAACGATTGGCTCTAAGTGAAAGCAGTTTTTGTGCAAATCATTAATAGTGTAGTCTTGAATTCAGAAGAAATAATTAAATCAAATAAATTGGTTTGGGGGGGGGGGGGGGGGGGGGTTGAGAAAATGGCGATCTTCAAAAGGGGAAGATGAGATTTTCCGTTATGAATTGAGAAGTCATGAAGCCGCTAAGGGAGAAGAAGGAAACACCACCATCAATGTGATTACTCCTTTTGCCTCCATAAAAGCTGCATATTTATCGTACTTCAAGTCGATTACAGCTAGGTTAATTTGTAGGGCATTGTATAAAAGGAATTTACTGGTCGGTATTCATAAAAAAAATGTGGAATGAAGGGAAATGAGGAATTGTTATGAATGTGATAGAAAATCGTAAAACACGTTAATGAAATTGACTTGCCCGGGTTATGAACGGTGGCACATGTCAGCAAATTAGAGTACTGGTTCCTCCATTCCTATTTCAAAGATATATTTAATTTATAAAACTTTTGGATTGGATTTATGAATCCAAACTAGTATATTAACTATGCCAATATATATTGAATGATTTTTCGTAATCACTATTTTAACAAGGTTTAAATTGGATGTAAAGGGAAACATCCGATCCAATACGGAATTTAAAGTGTAATTTTTTTAACAATACTGCTGGACATATGTCTACTTGTAGTCCCTACGTGTGCGCGCGCACACACACATGTGTTTGTTTTTTTTGGGGGGGGGGGGGGGAGGGAGGGTCCTAGGCTTTCTGATTAAATCAAATCCAAATCAGTGTAAATTTTGGCAGAAGCAACTTAACAGTCAAATTTATGAAATTTGAGACAACATGACAAACCATCCTTCACAACAACCAGTAACCCCCCCCCCCCACCCTATATATATATATATATATATATATATATATATATATATATATATATATATATATATATAACAAGAAGAAGAAAAACACACACAGAGAGATGAAGGGGGTGGGGGTAATCCAGATCCTTTATTTTATCTGAAATTTCTTGTGGGTTCGTTGACTTAACCATCTGTATTCTTAGCTGGCAAATTTTATTCAACCGTTATACAAATTATATTTTGTTCCAATTTAGTTGGTAAGCCGTGAAAATTGCCACCAGTGTTCTGCTATCAGTGGCGCAACACATGTTTATGTTTCACTGTAATTAACTAACACTATGCCAAATTTAGAAGGTTTACTGGATGCTAATTTATTCAGCTTATCAGGAAACTTTGGGGGTTCAATTGAATATATCGCATCAACACTTTTTTTTGGGCTAAAATTTTACATTGTTTGTAACAAGGCAAGACGAGCATCATCAAGACGGGAGATTCTTCACACAGATTTTCTTACTCCAAATATTGTAAATGAGACTATTGTGGCTCTTGAGAAACTAGCTGATATCAAAGCAGTATCCCAAGGTGGATATCCGCAGGTAAACCATTTTTTATTATTTCTTCTGTTATTAAGCTTTACATTATCTCATTCAGTTTAATAGCATTTTTTTAGTCGTTTAATCTAGGCTGAACGATGTCGCCTTTCAGTTGGTCCTCCAGAAATTATGACATCTGGTCCTGATATTGTTGCCGCGATTAGGTAATCCAGATCATTTTTCTTATCTGAAATCTCTTGCTGATTCCTTAAACATCTGTGTTCATAGTTGGCACATTTTATTCAACCATTAAACAAATTATATTTTGTTCCAATTTAATTGGTAAGCTGTGAAAATACTACCAGTGTTTTGCTATCAATGGTGCAACACAATTTCTTGTTTCGTTGTAATTAATTATATGCCAAATTTAGAAGGTTTACTGAATGCTAATTTATTCAGCATATCAGGAAACTTTGGCTTTCAATCTTGCTCTCATGGAGACTTTCTTGGTTCAATCCTTGGAAAAGGAATAGTACGGGAAAAACTTGGGGATATTCTTTTGCAGGTGTTCGTTCATCTGGTTTCTTTTTCGCCTTTGTGATGTTGGTTTATGTTTATTGTTCATGTTAAAAAATTTGTATCCTAATCGCATCCAGGGAGAGAAAGGGGCTCAGGTTCTTATTGTACCGGAACTTGTTGAATACATCACTTCAACACTGGATAAGGTAATGGGCCTGCTGCACCAAAAAAATAATCTGGTGTGGGTTTAATTCAGATATTGATATTTATATTGTACATAGATCATGGTAATAATATTAGATTTTGCCAAGACACTGAATAAAGTGTATGTATCTGTTACATATGAAGTTGATGTTAAATAAATGGCTTGAAATAGCAATTAGCTAGTTTGCAATTAGCTAGTTTGGTTTTCAGATGATATCAGGTGAACCTTGGTTGATCTGTATTTCATGCACTGAAGGCCTGAAAGCATACTGCGTCATTAATGTTGACTGTCTTTTGCAGTAAATTCTCTGCTATTCCTGTGGACTCTGCCATATATTTTACTACAGCAGATAATAAGTTCAATATTCAGTAGAAATGTTATAATAATCTGGTAATATTGCTTGGAATCGATAAAACATGCTTTCTAGTGTTCGAACTTCGTAGCTTGTTGATTGTATTTCTTACTAATAGTTTCAGCAGCGTCCAATCCATCCATAGGACTCGAGTAAGATATATTTACTTTGACTAGATTGCCAACTGGAACTTCTTTGCTTGTGCATATATTTCTGAACCATGTGAATCACAATGTCGCCTTGTTAGTCATGAGGTTCTGGCATAGTAATTGAATGCCCATGGCATATATATATATATATATATATATATATATATATATATATATATATATATATATATAGTTTCTTCTTGGATAGAGTAAAAGTGATGAATTGTGATTTACAAGACCTCATCACTTCAAGCCAGAGTCTTGCATATTTAGATTACTAATTTGCACGTTAATTGATTGAGTTCTACAGAGAAGTGTTATTTATAGTTTGTGCTACTCGCATCTTATAGTACATGATTTGAACACATCGTCTGTATATATTTGCTGATACGAAGATTCAGGTAGATTTGATTAGAATAGGACCCCAAATGTCAATAGTAATCTTAGCAACAATTCTGCCTTCCAGATTAACATTATTTTCCGCAACAAACCAAGAACTTCTTTTTACCGCCACATGATATGTTGCTCTCTTCTGATTTTGACCAACTTATTTTCCTCCTGGCAACTGGCTGCTGATTTTAAAATGGATTGCTATGTTTTTAAGTCTCTACTCTTGACAGAGTTCACTGTCTCGGGCTGCTAACATTGAACTCCATATTGTTTTACTAGTTGAGAAGAACATGAATATTTAAATTATGATATATATATATATATATATATATATATATATATATATATATATATAATATTCCTTGTTTCTGCAGGTTGGTAATGTCAGTGTAACATGTACGCAAATACCACTACTTGCCTTGGAGTATGAGCCACCAAAGTGAGGGATTATCTTTGCCTATAAATCATTCCTAATATTCTTTACTCAAGCAGTTGCATTATATTTGTTTCAGGACAAAGACTTTTAAGACTGTTGAAGCATCATTGCGGATTGATGCGATAGCTAGTGCAGGATTCAAAATATCTCGTTCAAAATTTGTTAGCATGATCAGGTGTGTCATCTGAGTTTTTGATAATCAGAGTATACCATATTTCTTAACTGTTTGCTTGAAAAGGTATGAGATTAGCCTGATTATAACATTCCAGCTGCAATTATGGCTAAGGAAAAACTTTGATACATCTCGATGTATTATAGTTTTGATGCAGTTTGTTTAATTTGTGTCATGTGGTACAACATATTGGAAATTTGTGTAATGTGCTAGTTTGACACGTAGAACACATCAAATCTCCAAGGATGTTGTATCAAAACATTGATGCAGCCCGTTGTATCAAGCTTCGCTTGGTGACTGTTTCTTATTAATATAATCCTGGACTCGGTACCGTCGTCAATTGTCCTATTTACTTTACTATTTTTTTTCATATGTTGCTTACTATTAAATGCGATAAAATAATTAACTACTGTGTTAATTAACCTTATTTTACCTGTAAATATCGATTCTACTGTTATATAGATAAGGAGATCAGAATTTCTTCTTTTCATATCCGTTGAATAAACATGAATAAGCTATTTAAATGAAATAATTTAAAGTAATTTATTGACCCGCTGTTTTGTTAATGTGTTTACTGATGTATTGATATGCATGCTCATGTTTTTAATCTTTCACCAAAGATTCGTGGTTTGTATTGAATATATATTGCATGTTCTTAACTAAAATCCCTAAAATAAAATAATAGAATGGATTGATTTCCATTAAATTACAGTGCTGGCGATGTCCGTTTAAACTGGTCTCCTCTATCGAAAAATGGAGCCACAGTTAAGACTGGAGATGTTGTTTCAGTTAGCGGTAAAGGAAGATTAAAGGTAAACATACACGCACATTAAGTTTTTTCTTTCTTTCAATGTCTTCTACTCTTTTGAATTTCAAGTCAGGAACCTTAATTTTATTTTGTTTGTCTTGGCTATTAACACTGACCACCAAACATGTCTTTTCCCACAGATTGGTGAAATCGTAACAACAAGGAAAGGAAAGTTTGCTGTTGAGTTGATTCAATTTATATAGCTTCGAGATTACAGGATATTTGTATAATGAATGCATAATAGAAAGGACGTAGTTCAGGTAATTTTTTTTTTTACTTTCTTAGCATCACTTAATTGATTTCTACATCAGGTATATGCCAGGATGCCCTTTTAGTAGAAGGGAAAAATAAATTGTCAAACATGTAAAGTGAAATTTCCAGCATCAACTTATTTTTTTGCTATATTAGTAAGCCTGTTATATCCCAGAACTCTTGTATGGCATATTCTTACTATTAAATATTTGTACTGTTTTTAATCGTTATTACTTTTATTAGAATGTAAAACATCCATTGGTCCTTCACTCTCTTTTGTAAATCTTCTAACTTATATCGATTGCGCGGTAGCACATTCCATTATTAAATGGAAGCAAAGATGAATTGCTGAACGATCCATCTCAAACTTATTGTGTATACTACCCGTTGGAAAATTGTTGTGAAAACAATTATACAATCCTGACTATGATGATGAAACACGAAGGGAGTGTCTTTTACAATAATGTGTGAGGTGCGTTCGCGTGACGGTAACGTAGCATTTAAGCGGAGTATAATTTAAATGGTGCTGAAAATTAAACGAGGTATGTGTTTGCAGTTTCAAACGGATCATTTAAACTTGACATTTAAGCAAAGTATTTTGATATGTAAATTTCGGTTTAATCGTTTTATAGTTAATTAATTATTGGTTTGTGATGTAATAAATTGTTTTATTAAAATGAAATAAATTACAAAAACTGAAATACGTGCATATCAATTAAAGCATGTTAACAAATACGCTGATAAAATGCAGAATAATATAATAAAAATATAGTTACGATCTTAATTGCTTCCACCATCACATGAATTAGAAAAGATTTGTAGTTTATAGAAATGTGTTTGATATTTGTCGTATACGACGGCTACTTTGTGTCATCATTGTTAAGTATATTGAATAAATCTGTATTATGCGTAACGCAAATTTTCATGTTAAGCGTAGTTTGTGTTCGACTATCTAAAATTAAATGAGATCTTTTTTTTTTTTTTTTTTTTTTTTTTGTCAATCGTAAATTTCATCAACTATTTTAATCATCTCGTCATCAGTTTCATTACTACGTCTTTGCGAACTACTACGTGCACCAAAAGTTGAACCAATGGTCCGTGTTTGTTGGATTGGAGGTTGTTGCAGTAGATCCTTATAGAATGAATGATTGGTTGGTGAATTCAAACTTGTAAGAGCTCAACTTGTAATGTGTTGTCTTTGATATTCCGTATCTAACTGACTTTTGAAAGCTTCAAAACCTCATGGACTGTTAAAAAGGACGGTCGGGGGAGCAGAAGTGAATTGCTCTTGGATGTGAGCAGACCTATACAACATTTGCCCAGTAGCATGCATTTCTTGGAAAAATTGTTGCAGATCCAGATTATCAAGCGGAACTGTTTATATGAAAGCGGAAAAGTCTGAGCTGTAACCCGATGCCAACGGCTTAATTTTCTTGACGTGTGAACAACACCTTATAAGTGCTTACTGGGTGACATTTGATATCAGATGCAGAGGGCTACAGCTGTTGGAAATAGTTCCTATTTTGAGACTGAGGGTGCGTCTACAACCATGTCCTACCACATTTGAATTTTTGATGCCTCATGCGTTCGAAGTTTGAATGGCCTGGAGCTCAAGCATTGCGTTTAGAAGTTGCGAGGAAACATGACCGTTCATGAGCATCCAAGATCATCCAATGCATCAAGCTTAAAAGATCATATTTTCGCCTTCTTGTAATTCAAACTCTGCATTCTTCCTCAATCCCAATTAATTTTTTGTTTACGAACGTTATGGTATGTGCTCTTATGTTTAATCATTTAAAAAAAATGATGTTCATAAATATTTAGCTATACGTTTACATGTTAGCTTTAACTTTTCTTTATTGCGATATCCATTATTTTGTGTGTGTTTAAATTTTCATTTCTGTCATTAATTAATTAATTAATTTGTAAATAAATTTTATTTGTTAAATTCTATTTTTAAATGATATTAAGATAATGTAATGTTTGTAGAAAAGCATTTTGAACTGATAAATTAAAATTTTCATACATACTATTTCTAAACAACTTAATATTTGGTAATATATATGAAACGATATTTTCGTTAGTTTACGTTTATGTCAAAAAACTGTGACATCAAAGATATTATAACTATTAATAAAAAAAATTATACTCTCTCTTGCTTTTTTTTTTTTCCCATCTATAATAGATGGTGATTTTGACTAGAATGGTTTGATTGCAATAAACGAATGTTTGAATTGAAGAATATACAGATGGATGCCTCAGTACACTTCAACTTACACGTGCTAGTTGTTTGGACATCAAGAGAGCATTGTCAATGAAACTTATGTACATAAATACCTTGCTTTATCGGGTTGTGTGAACGTTTGAAATCTTATGATTTGCAGCCCACTGGAAATTTTTGTAAGAGGGCTGCTAAGCACAATCGCCTATGAGCGACCGTGCAAGACACTCGCTGCTTGATTGATTATTTCAATAGTTGCGGTATCCACGTTTACTTATAAAAATAATTTAAAATCAAGGTTGTCATCTTTTCAACCAATCAGATAGCGAGTGTCTTACACAGTCGCTTATAGGAAACTGTGCTTCGGCATTAACCTTCTTGTAAAAGAAATTGTTGCAATCGGTTTGTCTCTTCTAACGTGTCAGGCCATGGAAAAGTTTTAAAGATCAACTGACACTACAGGGCCGGCCCTGACTACTTCGTGGCCCAAGGTCGTAAGCCCAGTACAAAATGTTGTGAAGAGGCCCTAAACACAAACTTATGAACCCACGTAAGTTAGTGGAGTAAAAAATGCCAACGCCAAGTCTTGAACCTAGGTCTACCAACAAATAATCATGTGCGTTTACCACTCAACCATCCATATTGTAGCAACGTGTAAAATACACTATATACATAATGTTCGCAAGGTCAGCCCGAGGCCCCTCCTGAGCCTGTGGCCCTAGGCCACCACCTGGGTGGCCTTGGATCAGGGTCGGGCATGTGACACTATTTGTGTTTATTTTCTTATTGTTGTGAATGCTGTGTGATACTAGTATTAAATTATATAATTAAATCGGATGAACCTTAATTTAAAAGTGTACTGGAATAAATTACAAGTTATCATGAAACTCACCCTTCTCAATAATTTCTATAAATGCAATGGACGGTACACTCGCATTTGCACACATGCTTGGTAGTGCACAACTATTTATTGAGCTATAGGATATGTCACATAAAATGTTGTAGTTGTATGTTCATTTAATAAACTCTAGCATACGTCATGGCTGGTTAAAAAGAAACCGAGATCCAGTTTATATTAAGATATACACATTTGCGAATAAAGATAAATATCTGATAATTATCTTGTTTGTTAGCGATCAATAAATTAAGTAAAATAAATATAACAATGTGGTTTAATTTTTTTCTTTCAATTCTACCGATTATAGAAATATGCTATGTTAACATATATATACATACATACATACATATATATATATATATATATATATATATATATATATGAATACATACATACATACATATATATATATATATATATATATATATATATGTATATGTATATATATATGTATATGTATATATGGGATAGGATCAGGGAGCCCCCCTGAATTTCAGCCCCCCATTTGCATCTGAACCACAACCACTCATTTATATTAAAGAATGTGAGTGGCAAGTGAGAGAATGAGTGGAAGGAGAGAGAGTGTGAAATACTTGTTTGTGGTTGAGGACCTTTTGGGGTGCTCTAGTTAATATAAATTTAAGCATTAATATGCATTAGTTGCATATGATATCAAATATTAACTTAATAAAGCAATAAATGTTTATTTTATATTGTATTAAGGTACATATGATATAAAATATAAACTTGATGAAAACCAAAGTATAATTTTTATAAGTGGTTGTTTTTCTATTCGTATACGTTTCATAAAATATCAAATATTTATTCGTTTTTTGAATACGAACAAGGATATATTTTTGATGTTTCAAACATCCACTATCAAACTTAATGTATGATAGCACATTATTTGATTTTGTGATAAATGATCGAAACTCAAACTTTTCACATCTTCGACTACGTTAATATTATTTAGTTGACTTGGATTATTCATTGGTAGATTTCTTGTGAAACTCAAATGAGCCAAAATCGAATAATCGAATATTCAGTTTGTATCATTCAAATTTAAGTGTTCTAGTCAAAAGAAAAATTAAAATATGTAAGAGGCGCCTGCCATTTTCAGGTAATACGTCGACTTATTAATTTTGGTTCAAATTAAAGATGGTTGCCATTATAGTGGCTATTCTCAATTTTGTATGAAAGTACAACAGGGATGCAATTTTGTGTCATATGATGTTGTTAACCCATATTTTTATAAGGTCGTTATCTTTGGATTTTTGATGTTTAGATAGCTCGAAAATTGAGTATGGATGATCATATGAAGTTGAAATCAGTTGGATTTATTGGAATATCGCTTTGGAACAAACTGGATTGGAACTCAAACCTTAGCTAAATTTCGGATTTGTATCTATTCTAGACATGGAAACAAAACTAGGATTTTGACTAAATACGAGATCAATACATATTCAAAGCACAAGATCTTATCTAAAATATGGCTAAGTCTTAGATCGATACCTATTTGAAACACAGGATTCATAGACATGATTGAAACACATCAATAACTTTGAATTCTGGAGCTCAAAACAAAGAAACATCAAGACAAGGAACTAATGGATTCACCCTAGAGGTCGCACCCCGTAGAAAGCGAACTCCAAGGGACTGGCATCAATCCCTCGAATGTGGGGCAATTCGAACCTAACCTTTTGGGTTGGGACGTGTTATCTTGATCTTGATGGGCCGTTCTATACAATTTTGGACCGATCTGACTTATTGCTTCCTTTATAAATAGATCACTAAGGATTCCAAAAAAAAAAAAAAAATCTTCTTTTGGTTATTGTAATCTTGTGGTATGAATAATGCATTACATCAAGTGAATGAAGATCAGAGTTTGTTGAGCTACCATAGAAAATCATATTTTCTTTACTGCTTTCATTACATTTTCTGCTATTCTGTAATGAATTCTCTGTGAATTGCCTTAATTATTGGATATATGCAGTATTATGTTCGATTGATCAAAATCTGGTCTAACCAATATTACTTACAGAAGAATACCTTCTATACCGCTACAGTACCCTTGAAGCGATGAGATAGTATAATAAACTGAATAATTGCTACCAGCCATCATTTAATGTATTATTTTTAATTTGAATTATCACATCTTTATCATTGTATTTGTATTTCTAAATTGTTGTGTTTTTTTTATTTTTTATAAACCACTAGTTTATTACTAGATTGTTTAATCATGCATAGCAATGGTAAGGAAAATTCTATTTATAAACCAATAATTTTTTAACATACACCAATGTTTTAATGAGAAAAACCATCGACTATGTTACCCTTATACTTAATTGCGTTTTCAATCCTTTCTTATAATGCGTCTAATTAAAACTTTAAAATCTATAATATATGGTTAAATCTGTATAATTTTATGAAGTTAATAAAACATAAAATATTAATTTATGCAACTTTACAACTAAACACACTAATTCAATGTGTCCAATCATCTAAAGTGGAGCTGATTTTTAAAATAAAAACAATAAAATAGTTTACGATATTAGTGTTAAATTATTATTATTATTATTTGAATTTTAGGTAAATTTATTGCAATGAAGTCTCGGTTTTATGTAATTTAGCTTTAAAGTCAAAAAAGGGAAGCTGATTAAAATATAAATGAGTAATCTTGCGAATGACATGGTGTATGAAAAGAAATTTTTGGCGTATACTATTTCATTTTATTTCATGGTGTGTATTAAGAAATTATTGATGTATAGATAGAACTAACCCAATGATAAATACCATTAACAGCAGTTAGTTACAGTTAGCACCAATTATTAATGTACAATTACACATAATAATCATTCTCATTTGGCTGCCAATCTCGGTGTATAACATTATTATTATTCAGTTGAACTTTCCTATTCTTATTTCTTTCTGAAACGGACAACAGAGTGCAAATTTAGCGGACTGATGAAAGTAGGCATATTAAAATCTAATTTTTATTATATAACAAGTAAGATGTAAAGATAGATGTTGGCATGAATTTCACATGACATGTTTAACTGTACTATTGTCTTTTGTACTTCAAAGTTATGGCTAGCGCTGCTGCTAAATTTGAAAAACAAAGACGTAACCTGCAATAATTGTCCTTTTCCTTTTTCGTCCTAGTGGTTAGGACTACTACTATAATGTGTACTAAAGTCAAAGTTGAATTTGATGCTATACTACGTAAGCAAATGTGTAGATGTGTGTACATTTTGTACAAGCTTCACATGCCCATTTTCGACGTGTGAATGCTGGGAGCCCGAGTTAAATTTGGTAGCCTCTGTTTTGGAATGGACAGTTCATGTTGGTATCGGATGCGTAAAGCGTGAATCCTACTGAATCGTTCAATCAAAATGAACGTTGGAATTATTTTCCGTTCGCGCTCGGTCTTTCGAATATTATATGTTTTATTTTCTATAATAATTGCCCAATCAAAATGAACATTGGAATTCTTTCCGTTGAAATTCTTGCTACGAAGTTAAAGAATGAACATGTAGCCTGTTTTATTTATATTTTATTTTGTTGTATTTGTTATTCGACACTTTTATTTCTGTATTTGTATTGTAAATTCTAATCTATAGATTTTTGTTTCATACGTCGAATTCAGTATTTTGTGTTATGCAGTTAAAAATAAGTAACATAGCAATACAACAATAATTTTATCCTCCTCCCATTGCCCTTTTCCTAAAATGAACAAATCCTTCTTTGGCAAACTTTCCACTTTCCCAGCCCGTTCAATTTGTTCCTCTCAGTTCATAAAAAAATGCACCTTTCGCTTTTAAAAACACAAGGATTTTATTTTTGATTTAGCCATGTTTTAAAATTTTATCATGCAGTTTCATAATCAATTGCAAATTAGTTCTGTTTTAATCAATTCAACGTTGAGATGCACAAAATAGATTGACACTATTTCAACGGTGTCGGTATAAATGATATTTGAAAAACCGTCAATTGATACATTTTTTTTTTAAAAAAAAAAAACCAAAACGGTCCACTGTAATTGAATAAAGCACAGCGCTGCTTTGTCTAGTTGGAAAACTGGGTAAAATGTGCCAAACTGGTCAGAACGTGGATGTCAATTTTGTATGAACCTGTTGTGGAAGCGTGAATTTCATGTCTCTTTCTTTAGAGTCTAACAGAAGGCAAAACGCCTGGACAAACATTTTTGTCAATTGGATGAACTGCAATAATTTGAATTCTTAGAACAAAAATACAATCACGTCAAGTATTTCAGTGGACAATAATTTGCTGATTTTGCATCATTTGGCACTTCAAACAATAAGGTTGACAATACATTTAACTAGAAAATGGACATTTTGAAAATACTTTTTTTTTTTTTTTCCTAGATAACTTTGTTTGCAAGTATAAAAGTCTGCACTACTTTATATTCATGAATAAACATACCAAATAATGCATTATTTACTAGTATGTCTATTATCAACCATGTATCCATTTTGATACTGATTCTCATGCCAATGTCAATGATTAAGCACGTATTCATATGCTTTTCTAACTTTCAAATATGGAACCTCATGAATTCTAAAGAATGAACCTGTATGGTTTCAGATCCTGTTTGCACATAGTAAACTGAAAAGAAAAAAATGAATTCCAACCTTGTCTCGATCTAATTACAAAATGAACAGTTTAAATTTTAGTTTTAAAGATAAAAAAAGAACATAAAATAAAGATAACTATGAAAAGTGTGTTGTCCCTCGTAAGTTAGGTACCATTTACAAGCCGAACTAAGCCGAACTGAACAGAAAAAATAGGCGTTTATATCAAGAGTAGGACCCACACTTTTACTCCTTCACAGTGCAACGTTGGAGAATAGCTGTTTGCGTCCGACGCGTCAGGACGCCGAACGCTATTCCCCAATGTTCGTTTCACTTCAACTCTTACACGTGTTTTTCGAATTTTTGGATTTTTTTCTTTAGAATGTTAGGTAGCCAATCGTTTGCATGGAGATCTTACCACAGTGTCAAGAGTCTGTGGTAGTGGTACGAGAACGTTGCCGCATTTTTCAACTAGCGCACTGACAATAGTTACAATGCAAACTAAATGAAGAATAAATTTGACAATCTCAAACGGGACTGATTTTCGTGGAACCGGGCATTACAAATTTCTAGCGGGTATTGTAACAAGGAGAAGGACACTGTTGTGGGATACAGTACTCGGACAATGCCGTAAGTGCAAGCATGCATCTCCCAGCAGATTCAGACAGATGGACGCTCTTTCTGAGGCTGCATGAATACAACAGAGTGTCAGTTTATAGTTCCACGCCCCCCCACCCCCCAGTTTATAAAAAGTTCTCAGCCCAGCCCTACACCGATTTCATTAGGGCGATACTGCTGAGATCTCTAGTTGTCCAGCTCATCGACATGTTAGGCAGAGTGTCGGTCCGTCTTATTCTACTCCTCCTTCCATATCACAGGACGATATTATATCTGCATGCATGGCTGTTACTCGCGATACAGACGACTATGAGGACTGGTGAGGCGGCGGTGTGCGTGACGGAGTATCAAAGCAGAGGGCACAACCCTTTTCTTTCTCTGCTGCAGAAGCCGGAGCAACTTAGGAAATGTGTCCATTATTCTGTTGATAAGCTTAGGAGAAATGCTCTATAGTGTTGTTATTATATTTCTGCTTTTTAATTCTGTATTTTAATTTATGCACTTTGTATTCTGCACTTTTTTGTATTCTGAAATTTGAATTCGGCAATTTGTCGTAACAACCCGCTCGGAATGGACCTAAATTTTGACCTAGAAAAGGCCTATCGAAACTTAGAACCATTATAAACAGGTCGTTGGTTCCTGTAAGAAATTACATTTGCACAGAATAATATATAGACAGTTCGTTATGGAAATCTCACACAACGGAAAGTAAAAATATAATACTGAAATATGATGTACCACTTTATTAATAATCACATAATTTCAACACAACAGTCAAGATTACATCTGTTCCATGGGTACATCAATAAATTCATTCTCAAAAGTTTCCATAAAAAGTACAACAATAACAACTAATAAAAGCATAACGTCTACGTCTTCAGCCTCCATTATTATTTCATCCATGAATTCTACCCCACAAACCAACCTGTTGGATATGTTAAGGAGAGAGGTCAGAACATAAAGTTCTGTATGACTGAAATATATCATTTACTTAAAGTCCATACCCTATATTTTAGCAGGTTACATATGTCAAGGTATGTCTACGCAACACACAAACACCAAGTATCTAACCAATGAGGTAGATATCCAATTCAATCGCTCATTAGTGTTTTTAGGGTAAAGACCCAACGAGACGAGCATTCTCGGTCACTTATGACCTTATTAAAGGTGGATTCTTATGATCGCTTATAACCCTGAGGCGGACCCTAGCCTCTTAAGACCCCGTCCTAATACGTCAACATTCTTAAGTCTATACTCTCAATTGTAATATGATAAGTAGTATTGCGAACGTTACTACTTAAGTGATATTACGGTAGAACACATATGTCGCTTAAGACTTCCCTTAGACAGTTGGTGAGTATGCTATGACCGCATATCTTTTATATACCAATCAAGTCCCTAGTTGAGCCCCTATAAGCTTCTAGAGGAGGTGGACATCCCCCGTACACTACCCTACTTCGTTACCGCTTATGCCTAACCACTTCTAGAGAAGGAGGATCCGTAGACTTACCTCGAATCTAATAAGGGTGCGTCCCATGATTTTGGTTCCTCTCCAAGGAATAAACCTTCGGAGGGGATCCTAGTCCTAACCACTTAAGACCCAAATAGATAAAAAGAGAGTCAATCACTTAAGAACTTCTCAAAGTGTAGCAAACCTGCATACTTTCACACACAATAGACTTATATATATATATATATATATATATATATATATATATATATATATATCTGTGTGTGTGTGTATGTGTGTGTGTGTATTGTTATACATATACACTAGACCTTTTCACATTAAACCGTTTACTTATAGATGCTGGATATGTCAGGCGGTTCTTGGCAGGCTTCTACTACAAGCAGCTTTAACCACGTATCATAGTGTACTAAGTTTCAATGGCCCTTGTCACCCACACCTCTAACATTAGTTGGGCCTACTTGTGGTTGCTGGATTTGTCGGTTGGTTCCGGGTAGGCTTATATCACAAATGACAACTAACCACGTGTATGTGTGTTACTATTAATATATGTAAAGTCATTCTATACACACACACACAAACAATCAATATATATGGGGACATTTAAAATCCGAATCCTATTCTAATCGTATTTATTACGTTAATTACGTTGATTACGCTATGTAAATATAATAATTATAGCGCCTAAATAACGCAAATGTTCGTATGAACGAGAGAACGTTCTAATGAGATAAAAATTGTCAACTTGTCCTAAACTAAGGTATACAAGTTAATTTTCATATTTTGACCGCTACATATTAGGCATGATGGCATAATAGCATAATAACAGATAGCAGTGAATGGAAAATACAACATATATACAAATTTCAACTTGCAACCTAGGCTTACTGGAATGATTTTAATAATGGATCATGAATAGAATATAATATACATATATACACATATATTCATAAATATACACATGTATATTTATAGGCTTCACTTTATCTAATTCACTCCTTTTTGGTGTATTGCACATAAAAACGTTTATATTTGATAGACTTCAAGTATGAATACGTTTGTATTCAAAATAGAATCCAAACCTAATCAAATCATGACTGAAACCAAATCTAAACCCTTTTAGAATACAATCAAAGACATAAGGATAAATTACATAAAGTAGAAACACACCACCCCTTTTATTCTCAATTCAATATTAAGACCAAGATCCACAAACCCAATAAATTGATAATTCTTGCGCAAAACATAAAATAGAGGATTTGGGGGGTTTCTGTATTGATGTTATCGTTGTGTCAAATCCTCTTAGGCATACTAATCAATATGTTAATCTACAAAAAAGTAGAATATGCCTAAGAAATACAATATTTCACTCACATCGATTTGAAGAGCGTAAATCAAACGTTGTTGTGCCTTTTGAATGAAATTCCCAAATCTAGAAACCTATGTATACATTAGAATGGATTAATCAAATTCTTATATATATATATATATATCATATGATTTCCATAATATGTTTCTAATCTATATCAAAAGAGATTTAGAAAGAAAGAGAAGTAGGTTAGAAGAAGATAGAAAAACCTAATTCTGGATTTCAATGGAGTCAGAGGCAGAGTGGCGGCACACTGTAGAAAAATGGCTAGGGTTTAGTTGTGAGGTCTGAGGGTCTATATATAGTCGCTTGTGTAAGATTGGACCATTGGATTATTTAGATATAATCATGGTCATCCATTTGTATATATTTGTAACGTCCCTGGGATTTTCGACCTTGTAAATTGACATGAAATGCCCTGTCGACTAGTCAAGCATCGATAACACTGGAACGTTATTAGAAAGAAATTAGAGGGTGAGATAAGAAAGAAAGAAATATTAGAAGAGAAGAAGAAGAAGAAGGGCCAACACATTACAGAGTTTCACATCGCAGCGGAGCAAAATATAATATAGAAATAATTTTTATTGAGAGTTTGAAATAATACTTACAGTCATCAGAGTACATCAACATATCTGGACAGTTATATAACCTGTCCCTACACACAATCACAGCGGAAAATTTATATCTAGGGCTGTAAATTGGTCGGACCGGACTGGACCGGACGGAGGTGTGTTCAGTTTCTGTCCTAAAAAAATCGGATCGAACACGGACCGGACCAAATTTTTTTCGGACAAATTTTGTTGTCCTAATTCGTGTCCTAAATAAAATCAGTCGGACACGGACACGATCGGACTAGGTCGGACTCGGTCGAACATGGCTATTTATATCACATTTTGTACATTTTACTAGATTTTCTCTCAACTATATGCCGAATTTCAAGTAATTCGGACGAATTCAGACGAGTCCGGACCAAACATGATTTTTTCTCGTACAAATCTTGTTGTCCTAACTCGTGTCCTAAATGAAAATTGGACGGACTCGGATGGACGTATTTCGGTCACGGACATGAACAAACATCGGACATTCGGACAAAATTTACAGCCCTAATTATATCATATCACACGTCTGAACCCATCTAGCTCATTTCTTCACAGCATCCGATAAACTAAAACTGTACAGCCCGGTCTAACCCGAGCATTAAAAACATCGGGTCGGTCTGGTGAACCAAAGTGAGAAACTCACACTAAGTTTAAGGTGTCACACATCTTGATTTTAAAGTAAAAAATCTTTTCGAAAGAAAAGGATAATCGTAAGACCAAATCCACACATAAATATGGACGGTTTTTACTTTACAATAACCCAAAACATTTTTGAAAACAATATTTTTCTGATATTATGATAGTGTCTAAATACAAATAAATAGAATCTAGCAGAATGTTTGCATCTCGGGCTCCACATATATAGTATACAAACAAAACCACACGCGCTTATTGGAGATTGGATTCCGACTATGACAAGGTATGGAACCACCTGCTGATAGTATATCTCTAGAGTGGAATACACTGGGTTCAACAAGAACATCTTGCAACCCGGCCCACACATGACTGACCACTCGTTTCGCTTGAGTGTATCAAATGTATACCACCAACGGTTGGTCTCAAACCACCGTTTCCCGACAAGGGACAGCATCGAAGTAGATTAAAGAAGGAAATGAATTTTATCTAAATAGGTGATTAAACACCCTAATGGGAGCGACCCACATAGCCATGTTGCCTGCTCGATTTTTTTCATTTCCCGGTTGGTGAGGGTTGAGGCTACGTTTTATCTTTAAAATCAACACTTCACATTCACTTCGGATGCAATATCGTCAGATCCATCAAAAATACTAATTGACGTCCACAACAATACTTTATGTGTTAGCTAAAAAATGTTTCCTTCTCCGCTTCCACTCTTGGTACGGTTGAAGAAATCAATGTACATGACCTTTTTGGAAATACTCGACCGGACATCCATCCATACACGTCACCCAGGAACAGGATGAACCGAAGGCACCCTCCTACTACATTCTAGGAATCACTCTGAGAATCAGTAGTGAGAAGTCCTTGCGAACCCGTAGATTCCAACCACGACAGAATCACGGTTTATCTCTGCTTGTAAATCAGAGATTTTAAGTAATCCTTCCGCTTATAAAGATTAATGGTTTTCAATAGCTTCATCTCGATTCAGCATTTCAACATATTTGTATTTGCTGGACGGAATGGTTTTCGAATATTTATTCGATCCCGGTCTTTCCGTACCAACAATCGTATAGGTCAAAATTTGATAGTCGGTTATTTAATTATCAGGTAAAACAACCATTCATCCATATTAAAATGTATTCACTGATTCTCTACTCAGTATCATTCAGCCTCTTTGATGAACCGTACGTTAATTATATTCTTTAAATTTTCGAATATTTGAAACATCGCTTTTTACTTCATATCATAAAATAAGAATATTTCCCAAATTCATATTATTCAACTTATAAACTTTTCGGAAACAATTTATAACATCATTCACGGAAATCATACCTTATGTTTCCCTCACTACTCACGATATAATTTAATACCATCCTTTTGAAGAAAAAAAAAAATCTCGACCATATTTAATTAATTATTTATTTAGTAAACTCTTATAAGATTCTTTCTATTTATGTTAATAATTCTTTACAATATTTTTATATGAGCTTTGATTCTATTTTTAATAGAAGCCTTATGATAATTCCTTAATATCTCTTTATTATTATATTACAATTTATTTCAACAATTCAAATTCGTTTGTTTAAAATCTCATAAACAAAACTTCTGTAAATCCCATATTAATACCTTATACAATTGTTATATTGATATACTTTTCAAATTCTTATATTGATTAAAACGATTCAACTTATCATCTGTAACAACGTTACAAATTCCATTTCAAATCTATTTTACTTCCATTTATCGCATTCTCTTTAATCATACTCGACTACTTATGTGTTGTCTAAAATCATGTAATAATCCTTTAAAAACTTATATCTAAAAATAGTTCATCTCCTTTGTAACAAACATTGCAAAACACATTTACAAACCTCTAACTTCATTTATTAACTTGGATTCATTTCAAATTTTCATTTACAAAATCCTATGTAATTTAATTACAATTTATCATTCGTTTCCCTTTCCACATCTCTAACTGCATTTAAAAATCCCATTTTCAATTGATAACTAATACTCACTGTCGTTATTCAAAATTTTTAACATTATTTATACTTCTGCCAGCAGTTAACATTCCGAACTTCGGAATACCACATTCCGATCTTCGGAATAAAACTCAGTTCGATTAACCATTCCAAACTTTGGAATAACACATTCCGAACCTCAGAATAAACCTCGCTCCCATTTATTTAACTAAGTCCCATTTACACTCTCCATCCTATTTATAAATCTCAATTATAAATTCATATCCACATTTTTCAAATTCGACTTCGTTTAAAATTATGAAATTCCATTCACAAATCAATACTTGTTTCCAATCCCTCCTATTTGTTAATCTTATTCCCGAAATGTTATTTAATCATATTCGTATATTTTAAAACGACAATTCAAAATAATCATTCATTTACAAAAATATCACTTTAAATCTCTTATATAAATTCTCGTATAATTAATGATTCTATTATTTCATTATTTGAAATCCGTTTAAACTTCCTTTTATAACCGTTAAGGCGTTTACCAAATCATTTCAACATTTAAATACCCAACATGATAATTTATATCGTTTAATTCTTTATTTAATACATCTTACATCTCTACTAGGTATATTCTATATATTTATAAAAATTATAAATTTAGATTCGACTATTATCTTTACAGTGAAAATCGTATTTCAAACCCATATAAAAATATATTTATATTTTTGAAACCATTTGAAACCCATTTGATATTGATTTTAAAAAAAATCATTTCTTTTAATTGACGATACTAAAGAGGAAAATGGCTACTGCAGTACCAAACCGTGAAATATAAACCAATTTCACATTCAATACAAACAATATATCATAGTGATAAACATTATCAATATTAGTGAGGAATCCAGTTGGATTCCTCCAACCTGTCATCCCCTGCAAAACAATGGATTACCACAGATTCAATTCAATCAATTAACTATGGCCAATCAATATTTGTTTTCCATCCAAATAAACAGTTTAATAATATCAGTCAATAATAACTGTAATAGTCAATACTGGGCTGATAACAGAAATGCAAGCATTCAATTATTTATTTATAACATTTATATTATTATAAACGTAACCATTGAGGTAAGTTACGTCAATTGGATTCAATTGTTAAAATAACGATTTGTTTTAATTAAATTAAACTACTGTTTAATTTAACTGTTCCAGCCAATATATGAATAAAATCAACTTGCAAACATAACAACCATAGCATATAATTATAAAACCCAATTTATATAAAATATAAATAGGGAGAACTGAGTGAGTTTAACTCACATTGGTTCCATTCCTCGAGATATCAATTGTTTCAATCAAATTAAACACTCGTTTAATTCAATTGAAAATACTGGCTGCACCCAAATCTGTTCCAGAATGTATGTACCACTTATCACGATGTTTCCATCATCTCCTATTTTATCCAGATCTGTCAACATATGATACGCTATATAAATTATAGGTTACACAGCTTTAAACTTATAAAAATCTTAATTAAATATAATATCCAAGTTTACGATATAATTAGTTGATCAACCCATTTCATAATCCGATTAGACACATCAACGGTTTGGCAAGTTTTAGAGATCCTGACCGTTAACTATGGTTCATATACAATTAGGCCAAACTAGTTCGTTTAGGCACTTTATACTGTTAGCAGCTTAAAATATACGTATGATTATTAACGTACGTTTTAACTTGAGGTTGGCACGTATAAACTAATCTGGTTTAAATAAATACTTGGACATATCTAAGAATATGAAATCTGACCATGTCCACGTTATACTTCCAACTAGGTACACTAATAAATTTCCCATCATTTTCGGTTCGAACCGCATGTATAAAAATATACATATTATGTTCAGGCATGATATTTTGATGATCTTCTATTTATGGTTACTACCTTCCCACTGGAATATTCAAACTAAATATTTTTTATACCTGCTGTTGGACATTGGAAGTATTCCCATGCTGCTCTCCATCCCATTCGCTTTCTCTCTTTATTTATTTTATTTTTTCGAACTGTCCTCTCCCCAGTAACCGCTGAACTGCTCTCCGCCTCGACTTCGGCCACCAGACCACGCCAGAAGCCATGCAACTCCATCCTCCTCCAACTACTATACCTTTTCCCTCCCAAATATTTTCTACTGTTCTTCCCTCCCAATGTTCCCTTTTATTTTTATTTTTTCTCCTCACTGCTTTACACAAAAACTTGTTCTGCCTGCATACACTCCCACGCGAGCTTCAACCCCCCCTCCCCCAAATCATTTTTAAACCTGCTCCCGTTATGGGCTACCAAAACTCATTTTGATATTTACCCTTGTACACTTCAATCAATCCTCTGACTTGCTCCTAATCCATGCTGTAGAATTGTTGCCTATATGTACTTTTTATGTATTAACAATAAAAGCTTGGCTTCCAACGAAAACAGCCTATGCCTGTTCATCTATCTAGCTTGTACTTGCTGGATATTTCTTTCAAATCAAAAGGTATGCTATGCAAGAACAGGGCTGGCACATGTTTGATATTTGCTGTGCTCCTTTCTATACGGCCGTGCTTGTCATGATAGCATATGTATGAACATGGCTAATGTTGCTAAACTTACAGGATGTCATATTTCAGTTTTCTTTTGTGAGTTGTTTCTTCATTTCTTTTCAATGCAAAAGTCAAGTGCTGTCTAAATTTTGCTAACCTATCTTGTCTTTTCTATTCTACTTTTAAGCTTACATATTAGAACTCCTATTTTATTTTGATTTAATAGCTTCATGTATTTATTTGCATACATAATGTACATACATAACTCATATATATTCATACACATACATGCCATATTTACTTAAATGTACAAACAAAGTTTAAATGTTATGCTTTTAATTAAGTAAACTTGCCTACACAAATATATATATATATATATATATATATATATATATATATATATATATATATATATATATATATATATATATATATATATATATATATATATATATACATACATGTATTTTAATTAAGGCAAGTGCTGGCATTTACTTGTCTTCTATTTAAAGTCATCATCTTCTTATGAACAATAAATTGATATTTTACTCTATTTATCTCTCATTAGTTACTTTATGTAATTCTGTGTATACGTCTTTTTAAAACAAGTTTTTAAATACAACAAAAGTGTTTAAACAACACACACTTATCATATATATACATATATAACAAGTAAATGAATATATATAGAAAAACATGATTATTCTAAATTAAGTAAACTCAATCTTATCAAAAAAATACTACAAATCTTTGTATTACCAAATATCTCTCTATTATACCTTAGTTAAGTAATCTATATTCATAAGAGTTTTAGACAGATAATTAAAAACACCACAAAATGATTAAACATAAATTTTCAATTTTATATACTACGTATATTGGTTAAGAAATTTCAATTCGTCAACAAATACATTTATTTGGAATTCCCTGATATATTCCCAAATATATAAATCATAATTTATTTATCTAAATTTAATTATTAATATAATCTATATATTATAGATTATAAAACTAGTCCAAAAAATGGGTCGTTACTATCTACCCTCTTAAAAGAATTTCGTCCCCAAAATTGAATAGTATGACGAGATTCCTATTATATTCAAAATTATAGATTTATCTCAACCATATTCATTTCCATGGCTAGGAATATCTGTTATCATCATTGGAAAACATTTCAATTTCAAATGCACGCATTTCTTTTCTCCCACATTCATCAGTTCCTGACCGTAAATCGGTAAGAAAATAATCTTCTAGGTATCAACCCCGAAGACCGAAATCAACATCATATCAACACTTGGAAAATCTCAACCAGTTTCTGCTTAGGTTCCAATTTCTTGACTCCATATCTTAATTCCTTATCAACTTGTATTATCCCATTTACTTATTTTAAGGAAATACTCCTGATCTTATTTGGGACATTAATCCCAAAATTTACTTACTTCACTAGTTTGAACCAAATCTATTCAAATATATTTACCTTGTTTAAATTCTCTTTTCAAATTCTGATCAAGTTTAACTTGCCAATTCAACTCTATTCAACTTATCCTCAGTCAACTCTAGTCCATGTAATCCAATCCACTTGGCTTGTTCTATTTATAAATTTCTGAATCCAAGTTTCCGGATTTTATATCAAATCAGTTTGAAATCACATATAAAAATTCCAATTTAAAATGATTTCCATCCAATTTTTTTTAAATAATATTAGATTACTCCATAATATTCCTGAAAGTATCTTCTAACTTCTCGGATTCCAAATTCAAGTTCCAGTTTGAATTTAGTTTTGGTTCATCTCATTTGTATAATTTTATCCTTATACAATTTCAATTTGGTTGTATACAACCATCTCAATGTCATAATAACAACCAACACAGCAAATAATAATAATTTCAAAAAATTATTCTTTTTATATCAAAATATAATTTTGGACAAAATTATTTCATTTACCCAGCTTTTGAAATAATATTGTATCGAATTACTTTGTTCAAGAGTTTAGAAATACATATCGATACAGTTTGCAATCCCGTATCGACCAGAATTCATAAACCACTCGACAAACAAATCTACACAATATAAAACAATTTTTAACAAATATGCGCTCATATATATACACTCAAACTCAATCTAGGGTATTACTAACCCCATCTCTATCGAGTCACGCCACAGAGCCAAGGTTATTTATGGACGGTTTTTACCTTACTATAACCCAAATTTTTTTTGAAACAATATTATTCTGATATTATAATAGTGTCTATCAATTCAGAAATAAATAGCAATCTAGCAGAAAGCTTGCACCTCACGCTCCACATATATAGTATACAATTAAAATCACGGGTGCTTATTCGAGATTGGATTCCGACTATGACAAGGTATGGAACCACCTGCCGATAATGTATCTCTAAAGGCGAATACACTGGGTTCAACAAGAACGTCTTGCAACCCAGCCCACACATGACCGACCACTCATTTCGCTTGAGTGTATCGAATGTATATCACCAACGGTTGGGATCAGCAACCGTCTCTCGAAAAGGGACAACATCAAAATAGATTAAAGAAGGAAATGGAATTTCTTTAGATAGGTGATTATACACCCTAATGGGAGCGACCCACATAGCCATGCTGCCTGCCCAATTTTCACCATTTCTCGACTGATGAGGCTTGAGGTTATAATTACCTTTAGAATATCCGGCCACAATTCACTTTGAATGTTACATTGTCAGATCTGCCAGATATCACTAATTGACGTCCACAAAAATACACTAGCCGTTAAGCTAAGAGAAGGTGTCTTCTCCGCTACCAACAATAATACGTTTGACGAAATCAACGTACGTGATTCCTTTGGAAATACTCTGTCAAACACTCGTCCATACAAGTCATCTAGGAGCAGGATGAACCGAAGGCACCCTCCTATCGCGTCCAAGGAATCACCCTATGAATCAGTAGCGAGTAGTCCTTGCAAATCCGTAGATCTCAATCACGACAGAACCACATTATATCTTTGGCTTCAAACCAAAGATTATAAGTAGTTCTTCCGTTATGAATATCAACGGTCTTCAATTGCTCCATCTTTATCCCTTGCAAGTTGGCTTCGTACGTAACGTTGATTCGAAGTGGTTTTGGGTCTAGTTCACATCCCGGTCTCTTCTAAACAACACGTCAAAAGGTCCAAAGAGATATTTTGTTTATAGTTTGGTGTTTTAACTATCAGTGTCAAACCAGTACGGTCAAGTATATTGGCAGCTCAGGTTCTCATCTTTTAAATCGTTCATTAGAACTCTTTATCGAATCATTCCCTAGACTTCAAGTCGATTCCATTTAAATATCTGGCCAACTCATCTTTTGTTTCGCCATTTGGAATCAATACTTCTCGTTTATTCTCACTTCGCTTTATTCTCCTTAAATTCTGAAAATATTGCTATATTTTCATCAACCATTTATTACCTTAATTCTGGAAATGTCCATTAATATATCGTTAATTCGCTAATATAATCCCATTGCCAATTCTTATGCGGTAAAAACCCTATTAAACGATACATGCTTTCTTATTAAAACTCAAATGCTTTAACTACTTAAACTCTAGATATTTATTTCTGTTTCTAAATTAATATAACCCTTCCATAATTATTTATTATTTTAAATAAATATACTTTACTCATATTATTTCTATTTTCTGGAAAACAGTGTTATATAAATAGCCTATATGTATGTGTAGATTATAACATTAATTTAATTAAACTTAAAATAAATAAGATTTATACATTTGGTAAATATCAAGGAAATTCCAAATATATATTTGTTGACAGTTTAAAATTCAAAACAACAATGTATATGTGTAGATAACATAAGTAATTGATGTTTTATCAATTTATTGATTTACGATTTGCATTTAAACTCATGTGAATATTTAATTAGCTAAGTATACATAAAAGGAAATTGGATTTGCTTCATATGTACTTTAATTTGGATTTTTACTTGAAGTTACAATATGATTTTATATGAAGTAGTTAAAATTTACTTGAAGAAGCTTGGAGCAGGAGACTTCAACATTAGATATATAGAGTTTATTTCCGCTGTGTTGTATATAAGTTGTACTCCGATGATGTATGTAAGTAAATACAATCTTGTATTTCAAAAGATGTTATATAATATATTTTATTCAGTTCCGCTGTGAGATTCGTTATACTCTGATTCTGCTGTGTTCAGTTCTTCTTTTTCTTCTATTCTAACTTTCTTTCTATTTCTCATCCTCTAACTTCTTTCTATTAACGATCTGTTAATTTCTGATGTTTGATTAGTCGATATGTGATATAAGATACGTATTAGTGTAAATCAATATGGTTGTTATATAAACTTAGTGGGTCTCACTCTGGTTCACCAGACTGACCCGGTATTTGAAATGCTCGGGTTAGACCGAATTGTACAGATTCAGGTTATTGGACACCACAAAGTTCAGAAGACATGCTGGAGGAGTTCAGACGTATGATTTTATCTAGTATATTCCGCTATGTGATGTATATGAGGACAAGTTGTTATAACTGTCCAGATATGCTCACTATAAGTTGTACTCTGATTGTAAGATTTATTTCAAGCTCTCAATAAAGATTTATTCTATATTATATTTTGTTCCGCTGCGATGTGAGACTCTGTGTTGTATTGGTTCTTCTTCTTCTATTCTAATATTTTTTTAATTTCTTATCTCACCCTCTAAATTCTTTCTATTTACATCTGGGTTTTTAGTACAATTTGGGTTGGACTGTTGTTGTTTAGTCAGCTCAAAAGGTGTTTTCCCTAAACTCTTGGGTGCCCAAATTTGTACGGGCAGTCCAATAGTTCAGGATTTTACAGATTTATCTGGAGGAGCTTGGAGCAAGAGGCTTTGACGTTAGATATTTAGATTTATTCCGCTATGCTGTATATACAATGTACTCTGATGATGTATGTAAGTTCAGATATAGTTTTTGTATTTCAAAGTTGATTTATACCTATTATATTTTATTCCGCTGCGATTATGAGATTCTGTGTTGTTGTTCAGTTCGATCTTCTATCTATTTTCTTCTATTCAAATTTTCTATCTTTCTATTCTCATCCTCTAACTTCTTTCTACTAATGATTCGTATTTTCGTGCAATTTGGGTTGGACGTGCGTTGTATTCGGTCAGCTCAAATGGTACGGATTTGCAGGTCATTACACTTGATGTATGACAGAATATTTCCTAAAAACCACGTATGTTGATTTTTACAAATATACCAAGTTGGCAGTAAAGAATGGCCCTTCTTTTAAACCCAGAGTATATTTGTGGACGTAATTAGTAATTTGACGGATCTGATAATGTGGCATTCAAAGTAAATTTTTAACTTAACTGTTTCAGTCCATATAAAATCAACGACAAATAAACAAACAAACAACTATTAACATCCATAGCACACAATTATTAAACCCTACTTATATAAAATATAAGTAAGGAGGTGACATCAACGACGCTCCGGTGGAGGAGGGATGCGCTGCAGTAGGGAGGGGAGTTTACGATGGAACTCGAAAGAGTCGATAATGGCACTGCTTTATGGCTGGAGAAATCTTTACTTGAGAAGAAGTGAGAGGAGAAGGAATCCATGATGCTGGTCTGTGCACAGAAGCATAAGCGCGGCAGTAGCTTGAACATTGGTTAATGGCATTGCTATGCATGAAGCGAATAACAATCTGTTGGTTTCGATACTTAAGTTCTGGCAAGTAATACATGATTGGTGTACTGTTATCGGAATTCGGGCGTCGAATCCCGCTGGTCGTTACAATATTAACCCTAAAAATCTAGCCAAACCTAGTTTTATTGGGCATTTCAACCGCCAGGCAGTCGATCTAGGCCGTCAACACCCTTTCAAAAGGGTGGTCAACCTCCTGGTCGTTTAAGTGCCCAATAAATGCATATGGGTTGAGGTGTTTTAATTATATATTACGTTACTTTATTTGTTTTATCTCTTGCCTTGTTTACAATATTCTCTGTCCTCTCTTTCTTATCATCTGTTTGAAATTCAAACTCATTCATATTTATTTTAATACATTTTGGATATATATATTACCTGATTATATATACATATATTTGCGTTTTACAACCCAATTTCATTTGTTTGTAACTTCTTCATATTTTTACTGTTTTCAATATATTATATATGAAAACGATTCAGAATTTCGTCACCAATACAAATAAAAGATTTCCGTAGCCAAATTCTTAAAGCTGCAAAACTCTAATTTTCCAACCTTTTTATATTTTAATTATTAACTTGTTTATTATTATTTATTATTAATATTTATGTCTTTGGGTATATTTTACGTGGTGTTACATTATTCCCTCTTTAAAATAGATTTCGTTCCGAAATCTGTTTTAAGTGGCGAAAAATACAACTTGCTCGAAACATTCATGTTGTACATTGATGTTATTGTTAATTCATCCATAAGAATCCATGACTCGCAGTGATTATTAACTGCAGATGTAACAACCCGAATTTTTATAACACGTTAAAACAAGAAATCAAGGCAGAATTAAATTTTAAAATAAGAATCAGGGAAAACGGGTTGTGCCATTGCGTTCGTCTCGGAATTCTACATGAAATAGAGTCCAAGTTTTCGAAAATCGGAGTCCGTATGACCAAGATATGGCCAAAACAAGATTCAGCAGACTTTCTGGCAGACTGGGCCCAGGCCGACTGTAGTGTCGACTGCATAGTCGACCTGCCCCCCCCCCCCAGATCGACTGTAGTGTCGACCTCCCCCCTGTACAGGTCGACGTGGTCGGCCTGGTGTGGTCCCGAACCCATTTTTGAGGCCCGGGACGAGTTTTGATGGTCCGGATGGGTTTTAGGGTTAATCCGATGGCTGAAATGAATTGCTACACCTATAAAATAACACCTAGACCTAGCCTAACTCACACAAATTCATATGACACCAAAATGCTGCTAAAATCCCTCTTGAACCATGACCGCCACCTCCAAATTAAGGCTTAAGCGTCCAAACTTGATTCAAAACAAAGATCAATGCTTCTATAACAAATTCAAGAGAATAGATCAATGACGCTGCAACGTTCTATGACAATTTCAGTTCTTAATTCGTTAGCCACGATCTGTAAGTTCTAGTTGTTTTTAGATTTAAACATTTAAATTTAATATGAACATGTAATGAAGTGAAATTGGACTTTTGATTCGAGTCCATTTCTTTATATTCTTGAATCATGATCTTTGGGGTTTTTTTTCTAGCTTATCTCTCATGCCAAGTTTATGATCTATTCTTTATGCCTGAAATAATGTTTATGCCGTTTTCCCTCTGATCTTGCTTTTACTACGAATTCTACCTTTCCCATATTTATTTTCTTTTGATGAACCTTGGTCAATTTCGGACCTTGGCCTAAAATCGCGACTTGCGTACGATATGTATACGGGGGAATTATGGGATTATTGCCTATATGAATATGATGGAATTATTGGCAAAATGAAATTAGATATTATCTTTTTATTTGCAAGTTTGGGCTTGATATGTAAATTTTGGTATAATCATGTTATGAGGAAATTTGCATAAATATTATATGCATGGAATTTGGCATAAATTGGGATCTATGTAATGTAACATGTAAATCAAATATTATCATACCTAAGACATTGAAACTATTGTTAATGGCCAAGGACTATGATTGAAAACATAAGAACATGCCTATGACTATGACTGAAAACATAAGAACATGCCTATGACTATGACTGAGAACATAAGAACATGCCTATGACTATGATTGAAAACATAAGAACATGCCTATGACTATGACTGAGAACATAAGACTATGCATATGCCTATAACTGAGAACGCAAGACTATTGCCTTTAAGTATGACAAGGACAATTGTGGTGGATATAAACATATAAACTTGGAGACTTTTATGAATGACAATATTATGGATCTTGGCCATTAAAAATATTGTGAATTAGGAAATCATCTTGAGTTTACCGTGTTAAAACTAAATCTAGAATATTAATTTAGATCTTAGTATGCTCTCTATGACACCGCGGTTATGAATCTTTTGTTTAGGCTATAACATATTATGATGCAAATTTGGGTAGGTCTATTCTAGATCCAAAACTATGTTGACATTTGAATTGATAATCAAGTCTAAATTATCATTTATGTCTATTATGCTAAGATTAGAATGTTTGGGACTATCACCTTTTTTTATGCTAGATTTGAAAAGTCTATTATTTTCTATATGCCAGTGATGTGGTAACCAATTACCTCAAGTTATATCATGCTAGTCTTATAATCCCTCTTATCACTTTATGCTCGTCCTTTCTGCCTAACATAATTTGATGTTATTCCCTTTATTTATAGGTTTAGATTTACTTGTGATATATATCGATTCACGTTTACATGCGATGGGAATACGATTGGGTAGACTAGGCAAAACATGAGTTGGTTATGAACATGAACCATGAACTTGATAATAGGCATAAAGTGAAACATGAATATTGCTATAACTTGAATCTGGATATGGATATAAAACTTGCCTACAAACTTAACATGAAACTAGACACGAACTTGACATGAAACTTGAACATGGACATGACATTTAGAATGAACTAGAAAATGGCCAACTCGAGGTTGGGTTGAGTTTGCAGTGTAATTCTGCCCGTAACCGCCCGGCAAATCCAGTTACTGCAAATAATAGGATCCAGTGTGGGTAGTTGGTCATATCGCACTTGAAAACCCGAGGTTAGACTGAGTTGTGGTGTAATTCTGCCCGGAACCACCCGGCATATCCAGTGACCACAACAACAGGTCTGATGTGAGAGGTTGGGGTGCATTAATGAATTAATGACTTGATAGGATTAAGTCATGAACCGCTTGAATATACTTAACCAACTTGACACGATGACTTGATAGGGTTAAGTCATGAACCGCTTGAATATACTTAACCAACTTGACACGATGACTTGATAGGGTTAAGTCATGAACCGCTTGAACATACTTAACCAATTTGACACGACGATTTGGTAGGGTTAAGTCATGAACCGCCTGAACATACTTAACCAACTTGACACATGATTCGTTGGGCTAAGTCATGAACTTGAACGACAACACTTAGCCAATTTAACATGACACGTAGACGGGTTAAGTCACGAACTTGAATGACTGCACTTAACCAACTTGACATGCTAGACTGATGGGGTTAAGTCTCGAATTTAAATGACAACACTTAACCTGCTGGACGGAAACCCTAGTTATGCGGTCCTTTTCAGCAGTAACCCACTAGATGTATCATGGTACCCTGGAATTAGGCAGGGTGGGGCACGATTACTGGGCTGATTGTAAGCGACCAGAACGACGGCTGAGTAGGTGCGCCATTGTAGGTTTAGGCGGACTATGGTCGTGCACGTAGTCCGGAGTTGAAAAAGCAGGCATTGGGCACCAGTAGGTTTACACTGTGCGTGCTTGATTCGTGTCGGTGGTTGGCACCCTAGGGCTTGATACACCCTATGGTGGACGTAGCACAGGTGACTACATTCGTGATAGGGCCGTATGACACAGACACATGAACGAGATAGGACTCGTAGGGAGCCGATCGATTAGTAGATCGTTTCGTGAGACCAAGTAATGGATCATTTCATGACATTGGGCAAGGGATCATTTTATAGTCAACACATGACACGGGTTGGGATACTAGTACAGGTGGTGCAGAGCAAATAGATATCATAGAAATATTTTATACTTGATAGAAACCTTGCGATGTGATACTTGGTAGGAACCTTATGATGCTACTTAGGGGATGTTATACTTAATACATCGTGCCCGTAGTTTATCTTGTTAACTTAGTTTATCTTGTTACCATAGCTTATCATGTTATTCTTAGTTATCTTACCTGTTGTTTACCTTGTCATCATGCTCATGTTTACTTTCAGTATATTCATGTCATGTTATCTTTACCTGATTTTATGCTGAAAGTCACTAGGACTTACTCAGTCTTTATGACTAACCCGTTTTGTTTTGCCTCTTTTTCTTTCGTCCCCCCCTAGGTTCGCAGGGTGGGAATACAGCTTAGTTCGGATCTTACCAAGCTCCAAGGCTCTTTCTTGTACGGCTTGGAATTCTCTTGGCTATGGCTTGCTTTACTGCTTTATTGGGGAATGATTTATGAATATAGTTTCATGCTCCTTTACTATTGCAAGACAGATTTCGATGTAATTGACTTAATAGCATTTTGATGTAAAGGGCTTTAGACCTTACTTGATTTTAAAGCAATGAAATTTGGGTTTTCCTTCCGCTGTTTTATTTATGTTCTATCTTGTAATATTTCTGTGTATGTTTACCTAGATAATACTCCACCAAAGCTAGTGCATTCCCTTTGTGAGTTACCCTAGCGGAGGTGGGGTGTTACATTTGGCATCAGAGCAGAAGGTTACCAGACTGGGCAAAAGCTTTTAAAAACCTTCTGAAATTATTTTCAAACCGTTTACAAAGAAGCAATTTTTTCAAGAAAAATTTATTTTGAAAAGGCTATTCCCCAAAAGCCATATGCACTATCTTTTGATTCTCTCTTGAAATATCTTCTCTCTTTTTTCACCATAATTTCGTAGGCATCCAACATATGTCGGAGGGCAAAGAAGTGCCCAACCTCCATCTGTAGCCGCAGTAGTTCCATCTGCGACTAATCTTATTTCAAGCTTTGTAGGGTTGCCGTGCGATGGAGGTTGCTTTCGAGAGACTTGTCAACAAGCTATACAAGGATAGTAGGAACATAAAGAACACAAGCCTAAGAATGAGAAACTTGTTGAAATGGCTTAATCCACGAAGGAGGAAAAAGGTGAAAGGAAAGAGGCCAAAGTGAAAGAATAATAAAACCCATGACATGAAAGAGTATCGTTAGTATAGTAAAAAGGGACATGTAGTTAAGTGTTATAGGACAAGCACAAGGGCAAAGGACAAGATCATCGAGAGGGCAATTGTATGCTCTCGCTACTAGCGTACCTAAGTGGGGTGGTAACGTTGCTGTTAAAGGTTTAGTTTTTCTTTTCTATCATCCCGTTAGGACTCTGTTTTTGAACATTGCATCCTTTTAATTCTGCTTCGATAGTTGAGTCTCTGCACCTTAGTACTAGTAAAGGATCCCATTTTTTCTTTTTTCTCAAATCCTGTAGGGAAATCGGCTCATTTATTCATGACTTGTTTGGATTTGAGAATGTCTATGAAGTAATGCTTATGTTTTCAGGCTATGGGTTGATTCTAGGGACGGAGTGGTTATCCAATAAGGGTGCCATTCTCGGTTTCGAAAGGAAGGTAGTTAGACTTTTGACTTGCCTCGGTAATATCCTCGAAGTCGCGTGTAACCTTTAGGGTTCTATCAGGATTTGTTACCTAGAATCTCTTGACACATATATTGGGAATTTATTTATTCGCTCGAGTAGTGTTCGCCACTAAGGCGGATGGTTCATTTCGCTTATGCATGAGTTATAGAAAATCGCCTTAGTAAGTACCTTTGGCAACATGGTTGATATTTGTTATTTTCAAGAGATAATTCATCTATGTGAAATACCTCCTAGTAAGTGAACGAGATCCAAGATTCACTAGTGAATTTTGGAGAGCTTGCATGAAACCATGAGTACGCAGTTAAGTTTGAGCCGAGTATACTAGAAGGAGGATAAGTGAAAGTGGAATGAGAGGCAACAGTGAAATGAGTTCCAACTCATATTTTGGAAACAAGAATTAAGAAGCTACGGAATTGTGAAGTTAAAGACAGAGAAAGCACAATGGAGTTAAGCTCAAGGAAATGCGACTCAGAAGATTGAAGACTAGATACACGTATCATATATCTTTTTAAGAGTATATTCTTGATCCCTCTTTTCTTGTAGAGCTTATTTGCATGCTATCTTTCAAGTATATCCTCTCGGTCCTATCCTCAATCCAATTTCTGTTGCAAACCCCATAGGGAGTATGACTCATTTGTTAGTAACACATGTTGGGGCTTGAGGGTGTTCGTTGGGTTGACTAAACCTTTTGGGTTTTATAAGGATATGGGTTAGTTTTAGGAAGGAAATTTCTTGTGACCTAACAAGGGGTCCGTCATGCTTAGTTTCCTAAGAAACATATATATTGGTTGGGTTGAGTAATTCTTTGGGTGTCAGTCTGATGTTGATTTCGGTCATCGGGGCTGGTGCTTAGAGAGTTCTTCTCCTAATCAATATATATGTGGCGTAGATTTCCAGTTCTGACGTTGCCTAATGGGCACAAAGTTTTTTACTTGCTTCTATCATTCAACTATACCTTTAGGTAGGAACAATTGGGTGTAAACATGTGTTTGAGACATGTTATGATTGATGGTTGCAAGTGGCTGCAAGTGGTTGCTCGAGGATGCATTTACACATTAGGCACTAGATCGGCTCAGTCACCTTTCATATTGCATATGCATGAGTGTTTATACTTGTTTATGAATGAATTTGAATGTGTTATCATGTGGATATTGCATATGGATGGATGTTTGTGCACACATATAGTGTTTACGTGACTAGGATTATTTGCATACATATGGATTCATGGCACTTAACATATTTTGCATTAGAAAGATCAATCAGGCCTGATCATTTGCATTAGATAAGTACATATACACACACTTTCTGCATATGATCATACAACACTAGAAATCTCTTAAGGACAATGGTTGCTTGTGGATGATGTTTTGAGTAGATGGATGATGGATGGTAGGATACGTTCTTCCTAACTTGGAGATTTCGGGGATGAAATCCTTTAAGGAGGGGAGAATGTAACAACCCGAATTTTTATAACATGTTAAAACAAGAAATCAAGGCAGAATTAAATTTTAAAATAAGAATCAGGGAAAACGGGTTGCGCCATTGCGTTCGTCTCATAATTCTACATGAAATAGAGTCCAAGTTTTCGAAAATCGGAGTCCGTATGACCAAGATATGGCCAAAACAAGATTCAGCAGACTTTCTGGCAGACTGGACCCAGGTCGACTGTAGTGTCGACTGCACAGTCGACCTGCCCCCCCAGGTCGACTGTAATGTCGAACTCCCCCCTATACAGGTCGACTTGGTCGGCCTGGTGTGGTCCAGAACCCATTTTTGAGCCCCGGGACGAGTTTTGATGGTCCGGATGGGTTTTAGGGTTAATCCGATGGCTGAAATGAATTGCTACACCTATAAAATAACACCTAGACCTAGCCTAACTCACACAAATTCATATGACACCAAAATGCTGCTAAAATCCCTCTTGAACCATGGCCACCGCCTCCAAATTAAAGCTTAAGCGTCCAAACTTGATTCAAAACAAAGATCAATGCTTCTACAACAAATTCAAGAGAATAGATCAATGACACTGCAACGTTCTACGACAATTTCAGTTCTTAATTTGTTAGCCACGATCTGTAAGTTCTGGTTATTTTTAGATTTAAACATTTAAATTTAATATGAACATGTAATGAAGTGAAATTGGACTTTTGATTCGAGTCCATTTTTTATCTTCTTGAATCATGATCTTTGGGTTTTTTTCTAGCTTATCTCTCATGCCAAGTTTATGATCTATTCTTTATGCCTGAAATAATGTTTATGCCGTTTTCCCTCTGATTTTTCTTTTACTACGAATTCTACCTTTCCCCAATTTATTTTCTTTTGATGAACCTTGGTCAATTTTGGACCTTGGCCTAAAATCGCGACTTGCGTACGATATGTATACGGGGGAATTATGGGATTATTGCCTATATGAATATGATGGAATTATTGGCAACATGAAATTGGATATTATCTTTGTATTTGCAAGTTTGGGCTTGATATGTAAATTTTGGTATAATCATGTTATGAGGAAATTTGCATAAATATTATATGCATGGAATTTGGCATAAATTGGGATCTATGTAATGTAACATGTAAATCAAATATTATCATACCTAGGACATTGAGACTATTGTTAATGGCCAAGGACTATGATTGAAAACATAAGAACATGCCTATGACTATGACTGAAAACATAAGAACATGCCTATGACTATGACTGAGAACATAAGAACATGCCTATGACTATGATTGAAAACATAAGAACATGCCTATGACTATGACTGAGAACATAAGACTATGCCTATGCCTATAACTGAGAACGCAAGACTATTGCCTTTAAGTATGACAAGGACAATTGTGGTGGATATGAACATATAAACTTGGAGACTTTTATGAATGACAATATTATGGATCTTGGCCATTAACAATATTGTGAATTAGGAAATCATCTTGAGTTTACCGTGTTAAAACTAAATCTAAATTATTACTTTAGATCTTAGTATGCTCACTATGACACCGCGGTTATGAATCTTTTGTTTAGGCTATAACGTATTATGATGCAAATTTGGGTAGGTCTATTCTAGATCCAAAACTATGTTGACATTTGAATTGATAATCAAGTCTAAATTATCATTTATGTCTATTATGCTAAGATTAGAATGTTTGGGACTATCACCTTTTTTTTATGCTAGATTTGAAAAGTCTATTATTTTCTATATGCCAGTGATGTGGTAACCAATTACCTCAAGTTATATCATGCTAGTCTTATAATCCCTCTTATCACGTTATGCTCGTCCTTTCTGCCTATCATAGTTTGATGTTATTCCCTTTATTTCTAGGTTTAGATTTACTTGTGATATATATCGATTCACGTTTACATGTGAGGGGAATACGATTGGGTAGACTAGGCAAAACATGAGTTGGTTATGAACATGAACCATGAACTTGATAATAGGCATAAAGTGAAACATGAATATTGCTATAACTTGAATCTGGATATGGATATAAAACTTGCCTAGAAACTTGACATGAAATTAGACACAAACTTGACATGAAACTTGAACATGGACATGACATTTAGAATGAACTAGAAAATGGCCAACTCGAGGTTGGGTTGAGTTTGCAGTGTAATTCTTCCCGGAACCGCCCGGCAAATCCAGTTACTACAAACAATAGGATCCAATGTGGGTAGTTGGTCATATCGCACTTGAAAACCCGAGGTTAGACTGAGTTGTGGTGTAATTCTGCCCGGAACTGCCCGACATATCCAGTGACCACAACAACAGGTCTGATGTGAGAGGTTGGGGTGCATTAATGAATTAATGACTTGATAGGGTTAAGTCATGAACCGCTTGAATATACTTAACCAACTTGACACGATGACTTGATAGGGTTAAGTCATGAACCGCTTGAATATACTTAACCAACTTGACACGATGACTTGATAGGGTTAAGTCATGAACCGCTTGAACATACTTAACCAATTTGACATGACGATTTGGTAGGGTTAAGTCATGAACCGCCTGAACATACTTAACCAACTTGACACATGATTCGTAGGGCTAAGTCATGAACTTGAACGACAACACTTAGCCAATTTGACATGACACGTAGACGGGTTAAGTCACGAACTTGAATGACCACACTTAACCAACTTGACATGCTAGACTGATGGGGTTAAGTCTCGAATTTAAATGACAACACTTAACCTGCTGGACGGAAACCCTAGTTTCGCGGTCCTTTTCAGCAGTAACCCACTAGATGTATCATGGTACCCTGGAACTAGGCAGGGTGGGGTACGATTACTGGGCTGATTGTAAGCAACCAGAACGACGGCTGAGTAGGTGCGCCATTGTAGGTTCGGGCGGACTATGGTCGAGTCCTATCTCGTTCATGTGTCTGTGTCATACGGCCCTATCACAAATGTAGTCACCTGTGCTAGGTCCACCATAGGGTGTATCAAGCCCTAGGGTGCCAACCACCGACACGAATCAAGCACACCTCCCCCCTGTACAGGTCGACCTGGTCGGCCTAGTGTGGTCCAGAACCCATTTTTGAGGCCCGGGACGAGTTTTGATGGTCCGGATGGGTTTTAGGGTTAATCCGATGGCTGAAATGAATTGCTACACCTATAAAATAACACCTAGACCTAGCCAAACTCACACAAATTCATATGACACCAAAATGCTGCTAAAATCCCTCTTGAACCATGGCCGTCGCCTCCAAATTAAAGCTTAAGCGTCCAAACTTGATTCAAAACAAAGATCAATGCTTCTACAACAAATTCAAGAGAATGGATCAATGACGCTGCAACGTTCTACGACAATTTCAGTTCTTAACTCGTTAGCCACAATCTGTAAGTTCTGGTTATTTTCAGATTTAAACATTTAAATTTAATATGAACATGTAATGAAGTGAAATTGGACTTTTGATTCGAGTCCATTTCTTTATCTTCTTGAATCATGATCTTTGGGTTTTTTTTTCTAGCTTATCTCTCATGCCAGGTTTATGATCTATTCTTTATGCCTGAAATATTGTTTATGCCGTTTTCCCTCTGATCTTGCTTTTACTACGAATTCTACCTTTCCCCTATTTATTTTCTTTTGATGAACCTTGGTCAATTTTGGACCTTGGCCTAAAATCGCGACTTGCGTACGATATGTATACGGGGGGAATTATGGGATTATTGCCTATATGAATATGATGGAATTATTGGCAACATGAAATTGGATATTATCTTTGTATTTGCAAGTTTGGGCTTGATATGTAAATTTTGGTATAATCATGTTATGAGGAAATTTGCATAAATATTATATGCATGGAATTTGGCATAAATTGGGATCTATGTAATGTAACATGTAAATCAAATATTATCATACCTAGGACATTGAAACTATTGTTAATGGCTAAGGACTATGATTGAAAACATAAGAACATGCCTATGACTATGACTGAAAACATAAGAACATGCCTATGACTATGACTGAGAACATAAGAACATGCCTATGGCTATGATTGAAAACATAAGAACATGCCTATGACTATGAATGAGAACATAAGACTATGCCTATGCCTATAACTGAGAACGCAAGACTATTGCCTTTAAGTATGACAAGGACAATTGTGGTGGATATGAACATATAAACTTGGAGACTTTTATGAATGACAATATTATGGATCTTGGCCATTAAAAATATTGTGAATTAGGAAATCATCTTGAGTTTACCGTGTTAAAACTAAATCTAGAATATTAATTTAGATCTTAGTATGCTCTCTATGACACCGCGGTTATGAATCTTTTATTTAGGCTATAACATATTATGATGGAAATTTGGGTAGGTCTATTCTAGATCCAAAACTATGTTGACATTTGAATTGATAATCAAGTCTAAATTATCATTTATGTCTATTATGCTAAGATTAGAATGTTTGGGACTATCACCTTTTTTTTATGCTAGATTTGAAAAGTCTATTATTTTCTATATGCCAGTGATGTGGTAACCAATTACCTCAAGTTATATCATGCTACTCTTATAATCCCTCTTATCACTTTATGCTCGTCCTTTCTGCCTATCATAGTTTGATGTTATTCCCTTTATTTCTAGGTTTAGATTTACTTGTGATATATATCGATTCACGTTTACATGCGATGGGAATACGATTGGGTAGACTTGGCAAAACATGAGTTGGTTACGAACATGAACCATGAACTTGATAATAGGCATAAAGTGAAACATGAATATTGCTATAACTTGAATCTGAATATGGATATAAAACTTTCCTAGAAACTTGACATGAAACTTGACACAAACTTGACACGAAAATTGAACGTGGACATGACACTAGAATAAACTTGAAAATGGCCAACTCGAGGTTGGGTTGAGTTTGCAGTGTAATTCTGCCCGGAACCGCCCGGCAAATCCAGTTACTGCAAACAATAGGATCCAATGTGGGTAGTTGGTCATATCGCACTTGAAAACCCGAGATCAGACTGAGTTGAGGTGTAATTCTGCCCGGAACCGCCCGGCATATCCAGTGACCACAACAACAGGTCTGATGTGAGAGGCTGGGGTGCATTAATGAATTAATGACTTGATAGGGTTAAGTCATGAACCGCTTGAATATACTTAACCAATTTGACACGATGACTTGATAGGGTTATGTCATGAACCGCTTGAATATACTTAACCAATTTGACACGTTGACTTGATAGGGTTAAGTCACGAACCGCTTGAATATACTTAACCAATTTGACACGATGGTTTGGTAGGGTTAAGTCAGGAACCTCTTGAACATACTTAACCAACTTGACACATGATTCGTAGGGCTAAGTCATGAACTTGAACGACAACACTTAGCCAATTTGACATGACACGTAGACGGGTTAAGTCACGAACTTGAATGACCGCACTTAACCAACTTGACATGCTAGACTGATGGGGTTAAGTCTCGAATTTAAATGACAACACTTAACCTACTGGACAGAAACCCTAGTTACGCGGTCCTTTTCAGCAGTAACCCACTAGATGTATCATGGTACCATGGAACAAGGCAGGGTGGGGCACGATTACAGGGCTGATTGTAAGCGACCAGAACGACGGCTGAGTAGGTGCGCCATTGTAGGTTCAGGCGGACTATGGTCGTGCACGTAGTCCGGAGTTGAAAAGGCAGGCATTGGGCACCATTAGGTTTACACTGTGCGTGCTTGATTCGTGTCGGTGGTTGGCACCCTAGGGCTTGATACACCCTATGGTGGACCTAGCACAGGTGACTACATTCGTGATATGGCCGTATGACACAGACACATGAACGAGATATGACTTGTAGGGAGCCGATCGATTAATAGATCATTTCGTGAGACCAAGTAATGGATCATTTCATGACATTGGGCAAGGGATCATTTTATAGTCAACACATGACACAGGTTGGGATACTAGTACAGGTGGTGCAGAGCAAATAGATATCATAGAAATATTTTAATGATGAAGCAGAGAAATCTTGCGATGCTTGATAGAAACCTTGCGAATTTATACTTAGTTTATCTTGAATGGGAACCTTGCGATGTTATACTTGACAAAAATCATATGAGGTTATTCTTAGTTATCTTTCCTGTAGCTTATCTTGTCATCATGCTTATGTTTACTTTTAGTTTATTCATGTCATGTTATCTTTACCTGTTTTTATGCTGAAAGTCACTAGGACTTACTCAGTCTTTATGACTGACCCGTTTTGTTTCGCCTCTTTTTCTTTTGTTTCTCCCCCCCAGGTTCGCAGGGTGGGAATAAAGCTTAGTTCGGATCTTACCAAGCTCCAAGGCTCTTTCTTGTACGGCTTGGAATTCTCTTGGCTATGGCTTGCTTTACTGCTTTATTGGGGAATGATTTATGAATATAGTTTTATGCTCCTTTACTATTGCAAGACAGATTACGATGTAATTGACTTAATAGCATTTTGATGTAAATGGCTTTAGACCTTACTAGATTTTAAAGCAATGAAATTTGGGTTTTCCTTCCGCTGTTATATTTATGTTGTCTTGTAATATTTCTGTGTATGTTTACCTAGATAATACTCCACCAAAGCTAGTGCATTCGCTTTGTGAGTGACCCTAGCGGAGGCGGGGTGTTACATTTGGTATTAGAGCAGAAGGTTACCAGACTGGGCAAAAGTTTTCAAAAACCTTCTGAAACTAGTTTTCAAAACGTTTACAAAGAAGAAAATTTTCAAGAAAACTTTGTTTTGATAAAAAGGCATATTCCCCAAAGCCATATTCCCCAAAGCCATATGCACTATCTTTTGATTCTCTTCTCTCTCTTTTTACCATAGTTTCGTAGGCATCCGACATATGTCAGAGGGCAAAGAAGTGCCCAACCTCCATCTGTAGCCGCAGTAGTTTTACTTGCGACTAATCGTATTTCAAGCTTTGTAGGGTTGCCGTGCGATGGAGATAGCTATTGAGAAACTTGTCAACAAGCTATACAAGGATAGTAAGAACGAGGATAAAGAACACAAGCCTAAGGATGAGAAACTTGTTGTAATGGCTTAATCCACGAAGGAGGAAAAATGTGAAAGGAAAGAGGCCAAAGGGAAAGAGTAATAAAACCCATGACAAGAGAAAGTATCTTTAGTATAGTAAAAAAGGGTCATGTAGTTAAGTATAATAGGACAAGATCGTCGAGAGGGCAATTGTATGCTCTCACTACTGGCGTACCTAAGAAAGGTGGTAACGTTTCTGTTAAAGGATTAGCTTTTCTTTTCTATCATCCTGTTAGAAATTTGTTTTCGTACATCGCATCCTTTTTGTTCTGCTTCGATAGTTGAGTCTCTGCACCTTAGTACTAGCGTATTAGAGGATCCCGTTTTTGTCTCAAATCCTGTAGGGAAATCGGCTCATTTATTCATGACTTGTTTGGATTTGAGAATGTCTATGAAGTAATGCTTATGTTTTTGGGCTATGGGTTGATTCTAGGGATGGAGTGGTTACCCAGTAAGGGTGCCATTCTCGGTTTTGAAAGGAGGGTAGTTAGACCCTTGACTTGCCTCGGTAATACCCTCGAAGTCGCGTGTAACCTTTAGGGTTCTATCAGAACTTGTTACCTAGAATCTCTTGACACATTTATTGCTAATTTATTGATCCGCTTGAGTAGTGTTTGCCACTAAGGCGGATGGTTCATTTCGCTTATGCATGAGTTATAGAAAATCGCCTTAGTAAGTACCTTTGGCAACATGGTTGATATTTGTTATTTTCAAGAGATAATTCATCTATGTGAAATACCTCCTAGTAAGTGAACGAGATCCAAGATTCACTAGTGAATTTTGGAGAGCTTGCATGAAACCATGAGTACGCAGTTAAGTTTGAGCCGAGTATACTAGAAGGAGGATAAGTGAAAGTGGACGAGAGGCAACAGTGAAATGAGTTCCAACTCATATTTTAGAAACAAGAATTAAGAATCTGTGAAGTTAAAGATGGTCAAAGCACAATGGAGTTAAGCTCAAGGAAACGCGACTTAGAAGATTGAAGATTAGATACGTGCATCATATCTCTTTTTAAGAGTATATCCTTGATCCCTCTTTTCCTGTAGAGCTTACTTGCATGTTATCTTTTTCCTCTCGGTCCTATTCTCAATCAAATTTCTGTTGCAAACCCCATAGGGAGTATGACTCATTTGTTAGTAACACATGTTGGGGCTTGAGGGTGTTCGTTGGGTTGACTAAACCTTTTGGGTTTTATAAGGATATGGGTTAGTTTTAGGAAGGAAATTCTTGTGACCTAAAAAGGGGTCCGTCATGCTTAGTTTCCTAAGAAACATATATATTGGTTGGGTTGAGTAATTCTTTGGGTGTCAGTCTGATGTTGATTTCGGTCTTCGGGGCTGGTGCTTAGGGAGTTCTTCTCCCAATCAATATATATGTGACGTAGACTTCCAGTTGTGACATTGCCTAATGGGCACAAAGTTTTTACTTGCTTCTATCATTCGACTATACCTTTAGGTAGGAACAATTCGGTGTAAACATGTGTTTGAGACATGTTATGATTGATGGTTGCAAGTGGCTGCAAGTGGTTGCTCGTTGATGCATTTACACATTAGGCACTAGATCGGCTCAGTCACCTTTCATATTGCATATGCATGAGTGTTTATACTTGTTTATGGATGAATTTGAACGTGTTATCATGTGGATGTTGCATATGGATGGATGTTTGTGCACACATATAGTGTTTACGTGACTAGGATTATTTGCATACATGTGGATTCATGGCACTTAACATATTTTGCATTAGAAAGATCAATCAAGCCTGATCATTTGCATTAGATAAGTACATATACACACACTTTCTGCATATGATCATACAACACTAGAAATCTCTTAAGGACAATGGTTGCTTGTGGATGATGTTTTGGGTAGATGGATGATGGATGGTAGGATACGTTCTTCCTAACTTGGAGATTTCGGGGACGAAATCCTTTAAGGAGGAGAGAATGTAATAACCCAAATTTTTATAACACGTTAAAACAAGAAATCAAGGCAGAATTAAATTTTAAAATAAGAATCAGGGAAAATGGGTTGTGCCATTGCGTTCGTCTCGGAATTCTACATGAAATAGAGTCCAAGTTTTCGAAAATCGGAGTCCGTATGACCAAGATATGGCCAAAACAAGATTCAGCAGACTTTCTGGCAGACTGGGCCCAGGCCGACTGTAGTGTCGACTGCATAGTCGACCTGCCCCCCCCAGATCGACTGTAGTGTCGACCTCCCCCCTGTACAGGTCGACGTGGTCGGCCTGGTGTGGTCCCGAACCCATTTTTGAGGCCCGGGACGAGTTTTGATGGTCCGGATGGGTTTTAGGGTTAATCCGATGGCTGAAATGAATTGCTACACCTATAAAATAACACCTAGACCTAGCCTAACTCACACAAATTCATATGACACCAAAATGCTGCTAAAATCCCTCTTGAACCATGACCGCCACCTCCAAATTAAGGCTTAAGCGTCCAAACTTGATTCAAAACAAAGATCAATGCTTCTACAACAAATTCAAGAGAATAGATCAATGACGCTGCAACGTTCTACGACAATTTCAGTTCTTAATTCGTTAGCCACGATCTGTAAGTTCTGGTTATTTTCAGATTTAAACATTTAAATTTAATATGAACATGTAATGAAGTAGGTTCAGGCAGACTATGGTCGTGCACGTAGTCCGGAGTTAAAAAAGCAGGCATTGGGCACCAGTAGGTTTACACTATGCGTGCTTGATTCGTGTCGGTGGTTGGCACCCTAGGGCTTGATACACCCTATGGTGGACCTAGCACAGGTGACTACATTCGTGATAGGGTCGTATGACACAGACACATGAACGAGATAGGACTCGTAGGGAGCCGATCGATTAATAGATCGTTTCGTGAGACCAAGTAATGGATCATTTCATGACATTGGGCAAGGGATCATTTTATAGTCAACACATGACACGGGTTGGGATACTAGTACAGGTGGTGCAGAGCAAGTAGATATCATAGAAATATTTTATACTTGATAGAAACCTTGCGATGTGATACTTGGTAGGAACCTTGTGATGCTACTTAGGGGATGTTATACTTGATACATCGTGCCCATAGTTTATCTTGTTAACTTAGTTTATCTTGTTACCGTAGCTTATCATGTTATTCTTAGTTATCTTACCTGTTGATTACCTTGTCATCATGCTCATGTTTACTTTCAGTTTATTCTTGTCATGTTATCTTTACCTGTTTTTATGCTGAAAGTCACTAGGACTTACTCAGTCGTTATGACTGACCCGTTTTGTTTTGCCTCTTTTTCTTCCGTTCCCCCCCCCCAGGTTCGCAGGGTAGGAATACAGCTTTGTTCGGATCTTACCAAGCTCCAAGGCTCTTTCTTGTACGGCTTGGAATTCTCTTGGCTATGGCTTGCTTTACTGCTTTATTGGGGAATGATTTATGAATATAGTTTTATGCTCCTTTACTATTGCAAGACTGATTTGGATGTAAATGACTTAATAGCATTTTGATGTAAATGGCTTTAGACCTTACTAGATTTTAAAGCAATGAAATTTGGATTTTCCTTCCGCTGTTTTATTTATGTTCTGTCTTATTATATTTCTGTGTATGTTTACCTAGATAATACTCCACCAAAGCTAGTGCATTCCCTTTGTGAGTGACCCTAGCGGAGGTGGGGTGTTACAGCAGACCCACTAAAGTGGGCTCTATCCTAGCACGTAGGTGTAATAAGTGATGCAATATGTATGCAAGCAACCTAATTATGCATATATTTCTATATGAGTGCGAAAAGTAATGGTGTTGTGTAACACCCCGTAATTTTAACAACATTAAAGAGGATAAATTAAATAATAAATAATTTAATATTCAGAATTAGGGGAAACGGACTACGCCATTGCGTCCATCTCGAAACTCTGGTCAAGATAGACATTTGGTTTGCGTAAAACGAACACCGTATGAAAAAGTTATGAAGGTTTGAAGTTTGTATACGCATAAGAGAATTATATATATACAAACAAATCAAAATATTCGAATTAGTTCAAAGTAGCCAAGCGGGAAGACCAGAAGCGGGAAAAAGCGAACCGACCGTTTCTGGGGGTCGACCCGAGACCCCACTGGGTCGACCCAGGGGTCGACCTAGTCTCTTTGGGGTCGACCCCGGGGTTGATACCCAAAGGGGAGGGGGTCGACCCCTCTACAGGTTTGGGCAGATTCATGTTTTTGAATGTGGACTTGTTTTGTGGCTTGATTCATTGATCCTATGCCATAGATAAGGCCCTGTTTCACTTGTTTCTCCACACCTAAATCAATGGAGAACTAGATGATGCTACTTCTCAGATTGAATTAAGTCATTTTCAAGTCTATTCTTCTTCAGCAATCAACTAGAGTTGTGATTCAAATGTCTTTAGCCTTTCTCTATTTTTCTAGATCCAAACGCTGTGAGTTTAAGTTACTTTTAGATTTAAATGATTAAAAAGTAAAACATCATATGACTATAATTTGGATCTATTCCTGTAAATGCTTGGATCATATCAGATCTGTAATAATTTGTGAATCTATGATATTCTGACATAACTATGACTTGGATCTTAACCTTTATCATGTCAGATCTACCTTGATTATATATCTAAATTCACTATTTTGGTCACCTTGTATCTATCATGTTTGTGGTTAAATTGGATCTGTTACTAGTTGGACATCTAAATTATTATTTAGATCTTATCATGCCTATTATAACATCCTTGTTATGTTAGACACAGTATTGTTATCTCATGTTCACCAGATCTGTTCTTATATGCCCATCTTATCAATATGTCACTATGTGTTTATATCAATCTTTTCATTATGTTCATTTCTATCCTCTTCCCTCCTTCTTTTCCCTTTTTATTTTTATAGCCAGGCTACCTTCGAGCCTAGGCATGCCGCTGAAATATGCGATCGCGTTAAATTAGGAACAAGAGAAAAACATTAGAATTGGGGTGTAACTTGAATTGGAAAATTTGGGCATAATGTGAATCAAATAGGTAATATGGAATTTAGGCATGTGAACATGGAATTTGGACATAACTTGAAATTGATTAATAACCTAAAATTTGGGGCAAATGGTTCATTATGAACATAACTTAGGTAAGGGGCATGAAAACCTATAATGACATAGGTATAATTGATTAATAATGAAAATATCTAGAATTACAATAACTGAAATTGTAATCACGCTAAGACCCAAGGTTAGATTACACTTATGGTGGAAGTTTGCCCGGGTCCGCACGGCATAACCAGCAGCCACAAGTGGTGAATCTAATGTGGGTGGTCTAAGTGCATAAACACGAGACGTGCTAAGACATGAGGTTAAACCCGACTTGTGGAAGAAGTCTGCACGGAGCCACCCGACATATCCGACATCCACAGATTGTAGGTTTAATATGGTAAGTCTAGTGCATTACGACCATAAATGGATACATGGTAATGAATTGGGGTAAACTGGGAATGATAGTAACCTATTATAATTAATTACTCTAATAAGAATGTTATATAATGGGTAGTCTTGTCCTAGGGACAAGTGGAAATTATAACATAGGTTATAATAAAAGGAAAGAAAGCTTATTAGTAAACCTTAGTTAAGAAAACTATGTTGATAAGTAAATAACGTCAAGTTGTTGTGATACGTTGAACAAAAAACAGGTGAACTGGAATGAAGTATATTTAATTACATATTAAGTAAAACATGTTATTGTAACTATGGAATCAGATAATGAATAATACAAAGGGATTGTAAGATCACTTCTGTTAATTACAATCTAAAGAATAACATGTGATTCTGTTAATTACATATCCAGCATCTACAGATTGTAGGTTTAATATGGGAAGTCTAGTGCATTACGACCATAAATGGATACATGGTAATGAATTGGGGTAAACTGGGAATGATAGTAACCTATTATAATTAATTACTCTAATAAGAATGTTATATAATGGGTAGTCTTGTCCTAGGGACAAGTGGAAATTATAACATAGGTTATAATAAAAGGAAAGAAAGCTTATTAGTAAACCTTAGTTAAGAAAACTATGTTGATAAGTAAATAACGTCAAGTTGTTGTGATATGTTGAACAAAAAACAGGTGAACTGGGATGAAGTATATTTAATTACATATTAAGTAAAACATGTTATTGTAACTATGGAATCAGATAATGAATAATACAAAGGGATTGTAAGATCACTTCTGTTAATTACAATCTAAAGAATAACATGTGATGGGGCTTATTCATAAACTTAAATGGATTAAGTTATATTTATATGAAATTAATAAGCAAGTGGAATTTTGGCAAGTGAAAAGAAGTCAATGTGAATGGGGATAACCTGTCTGTAATACTTAACCTAGTTGAATCGATAAGGATTGTATGAACATGTTAACTTGAGTAGGGGTTAAGTAAACTTGGTTAAAAACAGTGGGAGGGTTAAGTATATCTGGGTTGAGTAGGTAATATTTAAATATAGGCCCACAAAACTTAACCGGTTGGGGTTATGTAATTAAAGACACCGTTAGGTAAGCATAACCTGTGGAAATGTTGGGGTTAGGGTTTATATATATATATATAGGCCCACAAACTTAACCGTTAAATAAACATGCTTGAATTAGTGGGTGGGTTAAGTAAATCTGAGGTGGGTAATATTTATATACAGTCCCACAAACTTAACCGTTAAATAAACATGCATGAATTAGTGGATGGGTTAAGTAAAACTGAGGGGTAGGTAATATTTATATATAGGCCCACAAACTTAACCTGAGGGGGTTATGTAATTAAAGACACCAATAGGTATACATAACCTGAGGAAATCCTAGTGGGGATACAAGACAAGGGGAGAGCTTGTATCATCTTGTGTGTGGGACCCGTTTCGGTCAGTGACCCATATAACGGTATCGAATGAGTACTCTGCCCTAGGTCGGAGTCGGGGCACGCTTAATGGGTTGATTGTAAGAGATCCAAACATGGAGGACGCTGTGGGCGGTGTGAACCGACCGGAGCATGTGTGTGCATGTCCGGGCAGAAAAGGATAAGACAACCGTGACACCAATAGATACGGTTGTGCACATCAACGAAGGGTTGCCACTTTAGGAAGTGATACCTCCTACTATGAGACCGACACACGGTATCTACGGAGCAGGGAGCCGATCGATTAGGGTAGTAGTTAGGGTACATCTAGACTTTGGTAAAAAGTTTAGGAGCCTGTTAGGTTGGGCTGCCTGTGGATTGTATGGGGTTAAAACCTCTCACCAGAAGTACACCTAAGTCTACCATCTTATAGTTGTTGGGATCATCTCATTCTGGTTATACTAGTATCGGTGCATAGAATCAGAGTAATCATTAGGGAAGCATATACAATCTATCATGTTTACCTTGTCACACCTTCCTTTTGTGATGTTATCTTTCTTATCCACTTTATATGCCTATCATGATACTTTTGCTTATTTATTTGCTATAAGTAATTGGACTCGCTAGACTTTATGTCTGGCCCTTTTTGTTTTCTCTTCTTTCTTCCATTCTCTCCCCCTCCCCCCCTAAGGTTCTCAAGGAGGGAATACTCAAGCTTGACCAGGATTCTGCTATCATTTGCTGGAGATGCTTAGATATATTGCTCAAGCTCCTATCCTTGCAACTATGGCTATATTTTATTTGGGGATTTTGCTTCTTTTATTTTGTACTCTGATGTTTAAAATGCAAGACAGAAGTTTTGATGATGTACCGGATTTATGTATTTTCAAACATATGATGTTTTGAACTACGATGCTTTATGATTAATAAAGTTAGTTTTTATTCTGCTGCTATTCTTATATCTGTCTTGTAATGTTTTTGTTTCTGTTTACCTATAACGCTTCACGAAACTTAATGCATTATCTTAATGAGTGACATTAACGGACGTGGGGTGTCACACTTGGTATCAGAGCTGAAGGTTACCAAATTAGACAAAAGTTTTTAAAAACTATTTTCAAAAAGGTTTTAAAAGTAAGCATTTTCAAAAGAAAAGTCTATTTTGAAAAACATATTCCCCAAAGCCATATAAAATATTTCTTGATTCTCTGCTTGATTCCTTTTTCCTTTTTGTCTAGGGGACCGATTCTTCCCGAAAGGTGTCCCCATTGCGGCGTGGTTCCGTAGGCATGTTAAAACTACGACACATGTCGAAGGGCAATGGAGTGCCTAACCTCCATCTTTAGTCGCAATAGTTTCACTTGCAGCTAATTTTCTTGAGCTTTGTAAGGATTTCCATGAGATGGAGGCAGCTTTCGAGAGACTTGTTAGCTTGTTACGCAAGGATGGTAAAAAGGTGAAAAAAGGGGCTAAGGTCGAGGAAACACAAAACAAGAAGGTATGACCCAAGAAAGGACAACAACAACAAAAGAAGGGAGGAAAGAATGACAAGGCTAAGGATAAGAGGAAATGCCATAATTGCGGACACGAGAGTCATTTGGTAAAGGATTGCAAAAGAAGGAAGAATGCTTGCTTCAGTTGTGGAGAGATAAAAAACTATGCTAAGAAGTTCCCAAAGAAACAGGGACAAGGTCAAAGGGTAGGAGCTTCTGGAGGATAGATGCATGCTCTCACGACTAGTGCTCCAAATAGAGATAGGAAAGTTTCTGTGGAAGATTTAATTTCTCTTTCTAATCATCCTACTAGAACTTTTTTAATTCTGGCGCTTCGCATTCGTTTATATCTGATTTTGTGGTTGAGTCTCTACACCTTAGTACTAGTATGATAGTAGATCTCGTTGTTATCTCAAACCCCATTGGTGGTACGGCTCATTTGTCTATGATTTGTCGGGGTTTGAGAATATTTGTGCTAGGCGTCGAGTTTGAGTGCTGCGCATATGTGCTCGGTTTTATGGGCTATGGTTTGATTCTAGGGATGGATTAACTAACGATGTATGGTGTCATTCTGGATTGTGAGAGGAGGGTCGTTAGGCTTTTGACTTGTCATGGAAGGACCTCGAGGTTTCTTGTGACCCGCAAGGGTCTGTCATGCTTAGTTTCCTAGAGTCTCTTGATGCATCTATCGATGATCTGTAATCGGTACCAGTAGTCCGTGAGTATCCTGATGTCTTTGATGAGGTTCGAGGTTTACCCCCAAGGCGCAAAATCGACTTCTGCATATATTTGGTAGTCAATGCAAAGCTAGTTGCATTGCCTGTGCGCCATATGGCTCCAAGGGAAAGAACGGAGCTCGGCAAGCAAGTAGGGGAGTTACTTGAGAAAGAGTTTATTAGGTGAAGCATATTTGAATGGGGTGCTCCGGTGGTATTCGTAACTAAGGCGGATGGTTCAGTTCGCCTATGTGTTGACTATAGGAAGTTAAATAAACTCGCTAAGAATAATAGGCACCCACTTCCGAGGATAAATGATCTGTTTGACCAGCTTGTTAATGACATCTTGATTTTCTCAAAGAGCGAGGAAGACATGCCTTACATTTAAGGGAGGTTTTGAAAACCCTCCATGCGCATTAGCTTAAGGAGAAGTTCTCCAAATATTATTTTTGGAGAAAAGAAGAGAGATTTGTAGGGCATGTGGTTTCTAAAGATGGGATAGCAGTAGATCCCGCGAAGGTAGTTGCAGTTCAAGATTGGCAGATCCCAAACAATGTAACGGAGGCGAGAAATTTTCTTGGATTGGTAGGCTATTATAGGAAGTTCATTAAAGACTCCACTAAGATATTAGCTCCACTCACCAAATTGACAAAGAAGAATTTGACCTTTGGAATTATAACACCCCGCATTTTTAATGAAATTAAAAATGTGGAAATACGTATATATATATTATATACATAGATATATTTAAGAGAAAAATTAAATAATGACAATAAATATTTCATGTAATAAGTTCATGCAGTGAAATGAAGGAAAAAATTAAGTGCAATACATGAAATGCGAAGAAACGCATACGAACAATTAAATAGAAAAAAAGAAATAAAAAGAAAAATTTGAAGAGCTTCAGGAATTTGGTCACGAAATTAGCGTCATTGCGTTTGTGGCGATTTTCTAGTCAATTTAGACATATGGTTTGCAGAAAACCGATTTAGGATGAAAAAGATATCTTTAAATTAAATATTGCAGCAAAACATGAAAAAGAGGAATGATAAAAGAATAATGTTTAGCATTGTTCTAAGGTTTATAAGCAAAAGACTTAGTAGCCCATTTGATTAGAACATGTGACTTGCATACAAGAGGTACAGAGTTTGATCCCCGCCAGCGCCATATTTTTGTTTTAGGGGAATGGCTAAAAAGTGGCTTAGTGTGAATGCAGTTCAAAAAGTAGTTTAGTGTGAAAATGGTTAATTGGGAAGATAGCTAAAAAGATATATATATATATATATATATATATATGACGTGTAGGTGTCAACACCCTGCTGCTGCGCATCATGTGGCACACATGACGCATTTTTGTTGGTCAAGGATTGTTTTTTTTGAACGTGGATTTTCCGGGTTGGTTGGATGATGATTTTTCTTGTATTAGGGCTGATGTCGTTTTATTTGATTGGTCAGGTGAGGTGTCTTTGTGTCATGATGATTTGGATGGCTTAGATGAATCATAAGTTGATCTAAAGGCCCATATTAATCCTAAACATCTATATATACATCTCTAAACCTAAACCCTAACCTCACAACCCTAAACTATGATGCCGTCATGCTGTTCATCTGCAAACTAACCTAGCCACCACCATAAGAAATCAAATTCTAGATTAAAGATAAGGAGATAAGAGATAAAGATTCAAAGCCTAGGAATTCTAGAACAACAACGAACAAAGCAACGTCTACATCAACGGATTAGCTTAGCAACTTCAGAAATCAGATCCTAGAATTCAAAATCCGTTTTCTGTGAATGTAGTTACTTTCACAAGATAATTGTTTAAACGTAATTGTGAAGAGTTATGATTGGACTGTATGAAAATGTTTGTAAATCATATAAAGTTTATGTCTTTGCAAACTACGTTTTGATTTATGCTTGATTTGATTCATTATATGCAAGTTATGTTCTATGTTAATTCATATGCCTAATTACATATGCAAGTTTTGTATGCAAGTTTGCTCGATCTATGCAAGTTATGAAAGATTATATGCAAGTCATGTTTATACATGTAAGATCATATTTTATATATTCCTATGTTTAGATCTACATGTTTATATGATTAGATCCATATCTGTCTATATGTTTATAACTATATGTTCATATGTTTAGATCTGCATGTTTATATGATTAGATCCATATCAGTCCATATGTTTAGAACTATATGTTCATATGTTTAGATCTACATGTTTATATGACTAGATCCATATCCGTCCATATGTCTAGAATTATATGTTCATATGTTTAAATCTGTGCAAGTTTATGCTTAGATCCATGTTATTTCGCACTCAATATGTTGATTGGATCTATTTTTATATGTTTACTAGATTTATGTCATCTTAGATCAATATTGTATATGCCAGTTATGATGTCATATGTTTCTTCCCTTTTTCCTTTTTTTTATGGGTTGGGCTAATTGCGAGCCTAACGTATCACATGAACTATACGTACGAACGATGTGGGAACGTTGGGGAAAAGTTTGGGTAAAAGTTGAATATTAAGTAATTGGCATAAAAAGGGGTTGTAATCATATAATTAATTTTGGGCATAACTAGAAAATGTGGCATAACTTGAACTGACCACACTTATGGATAATTTACATATAAACTTGGACATGAATGGTAAATATGTAAATTGGCTAAAAGATGAACGTGCCTAACCCACGGTTAGATTGAGTTGCGGTGTAAGACTGCCCGGAACCGCCCAGCGCATCCAGCGACCGCAACTACATAGATCTAATGTGAGAGGTTAGCGCATTAAGCCCAAAAACTCGAGGTTAGAATGAGTTTGCGGTAGAAGTCTGCCCAGAACCGCCCGACACATCCAACAACCGTGAACAACAGTTCTAATGTGATAGGTTGGTGCTTTAATGAATAAATTAAAGCTAAGGAACATACATGCTAAGAATGGAAAGGTTAAGTAACATATGAACATGCGAAACTTAACCAATACAACATGTTAGGTGGGTGGGTTAAGTTAACATGGACAAGAAGACAACTAAACCAATATTACATGAACAAAGTGGATAGGGTTAAGGCAAGCTTAACCAATTATGCATATGGACTTGATAAGAGGAAGGGTTAAGTAAATCTTGGGTAAGTGGGTAATATTAGTATATATAGGCCCACAAACTTAACCGTTAAATAAACATGCGTGAATCAGTGAGAAGGTTAAGTAACGTATGAATAGGCAACACTTAACCAGTACAACATGTTAATTAAGCAAATGGGTGGCGTTAAGTTAAATTGAGAACACTTAACCATTATAACATGTTCATTAGGAAACCCTAGTAACGGGGACCCATTTCAGCAGTAACCCGCATAGATGTATCATGGTACCCTGAGCTAGGTAGGGTGGGGCACGATCACTGGGCTGATTATAAGTGGTCAAAATAACGGCGGGTGGTGCAGCAGTATAGGTTCCGACGGAGTATGGGTGTGCACGTGCTCCGGAGTGGAAAAAGAAGGCACTAGGCATCAGTAGTATACATTTTGCATCTTGAATCGTGTCGGGTTTCCATTATGGGAATTGATACACCCCATGATGGGGCCAACACATGTATCTACATACAAGCGGGGCTGAATGACACAAGTAATGAATACATACAAGCGAGGTCGAATTACACAAGTAATGAATACATACAAGCGAGGTCGAATGACACAAGTAATAAATATATGCGAGTTAGGGAGTCGATCGAATGAGGAAGGTAGTGGGTACAACTCGTGGGGGTTGGAGCAAAAGGGGCACCTACGATAGCAGCTAGGAGTACACGAAACTACTATTGTCATGATTAGTAAGAAGGAACAACTTTTAGTATGGGACTAGTAAGGGTGCGGTGTAACTAGTAATGATACAGTGTTACTAGCATTGGTGCAGTGTAGTAATTATCCTATAGTGATTAGGAGCGCAAATTAACGTTGTCTTATTCATCTTGCTTACCTCGTCATGCTTGTCTGTTTCATAGTCATTTCTTATTTTCCAGTTTATGTCTTATCCTGTTACTTGAATGATTATATTGTTAAAGTTACTAGACTCGCCAGACTTTATGTCTGACTCTCTTTGTTTTCGCCTCTTTTCTTCCGTTTCCCCCCAGGTTCTCAGGGAGGAAATACTCAAGTTTGATTCAGATTTCTCTCTGCTTGAAGTGCTAGAAGTTCTTGAAGTATTGCTTGGCTTTGATTCTACCTATTTATGGCGTTTTTATTAGGGATTATGGCTTTAAAATTATGTACTCTGAAGGCTTTTGTACAAGATTGATATTATGTACTTGGTTTTGGTATTTGAAGATGTAACCAAACTTATTTTTGTTTCCGCTGCAATAAAGTTATAAAATTTTCAAGTATTACTTTATGTATTTGTCTTGTAATATTCTGTTCTGTTTACTCATAACGCTCCACGAAACTTAATGCATTCCCTTTGTGAGTGACATTAACGGACATGTGGTATTACAGGAATATTGATTGGAAGGATGTTTTTCAGCAACTAAAGAGGGCTCTGACAACAGCCACAGTTTCAACTTCATCGATGGAAACAAAATGTTTACAGTATACACTGACACATGTAGTATAGGGCTAGGTACGGTTTTGATGTAAGAGGGAAGGGTAGTATGTTATGGGGGTATACATTGGAGAGTCCATAAAAAGAACTACCCTACCCATGTTTTGGAATTAGCTGCCATAGTATTCACACTTAAGACTTGGCGGCAGTATCTGCTTGGAGAGAGGTTCGAGTTATACTTGGACAATAAGTCGCACAAGTATCTATTCTCATAGAAGGATCTCAAATTGAGAAAATTGAGTTAGGCTTCTACTTGGACTTGAGGCGATTAGAGAAACCTCAGAAAAGATTGATTTTATCCACAGGCACACGATGATAGCTCTGGATAAGCAGAAGTCATACGTAGATAAAGAAAGAACCGATATCGAATAGAGGTGGGAGAAATGGTTCCATCAAGATATCACCTCGGAAAGATGTGGTTCATTTTGGAAATGTAGGGACTGGCGCCAAAGTTTGTAGGACCATTTCCCATAACGGAAAGAACTCAATTGGCTTATAAGGTAAAGCTACAAGAGAGATTAGCAGATGTTCATTTGCGAAAATGTTTGCATGATACAACAGAAGTAGTTGAGCCGAGAATGCTTGGAGAAGTAGAAGTGGAACGGGAGGCGGCAGTGAGACGACTTCCTTCCCGTATTCTTGGATCAGAAGTTAAGAAGCTACACAATAGAGAGGTCAAGTTGATGAAGGTTCAGTGGTGAGATAACCCAGAGGATGCAACTTGGGAGACCGAAGACAAGATTTTGCGTTTCGTACCCTTTTCTTTTCAATGGAATGTTCTTAACCTTTCTTCCAAAAAAAATTATTCGTACTTGCTTCTATCATTTAGGTATATCCTATCAATCGAATCTTCAACCTTTAGGTAGAAATCCCATGATTTCATGTGTTTAAGACATGCTATGTTTGTTGGATGCAAGTGATTGCTAGTGGTTGCCCGTGGATGCATATTCACACACATTAGGCACCAGGTAGGCTCAATCACTCCCATACTGCATATGGATATGTGTGCATTTTTTCTCTCAGTGGATGAAAGTGGATGTATCATCATATGGATGTTGCATTTGGACGGATGATTGTGCACCCATATAGAACTTACATGTTATAATAGGATTGTTGCATACATGTTGGATTCATGGCACTAACATACATTGCATTAAGGAGGTCGATGAATAAGTAGACCGCATGATCTTTGCATTAATATTGGGACATATACAAAAACCTTTGCATAGGTTCATATAAGCATTAGAAGTCTTTAAGGAAAATGGATGCCAATGATTGGTGGATGAGTATATGGATGTGGATGGTAGGATATACATTCTTCTTAACTTGAAGATTTCGGGGACAAAATTCTTTGAGTAGGGGAGAATGTAACACCCCATAATTTTAACAACACTAAAGAGGATAAATTAAAGAATAATTAATTTAATATTCAGAATTAAGGGAAATGGACTACGCCATTGCGTCCGTCTCGAAATTTTGGTCAAGATAGACAATTGGTTTGCGTAAAACGAACACCGTATGAAGAAGTTATGAAGGTTTGAAGTTTGTATATGCACAAGAGAATTATATATATACAAACAAATCAAAATATTCAAATTAGTTCAAAGTAGCCAAGCGGGAAAACAACAAATCGATCGTTTCTGGGGGTCGAATCGAGACCCCACTGGGTCGACCCAGGCTCTTTGGTGTCGACCCCGGGGTCGACACCTAAAGGGGAGGGGGTCGACCCCCTACAGATCTGGGCAGATTCACGTTTTTGAACGTGGACTTGTTTTGTGTCTTGATTCATTGACCTTATGCTATAAATAAGGCCCCTTTTCTCTTGTTTCTCCATACCTAAATCAATGGAAAACTAGATGCTGCCTCTGCTGAGATTGAATCAAGTCTTTTTCAAATTTATTCTTCTTCATCAATCAATTAGAGTTGTGATTCAAACATCTTCAGCCTTTCTCTATTTTTCTAGATCCAAATGCCGTGAGTTTAAGTTACTTTTATATTTAAATAATTAAAAAGTAAAACATGATATGACTGTAATTTGGATCAATGTCTGTAACTACTTGGATCATATCAGATCTGAAATAATTTGTGAATCTACGATATTCTGACATAACTATGACTTGGATCTTAACCTTTATCATGTCAGATCTACATTGATTATATATCTAAACTCACTATTTAGATCACCTTGTACCTATCATGTTTGTGGATAAATAGGATTTGTTACTAGTTGGACATCTAAATTATTATTTAGATCTTATCATGCCTATTATGACATCCCTACTTTGTTAGACACAGTTCTATTGTCATTATGTTCATTTTTGTCCTCTACCCTCCTTCTTTTCTCTTTTTATTTTTATATCCAGGCTACCTTCGAGCCTAAGCATGCCGCGGAAATATGCGATCGTGTTAAATTGGGAACGAGGGAAAAACGTTAGAATTGGGGCATAACTTGAATTAGGAAATTTAGGCATAATGTGAATCAAATAGGTAAATATGGGATTTGGGCATGTGGATATGGAATTTGGACATAACTTGAAATTGATTAAAAATCTAAAATTTAGGGCATATGGTTCATTATGAACATAACTTGGGTAAGGGGCATGAAAACCTATAATGACATAGGTATAATTGAATAAAAATGAAAATGATTAGAATTACAATAACTGAAATTGTAATCACGCTAAGACATGAGGTTAGATTACACTTGTGGTGGAAATCTGCCCGGAGCCGCCCGGCATAACCAGCAATCACAAGTGGTGAATCTAATGTGGGTGGTCTAAGTGCATAAGCACGAGACGTGCTAAGACACGAAGTTAAACCCGACTTGTGGAAGAAGTCTTCTCGGAGCTACCCGACATATCCAGCATCCATAGATTGTAGGTTTAATGTGGGAGGTCTAGTGCATTACGACCATAATGGATATATGGTAATGAATTGGGTTAAACAGGGAATGATAGTAACCTATTATAATTAATTGCTCTAATATGAATGTTATATAATGGGTAGTCTTGTCCTAGGGACAAGTGGAAATTATAACATAGGCTATAATAAAAGGAAAGAAAGCTTATTAGTGAACCTTAGTTAAGAAAACTAAGTTGATAAGTAAACAACGTCAAGTTGTAGTGATATGTTGAACAAAAAACAAGTGAACTGAGATGAAGTATACTTAATTACATATTAAGTAAAACATATTGTTGTAACTATGGAATCAGATAATGAATAATGCAAAGGGATTGTAAGATTACTTCCGTTAATTACAATCTAAAGAATAACATGTGATGGGGCTTGTTAATAAACTTAAACGGATTAAGTTATATTCATATGAAATTAATAAGCAAGTGGAATTTTGGCAAGTGAAAAGAAGTCAATTTGAATGGGGATAACCTGTCAGTCTGTAATACTTAACCTAGTTGAATCCATAGGGATTGTATGAACATGTTAACTTGAGTAAGGGTTAAGTAAACTTGGTTGAAAACAGTGGGAGGGTTAAGTATACCTGGGTTGACTGGGCAATATGTACATATAGGCCCACGAAACTTAACCGATTGGGGTTATGTAATTAAAGACACCATTAGGTAAGCATAACCTGTGAAAATGTTGGGATTAGGGTAATATTTATATATATAGGCCCACAAACTTAACCGTTAAATGAACATGTAACAACCTGCATTCTACGCATCGGAGGATCGTAGAATATTTATTTCTTTCTTATATGAAGTTGTATGGTCATGTGGCTTTGGGAAACGACCATTGGGGTCATTTCCCATGTTCATGATTTTTGCCGATTTTTAAATGACCGTTTTGCCCCTAGCTGATCTTGTTTCGGCCTTAACTTTTGATTGGAAAGGAGATTTGACCTGGAACCACTTCCGTTGGCTTCGTATGATGGTTTACCTTTCCGTAGAGTGGTCACATGTGGAAAACAGACTTACCGTTTGGGAGAAATGGCTGAAATAAGGTTTGGAAGGTGAAAAACTGCTTAACCGGGCCAAATAGGGTGATTAGTGAATGGGCCCATAACCCATTTCGGGATTAGGTTTATGGGGAGGCTGAAAAGAATTAGGGTTTCATTCCATTTCAGTTTTCTAGCCTCCACTTACCTCTTAGAAACCCTAAAAATGACCTCCAACCTCTAAATCACCTCCAAATCACTTTTTAATCAAGGATTAAGCTTAGCAACATCAAATCAAGGGAGATCTTCACCAAATCAAGATTAGAGATGCTGTTTAGCATTAGTATTCACGCCATATCAGAGATTTATTTCAGATCTAAGGTTTATTTGTGGCTAAGGTGAGTGATTTGCATAGTTCCTCACTAATTATGGTCAATTAAGGGTAATTAGTGAAGATTAGCGAATTTATTCATCAATAAATTCTGGAAAAATATTTATAAATTCTTAAATAATGTTTTATACCTCTGTTATAAATTGGGTTTGATTTGGTTAAGGTTTGCTAATCATATCATTAGTTTTGCTTAAGCACGCTTAAGGGAAAAATATGGGTTTTTGGCTATGTTTAATCCATTTTAACCTATCATATTGTTGTTTTGATGTTTGTGGTTGATTATACATGTTGCTATGACTGTATGGTATGCTTTGTGATTAATTAGAATAGACAGAGTGGTCGAAAACGTCGTCGAATGGCGTAAAACAGCTCGCTGGACAAAGTGCAGGAATTCAGATCGGATGGGGGATTGAGGGCTGGATCGGATCGCCCTATGGGGTCGTGGAACCACATCACGAACCAAGCCATCTCCTCCGAACCGAACCGTCTGTGTGAGGTCCAGGAGCATCAAATGTGAACTGCCTCTCATACCCGATCTGAACCACTCGAGAGAAGGAGCTCGGACCCGATCTGCTCATGGATGTTGAGCACGAACCGTTTGTACTTGACCTGGAGGAGCGCTTTCTCCGACCCGAACCGCCAGAAGGACCCCGACCCGACCTACTGGGGGTGTTGACGATCCGAACCGCCACCAGGTGGACGCCATGAGCCAAACCATGTTGACGATGGAGACCTGAAGGCTGAACCGAACCGATGCTCAAGAGAGGGATCCGAACCGATCCGGTGATGACCAAAAACCCGAGATGCAAAGGTAGTCCCAATGAAAGTTAGAGCTCAGGATCTAGTTGGGAACCAATGAGTTCACTTCATGATTGGGCTTTGCTGCGGGACGTGTGCTAAGGAGTTGTCGGCGTTCATAATCTCGATTCACCACTGAAAAGGAATGATGGGCTACGTATCAGTGCAGTAGAGTCACCGTGACTCGAGGGGCAAAGTAATCGTAGTAAGACTATGAGCCAGTGCAGTGGAGCCATTGTGACTCCATGGGGCAAAATGGACATAGTAAAGGATTAGTAAGGCTATGAGCCAGTGCAGTGGGGTGTGTACGACTCCATGGGGCAAAGTGGACATAGCGAAGGATTAGTGGCTATGGATCAGTGCAGTGGAGCCGTTGTGACTTCATGGGGCAGAGTGATCATAGCAAAGTATTGGGTGATCGAAGTGGTGGATATCGTATGCTTTACGCACTGAGTGAGAGATGTGAGGATAGTTTCTATGCTTGATTGTTTGCCATCACTATGACATGCACACCCCCACCCCCGTATGCTTGTACACCATATGTTAGTGGCACCTTAGAATGTTGTATAGTATGTAGTGCTAACTCTTTGGTTGCAGGTCCAGGTTCAGGTATGGTTTAGTATACTTGTTATTGTTTTGTTTAGCTGCTTATCGCTCATACCAGACTTTTTTCTGACCCAGAATTTTATGTCTCTTCTTATTACTCTGGGTGCTTCTAAACGGGCAGACTAGAGACAGATTAGCTGGTGATGCACGAGTAGCTGATCCGGAGGCGAGCAGGAGGCTTCCACGTATGATATATATAGATATTCTCCCTGTGTCGTTGGTGATCACTACTTGGGCATTAGTAGTGTACCTTCCTTATCTTGCTTTTAGAGACAGTTTTAAAAGTTGTAATAATGATGTTGTGGAACATAAGCTGTATTTGGATTTTCCGCTGCTATGATAGTTTGTTTTCAGCTTATGCGCCGTCTTACCTGTTTTGTGTCAAGTATATGTTATGATTATATTTTATTCCATGCGTTGTGAGACATATTACAGGTTCTTTATTGATTCTTCGTCTTCTTCCTTTTCTTCTGACGACCGTCCCGTACTAACTGGACATGTGTGCAGCGCACTTTTGGAGTAAATGTCGGTTGGTGCAGGGCGGGCCGTCACATTTGGTATCAGAGCTCTAGGTTGCATAGTTAACCTAGGAAAAGACACTAGGGAGAGATAGTACATATATGAGAGTGTGTATTTGTGATTACTTTGGTTTTCAAAAGCTATATATATATATATATATACTATTAGTAGTATAAGGACAAAGTCGTACTACACTAGCACCACTATAGAGATAGTTAATCGTTTTCTCTTTACAAATTGAACGATGAGTCGAGACATGAGGGGTGCTGGTAGAGGGGCCAATAATGGGAATGCTTCTGACATGAGGACGATGTTCACTGACTTCATGAGAGAGATGCTTAGGGATGTTCAGGGAGCAGTTTCCAATGCCGGTAATGGTGGTGGTCCAGTAGTGCAGGCGCCTAGGGCTGATTTCGCCAAGCTGTGGAAGGATTACACTAACCTTGGTAGGAAGCCGTTCCACGGAACGGAGTCGGCCATGGATGTTCAGGATTGGTTGGACAGCTGTGATCGTATCTTCGACGACTTGGGTATCGAGGATGCGATGAAGAGAAGGCTAGCGTCTCGTCAGCTGCAAGAGCGAGCGATGAATTGGTGGAATGCTATTAAGACAGCCACTCTAGAGGATCAGGTTACTTGGGATCAGTTTAAGGCTCACTTTAGCGACAAGTTTATCCCAGCTACTCAGAAGTCGGAATTGTTTAGGAAGTTCTTGGAGCTTAAGCAGAATGGTAGGGCAGTCTCGGACTATATTGCTGAGTTCGACACTTTGTCGAAGTATGGATTATCCCTTATCGATACTCCTGAGAAGAAGAATGAGAAGTTCATTACTGGTTTGGATGGATACTTGGGGGAAAGACTTATCAACCACATCGATGAGACTTTTGAATTGATTGTGGGGAAATCTTTGAGATCAGAGAGTCTTTACCCTAAGTCAAAGACTGAGGTTGCATCTGCAGAAGGGCTAAAGCTGCAAGCAGGCGGTGGAGGCAAGAATAAAACTCAGAACAAGAGGAAGCAGAACCAAACTAAGGATGGCCAGAAAAAGAGCAAGAAAGATGTTGAGTGCTTCAGCTGTGGTAAGAAGGGCCATTATGCCAAAGAATGTCGGGCCAAGCCAGCGGATAGGAAGTGCTACAACTGTGGCCAAGTGGGACATCATAAGGATAAATGTCCACAACCTCTTAAGGAGAAGCAGATTGTGAAAGCATATGCTATCAGTGCTATTCCTTCTTCGTCGAATGCCCCAACTACGGCGGAGAAAGGAAAGAATGTCGTCATTCAAGGTATGCTTTCTATTCTTGATATACTTGTTTGAGTTTTGTTTGATACTGGGGCTTCCCGTTCCTTCATATCTAGTGAACTGGTAGATAGGTTGGGACTGGAACCCGAGATAGTCGATAGACCGTTGGTTGTGACGAACCCGATTGGTGGTTTGACCAACCTTAGTATGATTTGCCGAAATTTGGTCTTATCAAGTCATGGATGTATGTTTGTTTGTGATTGCTTTGTTTTGGGATTTACTGGGTATGGCATTATATTGGGGGTCGATTGGCTCCAAAGATACGGGGTGGTCGTAGACTGTGAGGGCTTTTTGGTGACAGTTAGGGCGGATGATGGGCGGAGGGTAGTGTTTGGTAGTCTACCTAGTGATAGGGTAATGGCTAGTTTTATAAATTCCCTCGACATCTCGCATGATGAGTTGTCAGATGTGCCTGTGGTTGGCTAGAATCCGGACGTCTTCGAGGAAGTGACCGAACTTCCACCACACCGAGATATTGAGTTCTGTATTGATTTAGTGAAAGATGCCAGACCTATATTGGTACCACTTCGTCGTATGGCACCAAGGGAGCAGCGATAGCTCGGGGTGCAAGTAAGCGATCTTTTGAAGAAGGGGTTTATTAGAAGAAGTGTCTCCGAGTGGGGAGCACCAGTTGTGTTTGCCACTAAGGCAAATGGTTCCCTTCGTTTGTGTGTGGACTATCACGAGTTGAATAAGGTGACGAGGAAGAATAAGTATCCTCTACCGCGGATAAATGATTTGTTTGGTCAACTGGAAGGAGCAAGAGTGTTCTCCCAGTTGGACCTCGCGATAGGATTTCATCAGCTCCGAGTAGCGGCTGAGAGTGTTCCGAAAACGCCATTTAGGACGCTGTCTGGATTTTATGAGTGGTTGGTCATGCCATTTGGGTTGACCAATGCACCAGCATACTTCGTGGATCTTATGAATAAGGTATTCAGAGATCAGTTGAATAAGTTTGCTCTTGTGTTCGTAGACGACATCCTTGTTTACTCGAGGAAAAAGGAAGAACACAAGGGACATTTGAGGATAGTGATGGAGGTGTTGAGAAAACACCAATTGAAAGCGAAATTTTCTAAGTGTCAATTCTGGAGGAGGGAAGTGTGATTCTTGGGCCATGTTGTTTCAGAGAATGGTATTGTTAGATCAAAATTTGGACCTAACACCCAAATTGTTCTGATTCGTAAAGAATTATAACTGGAGAATGAAGGAAAAGTAGAAAACACACAGAATTTATAGTGGTTCGGCGTTAACGAGCCTACGTCCACTTTATATGTTATCGATTATACTTTGAATGCTAGTACAATCAATGATTTCTCTCAAACTCACTCTTACAATTGTGATTTCTCTCAGTAATCTCGTAATAAAACTGACAAGAAATAGTGGTATGACAGTAATGGTGGAATCAGTTCTCAGTACTGCCAAAAGATCTTGAAAAATGCCAAGCTCTGGGCTATTTATAGCTGATTTTGTCAGGCGGATCGCGGTCACACGTGGCACAGATCCCGAGAATATCGGATCGGATCGCAGCTTGATGAAGAATTAGTCAAATTAGCCATTGTGGACAGGTGTCGCGATCCCCTTAAATATCGGATCGAGCAAGGAGGAGGAATTGGTCAAAGTGACAGTTGTTGGATCCGTGCATCTCGGATCGCCGAAGACTAGCTCGTGCTTGAACAGGTCAGAGGCTTCGCTGTGTGTCGGGGAATCAGATCGGTCTGTGCAGGGTAGCAGTGTAAATGCAGATCGAGTCGTGTATAGGTAGTCGAATCGCTGATACTATGGGGGCGATCCGATGGGGGGCGATCCGAGAGAGGAGACCCTCTGGTGCGATCCGATCCTTCATGGATTTAAGGAACGTAGTTTCATTCTTTCTTCTTGTGCGTGAACCTTGGTGGCTTGGTCAAAAAGCTGGCCAATATTTTGCCCCCTCGAAGTATGTTTTATCGATGATGGAACATGCTTCGAAACTGCAGAAATATCTTTTCGTAAAGAGATGCAAATCAATGGTAGCATCTATTCGAAAGGTCGTATCATTTACGGAAAGTCGCGTCTCTTTGCTCGCTATAAATATCGGATAAATCTTCAATAATTTCCCTGTTTATTGGACAATTCTTTTCTGGGATTTTTTAGAGACTTTGTCATCGAGTTCACCAGGTAAATTCCTTGAATTTTTCTTCTTCTTCTTTTTTTTTTTTTTTTTTTTTTGCGATCTGTCGATTCGGCTCACCTATGCGCGATGCGACTCGTGGTGCGATTCATCTGACCTGTTGAGCATCTGGGCCTTGAAACTTGATGGGCTTCTCCACGGATCGTGAAGGATTTTGGTTCGTGGGCCATCTATTTTCATGGATCGAATAAGACAAAAAAGGGGGAGACTAACAGTCGCCCTTTAGTCTATATAAGCTGATCCCCATCCTCATTCTTCTCCTCTTCTTCCTTCTTTCGCAGCCGCCGCCAGTTTTCTTGAGAAAAACCCTAACTTTGATTTCCAAATTCCCACCCGATTTCAAACATTAAAAAGGTAATTAAACAACTTCTCTTTAGTTTCTACCGTGTTCGCACCGGTTTAGAGAATGGAGACAGCGAAGTTTTGTAGGATTTAGTGATAGTAAACATGAACGTGCCTGGTTCGGTTCCATGGGTTTAAGGGTGGAGAGGTGAGTTGAGGAAGAAGAAGGAAGGGATGACCAGGTCGGTTCGTGGGTAGGGGCTTCGACTCGGGTCGCGTTAATGGTGAAAGCAAAGAGAGGAGTGGGAGAGCAGTCTTGGATCGGAACGAGGTAGCAGGAGCGGGTCGGACCGGGTCGTGAAAAGTCACTGGTTCACGAGGGAATACGAAGAAGTGGATCGCGGGGGGGTCCTTGCGATCCATTTCGGTTTCATGATCCGATGCTTTTTCATGAGTTAGTGCTTTTGCCGCGGGTCCATACCCGCTTCACGATCCGTAGATATACCACGATCCGGTCCCTGCTGCGCAATCCAGTTTGATGAACTTGTTACATAAATAATGCAACCTAACTCTGATATACCGATGGACAGTTAGGCTAGAGCCCTCTAGACGAACATTTCTGGACTGATCAGCAACATTACTTAACAACGGACAACCACGAATGTCTCCATGATCTTTTAACTTCTATGTTTTTCTTTAATGCATGCACAGGCACACACTTGCACTTCCATACACGGGGGGGAGGGGGGGGGGGGAAGAACAATTATATTCTTATTTCTCATGTTTACTCGCCTAAACAGTAATGTCAGATAATCACTCCCCTTCAAGATCTGACACAGAGACGGATCCCGAGGTGTTTGAACACCACAACCCCGAGGTCCCTTCAATTAACCCAGGGGGCGAGGATTTTGGATCCGAATATGAGGCAACGGAATCGGATCCATCTGAAAGTACCTCACTTGATGAGGAGTCTGAAATAGACGGTCGAGCTACTGATGGGATTCCTGACGCACTTGGGATAGAGAAATTTACTGATTCTTTAGCTTTCAAACTTGATGACATAAAGCTTAAGAGAATTTGCTTGAGACATGGGATCCCCCTGGGATGATGTGAGGACACCCGGCAGCGAAGATAGACCTCACTTAGCTCCGGAAGGGTATATGACAGTCAGCCGACTCATGTGCTGGGTAGGAGCTATTCCTTCGTTTCCTCTAATCGTCATTGAGACCTTAAAACGATTGGGTATCGCTCCGATGTAGCTTCATCCCAATGCCTACGCGGCTCTATACACTCTATATATCGCATACGCGGAAATCCTGCATACCGAGCTTACATTTAAAGATTTAAAATTCTTTTATCTTTTCAAGTATCGCTCCTCGACAACCCCAAATTTCTCTTTCTTAGAATCGGTAGCGAATAGGAAGGTTCTGTATGACGGATACAGCAACATATGGGATCCCAAGGCTGATTGGTTCTATATAAAGAGACAGGCTGGGTGCTCAAGAAGATGGCTTAAATCAAGTAAACTTTAATCTTTTGACTGAATAACTTGCTTAAGAAATCGAAGCATTAACATGCCCCCCTTTTTTTAAGCAGATCACGTCTTTCCCAAGACGGAAGGCTCGGTATACAATAATCGATTGTCTCTTCTTCTACAAAGCAGATCTGATTTTCTAAGGATCAAGAAGTGCATTACTGACGAGAATCTTCACAAGCATCGCCTTCTGGATATAAGGTTTGGACTTGGTGCAGGCGGAAAACCCAACAAATACATGCCCCCAACGGAGGGAGAAGGAACATCACGAGCAGCAGAAACAATTAAATTCTGTAAGAGTCCTTCCCCGATAATCATCCAGGACGACGAGGACCTAAACATATATAGAGGAGATGAGGCCCGTGGTGACAAGTCTAAGGAAATCCCAGTTTCTCCGGGGGGTTTCCCCTCAAGGGCTTCTCTTCCGATCGAACCTACTGCTCCCGACGATTTGACAGAAGAACAACTATTTAAAGAGCTGAGCAAAATTCCTTTGCCTGATGATGTATACACACAGGGGGACTTTGAAGGGGAGCCATTTTTCCCTGCTTCTGAGGAAACAACTGTTCCAGTTGGAGGACAAGAAACTACTCAGATGAGCCTGACTTCGGGCCCTGGTCTGTTAGGGGGAATTATATGGGATGCACAAATCACACGCACTGCCTGACCCCGCACTTTTATATCAACAGTATTCAAGGTTTTAATATACTCTTTTTTCTTTTGCAGGAAAGATGTCTCGCAAGCGGTCTTATTCTTATCGCTCTCGTCGTGAAGGCACACCCAGTCTTCATCCGAATCCCGAGCGTTCTCGCGGCCTTTCTCACAAGCCTACTTCTTCGCAATCCCGGTCTCCACCAAAATCAACCTCTGGCAAGCTTCCCAGTTATTCGGTGCCACCTACAGGGGGAAAACAACTTCCTAAAGAGTTAACCCCTCCGAAGAGTGCACCCTCTCACAGCAGGTCATCAAAAAGACACTACGAGCCCAAGGATAAAAGCAAGGATCCAATCAAGGATTCTGAGAAGGAGAAAAGTGACATTGTCCCTTCCAGCCAGCAAGATTTGGTTGCCCCCGGGTCACGAGATTACATCCATGGTCCCGAGACTCAGGCTAAGCTGGAAAAGTTGCGAGAACAATTCCCTAACATCTTCTTCGAAAGGATGATGTTTGCTCCAGCCTTGGAACCAGTCCCTAGGAACTGGGATTCTGAAGTCATCGGGCACATTCGCCATGTAGCCAGGCAGTATGAAGTGATGAAGAAACATGCTGTTAATCTTTCAGAGGTCATCCGAATGCTTGAGATGGAAGCACATAGATCCAAAGTGAAGATAGATAACAATGAAAGGGCTAGGACAAAAATGGAGAAGGATTTGGAAGACGCTCAATCCCAACTTGCCTTAGCACGGAGAGATGCTGAAAATTATAAGACTGAATTGGAGAATGCTAATAAACGCTTTCATTCTGAACTTGACTCAAATAGTCAAGAGAAAATGGCCTTAAAGAAGGAAGTAGAAGATCTTAAAATGGCCAACATTGAGTTGAAGACGGCACAGGGCCATTTTGAAGCTGAGAGAGCTGCTTGGGAGGAAGAAAAAGCAAGTTTGAGAGAAAGTCTAGCTTTGGCTGAAGCGGAGATGGTGATTTTAAATGATCAAGTCGCGGATGCGGAGAGGCGCGCGGCTCTCGCCGAAAAGAATGTTGAACGTGCCATTGAAATGGCTACTGCTTCTAACAACAAGCTCCTCGAAAGAGAAAAGGATATCGAAGGGTTCGAAGAGATGATTTTTGACTTCCTCAGCCACGTCCTCAAAACTCGTAACATCTCGTGGATCCCGGACTACCACGTCACTTTAGCCAACATATGGGACGCCATCGTCGAGGGTGAGAAGCAGAGATTAGGAGTTGAAGAGATTTACGAAGAGGAGCTAATGAGGACCATTCTAAGGGATAACGAGCCCGAGGATCTGGCAGAAGGCCGGCGCCTAATTCAAGAAGAAGTGGAGAAAGAGAGGACCCTGGCTAAGGGCAAAAACAAGATTGACGAAGGTTCGAGCTCAGCTGTAGAGCCCAAGGCCTCCGGAGTTGAGGAATACAATCCTGATGATCCACTGATTCCTCTGGGTCCGACTCCTCTTGTTGTCGGAGTTTCTGCCGCTGGCGTAGATAGAGGATCAGCGGAAGGTATCCCTATATTTTCTCCACAATTTGTCAAGGCTGTCATTACTTGTCGCCGTCTTGCCTAACAATCAACTGAGCTAACCGCTTTCTCTCTCCTGAAATAACATTCGTTTCTCGTAATACAGGTGACGGACCAATCGATAAAGATGCTGAGAAAGAGACGGAGGCAGAGAAGAGTGACATTCCACCAACCGCTAGCGCTAAAGATTCAAAACAACCCGAAGATGCCCCGAAGGAGAAGGTCGTCCTCGCTTCCAGTGCTGACGCTCCCAAGGATGACGAAACCATTGATGCCTTGAAAGATATGGACGGGCGCCATGTAGATGATGAGGAGGATATCATTAGTACCAAAGAAGTCGAAGGCGATGACGACGAAACTTTGGCTAAAAGAAAGGCTAGGTAGGAAAAGCTGCTGGCTTCAAAGAAGGTGGGACAAGAGCCTTTGAACGTGGCCCCTATCTCGGAGTTTGATCCCAAAACTGGGATGCTTCTGAAACTCCAGCCCAAATCCATCCGCAAACAGCTTCATTTTGCGAACCCTGATGATTTCCCAGCTTCCTTGACTGATAAAAGAAAGAGAAAGGAGGTGGAGGAGGAGTCTTCTGATGAGTCGGACGTTCCTCTTATAGACAAAAGGAAAAGAAAGAAGGGTGATCAATCCGAAAATGACAAGGCAAAGCCGGAGAAGCAGAAACAGGAGAAGAAGTCCAAGCGTAAATAGGATATTGTCGCTTGTCTATATTTTGTCTTTAGGCTTCCCACTGGCCATGAAATGTAATTGTGAGACTGGCCCTCACTTTTGTTTTAGGTTGTTTTTCACTTTGTAGGCTTGCAGTTTATAAATGAAAGTTTATCTCTTTTGCATCATCGTGTACCTGCATTTAATAAACTTTTCATGCTTAGTCATAGATCATCTGATTATAACTACAAATCAGTCAAGCAACAGAAAGAAAAATTTAAAAATTTCCATGCTGCATCAAGGTTCATGTGTATATGTATATGGCCCCCAATCAATCGTTAACGTAGCGCTTAACTAGGGCTTATTAAGGATTGATTAGCGTTGTTTGCACGTTGCCCCGTATTTCTGAATATGGGGGACTTAGAAAATTTAATAAGATAACTGTCCTTGTGGTGCTGAGTTTCCGGCACCTTTCTCAGCGCTTAATCATAGACTCTTTTATACTCTCCTGGCGGCCGCCGAGGTTAGAGTTCGAATTCAGCAGTTCAGTCGCTCCCCGATCCTTCAGCGGGGCAAGAGCTCTTTCTCAGCGCTCAATCGGAGACGCTTTTATACTCTCTCTGCTCTGGAGAGTTAGAGTTAGAGCTCAGCAATTCAATCGCTCCCCGATCCTTCAGCGTGTCTCTCTCTGCTCTGGAGAGTTAGAGTTCAAGCTCAGCAGTTCAATCGCTCTCCGATCCTTCAGCGGGGCAAGAGCTCTTTCTCAGCGTTCAGTCAGAGACGCTTTTATACTCTCCTGGCAGTCACCAAGGTTAGAGTTACGTCAAGGCGGTTCCGATCATGGTACACTGTCATGACTTACGGACATCGTCCTCATGTCCGTTACGCTCTCTCTCGGCTCTGGAGAGTTAGAGCGCTATCAATGATATGATTTACTTTATCGCACCCTCAGAGTTTTGACTGGTGACTGCATTCCATTCTAATGGAAGGCACCTATAATTATACGCTTCTGTGATCGTTGCATGGTTCACAGCAATTTCCATAAAAATAAAAAGGCAGATAAAAAATAGTGCAATAAAGGTAAACGACACACAATATTTTTATAGGGGTTCGGTCGAATCATGACCTACGTCCACTTTATAATTTTTGCTTAAGAAATCGGACTATTCTAGGCAAGTCGTGCCTTGTACATGGTCCTTAATAAAGCAAAAGAACCGATCTGACATCTTTACTTTAGATACGGCCGTAAATGTTGGGCATTCCACACTCTGGGGATTTCCTTTCCATCTACGGTCGCTAACTTGAAAGTTCCATTATCAAGCTTGCACAGAATAGAGTAAGGTCCTTCCCACTTCGCGCCCATATGAGTTGGGGCAGGAAAGACATGCTTCAGAACCAAGTTTCCGGGTTCAAAGGTTCGGACTCGAACCTTTTTTTGGTAGTATCGGGCGACCTGTTGCTTGCATCTCAAGGCACGCAGGTCTGCTTCGTCCCTCTTTTCTTCGATCATATCCAGGGATTCAAGGAGCAATTCGTTATTAGTCATCGGATCGTAATAAGTCACTCGGTGAGAAGGTACTTTTATTTCAACCGGGATGACTGCTTCTGCTCCAAAAGCAAGGGAGAAGGGGGTATGTCATGTTGCCGATTTATACGTTGTCCTGTAGGCCCATAGTGCTAAGGGTAATTCATCAACCCACATGGCTCTGGCCCGTTTCAGTCTTCTTTTCAGAATGGACTTAATCACTTTATTTGCCGCTTCGACCTGTCCGTTCGACCGCGGATGCGCCACAGAGGTGTACCGTTTCTCAATGTGGTATTTCTGGCAGAAGTCTCTGAATTCAGTGCTATCGAACTGAGTTCCGTTGTCAGTTATAACAATCTTTGGAATCCCAAATCCACAGATGATGTTTCTAACGACAAAATTGATCACTCGTTTGGTTGTGATTGTAGTTAGTGGCTCAGCCTCGACCCACTTAGTGAAGTAATCTACGGCTACAATAGCGAACTTCGCTCCGCCCTTAGCTATGGGGAGACTTCCGATGATATCAATTCCCCACATAGCGAAAGGCCATGGGCTCATCATCGTTTTTAACTGGCTAGGAGGTGCCCTAGGTATCTTTGAAAATCTTTGGCATGCATCACACTGTCGTGCGTACTTCGCTGCATCTTTGTTTATGGTAGGCCAGAAATAACCATGTCGCAACAACTTTTTCGCCAATTTTTGCCCCCCAGTGTGATCGCCGCATTCACCTTCATGTACCTCCTGCAGCACACGCTTGATGTCGTCATGAGCTATACACCGGAGAAGGGGCATCGAAAATCCTTGTCTGTAAAGAACTCCGCCTTGCAGAACTAATCGGGCAGCTTTACGAATTACTTTACGCCTCTCGCTTTTCTTGGTCGGAAGCGTTCCATTCATCAAGAAATTCTTTAGAGGAGTCATCCATGACTCCCTTTCTGGTTCCGTCTCTAGTACCGGATCAATTTCCATCTGATCTATACTAGGAGACCATAGTACTTCAACTGGGACTAGCCCGGTCTCTTCAGGATCGTCGGAACTAGCCATCTTCGCCAATTCATCCGCCTGTTGATTCTCTAACCGCGGAATATGAGATATGTTGTAGTGATCGAAGCCATTCAGCAACTCCTTCACTTTCCCCAAGTATAAAATCAATCTTGGGCTTTTGGCTTGGAATTTTCCAGTGACCTGATTTACAACTAACTTGGAGTCGCAAAAGATGTCCAGCTTTGTGATTTCCAACTCCTTTGCGATCCTTAGCCCGGCTATCAGGGCTTCATATTCGGAGTCGTTGTTAGTGGCGTGAAACTCTATCCGGATAGCATAGGATATCAACCGTTTCTCGGAAGTTTCAAGCACTACTCCAGCGCCGGATCTCTTGTCATTCCTAGCGCCATCAGTATACAACCTCCAGGCACTAGGGTCGAGAAGTAACTTTGAGGGGTTAACTTCTTCGTTCGTTATATCTTCCTCTGGGACAGTAAACTCTGCTATGAAGTCGGCTATCGCTTGCCCCCGTATTGACCGCCGGGATTGAAAGTTCAGATCAAATTGACTCAACTCAGTGTTCCACTTGAGTAGTCTTCCAGACGCTTCTGGTCTCTGTGGAACTTGCTTGAGTGGATGATCAGTGTATACGGTAATGGGATGAGCCTGAAAATAATGTCGAAGCTTTCTAGAGGCAATCAGCAAACTGTACGCCAACTTTTCTATCCTTGGATAATTACGCTCTGCTGCCGTCAATTTTTTGCTCACGTAATACACAGGTCTTTGAACTTTATCTTCTTCTCTCACCAATGCTGAGCTGATCGCGTGGGACGACACTGCCAAGTACACGAATAAGTCCTCGTGATCCACCGGCTTAGATAATATCGGAGGTTTCTCCAGGTGTCTCAGCAAGTTCTGAAATGCTTCTATGCAGTCGGGCATCCATTTGAAGTGGCGTTTTCCTCGCTTTATCAAATCGAAGAATGGGATGCATTTGTCCGTAGCCCTGGAGATAAATTTGCTTAGTGCGTCTACTTTCCTCGCAAGGCTTTGCACATCTTTGATCTGCCTAGGTTCCTGAATGTCTCTGATTGCTGCGATCTGGTCTGGATTAATCTCAGTCCCACGAGAACTGACGATGAATCCTAAGAATTTTCCGGAGGCGACCCCGAATGAACATTTTGTTGGGTTGAGTTTCATCCCGTACTTTCGAAGAATGCCAAACATCTCTGCCAAGTCCGTAGTATGATTGGAGGATTGCTTGGACCTAACCAACATGTCGTCGACGTATACTTCCATTGTTTTCCCAATCTGGTTATAGAACATTCTGTTCACTAACCGTTGATATGTAGCGCCTGCGTTCTTCAAGCCAAAGGGCATTACCACATAGCAGTATAATCCCAGATCCGTAATGAAGCTAGTGTGTTCTTGATCTGGAATGTGCATTGGAATCTGATTATATCCTGAATAAGCATCAATAAAGGAGAGAAGTTCATGGCCCGCCGTTGAGTCCACCAACTGATCGATCCGGGGTAACGGAAAACTGTCTTTTGGGCAGGCTTTATTCAAATCCGAGAAATCGATGCACGTTCGCCACTTCCCGTTGGCCTTCTTTACCAGGACTGGATTTGAAATCCAGTCTGGATAGATTGAGTCTCTGATAAATCCATTACTCTTTAGCTTTCCAATTTCTTCTTTCAAGGCAGCGGACCTCTCTGGGCCCAGCATTCGCCTTTTTTGTTTTACCGGAGGATGCTTAGGGTTAATGCTTAATGAATGGCTCATGATTGATGGAGATATCCCGCACATGTCTGCGTGGGTCCAAGCAAATACATCCAAATTATCTTTCAAGAAATCCATCAGTTCTTTAGCTAAATTCGAATTTAACTGGGATCCAATCTTAAGGACCTTCTTTGGGTCACTATCATCGATCGGTACATCCACAGTTGTCTCGTTGGGAGTCGCCATTCTGCCCCCAGGTTCTTTGTCCTCTCTGGGATCTATATCCTCGGGCAACTCTCTGGGCAACTCTCCTATGGTTATTTTCTTTAATTGCTATAAGGTTTCCGCCCTTGCGGGGGGAGAAGCGCCCTTGGTTTCTATGTCTCCTCCATTGCGGAGCAGCTTTAGCTCTGCAATATAACATGCTCGTGCGGCAACCTGATCTCCTCTGACAATACCAACACCAGCTTCCGTAGGAAACTACAATAACAAGCACCAGGGGGCTATACAGGCTCTAAACTTTGCGAGGGTTGGTCGGCCCAAGAAGGCATTATAGGGTGATTCAATATCCAAAACCACGAAGGGAAGGATTCTCACTCTCTGGCGTTCTCCTTCCCCAAGCGTAACTGGTAGCTCTACATAACCCATTGGAGCGGTGGATGCTCCGTTAAATCCACGGATCCATCCCTCACAGGGCTTCAAGTCTTTTATCTCAAGATTCATCTGGTCGAATGTCTTTTTGAAAAGAATGTTGACGGAACTCCCGTTATCCACCAAGACTTTATGAACAGTGGCCGGGCCAATAGGTACTGTGATTACAAATGGATCTTCAGTCGGAGCATGGACTCCAATGCTTTCTCGTTCGCGGAAAACGACGTCATCCGACATTATCTTTTGTTGCTTTACCGGGAAGTTGTCCTCAGGGTCGCTACACTCCCCTACCCCGAGGTGCTGCTTGGCTGCATTGACATACTGATCCAATGCCTTGGAACCGTGCCCGGCGAGATAAAGCCCTCCGATTATGGTATTGATAACAAGGTCCTTTCCCTTTTGCTGGGCAGTTGGCCTGACAGCAGGTTGATTCTGGTTCTGATTTGGGGCCTGTACAGCTTGCCCCCTGTCTCTGGGTGTCACTCTGTATTCATCCAATTTTCCTTCTTGGAGAAGCCTCTTGACCACATCTCTTAGGTGACGGCATTCATTTGTCGAATGACCATGAATCTGATGGAAGGGACAAAACTTCCCCGTTTCACGTTCTTTCTCCGTCGACTCTCTGGGAGGAGGCCTTTTATTTTGGAGGACGTTGTACGAATCCATGAAGATATTCTCCAAAGTATCGTTTATTGGCGTATAACTCTCAAAAGACCTGGGACGAGTCCTTCTCTAGGAGTCGTTCCCCCGATTCCTCTTCCGGTTGTTGCCATTACTGTTATTATCATTGTTTCCTGACTGACGACCACCTTGGTTCCGGTTTCCGACATTAACCTCGACCTTCCCCGAGCTGTCTCCTGTCTGCTTAATGGCGACATTGCTCTGGATTTCCTCTTTATCGGTCGTTTTTGCCTTTCGGTTAGCATATACCTCCTCCCGGCGTAAGTGTACGTTAGCTTTTTCGTAGAATAACTCTCTAGTATGAGGTGGCTTGCCAGCCAGATATCTCCCAAATTCGGTGTCTTTATCTACCCCATCAATTAGGGCTGCCACAACAGTTGGGTCATGAGGATCTTTGACTTCAGTAGCGGCTAGGTTGAAATGGTCTAGAAACACCCTCAAACTCTCGCCTGGTCGTTGCTTGACAAGGAACAAGTCAATCACACTCTTCGTCTTTTGTGAATAGATGCGGAATTGTTCCACGAACCTTTCACTCAACTCCCTGAAGCTAGAAATTGATCTTGCTGGTAGGCGAGTAAACCATAATAATGCTACATCCTCCAGGAATATGGGAAATGCTTTGCACTTGACAGCGTCAGAAGCTGCGGCAGCGGTCATTGACCAAGAATATCTCATCAGATGTTGGACGGGATCAGATCTACCCGCGTAACGGTTCATCTGCGGCATGTTGAAGCGCCTCGGGAACGTCGCATCTAAAATGTCTTCAGTGAAAGGGGTGTGACTGCGGTCAATTCCCCAATCTTCATTCCGTTGTCCACGGCTATCTGCCAAAATTTGATGGATCATAGCTGCAACATTTGCACTGGTCAGCGGAGGCTCGGGGTCAGCGCTTCTTGCTCGGTGGGGTTCTCTAATCTCTCTTCCAGGAGCGGCCACGAAATCTGAGGCTCGGATTGGGCTTCACTGGCCCCTGTTACCATGAGCATTTGTACGGTGACGGGGCTGAGGTAGTCTATTCTGAACAGGGTTGTCCACACCTCGACCTCTGGGAGTTGCGGCGCGATCATTCACATTGCGGTTTGAGGGCCCTGCACCCAATGCCTCTTCTTCCCGTGATGGCAGGGTTCCAAATCGAAGTTGCTCTATGTTTTCAGGCCTCTCATATAGTCGCCGCGGAGACCTCGGCGATTCCTCTAACGAAGAAGAGTATTCTGGGGTGAGCGGATGAACTCGGGGCGTCCTTTGCCTTGCGAGATCATTAAGCCTTCTATCCATAGCGGTCAAGTTCTGCCGTAGAACGGAGCTCTCCTGCCTTTGAGCATCCAATTCATCAAACAGCCTCTCCCACATTTCGGAAAAGTGAGAGAGATCGCCCTCAGTAACGGGAGCAGAAGGGTCATATTGATCATCATCATTTTCTCTTATGCGCAAAGAGCTTGAGCCAGGTCGAGCGGAGGGGCCAGGACTGTAGGAGCGAGCCATAGGCTTCTTTCCAGGTCGAGTTGTAGTATGGTCATCAATTTGGATCGCTGTGGATCGAGGTTGGTGGCTCGCAGCGCCCCCCTGGAATCGGTTCGTGGTCACGGTATGCGGAGTATTCGGGGCGTTATCACGGGATCGAGTAACAACCCCTCCAGCTTCGCGGTTCGCAACGCCACCCTCAAGTCGGATCGTGGCACCTTGATTGGTTCGGTTCGCCCCCCTGTCCTCGCGATCCGTGACCCCCTCGATGACCTGCTCGTGTGCACTTTCGCCAACCACTTCATTCGCGACTTCATTCGCTTGCGAAGTTCGCGCTTCCTTAGACTTCTTTCCAGCCATGATATCAGATGTCGCTGGAATCTTCAAAAATCTGAACAGTGAAGTTTTGGGATTGTTTTCTTTGGACTTTCAAATCCAAATAGTAGAATAGCAATCCGGTAGGCTGAGAATTCAATTCTAAGTGAAAGCACCAAAAATGTTAGATCAAAATTTGGACCTAACACCCAAATTGTTCTGATTCGTAAAGAATTATAACTGGAGAATGAAGGAAAAGTAGAAAACACAAAGAATTTATAGTGGTTCTGCGTTAACGAGCCTACGTCCACTTTATATGTTATCGATTATACTTTGAATGCTAGTACAATCAATGATTTCTCTCAAACTCACTCTTACAATTGTGATTTCTCTCAGTAATCTCGTAATAAAACTGAAAAGAAATAGTGGTATGACAATAATGGTGGAATCAGTGCTCAATACTGCCAAAAGATCCTGAAAAATGCCAAGCTCTGGGCTATTTATAGCTGATTTTGTCAGGCGGATCGCGGTCACACGTGGCACAGATCCCGAGAATATCGGATCGGATCGCAGCTTAATGAAGAATTAGTCAAATTAGCCGTTGTGTACAGGTGTCGCGATCCCCTTAAATATCGGATCGAGCAAGGAGGAGGAATTGGTCAAAGTGACAGTTGGGGACACGTGTCGCTGGATCCGTGCATCTCGGATCGCCGAAGACTAGCTCGTGCTTGAACAGGTCAGAGGCTTCGCAGTGTGTCGGGGAATCGGATCGGTCTGTGCAGGGTAGCAGTGTAAATGCAGATCGAGTCGTGTATAGGTAGTCAGATCGCTGATACTATGGGGGCGATCCGATTGGGGGGCGATCCGAGAGAGGCGACCCTCTGGTGCGATCCGATCCTTCATGGATTTAAGGAACGTAGTTTCATTCTTTCTTCTTGTGCGTGAACCTTGGTGGCTTGGTCAAAAAGCTGGCCAACAGGTATTGCCATGGACCCTGCGATGGTGGCTACGGTACAGGATTGGTCTACGCCCAAGAATGCAATAGACGTAAGAAGCTTCTTGGGGTTAGCTGGATATTATCGTAAGTTTATCCAGGACTTCTCCAAGATAGCAGCACCGTTGACTCAGTTGACTAAGAAGAATCAAGCCTTCGTCTGGGACGGAGTGTGTGAGAATGCATTCAAGAGTCTAAAAGAAAAGTTGACGTGTGCGCCAGTGTTAGTCATTCCTAAAGGGAATGAAGAGATGACGGTATACACGGATGCTTATGGTACCAGACTTGGTGCTGTATTGATGCAAGGAGGTAGGGTTGTAGCTTATGCTAGTCGGCAACTAAAGCTGCATGAGAAAAGGTATCCTACCCATGATTTGGAACTGGCAGCGATTGTGTTCGCGTTGAAGATGTAGAGACATTATCTCTTGGGAGAGAGATTTGAGTTATTTACCGATCATAAATCGTTAAAGTATCTCTTCTCTCAGAAGGATATGAATCTCCGTCAGCAGAGATGGTTAGAGTTCTTGGCTTCGTATGATTTTGATATCGCATATACACCCGGGAAAGGCAATGCGGTAGCCGATGCCTTGAGTATGAGACATGCCAGTTTAGGGGCTATGTTTCTTGAATGGAAGCAACTGGAGTATATCGCAGGGTATGATTTCAGACGAAAGTGCGAATTGGATCGAGAGATGTTAGCTAGTTTGACGATCAGACCCACTTTGGTTGAGCGGATTGGTTCCAGTCAGAGGGACGATCCTAATCTATTGGAAATCATCTCCAAGTTAGAGATGAATATCGACGGCGAGGAGATGAATTTGTATGGGCTTGATCGAGAAAGATGGCTTCGAAAGAATGGAAGACTAGTTGTACCCAACGTGAATGGTTTGAGAGATGAAGTGCTTAGGGAATGTCATCACTCAAAACTGACTATACACCCCGGTGGTGATAAGATGTATCAAGACATGAAGCAGACTTACTACTGGGAAGGGATTAAAAGAGACGTTGGGAAGTTTATATCCAAGTGCATGAATTGCTAGCTAGTTAAGGCCGAGCAAAGGAGGCCTAGTGGTTTGTTGCAACCATTAGAAATTCCCGAATGGAAATGGGAGCAAGTCTCGATGGTTTTCATTGATGGTTTACCAAGGACTAAATCGGGACATGATAACATTTCCAGTCAAATCGACCAGAACGACAGCTAAGTTAGCAGAACTGTATATGAAGTGGGTAGTGAGATTTCATGGAGTACCTAAAAGCATTGTGAGTGACCGAGACCCGTTGTTTACTAGTGGGTTTTGGAAGAGCTTACAAGAGGCTCTAGGGTCGGAATTATATCTCAGTACCGTGTATCATCCTCAAACCGACCGTCAGACAGAGAGGGTGAATCGTATATTGGAAGATTTCTTGAGAGCTTGTATATTGCATTTTGGTGGATCATGGGATGACCATTTGCATCTAGTAGAGTTTGCATATAATAATAGCTACCAATCCAGTATCGGTATGGCTCCATTTGAAGCTTTGTACGAAAGACCGTGCAACTCACCATCATGTTGGATAGAGATCAGTGAGAAGTTTGTGCTTGGACCAGATGTGGTAAGGGAAACTTCAGATAAGATTAAGATCATTCAACAACGGATGAAGGCTGCCCAGGATAGGCAGAAGAGTTATGCTGATAAGAGGAGAAGAGACTTAAAATTCTCCATTGGTGACTTGGTGTTTGTCAAGATTTCTCCGTTGAAGAGCGTGATACGATTTGGCAGGAGAGGCAAGTTGGCACCAAGATTTGTTGGCCCATTCCCAGTTCTCGAACAAGTTGGAAATTTGGCGTATAGAGTTGACTTACCCGAGAAGATGGCGGGAGTTCACAACGTATTTCATGTTTCCCAGCTAAGGAAGTTCGTGCACGACCCAGATATGACTATTTCATCTGATCAGTTAGAGGACTTCGAAGTGGAATCCGAGGCAGTTGGGAACCACAAGCCGATTCGTATTGTCGAGCACGATACGAAGCAACTTCGAAAGAAGGCGGTGAAGCTAGTCAAGGTTCAGTGGGGCGAGAACGAGAATGACTGTACTTGTGAGACAGAGGAGAGCATTAGGAAGACGTATCAAGAACTCTTTGCCTGGTAAGATTTACTTTGCAATTTAGTTATTCCGCATGCTAGAATAGACTTGTTTTGCATGTTTGATTGTTGTTTTATGGCTGATAGGCATGCGGGACCCTTTGTGCGTTTTGTTTAGGGAATTTCGGGGGCGAAATTTCTTAAGGAGGGGAGAATGTAACAACCCGCATTCTACGCATCGGAGGATCATAGAATATTTATTTCTTTCTTATATGAAGTCGTATGGTCATGTGGCTTTGGAAAACGACCATTGGAGTCATTTCCCATGTTCATGATTTTTACCGATTTTTAAATGATCGTTTTGCCCCTAGCTGATCTTGTTTCGGCCATAACTTTTGATTGGAAAGGAGTTTTGACCTGGAACCACTTCCATTGGCTTCGGATGATGGTTTACCTTTCCGTAGAGTGGTCACATGTGGAAAACGGACTTACCGTTTGGGAGAAATGGCTGAAATAAGGTTTGGAATGTGAAAAACTGCTTAACCGGGCCAAATAGGGTGATTAGTGAATGTGCCCATAACCCATTTCGGGATTAGGGTTATGAGGAGGCTGAAAAGAGTTAGGGTTTCATTCCATTTCAGTTTTCTAGCCTCCACTTACCTCTTAGAAACCCTAAAAATGGCCTCCAACCTCTAAATCACCTTCAAATCACTTTCTAATCAAGGATTAAGCTTAGCAACATCAAATCAAGGGAGATCTTCACCAAATCAAGATTAGAGCTGCTGTTTAGCATTGGTATTCGCGCCATATCAGAGATTTATTTCAGATCTAAGGTTTATTTGTGGCTAAGGTGAGTGATTTGCATAGTTCCTCACTAATTATGGTCAATTAAGGGTAATTAGTGAAGATTAGCGAATTTATGCATTAATAAATTCTGGAAAAATATTTATAAATTCCTAAATAATGTTTTATACCTCTGTTAGAAATTGGGTTTGATTTGGTTAAGTTTTTCTAATCATATCATTAGTTTTGCTTAAGCACGCTTAAGGGAAAAATATGGGTTTTTGGCTATGTTTGATCCATTTTAACCTATCATATTGTTGTTTTGATGTTTGTGGTTGATTATACATGTTGCTATGACTATATGGCATGCTTTGTGATTGATTAGAATAGATATAATGGTTGAAAACGTCGTCGAATGGCGTAAATCAGCTCGTTGGACAAAGTGCAGGAATTCAGATCGGATGGGGGATTGAGGGCCGGATCGGATCGCCCTATGGGGTCGTGGAACCACATCACGAACCAAGCCATCTACTCCAAACCGAACAGTCTGTGTGAGGTCCACGAGCATCAAATGTGAACTGCCTCTCATACCCGATCCGAACCACTCGAGTGAAGGAGCTCTGACCCGATCCGCTCATGGATGGTGAGCACGAACCGTTTGTACTTGACCTGGAGGAGCGCTTTCTCCGACCTGAACCGCCAGAAGGACCCCGACCCGACCTGCAGGGGGTGTTGACGATCCGAACCACCACCAGGTGGACTCCACGAGCCAAACCATGTTGACGATGGAGACCTGAAGGCCGAACTGAACCGATGCTCAAGAGAGGGATCCGAACCGATCCGGTGATGACCAAAAACCTGAGATGCAAAGGTAGTCCAAATGGAAGTTAGAGCTCAGGATCTAGTTGGGAACAAATGAGTTCACTTCATGATTGGGCTTTGCTGCGGAATGTGTGCTAAGGAGTTGTCAACGTTCATAACCTCGATTCACCACTGAAAAGGAATGATGGGCTACGTATCAGTGCAGTAGAGTCACCGTGACTCGAGGGGCAAAGTGATCGTAGTAAGACTATGAGCCAGTGCAGTGGAGCCATTATTACTCCATGGGGCAGAGTGGACATAGTAAAGGATTAGTAAGGCTATGAGCCAGTGCAGTGGGGTGTGTACGACTCCATGGGGAAAAGTGGACATAGCGAAGGATTAGTGGCTATGGATCAGTGCAGTGGAGCCGTTGTGACTTCATGGGGCAGAGTGGTCATAGCAAAGTATTGGGAGATCGAAGTGGTGGATATCATATGCTTTACACACTGAGTGAGAGATGTGAGGATAGTTGCTATGCTTGATTGTTTGCCATCACTATGACATGCACACCCCTACCCCTGTATGCTTGTACACCATATGTTAGTGACATCTTAGAGTGTTATACAGTATGTAGTGCTAACTCTTTGGTTGCAGGTTCTGGTATGGTTTAGTATACCTGTTATTATTCTGTTTAGCTGCTTATCGCTCATACCAGACTTTTGTCTGACCCAGAGTTTTATGTCTCTTCTTATTACTCTGGATGCTCCTAAACGGGCAGACTAGAGACAGGTTAGCTGGTGATGCACGAGTAGTTGATCCGGAGGCGAGCAGGAGGCTTCCACGTATGATATATATATATATATATATATATATATATATATATATATATATATATATATATTCTCCCTGTGTCGTTGGTGGTCACTACTTGGGCATTAGTAGTGTACCTTCCTTATCTTGCTTTTAGAGACAGTTTTAAAAGTTGTAATAATGATGTTGTGGAACATAAGCTGTATTTGGATTTTCCGCTGCTATGATAGTTTGTTTTCAGCTTATGCACAGTCTTACCTGTTTCGTGTCAAATATATGTTATGATTATATTTTATTCCATGCGCTGTGAGACATATTACAGGTTCTTTATTGATTCTTCGTCTTTTTCCTTTTCTTCTGACGACCGTCCCGTGCTAACTGGACATGTGTACAGCGCACTTTTGGAGTAAATGTCGGTTGATACAGGGCGGGCCGTCACAGAACATGATTGAATTAGTGGATAGGTTAAGTAAACCCAAGGGGGGGGGTGGGTAATCTTTATCTATAGTCCCACAAACTTAACCGTTAAATAAACATGCTTGAATTAGTGGATGGGTTAAGTAAAACCAAGGGGGGTGGGTAATATTTATATATAGGCCCACAAATTTAACCTGAGGAGGTTATGTAATTAAAGGCACCAATAGGTATACATAACCCGAGGAAATCCTAGTAGGGATACAAGACAAAGGGAAGAGCTTTTATCGTCTTGTGTGTGGGACCCGTTTCATTCTGTGATCCATATAACGGTATCGAACGAGGACTCTTCCTTAGGTCGGAGTCCGGGCACGCTTAGTGGGCTGATTGTAAGAGATCCAACCGTGGAGGACGGTGTGTGCGGCGGAAACTGACCGGAGCATGTGCGTGCATGTCCGGGCAGAAGCGAATAAGACGACCGTGACACCAGTAGATACGGTTGTGCACATCAACAAAGAGTTGCCACTTTACGAAGTGATACCTCCTACTATGGGGCTGGCACAGGGTATCTATGGAGTAGGGAGCCGATCGATTAAGGTAGTAATTAGGGTACATCTAGAATCTGGTAAAATATTTAGGAGCCTGTTAGGTTGGGCTGCCTATGGATTGTATGGGGTTAAAACCTCTCACCAGAAGTACGCCTAAGTCTACCATCTTATAGTTGTTGGGATCATCTCATTCTGGCTATACTAGTATCGGTGCAGAGAATTAGAGTAATCATTAGGGAAGCGTATACACTCTATCATGTTTACCTTGTCAAACTTGCCTTTTGTGATGTTATCTTTTTATCCACTTTATATGTCTGTCATGATACTTTTACTTATATATTTGCTGAAAGTAACTGGACTTGCTAGACTTTATGTCTGACCCTTTTTGTTTCGTCTTCTTTCTTCCGTTTTCCCCTAAGTTCTCAGGGAGGGAATACTCAAGCTTGACCAGGATTCTGCTATCATTTGCTGGAGCTGCTTAGATGTATTACTCAAGCTCCTATCCTTGCTACTATGGCTATGTTTTATTTGGGGATTTTTCTTCCTTCATTTTGTACTCTGATGTTTAAAATGCAAGACAAAAGTTTTGATGATGTACTGGGTTTATGTATTTTCAAACATATGATGTTTTGAACCACGATGCTTTATGATTAATAAAGTTAGTTTTTATTCCGCTGCTATTTTTATATATGTCTTGTAATGTTTCTGTTTCTGTTTACCTATAATGCTTCACGAAACTTAATGCATTCTCTTAATGAGTGATATTAACGGTCGTGGGGTGTCACATGTTGCATCCATTCCCTAACATCCAATCTAGCAATCACAATGCATCCATAAACGTTATATTGAGGAAAAATTACCTGAGAAAAGCTATTGGTGATTCCGTCCCATCTCATCCTCGGTCTCCCATATGCTTTCCGTCAGATCATTTCCCCATTGTACTCGGACAAGGTGAGTGGTCTTAGTACTGAGCCTTTTGATTCCGTGCTCTACAATACTTACAGTGGGACATCGCACCTTGGACTCCAACTCGAGTTTTTCTATGTCGCCAATTTCATCCAACTCGAGTTTGATAGCAGAATCTTGAAGGCATTTCCTTATATGAGATACATGAAAAACATAATGGATAGATGCTCTGGGAGATCCACTCGATAATCCAGGGATCCTATCTTCTCGATGATGCGAAAAGGTCCAATATATCTGCGAGCTAACTTCCCAATCTTCCCAAACCGAACAGTCTTCTTGAGAGGGATACTATTACAAAAACCAAATCTCCTACATTAAAATCAAGTTCCCTTCTTCGTTTATCGACATATGATTTCTGACGGTCTTGGGCTGCCTTTATCCTCTTCCTAATCAAGGATATCTTCTCCATGGAATCACGGACGAAGTCTAGTCCGAGTTGAATCTTATCGTTAGTTTCCTACCAACAAGTTGGCAGTTTGCACGGCCTCCCGTAAAGTGCTTCAAAAGGGGCCATAATAATTGTCGTTTATAAACTATTGTTGTAAGTGAACTCTACTAGCCATACGTGCTGCTCCCAAACTCCTCCAAAGTTGATGATGCGAGCTCTGAGCAAGTCTTCCAAAATCCGATTTACTCTTACCGTCTAGCCATTAGTCTGCGGATGATAGGTTGTGCTTAGGTTTAGGGTAGTTGCCAATGCTGCTTGTAGGCTTCTTCAAAATTCGCTTATGAACAAGGGTTCTCTATCACTCACTATACTTGATGGGATACCATGTAATATGACTATCTCTTTGACGTGTAATTGGGCTAATGAGGTTGTATTCCTTGTCTTCTTGATTGGTATAAAATGAGCGTTTTTGGTTAAATGATCTACCACAACCCAAATGGCCTCATTGCCTCTTTGGCTTCTAGGAGGTCCATCTACAAAGTTCATGGAAATATGTTCCCACTTTCACATGGGGATCTCTAAAGGTAGTAATAACCCTTCAGGCATCCCTTGCTCCATTTTACTTTTTGGCACATCAAACATTTGGCTATGAACTCGGTCACATCTCTCTTCATTCCTTCTCAATGGAGATTCCTCTTCATATCTCTATACATTTTATCTCCACCGGGGTGTATGGTCATCTTTGACCTATGGCACTCTTCTAGAATTTCTTTCCTTGGTCTTTCATCTTTAGGGACGTGAAGTCGTCAATCCCAAAGTAAACTTCCATTGTCGCCAGTCGAATATCTAGTCGAATGGGGAAAGGTCTTCTTCTTTCCCACTTTCTCTCTAAGGCTCCTTAATTCTTCGTCAAGGTCTTGCATACTTCGAATCCTCTATTTAGTGTTGGTCTAATTATAATGACTCCAAGAAAACCATTAGTAGTGATTGGTGAGGATTTCAAATTAAAATTAGAGAGAAATTCTAATTGTTTCTATTCTGATATCGCATTTAAGATTGCAAGTTTCCTACTTAACACATCCGCCACAACATTCCCCTTTCCCGGTGTATACTGGATCATTAAATCAAATGAGGCAATATATTCCATCCACCGTTGTTGTCTTAAGTTTAGGTCATATTGAGAAAATAAATACTTTAGGGATTTATGATCGGTAAAAAGTTCAAATTTCTCCCTTAAGAGATAATGCCTTCGCATTTTAAGGGAGAACACTACTGTGGCTAACTCAAGGTCATGAATTAGGTATCTCTTATCCAGTTCCTTGAGTTGTCTACTAGCATAAGCAATTACTCTTCCATCTTGCATAAGGACCGCTCCTAAACCGGTCCCACACGCATCAGTGTAAACTGTAAACTGTTTCGAACCATCGGGCATAGTTAGGACTGACGCGTTAGTTAATATTTCCTTTAATTTCTTAAAGGCTATGTCACGTTTATTACTCCAAGAAAATACCAAATTCTTCTTTGTTAGTTTGTTTAAAGGAGTAGCAATCTTTGCAAAGTCTTTAATGAATTTTCGATAATTTCCGGTCAATCCAAGGAAGCTTCTCACTTCTGTAGCATGCTGAGGTATCCTCCATTCCTTAGTTGCCTCGATCTTTGCAGGGTCCACGGCTAAGCCTTTACTTGACACAATATGTTCTAAAAATCTAACTACTTCCCTCCAGAAATGGCACTTCGAGAATTTTGCTTTAAATTGGTTCTTCCTTAATATCGTTAGAACTTGTCTTAAGTGATTTTCATGCTCTGTATGGTCTTTTGAAAATATAAAGATATCATCTACGAAGACTACCATAATCTTATTTAGAATGCCCCTAAATACTCTGCTCATAAGGTCAACAAAGAAGGCGGGTGTGTTCGTCAGTCCAAAGGGAATAATTTCCCATTGGAACAATCCATCCGGCATCCTAAACGCAGTTTTGTCCTTATTATCCTCTGCAATTCTCAACTGGTGAAATCCAGTTCAAGGTCTAATTGGGAAAATACTCGGGCTCCTCCCAAGTGGTCAAAAAGATCATCGATTCTAGGCAAGGGGTACCTATTCTTCTTGGTCAACTTATTAAGTTCCCTATAATCTACACAAAGTCTTAAAGATCAATCTGCTTTGTTGGCAAACAAAATAGGTGCACTCCATTCTGAGGTAATTCGCTGAATGAAACCTTTCTGCAATAATTCTGAAATCTGCTTATCCAACTCCCCTCTTTCTTTGGGAGACATATGTCTTAAGTGTAGGGCTACTGGTCTAGCATCCTTCTTTAGGTCAGTTTGAAAAGATATATCTATGGGGTGGAAGTCTTGTGGCCTCCTAAAAGACATCCAAGAACTCACATACTATAGGGACCTAAGATGGTCCTTCTGAACTAGGAGATAAGAATATAAAAAGATTTTATCCTTGTTCCTAACATTACAAGGAATACTTATACTACGTCCTCCTCGGCTCCTAAGACAAACAATTTTCTTGTCGCAATCTAGGACAACCTCATAAAGTGATAGCCAATCATACCTAGGATAAGGTCATACCCCATAAAATCCAACGCATAAGCTTCACAAAGGAATCCGACATTGTTGATCTCCAATACTAGTTATTTGCAAAACAACTCAAGATACTTAGATCCCCAGATAGGGTTCGCCACCTCTATCAGATTATCAGAGATAAACATAAGGAGGTTCAACCGATTGACTAATCTCTTAGAGATAAAAGAATGAGTTGCTCCGGAATCGAACAAGGTGAGTACAAAATTTTCTAAAACAGAAGTTATGCCTTCAAGTGCAAGTTGTCCTTGGTCTTTTGGAGGTCGCCTTTGAATCGGTGCTACCTCTATTGCATAATTCTAGCCACTTCGGATAACTTTGGGCTTTGGGTAATCCTTAAATATGTGTCCTTCTTCATGGAAGTTGAAACACTTTCCTTTGAATTCCTTCTTTTCCAATGAGGTCCTATAGTCCTTGGCCTTATGTCCCTTGTGGTTGCACCTCGTACAAATCTTTTCCTCCTTTTTGAATTTGCACCCTTTTCTTCGTGTTTTTCCACCATTCCTTTTTCTTTTTCTTGTTGGAACTTCCTTCTCCTTTTTCACCTTCTTTATCCTCCTTGGAGCCGTCAGTCGTGCATAGGATAGATGTCTCTACTAGGGTTTCAAAAGTTGCCCCAAATGTTACGTGTGCTAATAAAGTTTCCTTGAGTAGAGAGTTCAACCCTTTAACAAACCTCATGGTTTTGTTCATGGGGGTGTCTACTAAATCCCTTCCAAACTTACTCAATTCGATAAATTTGGTTATACTCTTGTAATCTCAAGCTTCTTTACTTGAGATGGATAATTTCTCCAACTGGATCGTCGTTTCTTCTCTTGGCAAAAACTTTGCTTTGAAACGGATTTGAATTCGGTCCATGTAAATATCCTGCCCTCGTTCTCTCTAGATATTAAATTCCACCATTCAAGGGACTCCTCTATCAAATGCCAGGCCGCAATTCTCCTTTTCACTTCATCGGGTCAACAAATAGCTTCGAAAATTCTTTCGCAGTGCATTATCCAAGATTTGGCGTTAGAAAAACCTTCCTTTCGAGTGAATGATTTTCTTACAAGGTTCGCAAAGATCTTATAGAAGCGAGAAAAGTCAAAGGCTACCTCAACAGAAGGAGCTGCAGGCACCGCTGGGGCGAGATTAGCAACATGGACTTGTTCCATAGTACAGAGATATTGTTGGAACCATTCTGGCAAGTATCGAGGCCCTGCCTAGTTTCCTTGCTCAGTAGGATTATCATCCATTCTACTATTCGAAAGAAAAGGAAGAATCCTTTAGTGAATACTCCTAAGATTATATTTAAGCTGAAAAGGGAAGAAAACGATAAAGCTGCCTAGTATAGATGCGTATGCTTATTGGGGTAAATATATATAGTTTGAAAACATGTTTTAAAAATACAAATACGCCTTTCATATGTACAATTCCCTTATAATCGGGTAAACTAGGCTCTAATACCAAATGTAACAACCCGTCCGGAATAGGCCTAAATTTCTACCCAGAAAAGGCCCACCGAAACTTAGAATCATTCTAAATGGGTCGTTGGTTTCTGTAAGGAATTACATTTGCATAGAATAATATATAGACAGCTCGTAATAGAAATCTCATACAGAGGAAATAGAAAATATAATACAGAAATATGATGTACCACTTTATTAAAAATCACAGAATTCCAACATAACAGTCAACATTACATTTCTTCCGTGGGTACCATTAAATTCATTCTCAAAAGTTTCCATAAGGAGTACAAAAATAACAACTAATAAAAACATAACGTCTTTGTCTTCAGCCACCATCATTATTTCGTCCATGGATGCAACCCCACCTACTGACCTATTTGATATGTTAAGGAGAGGGGTCAGAACATAAAGTTTTGTGTGACTGAAATATAGCATTTACTTAAAGTCCATACCCTATATTTTATCAGGTTACATATGTCAAGGTTTGTCTACGCAACACACAAACACCAAGTATCTAACCAATGAGGTGGATATCCAAGTCAATCGCTCATTAGTGTTCTTAGGATAAAGGTCCAATGAGGCAGAAATTCTTAGTCACTTATGACCCTATTAAAGGTGGATTCTTATGATCGCTTATAACTCTAAGGCATACCTTAGCCTCGTAAGATCCCATCCTAATACGTCAACGTTCTTAAGTTTTTACTCTCAATTGTAATATAAGAATTAGTATTGCAAACGTTGCTACTTAACTGATATTACGGTAGAACACCTATGTCACTTAAGACTTCCCATAGACAGTCGGTGAGCATGTTATGGCCATATATCTTTTATATACCAATTCTGCCCCTAGTTGAGGCCCTATAAACTTCTAGATGAAGTGGATATCGCTCGTGAACTACCTTACTCCATTACCGCTTATGCCTAACCACTTTTAGAGAATGAGGAGCCATAGACTTACTTCGAATCTAACAAGAGTGAGTCTCATGACTTTGGTTCCTCTCCAAGGAATAAACTTTCAGAGGGGGTCCTAGTTCTAACCACTAAAGACCCAAATTAGATAATAAGAGAGTCAACCACTTAAGACTTTCTCAAGGTGTAGTAAACCTGCCTATTTTTGCCTATTTTTGCCTATTTTCACACAGAATAGTCATATATATATATATATATATATTCATATATATACACACTTGACCACTCATGTAGATGCAGGATATGCTGGGCGGTTCCGGGCAGGCTTCTACTTATAATTAGGTTTAACCTCGTGTCATAATGTACTAAGTTTGAATGGCCCATGGCACCCAAACCTCTCATATTAGTTGGGCCTATTTGTGGTTGCTGGATTTGTCGGTTGGTTCCAGGTAGGCTTATACCATAAATGGCAACTAACCTCGTGTCTGTGTGTCAATATTAATATATGTAAGCTATTCTATAAACACACAGACAATCAATATATACGGGGATATTTCAAATTCGAATCATATTCTATTCGCATTTATTACGTTAATTATGTTGGTTATACTATATAAGTGTAATAATTATAATGCTTGAATAGCGCAAATGTTCATATAAACGAGGGAACATTCTAACGAGATAAAAATTGTCAACTTGTCCTAAAATAAGTTATCCAAGTTAATTTCTGTACTTTGACCGCTACGTTTTAGGCATGATGGCATAATAACATATAACAGTGAATGGAAAATACAACATATGTACAAATTTCAACTTGCATTCTAGGCTTATTGGAATGATCTAAATAATCGATCAAGAATAGAACATAATACACATATATTCATAAATATAGACATGTATATTTATAGGCTCCGTTTTATCTAATTCACCCCCTTTTGGTGTATTGCACATAAAAACGATTATATTTGATAGACTTCAAGTATGAATATGTTTGGATTCAAAATAGAACCCAAACCTAATCAAATCATGAATCAAATCAAATCTAAACCCTTTTAGGTTACAATCAAAGACATAAGGATAAATTTCATAAAGCAGAACACACCACCCAAGTTATTCTCAATTTCATATTAAGATCAAGATCCGCAAACCCAATAAATTGACAATTCTTGCGCAAAACATAAAATAGAGGATTCAGGGGTTTTTGTATTGATGTTATCATTATGCCAAATCCTCTTAGGCATACTAATAAATATGTTAATCTACAAAAAACGTAAAATGTGCCTAAGAAATACAATATTCCACTTACATCGGTTTGAAGAGCGTAAATCAAATGTTGTTGTGCCTTTTGAATGAAATTCCCAACTCTAGAAACCTATATATACATAGGAATAGTTTAATCAAATTCTTATATATAACTACACCAAAATAGGTGATTCCCAATGGGTATAACCATCGCATACAATTTTAGCAACATTATTAATGTTGCTATAAGGACGTGACAAATTATTTCCAATGCATATAAGCGTTGGTAGATTTTTTCTTCCAACGCTTATATGCGTTGGTATATTTTTGTTTGCAACGTTAATAAGCATTGGTAGATTTTCTCTCCTAACGCTTATAAGCGTTGGTATATTTTCATTCCCAATGATTATAAGCATTGGTTAGATTTTATTTCGCAACCCTTATAAGCGTTGGTAAATTTTTGTTTGCAACGCTTATACATGTTGCAAGATTTTTGTTTGCAACGCTTATACATGTTGCAAGATTTTTGTTTGCAACGCTTATACATGTTGTAAAATATAAATGTTAATAGTAACAAAATTACGTATTAGTATTCCCATAATTGATATGGATGACTATAATATAAAGTACATTTAATATGAATTCAAATGAATGTTATCTCAATTTAGCAAATTATAACTCAATCAGTATCAATAAACGATATCCGTAATAATAACAGCAAAATATAACATCATTTAACAAAAGATAAGTTCCACACATGATTAAGTTTCAAAATTTAATGCATAGCTTATCAATTCAATAATGATATCATCTTGAAATAATCAAAAAAAATTATGGTTCATATTTAATTTCTACAAATACCGAATGCGAAACTCTGGTTATATATCGAAGCATCTATGTGAAATCCATATAGTTTGTACATTCCGCAGTTGGAACATTCTTAAAATCTTCTACATCACCATTACCACTAGAGCTACCATCTGAATTCCTCTTTTCCTCTGCTTCTTCTATGAATATCCACATATATCAATACAACAATTAATAACCAAGCAAATTTACCATAAACAACCAAGGCGGGTTTACAAAAAGAATCAATTTTTTTACAAAAAAGGGCTCAATGAAGAGGATTAGCGTGCCTCTGCTAAGCTCGGTTCACGGAGCTTCCAAGTCTTAAAGGCCTGGTTCCCAGAGCCCCTGTTAGGCTCAGTTTAATCGAGCCTTCAGTTTAGGCGCAGCTTATTCGAGTCTAACAAACTCTCACTTTAAAAAGCATTTGTTAGGCTCTATTTAACTGAGCCTAACCAAGTCTTTGTTTAACTGAGTCTAACCGAGTCTCTGTTTAACTAGGCCAAATTGAGCTCAGATTACCTGAGCCTAACCGAGGGATCTGAATGGTAAATTAAATCTGAACGCAAGTTACAAGTGATCAATGTTTTATTACATTATTTGGTAAATAAACAGTACGAAAGCATTAAATGGTAAATAAAACTGTCTGTTATACGAGATCATATGTGGCTCTCTGTAGGGAAGTTGTAGTGGTTTTAGTATCATGTGAGCAATAAAACTAACATTAAATATGTAAAATCCCATTTAAAACACATCTATTAGTTTTAAATATGCTACCACTTATTAAAAACCGATAGAGAAGCGGTTTTCGTGATCCAATTTTAGTCACATTGTTTAGTATTTCCCTATGGGCAAGTGGTAAATTCATATAATGTTCTGTTTAAGAGCCAGCTCCAGAAAATATGTCAAATTAACTTGCTTAATTGCAGATAGTTATGCCACAAAATTTTAGCCTGTTTGTTAAACTCATGTATATTTCAGCAGTTGTGGGTAGTATGATTTTCTTTTATGTAGAACTCACATAACATATTTCAATATGAAATTATATACAATTTTATAAAGTTAAAACAATACTGCTGACTATCTCCAAAAATTGTATCAATTTATTGGTTGTATAGTTATATATTAATTAATAATTAATACAGCTGACGATTTTTCAAATTAAAGGTTGTATCGCATTTCTACTTCATTAGCGCATATTTGAGTAAGAACCAAAAACATGATAACATATGATATTTTCCTTCATAATCTGAATAAAGTATATCAGCAAATAAAACATTTACCTATCTTGGAATCACATCGAATTGATTTTATATCAGCACATAAAATCAACTATCAATTTTTATTAACACGGGTATTGAGTACCAAAACAAATGCGTCATGCAATTCATGGTTTGTTATTAGAATCCTATCCTCCATTATGTAATATTTTTTATACTAGAAGGATAAAAAAATTGCTATTACTAATAGCATAAGAGAAAGAAAAGAATCTGTTATCATGTGATGTGTGCCTATTTGTACATTAATTGATGTATTTAATCTCCCATGTTTGTGAGCCAAATTTCCATGCTCATGATCCAAATCCATGTTCAATGTGCAATGATTTGATAAATTTTGGGATTACCCATTCTCAGTGTCTGTCTTAATGGTTTACCAACTTAATATATTTATAATGTAATCAAAAAGAAGATGTCAATCCAAAAGAATTTATATCCAGTTATTTATGGTGTTTAAAAGGAATTTACCAATTTATACTTGCATAGAAAAATCACTTCATATTTGTGTGTATCAGTGGCATGGTAGATGATTACACTGTGGCAGTTTAAAAACTTCAAGGAACAAACCAAATAGATGGCATGTTAAACCTATTCACTTTAGGTCCATTTACGAAGTCAACAAAAACATATTTAACACATAGCTTGCTTAGTTAAAATCACTAAAAAAAAAATTTATGTTTTCCAGCTAAGTGCACTAAACAAGCGATCACTTAATAAAACAACACAGTAAATTATTTAGTTTTAAAATGATAGAATCCAGAAGTACCTATTAATGGGAGGTGATATTTTATCAAGACCCGTCAAAGAACGAAAAGCTGGTGAATGTGCATAGGCGTATGCTGACCATGGAATGCTTTTAGCGCCTCTTCCCTGAAAATTGTGAATAGTAATAATAGATGTTAAAACATAAGACTGGAAAAAGAATTATTCATACAAGATAATATGATCATCAAACAAGATTATCTCAGATAATCTAAAACTTGTCTTAAATCCAACTTTCATGGAGGGTCTACAATAACATCTAAATTTTAAACAAAAGTTGTGTTTTTATATACAATAGAATGTCTTTGAATATGAAGGATACTCACGAAGCGAATAAGTGTATAATATTTAACGTTTAACTATACCACTTAGTAAGTAACAAATTTATGAGACATACCAAAATAAAATTAAAGTACCATGGGAAATTAACTACAATGACAAGAACTGTAACTTGTATAATTCTATTCAAGGCTAAAAGAGTAAGTGACGAACATAGTTTGCTTATGTTACAATTATGAGTAAAATGATAAAAAAGGAAGAATTCTTATTACCTGGGATTCTTCCATTTGGCCGTCTGTTATTTTACATTATGATTGCCAATCCATTTTCTGCATCTTGCATAATGCAACAGGACCGAGTTTGGTTTGTACGGTTGTTTATGCTTCAAATTCAGCTAATCAAAGAGTAGATCATTATGGAATTATACCAATGAACATGCTAAACAAATCAAGATACCATGAATATTATTAAAAGATTTGAATACCATTCTCTTTTCTCATGAAAAATCATAAAAGGCACAAAACTCTCTAGGATATCTGGTATTTATGAATTGTATTTACAAATTTATTTACTTAGAGAGATGGTGCTAATTTTTCTATTCATAACAAGATTGACTAGGTGCTTATCAATAAATTTTTGGAAGGCAAATTCCAGGAATTTGATTTGAGGCTAAGGCATTAAGTAATCCGTTCCCATCCTAATTAAGTTCTCGAGTAACACCCCTAATCACTCAAATTTCCAAATAAACTGTAACAGCCCGCATTTTACGTATCGGAAGATCGTAAAATATTTTTATTTTATTCCCTGAGGGTTGGATCATTCTCCTCTTTTGGTATGTTGCTTATGGGGATGTGAGACATGTCCATAAATTTTACCGATTTTGTTTGTGACCATTTTGCCCCTGTCAGTCTTGTATAGGGCATAACTTTTGACTCAGGTCGAATCAGAGGGTGAGACCTATGCCATTGGAAAGGAATTGATGATTCTCTTTCCGTAGAGTGGTTACATGAAAGATTTGGTTCAACGGTTTGGGAGAAACCGCTATTTTAAGGTTTTTCAGTTGGATGTTCAGGTTTTGGAAGGCAAATGGGCTGATTTGGAGAAGGCCCATTAAGGGGTTGGTGGAGGCTATAAATAGAGGGTAAGGGATATAGGGAAAGGTTGGATTTTCCATTCTCTTATGGGGAGTCTTTGATCTCCTTCTTCCTCTAACACCTTTCCACCATTAAAATTCCAAATCCAAGGAGGGAAATCGAAGATCTATACCATTCAAGGCTAGATCAATATCATTTCAAGGGAGAATTCATCGGATTGAAGGGTTTGATTCGAAGTGTTCGCTGTCCGGATTGCTTTTTCATCGCTTTTGCTTTGTTTTGGATAATCGGTGAGTGATTTACATCTCTCATTCGGATTCATGAAAGTATGTGAGTTATAGGATGTTAATTTCATCATTTCCATGGTGTTTTCTTTAGATCTACACCATTCTAAGTCCATTTTACATATGAATCACCTTAGGATCTGATCTAGATAATTTAAATGGTTAATTTCATGATTTCTCTCAAGTTTATGCAAATTAGATCCGTTTTTATACTCATATGTTCACTTATCATGTTTTGGGAAATTTACATGTTTTGATGGAAATTGTTAGATTGATGATATTGTTGGTTGCATAACATGTTTGTGGTTGCGTTTGAATGAATCGGATAAGCCGGTTTCGTCGTTTGGCGAAGTTTTGGTCGAAATCAAAGTCGAAATGGAGCTGTGCAGGAATCGGGTCGGTCTTAGCATGGTCGGCCAAATCGTGGCTTGGGAAGCAAGACAGGGATTGGGTCAGCTAAGAGGGAGAAGGCTGGTCGGATCGGTCGTATGGGTGCAACCAGGTCGATCGTGAAGACTGGGTGGTGAAGCGGTCTGGTCGGTCGGTCCATACTGGTCGGGTCGAGCAGATCTGGAGTTCTGATTTGGGGCAGGCAGGTCGGTCATGTTCCAGGAAGGGGTGATCAGATCGGGTCGGTCAGATGGTGGCAAATCTGGTCGGTCGGGTCGGCTGATTGGTGGTAGGGTCGAATCTTGAAGTCGGAAGGGAATCGGGTCGGCTTTAATTGGGTCGGTTTTAGGTCTTCCTAGGAAGGGTCGGTTTTGGGTCTTCCCAGGAGGGGTCGGCTTTGGGTCTTCCCAGGAGGGGTCGGCTTTGGGTCTTCCCAGGAGGGGTATTTTTTATGGGTCCTTCCAGAGGGGTCGGTTTTGGGGTCCTTCCAGAGAGCTCGGTGATGGTGTAGCTTCGAGGTGGTTCAAGTAGGAAGGCTCGAAGTGATGAATGTGTTCGGTGACAACTCAAAGGTCGTGAGTTGATGGATAATGGCTGCTCGAGAAGGTTGCTTGAGCTATGAAATATCGTCAAGGTTGGACGACTAGAGATGCAAAGGCCGAGAGGTCATCGTTGTCGTAAGTTCTAGCAGGCTCAAAGCAAGGGTACGATGGGGGCACCCAAAAGACCAGAAGGTTGCTGGTCGAGTACCCTGGGTCTTGGGGAAAGGCCTAGTGTCAAGGTTGGACATATGGAGTTCATGCTAGAACTGGGGTTACCATTAGCCCTTGACATATGGCAAGGTTGGCCATCATACGATAATGATGGTTTCGAAGCAGGATTGGCGGTGATAGCCAGAGTCTGTCATGTATGCTGGATGTTTTGCTTGTGCCATCTCACATGGGTTATCCAACATCGAAGTAGATGTTCCCTGAGTGCTTGTCTGATATTGGTTTCGTCCTCTGGGGCTTGTATTCGAGGGATGTTGAATTCGAGTTGGATGATTTGCAAGAGATATATATAATCTCGATGCCATGATTGCTATTGTTGGTTGTTTCTGTTTTCCATGAACAAATGGTTGCTCTGGTTTCTGTGGATTAATGGTTGAAATGATTGGTGTAAAGGCTATCACTGTCCGATGTGGGGAAGATAAGGTTGAGTTCTTCTCTGGTGATGTGGGTAGATAAGTTGTTCATTTACCCATTCTCATATACTTTCTTGTTGAAGTTTGTTAGCTGTTTTATCGCTCACTAAGACTATTGTCTGACTCAAGGTTTTATGTCTCCACTTATTACCTTGGGCTGTTCATCCGGTTGTGGATGCGCAGACTAAGTAGCAGGTTACAGGTAATGGAGATTAGTGAGACGGGGAAGCTGAGCGAAGACGAGCATGAGGCTGGCGTACTAGTTTTATTACTATCTAGTATTTCTGTTTCCGCTATTTGAGTTGCTTGAGAGTTATAGTGAGGCCTTATCTACAAACTTTGATATCAGTTGGATAACCTTTCTGGATGTTGAAAAAGTTTCAAAAGTTTGCTATATGATACCTCATTACTATTACCTGTTGTATATGTTCTATTATATTTCATCCTTGCGCTGTAAGTTCTACGACAGGTTTCGATGTGTTTACCTACTCTGATGATCGTCCATAGTAGCCTGGCACACCTTTCAGAGCATTATTCCACTTTGTTTAGTGCGGGGGTTATGGGCGGTCGTCACATTTGGTATCAGAGCTTTGGTCAACGATTTTGGCCAAAGTTCAAAAGACGTAATTGCGTATGAGGGACGTATTTGTAGATTTTAGTTGGATGTTTACTATATATATTAACATATATAGTAGTAGCGGTTGTATCTCTTTAGCAGTTTTTCTTGGAAGTGGCTAATTATTCTAGATTGCAGATTTAGAATGAGTAGACGACCATCAAGACACACTGCTAGGAGAGCTAATACTGGAGAGGGAAATGGTGATGAACCAGATTACCCGGCCATGTTTGAAGCCATGGCAGAAGCAATTATGCGATGGGTACCCGCTCCAGTGGCGGCTACGGTAGATGTAGGTGTGCGAGTTCCTAGAGTAGATTTTGCAAAGATGTGCAAGGACTTTATATCTCTAGGATGGAAACCATTCAAGGGAACTGAACCAACTGAAGAGGTTCAGAGGTGGATGGATTCATGTGTTCGAATCTTTGGAGACTTGAATATTGAAGATGCAATGAAGAGAAAACTTGCATCAAGGCAGCTTCAGAGCAGAGCCATGGAATGGTGGAATTCTGTTATACTCGAGACTCCGGAAGAGGAGATTTCATGGGAGCAATTCCAAGCTAAGTTTGAAGCAAAGTTAATCTCCACTGCTCAGAAGTCCGTTCCCTTCAAGAAGTTCGTAGAGTTGAAGCAGAATGGCAGATCAGTTCTTGACCACATTTCTGATTTTGAGGCTTTGTCTAGATATGCTCGTTCATACATTGATATGCCCTATCAGAAGAATGAGAAGTTTGTCTTGGGTTTGGATGCTCATATTGGAAAACCTCTTATGGACCATCTTGATGATTCATTTGAGAAAATTGTGGAAAAAGCTATTCGCCATGAGAGCTTGTTTCCCAAGGAAGCAAATGTTGTCGCTGCAACCAAAGAAGCACAGAAACCACAGCAAGGTGGTAATAAAAAGAGGAAGCAGCAACAACAGAAAGGAAAGGATGGCCAAAAGAAACCCAAGAGTGAGGTGGTTTGCTTTAACTGCCAACAGAAGGGTCATTATTCAAATGAGTGCAAGAATCCCAAAGCTGAGAAGAAGTGCTTCAAGTGTGGAAAGCCTGGGCATGAGAAGAAAGATTGTCCAGAATCAGCTAAGGGCAAACAGATTATGAAGGCATATGCTTTGGAAGCCGTTCCATCTTCTTCAAGAGCTCCTACTGCAGAGGAGAAGGGAAAGGGTGTCGTGGTGCAAGGTACTTTTTCCGTTAACGGTGTTTCAGTTCGAGTTTTGTTTGATACTGGAGCATCACATTCATTCATCTGCAATGAGCTTGTGTGTCGCTTGGGTTTGGAACCCGAGATTTGTGATAGACCTTTGATCGTGACTAATCCAGTTGGGGGTTCGTCCAGTTTGTGCATGATTTGTCGTGGTCTAATATTATCGAGTCATGGTTGCTCTTTTACGTGTGATTGCTTTGTTCTTAACTTCACTGGGTATGGGATCATCTTAAGCATGGATTGGCTCAAGAGATATGCGGCAAGGGTGAATTGCGAGAAGCTAGAGGTGAGGGTCGGGGATGTGGAAGGGCGAAAGGTGTTGATTAGATGTAAGCGCGAAGACGGGGTCTTCGTGAGTTATCTGTATTCGCTTGGGATTCCACAGGAAGACCTGTCATCAGTGCTGATCGCTAATGAGTATGTAGATGTCTTTGACGAGGTCAAAGGGTTGCCGCCGCATCGTGAGATCGAGTTTAGGATCGATTTGGTCGAAGGTGCTAGACCAATTGTTATGCCCCTTAGGTGGATGGCGCCTAGGGAACAGCGAGAGTTAGAGGTGTAAGTTCGTGACCTTTTGGGAAAAGGATTCATTCGGAGGAGTGTTTCCGAGTGGGGTGCACCAGTCGTGTTTGCAACTAAGGCAGATGGCTCGTTAATATTGTGTGTGGACTATCGTGAGCTGAACAAGGTGACTAATAAGAACAAGTATTTGTTGCCAAGGATTGATGACTTGTTCGATCAGCTTCACGAAGCCAAAGTGTTTTCTCAGATGGATTTGGCAACGGGATTTCACCAATTGAGAGTGGCTAAGGATAGTGTGCCAAAGACTGCTTTTAGGACACCGTCCGGGTTCTTCGAGTGGTTGGTGATGCCATTCGGGTTTACTAACGTACCAGCGTATTTTGTGGATCTTATGAATAGAGTGTTCAGAGATCAGTTGAGTAAGTTCGTGCTGGTATTCGTGGATGATATACTGGTTTACTCCAGAAATGTGGAAGAACACAAAACTCACTTGAGAGTTGTGTTAGAGATCTTGCGAAAACATCAGCTTAAGGCTAAGTTCTCAAAGTGTCACTTCTGGAAGGATGAAGTGAGGTTCTTAGGTCATGTTGTTTCTGGAAATGGTATAGCGGTTGACCCCGCTAAAGTTGCAGCAATTCAGGACTGGGATAGACCTAAGAATGCGAAGGATATCCGGAGTTTCCTTGGGTTAGCTGGTTATTACCGAAGGTTTATCAAGGATTTCTCCAAGATAGCTGCACCATTAACATGATTGACAAAGAAGAACCAAGTGTTCGCATGGGATGCGAAGTGTGAACAAGCGTTCGAAATCTTGAAGGAGAGATTGATGAGTGCACCTGTGTTGACCATTCCAAGTGGGAATGAAGAGATGGTGGTGTACACTGATGCATGTGGTACTGGACTTGGAGCAGTGCTAATGCAGAAGGATAAGATAGTGGCTTACGCAAGTCGTCAGCTAAAGCCGCATGAGAGAAAATATCCAACTCATGATTTGGAGTTGGCAGCGGTTGTGTTTGCTCTAAAGATGTGGAGACACTACCTGTTGGAAGTACGATTTGAGTTGTTTACGGATCACAAGTCGTTGAAGTATCTTTTCTCCCAAAAGGATTTGAATCTTTGGCAGCAACGATGGTTAGAGTTTCTGGCATCGTATGATTTTGGGATAGCCTATACTCCTGCCAAAGGCAATGCAGTTGCAGATGCATTGAGTCGAAGACACGCAAGTTTGGGAGTGATGTTTTCGGAATGGAAGGGCCTCGAGTACTTGGCAAGGTTCAATTTTAGGCCAAGGTGTGAGTTGGAACTTGAAATATTGGCAAGCTTGTCGATAAGGCCTACTCTTATCGAAAGGATTGGCGAGGGCCAAAAGAAAGATGCGAAGCTTGTCGATTTCATTCAGAAACTGGAACCAGAGGGTAAAGAGTTCGAGGTCGACCGAGAAGGTTGGCTTCGAAAACAAGGACGATTAGTTGTTCCTGACATCGACGGATTGAGGGACGAGGTTCTGAGAGAATGTCATCACTCGAAGCTAACGATTCATCCTGGTGGTAATAAAATGTATCAGGACATGAAGCGAGCCTACTACTGGGAAGGGATGAAAAGAGATATTGGAAAATTCATTTCCAAGTGTATGAAATGTCAGTTGGTGAAAGCTGAACAGAAGAAGCCGAGTGGTTTACTTCAGCCATTAGAGGTTCCTACATGGAAGTGGGAGCAGATATCGATGGATTTTATCGATGGACTACCTATAACCAGGACAGGGAATGAAGGGATTTGGGTCATTGTGGATCGTTTGACCAAAAGTGCAAGGTTCATTCCTATCAAGGCGACTATGATAGCATCAAAATTGGCTGAGCTTTATGTGAAATGGATAGTTCGATTCCATGGTGTCCCAAAGAGTATAGTAAGTGACCGGGATCCATTTTTCACGAGTGGATTTTTGAAAAGTTTGCAAGAAGCTTTGGGAACCGAATTGTGTTTAAGTACGGCATATCATCCCCAAACTGATGGTCAAACCGAGAGAGTCAACCGAGTTTTAGAAGATCTCCTGACGGCTTGTGTGTTAGACTTCGGAGGATCATGGGAGGACCATCTACATCTAGTTGAGTTTGCATATAATAATAGCTACCAGTCGAGTATTGGGATGGCACCATGCGAGGCGTTGTATGGAAGGCCATGCAATTCTCCAGCTTGTTGGTTAGAAACTGGAGATAAGTTGGTACTTGGGCCTGAAATGATTAGAGAAACCTCGGATTGTATCGAGATTGTTCGACAACGAATGAAGGCGGCCCAAGATCGTCAGAAGAGTTACGCCGATAAGCGTCGTAAGGATTTGGAATTCGACGTAGGAGATATGGTTTTCATGAAGATTTCACCGTTGAAGCATGTGGTTCGATTCGGAAGTAAAGGGAAGTTGGCTCCAAGGTTTGTTGGACCGTTTCCGATAGTCGAGCGAATAGGAAAGCTCGCATATAGATTAGAGTTACCCGAGAAGATGTCAAGGGTGCATAATGTTTTCCATGTGTCGTTTCTACGGAAGTTTGTGCATGACTCGAATGTGGTGGTATCTCCAGAACAGTATGAAGATTTAGAAGTCGAGACCGCAGTTGCGAAACCTCATAGACCGCAGTAGTTAAAATTTATGTCAAATTATTTTCAAAACATCAGATTTCCTATCCTGATATTAATGGTCCTTTGAATTATGAACTATAAAGAAACATAAATGCTAAAACAAATGATAAAAGACCATATGAGTCTAGTGTATAAACCATAGAAATCAAATGAAGACATAAAACCTTAGCCATGAAACTTCTTAGATGTAAATGCTAAAAAAAACTGGTCAGTTTTAACAAGTCATGAATGCAAACATAAATGCGAGCAAAGCTATATAAATTTCATCAAACAACCAAACAGTTATAGAAAGAAACATGAAGCAGTAAAAAAACGTTGCAGTAAAATGTATTAGTTTATTCTATTATACCATCACCTAATATGACCAAAACTATACAATTCCATAAAAACAAAAAGTCAAACAGACATAGAAAGAAACAAAGAGAAGTAAATATGAGTTATGGGCAATAATAAAACACAAGACAATAAGCATTCAGACAATATAAGAATTGAAATAAATTAGGAGTAAGGCTTACTAGAATATAATTCAACTGATAATTTATAGTTTGGTCAAATAGCATGCACTTATGAACTCTATACATTCAATCTGAGAGTAATGCCTAAATATGCTAAGCAATATTATTAGAAAAAACTAAACTCAAAACATATATTTGAATACATTTACACACATGTATGTATGTATGTGTGTGTGTATATATATATATGTATATATATGTATATATATATATGTGTGTGTGTGTGAGTGTGTGTGTATGTCTGTGTGTGTGTGTGTGAATTTTTACGCATATATATAAAGAATCCCAAATTTCTCCAGAGTTAAGTAATAAAACTTAACTCAAATCCTTTAGCAAATTAATCCATTGATATGCATTACTCTAACACCCGTTAATAGTTTCTAAAGCCTTATGAAGGATCATCTTACAAAGATTTTCAATTTATGAAACAATAATACCTCAAATTATACAACTCATCGTTCAAATACTTGTGCATTTTTTTAGAAAAGTTACTTGGTGCGCAATTTCAAACAGCTCTAGTTTAATTCTCTAGAAAGCAAATTTTGTACTGATTCAACCAGTACAGACTATATTTTTGTATTAAAGCTGTAGAAAATGGATTATATTTATATTATGACTAAAAAGGTGATAAATTTTGGAAATAGTCTAAAACTATAAAAGTTCAAAGTCATAACAGGTTTATTTCTTTAAAATTATGCCTCCACAAATATATCTAACTAATTTATTCCCCATCCTCCTAATCCATGCCATGGGTAACTATTCCAAGCTCTCAAAACAATCAACAAAATATGCAACAGTCGAACATAACAAGAAGTTATGACCATTATGCTTATTTTGACTTAGCCTAAGGCTCAGTAGAACTGCACCGAACGACTCGGTAAAACTGCACCGAACGACTCAGTAAAACTGCGCTGAATATCACAGTATTATTAAGTTGAACGACTCAGTTTAACAATGCCTTAGGCTCAGTTTAACTATGCCGATCAGCTAGTATGTTGTAACCGTTGTGATTAATCCGATTCAAGACCACTCAAGTCGAATATTTAAACCACAAAGTACCTAGTGGAAGACAAGATCATTGTTGGACTTGAAAAAACAACCAAATAAATAGCTCTAATCACAAACAATGATCAACCAATTACAAACAATCCAAATCTCAATCATAAGCAAGAAACTAATGACAATAGTAGCAAAAATAATTCACACAAGGATTTATAGTGGTTCCACTAACATCTTGTTAGTGTACATCCATTTTGGAGAGAGTATTTTATTACCACGATGGGAGAAATACAAGATATTGATCCAGTGATCACTATATTTCAATATAAAAAGGAGTTTGAGGAGAGTCGAATTGAAGAATTTCTAATTAGGTTATAAACCCTAACAAGTGCGAACCCGTGCTTCGCACACGGCTGGAAAATATAATTAGAATTTCAAATTCATAGTCAAACAACATATGTGTATCTCTGCACATAACATAAGATGATGTCATAAGGTACATTATACACATTATCAATGAAACTATAATTATTTACTGAACTTTTTTATTATTGTTGAAATTCATAAATTGATATTATAATTTATGAAATACCACCGTAAAGTAGCATTAAAAACAAAAATATTCATAGATAATGATAGATCTATGGTAAGCAAACAAATTTCATCCTACAAATCAAAGAATTCACCATATGATACTTATAGTTATTTAAAAATGAAAATCCCTATTTGTTGAATTATAACCATTTCTACATGATTTTAAAATAGTCTGTTACGTTTTGGTTAAGCTGCTTATGCAATGCAACTAACGTCTTAGTCTAATTGGAAGTACAAATAGAGCGGTTTAAATGTAACTTGCAACCACAAATGACTTGAGTTTGACTTAAAATCGCATCGTAATTGCATATAATGACAACTTTATATTGGGCTGAATATGTTAAAAAGTTATAGTATGGTCAAGCTTCTCAACTTTACATTAACATCCATTATAGTAACGGACAGGAAAAAAACTGATTATATGAAAGTGATAAGCTGGCCATAATTCCAAAAATGTACCGTGATTTTTGCACTCAGCATCCCTTTCAATTTGAAATTGAATGTCCCTACGTTCAATATTTAAAATGGTTTGTTGGTAATTAAACTTAGAAAAGGAATTAATATTTTGTGTGGAGCCTACTTCATTAAGCAAGTACAACCGTCTAAACATGCCATATTTTTATACACATGCATTAGCATTTCAACATGTTAAAAAAGAAAAAAATCTCTAATGGTAGTAGCATTGATGGAAATGGAAGACTGCTGTCATTGAAATGCACAACACAATATATTAAATAATGTATTTATTTGCACAGAGTAGTTGCATTAGAATAGTCAAGGAGGTAAAATAATGGCGCCACTGTTGGAATGCAGATACTTCCCTGAAACAAACGTCTTTATTAATTATGTGGGTTGTTACAACGAATACAAACTTAACAAAGAAGAATAAGGCTTAAATATGATTTATTTTAGACCGTAGGCCTACAACATGGAAAATAAATTCCCTGCATAATGTAATTTCGTAAAGGTAAAGCAACCACTTGCGGTTCATAAATTGAAGAGGAATCACAATAGTATACAAAGTCAGTAAATAAAAGGAAAAATCATAAACATTAAACTTAAGATTCATTTGAACATTTTTATTTAGTTATACAAAGGCATTGGAGCATGTATATCGATTATAATTTATTAATCTTAGAGTTGTGGGTCTCCACTTTTGCTTTTCATCCAAGGCTTTTGATTTGCAAGTTCTTTTTTTTTTAAAAAAAAAAACCCAGAAGAACCTGACGGACCGGTAATTAAACTCCTGAGTAGGGTACAGCAAAGCCGTACGTTAATCCAAACCCCCATACCCTCAGGTAAGTTTATATAGGATGGGGAAGCGCATGGTAGGAATCGAACCTGCGACATTTTACCAGGAAGTTGGGCCTCCTTTCCACTGCGCCGCACCCGCGGGCTTTTGCTCAGAGATCTTTTTTCCATCATTGTTTTTGTCGAGGTGTGTTTTGTCCTTGCTAATGCGGAGTTTGCTTCTAGCTTTCGTTTCTTCTAATATACTGCTCTATGATTTTGCTTCTAGCTTTCATTTTTTGTTAGAGGAAGGGCATGCTTACTGGTTCTCATCTCTTGCAAGTTTAGTGGAGTTTGCAAATGCTAACTTCCACTTTTTGGAGTCTAGCACGTTTCTGTCATATGCGATTTGCAAGGACTTTCTCTCTCTTTGCTGGAATTCAGAAAGAGAACTGGAGCGTTATGAATTGTTTGATCTTCGAATTGGGTGGTTACATATATTAACTTCAATCACATATTGGCGGCAAAGACTGGTTTTCAATTTTCCAATCGAAGGTTTTGAACGTCATTTAACCAAGTACTGATGTTAGTCGCATATTTGAAAGCATTTTCGCCGAATACAAATAAAATATGAAATAGCAGCAAGGATCAAGTGGTAAATAATAAAATCCTGATTTGTAATGATGGACATAATCTAGTACTAAAAATTTTAAAAGAATAAAAATTTCATTGAGAAGTCAGGATTCGTCAGTTTTGCACAAACCACATGCATACGAATTCTAAACTATATTTTGGATGGAACACGGAGGCACAGGGGAAGTAGAAATTGAAGAATTGGTCTCATACCGCTACAGTAACTGAAAAAAATCTTTCACTATGTGATCCTGCATACATAAAGCAGTAGAAACAGTACAACAGGTTGAACTAATACGAAACAGTGTCAGTGTCCAAGGTACAAAAATATATATCTCAAATTTACATTCGGTGAATAAACATGTCTAAACTCATTTTTTGGTGCAACCAAAGGGCCACTGAAATCCTCTAAACCCGTTGAGCAGTTATACAACATTTTTACCATCAACCATCCAAGAAGTGAAGAAGCATGAAAATCCAAACGTGGATACAAATCAGTATACATGAAAAATTAGAAACAGTTAATAAATTTGAGCATTGACATAATGCGTAACACTCCTGTTAACAAAACACAAAATCAAAACAATTAATAGGGTAATTATTTTGCTTGTTAAAGGGCTTCTCGTAACACTTTTGGTTATAAATAATCAATCGTTTTGGTTATAAATAATCAATCGTTGGTTATTCAAACCGTTGGTTACTTAGGTCTCAGGTTAAAGGTAGCATTTAATATATATCTACACATATAAACACACACATGCACATAGCATGAAAGTGTGCATGTGTTAGTTTTTAGTAGAATATGCAACCAAACCGTTGTTTTTAATTTTGCATAAGTTTCTACATATTTTAAGTTGAAAAGGTGCATAAAGACCAAATCTAGAAACAAACCACCTCATAATAATTATAGCAAAATTTCAGGGTTAAGGAAAATGGTTAAGTAACCTATAACATGTAAATATAAATAAATATCAAATTTATTCCATTCAATTTGATTTGGTACGCAAGGCTCAGTCAATTTTAAACATGTTTTTCTTCTGTTTTCTTTTTCCTAATTTCTTTTCTACTTTATTCAGAAAGCTCTTTTTCTTTTATGCTACCTGGCCTTCTTTTAACATTTCCCAAAAATACCTCTACCGTTATTCGCTACTTAAATTTGGCACATTCATTGTATGAAGAGAACTGCAAAAATCAAATCAGCCCACGGATTAATATATAGAGAAACATATGCACAAGCAACAGAAACACATCCATCTAATCATCAAAACTGGAAAACTCAACTTCCAAAATATAAAGTGCTTCTTGCATTTAGTCCAGCTCAAATATATATTATATTTCATGATAATTAATACTCTTCTACTATTGGATTTCTATAGGAAACTAACCCAAGTTTAGGATTATGTGAACTTACACCTAGAATATTGTACACACTTATTTTAAAGCTGGTAGGAAATCTTTTATTTGTTCAATTTAGGGAAAAGCTTGAAATGTGTTAAAAATGACAGCAATAGCAATCCTAAAAGTGAAGAGATATCATTCTATTGAATACGTTCAAAAATACTGACTCTTAGTTATGAAATGTCGTAAATGATATGTAAATTCAAAGGGGTCAGTAACAATCTTTTTTTTTTGTTATAATGGTTTTTTTTTTTTTTTTTTTGCAAGGCTAAATTTTGTTATAATGGTTGAATGCACCAGTAGATAGAATATATTAAACATGATTAAACTATCTATGAAATTTCAAAATCTAAAATAACCCAATATCTATAAGTAGTTGGTCATGCACATACCCAAAAAAAGTAAAACCCCAACAACTGATCACATCTCAAAATAATATCAGCAAACATCAGTAGCTGAATTAAGTCATTTGGTTCTCTATCTAATGCCAAAACAATATGAATCAAAATATTTGTTCCCCCAAGATTGTGTAACGTTTCTTACAAATAGGTTGTGTATAGGTAAATTCAAGTTTATATTTTTTGTATTACTAAAAGTTAACTCAGGTTGATAGCTCGTATAACATGTTATAAAAAATTTATTATCAAACAAAATGAAGCATGAAAATCAATTACCAAAAAAGTTTTAAACTCAAGTTGCAAGATCTATGACATATAGCCACATGCATTTGTAGAAGCTATCACCAATTGTTGGCATTCAACATTTACCTTTATCTTAAAATAGTTTACCTTTCGAATCTTTTTGAATAGAAAATTATTGTAGAAAGGCTGAAGCTTCCACATAGGTGTCACCTTCAATCCTTTTTGTAGCATTCGCATTTTTTCCAAATCATTGCTAAGATAAAATAAGCATGTTTTATATGCAAATGGTTGAAAGTAAAACATTTCATTAAGTTGTAGAAAATAACTTGTTGTAGCATGGAGAAAGTATATAGTAAATATAGGGTGCGATGCATGTCAGTAAACGTGGGACATTTTTTCATAGGTAAGTAAATGAAAGCATATATATGAAACTAAATTGCAAAATGCTAACATCGAAAAAAAAAACATAGAAAGAAAATCAAGGAGAAAAGAACATTTATTTCGAAAGTTTTTTTTTTTTGATCTATAGAACCATAGCACGTAACAGATTAAGATTATGTATGTTACATATTTAATATGAGAAATGAATAGTTGTAAAAATAATGCAAGTATGCTTTATTACTATTGAAGATAAGTATACACGATGGAGTAAAAAAGGTATTTGTTGAATTAAGGGAATGAGGTATTTAGGGAGAGGTAGAAGGAGAGAAGGACAGATAAGTTAGAACAGTTGAATCTTCTATCTAACATAATAATTTAAGAACAATAACTAATTGATATCTAGTAATAAAAGGGGATGCAAGGAACAAAAAATACAAATAAAGCAGCATGAATTTATGAAACAGAGTAAATATGATCCTTTAATTTGTTGACTTATTGAATTGTGCAAAAACTGATGTCTAAAATATTAACTATCTTCATAATTGCAGTCCGCTATCATGGTAAGACAAATTTGGACATATCTGTCTTATTTTCTGTTTCATGGTGACATATTCTATTAGCACTGTAAATAAATATCAAAGCAAATTTGTCAAAAACTTTTAAATGACATTTCAATATATTTAAATATACTGTCACATGAAATTATAATTCAAAGTTTTATACTCTTTAACTTGCTTAATAACTCTTGTTAGCTAACTAAATCCAAGTTAGTTGTTCTTAATTAAATTTTCAATTAAAACTTAATACCATGTATGTTTAGAAGAAAAACTCAAGCATGAAGTGAGTTCTGTAAATTTTGTTATTACTACAGTATTCGTTTGTTGGAAACTCATTTTACATTTTAATTGCTTTAAGATACGTACCCTTTTTTTGAGCAGTCTTTCTTTTCATACTTACGAACATCAACGGGCAGTTTGATCTTTAATTAAAATCTTTCGTAGTTTAAGAGAACATATGTACAGTTCTCAAATATTTTATACTCAATAAAGTATAATATATCTATGTGATTTATATTTAATTGATTTCTCCATAAATGGTACACGAAATGTAAATAACAACAAAAGCACATGAAAGTGAATGATTGAGATATATGTCATATTGAAAATTCATGCTACAAAATATTACATGTCCGTAAAACTGTATCCAGTAGAAACTATGACTTCAAAAATAGTGTTGACATACATTGGCTTGCTGCAAAAGATTAACACCATTTCTCGTCTTAGTAAGCAAAGTGTTAAAAAATGGATTTTATGTGATACAAATATACCACTAAGCAGGTAACAAAATTTGAAACGGCGAAGTCATGATGAAAAATGTAGTGAATTGGCATGGTCATAAATGATAGAAATAAAAAACCAATATACTAATGTTAGGTTATCATCATTCATTAAGAAACAACTTACCAAAATGTGAAGATACAACGGGTGTTGTTATAACCTTGATCCATGTTCACAAAACGGTTAAAAGCAGCATTATTTACTGTAAATTTTGATTTATTATTTTATGCTTTTCATAGTAATAACCACGAAGATAACAACATAACACTACACGATCACCTTTACAATAAAATGAAATTCAAGTTGTAATAATCGAAAATTGAACACAGCGATCAATGTTTGCATAAGAAAACTTCAAATGGCAAGGAAACACTACCCAGAGTGATATATGTTCCTAGACTTTATGTCCCAATCGTGTCGTTAAACGTGCTAGATATCTAGTTGCACATGTCCTCTACATGTGCGGCCCGAGTCCTGTTGTAACAACCCGTATTTATATAACATGTAATAACCATAAATCAAGGCAGAATTAATTTTTAAAATAAGAATCAAGGGAAACAGGGTATGCCATTGCGTTCGTCACGAAATTCTGCTTGGAAACGAGTCTGAGTTTTCAAAAATCGGAGTCCGTATGACCAAGTTATGACCCTTCAAAGTTTTCAGAAATTTTCAAGTTCAATACAGCTCAGAATTCCAATTCAAAATTTCGAATTCAAACCCCAGAATGGACTGGGTGGGAAATTTCCCGCCCAGGACAAGGTCGACCTGGGGGTCGACTATGTAGTCGACCTGCCCAGGACCAGGTCGAACATAAAGTCGACCTGGGGGTCGACCTGGTGACAGAACCCATTTTTGAGTCTGAGTTCGTTTTGATGTTTCTGGCCTCATTTCTGTCTACATTCGTTGACCTGACCCTATATAAACAGGCCCTAACACTAGTCTCTCTACACAAACTTCTCTCTGACCTTATGCTGCTCTAATTCTGGTTGAAAAGTTAAAGAAAGAGACTACTTCTTCTACGTCGAAACTACGTTAAGAGAATTGCTGATTTGGGGACTTTTGTTAGGACTCGACTAAGCATATAAAGATTCAACATCGACTTTCTTTTTCTAATTCTTGAACCACGATCTGTAAACCCCAGTTACTTTTAGATTTAAACTGCAAACGTAATATGAATATGTTGTAAATTGAAATTGGACCTGTGTATGATGACTGTTTTACATCCATTCTTGTTCATCTTGGATCTTGACATTTGAGTATATTGCTATGACATTGATTTGGGGCCTATTCATGTTGTAAATTAAAAAGAAAAACCCCTCATGTTATCATGCCTGCAATGTTGAATCTGCTATTAGTCACAAGTTTATGACTATCACCTTATGTTAACTGTTATCTTGACTAGTACCTTATTTTTCTAGATTTGGAACCTTAATGTTTGAGGCCGATATTCCATATGCCAGCAATGTTGTAATCATTTATCTCAAGTTATACCATGCTATGCTAGTAATCACGTTTGCCACCTTATATCCGTCCTTTTTATGTTATTCCCTAATTAGATTTATTTGTACCGATTCGAGTTTACGTGCGATGGGAAGACGATTTGGGTAGATTAGGTAAAACATGAATTGGCTTTGAACTTGAACATGAACGTTATTATAACTTGAACCTGTATATGGACAAGAACTTGACATGAAACTTACATGAAACCTAACATGAAACTCGACAGGAATTTTGACATGAAAAACTTGAACATGGACATGACACTTAGATAAACTTGAAAATGGCCAACTCGAGGTTGGGTTGAGTTTGCAGTGTAAATCTGCCCGGAACTGCCCGGCGAATCCAGTAACTGCAAACAATAGGATCCAATGTGGGTAGTTGGTCATATCGCACATAGAACCCGAGGTTAGACTATGTTGTGGTGTAAATCTGCCCGGAACCGCCCGGCAAATCCAGTAACCACAACAACTAGTCTAATGTGAGAGGTTGGGGTGCATTAATGAATTAATGCTACATGATAGGGTTAAGTCATGAACCACTTGAATATACTTAACCAATTTGACATGATGATTTGATAAGGTTAAGTCATGAACCGCTTGAACACACTTAACCAACTTGATACATGATTTGGATAGGGTTAAGTCACGAATTTGAATGACAACACTTAACCCATTAGAAACCCTAGTTACACGGTCCTTTTCAGCAGTAACCCACTTAGATGTATAACGATACCCTGGGACTAGGTAGGGTGGGACACGATTACTGGGCTGATTGTAAGCGACCAGAACGACGGCTGAGTAGGTGCGCCATTGTAGGTTCAGGCGGACTATGGTCGTGCACGTAGTCCGGAGTTGAAAAAGCAGGCATTGGGCACCCGTAGGTTTACACTGTGCGTGCTTGATTCGTGTCGGTGGTTGGCACCCTAGGGCTTGATACACCCTAGGGTGGACCTAGCACTGGTGACTACATTTCATGAGTGGGCCGTATGACACAGACACTTGACGAGCTAGGACTTGTAGGGAGCCAATCGATTAGTAGATCGTACTATAGGACCCCATAATGGGTCACTTCATGATATTGGGCCAATGGATTATTTCATGATAAATACTTGACATGGGTTAGAACATTAGTACAATTGGTGCAGCGAACCTTGAACATGCGATGTTATACTTGAGTTATCTCGTTATCTTAGTTTATCATGCCAGACTTATCATCATCTTTATTTTCAGTTTATATCTGTCTTGTTACTTTTACTAGTTTTTATACTGAAGGTCACTAGGACTTACCAGTCTTTATGTCTGACCCTTTTTCTTCCGCCTCTTTTTCTTTCGTTCCCCCCCAGTTTCTCAGGGAGGAAACACTAGCTCTTAGCTTGGATTTAGCTTGCTTTCTGACAGCTCATGTATGGTTTGGTCTTGAGCTATGCTATGGCCGCACTTCTGCTATGTTTGGGGAATAATTTACTTTTACTACTTTAAGTTTATGCTTCTTTATCTAGAACATGATGTAATGGAATAATTTGTACCTTGGATATATGAGGTTTTGACTCTTTTCTTGAAAGTAATGAAATTTGGTTTTTAATTTCTACCACTGCTTATTTTATGTTCTGTCTTGTGATATCTCTGTGTATTCTTACCTAGATAATACTCCACCAAAACTAGTGCATTCTCTTTGTGAGTGACCCTAGCGGAGGTGGGGTGTTACATTTGGTATCAGAGCAGAAGGTTACCGGACAGGGCAAATGTTAAGAAAAAAACCTTCTGAAACTATTTTCAAAACCATTTATAAAGAAGCATTTTTTTTGAGAAAAGTTCTATTTTTAAGAAAAAGCTATTCCCCAAAACCCATTAGCACTTTCCTTTGTTTCCTCATTTGAATCTTTTTCTTTTCGTTTTTCAGCATGTCTGATCTTAACATTCCTGAGGGAGTACCCGTACCTGGATGGTTCCGAAGGTACTTAGAAGCTAGGGCCAACGGCGTGGCCCGGCGGACATCCTTCCTCCTCCCCCAGTGGCCGCGGTTCCTCCTCCTGCTGGTACCGCCTTTGCCAAAATATGCAAAGATTTAAAGCGATGGGCGGCAAGAACTTCGTTGGAACTGAAACCTTCGTTGAGGCACGAAACTGGCTAAAGGAGACTGAAGACTTGTTTATTATCTTTGATGTGGAGGACCATAGGAAAGTTCAGTTGGCAGCATGGTTGTTGAAAGAGGAAGCTGCATTTCGGTGGGAAGTCACCAACGCTACCAGGCCAATTAAGACTTGGGCAGACTTTAGAGAGAGGTTTGGGCTTAAATTCTTATCGTCGGCAGAAGAGAACCTTCAGATGGAGAGGTTCCTCGCACTCAAGCAAGGGGACATGTCTGTTAAGGAGTACGTGAATAAGCTTAATCAGCTTTCTCGGTTCAGTTTGGACTTGGTCAACGCGGCCCAGAAAAAGGTTGTACGCTTTGCTTGAGGCTTGAACGAGCCACTACACAGTTTGTCCATAACCCATATACCCATGGGGGCGACCTTTGAAAGCTTGGTGGATATGGCTCTACTTCATGAGGAAGACAAGAATAGCAAGAAGGAGGTTAAGCCTAATGAGACTCAGAATAAGAAAGTTGACTTCAAGAAGGGAGGCAACAAGAATAACAAGAATAACAAGGGCAACAACAACAACAATAACAAGGCACGTGAGACAAGGAAGTGTAACTTTTGTGGGATTACGGGACATCTAGCCAAGGACTGTAGAAAGAAGAAGAGAAAGTTGGGTGAATGCTTTCATTGTGGTGATACTGGACACATCAACAAGGATTGCCCTAAGAAGCAAGGACAGGGGCAAGGGCAGACCCAGCAAGCAGGACCTGCTGGAGGGCAGTGGCATGCTCTCAACACCACTCCAGCTCTTGACCGAGGTAGTAATATTTCTGTAGAAAGCCTTGTTTACATTTCTGACTTTCCTGTTCGAACCTTATTTGACTCTGGCGCATCGCATACTTTTATTTCTTCTGATATTGTTGAAAATCTGCACCTAAGTACTAGTCTAGTTGAGGATCCCATTATAGTTTCAAATCCAATTGGGGGCTCCTCTCATTTATCTATGATTTGTGTGGATTTGAGAATTTCTATCTTAAGCGTAGAATTCGCGTGTAATGCTTATGTTCTCGGATTTTTGGGATACAGATTGATTCTAGGCATGGATTGGCTGTTCAATTATGGAGCCATGCTTGATTGTGAAAGAAGGGTAGTGAGGCTCATGACTCGCCTTGGTAATACCCTTGAAATTTCTTGTAACCCTAAGGGTCCCGTCATGTTGTGTTATCTTGAATATCTTGACTCGTCCATCGACAATTTGCAATCTGTAAGAGTGGTCCGAGAATATCCAGATGTCTTTGATGAGGTGAGGGGGTTACCTCCTAAACGCGAGATAGACTTCCAAATTTATCTTGTTGATAATGCCAAGCCAGTTTCATTGCTCGTTAGGCGCATGGCCCCGCGAGAAAGAAGAGAGCTCAATAAACAAGTTAAGGAGTTGCTTGAGAAAAATTTCATAAGACGAAGCATTTCTGAATGGGGTGCTCCGGTGGTATTCTCTACTAAGGCGGATGGTTCGCTTCGTCTGTGTGTAGATTATCGTGAGTTAAATAAGCTGACGAAGAAGAATAGGCACCCACTGCCAAGAATCGACGATCTGTTTGACCAGCTTGTAGGAGCATCTGTTTTCTCTCAACTCGATCTAGCCACAGGATTCCATCAGCTTAGAGTGGCTGAGGATAGCATTGACAAAACTGCGTTTAGGACTCCAGATGGGTTCTTTGAATGGCTCGTCATGCCGTTTGGGTTAACGAATGCACCCGCGTATTTTGTAGATTTGATGAGTAGGGTGTTTTGGGAGTTCCTTAATAAGTTTGTAGTGGTTTTCGTGGACAATATTCTGATCTTCTCAAAGGATGAAGAAGAGCATGCTAGACATCTCAAGGAAGTCATGGATACGCTTAGAGCACACCAGTTAAAGGCTAAGTTCTCCAAATGCCATTTTTGGAGGAAGGAAGTTTGGTTTCTTGGACATGTAGTTTCTAAGCAAGGCATAGCCGTGAACCCCGCAAAGGTAGTTGCGGTGCAAGACTGGAAAATCCCTAAGAACGCAACTGAGGTAAGAAGCTTTCTTGGTTTGGCAAGCTACTATAGGAAGTTCATAAAGGACTTCGCTAAGATTTCAGCCCCTCTTACTAGGTTAACGAAGAAAAACCTAGTGTTTGCATGGGACATAGAATGTGAGATTGCTTTTCAAAGACTTAAGAGGGCCCTCACCACAGCTCCAGTTTTGGCATTACCCGATGGAGGTAAGATGTTTACCGTATACACAGATGCCTGTGGCACGGGATTAGGCGCAATCCTAATGCAAGAAGGGAAAGTAATATGCTATAGGGGTAGACAACTTAAAGTTTATGAGAAGAACTATCCTACACATGACTTGGAGTTGGCGGCGATCGTTTTTGCACTTAAATCTTGGCGCCATTATCTTCTAGGGGAGAGGTTCGAGCTGTATACCGACCACAAATCACTTAAGTAACTCTTCTCACAGAAAGATTTGAAACTAAGACAACAGCGGTGGATGGAATTCTTGGCATCATATGACTTTGATATAGCCTATACCCCTGGCAAGGGTAACGTGGTGGCAGATGCGCTAAGTAGGAAAAGGTTGACTTTGAGCCCCTTGTTTGTTGAAAGGAAAAGTCTTGAGTTTATAGCAACCTTTGATTTCACACCTGCTGTTGAGTCATTGGCTGCTACGTTAGCATCTCTTGAGTTAAGACCTACACTTCTAGATCAAGTAGGGACTTCATAAAAGGAAGACCCACAGATAGTCGAAATCATGAACAAGTAGATTAGGGGTGAGACATCAAGTCACCTCGGTAGGTATGCCATAGATGACAAGGGATGGATAAGGCGTGATGGAAGGCTATGCGTCCCGCAAGTGGGAGACTTAGTAAGGAAAGTTCTTGACGAGGCGCATCACTCGAAGATGACCATACATCCCGGAGGGGATAAGATGTACAGGGATATGAAACGCATTTTCTTTTGGGCTGGAATGAAAAAGGACGTGGCAGAGTTCGTTTCAAAGTGCATGGTGTGCCAACAAGTAAAGGCCGAGTCGAAGAAGCCCGGTGGGCTATTACACCCTTTGGAGGTTCCGCAATGGAAATAAGAGAGTATCTCGATGGATTTCGTGGATGGACTTCCTAGGTCAAGGAAGGGAAATACTAGCATATGGGTCATAGTTGATAGACTCACGAAAAGTGCTCACTTTATTCCGGTGAAAAGCAAGAGGACCGCATCATGGCTAGCGTCTATTTACCTTCGAGAGGTAGTACGGTTGTACGGGGTTCCTTCTAGTATAGTTAGTGATCGTGACCCGATTTTCACTAGCCAGTTTTGGAATAGTCTGCAAGAAGCAATGGGTACACGACTGAGTTTAAGCACAGCCTATCACCCACAGACGGATGGACAGACCGAAAGGGTAAATAGGGTGCTAGAGGATCTTTGGAGACTATGCATTCTTGACTTTGGCGGTACTTGGGAAGACCATCTTCCTCTCGTGGAGTTTGCATATAATAATAGTTACCAAGCTAGCATCAGAATGGCACCGTTCGAAGCCCTGTATGGAAGACCATGCAAGTCACCAACTTGTTGGTGGGAGACGATAGATAGGCTTATACTTGGGCCCGACATGATAAGGGACACTTCTGAGAAAATTGAGTTGATACGAAGACAGATGAAAACGGCCCAAGATAGAGAAAAATATTATGCGGACCAGAGAAGGACAGACCTAGAGTTCGAAATCGGAGACATGGTCTTTATAAAAGTTTCTCCTTTACGAAATGAAGTTCGTTTTGGGGCGGTTGGAAAACTAACACCAAGATTCGTCAGACCATTCCCTATCACTGAGAAGATTGGGCGGATGGCCTATAAGGTAGAATTACCTGAGAGGCTGGCCGGAGTACACAATGTCTTTCATGTCTCGCATCTCCGAAAGTGCTTACATGAATCAGCCGAAGTGGTTGATCCAAACATCCTTGAAGGCGTGGAAGTGGAAAAAGAAGCAACATTGAGGCGAGTTCTGATTCGTATCTTAGGAACGGAGATCAAGAAGCTAAGGAATCGAGAAGTCAAGCTAGTTAAAGTTCAGTGGAGTGAAGCCCAAGAAGACACAACTTGGGAAACCGAAGAGAAGATACGCGCGCTTTACCCATTTCTTTTTGAGGGTACATTCTCGATCTCTTTTTCCTATAAACTTAAAAACCTTTTCGTATCATGCTTTTACTACCTACGTTTGTCTTGTTATCTTCTCGATCTTATCTTGAGAACCTTAGGTAGAACCATATGGATGTAAACATGTCATTGAAACATGTTATGGTTGATGTTTGCAAATGGTTGCAAGTGTTTGCAAGTAATTGCTAGTGGATGCATGACACACATTAGGCACTAGATCGGCTCGGTCACATTTTCATGTTGCATATGCATGAGTGCTTATACTTGTACATGGATGGAACTTGTTATGCTATCACTTGGATGTTTCATACGAATGAATGTTTGTGCACTTATGTAGAGATTATAAATTATGTTAGGAATTTGCATACATGTTGGATTCATTACACTAACATATTTTTCATTAAGGAGGTTTACTGAATCAGTAACCGCCTGATCTTTTCCATTAGATAAGTACATATACACACACTTTCTGCATATGTTCATACAGCACTAGAAATCTTTTAAGGACAATGGTTGCCTATAGATGATGCTTTGAGTAGATGGATGATTGGATGGTAGGATATATTCTTTCTAACTTAGAGATTTCGGGGACGAAATCCTTTAAGTAGGGGAGAATGTAACAAACCGTATCTTTATAACGTGTAATAACCATAAATCAAGGCAGAATTATTTTTTAAAATGATAATCAAGGGAAACGAGGTATGCCATTGCGTTCGTCTCGAAATTCTTCTTGGAAACGAGTCCGAGTTTTCGAAAATCGGAGTCCGTATGACCAAGTTATGACCCTTCGAAGTTTTCAGAAATTTTCAAGTTCAATACAACTCAGAATTCCAATTCAAAATTTCGAATTCAAACCCCAGAATGGACTGGGCGGGAAATTTCCCGCCCAGGACCAGGTCGACCTGGGGGTCGACCTGGTGACAGAACCCATTTTTGAGTCTGAGTTCGTTTTGATGTTTCTGGCCTCATTTCTGTCTACATTCGTTGACCTGACCCTATATAAATAGCCCATAACACTAGTCTCTCTACACAAACTTCTCTCTGACCTTATGCTGCTCTAATTCTGGTTGAAAAGTTAAAGAAAGAGACTACTTCTTCTACGTCGAAACTACGTTAAGAGAATTGCTGATTTAGGGACTTCTATTAGGACTCGACTAAGCATATAAAGATTCAACATCGACTTTCTTTTTCTAATTCTCGAACCACGATCTGTAAGCCCCAGTTACTTTTAGATTTAAACTGTAAGCGTAATATGAATATGTTGTAAATTGAAATTGGACCTGTGTATGATGACTGTTTTACATCCATTCTTGTTCATCTTGGATCTTGACTTTTGAGTATATTGCTATGACATTGATTTGGGGCCTATTCATGTTGTAAATTAAAAAGAAAAACCCCTCATGTTATCATGCCTGCAATGTTGAATCTGCTATTAGTCACAAGTTTATGACTGTCACCTTATGTCAACTGTTATCTTGACTAGTACCTTATTTTGCTAGATTTGGAACCTTAATGTTTGAGGCCAATATTCCATATGCCAGTAATGTTGTAATCATTTATCTCAAGTTATACCATGCTATGCTAGTAATCACCTTTGCCACCTTATATCCGTCCCTTTTTATGTTATTCCCTAATTAGATTTATTTGTACCGATTCGAGTTTACGTGCGATGGGAATACGATTTGGGTAGATTAGGTAAAACATGAATTGGCTTTGAACTTGAACATGAACGTTATTATAACTTGAACCTGTATATGGACAAGAACTTGACATGAAACTTACATGAAACCTGACATGAAACTCGACAGGAATTTTGACATTAAAAACTTGAACATGGACATGACACTTAGATAAACTTGAAAATGGCCAACTCGAGGTTGGGTTGAGTTTGCAGTGTAAGTCTGCCCGGAACCGCCCGGCGAATCCAGTAACTGCAAACAATAGGATCCAATGTGGGTAGTTGGTCATATCGCACCTAGAACCCGAGGTTAGACTAGTTGTGGTGTAAATCTGCCCGGAACCGCCCGGCAAATCCAGTAACCACAACAACTAGTCTAATGTGAGAGGTTGGGGTGCATTAGTGAATTAATGCTACATGATAGGGTTAAGTCATGAACCACTTGAATATACTTAACCAATTTGACACGATGATTTGATAAGGTTAAGTCTTGAACACACTTAACCAACTTGATACATGATTTGGATAGGGTTAAGTCACGAATTTGAATGCCAACACTTAACCCATTAGAAACCCTAGTTACGCGGTCCTTTTCAGCAGTAACCCACTTAGATGTATAACGATACCCTGGGACTAGGCAGGGTGGGGCACGATTACTGGGCTGATTCTAAGCGACCAGAACGACGGCTGAGTAGGTGCGCCATTGTAGGTTCAGGCGGACTATGGTCGTGCACGTAGTCCGAAGTTGAAAAAGCAGGCATTGGGCACCCGTAGGTTTACACTGTGCGTGCTTGATTCGTGTCGGTGGTTGGCACCCTAGGGCTTGATACACCCTAGGGTGGACCTAGCACTAGTGACTACATTTCATGAGTGGGCCGTATGACACAGACACTTGACGAGCTAGGACTTGTAGGGAGCCGATCGATTATTAGATCGTACTATAGGACCCCGTAATGGGTCACTTCATGATATTGGGCCAAGGGATCATTTCATGATTAATACTTGACATGGGTTAGAACACTAGTACAGTTGGTGCAGCGAACCCTGAACATGCGATGTTATACTTGAGTTATCTCGTTATCTTAGTTTATCATGCCAGACTTATCATCATCTTTATTTTCAGTTTATATCTGTCTTGTTACCTTTACTAGTTTTTATACTGAAAGTCACTAGGACTTACCAGTCTTTATGACTGACCCTTTTTCTTCCGCCTTGTTTTCTTTCGTCCCCCCCCCCCCCCCCCCAGGTTCTCAGGGAGGAAACACTAGCTCTTAGCTTGGATTTAGCTTACTTTCTGACAGCTCATGTACGGTTTGGTCTTGAGCTATGCTATGGCTGCACTTCTGCTATGTTTGGGGAATAATTTACTTTTGCTACATTAAGTTTATGCTTCTTTATCTAGAACTTAATGTAATGGAATAATTTGTACCTTGGATATATGAGGTTTTGACTCTTTTCTTGAAAGTAATGAAATTTGGTTTTTAATTTCTACCGCTGCTTATTTTATGTTCTGTCATGTGATATCTCTGTGTATGCTTACCTAGATAATACTCCACCAAAACTAGTGCATTCCCTTTTTGAGTGACCCTAGCGGAGGTGGGGTGTTACACCTGTGGCAGGGCTAATCAAGAAACACGGAACTCGGTCGGGAGCTTTAAGTTATCTGCCGATGCAGATGCTAAGGTCTGTTTTATCCGTATGAGGCTATGGTTCCACTTGACCCCTCCCTCAACTAATGAAAGGCACCCAAGAAATTCAAGAATGAGAATTGCACGCAGGCCCTCTATGCCCCCACAAACATGTTGGCCACCCTCACCCATAACTAGATAGCAAAGTATATGGTCTTTTGGAGTTCTCCACCTTTCCGCCTGCATATCATGATTGACTCAAGATGGTAGGTAGACGACGACGTGCTATCACAGGGCTAAACAAGATATCACCGCCTCACGCTGACCCATCCTAGTCTTTAGGTTGCTTATATTGCAACCATGGCATACCCTTGGCTCTTCGAACGCAGACCTTAACCTCTGTGAGCCCAGGAAGATCATCTGCAACCTCATAAAGGGATACCAAGAGTACCCTCACGTCCCCTTGAAGCCGCGTGCTTCGTAACCCAGTTCGTTGGAGCCTTCTTCATGATCAGATGGACGTTCGCTCCTCCTCGTGTTCTACTTGACTTTCTTGACTAAGGTTTACTACTTAGTTCTCTTAAATAAGTTTTACTACTTAGTTTCCTGAATCGTTAGCTATCTTAACTAAGGTTCACTACTTAGTTTCCTGAATCGTTAGCTTTTTTAACTAAGGTTTACTACTTAGTTCTCTTAACTAAGGTTTACTACTTAGTTATCTTAATCGTTCGTTTTCTTAACTAAGGTTTACAACATAGTCCTCTTAACTAAGGTTTATTACTTGGTTCTCTTAACCAAGGTTTGATACTTAGTTTCTGTTACTTAGTTATCTTTAACTAAGGTTTGTTACTTAGTTCCTTTTAACTAAGGTTTACCAATGAATTCAAGCATGACTTAAGTTCTCTTTATCAAATGATAGCGTATGGGTGTTTTCCCACATTTTCAGCTTAGATTAACTTATTTCATGGTATAAGTCATCCCACCCTTCGAGTCTTGTATTACATCTTAAGTCATATACATTTCTTATCCATAGGATAAGTTTATCTATTATTTAATCTTAACATTCCCCACTTTTCCTTGCTTTGATACGGTTATATTGGTTAAGTTTGCCCATGTGTCCAAGTTGACTTAACCCCCAATCACATATTTAATTTGACCCACGTACCATGCTAAATTGGTTAAGTGTTCTCTATCAGTTCATGTTGACTTAACCCGCCCATATATCGTATCAAATTGGTTAAGTGTTATCTAGCGGTTCACGTTGACTTAACCCACCCATATATCAGGTCAAATTGGTTAAGTGTTGTCTAGTGTTTCACGTTGACTTAACCTTACCATACTAGCATGTGTCATTGGCATTAATTAATTATTAATGCCTAACCTCTCACATTAGACCTATTGTTGCGGCCACTGGATGTGCCGTTCGATTCTGGGCAGGATTACACCACAACTAAATCTAACCTCGGGTTTCAAGCACGTTATGACTGACTTTCTCACATTAGAACCTATTGTTTACGGTCACTGGATGTGCCGGGCGGTTCCTGGCAGGATTACACCGCAATCTCATTCTAACCTCGAGTTAGCCATGTTTCATGTTTAGCCAATTAACAATTCATGTCTATTCTAGGTGTCATAGGCCAATTATAAATTTACAAGCATGTTCATGTTCATTCTAGATATCAAATGTCAATTACCAATTCATAAGCATGTTCATGTTCAAGTTATGCCACTATTGTCAATTTCATGTTATGTGTCGAGTTCCATAATTACATAAAAACATGGTTTGTCCAACATATTCCATTTTTAATTATGTTTCTAGGATCTTAACGGCATATCCAATTTTCAAGTCTCAAATTCAAGCTTTACCCAAAAATCCCAATTTATGTTCATGCTTATAATCCCGTTAATAGGCTATACCTATTATTCCAGTTTCCCATACATGTGTTCCTAACAGGTTGCTATCATTCCTCATACGTTGGTTAAGCTTATTCATATGTCAAGTGCTACTTAACCCATTTCTAGTTTGCTTACATAACCATTCGTGTAATAATCTTTTTACCCAAATTGCCTAATTCATCGATTAAATCTCAAGCTCTTCCCAAATAACTATAATTTACGCGCTGTTGACCTTGGCTCGAAGGTAGCCAAAGTTTCAAAAATAAAAAGGAAGAATAGGGAAGAGGAATAGTTTAAGCATACAAAGATTATTTTAAATTGCAATATGAATTTTAACTGAGGAATGACGAACGATAATAATAATATTATGCATGAAGTGTATTGTAATCCCATTCACTAATTTAAGAACGGATCTTGACTTCTGGGATCTGATTTCTGAAGCTGAAAAGCTATCCCTTGACGTAGATTATCGATCCTCTAATTTAGATTTGATTCTCTACTTGAATTCTAACGAAGAACTTGAGCAGCATAACCCCATCTTTGATTTATTTTGATATGAATTAGGGAAGAGTATAGGCATAATGAAGATGTGTAGAGAAAACTGTAGCCTTAGGGGTGTTTATATAGGTGCTCAAGACCTTATCGTATATGCGGCGCTGAGTCATCATTGAACCCAGTTAAGAAAATAGTCCAGTTCGCAGATGACTCTAGCCAAATCTTATCGTACACACAGCACTGAGTCAACATTGGGTCCCGCAAGCTGTTTTGGTGCAGAAATTCGAATTTCGAATGTTTGAATTGTTTTGGCGTAGAAATTTGATTTTTGATCTTTTGAATTTTTCGAATTTGTTTAACTGTGTTATTCACATGATATATTCTTATATGTATACAATTACTCTACCGACCATTTTACGCGTATATATATATATATATATATATATATATACGCACAATTTTCATTTTATTTTCAAAATTCCAATGATATTGCACCGTTATTTGATTCTTGCCATATTTCATTGACTGTAGCCTTATCTTGAATTTTATCTTTTGTATACATATATTTATGCATATATATATATATATATATATATTCTTATATATACATATATTTTCTTTATTTCCTTATATGTACGTTCTTATCCTTTCAAATTTTTGAATTTGTATACGTACATTGGCCCTCTCTAAAACAAAGATAAAAATTATGCCGCCACCGGGGTTCGAACCCCCGACCTCCATGTTACAAATCAAATGTCTTAACCAACTGAGTTATGAAGTCTTTTGTTAATAAGGCTTAGAACAATGATAATTATTTTTCTCTCCTAACTTCTCTTTTTCATGTTAGTTACAATACTTAAATTAAACCATTGCATGAATCTTTTTCTTTTAATGTTAATGCATTATGTTTGCAAATCAGTGCATGCAACATATTTACATTGCATGCAACCAGTCATTTCTTTCTTTTAATGCATGCATTACAATTTTTTTCAGTGCATGTATTTATTACATGCAATCCTTATTTTATTCTTTATTTTATATTTTAATTTGTTTGTGTATATATATATACATACATACAAACATACATATATATATATATATATATTTCTCTTGTGCGTATACAAACTTCTAGACTTAATAACTTCTTCATATGATGTCCGTTTTACGCAAATCAGGTGTCTATCTTGACCAGAATTCCGAGACGGACGCAATGGTGATGTCCGTTTTACTGAATTCCTGATATTTAAATTTAGTAATTTTATTTTCTCATCTCTTCGTTTACACACATTGTTATTGCATTAATTTTCTTACTCTTCAATGTATGAATTAATTTTTCATTATACATCACCATTATTTACCTATCTATGCATATATACATATTTGTACATTTTTAATTATATTAAAAATGTGGGGTGTTACATTCTCCCACTCTTAAAGAATTTCGTCCCCGAAATTCGATAAGAGTAAAATAGATAATCCCTTGCAATATCCATCCATCCAGTGTGCATCCAATTGTTGCAAACATTGTGCACATATGCAAAGTGAGATACATCATAGTAAAGTATGTATGCCTAATTTGGATCCACCTATATGTATGCAAATTTTAAAAACCCTTTCAAAACATGATGCACACATCCTAAATATACTTGTAGTTCTATATGAATGCAATATTCTTGAAAAATCAAAATATTTTTCATCCAAGTTTTCCCATACTCTTATAGAATAAGAGCATGGTTCACCCAATTGTCGCATCCAAAACCCTACCAACCATCATTAAATTCGAAATTTAGAAAAATCTAATTTTCTAAATTCGATTTCTTATGTTACAAAAAGATATAAAACGGAAGAATTTACATTTTTCCGCTGTACCATTATAATTGCACTCGGATTTTTATATAACTATTCTATAAAAACTTCATACTTTCCTATCTTAGCACAACCACATAAGAAAACTTTCCTTTCTCTTTCATCTTATCTTGGAATATTTTCATATTTATTCATCTTTTTCTTAAGATTTCCATTTTCTTTTCCCGTCACATTTGTTGCCTTACTGAATTTATTGTCTCTTGTTAGCTTAGGCTTTTCTCTTTCATAGATTATTTGACTTAATCCAATTACTTAAGTTTATTATTTCAAATAAGATTTTTCTGTTTTCAACTCAAACAGCATCCTACACATCTACTACTATGGGCCAAGAATCTTAGGACTTTGTCACCTCAGACAATTGCAAGTCCACACAACTGGATCTACCTACTTACTTGCCCTTTACTACTTAGTAGTCACTACTAGTCCTTGCTGTGCATTACTAGCCTATACTCTTTCTCTCTTTCTCAAGCAACAAACCTAGGTTTCTCAATGCTTATGCATTCTACGGGAATTTTCCATTAGTTTAATATTAGCTAATCCCTGACTGTAAATTGGCAAGAGAGTAACTCCCTAAATATCAACCCCAAAGACTGAAATCAACATCAGATTAACACTCAGAGAATCACTCAACTCAACCAATCTCTAGTTGGTTCCAATTGTTTAATTCATAGCTTTAACTTTCTCTCATCCTTTTCTAGGCACTAATCCTTAACTAATCCATTCTTTTTAAAACATGGTTTGGCCTCCTTTCTTTTCATTACATTTTTCTTTCAAAAATTAAAAGTGTTAAAACTTTGTTTTCTTCTCCAAAACTTGTTTTCGCCAAACCATAAAAACATGTTACAGAATAAAATGCAAAACATTTTTTTTCAAATCTTAAAACTCGAGTAGACAAGGACAACTATCGGGCTTACATTGTTTCTAATTACAATGTTAATTTAACTACTTGCTATAAGGTGCAGACATCTATTCTATTTCTACAACTTATTTTGTCCACCCAACAAAATTTCTTCGTAAATCAATAATCAAAATTTATTGTTAACAGAATAGAATTTTCTTTTACAAAACGTAACTCTTTCTTTTCAATCCTTTCATATATTATAATATGAAAACTAGCGAGCTATATATGCTCTATATTATGCACTTTTTAATGAGAGAGTTCTTTTAAAACAAGAAATCATTGTTTTACCAAAGTATACACCACTTTACTTCAAAAACCCAACATGCACTGAATATGTCCTTTACGTATTTTTCTTAAACATTAAAAATACTTTTAAGATTAAAACTTGAAAAACACCACAAACTCTTTTACAAATTCAAGTTCTTAAAATTTTATTATTGGGTTAGACTCAAAGTGGGTCTTTCAACTCAACTAGACTTTCCTAGGCACTTTCCAAACCAATTCTCTCAACTATATATATTCCTAATCCATTTTCCACATTTTAACCTTTTTCTAACTTATAAGGTTTCACTTCTAAACCCACTACTCTGAAATAACAACATTTCAGTTTTAATTCTTATGGGATACTTTCTTTCTCCAATACCAAATCATATTGTACACTTTCCAACCAAACCACCTATGGGTCTTAAAATTTCTAGGTTCATTCCTTTAGTGTACAAAATAGCTATCCCAACTCTTTCCATTCCTAGTGGGCTACTTTACGGATTTAGGTTTATATATATAATATATTTATATTTTAGAAAATACAAATACGTTCACTCGTTATCTCCCTAAGATCACTAAACCGAAGCTCTGATACCAGATGTAACAACCCGGATTCCGACAGACCAATTTTTTTTCAAAAGCCCAATCTACCGAAATCCGAGTTAGGCGCTCTGGTATCCTGCAGAAAAAGACATAAATAAAGAGATCATGTCAGAATTCGTAAGCATCTTACAGCGGAAGGAATTCAAAGTATAATATACTTTAAATACAACTTTACCTTATAAAACATAATGCCTAACCAGTATCCAAAGCTTATACCATCTCTGTCATGAACCTAACCTGAAAGTATGTAATAAGGAGGGGGTCAGAACATAAGTTCTGTGTGAGTGGACTTAGAATAAACTTCTGTATAATCCTACATATACCATTCAGTTATATTTTCTTTCTTATTAGGTTATTCGTGATATTAGTTCTCTAGGCTATGCTCATGTCCCACTAGTATATTAACCTAATACAACGTATATGTAGATACCCCCAACTCGTATAATCCTTTCCATGTATATATGCAGTCCCTTGTCGTATGTCGTATGGGCTTCATCATGTAAATCTATACTACTTTAGTGTAGTGCCACCATTCTCGAAATCGTTTGGACTACCACTCTTGATCTTGCTAGATTCCGTTTATTACCTTGATCTAATCTAGGGTTTTCTATCCAGCGCTTCCTAGATTCAACCAGGTTTTACGCTACCCAGGGTCACTGGGGTTTATGCTACCTATTGAACGCTTTCTAGATCTGACCAGGGTTTATGCTACCTAGGGCCACTAGGGTTTATGTTACCTATCGAACAATGCCCCCTAGTCTAGGACACACTACACAGAGCGATATATGTTCCTAGACTTTACGTCCCAATCGTGTCGTTAAACGTGCTAGATATCAAGTTGCACATGTCCTCTATATGTGCGGCCCGAGTCCTGTGGCAGGGCTAATCAAGAAACACGGAACTCGGTCGGGAGCTTTAAGTTATATACCGATGCAGATGCTAAGGTCTGTTTTATATGTATGTGGCTATGGTCCCTCTTGACCCCTTCCTCAACTAATGAAAGACACCCAAGAAAATCAAGAAAGAGAACTGTACGCAGGCCCTCTATGCCCCCACAAACCTATTGGCCACCCTCACCCATAACTAGATAGCAAAGTATATGGTCTTTTGGTGTTCTCCGCCTTTCTGCTTGTGTATCACGATTGAATCAAGATGGTAGGTAGACGACGACGTGCTATCAGAGGGCTAAACAAGATATCACCGCCTCACGCTGACCCATCCTAGTATTTAGGTTGTTTATATTGCAACCAAGGCATACCCTTGGCTCTTCTAACGCAGAGCTTAACCTCTGTGAGCCCAGGAGGATCATCTGCAACCTCACAGAGGGATACCAAGAGTACCCTCACGTCCCCTCGAAGCCGCGTGCTTCGTAACCCAGTTCGTATGAGCCTTCTTCATGATCAGATGGACGTTCGCTCCTCCTCGTGTTCTACTTGGCTTTCTTGACTAAGGTTTACTACTTAGTTCTTTTAACTAAAGTTTACTTCTTAGTTTCCTGAATCGTTAGCTTTCTTAACTAAGGTTCACTACTTAGTTTCCTGAATCGTTGGCTTTCTTAACTAAGGTTTATTACTTAGTTCTCTTAACTAAAGTTTACTACTTAGTTCTCTTAATCGTTCGTTTTCTTAACTAAGGTTTACAACTTAGTCCTCTTAACTAAGGTTTATTACTTGGTTCTCTTAACCAAGGTTTGATACTTAGTTTCTGTTACTTAGTTCTCTTTGACTAAGGTTTGTTACTTAGTTCCTTTTAACTAAGGTTTACCAATGAATTCAAGCATGACTTAAGTTCTCTTTATCAAATGATAGCGTATGGGTGTTTTCCCACATTTTCAGCTTAGATTAACTTATTTCATGGTATAAGTCGTCTCACCCTTCGAGTCTTGTATTACATCTTAAGTCATATTAATTTCTTTTCCCTAGGATAAGTTTATCTATTATTTAACCTTATCATTCCCCACTTTTCCTTGCTTTGACACTGTTATATTGGTTAAGTTTTCCCATGTGTCCAATTTGACTTAACCCCCAATCACGTATTTAATTCAACCCACCTACCATGGTAAATTGGTTAAGTGTTCTCTATCAGTTCATGTTGACTTAACCCGCCCATATATCATATCAAACTGGTTAAGTGTTATCTAGCGGTTCACGTTGACTTAACCCACCCATATATCAGGTCAAATTGGTTAAGTGTTGTCTAGTGTTTCACGTTGACTTAACCTTACCATACTAGCATGTGTCATTGGCATTAATTAATTATTAATGCCCAACCTCTCACATTAGACCTATTATTGTGGTCACTGGATGTGCCGGTTGGTTCCGGGCAGGATTACACCACAACTCAATCTAACCTCGGGTTTCAAGCACGTTATGACTAACTTCTCACATTAGAACCTATTGTTTGCGGTCACTGGATGTGCCGGGCGGTTCCTGGCAGGATTACACCGCAAACTCATTCTAACCTTGAGTTAGCCATGTTTCATGTTTAGCCAATTAACAATTCATGTCTATTCTAGGTGTCATAGGCCAATTATAAATTTACAAGCATGTTCATGTTCATTCTAGATATCAAATGTCAATTACCAATTCATAAGCATGTCCATGTTCAAGTTATGCCACTATTGTCAATTTCATGTTATGTGTCGAGTTCCATAATTACATAAAAACATGGTTTGTCCAACATATTCCATTTTTAATTATGTTTCTAGGATCTTAACGGCATATCCAATTTTCAAGTCTTAAATTCAAGCTTTACCTGAAAACCCTAATTTATGTTCATGCTTATAATCCCGTTAATAGGCTATACCTATTATTCCAGTTTCCGATACATGTGTTCCTAACAGGTTGCTATCATTCCTCATATGTTGGTTAAGATTATTCATATGTCAAGTGCTACTTAATCCATTTCTACTTTGCTTACACAACCATTCGTGTAATAATCTTTTTACCCAAATTGCCTAATTCATCGATTAAATCTCAAGCTTTTTCCAAATAACTATAATTTACGCGCTGTTGACCTTGGCTCGAAGGTAGCAAAAGTTTCAACAATAAAAAGGAAGAATAGGGAAGAGGAATAGATTAATCATACAAAGATTATTTTAAATTACAATATGAATTTTAACTGAGGAATGATGAACGATAATAATACTATTATGCATGAAGTGTATTGTAATCCCACTCACTGATTTAAGAATGGATCTTGAATTTTGGGATCTGATTTCTGAAATTGAAAAGCTATCCCTTGACGTAGATTATCGATCCTCTAATTTATATTTGATTATCTACTTGAATTCTAACGAAGATCTTGAGCAGCAAAAGCCCGCTTTTGATTTATTTTGACATGAATTAGGGAAGAGTATAGGCATAATGAAGATGTGTAGAGAAAATTGTAGCCTTAGGGGTGTTTATATAGGTGCTCAAGACCTTATCGTACAGACAGCGCTGAGTCAGCATTGAACCCAGTTAAGAAAATAATCCAGGTTCGCAGATGAATCTAGCCAAATCTTATCGTACACGCAGCGCTGAGTCAGCATTGGGTCCCGCAAGCTGTTTTGGTGCAGAAATTCAATTTTTGAATGTTTGAATTGTTTTGGGGTAGAAATTTGATTTTTGAACTTTTGAATTTCTGAAATTTATTTAGCTGTTTTATTCACATGAAATATTCTTATATGTATACAATTACTCTACCGACAATTTTATGTGTGTATATATACGCACAATTTTTGTTTTATTTTCAAAATTCAAACGATGTTGCACCGTTATTTGATTCTTGCCATATTTCATTGACTGTAGCCTTATCTTGAATTTTATCTTTTGTATACATATATTTTCGCATATATATATATATATATATATATATTCTCATATATATACATATATTTTCTTTATTTCTTTATATGTACGTTTTTATCCTTTCAAATTTTTGAATTTGTATACGTAAATATATTTGCATGTTCAGTTGGCCCTCTCTAAAAGAAAGATAAAAATTATGCCGCCGCCGGGGTTCGAACCCCCCGACCTCCATGTTTCAAATCGAATGTCTTAACTAACTAAGCTATGAAGTTTTTTGTTAATAAGTCTTAGAACAATGATAATTATTGTTCTTTCCTTACTTCTCTTTTTCGTGTTAGTTACAATACTTAAATTAAACCATTGCATGAATCTTTTTCTTTTAATGTTAATGCATTATGTTTGCAAATCAGTGCATGCAACATATTTACATTGCATGCAACCAATCCTTTATTTCTTTTAATGCATGCATTACATTTTTTTCCAGTGCATGAATTTATTACATGCAATCCTTTTTTATTTTATATTTTAATTTGTTTGTATATCTATATATACATATACATACATATATATATATATTTCTTTTGTGCGTATACAAACTTTAAGGCTTAATAACTTCTTCATATGATGTCCGTTTTATGCAAACCAGGTGTCTATCTTGACCAGAATTCCGAGACGGACGCAATGGTGATGTCCGTTTTACTTAATTCCTGATATTTAAATTAAGTATTTTTATTTTCTCATCTCTTCGATTACACACATTGTTATCGCATTAATTTCCTTACTCTTCAATGTATGAATTAATTTTTCATTATACATCACCATTATTTACCTATCTATGCATATATACATATTTGTACATTTTTAATTATATTAAAAATGTGGGGTGTTACACGTACGCAAGATCAAACGGTTAGTGAGTGACTTCTTCATATACAATTCCTCCAACTTGTCCCAAATACCTTTAGCGGTCGTCTCACCACTAATTTCGAAGATCGCATTCTTCCTCATAGCAAGTTGAAGAGTAGTGTAAGCCCATTCCTCCATCTTATCTCTCTCAACATCCGAGATATCACTTGGCAATAAGTGAGTATCAAATACTACTCGGTGTACCCGATTCCCTCTAAGAACCGCTTTTATTTTCCATTGCCACTTTTCACAGTCATTATCACCAATCCACTTGTCAATTACCAATTGAGAACCCGACGCATCATACGAACCCCATACATAAGGCGCCACACAATTCAGACTTCCAGTTGAAGGACTTAACGAGCTATTATCCGTTTCCGGCATTTTCACAAACAGTTAACAAGCACCAATTGATGTGATACCAACTGTTGTAACCGTTGTGATTAATCCGATTCAAGACCACTCAAATCGAATATCTAAACCACAAAGCGCCTAGCGAAAGACTCGATTGGTGTTAGACTTGCAAAAATAACCAAATCAATAACTCTAGTCACAAACAATGATAAACCAATCACAAACAATCCAAATCTCAATCATTAGTAAGAAACTAATGAAAATAGTAGCAAAAATAAATCACAGAAGGATTTATAGTGGTTCCACTAACATCTTGTTAGTGTACATCCACTTTGTAGAGAGTATTTTATTACCACGATGAGAGGAACACAAGAGATTGATCCAATGATCACTATATTTCAATATAGAAAAGAGTTTGAGGAGAATAGAATTGAAGAATTTCTAATTAGGTTATAAACCCTTGAGAACAATCCCTTGATTTTAATCAAGTCTCCAATCTCTCTACTTAAAGAGAAACCGAAATAGCATATATAGGAATGGGCCAATTCCCAAAATTGCCCTCAAAGCTTCACAAAACATCTTGCCAAATTTCCAGCTCGAAATAGCCCATTAGCCGCCTCAGACATCTGTTGTAAGGCCGGACAGGCATCTGTCCCTCCTAGGGAATTACTTGTGCTTATGCACTCAGCTCAAACGACTGTCCCGAATATGACAGACATCTGTAGGAGCTCTCGAAAAAAATATTTCCTGACAACATACGTTTGTCCCCCTTTGATCAGACATATGTTGAGACTCTCAGGAAATTGATCCCTATAGTCGCAGACATCTGTCCGCCTTCTCCTTCTCGATGTTATCTTCATCCTCTTCAATCCAACATATAGTATCGCATACTTCAACACAATATTAATACTAAGCCGTTCGATGCAGTTAAACTGGGCCTATGGCGCAGTTAAACTGTGCCGATATGCTATGTGTCATCTATGATTAGAAACCAGTCTAACACCATGCTTGCAAATTTTCTCCACATTAAAACTTAATGGCTACTCTTTTTGCTTCTAATATAAGTATAAAGATTAAAATAAATTTGAAAAATTATTTTTCATGCAACATTTGGTATACCATAAAACTTAATACTATGGCAGGTTTTATAATAAACGATGATGGTAAAAATTAAAGCAAGCACTTGAGCCTACAAAGTGTTAAAGTTATAACATAACATTGTCCATATGGAAGGAGTAAGTGCAAAAATTAAAACTAGGCTATAACATAACATACACACTCACACTTATATAAAGTGGGAAGAATACATAAAGCAAAAAAACGGCAAGCTAAGAATGTTGATTTTAGGTACCTGTGCTTTGCTTTGAAGTCTGAATTTGAACATATTTGTTTTAAGCAATGGACAAACTGAGTCCAAAATTGCTTTTAAGTATATATTTGTTCTCTAAATGAATCAAGCGCGTTTGTCAAACTTTAATGCCGTGGAAGCTCGAACATAATTAAGAAATGAATTCAAAAGAAACAAAATCTAAGCATAAAATTTGAAACTTAAAGCATGATTCTACAGTTAGACTGAGATATATTTCAATTGTATAAGGATCAATATCTAAATTGAACCTGATTAACCCAAAATTTATTAAACATTTACAAAGACAATATAGCAATGTATTGTGTGCAGCATTTTATGTTCTTAATGCTCAAAACATTATTATTTTGCTTGAACAGCAATATGCTATGTATCAAAAACCATACTATTAAGTTTATCATTATTTTCATGAAATAGATGATTCGTTAAACATAATAAAATGAGTTTTACAATCTTATTAAGAAATATATCTAGGATGACTGTTACCAACTCAAACCCATGTGTCACTTTTGCCCATATGTCACTTTTTCCCTTTTTACATTATAACCTGATATTAAAAATAAACTAATAAATGGTCTCATTTTCCCTAGTCGAACTCTCTTCCTGAACACAACTACTAAGATCCTCGTAAGCTTTTAATGTGATACTAGAGTAGTCCTCCATAGCCTCAAATATATGCCTCAAACCATTCTCCAGATTCCTTTTGAGACTTTGACCCTAAAATCTTTACTTAGACTATTGTATTTTACTATAGGATTTTGATTAATATTTTTTGCCACTGTTATCATTATGGTGTTTGACCTTCATTTCGGATTAACTAATATGTACGACCATAAAAGAAATGCAACGTACTCTAACACAATAACGTGTTTTCTGAAGGACACTACTTTGTTACACGACAGTTAAAAACTCAAAATTTAAAACACAAAACTAACCAAATTGGACCTAAGTTACACGACATTTTTCGTACAAAAGTTTCAATTCTTGCAGACTTGTTGAAGGACACTGCTTGAAGATTTGAAAACAATGAGTATGAGGACAAGAAGATGGTCAAATTATTTCCCTATCGGACGAAGTTCTGAACTTTTGCTTTGTACACTTTTGATTTTTTCCATTTAGGTTATCAAACTCATCAGGTTTTGGAGAACAGTGCGAAATGAGGGAAAATTAGGGGACAATTAAAAAATTTAATTTGATACAAATCCTGTTATAAACCTAGACCCTAGTCCATTTTCACACTTGAAAAGCAGGATTTATGGGCATTTATTAAGCGTAATACTAGAATTACATCATGTATACTATAGCATATATGCATCTTGTTTTGAGTACCAATAACAAAATTCAATAACGGAAGCTATTTCAATTGTTTCAACAAAAGATAATGAAAAGCTAAAATTGAGTTTATATGAAAAAACAAAATAGTGTCACTATCCAATGAGAGAGAAAAATACAACAAAATCAAGTGGAAAAGGAAGTAGTGATAGATATAGCTTAGAAATTATAAATCGAAGTCCAACAAAAAAACAATATATAAAAAATACATAACCAATATATATGCATCATGCTTCTAATGGTTAACAGTGTATAAATTATTGGATATAAGATGTACAAGATAATCACCCAAACTATAGTCCTAAACACAATAATTTGCATAAATGAAACTGAATGCAGTGACGAAAGTGTACCTAAGGGAAACATATTTTCCATCTTTTATTCTAGTACAATACTTTAACGAAAGCTGTAAGAAAGAGTTTAAAACAACCTCAAAAGGAGGATGCAAACCAATAAATCATACTCCCAATATACCTTTTCTTGTTTTCAGTCTTCTAGTATGGAATATATTCAAGTACCTACAACGTAATAACATAATAATCACTACACCAGAAATGCCAATTAAGCAGTGCTCTGAGCCGTTTCAAAATCGATTTGGCAGTGCTTTGGGCCATATCAAAAAATGGCGTCTTTGTTATTTGATACGGCCTTAAGCCTTATCAAATTCATGAATTGATACGGCCCAAAGCCGTATCAAATATTTGAATTGATACGACTCAAAGCCATATCAATTCATGAATTTGATACGGCTTTGAACCGTATCAATTCATGAATTTGATATGACTTTGAGCCGTATCAATTTTAAATAAAAAAATAAAAAATGCATTGCACTACTAAATCTTGCTGACAACATTGACAAACCAACTAAATCTTGTTCAAAATAACACTGACCATGGTTTGATAAACAATTTCATAAATCTTTAGTTACTACTACAATTCTCGAAGGAAAATAAAATAAACTACAAAGTTAACGGCCACAGCCTCGTCCTCGTCCCCTTCCTCTCCCCACAGATTTCCCTGAAACAAAAGAAAGGGCTTGTTAAACAAATTAAACCATACTTTACCAATAGTTGAGAAACTAGAGTTCAATGATCATTTTTCAACATGTCATGTGGATTGACCAATATCTTTCAGCTTCATTCCATTTTGCAGATGTTTCAACATGACTGCATAAAATACAGTAAACTTACAAGAAAGATAAGGTGAACTCAGTTCCGGACTGAGTTTGTGAACTCAGTTTCGGAACCGAGTTTGCGAATTCAGTTCCGGAACTGAGTTGGCAAACTCGGTCCGGAACTGAGTTCGCAACTCAGTCCGGAACTGAGTTCGCGAACTCTGTTTTGGAACTACTACAGTGTTGAACTACTACAGTTTTGAATATCGTACCTGGAATGATATATAAAACATCATTTTCCACCACCATAGAGCTTCTGAAAGGATACAAAGAATCATCCAAATCTGTGTTTACAATTTTGAATAAAAAAATTAATATAGAATGCAATTTGTATATTAAATGAAGTTAAATGATTAAACAAGATAGGAAACTTGGACAACTGTTTCAACCATACTTCCAATATATCATTTTTACTAACTATATAGCAGGAAAAATTGTTGTGGCACTTCTATTTGTAAGTATGCTAATGAAAATGCTTGGTGCAAAATCAGTTATTAGCCATTAATAAATATGAAGAAAAATTGCTAAACTTGAAATGCTATAGATTGTACCAACTGTCAGGAAGATAACATTTAGTTAGAGTGGATTGTTAACTAAACTACAATAAAATTCTTAATTGAATTCAACTTAATATTGATAAATTTACTAGTAATACTCTTAACCGCAGATTCAATCTACTAATCTTGTATATTAATTATATATACACACACACACACTTAAACTTTTTTATGGGAACGTTTACCATAAGTTTGACACACAAAAATTCCCAGGAATGAAATGCAGTGAATATTAAAATTCATACCCTGTCTAGGGTATGACTATGTTCTTAGGAGTAAATATCCAGATAGAAATTCTACAGTCAATTACGTAGTAAACATAAGACTGGCAATATCTTGTTATAAGACACACGCTGTAATAAAAGAGGCAGTAAAGTAAAATAGCAATGACTCTTACCACTTTGGGAGAGGTATCAAACCATGCAGCAAGAACATAAGTTGTGCTATCAGATACTCCACGTTTCTTTAGCAATGACAATATCTGAATTTCAAAAAGGAAAGGCTTAACTGTTTACAAAAACATTACACTGCGCATGTAAAGAGGTTAGAATTGGTGCATGTAAATTACATGTTTCGATCCCGAACAGTTATAAACAAGTTTTGCATCAAAAGTGTGCATGAATAGGGGAAAAACAACAAATTTGATTTTATGTAAAGAAAATAAATATATCATAATGCTTGTAAAGTAATGGTTATGTGTTGACATATTTCTATTGAATTATAAAAAAAACCATAACCGAGCTTGCTGTTTTACAGTAAGCTCGAGCTTGTTGTTTCAACAAGCTCTTGCTGTTTGAACAACAAATAGCATGCATATCATGTCTATCATTATATCAATCATGCAAATTCACTTGTTTTTTTCCAAGACAAAAAACAGCTTTAGTTAGTAAGAGAGTATATCCATATTGACCCAGACTAACTTTAACAGACATGGTGTGGGTTTTGTGCACTGACTCCTCCAGCAATAAGACCGGCAGCAACATTCTTGGATCCTTCTTTAGCTGCTTTTGCCCGGTAATAAAGGCATATAGAAGTACACAGAGCAACTTGATAAATGCTGCTATTACGAAGAACAACGTTGAAATTAAGCCAGGAACACTGGTCAAATAAATTTAAATATAAGCTACATATAAAAATGGAAGAGTAGAGATTTTTTTTATCACATACTGCACCCATGCGGAGACCATTTTCAAAGTTGTCAAATGTGTCTTTTGTAATGAATCTCAAGGCAGAGGTAAAAACACCCGATGCATCCAGACCAGCTAAGAAAGACTGTATAAGGTTAAATTATTATATTCCTAATATGATATGTGCATATATGCATCATTAAGAGAAACATAGATAAAGAACCTGAATAAATTCGAGAAACATCAAAGAAAGGTCACCAACCATTCCACCTTGTGCTAAAGCATTAGCAACTCCGAATAATGCACTTGTTCTAAAAACTCTGAGGAATGGTCCCACTCCTCCTCTACCCGAAGTAGCTATGTCTATCTGTTAATCGTAAATTTAAAGTTTTAATGCCTTTCAATTTTTATATAATGAAAAAAATAGTGTACTTACAACGATGAGCAAGACCGAACTTAGGAAGAAAAGAGAGAACCCAATCATATTTTGAAATCTTGTGTTTATCTTTGCTTCGTTGTACAGGAATATGGCGACAGTCACAAGTGTGAAAGGTAGATATACAAGTGTAAGCACTCTTGTCAGATGGCAAGTGTAATCCAAGTAATCAAGCAAATTGACATTTTAATGCAAGGCAATAATTTATAAAAGGCAGCAAATCAGGGCTTAATTTTTCGGCATCAAAGAAATCAAAAGAGGGCCGAAATCAAAGGCAACAAATCAAGGAAAGTTATGGCAAGATCTACAACCAAAATCAAACGTGTGTGCAGGAATAAACCCATTCATTATTGGCATAGGGTATCGAAATTTAGAAAACAAATTCGAGGAATCAAAAATTAAAAATCAGAGAGCTCACAAGTTTTGGAGTTTCAATCAGGAGTTCAAGCCGAATCGTCAATTTGAGAGCATCAAACAACTTGAGCCTTCAGAGAAGAAATTTAATCAATTCAGATCGAAGGAATTGAACTCACAGTTTTTAATCACCTACGTCATTACAGGCAAGGGTATCGAAAAACAAACAAGCAACAAACAATTCGAAAGCATATCAAAGAATCAATTTAAACTCACAGTTTTTCGATCGCTAGCAAAATCCCAAATCGGTGACGAGGAAGCATCAAAAATCCACAAGATTATTAGGGTTTTCCTGCGATATTGAATGGGAATTAATATTGAAAGCCACGAGGAATCATCGGAAAGAAAAATCCCAAACAATTTTGAAGTCACAGGCCAAACTAAAATTATTAGGGTTTTCCTACGATAAATGAAAAACTAGCGGCCAAAAATATGGTGCGGATTTAATACGGCTGAAAACCATGTCAAATGTACTAATCCGAACCATTGAAGATGAACGGTTAGATTTAACGTACTTGGGGTGGTGTGGATCGCCAAATTTAATTTGATACAGTCAAATTTAATTTGATACGACTATGAGCACAATCAAATTTGATACGGCTTAAAGCCGTAATCCTGTTGTGCCAAATTTTCTCTTTTGGTGTAGTGAGTATAACTATATGGGAGTATTGAAACTGGAAAGCAACATACATTTAATCAGGGACGAGACCTATAACTAATTGGCATTTGACTGAGTGTCCAACACCAATTGAGACAAAATATACTTTTCATTCTTATAGGACTATTCATAAGTTAGATTATGATTATACAGCAATAGTACGATAACAATGGCTTGATACCCTGTAACACTAGTTAATAATGCCAATATCATATCGGAGTGTGATACGGTATATCATCAAAAAAATGTGCTTTTTTATAATAATCCATAAGGTAAAGATTCTTAGGGCTTACCAAAGAACTGTCTACAAAATCGACAAAGATAAATGACGACAAAGCATAAGTCAAACAAAATTTCTTATGAAATCAATAAGACCAGATAAATCAAATCGATAAAGCAAAAAATCAAACAAAATTTATACCTGAAGTGATGCGATTGAATGCGAGCACAAATCAAACAAAGATCCCCAAAATCCGATTAGAGAGGAATGGATTTGAAGTTCTCAATCTTCACTATGCTCTGCGTAATTTTTTATTTTTTTCCTTTTAAAATCGTGGGGTTTGGAATATTAATTCAGACAGATGATTTTTGTGAAAGTGTTAGTGAAAGGAATGATAAATGGGAAATAGGGCTACGGACGTTTGTTTACGTTTTTACCCTCAGAAATTAGCCTTAACAATAAAAATAAGCGTGGAAATAAAAAGATTACAGTTATGTACTTTTGGTAACACTTTTTTAACATAGCAACACTTATTATTATGATTACCCTACAACACAAAGAAGTGTTGGCAATTGAAAAAAAAGGTTACCAAATGGCAATTATGGTGTAGTGTATATTTCATATAAATTCCAAAATATGTTTCTAATCTAAATATATTAGAAGAGATTTAGAGAGAAAGAGAAGTAAATTAGAAGAAGATAGAAAAACCTAATTTTGGATTTAAATGGAGGCAAAGATAGAGTGGTGGCACACTATAGAAAAATGGCTAGGATTTAGTTGTGAGGTCTGAGGGTCTATATATAGTCTCTTGTGTAAGCTTGGGTCATTGGATTATTTATATATAATCTTGGTCATCCATTTGTATATATTGACCCTAAAAACCTAGCCAAACCTAACCTTATTGGGCATTTCAACCGCCAGGCAGTCAACCTGGGCAGTCGACACCCCTTCGAGGGGGTGATCGACCTCCTAGTGCTGAAATGCCCAATAAACGCATATGGGCTGAGGTGTTTTAATTATATATTGCGTTATTTTATTTGTTTTATCTCTTGCCTTGTTTACAATATTCTCTTTCCCCTCTATCTTATCATCTGTATGAAATTCAAACTCATCCATATTTATTTTAATATATTTTGGATATATATATATATATATATTACTCACATGATTATATATATATGCTCTTTACTATCCAATTTCACTTTCTTGTAACTTCTTCATATTTTCACTGTTTTCAGCATATTATACATGAAAACGATTCAAAATTTTGCCACAAATCCAAATAAAAGATTTTTGTAGCTAAATTCTAAAAGTTGCAAAATCACATTTTCCAGTCTTTTCATATTTTATTTTTTATTTTTTATTAATATTTATGTCTTTTACGTGGTGTTACATTTGTATTCTAAAATTTGTATTTTGCATCTACTACTTTATTAAACACAAATAAATAAATAATAAAATAATGACAATATCCATTTCAGTTTGTCCCTTTCGTAAAAAAAGGTATTCCCTGTTCGCGAAAATGCCCTTTCCCCATCCCCTTTCAAATGCCCTTTCCAAATTCCCATTTCGGTTTGTTTGCAAACACATCCTTAGCATCCAAAAAGCAACACTATTATGACGTAGTAAAAAGAACTTGGTACAAACTATGTTAGCTTATAGTTGTGTTTAGTGTGAATCAACGATTAGAACATCTTTAATTCACTAGCTTAATGAGCTTTGTTATCACAAATAAAGTTATCGAAGTTCTAGATATAGAAATTCAAGATACCAAAGAAAAAGAAGATAACATTCAACAAGGGGTTTCTAACTGCATAGCAATTTTAGAAAGATATCAAATTTCTATAGTGGAAGATGTTGGACACCTAAGAAAGAATGATAGACACGACTTATTGAACTTCAACAAAATAAAAGATTTTACTATTTACGTTAAAAGTTGATACAAACACACATCTAAAAGAGAAATAAAATAAAGAAGAAAAATATAAAAAATGAATCAAAAAATAAGAAAGCAATAAAATTTAGAACACAATGATTATTGTGTTTCGACGTTGAATGGATATGCCCACTTTGAAGACTTAATCGCTTTGCTAAATTTATGAGGTTATACCTTTCAGATCGGTAGGGAACTGGAGCATACAAAGTATTTAAGTATGAAATCAACCCTAAGTGACACATTGCTCTTTAAGGTAGCTGTTATTTATTGATGTAGGTCGACCAAAAATATCTTTAAGAAAGTCGAAGACCATAAAAGTATTCAGATCAATAAGCCCAACCCTAGATTGTGCTATGACAGGGATCGATAACCTCTATGGAGAAATCAGTATTGATCCCTTTGGATATTGATTGGGCGGACGATCCCTCTAATAACTCATTTTCAATTCTAACTCCTTGATTCTGATGAAAGTTTTAGTAGTTTTCCTGTTATTTGAAAGATATAGAGAGATATTGGACGAACTTGAACTTTCAGCTGGTACGACACATAGTTATACCGACCTAGAGAAAAGATTTGGGTAGTTCCCTCACTTGGTGAGTTCTCAAATGTTGTTCTATAGAGTTTGCTCGACCATTGTCCTATTGTATCGTTAATTCGTGAGCCTCACTACACCAAAACAGTGGATTCCCAACAAGTATATGTGTAACAAATCATTTCTGTAACACTTTTATGTGTCACCAACAGCGTGTGAGGAATTTCCTGTAACACTTATAAGTGTTACGAACAGAGTAACTGCTAACACTTATAAGTGTTACAAACAAAGTAACTGCTAACACTTATAAGTGTTACAAACATATTCATTGCTAACACTTATAAATGTTGGAACCATAAGATATGGTAACATTTATAAGAGTTACAAACATATTCATCGCTAACACTTATAAATGTTGAAACTATAAGATATGGTAACACTTATAAATGTCAGTATCATAATCCTACTAACTCTTATAAATGTTGGTATATATAAATTGCTAACACTTATATGCATCACAGTACGAAATTAAGTTCTTCTCTATTTTTTACATGATTAATATTAAAACTCTCAAAACAAATGAATATAACATATCTTTGTGATTTTCAATACACATATATAATTCAACATATCAATTCAATATAAGATTTAGTACACTTCCATATCTCAAATTCAACAATGTCACATTTTCATAGTACTCAAATTTGAGCTACATGCTTCCGATTTCAAAATACCATAATATCATGTCCAAACTATAAAATATAAATGCACTCATCACATTCCAAAAACTTTAGAGATAAAATCATTGTCAAGGTCACACGTGTTTGCTTTCTTTATGTTTTATCCATCCTCTACGAGTGCCTGCAAAATATAAATGCACTCATTTTTATAAGAAGAAAAAAATGACAAGTTGCAATGGAACATTTTTCACTAAGGTGATACATGCATCAACAATCAAAAACCAATCCTTACAACGGCATATCCACCAATTAAGTAAATAGCTTAAAGATCACACATAAATAGATATGCTTTTGCTGAGTACAAACATAAATAGGAAAACATACATCACACATAAATAGATATGCTTTTGCTAAGTACAAACATAAATAGGAAAACATACAACTTATGAATTTGAAATAACTTGATATCTTTCTATCATAAAAAGATAACAAAGGCAGCTTATGAATCAGTGATGGAATGGCATGATTGAAATTCGATAAAAATGTATTAAAAATGTGAATACTAATTCAGGATGCACAATTAAAAATGTATTAAAAATGTGAATACTACTTCAAGAAATTCGATAAACTCTTAGAATGATATGTTGTATAAGCAAAGAATAAAACAGAGAAATGGTTTCACTAACAACAAAAAATAATGAATAATGCACAATTATACTCAAAAGTGGAACAACATCTAAGATAAACAAGATAAAGAAGAGCAACACAACAGGATGACATACCATAGTGCAAGCATAAAACATAGCAATTTCAGACAAAGGAATTCGACATCAATCCATAAGGACAAAAGTTCCACAAATGTAAAGGCCACAACTTCAGGATGCAAAACGAAAGGGTCCAAAGTAGTAAAGAAAAACAAAAAATTTATAGGTCTAAACAACTCAACGATGGCAGTTTTCTATCCGATTTCAGTGTCAGATTTGGGGTTAAACTTGAATAAAGTGAAATCATAAGAGGGCTCTTACCTTTTGGAAAGCAGCGAGAGAATGCAAAGGCTTGGCCTTCGATTTAAAAGCAGCAACTTGGTGTCTTTGACGATGGCTAATTGGACTTCAGGTGATTTGCATTATAATCACTCATCATTCCCAATTATAACATATTCGCTTCTTAAATATGTAGATATATGTATATTGCTAGATGTCATTATTTTTGTTTGCATATAATCAAACAATATGTATATATATACATCCTTATTATTTTGTGAATCCATATGATTTTATTCAAACAGGGGGTATACATTTAGGTTATGCACACACACAAATAATCCATCTATAGCCATATATATTTTCACTTATAATACTTACTGATTTAAATTAACATTATTAATTAGCATGTGGGTTTGTGTGTGCTTAGGGTCATCACATCTACCCCTCTTAAGAATTGTGTCCCACAATTTCCTCGTACTTACTTCAAGTATCTTCCTCAATCAATTATCCTCAATAATCTGATTCAATAGTCCCAAGCCTGTCACTTGGCTCATTCATATACACTTTACCCTTCCTTCTTTTCTAAACAATAAATTCAACTTATGTACTTGTGTAAATATTAATTAGTTCTCACATATCCTGCTTTTCATCCAACAGGTTTATAACAATCTTTTTAATAACATACATGTTTATTTCTATGAATGTTTGCTTAAAGTCAGGTTCTTTAAAACATTATTTTCTTTTAGCATGCACAACTTCTCAGGCTCAGATATGTACATCATACATATGATGTCCTTTTGAAGCATCTGATTGCCAAAAAGAATTTTCTAGCATAATCTAGCATTATATGATTTCAGATAGTAGTAGCATTTGATTATTTAAATTCAAACCGGAATACTATGATGTCCTTTTATTCCACTTATGTTTTTATAGTATGCAACATGCCTATATCTTTCTTATAATTAAATATTGGCATCTTCTTAATAGCAAAACCAGCTCTTAAACGTCCTCTCTTACATAATAGGTATACTTCCAAAACCAGGTTTTTTTTCCAAATATTTCCTTTTTGAGAAATCAAATTAAAACTGGCAGTTGTGTCAGGGTATCACAGTATAGCTTGTACCCCTTATATAATTCCCTGAGTAATCTACCTTATATGCATTATGTTTTTACATTCAAACTCATTCCTGTACAGGCTCTTTTTATTCCATTTGCCTATAAATCCAGAAATCTTCAGTCGTTTTAACCCCTCTAACTCAAACCATTTCAATAATTAATTTTAATCCATACCTTAATGTGGATAGTTTATCAATTTTCCAGTTTAATCCCTGTTCTGACCACAAAATTTTCATTAATCCTGATTTAATCCCATCATTTTTCAGTAACATGGTACTCAGCATTTAAATTCTCTGATTTTTACTATGAATATTTCCTCCCTTATAGGTTATTTATCAATAATTTTGAGTATCTTTTAACATTAACCTACTTCCAGTCATATTAAATCTCACTAAATACATATTAAAACATAAATTGGCCATCCACTCAGGTCATTTCACATACCCAATGTAAATTTTCAATCTATCATTTCATTATAAAATACTGATTTATTTTAGCAAAACATTTAACAGATTTTAATCATTGCACTTTTTATGCTTATAAAACAGCAACTATCCAAAGAATTTTTTAACATAATTTTAACATTAATCTTTAACAAACAGTTTGCATGAAACATCAATGATTTATATAGCACCTCAACAACTTAATATATTGTTAAACCTGAACATTTTTAATTCAATTTTCAAACTAAAATGATTTGTTTTCATGAAGAGCTGAAACTTCTTCTAATTACATGACAACAAGCATCCAATGTCTAAACAAATCATGCTACATTCAGATAAACAGCCACATGTGTTTTTCATTATCTCTTGGTTTCCATTAAAGTACTCACATAAATTTTCATTCCAGGTGCCTTACTGTTTGAGCATAATCATATATATTATTTATAAGTTATTTCTCTTACTTCCCGTAGCTTATAACCAGAATACATATTTTAATTATCAACCACTTCCAGAGAAGTTTTTGCATTCTAATTACTACTTTAATTTTAAGTAACAGTTCATATATGCTTCCAACTGAACATACATTCTGATTACTACTTTCATTATAATAAATAGCATGTTATTCATCCTGAATTATTCAGCCATTTAATGGCAGACCTTGGTGATAAACGCACCTTTCCGAAATGTATAATTACCTTAAAGTAATTCTTAATTCCTAAAGAAATACCATGCCAACTAAAGCCTATTCATACTTTTATATTACTAAAATTTTCAACCTAACTGGTTTATCTTGACAAATCAAAGATTGCTAAACATTAACATTAGCGCAACCTGTACTTCGGACCTTCTTAACAGCTAGATTAACAAGTGCAGATTTTTCTGTTTTTTTTAATATATCAAGCTTTCTCTATAAAGCCATAGAATGATTAAGGCATACATAACCTTTATCAGCCTACCATCTATAACTGTCAATCTATGCACAAAACAGGTATATTTATATGCATTCTTGGTTACATTAAAACCCGTACCTTCTAATTTATTTCTATACAAAACTGGCATAATTTAAACAATGGTTCTAGCAAATATACTTAATTGTTCGGTTATAGCTAAGTTTGGGCAATTAAACACCATTCAAACCAACTTAAATGTTTTGCTCATCTCTTTTAAATTCCCTTAAATTTAGAAATAAGGAATTCAACGTAAATATGGTATTTCTTTGGCCCTACTCGGTGAATAAAAGGAAATACTTATTACACAGCTTTAATGCATATATGGCCTACCTTGATCTATTCCATGGTTCATTTTTGTATGGATCAAATCTACACACGCATATTTAATTTTTAGAGCAGTGAACAATCTCATTAGCTCAAATTTGGACATAAAGTCAAATTAGACCAATTCTTGTTTCATACCCCTAAAACCTCTATGTTTCCAAATGATGCCAAGTTATTTATTAAACTATTTATCATTTATCATATACAGCAGGTGTTCAATACTGATCATACCCCAAATTATTCTTGCTTTTATACCAAACCCAAACTAAATGCTTTTAACACCACATAAATGTTCAAGGGATATATCTCAGCAGCTTAAGGTACCCAATACTCAAATCAATGAATAATACTTGCTCAACACAGCAATATAAACACTCATAAAAGATTCTTGCTGCCTTACTTCTTTTTATGCTTATCATTACATGATTCTAACTATTTTTACAACATGCTGCATAAGAAAACCACAAGCATATATCTCTTATATGCCTTGTTTCCCTTCTTGTCATGGAACACATAAGTAATAACACTTCTGCATGTTTTTATACTCCTAGGTTAAATAAGAAAACAAATGCATATATTGACTATATTACATGCTCTCTCTATTCATTACATATGTAGATGGCTATTCACATAAATGTATCCCCATATATATATATATATATATATTATTACCCACTCAAATATTAGCATTGATATTTTTACATATTTAGGTTCAAATCTGATAATTTTCTAGAAAACAACCATACCCATTTATCAATTAAATGGCATAACTTTCTTCTTTAAAAAGATAATACATATGAGCACGTATATATTTACCAACAATGTCAAAGGAACTAAGATGTCATGCATACAATTCCCTTACTGCTATTTCCTGCATATAAATTGATAAATATACAAATCTACCCATGTTAAACCTTCCTACATAGAAAACAACACATGCTTATATCAATTATAAACCATGCTCCTTCTCTAGTACATACTGATGCACATAATTCTATATATACCACTATTTAACTCATATAAAATTGAACATCTATCCATGCAAATGGCTTTTACTCAACAGGCTTTTAAAATTAGTTTCAATGCAATCTTAACATTGCCCCTTATATCACATTTTACTATCATTTTTATCATCTGAATTCTACACCAGTGAACACATGTTCTCAAGAATATATTATTCTTTATAGTGTCAACTATCCTCAATCACAACAATACATCCAAACATGAAAACACATAGCACATCTATGTACACATAATAACAAGCATTCACTTCACTATTACTCATTAGATCCATCTGTATAATAAGTGTGTACAGCCTATCATTACTGGAATGTATAACAAGTTTACTAATCCTTCCTACAAAGCCTCTTCTATTTAGTTTATATCTATGCACACAGCAAATAGGAAAACAATCAGCAACCATACACCCACTCACAAAGATCATACATGTTAACTCGTGAATCACCCAATCGGTATATAAATGCATTTCGTCATACTAAGCATGAAATCGAAGACAGATACAACTAATAGACTGCCTACAAAATAAGGTCATAGTACCTAAAAAGTGAGATTACACTCACCACGCTTTTGATCCTCGATCTCGTCCCCTTAGATTTAATTTAGACTCTCGAGCTCTCAGATTATGTTGCTGTCGCTCCTCTCGACTCCATATCCCTCTCTGATTCCAGCTTTATCTTTGAATCGAGACACCGTAGTTTGATTTTCCCCCATTTTAATTTTCTAGGGTTTTAATTAGTCGTGGATTGAGAAACGAGTTGAGAAGCGAAGTCCATTTCTCTTTTTAACTGCTAAAGACGCGGCCTTCAGAGGAATAAGCGTTGGGGGAAAAAGAATTGAGGCAACAATTAGGTTATGGCTGAGAACTTACGCTTTTGCCCTTAGAAAATAAGGGTTGACCAAACATAACAACACATAAAAGTGTTGGCACATTTTTGGTGACACATTTTTCCTACCGCAACACATATTAGTGTCACTAGTCTATAACACATATAAGTGTTGGCAGTTGAAAAAAATAAGAGTTGCCAATTGGCCATTATGGTGTAGTGCCTCACACACCGATGTGAACCAGAAACGGGAGAGGACCTCAGGGAGGGCATGCGTTTCCTTCTAACCAGGAGTGGTGTCAGCGTTTTAATAGCCCTGACATGTTACTTATGTGGATGATGGATTGCGAGGCACCTCGGTTATATCGGTCGTTCCAGGGCCGATGGTTTGGTCGGGATATGACCAGTTTACGCCCCATAGGGCAGAGAAACGCATTGTTCAGGCATTTTAATCCACTCTATGTGGATCGGCCCTGACGATCCAAGATGCAGTTGCGACTGTTCTTGAGACACGGGCTAGAGCGCCTCGAAGCGGTAAGGATGATCTCTTGCCTTGGTTCACAGATGGAAATCCAACTTCCAATACGACATTTTGCGGTTTTGATTGTAGAGCCTAGTATGGAGACATAGTGGTATGAGGCACTTATGTCGTCTATGATTGATACTTATGATTGAAATTGTTTTGACACTATACAGTTATAGTAATAATAAAAGATGAAATTTCACGTACCAAACATTTTTGGCTATTATAAGGTAAAAACTCTATCCTCCGGCTTGCGTTGCATTGTGTGATGGGACCTGAGTCTTATAATAGCTTCATTTTTCTTTATTTAGTATTGCGTTGTTTGTTTTATGCACTGGTATTCTTGGGAGGAAACCCATTCCGTGCTATACGGTGTGGTCCCTTGATTTACCTAACTTTAAAATAAAGATTAATAATTAATTTAGTTCTCACACCAGTCACATGACTGACCTGGAGCTTATTGTTTTAACCTAAACTCTGGGTGCCCCTATTTTCCACAAGGGCAGCTAGTAGTTTTGGTTTTGTAGATTTATATTCATAGGATCTTGGTTTACAGCTGGAATGATATTCAGAAAGCTCTGTATCCATATATTCTTTTCAGTTGTGTTTTGTATTATTTTTCGGCTGCATTGTAACTTGTAAATCTCTGATATTTAGTAAATGTGTAATATTTATTCATACTCTGTAATATTTTGTATTCTGATGGAATTGTTGTAATAAGCAATGAAATGTTCTTCTGTTTGTGTTCCGATTAGTCTTGTTCTCAAAGCAATCCATTCTTTCCTTCGCGGGGTAGTTCGGGATGCTACACCTATGGTGCTATCTATACTCGATGTCTGGATCTTCGGGCCATCACTTTGAAAAATACACCTTGATAATCGTTATGTTGTGCTAATCTAGATAGTCGGAAGTGGTCGGGTACAATTGCTAGGAAACATTTTCCTTTCAAAGTAAGTCTTGTAGCGAACATGACGTACTTTGAATCGAGATAAGTCCTGGCTGTTGGAATAAACTCCATAAAGATTTCGTGAATGGCCATTATTCTTTCAGTAAGTTGTATATGCCAAGAGACATGTCGTTTCTGAATGGATAGGACACTTAATCGATTCCTGGTAGTATAAATACTTGATTGTATCTTGTCGGCAATTTACTTTGCTCGATTCTATTGAGCTGCTGATTGAGTGGTCTGGCTTCAGCAATCGGGCCTGAATTCTTCTCTTGAGCTCACAAGTAAATATTCAACCTCTGTCGTGCCAAGAAGTTAAATATTAATTGTCGGATCATAAGTACACCTGAGTGTAAATAGGTCGTCATCGGATGAAGCCGTGCAACAGACTCACATGCATGTACATGATGTTACATGATGCACTTAAGGTTTCACTTGTATGAAATATTTGAAAACACATATGTATATGGATATACGTACACAGTGTATATGTGCATGAGAACATACATATATCTTTTTTTAGAGGAATCAGTACTAATCCCTTGGGAAGGGATTAGTGTCGATCCGATACTGTGAGCTTTCCCTTAAAACAGAGGTCAGCGAGCATATATGCTCTGGCTTTCACCATACCACTTTTGCTCTATTTCACGTGAACTGATCCCTTGGGAAGGGATTAATGTCGATTCGATACTTTGAGTTTTTCCTAAAAACCAGAGGTCAGTGAGTATATATACTCTAGCCTTCATCCTACCTCTTCCACTCTATTTCACGTGAACCAATCCATTGCCTTCCTCTCTCCCACTGCCCTCAAAGTCGTGATTAACACAAACCTCCTATAACCTTCCTCTGCTACTTCGCCTAGATAACTCGTCACCTATATCCAAGCATACCTCCTCCATCGAATCCTAGACTGTCACTCCATTCTTTTATATAATAGGTGGGTGTTTACATTTAAATCGAGGAGCTGAAGGAGGTTGGAAGGTGTCGATGTGGTGTTAGATGCGTCCGAGCTGAGGTCGCCATGATTTGAAGTGGCGGGAGATGGAAGGGAAGAGAGTTAACTGCAAAAAGGATGGCTTAAAAAAGAGGAATGCAAGGAGAAATGAGATCAGATTGGCTGGTAGGAGTAGGAAGGAAGAGAAGAGAAGGAGGATTCGGGTCAGGTCGGGTCAATCAGTTAGTTTATGGAGGAAATAAAAAAGGAAGAGGAGGCAGATTGGAAGTTGGAGAGAAGGAAGGATCATATCAGTCATGGAACTGAAGGAAGGGTTGAATCGACATAAGTCGCGTAAGGTGGAAAATTTCTAAGGCAGGGATCAGGCAAGATCCCTGCACTTGGGCATTCCTTCTCTCCATTTTTCCACAACCGTGAAACGTTTAACATGCATACGACGTTCCATGGGACAATAGAAGAGGACAACCGAAATAACTTTAAGATAATGAAGGACTGCAATATCTCTGGCTTTTCTGAAATCGTCTCCCAACAGTCGCGTCGTTACTAGAGCATGGGTCCAGCTTAGCAATTTAAAGCATGACTAGTTCTATGTACGCTTCCTTCTTGGTATCGCAAGGTGTTGGATTGAAGGATGTAAGTGTCTCTCTCACTTATTGTTGTTTATTCACTCTAATCAAGTTGTACGCTTCAAATTAACGTGATGTTCAAATTGTGCAAGCAATCCTTTGAGGCCTATAGGTCAAGAGTATGTGAATGTTGTGGCTGTTCTAAAGGCCTTTGGCATAATATATCGGTATGTCAAGCTTTTAACCTCTAATGACCTCCTTCATACCAGTAGTCCGTAAGATTATCATTATATGATTGGTCGTGATAGTAGCAAAGAGCAGGCTCTAGCTGTGGTTGGAGTTGAAGAGCCAAGGGAAGGTGATAACGATTTCCCCTATCGTGGCCCAGTCATAGAAGGAGAACTAAAAGGGGTTCAGGGCGGCGTCAAAGGCGAAGAGGCGACTAATAGTGGTGAAGTATGACAAGAGGAGGACGTGATTCCTACATCTTATCCATCTGCGGTAGTTAAACTTAAGAAGGGGGAAACTTGTAAGCCTGTGTCTTATACCTCCACCGCTGAAAGGAAAAAATTGCATCATGCGGAGGAGTCGTTCAAAAGTGTAACAACCCGAGATTTTAGGCATCCGGGGTTAACATATTATGTCATGTCTTGTAATTCTACCTTGAAAAGAATAAAATATGAGTTTAAGAGCCTAACTCATACAATAATTTAAAGCTAAAAAAATAAAGAATATGAGATTAATAAGAAATTATGTGAGTCGGAATAAATTGAATCCATATAGTGTGATAAGAAAATTTATTCTAATTTGTGTTTTCTAACAAAATTTAAGTTGAAAACAATAAAGCTGTTGCAATCTTGTAATATATGTGTTAAATGAATTAATTTTCCAAATATATGACTTTATGAAAGTTTTGCTAAATAATATTTTGGTGAATGTAGAAAATATAAAATATTGATTAAAAAATCAATATTTAATTGTAAAATATATTTTAAATATGGAATGTCAAGTTGTTTTGACAAGATAATTAATAATTTGTAAAGTTGTGTATGAAAATGCAAGTTGTATTTCTGTTACGACCCACATTTTACGTATCAGATGATCATAAAATATTTTTATTTAATTTCCAAAGGGTCGGATCATTCTCATTTTTTTTTTTGTTATGGGGATGTGCTACATGTCCATAATTTTTACCAATTTTATTTGCGATAATTTTGCCCCTGTCAGTTTTGCATAGGGGATAACTTTTGACTGAGATTGGATCAGGTACTGATATCGATTTCATCGGAAAGGAAATGGTGTTTCCAATTCCATAGAGTGATCACATTAAAGATTTGGTCTAGCATTTTGGGAGCAATCGTTGTTTTTGTGTTACATAATTTCTGGATAGTTTAACTAGTCATTAGTGAGCTGATTTGGTGAGATCCATTAGTGGGTTGGTTAGATGGCTATAAATAGGGGGTAGTGGCAAGGAGAATAGTTTACTTTCTTCATTTCTTATTTGGTTGCGGTTTGAGATTCTCCCTACTTCAATCAAATACATCTCTCCTCCATTAAAATCTTGGATCTACATTAGAAGACTGAAGATATACATCAAGGAAGGCTAGATCAACATTAAGAGAGAATAGATCGCATCAAATTGGGTGATTTGAAGATCGTTCTTCGCTATCTGGGTTCGTATATCATCGTTTTAAAGCTAATTTGAAGATTTGGTGAGTGATAAGCATCTCTCACACGGATTTAATCGAGTATATGGGTTGTTTGATCTTATTTTCATCATTTCAAGTTGTTTTCACCAAGACCTAATCCATGTAAGTAAATTTTTATTCGCATCACCATAGGATCTAATATGGCGACTTAAATCTATGAATTTCTATGTTAATTCATGTGTTATTACAAGTTAGATCCATTTCTTTAATTCGTTTATTGTTTATCATGAATTTGGTGAATTTGTTATGTTTGAATGATGAATAGTCATTATGTTAATACTTATAGATGGTTTGGTTTTAGTGATTAGTGAAATTGAATATTTTGCACGAGTTTTGGATTGAATTGGAGTTGGATCAGACAAGTATTGAGCATGGATCAGATCGGGAGGTTTGAGCATGGATCAGTTGGCTTGTACTACAAGAAATGGAGTGGATCGGACGTAAAAATGGTGATGGACCGGTCATTTTTCCATGGATCGGGCAATATTGGAATGGATCAGATTTTTTGGGTACGACAGCGTTTTACAAACTCTGTGGAAATGTATGGATCGGATATTCTGGATACGACAGCGTTTTACAAACGATGTGGAAAGGTATGGTTCGTGCAAGTTCTGGAGCATGGATCAAGGTAGGATCCGGCATAATGATCGAGCGGAAACGACTGTGTTTTATAAACGCTGCGAATGGGAAACTATAGCATTTTTGAAACACTGTAGGAGGAAAAATAAACGTTGTGGTATGTTTTTCATAGCAAAAAGGCTAAATTGCTATGAATTGAATATCGACCAAACGATGTACATGTTTGGTTCAACGATGGTTGTGGGTTCGACATGAGTTCAAGGAGGAATGTTCGAAGTGTTTTGAAGTATTCAGTTATCATCGTAAAACAACGAACGTGAAGACGAATCAAAGATGTGAGCTTGTGGATAATGGTTGTGAGAGAAGTCGCTTGAGCTTATGATTAGTCATCAGGATGGATGGCTAGAGATACAGAAGGTCAAGAAATTATCATTGTCGTAGGTTCCAGCGGACTCAAAGCAGGGGTATAATAGGGATGCCTAAAAGACTATGGGATAGTCGAGTACCCTGGGTTTTGTAGAAAAGCCTAGTTGTCTCTGGGAGGCAAATGTACGTGGGATGTGCAATAGTCTGACTATAACCGGGTTTACCATTAGCCCTTGATAGATGACAAGTTAGGTCGGCCATACTATTAACGATGGTTTCAAAGAAGGATAGGCGGTGATTGCCAGAGTCATGGGTGTTGATTGCTTTGCTTGTATCGTCTTGCGAAGATTGTTCGACATTGAAAATGACATCTCTTGGGTGCTTGTATGACGTTGGTTTAGGCCATCAGGGATTGTTCTTGGGGGATGTTGATCATGATTAGGACGGTTTACGCTGGATAACTGATTCCTATGTTTGCTCTGCTTTCTTTTGTGGTTATTGTAAAGGCTATCACTATCAGATGTGGGGAAGACTCATTTGAGTTTCTTCTTTGTTGATATTGGTAGACTTGTTGGTTGATCTACCTATCTCTCATATACTTTATCGATAATGTCAGATAGTTGTTTTATCGCTCATTAAGACTGTTGTTTTAGTCAAGGTTTTATGTTTCCTCTTATTACCTTGGAATATTCATCCATTGTGTTGTGGATGGGCAAACTAGGTGGCATGTGATAAGTGATAGATCTTGATGAGACGATGTTGCAGAGCGATGATGGGCATGAGGTTTACGTATGGCTTTCTATTATATACATATCTAGTTGTTACGCTGTTATGACTTCTCCGAGTGACCTTGTAGCGAGGCATTTTGTACATACTCTTATGTTGTATTCCAGCGTTATATGGATAATTCATGATGATATTAAAAGTTTAAAATTTTGCTCAATTGTGCTTCACTATTATTGCTTGTTGTATGTGTTCTATTATATTTTATCCTTGCACTGTGAGTTATACGACAGGTTTCGCTTGTGTTATCTTACCTAGATGATCGTTCATAGCCGTCTGGAATGTCTTTCAGCACATTATTCCTCTTGTCAAGTGCAAGAGTTATGGGCGGTCATCACATTTGGTATCAGAGCATTGGTTAATCGATTTTTGCCAAGTTCAAGGACGTAATGACGTATGAGAGACATATTTGTAGAATTCTGATGGATGTATACTATACATTAGCATAATAACGCTTGAACTCCATTGCAGTTTTTCTCGGGTGTGGACTAATCATTCTATTTTTCAATTTAGAATGAGTCATCGACTGTCGAGAGACACTGCTAGGGAGGAGACTGTTCCTGGAAGGGGCGATGGGATTATACCAGATTACCCATCTATGTTCGAGGCTATGAACAATCATGAGAAGGGTACCCGCTCCAGGAGCTGCTGCGGTAGATGCTGGAGTTCAAGTGCACGTACCGAGGGTTGTGGACTTCACAAAGTTATGTAAGAACTTTTATGCTCTTGGTGGAAAATCATTCAAAGGGACAGAGCCTACTGTAGAGATTCTAGGGTGGCTAGATACTTGCATTCGTATTTTAGGAGACTTGTGTACTGAGGATGCAACTAAGAGGAAGCTTGCATCAAGACAACTACAAGGCAGAGCTATGGATTGGTGGAACTCTTTCTCCCTAGAGACTCCAAAAGATAAGATCACTTGGGATCAGTTCCGAGTCAAGTTCGAGACGAAGTTCATTTCCACCGCCTAGAAATTAGTTATATTCAAGCAGCTTGTGGATCTGAAACAGAATGATCGACCAGTGTTGGATTATGTTTCTGACTTTGAAGCTTTGTCCAAGTATGCTCATTTGTATATTGACTCTCCTTATTAGAAGAACGAGAAGTTCATGATGGTCTTGGATAAGTATATTAGGAATCAGTTTGTTGATCATCTGGATGATATATACGAGAAGATCGTGGAAAAACTTTGATGTACGAGAGTTTGTTTACCAAGAAATGTTGTATATAACGGTGTTGTATACACAATTATATGATTTTTGTTTGATGATAACAATCAAATATATTTCTATTATAAATGTGTTTGGTACTGTACTGTTATATATATACATCACAGCACTGAATATAATATTTGTATTTAAATAAAATACGACTGTACAGAAATTCAAATATTAACACAGTATTTTATTTAAATAGAATATTTTATTTCAATATTCAAACAGTACAAATTTTATACTCCACTATTTGTACATCTCAGCATTGCAATACGTTTCACACTCACAGTTTCTCATTCAACACTCATACACATTTTACACTCAGTTGTACATTTTCATCTATACATACACTGTTACAAACACTCTTTAACTGACACTGTTCTTGACTTCATTCTTCAGTCTTCTGTCAGTGCAGTCCAGTCATCCCCGCTTACCTGTCACACATGAAACAGAAACACACAGTATACTGCAATAGAAATAATACAGAATATATGCAAATATAAATTTTATTTTTAAAATTTTATTTGCCTCAGTTTTCTGGTGTGTTTCTCATCATTTTTCATGACTTGATCTGAATTATAAAACCATCAATCTGTGTCTAGACAGCTTGTGATATTCACAGTGATACACTGTAAATACCACAAGGCAGACAACATATATCTCAATGCAGGGACAGGGACAACTCGTTTGATGGCTGCATGTACACACGTGTACACGTGTGCACTGCCACGCCAATCAGTGTATACAGCCGTGGAGCAGTCACATGGACCAAGCTCGACACAGTGCACAACTCAACACATTTCAAGACAGTGATGCTATCAACAAATTCAAGTCAACCAAAGTCGAGACAGCTCAACACAATTGGTCAAGCCATGCTAAGCAAAACAAGCCAAAGTGAAATTACACAGCAAAGAAGTGGTACATGATAAAGCAACAAGACAGCCTAGTTTCAAAGGCATGAACATAACATGGTAGAGCAGCAGCAAAAACAGCTAAGGGGACAAGGCATACATGTATGCACAGTAGTGATGACATGAATACAACATGAAGCAGAAGTGATGTCATTCTACATGCAGGCAGATGGATATTGTGTGAAGCATGTTCAAAATGTTCATGGTAAATCATTTTTGAATGCAAATTCAAGTTCGGCATGGTGCTACAAGTTTCAACCAGAACATGATACAAATGGATACAGCCTCAAGTGACATGTCAGAATTGGTGTAGGTCAACAAGTCCAGATCAATGTTATACATGGTATGGCCAAGCAACAAAAGAAATGATCAGGTTCAAGTTCATATGGCCAAGAAAAAGTTTCAGAAATTCATGTTTTCAAGCCAACATAAAAATGGTGCACTCATGGTCAAGAAGGTTCAAAGCCAAAGTCGAATATAAGCTGCATGGTTATGCAATTCAAAACAGGCCAATACATGCATATTTGAACAGCCCAAGTATGTACAAGTGTTCAAGTTTCAGGTGTACAAGTGCAGTTTCAAATGAAGGCAAACCGATCACAATGAACATGCCAAAAGTGCATGCAGCAAATACAAGTTCAGTTGCAAACAGGCACGACAAGTATGGAGCCTAAGGACATGCATGCATACAATACAGCACAGCATGTTTGAGTGCAAATTACATGGTGAAAACAGCAGCAAGATGTAACATGAATGGTGATATGCAGTGCAAGCTCAAACATGATGTGCATGTAAGAAATGAAAAGTGCAAAGTCACAAGTGCACAAGTGTGAAAATAGCAAGAAACAAATCATAATTCAAAACATGGTTCAACTACGAAGTCAAGATGCAATATCTCAGGAACTAACTTGGCAAGAATTTAAGGATCAAGAAATCATTTTTTATTTTGTTTTCAGATTTAATCAAGGAGCCAAGAAATTGCATTTAATATATCTTATAAATGGCAAGAAGAATCACACATTTCTTTTGGCAAAAATCCAATTTGGTTTAAATTCATTTCCAGAAAATTCAGGGGTGATAAATCCAGGAACAAATATGGCAAGCTAAAATATATTTCCAGAATTAATCAAGGACAGATTGGCAAATATTTTGGAATTCAAAGACCGAGCAAATCAGTGGAAAATATTCACAGCAACTTGTTTAAGTTGATTCGTTCACAATCAAGACCAAGAAACAAAAGGCAACATTTTTCACGCATCGCAAATCAAGGGACAAATTCAATTTAAAGATTTATAAATAGTCCAGGTAATCATACATATCACGCATCAGTTTAATGCCAAGGTAATCAAGTGTTCAAGGCCGCAAATTTTTCATTCAATCAAAGAAACAAAAGAGGAAACCGCAAGTTATCAGCCAAGTCATCAATCGTGAAATCAGAGTGTGATTTAGGATTTTATAATCCTATATTTACACCAATTGCATCATCGGCAAAGGTGTATCGAAAACCAAGCAACAAAACCCTAAAGCATATCAAAGAAAATCATTTTCTCAAACTTACAGTTTTTCGATCACCAGAACCTCAAATTGTTAGCCATCGAAGAATCGAGCATCGAAGAATCAATCTCCTCAAGAAATTTAAGCAGCGATTTGGAGCAACAGAGAAAATCTTATTCAGAAGCACTCACGGTTTTTTCAGAGATTCGATCGCCAGAGACTGAGAGGGACAACCAAATCAATCGACGAAGAAGAACACATCAGAGAACATGAATTCATCAATCTGAAGCCATCGAGATTCGATTTGGGGATTCAATATTGAAAACCCTAGGGCAACCGCCATTTTTTCCAGAGAATAAAGAGGATCAGATGCAAATGAAATAAGAATGGGCCGGCCATTTTTTTTAAAGGCTAAGTTTATTAAGCCTAGGGTTTTTATATTTGTTTCCTTTATTTTGTATTGTTTTTAGTTTTAATTTCTTTGTAAATCGAACAGTTTATAGATTCTGTAAAATCTAGGGGGGACCAGTTAGGGGTTTAACTGGCAGTTGACTAGTCTGTGTAAAACTAGGGGAAATTCTGATTCAGGGGTTTGAATCAGTCTAGGGTTTTGAGCGTAGAGTTAGAATAGGAGCGAGAGTCGCGAGTGTACAAGGTCTTGTATGCGGGATCTGTTCTATCATCTAGTAGAAACCTTAGGAATGCAGCAGTAGGCAGGGTTTTGCCGAAGCTGGGTATATCTGTGTGTGATTTATTTTCTGCACTTTTATTTCTGCTGCATTCTGTGATCTGTTTTTTTTAATATCCTGTCAATTTTTCAATTCAGTTTAAAAACTGTGATAAACCCTATTCACCCCCCCCCCTCTAGGGTTAATCTAGATCCAACAAGTGGTATCAGAGCCAGGTTATTTCATTAACCCTAGAAACATGGATCCTAGTTGTCAGTCTTATGAGAGTCAGTCCAGTAATATTCCAATTATTTTTAAGGGAACAGATTTTTCAATTTGGAAATCAAATTTCAAATCATATTTTAAATCTGTTAATCTTGATTATTGGAATATTATTGAAAATATGGAAGATATGTCAAATAAGACGAATAAGGTTTTAAATGCTCAAGCTATGCATATTTTATATTCTTATCTTGATAATAATCAGCTTGACTTTATCTCTCATTGTTTAACTGCGCAGGACATCTGGAAAACTCTCAACGCGCGGTATGGAAATTCTGACAACTCCTCAAAACCCTCAACTGCCAACTCAAATTCAGATCTGTGCTTAACTGGAACTATTCATGTGGATTCAGACGATGGGGACTTATCATATGACGATCTGGTATCTCTTTGTAATAATTTAACAAGAACTGTTGATCGTCTCAAACGGAAAAACAAGTCTTTGAAATCTGAAAATTCTGAGTTGACCCACAATAACAATTTGTTGAAATTAAAATTTGAAAACTCTGATTGCAAAAACTGTATGGTTGTGAAAACTGATTTAGCTCAACTTGATGAACATTCTGGAAAGCTCGAAAATAAAATTTTGTTTTTGAAAAATCTCGAAGATGAGTTGACTCATAAAAATAACGCTTTGCAGAAGGAGTTGGATAAGATTAATTTAGAACATGAAATTTTTGAAAAGGAAAATTTGGTGAAACGGATTTGATTGTGAAAGAGCTTGAATCTGAAATTGAAAAATTCAAGAATGTTGAAAAACTTGAATTGGAAAAACAAAAACTTTTTGAAGCTGAGATTTCTGAGTCCCAAGCCAAAATCAAATTGCTTGAAATTGAAAATTTGGTTTTGAAAGTTGATTCTGAAAATTGTAAGATCACTAAAAATTATTGTTCAGATTTAATGAAAGAAAATGATGATCTCAAATTTAAACTTCAACAACTTGAATCAACATTGGTTAAATTTTCAAATGGAGAAAAATCGTTGAATATGTTGTTGAGAAATCAATTTCCGTCTGGAAATAAAAATGGACTTGGATTTGGGAAAATGAATGATTTTGAAAAGCAGAATACAAACGGTTTTAAAAATCCCTCAAATCACTTTAGAAATGTTTGTTTTGAAAGTTCTAACTCTGAAAACTTCAAAGGATTTGTAAATCACAATCGAGATGAGTTTTTGTTTTATAACAAACCATTTAAACATTCTTGGATCTCAAATGGAAATAAAACGGGTTTTGTTAAATTCAAAACGATTTGGGTTCCTAAAGGCACAAAGGTAAATTCGGATGGTTTGTTATATAAACAAGTTTGGGTACCAAAACACATGAACGAAACTGTGAGTGGTTTTATAAATTTTGTTAGACCACTCGATCCTATCAACTATTAGGTACCTGAAGTGGCTGAGGAACAACTATGCTGAAAAGAGAAAAGTGATTCAAACCGCTTCATATTATTGAATCATCCACTGTTCCTTAGCCAAGGCTGATAAGTTTAGAAATTCTGTTTCTCATCATATGTCAGGTACGATTTCTAACTTCATCCTTGTAAATATATTTTTTCTTTGTTCATTTCTCCTTCTTCTACCCCTTTCTATTTTATTTGTCTTTTGTTTGTTTTTTCTTTGATTGGTCACTACCATATCTCTTTGTTTATTTTGTGATTCTTAAACTTCCAATTGCAGTTCTCATGACTTTCTGGAAATTCATTTTATTTGAATAAAACTCTCTTGTTTATAATCATTTCCAGATTCTGAATTTAAACTTGTAAATATCTACAATTGTTTTGAAGTTTAGTTTCTGATTATTGAATTCATAACAGTGTTGATGCATTCATATCATATCTTGAACACTGTTAATTAGAATTCTAATTTTTTTTTTGAAGATCTGAATAATTAATGAAATTTCACACGCTTATGCTGTTTTGAGGTTCTTCCAATTCATTTTGGAAACGCTGAAAATATTATACTCATTACAGTACACTCTGTTATTTATCAGTTGTGATGATTTCATTAATTTTCAGATTGACTTAAACATTTTTGGATGGGCTAGAATCTCAGTGATATATCTTGGAATTCATCTTTATTCATGATTATTATGGTTGAAATTAGTTTGTTTGAAATCATCTGAAATTCTTGGTATTTTGAATATCACACACCTCTTAAAATTTGAAATAATCAACCTTGTGTGACTGATTCATTATATCTCAAGCTTAACATTGATTCAAGTGATTTCAAATAAATTATTTTTTAATTTCTGGTATCATGAATACCTCTCAAATTTGATGTAAATGATCTGACATTTCTATTGGGCTTGTAAGAAATAGTTTTTGAGAAATTCTTGAAAAGTTCTTTTTGAAAATGGTCTTTGAAAATCATTGATATTTCATGATTAATTGTTTTAAATATTTATTTGTTTAAAATCATTTGAAATTATTGATTTATTGAATCACACACATATCTTGAATCTGACATTAATAATTTGGTGTAATCGATTCATTAAATCTAGAGTATTTCATATTCATCAAATGATTTAAAATAAATGGTATTTTTAATCTTGGATCATGAACCATCTTATGTGACCATCTTTCTGACAAGTTTTTTTTAAAACTATTTTTGTGCTGCTCTGATACTGTTTTCAAATAACTGCCTGTTTTGATTTGTCTGTTGCTTGCCAAATTTGTAAATCTTGTCTGCGTGGGCTCTGTGTTTTGAAACTCTTTGATATTCTTGTTCGTCTCAAGTGTCAATTTTAAATCCTCGAGATGAGAGAACAATTGGTATCAGAAGTGCTGATTTTTTTCCCCTCTCTTGTCCTGTATAACTTTTCACATTTCCTCTTGTAATTAATTTTCAACTTTAAAATTATTTGTTGATTATTCATTTAGAAATTGAAATCAATATCCAATTGAACTGTATTTATAATTCATCAAAATTATTATCAGATTTTGAAATTGTGATGAATTATGACTGCAACATATTTCATAATAAGAGGAGATTTTATTTGGATTTTCATGATGGTTGAATATTTATTATAATATCCTTGAACTGGCAATTATTTCACGATCATTTTCTTTATCTATCATCATTCTGCCATCCATCATGATTTTATATTAATGTGGAGAGTTAATATTTTTAAATAAATAAAGAATTTTTTTTTAATAAACAGTGGGAATTTGTGATAGAAATGGGACTATATTATTTATTCAGAATTAGTGATATTTGAAAATTTTCAATAATCCCGGTACAGTTGGTCATATTTCATAATATTATTAATTTAGAAATTTATTTCACAATCCATTTCTGTACCTACCACATTTCTATCACTCATATTGGTTGTATATACCGAGGAGTTTTTCTATTTAAAGCTGAAAACGATAAATATTTAGTTAATACATAAGTGTGTCTCTAACCTCATTTAAAAATCCAAGCTCTGGTCATGCATGGTTATGAGACAACTTATAATTTAAGCTGCGACTGACCTCATTTAAAAATCCAAGCTCTGGTTATGCGTGGTCAGGGTGCTCTTAAATCAAAAGAAAAAGAAAAGAAAATAATTTGCAATAAATAAATTTTTATGTGAAATTCTCCTTGGTGTATATTAACCAGCCTATCAATCCACTTTCTAATCTGTGAAATGTGTTGAAATTTTATGACGTATTATGATTTGTTGATTGATAGATATTGGAATTTGAGATTATTCGATTTTGTCATTTAAATTGAATTTATAATTATAAGTCCGAATCCATCACTGTTTTTGAACTCATTTTTATAAAATTCTTTTGAAAATATTTGGAAATCATTTTTTTTTCTCTCCATTTTATATAAAATTCATCGTAAATCCGTCATTCTCTAAAATGTGAAATATGCCACCTGTTCTCAGAATATTATGATTTTTGTTTGACTGATTGAGATTTATGACGATCGTTCTTCCTCTTAAGCTGATTTAATATTTGTTAGTCACTATTCATCTATATTTTAAATTCTATATCCTTTTGATGATAACAAAAGGGGGAGAATGGATTAGATTTTGATTTATAAGTGAATATTTTATAAATATTTTTAATTTTGAAAATTCAATTCATTCTATATTCTTTACACTCATGCACAGTTATAGGGGGAGCTTTCTGTTGTAGGGGGAGCTAATAAATAGGGGGAGTTCAATATTCACTGTCAAACACATTTATTATATTCAAAATCTTCATGTTTGTTTGTCATCATCAAAAGGGGGAGATTGTTGTATATAACGGTGTTGTATACACAATTATATGATTTTTGTTTGATGATAACAATCAAATATATTTCTATTATAAATGTGTTTGGTACTGTACTGTTATATATATACATCACAGCAATGAATATAATATTTGTATTTAAATAAAATACGACTGTACAGAAATTCAAATATTAACACAGTATTTTATTTAAATAGAATATTTTATTTCAATATTCAAACAGTACAAATTTTATACTCCACTATTTGTACATCTCAGCATTGCAGTACGTTTCACACTCACAGTTTCTCATTCAACACTCATACACATTTTACACTCAGTTGTACATTTTCATCTATACATACACTGTTACAAACACTCTTTAACTGACACTGTTCTTGACTTCATTCTTCAGTCTTCTGTCAGTGCAGTCCAGTCATCCCCGCTTACCTGTCACACATGAAACAGAAACACACAGTATACTGCAATAGAAATAATACAGAATATATGCAAATATAAATTTTATTTTTAAAATTTTATTTGCCTCAGTTTTCTGGTGTGTTTCTCATCATTTTTCATGACTTGATCTGAATTATAAAACCATCAATCTGTGTCTAGACAGCTTGTGATATTCACAGTGATACACTGTAAATACCACAAGGCAGACAACATATATCTCAATGCAGGGACAGGGACAACTCGTTTGATGGCTGCATGTACACACGTGTACACGTGTGCACTGCCACGCCAATCAGTGTATACAGCTGTGGAGCAGTCACATGGACCAAGCTCGACACAGTGCACAACTCAACACATTTCAAGACAGTGATGCTATCAACAAATTCAAGTCAACCAAAGTCGAGACAGCTCAACACAATTGGTCAAGCCATGCTAAGCAAAACAAGCCAAAGTGAAATTACACAGCAAAGAAGTGGTACATGATAAAGCAACAAGACAGCCTAGTTTCAAAGGCATGAACATAACATGGTAGAGCAGCAGCAAAAACAGCTAAGGGGACAAGGCATACATGTATGCACAGTAGTGATGACATGAATACAACATGAAGCAGAAGTGATGTCATTCTACATGCAGGCAGATGGATATTGTGTGAAGCATGTTCAAAATGTTCATGGTAAATCATTTTTGAATGCAAATTCAAGTTCGGCATGGTGCTACAAGTTTCAACCAGAACATGATACAAATGGATACAGCCTCAAGTGACATGTCAGAATTGGTGTAGGTCAACAAGTCCAGATCAATGTTATACATGGTATGGCCAAGCAACAAAAGAAATGATCAGGTTCAAGTTCATATGGCCAAGAAAAAGTTTCAGAAATTCATGTTTTCAAGCCAACATAAAAATGGTGCACTCATGGTCAAGAAGGTTCAAAGCCAAAGTCGAATATAAGCTGCATGGTTATGCAATTCAAAACAGGCCAATACATGCATATTTGAACAGCCCAATTATGTACAAGTGTTCAAGTTTCAGGTGTACAAGTGCAGTTTCAAATGAAGGCAAACCGATCACAACGAACATGCCAAAAGTGCATGCAGCAAATACAAGTTCAGTTGCAAACATGCACGGCAAGTATGGAGCCTAAGGACATGCATGCATACAATACAGCACAGCATGTTTGAGTGCAAATTACATGGTGAAAACAGCAGCAAGATGTAACATGAATGGTGATATGCAGTGCAAGCTCAAACATGATGTGCATGTAAGAAATGAAAAGTGCAAAGTCACAAGTGCACAAGTGTGAAAATAGCAAGAAACAAATCATAATTCAAAACATGGTTCAACTACGAAGTCAAGATGCAATATCTCAGGAACTAACTTGGCAAGAATTTAAGGATCAAGAAATCATTTTTTATTTTGTTTTCAGATTTAATCAAGGAGCCAAGAAATTGCATTTAATATATCTTATAAATGGCAAGAAGAATCACACATTTCTTTTGGCAAAAATCCAATTCGGTTTAAATTCATTTCTAGAAAATTCAGGGGTGATAAATCCAGGAACAAATATGGCAAGCTAAAATATATTTCCAGAATTAATCAAGGACAGATTGGCAAATATTTTGGAATTCAAAGACCGAGCAAATCAGTGGAAAATATTCACAGCAACTTGTTTAAGTTGATTCTTTCACAATCAAGACCAAGAAACAAAAGGCAACATTTTTCACGCATCGCAAATCAAGGGACAAATTCAATTTAAAGATTTATAAATAGTCCAGGTAATCATACATATCACGCATCAGTTTAATGCCAAGGTAATCAAGTGTTTAAGGCCGCAAATTTTTCATTCAATCAAAGAAACAAAAGAGGAAACCACAAGTTATCAGCCAAGTCATCAATCGTGAAATCAGAGTGTGATTTAGGATTTTATAATCCTATATTTACACCAATTGCATCATCGGCAAAGGTGTATCGAAAACCAAGCAACAAAACCCTAAAGCATATCAAAGAAAATCATTTTCTCAAACTTACAGTTTTTCGATCACCAGAACCTCAAATTGTTAGCCATCGAAGAATCGAGCATCGAAGAATCAATCTCCTTAAGAAATTTAAGCAGCGATTTGGAGCAACAGAGAAAATCGTATTCAGAAGCACTCACGGTTTTTTCAGAGATTCGATCGCCAGAGACTGAGAGGGACAACCAAATCAATCGACGAAGAAGAACACATCAGAGAACATGAATTCATCAATCTGAAGCCATCGAGATTCGATTTGGGGATTCAATATTGAAAACCCTAGGGCAGCCGCCATTTTTTCCAGAGAATAAAGAGGATCGGATGCAAATGAAATAAGAATGGGCCGGCCATTTTTTTTTAAAGGCTAAGTTTATTAAGCCTAGGGTTTTTATATTTGTTTCCTTTATTTTGTATTGTTTTTTGTTTTAATTTCTTTGTAAACCGAACAGTTTATAGATTCTGTAAAATCTAGGGGGGACCAGTTAGGGGTTTAACTGGCAGTTGACTAGTCTGTGTAAAACTAGGGGAAATTCTGATTCAGGGGTTTGAATCAGTCTAGGGTTTTGAGCGTAGAGTTAGAATAGGAGCGAGAGTCGCGAGTGTACAAGGTCTTGTATGCGGGATCTGTTCTATCATCTAGTAGAAACCTTAGGAATGCAGCAGTAGGCAGGGTTTTGCCGAAGCTGGGTATATCTGTGTGTGATTTATTTTCTGCACTTTTATTTCTGCTGCATTCTGTGATCTGTTTTTTTTAATATCCTGTCAATTTTTCAATTCAGTTTAAAAACTGTGATAAACCCTATTCACCCCCCCCCCCCTCTAGGGTTAATCTAGATCCAACAAGAAAGAGATATCATTGCAACCAAAGAGGACCCAAACCACATCAGGGTAGTAATAATGAAAAGAAGAAGCAACGACAACAGAAAGGAAAAGATAGCCAGAAGAAACCAAAAAACAAGGTGGTTTGCTTTAATTGCCAGCAGAAGGGTCATTTCCCTAGGGATTGCAAGAATCCGAAAGCTGAAAGAAGTGTTTCAAGTGTGGTAAGCCTGAGAATGACAAGAAGGGTTGTCCAGAATCAGATAAAGGGAAGAAGATTGTGAAGGCGTATGCTTTGGAAGTTGTACCATCTTCTTTGAGGGCTCCTATAGCGGAGGAGAAAGGGAAGAGTGTCGTCATTCAAGGTATTCTTTCTGTTAGAGATGTTTCAGTTCGAGTATTGTTTCGTACTGGTGCATCACATTCTTTCATTTGTAATGAGCTTGTGTGACACTTGGGTTTGGAACCCGAGATTTGTGATAGACCATTGATCGTGACTAATCCAGTTAGGGGTTCATCCAATTTGCATATGATTTGTCGTGGTCTAGTGTTGTCGAGTCATGATTGCTCTTTTGTGTGTGATTGCTTTGTTTTGAACTTCGTTGGGTTTGGGATCGTCTTCGGTATGGATTGGCTCAAGAGGTATACGGCAAAAGTGGATTGTGAGAAGCTCGAGGTGACAGTAGGGAATGTGGAAGTTGTGATTCAATATAAGCCCAAAAATGGGGTCTTCGTAAGTTTTTTGTATTTTTTAATGATTCCGCGAGAACACTTGTCATCTATGAAAATCGCTGGTGAGTTTGATTATGTCTTTGAAGAGGTCAAAGTGTTGCCGCCACATCGTGAGATTGAGTTCAGGATTGATTTGGTTGAGGCTGCTTGACCTATCATCATGCCTCTTAGGTGGATGACGCCTAAGGAACAATGAGAGTTAAAGGTGCAAGTACGTGACCTTTTGGGAAAAAGATTCATTTGGAGAAGTGTATTCGAATGGAGTGCACCGGTTGTGTTTACGACCAAGGCCGATGGATCTTTTAGATTGTGTGTTGATTATCATGAACTGAACAAGGTGACCATGAAGAACAAATATCTGTTGCCAAGGATAGATGACCTGTTCAATCAGCTTCACGAGGCCAAAGTGTTTTCTCAAATGGATTTGGCAACGGGATTTCACCGGTTGAGTATGGAAAAGGATAGTGTGTCGAAGACTGCTTTTAGGACACCATCCGGTTTCTTTGAGTTGTTGGTGATGCCATTTATGTTGACTAATGCGCCAGCGTATATCGTGGATCTTATGAATAGGGTATTCAGAGATCAGTTAAAAAAGTCTGTACTTGTGCTTGTGGATGATATCCTGGTTTACTCTAGGAATGAGGAAGAGCATAAGACGCACTTGCGAGTTGTTTTGTAAATCTTGCAAAAGAATCAGCTGAGAGCTAAGTTTTCGAAGTTTCATTTCTAGAAGAGTGAAGTGAGGCTCTTAGGCCATGTTGTTTCTGGAAACAGAATAGCGGATGACCCCGCTAAGGTGGTAGCAATCCAGGACAGGGATATACCTTAGAATGCAACGACCGTTAGGAGTTTTCTTGGATTGGCAAGAGCAAAAAACAGGATGGAAAGCTTGTCGAGATTATCCAGAAATCAGAACCAGAAGATAAGGAATTCGAAGTTGATCGAGATGGTTGGCTTCGAAAGAAAGAATGACTGGTTGTTCCTGATATTGATGTATTGAGAGATGAGGTTCTAAGTGAATGTCATTACTCGAATTTGATGATTCATCCTGGTGGTAACAAGATGTATTAGGACATGAAGCAAGCTTACTACTGGAAAGGGATGAAGAGGGATATTGAAAATTTATTTCCAAGTGCATGAAATGTCAGTTGGTGAAAGCTGAACAGAAGAAGCCAAGTGGATTGCTTCAGCCATTGGAAGTTCCTACGTGGAAGTGGGAGAAGATATCAATGGATTTTGTCGATGGGCTACCTAGAACCAGGGAAGGAAATGAAGGGATTTGGGTCATCGTGAATCATTTGACCAAGAGCGCAAGGTTTGTTCCTGTCAGATCAACTAGGACAGCGTCGAAGTTGGATGAGCTATATATAAAATGTGGTATTTCCTGGGGATATTAAGTTAACAAATTAAAGAATACTTAATTTTAAAAGTAGGAATTAAAGGAAACAGGTTACGCCATTGCGTTCATCTCGGAATTCTGCTTAAGATAGAATCCGAGTTTGCGTAAGTCGGACAACGTATAAAGAAGTTATAAGCCTAAGAAATTTGTATACGCCCAAGGAAGTTTATATATACATATAAAATAATTCTTAGAAGTCAAAACAGGGTTCAAATTCGAATTTGGGTCAAAGCAGGCTGAGCGGTAAATTTCCAGCTCAGAGGTGTCGACCCCCCCAAGGGGGAGTCGACATAGGTGTCGACCACCCTATAGGGGTGTCGACCCCTGTTGGCCCAGATCTGGCCGATGACGTGTTTCGCCACGTGTCGCTTTCTGATTCGCTGTGTGATGTGGTATTCAGCTCTAGACGATTCTGATGACTTCTAGACTGATCTGAAGGCTCTAAATCTCCCTATACACCTATAAAAAGGCTCCTAAACCTATTGTTTTCTCCACACGAATTCATAAGCGTTTATATGCTTCTAAACCCTAAAGTGACCTAGCCTCCACCTTAATAAATCAAATTAGAGTTTTCAAGTTAACAATCAAAGCCTACATCAAAGGAATAGCTAATCAAATTTAGAAATCAAACCCTAGAATTCAAGATCGTTCTGTAATTTTTAAGTTCATGTTACTTTCAGAAATTAAATTTAATAATGATTCTGACATTGTAATAAATCTGAATCTGAGATTATGCCTATTTCTATCTGTCTTTTTATATCAGTAGGATCTATCTCAATGATATTATTATGTCCATTCTTTGTCTCTTCTTTCCTTCTTCCCTTTTTGTTTTTATAGCCAGGCTACTGCGAGCTTGAGCCAAATCTCATAAGAGATGAATGTTCGTTGGAAAAAAAATCATACATAATGTATGATTTGGACATGGCCAACGCTAAAATTGGGAAAACAACAGTTCTAATGTGAGAGGTTGGGGCAATAATAAATTAATTAATGCCAATTAACAGACATGCTAAGAATGGTAAGTTTAAGTAAAATTTAGAACACTTAACCGTTATAACATGTTAATTAGACAAGAAGGTGGGGTTAAGTAAACTTATAACACTTAACTGTTATAACATGTTAATTAGACAAATGAGCAGGGTTAAGTTAACCAATACAACATGATGAATGAGAAGGGTTAAGTTAATAAGAAACACTTAACCAATATTAAATGATGAATGAGTAGGGTTAAGTTAATAAGAAACACTTAACCAATATGACATGATGAATGGGTAGGGTTAAGTTAAAACAAGAAAGCAACACTTAACCAATATAAAAGGATGCGTGGAAGGGTTAAGTTAACACAAGAAGGCAACACTTAACCAATGTAACACGACAATTGGGTGAGTTAAGTTAACTTGAATTGATTTATGACACTTAACCAATACAACATGATGAACGCATGGGGTTAAGTTAATAAGATACACTTAACCAATGTAACTTGATGAATGAATGGGGTTAAGTTAATGGGAAGTACTTAACCAATATAACATGATGAATGAACTGGTTAAGTTAATAGGAAACACTTAACCAATCTAACATGACGAGTGAGAAGGTTTAATAAGAAACACTTAACCAACATGACATGATGAGTGGGTGGGTTAAGTTAACATGAATGAACAACACTTAACCAATATGACATAATGTGTGGGAGGGTTAAGTACATATCGGGTTGGTAGGTAATATTAGTAAATATAGGCCCACAAACATAACCATTAAGTAAACATATTTGAATCAGTGGGAGGGTTAAGTACATATCGGGCTGGTAGGTAATATTAGTAAATATAGGCCCACAAACTTAACAAGTAAGAAACCCCAGTAATGGGGACCCATTTCAGCAGTAACCCACATAGATGTATCAAGGTACCCTGAAACTAGGCAGGGTGGGGCACGATTACTGGGCTGATTATAAGTGGTCAAAATAGCGGCAGGGGGTATGTCAGTGTAGGTTCCAACGGATTACGGGTGTCCACGTACTCCGAAGTGGGAAAAAGCAGGCACTGGGTACTAATAGTTATACACTATGCATCTTGAATCGTGTTGGGTTGCTATCATAAGGATTGATACACCTTATGGTGGGACCAGCACAGGGTATCTACACGCAAGAGAGGGCCGATTGACACAGACACATGGAGCATTAATACAAGTAAGGAGCCGATCGATAAGGTAGTAAGGGTACATCTAACATCCTCATGGAAATTAAGCTGATTAAGGTAAGATCCTCATACTAGATGTACACCTTAAGGCTACCATAATTGAGGGGATTGGGATCACGTTGTAATATTATCATTTTACACAGATTACTAGTTGGGACACTACTTAGGCGGTGCAGAGGTATAAAAATCAGAATAACAAGGTAGTAGCAAAGCAGAGAAAGAGTGGAAGCGCATTCAGCTTATCTTGCCTTATCATATCATATGCTAATATTATGTTACCTTGTTATCCTTGTTATCACGGTATTGTCTTATATTCAGTTTATTCATGTCATGATGCTTTTGCCTATTTACATTCTGAAAGTCACTGGACTTACCAGACTTATGTCTGACCTAGTTTATTTCGCCTCTTTTCTTCCAGTCCCCCCCCCCCAGGTTCACAGGGAGGAAATGTTACCACTTAGCTCAGTTTTCTTTACAAGCTCGAGGATAGTCGATGTATTGATTTTGACTCTCTCTTCCACTGCTATGGATGGTTCATGCTTTATTGGGGAATATCATTGTTATTCTTATGCTTCTTTTATACTTGGAAGTTTTTGAATCAAGACAGAAGTTCTATATATTACTTTTAAGTATGATTGAGACAATTGTTGTAAAAGCTTGACTGAGCCACATTGTTTATAAAATGACTTTATTTTCCGCTGCTTTATTTGCCTGTCTTGTAATTTATCTGCATCTTTTACCTAAACGCTCCACCAAAGTTAAGGCATTCTCTTTGTGAGTGACCTTAACGGAGGTGGGGTGTTACACTTGGTATCAGAGCTGAAGGTTACCGGATCAGATAAATGATTTGAAAAATTATTTTCAAAACGATTTGAAAAGTAGCATTTTCAAAAGAAATGTTTTGTTTTAAAGGCATATTCCCCAAAGCCATATGCACTATCTTTTGATCCTCTGTTTGATTCCTTGTTCCTTCCTTCCTGAGTCTCCGAGGCTCCTGGCTTTCTGGGAATTAGCCTCATCGCGGCATGGTTCCGTAGGCCTGATGAGACTATGACATCTGTCAAAGGGCAAAGAAGTGCCCAACTTCCATCTATAGCCGCAACAGTTTCACCTACGGCTAATTTTCTTTCAAGCTTTGTAGGGATTTCCATGCGATGGAGGCAGCTTTCAAGAGACTTGTCAACAAGTTACACAAGGATGGCAAAGATGAGAATAAGGGGGTTTGGCCGAGGAACACAACCCAAGGATGAGAAACCCATGGATATGGACTTGGTTCACAAAGGAGGTAAAAAGAAAGAGGTGTAAGGGAAGGAAGAATAGGAAAACCTAAGAAAAGAGGCAGTGTCTTTATAACGGGTCATATAATTAAGGACAAGGGCAAGAACTAAGGACAGGATTTTCAGGAGGGCAAGTGCATGCTCTCACCACCAGCGTACCTGAGAGAGAGGTAGTAAAGTTTCTGTTGAAAAAGTCTAGTTTTTCTTTTTGATCATTCTGTTAGTACTCTTTTTGATTTTAGCGCTTCACATTCGTTTATATCTGCTTCCATAGTTGAGTCTCTGCACCTTAGTACTTGTATAGTAGAAGATCCCATTATTGTATCAAATCCAATTGGTGGTTCGGCTCACTTATCTTTGGTTTGTAAGGATTTGAGAATAGCTATGTTAAGTATTAAGTTTAAGTGTAATGTTTATGTTTTCGGGTTTCATGGGCTATGGGTTGATTCTAGGCATGGATTGGTTGGCTAGTAATTGTGAAAGGAGGGTAGTTAGGCTTTCGACTTGCCTCGGGAATACCCTCGAGATTTCGTGCGATCCTAAGGGATCAGTTTGTCTTGGCTACCTAGAATCACTTGATGCATCTATCGACGATTTGCGATCCGTTAGAGTAGTCCATGAGTACGCATATGTTTTTAATTAGGTTAGGGGTTTATCCCCTAAAACGCGAGATAGACTTCCACATATATCTAGTTGACAATGCAAAACCAGTTGCATTACCTGTACGACACATGAATCCAAGGGAAAGGAAGGGCTCATTAAACAAGTAAAAGGGTTACTGAAAAAGGGTTCATAAGGCAAAGTTCTCCAAAAATGCCATTTTTGGAGAAGAAGAAGTAAGGATTCTAGGACATGTAGCGTCCAAAGAAGGGATAGTAGCAGGTCCCGCAAAAGTAGTTGTGGTGCAAGACTGGAAGGTCCCAAGGAATGCAACAGAAGTAAGAAGCTTTCTTGGACTAGCGGGCTAATATAGGAAGTTAATTAAGAACTTTATGAAGGTATCGGCCCCACTTACTAGATTGAACGAAGAAGAATCTAATCATCTTAGTATATATACTTGGTAACATGGTTAGCATCTGTTTATTTTCAAGAGATAGTTCTGGGAATGTTAGCATGACACGGCAGAAATTGTAGTGCCAAATATACTATAAGAAAAAAAAAGGCGGAATGAGAGGCGACAGTGAAATGAGTTCCAACGCATATTCTGGAAACAGAAATTAAGAAACTAGGCAAATCGTAAAGTTAAGACAGTCAGAGCAATATGAAATGAAGCTCAAGAAGATGCGACTTAGAAGACTGAAGACTAGATATGGGCATTATACCCTTTTTGAGGGTATATCCTTGATCTCTCTTTTTCTGTAAAGTTTATTTGCTAGTCTTTATCTTTTAAGTATATCCTCTCGATCCTATCCTCGATCCTTAGGTAGAAGCCAATGGATGTAAACATGCATTTGAGACATGTTATGTTTGGTGGATGCAAGTGGATGTAAGTGTTTGCTAGTGGTTGCTCGTGGATGCATATACACACATTAGGCACTTGATCGGCTCCGTCACTTCCATTTTGCATATGCATGAGTGAATTTATATATATATGAATTGAAACTTGATGTATTATCATATGGATATTGCATTTATATCAATGATTGTGCACTCATGTAAAAATTATAAAGTACGATTAGGAATAATTGCATACATGATGGACTCATGGCATTATCATAATTCGCATTAAGGAGGTCAACTGAATCAGTAGACCACCTGATTTTGCATTGGATAAAGACATATACACACACTATGCATATGATCATGAAAGCATTGGAAATCTTTTAAGGACAATGGACGCCTGTGATTGAATGGTTGAGTAGATGGATGTTGGATGTTAGGATATGTTCTCCTTGACTTGGAGATTTCGTGGACGAAATCCTTTAAAGGAGGGGAAAATGTAACACCCCGTATTTCCTGTGGATATAAAATTAACAAATTAAAGAATACTTAACTTTAAAAATAGGAATTAAGGGAAACGGGTTACACCATTGCGTTCGTCTCGGAATTCTGCTTAAGATATAGTATGAGTTTGCGTAAATCGGACACCATATAAAGAAGTTATAAGCCTTAGAAGTTTGTATATGCCTAAGGAAGTATATATATACATATAAAATAATTCCAGAAGTTAAAACAGGGTTCAAATTCGAATTTGGGTCAAAGCAGGCTGAGCGGGAAATTTCCCGCTCAGAGGTGTCGACCCCCCCAGGGGGAGTCGACATAGGTGTCGATCCCCCTGTAGGGGTGTCGACATAGGTGTCGACCCCCCTATAGGGGAGTCGACCCCTATTGACCCAGATCTGGCCGATGACGTATTTCGCCACGTGTCGCTTTCTGATTCGCTGTGTGAGGAGGTATTCTGCTTTGAACGATTCCGATGACTTCTAGACTGATCTGAAGGCTCTAAATCTCTCTATACACCTGTAAAAAGACCCCTAAACCTATTGTTTTCTCCACACGAATTCATAAGCATTTATATGTTGCAAAAACCTGAAGTGACCTTGCCTCCACCTTAATAAATCAAATTAGAGTTTTCAAGTTAACAATCAAAGTCTACATCAAAGGAATAGCTAATCAAATTCAGAAATCAGATCTCAGAATTCAAGACCGTTCTGTAATTTGTAAGTTCATGTTACTTTTAGAAATAAAATTTAATTATGATTCTGACATTGTAATAAATCTGAATCTGAGATTATGCCTATTTCTATCTGTCTTTCTATATCCATTGGATCTATCTCGTTGATATTATTATGTCCATTCTTTGTCTCTTCTTTCCTTCTTCCCTTTTTGTTTTTATAGCCAGGCTACTGCGAGCCTGAACCAAATCTCTTAAGAGATGAACGTACGTTGGAAAAAAAATCATACATAATATATGATTTGGACATGGCCAGCGCTAAAATTGGGAAAACAACAGTTCTAATGTGAGAGGTTGGGGCAATAATAAATTAATTAATGCCAATAAACAGACATGCTAAGAATAGTAAGTTTAAGTAAAATTTAGAACACTTAACCGTTATTACATGTTAATTGGACAAGAAGGTGGGGTTAAGTAAATTTATAACACTTAACTGTTATAACATGTTAATTAGACAAATGAGCAGGGTTAAGTTAACTAATACAACATAATGAATGAGAAGGGTTAAGTTAATAAGAAACACTTAACCAATATTAAATGATGAATGAGTAGGGTTAAGTTAATAAGAAACACTTAACCAATATGACATGATGAATGGGTAGGGTTAAGTTAAAACAAGAGAGCAACACTTAACCAATATAACAAGATGCGTGGAAGGGTTAAGTTAACACAAGAAGGCAACACTTAACCAATGTAACACGACAATTGGGTGTGTTAAGTTAACTTGAATTGATTTATGACACTTAACCAATACAGCATGATGAACGTGTGGGGTTAAGTTAATAAGATACACTTAACCAATGTAACTTGATGAACGAAATGGGTTAAGTTAATGGGAAATACTTAACCAATATAACATGATGAATGAACGGGGTTAAGTTAATAGGAAACACTTAACCAATCTAACATGACGAGTGAGAAGGTTTAATAAGAAACACTTAACCAACATGACATGATGAGTGGGTGGATTAAGTTAACATGAATGGACAACACTTAACCAATATGACATAATGTGTGGGAGGGTTAAGTACATATCGGGTTGGTAGGTAATATTAGTAAATATAGGCCCACAAACTTAACCATTAAGTATACATGTTTGAATCAGTGGGAGGGTTAAGTACATATCGGGTTGGTAGGTAATATTAGTAAATATAGGCCCACAAACTTAACAAGTAAGAAACCCTAGTAACGGGGAACCATTTCAGCAGTAACCCACATAGATGTATCAAGGTACCCTGAAACTAGGCAGGGTGGGGCACGATTACTGGGCTGATTATAAGTGGTCAAAATAGCGGCAGGGGGTATGTCAGTGTAGGTTCCAACGGATTACGGGTGTCCACGTACTCCAAAGTGGGAAAAAGCAGGCACTGGGTACTAGTAGTTATACACTGTGCATCTTGAATTGTGTTGGGTTGCTATCATAAGGATTGATACACCTTATGGTGGGACCAACACAGGGTATCTACACGCAAGAGAGGGCCGATTGACACAGACACATGGAACGTTAATACAAGTAAGGAGCCGATCGATAGGGTAGTAAGGGTACATCTAACATCTTCACGGCAATTAGGTTGATTGAGGTAAGATCCTCATACTAGATGTACACCTGAAGGTTACCATAATTGCGGGAATTGGGATCACGTTGTAATATTATCATTTTACACAGATTACTAGTTGGGACACTAGTTAGGCGGTGTAGAGGTATAAAAATTAGAATAACAGGGTAGTAGCGAAGCAGAGAAAGAGTAGAAGCGCATTTAGCTTATCTTGCCTTATCATATCATATGCTAATCTTATGTTATCTTGTTATCCTTGTTATCAAGGTATTGTCTTATATTCAGTTTATTCATGTCATGATGCTTTTGCCTATTTACATGCTGAAAGTCATAGGACTTACCAGACTTATGTCTGACCTAGTTTGTTTCGCCTCTTTTCTTCCGTCCCCCCCTCCCCCAGATTCATAGGGAGGAAATGTCACCACTTAGCTCAGTTTTCTTTCCAAGCTCGAGGATAGTCGATGTATTGATTTGGACTCTCTATTCCACTGCTATTGTCGGTTCATACTTTATTGGGGAATATCATTGTCATTTTTATGCTTCTTTTATACTTGGAAGTTTTTCAATCAAGACAGAAGTTCTATATATTACTTTTAAGTATGATTCAGATAATTGTTGTAAAAGCTTGACTGAGCCACATTGTTTATAAAATAACTTTATTTTCCACTGCTATATTTGTCTGTCTTGTAATTTATCTGCATCTTTTACCTAAACGCTCCACCAAAGTTGTGACGGCCCGCCTCGCACCAGCCTGCATTTCCTCCAAGAGTGCGCTGTACACATGCCCGACCAGCACAAGATGGTCGTCAGAAGAAAGGAAAGAAGAGAATGAACTAATCAAAGAACCTGTAGAATGTCTCACAGCGCGTGGGATAAAATATAATAATAACATACTTGACATAAAACAGGCGAGACAGTGCATAAGCTGATAACTAATAATCAATGCCAACATCAAAACAGCGGAAATCCATATACAGCTTATTACAACTTTCCAAATTTACTGTCTCTAACCAAAAGAAAGCTAAAATAGAAGATACACCAACAATGCCCAAGCAGTGATCTTCAACAACACAGGGGGAATATTATGTATATAGTACGTGGAAGCCTCCTGCTCGTCTCCGGACCATCTACCCGTGCATCACCAGCTAACCTGTCTCTAGTCTGCTCGTGTGAGCACCCAGAGTAATAAGAAGAGACATAAAACTCTGGGTCAGACATAAAGCCTGGTATGAGCGATAAGCATCTAAACAGGGAAATAACAGGTATACTAAACCATACCTGAACCTGGACCTGCAACCAAAGAGTTAGTACCACATACCGTACAATACTCCAAGGTGCCATAATAAATAGTGTAAGAATACGGGGGTGGGGTGTGCATGTCACAATGATAGCAAACAAATCATCCATAGCAACCATTCTCGCATCTCTCACTCAGTGCGTAAAGCGTACGTCACCTACCACTTTGAAACACTAGACAAACTGAGGCAACGACGAATCCCGACTTGTAGAAACCCTGCTATGACCAAGCCAAACACTTGGAGTCATGACCAAACATTTCAATGACCCACTTCATTGGTCGTAGCCCTTGGTTCTACCAATGCCATAATGGCCCTGAATCCGCCTTCGTTCCTCCTTCCATAGTGGTCCAAAGCTATAGGTGTCGATAACTCCTTAGCACGCGTCCCGCAGCAAAGCCCAACCATGAAGTGAACTCGTTGATTCCCATCTGAATCTTAAGCTCTAACTTCTCATTTGGACATCCTTTGCATCTCGGGTTTGGTCGAATTGGAGTGGGTCTTCAGAAAAGTTGTCGTGCAGTAGCAGCTCTGGAATTCGGTTCGGTTCGGTCACCCATGCTCGGTTCGGTTCGGAGTACCACCTTCCTCTGGGTTCGGGTCCTTCTCCTTGTCTTCTTTCATTCGATTCGGGTCGGGTACTTCGCTCCGGGTCGGGTCGGGGTCCTTCCCTCCAGCGCCCCAATCCCTAGCTTATTTCTTCACGCATTCCGATCCGATCCCTCCTTGCCATCTGATCCGCGTGGCTTTCCCTCTTGCTAGTTCTCCCGAGTGTCTGCTTCCGATCCGAGCCCTGCATCTCAGTCGATCCGATCTGGCCTCCAGTCGCTCTTCCGATCCGATCCCCTTGTCCACCCCAACTCTAAGTGAACAGCCTTCCTTTTTGTCAAGCCTTCTCCAGCGACAAGTTCCAATCCAGTTCGAATCCCCTTGGTCAGTTCACAAATCCGATCCGACCCCCTTTCTCCGATCCGAACCGGTTCGGAACCTGCACACTTCTGCAATTTTCCAGCAAGCTTTCTACGCCATTCGACGACGTTTTCGAGCAATTTAACTATTCTAATCAATCATGAAACATACCACAGAGTCATAGCAACATGTAATAGCAACCACAAACAACAACCAACAATTCAAATGAATCAAAATGGATCAAAAGTAGCTAAAACTTCATATTTTCCCTTAAGCACTCCTAATCATGTTTAGGCATACAATTAACAAAACACATCGAAATTATCTCAAATTTCTAACAGAGCCTTAAAACATTATTTTAGAATTTTAAGAATTTTTCCAGAATTTATCTACGTATAAATTCGCTAATCTTCACTAATTACCCTTGATTAACCGTAATTAGTGTCAAAATGATGCTATCACTCACCTTGGCCACAAATGAAATTCTCAGAACTGAAACTTCTCTGATTTGGGGCGAATACTGATGTCTAACAGCAGCTCCAACCTTGCTTTGGTGCTTTTTCTCCTTAATTTGGTGTTGCTAAGCCTAATCTTCAATTAGAGAGTGATTTTGGGTGTTTTAGATGTAGGAGGCCATTACTAAGGTCTCAAGGAGGTTTGTGGCGGCTCAAAACTGAAATGAAAGTGACAACCTAACCCTAATCAGACCTCCTATACCTCTAAACCCGAAATTCCCCTTGGGCCTAGCTGCTAATTACCCGCTTAAGCCCAATTAAGCTGTCTTTCACCATCTGAAACTTGTTTCAGCCATATCTCCCAAACGGTAAGTCCGTTTGGCTAATGTGACCACTCTACGGAAAGAGAAACCATCATCCAAAGCCAATGGAAGTGGTTTCAGGTCAAAATTCCTTTCCAGTCAAAAGTTATGGCCAAAACAGTGCCAACTAGGGGTAAAATGGTCATTTAAAAATCGGGAAAAATCATGAACATGGGAAATGGCCCCAATAGTCGTCTCCCAAAGTTACATGACCATACGACTTCGTATGTGACAGAAATAAATATTCTACGATCCTATGATGCGCAGAATGCGGGTCGTTACACTCTCCCCCCCTTAAGAAATTTCGTCCCCGAAATTCCTTAACCCAAAACATACAAAGGATCCCGCATGCCTAACAACCACATATAACAAAAATCAAACATGCAAAACAAGCAAACAAGCCTATCCTAGCATGCGGAAAAACTAAATCGAAGTCAAAATCTTACCAGGCAAAGAGTTCAGGATAAGTCTTCCTAATGTTCTCCTCTGTCTCCCAAGTACAATCATTCTCGTCCTCGCCCCACTGAACCTTGACTAGTTTCACCGCCTTCCTTCGAAGTTGCTTCATGTCGTGCTCGACAATACGGGCCGGCTTGCGGTTCCCAACCGCCTCGGGTTCTACTTCGAAGTCCTCCAACTGATCAGGTGAAATAGTCATATCTGAGTCGTGAACGAACTTCCTTAGTTGGGAAACATGAAATACGTTATGAACTCCCGCCATCTTCTTCGGTAAGTCAATTCTATATGCCAAATTCCCGACTAATTCAAGAACATGGAACGGGCCAACAAACCTTGGTGCCAACTTGCCTCTCCTGCCAAATCGTATTACGCTCTTCAACGGAGAAATCTTGACAAACACCAAGTCGCCAACGGAGAATTTTAAGTCTCTTCTCCTCTTATCAGCATAACTCTTCTGCCTATCCTGGGCAGCCTTCATTCGTTGTTGAATGACCTTGATCTTATCCGACGTTTCTCTCACCACCTCTGGTCCAAGCATAAACCTCTCGCCAGTCTCTATCCAACATGATGGTGAGTTACACGGTCTTCCGTATAAAGCTTCAAACGGAGCCATACCGATACTGGATTGGTAACTATTATTATATGCAAACTCTACTAGATGCAAATGGTCATCCCATGATCCACCAAAGTCCAACATACATGCTCTCAAGAGATCTTCCAAAATACGATTCACCCTTTCCGTCTGACCGTCGGTCTGAGGATGATATGCGGTACTGAGATGTAACTCTGACCCTAGTGCCTCTTGCAAGCTCTTCCAAAACCCACTAGTGAACAACGGGTCTCGGTCGCTCACAATGCTTTTAGGTACTCCATGGAATCTCACTACCCACTTCATATACAATTCTGCTAACTTAGCTGTCGTTCTTGTCGATTTGACTGGTATAAACCTTGCACTTTTAGTCAGTCGGTCTACAATCACCCAAATGCTATCATATCCCGATCTAGTCCTTGGTAAACCATCGACGAAATCCATCGAGACTTGCTCCCATTTCCATTCGGGAATTTCTAATGGCTGTAACAGACCACTAGGCTTCTGTTGCTCGGCTTTAACTAGCTGGCAATTCATGCACTTGGATATAAACTTCCCAACGTCTCTTTTCATTCCTTCCCAGTAGTAAGTCTGCTTCATATCTCGATACATCTTGTTACCACCGGGGTGTATAGTCAGTCTTGAGTGATGACATTCTCTAAGCACTTCATCTCTCAATCCATTGACATTGGGTACAACGAGCTTTCCATTCCTTCTAAGCCATCTATCTTGATCAAGCCCATACTTGCTCACCTCCTCATCGATACCCATCTCTAACTTGGAGATGATTCCCAATAGGTTAGGATCGTCCCTCTGACTAGAGCCGATCCGCTCAATCAAAGTGGGTCTGATCGTCAAACTCGCTAACATTTCTGGATCCAATTCGCACTTTGGTCTGAAATCAAACCCCGCGATATACTCCAGTTGCTTCCATTCAAGGAACATAGCCCCCAAGCTGGCATGTCTTCTACTCAATGCATCAGCCACCGCATTGCCCTTTCCTGGTGTGTATGCGATGTCAAAATCATAGGAAGCTAAGAACTCTAACCATCTCTGCTGACGGAGATTTAAATCCTTCTGGGAGAATAGATACTTTAACGACTTATGATCCGTAAATAGCTCAAACCTTTCTCCCAAGAGATAGTGTCTCCACATCTTTAACGCGAACACGATCGCTGCCAATTCTAAATCATGGGTAGGGTATCTTCTCTCGTGCGGTTTCAATTGCCGACTTGCATAAGCTACAACCCTACTGCCTTGCATCAATACAGCACCCAGTCCGGTACCACAGGCATCCGTGTATACCGTCATCTCTTCATCCCCCTTAGGAATGACTAACACTGGTGCGCTTGTCAACTTGTCCTTTAGGCTTTTAAATGCATTCTCGCACCTTTCATCCCAAATAAAAGCTTGATTCTTCTTGGTCAACTGGGTCAATGGTGCTGCTATCTTGGAGAAACCTTGGATAAACTTACGATAATATCCAGCTAATCCCAAGAAACTTCTTACATCTGTTGCATTCTTGGGCGTAGGCCAATCTTGTACCGTAGCCACCTTTGCTGGGTCCACGGCAATACCACTCTCTGATACAACATGGCCCAAGAACCTTACTTCCCTCTTCCAGAAGTGACACTTAGAAAACTTTGCTTTCAATTGGTGTTTTCTCAACACCTCCATCGCTACTCTTAAATGTTCCTTGTGTTCCTCCTCTGTCCTCGAATAGACCAAAATATCATCAACGAACACAAGGACAGACTTATTCAGCTGATCTCTGAATACCCTATTCATAAGGTCCACAAAATATGCCGGGGCATTAGTCAGTCCAAACGGCATAACCAACCATTCATAAAACCCAGACGGCGTTCGAAATGCCGTTTTAGCTATACTCTCAGCTTCCACTCTAAGCTGATGAAAACCTGTCGCGAGATCCAACTGAGAAAATATTCTCGCGCCACTCAACTGATCAAACAAATCATCTATCCGCGGTAGAGGATACTTATTCTTCCTCGTCACTTTATTCAACTCGCGGTAGTCTACACACAAACGAAGGGAACCATCCGCCTTGGTAGCAAACACAACTGGTGCTCCCCATTCAGAAACACTCCTTCTGATAAATCCCTTCTTCAAAAGATCGCTGACTTGCACCTCGAGCTCTCGCTGCTCTCTTGGTGCCATACGACGAAGTGGCATCACTATAGGCCTGGCATCTTTTACCAAATCAATACGGAACTCAATCTCTCGGTGTGGTGGAAGTCCGGTCACTTCTTCGAAAACATCCGGATACTGGCCAACCACGGGCAAACCTGACAACTCACTATGCGGAATGTCGAGGGAGTTTAGAAAACTAGCCAATACCCCCTTACTGGGTAGACCACCAAACACTATCCTCCGCCCGTCACCCGCTCTAGCTGTCACCAACAAGCCCTCACAGTCTACCACCACCCCGTATTTTTGGAGCCAATCTACTCCCAAAATAATGCCAAACCCAGTAAAGCCCAAAACAAAGCAATCACAAACAAACATGCATCCATGACTCGATAAGACCACATTACGACAAATCATGCTAAGGCTAGTCGAACCACCAATCGGGTTCGTCACTACTAAAGGTCTATCGACAATCTCGGGCTCCAATCCCAACCTATCTACCAGGTCACTAGATATGAAAGAACTGGAAGCTCCGGTATCAAACAAAACTCTAACAGGAACATCATAAACAGAAAGCATACCTTGAATGACGACATTCTTTCCCTTCTCCGCCGCTGTTGGGGCATTCGACGAAGAAGGAATAGCATTAAGAGCATATGCTTTCACCATTTGCTTTTCTTTAGGGGGCTGTGGACACTTGTCCTTGTGATGTCCCAATTGGCCACAATTGAAGCACTTCCTATCCGCTGGCTTGGCCCGACAATTACTAGCATAATGGCCCTTCTTACCACAGCTGAAGCACTCCACATCTTGCTTATTCTTTTTCTTCTGGCCATCCTTAGCCTGATTCTGCTTTCTCTTATTCTGGGAACTACCCCTGCCTCCACCACTTGCTTGTGGTTTTGGCTCTTCTGCTGATGCAACCTCAGTCTTCGACTTAGGGTAGAGACTTTCTGATCTTAACGCTTTCCCCACAATCGATTCAAACGTCTCATCGATGTGGTTAATAAGTTTTTCCCCCAAGTACTGATCCAAACCAGTTATGAATTTCTCATTCTTTTTCTCGGCAGTATCAATAAGAGATAAACCATATTTTGACAAAGTGTCAAATTCAGCAATATACTCCGAGACAGCTCTGCCATTCTGCTTGAGCTCCAAGAACTTCTTAAACAGCATTGACTTCTGAGCAGCTGGAATGAACTTCTCGCTAAAGCGAGCCTTAAACTGCTCCCAAGTAATCTGGTCTTCGGGAGTAGCTGCTTTTATAGCATTCCACCAATTCATTGCCCGCCCTTGCAGCTGACGGGACGCTAGCTTTCTCTTCATCGCATCCTCGATACCTAAATCCTCGAAGATACGTTCGCAACTATCCAACCAATCTTGAACATCCGTGGCCGACTCCGTTCCGTGGAACGGCTTCCCACCAAGGCTAGTATAGTCCTTGTTTAGCTTGGCGAAGTCGACCCTCGGCGCCTGCACTATTGGACCACCACCATTTCCGCCATTGGGAGCTGCCCTCTGAACATCCCTAAGCATCTCTCTCATGAGGTCAGTAAACATCGTCCTCACGTCAGCAGCATTCCCATTATTGGCTCCCCTACCAGCACCTCTAGTATCTCGGCTCATCGTCAATCTGAAAAAGGAAACGATTAACGATTCCATAGTGGTGTTAGTGCAGTACAACCTCATCCATATACTACTATAGTATATATATATAATATAGCTTTTAAAAACCAAAGTAATCACAAATACGCTCTCTCGTATACGTGTATTATCTCTCCCTGATAACTCCCCTAGGCTAACTACGCAACCTAGAGCTCTGATACCAAGTGTGACGGCCCGCCTCGCACCAGCCTGCATTTCCTCCAAGAGTGCGCTGTACACATGCCCGACCAGCACAAGACGGTCGTCAGAAGAAAGGAAAGAAGAGAATGAACTAATCAAAGAACCTGTAGAATGTCTCACAGCGCGTGGGATAAAATATAATAATAACATACTTGACATAAAACAGGCGAGACAGTGCATAAGCTGATAACTAATAATCAATGCCAACATCAAAACAGCGGAAATCCATATACAGCTTATTACAACTTTCCAAATTTACTGTCTCTAACCAAAAGAAAGCTAAAATAGAAGATACACCAACAATGCCCAAGCAGTGATCTTCAACAACACAGGGGGAATATTATGTATATAGTACGTGGAAGCCTCCTGCTCGTCTCCGGACCATCTACCCGTGCATCACCAGCTAACCTGTCTCTAGTCTGCTCGTGTGAGCACCCAGAGTAATAAGAAGAGACATAAAACTCTGGGTCAGACATAAAGCCTGGTATGAGCGATAAGCATCTAAACAGGGAAATAACAGGTATACTAAACCATACCTGAACCTGGACCTGCAACCAAAGAGTTAGTACCACATACCGTACAATACTCCAAGGTGCCATAATAAATAGTGTAAGAATACGGGGGTGGGGTGTGCATGTCACAATGATAGCAAACAAATCATCCATAGCAACCATTCTCGCATCTCTCACTCAGTGCGTAAAGCGTACGTCACCTACCACTTTGAAACACTAGACAAACTGAGGCAACGACGAATCCCGACTTGTAGAAACCCTGCTATGACCAAGCCAAACACTTGGAGTCATGACCAAACATTTCAATGACCCACTTCATTGGTCGTAGCCCTTGGTTCTACCAATGCCATAATGGCCCTGAATCCGCCTTCGTTCCTCCTTCCATAGTGGTCCAAAGCTATAGGTGTCGATAACTCCTTAGCACGCGTCCCGCAGCAAAGCCCAACCATGAAGTGAACTCGTTGATTCCCATCTGAATCTTAAGCTCTAACTTCTCATTTGGACATCCTTTGCATCTCGGGTTTGGTCGAATTGGAGTGGGTCTTCAGAAAAGTTGTCGTGCAGTAGCAGCTCTGGAATTCGGTTCGGTTCGGTCACCCATGCTCGGTTCGGTTCGGAGTACCACCTTCCTCTGGGTTCGGGTCCTTCTCCTTGTCTTCTTTCATTCGATTCGGGTCGGGTACTTCGCTCCGGGTCAGGTCGGGGTCCTTCCCTCCAGCGCCCCAATCCCTAGCTTATTTCTTCACGCATTCCGATCCGATCCCTCCTTGCCATCTGATCCGCGTGGCTTTCCCTCTTGCTAGTTCTCCCGAGTGTCTGCTTCCGATCCGAGCCCTGCATCTCAGTCGATCCGATCTGGCCTCCAGTCGCTCTTCCGATCCGATCCCCTTGTCCACCCCAACTCTAAGTGAACAGCCTTCCTTTTTGTCAAGCCTTCTCCAGCGACAAGTTCCAATCCAGTTCGAATCCCCTTGGTTAGTTCACAAATCCGATCCGACCCCCTTTCTCCGATCCGAACCGGTTCGGAACCTGCACACTTCTGCAATTTTCCAGCAAGCTTTCTACGCCATTCGACGACGTTTTCGAGCAATTTAACTATTCTAATCAATCATGAAACATACCACAGAGTCATAGCAACATGTAATAGCAACCACAAACAACAACCAACAATTCAAATGAATCAAAATGGATCAAAAGTAGCTAAAACTTCATATTTTCCCTTAAGCACTCCTAATCATGTTTAGGCATACAATTAACAAAACACATCGAAATTATCTCAAATTTCTAACAGAGCCTTAAAACATTATTTTAGAATTTTAAGAATTTTTCCAGAATTTATCTACGTATAAATTCGCTAATCTTCACTAATTACCCTTGATTAACCGTAATTAGTGTCAAAATGATGCTATCACTCACCTTGGCCACAAATGAAATTCTCAGAACTGAAACTTCTCTGATTTGGGGCGAATACTGATGTCTAACAGCAGCTCCAACCTTGCTTTGGTGCTTTTTCTCCTTAATTTGGTGTTGCTAAGCCTAATCTTCAATTAGAGAGTGATTTTGGGTGTTTTAGATGTAGGAGGCCATTACTAAGGTCTCAAGGAGGTTTGTGGCGGCTCAAAACTGAAATGAAAGTGACAACCTAACCCTAATCAGACCTCCTATACCTCTAAACCCGAAATTCCCCTTGGGCCTAGCTGCTAATTACCCGCTTAAGCCCAATTAAGCTGTCTTTCACCATCTGAAACTTGTTTCAGCCATATCTCCCAAACGGTAAGTCCGTTTGGCTAATGTGACCACTCTACGGAAAGAGAAACCATCATCCAAAGCCAATGGAAGTGGTTTCAGGTCAAAATTCCTTTCCAGTCAAAAGTTATGGCCAAAACAGTGCCAACTAGGGGTAAAATGGTCATTTAAAAATCGGGAAAAATCATGAACATGGGAAATGGCCCCAATAGTCGTCTCCCAAAGTTACATGACCATACGACTTCGTATGTGACAGAAATAAATATTCTACGATCCTATGATGCGCAGAATGCGGGTCGTTACAAAAGTTAAGGCATTCCCTTTGTGAGTGACATTAACAGAGGTGGGGTGTTACAAAATGGATAGTTCTATTCCATTGTATCATGAAGAGCATAACTGGTGATTGAGATCATTTGACAATGAATGAAGGCATCCAAGATCGTTAGAAGAGTTATGACAATAAATGCCAAAAAGACTTAGAGTTCGACGTGGGTGATATAGTTTTCATGAAGATTTCTCCTTTGAAGAATGTTGTTCGATTCGAAAATAAAGGAAAGTTAGATCCAAGTTACGCTGGACCATTTCCGATAGTCGAGCGGATTGGAAAGCTCTCGTATAGATTGGATTTACCTAAGTAGGTGTCGAATATACACAATGTTTTTCATGTATTATTCCACGGAATTGTGTGCACGACTCGAATGTGGTGGTATCTTCGGATTAGTACGAAGACCTAGAAGTCGAGTCTGTAGTTACGAGACCTCGTAAGCCGCTTCGCGTTGTGGGGAATGACACGAAATCGCTTAGGAGGAAGGCGGTTAGGCTAGCCAAGGTGCAGTGGAGTAAGAATGATGACGATTGTATGCAAGAACCAGAAGAGAGTATGAAGACGATCCAGCTCTATGCCATAAATTGGATACGACAACACCAGAGAAGTGATGCAGGAAGTGCCAAAAAATATTGCTATAGACCAAAAATTATCGGTGGTAACACTTTCTTGGTGTTGCGTTTTGCCGCGTTGCCTTAGAGTCAAAGGCAACATCTTTACGACCCTAAGGGAACATCGGTACAAGTGTTTCCACATGTACTAAATTTACAAATTTGCGGGGCCCACTAAAATCTACATCCCGGGTTCACGGAATCTTATTGTGCCACTAAAATCTGCAGCCGGGTTCATGGAATCCTGTTGTCGGTCCCACATGCATTACTATATGGCAACACTTTTACCATCCAATGGCAACACTATATCATAGCTACGACTACATTTAACATTATATCATAGCTATGCCAACGTCATATTACATAGTGCAACATAACAATATTTAACATCACATACTGAAATTAATAAAAAAACTTTTCATTTTAATTAATTAACCAGTAACACAAATACTACTTAGTCAACTACATAATAACAAAACATAGACAATAAATTCAGTTTTACATAGTACTTACAAACACAGCCAGTACTAAATTCATATTTACATAAAACTAAAACAATTTCAAAATATCGCGCAAGCCTCCAGCGCGTTCAGTGCCTCAGCTGCCTCCAGTATCTCTACTGCCTTTAGTAACAAGTTCTTGAACAACTTCATCACTGCCTCCTTCACCTGCAAAATAAAGCAATTTCAAAAGTCATGCATTTCAGCAAAGCCTTTAGTACAACTAAAGAATTTTAGCACAACCAAATTCATGGATGCCTCAGTTACAAACTGATGCAATGCCTCGTTTACATTGCAACACAGAATGAGAGGCATGGATGCCTCAGTTGCATTTTAGCACAAACTATGGCCATAGTATAACTGAGTTGCATTTCAGCACAATCTATGGCATGCATACCTCAGTTGAATAACTGCCTGATTGAAGAGACATGCCATGACTCATTCAAGTATAAACTCAACCGTCGTTTCAATTATGAACTGACATGATCATTACAAATTGAAGAGAAAATAAAATTCTTAAAATTCTGTGGTTCATTACTAAAGCATCAGTCTTGTACATGAACAGTTACATTTTCACATTTCCTAAAACTTATGTGAAGCCATGATCATAACACTACGCCATAGCAAGCGGTAAAACACTTAACAAAATAATGTAAGAATTAGACTGATGCTTCAACAAGCAGAAATTGTAAGAATTCTTAGCGAACCATAAAATTAAGCAAAAATACATACCAGCAGCATGTGTCTGTATACGATCTCCGATTTGTAGAATTTGTAAGGGCCTTGGACTACAAAAACATGAAATAAATATGTTTATCTGCCTTATCTGCCTGATTTGAATGTGATAAAACATAAAATTATACCTGAATTTTTCCCTCTCCCCAAAATATCAAGAGTACTTTGAAATCCTCAACTGGAATTTTTTTCGGCCTAAACAAAATGGAGGAATTAATGTTAGAATGACATCAGTTACAAAAAGAAGCCACGAATATGATACATCAATTACTTGTAAAATAAAACAGTCTCTTTACTAAAATGTAATTAAGGCAGAAACAACATTTTCTTACTTAAATTGTGTAGAACAATTACTTGAATAAATATGATAGTGATACATAGAAATTAAGAAGCGTTGTCTTTTACTTTGCTTGGTGGAAGGCGGATTCGTCTTATTGGGACATCATCCCTACACCAACGAACATCAATATCTTGATTTCCCATTCCATTAGCAGGCTGGATAACATTCAAATCTTCATTTTCATTTACTCCTTCATTTTCACACCAGTCGCTCGGAATTTTTTTGATAACATTGTGGCACATCTTATCAATTGGATCTTCTATATAAAACACCCATTGTACTTGTAAGGCCATAACATATGGATCAGATTTCAAGCACAATCGATTAAAATAGACACGAGTCAACCCATATAAATCTTTCTCTTCTTGGTACCAACAACACCTAAATAAAACCATACTAAATTCTCCCAAATAATCTAGTTCTATATTTCTTCAATTGGTCCATAGTAATTAACTTCACCAACCAATGGATTTTATAGCATCGACATCTATTCCATTTGATCCGTCAGAAGATCCACATTCATTGTTTTGCATATTTCCACAAGTACGTTGCAACATCTCATCGAGCTTATCCCCAAAATTTATTCTTGTTTCACGATCCATATCGTTATCGCTCCTTTCAGGATCTAAGCAGGAAAACTCACAAATCCATTTCACGTACAATTCAGATGGACCATTCCACATCATATGGTCGTAGACTACCTCTTGATGGTGCCACTTGCGAATATGACACTTTTTGCAAGGGCATGTAATTTCATCTCCTACCACGAACCAAGAAAAGTATTTCGAATAAAAAGTTTCAGTCCACTGATGTATTCTTCACTGAACTTAGGAAGTTCTGCCCATAGTTTTTCCTCGGCATTCATCACTAATTGACAAAAAAAATAACATAAACAAATATCATTTGGCCATGACTACAAGGACAAAGATAAACACACTAATAAAATCAGGAATATGATTACAACTGAACGCACAAGTAAATCAGTAAATTAGGCAATACAATAATAAATTAGAAAAAATTGTAATATACATTGAGTGCTATATTAAGCAGCAGATTATATCGAAGCACTGACTGAAATTTGAAACCCAAACGAACCCCAATTGAAGACCTAATTGAAACACCAAAGCCCTAATTGAACTTAAACTCGAACTTGCCCTAGTCGAGCCCCAATTAAGCCCTAATTGAACCTGAGAGTGAGTGTTTGAGAGGTTGAGTGGCGGAGTATTTTGTTTGGGAGTGAGTGTTTGAGAGGTTGAGCGAATATTTTGTTAAATGTCTTGCCGAATTGTTTTTGTTTCCCGCCTTAAACATTATTTCTCGCGAATCGCTAACCTGGACCGTTGGATCGTGTTGACGCGGATTGATAATTTTATTCACCCGGCTACCATAACACATGTTTGATATATACGCTTACACATTGAAGCGTGCATTGCCATAAACAAAAAACAGCATAGATATGGCAACATTGTAGCTAGCAACACCATGGATTTTCATTGCAGTAGGCCATCAATGGCGTAGTGCATCCAGAACTCTTCGTTGGTATGACCCATTAACGTCGTGTCACCTTACACCATTTTAGCTTGTACTATTCTCTAGAATTCCGCATGCTAGCTTAAACCTATGGATGCAGATGGTGCTAGTTTGGATGTTAAATTGGTTGTTTTTGGATGGTAGGCATGCAAAATTGTTTTGGTTGCTTGTGTTTGTTTAGAATTCCGAGGACAAAATTCCTTTGGAGGGGGGAGGGGAGAATGTAACGATCTGCATTCTTTATCGGAGGATCATAAAATATTTTTATTTAATTCCCATAGGGTTGGATCATTATCATATTTTGATATGCTGGTTATGGGGATGTAAGACATGTCCATAATTTTTACTTATTTTATTTGTGACTATTTTGCCCTAGTCAGTTTTGTGCAGGGAATTACTTTTGACTGGGATCAAATTAGATGCTGAGATAGATTTCATTGAAAAGGAAATGGTGTTGCCAATTCCATAAAGGGGTCACATTAAAGATTTGGTCCAATGGCTTGGAAGGAATCGCTATTTTTATGTTACACAATTTCTAGACAGGTTAACTAGTCATTAGTGGGCTGATTCGTTGAGGCCCATTAGTGAGCTTGTTAGACGACTATAAATAGGGGGTAGAGGTAAGGAGAACAATTTACTTTCTCCATTTCTTACTTGTTCGAGGTTTGAGATTCTCCCTACTTCAATCAAGTACATCTCTCCTCCATTAAAATCTTGGATCTACATTAGAAGATTGAAGATCTATATCAAGAAAGGCTAGATCAACATCAAGACATAGTAGATCGCATCAAATTGGTGATTTGAAGATCATTATTCACTTTCCGGATTTGTCGATCATCGTTTTAAAGCTAATTTGAAGATTTGGTGAGTGATAAGCATTTATCACACGGATTTAATTGAGTATATGGGTTGTTTGATCTTATTTTCATCATTTCAAGTTGTTTTCACCTAGTTATAATCCATATAAGTATATTTTTATTCGAATCATCATAGGATCTAATCTAGAACCTTAAATCGGTGAATTTCTATGTTAATTCATGTGTTATTACAAGTTAGATCCATTAGTTTAACTCGTTTATTATTTATCATGAATTTGGCGAATTTCTTATGTTTGAATGATGAATAATCATTTTGTTATTGCTTGTTAATGGTTTGGTTTGAGTGATTGGTGAAATTGAATGTTTTGCACGAGTTTTGGATCGAATTGGAGTTGGGTCAGGCGAGTTTTGAGCATGGATCAGATCCGGGGGTTTCAGCATGGATCAGTTGGCTTGTACTCCAAGAAATGTAATGGATTGGACATAAAAATAGTGATGGATCGATCGTTTTTCTATGGGTCGAGCAATACTGGAATGGATCGGATTTTCTGGGTACGATGGCGTTTTACAAACGCTGTGGTAAGGTATGGATCGGGTAAATTCTGGAGCGTGGATTGGGCAAGGCTATCAGATTTTCTGGATATGACAGCGTTTTAAAACGCTGTGGAAAGGTATGGATCGGGAAAGTTTTGAAGCATGTATCGAGCAAGGATCTGGCGTAATGGATCGGGCGGAAACGACAATGTTTTTAAACACTGTGAATGGGAAACTATAGCATTTTTGAAATGTTGCAGAAGGAAAAAATAAAAGATGTGGTATGTTTTTCATAGCAAAAAGGCTGAAATGCTATGAATTGAATATTAACCAAACGTTGTGTGTCTTTTTTTCGATGATGGTTGTAGCTTCGACCTTAGTTCAAGGAGGAATGTTCGAAGTGTGTTGAAGTGTTCGTTGATCATCGTAAAACAACGAATGTGAAGACGAATCAGAGTTTTGAGCTCGTGGATAATGGTTGCTCGAGAAGTCGCTTGAGCTTATGAATCGTCATCATGATGGATGGCTAGAGATACTGAAGGTCGAGAAGTTATCGTTGTCTTAGCTTTAAGTGGACTCAAAGAAGGGGTATAATAGGGACGCCTAAAAGACTATGGGATAGTCGAGTACCCTGGGTTTTGTAGAAAAGCCTAGTTGTCTCAGGGAGGCAAATGTATGTGGGACGTGCAGTAGTTTGACCATAACCGGGGTTACCATTAGCCCTTAATGGACAACAAGTTAGGCCAGTCATACGATTAACGATGGTATCAAGGCAGGATAGGCGGCGATAACCATAGTCATGGTTGTTAATTGCTTTGCTTGTATTGTCTTGCATAGATTGTTCGACATCGAAGGAGACATCTTTTGGGTGCTTGTTTGATGTTAGTTTATGCCTTCGGGGATTGTGCTTGGTGGATGTTGATCACGATTAGGATGGTCTACGCTGGATAACTGGTTGCTATGTCTGCTGTGTTATCCTTTATGGTTGTTGTAAAGGCTATCACTGTTAGATGTGGGAAAGACGAGTTTGAGTTTCTTCTCTGTTGATATTGGTAGATTGGTTGGTTGATCTACCTATCTCTTATATACTTTATCGATGATGTTAGATAGTTGTTTTATCGCTCATTAAGACTGTTGTATGACTCAAGGTTTTATGTTTCCCCCTATTACCTTCGGTTGTTCATCCATTGTGTTGTGGATGGGCAGACTAGGTGGCAGGTGACAGGTGATAGATCTTGATGAGACAATGTTGCAGAGCGACGACAAGCATGAGGCTTACGTATTGCTTTTTATTATATACATATCTAGTTGCTCCGTTGTTATGACTTCTCTGAGTGACCTTGTAGCAAAGAATTTTGTACAGACTCTTATGTTGTATTCCAGTATTGTATGGATAATTCATGATGATATTAAAAGTTTAAGATTCTGCTCAATTCTGCTTCACTATTATTTCATGTTGTGTATGTTCTATTATATTTTATCCTTGCCCTGTGAGTTATACGATAGGTTCCGCTTGTGTTATCTTACCCTGATGATCTTCCATAGCTGCCTAGCACATCTTTCAGCGCATTATTCCTCTTGTCAAGTGCAGGAGTTTTGAGCGACCGACACAGTTTCCTAATAGAATAAAATAAGAATTTGGGTTAATTGGTTTTAATAAGTTGCAAAATATAAACAAATAATGATATTTGGATCAAACAGTATTTTTTCGAAAACATTAAGTTGAAATAAATTGTAAAATGTCTAATTTTTTCTCAAAATAAATAAAGTCATTTGAATAATTTTATTCTTACGTCTGTAAGAGGTACACAAAATAAATGTAAAATGCCAATCTTAGCAAAATAGGTAAATTTTAATTGTTAAATTGCTAAAATAGTTTTTGAAAGCTTAAAAGTTTATAAATATGTTGTTTGTATTTTTGTAAGTGTTGTCTATTGCTATAAAAATTACAAATTTTGAATGGAAATTGTGTGTATTAATGTTAATATAGGTTAAACTGTGGTTTAACTAGGTAAACAAGCCAACTTTGCTTAACTTAAGGCCTGATTACTCAATAATGATTCTAATTAGGATAATTGGGCCACATAATTGTTGGGTTAAGGGAAGGGATTTCTGTAAGCAAGAGACAACAGTAAATTCTCTCCTTCTTCCTAAAACACATTCTCCATTTTCAAAACAAAGTCAAAAAGAAACTAGTTGAAACCCACTTCTACCAAAATCTAATTTCCATATCTACTTAAAAGTAGTTGATCTAAGTTGTTAATTTTCTTCTACAGTGGGTAATCACATGAAAACAAGAATTAATTCCATCATAGATTTTTATTTTGAAATCATATTACTGTAAGTTGTAATTTCTTAGTTGCATGTTTTAGTTAGTGAATTTTTAGGCACGAACAAAGCATCTTGAAGTCAAATAGATGCCAACTTCAACCAATTTTTGCTGTAAATCTTCTATTTCGCAAACAAGATGAGTTGTTCAACTCACATATTCTAATTTAACAGCTTTGCGCCAAAATCTTGCTGTTTGAACTGAGTTTGGTTATTATAGAACTCTGTTTTATTTCTTTGAACATTTTTAGTTGTGAAATCCTTGTTAGTCCTATTTTGAGAAAGAATAACCTTTGCTTCATTGTGCTGCTTGAATTTTGTACTTGAAATATGGAAAGTTTGGATACGAAATTTCATCTGTAGCATTGCCAAAAGATGGCTAGAAATTGACTTCGTCACGGTAAAGTCATGTGTAACATTTTCGTGACCTTTGTCGACACAGGCGGTCGATGTTATGCAAGCAACTTTCTACTATGTTGTGTATTCCTATTGTAACACCCCACGTCCATTAATGTCACTCAAAAAGGGAATGCATTAAGTTTCGTGGAGCGTTATAAGTAAACAGAATAATACAAGACAGATACATAAAATGGTACTTGAAAAATTTATAATTTTATTGCAGCGGAAACAGAAATAAGTTTGGTTACATCTTCGAACCCACTACATCAACACCAAGTACATAATATCAGTCTTGTACAAAAGCCATCAGAGTACATAATTTTTAAAACCATAATCCCCAATCCAAAATGCCATATGAAAGAGAAACAAAGCTAAGCATTGCTTTCAGCACTTCAAGCAGGAAAGTCCGAATCAAGCTTCAATGTGCCTACCCTGAGAACCTGGGGGGGAGGGGGGAAGGAAAGAAAAGAGGCGAAACAAAAAGGGTCAGACATAAAGTCTGCCTAGTCCAGTGACTTTAACAATATAATTACTAAAGCAACATGATAAGAGCATAAACTGGATATAAGAGATGACTGCAACATAAGCAGATATGAAAAGGTAACAAGCCGAACAGGATGTAACATTGACTGTGCTTCTAACCACTATAAGAAATTCTCTGCACCGCACCAATACTAGTTTCATACTAAAAGATGATCCCTCTTGGCTAAATAGAATGATGATAGTTTCGTGTACTTCTAGCTGCCATCATACGTAACCTTTGTGAACCTATCACCACTAGATGTACCCACTATCCTTCTTGTTCGATTATGTACTCCTAGCTGCTCTTGTAGGCGCCCCACTTGCTCCTGCTACCACTAGTTGTACCCTCCCTACTAATCATAATAATGGTAGCTTCGTGTACTCCTAGCAGCTCTCGTAGGTGCCCCACTTGCTCTTACTACCACTAGTTGTACCCACTACCCTCCCCATTCGATCGGCTCCCTAACCTCGTAGATACTTGTGCTAGTCCACAATATGGTGTATCATTCACTAAGGTGGCAACCCCGATACTACTGAAATGCATAGCTTATACCTACACGATGCAACATCGTCTTACCTACCAGCCCGGATCCACGCACGCACATGACTCCATTGGACTTGCACTGCCATCGCTAACTCTTTATTGACCTCTTATAATCAACCCCAGTAAGCGTGTCCCTGTCCTCGACCTAGTTCGAGCTCATATAGATAATAAAATCGGTTACTGGTTGAAAAGGGTCCACACACTTGACACAAGCTTCCCTCCTAAGCTTGGTCTCCACTAGGAATTACCACTTAACCCCTTTTTATCCCCATGTCTTATCACATGTCTCATTTTGATTAAGTGCTTTTATTATGTTTCACATGCTACCCATGTTACCCACTTAACCCTTTATTATTCACATGTCTTATCATATGTTTTATCTTGGTTAAGTGCTTATTATTTATGTTATACATGCTACCCATGCAATACATGCTTCCCATGTCACCCACTTATCCCTTTAACTGTTCCCATGTCTTCCCATATGTCTTATCTTGGTTAAGTGTATTAAATTTTGTTCCACATGTTATCCATGTCACCCACTTAACCCCTTTACCATTCCCATGTCTAATCACATGTCTTATCTTGGTTAAGTGTTTTTATTATGTTTCACATGCTACCCATGTTACCCACTTAACCCTTTATCATTTCCATGTCTAATCGCATGTCTTATCTTGGTTAAGTGTTCATTAATTTATTATAATCGTAATCTTGCAAGACCCCTCACATTAGATTGCCGTTTTGCGGTTGCTGGATATGCCGGGCGGTTCCAGGCAGGCTTATACTGCAAACCGAATCTAACCTCGTGTCTTTGCATTATTAAGCATCTAATTTCTGCCTTTGACCTCTCACATTAGACTTCCGTTTGCGGTTGTTGGATATGTCGGGCAGTTCCGGGCAGACTTCTACCGCAAACCAAGTCTAACCTCGTGTCTTAGGAGTTCATTATCTCTTCTTTTCTACAAACCCAAATTCAAATTCTGACTTATTACATATATTCCAATTGCCCATAATTTCTGATTCAAGTTACGTTCATAATTCCAATCCAAGTCATGCCTATAATTCCATGTATATAAATTGTACCAATTTATGTCCCAAATCAATTACATGATTACAAATCAATTTATGCCTAATTAGATATTATTCAATATTTTCCGAAACTTTCCCAATCATTCCAACGTTATTCGTACGCAAATCTCAATGCAATATGTTAGACTTGAAGTTATCCTAATCTCATAAAGAAAAAGGAAAAGAAGAAGGGAAGGGAATCATGACATAAAAATCGGCATAAAATAGGAATATGAAACATGAACTGGCATAGAACAATAAGACAGATCCAATAGACATATGATATCAGTAATTTGGGTATGAATCTGAAAGATAAGAAATTTACAAAACTTGATATGATTCGTCTTACTTACAGGCATGATCATTAAATCCAATTTACAATCCTATCACAATTACTTTTTAATTATATGTGAAAGTAACATAGACTCACAGCGACAGGATTTAGGAGAGAGGATAGATCTGAATTCTGATTTCTGATTTTGATTAGCTAAACCTTTGTTGTAGAATTTGATTCTTATCTTCCAATTTGAATACTCTTATTTTGATTTTCTTTGGTGGAGAAGAAAGGCTAGGTTAATTTAGATTTGAGCAGCATGGAGGCGCCATGGATTAGTGTAATGAAATTAGGGTTAGGTTTAGGTGTCTATTTATAAGAGTACTAGGTGTATTTGGACCTTTAGATTAGATTAGGATCCATCTGAACCATCCAGACCAGAAAGACACATCATCCAGCCAATCCTAAAAGTACACATCAGCCCTAGACCACCAAAACACGTCGGCCAAATCTGGGCAGATGGGGGTCGACACCCCTAAGGGAGGTCGATACCCCTGTCGACACCCTCTATGGGGGGTCGACACCTATGTCGACACCCCCTAGGGGGTCGACACCACTAGTGGGAATTTTCTCGCTTTCCCATTTTCATTGATTTCGAATTTCGAATTCGTTTTTGATTTTTAATTATTATTTTAGTTTAAATTCTACTTTAAGCTGAAATCTTCTAAGCTTCATAACTTCTTCATATGATACCCAATTTACGCAAACTCAGACTCTATTCCAAGAACAATTCTGAAACGAACGCAATGGCGCAACCCGTTTCCCTTAATTCTTCTTATAAAAATTAAGTATTCTTTAATTGTCCCTTATGTCATGTTTTAAAATTATGGGGTGTTACATTCTCCCCTCCTTAAAGGATTTCGTCCCCGAAATCTTCAAGTTAAGGAGAATGCATCATATCATCCATCATCCATCTACTCATCCATCATCCACAAACATCCATTGTCCTTAAAAGATTTCTAATATTATATGAACATATGCGAAAGTGTGTATATGCCTCCTATCTAATGCAAAGATTAGGCGGTCTACTGATTCAGTTGGCCTCCTTAATGCAAAACTTGATAGTGCCATGTGTCCATTATGTATGCAAAAGAATCCTAATGATACATATCATTTCTATATGAGTGCACAACCATTCATTCAAATGTAGCATCCATATGATAAAACATTCAATATACATCCATTAACTCAAATATGCTCACTCATTCATATGTAATATGAAAGTGATTGAGCTGATCTAGTGCCTAATGTGTGTGTAAATGCATCCACGAGCAACCGCTAGCAAACACTTACATTCACTTGCTTCCACCAAACATAACATATCTCAAACACATGTTTACAACCATAGGGTTTTCTACCTAAAGATCGAAGATATAATCGAGAGGATACACTAAATAATAGAACAAGTATAAACAAAGCAATAGAAAAAAAAGGAGAAGTTAAGAACATACCCTAAAAAAGGAAAGGGTACGACGCGCGTATCTGGTATTCAGTCTCCTAAATCGCGTCTCCTTGATCATCTCCCCACTGGTCTTTAACCAACTTGACCTCTCGGTTGCGTAATTTCTTGACCTTCAATCCAAGGATGCATGTAGGAACTCATCTAACCGTGGCATCTCACTCTACTTCCACTTCTCTAAGCATGCTCGGCTCTATAGCTTCCGCGGTATCTCGTAAATACTTCCTCAAATGCGGCACATAAAATAAGTCATGAACACCACTAAGCTTCTCAGGCAGCTTTACTCTGTAAGCCAGCTGTCAAATTCTTTCTGTAATGGGGAATGGCCCTGCGAATCTTGTTGCCAGTTTCCCTACAGATCCAAAATGAACTACATTCCTCAATGGTGACACTTTAATAAAAAACATGTCTCCAACATCGAACTCAAGGTCGGTTCTTCTCTTATTAGCGTATGACTTTTGCCAGTCTTGTGCCATCTTCATGCATTTTCGTATCAATTCTATCTTCTCTGAAGTTTCTCTAATGATCCCGGGCCCAAGCAAAATCTTATCCGTAGATTCCCACCAACAATTCGGTGATCATCAAGGTCGTCCATATAGAGCTTCAAAAGGTGTCATGCCAATACTAGTCTGATAGCTGTTGTTGTAGGCGAACTCTACTAATGGAAGATGTTACTCCCATGTCCCTCCAAAGTCCAAGATGCATAACCTCAAAAGATCTTCTAGATTCTGATTCACTCTTTCTATTTGGTCGTCCGTATGAGGGTGATAAGCGGTGCTCAAACACAACTGCATTCCTACCGCCTCTTGCAAGCTCTTCCAAAACTCACTAGTGAAAATGGGATCTCGATCGCTTACGATACTAGAAGGTATGTCGTGTAGACGAACTATCTCTCAGAGATAAATAGATGCTAACCATGCCGTTGTTCTTTTACTCTTAACGGAAACGAAATGGGGGCTCTTGGTAAGTCTATCTACTACTACCCAAATCCCTATATTACCCTTTCTTGACCTCGGCAACCCGTCGATGAAATCCATGGAAACACTTTCCCATTTCCACTGTGGATCCTCTAAAGGGTTAAGCAGTCTACCAGGCTTCTTCTGCTCAGCCTTGACTTGCTGGCACACTAAGCATCTAGAAACGAACTCTGCCACGTCCTTCTTCATTCCGGCCCAAAAGAAAACTTCTCACTTCTGTTGCATTCTTTTGGGATCTTCCAATCTTGGATTGCTACCACCTTCGAGGGATCCACCGCTCTCTCCTCCTTAGAGACCACGTGCCCTAAGAATCCTTACTTCCTTCCTCAAAAATGGAATTTGGAGAACTTAGCCTTGAGTTGATGTGCTCGAAGGGTCTCTAAGACTTCCCTAAGATGTAGGGCATGCTCTTCCTCGCTTCAAGAGGATATCAAGATATCATCCACAAGTACTACCACAAACTTGTTTAGAAACTCCCTAAACACCCTACTCATCAAGTCTACGAAATATGCGGGCACATTCGTCAAACCAAAAGGCATGACGAGCCGTTCAAAGAAACCGTCGGGAGTCCTAAAAGCAGTCTTATCTATACTATCCTCAGTTACCCTCAACTGATGAAATCTTGTAGCTAAGTCCAACTGCGAGAAAACTGAAGCACCAACCAACTAATCGAGCAAATCATCTATCCTCGGCAATGGGTGTCTGTTCTTCTTCGTGAGCTTATTCAGCTGCCTATAGTCCACGTACAATCTAAGTGAACCATCAGCTTATGTAGCAAAAACAACAGGAGCACCCCACTCCGAGATACTTCTTCTTATGAACCCTTTCTCAAGTAGCTCCCTTACTTGTTTACTGAGTTCCTTCTTCTCTCTCAGAGCCATGTGGTGTACTGGCAATGCAACTGGCTTTGGATTATCTACTAAGTATATATGGAAATCTATCTCATGCCTCGGGGGTAAACCCCGAACCTCATCAAAGACGTCATTATACTCACGGACTACTCGAACAAATTGCAAATCATCGATGGATGCGTCAAATGATTCTAGGTAGCTTAGCATCACTGAACCCCTAGGTCATAAAAGATATCAAGGGTCCTTCCACACCGAGTCAACAACCTAACTACCCTCCTTTCACAGTCTAGGATGACACCATACCTGTCTAGCCAATCCATCCCTAGAATCTGACCATAGCCCATGAAACCAAATACGTAGGCATTGCATTCAAACCCAACGCCCAAGATAGAAACTCTCAAATCCCGCCAAATCATAGATAAATGAGCTGAACAACCATTAAGATTTGAGACTACAACGGGATCCATGACTAGTATTTAGGTGCAGAGTTTCAACTAAACAAGCATGATATAAATAAATGTGAAGTGCCAGAATCAAACAAGGTTCTAACAGGAAAATCAAAAAGGAAAATCAAACTTTCAACGGAAACCTTTCTACCTCTATCAGGTATGCCAGCCGTGAGGGCACGCATCTGTCTTCCGGAAGATCCTGTCCTTTGTCTGTGCCCTTGCACTTGCCTCTTTGGACAATCCCTGATAAGATGTCATGTCTCTTCGCAATGATAACAACTAGCCTTCTTCTTTTTCTTCCAACGGTCGTTATCTATATATAACCCACCATTCCTTAGTAATGACACTTCCTCTTTTCTCGGGGTCTATAGTTCTTTCCACCCTTCTTAGGTTCCATTTCCTTATTTTGTGATCCTTCAACCTTGACCTCCTTCTTTTCTCCTTTATCTTCATTGTGTATCAAGTCTATATCCATGAGTTTCTCATCCTTGGGCCGCGCTCCTTAAACCAAACCCCCTCATTCTCATTCTCATTCTCATCCTTGTGAAACATGCTAACAAGTCTCTCTCTAAAGTTGCCTCCATTGCGCGGAAAACCCTACAATGCTTGAAAGAAATTTAGCCGTAGGTGAAACTACTGCGGCTATAAATGGAAGTAAGCACTCTTTGCTCTTCGATAGGCTCTGTAGTCTCATCATGCCTACGGAACCATGTCACGATGAGGTTAACTCCCAAAAAGGCAGGAGCCCCGGAGACTCAGAAAGAAGGAAACAATGATTCAAACAGAAAAATCAAAAGATAGTGCATATGGCTTTAGGGAATATGTCTTCCAAAACAAACTTTTCTTTTGAAAATACTTCTTTTAAAACCGTTTTGAAATCATCTTTCAAAATCTTTTATCTGATTTGGTAACCTTCAGCTCTTATACCACGTGTAACACCCCACGTCCGTTAATGTCACTCACAAATGGAATGCATTAAGTTTCGTGGAGCGTTATAAGTAAACAAAACGGAATATTACAAGACAAATACATAAAATGGTTCTTGAAAAATTTATAACTTTATTGCAGTGGAAACAGAAATAAGTTTGGTTACATCTTCGAACCCATTACATCAAAACCAAGTACGTAATATCAGTCTTGCACAAAAGCCATCAGAGTACATAATTTTTAAAACCATAATCCCTAATCCAAAATGCCATATGAAAGAGAAACAAAGCTAAGCATTGCTTTCAGCACTTCAAGTAGGAAAGTACGAATCAAGCTTCAACGTGCCTACCCTGAGAACCTTTGAGGGGGAGGAAAGAAAAGAGGCGAAACAAAAAGCGTCAGACATAAAGTCTGGCGAGTCCAGTGAATTTAATAATATAATTAGTAAAGCAACATGATAAGAACATAAACTGGATATAAGAGATGACTACAACATAAACAGATATGAAAAGATAACAAGCCGAACAGGATGTAACATTGACTGCGCTTCTACCCACTATAAGATATTCTCTGCACCGCACCAATACTAGTTTCATACTAAAAGATGATCCCTCTTGGCTAAATAGAATGAAGATAGTTTCGTGTACTTCTAGCTGCCATCATAGGTAACCTTTGTGCACCTATCACCACTAGATGTACCCACTATCCTTCTTGTTTGATAATGTACTCCTAGCTGCTCTCATAGGTGCCCTACTTGCTCCTACCACCACTAATTGTACCCTCCCTATTAATCATAATAATGGTAGCTTCGTGTACTCCTAGCAGCTCTCGTAGGTGCCCCACTTGCTCCTACCACCACTAGTTGTACCCACTACCCTCCCCATTCGGTCGGCTCCCTAACCTCGTAGATACCTGTGCTGGTCCCACAATAGGGTGTATCACTCCCTAAGGTGGCAACCCCAATACTACTGAAATGCACAGCTTATACCTACACGATGCAACAACGTCTTACCTACCAGCCCGGACCCATGTACGTACATGACTCCGTTGGACTTGCACTATCATCGCTAACTCTTTATTGACTTCTTACAATCAACCCCAGTAAGCGTGTCCCTGTCTTCAACCCAGTTCGAGCTCATATAAATACTAAAATGGGTTACTGGTTGAAAAGGGTCTGCATACTTGACACACACTTCCCTCCCAAGCTTGGTCCCCACTAGGAATTACCACTTAACCCCTTTTTCCCTATGTCTTATCACATGTCTCATTTTGGTTAAGTGCTTTTATTATGTTTCACATGCTACCCATGTTACCCACTCAACCCTTTATTATTCACATGTCTTATCTTGGTTAAGTGCTTATTATTTATGTTATACATGCTGCCCATGCATTACATGCTTCCCTTGTCACCCACTTAACCCTTTTACGGTTCCCATGTCTTCCCACATGTCTAATCTTGGTTAAGTATTTTTAATTGTGTTTCACATGCTATTCATGTCACCCACTTAACCCCCTTACTATTCTCATGTCTAATCACATGTCTTATCTTGGTTAAGCGTTTTTTTAATGTTTCACATGTTACCCACTTAACCCTTTATCATCCCCATGTCTAATCACATGTCTTATCTTGGTTAAGTGTTCAGTAATTTATTATAACCGTAATCTTGCAAGACCCCTCACATTTGATTGTCGTTTTGCGGTTGCAGGATATGCCGGGTGGTTCCGGGCAGGCTTATACCGCAAGCCGAATCTAACCTCAAGTCTTTGCATTATTACGCATCTAATTTTTGCCTTTGACCTCTCACATTAGACCGCCGCGTGCGGTTGTCGGATATGCTGGGCGGTCCCGGGCAGACTTCTACCGCAAACCAAGTCTAACCCCATGTCTTAGGCGTTCATTATCTCTTCTTTTCTACAAACTCAAATTTAAGTTCTGGCTTATTTCATATATTCGAATTGCCCATAATTTCCAATTCAAGTTACATTCATAATTCCGATCTAAGTCATGCCTATAATTACATGTATATAAATTGTACCAATTTATGTCCCAAATCAATTACATGATTACAAATCAATGTATGCCCAATTACATATTATTCAATATTTTCCCAAACTTTTCCCAATCGTTCCAACGTTATTCGTACGCAAATCTTAACGCAATATGTTAGGCTCGAAGTTAGCCTAATCTCATGAAGAAAAAGGAAAAGAAGAAGGGAAGAAAATCATGACATCAAAATTGGCATAAAATAGGCATATGAAACATGAACTGGCATAAAACAATAAAATAAATCAAATAGGCATATGATAATAGTAATTTGGGTATGAATCTGAAAGATAAGAAATCTACAAAACTTGATATGATTCGTATTACTTACAGGCATGATCATTAAATCCAATTTACAATCCTATCACAATTACTTTTTAATTATATGTGAATGTAACATAGACTCACAGCGACAAGTTTTAGGAGAGAGGATAGATCTGAATTTGATTAGCTAAATTGTTGTTGTAGAATTTGATTCTTATTTTCCAATTTGAATACTCTTATTCTGATTTGCTTTGGTGGAAAGAAAGGTTATATTAATTTAAATTTGAGCAGCATGGAGGCGCCATGGATTAGTGTAATGAAATTAGGGTTAGGTTTAGGTGTCTATTTGTAGGAGTACTAGGTGTATTAGGACCTTTAGATTAGATTAGGATCCATCTGAACCATCCAGATCGGAAAGACACGTCATCTAACCAATCCCAGAAGGGCACATCGGCCCTAGACCACTAAAACATGTTGGCCAGATCTGGGCAAATAGGGGTCGACACCCCTATAGGGGGGTCGACACCCCTGTCGACACCTCCTATGATGGGTCGACACCCATCTCGACACCCCACTAGGGGGGTCGACACCACCAACGGAATTTTCCTGCTTTCCCCTTTTCATTGATTTTGAATTTGAATTCGTTTTTTATTTTTAATTATTATTTTAATTTAAATTCTACTTTAAGCTGAAATCTTCTAAGCTTCATAACTTCTTCATATGTTACCCAATTTACGCAAACTCGGACTCTGTTCCAAGCAGAATTCCGAGACGAACGCAATGGCGCAGCCCTTTTCCCTTAATTCTTCTTGTAAAAATTAAGTATTCTTTAATTATCCCTTATGTCATGTTTTAAAATTACGGGGTATTACACCTATGTTCTCTTGTTTGTGAACCATTTTGGGTAGTCGATTATTTTTGTGTTTAATTTGATGAGGCTTTGATCCTATCCTAGGACAAGCCAAAAGTATGCAAAATTTGTAGTTCAGATCATGAGTTTCATGTTGATATCTATTTTTTGTAAAACTCGTGTGTTTCTTTATGGTACCGTGCATGTGTTTATAGTGGTTTCAAAAAGGAATTTTCTTATATATATTTATAATTAGCTTTGAGAAAAATAAGATTTTTTGTTTTGGTATTATAAGATTAAATCGTCATAAGGCAATAATAAACAATATTTTGAAATATAGAGTTTTCAAAAAGAAAATCCAAATGTTTTCTAAATTTTTTCTAAACCAGTTTTCTCAAGAACAACTATTTTCCGTATATAAAATCACACGTTTTTGCAGCATTTGGGAAAGTGATGTTGTGGTTTAAATGGTTTAATTATTCGCATGGTACAATAAACATGGATTAATTATTTCGATTAATTCCTAGCTCAACAATCGAAGATATTTGATGTTTTCTAGAGTGAAAGTAGGCAAGCTTATAGTAAACTGAGTAATGAAAACATATGGTATGTTACGTGTTGTATTCATTATTTAGACAAGTGTTTGGGAGTTTGTGACACATTATTTGTTGTTCATGTATGTCAGTACTCTCTTCGGGGGGGGGTTCATATATGCATATTCACTTAATCGGAAGGAGGCAGTCGTAGTAACTAGCGCTTGAATACATGCATAATATTTGGCATAAGCTCCGCGTGGTTCATTTGTAAAGCAAGTACAATAATTTTTGATGTTTTGGATCCATTTTGTGATATTGGTGTTTGTGATGTATTAGATCCATCTTTGGTGTTATATTATTGTGAATTTCCATTATAGTCTTACGGTTTATTTGAGACTTAAAAATTGTGCTGACGTGGGGAATTGTCGCTATTTGCGCACACCAAATCTCGAGTGTATGTTTTGCAGAGAAACGATAATCCAAATATAAAGTAATGAAATACAAGGAGAACACAATGTTTTATAGTTGTTCGGCACCAATATCAACATTCACTTTACAGTAACCATTCATCATATAATTAACGATTACAATGTTTGAACAAGTTCAGATAGTTTCAGTGTAAAAAGTTGTGTAATAGAACAACAAATGGTTTGCTAATTCTAAACTTTGTCCGAAATGTCCTTCGTCTTCGTCGTTGAGTGAAAAGTATGTTGACTTGGTCAAAAATGTCCAAGGAAAGTCAAAAGATGTCCAAAAGAGTCCAAGAGGGTTGTAAATATCCAAGAGATTGTCCAGAAGTTGAAGGAAAACGCGTATGCAATGTTTTAACAGTCCAAGCTATGTTCAATAGTCATAGAGAAGAAGATGACAACCATTAATGATTCTTTGGAGCTCTAGGATGTCAAGAGTCTAACCCCTTTGAAGAATGAGGTAGAGGGTATTTATAGGAAGTTCATTAGGTGGGAGTAGGTGAGATTTGGGGACCACATGGCAGAATTTCGCATCCCAAAAGAGCAACACCCTGAAATTTACATTCCTTTTTAGTGCATCAAAAAAATTCGTATCCCCCTGAGGGATACAAATTTCGTACCCCGAGGGATGCGAAATTTATATCCCTTGGGGATACGATGACATCATATCCCTCGGGATACGAAATCTCGTATCCCCGTAGGGGTGTGAGGTGTGCACCCCTAGGATACAAAATTTTGTAACCCGGAGGATACGAAATTCATTTCCTAGGGGATACGAAATGGGAATGATGGGGTGCAACTTTTGGGGGAGATGTGGTTATTTTGGGAGATGCGAAGCTTGGGATGTGATGAGTTAGAGAATGGAAGGTGGGACGAGATGAACAGAGGCAAGGTTGTTGGGATGCAAGGCTTTGAGGGACTCGAAGTCCGGAGGGAGTAGAAATTCTGGAGTGAGTCAGCATTAGGGATACGAAAATTATGCTTGTGAGGGGTTTTCTTGATGCGAGGTTGATGGGGATAGTATCCCTGGGGATGTGAAATGCATATTTCGCATCCCATGATGGATACGAAATGCGCATTTTCGCATCTCTGGGGATGCAAAAATATTTGACTTCGCTTACCGAAATGAATCGTGCAGAGGCCGATACGCTTTTTGGAATGCCAAACTTTTAGCTTGCCAAACTTCACTTATCCAATGTGTTGCTTCACACTCATGCCATCATGCATAAGCTTGGTCATATAGTGATGTGTTTTGGCATGTTGTGGTGTATTTGCTATCATTTGTGCCTATAAATCTCGTTTCAATGTTGAACTTGTTATGTGTGCATGGAATTACATCTTGCGTACTTGCTTTTGTGCTTGTTCATGACATTTTGAGTATTTGTGTTGAACTTGTGCATGATTTTTCTAAACCTGAAACTGCATGTAATACTTTTCCATTCTTGTTTAGTTGATATACATTCTGAACCTGCATGCATGGGTTGAAATGCATTTGTTCAAGATTTAGCATATTCAAGAATATGGTTTTGACTTCATTGCAACATGCACTGGCTTGTGTTTGTGGCATCATTTGCTGCATACACATGCATGTTACTTGTCATTCATACTGGAGCACATTTGTGCCTTTGACTGGCATGACCCAGCTTCTGTTGCTCCACCATTTTGTATGTTGATGTTCCTTGACTATTTTGGTTACGCCCTGCCAGATGTTGTATGTAAACCTTTCACGCTAAGCTACCTTTGCTGCTCTAACTCTCTTAATCCAATTTTGGACATAAGAAGCTGTATTGTTGCATGTAGAATGGTATCATGGCCATATGTTGTGTATTGTTGCTTGTATCACTGTTTTTGCACTTGTGTATTCTGCGTTATCATGTTGTACTAATGATCTTTCATGTGCATTTCCACATCCATGTGTACTTGTGCGTGCTCAATTTTGGACTCTATGTGTATACATACATTCATGTATGTATATATGCGTGAGTTGAACCATTGCGCATGCTGCACATTTTTACTTGTGGTGCTTTGTGCATTACTCCATTTAGCCAGACCCAATTTGACTTGAACTGTGCACTCACTGATGTTTAACCATATTGCCCCTACACATTATAAAATATTTGTGTATATACATACACATGTATGTGTATACATGTATCATATATGTGCAATTATATTTTTCTATCTACATTAGCAGACCACTATACGATGTATCATGGCAGGTCAAGACCAGCAGACCACAAATGTGAGTTGTGGCTGGTCTTGATCAGTAGACCACTATAGCTGTGTCGAGGTTGATCTGCGGACACTAGATATATAGTCTACCTTGTGGGATTTACAGTGAATCACTATGAATATCACAAGTAGTCTAGACACAAATAAATGTATATACATATCAGACCAAGTCAAAAAATATGATGAGGAACACTACAAAATTATGTGACAAATAAAATTTAAAATAAATTTATACTTGCTAGAATTTGAATCTATCTTGTTTCAGTTTATTTTGTATGTGTTCTATGATAGGTATACAGGTGACGGGGCTGACTCTAAAGCAAATTGAAGACAAAGTGAGTGTATATGAAACTGTATACGAAACCGAGTGAAATGAGTGACTGGGTGTATGTAACAGAGTGAACTGATAGAAATGTGGTGAGGAGCCAATGTATATGAAATTGAATGCATATGCGAATTGATTGTAATATATTACGGAGAAATCAACAATAGTGGAGTTAGAAGTTTGTACTATTCAAATGTTGAAATAAAATATTATTGAATAAATCATTTTGAATATTAAATTCTTGTGCAATAGTATTTCATTCAAATTAAATATTTATTTATTTATGTGATGTAGTATATAATAGTATAATTATAAGCACATTTATTTAATAATATATATGTTTCTTATCATCAAACAAAAATCATGTTTTTATATTCAACAATCTCCCCTTTTGATGACGACAAACATATATTAAGATTTTGAAAGAGATGAATGCGTTTGACAGTGAAGTGTAGAGCTCCCATATATGTGTGCTCCCCCTACAACTGAACTCCCCCTATATGTATGCTCCCCTTATATATTTTCATATGACTGAATTTACATAACAATTGAATTTCCACTATTGAAAACATTTTTGAATTATTCACTCATCAGTCAAATTCTTAACCATTCTCATTCTCCCCTTTTATCATCAAAAGGATACAGAAATTGAAATAGTGACGAAAAAAATCTAAAAATATAGGTTCAAAATCAAGAGAGAGAATGTACATTATAAATCTCATATAATCAAACAAAAATCATAATATTCTTAAAACTAAAAGCAAATTTCACATTTAGAACGATGGATTTTATAAAATGAAGAGAGTTATAAAATGATATGAATTCCAATTATTTTCAAAAATAATAATAATTACAAAATAGCAATGGATTTGGACTATAAATATGAACTCAAATCAAGAGAGAAAATCATTTTTTTGCAAATCATAAAGCTATCAATCAAAAAATTCATAATAAATCATAAAAAGAAATACATTTCAAAATTTAGAAAATGGAATGATAGGTAGGCTTTTACATAACAAAGAGCATTTCATATATATAGTTTATTATTTTCTTTTCCTTTTCCTTTTTTATTTTTATTTTAAGAGCGCACTAACCATACATAGCCTATAAGGACCTTTAAATGGGATCAGTTGCAACTTAAATTATATAAGTAATCTTTAACCATGCATGACCATATCTAGGTTAGTTAGTTGAGGTTAGAGAAACATTTATTACATGCAAAATCTCCTCAGTATGTAAAGCCAATAATGAATGATAGAAATACGATAGGTGAAGAGATGGTGATGAAATAAATTTCTAAATTAATCATATTATGAAATATGTTCAATCGTACTGGGATTTTTGAAAAAAAAAATCAATTCTCTCTTATTCTAAAAAATAATATAGTCACATGTCCATCATAAATTTTGAATATGTATATTCTTTAATAAAAAAAAGATAAACTCTCCACATTTAATAAAACCATGATGAATGACAAGATGGTAGAAAAGCGAAGATGTTCATGAAATAAGCACTGATTCAGAGATATTATAAAAATTTGTTCAAGCATTATGAGAATTTAAATAAAATCTCCTCTATAGTCACAACTCATCATAATTTCATAAATCTATTAATAATTTCGATGAGTTCCAAATATAGCTTAATTTGGTCAATAATTTCAATTTTGAATAAATAATCAACAAGATTTTAAAATTGGAAATATCAATTACAAGAGGGTTTCTGAAAGAACTATACAAGTTGAAAATCAGTTTTTTAAAAAAATTCAATCAGTTGAATGTGGAAATGTTTCAATACTTCTAAGACTGATACAACATGTAGGTTCTTAATGCCTATAGTAGTCAATGAAGTTTATACATTGATTCATCAAACAATCACCAACCCTAAGCAAACAAATCTAATAGTTCAATTCCATTTACCAAAGCAGCAGAGAAATCCACTTTCAAAGCAAGATTCACAAGAGAATTTTATGATATTTACAACAAGTCCAAGAGACAATCCAAGATCCAAGATTAAAAACAGTTGATTTGAAATCGCTTGATGAGATTTATTTTTTGAACACGGATCAAAAATAGTAATCTATGAGATTCAAACTACCAATAATTACAGATGATTTCAAATCAAAATACTCAAGCCAAACCAAAAAAGTATGAAATTATCACAACATATCAAAAGCAGCTTTCAAGTTGCGTGCTATATTGAGTGCAGATTTTCAAGACTTTCTAAGGTGAATTAGAAGAGACACAAAACAGCAAAAATTTGTGAAATTTCAATAGCTTTTTAGATATTCAAATATTTTAGGATTCCAAATAACAATGTTCAAAATATGTGCAAAATATTACAGAATTGTTAACATTCTGGCAATTATTAAGAAAATTAAACTTCAAAAGAATTGCAGATATTTACAAATTTCAGTTCAAGAAATGACAATCATCAAAACATGAAAGTTCTAGATAAAAGAATCTAATTTCCAGAAAATCAAGAATTTTCAATTTGAAGTTTAAGAAGTTCAATAAGAGTAAAAAATATTGTTGTAGTGTCATTACAATCAATATACGTAGAAAGGAGGAATATAAGGAAAAAGTAGAGACAGAGAAAGAAATAAGAGTTTAGAGATCGTACCTGAAATTGATGTGAACCAATGAATTTCTAACTCAACAATCATGGCTAAGGAACTCTGATTGATTCTATGATATTGAATAACTTGAATTCAATCTCTCTTGAAGTTGCTCCTTAGCCATCCTCGGTATCAAGTTGTATGTAGGATCGAGTGGTTTAACAAAGGTTGTTTTACCACTCGTAGCTTCGTTTGAATGTTTTGGTATCCAAACCCATTTATATAACAATCCATTAGCATTAGTAAAAATACCCTTAGGAACCCAAATTTGTTTAGTTTTTCTCAAATCGATTTTCTTTCTTTTTTGGAATCCATAATTGTTTGACTGGATTGTTTCTAAACAAGTTCTCATCTCTTTAATGATTTAAAAGTCTTTTGAAAATTTTAAAGTTCAAATTTTCAAATCGATCATTTTCAAAGTCATTTGAAGGATTTTTACAACCATCGGAATTTCATTTTTCAAGCTCATTAATTTTTCCAAAAACAAGACCACTTTATTTTCAACATAAAATTGGTTTTTCAACAGTATATTCAACAATTTTCTCCATTAGATAATTTATCCAAATTTAATTTAATTCGTTGAATTTTAGATTTAAGATCACAATTTTCTTTCATCAAATTTGAACAACAATTTATAGTGACTTTACTCTTTTCAGAATCATTTTGTTTCAAAACCAAATTTTCATTTCAAGCTTTTTAATTTTGGCCTTAGACTTAGAAATCTCAATTTCAAAATATTTTTGTTTCTCGGACTCAAGTTTTTCAAATTTCTTGAATTTCTCAATCTCTTTTTCAAGCTCATTCAGAATTGATTTAGTTTTTAGTAAGTTTTCTTTCTCAGCAAATTCATGTTTAGAATTTTTGGTAGTCTTAAAATTCTCAAACTCCATTTGTAAAGCGTTGTTTCTATGAGTTAGCTCATCCTCGTGAATTTTTAAAATCAATATTTTGTTTTCAAACTATCTAAGATTTTCATTAAGATGAGCTAAATTATTTTTCAGATTGAAACAATTTTTGCAATAAGGTTTCGAAGATTTCATGACATTTTTAAGTTTTATTTCCAAAACATCGTTTTTACATCGCAACTCAGATTTTTTAGATCTTAAGTTTTTATTTTTCGGTTTGAGAATATCAACAATTTTAGTTAAATCATTACAAAGATAAACTAAATCTTCATATGAGAAATCTCTTGTCTCATCGTGTGTTGAGTCTTCATTGTCTGATCCATCTGAATTATCATTTGTAAAACCTGTTAAGCATAACTCTGAATCTGTGTTGACTTTCCAGGGTTTTGAGCCATTGTTGTCCTTTCTTCCATGCAGTGTATCGAGAGTATTCTGGATTTCATGTGCAGATAAACGATGGAAGATATGGTTATATTGATCGTCATTAATATAAGAATATAAAATACGCGTAGCACGAGAATTACTAACAATATCATTCTTATCTAGCATATCTCTCCCATTGATAACAATATCCCAACATTTAATATTAACAAATTTTGAATAAGATTCCATTTTAGATTTCAAATTTAAAAACTTGCTCCACTAAAAATAGTTGGAGTATGACTGGACTGACTCTTGTTGGACTAACAACAAGGGAAATCCATCACTCTTGAGTAATTATAAAATACCTGCTCTGATACCATTGTAGGATCTAGATTAACCAAAAAGGGGGTGAATAGGGTTTATTGCAGTTTTTAGGAATATAAAAAATATCACAACTCAGATCACAACAAAATAAACAAATGCAGAAAGTAAATGACACAGTATTTACCTAGCGTTGGAAAACCCCGGACTACTGTTGCATTCCCCAAGGTTTCTATTAGAATTAAAACAATCTCTATGCTTACAGTTCCCTGTAAACTCATGACACCCACTCCCAAATGTTCTAATCCTAGACTCAAAATCCTGCACTGATTTTTATCCCTAAGACCAGATTTTCCCGAGTTACAAACCCGTAACTCATAAACCCTCACTAAATCCTATATGTTGACATCCTACTTTATAGAAAACTAAAAAACTGTAAATTGGTTTACAAAAGAAATAAACAACTTAAAATAAAACAACAAAACAACCCCTCCCCTTTGTTAAGTATATTGTCGGCCCCCTTATTTGTTTTGGCACTTTAAAATAAAGCTTCTCCTTGTTTCCAGATGGCGGCCGAAATGGAAATTAGGGATTTTTCCTTCTCCAAACCAAATCGCGACTTCAACTCAGTTTGAATTTATTCTGATGGCGTCGATGCTTGTTGCTCTTCTGTTTGTTTAATTTGGATTTGGTCTATCGAAAACATTGAAAGAATTTCATGAGTTTCTCTGATTTAATCTTTGCTATTCTTGAATTGATTACTTGAGTTTTCGATGCTTGTCGATGATGAAATGGTGTTAAATTTGTAGGGTTTGGAAACCGGTATATCTATGATTTAATTGCAATGACTTGGCCTTGATTTGCTTGATTATATGCCATGAAAGTTGCTTGATTATTTGCCATGAAAGTTGCTTGATTATTTGCCGTATATACCCATTGAAATTCTCGATTAAAAAAAAGCTTGCCTAAAAATGCTATTTTATTCCCCTTGAATGTGTTGATGAATTCTTGTTTGATTTGCATAAACACTTCTTGGAAATGACATTCCATTCTTGCTGCATTTGGCATGTTGTGTATATCTGGAAACATGAATTGATTAATTCTTTTGCATGACATTTAACTTGTGTTCATCACCGTGCTGTTTTTATTGATTGCGTAAACAATCTTGCCATGTATTTTAGAAATGAAATTTTTATAACTTTCTGATATTTGAACCACTAAATTCCTTCTTTTATACTCATTCGAATATGAAACAAAATCATTGATCCTTTGCCTCTTGTTGTGACCTCTGGCCCTTTGTGTCTATACATACATCATATACACACACACACATCCATATAGATTATATGGTTTAATTTCTTGCTGTTGTACTTAACATTGTGCGCGCATGCAACTGTTGTATTTAACACGGTGTTCATGAACTTGTGTTGAACACTGATCTGGACCATGTCTTTGTTTAGATAAGAACTGATACTATACTTAAGTATTCGAACATATTCTATCTTGCTTGTAGCCTTGTACTTGAGAAACAATTTTCTAGTTGCACACTTGATCCTGCTTTGTCTTTAAAACTTTACTTGTCTGCTGTGTTACTTCACACTCATGCCGTCATGCATAAGCCTGGTCATGTATTGGTGTGTTTTGGCATGCTGTATTGTATTTGCTATCATTTGTGCCTATAAACCTCGTATCAATGTTGAACATGTTGTGTGTCCATGGCATTGCATCTTATATACTTGCATTTGTGCTTGATCATGACATTTTGAGTATTTGTGTTGAACTTGTGCATGATTTTCCTAAGCCTAAAACTGCATGTATTACTTTGCTATTCATGTTTAGTTGATATCCATTTTGAGCTTGCATGCATGGGTTTTTGTGTATTCTGAAATGCATTTGTTCAAGATTTAGCATATTCAAGAATATGGCTTTGACTTCATTGCAACATGCACTGGCTTTTGTTTGTGGCATCATTTGCTGCACACACATGCATGTTACATGTCATTCATACTTGTGCACATTTGTGCCTTTGTCTAGCGTGATCTAGTTTTTTCTGCTGCACCATTTTGTATGTTGTTGTTCCTTGACTATTTTGGTTCGGCCCTGATCTCTATTGCCAGATGTTGTATGTAAACCTTTCACGCTAAGCTCCCATTGCTGCTTTAACTGTCTAAATCCAGCTTTGGACGTAAGAAGCTGTATTGTTGCATGTAGAATGGTATCATGGCCATTTGTCATGTATTATCACTTGTATCACTGTTTTTGCACTTGTGTCTTTTGCTTTGTCATGTAGTGTTAATGAACTTTCATGTGCATTTCCATATCCATGTGTACTCGTGCATGTCCATTGTTGGCCTCTATGTGTATACATACATTCATGTATGCATATATATGTGTGAGTTGAACCATTGTACATGTTGCACACTTTTGCTTGTGGTACTCTATGCATTACTCCATTTAGCTAGACCTATTTTGACTTGAACCGTACATTCACTGATGTTTGACCATATTGCCCCTGCACAATATAAAGTGTATGTGTATATACAAACACATGTATGTGTATACATGTTTCATGAATGTGCAATTATATTTTTGTATTTACATCAGCATACCACTATACGTTGTATCATGGCTGGTCAAGATCAGCAGATCACAAATGTGAGTTGCGGCTAGTCTTGATCAGCAGACCACTATAACTGTGTTGAGGTTGATCTGCGGGCACTGAATATATAGTCTGCCTTGTGGTATTTACAGTGAATCACCGTGAATATCACAAGTAGTCTAAACATAAATAGATACATATACATATCAGACAAATTCAAGAAATATGATGAGAAACATACCAAAATTCTGAGGCAAATAAAATTTAAAATAAATTTATACTTGCTAGAATTTAAATCTATCTTGTTCCAGTATATTATGTGTGTGTTTCTGTGATAGGTACACAGGTGACTGGACTAACTTTGAAGCATATTGAAGACAAAGTGAGTGTATAAGAAACTATAAATGAAACTGACTGAAATAAGTGACAAAAGTGTATGTAACAGAGTGAACTTAGAGAAATGTAGTGAGGAGCTAATGTATATGAAATTGAGTGTATATGTGAGTTGATTGTATTATATCATAGAGAAATGTACAATAGTGAAGTTAGAAGTTTGTACTATTCAAATGTTGAAACAAAATATTTATTTAAATAAATCACGTTTGAATATTCAATTCTTGTGTTATAGTTTTTCATTCAAATTAAATATTTTTGTATGTGATGCAGTACAGAATATTACTATTGCAAACACATTTATATAATAATATATATATGTTTGTTATCATCAAACATAAACCATATTGTTATATTCAATTGTTGGCCTACATTGTGACTAGGCCACGCTAAGTCCAGACATCCACGTTCGAGCGTACAAAAGAACAAGAACCATGGCCATTCGGTAACATAAGGTTTCGGGTCGAACAAAAAGCGAAGTGGTGCCGGGTCGAACGAATAAACTTCAGTCGAGCCGAATGAAGCAATATATGAACGGGTCGAAAGAAGTAGAGGGCATCGGGTCGAAACCCATCGGGTCGAATGAATTCGACCCGACCCGATGCTAATTTGTATGCTGCATGGATTAACTGGCCACTGTCTCCGGCCTTAACGGGTCAAATGCCACGTAATCCATGAACCAATCAACATTAACTCGCTACAAATCCGGCTTAGATGACACGTAGCTAGTAACCGTTCCCACTATTTTTCAAGGATCTGATCCCTATATATACTCGAGCCGCAATAGAAGAAAGGATCTTTTGGCCACTCAAAAACTAAAACATCATGTTTTCTATCACCGTTACTGTTCAACCCGATCGAATAATAGTGGTTTTCAAGTAAAACTCCATAGATTTTTTATGAAATCGATTGTATACGAGTGATTAAGTGATTCAAAATCTTGTAATTGTGATTCCTTCTTGAATTGAAAATTTATAAAGTGGACACAGGCTCATTAATGTCGAATCACATAAATCTTGTGTATTTAATTGCTTTTCCTTGCTTTTAATTTATTTTTCTTCATTAATCTCTACAAAATCTTGTCAATTGGGTGTTAAGCCATTTTTTGGTCTAACATTTTGGTGCTTTCATAGGGGAGTTTGAATTATCAATTTTCTGGATTATTATTCTACTATTTGGATCACTAAGTCCGAAGAGATAATCCACATTTTCATCACTTTCAAAGTTTTAGTCGATTTCAACAAGTATGGTTATCATAGTTCCGAGAAAAGATAGGAACCAGCCGTCTTCTCAAAGAAACGAAGTTAATGAAGAGCATCAGAGTAGCCAATAGCTTGTAGCAGCTACTCAATCACCCGGGTCGGATCCGACACGACCCGATGTGAGTACTTCGACTCGATCCGATGTGAGTGCTTCAGACCCTGCTGCTACAACTAGTAATCAAACATCTCCATCTGTACCTATTTCGCAAATTGACTTCGCACACTTACCCAACAGGTTGAAAGAGACCAATGTGGCCTTCGAAGCTCAGAGATAGGGTAGTGCTGCAATTCATAATGATATGAGTACAATGGCAAGATAGATAGATGAACTTTGAAGACGGAGAACACCGTCTCCTACTTATCAATGAGAAGCAGGAAACTCATCTTGCTCTGAGGAAAATGAACGCCATCGACGCCAAAGGAGACCTTTGGAAAGGCCTGAGAATCTTGAAACAAGTCCAGTTTGGCTCACTAGGTTTTCGAGAAGACACAACAGTTCATCTCGGTCGTAATGATCCCAGCTTAGCGGAGCCGACGCTACTACTAATGCATGGATCTTATATTCTTCCTAAATACCTAAAGCTTACTCGCCCCACTCAAGCATAACTCCTTCAGCCTACTCGTCCTGTGACTAATCGGAATCGCATGGGGCAAGGAAACTTTGCTCAAATGCCAGCTCAGGTGACATTGCCTGAAGAAAGGGCAGAAGGATCCAGGAGAGATGAAAGCATTGAACCGGAGCATACATAGACTGTGACACCCCATGTCTGTTAATGTCACTCATTAATAGAATGCATTAAGTTTCGTGCAGTGTTATAGGTAAACAAAAATAGAACATTACATGACAGATATAAAATAGCAGCGGAATTTAAAACTTTTATTAATCATAAAGCATCGCGGTTCAAAACATCATATGTCTGAACTACATAAAAACCAGTACATCATAAAAACTTCCATCTTGCATTTAAACATCAGAGTACAAAATAAAAGGAGCAGAATCCCCAAATAAAAACATAGCCATTGTAGCAAAGATAGGAGCTTGAGTAATACATCTAAGTAGCTCCAGCAAATGGTAGCAGAATCCTGGTCAAGCTTGAGTATTCCCACCCTGAGAACCTGGGGGGATTACGGAATAAAAAAGAGGAAACAAAAAGGATCAGACAAAAAGTCTTGAGAGTCTAGTTACTTTTAGCAAGTAAATAAGTAAAAGTATCATGACAGGTATATAAAGTGGATAAGAAAGATAACATCACAATAGGCAGGTATGACAAGTAAACTTGATAGAGTGTATAAGATTCTCTAATGATTACCCTGATTCTCTGGACCGATACTATTATAACCAGAATGAGATGATCCCAACAACTATAAGATGATAGACTTAGGCGTACTTCTGGTGAGAGGTTTTAACCCCATACAATCCACAGGAAGCCCAATCCTAATAGGCTCCTAAACTTTACCAGAATCTAGATCTACCCTAACTACTACCCTAATCGACCGGATCCCTACTCTGTAGATACCCTGTGTCGGCCCCATAGTAGGACGTATCACTTCCTAAAGTGGCAACCCTTCGATGATGTGCACAACCATATCTACTGGTGTCATGGTTGTCTTATCCCCCTCTGCCCGGACACGCACGCACATGTCCCGGTCGGTTTGCGGAGCCCACACCGTCCTCCATGTTTGGATCTCTTACAATCAGCCCAGTAAGTGTGCCCCGACTCCGACCTAGGGCGGAGTACTCGTTTAGTACTGTTATATGGGTTACTGACTGAAACGGGTCCCACACACAAGATAATGCAAGCTATCCCCTTTGTCTTGCATCCCCACTCGGATTTCCATAGGTTATGCTTACTTAATGGCGTCTTTAATTACATAACCCCCAATAATTTCATAGGTTATGCTTACCTAACGGTGTCTTTAATTACATAACCTCAACCAGTTAAGTTTTGTTGGCTTATATATAAATATTACCCACCCCACTCAGATATACTTAACCCTCCCACTGTTTCAACCAAGTTTACTTAACCCTTACTCAAGTTAACATGTGCATACAATCCCTATGGATTCAACTACGTTATGTATTACAGACTAACAGGTTATCCCCATTCACATTAACTTCTTTTCACTTGCCAAAATTCCACTTGTTTGTTAATTACATATAAATATAACTTAATCCATTTTAGTTTGTTAATAAGCCTCATTACATGTTATTCTTTAGATTGTAATTAACGAAAATAATCTTACAATCTTTCACCCCTGGATTGTACTTAATGGAAGTAATCTTATAATCCCTTTGTATTATTCATAGTCTAATTCCATAGTTACAATAACATGTTTTACTTAATATGTAATTAAGTATACTTTATCTCAGTTCACCTGTTTTCTATTCAACTTATCACTTCAACTTGATGTTGTTTACTTATTAACTTAGTTTTCTTAACTATGGTTTACTAATAAGTTTTCTTTCCATTTATTATAACCTATGCTATAATTTCCACTTGTCACTAGGACAAGAGTATCCATTATATAGAATTCTCATTGAAGTAATTAATTATAATAGGTTACTATCATTCCCTGTTTACTCCAATTCATTACCATATTTCCATTTATGGTCGTAATGCACTAGACCTCCCACGTTAAGCCTACAACCTGTGGATGTTGGATATGCCGGGCGGGTCTAGACAGACTTATTCTACAAATCGAGCTTAACCTCGTGTCTTAGTACGTCACGTGTTTATGCATTTAGACCCCACACATTAGGTTCACCACTTGTGTTCGCTGGTTATGCCGCGCGGTTCCGGGCAGGCTTCCACCGCAAGTGTAATCTAACCTCGTGTCTAAGCATGATTACTGTTGACACACTTTTTGGTCAAAGCTGTCACACATGGAATTCCTGGATAATAACACGCTCAAGCGGTGGAAACAAAGTCAGATGACATTGAGTGATTTGGTCGAAATAGCAACATCAACATAAACAGGCCCGAAACTCCTATCAGATGACCTCTTTTGGGCCCGAAAATAGCAATTATGGAGCAGAGCTTAATAACTCTTGTAGCTCTCTGAATTAGCTTCAGGTAGAGCTTTCGTTTGGGCAAACCGGACTTACGGTTTGGAAGTTACGTCTGTTTTCGTAAATGCGCACAGAACCTGGATTTTGGAATTGGTGACATTCCTGGTCGGGTCGCCCCCCTCGGCTCGTGGACCACTTTTGGCTCGTGGGACCCACCTCGTCTTGCCCTCATTTCCCGGTTGTTAACCGGCCCGACTCGTGGAGGCCCCCTGGATCACGACCCGCTCGTGGGCTCACCATCCCATCTTTTCACACCAGCTTGCCTCCCTAGATCATGACCCGCTCGTAACGAACACATGGACCATGACCCCATATGCAACCCGCGATCCGACCACCGAACCTGCTAATACATGCGTAGATCTTGACCTATTCTCAAGGCTACTCGCATTCCTACTTTCCCGGATCGGGTGCCACGTGCCTCATCACGACCCGGGCTCCCTATGGCCTCTTCGACAGCTATAAATACACCATTACATGGAATTTTGAAGGGACTTTTTGGCTGAGACCTTCTCCTACACCTCCATAGTCTCTGCCATTACCGAGTGCAAGGATGTTGCACCTTTCTACATATAATTTCTTCTCTTGTAATCTCAATTAACACACGGATTGTGTGTCTACATGTAACTGATTCTGGGAATCTGTCAGTATAACAATAAGATTATAAAGTGCATGCAGGCTACATCTACAGCCGAACCACTATAAAAACATCGTGTGTTCCCTCTGATTTTACTGTTTCTTTATTTTGTGATCTGTGATCTGCATTTGGGTGTTACTGCCATTTTTTGGTCTAACAATTACAATTTCAGTTATTGTATTCTAGGCATTTTCAGTATTAATCAATTTTACCTATGTCGTTATTGGTTTCATGCCTCTTTTACAAGTTGTGTTCATAATGAACAATATATCTCAAAATTAAGGTTGATTTATGCCCCAAATCCATATTCGTATATTTCATTAAAATTATGTCCAAATCCTTATTTCTGTATTTTACTCACATTATGCCCAAATTTCCCAATTCAAGTTACGCTCCAATATTAACTTATTTCCCTCGTTCCCAATTCAATGCATTCGCATATTTCAACGGCATGCCTAGGCTCGAAGGTAGCCTGGCTATAAAATAAAAAGGAAGAAGGAGGGAAGAGGACATAAATGATAATAACAAGATTGACATACGATGGCAGAAATAGGCATAAACATATAGTAACATCATTGGGCATAATGATAACACATGATATAAGATCAGATATTGTGAACTGGTGGTAATAAGACTGATTCTAACATAGTAGAGATGTCATATCAGGCATGATAAGATCTAAACAATAATTTAGATGTCCAACTACCAACAGATCCAATTTAATCACAAACATGATAGGTATAAGGTGATCCAAAAAGTGAATTAGATCTATAATCAATGGTAGATCTGACATGATAAAGGTTAAGATCCTAGTCTTAGTCATGTCATAATATCATTGGTTCCCGAGTTATAAAAGATATGATATGATTCAAGAAGTCACAGGCATAGATCCAAATTATAGTCATAACATGTTTTACTTTTTAATTATTTAAATCTAAAAGTAACTTAAACTCACAATGTTTGGATCTAGAAAAATAGAAGGAGAATAGTAGATGTTGAATCACAGATCTACACTTGAATAACTCTAAACTTGATTAACTCGATTGCAAAAGAAGAAAAAGGTTTGACTCAGTCTGGGCAGCGACAATATCTAGCCCTTATTATTTTCAGTGTGAAGAAACTAGAGAAATGAGGCCATATTTATAGCCAAAAAGACCCTGAAACCCTAATCTGTCAGACGTCTGCCGGAGGAGGGCCGACCCCCCCCTTATGGGGTCGATCCATGAGTAGACACCCCTAGGACGGGAATTTTTCCGCGTACGTAAACTCAGTTTTTGAACTATTTTATGATTTAATTATATATATGTATAATTCTCTTGCGCGTATAAAAACTTCAAACCTTCATAACTTCTTCATACAGTGTCCGTTTTACGCAAACCAAATGTCTATCTTGACCAGAATTTCGAGACGACGCAATGCCACAATCCGTTTTCCTTAATTCTGAATATTAAATTAATTATTCTTTAATTTGTCCTCTTTAATTTTGTTAAAATTACGGGGTGTTACAGTCTCCCCTACTCAAAGTATTTCGTCCTCGAAATCTCCAAATTAAGAAAAATGTATATCCTACCATCCATCACTCATCTATTCATCCACTAATCACAGTCATCCATTTTCCTTAAAAGATTTCTAATGCTTATATGAACATATGCAAAGGTGTGTGTTTATGTCCCAATACTAATGAGAAGATCATGCGGTCTACTGATTCAGTTGACCTCCTTAATTCAATGTATGTTAGTGCTATGAATCCAACAAGTATGCAATAATCCTATTATAACATGTAAGTTCTATATGGGTGCACAATCATGCATCCAAATGCAACATCCATACGATGATACATCCATTTTCATCCATTAAAAGAAGAAAAATGCACACACATCCATATGCAGTATGAGAGTTATTGAGCTGATCTGGTGCCTAATGTGTGTGTATATGCATCCACGAGCAAACACTTGCATCAACTTGCATCCGTCAAACATATCATGTCTCAAACACATGTTTACATCCATGGGATTCCTACCTAAAGGTCGAAGATTCGACTAATAGGATATACTTAAATGATAGAAACAAGTATAAATAAAAGCTTTGGAAAGGAAGTTAAGAACATACCCTCGATAAGAAAAGGATAAGAAGCATGAATCTTGTCTTCGTTCTCCCAAGTCGCATCCTCTGGGTTATCTCCCTACTGAACCTTCATCAGCTTGGCCTCTCTATTGTGTAGCTTCTTAACTTCTGATCCAAGAATACGGGTAGGAACTCATCAAACTATCGCCTCCCGTTCCACTTCTACTTCTTCCAATATACTCGGCTCAACTACTTCTGCTGTATCATGCAAACATTTTCGCAAATGTACATCCGCTAATCTCTCTGGTAGCTTTACCTTATAGCCATTTGAATTCTTTGCATTATGGGAAATTGTCCTATAAACTTTGGCGCCAGTTTCCCTACAGTTCCAAAACGAACCAGCTCCTTCCGAGGTGATATCTTGATGGAACCATGTCTCCCACCCCTACATGATATCAGTTCTTACTTTATCTGCGTAAGACTTCTGCTTTCTCTGAGCTATCTGCATGCGCCTCTGGATAAGATCAATCTTTTCTGAAGTTTCTCTAATCGTCTCCGGTCCAAGTAGAAGCCTATCTCTGTTGCCTCAAATTGAGATCCTTTTGTGAGAACAGATACTTGTGCAACTTATGGTCCAAGTATAACTCAAACCTCTCTTCACGAAGATCTTCCGCCAAGTCTTAAGCGTGAATAGTATAGCTGTTAATTCCAAAACATGGGTAGGGTAGTTCTTCTTATGAACTATCAACTGTCTACTACCATAACATACTACCCTTCCCTCTTGTATTAGAACCACACCAAGCCCTGTACCACATGCGTCAGTATATACTATGAACACCTTGTTCTAGTCAGGCAAGGTCAAGACTGAGGCTGTTGTCAGAGCCCTCTTTAATCGCTGAAAAAGCATCCTCACCGCCTATACCCCAAGAAAATGTTAGATTCTTCTTTGTTAAATTGGTGAGCGGCGTTGATATCTTTACGAAGTCCTTAGTGAACTTCTTATAATAGCCCGCTAATCCAAGAAAACTCCCACAACACCCTAATCATCAAATCAACAAAATAGGCGGGTGCATTCATTAACCCAAAAAGGCATAATGAGCCATTCAAAGAAACCATCCGGAGTCCTAAAAGCAGTCTTGTCTATACTGTCCTCGGCCGTACTCAACTGATGAAACCCCGTGGCCAAGTCTAACTGAGAGAAAATTGATGCTCCAACGAGCTGGTCAAACAAATCATCAATCCTCGGGAGTGGGTGCTTATTCTTCTTTGTGAGTTTATTCAACTCTCTATAATCCACACACAAGTGAAGCGAACCATCCACCTTAGTTGCGAATACTACCGGAGCACCCCATTTAGATATGCTTCGCCTGATAAATCCTTTCTCAAGTAGCTCCCCAACTTGCTTACTAAGCTCCCTCCTTTCTCTTGGAGCCATATGGCGCACAGGTAATGCAACTGGCATTGCATTGTCTACCAAGTATATACGAAAGTCGATCTCATACCTCGAAGGTAATCCCCGAACCTCCTCAAAAATATCAGAATACTCACGGACTACTGGTACAGATTGCAGATCATCGATAGACGTATTCAGGGACTCTAGGATACTAAGCATGACAGACCCCTTAGGGTCACAAGAAATCTCGAGGGTCCTCCCATGGCAAGTCAAAAGTCTAATGACCCTCATCTCACAATCTAGAATGGCACTATACTTGGCTAGCTAATCCATCCCAAGAATCAAACCATAGCCCCTAAAACCGAGCATATATGCATCACACTCAAACTCGACGCCTAACACAGATATTCTCAAACCTTGGCAAATCATGGACAAATGAGCTGAACCACCAATGGGGTTTGAGACAACTACGGGATCCACTACCATACTAGTATTTAGGTGCAGAGACTTAACTACAGAATCAGATGTAAATGAATGCGAAGCGCCCAAATCAAAAGTGTTCTAACTGGATAATTTGAAAAAGGAAATTAAAAAATTCAATGGGAACTTTACTACCTCTATCCGGTATACTGACCATGAGAACATACATCTGCCCTTCATAAGATCCTGCCCTTTAGTTTAGTCCTTGTTTCTTGGGCATTCCCTCTTATAGTATCCAACTTCACTACAAATGAAGCAAGTGTTCTTTCTTTTCTTGCAAACCTTGATTAAATGACCCATGCTCCCACAACTATGACATTTCCTCTTTCTTTAGGCTTTGAAATCTTTGGTCAAATGACCCCTACGTCTACAAGTATGACATTTCTTCCTAGAGGAATCATCTACTCGCGACGGTGGTGGAACAACGCCTGCTGCTGGGGGAGGGACGTCTCCATGGCTCCTGGTTGGTGTCGTAGCCTTAAGATACCTATGGAACCAATCCGGTACTTGAACGCCCTCGGTAATATTCAGTTCCACAGAATTGCTGTAACGAATGGAAGAAGGGATTCAAATAGAGAATCGGAAGATGTTTCCCATGGCTTTGGGGAATATGTTTTTCAAAACAGGCCTTTTATTTTGAAAATACTATCTTTTAAAACCTTTTTTTTAAATAAAAAAACATTTATCTAATTTGGTAACCTCCAGCTCTGATACCAAGTGTGACACCCCACATCCGTTAATGTCACTCATTAATAGAATGCATTAAGTTTCGTGAAGCGTTATAGGTAAACAGAAACCGAAACATTACAAGACAGATATAAAATAGTAGCGGAATTAAAAACTTTTATTAATCATAAAGCATCATGGTTCAAAACATCATATGCCTGAATTACATAAAAACCAGTACATCATAAAAAAAATTTATCTTGTACTTAAACATCAGAGTACAAAATAAAAGTAGCAAAATCCCCAAATAAAAACATAGCCATAGTAGCAAAGATAGGAGCTTGAGTAATATATCTAAGCAGCTCCAGCAAATGATAGCAGAATCCTGGTCAAGCTTGAGTATTCCCACCCTGAGAACCTAGGGGGAAAACCGAAGAAAGAAGAGGAAACAAAAAGGATCAGACATAAAGTCTGGCGAGTCCAGTTACTTTTAGCAAGTAAATAAGTAAAAGTATCACGGCAGGCATATAAAGTGGATAAGAAAGACAACATCACAATAGGCAGGTATGACAAGGTAAACTTGGTAGAGTGTATACGCTTCTCTATGATTACTCTGATCCCTGCACCGACACTAGAATAACCAGAATGAGATGATCCCAACAACTATAAGATGGTAGACTTAGGCGTACTTCTGGTGAGAGGTTTTAACCCCATATAATCCACAAGCAGCCCAATCCTAATAAGCTCCTAAACTTTACCAGAGTCTAGACGTACCCTAACTACTACCCTAATCGATCGGCTCCCTACTCCATAGATAACCTGTGACGGCCCCACAATAGGAGGTATCACATCCTAAAGTGGCAACCCTTCGTTGATGTGCACAACCATATCTACTGGCGTCACGGTCGTCTTATCCCCCTCTGCTGGACATGCACACACATGTCCCGGTCGTTTTGCGCCGCCTGAACAATCCTCCATGTTTGGAACTCTTAAATCATCCCAGTAAACATGCCCCGACTCCGACCTAGGGCGGAGTACTTGTTTAATATCGTTATATGGGTTACTAACTGAAACGGGCCCCACACACAAGATGATGCAAGCTCTCCCCATTGTCTTGCATCCCGACTAGGATTTCTACAGGTTATGCTTACTTAACGGCGTCTTTAATTACATAACCCCCAATATTTCCACAGGTTTTGCTTAACTAATGGTGTCTTTAATTACATAACCCCAACCAGTTAAGTTTTGTGGGCTTATATATAAATATTACCCACCGCACACATATATACTTAACCCTCCCACTGTTTCAATAAAGTTTACTTAACCCCTACTCAAGTTAAAATATGCATATAATCCCTATGGATTCAACTAGGTAAAGTATTACAGACTAACAGCTTATCCTCATTCACATTGACTTCTTTTCAGTTGCCAAAATTCAAATTTCTTATTAATTTCATATAAATATAACTTAATTCATTTAAGTTTATTAATAAGCCTCATTACATGTTATTCTTTATATTGTAATTAACGGAATAATCCTACAATCTTTCACCCCTGGATTGTACTTAATGGAAGTAATCTTACAATCCCTATGTGTTATTCAATGTCTGATTCCATAGTTACAATAACATGTTTTACTTAATATGTAATTAAGTATACTTCATCTTAGTTCACCTGTTTTCTGTTCAAAGTATCACTACAACTTGATGTTCTTTACTTACTAACTTAGTTTTCTTAACTAAGGTTTACTAATAAGCTTTCTTTCCTTTTATTATAACCTATGTTATAATTTCTACTTGTCCCTCGGACAAGACTACCCATTATATAACATTCTCATTAAAGTAATTAATTATAATAGGTTACTAACATTCCGTGTTTACTCCATTTCATTACCATATTTCCATTTATGGTCGTAATGCACTAGACCTCCCACATTAAGCCTACAACCTGTGGATGTTGGATATGCCAGGCGGGTCCGGGCAGACTTATTCCACAAATCGATCTTAACCTCGTGTCTTAGTACATCACATGTTTGTGCACTTATACCCCTCACATTAGATTCCCCACTTGTGGTCGCTGGTTACGCCGAGCTGTTCCGAGCAGACTTCCGCCGCAAATGTAATCTAACCTCTTGTCTAAGCACAATTACAATTTCAGTTATTGTAATTCTAGGAATTTCCATTATTAATCAATTTTATCTATGTCATTATGGTTTTATGCCCCTTTTCAAAGTTATGTTCATACTGAACAATATATCTCAAAATTATGGTTTTTAACCACAAGTTGATTTATGCCCCAAATCCATATTCATATATTTCATTAAAGTTATGTCAAATCCTTATTCATGTATTTTTCTCACATTATACCCAAATTTCCCAATTCAAGTTATGCCCCAATATTAATGTATTCCCATCGTTCCCAATTCAATGCATTCGCATATTTCAGCGGCATGCCTAGGCTCGAAGGTAGCCTGGCTATAAAATAAAAAGAAGAAGGAGGGAAGAGGATAGAAATGATAGTAACAAGATTGACATATGATGGTAGAAATAGGCATAAACATATAGTAACAACATTGGGCATAATGATAACAGGGGCATATAAGATCAGATCCGGTGAACTGGTGGTAATAAGATTGATTCTAACATAGTAGGGATGTCATAACATGCAAAATAAGATCTAAACAATAATTTAGATGTCCAACTATTAACAAATCCAATTTAACCACAAATATAATAGGTATAAGGAGATAAAAATAGTTAATTACATCTATAATCAAAGGTAGATCTTACATGATAAAGGTTAAGATCCAAGTCATAGTCATGTTAGAATATCGTAGGTTCCTGAGTTATAACAGACCTGATATGATTCAAGTAGTCACGGGCATAGATCGAAACTATAGTCATAACATGTTTTGCATTTTAATTATTTAAATCTAAAAGAAACTTAAACTCATAGTGTTTGGATTTAGAAAAATAGAAGGAGAATAGTAGATGTTGAATCACAGATCTACACTTGAATAACTCTGACTTTATTAACTCGATTGCAGAAGAAGAAAAAGGTTTGATTCAGTCTAGGCAGCGATAGTCCTCCATTATTTTTAGTGTGAAGAAACAAGAGAAATGATGCCATATTTATAGCCAAAAAGACCTCGAAACCCTATTCTGTCTATCTGCCGCAAGGGGGTCGACCCCAAGGGACGACCCATGGGTCGACACCCCCTTGAGGAGTCGACCTAGGGGTAGACACCCCTACGGCGGGAATTTTTCTGCCTACAGAAATTTAATTTTCGAGCTGTTTTCTGATTATATATATATATAATTCTCTTGCTTGTATACAAACTTCAAACCTTCATAACTTCTTCGTACAATGTCTGTTTTATGCAAACCAAATGTCTATCTTGACCATAATTTCGAGACAGATGCAATGGCATAGTCCGTTTCACTTAATTCGTAATATTAATTTAATTATTCTTTAATTTTTCCTATTTAATGTTGTTAAAATTATAGGGTGTTACATAGACTAATGTCGAGGTAGAAGCAATGGTTTGTCAGATAATGAGAGACACTAAGGGATATACTAACGAAGACTGGGTTATAGATCATAGTCATACACCTTTCACAGATGATACTTAGAAGTTCCATTCCCAAGATGGTTTAACTTGCCCACTATGAATCGTTACTCAGTTAGAACTAATGTGCCTACAATTGATGTGATACTAATGGTATATGAACGTTGCGGCATCGCCTGATGCTATAGTGTGTAAAGTCTTTCCTATATGTCTTGAAGTTGTGTTTACGATGTAGCTCACTAGACTACTGCCTCGGTCGGTTCCAACTCCAAAGACCTAAGTGAAAATTTTCTGAATCAATTCTGACTGCACGCCAAGAAATCCAAGCACGTCATAAATCTTTCAGTGATTAAGCAAGCTCATGGGGAGACCCTGAGAGGGTATTTGGATTGTTTCCAAACAACTGTCATGGAAGTGAGTAATCCAAATCCTGAGACAATTCTAATGGCTATGATAGATAGGGTGGACAAGGACACTGAATTTGGAAGATACTTTTCCAGAAATACCCCTACAACCATTGTACTGTTCCATAAGAAAGAGAACAAACGGTTATGGCATGTGGAAGTGTTAGACCAAAAAGTGGTTCTAACACCCAAATTGATTAAAAGCAAAATGAAATGAGATAAAAATAAAAATGAACACACAGGATTTATAGTGGTTCGGCGAAGAAATGCCTACGTCCACTTGTTTTTCACTATTTTCACTGATTTAGTTGCAAGTACAATGAAATATTCACTCGATCTCTCTCACAACTCACTTACAATCACTCAATTGTTTGAAAACAAATAATGAAAGAAGATTTGGATTTTCCGGGATTGCTGAAATTCGGGTTATGAAGGTGGTTGAACTCTCCAATTGCCAGAAAAAGATCCTTTTCTTCGTCTCCAGACGGGGTATTTATAGGTGTGAATTTGCTCAGAACCCGATCCGGATCGGAGCCACGTGTCATCCACCCCATCAGCCTCGGGTTCGGATGCATTTCTATGTTGACAACGCATCAGAGTAATGGACGTTGTGGGCAGGAACTGGTCATAGCCGATCCGGATATCCAGGCGCTTATGCAGGGGAGTGATATGGAGAATGGGTTCGGATCGAAGAGTAGTCTCCAGGGGTTCGGATCGGTACTTCCGATCCGAACAGGATTAAGTGAGGACCAATTCTCTCTTCTTTTTACTCTGCTCCGCTCCGCTCCGACCTATCTCTATAGCAATTGGGTGGCTTTCCGATCCGACTGGAAGTAGATTCCCCTCCGACCCGAATAGCTGTGCTTCTTTAATTCCAAGAGTAATAGTTCACCGATCCGAACAGCAGACTTTACCCTATCCGAACCGCTATCCTGCTTCGATCCGACCCGCTTCAGAGTTTTTCAAGTTCTTTAATATTTCATATCTTGACTTTGTGTTGCCCAGTTCACAAAGTGGGCTAACATTTTGCCCCCTCAAAGGATGCTTCTGTGGGAGACGGAGCATGCTTTGACCATCAATGCATAGCGCTCTTCGAGGTAATTTCCATTTTGATTTTCCTGGCGTTTTTATCTTTTTCTTCAAAATTCAATTCAGTTTGCTGCTGAGCTAAAGAATTCGGTTCGGTTCGGAATCCGATCCGAACAGACCCCCTCTCCTCTCTATCTTTTGCTGGAGTATTGGGCCAAGCTTCGCTTCTGGGCTGTCCATCCGATCCGAACAGGGGTTCTCCTATTGGGCTGCCGATCCGAATGGGGAGACGAATAGTCACCTTCTTCTTCTATATAAACTTCGCCTTCTTCCTTTCATTTTCACTGTTTCATTTGCGAAGTTCTGTAAAACGAAAGAGAAAATACTCAATTCGTGAAACTTCAAAATTCTTCTTAGTTCTCGAAGTAATCACACTGGTAGGTTATAAAACTTTGAACAATCCTTTCTTTAATCATTCTCGAGTCGGATTCGTGAGCGATTAGGATGATTTACGTATTAAACTCCGACGACCTTGCCGTTATGACCCTCCCCCTCGTCATCGTTGTCAGTATACTCGTCGCCGCCTTGAGGTTGGAACGGAGGGAACGAGGATCCGTAGTTGAACGCACCAGCAGGTAATTGCTGAGTTTTGACTTGAGGGACTAGCGCAAGATTGGCCTTGGGATCGGATAGGGAAGAAAGAGGGTGAAGGAGAAGAAGAAGATGATGGAGAACCGGTTCGGTTCGGGGAGACATGGAAGTTGAAAAAATGAAGGGAAGAAGATGGGAGTTCAGGAAATCGGATCGGGTCGGGGCACACCAAAAAAGAAAAAAGAAAAGAAATTCAGGAGATCGGATCGGGTCGGAACAAATATTTGAAAAAGGGAAAAAGGAGCTTACCTAATCGGATCGGGTCGGACCGTAAAATGACGGAGGAGAAGTACAACTACGTAGTCCGATCCGAACCGTTAGGGGACTTTACTTCCGATCCGATCCGTCTTTCATTTCTAAGTTTCAATGTAATATTCAAGCCCAATGCCACGCCCCCGATCCGATCCCAATGAATGGATCCGATCCGAACCGAAACACAATCTATCTTAACACATAAAAACTCGTCTAACTGGCCCAATCAACTTTTGGCATGATCTTCAATTTGATGGACAGTTAGGATAGTGCCTTGCGAACGTGACTGGACATCCAGAATTACTTCAACTCTTTATATCTTGCCAAACTTTTGCGTCGCACTTTTAAACATTTACTTTGCACTTTCCGTATACACTGTTCACACTTTAGTTTGCACACACGCACAGGGGGATACGGGCTAATTTGCTCTAATTTGTGTTATTGCTTCTTCAATAGTTCTATGACCATGAGACCCAGACGTTCTTCCAGACTAGCTGAGAGGAAAGAAGCCCCGGAAACCTCTAACAAAATCACTCTCGAGGACATATCTTCTCCGTCGGAACCAGAATGGGACAATGAGGGTCCAGACTACGGGGTTGGAAATCGGGAAAGCAACGAGGTGTCTTCAGAGAATGAAGTTTCTCTGGGTTTTGAGGAGGAAGGAGGGATTGGTGACGATCGAGCCCCCGATGAATTTGAATCGGCCGTTATATTGGAATCACCTCCAGATTCCGTTGAATCAACAATCGACAATGATCGACTTGTCCGAATTTGCTTAAAGTACGGGATAATGAAAAGGGACACTCTAGTGCCTTCAAGCTCTGACCGTCCCCACAACCCTCTAGAAGGATATATGGCGGTCACTCGGTTGATGTGTATGGTCGGCGCTATCCCTCCATTCTCTCCCTTCATCGTTGACTTTTTAAGACAAATGCGGATTGCCCCCATGCAGCTGCATCCCAACTCGTATGCCTACTTGCACACTTTCTACATAGCATATCGTGAAATCTTAGGCATAGAGCTCACGTTCGATGACGTTCACTTCTTTTATAACTTCAAGCATCGGACTCGAGAGACTCCATCTTTCTGCTATTTTGAGTCAGTTCCAAAAAGGAAGATAATCTCAGCACCATTCAGCAGTAAAGCTGGAGATTCCAGACTAGAATGGTTCTACGTGAAGCGACAGCCTGGATGCACCAGGAGGAGGACAAAATCAAGTAAAGCACTGATTTTCTAAATCCGGGCTCTATACACTTGAATCATCACCTTAACTTGTTTTCCTTTTTGTTTGCAGTGGACAATCCCAAACAAATATCAGATCAGGTGTTCTTTGACCGGATGCACCAACTTCTTAATGACGATCAGAAATTCTTGACCATCGATGAAGTCCTTAAAGACGAATATCTTCACTTTCATGGGCTGTTATCCGTTTTTCGTAGCATTGGTCATGGGACGGCTCCATATGTATATATTCCTCCAGTGGAGGTAGTCCCAGAGACAGGAGAAGGCTCGGGAGTTCCTACAGTGCCTCTTCAAACTTCACCTTCTCCATCTTCTACACAAGATGACGAATTGGCTAACCTGGCCGAAAAGCATCGTGAAGGATATACTGCCCCCGAGGAGGCTACTTCTCTGGAAAAGTCAACATCCTCCCAAGAGTCGCCACTTAATGCTTCCGAGGGGGATGTCCCTAGTACTGACGACCAAATATTTCAGGGTTTGGGGGATCTCCCCTTACCTGAAACTATATACACTTCAGAGGATTTTAGGAAGGATCCTTTAGTCTTCACCTCTTCTGAAGAGACCACTCCTGCTAAGGCTAAAGAACCTGCCCGTACTAGTCTAGCTTCAGACTCGGGTTGGTTGGGGGGAAACACACCACTTAGGACACACTTTATACAACATCATTAGCATTCATTGCACCTCTTTTACCGTGAATCCATTAATTCTAAATTTCGTTTGTCTTATTGTGCAGGTACGATGTCTCGATCGTACTATGATATCAGGAAGCTTCGCCGCAGCATGTACAATCCTCCTCAGGATGTCGAGTATGATCGCCGTGATGATCGTGGTAGGGATGAGAGAAGGCCTTATGATCCCTATCGTTCTTGACCCTCACGTTCTCGCTCACCAGTTCGGCCGGAACAAGAGAAATACAAGGGTTATCAAAGCCGTAGGGAAGAGGACAGACCACAATCTAAAGACTCCACTTCTTCCCATGAAAAGCGCAGTAGAGAGAGAAGTCCTCTGAAAGAAACCGGGTCTCGGAGTAAGCACAAGGTCCCTGCTACTAAACGACCTAGGACAGACAAAGAAACTACCGAATCCTCCTCACACAGGGACACCGAATTGACAATCCCCGCTCCTCCCCCACTAGATGCGGCAACTGCAGTAAAGCGGGCATATTTGGAGGAGCAATTTCCCGAACACTACTTCGAGACTTTGACTTTTTTACCTGCCCTTGAACCTGTTTCTTCTAAGTGGGCAGATGAGGCCAAAGAAAAGATAGATGCGGTTGAAAAACAATATACTGAGATGTTTAAATATTCACGCAATCTTTCCAGAATTATCCGCACTCTAATCACGAATACTGATTCAATGCAAAAGACCGCGGAGGAGGATGCCAAGGCTTTAAAAGCTCTAGGAAAAGATTTGGAAGACACTCAAGCTCAGCTAGCTGTCGCTCAAAGGGACGCTTCTAACTTCAAACAACAATTAAAGGACATGCAAAAACGTTATCATGACTTGCTTGAATCTCACACTCAAGAGCGTTCTGAGTTAAAAAAGCAAGCTGATGAGGCTAAGTCAGAAGCTGCTAAGACACGCCTTGCTTATGCTGACCTTGAACGGAAAAATGTCGAGTTAGCAAAGAGGAGTGCTGAACTAGAAAAGAAGAATGCTGACTTGGCTTCTAAGCTATTGGAGGCAGAGAACAGAGCTGCCCTGGCTGAGTGCAATGTGGAGTGTGCTATCAAATCTGCGGAGGAAGCCCGCAAACAACTGTCAGAGGCGGAGGCTGATATTCAGGGTTTCGGCGAGTTAATGATTTAATTCTTCGCACATATCATCCGTCGCCGAAACATTTCTTGGATCGAGGATTATCCATCCACTCTAGTTCAAGTATGGAATCAGATCGTCGAGTGGGAAAAAGAGGAACTTAAGGTCGATTCCATCGATGAAGATAAGCTAATGGAGAAATACTTGAGGGATGATGAACTGGAGCGCCTAGCCGAAGGGCGCCGCTTCATTGCTGAGGCCATGGAAGAAGAGAGACGGAAGTCTAAACAGAAGAATGTTCTCGAAGCTGGTTCCTCTTCTTCTGCCCCTGCGACTTCTGAAGTAGAGGGGTATGATCCTGAAAATCCAAGAATTCCCCTAACAACTCTGCTATCCCCTATTCCTGAAACAGCATCAGAGGTAGTAGTCACCCCTGCCGAGAAGTCTTCGGAAGGTATCCCTACCTTTTCTCCTCAATTTGTCAAGGCTATTTCTACCTTTCGCCACGTGATTGAGCAATCGATGAAAAACCCATTGTTTTCGCCTGAGTTGATAACTGTTGCTTCTCATTCTGTAGGTGTTGAGCCATCCGAAAAGACAGATGTGACTCAGGGAGCCACCGCCGGGGCAAAGCCCGCAGAAAAGGCCAAAAGAGGGGAGGATAAGGCTGCTCCTATAGACTCGGGAGAAGGAAGTGAGCCAACTAAGGTCACCACTCCCCATGATGAAGAAATGATAGCAGCTTTAAAGGATGATGGCGGTGACGGGGGGCATGAAGAGGAACCAGAAGTTGCAATAGTCGGGGAGTCAAAAAATGCTGATGATGTTACCTCGGCTGCAATGAAAGCTGATCAAGACAAACGCTTGCAATTAAAAGCCGAAGAACTAGACCTCGAAGCCCTCAAGCCCCTCGCAGTTGTGGATGCGGGATCAAGGTTAGTTGTTAAGCTCTCAACTAGATCTATTACAGAGGAACTCGCTAAAAAATCTTCTCTTGATTCCAGCGCTCCGCCCTCCGGGAAGAAGTCTACTGGCTCCAGCACCGCATCTTCAGGAAAGAAGAAATCAAAACGAATCTTGACAGAGGCTGAGAAAGAAGCAAAGGATGCGGGGAAAGCCGCCAAGAAGTCCAAGGCTCATTCAAAATCTAAATAGTGGATTGCCTTGTATCGTTTTAGCATTTAATGAACCAATAATTGCTGCTATAAGAGTGGCTCCTGCACTTTCTTTTTTAGCTATTTTCCTGTACAAATTCATTCATTTGTAAATAAAAAATAACTCATTTTCTGCAATGTCTGTTTGTCAGCACTTCTGCACTTATGTAAAAATGCATGTCTTACTATAGTTATGAAATGAAATTACGGAGGGAGGAAATATGCGTATACATATATGCCCCCAGTCAATTCCCACAAATTATTTAATGCTTAATCAAGCAATCTGAATGCTCCCGATTTTCTGACGGGATAGCATTTCCTGTGTCGTCAGTACCTGTCGTTTTTTCTGGCATTTCTTTTATACTCTCTCTCTCTTTCTCTTGAGAGTTAGAATTCGAGCTCAGCAATCTATTCATTCCCCGGTCTTTCAGCGGGGAAAGATTTCTTTCTCAGCGCTCAATCGGAGACGCTTTTATACTCTCTCTCTCTCTCTCTGGAGAGTTAGAGTTAGGGGAAGAATTTCTTTTTCAGCGCTCAGTCGGAGACGCTTTTATACTCTCTCTCTCTCTCTGGAGAGTTAGAGTTAAGAATGTCGTTTTCTCATTCTTTTATGTCTTGTCGCACAAATAGTCGTTGTGCTTCTTTTTATGTCTAAACTGTCTTCAACCTTTTCAGGCTTTGAGTCATCCTGTATTTTATAATCACAACAGAATAATTGATGAATGTATATATGTAATGCATAAAAGTAAATAACACACAATATTTTTATAGTGGTTCGGCTAAGTCGTAGCCTACATCCACTTTATAGTCCTTTATTCATATCGTCAGATTTCCCAAGGCAAGTCGTGCCTTGTTACAGAGTTCATAAGAAAAATAACAAAGAGTACAGCATTTCTAATCCAAATATCGCATTAAGTGTTGGGCATTCCATGCTCTAGGAACTTCTTCGCCATCTACGGTCGTTAACTTGAAGGTTCCTTTTTCAAGTTTCCGTTGGATGACAAAGGGTCCTTCCCACTTTGGACCGAGGTGAGGAAGGGATGGAAAGACTCTCTTTAGCACCAAATCTCCTGGTTCAAAAGTCCTGAGGCGAACTTTTTTGTCGTAATAGCGTGCCATCTGACGTCGATGTCTTACCGCACGTAAACTTGCTTCGTCCCTTTTTTCTTCGATTTCATCAAGAGATTCAAGTAAAATCGCCTGATTCGTCATCGGGTCATAATATGTCACCCTGTGGGAAGGAACGTCCAGTTCAACTGGAATTACTGCTTCTGAGTCAAAGGAGAGAGAGAAAGGGGTGTGTCCGGTGGCCGTCTTAAATGTTGTTCGATAGGCCCACAAAGCTAGGGGCAATTCGTCAACCCATTTTGCCTTTGCATGCTCTAATCGTTTCTTGAGGATGGATTTTATTACTTTGTTTATTGCCTCTACTTGCCCGTTCGATTGCGGATAGGCAACTACAGTATATTGCTTGTCGATCGTATACTTCTGGCAGAAATTCCTAAATTCAGTACTATCAAATTGAGTTCTGTTGTCAGTTATAATCGTCCTTGGGATCCCGAATCGGCATATAATATTTCTGACCACGAAACTTATCACCTTTCTTGCCGTGATCTTGGTCAAAGGCTCAGCTTCCACCCACTTCGTAAAATAGTCCACGGCCACTATTGCATATTTCGCTCCTCCTTTAGCAATCGGTAGAACTCCAATGATATCAATTCCCCATGTGGAAAATGGCCAAGGACTCACCATTGATTTAAGTTGGGTCGACGGTGCTCTGGGGATTCTGGCGAATCTCTGGCACTTATCGCAGCGTCGTGAATAATCAGCTGCATCTTTATTAATTGTAGGCCAGAGGTATCCGTATCGCAATATCTTTTTTGCTAAAGTCTGACCTCCTGTATGATCTCCACACTCACCTTCGTGTGCTTCTCTTAGTACACGCTTGATGTCGTCGTGTGCTATACATCGTAACAGGGGCATAGAAAATCCTTGCCTTTAAAGAGTATCATCTTGTATGACATATCTGGTAGCCTTGCGAACTATAGCCCTTCTTTCACTCTTCTTTGACGGGAGTGTTCCATCCTTAAGGAAGTTCTTAATTGGGGTCATCCACGACTCCTTCTCCGGTTCCGCTTCAAAAGCGAACTCAATTTCCATTGACTCAAAGCTTGGCGATTCCAATGTTTCAATTGGAATTATTTCAGTCTCTTCTGGATTGTCGGAACTAGCCAGCTTTGCCAGCCTATCCGCTTTCTGGTTTTCAGCTCTGGGAATATGTGTTATGTTGTACCGCTCCAAGCTATTCAATAGCTCTCTCACTTTCCTGAGGTAGGCGATAAGTCGAGGTCCCCGAGCCACAAATTCCTCTAGCACTTGGCAAACAACGATTTTAGAGTCACAGAATATGTCCAATGTTTTTATTCCGAGGTCTTTAGCAAGCTTCAGCCCGGCAATCAGGGCTTCATATTCAGAGTCATTGTTAGTCGCCGAAAATTCTAATCGTAGAGCGTAATATAACGACCGTCCTTCAGGAGTGACTAAGACGATTCCAGCTTCGGACCTTCGGTCATTCTTGGCTCCATCTGTGTATAGTTTCAACGGATCTATCTTTAACTCATCCTCGGACTTAACCACTCTGTCATCGATTACTTCCTCCTCTGGGATGGTGAACTCCGCAATAAAGTCTGCCAGAGCTTGCCCCCTGATCGACTTTCGTGGTTATAAATTCAAATCAAACTGACTTAATTCTATATTCCATTTGATCAACCTTCCCGATGCTTCGGGTCTCTGCAACACCTGCCTCAAGGGCTGGTCGGTGTATATGGTTATTGGATGAGCTTGGAAATAGTGACGAAGTTTTCGGGATGCGATTAAGAGGCTGTAAGCGAGATTCTCAATCTTTGGGTAGTTGCGCTCTGCCGATGCTAATTTCTTGCTTACATAATACACTGGCCTTTGTACTTTGTCTTTTTCTCGAACCAGGGCTGTGCTAACGGCGTGAGCCGAGACTGCCAAGTAAACAAACAATTCTTCGTGATCTACTGGCTTTGACAAAATCGGCGGTTTCTCTAGCAGTTCCAATAAATTTCGAAAGGCCTCAACATAGTCCAGAGTCCACTCGAAGTTCTTCTTTCCTCTTTTAATAAAATCAAAAAACGGAATGCATTTGTCTGTGGCTTTGGAGATGAATCTACTCAGCGCAGCTACTTTCCCTGCAAGACTTTGAACGTCTTTAATCCTCCTCGGCTCTTCAATGTTTCTAATCGCTGCTATCTGGCTAAACTCACAACGAAGCCTAGGAACTTTCCCGATGCCACTCCAAATGAGCATTTCAGAGGATTCAACTTCATCCGATATTTTCGCAGGATACCAAACATTTCCGCCAAGTCTTGCATATGGCTGGAGGACTGTTTCGATTTGATAAGCATATCATCCACGTAAACTTCCATAGTCTTCCCTATTTGATTATAAAACATTCTGTTCACCAAGCGCTGGTAAGTGGCTCCGGCGTTTTTCAATCCGAATGGCATTACGACATAACAATATAACCCCAAATTCGTAATGAAGCTCGTTTGCTCTTGATCTGGCACGTGCATAGGAATTTGATTATATCCGGAATATGCATCCATGAAAGAGAGAAGTTCATGACCTGCTGTCGAATCTACAAGCTGGTCAATCCTGGGAAGTGGGAAACTATCTTTTGGGCAAGCTTTGTTCAAATCTGAAAAATCAATGCAAGTCCGCCACTTTCCATTCGGCTTCTTTACCAAGACGGGATTCGATATCCAGTCGGGATATGTCGAATCTCGAATAAATCCGTTCTGCTTCAGCTTATCCACTTCCTCTTTGAGAGCAGCCGACCTCTCTGGGCCCAGCATACGTCTCTTTTGCTTCACAGGCGGATGTTTCGGGTTTACATTTAATTTGTGACTTATAATGGATGGCGATATCCCACACATGTCAGCATGGGTCCAGGCAAACACGTCCAAGTTTGCCTTCAAGAAGTCCGTTAGTTCTTTGGCTCGACATGGATCCAATTGAGAACCAACCTTCAAAACTTTTGTCGGATCAGTTTCATCAATGGGAATTTCCACTGTCGCTTCATTAGGAGTTGCATTTCTAGCCTCTGGTTCCTCGTCTTTTCTGGGATCCAGGTCCTCAGGCGTTCCTTTGGGCAACTACTTCGGGGTCGATTTCTCTAATTGCTATGCCGAGCCCCCCTTTGGGGGAGGCGAGGCATCTTTACTCTCAATGTTAAGTCCTTTCATCAACATCTTTAGTTCGGCCACATAGCAGGCCCGTCCGGAAACTTGATCCCCTCTCATTACTCCAGTTCCGGCTTCGGTTGGGAACTTAAGCAATAAACACCAGTGGGCGATACAAATTCTGAATTCAACAAGGGCAGGCCTCCCCAAAAATGCGTTATAAGGCGAATCTACGTCCAATACTACGAACTGAAGCATCCGCACTCTTCTGCGTTCTCCTTGCCCCAAGGTCACGGGCAACTCTATGTATCCCATGGGAGCTGTTGACGCCCCGTTGAAGCCTCTGATCCATCCTTCACATGGCTTCAAATCTTCAGATTCAAGTTTCATCTGATCGAATGACTTTTTAAATAAAATATTGACAGAACTTCCGTTGTCTACTAATACCTTATGGACCAAGGCCGGCCCAATAGTGGTAGTAATAACCAACGGATCATCAGTGGGTGATTGGATCCCAGTATTATCTTGGCTGCGGAATACCACGTCGTCAAACATGGTCTTCTGTTGTTTTATGGGGGTGATATCTTCCAAATCATCACCTTCATTCACATCTAGGTGCTTGGCAGCATTTACATATTGATCCATTGATCTGAAACTTCGGATTGCCGGGTGAGGTCCACCCACTATGGAGTTGATAACAATTCCTTTACCTTTCTGCTGCGCTGTAGGCTTGGGAGCAGGTAGAATTTGTTTTGGAGCCTGCTCTCCTTGCCCCCTGTCCCTCGGGGAAACCTTGTATTCATCCAACTTCCCTTCACGCAACAGCTTCTCAATCACATCCCTCAAATGCCGACATTCATTGGTTGAATGCCCATGAGTTCCATGAAACAAACAAAATTTCCCTGTCGCCATTTCTTTCTCGGTCGAATCACGAGGTGGCGGTCTTTTGTGCTGCAAAACATTGTACGTATCCAGGTAAATATTCTCCAGGGTGTCGTTCAATGGTGTATAATTCTCGTAGGTCTGGAATCGGGGTCTTTTGTTAGGATCACTTCCCCTATTTCTGTTTCTTCTGTTTCCGTTCGGATTACGGTTATTGTTGTTGTTACCCCCGCTTCCAGCATTGTTGTTTCCACCCTTGTTTCCCACATTTACTTCAACCTTGCCGGAACTTTCCCCAGACTGCTTCACGGCGATATTACTCTGCACATTTTCTTTTGAAGCCGCCTCAGACTTTCTCTTACGGTTTGCCCTGGCCTCCTCTCGCCTTAAATAAATATCGGCTTTTTCATAGAATATCTCTCTTGTGGAGGGTGTCTTCCCAGAAAGGTAATCCCCGAATTCAGATTCAGGATCGACTCCTTCCTTTAATGCCATCAGAATGGTGGGCTCATGCGGGTCACTAACTTCAGTCACAGCTAGGTTAAAACAGTCAAGATATGCCCTCAAAGACTCTCCTGGTGCATGCTTGATTCTCGATAATTCAATAACACTTTTGGACTTTCGGGCATGGAGTCGGAACTGGTTCATAAAACGTTCGCTCAGTTCCCTGTAATTCGAAATCGAACAAGGAGGAAGTCGGGTAAACCAGAACAGCACCACATCTTCTAAATAGATTGGGAATGCTTTGCACTTCACTTCATCAGGGGCAGCAGCAGCATTCATGAGCCACGAGTATCGCATCAAATGCTGTCCCGGATCAGTCCTTCCGTTGTACTTGTCCATCTGTGGCAAGTTAAAGCTCCGGGGAAACTGGAAGTCGAGGATATCGTCGGTGAAAGGAGTATGGCTTCGCTCAATGCCATAATCTTCATTTGTATAGTTCCGGCTCTCGGACATGATCTGGCGAACCATTGCCTGTACATCAGCATTAGTTAGGGGCCGCTCAGGTTCCCTGGACCTAGTATCCGAGTTCCTTCTGGGCTCTTGTTCAGGAGATGCCCTTCTTCTTCGAGCTGCTTCTGCTCTATTCCGTTCCCTGCGCTCCCGGTCGATCTCGGGAGGAGGGGACTGGAGCCTTTGCCCGCGAGTGGGGTCATTGTTTCCTAGTGCTCGTGCAATATCCTCACGAGATCCCAAAGATCCAAATGTCAGCTGCTCCACATTCTGAGGTCGTTTGAGTGGCCTTCGTTCACGGGGCCGCTCTTCCTCGGAAGATGAAGGCTGATCCACTGGTGTATGACGAACCGGTGATGGAGTTCTCTATCGACGGAGTTCGCTAATCTCCCTACTCATAAGCCTCATATTCTCCTGCATCATGAGATTAGTGCGCTCGTGGACTTTCATAGCCTCCCTTGTACTTTCAAGCATATCAAGTAGGCGCGAGAAATCTCCTTGAGTAATGGGCGCAGATGGGTTGACCTGATCACTGACCCTGGCGGCTGGAATCGGAGCATTTGTAGGGACTCGAGTAGAAGTTCCAACATCACCAGGAGTCGGATCGGAGGTGGGAGGTCGGGTCGGTTCGGAGCTGGGGAGTCTGGTCGGGTCGGTACATGGCAAGCTGCTCGGGTCGGTTCAGATTGGGGGAATGCACTGCTTCAGAATCTCCTACCCGGATCGGATCGGAGCTTTCCCCCTGAAGACGGTTCGGATTTCCTGCATTGGTTCGTCCTGCTGCTGAACTCTGCCCTCGAGACCTTGTTACAACCGCATTTTGTTGATCTTCGCCAGCTCCATTTCCTCGACCAGATTGAACTTCTTTGCCTTTTCCTTTGGCCATGATTCTTCGATAATCACTTCAACAAATATCCGAGGGCGTAGAAACTTGAGGATTAACTTCTTTGAACTCAACGGTCCAAAAAGTAGAACGATAATCCCGAAAAACAAAGAATTCAGATGAGTTCTCAGTGAAAGCACCAAAATATTAGACCAAAAAGTGGTTCTAACACCCAAATTGATTAAAAGCAAAATGAAATGAGATAAAAATAAAAATGAATACACAGGATTTATAGTGGTTCGGCGAAGAAATGCCTACGTCCACTTGTTTTTCACTATTTTCACTGATTTAGTTGCAAGTACAATGAAATATTCACTCGATCTCTCTCACAACTCACTTACAATCACTCAATTGTTTGAAAACAAATAATGAAAGAAGATTTGGATTTTCCGGGATTGCTGGAATTCGGGTTATGAAGGTGGTTGAACTCTCCAAGTGCCAGAAAAAGATCCTTTTCTTTGTCTCCAGACGGGGTATTTATAGGTGTGAATTTGCTCAGAACCCGATCCGGATCGGAGCCACATGTCATCCACCCCATCAGCCTCAGGTTCGGATGCATTTCTATGTTGACAACGCATCAGAGTAATGGACGTTGTGGGCAGGAACTGGTCATAGCCGATCCGGATATCCAGGCGCTTATGAAGGGGAGTGATATGGAGAATGGGTTCGGATCGGAAGAGTAGTCTCTAGGGGTTCGGATCGGTACTTCCGATCCGAACAGGATTAAGTGAGGACCAATTCTCTCTTCTTTTTACTCTGCTCCGCTCCGCTCCGACCTATCTATGTAGCAATTGGGTGGCTTTCCGATCCGACTGGAAGTAGATTCCCCTCCGACCCGAATAGCTGTGCTTCTTTAATTCCAAGAGTAATAGTTCACCGATCCGAACAGCAGACTTTACCCTATCCGAACCGCTATCCTGCTTCGATCCGACCCGCTTCAGAGTTTTTCAAGTTCTTTAATATTTCATATCTTGACTTTGTGTTGCCCAGTTCACAAAGTGGGCTAACAGGAAGTTTATTCAAATAGGAAAAAAGGTCCAGCGAATGTGTAAGATAAGATATCTAGAGTAATGTTGTTGTTAAGAAATCTAGCGATAGTTCTCGAAGGGTGGAAGTCAATGTCGACAATTGTAATGAAGAAATTTTTTCTCAGGGCAAGAATGATAACAAGAGGAACAAAAATAAGAGGGGTCCGATTCCAAGAAGAGACCCCGATTCAAGTCTTTCGAAACTTTCACACCATTGAATGATAACCTGGAAAACATTTATCTAGACACTTGTAATGTAATGGAATACAAGAAACCCCCGCCTAAAGTCTCGACCGAAAAAGTGCATGAAACTGGAAAGTTTTTCCTATTTCATGAGACTTATGGCTATACCACAAACGAGTGTTGGCGTCTGAGGGACGTAGTGGAAATATTATTATAAGAAGGAAAGTTAAATGAGTATAAGGTTTCCCCAAGGGACAGGGCAAGGAAGATCTGCTCCTAATCAGGGGCAGGCATCCACTAAATCCACGTTCCAACAGAAAGGAAAAAGCATGGCCATCAACACCATCATCGGAGGACCTCACGCGATAGGTTTTAGTAACAGAACTATGGAGCATATACGTCAACGCGGCAAATCATCTTGATATGGGGGGTGCGGTGTTCCCAAGGATGCTATACCCATCAAACAGCAGAAAATAATGATTGACGACATTGTATTCTGTAAGCGAGAGAGCATCAGAGTGAAGACACCAAGCATAGACCCTTTGGTGATATCGGCTGTAATTGGACCGACAACGATACACAAAGTTCTAATTGATGGTGGAAGTTCAGTCAACATCCTGTTTAAGAAAGCTTTTGTCCAGATGAAGTTGGAAGATATATATTTAAAACCGTGTATAGGCTGGATATGTGGATTTAATGGTTTGGGAACTAGCCCGACGAGAGTTGTTGACTTGCCTGTGGAACTTGGTGAAGGAGACTGCAGGAGGGTACGGATTCTCTCATTTCTTGTGCATTGAATCCCTTTACAACGCATTTTTGGGACGACCAACTCTTGTAGAATTTAGAGCCTGCATTGCACCTTGGTTACTATTATTGAAATTCCCAACCGAACCGGGAGTAGGAATGGTCCATGGAGACCAGTTACAGGGAGAGCCTGCTATTTGGCTGAATGGAAGGCGCTATGCCAAGGAGTCAATGCAAAGCCCAAGAAAACCTCATCCCCTACCAGGGAGGCTTCGACATAGTAAACAAAGGATACATCCTAACTAGAGTCACCATATTATCAGTCCGAGGATATTTATCTCAAAGAGGACGAGGAACCGGAATGTAGAAAGGCGACCACTAATGAAACAACTGTGGATATTCTGATTGATGACGACGAGCTGACCAAGGTCGTGAAGATCAGATCGCATTTAGATCCCCTTCGGACGAGGGAATAGATTGATTTCCTATAAGATAAATTGGATGTATTTGCATGGACCCATGCTGACATGTGTGTGATCTCTCTGTCTGTTATGAGTCAGTCACTAAACATCAAACAAAAAGTGTCCTAGTCAAACAAAAAAGGCTCATGCTTGGCTCGGAGAGGTGCGCATTCTTGGCCTGGAGATGCCAGCAGCCTTAAAGGAAGAAGTGGAAAAGCTAGAAAGTAATGGCTTCATTCGAGATTCAACATATACTAACTGGATATCAAACCCAGTTCTTGTCAAGAAGGCCAATGGGAAATGACGAACGTGTATCGACTTTTCATATTTGACTAAAGCTTGCCCGAAAGATAGCTTTCCACTTCAAAGGATCGACCAATTAGTGGATTCAATGGCGGGACACGAACTTTTGTCATTTATGGACGCATACTCAAGGTACAACTATTATGTAACGATGTCGGAACAAAGCCCCCCTCAGCCAGCATAGGGCGCACGCCTATGAGTTGGCACACACATCCTTGTAACAAAAGGAATCCCTGATGTTACGTGTCTACTAACTCATATTTGTACTACACTCCTTTAATTTATTATGTGATATGGGACTATTTATTCAAACTGTCATTCCAACCTTAACAATATGTGACACAATCCTAACAGTCTCCCTCTTGACTCGCATCCTACGAGTATCTTTTGAGAGCACTGCCTTGCCTGCATGGCCCGGTCCGTAAGATTCGGCTCTAATACCACTATTATGTAACGACGGTCGGAACAAAGCCCCTGTCCTTCCACATACGGTGCAATCATGTGAGTTGGCACACACATCCTTGTAACAAAAGGAATCTTTGATGTTACGTGCCTGCCAACTCATTTTTGTACTCCACTCCTTTAATTTATTCCGTGATGTGGGACTATCCGTTCAAACCGTCATTCCTACCTTAATAACATGCGAGGCAATGCTAACAACAGCCAAATCCCGATGCATGTGCCGGACCAAGAGCATACCGGCTTTATCACATTACTTGGGTTTTATTATTATATAGTCATGCCTTTCAGATTGAAAAATGCTGGTGCAACGTATCAATAACTCGTAAACTGCATGTTCCATAATCAAATTGAGAAGATCATGGAAGTGTACGTGGATGATATGCTCGCGAAGTCCAAGCGTTCAATTGACCACGTCTAAGATTTGGCGGAAATGTTCGATATCCTATGACATTATAGGATGAAATTCAACCCTCCGAAATGCTCCTTCGGCGTCGCAATAGGAAAAATTTTAAGTTTCATCGTTAGCTCCCGTGGAATTGAGATCAGTTCGGACCAGACTGCAGTGATAAGGAATATCCACAAAACGTAGAAAATTAAGGATGTGCAGAGTTTAGCAGAGAAGGTAACAACGCTAAGCAGATTCATATCTAGGGCCACCGACAAGTGCATACCCTTCTTCGAGTTGATAAATCGAGGGAAGCATGACTTCGAATGGACCCCAGTTTGCATTAAAGCCTTCTAGACCATTTGGAGAGACTGCCAACACTTTCCAAGCCAGTAGATCATGAAGACTTGTTCGTATACTTGGTAGTATCATCGCATGCAATCAGCTCTACGCTCGTCCGTGAGGAGGATAAGTTTCAGAGACTGGTATATTATGAATGCAAGAAGTTGGCTACAGCGAAATGTAATTACCCAAAGATTGAGAAGCTCGCTTACAGCCTTTTGATCGCCTCAAGAAAGCCGCAACATTACTTCCAGGCTCATCCAATCTTGATATATACTGACCAGCTGCTATAATTGGCCCTTCAACGACTTGAGGCATCTGGAAGATCACTCAAATGGAACATTGAACTGAGCTAATTCGAACTTACTTTCCTCCCAGTGAAATCTATCCAGGAGCAAGCACTAGCAAACTTTGCAGCAGAATTTACAATTCCTGAGGACAATGACTTAGATGAGGAAGCTAGCCCCTTAGGATTTGAAGTAGAATCGAGCATTTGGAAGCTATACACAGATGGTGCTCGCATTGATCGATGGTCCGGCGTCGGGGTTTTATTGGTAACTCCTGAGGGCCGTTCGATCTACTATACCTTACGATTGAACTTTTCCGTTGCCGACAATGACTCTGAGTACAAAACCCTGATTACCGAGCTGAGACTCGCGAAGGAGTTGGGAATAGTTGTGCTGGAAATTTACTGTGACTCTCATATTGTAAGTGATTCAAGTTCGCAAAGAATTTCAGACAAAGGAGCCATGACTTGCAGCTTATTTAGAATGGGTCGAGAAATTGTTAGATGGATTGGAGCAATATAGCATTTCCTATATCCCATGAACAGAAAATCAAAAGGCTCACAAATTGGCTAAGTTGGCAAGTTCTGACAATCCACATAGGAGGAAATGGTCCCAATTGAAGCATTGGATACTCCGAGTATTGATCAAATGGAAATCGACCAAGTCTTGGAGAGTGAACCTGAAAGAGAATCTTGGATGATCCCCATAAAGAATTTCTTACAGCATGAAGTCCTTCCAAAGAGAAAGAAACAAAGACGTGCTATTGTCCATAAAGCATCTAGATACGTTATTCAACGCGACGTGCTCTATAGAAGAGGGTTCTCCGTCCCGCTACTACAGTGTATAGAATATGGCGACATCAATCGTGTATTGAGGGAGGTAAATGAAGGTGATTGCAGTGATCACACTGGAGGATAGATAATAGAAAAGAAGGTACTATGAAATGGATACTTCTAGCCAACCATAAATGAAAACGCAGTTGATTATTCATGACGTTGCGATAAGTGCCAAAATTTTGCAAGGATTTCAAGAGCTCCACCTAGTCAACTTAACCCGATGGTGAGTCCATGACCGTTTTCCGTATAGGGGATTGACATCATCGGAATCCTCTCAATCGCTAAAGGTAGGTCCAAGTACGCAATTGTGGCTATGGATTACTTTACGAAGTGGGCAGAGGCCGAGAAACTAACCACAATCATGACAAAGTGAGTAATCAATTTCATTGTCATAAATACTATATGTTGATTTGGAATCCCGAGGACTATCATCACTGGCAATGGGACACAATTCGATAGTGCGGAATTCAGAGATTTCTGTCAACGGTATCGCATTAAGAAGAGATATACCACTGTGGTACGTCCGTAGTCGAATGGAGTAAGCGAAGGCCATGTGGGTTGACGAGTTATCTTTGGTTTTGTGGGCATACAGAACTACCTACAATACATCAACATACCACACTCCATTCTCACTGTCTTATGGCTCGAAGCATTCATTCCCATGGAGCTCAAAGTCCCCTCTCACCGAACAATATATTATGATTCTATAACAAACAAGGCTCTTCTCCTTGAATCCTTGGATATGATTCACGAGAAGAGAGATGAGGCGGATTTGTGTGCCACGGAGGATAGGCATCCGGTTAGTGGATATTACAATCAAAAGGATCGACCAAGAACTTTAGAACCGAGAAATCTAATTTTAAAACGTATCTTTTCAACCCCGACTTTCCTGAGTCCGAAGTGGGAAGGACCATACATCATTCATCAGAGGCTTGATAATAGATCTTTCAGGCTAATGACCTTTGATGGCGATCATTTCCCGAGAGCATGGAATGCCAATCGTTTACGGCACTACTTAGCTTAAGCTTGTATTTCCTTTCTTTTGTTTTTCAATATATGTAATGTGGCACGACTTGCCCAAAACCGTTTCATGGGAATAAACAAAAGATTACAAAGTGGACATAGGCCGAGACTTGGCTAAACCACTATAAAAATATTGTGTGTCCCTTGTTATTTGCTGCATTTATTTCCCTATGACTTGTGTTTTTGAAAATATTACGTATGTTTGAATATAAACAACCAGGATGCAGTTCGACCTTCCTCGAAAGCAATTTTTCCCCTGGCATAGGGGCAAGAAAGGGTAACACCAAGGCTAGTGTGACCTGACCACTCGGCCAATCAACTCTGTCTACCATAATGTGGAATGGAATATGGATTGAATCCGAGTTCGATATCGATAATCAAGTCGGCGAAATCCCACTCTAAATATTAGAATGTCGATGGAACGCTGAGGCGAATGACATGAGTATTCGCTGGATTAACTCAAACTCTCTCGACTGGAGAGTGAGTATGAAAGGATAAAGCGTGAAATGGTGCACCACGAATAAAGACCGCTTTAATCCAAACTCTAACCTGGACTTACGATAGGAAAGTATAAAAGAACTTTGGAAAAAGTGCTCAAAGAACTCTGCTCTTACACCACAAAAGGGCTGGGGGCATGGATACGAGCAAAACATGAAGTCCCACTGATACTAAGGGCAGCGGCACGTTGTTACTAATAAATCCTGAACAAGCCCTGATCAGGCACTCTGCTCAAGATTGATTGGGGGCATATACATATACATCACACCACTCTGATAACTCTGACATTGACTTGCTATCCATTACTTAGCTTAGTAATGCTTTAATTTCAAGGATTTTTTGAATCAAAATCCTTAGTTGATTGGGATGTGTTTCGGTGTTTATTTCTTGGTTTACTAATATTTTGATCATGAATGCATTACATTGAAGGCAATAACAAACTCGCATATATGTGACATTGCAGGAACATAGTTTTATTTACAAAGTGCAGGTATATACATGACAAAACGCAAGGGCTGCACTCGCAACAACCACAGCAGGCCAGTGGAAAACAAAAAGGGAATCAAGACAAAGCATCACTTCGACTTAGGAGTTGTTTTGGATTTCTTGGATTCTTCCAGCTTTTGCTTCTTCTCCTTCTCGGCATCAGTCAGGACGCACTTCTTCTTCTTGATTTTCTCAGATGAAGGATCTGCTAGATCAACGGTAGATTAGGAAGTCGCACCTCTTGTAATTGACTTAGAAAGCTTGATGGAAATATTGGTGCTAGGAGGAGGAATCATCTGGATAGGCTTGATCGAGAGAGGCGCTTTTACATTTTCAGTCTTCGTCTTCGAGAGCTGCTCATTTCTTGCCTTCATCTGTGCAAGGGTTAGATCCTCAGTCCCATCAAAAGCTCTGGTGATTACAACGTATGCCTCCTCTTCACCCTCCTTGCCATCAATGTCTTTTAAAGCATCAATCATTTCTCCTTCATTGGATGCATCGGTGTCAAAGAGAATTATGAACTTGTCGGTTAACTCTTTTTGGTTCTTTTTTGTCTCCTTAGCAGGCTTCGTACATGAACAAGGAAGAGCAATAGTTATTAGCTTTGGAGAGAATACGTGTAACAACCCACCCAGAATAGGCCTAAATTTCGACCTAGAAAAGGCCTGTCGAAACTTGGAGCCATTCTAAACATGTCATTGCTTTCTGTAAGGAATTACATTTGCACAGAATTATATATAGACATTGCGTTATGGAAATCTCACATAGTTGAATGCGAAAGTATAATATCAAAATATGATGTAACATTTTATTAAAAAGCCACAGAATTCAAACATAGATTGTCAAGATACAATTATCCCGTAGTTACATCCATAAACTCATCATTAAAAGTCTCCATAAGCAGTACATCAATGATAACAAATAATAGCATAAAACGTCCATTTTCGTCGTTAGCCTCCATCATTGCTTTTTCCGTAGAATTTACCCTACCTACTGACTTGTTGGATATGTTAAGGAGAGGGATCAGAACATAAATTCATGTGTGATTGAAATATAGTATTCACTTAAGGACCATACCCTAGATTTAGTAGGTTACATATATCAATGTATGTCTACGCAACATACAAATATTCACATGAACACAAAGTATGTAACCAATGAGGTGGCTATCCAAGTCAATGGCTTAAGACCTTCATTAGTGCATTTAGGGTAAAGACCCAACGAGGTGGGCATTCTTGGTCGCTTATCTCCATATTAAAGATGGATTCTTATGATCTCTTATAACCCTGTGGCAGACTCTAGCCTCTTAAGATCCCATCCTAATATGTCAACATTCTTAAATCTATACTCTCACTGGTAATATGAGAAGTAGTATTGCGAACGTTACTACTTAACTGATATTACGGTAGAGCATCTATGTCTTTTAAGACTTCCCTTAAATAGTTAATGAGCGTGCTTTGGCCACATGTCATATATACACCAATTTGGTCCCTAATTTAGCTCTTACAAGTTTCTAGAGAAAGTGGACATCCCCCGTGAACTACCCAACTCCGTTACCACTATGCCTATCCACTTTCAGAGAAGAAGGACTCATAGACTTACTTCGAATCTAATAAGGGTGGGTCTCATGACTTTTGTGCCTATCCAAGGAATAAACTTTCGGAGAGGTTCCTAGTCCTAACCACTTAAGACCCAAACTAGATAAGATGAGAGTCAACCACTTAAGATTTTTCAAGGCGTAGTAAACTTGCCTATTCTTACACATAATAGGTATATATATATGGAGAGAGAGAAATAGATATACACTAGACCTCTCACATTAAACCGTATACTTGTAGATGTTAGATGTGTCGGGCGGTTCCGGGCAGACTTCTACTACAAGTAGGTTTAACCTCGTAGCATAGTGTACTAAATTTAAATGAACCATATCACCCGGACCTCTCACATTAGTCGGACATACTTGTGGTTGCTGTATTTGTCTGTCGGCTCCGAGCAGGCTTATACCATAAATGGCAACTAACCTCGTGTTTGTGTGTCACTATTTAATATATTCACAAGCCATTCTATACACACATAAGCAATCAATATATCGGGAAATTTCAAATTCAAAGCTTATCCTAATCGCATTATGTCATTATTATGCTAATTACATTAATTACGTTATAAAAGTAGAATATTTAGTATGTATAAATAATGCTAATTTTCGTATAAACATGGGAACATTTTAACGAGGTAAAAATTGTCAACTTGTTCTAAGTTCAAGGTATACAAGTTAATTTCCACATTTGACCGCTAAATTCAAGGCATAATGGCATAACTGCATAATAACATATAGCAGTAATGGCAAATACAACATACATACAATTACAACTTGCATCCTATGCTTATTGGAATATTTCTAGTAATAAACCCAGAATAGGGTTAATTTCGTACACACACACACACACACACACACACACACACACACACACACATATATATATATATAGAGACACACACACACACACATATACATAGGCCTTTATTTATCTAATTTACTTCTTTTCTCATTTTGCACATAAAAACATTCATATTTGATTAGCTTCAAATCTGAATACATTTGGATCGTCTAATTAAAATAGAACCCAAACCTATTCAAATAACGAATTAAATCAAATATAAACCTTTTTAGGTTACAAACAAAGATTTGGACAAAAAGAATAAATCACATAAAATAAAAGTACATCACCCAATTGTTCTTAATCCGATACTAAAAAACCAAATCCACATACCCAAATATAAATTGACAATTTTTGCAAATATACATAAAAATAGAAGATTTGGGGGTTTTGTAGTTTAATATTGTCATTATACCAAATCCTCTTAGGCAAACAAATCCGTATGCTAATCTACAAATGTAGAATATGCTTAAGAAAATACTAATTCCCCTCACAGTGGTTGGAAAGGTCGTAAATCTGACGTTGTTGTGCTTGTTGGATGTAAGCTCCAACTCTAATGATCTATATACATAAGAATCAATTGATTAAAATTCTTATATATATATATATATATTTCATGTGATTCCAAGATATATACTAATCTAAATTCTATAAGAAAAGATTAGAGAAAGAAGAATAGATTTGTAGAAGAAGAAGAAAACCTATTTCTGGAATCAATGGCAGTAGAATTGAGGCAAAAGTAGAGAAAATGGTTAGGGTTCAGGTGTAAGCCTAGGGGTCTATTTATAATTGCTTGTATAAGCGAGAACCGTAAGATTATTTAGAACTAATCATAGTCCTCCGTTTCTATAAATTATCGCCTAAAACTTAACCAAACCCAACCTTATTGCGCGTTTCAATCGCCAAGCGATCGACCTACCCTCTAGGAGGGCGGTCGACCGACCATCGACACCCCTCCTAGAGGAGAGGTCAACCTCTTGGTTGCTGAATTTCCCAATGAACATATGTAGGGCTAGAGATATTAAAAATGTTTAACGTTAACTGATTTGGCTTATTTCTTACCTTGCATATATTATTTTTGTCCCCTCAATGTTACCTTCATTCTTCATTTGAAATTCAAATTCATCGAATTTATTTTATTTCTTGGATATATATATATATAATTTATTGAACCATATATATATGCGTTTACCGTCTAATTTCATTTGATTGTAACTTCTTCATACGATTACCGTTTTCAACATATTATATATAAAAACGATGTAGAATTTGGCCACGAATCTAAATAAAAGATTTTCGTAGCCAAATTCTCAATGTAGAAAAAATCTCATTTTTTAGCATTTTTATATTTTATTATTTAATTGTTTATTTCTGTTAATTATCAATATTTATATTTTTAGTATATTTTACGGGGTGTTATAGTTCGTGCCTTTCAATTGTTTTCTCTACAATGAGACAGTAGGCTAGAATAGCTTTGATAAATTATGAAGAAAAGGTGGAGATACCTTTGGCCGACTTGTCCCTGGGAGTGGCTGGAGTTGTAGCTTCGGTGATTGAAGAAAGGAGTACATCTTTGGTGATCTCCGGACGATCAGGGTCGTACTTCTCCATCTCTACACTTTCAGGCATCGCGGAGGAAGAATTGGAGCCACCCTCAACAAAATCCTTGCCCTAAGCTTGATGTTTGGCAGCTTCCATAGTTTTCTTAGTCATCTCCTCCCCTCTGCTAAATGCTTTGGCTCCTCACCCCTTGGATATGTTTTCATCCACTCCTCTTCATTAATAATATCAACTTTTATTCAGTTTTTCTCATCATCAACATGCTCGTCCTACACGTCGAATAAAGTTGGTTCGTAGTCCTTTATCCAAAATATGTCTCGGGTCCAAAGAACCTAAGAAAAGAATGGTATAAGGAGAAATTCGAAATCGTCTATCTCTTCTTGGACTTCGATGAGCTGTGCCTTGGAAGTTGTAGTGGATTCAAGTGCAAAGCTGGTACTTCCTTTAGCTGATATGGCTCTCTCTTCAGCCTTCTCTAACCTGGCCTTCAAATTGGCAACCTCTTTCTCGAGCTCATCTTTCTCCGTATCGAAACGAGTATGCGATAGCTTCAGTTTAGCATTCTCAGTTGTGATATCTTCAACTTGCTTCTTGAGAGTTGTGTGCTCCCTGCTATGATTGTCAAGCTCGGTGTGGCAGCGTTGTTGTAACTCGCTATGCAGTTTCTTATGATTTTCGGCTTCGTGCTATGCGATAGCAAGTTGAGCCTGAGCATCCTCACATTCTTTAATGGCAGCGGCCCTACCAGATGCATCCTGTTCAAATATGAGCTTCTGATTATCCAAGTCCTGTTCAAGCTCCCTGATAATCTTAGATAACTTTCAAGCGAACTTGCAAGTCTCTTTGTTCTGAGTGTCCACCAAGTCAATTCGGGCCTTAATGGGATGAGACTAGTTGTTAGGAACAAGCTCAAGATTAGGTACAAAATGGATGTTCTCGAAATGATATTTAGGAATCTGCCTCTTCAAGAGCTTAAATCTCTGCTCAGTAAAGGAGTCAAGCACTACAGGCTGTGTTGTAGTGATGTCGATGGACTTGCATTTAATGGGAATGGTAGTCGCACTGCCCTTGTTTTTGGGAACAAAATGCTTCTCGGGTGGTTTTTCATGTGAGTACAATACCTTCGGAGGAGGTGAGCTTTGGGAAATTGCTTGTCCCCTTCACAGTCGTTTGGAGGCTTTTATACATATCGAAATCCGAATGATCTAGGGAACGGGAGCAAGAGGACCAATGATCCTATGATTGGTAGTGCTTCCAATCATCTCTCCCACGACTCTCTTACGATCACGTTCAGTGTCAGAGCCATACCTGTGGATACTCTCGCGAAGGATCCTGGGAATGTAGCTGCAATAAGACATTGTACCTGTAATTCAATACAAGATAATGTTAGCATCAGGAGGTGATGCATTATACAAGTGCTATGATGTGCAGTGCTAGTGTTGTTTGTGTCCTAAGTGATCCCCCCAACGTACCACAATCTAGATTTTGGCTCAAAGGTGCCATCTGCCCGGTCTTTGTGGGTGCAACTTCTTCTTAAGAAGGAGGAAATAAAGAACTAGAACCAATGTCTTGGAAAGTATATATGTCAATGGACAAGGGAAGTTTAGCTAAGTCTCTAAATATGGTATCCTCTAGCTGGAAATCAGGGATAGGGGACTTGGCTGGAGATGGGGGTCTTCGGAGAAGGCCGCCTTTCATGAGGAGATGCATCTTTAGGAGAGCCACCCCGGGCCTCGTCCTTAGGAAATCTTTCCAGGAGCTCCTCAGTAGGAATATTTATTGGAGAAGGACTCAGGGGAATCTCAATGTTTTCTTTCTTTGGAGTTTTCTCTTTTTCTCCTAGTTGTGGCTCATGACTTAAACCCGCAAAAACTTTGCTTCTTGAACCCTTTCCAACTTCAATCGTTGTTGTTGTCTTCCCCTCGGCCGGGGGCACGCTCTCAGTCCCCACTGGTCCAGAAAGAACTTGGGCTGGGAGTACATAAATATAAGTGTGACCACCAGCACTGGTGCTTCTTCGCTTGTCGAGCAGACGACGCCGATGAAGAAACTCATCAACAACACATTTTCTAATGCTCGAGAAATCCAAATTGCCGTTCAGTAAATCAGTTAGGCGATTCTGATACAATTGGCCTTGTGCCTTCTTTGGGTTTAGAAGTGAAAACAAGGAAGAGAGGTTAGTAAAGATACAAGTATAATTGAATCAAGATAGCCAAAGTTGAACACTTACTGAATTGCAACCACCTCCTAGCACATCTGGGCTATTGTCGTATATAAAACCATTCTGGTCTTATGTCACCGATGTTAATAAACCCATCGCCGATGATTTTTCTCTTTCATACAGATTCATAGTAAACAAAAGAAGGAGTCTCTTTTTGAAGATGATTAAAGTGGTAGAAAAAGTTTACATATTCGAAGGTGGGTTCTACGCCTAGAACCTCCGTATATGCTATGCATAGCGTGTACAAATATGAATAGGCCGTTGGTTGAAGTTGCATAAGAGCTATGCTCAGTCTTCTTAGAAAATCGACGACGAAAGGAGGAAATAGAAGAATGGCGCTAACTAAACACATTAACCTGCTTATTGCCATATATCCCACTAGCGGGTTATGGGGCCTGTCTGTAACGTTTGATGCAACCTTGACCTCCTCCTAAGATATCCCATGTCTTAAGAATATCCATCTGAGTTTGGCTTCATCAGTTGTCGAAACCCAAGAATCTTTGAGTTCATGTACAACAATCGCGTCATTGAATTCATCGGGAGCTCGGTTGTCACCTACTCCTTCATCCTTGTCATCAACAGAAGTTTCTGATTTAGTGGATTCTATATCTTCGTGAAGATCGATTTCAAATTTGGAATCATGGCTGCCTTGTTCAGGGTTCGACAAAGAAATATTAGGATTGGATGAGAACTCCTGTGCTTTGCCTTTCTCGGACTCTGAAAATCTAGTGGGGTACCGTCTGGACATATTAGTTGTACTATCGAAGAAAGATCGATGATTAGAGTAAAATAGCCTTTACCCATGTTTGTGTGTGTGCGCTAGTGTGTGCAGAGCAGATATGACAAGTTGCATAAAGAAAATAATCCGTAAAAGCGTGCAGTTGCTTGATATACGTTGCGAGGTTAGAAGATTTATATTCGAAGCTAGAATTTCTTGAGTAAATGTGTTGTATCGTTTTCAAATCCAACTTTACAGAGGCTCTATCCTAACTGTTCACGAGATCATAAGTTATGTTTGTTCCAATTGAGTTATACATAGGCATATATGATGAATCGAAATTACTAATGTCCTTGCATTTACTAGTCATACCAATCATATGATATATGGGTCCAAATTCCAAAGTTGTTCGGTTCGGGTCAAGGTAGGATACCGGGTCAAACAAGTCCTAGGTCAAAATAACTCTATCCGACCTGATGACGCTTAAGAAATCTTGAACCCTTTAATCTTTTTGGCTTTAGCAACCCATGCCAACCGACTCGTACCATTCTTCTTCCTCCTCCATAACTGTTATGACCCCCAAATTTCCAACCAAAATTTAAATCATTTTATATAATTTACAACAACTTGGGTCACTTGTCAAGGGCCGTCCCCCTTGACTCACTAAATTCCAGGATCCTTATTGGACCAATATAAAAATATAAGTATCCAAAATCAAAACTCAATTTATGTATATGAAGATACATAAGTCACTTTTACTTAATTAATCAGAGTATTATTTGAAAGTAAAAGAAATTTGACTAGTTTAAATTTAACTAATCACTACACAGCCCAAAAAGAGATTTAAACATATATTACTCTCATATAAATGTCTTTTTCAATACATAAACCCAGCTAGCATACTTTACCCCATTGAAAATATAAAAACAGGTTAACATAACAATGTTTATCATCATACATTTTACAAACTGGCATATATTTGCAATAAAAATTCTTATAAATATATCCTTGTATATATGTATATCTTATCATCAACACAGCCTACATGTTTAACCATTTTCCCATCTTAACATAAAGAATAGGGGACTCAACATTTATATCAGATTATATGACAGTGTCCCCCTTAAATCACAAACATGCATCTCTAGGTTTTTAAGTTAATAATCAATGCATATGCACAAATATATAGGTGTCAAAATAGTGAAGTGCTATAAAACCAAAACAGATACCACTACCATGTATTGATTTACATGGAATGGTCTAATCCTTTTTCAGCAACAAGTGAATGACTCTAATATAAATCCGACTCACCGAAAATCTTATGATGCCTAATTATATACATATACTCGCTTTAGTACAAAACTGTCTGTGTAGTAGACTTACATAGGCACACATGAATTGTTATGCTACACACATTTCAATGACAAAAAAGGGTGTAAAACGCTTAAAACAACAACTTATATATATAACTCCCCACAAGTACATTTCTTAGTTAACATTTCAGCTTATATACATAAACCAATCAACATACTTTTGGCTATTCTCGAGATGCCACTCCCATATAATATTGATATGGAATGACCTCTTAAGACTAGCACAATTCGAATACGTGCACATATTTTGCACCTACTACACAAATATACACATACAGTCATTAACCATCATAAATTTATGTAACCCAGTTTGGCATTGAAAACCCAAAATAAATATAAACAATTATACATACTGCTATCGTTTTACAAGATACAGCTTCTATCTTCATGTTATTTATATTAAGCATGTTATATAACCACAACTCTGTTTATATCAAACATAACACAATATATACATATTTATTGAATCAATATGAAATACAAATGCATGCAACACTGCAATTATTTAATAACTTCTAAGCATTTGTATAGTCCCACTTAAGTTATCCCCATCCCAGTTGAGAATGCATCTGCACCCATAATACAACTTCCCGGACTGCCTCGTTTCAATGAGACACCCCAAGAGATTGCGTGGGCAATCAACGGGGTCATACTTCATATGTTTGATATGAGTATATTTTATAAATCATATGGCATTTAAACACTGGTTTAAATTTATAATATATGATGCACAGTTTACAATTTCTATTGTGTTATACAGTTTTAAGCAAATCATTCCTTAATCATATTAAAACTGTATAAACAAATATATACAACTGGTTATGAGTTCATGAAAACAATACACATCTTACTTAATCAACTTCAGAGAATAGCAATTATCTTTTCTAATTAGCCTTAACGTATGTGTATGTGTGTGTGTGTGTGTATCAATTTGAGAATCTCATGTGTATTTATATCAATTAATATAAGTATATCTAAAAGTGAGTCACTCATACAACCAAGCATACACATATCACATATATAGTCCCAATTTCTAAGATTAAATTGTATATGTAAATGTTTATAACAAAGAAGTAACAAGCATGTAGGTTTCTCTAGCTTCCTGTTTATTTAGAGATGAAAATGCCATATAATGTAAATGCATTATCGAAGCAAAACGGAGAACACACGATACCAATTCACTTTCACATGCTTATTCATATATATTCATACATAATCGTGCAACAACATAATCATATCACTCATATAAAACCCAGTCCCTCATTTCCATGTGTTATTCTAACCTGTGTCTTATCTACACCTAACATTATGAACTAGGACTTATCTATGCACATTTTATTATTGGGTCACAAACCTAGAGAACCATGCATTGAACACTCGTGCACATTGTGTTTCCTAAACACAAAAAGGCATACATGGCTTGCATTAAGCCATATGCTTACCTAACATCCTAAATTGATGTTAGATAGGTCAATGTAACATGTGACAAGTACCAAAAACCTAACCCACTTCTTGTTGCTAGTTAGGATTTAGACTGTGTTAACTTAACCATCTTATACACCCGACCTGATGCATGAAACCCCATTATAAATGATGTGCAAACTTGCATGCACAGATATATATACACACACACACACACACACACACACATATATATATATATATATATATATATATACATATACATATATATATCCAGTATAAACTGATGCAAGCAAATATTCATAAACTTATATTAACAGAGGATAATGATGGTTATATACTTATCATACATCAGGGGTTCAATATATATGAATCACAATAACGTTCCCATTGCCATGTGCATAGAACAGAGATACTGGGATATCTCCAGCCCACTTATTTTCTCCTTATCAAATACATAACATTTTGGTTTAGATAAACTTAAGTAATAAACAGATCAACACATGAATTTCTTCATTACTCTATTTATACTTTTTATCTAGAAACAAGCATAAGCTCAAAAGAACTCTTGCTCGAACTGCTTATGTCTAGACGCCACACGGCAATGTATATAAAAATTCTTTTCATTTTTAGCCAAATCTATATTTATTGTTCTAGAATAACAAACATCAATATACATCCATTCAAGTCATGAGAGTGTGTGTGTATATATCAAATATACGAAGACATTCAATCATACAATCATCAATACATATATTGATCTAGCAAACAACGTGCATATTTTTATTATACTAATCTTACAGCATGATTACACATGTAGAAAGATACCTATAATAGGTCTTAATGCCGATTAAAAAGAAATATACTCACCGAGCTTTGGTCTCGATTTCAACCTCTCAGATCTCGATTAGGCTCTTAACCGCTTAGATTCACTACTTCCATCCCTCTCGAATCACTCTTATTTGATGCGAGTTGATTTTATTTCCGAATGCCCCTATTATTGTTTACTAGGGCTGCGACCATTTTTTTCTTTTATTTGTTGAACGAGAATAAGAAAATCAGTGGCATCTTTTTTTTAATAATTAAGTTATACGGCTACGGGTTTTAGCCTTGGCTAATACCCACTTTACCCCTAGGTCTTATATTTGCCTTGATAACACCCAAACTAATTTTTCATGTTACACATACCACAAATAAAATACATATTTATTTCAAGTTGTACTTGCACCACACATCCATTTCTCACATGCATATACAATAAATTATTATCTATTTATTCACCTTACATATATATAACTAAATTTACTAGTGAAACAATACTATTTTAGAGCTATAAATTTCTGGGTTATCACATTCACCCCTCATTTGAGAAACTGTATCCCACAATTTATTCATATTTATGTTAAATATTTGTACAAAATCAATTAGCATATAAAACAAATTTTCGTATGCAGGTTTTCCTAAAACAAGTTCAGTTATAATTAACACATCCATTCAAAATAAATTGTATATTAAAAGGGCAGTCTTAGTTACAAGATTAAAATAGATGTAACAAAAATTCATATATTACCACATATATGCTTCTCAATGTTATTCCTACTTATTCATTTATTTTCTCACCCATCTCACCTTTTTTTTAAATTATAACTCATCAAGGATTTCATCTTCACTGGCCAATTCTTCCTTTGTTAATAATCAATAAGGATTTATTGGTTAGATATGGTTTTATAAATAAGCCAATATATACTGCAGTTCTTATGTATATAAATCTACATCATTTTAAAAACATAAAAACATCAAACTATGCAAATCACTTCAGCCAGCAAATAAAAACTTATGGAATGTTATTTCCAGATTCAACATGCATACATAACAACTACCATTCATACAATTCAACAAGCTTATCAGATAGTAACCAATTACTCACTGGAATATCCTTTTAACTCAGTTATGTGTTTGTCCTTCTTGGTTTATATTTTATCAAAACATCACTTTATAAATACAAAGTAGACATTGGTTATTTAACATAGTTTTGAAATCCTTTTATTTTCAGAATTCACCAGAAATCAGCAAACAAATACATTTCAATAGTTCATTTATTCTATCCTCATATCAGTAGCAAAATATCTTGCCTCATTAAATATATCATATTCTTTTTATATCATCCTGATTTTATACCCAAATCCAGGTAAAGCTAATGTACAAGTTCATTGTACTCAGGAGCATATACTACTCGTGTTTATATAGCTGTCATCATAACACACTTTTGTTGAAGTATACATATTCAATAAGGGTCTAGCAATACTTTATCTCTCATTTTATAAATTCAAAATTTATACTTCCAGTATAAATTTGCCTCAATTAATCTTATAGTGTTTTTATTCAAACTACCAGAACCTTTGGCATATTAAATATTTAGCAAACACTGATTCAAATAGGTATAAATCACAATACTCAAGTTATATAATGTGACACTCCACGTCCGTTAATGTCACTCACTAAGGGAATGCATTAAGTTCCATGAAGCGTTATAGGTAAATAAGAACATAATAGCACAAGACAGACATGTAAAATAGCAGCGGAATTAAAAACTTTTTAAAAAAAGCCTTTATTTAAATCAAAACATCATGGTCCCAAATACTGAGTTTACATCATAAGTAACTAATTACATTAATTATCTATCTTGCCAAAAATATCAGAGTACAAAAGCATAAAACCATATTTCTCTGTGAAGCCATAAGAGAATTAACCAGAAGTCAAAGCGTTACATCTATATCCAAAATCCAAGCTAAGCTGAAAGAATCAAAATCAACTCTAAGCACTTCCGCCCTGAGAATCTGGGGGGAAATGGAAGAGAGAGAAGAGGAAACAAAAGGGGTCAGACATAAAGTCTGGTGAGTCCAGTTACTTTTAAATATAAATAAATAAAAGTATCATGGCAGGTATATGAAATTGGAAGAACAAGGTAACAGTAACAATAACAAGTGTGAACTGAGCAAGCTAAGATGAACATGATATATTGCGCTTCTTAAATACATTTCTCTGCACCACGCAGATATTAGTATATCAGAAGTAAAATGATCCCTACTAATACCGTTCCATTAAATTTTCCTGATTATTAGGTTACTTGGGTTAATAGCACACAAAACTTTTACGCGCATTGTACTCATTTACTTTCCCATGGATTCACCTAATACAATATATGTAGTTATCTCTCAATATTGAGATACACCCCATGGTACCCCACTCGAACGGTCTCCACCATAATGAACACAGTCCCTCATCCTACGTCGGAGTGACGTACGGATCTCTATATAAAATGTTACGTTTCGCATATATCTATCATTACTATGCTACGTAAGCGTATGGACTGCCACCATCGATCGAATCAGATTCCTTATTGGAATAATGCCCTCTAGTCTACGATACACCACCCAGAGCAGATATGCATGTATCTAGACTATACCACGTATGTACTGTAATCGTAGCTCGATGCCTCAATCGCACGTCCTCTAGTGTGGATCGAGTTCCGCGATAGGGCGATATAAGAAACACGGAACTCGGTCGAGAGCTTTTCCATATCTGTATAGGCCCGTCTTTAAAGAGCCTCTATATACAGATATACCTAGGGTCTGTTTTCGTGGTGGCTATGGCCCTACCTCGGCCCCTCCCTCAACTAGTAAAGACTATAAGAGCTAAGCGACCATCCCTAATAACAACCAATCTAAACATCCATGTGGAGTCTACCCTCAACCCCATACCTCGATAGTGAAAAGTGAAATGGTATCTTGGGTTTAGCTCTAGTCTTTTGCATCCTGGTAGCTATCGATGACGGATATCCGCTACTATCCTTGTTGGTCGTGACCCTCTCTACCTCCTTGTGAGGCAACCGTCGAATCACCCTGGTATCACCTCGTCATAGCATTCTGATTGCGTAGCTACGTCTGCAGTCATGGCCCACCCATCTAGTAGTTACACGCAGACCCAACCTCTGCGAGTACAGCCTAAGACATTTGTTACCGCACAGAGGACTACTAGGAGCACCTTATGTACTTCAGGAAGCCACATGCTTCCCCTTCCAGTCCTTTGGAGCCGTCATAACAATCAGATGAATGTGTGCTCCCCTCGTGTCTTATAATACCTCGATGATCTACCCCGTTGGGTTATTCACCCCCAAACGTACAGATTGGTCCAAGCGTCTTTCTTTAATATGTTTTTAGACCCTATGTCTAAACATTCTTTTATGCGCTTGCCTTACCTCACCCGATTCCCATTTAACTTGGTTATTTCCGTTCATATTGAATTCTAATTCCAATTTACCAAGTTTCTCTTGCTTATTAATTTCAATCATTTAACTTAATCCATTTAAGTTTATTAATAAGCCCACAACATGTTATTCTCTAGATTGTGGCCCAAGGTCTGTAATCCACAATCTATTTTATATTCTTGCTTGGTTACATCATTACAATAACATGTTCTCCTTAATACGTTTTTAAGTATATCTCAATTCACATGTTTCCTAATTAACATGTCGCTTACCATTTTTGATTAAATATAACTTATTTATTTTACAAGTTTTCCTCATTCTTTCTCATTTAATCATAAATTCAATTTACACCGTCACTACAACTTATCATTGTTTACTTAGCAGATTATTACGCATATCTAATTCTATCATTTCTACAAGTTATGATTACCCTATAACGTGTCTTTAGTTACATAAATTTATTATATTTTCCACCGGTTATGTATACCACTAGGTGTCTTTAATTACATAACCTTATTGGGTTAGTTTGTGGGCCTATACGTAAATATTACCCACCCCCTCTATTTTACTTAACCCACCCACTACCTATCCAATTTTACTTAACCCTAACTTAAGTTCATAATCATACAATCCTTATGGATTAAATTAGGTTAAGTAGTCCAATTCTTTACCATGTCCAATTATGGTTATAATGGGCTAGACCTCCCACATTAGGCCTACAACGTGTGGATGCTGGATATGCCGGTCGGGTCCGGGTAGTCTTATTCCGCAGTTGGGTCAAACCTCGTGTCTTAGCCCGATTCGTATTTGCACACTTAGACCTCTCACATTAGGTTCAACATTAGCGGCTGTTGGATATGTCGGTCGGGTCCGGGCAGACTTCCACCACTAATGCAACCTAACTTCATGTCATAAGTGCAATTACAATTCCTAATTGTAATAACTAGACATTCCATTTTAATCCAAATCTACCCATGTCATTATATGTGATTATTTCTCTTTTTTCCCATATTTAATTATATGCCCAATTCACTATTCAAATCGTAGACTTTTACACCCCTTTTCAATTCACCTTTTAATTATGCACCATATGCTCTTTTTCCCAAGTTATAAGTCAAGGAAAATACATACATACATACATATATATATATATGCTATGCACAAACCCAAATCTACATATTTTTCAATTTATGTCCCTAATCCATATTCACCCATTTCAATACAAGTTATACCTGAATCCATATTTGCATATTTTCCAATGTATGCCTAAAATTCATATTCACATACGTCCCAATTTATGTCCCAAATCAGTACTTACACATGTCCCAATTTATGCTCAAATTATATTTTCCAACATATGCCTAAGTTCATATTATCCAACAAGACATATGCCCCTAAACCCATGTTCATATATTTCCAAATTTATGCCCAAATTTAGATCCATATTTTTCAATATCAATTATGCCCAAATTATGTCTTTCCCCATTATTCCCAATCTCGGACGTTCGCATTTTTCAGCGTTAGGCCTAGGCTCGAAGGTAGCCTGGCTATATAAAAATAAAAAGGGAAAAGAGGGAGAGAAGATAATCGAGAACATGCATAATAATGATTCAATAATAAACTGATAAAAATAGGTGTAACACCCCTAAGTCCCACATCGTGGAAGCCTGTGTGAAGTGGGTACTTATATAGTAGAGCCCATGTCTTACTAACGCCGAGGCCTTTTGAGGAACAAAACCCCACACCTATACGGTGGCTAAGTTGGGGACAATATCTTGTGTGAACGGAGGTACGGGTTGTTACCGTAGTATCAGAGCTAATACCCAGCCGGAATTGTGGCTCCTGTATGGACCACTGCGCCTGGGTGAGGTGTTTGTGAGCAAACAGGGACGTTGGGCTCTGTAGGAGGGGAGAATGTAACACCTTAAATCCCACATCGTGGAAGCCTGTGTGAAGTGGGTATTTATATAGTAGAGCCCATCTCTTACTAACGTCGAGGCCTTTTGAGGAACAAAACGCCACACCTATACGGTGGTTAAGTTGGGGACAACATCTTGCGTGAACGGAGGTGCAGGTTATTACAATAGGCATAAACTGAATAGGCATATTATGACGAGATTTAAAATGGCGGCGATATGAACTTATAAAAGCAGATCTATTATTTATGTCATAATAGAACTGATTCGGCACCGATTCAAGATCCAATTTTTACATACATATCAAGATTACTATTTAAATATTTAGATCTAAAAATAACATGAACTCATAGTGAATAGATCTAAGGAAATGGATCCAAATTGATGTGAAGAACATGTTGAATAAGTTGTTGTAGCCATCGCTAAATTTGTTGTTGTAATCTTCGAATATGTATAATCTTCTTTAAATTGATTTAGAAGAAGAAAGGCCATTTTAATTTTCGTCGTAGCAGAGCTTCGCCATCGCATCTTTTTTAGATGAATAAAACCTAGGTCTAGGGTCCTTTATATAGTCTAGGGTTTAATGAATCTTGCTCGGAAAGGTGTCCAGATACAAAATAAAGTATTTCGCCCAGATCTGTCAGGGGTAGGTCGACCCCCCCTTTGGGTGGGTCGACCCCCCCTTTGGGTGGGTCGACCCCCCCTTTGGGTGGGTCGACCCCCCTTTGGGTGGGTCGACCCCCCTTTGGGTGGGTCGACCTATGGGTCGACCCCCCTTTGAGTGGGTTGACCCACCTGAGCAGGAAATCTTCCACCTTCCCAAATTTCAAATTTCGAACCGAATTTTGAATTTCTGGACCCATTTTTGAATTTCTGAACTTATTATATATATACATATTCTTCCTGTGCATATACAAACTTTAAACCTTAATAATTTCTTCATACGGTGTTCGATTTATGCAAACCAGGTGTCTATTTTGACCGAAATTTCGAGATGGATGCAGTGGCACGGTCCGTTTTACTTAATTCTGAATATTAAATTAAGTTTTCCTTAATTCATTGTTAACGGTGTATTTCACACTAATTATTCTTTAATTCATCATCTTTAGTGTCGTTAAAATTCCGGGGTGTTACATATAGGTTCTAAATTCTATCAGAATTAGTGAACAATCATTTCAACATTTTAACAAATAGGAACATGTTATGTAAAAATGCATTTCTCATTATACAAGTAAATCTGATTAACTTTAGGACCATGGTAGACCTTGCTATATAAACCAGAAAGCATTTTCAGCCTTACTTTTATTTATCACCACATGTTGTAACCATATAAGTAACAAAGCAACTCATTAAAGAGATAGAACTTCACTTAGATATCTACATTCTTGTCTCAAGTTTATGCACTGAACAAACTTGATTTAATATATATATATATATATATATATATATATATATATATATACATATTTAATCTGTACAGTGGCAACATTTACTGATGTCTAATAAAACGAACCTTAATTAATATCCATTTGACAACACACTCAATTACCTAAAAATATATTTAAACTTCATTTATATCCAACTTATACTTATCAGGAAGTCCTTGTACAAGTTACTCATCATTTTAAGTTGTAAGTCTAACCCATACATTCTCCATGTATACTCTAGCCAAATTATTCACAAATATTCATTTGAAAGCAAACACCGAAATGCATATTTTTTTAAACATCAAGTAGGATTTTGGAACCAAACTTAAACAACAACTATTTTGGATAATTCGTTTCCAGTTCAAATTAGTAAATTTAAAACACTTCAGGTTTTTTTTAAAGCATAAACTTTCAGCCATATTTCGTAGATACCATACAATCACATCAATACATGCATAAAACCATGGCATGTTATTACTTATTTTAAGAAACCTTCCTCTATACTTAGATCATTTTTAACTTGCACGTATCCTAATATTACTTCTAGAATTTTGAAGCAATTAATTTTTTTCATAGCAATAAACAAGGTGCTCCACACAAAAATTCAAGCAAACACATAGATAAAAATAAATCATTCAGTGCTTCAGTAATTCTATGTTTCACACCAAAACATAATTTTATTTTTCAGATATTCATCACTGAATGCATATATTCCTATGTTAGATATACGTATATTATAAACTGGATGTTACTTTATCCTTCCAGGAACTAGATATTTAATAATCTACTTCACAAGGCATGTCTTTCTCCTTAACAAACTGAATACAAAAAACAAGCATTAATAACTCAATCTAACACTTTCAAAAAAATCAAACCATTCAATCTGGTTATTCCAATGACAATGTGCCCATGTCAATTATTAGCTTAACTTAAACAAGATTTTTATAACATATTTCAAAGTGCTACTTCCTACCAAGTAAACACACTCAGTCAAATAATTAAAAAAATCCATACAAATTTCAATCAATAATCTTCCAATTACTACTTAAATTTAATTATTATTAGTTGTGCATCATATCAACACATCTATGATACCAACTATGGTGACCCCCAAATTTCAAACCAAATTTTAAATTATTTTATATATAATTTACATAAACTTGGGTCACTTCTCAAGGGTTATCCCCCTTGACTCACTAAATTCCAGGATCCTTATTGGACTAATATAAAAATATTAGTATCCTAATCAAAACTCAACTTATGTATATGAAGATACATATGTTTTCTTTTACTTAATTAATCAGAGTATTATTTGAAAGTAAAAGCAGATAGATTAGTTTAAATTTAAATAATTACTACACAACCCAAAAAGAGATTTAAAAGTATATTACTCTTCTATAAATGTCTTTTTCAATTCATAAACCCAGCTAGCATACTTTACCCCATTCAAAATATAAAAATAGGTTAACATAACAATGTCTATGATCATATATTTTACAAACTGGCATATATTTGCAATAGAAATTCTTATAAATATACCCCTATATATATGTATAACTTATCATCAACACAACCTACATGTTTAACCATTTTCCTATCTTAACATAAAGAATATGGGACTCAACATTTATATTATTTTATATGCCAGTGTCCCCTTTAAATCACAAACATGCAACTCTAGGTTTTTAAGTTAATAATCAATGCACACGAACAAATACATAAGTGTCAAAATAGTGAAGTGCTATAAAACCAAAACAGATACCACTACCATGTATTGATTTACATAGAATGGTTTAATCCTGTTTCAGCAACAAGTGAATGATTCTAATATAAATCTGACTCACTGAAAATCTTGTGATGACTAATTATATACATATACTAACTTTAGTACAAAACTGTCTGTGTAGTTGACTTACATAGGCATACATGAATTATTATGCTACGCACACTTCAATGACAAAAAAGTGTGTAAAACACTTAAAACAACAATATATATATATATATATATATGTGTGTGTGTATATATAAGTCCCCACAAGTACATTTCTCTGTTAACAGTTCAGTTTGTATACATAAACCAATCACATACTTTTGGCTATTCTCGAGATGCCACACCCATATAAAATTGATCTAGAGTGACCTCTCAAGACTAGCACAATATGAATATGTGCGCAGATTTGGCATCTACTACACAAATACACACATACAGTCATTAACCTTCATAAAATTACATAACCCAATTTGGCAATGAAAACCTAAAATAAATACAAAGAATCATACATACTGCTACCAATTTACAGGACATAGCTTCTATCTTCATGTTAGTTATATTGGGCATGTTATATAACCACAACTCTGTTTATATTAAACATAATGTATTATATACAGATTTATAAAATTAATATGAAATACAAATGCATGCAGCACTGCTATTATTTAATAACTTTTAAGCATTTGTACAGTCCTACTTAAGTTATTCCCATCCCAGCTGAGAATGCATCTACACCTGTAATACAACTTCCTTGACTGCCTTGTTAATAAGACACCCTAGGAAATTGCGTGAGCCATCAATAGGGTCAGACTTCATATGTCCGGTATGAGAATATTTTATAAACTATATGGCATTTAAACACTGGTTTATATTTATAATATATGATGCACAGTTTACAATTTCTATTGTCTTATATAGTTTTAAGAAAATCATTCCTTAATCATATTAAAACTGTATAAAAAATATATACAACTGGTTATGAGTTCATCAAAACAATTCACATTTTACTTGATAAATTTCGGAGAATAGCAATTATCTATTCTAATCAGCCTTAACATATATATATTATCAATTCCATAATCTCTTGTGTATTCATGTCAGTTAATATAGGTGCATCTAAAAGTGAGTCACCTATACAACCATGCAACCAAGTATAAGAAAATCACATATCACATATACAGTCCTAAATTTTGAGATTAAATCATATGTGTAAATGTTTATAACAAAGGAGTAATAAGTATGTAGGTTTCTCTAGCTTCCTGTTTATTTAGAGATGAAAATGCCATATAATGTAATTGCATTATCCAAGCAAAACAGAGAACACACCATACCAATTAAATTTCACATGCTTATTCGTGTGTGTATATATATATATGTATGTATGTATGTATGTATATGTGTGTGTTGTATATATATTTATATTCATACATAACCATGCAATTACACAATCATATCACTCATGCATATAAACCCTAGTCCCCCATTTTCATGTGTTATTCTAGCCTATGCCTTTTCTACACCAAACACCATGAACTAGGACTGATCTATGCATAATTTATTATTGGGTCACAAACCTAGAGAACCATGCATTGAACACTTGTGCACATTGTGTTTCCCAAATACACAAAGGCCTACAAGGCTTGCATTAAGCCATATGCATACCTAACATCCTAACTTGATGTTCGATAGATCAATGCAATAGGTGACAAGCACCAAAAACCTGACCCACTTCTTGTTTCTAGTTAGGATTTAGACTATTTTAACCTAACCACCCTATACACCCAACATGATGCATGTAAACCCCATCATAATTGATGTGCAAACTTACATATAAATAGTACATACATACATATATATGTATGTATGTGTGTGTGTATATATATGTATATATATATATATACAGTATAAACTGATGCAAGCAAATATTCAATGAATAATCATTCACAATCAAACCATACATCCAAACTTATATTAAAAGAGGATAATGATGGTTATATACATATCTTACATCAGGGGTTCAATTTATATGAATCACAATAATGTTCCCATTTCCATATGCATATAATACAGATATTGGGATATCTCCAGCCCATTTATTTTCCCCTTATCAAATACATAACATTTTGGGTTAGAGAAACTTAAGTAATAAACAGATCAGCACATGAATTTCTCCATTGCTCGATTTATACTTTTTATCTAGAAACAAATATAAGCTCAAAAGCACTCTTGCTCGAACTGCTTATTTCTAGGCGTACAACCCTACCACACGAAAATGTATATAAAAATTCTTTTCATTATTAGCTAGATCTATATTTATTGTTCTAGCATAACAAATATCAATATACATCCATTCAATTCATGAGAGTACATTTATTTATTAGATCTACGAAGACATTCAATCATACAATCGTCAATACATATATTGATCTAGCAAACAACATGCATATTTGTATTATACTAATCTTATAGCATGATTACGCATGTAGAAAGCTACCTATAATAGGTCTTAATGCCGATTATAAAGAAATATACTCACCGAGCTTTAATCCCGATTTCATCCTCTCAAATCTCGATTAGGCTTTGAACCCCTCAGATTCGCTGCTACCATCCCTCTCGAATCACTCTTATTTGATGCGAGTTGATTTTATTTCCAATTTCCACATTCTTGTTTGCTAGGGCTACGGCTATTTTTGTTTTCTCTTATTTGTTGAACGAGAATAATAAAATCGGTGGCATCTTTTTTTTGTACGTTAAGTTATTCGGCTAGGGTTTTTAACCTTGGCTAATACCCACTTTACCCAAGGTCTTATATTTGCCTTTATAACACTCAAACCAAATTTTCATGTTTCACATAACTCACAAATAAACATGCATATTTATTTCAAGTTGTACATGCACCACATATCCATTTGTCACATGCGTATACAAAGAATAATTATCTATTTATTCACCTTACATATATATAAATAAATTTACTGGTGAAATAATACTATTTTAGAGCTATAAATTTCTAGGTTATCACAATAACTTCGAGTTTATCCATATTATATATAGAACCTTTGATTCGCCAAAGCTTTAAGGTGAAGGGATGGACCGTGCACCATCGCCTCCGATGTTGTCGGAGGACTGGAGACTCCAGCATCATCTCTAGCCAAGATCTAGACATCGCTGGTGGCGATGGCAACATCAGGCCCTAAAACATCAACGCCTCGACGGTTAATAAGGGAATCATATGGCCTTGTAAGTTGAATTCATTTGAAAATCTGAAGTAAGACAAAGGCTTAATAATTCAGCAACTACCTATAAGTTCAATTTCAAGGATCGATCAGATTTAGAAGTAGGCAGAGAATTAGGGTTTCTGGACTTGAGCGGTTCGATTAAGAAAGAAATAGAGAGAGAGAGAATTCATTGGTCTATATATGCTAAAACATAGACCATTCATATTCCTTTGAAATGACAGGCCAACCCAGTCAACAAGCCGACACAGTCCTTTAAACATATTGCAACGACAATCTAAAGCTAGTTGGGTCGAATAGAATAGTGGTTCGAATTGTAACACCCCACACATTTTTGTGCCCAAATTTCGAAAAAAATTGAAATTCGAACACATCCAAGCATGGAGCGTGTAAATATGGTACCTGTAAATAAATGAGCATGAGCATAATTAGAGTACAGTAAGATAACTCACAACACAAAAAAAGGATAGATTAGTATTAACTCAAGTAACTACCTTTTTCAAATTAAGTCACTTTGCCAATACCGAGCATGAGAGAGAATGAGAACCGAAAGCCAAACTAAAACACCCGTGAGAACATGACCTTCTCTAGAAAACCTATGTGGTTGTAATGAGGAGGGGGGGGTTAGAAAAACAAGTTTTTGGTAACCAACCAAAGATTATAATACACAAATGTATCCCGTTTGGTTCAACCTATGATGTATGCCTACCAAAGTTAGCCGTTTTAGCCCAACCTTGTAGATATGATTACGCACGACTCTACCTACCCTTCCCGAGGTAGACTTCCCAAAATATGATTTCGAGATAGCACATTTACACATATAGATTTATGAAGCCTTTATACCAGAACATGGATAGTTATTTAATCGAGGATGGACCCCTTATTATGGAGTTTCTATATATGTATACACTCTATCATCTTTTATAAATTAACGCCTCGCTATTAATGATAGATAGGGCGGAATCTCCCTGATCTCTTAAGACCCTAGGTGGACCTATTGGTCTCTTATTACTCCTTGATAATTTATTCAATGTTAACATAAAATAGAGGGCACTAATTATGGGGTCCTATGATTTAAGGATTCCATCATTCGCGCATTAACCCATACCCCGTGTAATGTGAGAGATGGTACTATGTCACTCGTTGTACCATCTAGCTGACCTTATTGGATAATTTCCTTAGTTACTACTTCCCGTAGGATAGGTAGCTATATCTGACATTTTTAGTTCCTAGCATACACGCACCATCTAAGACCCCTAAACTGAAAGACCTATTTCCAGATGGACTCCTCGACCCAAGCCATTTAAGACCCAAGGAAGCGGACTATACACGAAGATTATTAAATACGTACACCATTAGCCTTTAATACCTCTTCTTATAAGAATGAAGTGGGATACGTTATTATGTCATTCCCGTTTAGTTTCACTTCACGGGAATACTATATGCACATGATTAATTATCGTCACGGTTTCCTATGGTTAATAATTTTTCACATCATTAACCTACTAAACCTAATTCTAACTTTTAATTATAAGTTCTATATTAACTAGTGTAAATAAGGAAAGTTGTATCCTCCTTACCCTAGGATATTTATTTGATTATTTTCCTAATTGGACTTAGTATTTAAACAGCAATCAATACCCCTTTTGTCCCCTTTTTATTTCATTTATTCTTATTCATATGTTAATTGCCATTTATAACCATAACGATCATACTTTCCTAAGGCAACTATCAAATCTTTTAATTTCCTTTTATTTCCACTAATTGTAATTAATGTAATTTATAAGCCTAGTGGTCATAATTTTCCTAAGACATTAATTCACAATGGATATCCTTATCTTATCAGTCCTGAAATATCTATTTGTTGTACCCCAACAGACATTACTAATTTTGTTTATTTATTTATTGTCTGTTATATATGCATATATATATAATATATATATGCACTAGACCTCTCACATTAAGCTGACAACTTGTGGATGCTGGATTTCCCGGGCGGTTCTGGGCAGATTTCTACCACAAGTTGAACTTAACCTCGTGTCTTAGTACAATTATATTTACCACTATACCCCTCACATTAAGTAGACCACTTGTGGATGCTGGATTTGCCGGGCGGTTCCGGGTAGATTTCTACCACAAGCCAAACTCAACCTCGTGTCTTAATGCAATTACGGAGTTTACAATATTTATCCTAATCAATTTAAGAATTGCAACCATTTGACTTAATTTTCTTATTAAGTTTCCCCAAATCAACATTGCTTGCAATGGTTATTTATTTGTGGTCCTATTTATAGCAACCAATTATATTAATTGCTACGATGGTCGCCGCAAATATATTAATTTAATATGGATTACATTTACATGTATAATTCCATAAATGAATACATTCAAATATTCAATATCATGTATATTTCGTCGTTTACGTCGATTCGGATGGATTATATATATATATATATATATATATATATTTGCATTTATATTTTCGCGTGGTTAACATAGTTATCTTTTTTTTTATTATTTATTTAATATTTTGGTTTAATCAGTAACCAAAACATTCCTTTTCGTATTCAATCTTGCCATAAGGTTCCAAATCTTACAAAAGGACCGTCAGCTATAGTTATTGCAAATTATGCTTGATTATTGGAATTGACATATTTTCAAATCACAAGAAATATTTGTCAATGTATATTTCGGAATAGTTGATGCAAAATACGCACAGATATGTATATTTATATTATGTGTACGTTCACACAACTTTCCCCTTTATAATTCTTTTTGTCGTATCTTTTGTGAATTCAAAATAATGTCTTTTTGTTCAAAAAGAGGAAAACGACATATTTACAACAACTAAACCAAAACCTCAAAAGCATTGAACATAAATAGGCATGTGTCTCTTGAATTAAAATCAAATATTTCACCACTGCATCTTTTTAATCAAAATCACATGATTTATCTTTTTAACACTGAAACTAGAGATTTGAAAGAAAAAAACTACATCTAAACAATGTTATTGGGATTGATTTCCAAATCTTCAGTGTTTTACAACAAACTATAATATATTCTCCAACATAATTTAGGCAATGTGTATAAACAATTTAAGTAAACCTACAATAATAATATTCCTAACCACAATTCATAGTTTCCAAGTTTTGACAATGTTTATAAGAAGATCTGATAGGTGTCGTTTCAAATTCAATAATATTGTGAACAGATCTAATGATAATATGCATATATTTTGAGATCTAATTCAAATGAGATAAATAGGCTATTATAACTTTGTATGTAAATTTCCTACTCACCTAAAAACATCTAAATCTAAAATCTGAATAATCTTTCAGGGCTACAATTCCCAAATTCTTACAGAACTCCAATTATTCCGAAAAGTGGACACTTTCAGATCTGTAGATTTGCAAGAAAATAGGAAAAGAGGGGAGAATCGTACGTAGAACCGCTTTAGATGTCAATTCATACTCTTTTCCATTGGATCTGATAATCCTTCCTTTCAATTCTATATGATTTGTATTTTATTGATTGTATATAAATATATTTTTAATTAAGAAATTTGATTAGAAGAGAAAGGGAAATGAAAAAACTTAGTTGTTGCATACAGATTTGTATGGAAAAGAATGAGGACTTGCCCCTTTATTTATAGGAGTGGGATTAGCCATGAAGCATTAGATTTATTTTAATTTATATCCGTCCATCCGTTTGATAATACAATATAAGTTTAACTCTTTAACCTGACCTATCACTGGGAATTTTGGCGCCTAGTAGGTCGACCGCTTGGGTCGCTAACCGCCCAGTGAGAGTGGCTAAATACGGTATAATATATATAAATATTCTGATTTATTTATTTTTCGTCCATTATTGATTTTCATCCGTAACTTTTCATATCTACTCCGTTTAGGAAACTCCAAACATAAAAGTTGACCAGAATTCTGAGACGAACGCAACGGTTAAAGTTTCGCAGTCAAATTCCATCATTTACAGAAATTCCTATTTTTGAGATTCTAATAATTAATTCCTATTGTCAAAATTCGGGGTTGTTACATTCTTGCCCCCCTAAAAAAGAATTTCGTCCCAAAATTCTGACACCAACACATCCTATCCTACATAACCAATTTGTGTACATCCACTTTGCAACCATGTGTATATATGCATAGTGTGCATACTGCATTTCAACCATAAAACATGCATGCAAGATGATTCAAAATGGAGCCCTCTATATGTATGCATTGAGATTTTTAAAACACTTTTGAAAACATGATGCTAAACATTCTAAATATACTGGTAGTTCTATATGAATGCAAATTTTTGAAAATTCTTTTTCATCCATAACCCTCACACAACTATGAATAGAAGTTTGAAGCAACAAATTTTGCATCCAAACGCTACCGTCCAAAACGTCATGAAATCAAAGTGCTTCCTCTTTTATTTCTCCTAAACCGGGAAATAGAAATCAAAGCGAAGAATTTTAACATTTCCTCCGTTTACAAATATTCCATTTCCCGCCCTATAGTGAAATTTTCACCTTAGTTATCAAAAATACTCAAAAAAATTCATTTGTAGAAGGTAAAGGAGGCTTAAAACAAGCTCTAATATAGCAAACACGAATTTTCGAGCTCGAAAATCGACATACAACACCATGTCGACTATCTAAGAACCGAAAATACCAGAACGTCAATTGAAAGAAGTTAGATGGTGAGAATAGATAAGATAGAAAATTAGAACAAAAGAAGGAGAAGAACATAACAACAGAATCAGAGTAACACGAATCTCACAACGGAACAAATAAAATACAGTATATACAACATAACTTTGAAATACAAATATTTCATTTATAAATAAATACCATCATTAGAGTATAACACTTACATCACAGCGGAATTAAACAATAACGATAAAATGCTGCTGAAGCCTCCTGCTCCAAGCTCCATCTAGTGTATCTGTAAATCCTGACTACTTGACTCCCCGTACAAAATTGGGCACCCACGAGTTTAGGGAAAACAAAAATAAACAAACTTTGGGTCAGTCATGTGACTGGTGTGAGTAAACTCCAACCATTTGTTTAACTTTTAAAATTCTTTTAAAAGAAAGAGTAATCATAAGACCAATCCACACATAAACACGAATGGTTTTTTCCTTACGATAACCCAAAATATTCTTTACATCAATTCTCTTCTAATATTACAATAGTGTCCATCAACCACAACTAATAACTACTTAGCAAAACGCTATCATCTCACATTCCACATACATAATAAAAAATAAAAAACCGCGGGCGCTTATTGGGTAATGGATTCCAACTGGCAAGGTATGGGACCACCTTTCGATGGTGTATCTCTAGAGAGGAATACACTGGGTTCAACAAGAACATCTTATAACCCAGGCTAAACATTACCGGTCACTTATTTCGCTTGAGTGTATCGAATGTATTATCACTAACGGTTGGGATCAGCAACCGTTTCTTGAAAGGGACAACATCGAAATAGATTATAGAAGTAAATGGAATTTCTCTAGATTAGGTGACAATACACCCTAATTGGCAGCTAACCACTTAGCCATGCGATCTACTCAATTTTATACCATTTCCCGGTTGTGAGGCTAGAGGCCATAACGTATAGATCACACTTTTATTTTCTTTGAATGTCACATCGTCATACCCGCCAAATCACAAATTGATTTCCCCAAAAATACCACGGGTATATAGCTAAGAGAAACATATTCCTCCTCCACCAAACGTAAATACGTTTGAAGAGATCAAATTACACGATCTATTAAATATACCTTGTCATACATTCTTCCATATAGGTTGTGCTGGGACTGGACAAACCAAAGGAACTATTCTGTAAATCCATCTTAGGCAATTTCTACCTAGGATTTGCCAGAACAACCCTTGCATAAACTCCTTCTTCAATTATTTTCGTCATATTTGATTCGCAACACTAATGCCCATACGGAGTGGTGTTCAGAAAATAAATTTGATCTCGGTCTCTCCGTATTGACGACGGGAAAAGGGTCAAAACTTTGGTAGTTGGTTATTTAACTATCAAAGGAAAACATCCATACCCACAACGATCTTATTTCCAAATAGAAATTTTATCAATCAATCATCAATCAACATTTTTCATCTTTAACTAATTCATCATTAATTTATTCATTTCCCCATTTCCCGTTTCCATATATTCGTGAAATTCTTATTTTCTAAATTTAGAAAAATACGTTATCAACATTGAAAACATTTCCATTCCCTATATTCACGCATGACTATCACTCCACGTCCATCAGTCCCTAATTGTAAACTAGTAAGAGAAGAATTCACTGAATATTAATCCTGAAGGCCGAAACCAACATCAGATCGATACCCAGAAAGATGTTCAACATAACTAATCTTCAATTAGTTTCTGAATTCCTTAACTCTGTTTCTTATCTTCTTATCAAATCATTGCTTACGCAACTCTTGGATTCAGTTGACGAATCCAATTCTTTTATGAAAAACATTGGTTACAACGATAACATTATAATCCCTACTTTCAAAATATTTAACTTTAAATAAAACTTTTATAACTTAATTTAAATAAATAAATAAACAATTTATTTAATAAATAAATCTTGATTTAAAAACAAGAAAGTAGATAGTACTTTCCTACATTCGATATAGTCGAATCCCAATGTATAAATCTCTCTCGAATAATCTCTATTCGATAATTCTCTTTTGAATAAACTATATTCGACAATCTCTCTTTCGAATAAACCATATTCGGTTAACTCTATTCGAATAACAAATATTCGATTAACTCTATTCGAATAACTAGAATTCGATTAGCTCTATTCGAATAACTAGTATTTGATTAACTCTATTCGAATAACTAATATTCGATCAACTCTATTCGAATAACTAATATTCGATTAACTCTGATCGAATAACTAGTATTCGATTAACTCTATTCGAATAACTAATATTTGATCAACTCTCTTCGAATAAATAATATTCGACTAACTCTATTAGAATAACTAATATTCGATTAACTCTCTTCGAATAACTAATATTCGACTAACTCTCTATTTCCTATCTCATTCAAATTCCCATTTGAATTCCGATTTTCCTTATAAATGATTTAATTTATAAAATATTTATTTTAATCCATTATTCACATCAAATGTGAATAATGTTTCTTTTATATGATAATCAGTTTGATTTTTCATTTAAAAATAATATCCAATTTCCAAATTCTATTTATACTTTTATTTATAGACTATTCGTAAAAATCTTATTTACATCTCCCTTTACAACTGCTATGTTCACATTCGATTTCAATTATCCGTGTTGAAACCGATTTTACTTCTCTATATAATTTTATATATTTCATTTATCAAATGATAAATATTTTATTTATGAAACATTATTTATAAATTAATCTTCCTATTATCTGTTAAAAAATATTTCTGTTTACAATCTACTTTAAATCCATCTTCTCGTAGTTTTTTTATATCTCGCCAATTTCCTTTTATAATTATATTTACTTTACAAATAATTCCTTTCATAATTATATTTATTTCCCAAACATTTTCTTTTATAATTCTATTTATTTTATATAAATATTTTATTTTCAATATACACTTTGAAAAATCCCTTTTTACATTCCAGTATTCTTTATGGTATTTAAAATACGAAATAACAAGACTAGTGTCATCATAATCAATCACAGATTATATATCTCATCATATATCGCAATATATGAAAAAAAAAAACAGTATTATAAATATTGAGGAATCCAGTTGGATCCCACCAACCTGTTTCCCTTCATCCACAGATGTTAAACAATATAATAAACATCGATTTCATTTCAATATGAAATATTTTGATAAACAAAATCAATATTAGATTAATGTTATATATATATATATATATATATATATATATATATATATATATATATAAAACTTGATCTATATTTGCAACCAAATAATTAGCAGTTCGTCCAAACAATCAACACGCAGAAATCAACCATCATTTATCAATTCTAAAAATACGTTATAAAAATATAAACTGGCAGAGTTAGTGAGTTTTACTCACATTGGTCGGTTATCGTTAAATAACGATAAGCAATCGTCGATTTAGATCAGGCAATTTATTTCGCTATAAATAGTAACGAGCTCCAATTCACTCCGCATCAGTTCCATTATATAGCCATCGTCCACACGATCCCAACGGATCTTGTTTTGTCCAATTTGATCGCATATGGGAGGGTTGTATATTTTACAAGTTTATTACATTATAACGCCATTAACCTGTTAATTAATTGCTAATTACTATTAACTCCTGATTACCTTTGAATAAACCGCTCATCTCTTCTTCCTCAACACAGCCGTTCAACCCGCTCCAATGTTCCCATTTCATGTCGTGACCCTCCAGTAAACTAAAACCTTACACCGTTCATTCTTTCAACACAAAAATGGACTTCACCATTTTTAAACTAATTATTAAAATACTTCCTAAAGCACTATTACAAGTCGCTAACACCTATTCCTGTTTTTCTGTAAACGGTTTCAATCCCACGTCTTCATTCCAAATGGTCGAGCTGACACAGTCACGTACGTTCTCTCTCATTCCTTTATATATATTATTTTTCTTAAAGACAAAAAACTAGGCTTCACGTACAAATTCATCGGCCCATCTAAAACCCGCATCCATCACATTCTTCTCCCCCACAAGCTTCAAAAACTATTGCTCATCCATTCCACAGCCATTTCGATCCCATACGTTTCTCTAACTCCCTCTTCACCATACGAGATTTCAAGCTGTTGCCACCATACTTCTTCTCGATAGGATCCCCTCCACCCTCACTACATCGCGACAGTCCACGGTGCAGCACCGGAGGCGCGACCGCAGACTCCAGAACTTCACAACCGTGAAACTTGCGATGTCTTTCGTGATCAATTTCGTCTAAACTCTACCGAAAGGTGCTAAACTGCTCACCACTCATGAATATGGCACTCATTTAGACGATCAACGCTTCTATCGTCCATATTACCCAACCCTAGCTCTTGTTGTACATTTTCCAACGTCCAAAAACAAGTCCGAATATCCCGTCGTGTATACCTAGTCGAAGAGAATGCTTCCAGGACTCCAAATATACAACTCTTTTGATTTTAGAAGTTTCTTTTGATTTTCAAACTCTCGGATTTTCCTTATTTGGTTTTTCCTAAAGAAATGATGCGGCGCAAAATATGTTGACCGTTGAAATGAAAAATATTAGGGTTAGAGAGTTAAGGTTTGTTAATAGAAATTTTTTAATATTTTTATATTCATTATTTTATTTATTTTTAGTCTCACGCTACTTGTATTTATCAATTAAAAATCCCTATGATCGCATACAATATCCAAATTTGACGAAAATGGACAAACAACAACAGTTTGACATTACAGACCCAAAGAAACTTGTTTCGTCGAATCTTGAGTCCATTTGCTTGCACAACGTATTTTTAAAGTTAAATTATTAACTGTTTTTCACATTAAAATCCCATACGGCCACATACAGACTCCAAAAATCACAGAAATTGGAATATAGCAATAATGTAATATTCCGGATCTAGCCAAATTAGTTTCATAGAAAACGGAGCTCGTCTGCAAAAAAGTTCTAAATAAAACCATTTAAATATTAATATATTTAAAAATAACTAAATTTAATATTAATAAATTAATATTATCATATATATATTCACATAGAATATCATACAGCTCCAAAATATACATATCTGGATTTATAACTTGACATTTCAAATCCAGGTTAAATCAGTATTCAATTTATATTAAAAATCCATTTATAATATAAATAAATCATTATAAATTATAAAACGAATTCCATAGCGACTATTTGAAAATTTCATTTGGACATAACCCACAATCTACACGATGAAATTTTGTTTTTTCTCTTTTATTAGAAAAATATCGTTCAATAGATTCGAATGTTTCTCGTTTTACAGAAATCTGACTTAAAACAGATTTTGTATGTTCAATTGAAGTTCTAAACTCAATATTATGAACTATCGTGCCATTGCAGGCTCAATTATAATTATATTATAATTAATACGTTCAACCATCGTTATTTAAATATATCCGTTATTATAATTCAATTCTAAACTGAATTAAATTAGTAAAATCATCTGATTCACACAACATTGCAAATACTACTAATTCCGACTATTTCGGAAATAAATATATTATTCTATTATTAATATTAATTAAATATTCAATATTATTTAATTCAATCCATTTAAATCTCTAAATCACTATTTAAATAATTAAATAAGTTAATTAATTATTATACCATGAAAATATGGAATGTTACATTCTTCCCCCCTTAAAATAATTTTGTCCTCGAAATTGCTAAGGTAGAAAACAAACCCTATTAACTGGGTTAAAATTATTTGTTTACTTCTTAACTTCAATTTCAACTGAACCAATTACTTTTAATTAAATTATTAATTTAATCTTACCGACAAAAAATTTCAAAAATTCTGAAAATTTTCCAACACTTAAATTTTTGAAAATTTTCGCCAACACCTACTTTGTACGACTCAATAGCTCAAACTCCAACTCACCTTTCTAGGCCCTTCCCATTCAAAAGAAAATCAAATAGCCAAGCGGCTTGCCAAATAGGCACATAAATCACCAAACTCATATAAAAATAAACTTGTACCTTTTCGTCGGGCATATCAGTTTATCCTTTCCATCTGCTACTAATTCAACATATACCAATGTCATCCCAACCAACTCCAATCAATTTTATCCCTAAGCCCAATCATTTGCTTATACCCAAGTCGAATCCCATTCTGAACTCAAATTCCATTATCAATTCCAACTCTTAACTTACCAGTCCAATATACTTAACCAAATTGAGTTGCATTCCCCAAAATTTATTAACTAATTAAATTCTCTAATTAATTATCTTTATCTCATAATTCAATTTTGATTTTTATTTCAAAAATCAATCCATTTACTCAACCGAGTCCAATTATATTCCAAATTCCAATTTTGCTCGATATTACTCCATTTCAATACAGTTTCCACTTTACTTGCTTTAACTCAATTTCAGTTTGTTTTCACAAATTCCTTTTAAATTTTTTTAATTCAAATAATCAGTTTCTTAGAGTTTTTAATCAGCTTAGCTTTTCAAAAATCAAATATCCCCTTTCAGAATTCAAAACAACATGCTTTTCTCAAAACAATTCCAAAAACAATATCTTTGGTAGTAATCTATCACTTAGAAACTCAAAAATGAACACCGATGATGTTGCGTAGTCATCATCGGAATTATTTTCCAGCGACCGAAGTGAGTTCAGTACTATATCACTTTCAAAACCATTTCTAAACACTTCCATTTTGAAATATATTTCAAAATACCATTCACAATGCTTGTAAAACAATTTAAAATCTCCTAGGATTTTAAAATTCTCATATATTTAATCCAAATTCATTTGCTAATACCTTTCTAGGTTTCCAGGCATTTAAATTTCAAATTCTGATTTAAATTCAGATTTAATTCCTCTTATTTTGTATATTACACTTATATGAATTCTGATTGGGTATTTACATAACAACTTTACTTTTATAATCCCATTTGATTATAATAACAACCAACACATCCTATATACTATATTAATCCAAATATAAATCATTCTTTTATATCAAAATATAATTTGGGTAAAATTATTTCATTTACCCTCTTTTAAAACATATTGTGTTGGTTCATCATATTCGAGTGTTTAGAAACTCCTACCGATACAGTGGATCAAACTGGTCAACCAGAACCCATAAACAACACAACTAATAAATCTCCACAATATAAAACAATTTTTTATATCAAATAAAAAGTACGCGCTCATATATATACACTCAAACTCAATCTAAGGCATTACTAACCCCATTTCTACTGACTTATGCCATAGAGCCAAGGTAATCACTTAACCTTTAGCTCTGATACCTCTGTAACGAACGTGAATTTTCGACCTCGAAAATTGACATGCAACACCATGTCGACTATCCAAGAACTGAAAATACCAGAACATCAATAGAAAGAAGTTAGAGGGTGAGAATAGATAAGATAGAAAATTAGAATTGAAGAAGGAGAAGAATATAACAACAGAATCAGAGTAACACGAATCTCACAGCGGAACGAATAAAATATAGTATACAACATAACTTTGAAATACAAATCTGTCATTTATAAATAAATAAAAATCATTAGAGTATAACACTTACATCACAACGGAAATAAACATTAACTATAAAATGCTGCTGAAGCCTCCTACTCCAAGATCCATCTAGTGTACCTGTAAATCCCGACTACATGACTGCCCGTACAAAATTGGGCACCCAAGAGTTTAGGGAAAACAAAAAAAATAAACTCTGGGTCAGTCATGTGACTGGTGTGAGTAAACTCCAACCATTTGTTTAACTTTTAAAATTCTTTTAAAAGAAAGAATAATCATAAGACCAATCCACACATAAACATGGATGGTTTTTACCATACGGTAACCCAAAATATTCTTTATATCAAATCTCTTCTGATATTACAATAGTGTCCATCAACCACAACTAATAATCATTTAGCAAAACGCTTTCATCTCACATTCCACATACATAATATATAATCAAAAACCGTGGGCGCTTATTGGGTAATAGATTCCAACTAGCAAGGTATGGGACCACCTTCCGACAGTTTATCTCTTGAGAGGAATACACCGGGTTCAACAAGAATATCTTGTAACCCAGGCTAAACATGATCAGTCACTCATTTTGCTTGAGTGTACTGAATGGATTATCACCAATGGTTGGGATCAGCAACCATTTCCCGAAAGGGACAGCATCGAAATAGATTATAGAAGTAAATGGAATTTCTCTAGATCAGGTGACAATACACCCTAATTGGAAGCTAACTACTTAGTTATGCGTCCTACCCGATTTTATACCATTTCTCGGTTGTGAGGCTAGAGGCCATCACGTATAAATCACACTTGTATTTACTTTGAATTTCATGTCGTTATACCCGTCAAATCACAAATTGATTTCCCCAAAAATACCATGGGTATACAGCTAAGAGAAACGAATTCCTCCGCCACTAAACGTAAATACGCTTGAAGAGATCAACTTACACAATCTATTAAATATACTTTGTCATACATTCTTCCATACAGGTTGTCCTGGGACTGGACAAACTGAAGGCAGTATTCTATAAACCCATCTTAGGCAATTTCTACCTAGGATTTGCCAGAACAACCCGTGCATAAACTCTGTCTTCAATTATTTTCGTCATATTTGATTCGCAACGCTAATACCCATACGGAGTGGTGTTCGGAAAATAAATCTGATCCCGGTCTCTCCGTATTGACGATGGGAAAAAGGTCAAAACTATAATAGCTGGTTATTTAACTATTAAAGGAAAACATCCATACCCACAACGATCTTATTTCCAAATGGGAATTTTATCGATCAATCATCAATCAACATTTTTCCTCTTTAATTAATTCATCGTTAATTTATTCATTTTGCCATTTCCCGTTTCCATATATTCGTGAAATTCTTATTTTCTAAAATTATAAAATATACGTTATCAACATTGGAAAACATTTCCATTCCCTATATTCACGCATCACTATCATTCCACGTCCATTGTAACAACCCGAATGTTCAGAACCAATTTAAAATTTTTATTTTAGCAATTTTAATGAATTTTGAATATTTAAAATGGTTTATTTTAAATAATAACGACTAAAAATTTATTTTAATCGAAGTTAGAATGAATAATTTTATTTTAATTATAAAACGAACCTGAAATGGTGCGGTAGTTTGAAATTTTGATTTCAATTTTCAAATGAATGTGCAGGATTCAAAATAAATCGGATTTCAGTAAAACAAGAAATATTTGAATCTATTTAAAAATATCTTTCCAATGTATGTGAAAAATCCAGATTTCATAACAAGAATACAAAGTTATATCCAATTTAAATTTCAGAATAGTTGCTATGGAATCTAATATAATATATGTCCTTAAAAATAGTTATTTTGCAAACAACCTCCGTTTTCAATGAAACCACTTATTTTGGATCCGGAATGTCAAATTATTGCTAGATTCCAATTTTTATAATTTTTGGAATTAATATGTGAGTGTGGTGAAGTAAAACGTGTTTGGTCAATTCAGTTTGAATTTAATCGACTGGAAAATGACTGTTTTTCAAATGGTCCCCAAATTCGACGAAATTAGTTTTGTTAAGACCATATCATCAAAACATAACTAGATTTATTTTTCTGGAATTTTTGGAGTCAGTATGTGGCCTCAGTAAATTAAAATATACGTTTAAAATTGAATATACTGATTTATATTTTAATTTAAAGAAAAACTAATCAAAATGATCTAATTGGCTACGAAATATATCCCATTATGTCCGGAATGGGGGTATTTAGCTAGGGGCGACAGTCATTGGGTTCGACTTGGAGTTTGTATCAATTAACAACTATTTTTGGAATTAAATAACATTAAAAATTATATATATATATATATATATATATAAGAAATTTCCTCATTCGCTCAATTTTAAATCCCCCTAGATCTCTCATGATAATCAATGAAATTTGAAAACTATAAATGGAAAATCCCCCTAGATCTCTCATGATAATCAATGAAATTTGAAAACTATAAATGGAAAATCACAGAGATTTCCTTGCTCTTTCAATCCATACTTGGTTCATGAATTATCGTTCAGTAAATTGAGAGAATTCGTAGCTCAAAGTTGCCACGTTCGTTCAAGATTTCCAAGGCCAGGGGGTTCGATTGTAGTGGTGCTTGGGGCGGAGGGCGATGACATGGAATACGACGTCGTGGCGGGGTTGGATCGGTGGCGGAGGCATTCTGATGGCGGCGTGTAACGATACAGATTTCGCCCAGACCTAATCGATCGCAAAATCGACCAAGACTTTTGAATCCCGCATATGCTAGCTCTGGGCATACAACACATTAGAACAAATAACGGAATATTTTTATAAACATTATAATAATGTTACATCAGGGTACATAATATCAGAGTACATCGAAATATAATACAGCGGAAGATTAATTTACAACAAATTTAATATAGTGCAGCGGAAGACTAACAATACTCTGAACACAGCTTTAAGCTTCGATCCAGAATCTTGCTTAATAAACAAATATCTGCAAAACATGCCGCTCGACTGCCCGTGTAAAAATATGGGCACCCGAGTTTGCAAGTGAAACAAACTACGAGTCAGTCATGGGACTGGTACGAGAAATCTTACTTAACTTATTTAATAATAATAAGGCTAATCACAGGACCACGCCGCTAACGCGGAACAGGTTTACTCCATTGGATTGCCAGTGCATAAACAACAACCATAAATAAACTTATTGATCTACAATGCACCATACAACATGCAATTTTTTTCCAATCTACCCATATAGGCTTAATCCCTAAACTTAGATTTCAAAATCCAATTCTCTTTACAAAAATTATTCCTTTGGACTTTATTTCCCGATTTCTTTTATTTCAAATCATTTGAAATACATATCTAGCTTTTATAATAAAGTAGATTTCACTTCGGGATCTCAAAAACAAAACATTTGGAAATATGAATTCCAAAACGTAACAATGTATACATACAAGTATGCAACCAAATATCGGTCATGTTCCCTCAGACAAGGCTGTACGCGCCTTAACCAATATATATGTGCACCTAACGGCTGCACTAACGACGCACCATCCCACCTATGGGGGAAAAGATACACCATCCTCCACTTTTAGTCATTCTCGGATCACCCGATCTCTATCCACATACTTGCTAAATCATTTTATATCCCGAAGTAGGGAAAATCATTTCACAACATAATAATCACAAGTAGTTTCAAATCTATATAGATTTCTACTTCCAAAACATTTCGAAATTATCGAGCACAAACCTCGAAATCCTTTATGTTTTACAAAACATTTTATAAAACATTCCCTGTCCAAAATCGGGAATACTATTCTTTTTACTTAATAAATCTCATTTCAAAATCATTTATTAAATTTTGAAATAAACAACATCGCTAAGCACCTTATAGTCAAATCGTGAAGTGTTTAACAAGGTATTAGCACATAGATATTTTTACCCAACCCAATGCTAAATGTAAAAGCATATTTTGCTTATAAACTGGTCGAGCACAATCCAAGCAGTCAATCCATCACAATGAATATCAGCAACCAAGTGTATTTGGTTCAATCACATTTCATGTTACAATAAAAGAGTATTTTATTGTCTACACATTTTCTACATTTCATGTTACAATAAAAAGAATGTATTTTATTGTCTACGCATTTTCTACATTTCATGTTACAATAAAAAGAGTATTTTATTGTCTACACACATTTTCTACATTTCATATGTATAAATAAAAAGAAGAATTTTATTTATACAAGCATTCTATATTTTATATGACAAATAGAAATAAGACTTTTATTTTCATAACATTTTCTATGTTGCTAATGACAAATAAAAAAGAAGATTTTATTTGAATACACAATTCTATCTTTCTAATGACAAATTAAAAGGTATTTCATTTGCATACATGTTTTCTACTTTTCTAATGTCAAATAAAAAGAAGTATTTCATTTGTATACATGTTTTCTACTTTTCTAATAACAAATAAAAAGAAAATTTTATTTGCATAACAATTTAAATGTTTTTAATGACAAATAAAAAGAATGTTTTATTTGTATAACAATTACAATGTCCGTAATGACAAATAAAAAAGAATATTTTGTTTTTCTAACAATTACAATGTTTCTAATGACAAATAAAAAAAATATTTTATTTGTCTAACAATTACAATGTTTCTAATGACAAATAAAAAGAATATTTTATTTCCTACACAATTCTATATTATATATGTATAAATAAAAAGAATCTTCTTATTTGTATAACAACTTCTATATATGACAAATAAAAATGAATTTTTATTTATATATACAAATTTCAATATCTAACATGACAGATAAAAATAAATGTTTTTAATTTGTATACAATTTCACTATTTAACATGACAAATAAAATTGACTATTTTTATTTGTATACAATTTCGATGTTGAACACGACAAATAAAAATGACTATTTTAATTTGTATACAATTTCAATGTTGAACACGACAAATAAAAATGACTATTTTAATTTATATACAATTTCACTATTTAACATGACAAATAAAATTGACTATTTTTATTTGTATACAATTTCATTATTTAACATGACAAATAAAATTGACTATTTTTATTTGTACACAATTTTAATTTCAACATGACAAATAAAGAGAAATATTTTTATTTGCATACAATTCTATTTAAACATGGCAAATAAAAAGAAATATTTTTATTTGTGTACAATTCCTACATTAACATGACAAATAAAAATGGTATTTTTATTTGTATACAAATTTATTTTAACATGACAAATAAAAATGATATTTTTTTATTTTTTTAAAAGTTCTAATTTCAATATAACAAATAAAAATAAATATTTTTATTTGTTTACAATTTCTATTTTTACATAACAAATAAAAATGATACAATGATGCTTTTATTTGTTTACAATTTCTTTTTTTACATAACAAATAAAAATGATACAATGATACTTTTATTTGTTTACAATTTCAATTTTTACATAACAAATAAAAATGATATTTTTATTTGTATGCAAATCTATTTTAGCATAACAAACAAAAATGATATTTCTATTTGTATGCAAATCTATTTCAACAATACAAATAAAAATGATAATTTTATTTTTTTGATAATTCTATTTCGACAAAAATGATATTTTTGTTTTGACAATTCTATTTCAACATAATATTCCATTAAATCAACAGATAACCACAACAGCATCAATCAATCCAAATCAAATCGCATACAACAACAAACTGAATTTAACAGCGTATTTTAAAAAAATAAATTAAACACGATAAATATTAATTAATTTTAATTATTAAAAAAGATATCCCACCTTAATTTTACTCCTTTTGAATTCATAGCCAGATCCGTTTTTGTTCCAATCAGTTCTGAAATGTCGGTCTTGATTTTACGGTTCCAAAGAGTCCAAGTTTGTCAAATTATGATTCAGTATGAAAAAGATATGATTTTTTTCACATTGCATCTTGTTTAATTTACACTAACACAATTAATTACTTAATTAATAATAATAACCCATCCCTTAATTATCATTATTCCCTTCTTCTTCTAGGAGAAGATCGAACCTAACTTCGACTCAATCCCTCAATGTCGCACGCCACCCGCCATTCGATAGCCCTCTCCGACGCCATCCACCACCCGCAATAGCCACGAGCTCGGCCCTCCCTATCCTCTCGAAAACCAATCCAAACCGTACGCCTTTGAGGGCAAAATCCAAACGGTTCTCTTCACAAAATTTGATCTCTGCCATTCAGTTTGTAGATCTCACCAAGGTCTTCCATTTAGTCTTTGGAATCATCACGAATTACTTCTTAGATCGAGAGAAATTGGAGTTTTAAATTCAGAGCATTTCGGCCATTGAAAATTGAAGTGGCGGCTGGTTCATTAGTGGATTAGGGTTTTCTAACGTTAGGTTATTTATAATATTAAATTAATTAATTCTTTAACCCTAAAAGGCCCGATACACTAGTACAAAACAAGCCAGTTGCTTCGCCTCATTTGCATCAGTTGTGGTGAAAACTGAAGCAAATAAGTATCATTTGCTTCAGCTATGCTAACAACGAAGCAAGTGCACAGAAGCAAATAGTGTTAGTTGTAGTTGCTTCGGTACAGTAGCATCGGTTGTGCTCACAACCGATGCAAATAGCATCATTTGCTTCAGTTGTATCAACAACCGATGCAAATGCACAGAAGCAAATTGTCTTATTTTCTTTAGTTCCCTTGCAACCGAAGAAAATAGTGTTATTTGCATCAGTTCTTTAACAACCGATGCAACTACTGCGAATCAAATAGTTTTATTTGCATCATACCCTTAGTAATTGAAGCAAATGCACCGAAGCAACTAAAATTTATTTTAATTAGGGCAAATGCACATGTCAATAATCATAAACAATAATAGATATATGTAATTATTTATAATTTTTGATAATTAACGATTATCATTAAATAATTTATAATTACTAATTATTATAAGTATACAATAATTATTTTTTATGTTTGATAATTCATTATAGTTACTTCCTAACAATTAGTAAATTACCGTTAAAGATTATTAATTAGATTTAAGAATTTATAAATATCTCAATGATTATGTTAAATAATAAATACTTAATAATCAATATTTAATAAAAATTGTTTAACAATTAAAATTTAATTAATAAGTAATATTTAATAATTAAGAAGTAATGTTACATATTTAATAATAAAATTTTAACATATTAATTAATTATTACTATTATTTTATAATTTATAATTAAAAAATAATTTTTATGCCTATAGAGTGATATTTAATATAATAATTAAATTTAAATAATTATTATTAAAAAATAAAATTTATAAAATTTATAATTAGTAGTTAATAAATATATTATTAGTCGACAAAAATAAGTAGTATTTAATAAATAACAACTATTGAATAATTAATTTTAGACAATCACTAGTCAATAATAAATAGTTTGTAGTCAATAATTACTAATTAATATTTACTATTAAATATTTAATTTTTAATAATAAGAACTATTAAATAACTACTTTAGATAATTATAATTTGGATTAAATAATTATCTAATAATTAATAACTACGACTAGTATTTCATAACTAATATTTGGTCGTTACTTAGAATTTAATTATTTATAAATGAAAACTTAGACCGATAATTATTTACAAAATAAAATAAATTATTGAATTCTTCGTTTTATTTATAAATTATTAATCATTAATCATTACCTTTTGATTCTTAATTATAATTAAATAATAATTATGATGGTATACAAAAAAATATCAAATATCAACAATAATTATTATTAATCAATTATTAAATATAGTATTGAATAGTTAATAGTTATTATCATGAATCATTAAATATTAAACTATTCACCATTTACTAATTAGGACTAATATTCAATATTTACCATTTAAGAATTAATTTTTGATAATTAACAATTACTAGTAAATAATTACTTTAAAAAGTTAACTAAAAAGTTGTAATTAATATTTAATATTGGCTTTTTAAAAATTAATAAATACTACTAAATAACTAACTATTAATAATTAATATTTGATACTTAGTATTTAATAATTTATAGTTAATTGTGCTTAGAATGCAGAATTGAAAATACACTGAAAATATTTAATAAAAAATACAAAACATATACAAAATTGAAAATGTAAAAGAGATACAAAACTAAAAATATAGAATAGATACAAAATTGACCAAAACATTTCAACATAATCATCATACAAAGTAGATACAAAATCGAAAATTAAAATAAAAAATACTGACAAATACAATCATTTAATGTAACCCTCTAGCAATCACTTCATTTTTTATGTTATCTCGTAGCAAGGTCATGCTATTTCTTATGTTGGTTTTTCACTATTTGGGAGTACCATAAGAGCAGTTTTCTATCCAAAATACCGGGGGGCGGGGGGGGGGGGGAGGGGGGTTTACTTCGAACGATACTACCCACAGTTTTTAATGTTTGACAGGTTCTAGTCCCCACACATGAACTTATAACTTTTCAAACTAAGGGTGCATTTGTGGTACGCAGAAGTGGGGAATTACAGCGGATCATTTAAGCAGATCATTTTATTTTTGATTTTTAATTTAATTACTTTATGTTTAAAACAGAACAGTGTCATTAAAGCAGAATAAAACAGTAAACGACCGACGTCCAATAGGAGAATAATATTTTTTAGTTTAATTAATTTATGTTTAAAATTTGAACGGCAGTCGACTTAAACGACGGACGTCCCAAACGGCGGTCGACTTAGCCGGTTAGGTCGCGGGGGCCCGGGGGCGGCGCCCCGACACGGTATATCTTATTTGTTTTTTATTTTAAAACAGACAAAAAATTAATGGAAAATTTAAAATTTAAACTAGTGATCTATCGCAAATAAAATTTAGAATTGGAAAATTATTATTAGTTACTAAGTCGTACTTAATATTTTATTAATTATACTTAATAGTTAATTATATTAAATAACTCTTTATTAATAAACTCAAAAAAATTAAGTAATAATTAATTAATATATGTTGTCATTTACTATTGTTTTGATGAACATAATAATTTTATATGTTATGCATGTATAAATGTTTATTCATTGGTATGTATATAATGGTATGTACACACGCACTGCTCATGAAATTGGCAGCTGCTCTTCATGAAATGATATTGATGGGTGTAAGCAGACATAAGTTCATTTAAGTTTAGGCAAATTCTATTCAGACCCAAAAAAATAATGAATAGCCCCCTTTTTATTTTAAAATTTCGCTAACCACGCAGCGCGGGTTTGGGGATTGTGATTCATTCTAGTAGGTGCCCTACGAGGTTGACATCAATACCTCGTAGGGGTCCTACGAGGTTAGCACCATTATCTCGTAGAGTCCCTACGAGGTAAGCAACATAACCTAGTAGTGACTCTACGAGGTAAATGGTATTTTGGTCATGCGAAATTTTTTAAAAAATTGGGGGGCTACTCAGCAAATAGATGGGTCTGAATAGAATTTGTCGTTTACTTTATTCACATGACAGCATAAATTATAACCAGTGTAAAATTCAACGTTAAATAGTTTCTTTGTCCACTTCCGGTTTTTTTCATCTTCCCGCTTCCAAGGCTCTAATTTTTTATCTTCCCGCTACAAATCCAAGCATGCATCGTTCTTTATTTGACAAAATACCCCTAAATCCTAAGCTCGAAAATCCCTAATTCTAAAATCCAAATCGCTTCCTTTCGATAGATCGTATTCCCCTGTTCCTCTACATCACTCCTAAAATTTTAACAATCACCATAAACGCCTCAACTCTCCCAATCTGATATCGCACGCGTGGCATTCAAATTTGCTTATCACCAGTTGCTTGAAATCAATCTATCTGAAGTCGCAGCCACAAGCTTATCAGGATGTCATGATGGCTCACACCGTGACCAAAATCTGGTGAATAAATGTAAAGTTGGTTCCAGATTTCGAAAGCTGCGAAGGGAAGGATGAGTTGCGTAGTGGTTAGTGTGGTGCTGTGAGGAGGATTGGCGAAGTTGCTGCCGTGGAGATGCTTACAAAGTTGAACTGTATGGTTGTGTACTTGTTCACTACCGTTGCTGAAAATGAGATTTGAAAAAAAAAGTCAAGCAACGTTATCGCCTGGTCTTCATTTGCAGCTGGTGCATCAGCTATTGACGACAGTATTCAAGTCTCTTCTGATGATATGCTATCGTCTGTTTCTAGGGGTAAATCTTTGGCAGATTCTAATTCAATCTTTGGCTGATTATTAAATAGTATCAAATGATGTTGCTGATCTCTACTGAGCCGGCGAGAAGAAACTTGGCATAGACGAAAAAATGTTCATTCGCATATTTCATGAGAGAAGTAGAGCGTATTTGGCAGCAGTTGCTTGTGCATATCAAAACTCCTATGGCTCATTAGAAAAAGTAATGCTTTCCATGCTGTTTCCCTACATTAGTTTTATTCCTTATAAATAAAATGTTGATACATTTAAAAAAAAACTTTATCTTTCAGTACTACTATAAGCTACTTATCCGTTTTCTTATGTAATATATATATATATATATATATATATATATATATATATATATATATATATATATATATATATATATATATATATATATATATATATATATATATATATATTCAAGTTCGATTTCTAGCTTAAATTAACCGCTATATACTTCATCCTTGCAGGCTATAAAAAGTGAAACATCAGGACTGTTTGAATTTGCTCTTCTTTCCATTTTAAGATGTGCTGAGAATCCCGTACTTCTCAAAGTTGGTTTTTGGTTTTTCTTTTTTCTTTTTCTATCTTTCATTTGCCAGTAAATTTGTTGAGCTAACTCTAAGCTATATCCACAAATTTGACGGAATTTACAGATTAGACCAATGTTTTATTCATGCATGCTCATAATGTGATTACTAATTTAGCCTTTTGTTTCCCATGGTAGTTGTTATGTAAATCAATGAAAGGTTTAGGAACAAGTGACACAATGGTGATAATAACAGTTTCTAGCATGAGAAAGAAAGCTGATGGTAGGTGTCTAAGGCAGTTTGGGGCATGAGCTCAAGGTCTGTGATGTCATCGGTGGAGGGTTGTGCTTTTGGGCTGTTGCGAGTGGATCAGCGGTGTACGCGATAGAAGCAGCAGCAAATTCAATAGGAGGAGCTACTGTATCTGAAGGTTGATGGGTGATTCAAGTTGTGCGATAGAGCCGTTGGTTAATGAAGTGTTGTTGTAGACAGTCTGGACTGCAAATTGACAGAGTCTGGAACAGCTTTTGGTTTGGTAAGTTCTCTCAACTCACATCTATATCTAATTGTCTCGTTTATTATTCACTTGCATAGTTGTTTAAGCTCATTTGATGATGTAGTGTTGATTGTGGTTTCTGATCGAGGCATGGTCTGAAATTGATACTAAAATGTTTTGGAACACCTGTTTCACTGCAAAAGTGCTTTGGTTTTAATAATGACATAGTGTTATCATTGCATGCATTGTAATGGCTGAATTGTGCTATGTCCTGAGATCGGTTACCAGAATGCAGTTTTTTTCCTAATATTATATAATTATATTCCATCAATTATCAAATATTATTTCCATTTCTTAAATGTTACCGTGGTCTGTTTTGGTAACTATTCTATAACATATTTGCATTGTTGAAGAGCTAGACTTGGCGTCACAGTAAATGGAGACCAATGTTTTCCTATCGACTGTTGCTTTGAGTCATAACTATGATCTCATTTTGAAAGATAAAACTAATTTTCATTTTTCATCAATGGTCCTTCCAAACATGCCTAGAAGGGAAGAATTATGGACCAAAGTTACATTGTTTATATTATACTGAAATGTTGTATAACCATTTTTATTGGTCTATAAATTGCTAAAACATTAGTCTTGTAGCTGCAGTGATTAAAATTTATCATATGACAATAGTAGTAATTCCGACTCTTCTGACATCCTTCATCAGTTGGTAATCATTTCTTAAGCTATTTTAATTGAAAATTTTCATATTCTATACTAGTAATTTTCTCTTATTTTTCATCTAGTATTTTCATATTCTGTACTAGTAATTTTAATCAATTGCTAAACCAATCATTTATAAATTGCAGGTCTTTGCACAACATGGTTCATATAACGAACAAGAGATGGATAAGCTTCGAGATAACTTAGCCAGTTATATCATGTGTTATTGGATTTGGTTGATCTTTTGTTATTATATGTTATTTTTTTGCTATGTACGATGACTTTTGTTTTGTGATGGAGTGTATTTATGTTTCTTTTGGGTTTGTACGCATGAACAATGTTGACTGGTAATACAATTATATTATTTGATCAGATTCGTGGTAATAATAATGCATTTGCAGAATTTTAAATTTCATTTGATATTGTTTTAGATTTAAAAATCTGAAATAGTACTAGAAATTAAAAAAATTGCTTCAGATTAAATGTACGTGGGTTGTAACAGCATAAACATCCGTTGCAATACATTGAGGTCAATACATATGCTATTTTTGCATCTCTTCAGTAGCGTCGATCGTTTATAAAGGCTGATGCAATAGACCTAGCTTGTAAAAGCATATGTAGTCATTTGCATCTTTTTTATTGCATCAGTTGTATCAAACAACTGACGCAAATCATTATCATTTGCATCGGTCTTTTAACTGATGCAACATATATTTGTTTGTTGCATCATCTTCATTTGCATCAGTTGAATAACTGACGCAACAGAGGTTTAACAACTGATGCAAATGACCTGTTTTGTAGTAGTGATAACCGATACTAACTCCAAATTAATCCTAGCAACTGTCGCCCCTAGCCAAATACCACTATTATGGACACAATGGACTAGGTCTCATCAGCCCATTCAATCGTTTCAGCCTATTTTTCTTTAAATTAAAACATAAACCATTTAATTATTTAATTTGATCGTACATTTTAATTTACCGGGGCCACAAACTAACCCCAAAAATTCCCGAAAATAAATCTAGCTATGTTTTGATGATATGGTCCTAACAAAATTAATTTCGTCGAATTTGGAGACCGTTTGAGAAATGGCCCTTTTCTAGTCGATCCAATTTGACTAAAATTGACAACACTCGTTTTCTTTTGCCACGCTCACATATTAATTTCAAAAATTATGAAAATTGGAATCTTGCAATAATTTGACATTCCGGATCCAATCAAAGTGGTTTCGTCGAAAATGGAGGTCATTTGCAAAATGGCTATTTATAAGGGCTATATATTATATTAAATTCCATAGCGACTATTTTGAATATTTAACTGGCCATAACTTTTTATTCCCGCTATGAAATCTGGATTTTTCATATTCATTGGAAAGATATTTTTAAATAGATTCAAATATTTCTGGTTTTACTAAAATACGATTTATTTTGAATCATGTACATTCAGTCAAATTTCAAATTCAAATTTTCAAACTGCCGCGCTATTTCTGACCCCTTTTATAATTAAAATAAATATATTCATTCTAACTTTATTTAAAATAAAGTTTTAGTCATTATTATTTAAAATAAATTATTTTAAATATTCTAAATCCATTAAAAAAGTTAAAATAAAATTTTTAAGTATGTTCAGAAATTCCAGTTTGTTACACGGCGGTAGGTGGATCCTCCTTTGGAGCTGATGGGTTCGACGATATTTGAAAGGGGAAGGTAATTAAAGAAAGTGATTAACATTAACTAATTATCTAATTATATTAAAAATGTAATTAACGCATTATTCGTCATATCTTTTGCATACGAGGTCCAAACGCGAAACTGGATCCGTTGCGATCGTGGGGACGAGAGCGTCACAACAAGACTAACTGGGCCCAATTTTGGGCACGTCAGAATTTCGGTCAAATTTCAAATCAAAACTGTTCAGAAATAAAACTGGCAGAGTGGAAACCAATATGAGAACTCTTCTCACTGAATTTATTTACAGTTAAATGTATACTAGGATGCAGACAGTGCTTAGCAGTACCCGACACCGTTGATTGTACGAACCATGATTGTTTGTTTGGATTAAATTGATTATGTTGTGTTTATTGAATGAATAAAATATATAAAATATTCATGTATGGAATAAAATATTTGAACAATAAAAATATCATTTTTATTGAATGAATAAAATATATAAAATATTCATGTATGGAATAAAATATTTGAACAATAAAAATATCATTTTTATTGAATGAATAAAATATATAAATATTCATGTATGGAATAAAATATTTAAACAAAAAATATCATTTTTATTGAATGAATAAAATATATAAAATATTCATGTATGGAATTAAATATTTGAACAATAAAAATATCATTTTTATTGAATGAATAAAATATATAAAATATTCATGTGTGGAATAAAATATTTGAACAATAAAAATATAATTTTTTTATTGAATCTATGAACCACATAAAATGGTCATGTATTGAAAATAAATATTCATTTACAAATCGGATGATTTGTTTATATACACCCGTTTAGCCGATATTGATTGGGACGATAAATTTTACACATCGCCCAACTGCATAAATAATAATCAGTATTTGTTGTTTGAAAACCCCACATGGGTATTGGGATGATATTGGACATACACTAATCCCAGTATATGTCAATCGATTGGTTGACAGACTGTTGTAAGCGTTAATTATTTATATTTAGTGGTTATGAAGTTGTGTGATGCACTCTGAATGATGGTTGACTGTGTATAATTATTGTTGTGTACATGTGTGTATGAAATCCATACCAATAACATTATATGGTAATTGACTGCGTCTGATTCCAATTCAGAAAGAACGAATATTTTAAAATAATATTCAATAAAGGGTTAAAATCTGATTTGATGTCCGATTTGGGATAAACACGGAAATATTGAAATATATAAGCCGTTTGATTAGATTTGCGTCATTTTAACGCGAACAGTATTTATATCGATTTTATTCATTTTTATAATGAATATCGAAAAGGAAATTATTTCAAAATCGGATATTTTGAAAATATTATCATTTAAATAATATAATGATAAGGAGTATTCAATTTTGGTTCAAAATTGAAAATGAAGTTAGAATTATTTTAAAACGAATTTATAAACGATTTATAAAATATGTTTTAAATGGAAATGGACGAAGTATATATTATATTATATATATATATATATATATATATAATATAATGGCCTGAATAGAACGCACAGCGCCGCGACCGTTCGCAAATTTTGACCATTGACTTCGAATTGACATTACGGGAGATCCGACCGTCGGATTCTCTTAAAACCAGAACCGTTGGGTTCGTATCAAAAAGACCTTTCCAATGAATATAAGACATTTGAAATCTAACGGTTGGATTTGGAGATACGTCCAAATCAAATTTGGAAAATATCGTTATGGATGCAGTTTGGTGGCCGTTATTGGAAACCGACTTCGGGCCTTGATAAAATTATTAAAAATATTGATAATTTGTGTAAAAATCATAATAAATGATTTGGAAAGAATTGGGATGAAAAATTCCACGTTTGTAAAGATAAAAGTATACTTTTACCAAAATTAACTAGTTATTAAATAAAATAAATTGGATATGTGAATGGTTTTAATATAACTAGAAATTTCCAATGAACAAATTGGAATGAAATTAGAATGGATTTGAATGGAAATAATCTTCGGAATATTTCGATATTGGATTCCGTGATTATACGGTTATTATTATGGAAATTTGGAAGATATATTTTATATCGTTATTTCCAATATGATATTTGTTGGTTTTCGAATTTGATATTTAATATAAGCTGATATAATTTCTAATCAGAGCCTTGTATTTAATATCAAATTGGATTTTGGGTTTGTCGTGAACAATGTCTTAAATAACCCTGTTCTTGAACTCAGTTGAGAAAAGAATATATCTTTTAATTAAGATTTAGAGAAATTACCAATTAATTAATATTTAATTGGAATTAAAAATTGGATTTTTTGGTTTATCGTGAACGGTGTTTTAAATAACGCTTGCTCTTTAACCCGATTTATAGTGAATTGTAATTTGGAATTTATAAATCTTTTTATTAAGATTTAATGGAAAATTTCCAAAGTAAAGTTTTCCAATTTAATAAAATAAATTGGGATTGAATGGAATTCGATTTGGTAATAATCGAAGTGAGCTTCTGTGGAGGAAGACTGTTAATATATATGGAATTTAAAAGGCTTTGTCTTTATTCCATGTATATTATTAGTCGGATACGGAAATTGATATCGATTATATATTGATCTGTTTTTTCGTGAAGATTCCATAATTAATGGAATGTAATTTTGGGTTTATCGTGAACTGTGTTTTAAATGACATTGGTTCTTTAACCCAGTTAAAGACAGGATTTCATGTCTAACATTGTATTTCGAACTATATTGTTGATCTCTGCTAAATATGTATCTGTTTGGTGGCAGAGAATTTATTCTCTTGCTTAACACCATTCTCTAAGGCGTACGAGCTTAGAGGTTATATATCGGCATAAATCAATGGTACGGTGTAGATTGTCGATGCGACATGTTTGATTTCCCAAAGATAAATAATCATTAATATTGATTTTTAGGAAGATTAAAACTAAGTGGAGTTTTAATGAATCTTTAATTAGATTGAAATGAGAATGTGATCATTTAAATTATCAAATTCAGGAATTGATCGAGAATGGAGTACCACCAGTTTCTACTTCAAGCGATAGTTAAATCTTTAATTAGCTTTGAACGTGAAATGTAATTAAATTTACCGATAACATCGTGGTGTTAGATATGGAGTATTAACAGTTTTGCTCTATGGGATGAATAGGTTGGGATTAGGAAATAAAACAAATGATTACTTCGGTAAGGGGCGATAATCCCAACTAGTTTGGATAAACCTTTATTTGGTTTGAAATGATATCCAAAGGAAGATTAAATAATAAATTAAAAGAATTTATCTTTGATAAAAATAATGGGAACCTTTCCCAAAGGATATGAATATTTAAATAAAAGAATATTCAGAATTGGAATGAGGCGTATGTTGTTTTTTTATAGCACTTGTTTATAAGATACGCAAGTTATTCGGAAAGACTGGGTTTATCCCATTATGAATGATTGGTACTACGATAAGTCGACGATGAAGACGGTGGTTGAAGACCGGAGATCTTCACATCGTTTGGATGATTACTGATGTCTTGATTGGGCCGTACACCCTAGACAAGGTAATAAGTGGTGATCGTCCAGACGTACTTGGAGATCGACCGGATATGCGAGGACCTCTCTCCTGTATTGGACATATCGGACGAGGAATAAGGTGCCTTCGGTTTCGTTCAGACCCAAAAAGAACTTGTAAATGGATGTGTGTCTGACATTGGATTTTATTCTATGTTTATTAAATATATATCTGTTTGGTGGTGAAGAATTTAGTCTCTTGCTTAACACCCTTCTCTAAGACGTCCGAGCTTAGAGGTTATATATCGATAGATATCAGTTGCAAGGCGTGAATTGTCAGTGTGGCATGCTGAAATGCAAAGGATCAAGGCTTTTGTTGAAAAGCAGAGCCTTGTGGTTGATGACCAAAGCACGACTTTAAATAGAATAGCTTTGTGTAGCGTTAATTCGCGAGCCTCGCACCCAGGTGTGAACCAAAAACGGGATAGTGACTGCATGGAAATGGACATATGTTAGTTCGATCTGCGAGTAATGTCATGGTATGGAGACCAGACTGTTTACTCATGTGGATGTTGCACACTATTATTACTTGATGTGAGACGAGGTACCTTGGATATATCAGTCACTGCGGGGCTGATGGATATTATATCGGTCACTATGGGGTTGATGGATATTGTCGACATACCAACCATTTTAGAGGTTCGATAGAACCGGCTAACATATAGTTTATGGTATAACTAATCATCGACGGATGACTAGCCATGAAGATTCAAGGGGTTCACTACGGGGGATCCTGAGGCACTTGCTAGTGTGTCTTGAAACCGGTGAGGATATTCCCTTGCCTTTGCTCATAGATGGAAATCCAATTTCCAATACGTAATGTTCGGTTTTAGTTGTGTGTGTGTGTGTGTGTGTCTGTGTGTGTGTGTATATATATATATATATATATATATATATATATATATATATATGGCGACGTAATATAATGGTATCTACACCGCCTATGATTGATACATTTATATTTGAAGTTGATTTCTTCACTTATAGTAATAATAAAAGATGAAATTTTGTGTATCAAGCATGTTTGGCTATTATAAGGGAAAACTCTATCCTCGACTGTGTTCATTGTGTGATGGGACTTGAGTCTTATAATAGCTTCATTTTTCTGTTTAGCATTGCGCTGTATGTTTTATGCAGTGGTATTGTTGGGGTTAAACCTGTTCCATGTCATACGGCGTGGTCTCTTGATATATCTAACTTTAAAATCAAGCTAATAACTGCTTTAGTTCTCACACCAGTCATATGACTGACCTGGAGTTTATTGTTTTAACCTAAACTCTGAGTGGCCCTATTTTCCACACGGGCATCTAGTAGTTTTGGTTTTATAGATTTCTAGTTTACAGGATCCTGGTTTACAGCTGGAGCTATATTCAGAACACTCTGTATCCGTGTATTTCTTACAGTTTTGTTATGTATTATTCTTTCGCTGCTATATCATGTATTTTAATCTCTGATATTTTCCAATGTGTAATATTTATTTATACTCTGTTATATTCTTGTACTCTGATGTAAATTGTTGTAATAAGCAATGAAATGTTCTGTCGTTTGTGTTCTGGTTTGTCGTGTTCTCAACTCAATCTGGGCTTTCCTTTACGGGGAAGTTTGGTTCACTTCATCCATCAGACCCTAACTGTAAACTAGTTAGAGAACAATTCCCTGAATATTAATCTCGAAAGCCGAAAACAACATCAGATCGATACCCAGAAAGTTGTTCAACATAACTAACCTCCAATCAATTTCTAAATTCCTTAACTCCGTTTCTTATCTTCTTATCAAATCATTGCTTACGCAACTCTTTGATTCAGTTCACGAATCCAATTCTTTTATGAAAAAGATTGGTTATAACGATAACATTATAATCCCTACTTTCGAAATATTTAACCTTAAATAAAACTTTTATACCTTAATTTAAATAAATAAATAAACAATTTATTAAAAAATAAATCTTGATTTAAAAAACAGAAAGTAAATAGTACTTTCCCACATTCGATATAGTCGAGTCCCAATGTATAATTCTCTCTCAAATAATCTCTATTCGATAATTCTCTTTCGAATAAACTATATTCAACAATCTCTCTTTCGAATAAACTATATTCGATTAAATCTATTCGAATAACTAATATTCGATTAACTCTATTCGAATAACTAATATTCGGTTAACTCTATTCGAATAACTAATATTCGACTAACTCAATTCAAATAACTAATATTCGATTAACTCTCTTCGGATAACTAATACTCGACTAACTCTTTTCAAATAACTATTATTCGATTAACTCTCTCCGAATAACTAATATTCGGCTAACTCTCTATTTCCTATCTCATTTAAAATCCCATTTGAATTCCTATTTCAAAACCCAATTTTCCTTATAAATGTTTTAATTTATAAAATATTTATTTTAATCCATTATTTACATCGAATGTGAATAATGTTTTCTTTATATAATCAACCAGTTTGATTTTTCATTTAAAAATAATATCCCATTTTCCAATTCTATTTATAGTTTTATTTATAGACTATTCGTGACAATTGTATTTATAACTCCCTTTATAATCTCTATGTTCACATTCGATTTCAATTATCAGTGTTGAAACCGATTTTACTTGTCTATATAATTTCAGGCTTATATATTTCATTTATCAAATGATAAATATTTAATTTAATTTATAAAACATTATTCATAAATTAATCTTCATAATTTATTTGTTAAAACAGATTTCTATTTACATTCTACTTTAAATCCATCTTCTCGTAGTTCTTTTATACCTCACCAATTTCCTTTTATAATTCTATTTACTTTCCAAATAATTCCTTTTATAATTCCTTTTATAATTCTATTTATTTTATATAAATATTTTATTTTCAATATACACTTTGAAAAATCCCTTTTTACGTTCCAGTATTCTTTATGGTATTTAAAATACCAAATAACAAGACCAGTGTCATCATAATCAAACACAGATTATATATCACATCATATATCACAATATATGAAAAAAAAAACAGTATTATAAATATTGAGGAATCCAGTTGGATCCCTCCAACCAGTTTCCCTGCATTCACAGATGTTAAACAATACAATTAACATCGATTTCATTTCAATATGAAATATTCTGATAAACAGAATCAATATTTGATTAATGCTATATATATATATGTGTATATATATATATATATAACTAGATCTATATTTTCAACCAATTAATTATCAGTTCGTCTAAACAATCAACACACAAATAAACCATCATTTATCAATTCTAAAAATACGTTATAAAAATATAAACTGGCAGAGTTAGTGAGTTTTACTCACATTGGTCGATTATCATTAAATAACGATAAGCGATCGTCGATTCGGATTAGGCAATTTATTTCGCTATAAATTGTAACAAGCTCCAATTCACTCCGCATCAATTGCATTCTATAGCCACTGTCCATACGATCCCAACGGATCTTGTTTTGTCCAATTCTGATCACATATGGAAGGGTTATATATTTTACAAGTGTATTACATTATAATGCCATTAACCTATTAATTAATAACTAATTACTATTAACTCCTAATTACCTTTAAATAAACCGCTCATCTCTTCTGCCTCAACACAGTCGTTCAACCCGCTCCAATGTTCCCATTTCATGTCGTGACCCTCTAGTAAACTAAAACCTTACACCTTTCATTCTTTCAACACAAAAATGGACTTCACCATTTTTAAACTAATTATTAAAATACTTCAAAAAGCACTGTTACAAGCCGCTAATACCTCTTCCTATTTTTCTGTAAACGGTTTAAATCCCACGTCTTCATTCCAAATGGTCGAGCTGACATAGTCACATATGTTCTCTCTCATTCCTTCATATATGTTATTTTTCTTAAAGACAGAGAACTGGGCTTCACGTACAAATTCATCAGACCATCTAAAAACCGCGTCCATCACATTCTTCTCCGCCACAAGCTTCAAAAACTGTTGCTCATCCATTCCACATCAATTTCCCTAACTCCCTCTTCACTATACGAGAATTCAAGCTGTTGCCACCATACTTCTTCTCGATAGGTTCCACTCCACCCTCACCACATCACGACAGTCCACGGCGTAGCGTAGAGGCGCAACCGCAGACTCTAGAACTTCGCCATAGTGAAACTCACTACGTCTTTCATGATAATTTCATCCAAACTCTACCACAAGGCGCTAAACTGCTCACCAATCACGAATATTACACTCATTTAGATGATCAACGCTTCTATCGTCCATATTACCCAACCCTAGCTCTTGTTGTACCACGTCCAAAAACAAGTTCGAACATCCCATCGTGTATACCCAGTCGAAGAGAATGCTTCCAGGACTCCAAATATACAACTCTTTTGATTTTAGAAATTTATTTTGATTTTCAAACTCTCGGATTTTCCTTATTTGGTTTTTCCTAAAGAAATGATGCGTCGCAAAATATGTTGACCACTGAAATGAAAAATATTAGGGTTTAAGCTGTATTTATAGAAAAGTTTTAATATTTTTATATTCATTATTTTATTTATTTTTAGTCTCATACTACTTGTATTTATCAATTAAAAATCCCTATGATCACATACAATATCCAAATTTGACAGAAATGGACATATAACTACAGTTTGACATTACGGATCCAACGAAACCTGTTTTGTCGAATTCCGAGTCCATTTGCTCACACAACATATTTTTAAAGTTAAATTATTGACTTGTTTTTCACATTAAAATCCAGTACGACCACATACTGACTCCAAAAATCACAGAAACTGAAATCTAGCAATAATTTAATATTTCGAATCCAAGAAAATTAGTTTCGTAAAAAGCGTAGCTCGTTTGCAAAAAAGCTCTAAATAAACCCATTTAAATATTAATATATTTAAAAATAACTAAATTTAATATTAATAAATTAATATTATCGTATATATACTCACATAGAATATCATACAGCTCCAAAATATACATATCTAGATTTATAACTCGACATTTCAAATCCAGGTTAAATCAGTATTCAATTTATATTAAAAATCCATTTATACTATAAATAAATCGTTATAAATTATAAACGAATTCCATAGTAACTATTTGAAAATTTTATTTGGACATAACACACAATCTACACGACGAAATTTTGAGTCTTCTCTTTCATTAGAAAAATATCGTTCAATAGATTCGAATGTTTCTTGTTTCACAGAAATCTGACTTAAAACAGATTCTGTATGTTCAATTGAAGTTCAAAACTCAATATTACGAACTACCGTGCCATTACGGGCTCGATTATAATTATACTATAATTGATACGTTCAACCATCATTATTTAAATACATCCGTTATTATAATTCAATTCTCAACTGAATTAAATTAGTAAAATCATATGATTCACACAACATTGCGCATTCTACTAATTCCGACTATTTCAAAATTAAATATATTATTCTATTAATAATATTAATTAAATATTCAATATTATTTAATTCAGACCATTTATATCTCTAAATCACTATTTAAATAATTAAATAAAGTAATTATTATACCCTAAAAATATGGGACGTTACATCTAAAACGTAAACGAGTTAATTAATAACTCGCGCGAATCGTTGACAAGGTATGGAAACAACGTTTCCAAGGCTAAACAGCCTTTTCCTTGTTTTCGTTATCGTTTTTATCATATCATTAGTCCTACTGCACCGCTAAAACGTGCACACAAAGCATCCAAACATCTTCCTTACGCTATTCATGTGACCAAAAACCGAAATTTTCATAAAAAATAAATGTCCACTTGAAAACCTTTTATGTTTATTTTGAAAATTTCTTTTCAATACCGTTCACTTTCCATATGAGATTCGTATGAAAAATCGGTAACATGCGCTTTGTGCCACCCAAATCATCCATTTTAATGTAAAACATACATTCAAATATGCACAAATTGTTGTATCCAAATTTTGCGTTATCGCGCAAACCAAAATAAAAAAAATAAATTAGTTAAAATTTAAAAATGATAAAAGTTGTTTTTTTAAACAAAAATTTCCCAAAGGTTTTAAAAATGTATTTTGTCGAAATTTAAACGATTTAAGTCACACGTTGGCGAAGAAGGAAGTCAGTCACGTAGAAAAATGCGAAAATTGAAATCACACACAAATGACCAAAAGAAATTTTAGCTTAACATGGAACGACGATTTATTTATTTCTATGCCCAGGACGAAAACAACGCAAAACCGGTCCTTTGCTAAAAATTTATCCAACATAGAAATCTATTCTTTCCAGCTCTAGGATTGCTTTTAGTATAGATAAGAAATGGGATTTCATTCGAACAGGCATGCGTGAATGACGTAAACATTCCAAATATAAAAATCTCATTAACCTAAGTCATGCGATTTAAACAACGCTAATAGTTACAAACACGAATCACCACCAAGACAAGAACCCAATGCTGGAAGGGAAAACAACAAAGATGACGACAAAACAACAACATTGAAACTCCCAAAACATTTTCTATAAACAATGAGATAAATTGCTCTGCAGCTGGAGCTCAAACCAATTTTTATGATTTTTTAATTAACCATCTCTTCTAAGATAGAATTTACGATGAGAAAATAAATCTACCATAAAACTGCTTCCCATGGAAATCCACCCAATATTGTCTAAAGGCAAAATGCATGGGAGAAATTACATAGTAACTCCATGAGACACACATAAGAACAACAAGCTGAATCAAATATGATGCGGCACTGAATGATGGTTATGCCATCGATCAAGCAAAAGATTAATTTCCGCATCATGAGACAAATCTAGTCATAACTTCCCTTTTATAAATCGATGTGCTAAATGGGTCACACGTCATCATGGGCAGTTTTGATGAAGATTCCCGAACTCAAACACTAACACAAAAAAAGAGAATTGCTGCAAAAATCTCAAAAGCCAGTCAACAAAGGACCATATAAGTCCACGTAAAACACGGATGCATCTAAAACTCTCATCGAGATTCTCCGCAAAAAAACATCCCAAGACGGCTTATTCTTCATCTCTGAAATGATGATCGCCTTCATCAAGTTCTATTCCAACAAGACATAATAAAGGCAGATGCAACACAAACAACAACTGTATTCTAAGATCTCGAGCAATGGACCGGTGCAAGTCCAACTGCCACAACAAATTTTCACAGCCCTAAAATAGTGAGACCTTTTTGCTCATTTTGATCCAACCAATTGATCGTCCTCCCTAAGGATGAGGCCTAAATGGTACGAGTAAGATTGGATAGTGCAATTATGTATTATAGCCTAAGAAATATTCATAGAGAAGAAATTAGATCTTGGAGTACTAGTGAGGCAAGATCTAATGCGCAAACAGGTGCGAAAAAAGAGGAGGCAAGGAGATGACAAAGAAGAATAGAGATACGGTTTGGCTAGATAAGGAAGGAAGGACGAAAGAAAGAAGTTAAAAGGTGGTTTGGACACAACTTTTACGGTTGAATCCTAGGTCCAAATTGCAACAAAACTCATCAAATAGTCAACCATTCTTGCATAACGCTAAACGATCAACTATTAAATGAGCTTTGGACAAAGATTGAACCTTGACCTTATTAGGCCGGATTAAAATATTAATCGTCTCGTATCATCTTTTAAGATTTGACGCAACTCGAAAAATAATTATCCTCCCCATGGCGGTACCGCAGTCAAACTCCGAACCGTCTTCGAAGATTAATAATCTCAACAACGATATTGCAACTACACAACGAACGATCTTAAAACAAGAAATTAGCTGGAAATCCGAAATAAAATTAAAATAGATTTTCCCCTTAACTAAATGACATAAAACTAAACGATTCGAAATCAAACACACCAAAAATCCGGATGAAGGATTTTCCTTAGCCTTTTCAAAGAAAAATTTAAAACTTTTCCAAAAATGGAATTTACTATAAACTAACGGGTTTGTATTATATATCTAATTTACTTCCATTATTATTATTTATATTCCAGTTTATATTACAAACTAAAAAACCTTTTCGTGTTCAAAATGTTGGAGCTTTAAAATCTTAAGAATTAACTGTGATAATTCCAATAAATTATCCAATATATATAGGGAAAGGGATACTAAAATCACAAGGAATGGATTTTTTTTACTCTTAAGTCCAGTGGTAAATTCCTTGTCATTTCTAATTCCCTCCTTCCTGTTAATCGGATTATATTTACTAAAATTACACAATGAAACATGAATGGATAATTTAAAAACCATATCTTTATAAAACTAGGTCGTTATAAAACAGTTTTACGAAACCGTAGTTCAAAACTTATAAAACCCATTTTTATTTTTTCAAATAGTTTTTCAAAAATAAATTTCGTCGAATACAAGACCAAGAACTCAAATGAATATTTTAGCTAAGGTGGATTCGAAAATTCAACGAAGCAAAGAATGGATATACCTTGTAATTATATTTCTGAAATGGATACGATATAGTAACGTGTACTTTCCCATTTCGGATCAAGCAATGGTCTTAACCGGACCTACCAACGAAATCAAAAACCCGAAATCACGACTATCCCAGTTGTAGCTAGATTTTTATTATATTATTTTCCAGTCTCCAAACTGGAATCATCGAAATCCACCATATGTCATCCTCATGCTCTTCAAGATGAAATCGCCAACATATTGTAGGGTAAAGAAGAATTGGCTAGAAACCCAAAATTAACATATTTCAACTCTTAGTCGCTTCAAGCCCATTTTATTAAATTAGGGCCACAGCTATTTCATTGTTGACATAAATTTAAGTCGAGTAAGAAAGGCGAAGAAAAACAAAAAAGAATATCAAATTATGTTCTCTCACGAGTCCTAATTTAACTAATTCATCTGATCGTTTAACCTGTGCTCTAATACCAAATGTAACACCCCATACCTTTCTGTGCCCAAATTTCGATAAAATTCGAAACCCGGACACATCCAAGCATGGAGCATGTAAATCTGGTACCTGCAAATAAATGAGAATGAGCATAATCAGAGTGCGATAAGATAACTCACAGTGGAAACAAAATAGAATTGATTATTATTAACTCAAGAAACTACTTTTTCCAAAGTAAGTCACTTTGTCAATACCGAGCATGAGAGAGAATGAGAATCGAAAGCCAAATTTAAACATCTGTGAGAACCCGAACTTTTCTAGAAAACCTGGGTAGTTATAATGAAGAGCGGAGTTAGAACAACAAGATTCTAGTGAACAAGAAATGTACAACACAGATTATAGTACACAGATGTGTCCCATTTGGTTGAACCCAAGATGTATGCCTACCAAGGTTAGTGATTCTAGCCCAACCTTGTAGATATGATTACGCACGACTCTAAATGCCCTTTCCAAGGTAGACTTCCCAAAATATGATACCGAGATAGCATATGTACGCATATATATCTATGAAGCCTTTATACTAGAACATGGCTGGTTATTTAATCGAGGGTGGACCCCTAATTATGGAATTTCTATATATAGCCTTTCATTCGCTCATCCTTTATTATTTAGTGCCTCGCTATTAATGATAGATAGGGTGGATTCTCCCTGATCGCTTAAGGACCAAGGCGGACCTACTGCTATCTTATTACTCCGCGATAATTTATTCAACATTAACGTAAACTAGAGGGCACTAGCTATAGGGCCTTACTAGTTAAGGCTTCCATCATTCACGCATTAACCCATACCCCATGTAAGGTGAGAGATGATACTTTATCACTCGGTATACCATCTAGCCAACCTTATTGGATAATCTCCTTAGTCCCTTACTACTTCCCGTAGGATAGGTAGTCATATCTGACATTTTTAGTTTCCAGGTTTGGGTAAGCCCCACACACACATGCCATTTAAGACACCTAAACTCAAAAACCTACTCCTAGGTGGACTCCTCGACCCAAGCCACTTAAGACCCAAGGAAGCGGACTATACACGAAGATTATTAAGTTTGTACCCCATTAGCCTTTAATACCTCTTCTTATGAGAATGAAGTGAGCTATGTTACTGAGTCATTCCTATTTAGTTTCACTTCACGGGAATACTATACACACACGATTAATTATCGTCATGGGGTTCCTATAGTTAATAATGTTTCACATCATTAACCTACTAAGCCCAATTCTAACTTTTAATTATAAGTTCTATATTAACTAGTGTAAATAAGGAAAGTTATATCCTTCTTACCCTAAGATATTTATTTGATTATTTCTCTAATTGGACTTAGTATTTGAACAACTGTCAATACCCCTTTTATCCCCTTTTTATTTCATTCATTCCTATTCATATGTCAATTGCCATTTATAACTATAACGGTCATATTTCCCTAAGGCAACTGCCAAATCTGTCCATTTCCTTTTATGTACATTGATTGTAATTAATGTCATATATGAGCCTAAACGTCATAATTTCCTAAGACATTAATTCACAATGGATATCCATATCTTATCAGTCCCGAAATATCTATTTTGTACCCCAACAGACATTACTAATTTTGTTTATTTGTTTATGGTCTGTTATATATATACATATACATATACATATACATACATACATACATATATATATATATATATGCACCAGTCCTCTCACATTAAGCTAACAACTTGTGGATGCTGGATTTTTTGGGCGGTTCCGGATAGACTTATACCACAAGTTGAACATAACCTCATGTCTTAATACAGTTATAATTATGCACTAGACCCCTCATATTAAGTTGACCACTTGTGGATGCTGGATTTGCCAGGCGGTTCCGAGCAGACTTCTACCACAAGCTGAACTTAACCTTGAGTCTTAATGCGATTATAAATTAAATTCTCTAATTAGGGTTTACAATATTTATCCTAATCAATTTAAGGATTGTAACCATTTGACTTAATTTCCTTATTAAGTTTACTTCTCCCCAATCAACATTGCTTACACTGGTTATTTATTTATTTGTGGTCCTATTTATAACAACCAATCATATTAGTTGCTACAATGGTCACTAAAAATATATTAATTTAATATGGATTACATTTTCATGTATAATTCTATAATTGAATACATTCAAACATCCAACATTCAATATAATGTATATTTCGCCGTTTACGTAGATTCAGACGAATAATATATATACATATATATATATATATTTGTATTTATATTTTTGCGTGTTTAACGTAGTTTTCTTTTTTTATTATTATAAATTTAATATATTGGTTTAATCAATAACCAAACATTTTTTTGTATTCAATCTTGCCATGAGGTTTCAAATCTTACAAACAGACCGTCGGCTATAGTTATTGTAAAGTATGCCTGATTATTGGAATCGACATATTTTCAAATCACAATAAATACATGTTAATGTATATTTTAAAATAGTTGATGCAAACTGCGCACAAATGTATATTTATATTTATGCGTACGTTTGCATAACTTTTCCCTTTTTAAATCTTTTTGTCATATCTCTTGTGAATTCAAAATAATATCTTTTCGTTCAAAAAGAGGAAAACGACATATTAACAACAACTAAACCAAAACCTCAACACTATTAAACATAAATAGGCATGTGTCTTTTAAATTAAAATCACAAAATTCACCATTGCATCTTTTTAATCAAAGTCACATGATTTATCTTTTTAACACTGAAATAAGAGATTTGGAAGAAAACTACATCTAAACAATGTTATAAGGACTAATTTCCAAATCTTCAGTGTTTTACAACAAACTAAAATATATTCTCCAATATAATTGTAGGCAACGTGTATAAACAATTTAAGTAAACCTACAATTAATATTATTCCTAACCACAATTCACAATTTCCAAGTTTTGACAATGTTTATAAGGATATTTGATAAGTGTCATTTCAAATTCAATAATATTATGAGCACATCTGATGATAATAGGCATATATTTTGAGATCTAATTAAAACGAGATAAATAGACTATTATAACTTTGTATGTAAATTTCCCACTCAGTTGAAAGCATCCAAATCTGAAATCTGAATAATCTTGTAGGCCTGCAATTCTTAAATTCTTACAGATCTACAATTATTCTAAAAAGGGGACACTTCCAGATTAGTAGATTTGCAAGAAAATAGGAAAAGAGGGGAGAATCTGATGTAGAACCGCCTTAGACGCCAATTCATACTTTTTCCCATTGGATCTCATAATCCCTTTTAATTCTACATGATTTGTATTTTATTGATTATATATGAATATATTTTTAATTAAAAAATTTGATTGGAAGAGAAAGGGAAATGGCAGAGCTTCGCTGCAGCCTGCATATTTGTATGGAAAAGAATGAGGTCTTAGCCTTTTATTTATAGGAGTGGAATTGGCCATGAACCGTTAAATTTATTTTAAATTTGTATCCGTCCATCCATTTCATAGTACAATATAAGTTTAACCCTTTAACCTTAGCTGTCACTGAGTGTTCTGGCGTCCAGTAGGTCGACCGCTTGGGTCGCCAACCGCCCAGTGAGGGTGGTTAAGTATAGTATAATATATATAAATATTCTGATTTATTTATTTCCCGTTCGTTATCGTATTTCGTCTGTAACGTTTTCATACGGACTCCGTTTGCGAAACTCCAAACACGAAAATTGACCATAATTTCGAGACGAACGAAATGGTTATAGTTTCGCAGTCAAATTCCATCATTTGCAGAAATTACTATTTTTGACATTCTAATAATTAATTCCTATTGTCAAAATTCCGGGTTGTTACACGAATAATTTTGACCCGACCCACTTCGTGACTTTCGACCCAATGATGAATTATATGAATCAAGGACGAAAGGAATTGAAAGGAACTGCTAGAGATTGTGTATGCACATGGAAATCAATTAACAAAGCAGTGTAGCCCAACTAAATAACTTTGGCATCTTTTAACTCAACAAAAGTCGAAAATTTTACCTTAAAGCTCATTTATGTTCTAGGTAAAAGTCTTGAATTGTTGAATCCAATCAAGACGAATTTGGATACGATCTCCTATTTATATTCATGTCGTGAAGAGTCAAAAAACACGGCTTTACAGAAGAACACGACTATTGATTGCTGACAATTCAAGAATGGACAAAGTATTGAATTCAAAGCATGCCTCATCTTCGATAAGACGTACTATGGGGAGGGGGGGATGTTGGCCTAATTTGTGACTAAGCCACGCAAAGTCCAGACATCCACGCTCGAGCGTACTAAAGAACAAGAATCATGACCATTCGGTAACATAAGGTTTCGAGTCGAACAAAAAGCGAAGAGGGGCCTGGTCGAAGGGATAAAGTTTGGTCGGGTCGAATGAAGCAACGTATGAACGGATCGAAGGAAGTAAAGGGCATCGGGTCAAAACCCATCGGGTCGATCGACTTCAACCCGACCCAATGCTAATTTGTATGTTGCACGGATTAACTGGCCACTATCTACTACCTTAATGGGTCAAATTCCATGTAATCCACGAACCAGTCAACATTAACTTGCTACAAATCCGTCTTAGATGCCACGAGGCTAGTAACCGTTCCCACTATTTTTTAAGGATCTGATTCCTCTATATACCCAAGCCGTAATAGAAGAAAGGATCTTTTGGCCACCCGAAAACTAAAACTTCATGTTCTTTATCGCCATTACTGCTCGACCCGATCGGATAATAGTGGTTTTCGATTAAAACTCCATTGATTTGTAAAGAAATTGATTGTATATGAGTATTTGAGTGATTCAAAATCTTGTAATTGTGATTCCCTACTGAATTGAAGAATTATAATGTGGACGGAGGCTCGTTAACACCGAACCACTATAAATCTTGTGTGTCTGATTGCTTTTCCTTGCGTTTAATTTATTTTTCTTCATTAATCTCTACAAAATCTTTTCAATTGGGTGTTAGCGTCATTTTTTGGGTCTAACATCAACAAATTATATTAAGCGATATTCGTTGATTCGGTTAATAATGACAACATGAAATTTTCAATGATAAACATCATATCCATATTAGTAAAATATGATAAAATTGTGTTTTCATTAAACTAAAACACATTTTAGTCACAAGGCATATGGTAACATAAACGGTAAGGAAATTTTGTAAAATACACTCTTTAAAATTTTGAAATACAAAGATGCTCTTTCTTAGAAACAAGTATAAAAATACTGTTATTTTTAGCTCTAGCCAATCTATTAAATAATTGTAGTAAAGATAGAAAATATTTTCGCTTTTACAGAAAAAAATTATTGCTCTTTAGCGGAGAAAATTCAAAAAAAATTGTTTATAGAAACATGAGATTAAGTACAAATTTAATTTTTAAAATAAAATAGAAAATGATATCAAAAATTGTATCAATAGATTTGTCAAGGATTACAAAACTATGCTTTTTACAATATAGTACCTTAATTTCAAAATTCCTACAACTTTATATTGATGTGTCTTAGTTCTCTTCTAATGTTTTATATTTAACTTCATATATAAAAGTTAATCACGAATCTTAAAATTATAATTGAATTTAGTAAATTATTTGTTGTTTATGGGGCAAATAAATCATAAATATGAAACTTTCAATATATGCACAATATTCTTATTAACAAAAAAGGGATAAAATTCATTTGAATATATAAATACATCAGTCACATAACATAATTGTATATGAAAGTAGTAATTGCAAAATTAATTTGTGATTCATATGTATCGATACATTAATGCATTACAGTGTAAACTTCTCATTTTAACTTAAGCGTCTGCATTTTGAAATTTCTAAGTTGCTTACAAAATCTACCTCAACATCACATAATTTTGTGCATTACATCAATATATTTTTAATTAATCAAGAGATATTGGTTTTAATTTATTTAATTAAACTAAATTGTTAAATGTTCATGCCTTACCCAAAAAAGTTAATAAATATTCATTAATTTATCTAATAAACCCTTAAATGTGACGGTTTCAATATGTATGTCATATCCATGTTAAGAAATGTACCCAATCAAATTATTCACTTGAATATAAGGGTGCATAATTCAAATATCATATATAGAATACATGAATAATATTAACAAAACTAATTTGTTATTCAATTATCTCGACAAAATTATCCACATTGTAGAATTTTGTTTGTAACTTCAAATATCCATATTTTGATATTCCTATAGTTATGTAGAACTTCGTCGATTATTTCCTAGCCTTTCATGTTTAGATCCATGTATTTGTATTGCTTACGAAATCTCAAATTTAAAGTGTTTTAATAATCTATATATCGATTGTATATGTATATTCACACATACTAATAAAAAAACCACAACAAAAAATTTGTGTTTAAATATATAGGTATGCATATCACATACATACATTTATGTACACAAACTATAGTAACAAAGTTAATTCGTAAATTATTTATAATCGCTTATGTATGTAAACAATAAATTTATCATATACTACGTAAAAAAAAATAAACCTCAAATAACTTCATATTAAGATTTCCGTAAAAAAAAAAAAAAAAAAATTAGAAAATTCAAATAAATTTATTCATGTTATTTACTCTTAAGTCAGCATATTTTACCTAATTGCATAATTTCAAATTTTCACATTCGACAGTTAAATGTAATCTCTCTATCATTTTTTCAGATCAATAAAATCCGCATTTTCGGTTCATCTAACCTCTCAAGTCATACCATCATAAAATCATCTAAACCTTTAACACCGTGCTTATGGTATTTCAAACTAATACGCGATCGATTTCTAAAATGAAACGGTCATGTAAATGATGAAGAGTTTTATGCTTCATGTTTTGTCTATCCTTCGCCTGTCCTGTATTAAAGTCCTTTTGTTTTGATAATGAATGCGACTCGTCAAGAAATGCATGAGTCGGAATTGGACAATAGACGATTTATTTTTGTGAAACGGACAAGTCGGTCAGTCAATACATTAATTAACGCCTAAGCATGGTCCACTTTGCTTTGACATCAACCATGTGCCCGTTACGTTTTTATCATTTATTACTCTTATCGCCCAGCTCCATTCTCAAAGTTTCCGTTTCATTTTTATTCTCTCTTCACACTTGTTTATTCTCAAATCTCCACCATAATATTACAACACTTGCCTACCCTTTACCTTAAAAGGGGGTAGCTAAAACCATCAAAAACAAGCTGTTTTTAGTTTTATGTGATGGTGTAACGTTAGAACATCTGAATTTACACTTTTTAATTTTACTAATGGTATTTATTTTATTTTATTTTTTAAAAAAAGCCCCTTTAACAATGGCGATAACATGGCAAGAGCTTATTATGTTCATACGCTAAGATCAACCATTTATGTAGTGCTCGGGAACTTGACAAGGTGCGCTAGGGAGGGTTTTACAATTAAGGTCGGTTTTTTCCTTTTGAACAAATTCAAAATAAAAAAATACATTTAGCTTATATGTACATGAGTTATGCTCCCACTTTAGCAATTCTAAAGCAACCAAACTCGTGAATTATGAAATATTAGATAACACAAATTTAACTTAAAAAGTTATCAACCATTGGTACTAGCACCATCATCAGTTGTTGTGTTAAGCGGTCGTCTTGTTCGTCTATCCCTAGGACCGGATCTCATAATAATAAGGTTAAAGTAAAGATGACAAAACGTGATGGTGTTACACATTTTAGGCAAGCTAAATACCAACAGTGGATACGCAACCGAAGACTTGTACTTGCAAAATTGCAAATATGGACCATTTTTCCCCTGTTTGGTTCAATAATTGTCATACGCATTGTTGACCGAATACAACTCTCCATCCTCTATTTTAACATACATAAAGAATACGAAGTGGATGAAACAAAAATCATTTTTTCAAGGAATGTCCATAAATATTTATATTTTCATCAAAAAAAAATTCCTGTAGGTTGAAATAGAAAAATAAAATACAAAATGCATTTTTTTAGGCAAACATCAGTTAGCTTTTATTATGTACCTATTGATTTTTTTGGCTAATTCTTCGAGTTTAAGGAACATCGTTTTCAGTCACAATGTTAATTAATTAGAATAAATTGGTTAATAAACAAAACTATTTGTTATTCGCTGGTCATGACCGAATGTTCTTTTCCTCGATAAAGATGACAGGACGTATGCTTATTTTGGAATAAGTTGTTTGCCATTATAAAATTTCAAATAATTTGACTGTACTTGCTAAAACTATAGTGCCGTCGAAGACCTTGTCATTTACATGCGTTTAAATTGCTCCTCTTCAGGACATAATCGTTGAAGCATTTCCATTCCTAACCAGTTTACCTTAATTTGTCAACGAGTTTTGCTATTGCAGTATTGCTTGTCCTAAAAACACACGTTAAGAATGCTAATAATAGATTAAAAAAAACAAAAAATATTATATTAAAATACCTACTTTACACTTATATATAAGTTTAAAAATGTAAAATTTAGGGAGATATATTAGTAAATCACTAACTTGAACATATGCCCTTATAGCATCAGTTTGAAGTGTACAAATTACATTATGTACACTTCAAATTTCCACACTCACTATTGTTCCAATAGAAATGACCAACACGTCTGTTAAACAGTCTGCACTTCAAACTCAAGTGTCTGTTGGACATGAATTTGAAGCTTAGGATTTTATTCAACAGACGCTTTAGCCGTGCTGTCTGTATTAGGCGCAACAATTAATTTTATTTTCACTTTTCATCTTTTACCTCAAACGTTTTTTCTACTTTTGTCCATTCGATGAGACATCAAGATGCCCCCGTGATCTGTCAAAATTGGTAAACGGACCATTTCTTACACATGCGAAGCCAAAGCTAAACCAGGTCATATTACTCCTGATGTTAACGTTAAGGAAATGACCATCGAGTATTGTATGAGCTGCTACCGACATCGTCTTACATTGGCATTAGCGACGCCACAAGTATAATTTGAATTCTTAACCAATAAATAAATACTTCTGTAATAGTTGTTGTAAATTACTAGTTTGATTAGTATGTTGTTAACAATAAATAATTACTTGTTTAGATTTGTAACATTACTATGCACGGTAATCGGGATAAGTGTATTACCGATTATTTTGACACACTACCCGACTCGATTATGGCCAGACTACTAACATCGTCTTTTGATGAATTTCCAAAATTACGTGCATTTGCACACGTGGATCGTTGTATAGTGGTTGGTCGACAATTACATGCATTTTTCTGATTTTGAGCTAAGACTGACTCCTTTAGATTTTTAAACGTTGACTGGTATACAGTTGACCGACCAAACCGTATGTCAGTACCATTTGGTAATTCATATGAAGATTTTGAGTCATATTCGGTTCAGTTACCGACTTTACATGTTGGTAAGGTTAGAGGATGATCTATTATACTGACATGCTTACAGAGATATATAGTAGATTATTATTATTATTTTGAAAATTGGTTCACTTTATTTTTGAATACCAATCATATACTTTGCTTATATGCCTCATCAAAACCTTGCGCTCCCCTAACGTAAATGGGTGCGACAACAAGGAAAAAGTGCACATATAAACTCCATATATTCACAGTACATGCAACTCAAAAAGTACAACTATAAATTGTAAAACAAAACCGAAATACATGTAAATGTAGTATAGACTATAACGCTCTCATCAACCCATCAGAAAAAATCTTCTCGCACATCTTCATCAACCTGTATCCTTCAAATCTATACCCCACCTTCTCAGGAATTCCGCATTGTATATAGATCTGGACGTCCAGCTACCAATGCCATTGACTAAATAACAAATTTCCTTTTCAATAAGCTTCAGTTTTACCTCTCTGGAAATAGCTTTATGGTTAAAATGTCGTGCATTTCGTTCAAGCCACAAATGATAAACAACATCAGTTAAAGCTGCACAACCAACATCTTTGATCTGATTCTTTTCCTTAAATGCATGCAGTATTTGAGAAGCTTCTTCATCTAAAGATCCAACAGTTGATGAGAGAACCAGCTTCTGTTTTATAGCACTCCAAATATAGTTTGAATATGCACATCTGAAAAAAAGATGACCTGTAGTTTCCTCCAGAACTCCACATAATAAACAAATACTCTCTTCAATCACACCATGTCTTAGTAACCTGTCCTTGTTACTCAGTCTGTCGATTACACCTAAATAAGTTATAAACGACATTCTTCTAGAATTTTTTGAGTGCCATATTACTTTAAAATGGTTTTCTACAGGACGTCCCTCTCTGACTTTGTCTCACGCAACATGAAAATTGAACTTTCCTCCTTCACACCAGTCATAGAAGTCACAATGTGGATTATGATTCACCTCAATCTATCAACTTGCTGAGAAACTTCCCTCATTTCTGCATGTAAATTTCTGCATAACCTCCCATCTCTGACAACAGAAGACACCAACTCGCTTTGCCTGCCAATTGTTTGTACTCTAGAAATACCGATCAAACCTACCAAACATCTACTGTTTATCCATGGATCATACCATAGAGAAGTTGAAGATCCATCTGCTATAACTTTATTGAATAACTGTCTTCCATTCGATCTTAACCTTAATAAAGCCTTCCATGGACAAGACGAATTATTATCAGCTCTCGTGTGCCAAAACATTTTACCCCGACAATATCTCATTGCCATCCATCTACTCCAAAGTGAGGAATCAGAAAGAAATTTCCATAACAATTTTATACAAGCTGCCTTTTTGAGATCCTTAAACGACTTAAGCCCAATTCCACCTTCCAATTTTGGAGAACATAAAGTTTCCCATTTAACTTTGTGCTTGGAGCTCCCCCAGAAAAAAACCCAGCGCAAAGTGTATTAATTTTCTCTAATGTATATTCAAGCAACCGATAGATGAAAAGCCAGTAAAGTACCATTAGGGTGACTACTGATTGGATCAACTCAGCCCTACCCGCGAAACTGAGAAACTGTGCATCCCATTATTGAACCTTGCTTTGAATCCTATGCAACAAATCATTACAATCCTCGTAATGTATGTAATTAGTAGGTAGCAGCACTCCTAAATACTTAATAGGAAGTTGCCCTATCCCGACACCCAAAATATTTGCTATTTCATTTGAACTAGATCCGTTGGAGCTGAAATACACCTTGGTTTTGAGTACACTCACTGATAAACCACAATGCTTCTCCAATTTAGCAAATACTAATTTCAAAGCAATAGCACTATCAATTGAACATTTTCCAAATACCATGAGATCGTCCGCATATATTAAGTGAGTCACAGTTGGTTTAATGGCATAGGCTGGTAGAAAAGATTGCTGCAGCTCTATTTCTTTCATACAAAATGAGAAAAATTCCATTGCGATGGAAAATAGATAAGGTGACAATGGATCACCTTGTCTTATTCCACGTGTAGAAGAGATAAAGCCTTTAGGAATTCTTTGCATCATAATAGAAAAGGTTAGTGATGAAATACATGCATAAACAACATTTATAAAATGTGTCAGAAAACTCATGTATTTCATTATATGACATATAAATTCTCGACTAATCTTGTCGTACGCATTATGAAGATCAACTTTAACACAATATTTACTTACACCGGGGTTTTTAAAATCTCTAATCAGCTCGTGTGCAAGTAAAATATTATCGCTTATGTAGTGAGAAGGAATGTAAGCACATTGATTAGGAGATACTAAATGGGGTAAAAAAACATTTTATCCTATTGCAAAGAATTTTATTGAAAATTTTGAAATAAACGTTGCAATAAGATATAGGGCGATAATGGGAAATATCAGTTGGCCTTTCTATTTTGGGAATTAAGGAAATAAAAGCATGATTACAACCTTTAGGAATCCTTGCTGGGTTGAAAATGTCTTGAACAGCTGCTAAGAGATCCAGTTCCAAATCTTCCCAATGAACTTTGTAGAATTTCGAGTTAAATCCATCCGGACCAGGGAAGGAATCATCTTGTACTGAGAAAACTGCCTTTCTAACCTCTTCTAAAGATGTAGGACGAAGCAAACCTTGTTGTCCCCTTTGATTTATGACATTAACAGATTGAATGAATGGTAACTGATAGGTGTTTGAGCCATTAAACAGCGAGCTGAAAAAGGTAATAGCCTCAGCCTCGATTTCATCTTGTTTATATATTAGATCACCTGCAGAATTAATTAGTGCTTTAAGATTATTTCCATGCCTTCAAGAAGACATTTTCAAATGAAAATTTTTCGAATTTGTATTTCCATCTTGAAGCAAGGAGACTTTGACTTTTTTGCTTATAACTCCAAAACATTATTTGTTTCTGAATTATTAATTGATGTTTTGCCTCAAGTAAGGATTCATACAATTCAACATTCTCTGGATCGGAATCAACTGCAGCTTCTCTCTCGTTAAATTTATTTTCATCTTCAACAAGCAAAGCATTATCCTTAGGTCTAACCTTGTTCCATAGTTTCAGCTCTGCCTTACATGCTTGCAATTTTTGCTGAAAGATATAACTTGAAAAAACCCCAGACATAGTCTCGTAAACCTTTGGATATACATTCATTATAACTAGATTTATAGCTCCAGTCATTTGAGTATCTAAAAGGAAAATCTTTTGAACAAGATGTAGGAATCAAATCGAGCAGAAGCAGGTTATGATCACTAGATAATTGTGACAATGATAGGGCCTTTATATTGTTGAATTTATGCATGCAATCATCATTGTTAGATGAGGAAACATTTGTATTGTCCTTATTTTACCATGCAGGTTCCTTTTCTAACGCATGAGCTATAGTATTGTGCCCAAAAACATTACACTGATTACAATGAGGTGGTATGAACTCATACTCAACTTGAATCTCCTTTTTAATTCCATTATGAAGCTTTATTGGATTTTTGTCACATAAATCAGAGGAAATATTTAGCGAAATAAGGATTCGACCGTATCTTGTAATCTTCTCAGAAACGGTGTAATCATCTATATAAATCGGTTGTCCAATGAAGCTAGCTATCATTGAAAGAGCAACATTCGACCATAATTCCATGTCTAAATCATGCAGCTTAACACAGATCTGAACCTTTTCCACTTTAAAATTGCTAAAATCATAGCCACAGTACCATTTTTCTATCATTAGCAAGTTACCAAAATAAGAATACGTTGATGACTTCATAACAAACATAAATCCATGGAATCTTCAAATTGGATAGCGAAATGAAATCCAGCAACTATATGAACAACAAAATTACTTTTAGGTCTCCAGATTTTGCGAATATATTCCTTTAGCTTCATTACAGATAACCTGAATTCGATGGGATGCAGAGCAATAGTGTTGTGCTATACTTCCTTTGATGAATTAAAAATTCCTTCCGGTATAAAGATTCTATCGGCCAATGGTTTCACGAACTTAAGCTTATTTTTAGATCTGGAACTATTGATGAAATAGTTTCATTATTTGATGGACTAATATCAGAATTGACTTTAGGAAGATTCCGATTTAGATTTGAAGCAGAAGAAGCTTTAGGTAGGAGATCTGATGATTTCCGCACGTCCGCCATTAAAATGTGAAAAGTATGTTAGAAAAAGACGCATACATAGTAGATTATAGGTTTGCTGAGGAGATGCATACTCTTGTTATTCATGCCTTTATATTGTATATGTTTGAATCTACATTTTTTATGAACATCAAAAACACAATTAGATTTGGATATATGACTGGATTGATAGATATTGATGGACTTCAGATATATGATCATGGTGGTGTCATCCTTGATTATCTCTATTTAACATTGGATACATATGTTTTACAGCAGTCCAGAGTGATGTTTGGTTTTTTAGTACATCCTTCCATTTTGATATTATGAGTATGCGACTAACATGCATCCACGAGCTGAGGCGAGCAACACACCATATATATACTTTCGTAGATTTTGTCATTTGGGATTAGTTATGCATGTATGCCATGCTGCACAGGAGTGCACAATGAGGTGATGGAGGGTAGGCAACAAATGGATACGAGGAAACGCGCTAACATTATCACCCATCCATGGTAGGATTATATTCAGTTTATGGATCCTGGCGAGGATTATTCGCTCACTTACCAATTTCGACTTTCGAGATGTATGTTTGCTTTAAGGTCCCTACATGTCCATTCATATGATATTTAGGGAAGCGAAGTTGGCTACAGTTGTATGGTATAGTACTTATTCCCTTTGATCCACTTCCATTGGATGATATGTGCGAAACTATTCGGGTTGGCCGACTTATATTGCCGAATTGAGAATCGTGGGATGTGTAGATAGTGAGCCTTTTAACATACCTGAAGATTTTAATTCATACTAGGCTTGAGTTTCCCCATGGGATTACGCTTTACAGAACTATATAGGGGTTTGAACTCCAATCATATTGGCCTAGGTACCTCTTCCGGTAGAGTTCCACTTCCACCAGCCATATTTGAGCCTACATTGTTTTAGTTTACACAGGCTCCCACATTTGGCCGTCCTCAGAGTTAGTTTAGATTTTACGGTTTATAAGAAGAGTTACTAGACTATGCACTGCAGTTTCCTCTAGACGACCAGATTCAGGGTGTAGGATCTGTTGGTTTGTGTCATCCACACCAGGTAAGTAAAACTTTTAAGTTTTGCATCATTTTCTATTTATTATATTACATACATTGGTATATAAACATGTATAATTTTCATTTTTACATCGTTGTTTGCTCAGTATATGGATCATGATAGACGGGTGATTACTGCATTTGAGCAGATGACACTTGAGTACAGTCTTATGTATCATAGTTATTAGATTGCTATGTAACAGTAGCAGACACAGTATGAGACTCAACTGCATGAGCACCAAACTAGTATTCAGCAGCAGCAGCCGCCAGAGCCATATGATTTTGATGAAATCAATGATGGTAGTAATGAAGTTAATAGTGGTGATGATGAGGTGATCAATGATGGCTCTCCTTATATAGACTGATGTTATTTTATGGTTTGTACATTTTTTGTCATTGCACGTTTATTTATTCACTGTGATGCCGGTAGATTTATAAATGTAGTCATGTATTCTCATTGTATGTGTATGTTTTTGTTCTTATGCCTCATTATAGCTTAATTACAAACTAACTAAATTTAATTAAATCGAGCTTGTCGCGCAGCGGTAGTTCATAATTTTCCAATTTGAAGTTCAAATAAATATATATGATCCAATTTAAGTTGGAATTCTATGAAACATGAATCTTTTGGATTTATTGGAATATATTTCAAATGAAATTGACAAATCTTTTTTTCATCGTATAGATTTTGACTTATGTCAAAATCAATTTTTTTGAAAAACCGCGGTTCGATTTTTCATAAACCAAAAATTAAAAAAAATTAACAAATAGATTATTTTAAAATATGACCTTACACCACAGAAGTTGTTGATAATATTCAATTAATAAACACAACACAAAGTTACAAAAATAAAACAGTATATGATAAATGGATAACAGCATACAAAAATAAAACAACATACAACTAATGCTTATTCAGAACTTAGACGCGTGAGCCAACTGTATCAAAGTTCATATGTGTCATGACCAACAAATTTTGTTCCATATTGTGATAGGTATCGCAAATCAAAAGTAAACGAGTTTGTTGGAAAACTTCTTCTTCTTCATTCTGCTCGATTATGTCGCGATAACAATTACAAGCTATCATAAACTGATAATAAGTTTTTTTGACTTCTAAATAAGACCGCCTAGTCAGGTAGTCATAATGATTGTTGTAAGCTTTAGTCACCATCTTCCAAAACATGTTGTGGCTTACAAGCATATATGTACGCAACATAATTTCATGTATGGGATCAACTTCAATGTACGCTTTCACGAGTACAAATAGCTCTAAAGAATACCAAGTAATAGTGGACATTTTATTTTCAAAATTTATGTTCAAAGTTAGGAAAGTAGAAGGAAACATATATAAGAAGTGTTGTCAGTGAGTTGTAATCGACACATGGCTACAATGTCCTACTATTGAGCTGTAACAGACACATGACTACAGTGTCTTGACAGTGAGCTTTACTCGACACATAACTATAGTGTCCTATCAGTGGCCTATTAGTGAAGGGTCTTCCTCAGTTTAATTATATGAATGGGACGTCCTCTGTTTAAATAAATAAATTGGCTTTAAGACAATTACGTTTAGCTAACTTAAACGGTAATTTTTCTGCATAAGATCATTGACTTGAATGTGAATCCCCTTGATCCCTTCTTCCAATTCCAAAGCATAACTTATAGCCCTAGAAGGAAATAACCACCTGTCCGCTATCTGAATTCACATCCATCTGAATGTAACAGACAATGATTGTATTAGCAACCAACATTGTTTCCATGTCATAAAACTAGAAGTGGTGCTTCAAAACCACAGAAGCATATAATATTCACAGATTGTACCTCATCGACTTAAACAAAATTATGGACATGAGGAATTAAATTGTGTGACCTTTTGGGGACATTTTGAAGGTTATTGTTGTTATGAATTGTCTATTTGCATTTGGTACAAACCTACTTCAAGCTCTTATTTTTGCAAATCATCATAATATCGCTCTTCCATTTTAGTGTACCATGAATGTAATAACCCACACCCCTTAACATCACCTATATGATGATTTCACTAAGGAATGTGAAGCGTATAGGTATACCTAAACATTATAGAGAATAAAATTCAGAATAGATAATATATAAAAAAATGGTGGAATTAAAAACTTTAATTTAAGGTCAAATCAAAACTGTCATTACATCATAAAAATCATCGTTATAAAATAACCACAAGCTGTCTTATAAAAAACCATCATAATCAGAGTACAACTGAAAATCAACCCTCCCACTGTCAATAACTGTAAGAAAATCCAGAGTGAAACAATACATGAGTACATGGAAAGTGAATCAAGCAGAAATCCAAGCTGGACCAAATCTCTATCAACTTTGCGTTCTTCCGCACTGTGAACCCAAGGGAGGGGGAAGGAAGAGAGAAGGAAGAAAGGAAATTGGTCAGATATAAATTTGGCGAGTTCTGTAATCAATAACATGAGTACTATAAAAGGAACTTTAGACAGAATAACAGTTCCAAGAACAAAAAGGCATAAAGATAACAAATAAAGCAGTGGAAAGATAAGCACGAATAAAGTCAATTGTCTTCTCATTCATATCATTATGATTTCTGAACCAACTTGCCATAGGTCATAATTAGAATGTTACCTAATTTCTACCCATCGATCGGCTCATATACCATAGCGTGGTAACCCATGCCCACTATGGGCCTTGAGTTTACAGGGCCTAAACCCATCAACTCTAAAAGACATAGCGTTCATCGCAGGCATTACAGCGTCTTATTTTCCCCAATCGGTACGATGCACGCTCATCACCCTGCTGGAACACGCCCGCATCTACCTCGTTTGGACCTCTTACTATCCAGTGCAGTAAAGCGTGTCCTCGCCTCCTCGTGTGATACCTCCATAGAATGATAAAAGGGATACTGCCTGATATAGGTCCCCAACGAAAAATGCAATTTGACTCAAGTCACCCCTTGACTCGAAAAATGCAATTTGACTCAAGTCACCCCTTGACTTGGTCCTCTTTATTTAATTTATTATCATTGATCGCCTACTAATATAGACCCCCTTAGAATTGTCAATGAACGCCAATGCCACCAAAGAATTATTGTTGCCTGCCTAACTACCTAGACCCCATAGAATAGTAAGCGAACTCCAAGGCAACCATAGATTAATTATTTCGTTGGACCACTTATTTTCCCTAATCATCCTATGCTGCCGGAATGTACCACAACTATGAGTCTCTTATTTTCCCTAATCAACCATCATTATCGAAATGGACTCCTACTACACACTTGTTAATTTATTCCATATTAAACTTAACACACATTTTAAGTTTGCTTAATAAGCCCATTCATTCAATATAACCTCTTGTTATATTTTAGGCTGTATTAACATCTCGTTTATCTTATGATACAGTTATCATATTCATTATACAACCCGAACTGTAAATAAAATTACCACAAAGAAAGGGGATAAGAGAAAATTGAATAATTACAGGTGAAAAATAAATTAATGAAATAAATAAAAATAGGAATAGAGATAGTAATTAAACTTGTAGAATGTTACTACCAAAATAAAGCACCGAGACAGGCTAGCGGTGAAGGGGTAACGGACCGCCACAACCAGAAGGAAATCTTCTTCCAGCAAAAACTCCACACAAGGAAAAGACGACAGCATAAGGGAATAATCCGGAAGCTACACAACCGACATCGTCATTAAGAAAAAGAGCTCAAAATATATGCAAAGAAAGGATACCGGCAGGATAGCCCCGGCACGATAAGCAAACAACGGAAGGTCGCCCAAAGCCGATAGCCAATGGAGAGAAAGACCAATAATCCTACAAATTGGGACCTAAAAGGACGAAAGGGCTATTAGTATTAACTTGCTTAATACCGATACACAAGGAGATGAGAGCATTAAGGCTAAAAGTTCAAAGCTAATGGAGATTATCCGAGAACCAATTACCGAGACCTCCATTAGTTGGTTTTCGAGAAGCTACTGTAATAAGTAACTAGCAAAGCACCAGAAGCAACCTCCCGGAAAAGGAAGGATACACTTCAGGAGTTTGCCGAAAGACAAGCTGGGACCTTGAAGATAGACAAGATATCCACACTAATATGCTTAGTGTCAATACCTATAGGGGTGGCGGACCCGACAACCTTTCACTTAAATAACAAAGGCAAGCTCCACAAATTGTTAATAACAAGACCGAGAGTCCACATCCGGAAGCCTACATCCGGAAGCCTACATATGGAAGCCAAACCTTTTCGAAAGCTATACGCACTGACAAACTCAGGATCAATATAAAGTAGATGGACAAGCAATCGAAAAGGAGTTCCGCAGACCGCAACCCTCCTCCCGAGAGAAGGAACCGACACCTTAAAAAGATGTAGACAAAACCTTTAGAACCACAAGGAAAAAGTGGCCAAGAGCTTGTAAGAACCCGTAATTTTGGCAATAAATAGCTATTTAATTAGAATATCAAAATTTGGAATTTTTATGAATAATGGAATTTGGCCATGAGACTTTAACTCTTGCATTCACATCGGAATTCTGGTCAACTTTCATGTCTGGAGTTTCACTAATGAAGTCCGTATAAAAAAGTAACAGACAAAATACGAAAAACAGACGAAAATAAATAAAATAAAATATTACATATATAGTAATATATTATTACCCAGAGACCTCACTACCAGGTCGACCGTTGGCTACGACCGCTTGGTTGAGCCAGGCAGTGACGGCTTGGGTTTTAGGTATATAAAAATATATACGAATGGATGGATGTTAATAAAAATAGATCTGATGGTCCAAGGCCATTTTCACCCCTATAAATAATGGGGTAAAGCCTCATCCTTTTTCCACATAAATCTACAGAGGCAGTGGAGCTCTACATTTTCCTCCTTCTCCAAACCTAATTTTTAAAATAAAAATATATTCATACATAACAAATCAAATCAAATCCAATTCATATGAAATTGAGAGGATAAGCAGATCTATCGGAAAAGAATGCAAAGTGACGCTCCAAATCATATTCTCCTCTCTCTTCCTATTTTCTTACATCTCTGCAGATCTGGAATCTTCACCTTTCTAGATAAATTGTAGATTTATAAGAATTTGGGGATTGTAGGCCTAAAGGGTTCAAACGTTGGATTTGGAGGCTATAAGGCAAGTGGGAAATTTACGAATACAGTTATAATGACTTATCTATTTCATTTGAATTAGTTCTATGTTTTTATGTCTATTAAATCTGTTTATTTGAGAATTGTAAATTGACTGACAACTTTCAGATCTGATTATAAACATTAGGAAAACTTGTGAATTATGTATTGTGGTTATGCAAAACATCAACTGTAGGATTTTAAGATTTGTTTACGCATATTCCTACAGTTACGTTCTGAAATATATTGCAAATATGTTGTAAAATGTATTGTGGACATTGGATAGAACTGTAGATTTGGAAATCAGTCCCATTAAAAACCATGTAGATGTAGTTACATTCCAGATCTTTAGTTCAGTGTTGAATATTAAATTATGTGAATTTGGGTAATAAAATGTGAAATTGGTAAATTGTGTGATTGTAACACTAAAAGTAATACGCCTATTTGTATTCAATATTGTTGGGTTCTTGCTTAATTATTGTAAATATGTCGTTTTCCTCATTTTGCATAAAAGGACATTGTTTTGAAATCACAAGAGGTGAAATAAAAAGATCAAAAAGGGAAAAGTGGTCCAAATGTACGTATAAATATAAAAAGATATATTTATGTGTAATTTGCATCAACTATTCCCAAATTATATATTTACATGTATTTCTTGTGATTTTATAATATGTCAATTTCACTAATTAGGCATTATTTACAATGATTTTGGGCTAACGGTCTTTTTCTAAGATTTGAACCTTTTGACAAGATTGAATGAAAAAAGGAATGTTTGGTTATTGATTAAACCAAATCATTTAAGTTATAATAATAATAATAATAATAATAATAATAATAATAATAATAAAATAACTACGTTGACCGCACAGAAACATAAATATAAATATAAATATATACCTGTTATACATCCAAATCAGTGTAAAACGGTAAAATATACATTGTATGGAATGTTTGAATATTTGGATAAGGTTCAATTATGGAATTATATGTAAATGTAATACATATTGAATTAATATATTTGTCGTGACCATTTGTAGCAATCAATATAGTTAATTGCCATAAATAAGACCGCAAATTAATAAATAACAATTGTAACCAATATTGATTGGGGGAAATAAATGTGATAGAAAATGGTTGAAATTCCTAAAATCAATTAGGATAAATGTTGTAAAGGATAAATGTTGTAAATCCCAACTAGGAAATTTGAATTATGGCCGCATTTCGACACGAGATTAAGCTCAACTTGTGGTATAAGCCTGCCCGGAGCTGACCGCCAAATCCAGCAACCATAGGTAGTAAGCTTAATGTAAGGGGTCTAATGCATAAATATAATTGTATTATGGCACGTGGTTAAGTTTAACTTGTGGTAGAAGTCTGCCCGGAACCAACCGGCAAATCCAAGATCCACAAGTTGTCAACTTAGTGTGAGAGGTCTGGTACGTAAATATATATGTATATATATACACACACATATATAACAGTCAACCAATAAATAAATGAATAAACCAAAAATTACCTGTTGGGGTATGACAAATAGATAACTTGGGACTTATAATTAGTTGTCTTAGGAAAAAATGACCGTTATGGCCATAAAGGGCAACAAAAAGGAAATATAAAGAAAAGAATTTATGATTGTCTTTTAATACTAAGTCAAAATTAGGGAAGAAATCAAATAAATATCCTAAAGAGAAAGGGGATATAACCTTCCTTGTTTATATTAATAAAAATAGAAAATAAAGTTGGACTGAGTAGGTTAATGGGGTACGAAATAATAACCTTCGCGTATAGTCCGCTTCCTGGGTTATAACGCCAGCATTCTACGTATTGGAGGATCGTAGAATATTTATTTTATCTTCATACGAAGTCATATGGTCGTGTAATTTTGGGAAACGGCTATTAGGGTCATTTTCCATGTTCACGATTTTTGCTGAATTTCAAATGACCGTTTTACCCCTAGAGAAGCTTGTTTTGCCTATAACTTTTGATTGGTAAGGAGTTTTGACCTGAAATCATTTCCATTGGATTCAAATGATGGTTTACCTTTCCGTAGAGTGGTCATATTAATCAAACGTACTTAACCACTACACCATACAGGCCGATTTGCAACCCCCAGGAGCAGACAAATTGCAACGGCTTATGACTGTTGCTAAATAGCAATGGCTTTTGCCCTTTGCAAAATTGTTCACTATGGCTTTAGTCTGTTCTTCATTATACAACGGGTCTAGTCCGTTCTCCAATTACCAACTCCCTACCATACCCCCCCGTACAGTACCCCGTTTTCATTTCTTCCTCCCGTATGCTTTCTGCATTTAATACACGGCTCCAGAGAGATTTAGAAAACACTCGCAGGTGGATCTCCTTTCGATTTCTTAGAAATTATTACTCAATTTCAATCAATCAACAAAATTTCGCTGTTCAAAAACTTGTTTCCAAATCTATTTTCGCAGATCTCACAATCAAAACACATTTTCTAGGGTTTTCCTTGATCGAAATCATCAGCGGATCTAGATCGAAAACTTCACAACAGACTCTAGCAGATCCAGATCGAAAACTTCACAATAGACTCTAGGTATGGAAAAATTGATTTTTGTTATTTTATTAGTGCATGATTGTTATGTGGTTTTGGCTTTTGATTTATCGCTGATTTAATGTAAATTCATTATTTAAATTTACTGTGATTATATTGTTTTCAAATATAGGGTTCAATCTGTTAGTGCTCATTATAAGTTTATTTTGTCATAATTTTTTACCTTTTTAGGTTTATGAGAAAATTGTAGGTTGTGGCTTCCGATGATACCAAGTTTGCGAAATTTTGCATTAGCATTTTACTTTTATCTACAGTTTTCGTTTCTATTTTAAAGTTCAATACCAAGTTTGCAAACTTTCGATTATAAAAAGAGCGGCATATACTGTTCAGTACACTCACAAGTTTATTTAGTACTTATGGACCTACATTCCGTTATATTCATACACCTGTTTAGTATTAAAACCTCATATTGTTTTCGTAAGGATCCCTATTTCTTTCGAGGTCATGAGTCAAGGTTTATTTTTTTCCTCTATTTTAAATAGCTTGTACGACTATGATTTTAAATATATCTATTTCTGGTAAAGTATTTTGTATGTTTGTAAGGAGGTAATTGATGATAGTTTGTTAAATGTTTAAAGTCATTTCTATGATGTCCTACATGGATTATATGTTTAAAGCTTATGTTTAAAGTCATTTCCATGTAGGAGGTTTGTGTCAATGCAAAATGAACATTTTTTTACACTATCTTCATTTAATTTCTTTTCTGTTCTTTGTACAAGCCAACATTTCTAAGATGGTTAAGACTGGATCGTTTATCATTTGTAATCATATATCATATAACTAACCTACTGTTCACAAGTAAATTTGTCATATAAACGAATATTTGTCTGCACTAATTATGTGAAGCATTTCACAAGTTTTTACTATAAAACTCATTGCCATACACAATGTTTCGCATTTAGGACCTTTTTCTGCAAGTCCTTTTTTAGGCTTAAACGGACTCAGCACTCATTTTCTGCATTTACTTTAGGATTCTGATGTCAGTCATTATCTATTGACATCCAACTATACTAATAAAGCAGACAGAAATATTCATCCATGCCCCGTGACTGGAAAAAGAAAAAACAAATAAAATCTATGTACGTCCCTTCAAATTTCAAGAGTCTAAGCAGAAACTAGAAAACATAAAACTTAGAAATCTTGAATGCTTCGAAAGTTATAAAAAGAAAGGCACTGCTTGTAATAGTGGAAAGCACATGCAAATCCTAACATTTAGATGATAAGCCTGCAACAAAATTATTACAGACAACGAATACTGTAATGAACGCACGAAAATACAAGGTGAAAAATAAATAAGAGAGTACTAGCCTAGAAAACAACATGCAATAAACTATTTATTGCAGTTTTTTTAATAAATAGTTAAATTTTAGTGGTTGCACTTTTGAATAATGATATTTGACTACGATTGTATTATACAAAATAAGATAGAAAACACAACAGCAGCAAGATAGTGTAAAGAAATGTTTTATTAAGTTGTAAGCAAGAGATTTATCACCTTTTGGTCTAATCAAATTTTAATAAATTCATGATTTCGAATAAATTTTATCACCTTTTGGTCTAATCAAATTAAGAATAAACATCTAAAAATCACCCTTAGGGTTAAGTTTTTCTTATTCCTGTCTTTCTTTTGAATTTTGAGGTTTGTGTCATTGCAAAATGAATATGATATTTACGAGAACTCTAAATTAAACCTTCGCGATTTTGTGAAGATAGGATACACTTTTGGAGAAACAAAGGACAAAAATGGATACGAGCGGTTGGGAGGCACAAAATCGTAGCTATGAATATTTGATATTTGTTTTTTTCACTTAACTTCAAAACGGTGATAGCGTTAGATAGACAGAAATAACAATACTAAAATCATTCTAGTTCTGACATTATTGTAAGAATGCTTTAAATAATGAAATATTATTAGTTATACCACAAAAATACATTATTGTAAGAATGCTTGTTAACAGCTGTATTTTTTGAATATGGTATACTAAATTTGATCAAAGTATAGGCATGAGTAGAAAGTAATTGTATTGGCTTTTTCCTCTCCCATGGGAAGAGAACAAAGTAAAAAACAAAATGTTAAGGTAGTGTTTAATTTATTTGTGTTCTGAGTTTTCAACATTAGTTTCAAAAGACGAGAAGATTTAAAGAATAACGAAGGTAATAGACCAAAAGACGGATGAGATAATGGAAGAGACGAGGGGATGATGGATGGATGAGTTTACCATGTAATCAGATATAAACAATGTTAATTCACTGCTTTGATTACTTTGATAGTGTCCCTTCCACATTTCTCTAACTTATTGGATATGAATTAGCTAGTTTAGGAATATTTTTCTCTAACAACCAAATTTGAAAAAGAAAACAAAAATAAGCTTTTAAGTCATAAAATTGAAGTGTTTTGGGGTTTTAATTAAAAAACCAACTAAAAAAGAAATTCATGAAATTATCTTATATTTTCAAGGAAGATATTTAAATACTAATTTGCATATGTATTTAACAAGTTAATCAACTTTATTATTGATAGGAGATTAATACATAATATTAGGATACCACGTAGAAGGGACACTTGCATATTTGTGTATGTGATGAGGTAATATATTAAGCCAATTGAAATAATGAAGACATTTGATATATATAGCAGGTCAATGTCTTCAAGTATGGAAAAAGAGTGGATGAAAGAATCCAGTCGAAGAACTGCACGATATGTGGAAGGAGTGCAGAAGTTAATCGATTTTGTTGTAGAGAATGGTGGTAATAAGGAAATCTGTTCTTATCCTTGTACACAGAGCAACAATGCGAAAATGAAGATGAAATTAGATCAAATTCATTATCATTTTCTTAGATATGGAATTGTCCAATCAAATACCATTTGGCATTTCCATGGGGAAAAGTCGTCAAGGAAGCAAAAACAGCCCGTTAGAGAAGCAATAAGTACCGATGAGTCTGAACTTCCTAGGATGGAAGATTTGGTCAATGATGCTGCTAGATTTCATCATTTTGAACCTACAAGTTTGTTGCCAGATAATAGTGGGGAATCACCAGTGGTTGATGTCGATTGGCAGGCCAATCAAAATAAGAAGTATAAATCACTTTTTGATGATGCAAAAGAACCATTGTATCCTTCATGTCCAAAAGGGATAACAAAATTATATTTCATCATCCAGCTGAATAACTTGAAAACGCAGTATGGCTTTTCCGACAACGGTGTGACTGCACTCCTTGAATTTTTAAAGGAATTACTCCCTGAAGGTAACACAATACCAACAAAGTATCCCGACATGAAGAAGACGATTAAACAAGTTGGGATGGATTATAAAACTTATGATGCATATATTAATGACTGCATTTTATTTTGGAAAGATGATGCAAATAAAGTTTTTTGTCCAGTTTGCAAGGATCCAAGATATAACACAACATTCGACGAAGATAAAAAACTACCAAAGTACCTCAAAATATGTTGAGACATTTCCCTTTAATTCCTAGGTTGAGGAGATTGTATACTATAACAGGGATAGCAGATGTTATGACTTGGCATGGTCGTGCCAAGTCTAATTCATATGTAATGCGTCATCCATGTGACTCTTCTCAATGGAGAACTGCAGATTCTTTTGATAAAACGTTTGTTGTGGAGTCACGAAATGTCACGCTTGGATTAACAACAGATGGATTCAATCCACATGCATCTCTGGGTAGCCGTTATAGTTTTTGGCCAGTAATTGTAGTACCGTATAATCTTCCTCCATCCATGTGCATAAAAAGAGAGTTTTCAATGTTGACACTGTTGATTTATGGCCCAAAACAACCAGGGAAGGATATTGATGTTTATTTGCAACCGTTAGTAGACGAGTTACAACAATTATGGGAATGAGTCATTGCATATGACTCATTTAATAAATCTGAGTTCACAATGAGAGCTAGGTTGTTGTGGGCAATTCATGATCATCCTGCACTTGGGACTTTATCGGGGTGCACAACTCATGGCTATTTTGCATGTCCTACGTGTGGCGAGGATACTTGTTCTTACTATCTTCCTGAAAGTAAGAAGATATGTTATATGGGACATCGAAGATTTCTTCCTTTCAAACACAAGTTTCGAGATGATAAAACAAACTTTGATAATAAACAAGAATATTGTCGTCCTCCATGGTCATTGACTGGTTATCAAGTTGAAGAGAAGGTAGCTAATATTAAGATGAAAGTTGGTAAAAATAAACCAGAAATCGGTCGAAAACAAAAAAAGAAAACCGATGAAGAAGAAATTGACAATGTTCCTGCATGGTATAATAGGTCCATTCTCTTTGATTTACCATATTGGAAAGCAAATTTGATTCGACATAATATTGATGTTATGCATACGGAGAAGAATGTCACTGAACATCTCATCAACACAATAATGGGTCATAAAGACAAGTCAAAAGATGGCATCAGTGCACGCAAGGATTTAAAAATCATGGGTATAAAACAAAAATTGTGAATGATGGAAGATCCTGAAACAAATAAAGTAACCATACCAGAGTTAGGTTTCGCCTTGAGCAAAGACGAAAGATTACGATTTTGCACCATTTTGAAAAGCCTGAAAGTGCCTAGTAAATTCTCTTCCAACTTCAATAACAATGTGAGCATCAGTCCTCCTGAATTAACAAATATGAAGTCGCGTGATTATCATGTCATAATGCAACAATTACTTCCGGTATTGCTTCAGCATTCTTATCTACAACATAAGGATCTGTGTAATGATGTACATCGTATAAGTCTATTCTTTAATATTTTATGTTCAAAGGTGATCAACAGAGAACATCTTTTAAAAGCAAAGACTAGTTTGGTTGAAGCAATTTGTGTGTTTGAAAAATATTTTCCACCTGCATTTTTTGTCATTAGCATCCACCTTATGGTTCATTTAGCTGATGAAGCATTGGTTTGCGGTCCTGTTAGATATAGGTGGATGTATCTCTTTGAAAGGTAAATTACTAAATATAGTTTTGTTTATCATCATTCGATTTAAATAGGTACTAGTTATTCATAATGATTTGCATTCATAGATTGATGAAAACATATAAAGGATATGTGCGCAACAAAAGATATATTGAAGGATGTATTGCAGAAGGATATATCGTACAGGAAACTAGTCTTTATTGCATGGAGTATATGCCAAAAGGAGGCGATGGCACGCATAAACATACTCGTGAGGCTTTTCTGGACGAGGATGATGAGTTTGCTGGTGAGATACCTCTAGATAATGGTAAATATATAACCTTAACATCAGTGCAGTTTGAACAAGTTCGTAGATGGGTCCTCAATAAGCATGATGGATTGGATGAACGAGAGAAGTAAGCTCACGAATAACTCCTGAATCTTCACCATTGCAAATCATCTTGTATAAATTTTTTGAAATGTGTATGTTTGAGGAGGTATAACACTTATGTGAAAAGTATTAAATCTTAACCTCGAAGTGGGGTTTTGTCCGTGGAAGCATGTCAAAGTTTTACTCTATGGTTATTCAAGAGATAATTGAGTTGGATTAAATATATTTCAAACAAACGGTTTTTTATTGTGATTGGGTGAAGGTTGAAGACAAGGTCAATGGTTGCAAGATTGATTCTGTTTCAAACTTGATTACCGTTAACTTAGGAAAATTAAAGACCAAAGATAGGATGAATGATAAGCCATTTATTCTAGCGTTGGAAGCGAGTCAAGTGTTCTACTCTAAAGATCTAAAAAATAGCGGATGGTTTGTAGTTTTACACACACCTAAGCGGTTGACCCCAAGCGTGGATGACATTGAATTTCCTACTGCTTATCAATCAGTTTTGGAAGATAACAAAAAATTAGAAGATCTTACCAAATGCATATGTTAATATAAGATGTATTTCTTAATTGAATTGAGTTGAATTCCAACCGTGGTTAAATTTTTTTAACTATGAATATCATTAGTGTTTGTGTTGTTTGTTGTGTATGGACTCGTTTGTGATGTTTGTTGTGTATGTTTCTTAATTGAATTGAGTTTCCCTGTTGAATTTAAAATTCTTAAGGAAATTCGTTTTGTATGTATCTTAATCGGTTTCTAATTTTCATATTTTATTATTAAATTTATTTCTTCACTATACCTCTTTAAACATATTGTAACGACCCGTATTTTTCGGTCGAATAATTAATTTATTTAATTATTTAAAATAATGGTTTAGTACTTTAAAGGTTGTTTAATTAAATAATATTGAATATTTAATTAAATAAAATAATAGAATAATATATTTAATTTCTGAAATAATCAGAAATAGTGAATTGACAATATAATCTGAACTGGACAATTCAAAGTATTTAATTCAGCTTCGAATTGAATTAGAATAATGAATACATTATTTAAACGAAGTTTGAACGTATAATTATATTATAATTAAAATCGAGCTCGAAATGGTGCAGCAGTTTGCTATTTGGTGATTTGAACTTCAACTGAATATACAGAAGCCGTTTTAAATCGGATTTCTGTGAAACAAGAAACATTTGGAGCTGGTGAAGTATATTTTTCTAGTGGAAGAGAAAAACCGGGATTTCATTGTGTAGATTTTGATTTATATCCAAATCAAATTTTAGAAAAGTCTCTATGGAATTCCTTTATAATTTATATCGATTTATTTATATTTTTGAAATGGATTTTTAATATAAATCGAATATTGATGTAACACTGGATTTGAATATCGAGTTGTAAATCCCAGTAGAGATGTATGATATTCTATTGTGAATATATATGATAATATTTATTTATAAATATTTTATTTAATTATTTTTAAATATATTTATATATTTAAATGGGTTATTTAGAGCTTTAAAAATAGCCAGTTTTGCATACGACCTTCGTTTTCGACGAAACTAATTTTGTTGGATCCGCAATATTAAATTATTGCTAGATTTCAATATTCATGATTTTTGAAGTCAGTATATGGCCATGGGCGATTTTAATGTGAAATACAGTCGATAAATTGACCTTTAAAAATACGTTGTGTGAGCAAACAGAGTCGGAATTCGACGAAACCAGTTTCGTTGGGTCCGCAATGTCGAACTATAGGTGCATGTCCAGTTTCGTGGTTTTTGGGTATTTTATGTGACCATAGGGATTTTTTAAAGATGAATACAAACAGCGTAGGATTAAAAATTAATATTTTAATCAAATAAAAAAAATATTATATCCATCCTATAAAATACCCTTAAGTTTTCTAAACCTAACTTAAATTTCCTTTCTGGTCAAATATTTTTTCCTGCCGCATATTTCTTTTTTCTTCCTTCCAGTAAATGTTCGATCCTTTGAAAATCAACAACAAATCCTAGAAAAATCCTAAATTTCTAAAACAAGGTGCTTTGAGCAGCTTATGAGGAAAGCTTTCATCCTATACCCTGTTTAGAGGATGCACACTTATTCTCGGTTGCTGGAATTAACCCAGCGAGTGTTAGGGTTCCATGTTTGGGTTCGTGAAGCATTCATCTAGGGTATAGAGCTTAGATTCGGGTTTCGGGTTTCGTTTAGCACCTGCGGTGGACATCTGGTGGAATTCCATCACCATAAGTGTCGATCGAAGCACTGTATACGTGCGTGATTGTCCTGGAAGTCGCGGTGAACAACTTAGTGTGAGTAGAAGCTTTTTGGGTGGAAATGAAGGAGGAGTGGAAGAGAAGAATATCGGTGGTGTTTGTTGGTTAAATTGTGGATTGTTATGGGAAAATGGGGCGTGAAAGAATCGACAGTTTTTCTTTGTAGTTGTGTGATGCCTGAAAGACGCGAACAGGAAGGAAGGTTCTTGTCTGGATATATGGAGATGTGGTTCGAAAGGAGAATGAAGTCGATGAATTCATTTTGTAAATCAGTGATGAGATAGATGAGGAATGGAAATGGAAAGTGTGGCTATGTCTATAAAGAGGAGGAGTGAGCTATTTGTGAGCGGAAGGAGAAGATCATTAGTCACGGATAAGTTATGGTAAACGCGATTAAGGATTTTTAGCTAATCAATATTTTAACTTCTAATGACATTTAACTTATTTATACCTTGTAAAAGTCATATCTTCACCGTACGTTATCAGAATTACGCAAAACAAGATCCGTTGGGATCGTATGAACGGGAGCTACACAATGGAACTGACTGGGAGCGAATCGAAGCTCGTTATAAATTATGGCGAAATAAATTGTCCGTCTGAATCAACAGACGCAAATCGTTATTTAACGGTTAACGCGAAATGTGAGTAAAACTCACCAACTCTGAACAGTTATATTTTTATAACGTATTCTTAGAACTGATAATTATCTGTTGATTGTTGTGTGTTGACTATTTGGATGAACTGCTAGTCAGTTGGTTGAAAGTATAGAAAATGATATATATATATATATATATATATATATAAATCGTTAATCAAATATTGATTCTGTTTAGCAAAATATTTCATATTGAATGAAATCGATGTTAATTATATTGTTTAACATCTGTGGATGCAGGGAAACAGGTCGGAGGAATCCAACTGGATTCCTCAACATTTATTTCATTGTTTCTCATATATGATGATATATAATGTGATATATAATCTATTGATGATGATGTGTGTTAAAATGATATTGATCATTGTTATTCGGTATTTTAAATACCGTAAGAAATACTGGAATGTAGAAAAGGGGATTTTCAAAGTATATTTTGAAAATGATTTATTTATATAAAATTAATGGATTTTATATAGAAAAGGAATTATTTGTAAAACATTTACAAATAGAATTTGAAAAGGAAATATTTGTAAAACATTTACAAATAAAATTGAAAAGGAAAATATTTGTGAAACACATATAAAGGAAAATATTTGTAAAACAAATATAAAATGAAATATTTGTAAACCATTTACAAATAAAATATAAAAGAAAATATTTGTAAACCATTTACAAATAAAATAGAAAGAGAAATGTTTGTAAACCATTTACTAATAAAATAGAAAGAGAAAAGTTTGTAAACCATTTACAAATAAAATAGAAAGAAAAATATTTGTAAAACATTTACAAATAGAATAGAAAAAGGAAATATTTGTATAACATTTACAAATAGATTAAATGGAAATATTTATTTATAGGAAATAAATAGAATGTTATAAATGAGATATTTATGTAGAAAATAAATAGAAAGATAAAAAAGGAAATATTTATTGGTTAAATAAATAGAATTGAAAGTAATTATTTATTTGTTAAATAAATAGGATTAAATCAAAGGAATATTTATTTGGAGAACAAATAGAATTAAATCAAAGGAATATTTAGAAAATGAATAGAAAATGGAAATCTGTTTTTAACAGATAAATGGAAAAGATTTATCTAAAGTGGAATTAAATAGAAATCTGTTTTAACAGATAAATTGGGAAGATTAATTTATAAATAATATTTTATAAATTAAGTAAAATATTTATCATTGGATAAATAGAATATATAAGTCAGGACTTATATAGAGAAGTAAGAATCGATTTCAACATTTATATTTAAACTGAATATTGACGTAGAGTTAATCAAAGGAGATAATCAAAATGTGTTAATCAAAACGAGTTAGAAAAGTTAATCAATTAGAGTTAGAGTTAATCGATTAAAGTTAGAGTTAATCAGTTAGAGTTAATCAGTTAGAGTTAACCAGTTAGAGTTAATCAGTTAGAGTTAACCAGTTAGAGTTAATCAGTTAGAGTTAATCAGTTAGAGTTAATCAGTTAGAGTTAACCAGTTAGAGTTAATCAGTTAGAGTTAACCAGTTAGAGTTAATCAGTTAGAGTTAACCAGTTAGAGCAGTTAGAGCTAATCAGTTAGAGTTAACCAGTTAGAGTTAACCAGTTAGAGTTAACCAGTTAGAGTTAATCGATTAGAGTTAATCGATTAGAGTTAAATCGAACTAGAGTTATTCGAATAGAGTTAATCGAACAAGAGTTAGTCGAATATTTGTTATATCGAATAGAGTTAATTGAATTAGAGTTAGTCAGATTAGAATTATTGAATATTAGATATTCGAAAGGAGTTAATCGAATATTAGTTATTCGAAAGGAGTTATCGAATATTAGTTATTCAGAAGGAGTTATCAAATATTAGTTATTTGAAAATAATAATCGAATATTAGTTATTCGAAAGGAGTTAATCGGGTTATTAGTTATTCGAAAGGAGTTAATCGAATATTAGTTATTCGAAAAAAGTTATCGAATATTAGTTATTCGAAAGGAGTTATCGAATATTAGTTATTCGAAAGGAGTTATCGAATATTAGTTATTCGAAAGGATTTAATCGAATATTAGTTATTCGAAAGGAGTTATAGAATATTAGTTATTCGAAAGGAGTTATCGAATACTAGTTATTCGAAAGGAGTTAATCGAATATTAGTTATTAGAAATGAGTTAACCGAATATAGTTTATTCGAAAGGAGTTAATTGATAAGAGTAAATTAGTTAGAGTTAATTGAATAGAGTTAATCCAATAGAGTTAATCCAGTAGGGTTAATCAAATAGAGTTAATCCAATAAAGTTAATCAAATAGAGTTAATAAAATTGAGTTAATCAAATAGAGCTAACTGATAAGAGTAAATCGATTAGAGTTAATCGAATAGTGTTAATAGAATAGAGTTAATCGAATATAAGTTATTCGAAGAGAGATTATCGAATATAGTTTATTTGAAGGACAGAGTTATCAAATAGAGATTTATTCGAAAGAGTGTTACGTAAGGAAGTTTGTTAAAGGTTTAAAAGATAAACGTTGACTATTTCGAAGTTAAAACGTTGTTCAGTTAAGGTCTGAGAGGTAATTATACCCCAACTTGATTGACTTCCTTCTTAACTAAGGAATGGTAAGGTTTGATAGTGAAGGATGGTCAAGTGAATTTAGTTAATAAGTGAAATGGTTTGAGTTGGCATGGCGATGTTTGATTTAAACATCTGTTTAAATCCAGTGAAGGAGTTTTGGAAATGTTTTCCAAATAAGAATCAGAAATGTTTTCTGATAATAGAAAATAAGAATTTAGAATATATGGAAACATGAGATAAGTAAATTAATGAACTAAAGAGATAAATGTTAAATGATGATTGATCGATAAAATTTCCATCTGGAAATAATATTGTTGTTTGCACACGTGTTTTTCTTTGATAGTTAAATCACAGACTATCAAAGTTTTGACCATTTGTCCGTCGTCAATACGGAGAGACCGGTTGGATTCTTATCCAAAGAACCACCCCGTATGGGAATTAGCATTTCGAATCAAATAGAATGAAGACAAATTGAAGATGGAGTAAAGTGCAAGGGTTGTTGTATAATTCCTAGGTAGAGATTGCCTAGGATGGATGTATGGAATAGTGCCTTCGGTTTGTCCCGTCCCAGGGCAACCTGTGTGGAAGAATGTTTGATAAAATATATCTGGTGGATCACGTGAGTTGATCGTTTCAAACGTATTTACGTTGGTGGCGGAGGAATTCGTTTCTCTTAGCTTATACCCGTGGTATTTTTGGGGAAATCAATTTGTGGTTTGACGGGTATGACGATGTGGCATTCAAAGTAAATGGATGAGTAATCTATTGAAAAATATGTTATGACCTCCAGCCTCATCAACTGGGAAATGATAGAAATCGGGCAGGCAGCATGGCTAAGTGGTTCGCAACCTAGTAGGGTATATTGTCACCATCTAGAGAATATTCATATTTGTTACTTCTTTCAATTCTGTATCTCCCGCGAATGGTTATGTTGGTTTACCAACTGTAAGGTGACAATATATTCGATACACTCAAGCAAAATGAGTGGTCGGTCATGTGTGGCCGAGTTGCAAGATGTTCTTGTTGAACTCCAGTGTATCGCTTCTAGAGTACACTGAGCGAAAGGTGGATCCATACCTTGTCATAGTTGGAATCCATTCCCCAAATAAGAGCCCGTGGTTTTGATTGTATATTATATATGTAGAACGTTAGATGCAAGCGTTTCTACTAGATTGATATTATTGTGTTAGACATTATTATAATATCAGAATAATATTGTTTTACAAATGATCATCCTTTGTTTAAAAAGGATTTTTGAAAGTTAAATCAAATAATTTGAGTTTGCTCACACCAGTCACATGACTGACCCGGAGTTTATTTTGTTTTGTTTTCCCTAAACTCTTGGGTGCCCAATTTTGTACGGGTTGTCAAGTACTCGGGATTTACAGATACTTGAAGAGCTGGAGTAGGAGGCTTCAAAATTATATAGCTATGGTTTTTTCGCTATGTTGTAAGTGTTGTACTTTGGAAATGATATGTATATTCAAGTACAGATTTATATTTCAAAGTTATGTTATGAAATATATTTATTCGTTCCACTGTGAGATTCGTGTTTACTCTGATGTTGTATGTTCTTCTTCTTATATTCTAAGTTTCTATCTTATCTATCCCCACCCTCTAATTTCTTTCATGGACTATCCGGTGTTTTCGATGCTTGTATAGTCGACATAGTGTTGTATGCCGATATCCAGGATCACGATTTACCGGGACGTTACATATATAACTTCAACTTTAAATTTCGTAATTCGGTTCACATTTTAAATATTAAGGCTAATTACGACATTTTCGTCGTCGTTGTCGCAAGTCGGCCGCATAAGTTGATTTAAACGGAGCGAGCGAACTTGATGATCTCATTATAGAATTTTTTATAACATTTCTATATAGAATGTTCAGTTTTATGAATAAACGTTCTATAAATTATGTATTTCACATTTCAATTCCAGTGTATATATACATACATATCCCAAACTAGCCTAATTTTTAAATTTTATATCTCAAAACAACATATATGTTACAAGTTTTATAATTAAAAAAAAATCATTAAGATTTTAAGTTTCTATTCAAATTTCCATTATAACATTCACTTGAAACGTTCAATTTTCCATAATTTAGGATTTTCATTGCTACTTACTTATTTTCTGTGTCAGTGGTAAATTTTGAAAGACTTGGTGAACACTAAATATGTAACCTTCTTGCCAGTATCCTTGAATCACGGTTTCTACTTGAAGTTTCCAAAAAATATAATTGTTTTTTTCAAGGTGAACTGTTATCAATTGACGTTGTGGATTGATTATAGTTTTCACCAAATTTTCAGCAGTGGCGTTGGTTTAGGCTTGGGTTTCATCCATATTTTTTGAACTAGCAGAGTTGATATATCCAACCGTTGGTGTATCAACAGTGATGTAGAGTCAACGATCTTTCAAAAGAAAAGTGATATTGAGAACTGCTACAGGTAAGTAATCTGAACTTTAAGCTCTGAGTTAGGATATTTAGAGGATGATTCAACTAAGTTTGGCGCAATCTTTAAGGCTTTAAATGATGTTTTCCCTATTTTGAGAAGTCTTCCTTTACAAAATCTTTCTGTCTGGCTTCGTTGAATGGAACTGATTTTCTAGAATTTCTTGGTCAGTTTCATAGTTTCAGTTGCGTTTCCTTAAATCAGATCGAGATGCGCTGATGCAGCCATAAAATCTAGCAAGGGATAGTGATTCTTGATAACTAGCAACTATTAAATAAAGAGATTTTGAATCTCCAATAAGAGGAATCCAAATGACAAAAACTCTCTGATGTAATAATCACCAAAAACACAAAACTGAGTATGATATGTTTGCTGTTATGCTTTGAAGCTCCGATATCATGTAAGAATTTGATGTAGAGATTTGAATTGATGAAATGAGATTGTTGACATAATCTCTGAATTTGAACGAGAAGCAAAATGATATTTTATTTAATAATTTTGATGCATAGATGCCCACTGTATTAATTGTGATATAAAACTACGGAAAATTTATGTTTTGTGATGTTTTGTGGGTTGTTAACAGAAATCCAAATCAAGCGGAGACCAGTATTCAACAATTACATCTGCAAAAAGCAAAAGTTTTCAATGAAAACAATAATGGACCGAAAAAATTAGAATTTGGAATGGTATTTTTTTGTGAGTATGTGAAAGTAAGAGAAAAAAAGGGTGTGACTGAATCCGTGTTTACGTCCAGACATAAAGATATTTTTAAGTCTTCGAGACGCTAGCGCAAACCCTAATTGCCCCAATATCCACATGAATGTTGGTGTGTTTTGACCAACTCAGTGTTATGTTGGTCAAAATTAATCATGTACTTAATAAGCTATGAAATATGTCTATTTTTGTAATAATTTTTCAAAACTATGCAAAAAAAAGTAGTTCTTTAAATTTATTAATCATCTCCATGGATGTCCCATTAAACGTCACTAAAATAATTTATGCATTATTATCTGCTGACTTTTTCTTAGATATTTTCAAAAAAAAAAAAAACTCTACATGTTATTATTTGATGTTTATCTAGAATTTAATTAAAAAAAGTCAGATTCTTTTTGTTTTAAAGTTATGTAATAGAACGTTTGGCTAAACACTATTATGCAGTATGTAGGAGTAGAGATATGGACTAACTTATTAACCAAGATGGGTAAGCGCCACGAGTCGCCAATAGCCAATCCATAACATCGGGTCGGCCAATTTTTTTACTAGTCGGGCTTGTCACCATAAGTTGACCAAGGAATTTCGGTCAGCATCAGCTATAAATACATAAGCATGTAAAAGAAATGTATCAAAAATATTTAGCAGAGCAGAAAATAACAGATTCAAAAGCAAAACCCTTTATATTTTGGTTAAATCTTTGCATGCAGATCAAATCAGTAATAAAATATTAAGAGTAGGTAGACTAGTGAATTTCCAAAACATATAAAATTTGTATTGCTAAACGTCAAAATAAAAAAAATTAGAATGGTCAATATTAAATGTGTAGCCACTTTATACAGATTTATAAATGATTTCTGCGGATTTTTTTTCTTTCATTTTCTTGATATCACATTCTCCCTACACCTTTTGCGATTTGTTACAACTGTTTTACCCGGGACTTTTCAACTGCGACTTAATTTGTTCTTGTAGTTTACTTTTCTTCCTTGCTTTTTGACCGTTCCACCCCCTTCCTTTTACACCAACAATAGAGAATAAAATCTTTGTGGTATATTTATAACCCTTATTTTCAAACGTAGTGCATACACACAAGTCAAATTTATATAATAGTCCATGGTCCAAAACGTACCCGTAGCCACCAGTAGCTTATAATTTGTATGTGAAACCATAGTATGAATTAGTTGAGAATTGAGATGTCCTAAAAAAAGGAAACAAAAATGATGCATGAACCCTTTACCTGGACTTGGACCACCAAGTTGCAGCCAATACCAAACAACCAAATTGGAATTGCACAAATATCATGCATACAGGTAAATAACGTTAGCAGTATTATAGCTATACATGCATTATGCATACGTAATGATGAAGCCACTTAGTTAATTAAAATTATATTCACAACAATCGGCATAAAAAAATCAGTTGTTTAAAATATGTTAATTGAGAGTTAGATGGAAAATCAATTGTTGAAAGTACGCTTATTATCACTATCAAGAAAATTCATTAGTTAATAACTCTTTATTGCAGCTGACAGTAAATATCGATTGTTAAGATTTCATCGTTACACATGTCGTCTGACTTCAGGTGTTAGTAACTAATTGAATAAAATTATTTTTTAATGAACTTTTGACCTGCAAATGAGATGAAGGGAGACTACAAGGTTTATTTTAGAGAAAAGGTTACGATACTTATATAGTAGAGAGACCAGAGAGTGAAAGTAGAATCAAGAATCTTGTTTTTCTCTTACTCGTTCTCTACATTTTAACACATCAAAATGCATAGATGCTTTCTATGTAGATTAGTTGTCATTGGTTTTCTTTTTACATATCTTCTTGTGTTGTAAATCTCATGTAGATTAAAGTTCTATTATTTACATTATTGAAGGCAAAATGTGATTCTTTGGTTTACACTTGCAGAAATCATTAGGGTTGTGTGTAATTCATATTATACTGGAATTTTTCGAATCCTTTCAATTTGCCCGGACATGTACCTCAAAATTCGTTGATACATATAAAGGTCTATTTCATTATTTGGACCAAGTATAAGATGGTTATATAGTACTGCCACCCTTATGCGTAGCATGAGCACCACAGAACTTATAGTGAAATAGTTGTAATTTGTTGATTGAATTTTAGTAGCCTTGATTTTTGAATTTTCTTGTGAGTTTTTGCCCTTTGAATACCGTTGTTTTGTGTGAAGTATTGACAAATGAGAATTTCTCTTAACTGCATCTTTATATGTACATAATCCATGTAAGACTGAAAAAATGCATAAAAAATGCATATGTCCATATTCCGCATGCGGATCACAAGCCCTCCTACTACTTGATGGGTACGAAGGGTGAAATGAATTAACTTGCGTATGGACACTTAAATCATGAATTTTAATGCCATGCAACGCTTGATACATGCATTGTATGCCTCATTAAGTCATGCATGTATGGCTGAGTATTGAAATATAGACTACTTGAATGTATCGCGTATGTATGAAGCATGTATTACTACCATGGATTGCAAATGATTTTGACGATAAATTTCATTTAGCAATAATGTCAGAAACCGCAGAAGCGTCGATCCATTCTGTCGGTCATTCGTCATCTTTACAGCCCCAGAAAGTTGAGGCGAATGCATATGGTGCTCCAATTTCGGATAATGCTGGAAAAATAGGCAGCAAAATTGGTAAATTGGTACGAATTCACGTGCCGATATCATATGAAAGTTGGGATAAAGTACCGAAGAAATGTAAAGATGACGTTTGGAATGAATTGCGGGTAACCCATCACAACTATGTTTATTTTGCTTTTTGTTTGCTTTTTAAGAAATTATACCATGCATGCATCATAGTATCGGCTGTTCCTAAAACAAATCAAGTTAATTAATTGTTTAAATAACTCCTGAGACCAACCATTTTGTTTTGTTTTGTTAGGTCTACGTACAATACTTTGAGTCTTTGATTATCCTCCTTGTAAAATTGGAACATCTTTTTTTTTAATTGGAAGTGTGTGTGTGTTTCGAATTAGTTATTTTAATCACTTGCAACTTTACTGATTTTAAAAACGGGCAGTTCATATATTTTGGCTAAAAAAAAGAACAAACATCCTTGTAAATTTGAGTGCGTTTACTGGAGAAATTTAGTTAGAGGCATATTTTGCTCGGTATCGAACATATTATTTTGCAAATAGATTGTCGTAGTTTAATTTGATTGAGAGAAAAACAATTAACGAAAAAAAGACGGAAAAAGCAGAAAAATAAGAAATGAAAACAAAATCGTCCAGAGACTTCTACTTTACAAGGCAATGTGGAGTACAACCGTTGTTTCAGCGGTGGCGCAATAAAATCTTCAGGTGGATGATCATTGAAACTTCAGCTTGGGCCCAATAAATACATCGATATAATTAACTTATAAATACTAAACAGTACCTAACATGCTTACCATTTTAATGTTATATGATGTTATACTGAACATATAGATTTAATTTTTGGATCAGCATGACTTCATGCTGGTGAAAGTAATGCTATATCTGTAAACTGGTCAATTATTGAACTGAGAGAAATAAGTGGGAATAACAGCTCCTCCAGAAACTTTATCATCACTTTGCTACCATTATTTTCAGAGAAGCTATTCCATCCCACTTTGTACTAATAAAACATTAGGTATTCTCTGTAAGTTGCCTTAATTTTGCTTTAGGGATCCGTTCATAACATGACGGACAAATGCAAGATTTTCACATTTGAGTATGAAATGTTAAATGCATTTTTCAAATCCTTTGGAATTCGACGCATCACATCACTGGATATGTTTTTTAAAATCCACCCTTAGATACCTTGTTTATTCCTATTTTTTCCTTTTAAATACTCGTTCACTTAATTATTTCGTTAATAGCCCATTTGCACATAATTACCTCATTTGAATACCTCTAATTGCTCTGTTTAAACATCTGGTTACCTTTCAACTTCGTTTAAATGCTCCACTAAAATACTGTAAATTTTAAAGAAATGCGGATGTTCATGTTGAAGCTTCTAGTTCAACTACTTCAGTTCTGCTTTTGTTTACAGTTGTAATAGTTGTCAGGTACAGTGGTAATGCAACGGTTTCACATTAATATTCAACTAATTAATGGACCAAAAATTACTAAAATGAAGCACTGCTGGTCTGATTTGCTTTATTGCTTTGATAAATATGTAGCCAGTTTGTTGATATTCATTCATGAATTCAGTTCAGATAATGAACCATATATGGCAACTTTTGCTGATACTCATTCATGAAGTGAGTTTTGTATTAGCATAAATTAGTTAATGAACCTGTACAGGTGAAATTGGATTCATGAATGAATATCACCAAAGTTGTCACAATAAATGGATTCATTAGTCAATTAATGTGAAGTACTATGGATTTTCTTTGTAAGAATCATGTTTGGAGAGCAAAAAAAGGTCGGGTCTATTGCCTCATACAATTCAAATTTTTTTATTTTTAGGACCTGTCCAATATGACTATAGAGTGCAAACTTATTGTATTTGAAACTTGCTAGTTACTAATAAGGGCTTCATGAATATTTGGGGCAATCTGATATGTTTATTGTATTGTTTAATTGAGTGCTGTTTCAAAACCCATATAGAATAAGACATGGTTTCTTTTCTTTTACATTAACACATTTTTGGTGAAATCTTTTAATATAACTGCATTAACATTTTTTTTATCTTCGTCATATACAGACATTTTTTGAGCTAGAGTCTAATGCAAAAAGCTTTATTTTAAAAAAATGTGCGAGTCATTTAGGAGATACAAAAGAGAATTGAGGACTGGATACTACGAAAAGTTTGATAATGACGAAGATAGGAAGAAAAACTGTCCTCCAAAAGTTACCCTAGAAGATTGGGATGGATTCTTGAAAAACGAAGCAAAACCCAGTGCACGCGAAAGAAGAGAGATAGGCAAAAAAAAAGATCAATGTACAATTATAGTCAACACAGTGGTCGTATAAGTCACGCCGTGGTAGAACATAAACCGGTACATCCCTATTAAGATAATTTTTGAGTTGAAATGTTACATTCGGATTAATCCTATAGTGCGATTATGTTCACACATGTAGCTCGCACATGAGTTAGATTTATAAACAATCAGGATGACCATGCATGTAGCTCGCCATGATTTTTAACTAGGTGTGAATTTGATTTATAATCTCCTTTTTGGTGCTTGCTATCTTGATTTGTGAGATGATTTTCGTGCATGACAGTTATAGGTTTCATATACACATTGAGACATTGAATTTTTTTTCCTTTCTAAAATTTTCTTTAATTTATTTACAAATGTTTGGTTGCAGGCAAGTGAAAATCCAGAAAAAGAAATCACACGTCGTGAAGTATGGGAGAAAACTCATACAAAAAAAGATGGCACCATATCGGATTCAAATTCTTCTTACTTTGTAAGTTAAACAATATATGGTTTTAGATGATAAGTTAATGATGATATATTATTATGACATATATGTTTACATGGTTTATCTATCTATTGTTTATGTTTCGTAACTTATCATTGCATGTGATATCGTAAGTATTTCATATCGTAGGATAAAATTGCAAAAGCGAAGGAAGTAATCAATGATGGCTAGGAAGAAGATTTGACAGTGGATGAAGACATTTTATCACAAGTGTTTGGCAAGGATAAAAAGGGCCGAACTAGAAGTGTTGGAACTATGATATCAAAGTCACAAGTTAAAGCTTCTACTATTCCACGTAAACAACTCAAAAAAAGTAAAGTAGGCTCAGATAATTTGACAGTAAGGGTTGATTAGGTGGAGGGGAAAATGGAGAATTTCGAAGGCACGTTGTAGTCAATTTTCTGCATGTTAAAAGGACTTGTGAATCGAGAAAACCAGACACCATCCATTGCTTTCAACGAAGGAGGAAGTGGTGGGACACATCAGGAAAGTGTTGGAAGAACGTCGAACAACGACGTTGTTGCTAATCCGCCGAATTTGCATGTTTCAACAAATCCAAAATGTGAAGTGTTAAACTTTAATCTAGAGGTTGTTGCGACAGGTTTAGTATGCAGAGATTCGACGGCATCCATCATACATGGGAAGCCCTACCTCAAACACATGAGAAGGTGATTATGGACAATATACTGTTACTGGACGAGACCACAGCCAAACAAAATCATCCTCTTTCTATGACCTTTGGTGATGTTGGAGTCGGTGGTTATGTGTGTCATCCAAAGAGTTCAATTCGATATCTTTAGACGGAGAAGCAGGTATGAACTATTACGATCTTTTAGATTTATTTTGATATTTTTAGATTTATGCAACCCTTTGGAATATTATATCAGAAAATGAGTAGCATAACTACAGTATTCTTCATGAACCAATCCTAAACCAAAAAAATACGGGTGGAATAACGTTAGAAACCGTAGAAACATGTATGAGCTATTACGGTCTTTTAGATTTATTTTGATTATTCATCCTTTCTTCGAGTGTTTGTCAACCCGGTATTTTAATAGGATTATTTTATTTTGAAAGGTTACTAAATAACAAAAGTGGATTAAAAAAAGAAAAAAAAGAGGATAAACAAACTTGTGAAAATTCATATTGATGACTTGATGCTCACATGCCATTAACAGATAAAAAAGGGGAAAGGTCCAGCGATTTTTTTTATCATCATGTGCAGTATGATTGGTAACTTATTGCTTTTCCAAAAACATGATCCTAAAGCCTTTACTATTACTAAACAGTAACAATACTACTTATAGGCAATGCTACATGTTTGAAATGTATTTTGGGAAGTTATGCTTTGGTAACCTAATGCCAGTAAAATTTCTAACAGGCATTTTTCTCTTTTGCTGCTTATGATTAGAGCTGTTATTGGCTCGGGTCTCGAACCGAACCATTCTAATGCAGGTATGGGTTTTTCCATTTAACTCCTATTCGGTTACTATTAGGGCCGGATATGATTTTATCCATACTTGAATCGGTTAGGGGTCTGATCAGACCATTAGTTTTTTTCATCCTATTAAAACATGGTTGTGTATGCTTTTTGGTTATCATTTTATTTTGCATGCTTTAGTTGTGAAGTTGACTAAATCACTATTTAATTTGTTTATTAACATAGTTTATATACAAATTTTTACTAAAGTTACAATTCTGCAATAGGGTATACATATATTACTCGACAGATTTAAATAGCCCAACGGATAGGATTCAGGTATTGATTTGTAATATTTTCGGGGTTCTAGCTGGGTTTGCATTTTAGTTATTGCCGTCGGACGCAAGTTCGGATTTTATGATACCCGACCATTAACAGAGCTACCTATGCATGAAATATATTTTACATATGCTTGACACGTCTAGGAGAATCGATCATTACATGTCGTGTGTGTAACTTACGGCCGCCATATCAAATCTGCCTGTAAAACATACCGAGTTTATAACTGCTTTGATGGTTATTCGATCCCTTGATCTGCCATGTGTGCAGATCTTGACCTCGAAAATAACGTTAAAAACCGTAGAAAATGAGATATTGGATCCATGAGAAATGATTATTAAACATGTAGTGTTTTGACATGAATTTTATACTACTGTAATTGTAAGTTAAGATGCTGCATCTTTGTTGGAGTTGTATTTGTGCAATTAATTAGTTGAAGAAGTGAATGAAATGATTTTTTAATTTTTAGAAGCATACATACTGTTTTAAAGAAAAGTCATTACAACGACGGGCACAAGAAAAATCATATTCATAGAGTAATAGCGGAATTTTTTTCATATGACTTAAAAATTGAACTTTCTTTATACATTTGAAAAGGTAATATAAATATAATACCAGATCTTATTACTAAAACATTAGATGTGGCAAATAAATTTGCTTTATAAATCCATTTCCTATTGATTAGCCTAAAAAATTAACTAAATAAAAGTTAGAAGTTGTAATGTATAAATGATAATTCGATCCAACTATATATTATTTCAACATAGAAATACGGTTAAATATTAGTATAAATTATTTTCTCTTACATATGTAAACATATACATATATAAAGGTAATATTAGTGAACCAGTACACTAATGAAACTTGAAAGAGAGAGAGAGAGAGAGAGGGAACATGCACATTATGAGCATGAAATAACAGAAATTTCAATCATGTGAATTGTAACACCCCGTATTTTTAATGTAATTAAAAATGTAAATATATCCACAGATAGGATTAATATGGTGATGTATAATGAAAATTAATTAATATATGAAAAAAAAGAAAAGATTGGTTGCATGCGATGTAAATATGTTGCATGCACTGATTTGCAAACATAATGCATTAACATTAAAAGAAAAAGATTCATGCATTGGTTTAATTTAAGTATTGTAACTAACATAAAAAAGAGAAGTAAAGAAAGAACAATAATTATCATTGTTCTAAGACTTATTAACAAAAGACTTTGTAGCTCAGTTGGTTAAGGCATTGGATTTGTAACATGGAGGTCGGGGGTTCGAACCCCGGCGGTAGCATAATTTTTATCTCTGTTTTATAGAGGGCCAACTGAACATGCAAATATATGTACATATACAAATTCAAAATTTGAAAGGATAAGAACGTACATACAAGGAAATAAAGAAAATATATGTATATACATGAGAATATATATATATATATATATATATATATGCAGAAATATATGTATACGAAAGATAAAATTTAAGATAAGGCTATAGTAAATGAAATATGGCAAGAATTAAATAACGGTGCAACAACGTTTGAATTTTGAAAATAAAATGAAAGTTGTGCGTATATATATATATATACGCGTAAAATGGTCGTTAAAAGAATTGTATACATATAAGAATATTTCATGTGAATAAAACAGTTAAATAAATTCCAGGAATTCAAAAGTTCGAAATTCAAATTTCTGCGCCAAAACAGCTTGTGGGACCCAATGCTGACTTAGCACTGCATGTACGATAAGATTTGGCTAGATTCATCTGCGAACCTGGACTATTTTCTTAACTAGGTTCAATGCTGACTCAACGCTGCATGTACGATAAGGTCTTGAGCAACTATATAAACAGCCCTGGTCTTCTTCTCTATTCACAATTCTTTTCTACCCTTATGCTGCAAAGATTCTTGTTAGTCATGGCTCCTCCTCCTCCTCTAAAATATATAAATAAAATAATATATATAAAATAAACCAAGACGAGGAAATGCTGCTAAAAGATTTTCAAGAAGAGGTTCAAGTCAAGCTAGGATTCAAGAGGAGGTTCAAACGACTTCAACAACAGTTTTTCTACGAATCTTAGCAACGCCATCTTTCTGTTCTAATCTAATCTCTTTAAGTCAGTTATTTTTAGATTTGAACGTTTTTCTTTGTTCATGACATGAAATTAAAGGAATAAAAGAATATGCCAAATCTCTCTCTCTCTCTATTCGAATCAGTGCCTACATTCTTGAACCTAATTAAGAACTGTTATGATTCGAGGACAAATAAGACAATGAGCATTTGCCTATGACTATGAACATTGCCTATGACTTTGGACATTGCCTATGACTATGAACATTGCCTATGACTTTGGACATTGCCTATGACTATGAACATTGCCTATGACTGTGACTGTGACTATGAGGATTATTTCCTTGACTAAGCCAATGCCTTTGATTAGAAAACATAAACTATTGCCTTTGACATAACAAGGACATCTATGATTAAACACCTATGATTCATGATTAGGAAAGTGTTGTTTAAGCTTTGTGATTATGAGATTGAGTCTAAACCCGATTATTTATTCTGCCTGTCCTAGGTTTTAGACCATGGGAATTTACCTATTAAGTTAGGTCTACCCATGTTCTTGAACCTACGCCTTTATTCTGTCTATTCTTGGTTTTAGACCTTGGGAATTTACCTATTAAGTTAGGTCTACCCATGTTCTTGAACCGACGTCGTTATTCAACCCTTTTTATGCCAGTTAGTATGTCTATCTTTTGCATAGCATCTTTGGTTCATTCCCTATTTTCTACGAGCCTAGCTTTATTTATAATCTAGACTGAATCACGATTATACGAACGGTGGGAATGCGGTTTGGGAAAAATATGAAATTTACTAGAAACATAGTTATAAACTAGGAAATTGGCATAAATTGGGAACATGTATTATGGCAAGTTCATAGAAATGCAAATTGGATAAATTTGACATGAATTATAAGATGTGTAATTTGAATCTAGTATTGACATGTAAATCTAGCATTTACATGAATAGTGAACTAGAGTAATAAGTCTAGTTTGACATAAATTAGAATGTTGAATCGGAATTAGATTAGCTAATTTGGCACGATAAGTATATTGGCATAAATGTGAAATTGGCCATAATTGAGAATAACTGTCAGGATTAGAAAAATCATGGTTAGTGACACTTAATTTGGTAAAATCCACATACCAAAAAGCATAAATATGATTTAGAAGGGGAAATGGGCCATAAGAATAAATGTTGACAATTTACATTAAAAGAGTAATTGGGAAATAAGTAAATTAGGATTAATTTACTTATAGAATTTGTCCTAAAAGAGGAAATGTGAATTTAGACAAATTAAAGGTTTATTAACGACATCTCTTTTAATAATAAGCCAGAAAGTTCTAGGGTGACAGAGAGGATAGTGTCTAGGCTTGAGTTTGGAAAATACAAGTTTCCTGCTCTCCCTGGCTATCCCTAACTGATCCGACGGACGGGATGGTTACTTTCAAAACCTGATTTGAAAACTAATCAAAACCCCTTTGAACTTAGAAAACACGAATATGCCTAACCCGAGGTTAGACTGAGTTACGATGTAAACCTGCCCGGAACCAACCGACACATCCAGTATTCGCAACAATACCTGTCTAATGTGAGTGGTAGTGGCTTTAATTTATTTAGTTAAAGCTAGAACAAGAATAGTAGGGTTAAGTTAACTAAGACACTTAACCAGTTCAACATGATAACTAGACTGATGGGTGGGGTTAAGTTCAGACTGACACTTAACCATTAATAATAACATGATAGTTAAAACAGACGGGCCAGGTTAAGTTAAAAAGGAATACTTAACCAATACAGAGTAAATGGGTAGGGTTAAGAAATAAATACTTAACCAATATAACTTGGTTTGTGGTAGGGTTAAGTCAACATGAGTTACTGACAACACTTAACCAGTTTAACAGGGTAAATGAAGAGGGTTAAGTTGGCTTGAATTGACTAATGACACTTAACCAATCCAAATTGACGGGAAAGGGAACTAAGTAGAAAACCTTAGTTAAGAAAACAACGATTCTGGAAACTAAGTGGTAAATCTTAGTTAGTAAAACTAAGTAGTAATTCTTAGTATAACACGGGAAGGAGCGAATGTCCGTCTAGGTAGAAAGAAGGCTCCAACGAATTGGATTACTGTAACACCCCACACCCGCTATGGTCACTCGCTAAGGGAATGCCATAACATCGGTGGAGTATTTTAAGTGAATATAGAACAGAAAAATTACAACAAGACAGATATAAGTAATACTTGAAAATTTTAAAATATCATTTCATTGCAGCGGAAAGTAAAACATGTTTGGTTACATCACAAAACCATAATAAGAGTCAAGTACAAAATATCCATCCTGATAAATAAAAGTACATAATCCCAATACATGAACTGATAGCCATAAAAGAAAGGGTAAGCTGAGCTCTACATCTATGGTCCAAGCTCCAAAAGAGAATAAAGCAGCCTGATCAAAGCCCACTCGTACTGGGCCCACTCTGATAACCCGAGGGTTGGAAAAAAAAAGATAAAAACAACGGGGTCAGACATAAGTCTGAGCGAGTCCTATAACTTTAACAATACAATCATTAAAGTTACCAGAGAAGACATAAGCTTGATATACGGTGTCGTCTGGGGATGAATGGCTACACTAAGCAGCTTGGTAGACTTAGGATAAACTAAGAAACGTAAAGACGCATCTACCCTTCCAAAGGTAAATTACTAAACTGCACCACACCAGTCATTCCTAACTTAAAGGTTGATCCCACCCATGGACTTATAAAATTAACTTAATAGTTCTCGCGTACCCCTAGGTGACTGAGTAGACGCCACAGGGCCCTACAATCCACTAGGTGTACACACTACTCCCCATTCGATCGGCTCCCTAACGTAGATACCCGTGCTGGCCCCACCGTGGGGTGTACCATTCCCCAGCGTGGCAACCTGATAAAACTAACGGTGCACGGCTTATATCTACACGATGCAACAACGTCTTATTTACCAGCCCGGGTCCACACACGCATATGAAACCCGTTGGTCATGCGTTGCCACCGCTAACCCATTTTGGCCTCTTATAGTCAAGCCCAATATGCGTGTCCCGTCACTCGACTAGAGTCGAGCCCACTAAGATACGTTTGGGATATTGGTTGAAATGGGCCCCCACAAGCTACCACCTAAGCTTGTTATTTCTAGTGAATCCCGCTTAACCCTTTAACCATGTCCACTTACATGTTATAAATTCTGGTTAAGTCATTAATCATATTTTAATTTCCATTCAAGGCACCCACTAGATTTCCACATGCCACCCAAAGCACTTACTTGATTCCCACATGCCACCCAAGGCACTTACTTAACCCTTTAATCATGTTTAATTACATGTTCCACTTTGGTTAAGTATTCTAATCGTATTTTCTATTGCCACCCAAGGCAACCCACTAGTTTCCTCATGCCACCCAAGGCACCCACTTAATCCCTCATGCCACTCTACATGCTAATTCGGTTAAGTGTTTCTTAATTAATTAAGATCGTAACCTTAGTAAAGACCTCTCATATTAGACTGTCTTTTATGGCAGCTGGATATGCCGGTTGGTTCCGGGCAGCCTTACACCATAACAGAGTCTAACCTCGTGTCTTTACACTTGTCACGTATTTAGTTTATGACTAAGACCTCTCACATTGGGCCAATCATTTGTAGCCGCTGGATTTGCCGGTCGGTTCCGGGCAGTCTTTTGCTACAAAAGGGTCCAACCTCGTGTCTTAGTAGATTAATTACACCTAATTAATCACCCCCATAATTTGTATTAATTATCCCTAATTAATTACAAATATTTAAGAATATGGGTAGACCTAACTCAATAGGTAAATTCCCAATTCCATAATATGGGTAGACCTAACTTAATAGGTAAATTCCCAATTATGTCCATCCACTTTACGGTATGTTTAATCATACCCACTTCACACAAAATTTTATGTGTTCATTAATTTTTACCCCATCGTCCCCACGTAAATACGTTAACATGACATACTTCAAAAGAGAAGATTCATCATACACACAATGGGTTCAACTTAGCATATCATTAGCATTATCATGGGTTTAAAAGGTGTCAACTTGTATATATGACCATAAACCCAACTTGCATAAATAACCAACCCAAACTTGCATGAATCACAAATGTCATAAAGATGGTAACTTGCTTAAATGTTCATGTCATAGACCTATCATAAAGGTGTCAACTTGCATACATGTCATAGGTCTAAAAGGGATGAACTTGCACATGTACTTATGTCATACATAGAGGCAAATTTGCATATGAACTTGCATCATAACTTGCATATGAACTTGCATCATAACTTGCATACGAACTTCCATCATAACTTGCATATGAACTTGCATAACATGCCATACTTAGAGGCAAACTTGCATATGAACTTGCATCATAACTTGCATATGAACTTGCATCATAACTTGCATATGAACATGTATCATAACTTAGAAAAAAGGGTAAACTTGCATGTCATAATGTATGCATAAAACCAAACACTTAGCATGCATAAAATCAAATACTTAGCATGCATAAAACCAAACACTTAGCATGCATAAAATCAAATACTTAGCATGCATAAAATCAAATACTTAGCATGCATAAAATCAAATACTTAGCATGCATAAAATCAAATACTTAGCATGCATAAAATCAAATACTTAGCATGCATAAAACCAAGCACTTAGCATGCATAAAATCAAATACTTAGCATGCATAAAGTCAAATACTTAGCATGCATAAAATCAAATACTTAGCATGCATAAAACCCATCACTTAACTTGCATAAACATAGGGTTAACATTAAACATAGATTAGCAAACCAACATCATATCATATGACTTAAAACCCACAAATCCGCATACAAAACCGCATGATCTCACCATATCTCATCTACTTAATTTAGCAATTGGTTATTAAAGTGATAGAAACTCACCAAAACCAAGATTAGCAAACTTATGAAGTAGAACTAGTTGCAATATTTGAAGAAGATGATGATTAGAGGTTGATTAGCTTGCAACTTTCTTCATAAACTAGTGGAGGCTCCTCCTAAGTTTGATTTTGGCAGCATGATGGCATCAATTCTATTTTTAGTATGGATTAGGCTTGCATTAGGGTGTATTTATAGGATTAGGGTGTAGTTTAGGCCCTTAGATTAACCCTAGAAGCCATCAGGTCCGTCCAGCACATCAAAAATCGTCACAAGCCACCAAAACACAGCCCAACAACCAAAACCGTGCACCTAGGCCAAACTGGCTCGACATGGGCGCACTTCCCAAGTGCGCCAGTGTATTTTTGTGCTGGCGCACTTCACAGGTGCGCCAGTGCATTTCTGGCCTGTTTCCGGTTTTTCTGCCTAACTTCGTTCGTCCATATCTCCTTCATACAGACTCCGATTTTCGAAAACTCGGACTCTATTTCGCGTATTTTTTCCGAGACGAACGCAATGGCGCAACCCATTTCCCATAATTCAGATTTTAAAATTTAATTCTGCCTTGATTTATGTTATAACAAGTTATTCAAAATACGGGTTGTTACATTCTCCCCTCCTTAAAGGATTTCGTCCCCGAAATCTCTAAGTCAAGAAGAACGTATCCTACCAACCAAACAACCATCTACTAAACCACCAAACACTGGCAACCATTGTCCTTAAAGTTTCTAATGCTGTTATGAACATATGCAAAAAGTGTGTGTATATGTTCCCCGTCTAATGCAAAATCAGGCGGTCCACTGATTCAGTTGACCTCCTTAATGCAAACCATGATAGTGCCATGCATCCATTATGTATGCGAGAGAACCCTATCGACACATACAACATCTACATGAGTGCACAATCATTCACCAAAATGCATCATCCATATGATAACACAATCATTATACATCCATAAATATAGCTACCTACACACAATTATATGCAATATGCAATATGAAGTGCCTGAGCCGATCTAGTGTCTAGAGTGTGTGTATATGCATCCACGAGCAACCACTAGCAAACACTTGCATCCACATGCATCCATCAACCATAACATGTCTCAAACACATGTTTCAACCATAGGTTTTACCCTATCTAAAGGTCATAGGTACTAGCGAGAGGATATACTAAAGATAAGATAAGTACTAGACAAGCGATAAAGGAGAAGTTAAAAGACATACTCTCAAAAAGAAATGGGTACAAAGAACGCATCTTCGCTTCCGTCTCCCAAGTAGCATTGCCCTCGTCTTCTCCCCATTGCACTTTAACTAGCTGAACTTCTCTGTTCCTCAACTTCCTAGTTTCTGACCCAAGGATGCGAGTAGGAGCTCGTTGAATCGTCGCATCACGCTTTACCTCTACATATCTAAGCAAGCTCGGCTCAACGACCTCTGCGGTCTCATGTAAGCACTTCCTCAAATGTGATACAGGGAATACATCATGAACACCACTAAGTCTGTCGGGCAACTCCACCCTATATGCCATCCGTCCAATCCTTTCCTTAATAGGAAACGGCCCAACAAACCTCAGTGCTAACTTCCCAACGGACCCAAAGCGAACAACATTTCTCAACGGAGATACTTTGACAAAAACCATGTCCCCAACCTCAAACTCAAGATCCGTCCTTCTCCGATCCGCATAAGATTTCTGTCTATCTTGCGCTGCCTTCATCCTTCTTCGAATCAAATCAATCTTCTCTGAAGTCTCTCTAACCATATCTGGCCCAAGCAAGATCTTATCCGTAGATTCCCACCAACATGTAGGAGATCGACAAGGCCTTCCATAAAGAGCTTCGAAAGGTGCCATGCCAATACTAGACTGAAAGCTGTTATTGTAAGCGAACTCCACCAAAGGAAGATGTTCTTCCCATGTACCTCCAAAATCCAAGATACAAAGCCTCAAGAGACCTTCTAAGATACGGTTCACCCTCTCGGTCTGACCGTCCGTCTGAGGATGATATGCGGTGCTCAAACACAACTGAGTCCCTTCCGCCTCTTGCAAACTTCTCCAAAACTCACAAGTGAAGATAGGATCTCGATCACTCACAATGCTGGATGGTACACCATGCAATCTAACAATCTCTCTAACATAGACTGAAGCTAGACATGAAACAGTCCTCTTGCTCTTCACGGGTATGAAATGGGCACTCTTAGTAAGTCTATCTACCACAAACCAAATTCCCGTATTACCCTTCCTTGATTTCGGTAATCCATCGAGACACTATCCCACTTCCATAGCGGAACCTCCAAATGGGTGAAGCAACTCACCGGGTTTCATCTGCTCCGCTTTCATTTGCTAGCACACCAAGCATCTAGCGACATACTCGGCCACATCTTTCTTCATGCCGGCCCAGAAGAAAACCCGCTTCATGTCTTGGTACATCTTGTCCCCACCGGGATGAATGGTCATCTTTGATCGATGTGCATCATCAAGTATAGCCTTCCTCAGACCCTCGTCTTGCGGTACACAAAGTCTACCGTCTCTATGCAACCACCCCTTACCATCTAGGGTGTACCTTCTCAAATGGCTGGACGACTCCCCCCCTTATGAGCTTCTCTACTAACTCAACCAACTGTGGGTCGTCTCGCTGTGCCTCGCCAATCTGTCCCCAAAAGAGTAGGCCTAACCTCCAAGGAGGCTAGCAAACCGGGTACAAAGTCAACGGAAGGTCTAAAGTCAATCATAGAATTAAACTCCAAGCTTCGCCATTCCACGAACAATGGACTCAAAGACAGCCTTTTTCTGCTCAAGGCGTCTGCCACCACGTTACCCTTGCCAGGGGTATACGCTATCTCAATCTCATAGGATGCTAAGAATTCCATCCACCTTTGTTGTCTTAAGACAATGCGCTCAAAGAGTCTCCAACACTTCCCTAAGATGTAGGGCATGCTTTTCTCCACCTCTAGAGAAAATCAGGATATTCTCCCATGCAAAATCGTCACAACTATCCATCTCTCACGCAGACCACCTTAGTCGAACTCGGCATCCCCCAAATGCAAGCCCCAAAGGCCTAAACCAATATCAGACAAACACCCAAGGGATACCTCCTTCGAATTCAGACGACCTACGTGAGATGATACTAGTAAAAACGGCTAAATAATTAAGCCCTTGTCCAACTCTGGATGTCCTTGCCAGTCTCGCTCCAAAACCACCGTTTATCCCATAACTGGCTTTGCTCAACCTATTGAGCACATACGAAAACTTATTTCGCTCCTAGAAAAGACCAAGATGTCATCCACCAAGATCATCACGAACTTATTTAGGTACTCCCTGAACACCCTTCTCATCAAATCAACAAAGTATGCGGGGGCGTTCGTCAAGCCAAATGGCATCACCAACCACTCATAAAAAAAATCATCTGGAGTCCTAAAGGCAGTCTTCTCTATACTATCCTCAGCCACTCTCAACTGACGAAACCCCGTGGCTAAGTCCAACTGCGAAAATACTGAGGCGCCAACTAACTGACCAAAGAGATCATCAATCCTCGGCAATGGGTGTCTTTTCTTCTTTGTGAGTTTATTTAGTTCTCTTTAGCCTACACAAAGTCTGAGGGACCCATCCGCCTTCGTAGCAAAAACTACTGGAGCACCCCACTCCGATATACTTTGTCTTATGGGCCCCTTCTCAAGAAACTCCCCTACTTGCTTATGGAGTTCCCTCCTCTCGCGAGGAGCCATGTGGCGCACTGGTAAAGATACTGGTTTGGCATTGCCTACCAGATATATTCAGAAGTCAATCTCCCGCTCCGGAGGTAAGCCCTTCACCCCCTCAAACACATCCGAGTATTCCCGGACCACTCTAACAGATCGCAACCTCTCGACCGACGTGTCCAGCGATTCTAGATAACTTAGCATAACAGATTCCATGGGATTACAAGAGATCTCGAGAGTGTTACCCAAGCGGGTCATAAACCTAACAACTCTCCCTTCAAAATCAAGAACGGCACCCCTACTGGATAACCAGTCCATGCCCAAAACTAACCCATAGCCCGTGAAGCCCAAAAAGCATCCCATCTAAACTCAATGCTAAGTATAGCAACTTTCAAACCCAAACACATCATGAAGCCCCCAATTGGGTTTGAAACAACTAAGGGATCATCTACTAACTGGTGTCTAAGTGCAGTGACTCAACTAACAATGATGAGATAAACGAACTCGATGCGTCAGAATTAAATAAAGTTCGAATCGGATAATAAAGAAATCCAAATTCCAACCTAGACGGTCTATCCCCATTTGGTACCCTAGTCGTGAGGGAATACAACTACCCTCTAGGAGATTCCGTACCTTGCCCTTGCCTCTTTGGACAATCCTAATAAGGTGTCCTATTCCTCCCAAAAGGATAACTACTCGCCTTCTTCATCCCATTCTCCACTCGTAACCTCCCACCAATGAGGTTTCATCCTTCATTAACCAAACAACTATTCGAGCCTTCCTCCCATCGTCTATCCAATAGGTACCTACAAGTCCTCCTCCTTCTTGAACCAACTTCTAATCCGACTAACGTCTAAGTCCCTTGAAGTGGTTTTTCATTCTTATCTATCTTAGAAAGATCATCTATACACGGAGGGGAAGCTCAAAACGAGAGAGGAAGAGATTCAAAACGGAGAATTCGAAAGATAAAGATATGGCTATTGGGGATTATGCTTTTCTTTCAAAAACTTTTCTTTTAAAAGACATGTTTTTGAAAATACTCCTTTCAAAAATATTCTTAGAAAATAGTTTTTCTAAAAAATTTATCTGTTCTGGTAACCTTAAGCTCTGATACCACGTGTAACACCCCACACCCGCTATGGTCACTCGCTAAGGGAATGCCATAACATCGGTGGAGTATTTTAAGTGAATATAGAACAGAAAAATTACAACAAGACAGATATAAGTAATACTTGAAAATTTTAAAATATCATTTCATTGCAGCGGAAAGTAAAACATATTTGGTTACATCACAAAACCATAATAAGAGTCAAGTACAAAATATCCATCCTGATAAATAAAAGTACATAATCCCAATACATGAACTGATAGCCATAAAAGAAAGGGTAAGCTGAGCTCTACATCTATGGTCCAAGCTCCAAAAGAGAATAAAGCAGCCTGATCAAAGCCCACTCGTACTGGGCCCACTCTGATAACCTGAGGGTTGGAAAAAAAAGATAAAAACAACGGGGTCAGACATAAGTCTGAGCGAGTCCTATAACTTTAACAATACAATCATTAAAGTAACCAGAGAAGACATAAGCTTGATATACGGTGTCGTCTGGGGATGAATGGCTACACTAAGCAGCTTGGTAGACTTAGGATAAACTAAGAAACGTAAAGACGCATCTACCCTTCCAAAGGTAAATTACTAAACTGCACCACACCAGTCATTCCTAACTTAAAGGTTGATCCCACCCATGGACTTATAAAATTAACTTAATAGTTCTCGCGTACCCCTAGGTGACTGAGTAGACGCCACAGGGCCCTACAATCCACTAGGTGTACACACTACTCCCCATTCGATCGGCTCCCTAACGTAGATACCCGTGCTGGCCCCACCGTGGGGTGTACCATTCCCCAGCGTGGCAACCTGATAAAACTAACGGTGCACGGCTTATATCTACACGATGCAACAACGTCTTATTTACCAGCCCGGGTCCACACACGCATATGAAACCCGTTGGTCATGCGTTGCCACCGCTAACCCATTTTGGCCTCTTATAGTCAAGCCCAATATGCGTGTCCCGTCACTCGACTAGAGTCGAGCCCACTAAGATACGTTTGGGATATTGGTTGAAATGGGCCCCCACAAGCTACCACCTAAGCTTGTTATTTCTAGTGAATCCCGCTTAACCCTTTAACCATGTCCACTTACATGTTATAAATTCTGGTTAAGTCATTAATCATATTTTAATTGCCACTCAAGGCACCCACTAGATTTCCACATGCCACCCAAAGCACTTACTTGATTCCCACATGCCACCCAAGGCACTTACTTAACCCTTTAATCATGTTTAATTACATGTTCCACTTTGGTTAAGTATTCTAATCGTATTTTCTATTGCCACCCAAGGCAACCCACTATTTTCCTCATGCCACCCAAGGCACCCACTTAACCCCTCATGCCCCTCTACATACTAATTCGGTTAAGTGTTTCTTAATTAATTAAGATCGTAACCTTTGTAAAGACCTCTCACATTAGACTGTCTTTTATGGCAGCTGGATATGCCGGTTGGTTCCGGGCAGCCTTACACCATAACAGAGTCTAACCTCGTGTCTTTACACTTGTCACGTATTTAGTTTATGACTAAGACCTCTCACATTGGGCCAATCATTTGTAGCCGCTGGATTTGCCGGTCGGTTCCGGGCAGTCTTATACTACAAAAGGGTCCAACCTCGTGTCTTAGTAGATTAATTACACCTAATTAATCACCCCCATAATTTGTATTAATTATCCCTAATTAATTACAAATATTTAAGAATATGGGTAGACCTAACTCAATAGGTAAATTCCCAATTCCATAATATGGGTAGACCTAACTTAATAGGTAAATTCCCAATTATGTCCATCCACTTTACGGTATGTTTAATCATACCCACTTCACACAAAATTTTATGTGTTCATTAATTTTTACCCCATCGTCCCCACGTAAATACGTTAACATGACATACTTCAAAAGAGAAGATTCATCATACACACAATGGGTTCAACTTAGCATATCATTAGCATTATCATGGGTTTAAAAGGTGTCAACTTGTATATATGACCATAAACCCAACTTGCATAAATAACCAACCCAAACTTGCATGAATCACAAATGTCATAAAGATGGTAACTTGCTTAAATGTTCATGTCATAGACCTATCATAAAGGTGTCAACTTGCATACATGTCATAGGTCTAAAAGGGATGAACTTGCACATGTACTTATGTCATACATAGAGGCAAATTTGCATATGAACTTGCATCATAACTTGCATACGAACTTGCATCATAACTTGCATATGAACTTGCATAACATGCCATACTTAGAGGCAAACTTGCATATGAACTTGCATCATAACTTGCATATGAACTTGCATCATAACTTGCATATGAACATGTATCATAACTTAGAAAAAAGGGTAAACTTGCATGTCATAATGTATGCATAAAACCAAACACTTAGCATGCATAAAACCAAACACTTAGCATGCATAAAATCAAATACTTAACATGCATAAAATCAAATACTTAGCATGCATAATATCAAATACTTAGCATGCATAAAATCAAATACTTAGCATGCATAAAATCAAATACTTAGCATGCATAAAGTCAAATACTTAGCATGCATAAAATCAAATACTTAGCATGCATAAAACCCATCACTTAACTTGCATAAACATAGGGTTAACATTAAACATAGATTAGCAAACCAACATCATATCATATGACTTAAAACCCACAAATCCGCATACAAAACCGCATGATCTCACCATATCTCATCTAGTTAATTTAGCAATTGGTTATTAAAGTGATAGAAACTCACCAAAACCAAGATTAGCAAACTTATGAAGTAGAACTAGTTGCAATATTTGAAGAAGATGATGATTAGAGGTTGATTAGCTTGCAACTTTCTTCATAAACTGGTGGAGGCTCCTCCTATATTTGATTTTGGGGGCATGATGGCATCAATTCTATTTTTAGTATGGATTAGGCTTGCATTAGGGTGTATTTATAGGATTAGGGTGTAGTTTAGGCCCTTAGATTAACCCTAGAAGCCATCAGGTCCGTCCAGCACATCAAAAATCGTCACAAGCCACCAAAACACAGCCCAATAGCCAAAACAGTGCACCCAGGCCAAACTGGCTCGACATGGGCGCACTTCCCAAGTGCGCCAGTGTATTTTTGTGCTGGCGCACTTCACAGGTGCGCCAGTGCATTTCTGGCCTGTTTCCGGTTTTTCTGCCTAACTTCGTTCGTCCATATCTCCTTCATACGGACTCCGATTTTCGAAAACTTGGACTCTATTTCGCGTATTTTTTCCGAGACGAACGCAATGGCGCAACCCGTTTCCCATAATTCAGATTTTAAAATTTAATTCTGCCTTGATTTATGTTATAACAAGTTATTCAAAATACGGGTTGTTACAATTACGAAGCCCGAGGCTTCGAGGGGACGTGAGGGTACTCTTGGTATCCCTCTGTGAGGCTGCAGATGATCCTCCTGGGCTCACAGAGGTTAAGGTCTGCGTCAGAAGAACCAGGGGTATGCCTTGGTTGCAATACATGGCAACCTAAAGACTAGGATGGACCGGCGTGATTCGGCGAGCAAACGGTAGCCCTATGATAGCGACTCGTCGTCTACCATCCATCTTGAGTCAATCGAGATACGTGAAGCAGAAAGGCGGAGAACTCCAAAAGACCATATACTTGCTATCTAGTTATGGGTGAGGACGGTCATAGGATAGTGGGGCACCGGGGGCCGGCGTATAGTTCTCATTTTACAAGGTGTGCCTTTCATTAGTTGAGGGAGGGGTCAAGTGGGACCATAGCCACTGGAATAAAAACAGACCTTAGCATCTGCATCGGCAGATATCTGAAAGCTCCCGACCGAGTTCTTTATTCCTTGATTTGCCCTGTCGCAGGACTTGGACCGCACATTACAGGACATGTGCATCTAGACAAGCGATAACGATTCGCGATACATGCGTGGGGAAGTATAGGAACATATTCCACTCTAGGTAGTGTGTCCTAGACTTGGGGGCATTGTTCGACAGGTAGCATAATCCCTAGTTGGACTAGGTGGCATAAATCCTGAATCCGAGAAGCGTTCAGCAGATAGCGTAAACTCTAGTTGAATCTAGAAAGCACTAGATAGAAAACCCTAGATTAGATCTAGGTAATAAATAATAAATGGATGCTCGAAGGCAATGGAAAATACTGGGATTGGGATCACGTTATCGTTACTTGTTGGGACACTAGTTAGGTGGTGCAGAGATATAGAAACCAGTACAACAAGGAAATAGCGAAGCGACGAAAGTATTAAAGCGTATCCAGTTTATCTTATCTTAGCATATCTTGTGATTACCTTGTCTAATCTTGTTGACCCTATCGTCATGGTGTAATCTTGTATTCAGTTAATTCATCTCGTTTTGTTTTCCATGTTCACATGCTAGAAGTTACTGAACTTACTCAGGCTTTATGTCTGACTATGTTTTTCTTTCGTCTTCTTTTCTTCCGTTTCCCCCCTAGGTAGTAAAGGAGGGAATAGTTTAGCTCAGGTTAAGTTGGACTGCCACTCTTTCCCAGGTTGAAGATTTGTCGAAGTTTGCTTGGATTCTCTTTTCAGATGCTATGGCTGGCTCTTGCTAAAATCGGGGAATATAAATGTTGTTTTTTATGCTTCTTTATTTTGTAAGACAGATGATACTCTGATATTGTATATAAACCATTGTACGAACTATTTCATCAATAAAGCAAAGTTTTATTTTCCGCTGTTTAATTTCTGTTTGTCTTGTAATTTATCTGCATCTTTTACCCTAAATGCTCCACAGAACTTAGTGCATTCCCTTTGTGAGTGACACTAACGGATGTGGGGTGTTACATGAATTAAGAAATATTGATTAATAATATCCACAGATATTTTAATTTTTGATGGAAAATTCATGCACATAATGAGCAAGAAATAGCTGAAATTTTTGGTTACACTCTGTAACATGTTTGAAGAGCCAGTTTCAGTTCTGAAACATAGCTGTAGTGTCAGTTGGCAAATTCCTAATTAATTAATGATCCTCTTTTTGCAGTTTAAATTACTAAACTGAAATCTACGTATCATTGTTGGACAGTACGAATTTTGTCCAATATAAACTAAGGCGTATACAAATCATATTTTAATGACAAAGTAAAAATTGATTTACTGTAGATTATGCGGATTACAGTCTTATTAACTGGGCGGCGGTGCTGTGTTGTTTATGTTCAGTTTACAACTGATTTAATTTATCACGTAAATAGAAGCGATTAGGGTACAATGAAGAACCATAAACTTGTTGAAGTTTAGGAATCGAACAATAGCTAGTGAGTCTCAACAATTGTTATTTTTGAGGACGTGTAATAGTAGATACTAAAATTTGAAATACGTTGGCAAGATACAGATAATTATAACAATATGAAGCACTATACATTAATAAAATGATAGAAATAAATTGTATTTATATGAAAACTGGTAAAATATTGAATATTAAGATGCAAGTCCTATTTGAGAACCCGTAGTGGATGACATAATAGAAACAATATAAAAAAACAAATGAAGCAGAAGGCATAAATTAACAGTATGTTTTATTCTATGCCTTCTCATTGATTCACGAACTTGAAATTGAACGCACCAAGCAGGTTAACTGAGTAAAAATTGTAAAAAAAAAAAATGGTGAGAAATTAATATGTAATTTCTTCAATATGCGACTGTCTTAACTGTTTTTCAAATTGAATGTTGGTCATGGAATTGACACAGATGGAAAGATCGCCCTTTGGAAGGTTTACAACAAAGATACTGTTTTTCATACTATAGGTGTCCTATTCATTCATTATTACGGTGCTCTAGAATAGTTATAGTATCAAAATGTTTCTAGAACACAACCAATATGATATTTAAACCCTATAACCAGTCTAATGGCTATTGCATAATGTACGTGGCCTAGCCTCCTACAAGCATTGCTATGAAATTTAAATCTTACTTGTATAGATATCTCTATTCTTCTAATTGTTCACCCAGTTGAAATTTGCAATCATGGTGCCAAAATGAACAATAAGAGCAATCTAATTACGATACGGTCAATGTCCCATTAAGTGCCATGTTATATAGAATAATTTTTTTTTACGTGAACTCTAAAACGTTAACAAAGCATGAAAGAATCCCAAAGGTATTCTATATATTTCACTTGGAAAAGATGCAGCTTTATATTAACTAACCTATGGTACACTGATCAACTGAATTAACATCACCGGATACTGGAACTTGCTCGTGTATTAGCTCTACTGTCGATGGTCATTCCCCTGAATTGTTTGTATTTCAGTTATCCACAAATGATATTCATTAGCAATGCTGGAAGATATCACATGTACTCATGTCCGTATTTTATGCCTAATCAGTTCTGTAGACGAACAAGAAAACGACTGACAGTATATAAATCCATGTGCATTTGTTTCTTAATACAAGAGAACGATCACCTTTTGGTTTGATTATAAGCAACAAGATAAGCATCTATATATCTCCTGCATTGATTTAAATCTTATAAGACCACTACATTTTTGGACCACTACATTTAAATCTTATACACACACACACCCCTTGCATTGATTTATTTCTGCCACGACTTTGAGAAGGTTAGGAAAAATTTCTTTATAAATTCCTTTATAAGCAGTAGGAGAATTAGGAGTCTGGGCCTGCATTCTGTAAAGAGCCAGTGTAATTAGCATCTATGAAAATATTTATTAGAACACAGGGTTACATATTCAATGCTTGCTGTTGTGATTAGTAGTCTCAGACCAAATTCAAAGCTATGATTTTCCATGTAGAAATGTATCGGTCAAAAATCAGTAGTTAAAATAAGTTATACTTTGCTAATAAATCTTTGGCTTATGCAGCCGTAGACAAAACCCCGTTGACATGGAGTGCTAGATTAACTCAAATAGCTGTTGATGTGGATGATGCTCATGTAAGCCTTACTAAATTACTCATTTCTTATCTCTGTATTAATTTAGCACATGTATTATTATGAATATGACTTTGCAAATCTGAAAATTTGTCTTTCAACAATGTTAGGTTGCTGATTTCCGGTGAGTGCTCAAGAAGAAATTAAGAAACAATACTATTATGTAATGTATGACGTATATGAACAATTAATATTGTAATATTATGGTGGTGAAGTTGAAATGTACCGTACTATTTTTTTTGGCTACTGCTATTGAATTTCCAGTGTACGGTAATATTACTTTTTCTACTGCAAACTGTTAAGACTTTTAAGTTTGTAATATTATATTGTTGAACTTGAAAATTAGTTTGTTGTTAGGTTTGATCTTTATGTTGAATTTATTAGATTTCAGTTTATTGATATTTCTTTTGTGATATCATGTCAAATATGTAACTGTTTGTACCGAATAGAAACTAACGAAGGAGGAGGTTTTTTTTTTAATATTATGTGAAATAGCAACGACTAAAAGCCGTTGCTAAACTAAAATAAGCAATGGACTTAAGCCGTTGCAAACTGGATAATTGCAACAGCCTAAACCCGTTGCAAAAGTAAGAAATTGCAACGGCTTCGGGTCGTTGCAGTTTTTTAGCAACGCATTATTTTGCAATTGCAAAATCAGTTTGCAACGGCCTAAAGCCGTTGCAAATCGACATTTTTGGTGTAGTGACCGTTTGGGAGAAATTGCTGAAATAAGGTTTGAAGATGGAAAAACAGCTTAACCGGGCTTAATTAGGTGATTAGTGGTTAAGCCCATAGCCCATTTTGGGATTAGGGTTATGGGAGGGCTGAAAGGCTTTGAGAAAACATTTCATTTCAGTTTTTTAGCCGCCACACACATTCCTATAATCTTAGTAGTGGCTTCCACCTTCTAAATTCATCCCTAATCACTTCCTAATCACATATTAAGCAAATCTACTTCAAATTAAGGCGGATTAGCATCAAAATCAAGATAGAGCTGTTGGTACACATAAGAATTCAACCCAAATTAGTGGAGTTTTCAGATCTATAATTTATTTGTGGCTAAGATGAGTGATTAGCATGTTTATTCACTAATTACGGCTAAGTAGGAGTGATTAGTGATAATTAGCGAAATTATGCATTATAAAAATTTGGAAAAATATGTAAAAATTCTAAAATATTATTTTATGCCTCTGGTAAAAATTTGGACTAATTTGGAGTGAGCTTGCTAAATCTATAGTTAAGACATGCTTAAGGGGATTAAGGGAAATCAAGCTTTTGGGGTATGTTTGATCTAAAATAACCTATATGCTTGATGTTTTAAATGTTTTGATTGGTTATACATGTTATTACTACTGTTTAGGATGCTTTATGTTTGTTTAGTAAAGTTAGAATGGTCGAAAACGCCGTTGTATGGCGAAAATGGACGTAGTATAGCTTGTTGGAAAACTTGCAAGGTTTGGGATTGGATCGGAGGTAGAGTACCGAACCGAACCGGAGCTTGGCACAGGATAAAGCATGGCAAAAAGAAAGGCCACTAGGGTTGAATTGGGATCGGATCGGACTAAGGCAGGAGAGTGGGATCGGACCGGAGGGGAAGCTTCGAACCGGGCAGAGCAATACAAACCGAACCGGAGATTTGCACCGAACCGAACCGAGGTGACGTGGAGGACTGAACCGAACCAAAAGGAGTAACTTGGACACCGCATACCGAATAGAACCGGATGGCCGAACCGAACCGGTTTGAACCTCTATTATTACCATGCGATGACTCTTCTGAAGATCAACTCCAATTCAACCAAAGCCCGAGACGCAAGGGAAGTCCAATGGGAAGTTATTACTCAGGATCCAGACGGGAATCAACAAGTGAACTTCAAGGGTTGGACTTTGCTGCAGGACGTGTGCAAAGGGGTTATCTATATCTACAGCTTTGATTCACTATTGATGGGACGGACGTTGACTACGGACAAGTGCGGTGGGGTCAAAGTTGTTTAGAGTCGAACTCCATCAGGTGCCCCAAGGGAAAAGTGGTCGTAGTAAGGTTTGGATGGAGCTAGGCTCCATTATAGCCCGAAATGACTCTGGGGATCAAAGCGGTGGATATCGTATGCTTTACGCACTAAGTGAGAGATGTGAGGATGATTTCTATGTTTGATGTTTGCTATCACCATGACACGCACACTCCCATTTTCGCATCATATGTTAGTGTTACCTTAAAGTAATGTACATCTTGTCGTGCTAACTCTTTGGTTGAAGGTCCATGTTCAGGTATGGTTATTTATACCCGGTATTGTTCTGTTTTGCTGCTATCGCTCATACCAGACTTTTGTATGACCCAGAGTTTTATGTCTCTTCTTATTACTCTGGGTGCTCCTAAACGAGCAGATTAGAGACAGGTTAGGTGGTATGCACGAGTAGTTGTCCGGAGACGAGCAGGAGGCTTCCACGTACTATTTACATATAGTATCCCTTCGTTGTTGCTGGTCATTGCTTTGGGCATTAGTAGTTACCTTTTTTGCTTTTCTTTAGAGACAGTATTTTGAAGTTGTAATAATGATGGTTTGGATCATAAGCTGTATTTTGGATTCCGCTGCTATGATGATTTAGTTTTCAGTTTATGCATTGTCTCGCCTGCTTTATGTCAAGTTATTTTATTATTATATTTTATACCATGCGCTGTGAGATATACTACAGGTTCTTAGTGATTCATAGTTTCAAAACCTTTTTCTTTGACGACCGTCCCGTGCTCATCGGGCATTGGCACAGCGCATTTCTAGGGAAATGCCGGCTGGTGCGGGGCGGGCCATCACACTTGGTATTAGAGCCTAGGTTGCATAGTTAACCTAGGGGAAGACTTCAGGGAGAGATAATTTATGTATATGAGAGCGCTTATTTGTGATATTTTTGTTTTCAAAAGCTATATATATACTATTAGTATATCTAAGAAAGAAGTCGTACTGCACTGGCACCACTAAGGAGATGGTTAATCATTTTCTCTTTACAGACTTGACAATGAGCCAAAACACGAGGAGTACGGGTTAGGGAGCCAATAATAGAAATGCCCCTGATATGAGGACAATGTTTACTACCTTCATGAGAGTGATGCTTGGAGATGTTCAGGGAGAAATTCCTACTGCTGCTAAGGTGGTGGTGCTGCGGTGCGGACGCCTAGAGCTGATTTCACCATGCTTAACAAGGATTATACTAGCCTTGGTGAGAAGTCGTTCCATGGAACAGAATCAACTACGGATGTTCAATATTGGCTTGATAGTTGTGAACGCATCTTCGAGGATTTGGGAATCGGTGATGCAATGAAAAGAAAGTAAGCATCGCGTCAACTTTAAGGATGGGTTATGGATTGGTGGAATGCTATTAAAGTAGCTACTCCCGAGGATCAAGTTACTTGGAATCAGTTTAAAACTCGCTTCAGTGACAAGTTTATTCCAGCTGCTAAGAAATCAGAATTATTTAGGAAATTTTTGGAGCGTAAGCAGAATGGTAGGGCAGTCTCGGAATATATTGTTGAGTTCGATACCTTAGCGAAATATGGATTATCTCTAATCGATACTGCCGAGAAGAAGAATGAAAAGTTCATAACCGGTTTAGATGAGTACTTGGGGGGAAAGACTTATAAACCACATCGATGAGACTTTTAAATCTGTTGTAGGGAAAGCATTGAGATCAGAAAGCCTTTACCCAAAGTCAAAGACCGAGGTTGCTATTGCATCTGCAGGAGAGTCAAAACTACAGGCAAGCGGTGGAGGCAAGAATAGTTCCCATAATAAGTGAAAAGAGAACCAAACCAAGGATGGCCAAAAAAAGAGGGATAAGAAAGACGTAGAGTGCTATAGCTATGGCAAGAAGGGCCACTATGCCAAAGAATGTCGAGCAAAGCCAGCGGTTAGGAAGTGCTTTAATTGCGACCAAGTGGGACATCACAAGGATAAATGTCCGCAACCTCTTAAAAAGAAGAAGACTATGAAAGCATGTGCTATCAACGTTGTTCCTTCTTCGTTGAATGCCCCAACTGCGGCGCAGAAGGGAAAGGGTTTCGTTATTCAGGGTATGCTTTCTATTTATGATGTTCCTGTTCGAGTATTGTTTGATACCGGGGCTTCCCATTCCTTCGTATCTGGTGACCTGATAGACAGGTTGGGATTGGAACCCGAGATTGTCGATAGACCTTTAGTTGTGATGAACCCGATCGGTGGTTCAACTAGCCTTTGCATGAATTGTCGTAAATTGGTCTTATCGAGTCATGGATGCATGTTTGCTTATGATTGCTTTGTTTTGGGCTTTACTGGGTTTGGCATTATTTTGGGAGTCGATTGGCTCTAGAGGTATGGGGTGGTGGTAGACTGTGAGGGGTCTTCAATGAACATTAGAGAGGATGATGGGTGGAGGGTACTGTTTGGTTGCCTACCTAGTGATGGGGTGATGGCTAGTTTTTTTAATTTCCCTCGACATCCCGCATGATGAGTTTTCAGATGTGCCTATTGCTGGCGAGTATCCGGACATTTTGGAGGAAGTGAACGGACTTCCACCACACCGAGAGATCGAGTTTCGAATTGATTTAGTGAAAGATGCCAGATCTATAGTGATGCCACTTTTTCGTACGGCGCCAAGGGAGCAGCGAGAGCTCAAGGTCAAGTGGGCGATCTTTTGATGAAGGGGTTTATCCGAAGGAGTGTTTCCGAGTGGGAAGCACCAGTTGTATTTTCTACTAAGGCAGATGGTTCCCTTCGATTGTGTGTAGACTACCGCGAATTGAATAAGGTGACGAGGAAGAATAAGTGTAATATTCCACGGATAGACGATTTGTTTGATCTGTTGAATGGAGAGAGAGGGTGTTCTCCCAGTTAGATCTCGCGCCAGGTTTTCATCAACACCGAGTAGCAGCTGAGAGTATATCTAAAACGGCATTTCGGACACCGTCTGGATTTTATGAGCGGTTGGTCATGCCATTCGGGTTGACCAACGCACCAAGATATTTTGTGGATCTTATGAATAGTGTATTCAGGTATCAATTGAATAAGTTTGTTCTTGTGTTCGTGGACGATATCTCGGTTTACTCGAGGACAGAGGAAGAACATAAGGAACATTTAAGGATAGTGATGGAGGTGTTGAGGAAGCACCAATTGAAAGAAAAATTTTCTAAGTGTCACTTCTGGAGGAGGGAAGTGAGATTCTTAGGCCATGTTGTCTCAGAGAATGGTATTGTCGTGGATCCTGCGAAGGTGGCTGCGGTACAAGATTGGTCTACGCCTAAGAATGCAACGGACTTGAGAAGTTTCTTGGGATTAGCTGGATATTGCTGTAAGTTCATCCAAGACTTTTCCAAGATAGCAGCACCGTTAACTCAGTTGACCAGAAAGAATCAAGCTTTCATCTGGGACAAAAGGTGTGAAAATGCATTTAAGAGTCTAAAGGAAAAGTTGACATGTGCACCAGTGTTAGTTATTCCTAAGGGCAATGAAGAGATGATGGTATACACAGATGCATGTGATACCGGACTAGGTGTTGTATAGATGCAAGGAGGTAGGGTTGTAGCTTATGCTAGTCGGCAACTGAAACTACATGAGATAAGATATCCTACCCATGATTTGTAATTGGCAGCGATCATGTTCGCATTGAAGATGTGGAGACATTATCTCTTGGGAGAAAGATTTGAGTTGTTTACCGATCATAAGTCATTAAAGTATCTTTTCTCTCAAAAGGATTTAATTCTTCGTCAACAGAGATGATTAGAGTTCTTGGCTTCGTATGATTTCAATATCGCATACACACCCGGGAAAGGCAATGCGGTAGCTGATGCATTGAGTAGGAGACATGCCAGTTTGGGGGCTATGTTTCTGGAATGGAAGCAACTGGAGTATATTACGAGATATGATTTCAGACCTAAGTGCGAATTGGATCCAGAGATGTTAGCAAGTTTGATGATCAGACCGACTTTGATTGAGTGGATTGGTTCCAGTCAATGGGATGATCCTAATCTATTGGAATATCTCCAAGTTAGAGATGGGTATCGATGAGGAGATGAAAACGTATGGGCTTGCTCGAGATGGAAGGCTTACAAAGAATGGGAGACAAGTTGTACCCAATGTCAATGGATTGAGAGATGAAGTGCTTAGAGAATGTCATCACTCAAAACTAACTATACATCCCGGTGGTAACAAAATGTATCGAGGCATGAAGCAGTCCTACTACTGGGAAGGGATGAGAAGAGACGTTGGGAAGTTTATATCCAAGTGCATGAATTTCTAACTAGTTAAAGCTGAGAAAAAGAAGCCTAGTGGTTTGTTACAACCACTGGAAATTCTCGAGTGGAAACGGGAACAAGTTTCAATGGATTTTATTGACGGATTACCAAGGACTAGATCGGGTCATGATAGTATTTGGGTGATTGTGGATCGATTGACCAAAAGTGCAAGGTTTATACCGATCAAGTCGAATAGAATGGTAGCTAAGTTAGCAGAATTGTATATGGAGTGGGTAGTAAGATTTCATGGAGTACCTAGAGGTATTGTGAGTGACCGAGATCCCTTTTTTACTAGTGGGTTTTGGAAGAGCTTACAAGAGGCTTTAGGGTCAGAATTACATCTCAGTACCGCATACCATCCTCAAACTAACGGTCAAAGATCTCTTGCGAGCTTGTATATTAGATTTCTGAGGATCATTGGATGACCACTTACATCTGGTTGAATTCACATATAATAACAGTTATCAATCCGGTATTGGTATGGCTCTATTTGAAGCTTTGTATGAAAGACCGTTTAGCTCACCATCAGGTTTGTTAGAGACCGGTGAAAAATTTGTGCTAGGGCCGAATTTAATAAGATAAACTTCAGATAAGATCTAGGTTATTCAACAACGAATGAAGGCTGCCCAAGATAGGCAGAAGAGTTATGCTGATAAAAGGCGAAGAGATTTGAAATTCTCCGTTGGCGACTTGGTATTCGTCAAAATTTCTCCATTAAAGAGTGTGATTCGTTTTGGCAGGAGAGGTAAGTTAGCACCAAGGTTTGTTGGTCCATTCCCAGTTCTCGAACAAGTTTGGAATTTAGCGTATAAAGTTGGATTGCCTGACAAGATGGCGGGAGTGCACGACATATTTCATGTTTCTCAGTTAAGGAAGTTCATGCTCGATTTTGATATGATTATCTCACCCGATCAGATGGATGATATCGAGGTAGAACCCGATGCAGTTGAAAGCCGTAGACCGATTCGTATTGTCGGGCACGATACGAAACAACTTCGGAGGAAGACGGTAAAACTGGTTAAGGTCCAATGGGGTGATAACGAGAGTGACTGCACTTGGGAAACCGAGAACATAAGAAAGTCATATTTAGAGCTCTTTACCTGGTAAGGTTTTAATCGCGATGTAGTCATTCCGCATGCTAGGATAGGCTTGTTGTGTTTATTATGTATGTTTGATTGTTGCAAATGGTTGGTAGGCATGGAGGACCCATTGTTGTTTTCTTAGTTAAGGAATTTTGGGGGCGAAATTTCTTTAGGGGGAGAGAGTAACGACCCACATTCTACGTACCAGAGGTTCGTAGAATATTTATTTTATCTTCATACGAAGTCATATGGTCATGTAATTTTGGGAAACGACTATTGCGGTCATTTCCCATGTTCACGATCTTTGCCGAATTTTAAATGACCATTTTGCCCCTAGCGAAGCTTGTTTCGCCTATAACTTTTGATTGGTAAGGATTTTTGACCTGAAACCACTTTCATTGGATTTAGATGATGGTTTACCTTTCCGTAGAGTGGTCACATTAATCAAATGAACTAGCCATTTGGGAGAAATGGCTGAAATAAGGTTTGAAGATGGAAAAACAGTTTAACCGGGCTTAATTAGGTGATTAGTGGTTAGGCCCATAACCCATTTCAAGATTAGGGTTATGGGAAGGCTGAAAGGATTTGACAAAAAATATCATTTCAGTTTTCTAGCCGCCACAAACATTTCTCTAACCCTAGTAATGGCTTCCACCTTCTAATTCATCACTAATTACTTGCTAATCACATATTAAGCAAATCTACATCAAGTTAAGGCATCAAAATTGATATAGAGCTACTGGAACACATAAAAATTCGACCCAAATCAGTGGAGTTTTCATATCTATAATTTATTTGTAGCTAAGGTGAGTGATTAGCATGTTTATTCACTAATTAAGGGTGATTAGTTATTATTAGCGAAATTATGCATCATAAAAATCTGGAAAAATATGTAAAAATTGTAAAATATTATTTTATGCCTCTGGTAAAAATTTGGGCTAATTTGGAGTAAGTTTGCTAATCATATAGTTAAGACATGCTTAAGGGGATTAAGGGGAAATTATGCTTTTGGGGTATATTTGATCTAAAATAACCTATATGCTTGATGTTTTAAATGTTTTGATTGACTATACATGTTATTACTACTGTTTTGGATGCTTTATGATTATTTAGTAAAGTTAGAATGGTCGAAAAACGTCGTATGGAAAAAATGGACGTAGTATAGCTCATTGGAAAACTTGCAGGGTTTCGGATCGGATCGGAGGTAGAGTACCAAACCGAACTGGAGCTTGGCACAGGATAAAGCATGGCAAAAGGAAGGCCACAAGGGATGAGTTGGGATCGGATCAGACTAAGGTAGGAGAGTGGGATTGGACTGGAGGGGAAGCTTCGAACTGGGCAGAGCAGCACAAACTAAACCAGAGATTTGCTCTGAACCGAATAGAGGTGAAGTAGAGGACTGAACCGAACCAAAAGGAGTGACTTGGACACAGCTTATCGAACCAAACCAGATGGCTGAACCGAACCGGTTTGAACCTCTATTATTACCGTGCGACGATTCTTCTGAAGACCAGCTCCAATTCAACCAAAACCCGAGATGTAAAAAAAGTTCAATGGGATGTTATAACTCAGGATCCAGATAGGAACCAACAAGTGAACTTCAAGGGTTGGACTTTGTTGCGAGACGTGTGCAAAGGGGTTATCGATATCTACAGCTTTGATTCACTATTGATGGGAGTGGCATTGACTATGGACCAGTGCGGTGGGATCAAAGTTGTATGGAGTCGAACTCCATCAGGACCCCCCAAGGGCAAAGTGGTCGTAGTAAGGTTTGGATGGAGCTGGGCTCCGTCATGGTCCCAAATGGTTTTGGTGGTCAAAGCGGTGGATATCGTATGCTTTACGCACTGAGTGAGAGATGTGAGGATGATTGCTATGTTTGGTGTTTGCTATCACCATGACACGCACACTCCCATTTTTGCACCATATGTTAGTGTTACCTTAGATACTGTACATCTTGTCATGCTAAATCTTTGGTTGTAGGTCCAGGTTCAGGTATGGTTATTTATACCTATTATTTTTCTGTTTTGCTGCTATCGCTCATTCCATACTTTTGTCTGACCCAGAGTTTTATGACTCTTCTTATTACTCTGGGTGCTCCTAAACGAGCAGACTAGAGACAGGTTAGGTGGTATGCATGGGTAGTTGTCTGGAGACGAGCAGGAGGCTTCCACGTACTATTTACATATAATCTCCCTATGTTGTTGCTGGTCACTGCTTTGGGCATTAGTAGTGTACCTTTTCTGTTTTGCTTCATAGACAGTATTTTGAAGTTGTAATAATGATGGTTTGGATGATAAGCTGTATTTTGGATTCCGCTGCTATGATGATTTAGTTTTCAGCTTATGCACTTTCTCTCCTGTTTTATGTCAAATTATTTTATTATTATATTTTATACCGTGCACTGTGAGATATATTATAGGTTCTTAGTGAGTCATAGTTTCAAAACCTTTTCCTTTGACGACCGTCCCGTGCTAGTCGGGCATTAGCACACCGCATTTCTAGGGAAATGCCGGCTGGTGCACGGCGTGCCGTCACATGGGTCCTAAAAGGCTAAGTGACTAGAGTTGAAGAGTCCACCAGGTAATAATTCTTTCAGTTTAGGGGTCTTAAATGGCAGGTGTGTGTGGGCCTACCCAAACCTGGAAACTAAAACGTCGGAAATGGCTACCTATCCTATGGGAAGTAATAAGCGACTAAGGGGTTTAACTAACAAGGTCAGCTAGAAGATATAGTGAACGATAAAATACCATCTCTCACCTTATGCAGGGCAAGGTTATATGCGTAAATGACGGAAGCCTTAACAAATAGGGCCTGTAGCTAGTTCCTCCTAGTTCATGTTAACGTTAAGTAAATTATCGAGAAATAATAAGTGACCAATCAGTCCGCCTAGGGTCTTAAGCGATCAGGAAGAATCTACCCTATCTATCATTGATAGCGAGGCAATAAATGATGAAGGTTAAGCAAACGAAAGTATATGAATATAGAAACTCCATTACTAGGGGCTAATCTCGATATAGTAATCAGTTAAGCTCTGGTATAAAGGCTTCACAAAAGTATGTGTAATTGTCCTATCTCTGTATTATAATTTGGAAATACTACTTTGGGAAGAGTAGTAGAGTCGTGCGTAGACATTAACAAGGATGGTTTAGAATCACTAAACTTAATTTAAGAAACCATTGCTAGCATTAAATAAATTTGAATTTAAAAAACAATATATTTATCATTCCTCCTCAACCATGGCGTCCTCCTCACCACCTAATTCTCCTCCTCCAATCAACTTCATCCCCTCCACCTACAAAGCCTCCTTGCCTCCGATTGTCATCCCTCCTCTTCCGTCTCTTTCTTTCCATCCTCATCATCACCATCACCATCCATCTGTCAACCCCTCAAAACTTACTACTCCTCGCTTTTCGATTCTTACTCGTCCATCACAACCCAGTTCTTCCACCTCGGCTAGATTTTATGCTCAGGTTGTAACACCCTGTATTTCTATGTTTATTGCGTTCGTTTCAGAATTCTGCTTGAGATAGAGACCGTGTTTGCGTGAATCGGACTACGTATGAAGAAATTATGGAGTTCAGAAGATTTCATGTTTAAACAGAAAATTATAATTAAATAATTTAATAAACAAAACAGTTCAAATTTTAAAAATCACGTGGCTCAGTTTGGCGGGAAAAATCCTGCCTATAGGGGTCGACTCACCCTGGGGGGGTGGGGGGGGTCGACATAGGTGTCGACCCCCCAAGAGGGGTGTCGACCCCCCCATCGGGGTCGACCCCCTCGCCCAGATCCAAACAATGACGATTTTCTGACCTGTTGCTGAGTCTTTTCTGACTTGTTGCCGAGTCACTAGGGCATAGGTGGCAATTTCTGGATAATTCTATCTAGTCTGGACGGTTCTGATCGCTCCTGGGTTGATCTAACGGCTTACATAAGTTTAAACCTCTATAAAAGCAACCTTAGTCCTCAACCCTAAATCACACAATTTCATTCCAAGGATCCACCATGCTGTCCATGATCATCCTAGCCTGGCCACCATTTCTTCTCAAACTAGAAAACAAGTTAGAAGCTACGAATCAAATCTAATTTAGAGAATCGATAGTCTTCGTCAAGGGATTGCTTTTCAGTTTCAGAAAACAGATCCCAGAAAACAAGACTTTCTTTTGTTTGTAAGTCCTGTTATTATTTAGATGTGAACAATTAAAAGTTACGATTTGTAATAAAGTGAAATCTAGAGTTATTCCTAGTTGTAAGATAATGGTGATGCTGATTAATGTCTATTCTTGTAACGATTCTATCATATATGCTTATGAGACTATTGTGGTTTATTGGACTTATTATGTTGTATGTTAAACCAATCGTGTATTATGTAAAGTTGGTGACTTTTTCATGTTATGTTACATGCAAGTTTTTAGGCTAAGTTATATATATGTTTAGATCTACATTCTCATATATCAGATCTATGATTATTGGATCCAAAATACAAGTTCATATCTACATGCCTAGTTGGATTTGTGTAATTTCGTATGCTTAAGATTCATATTAATTGGATCCAAATTGCAAGTTTACATTTACATGCCTAGTTGGATTTGGGTAATTTCATATGCTTAAGACTCATGTTAATTGGATCCAAAAATGCAAGTTCATTGTTTATGCCAAATTTATACGACACATGTTTAGTTAGATCCTTATTATGTTGTATGAATGATACGTGCTCCTTTCTTTCCCCTTTTGTATATAAGTTAGGCTGAGTTGCGAGCCTAATATTCTATGTGAATTTTGCGAACGTATGATGGGGGTAACGTTGGGAAAAATCTTAAATTTCATATTATTGGCATAATTTGGCCCATAAATATATGAATGACGAGTGGCATAAAAATGGTATAATTTATATACCTAAAATTTTGAATATGAATTAGAGGGTAAGTGGGGCATGACTTGAATGGCAATAATTGTGGATAATTTACATATAAATATGAAAGGTAAATATGTAAACTTAGTAAAAGACGAATATGCCTAACCCGAGGTTAAATCGAGTTAAGGTGTAAGACTGCCCGGAACCGCCTGGCACATCCAGCAACCGTAACAGTATAGATCTAATGTGAGAGGTTAGCGCATCAAGCCCAAATGAACCCGAGGTTAGATTGAGTTGTGGTGTAAGACTGCCCGGAACCGACCGGCACATCCAGCGACCACAACAATACATATCTAAAGTGAGTGGTTGGTGCTTTAATAAATGAATTAAAGCTAAGACAAGAATGGTGGGGTTAAGTTAATTAAGGAAACACTTAACCAATACAACATGTTAACTAAACTGATGGGTGGGGTTAGGTTAATTTGAGAACACTTAATAATTTTAACATGTTGATTAGGAAACCCTTGTAACGGGGACCCATTTCAGTAGTAACCCACATAGATGTATCATGGTACCCTAAACTAGGCAGGGTGGGGCACGATTACTGGGCTGATTATAAGCGGTCAAACAACGGCGAGTGGTGCGTCAGTGTAGGTTCCGACGGAGTGCGGTCGTGCATGTGCTCCGGAGTGGAAAAAGCAGGCACTAGGAATCATTAGTTATACTCTGTGCATCTTGAATTGTGTCAGTTTGCCACCATAGGATTTGATACACCCCATGGTGGGACCAACACAGGTATTTACAATCATGCGGGGCCGAATGACATAAGTAGTAAACGTATGCGAGTAGGAGTCGATCGATAAAGGGGATCATTTATCTTGAACACGTGGGGCTATTTGAAACACTTGTAAGTGGGTGCAGAGAAATAGTAATGATTGCAATAGCATATTCAGTCTTATTATCTTATTTCTTGGGTGCTGTCATAGATTCAGTTTATTCATGTCAAAATCCTTTTTCCCGTTTACATGTTAAATAATCACCGGACTTACCTGACTCATGTCTGACCCATTTTCTTTTGTCTTCTTTTTTTCGTTCCCCCCCCCCCCCACCGTAGGTCCGCAGGGAGGGAATACTTCAGCTTAGTTTGGATCATTTCCAGCTTGAAGAGAGTAGATGTATTGCTTGGATTCTCTTTCCTTATGCTATGGCTTTGGATACTCTCTTATTGGGGATTTATGCTGCCTTACTGTTATTTTAATGCTTCTTTATGTTTTAATTCAAGACAGAGATTTTGTTGTAATAATTTGGAAGTTGGTTTGAGACAGTTGTTGTAATGTTTTAACTAAACAACGTACTTTTGAAATAAATTTAGTTTTCTGCTGTTTATATGTCTGTGTTGTAAATTATCTGTATCTTTTACCTATAATGCTCCTCCGAAGTTAAGGCAATCCCCTTGTGAGTCACCTTAATGAAGGTGGGGTGTTTCACTTGGTATCAGAGCAGATGGTTGCCAGATCAGATAAAAATTTTGGAAACTAATTTTCAAAAAGAAGTTTAAAGAAGCATTTTCAAGAAAAAGTTTTGTTTTTAAAAGGAATAATCCCCCAAATCCATATGCACTATCTTTTCCATCCTTTATTTTGAATCTTTTTCTTTTTCGTTTCAGCATGTCTGGGGATCTTAACCTTCCAGAGGGCTTACCGGTACCTGGCTGGTTCAGAAGGTACCTAGAGGCTAGGGCTAATGATGCAGGCCCAGCAGACGTTCCTTCTCCTACAGTTGCGGCTGTTCCTCCTCCTCCTCCTCCTTGTGCAAATGCTTTCTCAAATATATGTAGGGATTTTCGACCCATGGGTGGAAAGAACTTTAATGGGAATGTGTCATTTGTAGAAGCAAGAAACTGGCTCAAAGAAACCGAGGACTTGTTTGTTATCTTCGAAGTGGACGATAGGCAGAAGATACAGTTGGCTGTATGGTTGCTTAAAGAACAAGCCTCTTATTGGTGGGAAGTTACTAACACTGAGAGACCAGTTGAAACTTGGGAGGATTTCAGAATGAGGTTTGAAATGAAATTCCTCTCACAATCTGAATGAAGCCTACAGATGAAGAAGTTCTTAGCTCTCAAACAGGGAAGTATGTCAGTCAAGGAATACGTCAACCAATTCAACCAGCTGGCTAGATTCGGACTAGAGTTAGTAAACACTCCCCATAAGAAGGCTCTCTGTTTTGTTAAAGGGTTGAATGAGCCACTGCACAGCCTAGCTATGTCCCATATACCTATGGGTGCGACTTATGAGAGACTGGTGGACATGGCACTGTTACAGAAGGAAGACAAGGATGGCAAGAAAGAGGCAAACGTGGAAGTACCTCAAGATAAGAAAGTGGAGGGATCGCAGAATAAGAAGGCAGATTCAAAGAAGGGCGGGAAGAACTACAAACCCCGTGACAAGAGGAAGTGTAATTTTTATGGCATTCCTGGACATTTGATTAAGGACTGCAGAAAGAAAAAAGAGGAAGATGGGTGGTTGTTTTCACTGCGGCGAGACATGACACATGGCTAAGGACTTCCCAAGAAAGCAAGGGCAAGGCCAGAGGACTGGATCTACTTCTAGAGGGCAGGTTCACGCTCTCAAAGCACCTCCGCAAGAACGAGGTAGAAATATTTCTGTTGAGAGTTTAGTTTATCTTTTTGATCATCCTGTTCGTACACTCTTTGATTCTGGCGCATCGCACTCTTTTATATCTACTGCTTTAGTTGAATCTCTGCACCTAAACACCAGTATAGTAAAGGATCCCTTGATTGTTTCAAATCCAATTGGAGGCTCGGCTTATTTTTTTAATGATTTATTTAGATTTGGAAATTTCTATACTAAGCATTGGGTTTAGATGTAATGACTATGTTTTGGGCTTCACGGGCTATGGGTTGATTCTAGGCATGGATTGGTTATCCAATAATGGTGCCATCCTCGATTGTGAAAAGAGAGTGGTTAGACTTATGACTCGCCTTGGTAACACTCTCAAAATCTCTTGTAATCCCATGCATTCTTTTATGCTTAGCTACCTAGAATCTCTTGATACGTCTGTTGAAAACTTGCAGTCTGTTAGAATAGTCCGTGAATGCTCATATGTATTTGAAGAAGTGGAGGGCTTACCTCCGAAGCGGGAGACAGACTTCCGCATATACCTTGTGGATAATGCAAAACCCGTAGCTCTACCCATTAGACACATTGCTCCAAGGGAGAGGAAAGAGCTCCGCAAGCAAGTTAAAGAGCTGCTCGAAAAAGGGTTCATAAGGCGGAGTATTTCTGAATGGGGTGCTCCAGTGTTATTCGCAACCAAAGCGGATGGTTCATTTCGACTATGCATTGCTATAGGGAGATAAACAAGCTGACCAAGAAGAATAGGCACCCACTTCCAAGAATAGACGACTTGCTTGATCACCATGTAGGTGCATCGGTTTTCTGCCAACTAGATCTGGCTATCGGGTTTTATCAGCTAAGAGTGGCTGAAGACAGCATTGATAAGACCGTGTTCAGAACTCCGGATGGTTTCTTCGAATGGCTTGTCATGCCTTTCGGCTTGACAAACGCACCCGCTTATTTCGTTGACTTGATGAGCAGGGTGTTCAGAGAGTTCCTTTATAAGTTTGTGGTGGTCTTCATAGACAAAATTTTGATTTTCTCGAAGAATGAAGAAGAGCATGCTCTGCATTTAAGGGAACTCATGGATACTCTTCGTGCACATCAGCTAAAAGCCAAATTCTCCAAATGTCATTTCTGGATAGAAGAAGTGAGGTTTCTTGGACATGTGGTGTCCAAAGAAGGGATAGTTGTGGACCCCGTAAAAGTAGTTGCGGATCAAGATTGGAAGATTCCACGGAATGCAACCGAAGTCCGAAGCTTTCTCGGGCTAGCGGGCTTTTACCGAAAGTTCATTAAAGACTTTGTGAAAATCTCAGCCCCACTCACCAGATTGACAAAGAAGAACCTAACTTTCATTTGGGATTTGTATTGCGATATTGCTTTCTAGCGCTTGAAAAGGGCTCTAAATCAAGCACCAGTTCTGACATTGCCTGATGGGAGAAAAATGTTTACCGTATACACAGACGCATGCGGTACAGGATTAGGCGCTGTCTTGATGCAAGAAGGCAAGGTAGTTTGTTATGGAGGAAGGCAATTGAAGGTACTTGAGAAGAACTACCCAACTCATGATTTGGAGTTAGCTACCATTGTTTTCGCTCTTAAGTCATGGCGTCATTATCTGCTAGGAGAAGGGTTTGAATTGTTTACTGGCTATAAATCGTTAAAGTACCTTTTCTCACAGAAAGATCTTAACTTAAGACAACAAAGGTGGATGGAATTTCTGGCCTCATATGATTTTGAAATTTCCTATACCGCTGGCAAGGGCAATGTGGTAGCAGACGCCATGAGTAGAAAGACGCTGACCTTAAGTCCTCTCTTTGTAGAAAGGCAAAACTTGGAGTACATAGAAAATTATGACTTTAGACCCTCCTCTGAATTTGTACCTGGTCTGTTAGCATCGCTAGAGGTGCGCCCTACTCTTTTGGACTCAATAGGTACCGCGCAACGAAAAGGCCCTCAGCTAGTTGATATGACGGATAAGCTAATTAGGGGTGTGACTTCTAGTCACCTCAATAGATACTCCATCGATGATATGAGTTGGTTGAGACGAGATGGAAGGCTATGCATCCCACAAGCAAGGGATTTGTTGAAGACGGTTCTCGAAGAAGGACACCATTCTAAGCTGACCATACACCCAGGTGGAGACAAGATGTATAAAGACATAAAAAGGGTTTTCTTTTGGAATGGCATGAAGAGGGATGTAGCTGAGTTCGTTGCTAAGTGCTTGATATGCCAGCAAGCCAAAGTGGAGCAGAGTAAGCCTGGTGGTCTGCTTCATCCTCTAGAGGTCTCAGAGTGGAAATGGGATAGCATTTCGATGGACTTTGTTGATGGGTTGCCTAGGTCAAGAAGGGGCAATACCAGTATTTGGGTAATAGTGGACAGGCTCACTAAAAGCGCTCACTTTATACCCGTTAAGAATAGAAGGACTGCCTCGTCCTTAGCATCCATTTATCTTAAAGAGATAGTTCGACTCCATGGGATACCCTTCATCATAGTGAGTGATCGAGATCCTATCTTTACGAGCGAGTTTTGGAAGAGTTTGCAAGAGGCTGTAGGAAAACAACTATGCTTAAGCATGGCCTATCACCCCAAAACCGATGGTCAGACGGACATGTTGAATAGGGTATTAGAAGACCTCTTGAGATTATGCATTCTTGACTTTGGATGAACATGGGAGGATCATCTTCCTTTGGTGGAATTCGCTTACAACAATATCCACCAAGCCACCATAGGCATGGCTCCCTTCGAGGCTTTATATGGAAGACCATGCCGATCACCAATTTATTGGTGGGAGTCTTCAAACAAGCTCGTACTTGGGCCAGATATGATTAGAGAAACTAAAGAAAAGGTGGACTTGATAAGAAGATGGATGAAGACTGCACAAGATAGACATAAGTCCTATGCAGACAAAAGAAGGACCGACCTTGAGTTCGAGGTTTGAGATAGGGTGTTCCTTAAAGTATCTCCTTATAGGAATGTCATTCGATTTGGGTCCGTAGGAAAGTTTGCACCAAGATTTATAGTACCGTTTCCTATCATTGAAAGGATTGGGACGATGGCTTACAGAGTAGAGCTACCCGAAAGACTGGCTGGAGTTCATAATGTTTTTCATGTTTCTCAACTACGAAAGTGCTTACATGAGTCTGTGGAAGTTGTAGAGCCGAGTATACTAGAGGAAGTAGAAGTGGAACGATAAGCGACTGTGAGAAGAGTTCCAACTCGTATCTTGGGTACGGAAGTCAAGAAGCTACGCAACCGTGAAGTCAAGCTTGTTAAAGTTCAATGGAGTGATGCCGAGGAAGACGCGACTTGGGAAACTGAGAGAAAAATACGCGCAGCCTACCCTTTTCTTTTTGAGGGTACCTCCTTGATCTCTTTTTCCATAAGTTTATACATGCTTGTATCTACTTTTTTTTTAAGTATATCTCCTCGGTCCTATTCTTTATCCTTAGGTAGAAACCAATGGATGTAAACATGTATTTGAAACATGTTATGATTGATGGTTGCAAGTGGTTGCTAGTGGTTGCTCGTGGATGCATATGCACACACATTAGGTGTTAGATCGGCTCGGTCACTTTCATATTGCATATGCATATATGTATTTGTATATGGATTGAAACTTGGAATGTTATCATATGGACGTTGCATTTGTATGAATGATTGTGCACTCATGTAGAAAGTATGATTAGGAATAATTGCATGCATAATGGACTCATGGCACTGATATAATTTGCATTAAGGAGGTAAACTGAATCAGTAGACCACCTGATTTTGCACTAGATAAGGACATATACACACACTATGCATACAATCATGAAAGCATTAGAAACCTTTTAAGGACAATGGATGCCGGTGTTTGATGGTTGAGTAGATGGATGATTGGATGGTTGGATATACATTCTTCGTGACTTGAAGATTTCGGGGACGAAATCCTTTAAGGAGGGGAGAATGTAACACCCTATATTTCTATGTTTATTAAAGTAACGAATTATAGAACACTAAATTGTTAAAGTGAGAATTAAGGGAAACGGGTTACGCCATTGTGTTCGTCTCAGAATTCTACTTGAGATAAAATCCGAGTTTGCGTGAATCGGACTCCGTATGAAGAAGTTATGGAGTTCAGAAGATTTCATGTTTAAACAGAAAATTATAATTAAATAATTTAATAAACAAAACAGTTCAAATTTTAAAAATCATGTAGCTCAGCTGAACGGGAAAAATCCCACCCATATGGGTCGACTCCCCCCAGGGGGTCGACATAGGTGTCGACCTCCCACGAGGGGTGTCGACTGGGGTGTCGACCCCCCTATAGGGGTCGACCCCCTTACCCAGATCCAAACAGTGACGATTTTCTGACATGTTGCTGAGTCTTTTCTGACTTGTTGCTGAGTCACTAGGGGTAGGTGGTAATTTCTGGATAACTCTATCTAGTCTGGATGGTTCTGATCGTTCCTGGGATGATCTAACAACTCACATAAGTTTAAACCTCTATAAAAGCAACCTTAGTCCTCAACCCTAATTCACACAATTTCATACCAAGGAGCCACCACGCTGTCCATGATCGTCCTGTCCTAGCCACCATTTCTTCTCAAACAAGAAAACAAGTTAGAAGCTACGAATCAAATCTAATTTAGAGAATCGATAGTCTTCGTCAAGGGTTTTTTATTCAGCTTCAAAAAACAGATCCCAGAAAACAAGACTTTCTTGTGTTTGTAAGTCCTATTATTATTTAGATGTGAATGATTAAATGTTATGATTTGTAATAAAGTGAAAACTAGAGTTATTCCAAGTTTGTAAGATAATGGTGATGTTAATTCATGTCTATTCTTGTAATGATTCTATCATATATGCTTATGAGACTATTGTGGTTTATTGGACTTATTATGTTGTATGTTAAACCAATCATGTATTATGTAAAGTTGGTGACTTTTTCATGTTATGTTACATGCAAATTTTAGGCTAAGTTATATATATGTTTAGATCTACATTCTCATATATTAGATCTATGATTATTGGATCCAAAATACAAGTTCATATCTACATGCCTAGTTGGATTTGTGTAATTTCATATGCTTAAGATTCATATTAATTGGATCCAAATTGCAAGTTTACATTTACGTGCCTAGTTAGATTTGGGTAATTTCATATGATTAAGACTCATGGTAATTGGATCCAAAAATGCAAGTTCATTGTTTATGCCAAATTTATATGACACATGTTTAGTTAGATCCTTATTATGTTGTATGAATGGTACATGCTCCTTTCTTTCCCCTTTTGTATATAAGTTAGGCTAAGTTGCGAGCCTAACATTCTATGTGAATTTTGCGAACATATGACGAAGGTAACGTTGGGAAAAACCTTAAATTTTGTATTATTGGCATAATTTGGCCCATAAATATATGGATGATTAGTGGCATAAAAATGGTATAATTTATATACCTAAAATTTTGAATATGATTTAGAGGGTAAGTGGGGCATGACTTGAATGGCAATAATTGTGGATAATTTACATATAAATATGAAAGGTAAATATGTAAATTTAGTGTAGGACGAATATGCCTAACCCGAGGTTAGATTGAGTTACGGTGTAAGACTGCCCGGAACCGCCCGGCACATCCAACAACTATAACAGTATAGATCTAATGTGAGAGGTTAGCGCATCAAGCCCAAAAGAACCCGAGGTTTGATTGAGTTGCGGTGTAAGACTTCCCGGAATCGACCAGCACATCCAGCGATCGCAACAATACATATCTAATGTGAGTGGTTGGTGCTTTAATAAATGAATTAAATCTAAGACAGGAATGGTGGGGTTAAGTCAATTAAGGCAACACTTAACCAATACAACATGTTAACAAAACTGATGGGTGGGGTTAGGTTAATTTGAGAACACTTAACAATTTTAACATGTTGATTAGGAAACCCTATAACGGGGACCCATTTTAGCAGCAACCCACATAGATGTATCATGGTACCCTGAACTAGGCAGGTTGGGGCACGATTACTGGGCTAATTATAAGCAGTCAAAACAACGGAGGGTGGTGTGTCATTGTAGATTCCGACGGAGTGCGGTCGTGCACATACTCCGAAGTCGAAAAAGTAGGCACTGGGCATCAGAAGTTATACTCTATGCATTTTGAATTATGTCGGGTTGCCACCATATGATTTGATACACCCCATCTTGGGACCAGAACAGGTATCTACAATCATGCGGGGCCGAATGACACAAGTAGTAAACGTATGCGAGTAGGAGCCAATCGATAAAGGGGATCATTTATCTTGAACACGTGGGGCTAGTTGAAACACTTGTAAGTGGGTGCAGAGAAATAGTAATGAGTGCGATAACATATTCAGTCTTATTATCTTATTTCTAGGGTGCTGTCCTAGATTCAGTTTATTCATGTCATAATCCTTTTTCCCGTTTACATGTTTAATAATCACTGGATTTACCAGACTCATGTCTGACCCATTTTCTTTCGTCTTCTTTTCTTCCGTTCCTTCCCCCAGGTCCGTACGGAGGGAATACTTCAGCTTAGTTTGGACCATTTCCAGCTTGAAGATAGTAGATGTATTGCTCGGATTCTCTTTCCTTGGGCTATGGCTTTGGATACTCTCTTATTGGGGATTTATGTTGCCTTACTGTTACTTTAATGCTTCTTTATGTTTTAATTCAAGACATAGATTTTGTTGTAATAATTTGGAGGTTGGTTTGAGACAGTTGTTGTAATGTTTTAACTGAACCACGTACTTATGCATTAAATTTAGTTTTCCGCTGTTTATATGTCTGTCTTGTAAATTATCTGTATCTTTTACCTATAATGCTCCTCCAAAGTTAAGGCATTCCTCTTGTGAGTGACCTTAATGAAGGTGGGGTGTTTCACGGGTGTTAGCTTCTCCACCACCTAAACCACCACTTATCTCCACCCCACCCAAGCGTCGCCGCCTCCTTCCTGAGTTGAAACCAATCCACTCAACGGTTACCTTTTTGAAGTCTGAATGTTGTTTGTGTTGTGCAAGTAAAGACCACATGGCCAAAACATGTAGGAACAACACAATATTTTATTATTGAGCTTTTTTCGTCTTTCATGCATGCAATGTTCGAAGAAACGCATCTCATCGGTAATTAGAAATAATGATAACCATTTACTCCCTTCCAATTCCCCTTCACAAATGACGAACCGTCACGATAGGAAATTGCTAAGATGCAAGTCGACGTGGCATCAGGGGTCTCGTCATAATTCAAATCAGCATGCAAATCGAGATTTTAATTCAGCTTTAAACCCACTTTCTCCGGTTAATTCCCTTTCTCCTCACTCTCCTCTTCATAAAAAATTATACTCTTCTTCCTCCCCTCTCCCTCCCTCCAAACACAAATTCCCAAGATTTTCCATGGATAGTTCCTTTCTTTACCTTTCCGCTACCATCATCGACGACCAATGGACCATAGAATCCCTTTCCCAAATCCTAACAACCACTTTCAATCACGAAGAATGTTCCATTTGGTTGATCACTGATAACTCCTTCCTCATTTATTTTCCCAATTTCATCGTTAAGAACCAAGCTCTCCACCTCAAGATACTCACCAGCGACCGCAACTTCATCCTTCTCCAACCATGGTTAGACCCAGACGAATCCCCTTCACCAACTTTAGAACTAGCTTCTTGGGCTAGGATCAGTGGCTTCCCGGATTTTCTGAAAACTAGCTCTAAAGCCATTCGTAAAGCCCAAAAACCGATGGGACATTTTATTGAGGTAGATCATTGCGATTGGTCATTTATTGATCACCGTTTTCTTTATGTGCTCATGCAATTCTACAATGGCATCACGATCCCGAACCGCTACGTAGTGTAGCTTAATGATAAAACGGTGATAATTATAGTAGAACACTGGGACCAAGCTCATCCATGTCGACATGCTGAAACACTTGTGATGGGGATATATTATAATCAAGAAGATTATATCTTTCGTGATCTTCCCCAAATAATGGATACAAATCTAGTTAATGGAAATCGTTATGATGCCATACTAGATGAAGCAGCTAATAATGTTGCCCTAAATCATAATGACCTTCCAGCTATTCCAGATGGATCGCTTGCATTACTAAATCAAGATTTGGGTGGTTCTGCTATACCTAGGTGGGACCTACTTGCTGACCTAGATCTATCCATTCCACTGCATCAGCAAATACGAGTTCAGCCAGACATGGAACAACAGGACTCAATGTTGCTGCATCTTACATCTGCTTCAGTTCATCGTAGTGCCAGGATCAACAGAGCCAGATCCCTTCCAAGCACTTCGGGTAGCTTTTTCGAAACTATTGTTTTTTCTTATGCAAACAAAGAGTTAAACAAAAAGTGGGCACATTGCATGGGTGTGAGTTTGCATGATGAACACTACACTGCTATGCACGCACTAGAACAGTAGCGCATTAATCAAGACCAATGAAAGTTATCTCATGTAATATTAGAGGTTTGGGGGACCCCACCAAACGTCATGCCATCAACATTGTTCTCTCCCCACACAAAATTGATATTTTATTTCTATATGAATCCAAACTTTCTAATCCTTCACATGCAATCGTTAGAGGCATTTGTGGGCCTTTTCTTTTGGGTTGGGCCCACGTTGGAGCTGATGAGACATGTGGAGGCATAATTACAGCATGGAATGAAGCCACATGGTCTCTCTGCCAAGTAATCACCCACCCTTCTGTGCTACACGTGTCACTCTGTCACTCTCAATCTAATACTATCTTTTCCTTCACCAATGTCTATGGCCCAACGGATTTTCTTGACAGAGAAGTTGTTTGGCAATTTTTCCAAGATCTTTCGTCTCATATTAATGGTCCATGGCTTATTGGCGGTGATTTCGTTACAACCAGATCATCAATGGAGGGGAATTCTGGTAACCTCTCTCATGACTTGGCAACCTTTAACTCATTCATCCAGTCTTGCTCGCTCGTTAAACCACCCATTAATAATCGACTCTGTACTTGGACTAGTCATAGATTCGATCCTTCACTGGCCAAACTATATCGCTTTCTTTTTAACCTCATCTAGGAAGATCTACATCCACTTTTCGTCATTAATGGCTTAGCCACAATCATTTCTGCTCACTTTCTTTTACTGTTGGATACTGGAATGATCAATATCCAAAAGCATCCATTTAGATTTGAAAAACTTTGATTGCTTGAATCTTCCTTAGAGGATTTTGTCCACAACATTTTCTCTTAACTATCTCATGAAGTATCTACCACAAATCACATTGTCTCCAAACTTCTTTCACTCTGTAAATTGATTCGTCCTTGGGCTAGAAACATTTGGGGTTCTTTGAAATGCCACATCTCAGCCACTAAAGATGTTATCCTCAACGTTTTGCAAGAATCTCGACCATTAAACGATTCTGAGTCTTGTTCACTAAAAGAATTGGAACTAGAACTTGATGGACTAATAAAACAAGAGGAAATTGGTTGGAAACATCGATCAAAAGCAAAGTGGCTAGAGGAAGGAGATAAAAACACTTCATACTTTCACCGCCTGGCCAACGGTCGACGTAGATCTACCTTCATTTCAGAAATCCTCCACAATGATTTAACCTTCTCTGATCACCATGATATCCGTCGCCTTTTCACCGATTATTACCGCAACATTCTGAGAAAACCCTCACTTCTCCTTCCATACGTTGATTGGAACCTCCTATCCCCCTCCCCTATGGCAATCCTTATTGATCATCCTTTTCTAAAGAAAAAATTTGGGCTGCGCTTGAAGATATGGCATATAATAAAGCCCTTGGGCCAGATGGGTTCGACCCACTTTCCTTCAAACATTTTTGGCCCATCATTAAATATGACATTTTGGCCATTTGTGATGAATTTCAATCTAACCTCGCTTCCATTTCCAAGCTCAACCATGTCAACATCACCCTGATTCCTAAAACCCTTGGTGCTAACACTCTCCCTTCTTTCCGCCCTATCAGCCTCCTCAACATCACCTTTAAAATTATCACTAAGGTTCTTGCCAATCATCTTCAATCAGTTATTGCTTCATTGGTGGGTATTAAACAATCAGCCTTCATCCTTGGCCGAAACATTCTGGATTGTGTAGCTGCCACACAAGAAGTAATTTCATTTTATCACTTTACCTCAACGCCGGATGTTTTGCTCAAACTTGATTTCTTTAAAGCTTTTGATTCAGTTAATTGGAATTTCATTCTTGCCTTAATGTCACATCATGGATTCCCCCCTAAATGGTCTCATTGGATTAAATGTATCTTGCACTCCAGTTCATCTCCATCCATGGAGATCGTGGAGGTCACATCAAATCTAAATGTGGTTTAAGACAAGGAGATCCACTTTCACCGCTAACTTTTGTGCTAATTGTGAATGCTTTTAACCAAATGGTCAAAGCAGCCATTAGAAACAGTCTCTTTGCTAGTATTAACCTCCCTAATTCACCCTCTTCCATCTCCCACATTCAATTTGCCGATGATAACATGCTTTTCGCCTATCCTAATCCTCATCACATCTGTTGTCTCAAGGTCCTTCTCTACTCCTTTGAGCTCATCTTAGATCTCTCTATCAATTTCAGTAAAAAGTTTAATCATTATGCTTGGCAATTCTTCCAATTTGGCCCCCCACATCTCTTCCTATTTAAATTGCAAACTCGATTCCCTCCCTATCTCTTACCTTGGTATCCCCGTCCGCCCTTCGAAATTCTTTCGATCGGACTGGCTCCCTCTCATTGACAAAATTGAATCTATACTTGCGCTATGGAAAGAAAACTCTTTATCCATGGTCGGTCGTCTTGTCCTTGTCAAAGCTGGATATCTTTCACAAACTCCTAGTCTTGGTCATCTCCAAAATTGATGCAATCAGAAGTGCTTTCCTTTGCTTTCCTTTGGAACGGTGCCAAAGCTAAATGCCTTGTCAATTGGCAAACTGCTTGCCAACCATTTACTCATGGTGGTCTCAATATCATTAACCTCTCTTCTTTCAACTCTACTCTTTTATCGAAATGGCTATGGCGTATCATTATGCCAGGCAACTTTATCTGGAAAGATTGGATCTTGTCTCGCCTCTATAACTCCAACCCCAATCTTGTCCTTCACTCAACGCCATGCGTCATACCCTCTCCTTTTTGGGCTGGTGTGCTTTCCATCATTTCCCGCGTTAAATCACTCTTTCGTGTAGAAATTGGTAATGGTGATAATTGCCTTTTTTGGCTGGATATTTGGCATGAGCATTTCTCTCTTGCTCAATCTCATTCTTCCTTATTTGCTTTTAATCAATCGACTATTCAATCCATAGCTTTTATCAAGGGTTTAGGCCCAATGGGCCTTTATCCTCAATCTTTGTTTGGGCTTGATATTTTGGAGGAAGCCTCTTCTATAAACAATATTTTGCAGTTGACCAGGCTTTCTTCTTGTTCTGATCATTAAGTCTAGGATTTAAGCCCATCCAAAGTTTTTTCTATATCTATATGCTATAGTTTCCTCTCCCACCCAAGTCGATGCTTTACCTTCCCTCATGTTTGGAATTGTCACATGCCTCCTCGCATTATTTTCTTCCAATGGTGCCTAATTCACTCGCGAATCAATATCAAAGATAGGCTCGCTCGCATGAACATCATCTCTGACCCCCGTTGTCCTCTATGCTCCCTTCATAATGAAACTCTTGATCACCTCTTCAGTCACTGCGAATTTGCTTTTGCGGTTTGGGCAACTGTCAGTTCGTTCTTACTGGGTTTCATTCCTCTCATCCCTGTTTTCTTCGGTCACTAGCAATATAATCCACCTGATACCAAATTGGACTCTCTTTTTGTCATTTTTTCTGGAGTATTTGGAAAGAAAGAAATGCCTGTGTCTTCAATAAGCCGAAAAAGCGTCTTACTGGTGTTTGCAACTTCATTATATATATGTTTGATCTATGGACAGGCGGTGCCCGCCATGCTCGCTTCAGATTCACCCTTCCTGCGACACCCTCTTCTGGCACTCAAGGCAGCAGTATGGCGGTTCCTTATTGATGGCAAGCTTCAGCTCTCTGCAGTTTTCTTTTATGCATGGCTTTCTGTATATATTAGCATGTTTATATATAGTATGTTAGCTTATGTATTTTGGTTTTCTCTTATGACTTAGAACTATTTTGTCACTAGTTGGCCCTGTCAACCAGACTACTATTATTATATTACTAAAATTGAAAGGCAAGCCGGTTTTTTATAATGGACCGTGCCACTGTTTATTAGAAAAGGAAGGAGAGATATTCTGCACAGGCATAGAATACAACTGGTTTGATGTGTCAGTACACTATATATAAAAATTACTTCATATGCCTAATAATAGAAAGGACCATTGAGTGTTTAGAAGTTGTTATCCCTTTAAACACTCTAATATTCCTCTCCATCCACAACATATAAATAAATTTCTTAAGGATTTTCAGAAGTAACTGGCTGTGTAGCTTCACGCTACACTCACATCTCTCTCCCAAAAAAAAATCACTAACCTGATAGGCATACAAGTTAGGATGAACCAAACGGTATATATCTATGTTATAGTCTGTGTTGTACATTTCTTAGTCACCAGAATTTTTTTTTCTGACCCTCCCTCCTCATTACAATCTCCTAGGTTTCATAGAGAAGGTCAGGTTCTCATAGATGATTATATTTGGCTTTCGGTTCTTGTTCTCTCTCATGCTCGGTATTGGCAAAGTGACTCACTGTGAAAAAGGTAGTTGCTTGAGTTTATACTGGTTTATCCTACTTTGTTTCCGCTATGAGTTTTCTTATCATACTCTGATTATGCTCATGCTCAATTATAGTAGGTACCTGATATACACGCTCTATGCTTGGATGTGTTCAAGTTTTGATTTTTATCAAAATTTGAGCACATAAAAGTGTGGGGTGTTACATTTGGTATCAAAGCTTAAGTTAAACATCAGATGAACTAGTTAAATTAGGACTCGTGAGAGAACGTAATTCGATTTTCTTTTCTGTTTTCCTTCGTCTTTCTTATTCGACTTTAATTTATTTCGACGATGAATTAGTCTTGGGCCTAATAATAAAAATGGGCTTTAAACGACTATAGGTTGAAATATGTTGAGTTCGGGTCTCTAGCAAATTCTGTCTTACCCCATAGCACGTTGGCGATCTCGTCGTGAAGAACATGAGGAAGGCATATGGTGGAGTCCTTTGGTTCGAGTTTGGAGACTTGACAAAAATCAAGCTACAACCGAGATAGTCGCGATTTCTGGTGTTTGGTTTCGTTGGTAGTTCCGGTTAAGACCATTACTCGATCCAAAACGGGAAATGCCCACGTTAATATATCGTGTCCATTTCGGAAATATAATTACAAGGTGTATCCATTTGTTACTTCGCTAAAATTACGAATCTACGTTTGTTGAAATATTAAATTTAGTTCTTAGCCTTATATTTGGGGAAATTTTATTTTTACAACTATTTAAAAAAAATGGATTTCAACATTTTCGGAAATTAGTTTGTAAAGATATGGTTTAGGGATTTTTAATCTATTCGTATTTTAAAATTTTCGGGGCCATTTGGTAAATTTAGTAAAGGTAATCCGATTGGTAGGAAGAAAGGAATTAGAAATGACAAGGAATATACCACTAAAACTCATGAATAATAAATATCCATTCCTTGTGATTTTTAGTATCCATCTTCCTATATATACATATTGGATAATTTATTAAAGTCATCAAAATTAATAATAATTGTTTTTAAGCTCAAATATTTTTGAACAGAAAAGGATTTTCCAGTTTGAAATATAAATCTGGAATATAAATAATAATAAAAAAAATTGTAACAACCTGAATTCCGACAGACCGAATTTTTTTCAAAATTCTAATCTATCGAAACTCATATTGGTTTGCTCTGGTATCCTGCAGAAAGGGCAGAGACATAAAATATACCAGAGCTTAGAAAATATCTCACAGCGGAATGGACAAAATATAATATAATCAAAGTAAAGCCTTACCGTATTAATAATACCGCCTAACCAGTATCCAAAGCTATCATGTCTCATGTCTCTGCCGCAAATCTAACCTGTGAGTATGTTATGAGGAGGGGGTCAGAACGCAAGTTTTGGTGACTAGATTTAAATTATACACTTTGGATAATCCTACATATACCGTTCAATCATATTTTCTTATTTATTAGGTTACTTGGGTTAACAACAGTCAAGTCTTACACACACGTCGTACCCATTTACTTCTGAGTGGATTAACCTAATATAGTATATAAGTAGCTACCCCTCAATACTGAGATACACCCCATGGTACCCCACTCGCATGGTCTCCACCGTAATGCCATAGAAATGAACGCAGTCCCTCATCCTGCGCCGAATGACGTATGTATCTCTACATAACAATGTTATGTTCCGCATATATTTGTTGTTACTATACTACGTAAGCGTACGGACTGCCATCGTCGATCGAATCAGATTTCATACCGAAGTAATGCCCTCAAGTCTATGATACACCACCCAGAGCCAACATGCATGCATCTTGACTGTCCCACATACGTATCGTCAATTATAGCTCGATGCCTTAACCGCACGTCCTCTAATGTGCATCAAGTTCTGTGGCAGGGCGATACAAGAAACACAGAGCTTAGTCGGGAGCTTTTCCATATCTGTACAGGCCCGTCTTTAAAAGCCTATATATACAGATATTCCTAGGGTCTGTTTTCACGGTGGCTATGGCCCACCTCGGCCCCTCCCTCAACTAATAAAGACTACAAGCGCTAAACAACTGCCCCTAAAAAACAATCTGAGCATCCATTTGGAATCTTCCCTTAACCACCGTACCTCGATAGTGAAAGGTGAATGGTCTATTGGTTTTAGCTCTAGTCTTTTCGCATCCCACTGGCTGTCGATGACGGGTATCTTATGATCTACTATCCTTTTGGTCGTGACCCTTTACCTTCCCATTGAGGCGACCGCCGAGTCACCCTGGTGTCACTGCGTCACAGCATTCTGACTGCATAGCTACTTTTGCAGTCAAGGCCCACCCACCTAGTAGTTACGCGCAGACCCAACCTCTGCGAGCACAGCCTAAACATCTTCCACTACACCGAGGACTACAAGGAGCACCTTACGTATCTCAGAAAGCCATGTGCTTCCCCTTCCAGTCCTTCGGAGCCGACAGAATAATATGATAAATGTGCGCTCCCCTCGTGCCTTATAACACCATGATGATCTACCTTGTTGGGTTATTCACCCTCAAACGTACGGACTGGTCGAAGCGCCTCACTTTAATATATTGTCAGACCCTATGTCTAAACATTCTTTTACGCGCTTCCTTTACCTCATCAGGTTTCCATTTAACTTGGTTATTCTCATTCATATTGAATTCTTGATCAAGTTACCAAGTTCCTCTTGCTTATTAATTTCAGTTATATAACCTAACCCATTTATGTTCATTAATATGCCCACAACATGTTATTCTCTGGATTATGGCCCAAGGTCTGTAATCCACAATCTCTTTTATATTCTTGCCTGATTTTATCACTACAATAACATGTTCTACTTAATATGTAATTATGTATATCCCAATTCGCATGTTTTCTATTATACAAGTCAGTCATTATTTATGATAAAATATAACTTATTTCATATAAGTTTTCCTCGTTCTTTCCAATTTAGTCATAATTCCATTTTACATTGTTACTACAACTTATCGTTGTTTACTTATTAACTTAGTTCTCTTAACTAAGGTCCATTAAAAAATTTCTCTACCCATTTATTATAACCTATGTTATAATTTCCTCTTGTCCCTAAGACAAGTCCAAACATGTTATTCTCATCAGCGGGTTTCAGACTTCGAAGTTTACAAATTACTTAATTTATAATTAAGTACAACTTCTTATATTTCACATATTTTCCTCCTTTTCTCAACTGGTTTCCGGTTTTCCCTATCTACTGACTACTTAATTTTCAATTAAGTGTCCCTTATCTCATTTCACTAGTTATCCCATTTCCTTACGAGTTTATTATAACCTAAGTTATAATCTTCACTTGTCTCTAGGAAAAGTCTACCTATTATACAACATTCTCATTAATGTTAATTATTTATAATGGGTGATTATCATTCCCCATTTAAACCATTTTCTTTTACTATTGTATTCCAGTATTCTTCATTCGCTGTAATATACGTTCCTTATTTTAATTAAGGAAAACACCTCATGCACCTTATCAGTTTGATGCATGGAAGGAATTAGTGATTTATTTTCATAACGTATTCCCATCTAAATCTGTGGTGGCAAGTAATTTCTTTTCTTTTTCTACCTTATTCACTATGGCTTACTTCCAACCACGTTCTCAAAAATAGGCCATGTAGGGAAATACATCACTTTTCCTTCGCATCACACTAACTCATTCCATTACATCCCTTCTTTTCTTATTTTCTGAATTAGATATTTAATTACCATCATTGCCATTTATTCATATCCTGTTATATATATATATATATATATGCATTAGACCTCTCACATTAAGCCTACACTTGTGGATGTTGGATTTGCTGGGCGGGTCCAGGCATACTTCTACCACAAGTTGACTTAACCTTGTGTCTTAGCACCATTACATATTTTAATTATGCACTTAGACCCCTCACATTAGATTTACCACTTGTGAATGCTGGATATGCTAAGCAGTTCCGGGCAGACTTCCATCACAAGTGTAATCTAACCTCGTGTCTAAGAGCGTTACAGTGTCAAATTACTGTGAATATAGGCATGTTTGTTCTTTAACAATTATTCCTATTCATGTGAATTTTAGGCATATTATCCTTTTACTGTAATCTAGTTTACATGTTACCAAATTATGCCTATATTTTGTCGCATATCCTTTTTAACATGGGTCTTACTTTATTTTTGACATGTAAACATTCAATCAGATAATTGTTCAGAACTAACAGGTTAACATGTCATTACTCAATAATATGCCGCAAGTGAATAATATAATTATAACAACAGTAGTCATTGCCCATATTCTAACAAGTTTGTTCAATATGTAATCATTCCAACACTTTAACTGATTCAACATATGAATTATCCATACTAACCTCTCAACCCGTTATACAATAATTTATAATTAATCTGGCAACTTCACAAAAAGGGGAATGCTGAACGATAACGTATTATTATCTAAAGGCTATAGCTTAAACCCACTCACCTCATATGCTTTCCCTATTCTGGATCTGGTCCAGTTTTAGCATCCATGGATTTTCCCCTAATTGGATTCAGAACCTAATAACCATGGATTTATTATTTAAAAAGAGAAAGGAAAGGAAGAGGAAGAAATTTGAATAGATTAGATCTAGAAATTACCTCACTTCGTTAAGAGATATGAACACCCATTTACAAGCATATGTTCCTTTCCTCCAGATTTAGATTCAGGATTTTTTACCTAAGCTAATAACCTAAATTTTCTGAATAGATTAGGGAAGGAAGAGGAAACGACAGAGCTTCAGCGTAGCCTCAGAAATAGGAGGTTTAGGGTTAGCTCTGTAGACTTATTTATAGGTGTATCAGAGAAACCGGGACCCTTAGATCTAAATTAAAAATATCAAAACCGACCACGTTAGAAGAAAATTCCAGATCCGCGATGGGGTCGACCCCCTATTGATGGGTCGACCCCCAACGGGTCATTTTCCCCCTAAATTATTTTGAATAAAGAGATTTTGATCGATGTCAATGAAAAAAGCTACTATGGGAATTGAATCATAAAGATAAGGTTATATATATACATTAAGTCATGTTAGAATTATGTTAAAATCTATCCTCAAGTATACATGAATGTGCTAATCAAAGTTATATATAAATATATATATTTGTGAAGCCATTAAAAAGCCAGAAATATACCAAAATTGGCCTACCAGTCGACTGGTAGGAAATGGACCAGTCGACTGGTAGGAAATGGACCAGTCGACTGGTTGACCTATTTTGGAATATAACAGCTAGTTTTAATTTTCTTTTATATATACGTTTTAATTCTACCAGTCAACTGATGATTTTTAACTAGTCGATTGATTTGACCCAGATTTTATTTTCTGAAGAGTTGCTTTCATTCGTGAAGAGATTCCTCTTCATTAATCAAAGAAAATGGACATATCTTTTTATGGAAACTATTCATGAATGTTTGCTACTCTTAGACTATTATATAAACAACTTCAATCATGTTTTATAACAATCTAATCTTTCCGAATTTCACTGATTTTTCTGATCATCATTCTAATCTTTCCATTTACATTCTTTGTAACTAAAAGCTCTCCAGTTTCAATATTTGTTGAATCCGTGAATCATATTAATATCATTTGATTCAACAAGTAAATTTTACTTCCTTAAATCTTCGCATTCAAAGCATATACTCGAGGATTAGATTATATGAAGGTTATACTTAATTATTGTCTATCCGTGTTGATTCGAGAACACAAATTAGAAGTCAAACTCTTGTAATTGTTGAAGACCTGTGTAGTTGCTCAGGTGAGAGGCATCCATGTTGGGGCACGGGTGTACTGACCTATTCCTCCGGGTTAAGAGAAGGCGTTGTTAGTGAATTTCGAAGAGGAGCTTCGAGACTGGACGTAGGGAGAGAAGTCCGAATCAGTATAAAAATTCCTGGTGTCTTTTTAACTTACTTTACTGCATTTTATTATTTTTGATATATCATATTAAGCTCTATTTATTTGCATAATTATTGTAGAATTAACTAGTTAGTATCACATATATATTCCGCAATATCCATATAGAAAGATCCCTAAGTCGTATTCACACCGACTTTTCAATTGGTATCCGAGCAAGACTATCATATATCTGTAAAACCGTTATTTGATAATTAGATAATATGGATAGTAACACTAGCATTAGCAATAACACCGGATATTCTGAAGGCCAGTCAATGGCTAGACCACCCTTCTTTAATGGCATGAATTATAGTTTCTAGGCTACTAGAATGAGAATATACATGCAAGCTAATAACTATGATGCATGGAATATTGCTCAAAAAAAAAAAATACATCACCTACTACTGCATACATTGAATGTTCAAACATTGAGAAAAATGAAGCAACTGCAAATGCTAAGGCCATGAATATGCTACATTGTGCACTTGATAGAAATGAGTTCAATCGAATTTGTACGTGCAACACTGCATATGAAATCTGGAGAACACTTAAGATTACTCATGAAGGCAATAACAAAGTTAAACAAAGTAAAATTTCTATGCTCAAAAATCAGTTTCAGAATGTTAAAATGAATGAGAACGAATCCATAAATGATATGTATTCACTTTTTCAAAATATTTATCATTTATTATTAGGACTAGGAGAAAAATATTCCGACTTTGACATAGTTTCAAAAAATTTAAATTCTTTTGACCGATGAATGGGAGAGAAAAGTATTAGCAATTGAAGAAGCTAATGATCTCTCTGCCATGAGACCGGAAGAATTGATCGGTAATCTAATGTCATATGAAGTGAACTTGCAGGCAAAGAAAGAGCAGATACTATATAAGAAGAGTTTAGCTATCCATGCAAAAAAGGAAGATTCCGATTCAGACGAAGAAGATATAACATTTGTTGCTAAATTTTTTAGAAAATTTCTAAAATACCGAAAGAGTCAAAGCAAAAATATAAAGAAGAATTCATCAAAAGAACCTGATCCAGCTTTAGTAGAATGTTTTAACTGTCACAAAACTGGACACTATCAAAAGAACTATCCAGAACTATAGAGAAATCGCAAAAGTGAAAAATCGAAGAAACGAGCTTTTTCAGTCACTTGGGATAATTCAAACTCATCTTCTAAAAGTGGTAGCAACAGTGATGGTGAACAAGCGAATGTGTGCTTTATGGCTAAAGACAACGATGTAAGTGATTTTACTTTTGATGAACTAGTAGAAATAAATATAGAAATTTTAGAATGTAGAAAAATGTTTAAAAGAAAATTTAAACAAGCTAATGAAGACAAAAACAAAGCTAAATTTTAGAGAGACCTTTTGAAAAATGAAAAAGAAATCTTAGAAGATGAAATTAGAAGATTAGAAGATTCTCTTTAAAAAGAAAATTCTCAAATTTCTTTGTCAAGTCATGAAATAGAAATTCAAAAGAATAAAAATGATTTATTGCTTTCTGAAAATCATGATTTGAATAATAAAGTTAAAATTATAGAATTAGAAAATTCTAGTTTAATAACTAAATTAGAAAGTATTTCTAAAAATGTAAATAATTTTAACAAGGGTAGAGAGAATTTATCTAAAATTTTAGAAAATTCTCAATCGGTTTTTAATAAAAAGGACTTGGATATGATAATAAAATAAATTCAAAAAGGAAATCCAATTTTGAAAATTCTAACAATATACCGAGAATTTCTAGTAGAAAATTAAATACTTCTACTAAGAAAAAATATTCGAAAAATATTAGTATATGTATCCTTAAAACAAATAATATTCTTATTAGGAATAAATATATTAAAATCTTTTTAGATACGGTTCATTATAATAGTGATTATTTTTTCAAAAAGGAACCTAAGCCCTCTTGGGTTTGGCTTCCTAAGATTTAACACTTAGGACCCTAACGGAGGAAGTGGGTACCAATGAAATTTTTTATTGTTTTTTGCAGGTTCCACTTCACATAAACAGAAGAAAATGGATACTAGACAGTGGTTGCTCAAAACACATGACAGGAGACAAGGAAATGCTAACAAATACTTACTCAAAAGGAGGAACTGTCACATTTGGAGATAATTCCAAAGAATGCATCATCGGCAAAGGCGATGTGAGCAATTACGGTATATTTAATTAACCTCTTATTTCAGATGTTTTATTAGTTAAGAATTTAAAACATAATTTATTAAGTATAAGTTAATTGTGTGATAAAGGTTTTAAAATAACATTTTCGGAAAAATAAATGTAGTATATTTGATTCAAAGCAAAGTCTTATTTTTGAAGGAAATTGAGATAAAAATATTTAAATTTTAATATGATAATTAATAATAATCCAAACATGCATTTATTAGCCAAAGATAATGATCCTTGGTTATGGCACAAACGATTTTGTCACATTAACTTTAAATCCATTAACTAATTATCTAAAAATGATCTTCTAAGAGGTTTACCCAAAATAAGATTCAAAACTGAAAATTTATGTAATGCTTATCAACTCTGAAAATTAACAAAATCCTCTTTCAAATCTAAAAAGGTTATATCAGCCTTACAACCACTTGAATTATTACATATGGATTTATTCGGACCAACTCAAGTTCAGTCCATAAATCATAGTAGATATGTGTTTGTAATTTTTGATGATTTCTCAAGATATACTTGGACTATGTCTTTAAGGAATAAAAGCAATACTTTTGATATTTTAAAGAATTTTGTCAAGCAAATTCAGAAATTAACTAATTTAAAAATAAAGAATATACGAAGTGACCATGGAGGAGAATTTGAAAATGAGAAAGTTGAATTATTTTGTCAAAAGGAAGGAATTTTTCATAACTTTTCATTTTCTAGAACTCCACAACAAAATGGAGTTGTAAAACGTAAGAATAGAACTTTACAAGAATGTGCTAAAACATTATTAAATGGAAGTACATTACCAAACATTTTTGGGCTGAAGCAGTCGCATCGGCTTGCTATGTTTTGAGCCGTGTTTCCATTCGACCACTTACTAAAAACACTCCATATGAGCTTTTTACCGGTCAATATCTTATTTCAAAGTTTTTGGGTCAAAATATTTTGTTTTAAATACAAAAGATCAGCTTGGAAAATTCGATTCAAAATATGACGAAGGAATATTCTTAGGATATTATGAGAGTAGCAAAGCTTTTCGTATTTTTAATAAAAGAACCGGTAAAATCGAAGAATCACGTCATGTATCATTTGATGAAAATATTATTCAAAATTCTTTAAATTCAGATACTTTGAAAAATAATCCTTCACGTGATGATGATATTGAAATATACAGAGAAGATGAAAACATTATTCATAATAATATAGAGAATAATGGTACAGAATTACAAGATAATTTCAATAATAAAAATGCTCCTGCTAATGAAGTTCGATCTCCACCAAGAATATTAAGAGATCATCCAACTCAAAATATCATTGGAGAAATAATTTCAAACGTAAGGACAAGAAGTCAACTTAATTTAGTAAGTAATTTAGCATTTTTATCAAATATCGAACCCAAAATCCTAACGAAGCATCAACAGATGAAAATTGGATAATCGCCATGCAAGAAGAACTAAACCAGTTTGAACGTAATGAAGTCTGGGAACTAGTTCCAAGACCAAATGATCAAACTGTTATTGGAAAAAAATGGGTTTATAAAAAAAAAGTACATGAATTAGGTAATATCACTAGAAATAAAGCGAGACTTGTTGCACAAGGTTATAATCAAGAAGAAGGCGTAGATTATGAAGAAATCTGTGCACCAGTTGCACGACTAGTAGCAATTCGAATACTATTAGCATACACTTGGCATTATAATTTCAAATTATATCAGTTGGACGTTAAAAGCGCTTTTTTAAACGGCTACATTAAAGAACGAGTATATGTTGCACAACCTTCACTATTTTCTTATGAAAAATATCTTGATCATGTTTATAAACTGAAAAAGGCATTATATGGATCGAAACAAGCAGCTCGTGCTTGGTATTAACGTCTTAAAACATATTTGACAGACTCAGGATTTCAAATTGTTAAGGTTGATCAAACACTTTTTATTAAGAAAGATCATAAAAATATTCTAATAGTTCAAATATATGTAGATGATATTATTTTTGGTTCAATAAATGATCAATTATGTCAAGAATTCTCAAGAATAGTGACCAATGAATTTGAAATGCCACATATGGGAGAACTTTCTTACTTTTTGGGATTACAAATTAAGCAATTACCAGATGGAATTTTTATCAATCAAGAAAAATGTTGTACCAATTTAATAAAACGCTTTGGAATGGAAAACACTTCAAGTAAACCTACACCAATGAGTACATCAACACATTTTGATTAAGATAAAAATGGCAAATATGTCGATCAAAAGTTATATAGAAGCATGATAGGTTCACTTTTGTATTTAACAGCGAGTAGACCGGATATTATGACGAGTGTTTGCTTATGTGCCCGATTTCAAGCTAATCCAAAAGAGTCGCATTTAAGAGCAGTTAAACGAATATTGCGATATCTAAGCAGTACAAAAGACTTAGGACTCTTCTATCCAAAAGTATGTTCCTTTGAATTAGTGTCATACAACGATGCTGATTTTGGAGGATCACGAACAGATCGTAAAAGTACAAGTGGAACATGTCATTTTATTGGTAAATCACTTATATCTTGGTTTGGAAAGAAACGAAAACGTGTTTCATTGTCAACATGCGAAGCTGAATACATATCTGCTGCACTAGCTTGTGCTCATGTATTATATATGCAACAAACACTAAAAGATTTTAATGTAAATTTGTCAAATTCTATAATATATTGTGACAATACAAGTGTAATAAATTTATCTAAGAATCTGGTAAACCATTCCAGAACTAAACATTGATATCAGACATCATTTCTTGAGAGCTAACATTGAAAAACAAACAGTTAATTTAGAATTTGTTAACTCAGAAAAAAAAATCAAATTGTTGATATCTTCACTAAACCCCTTCTAGAGAATTCCTTCATTAAACTCCGACGTCGGTTAGGGATTGCATCATTTAAAGATCACTAAAAACATTCTTCGATTACTTTGTACTTATAATGTCTTAATCACTTTTTAATCGATGACAAAGGGGGAGAAAATATCTCTCATACTATCTATTTTATATACCATTGTTATGTTTCCATGCAATAATACTATTGTATTTCCATATTATTGGAAAATTGTGCTAACACTTGTGAATGCAGGATTCAAATGGTAAGTATATAAAATATATGTACTAATAAATTTGTGCAGAAATTCAGGAGGAGCTATACATTCAGGGGGAGAAAAATCAAAATGTTGTCATCAATCAAAAAGGGGGAGAATGTTGAATAGTGAGATTTTGATCGATGTCAAAGAACAAAGCTACTACGGGAATTGAATCATAAAGATAAGGTTATATATACATACACATTGAGTCGTGTTAGAATTATGTTAAAATCTATCCTCAAGTATACACGAATGTGCTAATCAAAGTTATATGTAAATATATATTTATAAAGCCATCAAAAAGCCAGAAATATACCAAAACTGGTCTACTAGTCGATTGGTAGGAAATGGACTAGTCGACTGGTCGACCTATTTTGGTATATAATGGCTAGTTTTAAATTTTTTATACATATGTTTTAATTCAACCAGTCAACTGATGATTTTTAACCATTCGACTGATTCGAACCAGATTTTATTTTCTAAAGAGTTGCTTTCATTCATGAAGAGATTCCTCTTCACTAATCAAAGGAAATGGACATATCTTTTTATCGAAACTATTCATGATTGTTTGCTACTCTCAGACTATTATATAAACAACTTCAATCATGTTTTACAACAATCTAATCTTTCTGAATTACACTGTTTTTTCTGATCATCATTCTAATCTTTCCATTTACATTCTTTGCAATTAAAAGCCCTCCAATTTCAACACTTGTTGAATTCGTGAATCATATTAATATCATTTGATTCAACAAGTAAATTTTACTTCCTTAAATCTTCACATTCAAAGCATATACTTGAGGATCAGATTATAGGAAGGTTGTAATTAAAATATTGGCTATCTGTGTTGATTCGAGAACACAAATCTGAAGTCAAACTCTTGTAATTGTTGAAGATCTGTGTAGTTGCTCAGGCGAGAGGCATCCTTGCTGGGGCTCGGGTGCACTGACCTATTCCTTCGGGTTAAGAGAGGGCGTTGTTAGTGAATTCCGAAGAGGAGCTTCGGGACTGGACGTAGGGTGGAAAGTCCGAACCAGTATAAAAATTCTTGGTGTCTTTTTAACTTACTTTACTGCATTTTATTATTTGTGATATATCATATTAAGCTCTATTATTTGCATAACTACTGTAGAATCAACTATTTAGTATCATATTTATATTCCGCCATATCCATATAGAAAGATCCTTAAGTCGTATTCACACCGACTTTTCAAATTCCTGCTGCGCGTTTTGAATTTTCTGGATACGTTCAAACTTCCAATACCCGTAACTTCTTTGTACGCTATCCGTTTTACGCAAACCAGGTGTCTATCTTGACCAGAATTTCGAGATGGACACAATAGCGCAGTCCGTTTTACTTAACTCAGAATATTTAATTAAGTTATTCTTATTTTATTATCTTAAGTTAAAAATGCAGGGTGTTACAAAAATGGATTAACAATAATTCAATTTTTGAAAAGTTTTAAATTTTTCTTCGTAAAGGCTAAGAAAATCCTTCATCTTGGTTGTTGGGGTATTTGATTTTGTGAGTCGTCTATTTGTTGTCAGCTAGTTAAGGGGAAAATCCGATTTAATTTATACTACGAATTTCTAGCTGAACTATATTTAGAATTCGATCGTTCGTTGTGTAGTCGTAGCATCGTTGTTGAAACTATAAATCCTTTTAGTTAGTTCGACATTTAACTACGGTCTCATAAGGCCAAGGTTCATCCTCTATCCAAAGCCCATCTTATAGTTGACCGTTTAGTGTTATACTAGAATGGTGAAATAGTAAATGAGTTTTGGTACAACTTGGACCTAGGACTGAACCGTAAAAGTTATGTCCAAATTACCCCTTAACTTCCTCTTTTCGTTCTTCCTTCCTTATCTAGCCGAACCATATCTCTTTTTTCTCTTTCTTTGTTGTCGCCTCGCCCCCTCCTCTTCGCGCTTGTTTGCGCATTAGATCTTGCCTCACTAATACTCCAAGATCTAATTTCTTATCTTCGACCATTTCTTAGTCCATAACACCTAATTGCGCTATCTGATCTTACTCATAACATTTAAGTCTCATCCTTAAGGAGAGATCATTTGTTGGGTTGGGATGAGCAAAAAGGTCTCACTACTTTAGGGCTAAGAAAATTTGTCAAGGCAGTTAGACTTTCACCGGCCAGTTGCTTCGAGATCTTAGAATAGGTTTTGTTGTTCTTGCAACATCCGCTTTGCTATATCTTGTTTGAATAGGTTCTTTCGAAGATGATCGTCATTACAAAGATGAAGAAGCTATCTTTGGATGGTTTTCCGGAGACGAATCTCAAAGAGATTTTAGATGAATCCGTGTTTTACACGGACTTGAATGGTCTTTTGTTGACTGGCTTTGTAGATTTTGCAGCCAATATATTTTCTTAATGTCAGTTTTGAGTTCATGAATCTATGTTCGAAATGTCTATGCAGGCGTGTGACCCATTTATCACATCATTCTATAAATGAGATGTTATGACTAGATTTGTCTCATTTGTGGAAATTAATGATCGATGGTGTAACCATCATTTTGTGCCACATCATATTTGATTCCGCTTGTTGTTTTGTTTGTTGTCTCATGGAATTACTTTTTGTGAATTCACCTATCCATTTTGTCTTTAGACAATATTAGGTGGGTTTCCATGAGAAGCAGTTTTGTGGTAGGTTTCTTTTCTCATCGCAGATTCTCTCTTAGAAGAGATGGTGATGTGTGAACCTCCAACAACACCAGCAACGTTTGTAACACGAGATTTAACATTTTTACTACCATGATATGGTTAATTAAAGATCATAAAAATTGGATTGAGCTCCAGCCACGGAGCAAGACGTCTCATTGTTTATAGCCATTGTTTTGGGAGTTTGGTGTTGTTTTGTCATTGTCTTTGTTGTTATCCCTTTCCAGTATCGAGATCTTAGCTTTGTGGTGATTCGTGCTTGTAACTGTTAGCGTTGTTTAAATTGCATGACTTATATTAGTGAGATTTCTATGTGTGGAAATATTTATGTCATTCACGCATGCCTGTTTGAATGAAATCTCATTTTTCTTATCTAAACTAACAGTTGTCCTTTGTCTGGAAAGAATAGAATTCTGTGTTGGACAAGTTTTAGTAAAGGCCTGGTTCCACGTCATGGGTATATAAATAAATAAATCACCGTTCCTTGTTAAAACTAAAATTTATTTTGGTCTTTTATATGTGATTTCAGTTTTTGCATTTTTGGCATAATTGACTTTCTTCTTCACCAACATGTGACTTGAATCGTTTAAGTTTCGTTGAATATATTTTTGAAGATTTTGGAAAATGTTGTTTGAATTTTTTTAATCATTTTCTTATTTGTGGGAAAGTGAAACGGTTTTGAAACAAAATTTTCAAAAAAACACAAGAGCATTTAAAGCAGAAATTTATTTTAATCAAAAATTTCGTTTGGTCAAATGAATAGCGGAAGGAAGAATGTTAGATGCTTTGTGTATGCGTTTTAGCGGTGTAATAGGACCGACGATATGATAAAAACGTTAATGGTAGCAAGGAAAAGTCTGTTTTTGCCTTGGAAATGTTGTTTTCATACCTTAACAATGATGCGTCGAGCTATTAATTAACTCGTTTTACGTTTTAGAGCTTGTTTTAAGCCTCCTTTGAAGTATATAGATTGAAATTTTCGGAGTATTTTGGGTAACAGAGGTGAAAATTCCATTGTAGGGCGGGAAATGGAAAAGTTGTAAGTACGCAAAATGTTAAGATTCTTCGCTTAAATTTCCTTTTTCCGGTTTAGGAGAAATTAAATAGGAAACGATTAGATTGTGTGATGTTTTGGATGTAGGGTTTGGATGCAAAATTTGGTTGATTCACACTTTTATTCGTAATTGTGTGAAAGTTATGGATGAAAAAGGATTTTTGAAATTTGCATTCATATAGAACTGCCAATATATATAGGATATTTTGTATCATGTTTTCAAAAGTGTAACACCCTGTATTTTCTATGTTTATTAAAGCAACGAATTAAAAAAATACTTAATTGTAAAAGTGATAATTGATGGAAACGGGTTACGTCAATGTGTTCGTCTCGGAATTCTGCTTGAGATAGAATCCGAGTTTGTGTGAATCGGACTCCGTATGAAGAAGTTATGGAGTTCAGAAGATTTCATGTTTAAACAGAACATTAAATAATTAAATAAACAAAAAATAGTTCGAATATCAAAATCACGTGAACCAGCTGGGCAGGAAAATTCCCGCCCATAGGGGTCAACATAGGTGTCGACCCCCCCCCCCCCCCCCCGTAGGGGTCGACCCTTGAGATTGTGCATTAGAAGACCTCTTGAGATTAGAAGACCTCTTGAGATTGTGCATTATTGACTTTGGAGGAACATGGGAGGATCATCTTCCTTTGGTGGAATTCGCTTACAACAATAGCTACCAAGCCACCATAGGCATGGAACACTTCGAGGCTTTATATGGAAGACCATGACGATCACCAACTTGTTGGTGGGAGTCTATAGACAAGCTCCTACTTGGGCCAGACATGATCAGAGAAACTTCAGAAAAGATGGACTTGATACGGAGATGAATGAAAACTGCTCAAGATAGACAGAAGTCCTACGCAGACAAAAGAAGGTCCGACCTTGAGGCTGAGGTTGGAGATAAGGTGTTCCTTAAAGTATCTCCTTTGAGGAATGTCATTCGCTTTGGGTTCGTAGGAAAGTTGGCACCAACATTTGTAGGACCATTTCCTATCGTTGAAAGGATTGGGACGATGGCTTACAGAGTAGAGCTACCCGAAAGATTGGCTGGATTTCATAATGTTTTTCATGTTTCTCAACTATGAAAGTGCTTACATGAGTCTGCAAAAGTTGTGGAGCCAAGCATACTAGAGGAAGTAGAAGTGGAACGAGAAGCAACTGTGAGAAGAGTTCCAACTTGTATCTTGGGAACAGAAGTCAAAAAACTATGCAACCGTGAAGTCATGCTTGTTAAAGTTCAATGGAGTGACGCTGAGGAAGACGCGACTTGGGAAACTGAGGGAAAAATACGTGCAGCCTACCCTTTTCTCTTTGAGGGTACATCCTTGATCTCTTAAGTTTATACATGCTTGTATCTATTTTTTTTAAGTATATCTCCTCTGTCCTATTCTTTATCCTTAGGTAGAAACCAATGGATGTAAACATGTATTTGAAACATGTTATGATTGATGGTTGCAAGCGGTTGCAAGTGGTTGCTCGTGGATGCATACACACACACACACTAGGTACTAGATCGGCTCAGTCACTTTCATATTGCATATGCATATATGTGTATAAATATGGATTGAAACTTGATGTGTTATCATATGGATATTGCATTTGTATGAATGATTGAGCACTCATGTAGAAGTTATAAAGTATGATAAGGAATAATTGCATGCATGATGGACTCATAGCACTGACATAATTTGCATTTAGGAGGTCAACTGAATCAGTAGACCGCCTGATTTTGCATTAGATAAGCGCATGTACACACACTATGCATTCAATCATGAAAGCATTAGAAATCATTTTAAGGACAATAGATGTCGGTGTTTGATGGTTGAGTAGATGGACGATTGGATTGTAGGATATACATTTTTCTTGACTTGAAGATTTTGAGGACGAAATCCTTTTAGGAAGGGAGAATGTAACACTCGGTATTTTCTATATTCATTAAAGTAATGAATTAAAAAAAGGGTGCATTTTTTACAGGTCCCTATTAAGTTTCAAAATATAAAAAAAACCCGGTGATAAAATTAATATAGAATACATCCCTATTTTTGAATTTCCGCTAAAAAAATTCCAGATCTATCCTTACACACCTAAAAAACTATCCAACAAATGTTTTTCCTCATTTACTCAGTCTTTCGCTCCTATTATCTCGCTCAAACCTAATCCTACAATTCTGGAAAACCGTCGATCAATCCAACAACGATTTTTTTATTAATTTTTTTGGTTTTTACGAAAAACTAGACAATTATATACATATATTACGTAAAATTGCATACATTTATGCAAAAAAGTGAAATAATTGCATACATATACAGAACTGAACTGCATAATTGCTGAAAAAAAAGAAATGACAAAAAATTAAATACAAATAATTATAACAAGATGCATATATATATGCAAATAACAGAAATATGTGCATACTTACATGAAAATTTTCATAACATTTACATGTACTACATCAAAAAATAAGTACAGACCACATTAACATGTATTACATCAAAAAATTTATAACATTTAGTAGTCTCTGTAGAAACAACTGCAGATTTCAATCATTTGGAAATGGATGGAGGACCAAGCTTCAACAACACCACTACACCAATATCCGCCAGAACACTGTTATCAAAAAAAGAAAATCAACATTAATAAGCTTAATGTGCGGTACAAAAACTGCTTCAGAATAATATAAATACATGCGTAGAATTCAACAAAAAAACAATAATTTCTGAATATTTATATGCAAGTATTCCAGATATATGCACAGAAATATGAATATATTTGTAAAATAATATGTTTTTCTGTTTGTTTGATAAAAAATTGCATACATATATGCATATATTAGGAATAAATACATATTTGTCCGCAACTTTTTATCAGAAGTTCAGCAAAAATCCACGAAGGTTAGGAGAACAGTTAAGTCAACATTCCAAGAAGCACAACTGAGTTCAGAAATAAAACTCATGCTCATTCCAACGCAATTGACCAGTTCACATATTGATCGTTCAACCCATTGATGGGCAAAAGTATACCTCATTAAAGTCATATACACTCGGCAATTACAATATAAATACATGCGTAGAATTCAGCAAAAAATAATAATTTCTGAATATTTATATGCAAGTATTACAGATATATGCATAGAAATATGAATATATTTGTAAAAAAATATGTTTTTCTGTTTGTTTGATAAAAAATTGCATACATATATGCATATATTAGGAATAAATGCATATTTGTCCGCAACTTTTTATCAGAAGTTCAACAAAAATCAAAGATATTTTCCTCCATTTTACAGATCGCGATTTTGAATGTTTTCCTGTTTGAATTTTCCTACATATAACATCTTTTCTAGTAAATACACTTTGTTCGTATAATAGAAATCTAGGTATCAAAGAGTTTTAGACCATAAGTATATCAGTTTTGAATGCTCATGAATATTTCAGTACAAAATTCTTCTGTGTATCAAAAATGGCATGCATACATGCTGAGTACACTTGTCATATCCACTCCAGCAATTTCAGGTCGTAAAAGCTTTTTAAAACAACTCTGCTATACAAAAACAAATCTTTTCCTGGCTACACTGATAGATGCCGCAACCATATACTGTTTATATGGCAGGGCGCTATCTTCAGCCCCAAATGCAAATGAAAATTGAGCTGAATCTAATACACCAATTATGCCAAAGCAATCACTTATTCTTATAAACTACAGTAAAAATTGGATGGTTTTTGTTACATAAAAATGGTAGGAAAAGTCTTTGGAAAATTAAAAAAATACCTCTATTGGGTTTACAGATCGGCTCTTGATATGGACGCCACTTTGTTGATATGATTTCGAATCGAACCTCTTACAAAACGAAAGCTTGGAATTCTCACTCTTTGAACTACGATTTGGGGATCGTGATTTGGGGCTGGTCCTGGTGCTGGATCTGAAGCGACGAGCGGATCCTGGTGCTGGAACTGGAGCGACGAGCGGATCCTGGTGCTGGAGCTGGAGCTGGAGCGAAGAGCGGATCCTGGTGCTTGAGCGACGAGCGGCGGTTTAAGTTTTGGATCCAGCCGCCATGGATTAGAAAATTAGGTTTCAGCAAAAAAGTAAAAACCTAATACGTAACATATAGTGAAAAACACACCGTTAAAACAGAACGAGGGCATTTCCGGAAAAATAAAAGCTGTGTTTTGAAAATAGGGATGAGATTTATATATTTCAAAAGGGGAGGATGTGAGCCCAATTAAGTTTGCTTTTAGGGACCTGAGCCTTATTTTCACTTAAAAAAATACTTAATTGTAAAAGTGAAAATTAAGGGAAATGGGTTACGCCATTGCATTCGTCTCGAAATTCTGCTTGAGATAGAGTCCGAGTTTGCGTGAATCGGACTCCGTATAAAGAATTTATGGAGTTCAGAATATTTCATATTTAAACAGAAAATTAGATAAACAAAAAATAGTTCGAATTTCAAAATGACATGAATCAGCTAGGCGGGAAAATTCCCGCCCATAGGGGTCGACTCCTCCCAAGGGGGTCGATATAGGTGTCGACCCCCAAAGAGGGGTGTCGACCCCCCTGTAGGGGTCGAACCACTCACCCAGATCCAAACAGTGACGATTTCTGACTTGTTGCCGAGTCACTAGGGCATAGGTGGCGATTTCTGGATAGATCTATCTAGTCTGGATGGTTCTGATTGCTTCTAGGTTGATCTAACAGCTCACATAAATCTAAACTTCTATATAAACAACCCCAACCCTCAATCCTAAACCACACAATTTCATTTACAAGGAGCCGTCATGCTGTCCATGGTCAACCTAGCATAGCCACCATTCTTCTCCAACTAGGAAGCAAACTAGAAAGCAAGTTAGAAGCTACGAATCAAATCTAAATTAGAGAATTGATAGTCTACGTCAGGGGATAGCTTTTCAGTTTCAGAAAACAGATCCCAGAAAACAAGATTTTTCTTTTGTTTGTAAGTTCAGTTATTCTTTAGATGTGAACAATTAAAAGTCATGATTTGTAATAAAGTGAAACTAGAACTGTGCCTAGTTGTAAGATAACGGTGATGCTGATTCATGTCTATTCTTGTGACAATTCTATCATATATGCCTATGAGACTATTGTGGTTTATTGGACTTATCATGTTGTATGTTAAACCAATTGTGTATTATATAAACTTGGTGACTCTTTCATGTTATGTTACATGCAGGTTTTTAGGCTAAGTCATATATGCCTATATGTTTAGATCTACATTCTCATATGTTTAGATCTATGTTAATTTGATCCAACTCAAATGCAAGTTCACATTTACATGCCTTATTGGATTTGTGTAATTCTGTGTAAGTCCTCGTTCAGATGCTTAAGATTCATGTTAATTGGATCCAAAATGCAAGTTCATTGTTTTATGCCAAATTTATATGACACATGTTTAGTTAGATCCTTATTATTTTATGTCGTGGGAATGGTACATGCTCTTTTCTTTTCCCTTTGGTTTATAAGTTAGGCTAAGTTGCGAGCCTAACGTTCTATGTGAATTATGCGAACGTATAACGGGGGTAACGTTGGGAAAAACCTTAAATTTCACATTATTGGCATAGTTTGGCTCATAATCATATGAATGATCAGTGGCATAAAATGGTATAATTTATATACCTAAAAATTGTGAACGTGATTTAGAGGGTAAATGGGGCATGACTTAAATGGCAATAATTGTGCATAATTTACATATAACAATGAAGGGTAAATATGTAAATTAAGTAAAAGACGAATATGCCTAACCCGAGGTTAGATTGAGTTACGGTGTAAGACTGCCCAGAACCGCCCGGCACATCCAGCAACCTTAACAATATAGATCTAGTGTGAGAGGTTAGCGCATTAAGCCCAAAAGAACCCGATGTTAGATTGAGTTGCGGTGTAAGACTGCCCGGAACCGACCGACACATCCAGCGACCGCAACAATACATATCTAATGTGAGTGGTTGGTGCTTTAATGAATGAATTAAAGCTAAGACAGGAATGGTAGAGTTAAGTCAGTTAAGGAAACACTTAACCATTACAACATGTTAACTAAACTGATGGGTGGGGTTAGGTTAATTTGAGAACACTTAACCATTTTAACATGTTGATAAGGAAACCCTAGTAACGGGGACCCATTTCAGTAGTAACCCACATAGATGTATCATGGTAACCTGAACTAGGAAGGGTGGGGCATGATTACTGGGCCGATTATAAGCAGTCAAAACAACGGCGGGTGGTGCGTCAGTGTAGGTTCCGACGGAGTGTGGGCTTGCACGTACTTCGGAGTGGAAAAAGTAGGCACTGGGCATTAGTAGTTATACACTGTGCACCTTGAATTATGTCAGGTTGCCACCATAGGATTTGATACACCCCATGGTGGGACCAGCACAGGTATCTACAATCCAGCAGGGCCGAATGACACAAGTAGAAAACATATACGAGTAGGAGTCGATCGATAAAGGGAATCATTTATCTTGAACACATGGTGCTAGTTTAAACACTTATAAGTGGGTGCAAAGAAATAGTAATGAGTGCGATAGCATATTCAGTTTTATTATCTTATTTCTAGGGTGTTGTCCTAGGTTCAGTTTATTCATGTCATCGTCCTTTTTCCTGTTTACATGCTAAATAATCACTGGACTTACCAGACTCATGTCTGACCCATTTTTCTTTCGTCTTCTTTTCTTCTGTCCCCCCTCCAGGTCCACAGGGAGGGAATACTTCAGCTTAGTTCAGACCATTTCCAGCTCGAAGAGAGTAGATGTATTGCTTGGATTCCCTTTCTTGGGCTATGGCTTTGGATACTCTCTTATTGGGGATTCATGTTGCCTTACTGTTATTTTATGCTTCTTTGTGTTTTAATCAAGACAAAGATTTTATTTTAATGATTTGGATGTTGGTTTGAGACAGTTGTTGTAATGTTTTGACTGAACCACATACTTATGAAATAAATTTAGTTTTTCCACTGTTCATATGTCTGTCTTGTAAATTATCTGTATCTTTTACCTATAATGCTCCACCGAAGTTAAGGCATTCCCTTTGTGAGTGACCTTAACGATGGTGGGGTGTTTCACTTAGTATCAAAGCTGATGGTTACCAGATCAGATAAAAAATTTGGAAACTAATTTTCAAAAAGAAGTTTAAAGAAGCATTTTCAAGAAAAAGTGTTGTTTTTATTTTAAAAGGCATAATCCCCAAAGCCATATGCACTATTTTTCTATCATTTGTTTTGAATCTTTTCTTTTTCGTTTCAGCATGTCTGGGGATCTTAACCTTCCAGAGGGCGTATCGGTACCTGGCTAGTTCAGAAGGTACCTGGAAGCTAGGTCTAATGACGTAGGCCCAGCAGACGTTCCTCCTCCCCTAGTTGCAGCTGTTCCTCCTTCTCCTCCTCCTCATGCAAATGTTTTCTCAAAGATATGTTGAGATTTTTGAGCCATGAGTGGAAAGAACTTTAATGGGATTGAGTCATTTGTAGAAGCAAGAAACTGGCTCAAAGAAACCGAGGACTTGTTTGTTATCTTCGAAGTGGATGATAGGCAGAATATACAGTTGGCCGTATGGTTGCTTAAAGGCGAACCTCCTATTGGTGGGAAGTTACCAATGCTGAGAGACCAGTTGAAACTTGGGAGGATTTCATAATGAGGTTTGAAATGAAATTCCTCCCACAAGCTGAACGAAGCCTACAGATGGAGAAGTTCTAAGCTCTCAAACAGGGAAGTATGTCAGTCAAGGAATACGTCAACCAATTTAACCAGCTGGCTAGATTTGGACTGGAGTTAATGAACACTCCACATAAGAAGGCTCTCCGTTTTGTTAAAGGGTTGAATGAGCCACTGCACGGCCTAGCTATGTCTCATATACCTATGGGTGCAACTTATGAGAGACTGGTGGACATGGCACTATTACAGGAGGAAGAAAAGGATGGCAAGAAAGAGGCAAAGGTGTAAGTACCTCAAGATAAGAAGGTGGAGGGATCGTAGAATAAGAAGACAGATTCAAAGAAGGGTGGAAAGAACAACAAACCCCGTGACAAGAGGAAGTGTAATTTTTGTGGCATTCCTGGACATCTGATTAAGGACTATAGAAAGAAAAAGAGGAAGATGGGTGGTTGTTTTCAGTGTGGCGAGACATGACACATGGCTAGGGACTGCCCAAGAAAGCAAGGACAAGGGCAGAGGACTGGATCTACTTCTGGAGGGCAGGTTCACGCTCTCACAGCACCTCCGCAAGAACGAGGTAGAAATGTTTCTGTTGTGAGTTTAGTTTATCTTTTTTATCATCATGTTCGTACACTCTTTGATTCTGGCGTGTCGCACTCTTTTGTATCTACTGCTTTAGTTGAATCTCTGCACCTAGACACCAGTATAGTAGAGGATCCCTTGGTTGTTTCAAATCCAATTAAGGCTCGGCTTATTTGTCAATGATTTGTTTGTATTTGGAAATTTCTATACTAAGTGTTGGGTTTAGATGTAATGCCTATGTTTTGGGCTTCACGGGCTATGGGTTGATTCTAGGCATGGATTGGTTATCCAGTAATGATGCCATCCTGGATTGTGAAAAGAGAGTGGTTAGACTTATGACTCGCCTTGGTAACACTCTCGAAATATCTTGTAATCCCATGAATTCTGTTATGCTTAGCTACCTAGCATCTCTTGATGCGTCTGTTGAAAACTTGCAGTCTGTCAAAGTAGTCCATGAATACTCAGGTGTATTTGAAGAGGTGAAGGGCTTACCTCCGAAGCGGGAGATAGAATTCCGCATATACCTTATTGATAATGCAAAACCCGTAGCTCTACCCGTTAGACACATGGCTCCAAGGAGAGAAAAGAACTCAGCAAGCAATTTAAAGATCTACTCGAAAAGGGGTTTATAAGGCGGAATATTTTTGAATGGGTTGCTCCAATAGTATTCGCAACCAAAGTGGATCGTTCACTTCGCCTATGCGTTGACTATAGGGAGCTAAACAAGCTGACCAAGAAGAATAGGCACCCACTTCCAAGAATAAACGACTTGTTTGATCAACTTGTAGGTGCATCGGTTTTCTCCCAACTAGATCTAGCTACCGGGTTTCATCAGCTAAGAGTGGCTAAAGACAGCATTGATAAGACCGCGTTCCGAATCCGGATGGTTTCTTCGAATGGCTTGTCATGCCTTTCAGCTTGACAAATGCACCCGCTTATTTCATTGACTTGATGAGTAGGGTTCTTAGGGAGTTCCTTAATAAGTTTATGGTGGTCTTCTTAGATGGAATTTTGATTTTCTCGAAGAATGAAGAAGAGCATGCTCTGCATTTAAAGGAAGTCATGGATACTCTTCGTGCACATCAGCTGAAAGCCAAATTCTGCAAATGTCATTTCTGGAGAGAAGAAGTAAGGTTTCTTGGACATGTGGTGTCCAAAGAAGGGATAGCTGTGGACCCCGCAAAAGTAGTTGCGATGCAAGATTGGAAGGTTCCACAGAATGCAACCGAAGTCCGAAGCTTTCTCGGGCTAGCGGGCTTTTACCGAAAGTTCATTAAAGACTTTGCGAAAATCTCAGCCCCACTTACAAGGTTGACAAAGAAGAACCTAACTTTCGCTTGGGATTTGTATTGCGATGTTGCTTTCCAACGTTTGAAAAGGGCTCTAATAACAGCCCCAGTTCTGACATTGCCTGACGGAAGCAAAATGTTTACATTATACACGGACGCATGCGGTACAGGATTAGACGCTGTCTTGATGCAAGAAGGCAAGGTAGTTTGTTATGTGGGAAGGCAATTGAAGGTACATGAGAAGAACTACCCAACACATAATTTGGAGCTAGCTGCCATTGTTTTCGCTCTTAAGTCATAGCGTCATTATCTACTAGGAGAAAGGTTTGAATTGTTTACTGACCATAAATCATTAAAGTACCTTTTCTCATAGAAAGATCTTAACTTAAGACAACAAAGGCGGATGGAATTTCTGGCCTCATACGATTTTGAGATTTCCTATACCCCAGGCAAGGGCAATGTAGTAGCAGACGCCTTGAGTAGAAAGAAGTTGACCTTAAGTCCTCTCTTTGTAGAAAGGCAAAGCTTGGAGTACATATCAAACTTTGACTTTAGGCCCTTCTCTAAATTTGTACCTGGTTTGTTAGCATTGCTAGAGGTGTGGCCTACTCTTTTGGACTCAATAGGAACCGCGCAACATGAAGACCCTCAGTTATTTGATATGATGGATAAGCTAATTAAGGGTGAGACTTCTAGTCACCTCAATAGATACTCCATCGATGATAAGGGTTGGTTGAGACGGGATGGAAGGCAATGCATCCCACAAGCAAGGGTTTTCTTTTGGAATGGCATGAAGAGGGATGTAGCTGAGTTCATCTCTAAGTGCTTGATATGCCAGCAGGTCAAAGCGGAGCAGAAGAAGCCTGGTGGTTTGCTTCATCCTCCAAAGGTCCCACAGTGGAAATGGGATAGCATTTCGATGGACTTTGTTAATGGGTTGCCTAGGTCAAGAAGGGGCAATACCAGTATTTGGGTAATAGTAGACAGGCTCACTAAAAGCGCTCACTTTATACCTGTTAAGAGTAGAAGGACCGCCTCGCCCTTAGCATCCATTTATCTTAAAGAGATAGTTCGACTCCATGGGATACCCTCTAGCATAGTGAGTGATCGAGACCCTATCTTTACGAGCAAGTTTTGGAGGAGTTTGCAAGAGGCTGTAGGCACACAACTATGCTTAAGCACGACCTATCACCCCCAAACCAATGGTCAGACGTAAAGGGTGAACAAAGTATTAGAAGACTTCTTGAGATTGTGCATTCTTGACTTTGGAGGAACATGGGAGGATCATCTTCCTTTGGTGGAATTCACTTACAAGAATAGCTACCAAGCCACCATAGGCATGGCACACTTCGAGGCTTTATATGGAAGACCATGACGATCACCAACTTGTTGGTGAGAGTCTATAGACAAGCTCCTACTTGGGCCATACATGATCATAGAAACTTCAGAAAAGATGGACTTGATACGGAGGCGAATTAAAACTGCTCAAGATAGACAGAAGTCCTACGCAGACAAAAGAAGGTCCGACCTTGAGATTGAGGTTGGAGATAAGGTGTTCCTTAAAGTATCTCCTTTGAGGAATGTCATTCGCTTTGGGTCCGTAGGAAAGTTGGCACCAACATTTGTAGGACCATTTCCTATCGTTGAAAGGATTGGGACGATGGCTTACAGAGAAGAGCTACCCGAAAGATTGGCTAGATTTCATAATGTTTTTCATGTTTCTCAACTACGAAAGTGCTTACATGAGTCTGCAGAAGTTGTGGAGCCAAGCATACTAGAGGAAGTAGAAGTGGAACGAGAAGCAACTGTGAGAAGAGTTCCAACTTGTATCTTGGGAACAGAAGTCAAAAAACTACGCAACCGTGAAGTCAAGCTTGTTAAAGTTCAATGGAGTGACGCTGAGGAAGACACGACTTGGGAAACTGAGGGAAAAATACGTGCAGCCTACCCTTTTCTCTTTGAGGGTACATCCTTGATCTCTTAAGTTTATACATGCTTGTATCTATTTTTTTTAAGTATATCTCCTCGGTCCTATTCTTTATCCTTAGATAGAAACCAATGGATGTAAACATGTATTTGAAACATGTTATGATAGACGGTTGCAAGTGGTTGCTCGTGGATGCATACACACACACTAGGCACTAGATCGGCTCAGTCACTTTCATATTGCATATGCATATATGTGTATAAATATGGATTGAAACTTGATGTGTTATCATATGGATATTGCATTTGTATGAATGATTGAGCACTCATGTAGAAGTTATAAAGTATGATAAGGAATAATTGCATGCATGGTGGACTCATAACACTGACATAATTTGCATTTAGGAGGTCAACTGAATCAGTAGACCACCTCATTTTGCATTAGATAAGTGCATGTACACACACTATGCATACAATCATGAATGCATTACAAATCTTTTTAAGGACAATGGATGCCGGTGTTTGATGGTTGAGTAGATGGACGATTGGATTGTAGGATATACATTTTTCTTGACTTGAAGATTTTGGGGATGAAATCCTTTAAGGAAGGGAGAATGTAACACCCTGTATTTTCTATGTTTATTAAAGTAACGAATTAAAAAATAGTTAATTGTAAAAGTTAAAATTAAGGGAAATGGGTTACGCCATTGCATTTGTCTCGAAATTTTGCTTGAGATAGAGTCCGAGTTTGCGTGAATCGGACTCCATATAAAGAAGTTATGGAGTTCAGAATATTTCATATTTAAATAGAAAATTAGGTAAACAAAAAACAGTTCGAATTTTAAAATGTGATGAATCAGCTAGGCAGGAAAATTCCCGCCCATAGGGGTCGACTCCTCCCAGGGGGTCGATATAGGTGTCGACCCCCTAAGAGGGGTGTCGACCCCCCTGTAGGGGTCGAACCACTCACCCAGATCCAAAAAGTGACAATTTCTGACATGTTGCCGAGTCACTAGGGCATAGGTGCCGATTTCTGGATAGATCTATCTAGTCTGGATGGTTCTGATTGCTTCTAGGTTGATCTAACAGCTCACATAAGTCTAAACTTCTATATAAACAACCCCAACCCTCAATCCTAAACCACACAATTTCATTTACAAGGAGCCGTCATGCTGTCCATGGTCAACCTAGCATAGCCACCATTCTTCTCCAACTAGGAAGCAAACTAGAAAGCAAGTTAGAAGCTACGAATCAAATCTAAATTAGAGAATTAATAGTCTACGTCAGGGGATAGCTTTTCAGTTTCAGAAAACAGATCCCAGAAAACAAGATTTTTCTTTTGTTTGTAAGTTTAGTTATTCTTTAGATGTGAACAATTAAAAGTCATGATTTGTAATAAAGCGAAACTAGAACTGTGCCTAGTTGTAAGATAATGGTGATGCTGATTCATGTCTATTCTTGTGACAATTCTATCATATATGCCTATGAGACTATTGTGGTTTATTGGACTTATCATGTTGTATGTTAAACCAATCGTGTGTTATATAAATTTGGTGACTCTTTCATGTTATGTTACATGCAAGTTTTTAGGCTAAGTCATATATGCCTATATGTTTAGATCTACATTCTCATATGTTTAGATCCATGTTAATTTGATCCAACTCAAATGCAAGTTCACATTTACATGCCTAATTGGATTTGTGTAATTCTATGTAAGTCCCCGTTCATACGCTTAAGATTCATGTTAATTGGATCCAAAATGCAAGTTCATTGTTTTATGCCAAATTTATATGACACATGTTTAGTTAGATCCTTATTATTTTATGTTGTGGGAATAGTACATGCTCCTTTCTTTTCCCTTTTGTTTATAAGTTAGGCTAAGTTGCAAGCCTTACGTTCTATGTGAATTATGCGAACGTATAACGGGGGTAATGTTTGGAAAAACCTTAAATTTCACATTATTGGCATACTTTAGCTCATAATCATATAAATGATTAGTGACATAAAATGGTATAATTTATATACCTAAAAATTGGGAACATGATTTAGAGGGTAAATGGGACAAGACTTAAACGGCAATAATTGTGGATAATTTACATATAAACACGAAGGGTAAATATGTAAATTAAGTAAAAGACGAATATGCCTGACCCTAGGTTAGATTGAGTTACGGTGTAATACTGCCTGGAACCGCTCGGCACATCCAACAACCGTAACAATATAGATCTAATGTGAGAGGTTAGCGCATTAAGCCCAAATGAACCCGAGGTTAGATTGAGTTGCGGTGTAAGACTGCCCGTAACCGATTGGCACATCCAGTGACTGCAACAATACATATCTAATTCGAGTGGTTGGTGCTTTAATGAATGAATTAAAGCTAAGACAAGAATGGTAGGGTAAAGTCAATTAAGGCAACACTTAACCAATACAACATGTTAACTAAACTGATGGGTGGGGTTAGGTTAATTTGAGAACACTTAACCATTTTAACATGTTAATTAGGAAACCCTAGTAACGGGGACCCATTTCAGCAGTAACCCACATAGATGTATCATGGTACCCTGAACTAGGCAGGGTGGGGCACGATTACTGGGCTGATTATAAGCGGTCAAAACAACGGTGGGTGGTGCGTCTGTGTAGGTTCCGATGGAGTGCGGACATGCATGTACTCCAGAGTGTAAAAAGCAGGCACTGGGCATCAGTAGTTATACACTGTGCATCTTAAATTGTGTCGGGTTGCCACCATAGGATTTGATACACCCCATGGTGGGTCCAACACAGGTATCTACAATCAAGCAGGGCCGAATGACACAAGTAGAAAACGTATACGAGTAGGAGCCGATCGATAAAGGGAATCATTTATCTTGAACACATGGTGCTAGTTGAAACACTTGTAAGTGGATGCGGAGAAATAGTAATGAGTGCGATAGCATATTCAGTTTTATTATCTTATTTCTAGGGTGTTGTCCTAGGTTCAGTTTATTCATGTCATGATCCTTTTTCCTGTTTACATGCTAAATAATCACTGGACTTACAGACTCATGTCTGACCCATTTTTCTTTCGTCTTCTTTTCTTCCGTTCCCCCTAGGTCCGTAGGGAGGGAACACTGCAGCTTAGTTCAGACCATTTCCAGCTTGAAGAGAGTAAATGTATTGCTTGGATTCTCTTTCCTTAGGCTATGGCTTTGGATACTCTCTTATTGGGGATTCATGCTGCCTTAGTGTTATTTTATGCTTCTTTATGTTTTAGTCAAGACAGAGATTTTGTTGTAATGATTTGGAAGTTGGTTTGAGACAGTTGTTGTAATGTTTTGATTGAACCACGTACTTATGAAATAAATTTAGTTTTTCCACTGTTCATATGTCTATCTTGTAAATTATCTGTATCTTTTACCTATAATGCTCCATCGAAGTTAAGTCATTCCCTTAGTGAGTGGCCTTAATGAAGGTTGGGTGTTTCAAAAAGTGTTTTAAAATTTATTTCAAACATGTAGATGGCCCGATTTAGAATCACCTTGCAAGCATGTTTTATGGTTGAAATACATTATGCATACCATGCATATATACACATGGTTGCAAAGTGGATGTTCACAAATTGGTTGTATAGGATATGATAACTAGGAGTCAGAATTTCGGGACGAAATTCTTATTAAGGGGGGAAGAATGTAACAACCCGGAATTTTGACAATAAATAGTTATTTAATTAGAATATCAAAATAGGAAGTTTTATGATCGATGGAATTTGACCATGAAACTTTAACTGTTACGTTCGTCTAGGAATTCTGGTCAACTTTCATGTTTGGAGTTTCACAAACGGAGGCCATATGAAAAAGTTACAGACGAAATACGAAAAACAGACGAAAGTAAATAAAATAGAATATTATATATAGTAATATATAATTACCCAGCCACCTCACTGCCAGGTCGACTGCTGGCTACGACCGCTTGGTCGAGCCAAGTAGTGACGGCTAGGGTTTTAAGTATATAAAATTATATACGACTGGACGGATGTTAATAAAAATAGATCTCACGGTCCAAGGCCATTTCCGCCGCTATAAATTAAGAGGTAAGGCCTTGTATTTTTCAACATAAATCTGCAGGGGCAGCGGCGCTCTGCCATTTTCCTCCTCCTTCAAATCTACTTTGTAAAATAAAAGTATATTTATACATAACAAATCAAATCCAATTCATATGAAATTGAGAGGATAAGCAGATCTAATGGAAAAGAATGCAAAGTGACGCTCCAAATCACATTCTCCCCTCTCTTCCTATTTTCTTACATCTCTACAGATCTGGAATCTTCCCCTTTCCAGATAAATTGTAGATTTATAAGAATTTGGGGATTGTAGCCCTATAGGGTTAAAATTTGGATTTGGAGGCTATAAGGTGAGTGAGAAATTTACGAATACAGTTATCATGACTTATCTATTTCGTTTGAATTAGATCTATGTTTTTGTGCCTATTATATCAGTGTATATGAGCATGGTAAATTGACTGACAACTTTCAGATCTGATTATAAACATTGGGAAAACTTGTAAATTATGTATAGTGGTTATACAAAATATCAGCTGTAGGATTTTAGGTTTTGTTTACACATATTCCTACAATTATGTTATGAAATATATTGCAAGTATGTTATAAAATGTATCGTGTACATTGTATAGCACTGTAGATTTGGAACTCAGTCCCACTAAAGACCATGTAGATGTAGTTACATTCCAGATCTTTAGTTTAGTGTTCAATATTAAATTATGTGAATTTGGGTAATAAAATGTGAAATCGGTAAATTGTGTGATTGTAACACTAAAATGGATATGCCTGTTTGTATTCAATATTGTTGGGTTCTTGCTTATTTATTGTAAATATGTTGTTTTCCACCTTTTACATAAAAAGGCATTGTTTTGAAATCACAAGAGGTAAAATAAAAAGATCAAAAAGGGAAAAGTGGTGCAAATGTACATATAAATATGAAAATATATATTTATGCCTAATTTTCTTAAACTATTCCTAAATTATTTATTTGCATATATTTCTTGTGATTTTTTAATATGTCAATTCCACTAATTAGGCATTATTTACAATGATTTTGGGCTAATGTTCTTTTTGTAAGATTTGAACCTTTTGACAATAGTGATTGCGAAAAGGAATGTTTTGTTATTGATTAAACCAAATCATTTGAGCTATAGTAATAAAATAAAAATAATAACTACGTTAACCGCATGAAAACATGAATATAAATATATATCTATTATCCGTCCAAATCAGTGTAAAACGTTAAAATATACATTGTATGGAATATTTGAATGTTTGGATAAGGTTTTATTATGGAATTATATGTAAATATAATCCATATTGAATTAATATATTTGCGGTGACCATTTGTAGCAATCAATATAATTAATTGCCATAAATAGGACCATAAAAATTAATAAATAACAATTGTAACCAATATTTATTGGGGGAGATAAATGTGATAGAAAATGGTTACAATTCCTAAAATCAATAAGGTTAAATGTTGTAAACCCCAACTAGGAAATTTGAATTATATCCGCATTTGAACAGGAAGTTAAGCTCAACTTATGGTATAAGCATGCCCGAGACTGACAGGCAAATCTAGTATCTACAGGTAGTCAGCTTAATGTGAGGGGTCTAATGCATAAATATAATCGTGTTAAGGCACAAGGTTAAGCTTAACTTGTGGTAAAATTTTGCCCGGAACCGACTGGTAAATCCAACATCCACAAGTTTTCAACTTAATGTAAGAGGCCTGCTGGCCAGGTACGTATATATATATATATATATATATATATATACACACAGATATATAATAGTTAACCAATAAACAAATGAATAAGACTAGAAATTGCCCGTTGGGGTGTGACAAATAGATAACTTAGGACTGATAAACAGTTGCCTAAGGAAAATATGACCGTTATGGCCATAAAGGACAACAAAAAGGAAATAAAAAAGGAAATGGGTGTCATAAGGGAATTTATAATTGTTGTTTAACGCTAAGTCCAAATTAGGGAAGAAATCAAATAAATATCCTAAGGAAAAAGGGGAAATAAGCTTCCTTATTTATATTAATGGAAATAGAAAATACAGTTGGACTGATTATGTTAATAGTATGAAATATTATTAACCATATAAACCCATGACGAAAATGAATCGTGTAATTACAGTATTTTCATGTAGAGGGACTAAACGGGAATAGCTTAATAACGTAGTCTACTTTATCCCAATAGGGAAAGGTACTAAAGGCTAATGGGGTACGAACTAATAACCTTCGCGTATAGTCCGCTTCCTATGTCCTAAAAGGCTAAGTGACAAGGGTTGAAGAGTCCACATGGGAATAGGTCTTTCAATTTAGAGGTCTTAAATGGCAGGTGTGTGTGGGCCTACCCAAACCTGGAAACTAAAACATTAGAAATGGCTATCCTATGGGAAGTAATAAGCGAGCTAAGGCATTATTAATAAGGTCAGCTAGAAGGTATATCGAATGATAAAATACCATCTCTCACCTTATGCAGGGCAAAGGTATATGCGTGAATGACGGAAGCCTTAACTAGTAGGGTCGGTAACTAGTGCCTTCAAGTTCATGTTAACGTTAAGTAAATTATCGAGAAATAACAAGTGACCAATCGGTCCGCCTAGAGTCTTAAGCGATTAGGAAGAATCCAACCTATCTATCACTGATAGTGATGCAATAAATGATGAAGGATAAGCAAATGAAAGTATATGAATATAGAAGCTCTGTAACTAAGGGCCTAATCTCGATATAGTAACCAGTTAAGCTCTGGTATAAAGGCTTCACAAAAGTATGTATAAATGTCCTATCTTGGTATTATAATTTGGAAATACTACTTTGGGAAGAGTAGCAGAGTCGTGCGTAAACATTAACAAGGTTGGTTTAGAATCACTAACCTTGTCAGTCATACAACTTGGGTTGAACCAAACAGGATATATCTGTGTTATAGTCTGTGTTGTACATTTCTTAGTCACCAGAACTTGTTGTTCTGACCCCTCTCCTCATTACAACCTCCCATGTTTCCTAGAGAAGGTTGGGTTCTCGCAGATGATTATGTTTGGCTTTCGGTTCTCATTCTCTCTCATGCTCGGTATTGGCAAAGTGACTCACTTTGAAAAAGGTAGTTGATTGAGTTAATACTAGCTTATCCTATTTTGTTTCCGCTTTGAGTTATCTTGTCGTACTCTGATTATACTCATGCTCATTTGTTGTAGGTACCAGATATACACGCTCCATGCTTGGATGTGTTCAAGTTTTGATTTTTGTCAAAATTTGGGCGCATAAAAGTGCGGGGTGTTACAGAGCCAGAACTTCCGAAACCAAAGGGAAAAGAGGCCAACAGGGGATATGGCTGGCCCAATAGCAAAAAGGACCCCGATCTATCTATAACTAAGACCCCAGTGGTGTCATTTTCGAGGCAGTTTTTTCTTTCTTATTCTTGTACTTTTTTTCTTTAGAGTAAACCCTAATTTCCAAATCAAATTGGGGATTTCAGCTGTAATCACCTGTGTATTCCGAATCAAGGATCAATAAAGAGTGGATCAACACTTAGTACATTTCCTTATGAGTTCCTTATGTAATTTCTTAGATATCACTGATGTAACACCCCACCTCCGCTAGGGTCACTCATAAAGGGAATGCACTAGCTTTGGTGGAGCATTATCTAGGTAAACATACACAGAAATATTACAAGACATAACATATAAAATAGCGGAAGAAGAACCAAATTTCATTGCTTTAAAATCTAGAAAGGTCTAAAACCTTTTACATCAAAATGCCATTAAATCCATTACATCGAAATCTGTCTTGCAATAGTAAAGAAGCATAAAACCATAGTCATAAATCATTCCCCAAGTAAAACAGTAAAGCAAGCCATAGCCAAGAGAAATCCAAGCCGTTCGTGAAAGAGCCTTGGAGCTTGGTAAGATCCGAACTAAGCTGTATTCCCACCCTACGAACCTGGGGGGAGAACGGAAGAAAAAGAGGCGAAACAAAACGGGTCAGTCATAAAGACTGAGTAAGTCCTGGTGACTTTCAGCATAAAAACAAGTAAAGATAACATGGCATGAATAAACTGAAAGTAAACATAAGCATGATGACAAGATAAGCTACAGGCACGATAACTAAGAATAACATCCCATAATTCCTATCAAGAGTAGCATCACGAGGTTCCTACCAAGTATCACATCGCAAGGTTTCTATCAAGTATAACATCGCAAGATACTAAGTTTCATCATTAAAATATTTCGGTGATATCCATTTGCCCTGCACCACCCGTACTAGTATCCCAACCCGTGCCATGCGTTGACTATAAAATGATCCCTTGCCCAATGTCATGAAATGACCCATTACTTGGTCTCACGAAACGATCTATTAATCGATCGGCTCCCTACAAGTCCTAGCTCGTTCATGTGTCTGTGTCATACGGCCCTATCACGAATGTAGTTACCTGTGCTAGGTCCACCATAGGGTGTATCAAGCCCTAGGGTGCCAACCACTGACACGAATCAAGCACGCACAGTGTAAACCTACTGGTACCCAATGCCTGCTTTTTCAACTCCGGACTACGTGCATGACTATAGTCCGCCTGAACCTACAATGGCGCACCAACTCAGCCGTCGTTCTGGTCGCTTATAATCAGCCCAGTAATCGTGCCCCACCCTGCCTAGTTCCAGGGTACCGTGATACATCTAGTGGGTTACTGCTGAAAAGGACCGCGTAAATAGGGTTTCCGTCCAGTAGGTTAAGTGTTGTCATTTAAATTCGAGACTTAACCCCATCAGTCTAGCATGTCAAGTTGGTTAAGTGTTGTCATTCAAGTTCGTGACTTAACCCGCCTACGTGTCATGTCAAATTGGCTAAGTGTTCTCGTTCAAGTTTATGACTTAGCCCTACGAATCATCTGTCAAGTTGGTTAAGTATATTCAAGCGGTTCATGACTTAACCCTATCAAATCATCATGTCAAATTGGTTAAGTATATTTAAGAGGTTCATGACTTAACCCTATCAAATCATCGTGTCAAATTGGTTAAGTATATTTAAGCGGTTCACGACTTAACCCTATCAAATCATCGTGTCAAATTGGTTAAGTATATTCAAGCGGTTCATGACCTAACCCTATCAAATCATCGTGTCAAATTGGTTAAGTATATTCAAGCGGTTCATGACTTAACCCTATCAAATCATCGTGTCAAATTGGTTAAGTATATTCAAGCGGTTCATGACTTAAACCTATCACACATCAGGTTATATTGGTTGGGTGTTATCAGCCCATTCAAGTTAAACCAACCCATTTAACTTAACCCTCCCATTCGTCAGATTGCATTGGTTAAGTATTTCAAGTAATTCATGGCTTAACCCGCCCATGTATCATGCTAAGTTGGTTAAGTATTATCTATATGTTCAAGTTGACTTAACCCTGCCACGTGTCATGTTATATTGGTTATGTGTCATTAGTCTAGTCATATTACTTAACCCACCCATTGGTTTGATTAACAGTTATGTTGGTTAAGCCCACATTTATAAGTTTTACATGTTTTTTACTCATACCGGTTAGGTCCACATTTACATGTCAAATTTCCATGTCACCCCACCTAACCCTCTAACCATACCCACGTCTTACTATGGTTAGTATTCCTTAATTCATTCATTATGATGAACGAATCATGACCTCTCACATTAGACCGTGCACTTTGTGGCCACTGGATTTGCCGGGCGGTTCCGGGCAGATTTACACCACAATCTGAGTCTAACCTCGTGTCATAAATCGTTACGCCTACAATTCGACCTTTGACCTCTCACATTAGACTGACACTTTGTGGCTACTGGATTTGCCGGGAGGTTCCGGGCAGATTTACACCACAAACTGAGTCTAACCTCATGTCAAAGGTTCATTAATGGTCGTATTCCCCCCAGAACCCCAATATCAGTTCATGTGTTTAACATATAGAAATGTTCATGTTCGTGTTCAAGTCAATTATCCAATACACAGTCATTTTCATGTTTCAAATCCCAACTTTACATATTAATAAACATATGCCCAAGTTCCAAAATTACATGCCAATTTACATATATATATATACCCAATTCAAGTCAGTTTACATACGTCTAATTCTTGCCTATTTACACGTATGCCAGGTTTATGCCATTTTACCGTATCAAATTCTAGCCAAAATTACATGTATCAAGTTTCATACCCAATAAACCCAAATCATGATTCATGATGTAGTTATCCCAAACTATAATCTTTTTATTACAATACATGTCAGTTGCCCAAGTTCATAATACATGTTTATGCCAATTATCAAATTTACAATTGCTTTCATGTTCAAATTCCCAATTCTACATATGCCTAATTAACATAAGCCCAAATCTTTTGATTTAAACTTACATAGTACCAAACTCGTGATTTAATTTACATGTCAATTCATGTATACCTACTTCATGCCAAATTATTTATGCCAATGCCCAAACTTGCAATTTCAATTATATTGACAATACCCAAATATCCAATTTCATGTTAATGGTAGTAATACCCAAATATCCAATTTTTATGTTATGCCACCAATTCCACCAAACACATATATTCCACTAGGCAATATTCCAATATTTCCCCCGTATACCATCGCACGTATATCGTAGTTTAGGCATAGGTCCGAAATTGACCTAGGTTCATCAAAAGAAAATAAATAGGGGAAGGTAGAATTTTGCATAAAAATAAGATCAGAGAGAAAAACATCATCATAGGTATGAAGATTACAATTTGGTAATAATATAAATATGAATCAAGAAAATTGATTTACAATAGGCTGAATAGATCATAAACTAGACATGGGAATAAAGATAGACAAGTCTCAAAACTCAAGATCCAAGAAGCAACAGAAATAGATCAATAAACATACTTAAATCTAATTTCACTTCATCACATGCCCATATTATATTTAAATATTTTAATCTGAAAATAACTAGAACTTACAAATGAATGGCTAATGAATTAAGAACTGAATTTGTTGTAAAAATGTCGCGGCGTTGTTGATTTATTGTCCTGAATCATTGTAGAAGCCTTGTTCTTTGAATTGATTTGAGTTTGAATGTTTGTACTTTGATTTGGAGACGGCGGCCATGGTTCAAGAGGTATTTTAGCAGCATAATGGTGTAAGAATGATTTGATATGAATTAGGTTAGGTCTAAGGGTGTTTTCATAGGTGTAGCAACTAGTTTAGGCCCTTAGATTAACCCTAAATCAATCCGGACCATCAAAACACGTCTCAGGCTTCAAAAATGAATTCTGTGTCAATCCAGGCCGACCAGGTCGACCTGTTAGGGGGAAGGTCGACCACATGGTCGACCTGGGGGGTAGGTCGACCTGGTCCCCAGGTCGACCTGCCTGGTCCTGTGCTGCCTAAAATCTACTGAATCTTCTACAGGCCATAACTTCTCCATCCGGACTTCGATTTTCGAAAACTCAGACTCTATTTCATGTAAAATTTCGAGACGAACGCAATGGCGTAACCCGTTTCCCTTGATTCTTATTTTAAAATTTAATTCTGCCTTGATTTATGGTTTTAACATGTTATAAAAATTCGGGTTGTTACAACTGATGCAACATGTGATTTGCTTTCTACATGCACACTTGCTCTTACCCAAGCTTAAACCCTTCCGAAAAATCATTGCGAAACCCCTTCCTACAAGTCATTTAGCCCTTATCGAGGGTTGTGCTTAGGGAATCCTTATCCCAAGATAATTGTTGGTTCTTGAGTCACTTAAGCATGATGCTCACCCCATTGAGGGAAGAGTAAATAATCTTTTGGGCTCAAAACCTTGATATCTTGGAAATGGTGAACTAATTCAAACTTGTGAAAGCTAAACAAACCTATTTTCCCTTTAGGTACACTTCCGTAGATCTATCTTCGGTATTGACGAAAAATATCATTCACATTTTGGCGCTAGAAGGAGGTCTTAAACCTCCAACCTTGTGGTTAACAGCCACGTATCTAACTGTGTTGTTCCATCCAAGGTTGAACTAAGCTTTGAAGAAGCAAGACTATGGTGAAAAGGTCCCAATGAGAGTCTTCTGGATCTCAAATGGACATGTCAGCTACTGCTGACCCGAGAGTGATAGAAAAACAAAGGTAAAGAATGGAAGCCTTGAGAATAATCAAGCGAAAAAGGGAAGTAGAGCAATATGACTCTGACTATTGGAACGACATCCCGTCCTACATAGGACAAACCCTAACCTTTCCTCTACATGGATCTACATCAAAGGAATACAACACCTTCTATCATATAAGGAAATCTCTCCGCGAAGCAAATCAAACATACGATATTCAAACATGAAATAACAAACGATTTCAACCGCTTTGCTTCCAAATGGACTAAAAGGATAGCTCTCTAATCTCAGCATGCCTTAAAAGGAGGAAACAAGGATATGAGTGCAATGACAAGGTTCGAAAACAGAAGGACTAAGTTCCAACAACAAGAAAGGAAGTTTAGACCAAGACTACCCAAGGGATATTATCTTACCACTTCAATGGAAAATATCTATTTCGTTCCTAACCAAACATGAACTCAATTATTGTCCATCCACGAAGAAAAAGCCCAAGTATGAAAGGAAGTTGGGAGGGCCTTACTGTCATTATCATATTATGAATGGACATGAAACTAGCCACCGTAGGATCCTCGAAGGGATGATCACTAATTTCCTCAATCAAGGACAAATACAATAGTTTGTAAAAGGATCAAGTCAAATTTAATCAAATCCTTAAGAAAGGATTATCCACATAGATAAGGGTATGGAAACACTCTCAAGAAATCTAATTAACCCGAAGTGGGTTAAACAAAAAAAAAGGATAAAAACCCTTGTCACCGCCAAGTTGGATAGAGCAAGTCACCCCCCATAGTGGGGTGGTGTGTAAGTATTTCTCCGCACCTAAAACAGAAAGGTCCAGGTTTAAGCATCGAAAGCATAAGCCTCGACCCACACCAGAAATGGTCGTGACGGAGCATCTAATTAGCACGCTCTACCTATGCTCGTAGAAGAGTACGCCCTGCCTCTGCTATGAACTAAGCACGTCCTACCTCTACTTGTAGAAAAGCACATCCTACCTATGCTTATGTTTCGCATTTCCCGCAAAAGGGAACGCAAATCCCTAAGATCGCCTATGATGGTCAGGATAGGGCACCACTTAGAGGAGGATGGAGTGTATGCCTCTATCACTGCCTACGATGGCCAGGATAAAGCATCAAAAGAGTAAGCCTTAATTCCGCGTCTATGATGGCCTAGTTTAAGCATCTAAGACCTTATCATCGCCTACGATTGTCAGGATAAGGCGCCTCCTGTAGGGAGGCCAGGTAAGTCCTTGGGCCCTGCTTGGGGATAAGCTAGCCAAGCGCACCGGACGAACAGACCCAGAGAGTGGCCAACAAAGCACGTGCATCCTGTGCTTGATAACCAAAACCCTAGAGAGTGGCTCAGGGAGCACGTATATCCACTACTTCTAAAATCAAACCCAGAGGGGGAAAACAAAACTAATTACCAAAAACGGGTTTCTGGTCTCCTATTAAATACCCGAATCTGAGTCAATTCGGATCTTAACTAATACCAGGATATGTCTCTGGTCTCCTATCTGAACACCCGAATCTAGGTTGGTTCGGATCTCAATCAATACCAGAGCTGGATTCCCGGTCCTACTTTAATACCGGAATCTGGGTTAGTTTGAATCTCGACTATTACCAGAAGTGGGTTTCTGGACTTCCATTCTAAATACCCGAATCTGGGTTGGTTTAGACCTACTTTAATACCAGAATTTGGGTCAATTTGAATCTCGATTAATACAAGAAGCGGGTTTCTGGACATCCATTCTAAATACATGAATCTGGGTTGGTTCGGGGTGCTTATCATGCCAGAAGGAGATTTCTGGTCTCTTATTAAGATAGCCCAAATCTTTGTTGGCTCTCGACCCTACTAACTAAGGGAAGGGCTCCTATACTTCTATTCACTGATCTGAAATTTGGGTTAAAGTTCTATTATTTCTAGAAGAGGATTTTTGGAGTTCTATTTTCAATGCCCAAATCTAAGCTAGAAGATTCCAATCTCTAGGGAAGGAATACATCATCAGCACTTAAGACGATTGTCTGAACTTACTACCCCAAAGCCTTCGAGCGAAGATGACGATCGACCCCAGGGAGTTCTTTTTAATTCGTATTTACATCAAGTCATTACTCATTATACCAATTGTCTATACAATACAAATAGATACGCTACATTAGAACATAAGCTCAGAGAGAGCTAGAATGGATATTTCAAACCTTCCTAGCATAACTCCGTAGCAAGGGTGCCACCTTTTTAGAAATCCTATAGAGGGAAGCTTCCCAAAAAGGCCTATTGCACTAGGGGATTTTCACTAGTGCATAAAGTATAAGTATATTTATTATCATTCATACATTCAATATCATGATACTATTGATTCCAATAAAAGCAAGCGGTGCATCATGTGTTCCTTATGAACTAACACTTAACAAAGCATCGAATGCATGTAAGATGGCATAGTAAAATTCTAAAAAGAAATTATTTCAAGCCAAGAAAAAGTATCACATACCAGGTGTTACTAACACAATACGCAAACATATTTACATAAAATTATGCCATAGGTAGTCACATACACGAAAGGCACTTGAAAGCGATGTCACGTTGTGGCCCAAAGGAGATTCATGGCAACCACGTCAATCAGTCCGAATCAGGATTCTATAAAGAAAATTCTAGGGAGGCATAACCCGCCTTTGTTTTCTTCAATTCGGCCCCTAAACCATCAATGCGATAATATAATTTGCTTATCTCCGCATCTGAGCTAGTAAAGGGGTCGACATTTACCTGGCATTGCAGCTTGTGAATAGCCTTGTTTTTTCTCTCTTTAATTTGATTCTCCAAATAGGATACCTGTTCCTTAAGGCTTTTGATGGTTATATTTTGTTGATATTACATCCTTTTCCACCTCGAAAGGGGATCCTCCTCAAAGATGTCTTTGCGACCGATGATGGTCAAAGGTTTTTCTCTGAGTTGCAAAGAAAGGGTCAGGAATTGATCCTCCTAATCATGGATAAGATAAAATATAGTGATGTGCAAAACCTAATTGCCAAACAATGACACTAATAATGTCATGCATGTCAAAGGAAGCAAACCACATAAACTTTTACCATGCGAATCCTCAACAAACTTCCACATCCACAAGATCATGATAGCACAAATTTGTTACTCAATACACATACCATCCACATCGTACATATTAATACAATACAATTGATCACAAGTTATGAGAATTAAACCATAAATCACGAATAAGTTAAAAATGTTTTATGCAAATTGTCTAAGCCTTTCTACTGGATGGTTTCCAGCAGGTTTACAAAACGAGCCCTATGAAAGTGCTTTGTAGCTAAGAACAAGGGACATAAAGCATTACTACGGCTTACATCTTCGGAGAAGCAAGGGGCTGCCGCATCATGACAAAACTAATTATTGATACAATATTAAGGGGGAAGAAAACATTTTGTAAGTGAGGACCATACCTGTGTGATAGAAATGTCAGACTGAACAGAAGCTTCTTTACCCTTTGGCTCCGAAGAGCCACCTTCCTTGGAAGGAGATATAATTGAACCTCGAGCACGTGGGGTGCTCAAGGAATCAGTAGTGATCCCCTCGAGGTCAGCCAACCCCATAATAGCAGAAGTAGAGTCTCCTTCATCCTTGATAGATTCATTCCGCAGACCCTCGTCTCCTTCTGTCTCCTCGTCAACAATCGCGTCCTCTTCTTCCTCATTATCAGAATCCTCAGGAAATTCCTCAATGAACAGAAAAAACTCGGGTTTTATCTTGTCTTTCGGAATAACTTTGCCTTCTTGCCTAACCTACTTGATTCCCTCCACAGCTCTGGTCTTGATAGAGGGATGCGCAGAAGTAAAGTCAACCATCGAGAATTTTTTGTAGTTGTCAAAGAAAGCGAGGAGGAGAGCGTCTTCATAGTATTCAAAATTTCTTTAAGATGAACTTTGAGAAATTTGAATATCCTATCACTAGTCTCATAAATTATTCGTTTTGCAATAGAAAGCTTGTTGTTCATCCTGTCTAATTCGACAACACGATCAATTGACATTTCTGTCTTCTCATTCTTCAAATCCTCGACCTGCTTCGACAACATGTCCTTAGCCTCCTTCTCTTCCTCCAACAAGACTTCTAGTCTCCTACATTAACTATCGCATTCTGCCTTCTCCTACGATAGTATGTCAACCTTATCCTTTAGAGCCTTATTCTCTTCCCTGAGTGCAGTAACCTCAGCAAAAGATGAAGAAGCCACTCCCTGGACAAGAACCAACTTTTCATCACCTAAGAGAAAATAAAACAAACAAAGTAAGTTCTATATAAAGGTATCGTAATGAAAAAGAAGCTGAAGAATGTGAGTCAATACCAAGAGTTGGTCCTTGAATAATTGCTGATAAAAGTCCTCCGGGTCCAAAGATAATAAATGAAATGTTGGCAACTTCGTTGGACGAAAGAGCCAGGGTTACAAGCTGATCAAAATCTAAAGCCGACGGGGCGGAGCAAGAAAAATAGCACGCTGAGAAGAGGAAGGCATAAATGAGCTACGCACTCTAATGTCTAGTTCTCCAGGAGAAACAGGTGATGCAGAACTACTTATAGTTTTGCCTCTTGGAGAAGCGTCGGGGGAAGTACCAATGTTAATAACATTATCAACATTGGAAGCGGTAGGATCAAAATTTGTATTTGTTTTTGTTATGGTATCAACATCCTCGGAAAAATGAGCTGACTTGGCATGTTTCAGTCTTTTGGGCGATGACTCAATACCGGAATCGGCAAGCCTCTTTAGAGCCTTAACATTAGAATGATCAAAAACATTGAGAATGGAGGTGCTCTTGGAAGACGTGGATCCTGAACAGCAAGATCTATTTCAGAAAAGATAGCAACAAGAAGATCAATCGGTAAAAGTGAAAAGCCTTGTCCAAACAGAAGGGCAATTCTGTTTAAATCACCTAGAAATATAGGAGATGCTACATTAAATGTTTTAGAATTCTGCGACAAACCCTTAGCAAATTGAATGGGCGGTTGTCCCAAAATCTTTTGCCCCTGAGGAAGGAGGCCATATTGATGAAGCCTATCAACGGTAAGCAAAGATGTCCGACATCTAAGATCCTACGGTGCATTAAACATAGCCTCAACGACTTGAGTCTCATCTTCTGACAAGGTTACGCTCTTAGAAGGAGACACTATGTAAAATCAAGGATTAAACAAGAGATACAAGCATAACTTTCAAAGGACAAGAAGCTTACCACGTTTTATGAACTTTCCCGATATACCAGGAGGGCATCTAACAAGAAAAAAAAAATTGATCCACCCAGGGTTTAGTCTTGCTAATGTTGTCACTTATTAGCCTATTTATAGGATTCACATGCCAAGTGAGTGACTCTGCACTCTTAGAAAATCGTATCATGTGACTAATAAGTTTGGGGCTTAGAGAAGATAGATTTGATGAAAGTGCCAAAATTTCTAAGCACAAAAGCAGGGTATAAATGTTGGGCGAGAGCTGGATAGGAAGAACTCCCAGGTCACACAAAAGCCTGAGCAGGAATAATGGAATAGGAAGGAAGCCTCCATGCCAAATGTGGATTGCCGATTATGCAAAATACCCTTCTGGAGAGTTCTAAAGGGAGCCTTGGGAAGAGGCAGTAATGACATCTACGCCAGTTATTCCAAAACTATCAATAATGGTCTTCACCTTATCTTGAGAGCTGATTAAAGAAGACTTTGAAGCGAACTTCTTGGCTCAAGGAGAATTGGAGCCTTTAGCCTTTGTTTTGATGGGACTCTTTTTTTTAGCCATAACACTGCCAGGTGATACCATTTCATAACATATGTGGTTAACACTACATTCTTTTTGCATAAAAATGCATTTAACATCCATGGGTAGACATAACAACAATATATTTGTTAGTGTAAAGGCTTAATTTGTTACATAGAAAATCGATCTTAAGACTCAATCTCAAGGAGGTTGACACATAATTGACCCCCATTTGGAGACAATTTGGCCTTTGGTGGTGGTAAAATTGGCTATCTGTAACAACTGGTATTTTTAAATAACATGTTATAACATAAACCAAGGCAGAATTAAATGATAAAATCCGAATCAAGGGAAACGGGCTGTGCCATTGCGTTCGTCTCGGAAAAATACGCGAAATAGAGTCCGAGTTTTCGAAAATCGGAGTCCGTATGACCAAGTTATGGCCCGTCAAAGTTTTCAAAAAATTTCAAGTTCAAAAACAGTTCAAATTTGAATTCAGAATTCAAATTCAGCCAAGCAGAAGAGGCGGGAAAAGTTCCCGCCACCCCCAAGTCGACTGGGGAGTCGACTTGGGAGTCGACACGCCCCAGGTGGTGTCGACTGCCCAGTCGACACCCCTGTCGACTTGGGTGGTTAGCCAGTTTGGCCTGGGTGCACCTGACTTGTTCCTCAAGACATGCTTTAGGGCTGGTGACGGATTTTAATGGCTCAGATCTGAACTAGGGTTAATCCTATGGCCTAAACTAACCTAACCTTCTATAAAAAGACCCTAAGACCAAGCCTAAATCCTCATTAATGATTCCTACAACTAAACTATGCCAAAATGTTTCTTGATCATGGCCTCCATCTTCATATCATGGCCTCCATCCTCTTCATGAAAGTTTGAGTGTCCTAAGCTAGTAAAAGAGCCACCTTTCTTCATCAAAACAAGGATCTTTCTTCATACAAATCAAAGGAGCTTCTTGTTTCTCAAGACAACTTGGAGCTTGTATTCATTTGGGGTTTTTAGAGTTGCTAGTGGTTTCGTCTCAATCTTATTTGATTTTATAAGTCTTCATAGCATTGTAAGCCCTATACTACTCTTAGATTCTAACTATGAAGTTAAATATGACATGTTGCAAGTTTGAGTTTGGGCCCAAGTATGATTTGTGCTTTGATTCTATCATGTTATGCATAAATTTATTCTATGCATGTTTGTAAAGCTATCACCTTGACTTTGTGCATAGAAAGCTATGAGCTTTGATTCTATCATGTTATGCATAGATTTATTCTATGCATGTTTGTAAAGCTATCACCTTGACTTTGTGCATAGAAGCTATGAGCTTTGATTTGAAATGTTGCATAAAGCAACATAGAAACTCTCATAAACCCTATGTTATCTTGCATATGATGTTATATGCGAATCACTAGCTATCATCCTATGTCATTTATGGCCATGTTTCACCTATTATTCTAAAGTTGATATCATGCATGTTTTGTGGCTTATAATGTAATATGCAAGTTTATGAACACATTTGCCTCATATGCCACCATGTTTAACTTGTGGCCAAACCTTAACCCCTCATGTTCCTTAATATGCTTGTGGCCAAATCACGCTTATGTTATTATGCATGCTAGTGGCCAATTCACCTTTATGCTATTTGATATGTTTGAGGCCAAGTCACCTTTTATGCTATCATACATGTTGAGGTCATATGCTAGTATGTTGAACCCCTTTTGGCCTCAAATATCACCATGTTCAACTTGTGATAAACTTTGCCATTTTATGCCCACCTTGTCATATTGTTATGTTCCCTCTTTGATCTATTTGCGTTGATGCGAATTTACGTGCGAGGGGAATACGTTATGGGTAGTTGGGCAAACTTAAATAACATGAAAACAAGACTTGAAAATATGACATGAAAGATTGACATGTGTTTATGCTTGAAAACATGAACGTGGACATGACATGTAGAAAACATGGAAGTGGCCAACTCGAGGTTGGGTTGAGTTTGTAGCATAAATCTACCCGGAACCGACCGGCTTAACGAGTGGCTACAAACAATAGGACCCAATGTGAGTAGTTGGTCATATCGCACTTAAAACCCGAGGTTAGACTAGGTTGTGGTGTAAAGCTACCCGGACCCGCCCGGCTTAACTAGTAACCACAACAAAGTCTAATGTGAGAGGTTGCGGTGCATTAAGTTAATTAATGCCACATGGTAGGGTTAAGTCATGGACTACTTGAATACTTAACTAATTAAACACGATGGATTGGTAGGGTTAAGTCATGGACTACTTGAATACTTAACCAATTAAAACACGATGGATTGGTAGGGTTAAGTCATGGACTACTAGAATATACTTAGCCAATTAAACACGATGGATTGGTATTATTAAGTCATGGACTACTTGAATATACTTAACCAATTAAACACGATGGATTGGTAGGGTTAAGTCATGGACTACTTGAATATACTTAACCAATTAAACACGATGGATTGGTAGGATTAAGTCATGGACTACTTGAATATACTTAACCAATTAAACACGATGGATTGGTAGGGTTAAGACATGGATTACTTGAATACTTAACCAATTAAACCTGATGTATTGATAGGGTTAAGTCATGAACTGCTTGAATACACTTGAGCAACTCAATACATGGTTAGGATAGGGTTAACCACACTTAACCCGCTTGAAATCCTAGTTATGTGGTCCTTTTCAGTAGTAAACCACTTGGAAGTATCATGGGTACCCTGGACTAGGCTAGGGTGGGGCACAATTACTGGACTGATTGTAAGAGAACAAAAGAGACGGCTGAAGGGTGCACCGGTTGTTCAGGCAGACCATGGTCGTGCACATTAAGACCGGAGTTGAACATGGGCACCAATAGGTTTAGACTGTGCGTGCTCGAATTGTGTCTGTGGTTTACACCTTAGGGCTGGATACACCCTGGGATGGACCTTGCACATTTAACTACATTCCACGATTAAGCCGTATGACACCGATACACGACGAGTTAGGCTTATAGGGAGCCGATCGACTAGACCGAGTAGTTGGACCTTGATTTAGGTCACCTCATGATATTGGGCTAGCTTTGGGCCAAGGGATCATTTCTTGTTTATACTTGACATGGATTGGAATACTAGTACACACCTGGTGCAACCTAACCTTGTATATGCGATGCCACACTTGATCTATCTTATTAACTTTTCACCATGCCAGTTATCACCCTATGTTTCATCTCTTCTTTACATGTCATGTTAACTTTATTAGTTTTTATACTAATAGTAGATAGGACTTACCAGTCTTTTGACTAACCCGTTTTCTTTCGCCTCTTTTCTTCCGTTCCCCCCCCCCCCGGTTGACAGGGTGGGAACGCTGGTACTTAGCTTGGACCTTTAGCTGCTTTTCTGGATAGCTCATGTACGGTTTGGACTTGAGCATGCTATGGTTTTATTCTACTTTGGGGATAGTTACTTTATGTTATTTCCAGTTTTCAGTTTATGTTTTCTAGACTTATAGTAGTTGGAAAATAATGACAGTACTTTGATGTAACTTGACTATGGTTTTGAAATAGTAGTATTATCCGCTGCTTTATTTACTCTGTTTTACTTATATGTTCTGTCTTGTGATATTTGGATGCATGTTTACCTCGTTTAACGCTCCTCCAATGCTAGTGTACTTGCAAGAGTGACCCTGGCGGAGGTGGGGTGTTACATTTGGTATCAGAGCATAAGGTTTACAAGATTTGAGCAAAAGGTTTTTTAAAACTTAGCTTTCGAAAAACTATTTTCAAAACCAATTAAGTATTTTCCAAGAAAAGTCTAGTTTATTTTAAAAGGCTATTCCCCAAAAGCCATTAGCACTATCCTTTGTTTCCTCGTTCTCAATCTATCTTTTTCTTCATTTCAGTATGGCCAATAATTTTGACATTCTGGAGGGCGTACCAGTACCTATTTGGTTTAGAAGGTACATGGAGGCAAGGGGGAATGAAGCCGGCCCCGCGGACATTCCTCCTCCTTCCCCCATGGCTAACATTCCTCCCCCTCCCGTAGCTGAGGTTCCTCCTCCTCCTCCGCATCCACAAGCGGATTTCGCGAAGATTTGCAAGGACTTTAAGGCGATAGGTGGCAAGAATTTTATAGGGACAGGGACTTATGTTGAGGCAAGAAACTGGTTAAAGGAAACTGAAGACCTCTTTTCTATCTTTGATATGGAAGACCGTAGGAAAGTTCTGTTAGCGGTATGGCTGCTGAAAGGGGAAGCTGCATATTGGTGGGTAGTCACCACCACTACTAGACCAATTCAGACTTGGGATGACTTTAGGAGAAGGTTCGGATTGAGGTTTCTAGCATCGACCGAAGAGAACCTTCGGATGGAGAGGTTCCTATCTCTAAAGCAAGGGGACATGACAGTTAGGGAATACGTGGATACGTTTAATCAACTTGCTCGGTTTGGTCTAGACTTGGTTAACACAGCTCAGAAAAAGGCCCTACGCTTTGCTCTAGGATTGAATGAGCCATTGCGCGGTTTGGCCATGTCTCATATACCCATGGGGGCGACCTTCGAGAGTTTGGTGAATATGGCCCTACTTCAAGAGGAAGATAAGAGTGGCAAGAAGGAGGTCAAGGCAAATGAGTCTCAAGGCGAGAAGGTAGATTCCGGAAAAGGAGGCAAGAGCAACAACAGCAAGGACAACAAGTCAAGAGAAAGGAGAAAGTGCAACTTCTGTGGGATTACTGGGCACATAGCCAAAGACCGTAGGAAGAAGAAAAGGAAGTTGGGAGAATGCTTTCATTGTGGAGAGTCTGGACACTATAGTAAGGATTGCCCGAAAAAGCGAGGACAAGGGAAAAGGCAAATTCAGCAAGCAGGACCCTTTGGAGGGTAGTTGCAGGCTCCCCTCGCTCTTCCAGCTTTTGATCGAGGTAGTGTTTCTATAGAAAGTCATGTTTACATTTCTGATTTCCCTGTTCATACCTTATTTGATTCTGGCGCATCGCATAGTTTTATTTCTGATCTGGTTGAAAGTTTGCATCTAAGTACTAGTCTAGTTGAAAATCCCGTTAGTATTTCAAATCCAATTGGGGGTTCCGCCCATCTATCTGCGATTTGTATGGATTTGAAAATCTCTATCTTGAGCATAGAATTCATGCGTAATGCTTATGTTCTCAGGTTTATGGGATATGGGTTGATTTTAGGCATGGGTTGGTTGTCCATTTATGGAGCCATTCTTGACTTTGAACATAGGGTTGCAAGGCTCATGACTCGCCTCGATAATACCCTCGAAATCTCGTGTGACCTCTAGGGCTCCGTCATGATTAGTTATCTAGAATCCCTTGGCACTTTTATTGGAAATTTGTAATCCAATCGAGTAGTGTTCGCCACTAAGGCGGATAGTCCATTTCGCTTAAGCATGGGTTAGAGAAATCACCCTAGTAAGTACATTTGGCAACGTGGATTGGCATTTGTTTTCAAGAGATAGTTCTTCGCCGTGGAATACCGTAAGGTATGTAAACGAGTTCCAGGATTCACTAACGAATTTTGGAAAGCTTGCATGAAACCATGAGCACGCAGTTATGTTTAAGCCAAGTATTTTAGGAAAAGAATAAGTGGAAGTGGAACGAGAGGCAACGGTGAAATGAGTTCTAACTCATATTTTGGAAATAAGAATTAAGAGCTACAAAATTGTGAAGTTAAAGGATGGTCAAGGCACGATGGGATTAAGCACAAGAAAATGCGGCTTAGAAGATTGAAGACTAGATACGCGCATTATATCTCTTTCTAAGAGTATATCCTTGATCCCTATTATTCTGTAGAGCTTACTCACATGCTATCTTTTAAGTATATCTTCTCGGTCCTATTCTCAATCTTAGTTCTGTTGCAAACCCCATAAGGAGTGTGACTCGCATGTTTGTGATTTATAGTTGGGGTGAAGATGTCCATTAAGATGACCAAACTATTTGGGCTTTATGGCATATGGGTCATGGTTGATAGACTTACGATGAGCACCCATTTCATTCCAGTAAAGAACAAGAGGACTGTATCAGGTTTAGCATCTGTTTATCTTCAAGAGATAGTGCGATTGCATGGAGTTCCTTCCAGCATAGTTAGCGGTCGTGACCCAGTCTTCACCATCCTGTTCTAGAATAGTTTGCAAGAAGCGACGGGTACGCGATTGAATCTAAGTACAGCCTATCACCCCCAGACGGATGGCCAAACCGAGAGGGTGAATAGAGTGCTAGAAGATCTTTTGAGACTTTGTGTTCTTGACTTTGGTGGTACTTGGGAAGACCACCTTCCTCTTGTAGAGTTTGCTTGTAATAACAGCTACCAAGCAAGCATAGGAATGACACCATTCGAAGCTTTGTATGGGAGACGACGGAGGAGCTTATACTCGGGCCCGACATGATATGGGGCACATCCGAGAAGGTAGAGTTGATTCGAAGATGGATGAAAACGGCCCAAGATAGACAATCCTATGCTGACAAGCGAAGGACAGATTTGGAATTCAAAGTTGGAGATATTTTTTTTTCATGGAGGTTTCTCCTTTGCGAAATATGGTTCATTTTGGAGCAGTTGGGAAGCTGGCACCAAGGTTCGTAGGACCCTTCCCTATCATAGAGAGGATTGGGAAGATGGCTTATAAGGTGGAATTGCCCGAGAAGCTGGCCGGAGTTCACAATGTTTTTCATGTCTCGCATCTCCGAAAGTGCCTACATGAGTCCGCCAAGGTAGTTGAACCAAGTATTCTTGAAGACACGGAGGTATAGAAAGAGGTGACCTTGAGGCGAGCTCTGATTCGTATCTTGGGAACGGAGATCAAGAAGCTGAGGAATCGAGAAGTCAAGTTAGTAAAGGTTCAGTGGAGTGAAGCCGAAGAGGATGCAACTTGGGAAACCGAGGAGAAGATGCGCGCGCTTCACCCATTTCTTTTTGAGGGTACATTCTCGATCTATTTTCCTAGCCAGCATATCTTTCTTTCACTATCCATGTTTATCTTGTTATCTCGTTAACCTTGTCATGAGAACCTTAGGTAGAAACCCTTTGGATGAAACATGTATTTGAAACATGTTATGCTTGATGTTTGCAAGTGGTTGCAAGTGTTTGCAAGTGGATACCCGTGGATGCATGATACACATTAGGCACTAAGATCGGCTCACACACTTTCATATTGCATATGCATGAGTGCTTATACTTATTCATGGATGAAACTTGTTATGCTATCACGTGGATGTTGCATATGGATGAATGTTATGTGCACTCATATAAAGGTTATGAATTATGTTAGGAATTTGCATACATATGGACTCATTTCACTAACATACTTTGCATTAAGGAGGTTTACTGAATCAGTAACCGCCTGATTTTCGCATTAGATAAGTACATATACACACACCTCTGCATAAGATCATACAGCATTTAGAATCTTTTAAGGACAATGTTCACTTGTGGATGATGTTTTAAGTAGATGGATGATGGATGGTAGGATATGTTCTTCCTAACTTGAAGATTTCGGGGACGAAATCCTTTAAGGAGGGGAGAATGTAACAACCCGTATTTTTAAATAACATGTTATAACATAAACCAAGGCAGAATTAAATGATAAAATCCGAATCAAGGGAAACGGGCTGTGCCATTGCGTTCATCTCGGAAAAATACGCGAAATAGAGTCCGAGTTTTCGAAAATCGGAGTCCGTATGACCATGTTAAGGCCCGTCAAAGTTTTCAGAAAATTTCAAGTTCAAAAACAGTTCAAATTTGAATTCAGAATTCAAATTCAGCCAAGCAGAAGAGGCGGGAAAAATTCCCGCCACCCCCAAGTCGACTGGGGAGTCGACTTGGGAGTCGATACACCCCAGGTGGTGTCGACTGCCCAGTCGACACCCCTGTCGACTTGGGTGGTCAGCCAGTTTGGCCTGGGTGCACCTGACTTGTTCCTCAAGACATGCTTTAGGGCTGGTGACGGATTTTAATGGCTCAGATCTGAACTTGGGTTAATCCTATGGCCTAAACTAACCTAACCTTCTATAAAAAGACCCTAAGACCTAGCCTAAACCCTCATTAATGATTCCTACAACTAAACTATGCCAAAATGTTTCTTGATTATGGCCTCCATTGTAACAACCCGGAAAATCTGGGCCAGTTTAAAATTTTTATTTTGGCAATTTTAGCGAATTTTGATTATTTAAAATGAATTATTTTAAATAATATCGACGAGAAATTTATTTTGAATAGAATTCGAACGTATATATTATACGCGTCGTCGTTAGAATATAAATATTTATATATAATTATAAATAGAATTAAAAATGGCGCGGTAGTTCGATAATTCGATTTCAAACTTCAATTGAATGTACCGGGTGCAAAACAATCCGGATTTTTGTGAAACCAAAAACATTAGGATCTAATTGATGATATCTTTCCAACGAATCCGAAAAATCAAGATTTCATATCAGGAATCAAAAGATATGTCCAGTTGAAATTTCTGAATAGTCGCTATGGAATTTAGGCCCTTAAAAATGGACATTTTGCAAACGACCTCGGATTTCGACGAAACCAGTTCTGTTGGATCCGCAGTGTCAAGTTATTGCTAGGTTTCAAATTTCATAATTTTTCGAATCAATATGTGAGCGTGGCAAAGGAAAACGCGTTTGACCAGTTTCAGTTGATTTTAATCGACTGGAAATTGGCCATTTTTCAAACGGTCTCAGAATCCGACGAAACTAGTTTTGTTAAGACCGTATCGTCAATACGAAGCTAGAAAATATTTTTCGAGAATTTTTAGGGTGAGTATGTGGTCTCGGTAATTTGAAATGTACGTTTAAAATTCAATATAATGATTTAAATGTAAATTCAACAGAAACTGATCAAAGTGATCGAATCAGCTTGCGATGCATATCCCATTGTGTTCGGAATGGGGGTTATACGCTATGGACGATAGGCGGTGGGTCTCGTTTGGAGATTGAAATTTAAAGTTACTTTTTTAGGAAAATTAAAATTAAATAATATAAAAAAAAAAAAAACAACCCCTCCTTTTCCTTTAAACCCCCCCTTTTTTTTATTCCTTCGTTCTGAAATAAACCCGCTCCCTCAAATTAATTGTCGCTCAGCCCTAGCCCCTACCCATCGCCGCCACGACGCCATCGCCCGACCACCCCTGGCCCACCGCCCCTCCTCACTCCCTCTCTGATCCTCTCCAGACCCCGAACCTCACCAACCCGCCACCAAACCCTAAATCGATCAAGAATCCCGCCGCCCCTTTTAATTTTAGCCATCAACACCGTCGCCTTGGGGGCCCCATTGCCGAGCCGCCATGCTGGAGAACCACCGCCACTGGAAGTCACGCCCTCTCCGTACAGCCTGACAGCAATACCGCCACCCCCCCTTCGAACGTAGCACCCTCCAAGCACCTCCGACAATCAGAAACCCGCCCTCCTCCCTCTTCATTCTGAAATCAGTGAGTTCTTTATTATTATTATTAATATTTTATTTTTGTTTGATTTTATACTGTTTAGAAAACTGATTTTATTCTGTTTAGAAAACTGATTTTATTCTGTTTAGAAAACTGATTTTATTCTGTTTAGAAAACTGATTTTATTCTGTTTAGAAAACTGATTTTATTTTGTTTAGAAAAATATGATTTTTATATGTAGAACTTCGAATTAAAAATTCGATTTTTTATATATTGAACTTAGATAAAAATATAGGATTTTTTATATATTGAACTTCGATAAAAATATAGGTTTTTTTATATATTGAACTTCGATAAAAATATAGGTTTTTTTTTATATATTGAACTTCGATAAAAATATACGATTTTTATATATTGAACTTTGAACTAAAAATTCGATTTTTATATATTGAACTTTGAACTAAAAATTCGATTTTTATATATTGAACTTTGAACTAAAAATTGGATTTTTATATATTGAACTTTGAACTAAAAATTTGATTTTTATATATTGACCTTCGAAATAAAAATATGATTTTTAAATATTGAATAGCGAAGTAAAGATTCGATTTTTATGTATGTAGTGGCTATGGGCAACGAAGACGACGAAGATGCGATAGCGATGAAGATTTCTATCAAGGAAGTGCCGTGGAGTTAGGATAGCTATTGGTGAGAACTCCTCACTCTAAATTTTCTTTTTCTAGTTATATATATATATATATATATATATACTAGGATGTAGACGGTGCTTAGTAGCACCCGACACAATCGTCCACAGACCATGGACTTGTTTGTTTGATTGCAAATTAGTTAGACTATATGGTTTGGTTTGAATGGTTTGGTGAAATGAACTATATATATCGAAAGTGAAAATATTATATATATCGAAAGTGAAAATATCGAATATATTGAAAGTGAAAATATCGAATATATTGAAAGTGAAAATATCGAATATATTGAAAGTGAAAATATTGAATATATTGAAAGTGAAATTATCGAATATATTGAAAGTGAAAATATCGAATATATTGAAAGTGAAAATAATATATATATTGAAAGTGAAAATATTGAATATATTGAAAGTGAAAATATCGAATATATTGAAAGTGAAAATATCGAATATATTGAAAGTGAAAATAATATATATATCGAAAGTGAAAATATTATATATATCGAAAGTGAAAATATCGAATATATCGAAAGTGAAAATATTGAATATATTGAAAGTGAAAATATCGAATATATTGAAAGTGAAAATAATATATATATTGAAAGTGAAAATATTGAATATATTGAAAGTGAAAGTATCGAATATATTGAAAATGAATATATATATAGAAAATGAATTCGAATTGAACTAAATAGAAAACGAATTCGAATTGAACTGAATAGAAAACGAATTCGAATTGAATTGAATAGAAAACGAATTCGAAATGAATTGAATAGAAAACGAATTCGAATTGAATTGAATAGAAAACGAATTCGAATTGAATTGAATAGAAAACGAATTTGAAATGAATTGAATAGAAAACGAATTCGAAATGAATTGAATAAAAAACGAATTCGAATTGAATTAAATAGAAAACGAATTCGAATTGAACTGAATAGAAAACGAATTCGAATTGAATTGAATAGAAAACGAATTCGAAATGAATTGAATAGAAAACGAATTCGAATTGAACTGAATAGAAAACGAATTCGAATTGAATAGAAAACGAATTCGAAATGAATTGAATAGAAAACAAATTCGAATTGAATTGAATAGAAAACGAATTCGAATTGAATTGACTAGACAACGAATTCGAATTGAATTGACTAGAAAACGAATTCGAATTGAATTGAATAGAAAACGAATTCGAATTGAATTGAATAGAAAACGAATTCGAATTGAATTGAATAGAAAAGGAATTCGAATTGAATTGAATAGAAAACGAATTCGAATTGAATTGAATAGAAAACGATTTCGAAACGAATTGAATTGAAAACGAATTCAAATTGAATTGAAAGCGAATTGAAATGAATTCAAATTGAATTGAAATTTGAATTGAATAGAAATGAATTTTGAAACGAATTTATAAAGAAGAATTCAATTGTGATTTGAATTGAAAAGGAAGTTGAAAATGTTTTTGAAACGAATTCAAAACTATTTATATAATTCGTTTTAAATAGAAATCGACGATATATATATTATATATATAATATAATGGCCTGAATAGAACGCGCCGCGCCGCGGCAGTTCGCGAATTTCGACCATTGACTTCGAACGGACATTACGGGAGATCCGACCGTCGGATTCTCCTGAAATCAGAACCGTTGGGTTCGTATCGAAAAGAGCTTTCTAAGGAATATTAGAAATTTGAAATCTAACGGTTGGATTTGGAATTACGTCCAAATCAAATTCGAAAAAGGTCGCTGTAAGTGCAGTTCGATGGCTGTTGATGGAAATCGACTGTACGGGCCTCGATAAAATTATTAAAAATAGTAATAATTTGTGTAAAATCATAAGAAATGATTTGTGAAGAATTGGGATGAAAAACTCCATATTTGAAAAGATAAAAATAGTTTTTTATCGAAATGAACTAGTTATTAACTAGAAAAATAATCCAATGGTTAAAAATAAATAAATTGGATTAGATTTGAATTGAAATTATCAATGGATATTTTCGATATTGGATTCCGTGATTACAGATATTGTGATGGGAATTTGGAAGATATCGATATCGTTATTCCCGATATGATATCTGTTGGTTTCAGGATTTGATGTTAAATATAAGTCAATACTCTCTCTATTTAAAACCTTATATTTAATGTCAAATTTGATTGATTGATGGTTTGGATTGTGCTCGACCAGTTTATGAGCAGAATATGCTTCTACATTTAGCATTGGGTTGGGTTGAAAATATCTGTGTGCTAACGCCTTGTGAAACACTTCACGATTTGACGATAAGGTGTTTAGCGATGTTGTGTTCATTTCAAATTTAACGAATGATTGTGAAATGATATTTTTCTTAAGTGAAAAGAAATGTATTCCCGATTTTGGACAGGGAATGTTTTATAAAAATGTTTTATAAAACAGAAAGGATTTCGAGGCCCGAAACCCGATGATTTCTAAAGTGATTTAGAAAATGTATTATATGTTACATTGTGGTTCATCGCGTATTCGATTAGTTGCTATTGATGATGTATCTGTTTGGTGGCGGAGAATTTATTCTCTTGCTTAACACCCTTCTTTGAGACGTACGAGCTCAAAGGTTATGTGATTAATAGTGACTGATCATATGCGTGAATTACTGATGTGAAGTACTATATTTTGAAAGTACTTGTGATTATTATGTTGTGAAATGATTTTCCCTACTTCGGGATATGAAATGATTTAGTATGTGACTAAAGATTCGGGTAACCCTGAGACTAAAAGTATGGGTGAGAGGGCGGTGTATGCTCTCCTGAGTGGGAGGTGCATCGTCGGTGTAGCCTACTCCTATGTGGGGTAGGTGCACATATATATATATATCGAGTTGCGAGGTGCGTACCCTTTGCCTTGTCGATGGGGAGCACGATATTTGGTTGCATACTTGTTTGTATGCATTGTTATGTTTTGGAATTCACATTTCCAAATGATTTGATTTGAGATCCCGAAGTGAAATCTACTTTGATATAGAAAGTTAGATATGTATTTCAAATGATTTGAAATAAGAAATCGGGAATAAAATCCAAAGGAATAATTTCTGTAAATTGAATTGGATTTGGAAAATCTAAGTGTTGTGATTAATCTAAGTGGGTAGATTGGGATATTGCATGTTGTGTGATGCATAGTAGATCCATATATCTATATTGATTGTTGCTTATACACTGGCTTTCATGGGGGTAAACCCGTTCCGCGAAAGTGGCGTGGTCCCGTGATTTGCCTTATTTTTAAACAAGTTTAACAACTGTTTTTGAGTTCTCACACCAGTCCCATGACTGACCTGTAGTTTGCTTTTCCCTTGCGAACTCGGGTGCCCCTATTTTCCACACGGGCAGTCGAGTAGTTTTATTTTGCAGATGTTTTGAGCAGGATTCTGGATTGAAGCTTTAAGCTGTGTTCAGGCATTTACAGTCTTCCGCTGTGTAGTTTATATTTCCGCTGTGCATTGTATTACATTTATGTAAATTTATCTTCCGCTGTGTATTATTTTCGATATACTCTGATATTCTGTACTCTGATGTAACATTATTATGATGTTTATTGAAGTCTTCTGTTATTTGTTCTGATGTGTTGTATACCCAAAGTTAGCGTATGCGGGATTCGAACGGTCTTGGTCGGTTTAGCGATCGATTAGGTCCGGGCGAAATCCGTTGTCGTTACATCCATCTTCATATCATGGCCTCCATCCTCTTCATGAAAGTTTGAGTGTCCTAAGCTAGTAAAAGAGCCACCTTTTTTCATCAAAACAAGGATCTTTCTTCATACAAATCAAAGGAGCTTCTTGTTTCTCAAGACAACTTGGAGCTTGTATTCATTTGGGGTTTTTAGAGTTGCTAGTGGCTTCGTCTCAATCTTATTTTATAAGTCTTCATAGCATTGTAAGCCCTATACTACTCTTAGATTCTAACTATGAAGTTAAATATGACATGTTGCAAGTTTGAGTTTGGGCCCAAGTATGATTTGTGCTTTGATTCTATCATGTTATGCATAGATTTATTCTATGCATGTTTGTAAAGCTATCACCTTGACTTTGTGCATAGAAAGCTATGAGCTTTGATTCTATCATGTTATGCATAGATTTATTCTATGCATGTTTGTAAAGCTATCACCTTGACTTTGTGCATAGAAAGCTATGAGCTTTGATTTGAAATGTTGCATAAAGCAACATAGAAACTCTCATAACCCCTATGTTATCTTGCATATGATGTTATATGCGAATCACTAGCTATCATCCTATGTCATTTATGGCCATGTTTCACCTATTATTCTAAAGTTGATATCATGCATGTTTTGAGACTTATAATGTAATATGCAAGTTTATGAACACATTTGCCTCATATGCCACCATGTTTAACTTGTGGCCAAACCTTAACCCCTCATGTTCCTTAATATGCTTGTGGCCAAATCACCCTTATGCTATTATGCATGCTAGTGGCCAAATCACCTTTATGCTATTTGATATATTTGAGGCCAAGTCACCTTTTATGCTATCATACATGTTGAGGTCATATGCTAGTATGTTGAACCCCTTTTGGCCTCAAATATCACCATGTTCAACTTGTGATAGACTTTGCCATTTTATGCCCACCTTGTCATATTGTTATGTTCCCTCTTTGATCTATTTGCGTTGATGCGAATTTACGTGCGAGGGGAATACGTTATGGGTAGTTGGGCAAACTTAAATAACATGAAAACATGACTTGAAAATATGACATGAAAGATTGACATGTGTTTATGCTTGAAAACATGAACGTGGACATGACATGTAGAAAACATGGAAGTGGCCAACTCGAGGTTGGGTTGAGTTTGTAGCATAAATCTACCCGGAACCAACAGGCTTAACTAGTGGCTACAAACAATAGGACCCAATGTGAGTAGTTGGTCATATCGCACTTAAAACCCGAGGTTAGACTAGGTTGTGGTGTAAAGCTACCCGGACCCGCCCGGCTTAACTAGTAACCACAACAAAGTCTAATGTGAGAGGTTGGGGTGCATTAAGTTAATTAACGCCACATGGTAGGGTTAAGTCATGGACTACTTGAATACTTAACCAATTAAACACGATGGATTGGTAGTGTTAAGTCATGGACTACTTGAATACTTAACCAATTAAAACACGATGGATTGGTAGGGTTAAGTCATGGACTACTTGAATATACTTAACCAATTAAACACGATGGATTGGTAGGATTAAGTCATGGACTACTTGAATATACTTAACCAATTAAACACGATGGATTGGTAGGGTTAAGTCATGGACTACTTGAATATACTTAACCAATTAAACACGATGGATTGGTAGGATTAATTCATGGACTACTTGAATATACTTAACCAATTAAACACGATGGATTGGTATGGTTAAGACATGGATTACTAGAAAACTTAACCAATTAAACCCGATGTATTGATAGGGTTAAGTCATGAACTGCTTGAATACACTTGACCAACTCAATACATGGTTAGGATAGGGTTAACCACACTTAAACCGCTTGAAATCCTAGTTACGTGGTCCTTTTCAGCAGTAAACCACTTGGAAGTATCATGGGTACCCTGGACTAGGCTAGGGTGGGGCACGATTACTGGGCTGATTGTAAGAGACCAAAAGAGACGGCTGAAGGGTGCACCGGTTGTTCAGGCGGACCATGGTCGTGCACATTAAGTCCGGAGTTGAACATGGGCACCAGTAGGTTTAGACTGTGTGTGCTCGAATTGTGTCTGTGGTTTACACCTTAGGGCTGGATACACCCTGGGGTGGACCTTGCACAGTTAACTACATTCCACGATTAAGCCGTATGACACCGATACACGACGAGTTAGGCTTATAGGGAGCCGATCGACTAGACCGAGTAGTTGGACCTTGATTTAGGTCACCTCATGATATTGGGCCAGCTTTGGGCCAAGGGATCATTTCTTGTTTATACTTGACATGGATTGGAATACTAGTACACACCTGGTGCAACCTAACCTTGTATATGCGATGCCACACTTGATCTATCTTATTAACTTTTCACCATGCCAGTTATCACCCTATGTTTCATCTCTGCTTTACATGTCCAGTTAACTTTATTAGTTTTTATACTAATAGTAGATAGGACTTACCAATCTTTTGACTGACCCGTTTTCTTTCGCCTCTTTTCTTCCGTTACCCCCCCCCCCCCAGGTTTACAGGGTGGGAACGCTGGTACTTAGCTTGGACCATTAGCTGCTTTTCTGGATAGCTCATGTATGGTTTGGACTTGAGCATGCTATGGTTTTATTCTACTTTGGGGATAGTTACTTTATGTTATTTCCAGTTTTCAGTTTATGTTTTCTAGACTTGTAGTAGTTGGAAAATAATGATAGTACTTTGATGTAACTTGACTATGGTTTTGAAATAGTAGTTTTATCCGCTTCTTTATTTACTCTGTTTTACTTATATGTTATGTCTTGTGATATCTACATGTATGTTTACCTCGTTTAATGCCCCTCCAATGCTAGTGTACTTGCAAGAGTGACCCTGGCGGAGGTGGGGTGTTACACTATCCTGGCATCAAAATTTAAAAGACGAATGGCATATGCCAAGAGAAATCAAGTTGATAGTGGTACTCGACGATGGTTCAACCGATATCAAATAGTTCGACGTCACCACTGAAAGTCGAGTTGATTCTCAATCCCGATATGAGTAAAAATAAGATTGAAACATCCCTGTGAATTAAGTCTGCAAAGCCTTACCGACACCCTCAAACTAACCCGACACCCCTGAGAAGGAAGCTAAACAAATACAAGTAGTGGTGTCGGCAAGGTCAAAACAAAGTAAAGTGGAAGTAACAGAGATCAAACTAACTCGTACCGGGAGCATCACATTTTACTTCATGATTAAATTAACCCCTTTACACAGCCAAGTTTTATATGCTAAAATTCTTAAAGGGTGCATTGTGCGAATGAGTAGCCTATCATTTCGGTCATTAATTGTTGTTGGAGTTGTCACTATTGATTAAACCCGCATTAAGTATAACAAAGTCTAGGTCGCTTTTCTAATCAATTTTAATGCATAATTTAGATCACAACTCATAATAGAAATAAAGATACTCACCAAGAATCGAATTCGGATTCTGGGTGGGGGGGGGGAAGCTTGAGCAGTTCTCGAAAGAAGTGATAATCTGGCTTAGGAAATTTGATTTGCAGGTAGAAGGCCAAGAGAAAGAAGAGGTAGCATTTATAGTGAACTCCCTTGTAAATCCGAGCCGTACAGGTAGAAACCCGTCAACGGACCTAATCGAAGGATGCCAACAGACACGGGGCCGACACGCCCAAAAAAAAAGTTTGACTTGAAAAGTCAAAATTACCCCTTTACAAGATGGGGGGAAGGAGAAAATGTTACTACCAAAATAAAGCAACGAGATAGGCTAGCGGTGAAGGGGTAACGGACCGCCACAAGCAAAACTAAATCTTCCGCCAGCAAAAGCTCAACACAAGGAAATGCCGACAGTATAAGGGAACAATCTAACAGCTATACAACCGACATCATCATTAAGGAAATGAGCTCAAAATCTATATCAAGAAAGGATACCGGCAGAATAGTCCCAACACGATAAGCAAACAATGGAAGGTCACCCAAAACCGAAAGCTAATGGAGAGAAAGACCAATAGTCCTGCAAACCGAGATCCAGAAGAATGAAAGGGATATCTGTATTAACTTGCTTAATACTGATACATAAGGAGACGAGAGCATTAAGGAAACAAAGTTTGAATCCTATGGAGATTATCCAGGAACGAATTACGGAGACCTCCACCAGTTGGTTTCCGAGAATTTACCCTAATAAGTAACTAGCAAAGCACAGGAAGCAACCTCCCGAAAAAGCAGGATACACTTCAGGAGTCTATGAAAGGCAAGCCTAGACCCCAAAGAGATACAAGTTATTCACACTATTAGTGTCAATACCGACTGAGGTGGCGGACCTAGAAAACTTTGACTTGAATCACAAAGGCAAGCTCCACAATGTGTTAATAACAAAACCGAGAGTCTACATCCGAAAGCCTACATCCGAAAGCTTACATCCGAAAGTCTACATCTGGAAGCCAAACCCCTCCGAAAGCTACACACACCGATAAACTTGGGATCAATACAAAGTAGACGGATGAGCAATAAAAAAGGAGTTCCACAGACCAGAACCCTCCTCCCGAGAGTAGGAACCGACACCTCAAAAAGCCGTAGACAATGCCTTTAGAACCTAAAGGAAAAACCGATCGAGAGCCAGAACTTCTAGAACCGAAGGGAAAAAAGGCCAACAGGGGGTATGGTTGGCCCTATAGCAAAAGGGTCCCCGGTTTGTCTACAAATAAGACCCCAGGGGTCTCATTTTCGGGGCGATTTTTTCATTCTCTTTCTTGTACTCTTTTTCTCTAAAGTAAACCCTAATTTCCAAATCAAATTGGGGATTTTAATTGTAATCACCTGTGTATTCCGAATCAAGGATTAATAAAGAGTGGATAAACACTTAGTACATTTCCTTCTGAATTCCTTATGTAATTTCTTAGTTATCACCTACATAACATGTTATTTGCTTTCTACATGCGTACAGGCTCTTACCCAAGCCTAAACCCTTCCGCAAAATCAAAGTGAAACCCCTTCCTACAAGCCGTTTAGCCCACATTAAGGGTTGAGCTTAGGGAACCCTTGTCCTAAGATAAAAGTTGGTTCTTGAGTCACTTATGCCTGATGCTCACCCTAATGAGGGAGGAGTAACTAATCTTTTGGACTCAAAACCTTGATATCTAGGAAACGATGAACTAACTCAAACTTGTGAAAGCTAAATGAACCTATTTTCCCCTTAGATCCACTTACGTAGACCTACCTCTGTTGTTGACGAAAAATATCGTTAACACAGAAATTTTCTATTGAAAATAAACACATAAAACTGTGAATAATAGTAAGGAAAATAACAAACTATTTTACTATCAAAAATTTCCCAAAATTACACTGATAAAGAAACTACAGTATAAAATATGCCTCTAGGAATCTCCAGAATAAATAATCCTCTGCTCGGAATTTGTGCACGAACGAATTTTGTTTTGAAACTTTATTTTTTATTTAGAGAAGAAAGGGTGTAGTGGAGGCATAGAAATAAAGAAAAGGGATTGTGTGAAATAGGGGAGGAATATAGTCTTATTTCTAGTAGAGGTAGGTAATCCCAGTCGCTTAGATATTAAGTTCTTGACCTTGTACTTCAGATGCAAGAAGAGTCTCGAAACATCCCAAAGTCTCGTTTTCGTGCCAGACACGAAAACGTGCTTGGCAAAACACTGGGTCGACCCAGTACCCAGTTGGGTCTACCCATCCGACTCTGGGTCTCCCAGTGACAATGTATATATATTTTTTATTTTTATTTAATCCTTTTTGTTTAATTTTCTGATTTTAAATTCAAATTTTAAACCGACCAGAAAATCATAACGGACCCAATGGCGCAAACCCCATTGCCCAATTCCCTTCATTTTATAACTTATTCTTTAATTAATTTAATAATAAATTATTGATCGTTAAAATTTTGTTTTGTTGCATTCTACCCTCCTTAAATGATTTCGTCCCGGAAATCTCCAAGGTGGAAGAATATATAAGTATTATCATATAATTATCAACATTCATCTACTCATCCGTCAATCATAGACATCCATTGTTCCTAGGATTTCTAATGCCTTTTATGTACTTATGCAATTAACGTAGTGTATATGTCCCTAACTGATGCAAGAAATTAGATGGTCCACTGGTTCAATTGACCTCCTTTTTATGCAATTATGTTTATGCCATGCATCCAGATGTCTGCAAAAATCCTAATGATAAAAAATAATTCTATATGTGTGCTATAACCACCATCCAAATGCAACATCCAAGTGATAATCACCCATTATTTCACCTATAATTTAAAAGTAAATTAAAAGTGCACACACATCCATATGCAATTATGCTAGTGTCCTAATTGTCGATCGCTAATTAGTTCCTAGTGTGTGTATATGCATCCATTATATCCACATGAATCCAATCAAACATAATATGTTCTATTAACATATTTAAACCACATCCTACCATCCACAGGTCTAACCTAAGACAGGCTAATTCAAACGATAGAAAATAGATAAGATTCAAATTTAAAGCTAAGAAAGGATTAAGAGCTTTATTATCGAAAAGAAGTGGAAATTAAGTACTAATCCTCTTCTTTGGTTCCAATGTCGCCTGATCGCTAATTTTTCCCTATTGAACCTTGACAAGCTTAATCTCCTTGTTTTTCAACTTCTTTACCTCAGACCCTAATATCTGTAAAGGTACTCGCCTAATAGATGCCTCCCTCTCAACCTCAATCTCTTCCAAGGTACTAGGCTCCAACACTACTACAGAATCATGCATGCACTTTCACAAGTGAGAAACATGAAATACATCATGAACACTCGACAACCTCTACGGTAGCCGAATCCTATATGCCATCTGATCTATCCTCTCTAGTATAGGGAATGACCCTATAAATCTCAGTGCCAACTTCCGTACCGAGCATAAATGTACTACATTCCTTAAGGGGGACATATTGATGAAAACCATGTCCTCTATAATGAACTCAAAGTTTTCCCTCCTCTTATCAGTATACAATTTTTGCCTATCTTGAGCTACCTTTATCCTCCTTCGAATCAGGTCAATCTTATCTGAGGTCTCCCTAATCATCTCTGGCCCTAGTAGATGTATATCCATGGACTCCCATTAACAAGAAGGTGATGTGCAGGGTCGTTCATATAATGCCTTGAAGGGAACCATGCCAATGCTAGTCTGATATCTGTTATTATAAGTAAACCGTACTAGGTGAAGATGCTCCTCCCAAGTACAAAATACGCAGTCATAATAAGTCCTCAAGAATCCTTTTAACGCTCTCGGTCTGTCCATCTGTCCGAGGGCAATATACAGTGTTAAGTATAAGTTATGTCCCTAATGCCTCTTGCAGGCTCATCCAAAACTCGCTAGTAAATATGGGGTCTATATCACTGGCAATGCTCATGGGAACTCTATGAAGTCGGACAATCTCCCGCAAACATATCGAGGCTAACCAAGCTGTAATCCTCTTACTCCTAACTGGGTTGAAATGAGTGCTCTTAGTCAACCTATCGACGTTCACCGAAATGCTGGTATTGCCTTTCCTGGATCTAGGAAAGCCATCTATGAAAACCATCGAGACGCTTTCCCACTTCTATTGTGGCACATTAGGGGATGAAGCAATCCACCAGGCTTCCTTTGCTCAGCCTTAACTTTCTGGCACATCATACATCTTGCCACATAATCATCCACATCCACGTCCATAGAAGACCATCTTCATGTCCCTATACATATTGTCTTTTCCTAGATGGTCATTCAAGAACGCTGGGCTACCGTTAATGCCACACTTCTCATGTCTCCCCACTGCGGGTAACACATAGTTTTCCATCATGGCATAGCCAACCTTTGTCATCAACGTGATATCTAGAAAGGTGTCTAGAGGTCTCACCTCCACTAAGTCGGTCCAAAATCTTTGGTAGTTGCGGTTCCTCACGTTAACTAGATCTACTACGCTCCAAAAGAGTAGGTTGCACCTCTAAAGATGTTAATTATCCCGCTGCATAATCCATGGATGGTCTAAAATCAGAAGACGAGGTGAACTCCGAACACTGCCATTTTACGAATAACGGGCTCAATGTCATCCTATGCCTACTCAAAGAATCCGCCACCACATTCCCCTTCCTCGAGGTATATAAAATCTCAAAATCATAGGATGCTAGAAACTCCATCCAACGTTGATGTCTCAAGTTAAGGTCCTTCTGCGAAAATAAGTACTTGAGAGACTTATGGTCTGTATACAGCTCAAACATCTCACCCAATAAGTAATGTCTCCATGACTTATGTGCAAAAACAATGGATGCTAGCTCCAAATCATGGTTAAGATAATTCCTATCATGTATCAGTAGTTGTCTACTTCCATAGAAAACAACCCTACCCTACTACATTAAGACCACTCCCAATCTTGTGCCGCAAGCATAAGTATAAACCATTAACATCTTAGATCCGTTTGGAAGAGCCAACACTGGAGTAATCGTCAAAGCCTTCTTCAATCTCATAAAGGAATCCTCGCAATGCACGTCTCATGAGAATACTAGGTTTTCTTAGTAAGACGGGTAAGTGGAGCTGAAATCCACGCAAAGTCCTTAATGAATTCCCGATAATAACCCATCAAGCCTAGAAAGCTCCTCATCTCAGTCGCATTCTTGGGGGCCTTCCAGTCTTGCATAACAACCACTATACTAGGATCCACCTCTATACCCTCTCTATAAACTACATGATCTAAGAATCTCACCTGATTTCACCAAAAATGGCACTTAGAAATTTTTTCCTTCAACTGATGCGCACAGAGAGTATAGACGAAATTTCCCATCAAATACATCCGGAAAATCTTTCACTATGGGTACCAAGCTAAGGTCATTAATAAAAGTGTCTAGGGAATGTAAAAAGCTTAACATGACTGACCCTCGCGGGTCGCAAGATGTCTCTAGAGTCCTACCATGAAAAGTCATGAACCTCACAACTCTCCTCACATAGTCAAGGTTGGCACCATACATGGCCAGCCAATCCATCCCAGTATAGTACCGTACCCCGTAAATCCCAGTACGTATGCATCACAATCATACTCGGCACCTAATAAAGAAAATCTTAAACCCTTACACATTATAGTCAAATTAGATGAACCTCGTATAAGGTGTGAAACAGCCACAGGATCAGAATAAGAGATGTATCCAGGTGTAGACAATTGACTAATGAAGTAGATATGAATGAATGAGAAACGCCTAAATCAAATAAGTTTCTAATTGGAATGTCATAAAGAGAGATCAAACCTTCAAGTATGGCCTTCATACCTCTATCATGACCGCCACTAGTCTGAGTCGCCTCTAATACATATCTGCGCTCCGAATGGACCAGCTTTCTTCCCTTGTCCTTGCTTCTTAGGGCACTGCCTACTGTAATTCCCCACCTGTCCACAACTGTAGCAATTTCCATTCTTAGTCGTCTTTCTGCAGTTCTTCATGAAATGTCCCATCATGCAACACTCACGACACTTGATGTATTTCCTTGTCTGGGTTCTCTATGGCCTATCAATCTTTTCTTACCACCCTTCTTAGGCCACCACTTCTTTTTTCCATTACCATACTTAGCTACCTCGGCTTTACTATCATGAGAACCTTTTCCCCCCTTCTTCATTCATAAGTGCCATCTCAACTATAGCTTTGAATGTCGCACCATAGGAATGTGGGTCAATGAAAGTCCATGGAGGGGTTGTTGAGCCCCTTCGCAAACCTCATGGCCTTCTTATGCGCTATATTTACCAAATCCATTCCAACCCCAGGAAGCTCATTAAATTGATTCACATACTCCCTTATAGAAAGATCGCATTGCCTCAAACTCAAAAAATTCTTTAACTGCATCCCTTCCTCCGCTTATGATAGAAATTTCTTTTCAAACTTTTCCTTAAACTCGTCCCAAGTCCTAACAGCATACTCCGCCTCGGCTACCTCCCACAAGTATGAAGCCTGATCTTTTAGTTGCCAAGTGGGTAATTAAACTCTCCTCCTACCCTCTATCTCCAAATGTCCAAATATACGCTCAATATCTCTGAGCTAAGTGTGAACGTCAACAAAAGTCATTGAACCAAGGAAGGTCTTGCCGCCTAAAGTAATAAAGTTTTTACAAAGCTTAAAAAAGTCAATTACCGGTGGTAGATTAGGAGAAACCGCCACAGCGAGTGTTGGATCTGTTGCATGCTCTTGTCCCTCAGCAGGTGCCATAGCCTCTAAATATCTATGGAACAAAACGGGGACAGGAGCACACTCTGCAAGATTAGGAGCTCCCGACATGTTGCGCAAAAAGGAGGGATAGAAAATTAGAATTCGAAAGAGTCAAAGGTAAGCTGTTACTGACTAGAGGGGATATATTTTTCAAAAACAAAATTTTATTTTGAAAACATTTTTCTTTCTAAAAAGACTTTTCCTTTTTAAACAAAAATAGTTTCTATGATCTTGTAACCTTAGGCTCTGATACCAAACTTAACACCCCACACTCCTTAATGTCACCCATATGAGGATTTCACTAATGAATGTGAATCATATATGTACAAATAACCATTACAGAGACTAAAATTCACAAGACATAATATATATAAAAATATAGTGGAATTAAAAACTTTAATTTAAAGTCATATCATAATTGTCATTACATCATCAAAATCATCATTACAAAACAACCATAGGCTATCTTATGGAAAACCATCATAACCAGAGTATAACTGAAAATCATCCCTCTCAATGTTAATAACAATAACCGAAAGCAAATCAAAAGTGAAACAATACACGAATATGTGGAAAGTGAATCAAGCATAAATCCAAGCTAAACCAAATCTCTATCAACTATGAGTTCCTCTGCATTGTGAAACTGAGGTGAGAGGGAAAGGAAGAGAGAAAAAAGAAAGGAAACTAGTTAGACATAAGTATGGCGAGTTCTGTAATTATTAGCATGAGTACTATAGAAGGAAGTTTAGATAGAATAACAGTTCCAAGAACACAAAGGCATAAAGATAGTAAATAAAGCAGTGGAAAGACAAGCATGAATAAAGTCAATTGTCTTCTCATTCATATCATTACAATTTCTGCACCAACTTACTACATGTCCTAATTATGCAGCTACCTAATTTCTACCCACCTATCATCTCATATACCATAGCATGATAATGTATCCCCTCTACGGGACTCGGGTTTATAACGCCCGAACTCATCATCTCTAAAAGACATAGTGTTTATCATGGGCATTACATCTTCTTATTTCCTCTATTTGATGCGAGGCATGCTTATCGCCTCGCCATAACGCGCCTATACCCACCTTTTTTGGAACTCTTATAATACATTGCAGTAAAGCGTACCCTCGCCTTCTCGTGTGAGACCTCCACTGAATGATGAAAGAGATACTGCCTAATATCGGTCCTCAACCAAAAATGCAATTTAACTCATGTCATCCCTAGACTTGGTCCCTATTATTTAATTTATTATTGATGAACACTTACTAATATAAACCCTTGTAGAACTGTCCACGAACGCCAAGGACACCGTAGAATTATCATTGACCGCCTAGCTACCTAGACGCCTATAGAATTGTCAATGAACACTAAGGCCACCATAAATTAGTTATTTCGTTTGGCCACTTATTTTCCTTAATCAGCTTATGCAGACGAAATAGACCACAATTATGAGCCACTTATTTTCCTAATCACCCTTCGCTACCGGAATAGACTCCTACTCCATGCTTATTAATTTATTCCATATTAAACTTAACGCACATTTAAGTTTGCTTAATAATCTTGTTCATTCAGTATTACCTCTTGTTATATATTAGGTTGTATTAAAATCTCATTTATCTTATGATACAATTCCCATATTCATTATACTACTGCAATCCCCAAATTACTAAGTTAACCTACTCTAATTATTCATTTTATTGGTCATTCCCAAAATTACAGTTCATTAGCTAATTATTATATTTATTTAATATTTCACAAGTAACCCTTTGTACCCAAAATTAATATTTTTCGAGTACGCACAGAAATAATAGGGTGCAGGTTTAGGCTCTTGAATGGCCTAAACACGAAGCAAATAAATTGGGTAAAGGCTTAGCCACTCGCATGGCCTAAACTCAAAACAAATAAAATGAAATGTAAACGAAATAGGGGATGTCCCAAACTGTAAATAAAATAACCACAAAGAAAGGGGATATGAGCGTACTGAATAATTAACAGTAAACGATAAATAATTTAGATAAACTAAAATAGGAATAGAGACAGTAATTAAACTTATAAAAATTTTCTACAGAAAATAAATGTAGAAAACTATAAATAACTGTAAGGAAATTAACAAACTATTTTACTTTATGAATTTTCCTAAAATTATACTAATCTAGAAACTACATTAAATACTCACAAAAATATGCTTATGCAATGGACCCTATAGGAATCTCCAGAATAAATAATCCTCTCCCCAAAATTTGTGCACAAACAAATTTTATTTTGAAACTTTATTTTTTTCAAAGAAGAAAGAGTATAGTGGAAGCATAAAAATAAAGAAAAGGGATTGTATGAAATGTGGAAGGAGTATAGGCTTATTTATGGCGGAGGTAGGGAATCGTAATCCCTTAGATATTAGGTTTTTAACCCTATACGTTAGATGCAATAAGAGTCTTGGAACATCCCGCAAGTCTGGTTTTTGGGCTAGGCACGAAAACATGCATGGAAAAACATTGGGTCAACCCAATGCCTAGCCGGGTCGACACATGGGTCGACCCATCGGTCGACCGAGCCGACCTTGGGTCGCCCCAGTGGCAACGTGTGTGTATATATATATTCCTTTAGTTAATTCTTTCTATTTAATTTTCTGATTTTGAATTTGAATTTCATACTTCCCTAACTTCTTTGCTTTGAATTCGTTTTACACAAACCAAATGTCTATCTAGGCCAGAAAATCGTAACAGATCTAATGGCATAAACCCGTTGCCAATTCCCTTTATTTTATAACTTAATCTTTAATTAATTAATTTAATAATTAATTATTGTTCGTTAAAATTTTGGGTTGTTACATGAAGTTGGTTTTCTAGGTGAAGATGGATTAGGATTTGATGGTCCATATGAATGTTGGTGTAATCGTATGACTCTGTATATTCTATCGACATTTTTTGAGTTGATTTAAATTTGTGGATCAGTTTATCTCATTGCCACAATATTTATAATTAGAAAACAATGAGTGCTCAACATTTGTTTGAAAAATGAGCGAATGTTGCCAAGTGATAAAAAAACCGTGCAACGTGTCTCCACTAGTGGTATAAATCGTCAAATAGTACAACGTGTTTTCTTTAAAAAGAATACCTACTTGTGATATTGTTTGATGGTGCAACATGCTACAGATTGTTAAGACAAGGGAGTTGTGCAATGTGGCTACAATGATTGACTATGACTAGAAGCTGTAGTCATGTTTTTATAGGGAATCTACACTATTGATATGATTCATTTGATAGTGCAACATGGCTACTGACAATTAAGTCAATGGAGACGTGCAGTGTGGCTGCAGTGACGGACTGTAACTAGATGTTATGGTTATGTTCTTTACAGATATACGATGAATGACTAAAGAAGACTAGTATTAATACCACTTATATAATTCATCTTCCTAACTCATTTATGTGCAAAATATTTCCATAAAAGAAAATACTATTAGTTGTGGATCTTATATTCTTTAACGATAGTGATGACAACTTCGACGATATGGTGGAAGACCACTTCTAACATGAAGTAGAGCTTATAGTATTGTTTGTGCTACAATAAGGTCAATCAAGTAGGCAAACATGGAGGATCACTTATTGGTTGTCTCCACAAAAATTAAAGACATTCGCTCTACAATTAAGGGCAAATGAATAATTATTTTACTTCGATTCTTACATATAGTGATGTCAAATTAAGAAGAATATTTCGTGTACCGACCGTTATTTCTGATGATACTCCAGTCAATTCAACAACACGACAAATACTTTGTTTTCAAATGTAACACATCCCGTACTATGAGACTCACATATCTGCAAAAAAACGACAGCTTCCCTGAGGATGCTTGCATCTGCTGTACCAATAGATGCTCTAGACTAAAATCTACTTTAGGAGAGAGCATTATACTGGAATATTTATAACATTTCTATCAAGCGATTATCGACATTTATAGTGATCAACAACTACATAGACCAAACAAAGTTGACAATGCAAGATTAATAGAGTTGTGTGGCAGTAAAGGATGGCCGACGGTGTTAGGTAGTATAGATTGCATGCACTGAGAGTGGAATAGCTATCCAAGGGCGAACACCAAAGCTTACCAAGGAAAGTCTCATAGATCAATAATTATTCTTGAAGCAGTAGCTTTATATGACTTGTGGATCTAGCATGCCTTTTTCGGAATGCCAGGTTCTAACAATGACCTAAACGTAGTCGAACGATCTAATTTGTTTAATGATTTAGCAAACGGTGGGTTAGCTCCATGTACCTTTATTTTAGGCGGCAACACATATGACCATGGATATTATCTTGACGATGGTATATACCTTAAAGGGAGTGCTATTGCGAAGACAATTCCTGCTTCAGTAAATAATAAACGGTCAAAGTTTACAAAAAATGAAAGAACGCCAAAGAAAGGACATTGAAAGAGCATTTGGTGTCCTTCAGTCAAGATATTCCATTATTAGTAATCCATGCAGGCTATGGGATCCACTTAAAATGGAAAAATTAATGCACATTTATGTTATTTTACATAATATGATTTTAGAGGACAGAAGAGATATGGAAGAGTACTTTGTGTATGAGTGTGCTCCAGATGTTCCAAATATATGGCGCAATGATATAACTAGTAGTGCAATTGAACTCGAGTTCCATATTTCTAGCCAAATGTCATAATGAAGTGTTCAGCTCTACAAACGACTACAAGCCAAACTGGTGAATCACCTTTGGAACTTTTATGGCAATCAGTAAAGGAAAGAGTGTTAATGTGTTCCATGCTACTAATATTTTTTGTATTGTTGTTTGTAATTCAATTTTAAGTTATATTTTTATTAAGTAGTGCAATTTCATTTGATATAATTAAGTTCATAACATTGCATCATTCATTACAATGATAATAGAATAATTCTAAACCCACAAATATAACTACATCCCCACTTCACGTTTACATCTAATAATTTTTCTCCTCCTATATTTGGTATATTCTCTTTGTTCTTCAAACATATGCGAGGTTCAACAAACAATACTGCATTTTTATCTCTCTGCTTGTTTACCGCCAGCTTCTAGCAGGAGTTTCTTTATTTCTGCTTGATTTGCATAGGCATCCTACTTATTTTTAGATGGTTTGGCTTCTATGGGACTTTCATATGTATCTTCTGTAGGAGTTAGACCTTCATCTGACATAGTTTCCTGATTACCGAAAGATTCACTGGGCTAAAAATTTCTCCAATTATAGCTGCTTTCGCCTAGAGCGAAATTACTAGATTGAATGTTTTAAATAGTTTTATGAAGGGATGATTTCCATTTAACAGGCTCAGCCAAAAGGTCGTAAACATCCATGAATTGATAAAAATGAGGTGCTTGCTTAATTTTTGGTTTTTGAACAGTCTTAAACAGTATATTTGCCACCATCCTCTACAAGAAAATTAATTACATATTTAATAAATACACTTGCATACGTATGCTAAAATTTAAATATATTTTCACTTCCAAACCCACAAGGATTTGTTTGCTTTAACTTGAGTGCCTGAAAGTCAAATTTTTACGTTTGATGGTTTATTTTTCTAAATCGACCTTTTATAGAAGAAATCAATCTCTTATGATCGAGAATTTTTGGTTGTAGAATTTGTAATTCTACTGCAGAATGTATCACTACTTTGATTATATCCTCAGATCAAATCAAAAGATAGTGTACCCTAAATGTAACATAAATTGTAACCCTTCGACGAGTTCCAACTTGATGAAGTGAATGTTTCGCTAATCGAAACCGTATTATCTTCAAAATTGAAGTTTACGAAGCTACATCTTGCAGAATTAACACGGAATTCAAAATGCATTTTTCAAGTTGAAGGTGGAGAATTCAGGGTAGAATGGTTATGAGTGAGGTGGAGTATGGATAAAGGGAGTGTATATGTACCAACCTAAAATTATAGTTATTGGATATTAAATATTTTAATAATTTTAGATATTTAAACAATTGAAATTTTAGGATTTAATACGTTGAGTTCTGATTTAGAGGTTATATAAATAATTGAAATTGCAGTTAACTACTAACTACAACGAATTTGATAATTTCATTTGATGTTGTTTAGTTAATCAATATTGATTATAAATCCATTTTATAAATTCATTGATAATAATAAATAGTTTGGATTTGAATTGATATTTAGATTGTATTTTAAATTAATATTTTAATATGAAAAATAGCCAACTTTTAAATGATATTAGAATTTGACGAAACCAGCGTCATAAGATTCGGAATGTTAAATTATTTTAAGATTTCAATCTTCGTATCAATCAAAATTTGTAATGACCCAAATTTTGGATTAATTCTATAATATATAATGTATAGATTATACTAGTAATTAAATTAAATAAAATGCAATTTGTATATATGGATAATATTTGAGTTAAATAAAATAAAATAAAATGGATTTATATATTTGGAGAATATTAGGGGAAATTCCATATATATATATATATATATATATTTAATGGTTTGAAATTCCTTAACCAATGTATATATGCATATAACATGAGTAATTTATGTTTTATCATTTTATTTTATTTTTAAATTTGTATATTTCATATGAATATAAAATTACTTAAGTAAAAATAAAAGTAAAATTGAATTACTTCATATGTGATTTAATTTGGATTTTTACTTCAAGTTAAAATAGAATTTACTTAAGTAAAATTTGATTATTCGTAGGAATAACACAAGGTCAAGACATTAATGGTAATATTTTATTATGTACAAAATATGATATATGTTTATTCTCTAAGTACATATAGGAAAATATTCATTTATGAATGATTTGTAGCATTTATTTGATATTGTAGAAAAGTTCAAATTCATTTAATAAGAATAATTATTATTTAAAAAAAATCGTGATTGTATATATTAATTTGATATATGTATATATATACATATATATATATATATGTACACACAAGTGTTTGATGTTTTAACATGTTTTTTACAATAAAACTTGCTTTTAAACTCGTGTAGATATTAAATTCAATTTACTTCATATGTAATTATATGCAACGACTTGCATTTACATTCATAGGAAAGGATAGTATCACTACATAACTTTTATAGCCTGGACCTAGGCTTGTAAGTAGAAAAGATAGAAAAGAAGCTAAGCACATGTTGTTTTCAAATCATATATATAGCCAGCCTAGAACCTCCTTTCCATCAAATTAGAGGCTGCCTCAAACTCATCCCATCCTGCTGTGAACATCTAGAACATGACATAGGTTGATTCTTCCTCGGGTTCCAAGTTTGATTAGTAAATATATAAAGTACATACACATGTACATATATAATACTAAGCACATGAATGGTTGTTTTGCTTAGAGGCAAAGATGTAAACATTGATAGAATTGTTCAATCAAACATCACACCTCTTAAAGGATGCTGCAACCTATACCCTACCTACTACATGATACCTTTACTTAATACAAAAAAGGATCATCAAATATAAATCATCCAACGTGGTAAGTATCCATAGCATAACTGCCTTCCATCAAGCATTCCCATCTCTGCCTCATGCTCTGTCTGGGACGCGAGTAGCTATGGAATCAACGAACTTCCAAGTGCTAGAGCTTACCCATGAGAAAATAAATTTAAGAATGCTGTGAATTATTTGATTAGGCGTTTTCATCTTAAATTTGAATTTCCTTGAGTTTCGTTCGTGCCATAAAATCCATACATAAGTAAAGTTAAGCAAGACAAAAAGGTAACATTTAGTTGATACAGCTAAAGAGGGTAAAGTGTGCTGCCAGAAACATAATTGATCCTTGATAAAGCCTCTCCACTCCAAATCTATGTCTAGGGATACCAAGCATTTAGTTAAAACATAGAAGGCAAGGTCACATTCCCATAATAGATGAAGGTAATTCTCCTCCACATCCTCATAGAAAATACATCCTCCGCTGACGTTTAAGCCTTTGCGTCAAAGAGTGCAAACTGTATCTTAACTTTGGCTGGAACCTGCTTAACACTCCACATATGTGAAAAACCTTGCCACTTTGTTCCAACAAAATTAATCACATTGTACAAACCACCAACTCGAAACATTTCCTTTTCGCCATTTAACCTTTAACTAAATTCGTCTTTCTCATCAGTGAGATCAACATCTTCCAATAGTCCATACAAATTACATAGTTGGAATAGCGCATTCCATGTAACAAGTCTGCAAAAAGATAATTTCCATTTAAAGTTTGTTGCCTCTGCATCGTACATCTCCATAACTGTTGAAAGTTTGTTGCAAGCAATCTCGAACAAGTCATCAAACTCCATCTTCAAAGGTACCGCAAGAAGCCAACAGTCATACCAAAATGATATGTTATGGCCATTCCTCACCTTTATATAAGTGCCAATCTAAATCCAGTGCAAATTTCTCATTACACCTTGCCAAAAAATAGAACAATGTGAGAAGTCCTTGTGCCAATCAAATCTGCCATTGTAGCAAGCATTAATAATCCACTCCTTCCACAAAGCTTGTCTGTCACTTATCATCATCCACAACCATTTGCAAAGACGATAGGAATTCATGTTTTTCAATTTCCAATTTCAAATTCTATTTTCAAATTCTATCTTCAATCTTGATCTTCTCTATTTTACTTTTTTACTTTACTTTTGATTTTAAACTCAAATTTTATAGTTTACAAGTTTTATATATTATACTTTATATTTATATAGTTTTTAAACTCTATAATTTTATAAATATATTCATATATCTTATATTCATATTTTCATATGATTTTCTACTCTATAATATTCATTTACAACACTATGTTTTAATTCAAGAATTTCCAAAATTATATTTATATATCAAAACACTTCAAAATGTTCAAAATTCAATTTTACGAAGGCATATGTTGGCATACATTTATGCCTATGTCGACATATAATTGTCATATTTTTGATTTTTAAAGGAAGTGTCTTTTCACTATTTGTAACAATCCAGAAGGATTGCAACCTTTCAAATCTTATAAATAGTGTTTATTTTGAAGTTTTTCATCATTCTTCTTCTCCATATTCATCTTCTTTCTTTACACCATTATATTTTTCTTATTTTTATGATTTCTACACTATACTCTGCCAATTTCTATTCTAAATATATAAAACTTCTTCTCTTCTTACTCTCTACTCATTACTCTCTAAATCCAAGTGCTATTAAAAGTTATAAGGCAATTGTAATCGTTTGGAAAGTGTTTGGGTAATCGGTGTTTTCCTTATAGCCATGAAATCAAGGAACGGGAGCGGTGTTAACCTTGTAGCCGTGAAATCAAGGGGGATATACTTGATCAAGTGTGTGGAATCAGTGTTAACCTTGTAACCGTGAAATCAAGGGGTTGTACTTGGATATTAATATAGTAATAAAACTCTGTGCAATCCAGCGTTGCATGAGACTAGACGTAGGAATAATCTGAACCAGTATAAAATTCTGTGTTTTCTTTCCTTTTCTGCATATTATTTTTGTTTATCTTTGTGTTAGTGTTTGATTCTGTTATTGTTTCTATGGTGTAATATATCATATAATTTTTTGCTTTTGTTTAATCTCTCAAAAACACTATTCACCCCCTCTAGTGCTAGTTTTTCTTTAAAGATAGTTTCTGCAATCCTTAATGATTGGTATCGGAGAAAGGTCTTTCAAAAATTTCATAATATGATTTTTGAAAATAGTTATAATGGAAACAAACACTAGTAGCAATAATAGTTCTTTTGTAGAGGGTCAGTCCACTGTTGGACCACCACTGTTTAATGGTAGTAATTATTCACATTGGGCGTGTAGAATGAAAATATATTTACAGTCAGTAGGATTAGACACATCGAATAGTACACAAAATGAGTTTGTTGAACCCACAACTGCTTTTGCACAATGGACAACTGAACAAAAGGCTGCTGCACAAAGCAATTCTAAAGCCATGAATAATTATTTTGTTTATTATATAGGAACAAGTTTAATAGAGTGTTAGTATGTAAAACTGCTAATGAAATTTAGAGAACTTTACAAGTTACTCATGAAGGAACTAGTAAAGTTAAAAAAAACTAAGATATCAATGTTAGTTAATCAGTTTGAGTTATTCAAAATGATCGAGAATGTATCTATCTCCTATATATATTGCAGATTTCAAGAGATAGTGCATTCATTAATAAAACTTGGAAAAACTTATTCTGAAGAAGATCAAGTTAGAAAAATATCGAGTTCGTTGACACCAAAATGGGACCAGAAAACTTTGGCAATTGAAGAAGCCAATAATGTCAACGAAACAAAGATTGAGGAGTTAATCCGAAATATGATGTCTTTTGAAGTCCAATTACAGAAAAGAAAGGAAAACAGGCCAACTGAGAAGAAATCCATTGCATTTTAAAACCACAACAAATGATTCTGACTCGAGTAGTGAAGATGATGAAGAAACAACCCTAATGACAAAACATTTTAGAAGATTTCTGAAATATAGAAAGAAAGAATATTTCCAAAATATTAACCAAGGAAATTCAAGAAGAAATGATGATCGATGTTATAACTGCAACAAACCAGGTCATATAAGGAGAATGTGTCCATATCCAGATAAATCAACTCAACAAATAGACAACAACAATTCGTCAAGGAAGAGAAATAAAGCATACGCTGCAACGTTAGATGATTTAGATTCATCATCAAGTAATGAAGAGCCAGAAACCAGAAATTCAAATATGTGCTTCACGGAAATTCCGAATTTAGAGAATTTCGAAGAAAAGGATCTAAAAACCGGGTACGCCTTAATTATTTTTCAAAATTTTTTTGGTTGAATGGTTGCTTTGTTTTGAATTTAAAAATTGAAACTTCAAAATTCAAACTTGAAATTTGAATTTCAAATATGAAATATGAAATATGAAATTTGAAATTTGAAATTCAAAATAATGATATAATAATAAATAATATACAAAATAATAAAATAATTTTTTTGGATGTTTGTTAGGATTAGAATTATTTCAGTAAATCGTTAAACCTGAAATATAAATCGATAATTTAAATTACATTTCACAAAAATCAAATTTCCTTTGAAAATAAATACATATGTCGACATACAAATGTCTATATGTCAACATATCTGACCAATAATTTGAAATTTAAAATTTGAATTTCAAAGGTATAAACTTTAAAATTTCCCTCCAACTTTTTACCAACTCCCAAGGTCTGAAAACGTGTCATTGACTTTTGAAAAGTTGTGCATGATTAATTCATGTCCATTAAATTTCTATATATACACCTACTCTCTCTACCTTTCATTCACAATTCAAAACAATATTTTTCATACCTATTCTCTTCAAAACTATCAATTCAATGGCTTCCTCAAGTTCATCTCAAAAATTGAATTAACCATAAGCATCAAAGGTTATCTTCATAATGACAAGGAAGCTATCAAAACCTATGTTAATTATGTAGCAAATGCTAAAGTTAATACATGTGCTTTCGCTGTCTTTGGAGACTTTCCTTCTTATGATCTTATCTCTCTCTTTCAACACAATGAAGTCTTGAGTCTAATTGACTCACGGGGTAATTACAAAGTGTGTTATCCTAAGCTTGTCAAGATGTTCTATGTGAATCTTAATCGCGGATTTTATGAAGGCAACGAAGACCAAATTTGGAGTAGCGTTCAACGCACGCAAATTGTTCTCGATGCCGAAGTCTTGGGAAATTTCTTAAATTTTAGAAGCATAGGCTCGGATTTTTCGGATTTCGTTATCAATGAAACCGATTTAGAGACTTATCACAACATATGCGAAAGCGATGCTCAAATGGTTTTCAAAAATCGCTTTTTCCGTCCAAAAACAAGAATTGTCAACCTTCTCCTTCAACATACCATCACTCCTTGTTCCGGAAACTTTAATAATCCAACTCTCAAAGTCCAAAAAAGTCCACTTTGCTATTATGGGTAGTTATAACATCAATTGGGTCGACATGAGCTGAAAAGAAATCAAGCCTATCGAAATGTAATCAAGAGAAAACACTCTTTACTATGGAGTTTATCTTACTTTCATTTTCAGATACTTTGGATTTGATCTTCACGGAGAAGAATTTGTGCCAAGGAAAGTGTTTGACTCCTCAAACATACATCTCATGTAAACTCCTCCCACTTTCCAACCATATGAGACATTCGAAGCCAAACAAGCTCGAATTAAACAAGAACCAAGCACCTATGGAAGTCGAAGAAGAAGAAACTTCTTTAGAAATTGTTGAGTGTCCGACCAATACTAGACTCATTTTGAAAAAGATGATTGTTCAAAATCAAGTGAAGATTGTCAACAATCAAATGAAGCTTTAAAGGAACTTTTCCAAAATGACCAAGTTCATGGTCAAGATAGGAAGAAAGCCTGGAATTTCATCTTCCTCATCATCATCCACTGAAAATTGGTCTATCTAGTTTAATTTATCTTTATGTATTCACTTGTATTTGCTTATATTTTCTTTCGAATCTCGTATGTAGTGTGTCTTAATTAGTTAGATGTATTTGCTTTTATGAAGTAATGAATGGAATTTTATTTATGTCAAAATCACCTTAAAGTTACTATAAAAACTTTAGAATTAATTATAATATAATATAAGATCAAAAGATTCAAAATTTGAAAATATTCAGAATTTTTAATAGGATATGTCGACATACATAATTGCATGTGTTGACATATAACTACCAGATTTTCAAAACTTTTCTAATTTTAAAATTAAATAACTAACTCATATCCATTCAAAATCCAACGAATTCCAAACCCTATTTAATCCTATTTCTTCTAGAAAAATTCATTATCTCATTTCTCCTTCTTCTCTATTCATTTCTTTTCAAATCTATGGCAAATCCAATTCATAATCTAAGTAACAATCTTGAAGAAACATTGAATTCCTTCAAGAATATCCTATCTATAATTCTACGAAACAATGTCATCTTGAATTAAGCCAAATAAAAATGTTTGAACAACAAGAGCAGCATTTTGATGCAATACGGTGTCTAATCTCCTCTCTTTTCAGAGATGAAGATAACAATCTCGCTAAGGCACCACCAGCCAAAGAAGATGAAGATTGGGAGGTCATCATGAAGGATCCAATCTTTGGAGAAAACGGTTGGGTAGAAGTCCCAAGAAACATTTAATTGCTTGGTATGATTGATATGTTTGATTTAGATTCTATGACTTAAAAAATGTATATATTAAACATATGGTCTGGGGTGCCTGATTTGGTTTGTAAATATAACTCATAACATATGTAATTATCTTATTTGGATCGGTTTGTTTATATAATTAGTGTTGATTATTGTAAATTTAGGGGGAGTATATTTATTTACTATAACGATTATATAGATTAAGGGGAGTGCTTTACTTTAGATATATTTAGGACTTAGAGGAGTATTTTACTTTTGTATAGAAACTATTTAGGTAGTTACAGGATTTAGGGGGAGTAGTTTTAGAATTTCTTTTTGATAATGCCAAAGGGGGAGAAATTACAAAATATGGAATTAGTTTATAGGATCCATGTAGACAGGGGGAGTATTAGAAGAATCATCATCAATAGGTATGTACAGGTATGATATTTTATAAACTAAGGTTGTCATCATCAAAAAGGGGAGATTTTTGGAGAATGAAGTTTTGATGACAACAACCTTATTTCAACATTAATTAATTATAAAATATAAACTAACACTTTTATCTAAAATATATATATATATATGCAAGATTTATATACATGAATTAATACTGAAAACTGTATAGTTTAAGAGCTTCTAAAGATTCAGAATTCAGAATTCAGAGACGATTCAAGACTCATGAGTAATCAAAATTTCAAGAGTTCAAGATAAATACAGTAATATAATATAGTTTATGTAAGATTCTGAATAGCACTCCAGGTTCAAGTTCAAATTCAAATTCTTATTTTTATGATTTCTACACCCATACTCGGCCGATTTCTATTCTAAATACATGAAACTTTTTCTCTTCTCACTCTCTACTCATTACTCTCTAAATTGAAGTGCTATTAAATAGTTATAAGGCTATTGTAATCAATTGGGAAGTGTTTGGGTAATCAGTGTTTTCCTTGTAGCCGTGAAATCAGGGAACGAGAGCGGTGTTTACGTTGTAGCCGTGAAATCAAGGGGGATATACTTGATCAAGTGTGTGGAATCTATGTTAATCTTGTAGTTGTGAAATCAAGGGGTTGTACTTGGATATTGATATAGTAATAAAGCTCTGCGCAATCCAGTGTTGCATGGGACTGGACATTGGAGTATTCCGAACAAGTATAAAATCCAGTGTGTTCTTTTCTTTTCTACATTTTAATTTTGTTTATCTTTGTGTTAGTGTTTGATTTTGTAACAGTAATTGTTTCTATGGTGTTTGATTCATAAAGTATACCATATAAGTTTTAGATTTTGTTTAATTTCTCAAAAACACTATTCACTCGCCCTCTAGTGTTAGTTTTGCCTTAACGATCCTTTCCGCAATCCCTAACAACATGCACACCTGGTTCCAAGAGATTAGACAACAAAGTTTCTTAACCTCCTTCTCTCCAGTCCAAAAAAAAGGTTTCTTCTGATTGCATCAATTTTGTCGATCACCCATCCTGGACACTTATAGAAAGACAACCAGTATAATGGGATTGAGGAGAGCACGAAATTGACCAGCACTAGTCTCCTAGCCCTCGAAAGTGAGCTTCCTTTCCATCTTGCCAGCCTTGAGTCAACTTTGTCAATCAGCCGTTGCCAGTCACGCTTTATTAATTTCTTTGGTCTGATGCATATACCTAGATAGTTGAGAGGAAACATATCATCTTTACAATCGAGTAGCTCAGCACACTTCCTATTCAATTCAGCACACACCCAAGAATGTACACACTGCTTTTGTGAAAGTTAATTTCTAAGCCTGACAAACTCTCAAAAGCATACAATAAAAATTTCAGTGTAGCAATATATTTACATTCAGGGCTACTAAAAATTATAGTATCATCAGAATAGTGTAAAGAATTGATACCCCCAACCACGTGATTGCCTCCAAAGCTTTAATGATATCATTCTCAAAGCTTACTTTGATAATTTGAGAGAACACATCAATTGCCAAATCAAAAATAAGTGGAGATAATGGATCACCCTGCCTCAATCCTCTTTTAGAGATGATAGTACTCCTCGCAACGCCATTAACACAAATATTTGACCTACTGGATGCCAGAATTTTGGAAATCCAGTCAGTCCATATGCATGGAAAACCTCTCGCCTTGAGAACCTCAATCATGAACCTCTAGTCGACAGTAACAAATGCTTTGGCAAAGTCTGACTTGATGATAGAACATGGAACATCATATCGGTCACAGTGGGAGATAACTTCTTGAATCAAGACTACTCCATCCAAAATATTTCTACCCTTAATAGAAGCCATCTGTGATTTGTCAATTAAGCTATCCATCTTCAATTTCAACCTATTAGCAAGAACCTATGTGATAAGCTTGAAGGTGTTGTTTAAAAGGCTAACAGGTCTAAAATTAGAGGTAGAGAAATTTCCTACCTTCTTTGGGATCAACACTACATTGGCATAACTCAATTTATCTAATCTCAAAGATCCATCATAAAATTTCTTAAACAATCGTAAGACATCCTTCTTTATCAGGTTCCAATATTGTTTGAGAAAAAAGTTAGGGAGGCCGTCCGGTCCAGGTGCTTTATCACCAGGCATTTCTTTGAGAGCTGTTAATATTTCATCCTCGGAGAAATCATTATCAATGCCAACAAGATCAGTTTCAAGGGGATACAAAGTTTTCAAGTCAACTCCTATACGGTATTCATTTCATTTACGAAAAATTTCTTTATAGAAGTTAGTGAACTCATCATTTATCTTTTGTTGATCACTAATTTCCACTCCATCTTTCCAAATGCTCCTAATCAAGTTTGTTATGCATCTAACATTTGCTACTTTATGAAAGTAACTAGTTTTGCTATCCCCCACCTTTATCCATTGCGCTCTTAATCTTTGTCTCTAGAAAGTTTCCTTCTGATCAATAACTTTAATCAGCTCCTTCTCCTTACTTTTCAGAAGCGCTTTCTCAACATCATGTAATAATATTTCCTCTTCTAGAATGTTTAGCTCCAATATCTCCTTCTCACTTATTTCTTTCTTGATTCTAATATTGCCAAACACTTCCCCATTCCATTTTAACAGAAATCTTCTTAACAGTTTGAATTTTCTACAATTGTTGCTGGTAGCATCTCCGTTGTCTCCATAATGGGACCATTTTTGCAATAGCAGATCATCAAAGTTCTCTTCCAAACACCACATTTTCTCAAATCTAAAAAAAGTTTTCCTCCTCCCCAATTCATCAGAGTCTAAACAATTGGGCAGTGATCCGAAATGATAGAAGAAGGCCCTTTTGAAAAGTTAGGGGGTGTAACTCCTCGAAAGTTTTGTCCTATTTTGTATAATGTGGTTTCTTTGTATTAGTTGGTTTTGACTTTTTAGCTGATGTGGCGAGCTCCTTTTGGACGAATGACATAGTTGACCCAGATTTAATCTAGGAGTCCAACGATTTAAAATCCCTAGCCTTATTTATAAATAGATCCCTGGCCTAGCTAATTCATCACAACAAAATCTTTTACCCCTCGAGTTCTCTTTTTTTGAGACGGACCTGACCTAATTTTTTATAGTACATAAGGTTTATTAAATTAAATAATTGTATAATCCTATTTCGAGGCAAAATATGCAACTATCAAGGAATAAAGCTTACGACGACAAGTGAGTGGATTTAAATTATATCTTTTTAGTAATGGTATATATTGCTGTTTAATTCTTGTTAATTTAGTTTAATTTAGAACTGTCTATAGCAGTTTAGTTCTCGTTAAACTTAGGTATTGTTTAATTAGATTTATTTACAATAGTTTATATCCGATTTAATTTCATTTGACATAATATAATTAGGACTATTTATAATAAATCTATAACTAAACTATAAATTTAGGAAACATGTACTTATATACACAAATTAATTGTTCAGAACTAATCTTGGGAAAATAAAAGTAGTGCTAAAATAAGAGAATTAAATGGAGGTATTATGACAGTCGTAGGACTCCAACCCCTGACCTCGTACAAAGTAGCACAATGCACTATCTACTATGATAAAGAATCTTTGTGTTAGCTTTTCGAGGGGGGGTGTTACAGGTATAAGCCCAATTGTGTAAAATTTACAGTAATTATGCCAAATTTGGGGGAAAACTGAGAACAATGGTTAAAATATAACTATTTAAATATGTAGATAGGAGTAGCCCTGAGTGGTTGGTTAAGAAAAAGGGATATATTTCCATAGTTTGGTTTGTAAGTAAAACAACAAACGTAAGTGAAACAATTAAAGCAAAAGGAAACGGATTAGTGTGAAGTATGAATTTAGCTATATATTGCACTATCTAATAGATATAATTAAAAGGAATGTCTTGCAATTACGGATGTTGTTTTATATTAGACTATAGATATAGATTATTGTACATTTTCAATGACCAATCAATTTGGAATAAGTATAACTTCATAAAAGATAAACTTACAAAGACAGTAAGTAAAAGAGTAACATAACTAAATGATGTTATGTAAAGAAAAAGAGTAAGAAATAAAGTTAGACACTTGATAGGCAGAAAAGAATGTAACATATTATGATATTGTACAAATACATAAATCGGTCATAATAGACAGATTGGACATATTTGAAAGAATAATATAATGATAGTTATACATGCATAGAGATAAATCATAACAGATAGATTGGACGTATTTACAAATAAAGTTGTAACATGAGAGTTATAATTAAAAGAGAAAAAGCAGGAAAGTATTACTATAAATAAAACTAATATTTGGGATTAAGCTTAATAAGCATGTAACAGTAGTGATCTGTTCCGACAACAAATGATGACTGGGGAAAATAAGTGACCAATAAAGTTAATAAGTACATGAGTAAGGTTCAGATTAAATGGGACTGACCATGTAACGCTAGTCAGTGTTATAAAAGAAGAAAAGAAAGGTAAGCTAAATACATAATGAAATATTAGACATAAGGTCTAATTAAATAACGAGATGCAATTGGAGCAGTTCTAATGGAGTCTGGATGGAGAGCATAACAAAACAAGATCATCGTAAACAGGAGGAGTACAACCTGCATATCGTTTCAACATGGCTGGAGAGAAGTTTAATACTTCTACGAAATGTGAGGATACTCTAGGACGACCCTTAGGGGAAGGCCTAACGAAGTTATACGCCAAAGGAAGGTCTATAGTAGCTCCATCATGAGAGTATGCCTTGGATGCATTTATGTAAAGGGCATCCAGAAGATAGATGGGTGACTTTAGCATTCGGCGGTTTCCTCGGCTCCGAGAACAGGCTTCATATTTAAGACCCATGGATATTAATTATTCTGATACCTATCATCATCAGTCATAGCGAGTGTAGGAAAGGCTGGATCTAAACCAAAAGGCCAATGATCTTTGACTATCAAGACATTGGACGAGGGACAACGAAAATTGGATGTTTAGATTGGTTTCTGCAGGGCATGTTCACTTAGCTCTTGATTTGTCTTTCATTAGTCGACGAGGGCTGTATGGATCCATAGCTAGGGGAAAAGAGACAGACTAAATTAGATATCTATATTATAAGCCTAACGAAGATGTCCGTTACAGATATAATATCCCTGACCGAGTTTCGTACAAGGGTAGATCTAGTGAGCGGAGCTCAGGTAGTAGACAATACAATTACGTATAGTCCTCAATGTACACACTGGGCGGTACATCGTGGATGTCCAAGCACTAGAGTAATCTGATGCGGACACGTTTTTACGTTTTCCTATCAAATGATGGAACATCGGTATTGTAGGTCTCATGAAGATATCCTTTACCAATGTAGTTGGAGTACTCTTTCCTTAGGTGACGATGGACACCTATTGTGGAGGGTACTTTGGGTAGTGTCTAGATATATTGGGCATATAGTTACATATATTTATGGATTATTAGGTTTAATCCATGAGGGAGTAGATGGGTACGACTTAGTCATAAAGGTGGGAGTGCTATAAACCATCATAATATAATGAAAAGTAAATCAGTGATAAAATAGTATATGTAGTGTTATTTTAAAAAAAAGTATAATTTATCCATTCACTAGAACTTTAGTTCTGACACTCTCATAACAAACCCGCATCTCAGATAGATGGCATATATTTTATAGTTTAAATACACTTATTAGTTAGTGTTATTATCATTGTAAGCATTTACTTGTTATCATATTTTACTCAGTTCCACTATGAGATGTTTATTTGAGCTCTGATATATTATATCTTTTCCTTTCTATAGGATATTGAGCAACCAACTCGGGTTACAATGGATTTAGATTTTTGTATTTTGAGAAAATTCGGGTCCGTTTGAATTTGGATTGTTACATATATAAAATCAAATTCAAAGGAAGAATGCAAATCAAGTGAAGTATCAAATTTCTAATCAAAACTGGCTCGACAAAGTACTGCTAAAGTTCATAAAGCATATAGTAAATGTTCATAAATCCAAAGTTTAAAACTGCAACAACAATAAAACCAACACAAGATTGTACAATGCCAATTCAAAGTCAGGTATAACACAATGACACAAGGCAGTTTCAAACATGTATAGAGTGAATAACCTTGACTATGTTCAGGTATAACGACACAATCAGGTGCACAAATGAACGAATCAAACACTACAATGAAAATTTCTTTTAACTATAATATAACATGACGTTTGTTTGCTAATTGTAGTTATCGGTCCTTTCATAAATGTAAATTCTGAAACTTCGAAACAAAATGCTAAAGACATCAAAACGAAATGCTAACAAAAAATTCCCTCTATTATTTTCATCTACCGCTTAAAAATTATTTTCCCATCCCGCTTTTGATGACCAAATCTCAAAGCATCCACTCCTAAACCTCTAAACATAAATCCTCAATGCTTCAGCTATTCAAATCCATTAAAAAATGCCACTATATGTTTCTCTACCCGTCACGAAAGTGATCTGCATGGCTGCTCCGCTATGCTCTAGTGCTTATGTTGGAGAGTTGGCATTCAGTAAGTTAGTCATTGTTACTCTAGCTATAACGAACAACTTGGATTCAAGTCCTTCTCTTGAATTAGAACCTAGAATCCATGACATAAATTTTTGGCAAGCTTCGACTTTTCTAGGGCTAGAGTTCATTCCTAGAAAATTTTAATAAGAAATTTCAGCTTTTGGAGCCCATGATATTTGTACTTTTAGTCTCTTTTTATCAGCTAACTCAAACTATGCAATTTTCTTTTCTTTCAATGTCTATTTTGAGAATACTAGCAACTTTATACTACTTGCAAGCCTTTATGATGAATTGGAGAAAAAGGAGCATAAGAGGAAAATGAAAATCAATAAATTTCTAATTCTGCATAGAGAGGGATAAAATTTTAGTTGGAAATTTTGTGGTGAAGCTTGATTAGTAGAATTACAAACATGGTTACACACTGAAATTTGATTAAGGTGATACGTTCACGTTGTTGCTCTAATGCATGATGCCATTAAATGCTGTAAAGTAACTTTTTTGTAGATACATATGGTTGTAGTATAAATACAAACATATGTGAACACTGTTGACGTGGAAAATTGTTGCACGCTAACATCCAAAGTGTGAGTGTGTATGAGCAACACAATAATCCAAAAGTAAGTAAAGTAATGCGGGGGATACACAACTTTTTATAATGGTTCGACACTAACACCTACGTCCATTTCATTGTAATTATTCATCATATATTATTCGATTACAATGTTGTACAAGTTCAGGCAGTAGTTGAGAACAAAGCGTTACAATAGAACAACAATATCCTTGTTAATTCTAAACTTTGACTGAAATGCCCTTTGTCTTCTTCGTTGAATAGAAAATGCGTTGACTCGGTCAACTTTATCCAAAATTTAGCTTCAATGTCCAAGAATTCTAAAAATGTTCAAAACAGTCCAAAAGCAGTGTATTTCTACTTGTAAATATTCAAAAAGTAATGGAAAACATTTGTGCAATATTTTAGTTGTCCATGCCATGTCCAATGGCTATGAAGAAGGAGATGGCAGTCATTAGTGAGGGTTTTAGAGCTCCAAAAATCCAAAAGTTCAAGGAAAAAAGTCCACTGGTGAAGTCCATGCTTGGGGGTATATATAGGGGTGGTCAGGTTGCAGAGCAGGTGAGAAATAGGAGCCACGAACCAGAAATTCGGATCCCTGAAGAGCAATTTCGAATCCCCTTATGTAGTAGGAATTTTCGTACCCCTTTAAGGGATACAAAATGTTGTATCCCTCTGGGGGGACACGAATTTTTTACCCCCCTGGGGACATGAATTTTCGTAACCCTCTAAGGGATACGAATTTTCGTATCGCGAGGGGTACGAAAGGAGGAATTTGTGATATTCGCAATGTTCAGGTGAGGTCTTCGAAATATTTGTAGGATAAGAATTTCTGGGATTCGAAATATACGAAGGATACAAATTTATGGGATTCGAACCAGGGGGATTTGAAATATTGAAGGGAATCGAAATTCTGGTGGCAAGGGATATGAAATTTCCTGAAGGATCCGAAATTTCTGCATACGTCCATGGAACCGGGTGTAACTTTCAAACCGTAAGTCCATTTTGGTCAAACAAAATCTGTACCTGAAGCTAATTCAGAGAGCTACAAGAGTTATGGTGAATTAATGTTTTCGGGCCCAAAAGAGGTCATCTAAAGGGGTTATCGGCTCTTTTTATGTTTGCGTCGCGACTTTGGCCAAATCGCATTGTGTTTTCTGACGATATTCTTGACATGTGACAGCTTCGACTAAAAAGCGTGTCAACAATTGCCTTCCAAAACATATCTTCCTTGATCCAAGGAAGGTGTGTCCTGCGAGGAGAAGAGAAATCTAGAAACCCATGTTCTCTTCAGATCGTATTATTGATGAGTCAAAAAACCAGAAAGCTTGCCCATTGATGAAGGCCGAATCGATTTGGATCATATTATTTAGAATTCTACGATCTCTTTGAATCGTATTAATCGAAGACCATGATCGCTTTAGATCGTATTAATAGAAGCCCACGATCGTTTTAGATCGTATAAAAGTAACCAGAATAGCCAGAGTATAAGAGGGACAGGAGGAGTCCAATAACCTAGAAAGTAAAGAGATACACCATAGGTCATTGTATTCTTCTAAGGCGCCCTTGTCGAGGCAAGGCGACTAAGGGACGTCCTTTCATTCTTAGTGATCTCACATTCACAAGACGACCACGTGATTCATTTCTTCCTTGGGTAGCTCGCATTCGCAGGACAACCACGGGATACATTTCATCCTTGGTCTACTTGCATTTGCGAGACAGCCGAGGGATACATTTCACCCTTGGTCTGCTCGCATTCGCGAGACAACGAAAGGATACATTTCATCCTTGGTTTGCTCGCATTTGCGAGATAGCCAAGGGATACCTTTCATTCTTGATCTGCTCGCATTCACGACCAAGGGATTCATTTCTTCCTTTGTTTGCTCGCGTTCGCGAAACAGCCAAGGGATACATTTCATCCTTGGTCTGCTCGCATTCGCGAGACAGCCAACGGATACATTTCATTTGCTCTGCTCGCATTCACGAGACAGCCAAGTTATACATTTCATCCTTGGTTTACTTGCATTTCCGAGACAGCCAAGGGATAGATTTTATCCTTGGTCTACTTGAATTTTCGAGACATCCAAGGGATACATTTCATTCTTGGTCTGCTCGCATTCGCGAGACAGCCAATGGATACATTTCATCCTTGGTCTGCTAGCATTTGCGAGACAACCAAGGGATATGGTTTTGTCCTTGGCGATCATGCTTTGCTGATGCAACCATGGAATACATTTCATCCTTGGCGATTACACTTTGGTGATTTCGTCCTAGACGGTCATTCTTTGGTGATGCAACCAAGAGAAATGATGCATTCAAGGCGATCTTACATTCGTAAGACGACCAACGCACGTGTTTTTGGTTCCAGGCAACCTTACTCTAGTAAAATGACTACGAAATGTCGTAAAATCCATTTTATTGATAACTAGATGGTGTGTTGTCGAGCAAAGAGCATGCCTAGGGTTTTAACTGCCCCCATGGGTAGGTCAACTCAACCATTTACATTCCAAAAAGAAAAAAGAGATAACACCATAGGGTCGGAGCCCGAATATCCATAATTAGAGAGAGCGAAGAGAGACAATGCCATGAGGCTCGAGGGATCCGAAATCCGGAAAATCATAAGTAAGAATGCCGTAAGTGAGGAGCTCATTATCCGAGAGCCATTAATCCATAAGCCATGAAGACCAGAATCTGCAAGTCATAAGATATTAATGGCTTGGGGACTTGCATCCAAGACATCAGAGTCATTGAGAGGTTCAGTTGATAACCATGCCGCGGGGACGATCACTAGTCCCAAGCCTACCTTGATTTCTTTGACAGGTTTGTGCCTGTTCTGTCACTAAGGCCCGAGTTCGAATAAACCGTGCCAGTTCTCCACTTCTGACCCGCCTTTCAATCGCATTCCTGAGATGTCGACACTCCTTTGTATCGTGGTTATCGATGCCATGGTATATGCAGTATCGTCCAGAATCTCTTTCTCTCTGAGTGGGCTCCCGAGCAGGAGGCTTTGTGAAGGGAGCGACGAGATCAATTTCCAAGTAAATCTCTTCGAGGGTGTGAGTATGTTCCATGTAAGTCGGGGAGCTAGGATTCCAAGCCATATTACGAACGCTTCTCGAGGGACGATTATTACTCGAAGGAGGTTGGTTAGCATCATCAGAATCTTTAGCCTTTTCAGAGTCGGACGGTTTCCCATCCTTAACAACATTAACATTGAGGACCTTTTTGTTGTCAATCTTCGCATCCTCTTCCCGAAGAAACCTTTCAGCCTCAAAATAAAATTCTTCGAGATCCCTTGGCGGGCCTCGGTGTAGAGAAGTGTTGAAGTCAGATTTGTCCAAAATACCAAGTACTGTGGCCGTTAAAACCATGGAAGGATCGGGTCTGTCGACTGAAGCAACCGCAGTATTGAACTGTTTCAAGAATTTCCACAGTGTCTCGCCAGACTTCTGCCTAATGTCATTGAGAGTCATCACGCTTTTTGGACGAGCTATGTTGACTCTGAACTGTTCCATGAATCTGTTGATCAAAGCATTCAAAGAAGTAATGGAGTCCGCCTCTAGCTGCCTGAACAACATTGCAGCTATCTCTTAAGTAAAGCGAAAAGCACTTCTCCATGACACCTTCTGAAGTAGAGCAGACTTCCATTTAACGAATATATCTCATGAGGTGAGCGGTCTGATCCTTGCGACCGTCATAGGTCTCCAATACTAGCAACTTGAAATTCAATGGGTTACGCGAGTTCCTAATATCCATGGAGAGCGGACTGCGAGTTATACAATCCAAGTCGGAAGAAGAGGCACTACCTCGAGTGAATCGACGGATGACATCCGCAATTTGAGATCCATTACCAAAAGCGAGCAACTGGTTGAGACTATCCAAAGAGACACTGGCTCCCCCAGTGTTTAAGTCCATATGAATGATCGGTTGATTGGTAAGAACAATATCCGGTTGAATTCCAACCTAAGGGACAACATCGGGCACAGTCCTGACTCCCGGAACCGTAGGAGCATTACCATCCAAAGCTGTGTGCACTAGCGCCTGAACAACATTTACAATAAAGAAGTTCGCGACTTGTCCAACCAAAGTGTCGTTTGTAGGTGCAATATTGGGATTAGGGGTCTCCCCGAGTGTGGTGGGACCGACACCGTTCCGAGGAGCGGAGTCGGCCTGCTGATTAGTTTGTGAGGTTTCTCCAAATCTCGAGTCGCAGGTGGAGGAACATTGTGACTAGTTCCAACAATGTCTTCCTGGCTAGTTGGCCTTGAAGTATTCCTTATATGGTCTTCTATCCGAGCAAGAAAGGTATTGAAATCATCTTTCTATTGCACAAGTCGAGCGTTTAAATACGTAGCTATATTCTTAATCATTCCATCGACGTCTTCTCGAGTGACGTAGTTCGATGTACGTCTAGTCAAGGAAAGCTTTTGGCTTCTTCCGCCTTTTATATCTTGAGACTCAACGATAGTCATGAGCTTCTTGAGCTTAGTCATGGTGGAAAGCAAGTAATCAAAGTAGGAATTGAGAACTAAAATCGAGAATGTAATCCAAAGCATGGGTCAAAGTTGTGCCCCTCCTTCCTGGCACGCCAAAATGTCGACGTGGAAAATTGTTGCATGCCAAAATCTGAAGTATGAGTGTGCATGAGTAACACGGTAATCCACAAGTAAGTAAAGTAATGCGGGGGAGACACAACTTTTTACAGTGGTTCGACACTAACGCCTACGTCCACTTCATTGTAATTATTCATCGTATAATATTCAATTACGATGTTGTACAAGTTCGGGCAGTAGTTGAGTACAAAGCGTTACAATAGAACAACAATATCCTTGCTAATTCTAAACTTTCACTAAAATGCCCTTTGTCTACTTTGTTGAGTAGAAAATGCGTTGACTCGGTCAATTGTATCCAAAAGTTAGCTCCAATGTCCAAGAATTCCAAAAATGTCCAAAGTAGTCCAAAAGCAGTGTATTTATGCTTGTAGATGTCCAAAAAGTAATGGAAAACTTTTGCGCGACGTTTTAGTTGTCCATGCCAATGCAAGATGCCATTAAATGCTGTAAAGTAACATTTTTTTGTAGATACGTAAGGTTGTAATATAAATACAAATATATATGGACATTGTTAACGTGGAAAATTGTCGCATGCCAACACTCAAGGTGTGAGTATGTATGAGCAACACAATAATCCAAAAGTAAGTAAAGTAATGCGGGGGAGACACAACTTTTCATAGTGGTTCGACACTAGCGCATACATCCACTTCATAGTAATTATTCATCGTACAATATTCGATTACAATGTTGTACAAGTTATGGCAGTAGTTGAGTACAAAGCGTTACAATAGGACAACAATATCCTTGTTAATTCTAAACTTTGACTAAAATGCCCTTTGTCTTCTTCGTTGAGTAGAAAATGCGCCAACTTGATCAACTTTATCCAAAAGTTAGCTTCAATGTCCAAGAATTCCAAAAATGTCCAAAAAGAATACAAAAGAAGTGTATTTATACTTGTAAATGTCCAAAAAGTAATGGAAAATGTTTGTGCAACGTTTTAGTTGTCCATTCCATGTCCAATGGTTATAAAGAAGGAGATAGCATCCATTAATCAGGGTTTTGGAGCTCTAGAACTCCAAAATTTCAAGGAAAAAAGTCCCGTGGTGAAGGCCATGCTTGGGGGGGTATTTATAGGATTGGTTAAGTAGTGGAGTAGGTGAGAAATGAGACCCACAAACCAGAAATTCGGATCCCTGAAGAGCAATTTCGAATCACCTTGTATAGCAGGTATTGTCATACTCCCTTGAGGGATATAAAATTTCGTATCACTCGGGGGGATACGAATTTCATACCCCCCTCCCACGGATACAAATTTTGGTATCCTGACTGGTATGAAGGGAGGAATTCGTGATATTCTAAATGTTGAGGTGGGGGATTCGAAATATTTGAGGGATACGAATTTCTGGGACTCGTAATATGTAAGGGATACAAATTTCTAGGAGTTAAACCGGGGGGACTCGAAATATTGAAGGGATTCGAAATTCTGGTGGTAAGGGATACAAAATTCCTAAGGGATCTTCTGCATATGTTCATGGAAATGGGTGTAACTTTCAAACCGTAAGTCCATTTTGGTCAAATGAAAGTTTTACTTGAAGCTAATGCAGAGGGCTACAAGAGTTACCATGCAAAGCACCATAATTGATGTTTTCATGCCTAAAAGTGGTCATTTAAAGGGATTTCCGGCCATTTTTATGTTTGCGTCGCGACTTTGACCAAATCGCTTTGTGTTTTCTGACAATATTCTTGACGTGCGACAGCTTCGACTAAAAACCATGTCGAAAGACATAATTGGATAGATAAAGTTGTATAATGTTATGATCATATTGTGTATGGTATGTATACACAACCTAGGGTGATAGCTTTTTTGAATGTACTACTTCCACTTAAGTTTGATTTGAGCTCCAAATACGTCATCTGGGAAACAAAAAATCTAAAGAGATGATGGAGTTTATTTGTGCCTGTAAATTAAGACTACATAAAAATATTATTTATCAAGAAAACCATGAATATCCTAGATGTTGTGAAATGCGGATAACGGATCTTAAGACAAACTTAATAGTAGGAGGGGTGAATAATGTTTAATGGAATTTATGAATTTTATGAAATATTTTAGAATATATCAGAAACAAATGCAAATCAACAATATGAAACAATCACAAAATCAAACACGGATGTAGATAATAATAAGTAAAAGCAGTAAAAGAAAGAACACACTAGGAGTTTTATATTGGTTCAGAGTTACCATACATCTAGTCTCACACAACTCTGGATTGATGCAGATTTCTTTTCAAATAATATCCAAATTACAATCCTCGATTTCACAGGCCATGAGGTCCACCCCTCCTGTTTTCGAGTACGGTGAGACTTAATTGATTTTCGGGCTTCAATCACACCCAATTGATTTCAGTGAGCTACAACCACATCTTTTCAGTATCAGTTTTGGAACAAAGACTCGCTAGAACTTTGATCTTGTGATCTTTGATTACAGAAACTCCTATAACTCTGAATAGCAGTTGAATCCTTAAGAGAGTTTGATAGAGAATGAAACTAGAAATAGATTGGTTTAATTATCTTTGAATTTCGGCAAAATTTGTTAGTAGAAACTTGAATTTTAAGTGTAATAATGGAAAGGAGGAAAGAGAAGAAGATGATAAAAAATGGTTAAAAAAATTCGAAACTAGATGTATTTATAGTGGGTAAACAGCCATGTCCCTTCAGGGAAAGCTTTATAAACACATCTTTTGGAATTTGAATTTTGAAAATAATGGCTACCATGTCGACATAGGGTAGTACATGTTGACATGCCCACTACAACAGAATCACCATATTACAATGGTTTAAAATAGTTGCAAATGACTTTATACAATGGTGATAACACCGCCGTATATTAAGAAGTTGTAATAGACTAAAATCTTTCACAACTGTTACGCACCGTTGTAGTAATACCTACTACAATTGTTATGCAACATTGTAGTAATGCCTACTACAACTTTTTTTACAACTTCTTTTAATATTTGATAGTTGTAAAAGGATTTTTTAAAACTTCTTTTGAAAATAATTTTTAAGCACATTTTGCTACAAAAACAAGCAACATATAAGAATAAACAATAATAAAATTAAAATAACAGTATATTATAAGTAATTCAGACAGTATACTGTTATTATCTATATAAAAATACCAAAAAAACAAATCATCAAACCAAAACAATACATTCATTTTTTTTTCAATCTCATTCATATTGATCTTTTGAACATGATGTTTTGGTTACATATACAGAGCAAAGAATGCTCAACTTCTCCGGTCTCAATGCCTAAAGAAACATTATAGCTAAAATCTACAAAATATAATGTAATAACATTGAAATATAAATATTCTTTGATGATGTTCATAATCATGTCCATAGCAGTCTCCTTTCAAAAAAATCATGTCCATAGCAGTCAGGTTGTGCTATCATATCTCGGTATCAATTTCGAGGTCTCTTTGATGTTTCATAATCTTATATAAGAAATGCTGAAGGAAGAACTAGGCATGTTCGTGCATACTCTTAATCATGTAGATGAATTAGATAAGATCCACAATTAGGATAGCCAACAAAGTAAATTCCAGTATCCACAGGTAAAAATATGCTTTCAGCAAAGTAGTTGTTCCTTCTCACTAAAAGAACATCCATTCTCCTACTAAGACAATAAATTGCTCGATTGTGCTTCAGAAAAAATAACCATGGTAAAGGAAAGCATGCTCTAGTATTATACTTATTCATTATTTTGACTGTAAGTATACATTTTACTAAATAAAAAGATCAAATAAAAACTAGGGCAACAATTTTATTAGTAAGATAATTAAACTAAAATTTACACTAGAAATAGAGCAGTGCAATGTGTAGTCATTAGGAACAACTAAATAAAATAATGCGCAATAAGGAAATGCAAGCCTATGTATGTTTAACTGAACATACCTCCTTACATATATATAATTAAACATAAAATAGAGGAAATTTGAAACACACAAGCTTGTGTATATATGTGAAAACACTAAAACTGGCAGTGAATTCGTGTTAGTGTAAGGGTAACAATACCATTTCTCCAGTTAATCATCGTGGTCTGCTATTCATATGATTATTAACAATTTACCCTAGGACCACAATTTCAGTTTAATTCACAAACAACAATTCTAACAGAGATGTGGATATGAGTATACTCACCTATTGTTGCTTCTTGCTTTCTTCACATATTTAGGTCTTAAACCTACCTGTAAATTTTTCTGAACATGAATTAAGTGAATATATAGACATAATGTCAAACAATACTCGGTAATAAGAAGGATTTTATTACAATTAAGATTTTGAACTTAGAATATGCAGATATACACATCAAAACAAGCAAGCATCGAATCTACAGCTCCATAGCGCCTTCCACATAACGCAGAATAAAATTAAACTAACATAAGGTAGAAATTCTCACATATATTGTCGAGCTAATTTCTTACACAACGCAAGCATCAAATATGCAACAATGGTTCATACCCCAACATTACCCTTCCAGGTCTAGGCTTCTTGGATTGAACAGAGGAGAGAAGGGAAGAGTAGTACCGAACTGTGCAGTTAATTCCCCACTATGACCCCACTATATCTCGTAGTGGATTTCCACCGCTACACTTTTCCCAAATATCCCTTGATATATCCTCTCCGCTTTAAGCCCCATATATTCTGCTATTCCCAATATAACTAGTTATTTTCGCTATATTACGATATCCCTCTATATTATGATGAAAGAAACAAACTGAAAAATGATATCTATGCATTATAAAAATTACGAACTTAGGTTTTTTAACTAAATTTTTTTAATTTATATTTTTAGAAACAAAAATACTCTATATGCTATAAAATTTAATTAAGTTAAATAATAATTTATGTTTATTTACATATATTTGCATAAGTTTTTGTTGAAAATTAAGAATGTACAAAATATAGTTAAACAGAGTGCTAGTTTATCATTTAATTATCATTTTTGCATTCATAAAAACATTACAAACAAGTTGCATGTGCTATTTTACAGTCATCCATTATATCCTTCTATTTACTTGCTTTATCCCCGCTATGACTTTTGGACCTCCGCCGCAATGACTCCGCTAAGCGCTTTAACTACATGGATGCGGAGGCAAAGCGAGGCAGGTCCTGTAAGACCAAGATGCACAATTTCAATCTTGATGTTAATAGAGAACTGTATTGTAACCTTTACCAGAAGAGGCGGATTGGCAAGATTCGAAAATTTCGATATTATCTGGTTTATGAATGTGGTAAAAAGGATTAGGAAGGATTCAGGCGTCATCGTAAGAGAATGCTGGAAGTCAGGATAATGGGATGAGTATCGCTGACTGAGAGATAGCGTAAAGTGCGGACTGCGAAGTAAGCGACGGCGGTAGAAGAATCATTTGGTTAGTTTTTTTGGCTTTTTGCAGGAGGTTAGTCGGATCCAAACGTTGTTATGGCTCTCATTCTTCAACTTTTTGCCAATTTTGGGCTATTGCGATTAAGGAAGAGAAAAAGACATTGACAATTTGAGCCATCACCGAGAGGACGAAGGTAAGGCAGCAACGAAAAGACAAAGGGAAGGCGACGATTCAATATAATGAGAGCCAGGGTTATTTATTCATTTTAGTTGTGTATTTTAAGTTTATTTAGATTATCTAGATTAGAAAATTATGGTTGTGTCTGTGGAGGGAAACAAAATTTTAAGAATACATGAAAAGCGTTCCCCTGGAGGGAAAATGAAAATTTCAAAATGCCCTATTACAACAGACAAAAATAAAATAGCTGTTAGAAATATGTATCTTTTACAACTGTCACAAAATGAAGTTTAATAGGTTTCTATAACAATTTGCAAGATAAAACGATTGTAGAAAATAATTTTATTACAAATTTCTATGAAAAAAAGTTGTAAAAAACCTGTATTACAACTGTCATTTTGTGACAGTTGTTAAATATAGTTTTAATATAGCATTTTATTGTAGTGACCTCTTATAATTTTGAAATTTAGGGTTTTGAAAACAATGTAAATGTTGTGTATATAAATCGAGATAATTATGGAGTTCAAATAAACTATTTTCCTATATGTTAATGTAGTAAAATAAAGTAAGAATATATTTATAATCTATTAAAATGATATCAAAACTTTCTTGTTGCTCGTTAGTCTTTAGTCTTGAACTCTTCTTCTTTGTAATATTGAATCTCTAAACTGTACAGTCTTCCATCATCAACCAGTATATAATTGCTGCATGTATGCATATATATTTCTAAATTATAGTGTTAGTATATATTTTATAACAATAATAGTTAAAACAAGGCCGTTGTCATCAAAACCATCATCGCAATCCCTAACTCTATATTCGCTAAGGCATCAATTAACCTATTAATGCAATTTATGACACTAACGGTCGTATTTTCCTAAGGGATTTATTTTCCTATTTATATCACTCCCATTTTAAGTTCTAATCTATTTATTGTAGCTCCTTAAACTTTTCTATATTAGTGTAATTCGGTTTAAATCTTGTTTCCATATATATATATATATATATATATATATATATATATATATATATATGTGTGTGTGTGTGTGTGTGTGTGTGTGTGTGTGTTTGTGTGTGTGTGTGTGTGTGAGTGTGTGTGTGTGTTTATAGGTATTATCTATTTATTTCCCTAATTGGAGCTACAATTCATATTCCTAACACAATCTGAATTGTAACCATTTGGCATGTTTATTCTATTAAATTCATTTCCCCACTCATAACAAATCAAATTCATTTATTGCTACAACGATCATAATATTTCATTTGCTTTTATTGTGGATTATATTTCCATATATATTTCCACAGAAATGGAAACTATTCAAACACACAACAATAGCAAATATTTATTATAATAATATATTTGTTCTATTTACGTAGATTCAAATGGATAAGAATATATATATAAGCGCATTTAACGTAGTGACTTTATTTTATTATCATTAACCATTTATGTTTTGGTCTAAACTAACGCCAAAACAAACCTTTTTATGTCTAATATTTCTTAAGATCAAAAATCTTATATAAAAGGCTAATAACAGTATTTATTGTAAAATTGCCCAAAACAATTAAAAATAGAATATGAATATATTTCAAATCACAAGAAATAAGAAATATATGTCTTGGAATAGTTGTGAACATTGTATAAGTATACTTAATTTTACACATCTTTTCCTAATTGTTTTGTACATATTTCTTGCTGATTTGAACTAATGTCATTTTTATTAACAAAGACCAAAAAGTTAATTCCTACAATAACCAAGTAAAACCCCAACAACATCAAATGTAGACAGACATTAGCTTTTAATTTAAATTTAGATAAACCTCAAATCAACACTGAAATTAAGGATCTGGAATAAAACTACAATTTTGACATGGTTTTGGGACTGATTTCCAGATCTATGGTGCATTCAATAACCAAAACAACCTAAATATAATTGTAGGAAATATTATAACAAACTAGATAAGCCTAAAGATTCTTATGTTAAATCTACAACCTATTATTTCAGATTTGACAAAAAAAATCTAATAAACTTTTATGCATACATTTTAGATCTATTTCAAATGAATAAATCAGGTTATTGTAAATGATGTATTTAATTTCTCACTCACCAAAAAGCTATCCAAAATAGAATATGAATAAATATTTAGGCCTATTATACCCAAAATTTTACTAATATACAATTATTCTAAAAAGGGGATCCTTTTAGATTTTTTCAGATCTGCAAGAATATAAGAAAGAGGGAAGAAATCCTAATCGTAGCACCATCTCCTTTGCATATAAATTTGATTATAATCTTCATCGATTTATGTTTATTTTGATTATATATTTAGATTTGATTTAGAAGAGATATGGAATAAAAAGGAAATGGAAGAGCTTCACTGCTGCCTTCAGAATTGTGTGCAAAAGGATGGGGGCTAACCCTTTATTTATAGTGATAAGAATGGCCCTAGACTGATAGATTAGTTTTAATTAACATCCGCCCATTGTAAAATTTTATATAATAAAAATAAACCTACCAATTCTAGCTACCACTGGGAGAATTCACACCCAGGGGATCGACCGTCCGGGTCGTTTCCTCCTAGTAAAGGGGGTTCTAAATGGTATTCATTTATTGTATTATTCTGTTGATTTATTTTCCATTTGTTTTCGTATTTCATCTGTAATGTTTAATAAGGACTCCATTTGCAAAGTTCCAAACATGAAAAGTTGGCCAGAATTCCATCACAAACAAAACGGTGCAGGATTCATGGTTAAATTCCATCATTTGCGAAAATTCAGTTTTCGGAGCCTAATTGAATAACTAAATTAACTGTTGCCAAAATTCTGAGTTGTTACAAAATAAGTTGGAACATGCTCCCACCATGTCTTTGGCACCTTCTATGCTCTACCCCATTGGGTTCCTCATCCTTACGGACTGGACTTAACGCATAATGTTATTTTATTAGACGTTATGTCTAATTTATTCTTATGTGTTTAACTTACTTCCCTTTTTCGTTAGTTTACAATATTCATTAATCTTCTCAACCAAATATTATTTATTTATAAATCAACTTTGATGGTTATTATCGAATATTGAACAATTATAAGGCCCATACAATATCTTTTGGCATATTAAACTTAATTCTCAATTTCATGTTTATCTTTACTAATAATTGGAATAGGTTTGGTGTCACTTTTTTTGGTGTACACGCAAACTACCAAAAATGCCCTTTATTCGAAATTATGTCCTATATTTCATCTTTGCTGAATCAAAATTAATTGTTGTATTTCCAGAAATAGTCAATTCCTTAAAATTCTCATACTCATTCCTATAATATTAATTTCTCTTTTTCCAGAAATAGTCAATTCCGTAAAATTCTCATATTCATTCCTATAATATTAATTGCTCTATTTCTAGAAATAGTCAATTTCTTAATATTCTCATATTCATTCCTATCTTAATTAATAGTTCAAAATATCACCATAAATTTTGCAACTTCACGATTTCTTATTTTTAAATGCTCTTTTCTAGCATTTATTGCATTTCCACCATTACTCCTACTGTTCTCCACCATTTCTCTTTATAATAATAAAAAAAAGAGCTTTGTAAAATTTTACAGCATTTTACATCGGCTTACACTGCAACAAAAAAGACAGACGTGTGTTGAGGAGGATAACGTCATTAATAGGTGAGATTCCACTTGCAAACATGTTTTGATAAATTTGGATGTTCTGCCTTTTGCTTTGTCTCTTTACTGCACTTATTGTTTGAGCGAGGCTGAGCAAAGTTGGTGTTTTCAAACAACTTTTCTACTTCAATAAATATAATTAAACTTAAAACATTCGGTTTCTTTATTAATTTGATGAAGCTTTTCATTCTCTAATATGACTGGAAGGAGTCTGGTGATTTTGGTTGGAGTCGTGGCAGAGGAGTGTGATGGTAGAAGGGAAGATTTGTTTCCTGTGTACGTTGAAGTAATTATGATGAGGTGGATTCATTCAGGATGTGGCCATTTGTGTTGGTAGGAGAGGCCACAGTGACGTTCTTAGGACGGTCAATGGAAAGGAAGTTGATGATCAGCTCGGTGGCATTTTAACGTTTGCAGATGGGGAAGAGGATCCAGTAGAAGGCTTAGAGGTCGGAGGAGCTACGACAGCACACGTGGGATTGGCAAGGGCGGTGGAGAGCCAGATCTGGTGGCTGACAGAGGTGTGGGTGCGCGAGGGAGAGATGGTAGAGAGGATGCAATGTGCTTAGATGAGAAAGTTTTAAACAACTAGGCTTTGAGAGTACCCTATGTTTGGTAGTATTTTTATACATGCCTTTATTTCGTAGGCCAAATAAATTTTTATTGTATATCTTTACATTTGTTGTATAATTTTTTTAATATTATTAAGCCGCTTATGTCTACATCTGTTCCGCTCCTTTATTCTGCTTTTAATTATTTTTAGCACATGCCCTCACTTGGTAAAAATTGAATCCTTCCATCTATTCATGCATTTCCATATTTATTGCATTATGCCAATTATTGGCATAGCGGAAAGACTCTCTTTTCTTTAACTTTTTTCCTTTTTCAATCAAAGAAATATGTCATGGATTATGGTTATCTACAGAAGTATTTAAAATATTGATTTTGATATTTTAAAAATAGTAATCCACGTGCAAAGCGCGTGCCATGATCACGCGTGAAGCGTATGCCACGACCACGCGTGAAGCGCATGCCATGACGCTCGTTTATAATAAGCGTTGTTCCTTTCTTTTAACCCTCCAAGTTATATCCTTTAAGTTATAATCTTTCTTGCATATTATTTCCACTTAACTGTGTGTATTATATTCCAATTATAAGTTTACAATAAGTATTTATCTTTTTATAACTTCTTTTAGTTATGTTACCTTTCTTTTTCATCTTTAACACTTATTACTTTTAGGAATTTAGAATTAACCCAAATTGATTGGTTACCGAAAATGTAAAAAATCCATTTCCATAGTTATATGTGGTTACCATAATAGGAACCCATGATTGCAAAAGACTTTCTTTTTTTCTTTTATTTGAGATCATCAAATTAGTGCGCAATACACTTAACTTTCTATTTCATACTAGTCTTTATTTATTCATAATTTCAGTTTGCAATCACATTTCCTATTTTTCTTTGTTAAACCTAAACTATGCAGATACATTCCTTCCTTCTTAGCCAATCAATGTAGACTACTACTAATTTTAAGATTTCATTAATATATATTAATTATTGTCTCTAACTTATTTACTTCTTTTTGTTTTGCACAATTACAGTAAAATTTGACACAATTTCGTTTGCACTTCCTTTTCTTTTAATCCTTGCAATTTTTGCACTATTTCCATTTAAATTTGAAAAGGGATTTCTTACTAATATGTAAATTCACAAATCCTTCATTTATTTACAATATTAACATAATATGTTCTTTTAACCCTAAATCACTAAATTTCCCCCTTTTTGTTTACAACTTCAATTAAATTGCACATAACTACAATTCAGTTATCCAATTTGCGCATAACACCAATTCTGTCCAATTTTTGCGTATAACCAAAATTTGACATAAACGTTATATTTTGACATAGAAGAGGGGAAAAGTAGAATAAGAAGAACCTATTGTAAATTTTAGTAGGAATAAAATGATATAAAAATACTGTTACCGAAAAATATAATTTAATTTGCTCTAATATTTTGGATCTGTGCTTCTTTCTCTTTAATTCAAATTTGTTGATTTGTTTGGATGGAGAGTCTGATCATCTATAACTTAAATCTATAATATTTATCTCCAAATCTTGAATTAGAAATCCTAAAACTAATATACTTATTTCCTAAAGAATTTGGAGGAGAAAAGAAATGGTAGATCGATGGCACCATCTCAGAAAATATGAGTTGGAGGCTAGGCCCATTATATGTGCCCAAAAGAACCTCGCTCGTTGGATTGAGATAAATAAAATCCGAGCCATGCTTGGGAATGACCCACCTAGCCATTCTGCCAGCCCGATTTTTGTCATTTCTCGGTTGTGAGGCTTGAGGCTACGTTGTCTTCTAGAACACCTGTCCACCATTCACTTTGAATGTCACATCGTCAAACCCGTCAAACCACTAATTGATTTCCTAAAAATATTACGGGTATAAAAGCTAAGAGAAACAGATTCCTCTGCCACCAGACATAATACCTTTAAGAGATCAACCATACGTAATTTGTTAGGCTTACTCTGTTAGACATTCATCCTTACAAGTTGTCCTGGGACTGGACACTACAACAAAAACACCATATTACAACTTTAATTTTACAACGGTGGTAAACGCACCATTGTAATAAATGGGTTTTTACAACGGTGATTAAAGCACCGTTGTAATAAATGGTTTTTTACAACGGTGGTATAAACACCGTTGTAACTACAACAAAAACACCATATTACAACTTTAATTTTACAACGGTGGTTAAAGCACCGTTGTAATAAATGTTTTTTACAACTTTTTTCCAAAAAAGTTGTAATAAATTTATTTTTAACAACTGTGTTAGTAATTATTTTCATTAAATGTAATATGACTATATTTTAATATTAATTATTTTCATTAAATAATTTTTAATAATTAATATTTACAACTAATTAGTAATTATTAATTAATAACCTATATATTAATATTAAATATTTAATTAAAAATACTTCAATAAATAAATAATTCATGCTAATAATTAGTAATTGACAACCAATTAGTAATTATTAATTAATAATCAATAAATACATATTTAATATTTAATTAAAAATACATCAATAAATAAATAATTCCTACTAATAATTATTAATTAACAACCAATTAGTAATTATTTAATAATAATCAATATATAAATATTAAATATTTAATTAAAAATAATTAATTTATAACTACTTCATTATTAAGTACTAGTAATTAATTAGTAAGTAATAACTAATGAGCGGTTAATAATCAATTAATTAATGATCAATAAGTAAATAACAATTAATAAATATTTAATTTATAATTAATCATGACTATTAGTAGTAATTAATATTTAGTATATAATATTTTTTAATAAGTAATCGTTGTTGAAATTTTTTCCAAAATTTTTTGTCAAATATGATCCCTACGAAGGGGGGGTCCAGGGGGGGTGGCAACCCCCCGAGGTGGGGGTGCGGGGGCAACGCCCCCGCTAACGGGGTTCGACCTCGTATATTTTGTGTACTGTTGAATTTGAATCTTACTCAAAATTTAACAACAATCGTTAATTAAGTAACAATTATAAGTTAAAAATCAGTAGTAAATAATAATAACAATTATAAGAAGAAAATAGTTAGCAATAACAGTAATAAAACCGGTGTTAATATCCATTTTACACATAATAAAAAACAAATCTATTTAATTTTTAATATCAAATAATTACAATTAAGTACTTAATAAGTGAATATATTTTTTAACAACTGTGTTTTTCTTCCAATAATAATAAACAAGTTTCATTTTGGCTTCCAACGCATAAGTCATATTTCATTTTGGCTCCACTATGTTAGATCGCAACCGTCACAGGTAACAAGGGCTTCCAACGCATAAGTCAAATTTCATTTTGGCTCCACTGCGAAATTTTGGCTCCAAAATCATTTTTTTGGGCTCGTAGGCCCTTTAATTTCCCAACACAGTTTTTATTCCCGATGAGCATAAACCCTCATCTTCTGAACCACGCCGCCTATTCTCTTTCTTTCTCCATCTCACGTTCTTCTTTTTCTTCCCAAATTCAGTAATTTCGTACTAAATTCGAAGGAAGGTTTAAGGATAACAAGTTGATCTTATTCCAGCTGGCGTCTCTTAACCCTAAATCCAAATCGATCTGCCCAAATTCTCCTTCCTCACGGTGGCGTCTTCCTCAAGGTATTAGACTTCCCACTTCGGTTAGATTGCGTAGCCTTTTTTTTGAACTCCGAAACTAATTCAGCTTTTGAAGATTTTGTTGATCTTATTAATCAAATTCTGAGTTTTATGTTAATCTTGTGATACTAATTATCAACTTTTTTCTAAAATAGAAGCAGCTTTATTGTGGAGGCGACACCAACTCGGCAACGACATGAGGGGACTGACGACGACAGGCACCGCTTCAGCGCGACAAGGGACAGCGCTGAGCAAAATGCGAAGCCATTAATTTGTAAGTTCAATTTGATTTCCATTTTGCAATTTTAATTATGCTGGAAAAATAGCGAATGAATTGGGTTGATTTATGCTGCAAATTGCCTAATTGCATAGTTGGCAGAGGAGGATTATGTTGTGCCAAAACGGATTATGTTGATTGTTGGGAAGTGGAAACTCAAATTCTATTTTTTATTGCCAATTACAATTGGCAGCAATTTGCAAAATTGCAAAATGAAAAAAATTGAATATGTCAGTTTTTAATTGGCACCAATTGCCGATTATATTGCAAAATTGCAAAATGAAAAAAATTGAATATGTCAGGTTTTTAATTTACAGTAGGGTGATTAAATATGAGTTTGTTCATTATTTACAGAACTTCATTTGCAGGAACATGGTTGGAGAAGGACTTCACTTGTTCAGCTGAAGAAATGGATATATATTTTGGCATCTTTATGAAAGCACATAACCTGTTCGACCTAATGCCTCAACAGTTCCTGCTTCTAAATCTTGTAATCATTATTTGTAATGTAATGAAGAATTGATATATTACCGTGATGATGTATGATTCAGTTTTTGTATTTTGAATATAAAGTTGTAATCTTTTTTGTATGAATGGATCCGTTGCTTTGAATTTATATCAATTTGTTTTCTGTTTATTCAGCTTTTGTTGCTTTTGCAAAAAAAAAAATTTTTAAAACCCAAAAGTCTATCACAACGGTGCATAACTGTTGTAATAAAGTTTATTACAACGGTGGAAAAAAGTTGTAAAATATACATATTACAACGGTGTTGCAACAGTGCAAAAAAGTTGTAAAAGATATTAGTCTATTACAACTTCTTAATACACGACGGTTTGCCCACCGTTGTAAAATGTATATTACAACGGTGTTCCACCGTTGTAATAGGGTCATTTTGTTGTAGTGGGACAAACCGAAGGCACCCTCCTACTGCATCCAAAGGATCATTAGGGAGTAGTCCTTGCAAATCCACAAAATCTCAACCACGAATGAATCACGTCAGAATACCTCTGGTTGTATGGCCAGAGAAAATTCGATAGGTAATCCTTCCGCTTATGAAGATCCACGGTCTTCAATTGCCCCATTTTCTATCTTCAACGTTACTATTTGTTGGTCGGAATGGTTTTCGAATATACATTCGATCCCGGTCTTTCCATACCAATAATGGTTTGGGCCTGATTTTGATAGTCAGTTATTTAACTATCAAAATAAAACAACCATTAATTCACCGTGCTCATCATCTGTTGAGTCTTCGTCACTGTCATCATCTGATCCATCTTTTATAAATCCAGTCAAGCATTATTCTAAATTTGAGTTGGCTTTCGAGGGTTTTGAGTTATTGTTGTCTTTTCTTCCATACAACGTGTCGAGAGTTTTCCAGATTTTCTTTGCAGATAAACAATGGGAGATACGGTTAAATTTATCATCATTAATATAAGAATATAAAATATGTATCGCACGAGAATTAATTAAAATATCATTCTTATCTACCATATCATATCCATTTTCAATAATATCCCAACATCTAACATTAACATATTTTAAATAAATTTCCATTTTAAAAATTTTGTTCCATAAAAAATAGTTAGGGTTATACTGAAAAAATTCTCGCTAGATTGACAACTAGAAAACTCACCGTTAGGGAATCCATGATTCTAGAGTTATTTAAAATAAAAAATACCTGCTCTGATATCACTTGTAGGATCTAAATTAATACTAGAGGGGGTGAATAGGGTTTATTGCAGATTTTGCTGAGTAATTAAATAATATCAATCACATATAATAATCAGAGTAAATGCGAAAAATAAATAACACACAAATATACCTAGCTTCGGCAAAACCATGCCTACTGCTGTATTCCCTAAGGTTTCTACCAGGTATTAGTCAATAATTACAATGCTTACAATACTCGTAAACTCACGACAATTCCTAGCCTATTTGTACTAACCCTACGCTCAAAACTTATCCCCAAGTTTATACTAGGAGCTACACAAAAAGGCCTCACAATCTCGCTCTAGTTGCACTAATCATACGCTCAAAACCGTGCACTAATTTCTATCCCCAAAGTTAGATTTCCCTGAATTACTACCCCGTAATTCGTCTCACTAGTTTTACAGACAAATTAGAAAACTTTAAGCTGACACTAAAATTAAAAACAACTTGAAAAATTAAAATCCTTAAAAATTAAAACCCTTGTTTATATAAATAATAAACTCCTTTAGCCCTTAAGTAATTTTGGCCAACCACTTTTCTTTCTTGCTTCACCCTTCTTCATTTATGCGAGATCTCATTTTGTCTCTGAAGTAAAAATGGCAGCTCCCAAACAAATTAGGGTTTCAATTTCTTCCCCAAAATCCCGACCGTGAATATCTAGAAATCTGTTCCTTAATGCTTGGATTCTCTTTGCTCTTTGGTCACTTTATTTGGCTTTGCTTGATCGAAAACGTAGAAGAAAATTTCATGAATTTCTCTGATTTTTTTTATTTGATTTTCTGCATGGATTTTTTCGATACCTAATGCCGATGATGATGTGGTGTATACAAAGGATTTAAGATCCATGAAAATCTCTAATTTCAATTTAAAACTGGTCATTGATATATAGGAAAATATTGGGGCTTGAAATTGGCTTTGAATTGTTCTTGAACTTGCATGATTTCTGGAAAACTTACATGATAAATTTTTGACTTTGAATTGGTCTTGAATTCTGGAATTTTGATTCTTATTTTTGGCTTAACTTTTTCAATACTTCTCTTTTAAAGAAAACTGATACGATGTTGATAAGAACAATTACTATACTTGATCATCTCTTAGAATGTTTATACTACTCGACTTGCCATTTCCAAGTGGTCTTGTTAAAACTAAGAACTGTTGCTTTAGAATTTGTTTATGAGCATATTTAACTAGATAAGAACAGATACTACATGTTTTTTTTCCATATATTTGAACTGATTAAACAGATGCTATGGTTGATCTGCCATTGAACAGATTTGAATTGATGCTTTAACTTGAAAATTTTAAACTCCAGTTCTTTGAATATGATACTGCTCTTTGTCGTACGCTTTAAGAACTGATACTTTGCTCGACATTGCCTTGCACACTCGACTTTGAACTGCTTCCCTTTGTCTGCACTTGCTTCATTGACATGCGATCTTGTTAAAACACTGTTGCACTATTTTACTAGCATTATTGTGTTTACCCTGGACCATTTTTGATTACTGAAGTGAATTTGCATTGGCCTGTTGTATTGTATTTGTGGGGCCGTGTAGTTGTGATCCATGCACTTGCTTTTGAAACTAATTTCTTGGCATTGACCATTATTTGAATAATACTTGATATCCATGTTGAGCTATGCACCTATAACCATTGTCACTGTCTTGTGTATGTTGCATGAATTTGCCTTGGTCACTTTGGCATGTTCACTTGCCTGTGCACCCATGTATTTGTCCCACTTGACACTTGTTACATGACATTGTATTGTATATTTGAACCTGGAGCTTGTATATTGTTTGCATCTCGTCTGTTTGAAAATCCATCCCCTTGTTGGTCATTTTGGTCATTTGTGTCACACTGCCTTGTGATCATTTTGCTTACTGGTTACATTTAAACCTGAAACCTTTTTGTATATTGTTTTATGTATTTTTCCGAGCATGACCATACGAAGTTGCTTTGCATTTGTGGTCTTGTACATGCAATTTTGTTTGAGACTTTTGCCATGTAATTTCACCATTGTGATCTTGTACATCACGAAACAGTATTGAACTTTATTTTTTACTCTAACCATTTAAATATAGTTGTTCAAAATTACTAGCATTATGTTGATATGCAGTGAGTTGAGTTGGTCCATGAGGTTGTTCCTCAGTTGCAATACTGGTTTCTTCTCTGTACACTTAAACAAATATGTGCACTTGATATATATCAGACCAAGTCTAGAAAAATGACGGGAAACACACTGAAATTTTGAGGCAAATAAAATTTAAAATAAATTTAGATTTGTATGCACTTAAATTTATTTCTATTGCAGTCTACCGTGTGTGTTTTTGAATGTGACGGGAGTGAAGACTGGACTGATAGCTGGACAGGATTTGGAGCACATGAAGACAAAATTGTGTGGCAGTGTCTGTGTATACAAAAATGAGTGAACGATTGAAATGTAGTGAGGCAATGACTGTATACTAGAGTGATGAGAGTTGTAGTGAGGAATAAATGAACAGAATGAGAAAATTGTACTGATATTTGTAATAAACAAATTTGATTGAAATAAAATTTTATTTTATTGTGTTCAAACAAATTTGTCTATCTTATTCAATTTATATACAAGTACAATATCATGTGAAGTAACATATGTGAATATACGATAGTGGAGTTAGAATGTTGTACTATTTCAAATATTAAAACAAAATATTAATTTGAATAAATACATTGTGCGAATATTCAATTGTGTACACTAGTATATTATTCAATAAATATTTATTTTTATGAAATGAAATACAAAATAGTACAATTACAAACACATTTAAATAATATCATAAGTTTGTTATCATCAAACAAAAATCATACAACAAATTGTTGTACCCAACATAACTTACAACTTCAGAGAAGCAGAGAACTGATTTAATATTTGAAGACTAGTTATTAATGAAATTTAAGGAGAAGGAAAGCACTTCGAAAGCGAAAGCCATACCTGTGTGACATCAAAACCGGACTGGTCAGGAGTCCCTTTGTTCTCAGAATCTAAAGAACCGCCGTCTTTAGAGGGCAACTCCTTTGATGCGAGTGAGGATGTTCCATCACCCTTTCCGGACCCGTCTAGCTGACCCATGTGACATTCCATCCCCCTTCTGTTGTATTTCTCTCCTTCACTTCTTCCGCATAATCTTCATAAAATTCATCAATAAAAAAAAGCGACAAGGGATCTATCTTGTTCATTGGAGGAAACTTATGCTCTCGTCTCACATGCCTGATCTTCTTTAGAACTCAATCTTGGACGGAGAGGTCAATTGAAGAAAAGTTAAATTCCGAAAGCCTGTCGTAATTGTTCGAGAAAGAAAGGATAAGGGCATCTTCGTAGTTCACCATGGCTATGTTGTTAAGGTAGACATTCAAAAATTTTGAAATTCTATCATCAGCCTCGTAAATGATTATTTTTGCAGTGGAGAGCTGTGTGTTCATCTTGTCCATCTCGGCTGCATAATCAATCTCCAGCTCCGATTTCTTTACCTTAGGGTCCTCAACCTGCTTCGTCAACTCCTCTTTAGCCTTCATCTCCTCCTCTATTGAGGTCACCAACTCCTTGCGTTCGTTATCTCCCTCCGTCTTCTCCCGTAACAAAGCATTTACCCTATCCGACAACACCCTATTCTCCTCCCTTAGAGTGTTGACCTTAGCCCTACAGATGGAAGCTAATCCCCGGGAGGCATACCAAGTTTTCATCATCTAAAGAAGAGAAGTAGGCTAAATCTCTCTAAAAAAATGGAAAGTGTATGTATGTATAATACCAAAAGGTAATCCCTGATTTGTTGCCTGTGGAGATCTTCCGAGTCCAAAGAGGCAGGATTCGAGGTAATGTTAGCAACTTCAGGAGACGAAAGAGCCAGTTTTACAAGCCTATCAAAATGTAACAACCCAGAATTTCAAAACCAATTTAAAATTTTTATTTTAGCTATTTTAATGGATTTTGAATATTTAAAATGATTTATTTTAAATAATAACGACTAAAAATTTATTTTAATCAAAGTAAAACGTATAAACTTATTTTAATTATAAAATGAGCCTGAAATGGCGTGGTAATTTGAAAATTCGATTTTAAATTTCAAATGAATGTACAGAATTCAAAATAAATCGAATTTCAGTAAAACAAGAAACATTTCAATCTGTTTAATAATATCTTTCTAACGAATGTGAAAAACCGAGATTTCATAATGTAAATTGAAAGTTATGTCTAGCTTAAAATTTAAAATAGTCGCTATGGAATTTATATATATTTTAATATAATATAATATATAGCCATTAAAAATAGCCATTTTGCAAACGACCTCTGTTTTCGATGAAACCACTTTTGTTGGATCTGAAATGCTAAATTATTGTTATGTTTCAAATTTCATAATTTTTGGAATTAATATGTGAGCGCAGTAAATTTAAACGTGTTTTCAAATTTCAGTTTAAATTTAATTGACCAGAAAAAGGCCATTTTACAAACGGATTCAGAATTCGATGGAATTAGTTCTGTTAGGACCATATCGTCAAAACATAGCTAGATTTATTTTTCTGTAATTTTTGGAGTCAGTATATGGCCCCAGTAAATTAAAATGTATGTTTAAATTCAATTATATTGATTTATATTTTAATTTAAAGAAAAACTGATCAAAACAGTCGAATTGGCTTATGAGACATATCTCATTGTGTTCGAAATAGGGGTATTTGGCTAAGGCGACAGTCGTTGGGTTTGATTTGGAGTTCGGATGCAAAATCATTAAAATATGGAATAAATTAATAATATAATTTAGCATAAATACCCCCTTTCACTCCCTAATTAAACCCTAGCCCCAATTTAAAACCCAGCCGCCGCCGCTATAGAGAATAACAGCCAAAATTGCCCCGATTAAAAACCTTAATCTCTTCCAAATCATCACGAATTAAAGTATGATTCATACACGAAAATGGAAGCACTCTCTTAGATCTTCAAATCAATATGTTTATGAAATATATATGTTGATTGAATTGGACGATTTTTGAGCTGGAACATGTCTATGTCATGGCGGTTATTAAGGAGGAAGGGCCCACCGAGTACGACGTTGTCATGGCCGAAGGTGGCTCTCGCGTGGGGACCTGGCGTGGCAAGTTATGATGGAGGTCTGGAGCTTCGTAGGTGGTGCGGCGTCAACAAATCGAAGTCGTCAGCGATGGGTTTGTTTTCCGGGAAAATTTTAGATGATGAAGAGGACAGGATTAATATTCCGATTAAGGTTAAAGAATAATTAATTTAATTGTTTGTTAATTTAGTAAAATTAAAGTGATTAAAGTTTAAAGCATTATATCTTTTTCAAACGAAGTCGGAAATTCGCGATTTCTGTTTTGTTAGAATCGTGAAGAAGAGAGCTACACAATGGAATCAACTAGAACTGAAATGGATCAAATTAGAATATGGAGCAAATTCAAATCCAAACTATACTGAAATCATCAGTTAAAGAATGACAGAGTGGAAACCAATGTGAGAACTCTCTCTCTCACACACAAATTATTTTCAGTTATTATATAACAGGTTGCAGAAGGAGCTTAGTAGCTCCTGACACTACTTTTGTACAAACCATGGATGATTTGTGTGATTCGATTGTTTTGTGGGAAAAATTAACTGTATTGTGTATTGTGATTGTGATATTGAAATGGAGTAAATTATATATATATATATATATATATATATATATATATATATATGCATTGTATAAATTATTTATATATATGCGATATATAAATTATTTATATACGCTATATAAAATTCTCCTGAAATAAAATAAATATTCATTTACAAATCGGACGGTTTGTTTATGTACACCTATTTAACTGATATTGATGGGAACGATAAATTTTACACATCGCCCAACTGCACAAATAATAATCAGTATTTGTTGTTAGAAAACCCACACGGGTATTGGGATGATATTTGACATACACTAATCCCAGTATTTAGTTGTATGTCAATCGATGGGTTGACAGACCATATAAGCGTTATTTATTTATTTTAATGCTTATACAATTGTAAAATGCACTCTGGATGTTGTATGAATTTTTAATGATTGTTTATCGTTATCGTTGTATACATGCGATGTATGAAATCCATATAACTGAAATTATACGGTAATTGATTGAGTCTGATTCCAGTTCAGAATTAACGAATATTTTAAAATAATATTCAGTGAATAATCAAAATGTGATTTTGATGTCCAATTTTGGATGGACACGAAAATAGTGAAATGTGAAGCCGTGTCAAGTAGTTAAACGCCATTTTAACACGAACAGGATTTTCTGTCGATTTTATTCATTTTATAATGAATATCAAAGAGTGAATTCAAAATTTAATATTTTGAAAATATTATCATTTTAATATTATAATGATATGGAATATTCAATTTTGATTTGAAAATTGAAATGAAATTGAAATCGTTTTAAAATGAATTTAAAACGAATATATTAAGGAATATTCAATTTTGATTTGAAAATTAAAATGAAATTGAAATGAAATTGAAATTGTTTTAAAATGAATTTAAAGTGAATATATTAAGGAATATTCAATTTTGATTTGAAAGTTGAAATGAAATTGAAATCATTTTAAAATGAATTTAAAACGAATTTATAAAGGAATGTTCAGTTTTAATTTAAAATTGAAATGGAAGTGGAAATCGTTTTTAAAACAAATTCATCAAATACGATTTAAAAGGAAATCGACGATATGTAAATTATATATATAATGGCCTGAATAGAATGCGCCACGCAGCGATCATTCGCGAATTTCGACCATTAACTTTAAATTGATGTAACGGAGATTCGACCGTCTGATTCTCCTAAATCCGAGACCGCTGGGTTCGTATCGAAAAGAGCTTTCCAACGGATATAAGAGATTTAAATTTGAATGGTTGGATTTTAAGATATGTCCAAATCAAATTCAGAAAAGGTCGCTATGGATGCAGTTCAGTGGCCGTTATTGGAAACCGACTGAAATGGTGATATTAAAATTATTAAAAATATGGGAAAATTATCAAAAATCATAATAAATGATTTGGAAAGAATTTGGATGAAAAATTCCAGTTTTAAAAAGATAAAAATATATTTTTATCGAAAAGAACTAGTTAAAAACTAGAATAAAAATCCAATTATTTTTAGAAATAATAAAATGGATTTGTAAATGGGGTTTAAAATAACTAAAATTTTCCAACTAATAAATTGGAATGGATTTGGAATGGAAATTATCTTCGGATATTTCGATATTGGATTCTGTGATTATACGGATATTGTTGAGGAATTTGGAAGATATATGTATCGTTATTCCTAATACGATATTTGTTGATTTCAAAATTTGATATTGAATATAAGCCGATATAATTTCTATTCAGAGCCTTGTATTTAATATCAAATTGGATTTTGGGTTTGTCGTGAATAATGTCTTTATTAACAATGTTCTTAAACCCCGATGAGGAAAGAATAAATCTTTTAAATAAGATTTAGTGAACTGTACCAACTAATTAATATTTAATTGGAATAGAAATGAAATTGGATTTTTGGGTTTATTGTGAACGGTGTTTTAAATAACACTTGTTCTTTAACCCAATTAATAGTGAAGAGATGATTTGGAATTTATAAATCTTTTTATTAAGATTTATTGGAAATTTTTTAAAGTAAAGTTTTCCAATTTAATATATTAAATTGGAATTGAATGGAAATCAGTTTGGTAATAATCGAGATGAGTTTCTGTAAAGGAAGACCATTACTATATATGGAATTTAAAAGGCTTTGTCGTTATTCCACTTATAGTATTAGTTTGATACGGAAATTTATATCGATTATATACTATTATGATTTCCGTGAAGATTCCATTTTGATGGAAAATGATTTTGGGCTTATTGTGAACTGTGCTTTAAATGACATTGGTTCTTTAACCCGGTAAATGATAGGATTAATTTTTCTAAAAGTTGAATGATCATAAAGAAATGATTTATGATATTAAAACCAAGTTGGAGTTTTAATGAATCTTTAATTAGATTGAAAAGTTAATGTGATAATTAAATTTGCCAAATTTGAGAAGTGATCGAGAATGGAGTACCACCAGTTTTACTCCGGGCGATAGTTAAATCTTTAATTAAATTTGAATGTGAAATGGTAATTAAATTTACCGATAACACCGTGGGTGTTAGATATGGAGTATTACCGGTTTTTCTCCATAAGATGAATATGTTGGTATCAGGATTAATAAATAAATGATTACTTTGGTAAAGTTCGCTAATCCCGACTAGTTGATAAACCTTAATTTGGTTTAGAATGGTAAAAGGATAAAATCAAATCTTTTGAATTTATATCAGAAAGGAAGATTAAAGAATAAATTTAAAAGAACTTATCTTTGATAAAATTAATGGGAACCTTTCCCTAAAGATGTGAATATTTGAATAAAAGAATATTCTGGATTGGAATGAGGAGTATGATGTGTTTTTATAGCACTTGATTATTGATTATAAAATACATGAGTTATCCAGAAAGACTGGGTTTAACCCATTCTGAATAATTAATACGACGACTAAAAGTGGACGATGAAGATGGTTGTTGAAGACCGAAGATCTTCACATCGTTTGGATGATTACTGATGTCTTGATTGGGCTGTACACCCAAGACGAGGTAATAAGTGGTGATCGTCCAAACGTACTTGGAGATCGACCGGATATGCGATGGCCTCTCTCCTGTATTGGACATATGGGACGAGGAATAAGGTGCCTCTGGTTTCGTTCAGACCTAGAACGGACTTGCAAATGGATGGTGTGCTGACATTGATTCCTTTATACTGTATTCATTGATCTCTGTTAAATATATATCTGTTTGGTGGCGGAGAATTTATTCTCTTGCTTAACACCTTCACTGAGACGTACGAGCTTAGAGGTTATATATTGGCGGAAATCAGTGGTACGGTATGGAATGACAGTGTGGCATGCTGAGATGCAAATGATCAAGGCTTTTGTTGAAAAGCAGAGTCTTGGGGTTGATGATCAAAGAACAACTTTAATTATCATAGCTTTGTGTAGGGTTAATTCGCGAGCTTCACATCCCGGTATGAACCAGAAACTGGATGAGGAACGTCTGGAAATGGACATATGTTAGTTTCTAGCTACGAGTAACGCCATGGTATGGAGCCTAGATTGTTTACTTGTGTGGATGTCGAAAAACTTTATTGTTGGAAATCGAGGTACATCGGATATGATTTGAGTCCCTAGAGGCTCATATGGTTGAAAACAGACATGCGTGTCTACCATTTTAGAGGTTCGATAGAACCGGCTAACATATAGTGTATGGTATAACTAATCATCGACGGATGATAGGCCATGCAGCTAACCTAGGGTTCACTACGAGGGATCCTGAGGCATTGCTAGTGTGTCTCGAATTGGTAAGGACGATCGCTTGCCTTGGTTCACAGATGGAAACCCAATTTCCAATACATGATTTTACGGTTTTAGTTGTAAACCTATATGACGACGTAATATAATGGTACCTACGCCGCCTATGATTGATACATTTTTATTTGAAATTGATTTCTTCACTTATAGTAATAATAAAAGCTGAAATTTCACATATCAAGCATATTTGGCTATTATAAGGGAAAACTCTATCCTCGACTGCGTTCATTGTGTGATGGGACTTGAGTCTTATAATAGCTTCATTTTTCTGTTTAGCATTGCGCTGTTTGTTCCATGCACTGGTATTCATGGGGGATAAACCCGTTCCATGTTATACGGCGTGGTCCCATGATTTAACTAACTTTAAAATCAAGCTAATAATTGTTTTAGTTCTCACACCAGTCCCATGACTGACTCGGAGTTTATTGTTTCTACGTAAACTCTGGGTGCCCCTATTTTCTACACAGGCAGCTAGTAGTTTTGGAATTTGCAGATATTATTTTCACAGGATCCTGGATTTACAGCTGAAGCTATATTCGGAAAGCTCTGTATCCATGTATTTCTTTCAGTTGTATTATGTTTTATTTTTCCGCTGCTTTGTAATTTAAATCTCTAATATTTTTCTGCTATATATTGTTCATTTATACTCTGATATCTTGTACTCTGATGTAAATTGTTGTAATAGCAATGAAGTGTTCTATTGTTTATGTTCTTATTTGTCGTGTTCTCAACTCAATCCGGGCTTTCCCATAAGGGGAAGTTTGGGTCGTTTCATTGTGGTATTGGAGCTTTGGTTTACAAAGCTCGAGAACAAGACACATTAGAACCAAACGAAAGAATTCATCAGAAATAGGATTAGTAATGTCCTATAATAATAACTCGTTAGAGATAGGGTTAGCAATACCCCACAAATGAGTTAGAAGAGTGTTATTTATACATAAAAAAATTAGTTTTGAAAAATAAAATTTCATTCTACGTATTTGAGTATTTTATTTTAAATTGATTTTGGACTATCAGGTATAAAACGACTTTTAATATACGTTTGATTCTCGTGTATATGAAGTCTCAAGTATACTGGGTAGATATAGAATCACACTCTAGTCGCCCGGAGACGATTCTGATGATTGCTAGCATCATCAGTGTTTATGTTCGAGTTTCAAAAGTTGGATATCTATATGTTTCCAATTGACTGGTGTGAGAACCAAACTTAGTTAGAATTTATTGTTTGTGATTTGGCCTTGAAACATGATTTTTAAGTATATAAAAGTTAAATATTTGTAAAACTAATCAATTGATTGAACGCTGGTTGTGATATGTGATTATTAGTACAACTAATAAAAATATTGGAATGATAATTAATTTAAACCATGATAATGAAAGGTAAATTAAGCCAAAAAAATCAGATATTGAACTGAATTGGAAATTGATTGGAATTGCATATATGTACATTTGTATACAATGAACAGGTTATAGAATGGAAGCTAAGCAGAGGAATAAAATTTATGCCCAACAAATAGGTACATATTTACTGTATTTATTGGGGTTTGATGATTTTATAAGCCAATTGGCTAGCCGCTTGGCTTTTTCTTTTGGATTGATGAGGGCCTTGTTAGGCAAGTTGTGGTTTTACCAATCAGCCCGTACAAAGGAGGCTATGGCGTAATTTTTTGAAAATATAGGGTGTTAGCCAAATTTTTGAGAAATTTGAAAATTCTTAGAAATTGAAAAGTTGAAGAATGAAAGCCAGAATGAAAGTTGGGTTGGTTAGTTAAACAACTTTCAGCTCCGTTCCTTTTCGAGCACGAAAATATTTTAAGGGGGGAGATTTCTCACACCAGTCAATTGACTGACTCGAAGTTTATTGTTTCTACCTAAACTCAGGGTGCCCCTATTTTCCACACGGGTAACTAGTATTTTTGGTATTTGCAGATATTATTTTCACAGGATCCTGGATTTACAGCTGAAGCTATATTCGAAAAGCTCTGTATCCGTGTATTTCTTTCAGTTGTGTTATGTATTATTTTTCCGCTACTTTGTAATTTAAATCTCTGATATTTTTCTGTTGTATATTATTCATTTATACTCTGATATCTTGTACTCTATTGTAAATTGTTGTAATAGCAATGAAGTGTTCTATTGTTTATGTTCTGATTTGTCATGTTCTCAACTCAATTCGGGCTTTCCCGTAAGGGGAAGTTTGGGTCATTTCACAAAATCTGAGGCTGGCAAAGGAGGTATGGAAGAGGAAACAGGTTGAGAGGAGGAAGGTACCAGATGTCAAGCCTTCCCCCACTTATCTCACAAAAAGCTTCGAAGGGGAAAGGGCTACTCGTGGAATTACCTTTCGGAGAGACTCCGGGGGAGGTATCAACATCAACCACCTGTTTCATCAGCTATAGTAGACGGATCAAAAGTCTGCCTTGCTTTCGGAGTAACAACAGTATCTGCTGAAGAAACAATTGACTTATCACACTTAGACTTTTTCGATGGAGGATCAATTGCGGATTTTGCAAGCCTCTTCATGGCCTAGACACTGGACCGGTTGTAAGCGGCAAGGGCAGATGCGTCTTGAGGGGTTGAAAATCCTAAATAAAGAGAAGGATGAATTGGAGAATGCAACAACCAGAAAACAAGAGAAAGGACGACAGATGTTGCCGAGATAAATGAATGAATCTCATGCAAATCACCTGGATGGATAGGGGATCCTGCATTAGACGAGTCGGAACCCAATAATAGTCCCTTAGGACCAGAAAACTGGATGAGAGGTTTCCCCAATATATTTTTTCCAGGAGAGAGAAAAACATATTAGCGAAATCTATCGACGATCAAGAGAAATGACCGACACATATACTTCATCAGTGCATTAAAGATGGCGTCGACCACTAGAGCTTCTTCCGGAGTTAAAATCACATCTTTGGAGGCGGGTTCTGCGATAAGAGGAAGGTTCAAATAAATAAAAACCACAATTATAAGACATTTACTCTCTAAAAGCAAGAGGCCTATCATCGTCAATAAATTGTCCTGATATATAGGAGGGGCATTTAAAAAGAAAGTTTTGGTCCTCTCACGGCCTAGTTTTGTCAATACTATCGGTAATTAGCCTCTTTACGGGGTTAGCCCTCCATATTGGCAGTTCTGAAGTCTTAGAGAATCGGACCATGTGGCGGATGAGTTTAGGGCTTAAAAAGCCCTGACCCAAAGCAAGTGCTAGAGCCTCCAAGCACAAAAGAGTTGTGTATGTATTAGGTGAAAGTTGAATAGGAGCAACTTTCAAGTCGACCAAAAGCTTGTATAGAAAGGGGGGAAAAGGAAGACAGCCTCCATGCCAGATATTAATGGCCGAATACGCAAAGAACTCTTTTGGAGGATTCTTGAGAAAATTTGAAGAAGCAGCTATCATAACATCCATATCCACTATACAAAAGTTATCCAATATGGCATCCACAGAATGTTGAGATACGATTAAGGATGGCTTGGGCACGAATGCCTTCTTAAGAGGGAGGCCTTGGAATCTTTGATCTTCTCCTTATTAGGGCTTTTGTAAGACATGATTATATAAGGTAACATTGTTCCATAACAATGCAATTAGAACACATATCACAATCGAACATTAATGAGTACCATTATGTCTTGTTTAACACAAAAGTCAGTTAGACGAAAACCCAAATCAAATCCAAACAGGGGGTGTTAGGAGGATCATATCTTTTGTATTTTAACTAACGTGCGATTAAGACAAACATAATCACCCCAAAACCAAGATAAACTAACATAATCGATGAAGGAAAATCAGCACTAATGATATTGAAACCATTTTATTTTTTGGCAACGACATAGAACTTTAATTTGTAAGAAATCGTTCCCCTATACCTTGTGGGGTGCCTTACATTTTCCTAAATGGGACAGTCTGTGAAATGGGCAACCAGTAATATTGAACAATAAGCACAATGGCAGTAAGATTGACACCTAAACCTATTTTATGATCAGTATAATCCTAACCAACTTTCCTGTCATTTTTGACACGTAATTAGGATTGCGATTCATATAAGAAGTAAGAATACTCACAAATAATCGGGCCTAGATCTTCAAAGGGAAAAAAATTGAGCAGCTTCTTAGAGAGCAGTAATCTTGTTCAAGGATTTAATTTGCAGGTAAAAGATAGAAACGAGGGAGAAGAAGAATTTATGTTCAAATTTCAAGATCAATTTGAGCCATACAGGCGAAAGTCAATCAACGCTTCTGATTGAGGGAGATCAAAAGACCCTGAAGTGACACTTCGGAAAAGACAAAAAAGTTTGACTTGAAAAGTCGAAAACACCCCTTCACTAGGGGGAAAATGTTACTACCAAAATTAAATCCAAAACTAGTTGGCAACGAAGGGGTGTCAAAAGAATACAGGCATAGAAAAGTCCCCCGAAAACAGAAAGCCATGCAATGGATTAAACTGAAAGCCAGAGAGAATGGTTGGAAAGCAGCACAAACCGACACCTTCCCGAAGGGAAGAAGCGCAAAGCCTGCAAAATGCTAATAAAGCACTTCTGGCAAGATCCTTCTGACAGGGCTTATTTGACAAGGAATTCTGTAGCGAAAGACTACCTAAGATAGGAACTAAGGAGAATGAAGGCATGAGCTCCCCACCTGAAAACCCGGAAGGGATTATTAGTATTGACCTGCTTAATGCCGATACACATGAAGGCGAGGGCATCAAAGGTGCCCGAACTAGGAGAACGCGAGGACCATCCGGAACCATCTTCAGGAGCACCTGTCGTACAGATGTCGAAAGGCTGCATTCACAAATAGCAGAAACATCACCGAAAGCCACCTTCCGGAAAACCAGGATATTGCAAAAGATCCACCGAAAGGGTAACCGGGACTCTAGCGGAGATACAGGTTACCCGTACTAATCTACCTAGTATTGAAACCAAAAGCGGTTTCGAACCGCCAGTTATCTACGTACATCATGAGTGCAGACCCCTCTAAGTAGATAAAGCCAAAAGCCTACATCTGAAAGCTTATGTCCGAGAGCCTACACTCTGGAGCTGCTGCCATGGATTCAAATACCATCTGAAGGCCACCACATTAACAAGCCCATATTTATCCCGACGAAGCCCCAACTGACCGGGACCCCCACTTTGAATACTATAATTAGCACTCCGATGATGGCCGGAAGACAAGCGTCCGAGACCAAGAAAAAAGCGGCCGACAAAGTCCCCTGCAGGCCCAAGAGCGGAAGGTGCCCCAAATTCCCTATAAATAGGACACTAAGAGCTAGATGGAGAGGGGTCTTTTTTGGATTTTTCTATTTTCTTTTCTTGTACTCCTATTTTTTCAAAAGTTTAATACAGAGAGGAATTGGAGAATTTCTTCCACTTTGTTCATGTACTCCAAATCAAAGATTAATAAGAAGAGAATTTACTAGTAGAATATGGCTCTATAGACGTAGATCCTCGTCCAATCCTCCCCGCAGATCGAAGAAAAAAAATCTCTTTCCACAAATTTGGTCCCCTCCTAATCCACTCCTGTTGACCCATCTCCGGTGTTAACGAAAAATATCATTAACAGCAACAGAGATATATTCAACTTAACTTGTTGACAAAGATATGGTATTTTGCTTTTTATTGAACCACGAGACAGAATGCCCTAAGAAATGACATGTTCCACTAGTACTTTTATGATCGGATTTAGATCCCGTATAATCAGCGTCACAATAAGAAGCTAAGTCGAACGAATCTTCCTTAGGATAAAATAATCCAAAGTCTGATGTATGCTTTACATACATTAGAATATGTTTTACGGCTTTTAAATGTGTTTATGTAGGTTGTGATTGATATCTTGCATAGAGACATACACTATGCATTATATCTGGTCTACTAACGATTATATATAATAGTGATCCTATCATTCCTCTATATAATTTTTGATCAACGTCTTTTGAAGTATCATCTTCTTAATGCTACATTAGTTGTCATTGGTGTTGGCCTCCCATTAGTTGTTGTTAAATTATATTTATTAATTAAATATCTTGCGTATTTTTCTTGATTAATGAATATTCCATTCTTTAATTGACAAATTTATTTGCCTACGAAGAATGTTAGTTCTCGCATATGACTTATCTTAAATTCTTGGGTCATAATATCTCAAAATTCTTTATTCATCTTATCATTTGTAGATTGGAAAATTATATCGTCAACATATATTTGTACTAACTGTATTTATTATTATTCCTTTAATAAACAAACTGTTATCTACTTTCCTATTTCAAAGTTGGATTGGAATAAGTAATTTCTTAATCTATCATACCAGGCCCTAGGAGCTTGTTTTAATCCATATAATGCTTTCTTTAACTTATATATGTGATTTGGTAACTTTTTGTCTTCAAAAAGAGGTGGTTGCTCTACATATACGTCTTCTTTAACATATCCGTTTAGAAAAGAACTTTTAACATCCATTTGATATAATTTGAAATTATTACGGTTTGCAGAGGCTAGCAATATCCTAATTGCTTCTAATCTAGCTACAGAGGAAAAGGTTTCATCGTAATCTATTCCTTCTTCTTGAGTATAACCTTGCGCTACTAATCGTGCTTTATTTCTTACTATCTCACCCTGTTCATTCATTTTATTTTTACAGTCCCATTTAGTTCCTATTATAGTCTTATCCTCTGATCTAGGAATAAGTTCTCATACATCATTCCTAGTAAACTGATTCAGTTCCTCTTGAATGGCAAGGATCCATGAATCATCGGAAGATGCTTCCTTCGGATTCTTAGGCTCTATAGTTGAAATAAATGCAGAATTACTTATATTATTTAACTGATTACGAGTCCTAACGACAGATTCAATATCTCCTAAGAATTATAAATTTATGAAGGTTACTCGTCATCTTCTTCTATTCTAACTTTCTTTCTTTCTATTTCCCCCCTCTAACTTCTTTCTACTAATGATCTGGTATTCATGATGCTTGAATAGTCGATATGGTGTTTTATGTTGATTTTCAGGGTAAAAAATTCTTGGGTCATTACAATAATTGAATGTTAAAAATATAATAACCTCCTTATCAATACCCATACTTTCTCTGTCTACCCTTATCCATTCATTTCTTTCTTATTTCTTTTCCTCTAACCGAAGAAATGGCCAACATGTCCATAAATCTCAAACAATTATATAAAATCCAACACTTAACGAAATTAAATGATTCTTGATTCACCGGAATCGTGTAAGGGAGAGCATCAACCATATAAGCATAGTTAGGTGTGGATTAGGTTCGGGCTGGCTTGACATAGCCATGGTCGATCTAGGTTTGAGGATTTGTGGACATAGGATCATCGGTTTGAAAATCTGGTGCTAAATACAGATTTGTAGGTGAGAATAACATGTTGTCTTTGACTTCAGTGGGAGTTCCTTAAAATTTATGTTGATACCTGTAAGAGACAGCGCAAGGTAGGGGCCAGGATGGAAAACGCTATAGGGGGACGATTTGTTCGTGGTTGAGGTATGCGGGTCGGGTTCGAGGAGAGTGTCGCAACGGCGGAGACGGTTTGTAATTGGGGAGCGGATTTTCATACCACTAAAAAACGAGCATAGTATGTTTTGGGATTGGATATGCACGGTTTGAGCATTTCATGGTGGGGAAGAAGGAAGGACGAGAGGTGACGTGGCAGTTCTTTTGAGGTAAGGATTATTTTATATATCTTTGAAATTTGAATGTTAAAACGTGTATAACTTGTTCATATGAACTCAGATTGACGCACGGTTTGTTTATGTTGATTGCTGTTTGATAGTTAATATTGCATATTTATGTTGATTTGCATTGATAGTGAAATTTAATTTAACTATTAATTGAAACTTTCAAGTTAAGTTAAATTTGAAACTTAATTGCTTGTTTAAAACTCGATATCTGATAACTAGTAAATTGATGTGATATTGAACTATTTGGATGCATTGATTTTGATGGAAGTCTTGGATTGATATGTTTGATATATCGATGTTTAATTCTTCTTGTTATACACCTTAACTATAAATGATGATTGTTGTGTTGACTAATCTCAACCATTTACCTTAGATGTCACGGGCATCAAATAAACCTGGGATTAATCATTAAAATGAATTAAGAACATAGGTTGAAATGATAAATACCTCTGACTTTGATTTGGATTGAAATGATATATATCCTTTCCTGAAATACTAAAATTAAATTTTAAGTATCACTTGACCATAGAATAGAAAACTATATACGGACATCGGTTGGTAAAATAAAATTTGTTTTAATCTTGAATCTTGAAGTATTGTTTTAAAGTCAATATAAATGATGTTTTATAAATTGATTTCCTTTGAATTTGAACTTTGGATTTTGACATATAAAATCTAAAGGAATTATTTAATGTTAGTTGTAAAAGAAATTGAATATGAGTTGAATCTAGTGAAATTGAATCCATCTTTGAGATATACTTTTGATTAACTTGATTTAAAGTGATATCTGAATTGTGAACTTGAGATTTGCTATAAATTGAAATCATTCAAAATGATTATTCAAATGGAAAAACTTAACTATGTGAATTGAATGGAATTGAATATAAAATGGAAGTTGATTCGAACTGAAAGGTTTGAATTAAACGAATTGATTGAAACTGGAATATGACTTTAGGTTTATTTAAATTTAGAAGAAGCAGTTCTAAATCAAACTATAGTAGTTTAACCGATTATGTAATCTATTTTTCTAAATAACTATTTTACTTTATAAACTATTTATTTTAACTAATATATATTATCTATTTTATTAAACTTCTTTAGAAATCAACTATTTTGATAAACTATTTTTAAAATTTAAACTATTTATGTATATATAAAACTTTTATATGCTAACTATTTATTTTCAAACTGTTTCAGATATATTTAAACTATTTTAATATATAAAAAAAATCAACTATTTTAACTATTCAATTTTTTTCAATATTTGGAATTGTTTCGATACTCTAAGTTTGGTTTAAATTATGATTTTATTATGAAAGTATATTCTATTTTGAATGTGAAACGATTTTAAAGCAAATCTGATAATTTGATATGAAGTATGAACCATTTTGAAATCTAAAGAACCACTGGTGTGAAAAATGTAAACGCTTGGTTGTTAAAGAGATCGAGATCGGATATTGTCGTACTCTTTTCTAATACCGAAAACCACTTTGGGGCACCCCACCCCGAGACCCACCCTAATAAATGGCATTAACGGGTAATATTGTCTATTAGAGCGGAGAATGGGCTGGTTAGGGGCGATCATCCGTAATTTCGTATTAGTCAAGTATTGAATACGTCGACTAAGTGTATAAAATTTTCTTTTCTTTTCTCATATGGATCGACATACCCAATACTTATAATAAGAAATCGCAATGGCTAAGGATCATTTCTAAACAATGTACAACTCAGCACGGTTACAGATTACAGAACAGATAACTACTGGTACAAACACTAAGTACAACTTATATATGTGCTACATTTCAAATGATGTACAACCACGATTACAACTAAGTCCAAAGATGCAAATAAACAACAACACGAATATATGAAGGAACAATGGGTAAATGACTTCGAATAATAGTCCAAGCTTCACCTGATAACCACGAATCAACGGAACCTGAAACAACTCAGTATGGCCCGAGTATTACATACATGGATCAGTCTAGCTTACAAATCAGTTTATAATCAACAGTAGATATGAAAATGTATAATTAAGAAAATCGTCTTAACACGAAAGGAATTATATAACCCAAGACAACAATCATCTCATGAGAAACTAAGGCTATGCGGCCTCTAAAATCTCAAGAAAGACGTAACAACCACAATTGGGTTTACTTCTTACAAAAAGGTGCTATGTTATACGCTAAGCACCAGATACAACAACAACAGGGTAAACTCCAAAGACTACACTTAAACTCGGTATGAGTTTAAGTGACATAAAAGATATCCTCATTTAAAATGCCACCAACATAGCTTAGAGACTATGAAAATAAACATGCTATCATAAAAATCGGATCCAAATCAACCACAGTCACCAAATCAACAAGACAACGTAAAATGGATCCAAATCATCAATCAACAAGTATCAACAAAGGAATTTATTTTCCAAGTACTATATTTTCAGATATACCCAAAATCACAATCACTTGGATCTACCCAGAATATAGGATTTGGATTTACCCAGAACTATAATACTTGGATCTACCTAGGAATGGCCATATATGGATCTACCTAAGATTACAACTGTTGGATCTACCCAGAGTCACAACATGATATTGGATCTACCCAGAATGTCATCATAATGTTGGGTCTACCCAGTGTTAAATCATAGTATTGGATTTACCCAGAAGTACAACATAGTTATTGTTCTACCTAGAAATACAGCTGTTTGAATCAACCTAGATTCACAAAGTTTGAATCTACCCAAAATCACGTCAAATTGACCCAAAGGTCTAGTACTAACAATAACACATGATGTATCACAGACTTACGGCTAGTAGCCTAACGGTGGTAACTGAGCATCCCTTACCACATGTTCTCACTACTGGTTTACTAATCGCTCATCGATTCCACACCAGAAAGTATCAAATCACAAAATAACGATCCAAAGAAAATCCAATCAACAGCTTTGGTTAGACGAGTCTGTAATTAACTGATGGAATATACCTATGTGTCCTACGCAAGAGGTTTACTCTACTGTTTAATCAGGAATGTGTCGTTCCGAAGGGTGCAATAGTGTGTATTTATATAAGTAAAGTACTTGGCTTATTAAATAGGTTTTTAATCGGTTTTCCAAAAATATTAGAAAACGTTTCTTTTGAAAACTTCCCTCTACAGGGGGGATAATATAGATTTTATAATCATATAATACTTCTAAAATAATAAATAGTTATAGATTTATAAAATCACTTGAAAACGTTTTAAGAAAACAGCTTAAAAAACGCAAGTGTAACCAACAGAAAACTTCACGATTAAACATCGGAAATTCACCCAAAAAAACGTCGATTCGACACTCGGATCGAAGCTAATATTAGCACTTCAAAATAGATTTTATTTCAATTTCAAAACAACTCACTATCATCAACAGAAATGGGTTTTGAAACCCTACACAGACATCAAGAATTAATTTAGGAAATAAAATAACCAAGCCCACAACAACTGCACCTTGCAGACAAAACTCGCCTAAAGAACACACATAAGGGCCGACCCCATTTATGCATGAGGTCGACCTGGTGGTCGAGCTCATATGTATAGTGGTCGACCCCTTAGGGAAAACTTGCGCAGGTAGCTACAGGTGATTTACAAACTTTCGTATTCAACTTTTGCACCTAAATTCGTGGTGCAAACAACTTTAAAAACACACCAAATTTTGCATGCGCAAAGAGGATTATCCGAACATCAATCCGAAACAAGTTTGACAGCAATCCATTAAGAATTGGGAAGATATTATTTTTCAAAGTGGACACTAAACTAACTTGAAACCAGAACAACATTTCACAGTAAACAGAGAAAGAAACTTACGTATTTTCTTCGATTCAACACAGATAAATAGAAAATAATGTAAACTAGAAAGCGTGGGTTGCACAACTCACCTGAGATTGGAATAAAGGTGATTTCCCATGATTTAAGCTTACAAGAAGGTAGCATTGAGCCCCTAAAGCCAATGAAAGATAAAGACAACAACATGCAAGCTTTGAGAAGATTACAATGACCTACTTATGATTTCCAGGGATGTTTTCCCAAAACCTGACTAAGATTACTACATAGCTTGAATATGAGAATTTTGATCTTTCTTTTATTAAATTCTTGAGCTGAAATAAACTTTAGAATAAAGAGGGAAGGGAGGCCATTGATTTTACATTGGAAAAAGCTTTTTGTAGGAGAAAAGGGAGGAAAATAAAAAGTGTCGTACTGTTATTTCCTTACTTTACAAGCAAGTGGAAAGGAGTGGAATAGGCTAAAACACCCAAAAGTCCAAAATGTAAACTACTTAAGCAATTTAGGCTTAATTTCACCATTACAACATTATTAGTACACTAATATTAACACACACAATTAGATTGTGTTTAATTTCTTAAAAGACACTCAACATAATAATTTTAATACTCTTAAACAACATTTAAATGACAGTTTAGTTACAACATACCAATATAATATGTTTGACATAATAATTATTATATCTTTTGAAACATACTTATTTTCTACAACTATATTTACATTTTACATTGATTTAACAAATTAGACCAATTAAATCTAATAAATATTTTATAACTATATATATTGATTCACAACCAATATTTATATTCTTATATAGAAAACAGTCCAATTAAAACACCAATGTTGTTGTTAATTTTATTAACTTCGAAATTTAACGACAACCATTCATATTCAAATTTTACATCTTGGCAAATACTTGAAATAACACACTTTAAAGTTTACAGTTATTCCAAACACAAATTTAAAACTCAATCTTATTTATATTTGTCAAGAAATGCAATTTATCATTAAAACAAATATCAAGGATTTAATAATTATTCCAAACAACAAAGTATTATTAATATTGAAAATATAGTTTTCCACTTAAATACTAATTGTTAATCAATATCATGTATTTTCAACATTCACTTCAATCAACAGGTTATGATTTATAAACACATATTAGAATAAATTACTTATTAAATTAAGAGCATATAATTTATTCCAAAGACACTAATTTGAAAACCCCAAATTTCATATTTCTAGTTTTAAATAATATACAATTTGTGCTTCCAAACTCATATTTTATTCTCTTTAGATTTAAAATCATAAAACACACAATGGTCTGTTTAACTTGGGTATCCAAAAATCTGAGTTGTTACACAACAACTGTGCACATGGTGGATGAATCTAGAATGAAGTAGGTTGGTTTGGCGAACACTACTAGAATGAATAAGAGAACGATAATGGATAACCTTGATGTAACACCTCACCTCCGCCCGGGTGACTCTTGCAAGCACTCTGACTTTGGAGGGGCGTTTGAATCAGGTAAACATGCATAATGATATATCAAGGCAGAACAAGAACATATGTATATGCGTAAACAGAGTAAATAACATAGATAAAACAGCGGAAGATTTTAAACCATTTCAAAACAAGTCTGTTACATCATAATGTCAACTTCCCAAATAAACCAGTCTAGATAAAACAACATCAACTGAAAACTGAAATACATAAATACTAATCCCCAAAAGAAGTGATAGCCACAGCTAGCTTCATGTCCAAACCATACATGAGCTAAATCCCACAAGCAAGCAGTCAGAAATCCAGCTAAGCTCCAGTATTCCCTCCCTGAGAACCTGGGGGGGGGGGAACGGAAGAAAAGAGGCGAAAGAAAACAGGTCATTCAAAAAGACTGAGTAAGCCCTAGTACAATCAATGTAAACTGATAAAGTTAACTGGCATGAGAAGCAGGTATGATCATAAGGATAACTACATACTAGCATGATGATTAACTAACAAGGTAGATAAAGGTGTCATCGCATAATCAGGATTAAGGTTTTGCACCACAGGTGTACTAGCAAACTAACATGACTTGAATAAACAAGTATTGATCCCTTGGCCCAATAACATGAAGTGACCCTAATACAAGGTCCAACCAAACGGTCTAGTCGATCGGCTCCCTAAGCCTAACTCGTCACGTGTTGGTGTCAATACGGCCCAAACATGATTGTAGTCAGACCGTGCAGGGTCTCCCGTCGGGTGTATCAAGCCCTAGGGTGGCAACCCCTGGACACCATAAACATGAGTGCACAGTCTCGATCTACTGGTACCCGTGCATGATTTCCCCGGCTTCGGACTATGTGCACGACCATGGTCCGCCCGGAACTACACCGGCGTACCCTCTGCCGTCGCTTTTGGTCACTTACCTCCAGTCCAGTAATCGTGCCCCCTCCCTAGCCTAGTCCCTAGGGTCATGATGATACTAACTTGGGATTACTGCTGGAGTGGGCCCCCCATTGCTAGGATTTTTCTAGTGGGTTAGGTACGGTTTAACCCTCTTGCTAATCATGGATTAACTTGGTTAAGTGTAACGATGAGTTCACGACTTAACCCCGATTAATCTACCGAGCCCAAATTGGTTAAGTACTAAGTGGACCATGACTTAACCCTAATCACGAGGCATTAATTAATTTAATGCGCCTTAACCTCTCACATTAGACCTTGTTGTGGTTACTAGTTAAGCCGGGCGGATCCGGGTAGCTTTACACCACAACTTGGTCTAACCTCGGGTCCAAGGTACAATATGACCAACTTCTCACATTGGGTCCTATTGTTTGTAGCAACTAGTTAAGCCGGTCGGTTCCGGGTAGTTTTACGCTACAAACTCAACCCAACCTCGAGTTGGCCACACTTATCTTTTCTAAGTGTCATGTCCATCATGTTTCCAAAACATGTTACAAGTTTTCAAGCAATTGGGTAGACCTAACTTAATAGGTAAATTCCCAATGGGTAGACCTAACTTAATAGGTAAATTCCCAAGCTTATGTTTTTATGTCTTTTAAGTTTACCCAACCCCAAACGCAATCTCATCGCTTACATATCGCAATAGCGCATAAAGGATAGAAAGAGGGAACTTGGCATAATCATGACATAAAGGTATTGAAGCCACAAGTTTAACATGGTGGCATATGAAATGTACATATGTTCATATACTTTCATATTACATTTTTAGGCCCCAAAAGCATGCATAAAACCAAACTTGGCATATTGATGATACATGGTGCTAAATGACATGTAGAAATGGCCATAAGTTCGCATTTAGCCTCACATGCAAGTTATCATAAGAGATATGATAACTTACATGTTGCCAAAATGCAACCTTTGGCATAAAGCTTGAAGCTTTATGTTCACATACTCAAGATAAGCTTGCATAACATGATAACATGAACAAAAGGATCAACCCAAACTTGCATAACACAACTTGCATAACATAACATGATGAACTTGCATTTCATATCATAGCATACTTGCATAACATGATAAACTTGCATATTATAACATAACAAACTTGCATAACATGATAAACTTGCATTTCATAACATAGTAAACTCGCATATAAACTTGCATATCATACATTTAACTTTAGAGTTTAAGTATGAAAGTAGAATAGGGCTTACAATGCTATATGACAAAGCCCTTATGAAATCAATCAAACCCAAAATGCAAGCCAAAATGATCAAAACTCTTTCTTTATGATGCAAATATAAAAACTTGACTTGAATGCAAGCTAATGATGCTCATACAAGTTTGAAAACACTTGTATGCATGGAAAATCACTTAGAAATTTATTTAGGAATTTTATGAAGAGAGTGGAGGCCATGAGAGGATTGATTTTGCCATAGTTTAGTTGTAGGATAGATTAATGATGATTTAGGGCTAGGTTAGGGTCTTATTTATAGATTAGGCAAGTGTTTTAGGCCATAGGATTAAACCCTAGTTGCAATCTTAGCCCTTAAAACCGAATCTGGCCCCCAAGCTCAACACAATCTCAAAATGGTGCACCAGGCTAAACAGCCCGGCTGGACCAAGTCGACAGCCAAGTCGACAGGGCTGTCGACTTGGGTCCAACCAAGTCGACTCCCAAGTCGACAGGGCTGTCGACTTGGGTGCCATGGCGGGAACTTCCCCGCCTGGCCCAAAATGGCCCAAATTTTCAATTTAAGATTCGAATTTGAAATCTGTTTTTACTTAGAAATTTTCTGAAAACTTCGTTGGGCCTTAATCGGGTCATACGGACTCCGATTTTCGAAAACTCGGACTCTATTTCGCGTATTTTTCCGAGACGAACGCAATGGCATAGCCCGTTTCCCTTGATTCAGATTTTTGAATTAAATTCTGCCTCGATTTATGTTATAACAGGTTATTGAAAATACGGGTTGTTACATTCTCCCCTCCTTAAAGGATTTCGTCCCCGAAATCTTCAAGTTAGGAAGAACGTATCCTACCATCCAACATCCATCTACTCAAAACATCATCCACGAGCAAGCATTGTCCTTACAAGATTCTAAATGTTGTATGAACATATATGCAAAGGTGTGTGTATATGTACCTATCTAATGCGAATATCATCAATGCAGATTATGTTAGTGAAATGAATCCATATGTATGCAATTCCTAACATAATGTATAACATCTATATGTGTGCACATAACATACATCCATATGCAACATCCATGTGATAACACAAAAATTTTCATCCATGAATAAGCATAAACACTCATGCATATGCAATATGAGGAGTGTGTGAGCCGATCTAGTGCCTAACGTGTATAATGCATCCACGAGTAACCACTTGCAAACACTTGGAACCACTTGCAACCATCAAGCATAACATGTTTCAAACACATGTTTCATCCAAAGGGTTTCTACCTAAGGTTCTCATGACCAGATTAACACGATAAACTAGATAAACATGGATAGCAAAGAGAAAGATATGCTAACAAAGAAAAGAGATTGAGAGTGTACCCTAAAAAAGGAATGGATAAAGCCCACGCATATTCTCCTCAGTTTCCCAAGTTGCGTCTTCTTCGGCTTCACCCCATTGAACCTTCACCAACTTGACCTCTCGATTCCTTAGCTTCTTGGTCTCCGTCCCCAAGATACAAATCGGAGCTCTCCTCAAGGTAGCCTCTTTCTCCACTTCCACATCTTTCAGAACACTTGGCTCAACAACCTCTACTGATTCATGTAAACACTTCTGGAGATGCGAGACATGAAAAACATCGTGTACTCCGGCAAGCTTCTCGGGCAACTTCACTCTATAAGCCATCTTCCCGATCCTCTCTATAATAGGGAATGGTCCAACAAACCGCGGTGCTAACTTCCCAACGGCTCCGAATCGGACCACATTCCGCAAAGGAGAAACCTTCACGAAAACCATATCCCCAACATCAAACTCCAAATCAGTTCTTCGCCTATCATCATAGGATTTCTGTCGATCTTGGGCCGCTTTCATCCGTCTCCGAATCAACTCGATCTTCTCGGATGTATCTCTGATCATATCAGGCCCAAGTATAAGCTCATCTGTAGTCTCCCACCAACATGTAGGCGACTTGCACGGCCTCCCATATAAAGCTTCAAATGGTGCCATCCCTATGCTTGCTTGATAACTGTTATTATATGCAAACTCAACAAGAGGAAGATGGTCTTCCCAAGTACCACCAAAATCTAGAATACAAAGCCTCAACAGATCCTCGAGTACCCTATTCACCCTTTCGGTTTGACCGTCCGTCTGCGGGTGATAAGCCGTACTTAGATTCAACCTCGTGCCCATGGCTTCTTGCAAGCTATTCCAGAATTGACTTGTAAAGATTGGGTCACGGTCACTGACTATACTAGAAGGGACTCCATGTAGCCTCACAATCTCACGAAGATATACAGACGCTAGCCAAGATGCGGTCCTCTTGCTCTTCACCGGAATGAAATGAGCACTCTTCGTAAGTCTATCCACAATAACCCAAATGCTCGTATTCCCTTTCCTTGACCTTGGTAGCCCATCGATAAAATCCATGGAAATACTCTCCCACTTCCATAGTGGAACGTCTAGAGGATGCAATAGCCCACCGGGCTTCTTTGACTCGGCCTTAACTTGCTGGCAAATGATACATCTAGAGACAAATTCTGCCACATCCTTCTTCATCCCAGGCCAAAAGAAAATGCGCTTCATATCTTTATACATCTTATCTCCGCCCGGATGTATAGTCAACTTAGAGCGATGCGCTTCCTCAAGAACTCTTCTTACTAGATCTTCTACCATTGGAACACATAACCTTCCGTCTCTCCTCAGCCAACCCTTTTCATTAATAGAATATCGAGCGAGATGACTAGACGCCTCTCCTCGAATCATCTTATCCATAATCTCAACTATCTGAGGGTCTTCTCTCTGCGAAGCCCTAACTTGATCAAGAAGGGTAGGTCTGAGTTCCAGAGATGCTAAAGAACCGGTCATCGATTCAATCGCCAAAGAGAAATCAAAGGTTGCCACATACTCTAAATTCTTCATCTCAACGAATAGAGGACTTAGGGTCAACCTTCTTCTACTCAATGCATCTGCTACCACATTCCCCTTGCTAGGGGTATAAGCTATCTCAAAATCGTAGGACGCCAAGAATTCCATCCATCTTTGTTGCCTTAGATTCAGATCCTTCTGAGAAAAGAGATACTTCAATGACTTGTGATCGGTATAAAGCTCAAATCTTTCTCCCAGAAGATAATGGCGCCAAGCCTTGAGTGCATATACTATTGCTGCCAACTCTAAGTCATGAGTGGGATAATTCTTCTCATGCACTTTGAGTTGTCTACCGCCAAAGCATATCACCCTTCCTTCTTGCATAAGAACAGCTCCTAACCCCGTGCCGCATGCATTGGTGTATACTGTAAATAACTTCCCTCCATCGGGCAAAGCTAGAACAGGTGCTGATGTGAGGGCTCTCTTGAGCTTCTGAAAAGCAAGCTCGCATTCTATGCTCCAAGCAAAAACCAAATTCTTCTTCGTCAATTTAGTGAGAGGAGCGGATATCTTCGCGAAGTCCTTGATGAACTTCCGGTAAAAACCCGCAAGACCTAGAAAACTTCTCACTTCGGTTGCATTCCTTGGAGTCTTCCAATCCTGAACTGCAACTACCTTAGCGGGATCCATCGCTAAGCCTTGCTTAGATACTATATGCCCAAGGAATCTAACTTCCCTTCTCCAAAAGTGACACTTGGAGAACTTGGCATTTAACTGATGCGCTCTAAGCGTATCCATCACCTCCATGAGATGCCTTGCGTGCTCTTCCTCATTCTTAGAGAAGATCAGAATATCATCTACGAAGACCACGACAAACTTGTTCAAGAACTCCCTGAACACCCTACTCATCAAGTCCACAAAATATGCGGGTGCATTAGTCAAGCCGAACGGCATGACAAGCCATTCGAAGAATCCATCTGGAGTTCTGAACGCAGTCTTGTCTATACTATCTTCAGCTACCCTGAGCTGATGGAACCCCGTAGCAAGATCAAGCTGAGAGAAAACAGAAGCACCGACAAGCTGGTCAAAGAGGTTATCAATCCTCGGTAACGGGTGTCTGTTCTTCTTAGTCAGCTTATTCAACTCTCGATAGTCAACACAAAGTCGGAGAGAACCATCTGCCTTGGTAGCAGATACCACAGGCGCTCCCCATTCAGATATACTTCGTCTAATGAAGTTCTTCTCAAGCAACTCTTTCACTTGCTTACTTAGCTCTCGTCTTTTACGCGGAGCCATGTGCCGAACGGGCAAAGAAACCGGCTTTGCATTATCCACCAGATAAATGCAGAAATCAATCTCTCGCTTAGGGGGCAACCCCCTAACTTCATCGAAAACATCTGGATACTCTCGAACCACTCTCACAGACTGAAGAGTTTCTACTGATGAGTCGAGTGATTCCAGATAGCACAACATGATGGGACCTCTCGGATCACAAGAAATCTCTAGGGTGTTTCCGAGGCGAGTCACGAGCCTCACAACCCTATGCTCACAATCAAGGATGGCTCCATATTTGGACAGCCAATCCATGCCCAATATCAATCCGTATCCCCTAAAACCAAGAACATAAGCACTGCACAAGAACTCTACACTCAGTATAGAGATCCTCAAATCCTCACATATCATAGACAAATGGGTGGAACCCCCAATAGGATTTGAGACACAGACGGGATCATCTACCAAGCTAGTACTAAGGTGCAAACTATCAACAAGATCAGATGAGATAAAACTATGCGATGCACCAGAATCAAACAAGGTACGAACTGGAAAATCAGAAATATATACAAGGCTCTCAACAGAAATACTACCTCGATCGGGAACTGGAGCGACATTGAGAGCATGAACTTGCCCTCCTGAAGGTCCAGCACGCTGAGTCTGACCCTGGCCTTGCCCTTGCTTCCTCGGGCAATCCTTACTGAAATGTCCAGTCTCACCGCAGAAAAAGCATTCACCATTCTTCCTTTTTCTCTTCTTGCAATCCTTAATAAGATGCCCAACTGAACCGCAATAATGGCACTTCCCCTTGTTGTTCTTGCCCTTGTTGTTATTCCCTTTGTTGCCTTGACTCTTGTTCTTGTTCTGATTGCCTTGACTGCTCTGACCACTTGGATTTCCCTGATTTCCTTTCCCCTGGGAATCAGTCTTCTTGGCTTGAGTATCATTCATCTTGGTCTCTTTCTTGACATCTCCCTGAAGTAACGCCATATCAACCAAGCTCTCAAACGTGGCCCCATGGGGAATATGCGACATAGCTAATCCCTGCAACGGCTCATTCAATCCTCTAGCAAAACGAAGAGCCTTCTTCTGAGGAGTATTCATCATATCCAAGTCAAAACGAGCTAACTGATTGAACTTGTTCACATATTCTTTGACAGACATATCCCTTTGTCTCAAGGTTATGAACCTTTCCATTTGCAGATTCTCCTCGGCAGAAGATAGAAACTTAAGCATGAACCTTGCCCTGAAATCGGCCCAAGTCTCAACAGGCCTAGTACCATTGGTGACTTCCCACCAATAAGCGGCTTCATCCTTCATAAGCCAAACCGCCAACAAGAGCTTCCTCTGATCGTCTATCCCAAAGATAGCAAATAAATCCTCGGTCTCTTTCAACCAATTTCTGGCCTCTACTAAAGTCTCAGTGCCTTGAAAGTTCTTGCCACCCATTGCTTTGAAATCTTTGCAAGTCTTTGCGAAGTCCGCTTGAGGATGCTGAGGGGGAGGAGGAAGAGGAACCTCAGCGACAGGAGGAGGAGGAACATTGAAAACTGGAGGAGGAGGAGGAACATTAATTACTGGAGGAGGAGGAGGAGGGACATCTGCGGGGCCGACTTCGGTCGCCCTAGCCTCCAAAAGTCTCCTATACCAAACAGGTACGTGTACTCCCTCCGTAATAGCAAAGTTATCGGCCATACTGAAAACGAAGAAAAAGACAGATTCAGAATGGCGAAAAAAACGAAGGAATTTTGCTAATGGCTTTTTGGGGAATAGCCTTTAAAATAAACTAGACTTTTCTTTGGAAAATACTTTATACTTAGTTTTGAAAATAGTTTTTCAAAAGTTTTCTAAAAACCTTTTTGTTCCTTCTCGTAAACCATAGGCTCTGATACCAAATGTAACACCCCACCTCCGCCCGGGTGACTCTTGCAAGCACTCTGACTTTGGAGGGGCGTTTGAATCAGGTAAACATGCATAATGATATATCAAGGCAGAACAAGAACATATGTATATGCGTAAACAGAGTAAATAACATAGATAAAACAGCGGAAGATTTTAAACCATTTCAAAACAAGTCTGTTACATCATAATGTCAACTTCCCAAATAAACCAGTCTAGATAAAACAACATCAACTGAAAACTGAAATACATAAATACTAATCCCCAAAAGAAGTGATAGCCACAGCTAGCTTCATGTCCAAACCGTACATGAGCTAAATCCCACAAGCAAGCAGTCAGAAATCCAGCTAAGCTCCAGTATTCCCTCCCCGAGAACCTGGGGGGGGGGGGGGGAGGAAGAAAAGAGGCGAAAGAAAACAGGTCAGTCAAAAAGACTGAGTAAGCCCTACTACAATCAATGTAAACTGATAAAGTTAACTGGCATGAGAAGCAGGTATGATCATAAGGATAACTACATACTAGCATGATGATTAACTAACAAGGTAGATAAAGGTGTCATCGCATAATCAGGATTAAGGTTTTGCACCACAGGTGTACTAGCAAACTAACATGACTTGAATAAACAAGTATTGATCCCTTGGCCCAATAACATGAAGTGACCCTAATACAAGGTCCAACCAAACGGTCTAGTCGATCGGCTCCCTAAGCCTAACTCGTCACGTGTTGGTGTCAATACGGCCCAAACATGACTGTAGTCAGACCGTGCAGGGTCTCCCGTCGGGTGTATCAAGCCCTAGGGTGGCAACCCCTGGACACCATAAACATGAGTGCACAGTCTCGATCTACTGGTACCCGTGCATGATTTCCCCGGCTTCGGACTATGTGCACGACCATGGTCCACCCGGAACTACACCGGCGTACCCTCTGCCGTCGCTTTTGGTCACTTACCTCCAGTCCAGTAATCGTGCCCCCTCCCTAGCCTAGTCCCTAGGGTCATGATGATACTAACTTGGGATTACTGCTGGAGTGGGCCCCCCCATTGCTAGGATTTTTCTAGTGGGTTAGGTACGGTTTAACCCTCTTGCTAATCATGGATTAACTTGGTTAAGTGTAACGATGAGTTCACGACTTAGCCCCGATTAATCTACCGAGCCCAAATTGGTTAAGTACTAAGTGGACCATGACTTAACCCTAATCACGAGGCATTAATTAATTTAATGCGCCTTAACCTCTCACATTAGACCTTGTTGTGGTTACTAGTTAAGCCGGGCGGATCCGGGTAGCTTTACACCACAACTTGGTCTAACCTCGGGTCCAAGGTACAATATGACCAACTTCTCACATTGGGTCCTATTGTTTGTAGCAACTAGTTAAGCCGGTCGGTTCCGGGTAGGTTTACGCTACAAACTCAACCCAACCTCGAGTTGGCCACACTTATCTTTTCTAAGTGTCATGTCCATCATGTTTCCAAAACATGTTACAAGTTTTCAAGCAATTGGGTAGACCTAACTTAATAGGTAAATTTCCAATGGGTAGACCTAACTTAATAGGTAAATTCCCAAGCTTATGTTTTTATGTCTTTTAAGTTTACCCAACCCCAAACGCAATCCCATCGCTTACATATCGCAATAGCGCATAAAGGATAGAAAGAGGGAACTTGGCATAATCATGACATAAAGGTATTGAAGCCACAAGTTTAACATGGTGGCATATGAAATGTACATATGTTCATATACTTGCATATTACATTTTTAGGCCCCAAAAGCATGCATAAAACCAAACTTGGCATATTGATGATACATGGTGCTAAATGACATGTAGAAATGGCCATAAGTTCGCATTTAGCCTCACATGCAAGTTATCATAAGAGATATGATAACTTACATGTTGCCAAAATGCAACCTTTGGCATAAAGCTTGAAGCTTTATGTTCACATACTCAAGATAAGCTTGCATAACATGATAACATGAACAAAAGTATCAACCCAAACTTGCATAACACAACTTGCATAACATAACATGATGAACTTGCATTTCATATCATAGCATACTTGCATAACATGATAAACTTGCATATTATAACATAACAAACTTGCATAACATGATAAACTTGCATTTCATAACATAGTAAACTCGCATATAAACTTGCATATCATACATTTAACTTTAGAGTTTAAGTATGAAAGTAGAATAGGGCTTACAATGCTACATGACAAAGCCCTTATGAAATCAATCAAACCCAAAATGCAAGCCAAAATGATCAAAACTCTTTCTTTATGATGCAAATATAAAAACTTGACTTGAATGCAAGCTAATGATGCTCATACAAGTTTGAAAACACTTGTATGCATGGAAAATCACTTAGAAATTTATTTAGGAATTTTATGAATAGAGTGGAGGCCATGAGAGGATTGATTTTGCCATAGTTTAGTTGTAGGATAGATTAATGATGATTTAGGGCTAGGTTAGGGTCTTATTTATAGATTAGGCAAGTGTTTTATGCCATAGGATTAAACCCTAGTTGCAATCTTAGCCCTTAAAACCGAATCTGGCCCCCAAGCTCAACACAATCTCAAAATGGTGCACCAGGCTAAACAGCCCGGCTGGACCAAGTCGACAGCCAAGTCGACAGGGCTGTCGACTTGGGTCCAACCAAGTCGACTCCCAAGTCGACAGGGCTGTCGACTTGGGTGCCCTGGCGGGAACTTTCCCGCCTGGCCCAAAATGGCCCAAATTTCCAATTTAAGACTCGAATTTGAAATCTATTTTTACTTAGAAATTTTCTGAAAACTTCGTTGGGCCTTAATCGGGTCATACGGACTCCGATTTTCGAAAACTCGGACTCTATTTCGCGTATTTTTCCGAGACGAACGCAATGGCATAGCCCGTTTCCCTTGATTCAGATTTTTGAATTAAATTCTGCCTCGATTTATGTTATAACAGGTTATTGAAAATACGGGTTGTTAATCAATATCATGTATTTTCACTTAAATACTAATTGTTAATCAATATCATGTATTTTCAACATTCACTTCAATCAACAGGTTATGATTTATAAACACATATTGGAATAAATTACTTATTAAATTAAGAGCATATAATTTATTCCAAAGACACTAATTTGAAAACCCCAAATTTCATATTTCTAGTTTTAAATAATATACAATTTGTGCTTCCAAACTCATATTTTATTCTCTTTAGATTTAAAATCATAAAACACACAGTGGTCTGTTTAACTTGGGTATCCAAAAATCTGAGTTGTTACACAACAACTGTGCACATGGTGGATGAATCTAGAATGAAGTAGGTTGGTTTGGCGAACACTACTAGAATGAATAAGAGAACGATGATGGATAATCTTGACCTTCGGGTCATAATTAAGATGACTAAAACAGGAGCAATACGGTAACCAAGTGGGGTTAGCTACCCCCATCAACAACACTTCTTTCCTTATTACTATAGTTTCTCAGTTGATTTGATGTGCACCCTTGATTTGAGAGCGTTGTTCCAAGGTGGGCGGTAGCTGCGGCTATACGTTACCACCAGTATGGGCGTGCAACTGGTATATTCCTACCCTAGGTATTGACACCGTGTGCCTTGTCATATTATCCTGATCGAGCCCCCTACGATTTTGATTTAACGTTGTCGTATAGCGGTGCATCCCTAGCCACTGACTATTTAATAGGTGTTTTATATGCAATGTTTACGAAAATGTATAAACCGTGTAAGGGTAAAAATGTAATCCCGCTTACGCTATTTTCAATAGTATATTTAACCACAGACACTACTATAATAGCATATTGTATTATATAATATCTAGTTTAACAGGTTCTTAGAAGATGGAAATTCTCATAACATCTTTTAAGTTATTGCACTCACAAACACGTTGGATATGAGGTGTGAATTATCGTAAGCATCTCTGATGCCTTGACACTCATATTATTTCGTGGTTTTGATTTGATTGATATAAGAATATTTTAGTAAGTATTTTTGTCTTTTCACTTATGCTTGGGTTAGCCTGAGTTTTTCAGTTATCGAAGACCTCGTTATGAAGATGAAAATGGAGCTTGACAAACGTATTTATTAGTATTATTCTGCAACATTTATCGGTATGTTTTGTGATTGTTTAACTCTGATAAATTGTGTAAAGTATAATCAGACGTATATTTTAACAGCTTTATGAACTGTTATTTGATTATTATATTTTTTTCCTTTCGTTGTGAGATTCTGTGATTGTTTTTTTAGATATATATATTAATCCCAATAACCATATGTTTTAGATTTGTTTGAGTTGACATATGTTATTATTGTCGGCTTAAACGGTCAAAAATCCAATTTGTTACTTTTACTTACTATTTTATAAGGTTAGAAATTCGTATTATGCATGTTAAATATATATTAATTACAAAAAACTATTTATTATCATGATATTTATTTATTTTTACCGCTTCAATAACCAATGGGGTTAAAAAATACTTATATTAAACAAAAAAATTCCGTTTATATTTTTGATTTATCAATCGTTAATTGATATGATAATTATCTAATATGCATCTGTATATACGAATACAAACATCTGATATTTGAAAATGAACTCGAACACGGATGAGGATATGACATTATCCGCATCTGAAAGTATCCGTTGACAACCCTACTAATGAGGTTCCTTAATTTTATTGAAAAGTAATAAGGTAAGGATGAAAATATACTCCACTTTCTAACGTCCATAAAATATTTTGGGTGCATGAGGAAGATTTAAGTGCTATTTCGTGGACCCTCTGGACCACATCCAAATTCGTTTATTCATTTAATGTTCTTTAATATTTAATAAAATAAAGTAAAGTAAATTGGATTGATAGGATATAAGATTAATGTTTGTTGTTTTTAGGCCTCGAGGAATCTCCTCCAAGATTAGGCTTAGTACATTAAAATAGATTGTGTTAAAAGGTGTAACGTAGGATCATATGAGGATCAAGGAAATTCTGACCTAACTCATTTACTAACCCATTTACTTTGACACAAGGGTTCGTCCGATCCAACCCATCTATTAAGTGGGTTTCCCATTTAAACCATCAAAATATTTAAATTTTCCTAGTACAAGCATTATTGCTATAAAGAGATTACAATATGCAATATATGAGCGTTGCAAGTCATCTACAAATTAGGTGAGAGTTCATCAGTCAAAACTTCGCATTATTTTGAAGCATTATGAAATGGTTACTGCAGCCTAAACAAAAGCGGGGTCCAAATATTAGAGTGTAATTTATTATTATTTAAGTACAACCTTTTAGTCACATTGGAGAACTACATCGTTCTTTCATAAGACAGAGCATCCAAGTGTTCCATATTGTCAGTAATTTAGGTGAGAGTTCATCGGTTGAAGTCTTGCCCAGATCTGAGGCAGTATGAAGAAGTTGTTGCACTCAAAAAACAATAGTAGCTTCATTTTTAGGCAGAGCTAAAATATGAGAATATAGCCTGTTATTTTCTAAACACAATCATTAGTCACCTTTGATAACTACAACATTCGTTTGTAACTTGCAAGATGAAGTATACAGGTGTTACATACCATACGTAACTTAGGTAGGAGTTCATCCGTCAGAGTCTATGCAATTAATGCACCGTTATTACCCCACTATAACCCTGTTGTATCCAAAAGCGGATTACTACCGCTACGTCTTTTTTTCTAAATAGCTTTTAATATAGCCTTTCCGCTTTAAGCCCCGCTATACCCGATATATCCCATTATTTCCCTTATACTACGATATTCCAGCTAATGAAAGAAATGAACTGAAAAATGATATTTATACATTATAAGAAAATATGAAATCAAGTTTTTAAATTGAATTTTTTAATATATATTTTTAGAAATAAAATTACTCTAATATTTTATTAAATTTATTTAAGTTAAATAATAGTTACATTTATTTAAAGATATTTGCACATGTTTTTGTTTAAAGTTAAGAATGTGCTAATTATAGTTAAATTTAGTGTTAGTCTTGGGAAAGTCTAATTGAACACAAAAAACAGACACAAATTGGAAGTTACATAATCTCCATCATCAGGTTGCACCCTGATTTTCACTTCTCACATAAAGACAAACTAATCCAACGGGTTGAATTTTATATCTAGTTTTGTGTCTAAATAGATGCCCCCGTTAGAATTTCAGTCAATCATCATTTATATATTCATAAATATATTAAAAACAAGTTGTATGTGCTATTTTATAGTCATTCGCTATAGCTTTATCACCGCTATGACTTTTTGGACCTCTGTCGTATTAAATCCGCTATGCGATTTAACTGCATAGGCCAAAGTCTTGCCCAGTTTCAAGGCAGTATAAAGAAGTTGTTGCATCTGAAATAAAAAATAATGACTTCATGTGTAGGCGGAGTTCAAATATGAGAATGCAACATGCTATTTTCTAAGTACAATCGTTAGTCTTCTTTGATAACTACGTTGTAGGTACCCTGATTGTCTCTCGTTGTAGGTGTTGCAGAGCATGAGATGTGAAATTTACTGCTCACTTGTTCTTCGCTGGGGAGTATGAAAACCAATGTAACCATCCATATCTCCATTTTCTTTTCGGACTGAAATACATGAGACAATATAATCACAATCAGTTTTTATTTGGTCTTCACCAAAGGATAAACACTAGATAACATTATGCAATAAAACAGTGCATGCTTGCATTATAGTACAGTACAGCCGAGTATAAACATATCAAGAACGATACAAGTAAAGGAGAAAATCACTTACCAAAGGGGGCAACATGGGGAGTATGCTTGTGCTATTTAGTCTTTTTTCGACAGACTGGTGGGTCTTTCTAGGAACACCATATCCGTCGCCTATTCCCCTCAGGATTTGCTCAGGCTTTGGTGGGAAGGAATGATTAAGAAATCTTTTCGATCTATCATCTTTTGTCTTATCCCTTGTGCTATCTGCTGGCATCACTGATGTTCTCGGAATAGATTGTTTTCGACAAGGTTCCCATGGCTTCTTCCATCATTCGCAAGGTTAGGGACGATATCTTCCTTATGTTATGTGGTAGACTATTCATGGGCGTTCTCCGTTCTCGGTCTTTATCTTTGGCTCGTGTTTTCTCTGTTTCCACGGGTCCTCTCCCCCATGCCGACGTTGGGTGTTTTTTTCCCTCTGTTTCCAAGAGTTCTCTCCCCTTTTTTTCAAGCTTGCTCCTATCTGATGAAGGTGATTGCATGGAGCTTGGATGTTGGTTATCTTCTGGTTTTTGTGGAAGTGAGAGGTTGCATGCTTCTTACCACTTTCCTCTTCCCAACAGTGGAGCTCGTCCCTATAGGAATTGGTTGCTTGGTGCTTGGTCGATGGTCTTCGGTGGCTTTCTTAGGAGTAGGCGGATCATTTGTCTTCCCCAGCTTAGAGCTTGTTGTTGTTGTTGTTGTTAGGTTTTGCTTCGAGATGCCAGTTGTTTATGCTTGGGGTTTCTCCTTTGTTTTTTGTGTTTTGGGTTTTGTCGATTTGAGAGCTTTTGGAGTGGTTTGTTTGGTCTGGTGGACTTATTGCGTCTGTGGTGCTTGGGTTTACAGTTTTGGTGGTTGTCTGGTACTACTAAACTATCTTTGTAAGCCACCGGAGAATGGCTATCTTCTCCAAACTACTAAACTGGTTTTTGTAAGCCACCGGAGAATGGTTGTCTTCTCCTTTTTGGTTATATACTATACGTCTTTATTAAAAAAAAAAAAAAAAAAAAAAAAAAAAAAACCTTTTATAGCTACATTGTTCATTCACAAGACGAAGTATTTGGGTGTTATATACTATCTGTTATTTAAGTAGGAGTTCATCGGTAGGACCCTCGCCCATTTTCAAGGCAATATAAAGAAGTTATTGTAGTTTGAACAGAAAAAAATAACGACTTCGTGTATAACGGAGTTCAAGTATGAAAATGTAGTCTGTTATTTTCCAGATACAATCGCGAGTCATTTTAAAAAACTACAAAGCTCGTTCACAAAACGAAGTATTCGAACGTTTCATACTGTCTGTAATTTAAGTGGAAGTTCATCGGTCAAAACCAAACCGGGTTTCGAGGCAGTATAGAGATATTACCGCATTATGAACAAAAAAAATAGTGACTTCGTGTGTAAGCGATGTTCGAATATGAAAATGTAGTTTGTTATTTTCTAAGTACAGTCCTCAATCACTTTGGATAACTAAAAAATTCATTCACAAGATGAAGTATCTGAGTGCTCTATACTGTCTGTTATTTAGGCGTGAGTCAATCGATTGAACCAACGCCTAGTTTTAAGACGGTATGAATAAGTTACTGCGGTCTGAACAAAAACAAAAATAATAGTCCTCGTATGTTGACGGAGTTTAAATATAAGAACATGGCATGTTATTTTTTAAATAAACCGTTAACCACCAAAGAGGACTACAACATCTATTCACAAGACAAGTATCCGAGCATTCCATACTATCCACATAATTTAGGTGGGAATTCTTAAATTGGCAAAATGAAGAGCTTACTATAGTCTGATAGAAAGATATCGGTTGAATAAGCTGTGTGTTATATGATTTGAACAGTTGAATATCAGCGACCTTCTGGCCAACACCGATCATTTTGGCTAACACGATAAAACTATATTGGGCGAAATTAAATAAGGTAACGACAAAGAGATGGATAAAATAAAAATCCAACTGAAATAAAAGATAAACTAGGGTTGAATAAATTATTAAATATGATCGATGGCTTAATTAAAGAGGCTACAGTGGAGCTTATGTCTACATTTTCAACAACTACTGCTGCTAAACAAACATCTACGCAACACAAACTGAGAATTCCTTGTACTATCATACTACCGTTTCCAAATACATAAGTTATCTGCCATTATTGCAATAAAAAATAAAAGATAACCAATTTGTAATTAATAAATCTGATTCAAATATTCCGGGAGATTTTAAATTTAAACCATTTGATTAACAATCGAACAGTTCGGATACTCGTACATACACGGCTTTGCTTCAACATGCATACAAAATCATAAACGTTACACATTGCTCATGATGATCTTTTAAAGAACTGCCTTGAAAACTGAAATTCGCAACACATGAAACCACAAACTAATTAAAAACTCAAGGACTAATCCATGAAAGAGGTCGTGAAACGTCATTAACAATCAACCAACTCAAATTTCAATTCTGCTTCTCGCTCAATCTAGGAGAAGTCAGAGGAAACAAAGGCAGCAGTTTAGGAGGCTCACCGTCTCGCGGCGATTGATGCAAGTAATAACCTTTGTTCTTGATCGCTTGATCCTCCGCCGCATGATTTATAAAGGGATCCGCAATCAACGGCGTCACCGGACTCAACACTAGATTAGGGAACTTCAGAACGCTAGGAGAATAGCTGCTGTAATCCGAGGGCAAGGGCTTGTTGCTGTTGAGGGTGGTAATCATGCTGAGGTTTTTCATGCTTTTCCGACGCTCGTACAGTTTGTTTTTGTTCGGCTTCGAGTAGGGCGGGATGTGATTGGCGGAGGATTTCGAAGCGGGTTGCGTGGAGCCCGTTAGCATTTGTACTATTTGCTTGAAGTTCTGCGTGTCTGCTTGGACGAAAGTCGTTGGGTTTTGGATCGGGAAACTAGGGTTTGGATTTGGGGTCAATGGAGGGAAAGTCGAGGATGATGTTGATGGAGAAGACGACGGAGACGATGAGGTTTTAGGATCCATGGATGGTATCTTTTGCGGTTTCTGTTTCGATTTTTATGGGTTTTCTCCCTGACAGAGATTTATGAGGGAGAGATTCTGAGTTTTTCAGAAGAACATATTGTTTGTGTGTGGGAGGAGGGAGAAGAAAACGGAAGTTATATGACTTTAAAGTGATTTTATTGAAAAGCCCCTAGGATGCTTTATTTTGCATTTACGTCTAGTGGGATTTGGAGCGTCTATTGCTTGACAAGCATGCACAAAAAATAGTAAGTTGTTTAATTGACGATGATAACGTTTCATTAAAAAAATTAAAAAAGAGGAAAAAGAAATGGAAAAGATTAAGAAAAAAAAAAAAAACAGAAATGCTGCTTCAACAGATTTTACATAGGTCAAAAACAGCGGCATTTACAAGAATCTTTGGATGATTTTCAATCTGTGAATTACGCTAAATTTCTATCGTATGATTGCAGAATCGGTGATTTTCAACGTAAAATTTTCGATCGTTCTAGCACTTCTTAGAGGAAGAGAAGATGGGAGAAACTAAGATAGAAACTGGAATTCAAATGGAGAAATGAGAATTTTGAGAATAAACGAAAAAGAAGCTTCATTTGCCAATACTACAGGTGGTTGCTGTACAAGATTCAAACTGGGTCTGTAAGAAATAAATGAGCACTGCGCATCAACTTAAATTTGTTCAGGACTAAGTACAACATTTACTTCGTTACACCTTTTCCGGTTTATTATTTTTTTTTATTTTTTTTACTTCTGTTTAAATTGCACAAGTCAATGATGAAAATGACTGTTGTATATAAGTAACAAAACTGATCTGGATCCTGTTCATGCCTTTGATCGTTTTTTATCTACAAAGGTCAACTCTTGTTCCCTTCCTCGTTTTCATGTACATATGCAAGGAGTTAATTAGGTTTAATCTATCTTAATATATTTGCTCAACTTTTATACCAATTATTTCGTGAATTTCTACAGCTACTTGGAGCAACCCCAACTGGTTTTCAATAAAAATTACGTTGGCTTCTTGTAAAATGTAACCATGATTTTTCACAACAATTTAAACTTTGACACAAGTTGGAAAAACATTGCAAAACGCATGGGATTTAATTATATGTATTTTGTTATTATGAATGTTGTTAAGCAACCGTCCCAAACGTCGTACATATGTTCAACAAACTCTATGATTTTAGATAACCATCGAACGTTCATCCGAAGCCCGCAATATCTCAAAAATGTAATCGACACATAATTCTATATCGTTGGATGATGATTTCAACGTATGTATCACATTTTGTAATTTTGCTCCAACCATCATTTTCGACCTATTGGAATTTTTATTTTTATAAGACCATTTTACAGTATCTTTTCAATGTAAAATTAATCTGTTTAAATGGTGATATCGCGCTTAATACTGGATTTTTAAAATATCTAAAGTTCGTCTGTATCAATATTTATATCTGAAAAAGGGATAGATCTCCGTTATCTTATAAAATAAATGTGAATAAGAAGAGATCTGCATATAAAATTATTTATTTAACAAAAGTTATGGTTTATATCACGTGTTTAACGAAATAAAAGATACTTGCAATTGAAACACAAAATTAGAGACATAAACTTCGGATCATTGAACTTGTTTGTCTTTACGTGAAAGACGAATTCATATGAATCATCGTGTTCAATTTTGTATCATCATTTTATGTTTAAGTACAGTTTTCCTACTTATTTATTGTTTTATTGAGTTATAAGTTTTTAATATATGTATTAAATGCATAATAACTGATCAAAATTATTTATAGTTATCGTATTTTATTTTATTTTGACACTTCAACAATTAATGGAATTGTAACACATTTATCCTAAAGTAGAAAGTTTCATTTATATTTATTGATTTATCGATGATTTGCGGATATAATAATTTATTTGATATCTATTTGTATTCATGAATGAGGATATTCGATATCCTAAAATAATTTTGAACACGGATACAAAATATGACACAACGCGCATCTCTTCTACTAAAAACTGAAAAAGTAGTTTTTAATATTTAAACGTTAAATTTTAATACTAAAAATAATGTGTTGCTAAAAGCACCAAAAAAATGCTTCTTAACACTATTACTAAAAATTACCATAAAATATTAGGTACACACTCCCTAATATGAATCATTTCAAAGACTACCAAAATCATTATTTTCATTTTTTGTTCACATGGCGAACAGCTACCGATCAACTTCTTTTTTTTGTTGCAGCGATTAACCACCGAATAACAATAGTTTAGTGGCTAATGACTGAAAAAACGATGATGATCGACGGTTATTCACCGTTCAAAACAATTTTGCATGATAGTAGACTGTCTTAAGAAATAGATTTAATATTTGAGAGTATATAAAATTTGTTGAATTGATTATTTTTGTTCATGGTAACAGAGAGCACACTAAAAATAAAGATGACGACATATGGGTATTCTTCTACAAAAGAAAAATGACAGAAGTTGAATTCTTCAAATTTCAAAGCTTGATTGAAAAGGCAACACGATTATTTCTGGCAGACTAAACAGTAAAGTTTGGTAATGCCGACCGATTTAAAGATGGGGACCGAGCGACATAAAACATAAGGAGTCAAACGATGCGAAAGAGCTGTAGCATCATGGACCATTTTACTTATTTATCAATTTATTTTTGTTAATTTCCAACACCAGTTTCAAACAATCAATTTCAATCTTTCAATTTGCAGCAATTATTGAATATGACTTTAACCTTGTTCTTCCTCTTTTACATGTAGTAAGAAGTCAACATAACACATCCATTTACACACTCAAAAGAAGGGACATATTTGGAAAACAAGGTGAATGGTTGTAACATCCGATAGTGCTCAAGTAAAAACAAAACATAACATAACATCAGATAATGACAATTAGAAAAAAAATCAATATACGAAAGCCCTCGAGAACCAACTACATTATACTTTAATCAAATACGAGCATGTATAATATAAGTTCACATTCAATACATGTTGATGCTTCATATATAATGAAAATACGCAGACGTCATTTATAAAAGGACGAGCACAAAAGGCTTAACCATGAGTCGTAAAGCTTGTACTAGCATGCGATCATTTTTGTACCTCAATCGAACATAAGGTAGTGTCGTCCTAAATATAATCATTCGAAAATAATATTTTAGTGGTTGCTTATAAAGCAACTCTAAACAGAACAGGATAAGAAATGTCACTCTCTTCCTCCTATTCAGCCAGAAAACATGGCTTTCTTCACTTTGCTTTCACACTTCTTGTTCCTTTGCCATTTGCCAAATTTTGCCTACACTTTCTGTTTCCAATTTTAGTTTTATGACCATTCCAACTTTCAATTTACATATACACCTGTACGCCAAAAAAAACTAAAGGCAACGATTTTTCCAAGCCTGCAAATTAGAACATGGTGTTTTAGGATCACTGCATATACATTTGGCAATACAATACATATTCTGAATTGGTACATATAAATGCTGGATTTTTGTTTACAAACTCCAAAGGTACATATAAATGCTGTTACATTTGATCAATATTATTAACTCAGTTTAGCCCACAAAATTTAGCAATCTTTTGACTAAGCTTTGCTAATAAACTTTTAGGTGATCAGTTAAAGAAATGATCACCAAAACATGCACCGGCCAGTTTTCATCTTACTGTTTTTATCAAGACGATTATACAATGGGACGCTGTCAACAAAATAAGAATATATACCAGTAAAGTCAAAACGTAAGATGAAAACAATATTGCAATAAACTAAGACTAGATAATTCTCCAAAGCAACACATATAGTCTATATATTCCACTAACCGATGAGAAGTTTAGTCCAAATAAGGCATCTACGTCACGTGTCAAAAAAGCCAATTCAAGAAGTCAAATTTCAAACCTATAACAAATTATGAATTATGCAACACTTCTGTAACCTTATTGACATTCTTCTTATGAGTGCGTATAAATATATGCATATACGTTTATGCAGTATGATTTGGATGCGGTTGGGGCCAAGCAATTGGTTAGGTTCCCTCCTTTTAGAATACTAAAACTGGAAGAACCATATGCTTTTTCTGTCTTTTCCTTTGTGCTGCGCTTTTGCTTTAATTCAAAGTTAAAAGCTTATACAATTCACCTAGCATAGAAAAATATTTGGCATCTAGGGTAGCTTTTTGCATCGGTAGCTCTTAGCCGTTCATTCCAAGATTTGGACAAACATATGGACGTATAATCTGGTTCTTTTCAATCATATGCAACTTCTGCTCAGTGTTTTCAGTTTATCTACAAGCACTAAATGAATGAATGATAGAAACCTTATAATTATTTGTGCAAGTGGTAACAAAAACAAAACAAAAAACAGAAAACATCCAGGTAAATATAATCATGAATGAAATTCAGAATAACGTTATTTTTCATGATGTTTCAGTATACTCATTATTTTAAGCAGCTGTCAAAGAATTGACTAATCTATTTGACAGGCGAAGCAGCAGATATGTCGACACCATGTTCAACAAATCGTATTAAGTACCACCCAAACTTTGTCAAACCTTTGTTGCCAGTATGTTCCTCTAGTATCAAAATAGTACACTGATTACTCTTTCAAATTGTAGAACAAATAAAGAATATCATATATACTGAAAGAACGTCGCCTGTCGAACACATACAAATTATAATCTGATGTGATGAATGCTTAAGCTGCTACCAGAAACAATTATGTGACCTTAACAAAGTTTAGAATTTAAATAAAAGGAAAGCCATATTACCAGAATCAGACGTAAAATTCCTCTTCATATTTCTCCGATGGCCATGATCGTCTTCTAGTTTCACCTTCATAGTGCACGCGCAATATTTTTAAACTCGTTTAAACAAGACTGCAGAAAGGCATGTCGCTTCTGCAGGGACTGCCTTTCATTTAGAAGGGCATCAATTGCACCAGGTGCAACAAACATATCCATGAATTTCTCATCATTCACCCCAAATAGATCTACAGAAAGTGACACTAGCAGTCTTTCACGGCTACATATCACATAGAGAACAAAAGTCATTAGAACAAGTGAAAAGGATAGCAATGTTTTACTTATAGGCAGCTTATTAAATATAAACACATACCACGGAGTTAAAAATCCAGAGTTCAGAGCTGATGGAACATTCCTCTCTATCAAAACCTCCCTGATTTTTGCAAAATGCTGAGCAGCAATGGAGCAAATGTCCGAATATGAAGACCCCGAATTGCCAAAAGAAAATCCACCATGGTTTCTGATGATTTCCGAGTTTCTTCCATTGGCCATAACTCGTGCTTGCCTTTTACATGCCCCAACATCCAAACCATTTTCTTTCTTTTTAGCCCTAAAAGTGGCATCACTTGGCATTTCAGGAGAGGGGGTTTCTGGAATGGTTAGTTGGCTTTCCCTGTATGCTTCTTTCAGTTCTGCAATTTTACCAGGAGGCGTTTGCTGCTGATCTTTTGGAGGTATGTTCTCTTGTTCCATGTTCAGAGTTTCACTCCGGATTGTTCCACCATCAGATAAATCAAGAAAAAACCTAGCCGTTTGAAATTGATTTGATTGGCTAATAGAAGATGTGTTAGAATGACCATCATATTCATAGCAAACTTGTGAATAGGGACTGGTTACCGAATCCAAGTGATGGCGCACAAGTTCCTTGCATTGTTTGGAAAGTTCATGAATAAAATTATTGTACGAGCGCCTCACAGCAGCATGAAAACCAATATAACCATCCATATCTCCATTTTCTTTTCTGACTGAAATCATGAGATAATATAATCAAAATCAGTTTTTATTTGCTCATCACCAAAGGATAAACACTCGGTACCATTATGCAATAAAACAGTGCATGCTTGCAGTATAGTACAGTACGGCTGAGTACAAACATCTCAACAACGATACAAGTAAGAGAAAATCACTTACAATGCGTGTCATGGCTGCGATTTCGCTCCATGGCAAGATCAAATAAACTTTTCAACACATGTGAGAGCCTTTCAATAGCAGTATCAAGTAAAGGAGCAAGCCAAGATCGTGCAGCAGCCCGTGCTATCTCAGCAGCAGCCTCCGTGATTCCTCCACCACCTCCTCTACCAGCATGAGCAAGTAAAATATTGGCAACCTGTTTTGATAGCAAGCTTACGGTTTTACAGTAAGGATATAATGAAGTATTAGAAATAAAATTAACATTGTCAATGCATCAAATGCTTACCTTTTCTCTGGACACTTGAGGGCATTCAATTGAATACGCAGCACACCTGAATTCATGCATCACTCTTTCAAATGCAGCTCCACCATACAACATAAGAGAGCAATTCGGAGGATTAATGGAAATAGTCACACCGGGCCAGCTCCCGATTCCGCTTTCTAATCGTTCCTCGTCAGTAGTTCTTCCCCATTGCTCAGGAGCAGGGTCAGCTGCTCCATCAATTAATGCTTCCTTTTGATATAAAAATAATAATACAGTTAGAGTTAAAACAAATTCCACTTAATATTGAAGTATGCTGTAATCTCTTACATCCAGTATTTCATTGTTTACGTCCTTATTTTAAAAAAAAAAAAAAAAAAAAAAAAAACTTGCAAATTTTTCAAAAACATAGCATTTTCATTTTTAAGGGTTATATCTGTCACAATTTATCGATTCAGACCAACTTTGCTGTTTGACCTATGAAGATTTAATGTTGAATGCCAATATATTAACTGCGAATAGTTTCAATATTAAAAGCCCAACAAAATAAAGGTATCGGAGGAAAGCATTACCACATTACTACAAATTAAGGCAGTATGTAAAATGGCAGATCTTCTTAGATGTGACACATCTGAAGTAGCTTGTATTTTTGATTCCATACGACGCAATTCATCTGATACCTCAATACATCGTTGCTCTAACAAGGCAAGTGTAGCTGGAGCTGCCTCTTTGTATCTTTTCTGCAGCTCCAATTCCAAAAATTGCTTCAAGTTATTAAAACCAACAAAAGATCCAAATTTGTCTTCATCAAATCCACCTGCAACGTTCTCACGAAGATGGCGAAGCACTTCTATATCTACTTGAGAAATTTGTCTCCGAAATTCTTCATTCGACACTGTCCCTCTGTCTTTTGGCAATGCTACAAAATATGGATGTACATTGTCTCCAAGATAACCACTTGCACTAAGGTACCGGTCCACTTCCCATCTTTCCGTAAATTCCTGTGGTAAGTAATCAGAAAGTTATATGTATATTCATACATATGATTACTGAAAAGAATGTGTAAAAGAAGATAACAGGCTCAACTTTATTGCAAGATATACGTGAATCACACTTTTTTGACCTGTATGTATATATAGACATTAACCATGATCGTGCTGTTATTGTAAACTCTAGAACAATCAGTATATTATATTGTTAAAATAGTCTGAGTACAGAATGTGGAAGTGGTGGAACAGTTGGTACGGAAGAAGCGTGGACTCAACGCTTGTGCAAATTTCAGTGTAGAAGCTTGATGCATTTGAGCATTTCATAAACTGAGAGTGCATTCTCTGGTTCATAAGGACCAATGCTCCCAACAAAAGATGAATGCATGCTTAACTTCGTAAATATATGTCTGTTTTTGCTACGGATATGTTGGTACCCATTTTGCGCAGTTTGGGTTTGTAACGTTCAAACTTCTAAACCAAATGACATTGTAACTGATTATATAATGTGTTAAATGACATTGTAACTCCGTCTGTGTAGTTTTCTATGCAGCATGTCCAGAGCCGGCCTTGGCATAAGGCCACTGAGGCCATCGCCTCGGGCCTCAACATTTCATGGGCCTCAGATTTTTTTTTAATAGTCGTAAAGCCCATTGGAAAAATTGAAACGTAGCTTCAGCCCAGGCAAGTAAAGGAGCTTCCCATTTTGCTGTTTCCAACCGCAGTCCGCTTACGGTTCTCCTCATTCCTTCCAGTTCCATAAGCCACGTTTGTTTTCTCTAATCGAGGGTTTCAAGTTTCGAAAATTTACTTTCAGCAATCCGATTCAAAACCAAGGAAAATCATCTGCTTTCAATTTCAACAATCAATAGGCGGCTGCTGCTGCGCTGCAAGCCTGCAACGCCTGTCAAGGGAAGGGTTTCCACCAGTCCAGCTTCTAGCATCTGTCAGATTCGAAATTGGGTAATTCAGCAATTCTATCATTTGCAAAATTTGTTTTGATATCTTCTTAATTCTTATTGCCTGATTCAAAACGAAATAGAAAAAGAAAGAATGTAGATTTTGAAATTTATTCCAATACGTATTCATTACTGAATTGAAACTGATTTGGTACAATTCATGTTTTTGCAACATACATGAATTTATTTTATTCATTTCAACAAAACGTATAGCATTTTTAATTTTTGTTGAATCAATTTGCCAACTTATTCGAAATATTCATTGTATTTACAGGATTTATTAACGATAATTCACATGTCGGGTAGAAAATTTGAATCGGGGGCATCTAAAAGAAAAAGGAAATTTAAAGCTGAAAATGACATATTTGGGTTTTTGTATGATTTAGAGAGACTAAAAATTTCTTCATGTGATAGTTTGAAGTCTTCATGTGTTCACCTTGAGAATGTCTTAAAGCATGAGGGCAATTCTGATATTGATGGGATAGAGTTATTTGCGGAGTTGTAAATTTCAAGAAGGATTTTACTGGATGATGTCAAAAAAGCAATTGATGTATTAAATTATATTAAAAGGATGAATTGTCTTTATGTAAATCCATGGATTACTTATAGAATATTACTGACTATTCCAGTTACCGTCGCTACAGCGGAAAGGAGCTTTTCAAAATTAAAGTTAATTAAATCTTTTCTTCGAACGAGTATGTCGCAAGAAAGGTTGAATGGATTAGCTACAATATCCATTGAGAAGACTTTATTAGAATCACTTGATTTAAGTGAATTGCTTGATACTTTTGTAAGTCAAAATGTAAGAAGGTTGAATCTTATGTAAAAGACTTGTTGTAACTTATCTATGTAATCTCGTGGAATCATTTTGCTTAATTAATGAATCTATCCACTTTTGTTTTCTTCATTTTGTTTTCATCATGTTTAATTAAAACTCATTTGATTACTAAATCAAATGTTGCATTCAGTTTTTTCAAACAGATGTTGTGTTTTCTAATGGCAACTTCATTGACAAATTTGTATTTGTTTGTGTTGGTTGTCTTCCTAATGGAGTAATGGCATCAGGTATCTTCTCTAACTTCATATCTTCTGCCTGAAAATAATATTAACTTCATATGTTTATTTACCATCATTTATGCAAGTGCTTTTATGGTCTCAGTATGTATGAAATGTTCATCTAATTACTTAATGTTGTTTTTTTTTTTTTTTTCAGTTATGGAAGGGCCTTAAAAAAAAAATCGCCTCGGGCCTCCTACACTTCAGGGCCAGCCCTGAGCATGTCCCAACTCAGGATAAAGAAGGGTTGTGATAGGCTCGAGGAGTCAACATAAAAACATAGCCTCTTTTATGCATATTGTTGACTAGCTTTTTGGTAAAAGCCGTCGCAAATCAATATCAAAGCTTGCTACAAGATATCGGTCTATTCCAGACATTCAGGAATGATTTTCATTTTAGGTCGATCGATCATGGGTCGACCCAAAGCTACGTCGCAGCAAATAAAAGCTCTCCCGCAAAAGACAAACGATCGATCGGGTCATTAGTCAATCGATCGGACTATTCCTGAAGAATCGGATCAAACCTAGGATATCGGATCGAGAATTCCTGATCAAACTTAATGCTACAAGACGGAGTCCTACTCCCAATGCTATGAAACCGGTCAGATTTAATCAAACACAACTTTTTATACACCAAGTCTCGAGTTTCACATAGGCCACAATTTTTGAGAAGAACTATTCACTAGCAGTAGAACCGGACCCACCGCCTACAACAACTTTTCTGGATCGACACGTGTCTGAGTCTGAAAAAGATATATGTCACGCCGCATACCAACTCAGCATGGATCTTGGTCTATAAATACAACTCTTTCCGAAAATAGGAAGGTTGGAATCGGCTACTCAAAGTCTTCCATTCGGCATCTAAAAATAGCATGTCATATATTCTAAGTACAACACAAGGATTTTGTGTAAAGATCACTTCTTTTTCTACTTTCTTCCACTGAAAAACTACTGTAACATTTAATCAACGGTATAAACAAAGATTATAAGTGGACGTAAGCTCGGATTAAGCCGAACCACTATAAAATATTGTGTCTTTCGTGTTTGTTTACATTTTTCCTGCATTTCTGTGAATATTCTCGTGTGTGGTTAACACACGTTGGGGATTGATCGTCACTAGACCAACTTTTGACGTCAACACATGGAACTTTACGATATTTCATTGGGGTACCATATTGAGACTCGGGTATGGTGATAAATAGGCAACGGCTGGATCACGTGGTTTGGGTATGGTGTTAAATATGCAAAGGCTGAACCGCCATTCTCTTAGTGACACGCTACGTTGATGCCCCAATGTATTGATAAATACCTTCGCACCTTTTCGACAGGTGTGAGGGACGATGAAGTCAGTCATGATAGTAGGGTTCGGTTAGCTGGTTCGAATGTAAGGTCCTTAACAGGAAAGTTAAGAGAGAGTTGATATTATGATTAGAAGACCTGTTAACATCTTTTGCGTTCAGGAAACCAAATGAATAAACCAAAAGGCGGAGGTGGAGAACACATGTTTCAAATTATCGTATACGGGAGAAGAACGTAACTAGAACGGAGTAGGCATATTGATTGACAAGACCCTTAAAAACGAAGTGCTCGACGTTAGGAGACAAGGGGACAGGATCATTCTAGTCGGATCGATAGTTGATGATGTGGTTTTAAATGTCATTAATGCATATTCCCCTCAAGTAGGTCCAAGTGAAGAAGCCAAGAGGGTTTCTAGGAAAACTTAGAAGTCATAATTAGAAATGTGTCTAGCAGTGAGAAATTTTTTAAAAGAGGAAATTTCAATGGGTATGTTGGTTGAACTAGCAAAAGGTTCGAAAGAGTCCATGGTGATTTTGGAAAAGGCAGTATGAACAAAGAAGAAGAAGAAATATTGTATTTCGTTATTTCTTATGGCTACATGATTGCTAATACATTTTTTAAGAACAAACAATCACATCTGATTATTTTCAGTAGTGGCCAGCATTCTTTATTCTTACAAGAATGGACGATAAATGAGATTGGGTAGATTGCAAAGTCATACTTGGAGAATGTGTCATTACACAACATCGGCTTTTTGGTATACGTGTTTCGTATTCAGACGTTGAAGGACAAGATATATAAGATTAGTAGGACGAGCTGGTGGAAATTCAAAGGAGACGTATCACGAACGTTTAAGGATAAAATGATGCGAGAAGAGGCATGGAACATGGTAGGAGCAACAAATGACATAAGGAATGAGATGACCACATGCATTCAGAAAGTGGCTACTGAGATATTTGGAATAACAAAAGAAAAATAAGAGAAAACCTAAAGATTCGTGATGATCGAATAGTGACATGCATAAGGTTATGAAAAAGAATAAGAAATGCTACAAATATCTGTATCATTATAGAAGCGATGACAACATGCAATAGTACAAAGTGGCAACGAAAATTGCAAAGAGAGCTGCGAGTGAAGCAAAATGTCAAATGTATGAAGATCTGAATCAAAGACTAAGTACGAAGGAGGATGAAAAATATATCTACAATTTAATCAAACTACGCAAGAGGAAGACAAGTGACTTTAACCAAGTTGAATGCATTAAGGACGCGAATGATAGACTTTTGGTGAAAGACGATGAGATAGAAAATTGATAGAGTACTTCAACAAGTTTTTCAATGAAAAAAGTAATAGCTCTTTCATCAAGCTGGAGGGCTGTGTCGATAAGAAGTTGCACAAACTAAGGTATTTTCAAATCAAACAAGATGCCAGATGAGTGGAGGAAAAACGTTTTATTTCCAGTCTTCAAGAATAAATGAGATATTCAAAGTTGCACAATCTAAGAGGAATTAAGCTCATGAGTCAAACAATGAAGCTTTGAGAGAGAGTCTGCGAACATCGTTTGAGAAGATAGACAAGCATTTCAAAAAATCAATTTAATTTCCTACCTGTAAAATCAATCACAAAGGCAACTTTCTTGACAAGACAGTTTATGGAGAGATTTAGAGAGCAAAAGAAAGATCTACATATACTATTTATCGATTTGGAGAAAATTTATAACAGTACCGAGAAAAGTTATGTTGTGGACGCTGGAAAAAAAGAGGATGCCAACAAAGTACACTACCCTTATCAAGAATATATATGATAAGATTGTAACGAATGTCAGAGCATGCGATAGAGAAACCAGTGAATTTCCCGTTAATACAGGATTACGTCAAGGGTCGACTTTGAACTCATATTTTTGCCTTAATGATGGCGAAAGTCGTGAAGGGTATACAATATGAGTTTCACTGGTGTATGTTCTTTGTTGATGATGTTGCGTTGATTGATGAAAGCAGAATAGAAGTTAATAGACAACTGAAGTTGTAGAGGAAGACGTTGGAATCGAAGGGTTTCTAGTCTAGCAGAACTAAAACAAAGTATATGAAATGTGATTTCAGTGGTGCCAGATCAGATGACGGAGAGGTCTCCCTAACGGATCGAGTAGTACCCAAAAAGAAATCCTTTCGATATTTAAGATCTATGTTGCAGCTTAATAGTGAGATTGATAAAGATGTTAGTTTTAAACTTCGAGCGAGATGGATAAAATGGAGACTAGCATCTGTCATTCTATGTAATAGGAAAATCTCACAGATGCTTAAAGGAAAGTTTTATGAAACAGCAATCAAACATGCGACGTTATATAGTGCATGCAGAATGTTGGCTTATTAAAAGCCAACACATCCAAAAGATAAATGTAGCAGAAATGTGTATGCGGCGATAAAGGAGTAAGCATATCAGACGCGATCAAATTAGAAATGATGATATTCGAGACAAACTGAAGAGAAGTTAATCCAATGTCGCTTAAGATGGTTCGGACATCTTCAATAAAGACCCCATGATGGACATGTGTGCATTGGAATTATAGGCCGCATCGAAAGCCCAAAGAGATGCAGAGGTCAACCAAGGATGACATGGTAGGATGTAGTTAAAAAAGATTTGAGAAATTGAAGTATATCTGAAGAGCTGATGTCGAACAGGAACGCATAGAAGTTCAGAAACCATAATTTTTGGTTAGTTTAAGGAGACCGGATTTAGTTTTAGATAATAAGACTAGTACATAAGGGCACAAGGCGTAGTGTTGTTCTTCAATATCTATTATTGTTGTTGTTGTTATTATTATCTTCTTCATCGCCATCAGCACCATGATTTATTTATTCATTATTATTATTATCTGTTTAATTATTTTAAATTTTATTTGGAACTTTTAAATTTTATTTTATCTTTATTTATGCTTTCACCTTTAAATCTATTATTATTATCATTACATTTGAATTTACTTTGTTTTTCTTGTTTTGGATTTCATCTCTAACCAAACCCAACTTGTTTGAAATTAAGGGCTTAATTGTTGTTGTTGTTAAAGGGATGCATTTCAAATTTGTTGTCTGAGTATATAAAATTTAAGGTTGGGGTTGTGCTTATGAAAAAGTAGTCAGGGAACACAAAATGTCTCAGGAGAGTAGGATTAGAAGTTGAGTAGTGTCGTCCATTTCATTGTAAAAGCGTAGAACTGTGCTTCTTGTTTTCATATTCCAATTTGTTTGTCGCGTCCATCTTGGAGTTGTGTTATTATGGCATCACTCTATTTGGAAATTTCAAAAAAGAGAATTTACATAAGAGTATTGTTAATGGCACTCCAAATACAATTAAGGGGGGCTACTTTTTGTTTTATTTTAAATTTGCTAAGGGGTAGATCATTTAACATAGCCTCCCTTAACAATTTGTAAAACATAGACCAAAATGTCATTTTATTATTTTACCCTAATTACATTTTACTGTTCATTAAACCTAATCATCTTCTTATTTTCTTTTTAAAGTAAACAATTAATCATTGTTTTCATGAAGGAGTGAATTTCTAACGAATTCTAACTTTGAAAAATAAGACAACAAGATTTTTACTCAAAAAAGCAGGCCACATGTTGAATTTGTTGAATAAATCACCAATTTATTGCCGAATATGTAGGATTTTAATTTTTCTTCAATTAATATATTTTCGGCATGTTATTTCCGAAATTTGTAGTGAATTTTGGTATATCCTTGTCGATTTTTACCGTGTTTTGTTTATTTGACTGGAGGTGAAATCAGATTCTTTTATTAATTTTTCCATTGTATTTGGTCCCCCTCTTAACAATTTAATTTTTAACGAAGTGAAAATAAAATATGACTCCCCTTATTCGTTTTTAGAGTGACATTAACAACGCTCTTACATAAAGACAAAGTGAGCATTTCTTACGTATTGGTGTGGGGTTAAAGTGGGGAAATTGGGATTAGAAGTCAGGTTGGGACCAGTGTAATCAAGGCGCATGCCTAGGTGCCAAAAAGCACTAGGCGCCAGCTTAGGGTTTTTTACCTCGTCAAGGCATCGGTCGTGCTCGAGGCACCAAAGCCCTAAAAAAGCAAAACCCCGATAAAAGCACGCTTCAGTGAAATTAGATTTCTTTCATACTCCAGGCCTAAAACTGAGGCCGACTTCGTAAAATTAGGGTAAACTATAAACATCAAACCAGGGAAAAAAAAGATCGAATTGCAGATCTGGACATCAATTAATAGCCGATTTTGCTCATCCATCTCCACCTTGTCAGATCCGCCACCATCCGAAACTCAAGCCCACCTGAGAATCTCGATTTCGAACTGTTGCTGCTAGTTTTTTTTCAAGGGGAAGTGCTTTGTTTTTAAAATTAAAATGCAGTTTTTTGAAGAAGTGCTGTATTTTTTTTTTTTTTTTTGGTTAAAAAATGCAGTTTTTGTATTTCTATGTTTTAAGCAGTGCAGGTTTTTTTTTTTTTTTTCAGTTTAGTTTTTCCCTCTTTCCGAGTTGCCTTTTTTTCAGTTTGAAGTGCAATTTTTTTGTTGAAGTGTGGTTTGTTCTAAAATCAAAACTGCAGTTTTACTCTTTTTTTTTCAGTATGAACTTTGAAGTGCAGCTTTTTAAGTGTCCTTTTTTTTTTTTTCAGTTTGAACTTTGAAGTGCAGCCCCCCCCCCCCCCCCCCTCTTTTCTTTGAACTGTAGTTTTAGTCTAAGTGCAGATTTTTTTTAAAAGAAAATTAAGACAGCTATTTTTAAGAAAAATTAAAACTCTATTTAAGAGTCTAAGTTGTTTGTAGACTTAAACTGAATGGCTTTATGCATTTCTTGTTTGGTTTATTATGATGGTATGATGTTTTTAATCTCAATATTGCATTTATGTGCACTTTTTAAAAGCCAAAATTTGAGTTGTATGCTGCTTTTAGATGCAGTTTTTTTGGCTGGAAAACAGCAAAACTGATGTTCAAGACGTCCAAAAAAGTGCTAGGTGAGAGTCTGAGGCTTTTTCGCCTTGACTACTCTGGTTGGGACAATTTGCATGTCAAGATCGTTTTCACAACTCAGTGTTTAACACAAGTGAAAGGACAACATCAAATATATATTTATCTGGAACGGTAGGCTAAAGCATGATAAAAATGTTTACCTTTAAGCGGTTGTCAAATTTGGAGACAACTATTATGGTTCTTTTGAAAGAAGGGTCGATGTCACGAATAGCATCCAACCAAAGAGAAGAGCACCACTCAACGCTGCTTTGTTGAAGAAATAAAAGAACTCTATGAGGATGAGTTGCTAATGATTTAACCATTGACAATATATCATTTGGTGTAGTCTCGGGCTCCCCTTTCTTTGCCTGCAAGAAAAAAAAAAATTTGTTTAAAATGTAATGGAAATCATTGATATATCTTATCATGTGATCTACAAGAATATAACAAGGCAAATTCTATTCAAATAAAAAAAAAAAAAAAAAAAAAAAAAAAAAAAAACCGAGTTGACCCCTCGGATTAAAAAATAGTGAAGAAACCTCTCAGTTTGTTGAGTTGCCCTCAGTTGCTTTAAAAAAAAAAAAAAAAGAAATTCTCCCGCGCATAGTAACTTAGTGACACCACGTAGTTTCCACGAATGGTGAACAGGGGAAAGAAATTGAAGGGGTATTTTCATCCAGACTTTTTTTGGTAAAAATAGGGGTCAACTCAGCAAATTATATGGTACTGTTTGGGAATGATATTAGTAATGATGATACTAAGAAGGCAGTGCACCTTAAGAACAAAACCAGGGGTGTCTATAACAGTTAGATTAGGGCAATGGGCATATTCTGCTCTCATCACGATTGGCTTTTCCGACACAGTGGCTTGAACCTTTCTCAAGTGCGCCTCAGTTCTTGATTTAATTGTATCAGCTATTGCTGATGCCAAGACCATTGGGTCTCCATATTCCTCTGAATCTTCTTCCTGCAAAATAAGTCTTGGTTTTGAATTACAAAATCCTTATCAATCGGAATTGAAGTACATATAAGTACATTGATAAAGTAGACAAATTTCTTGCCTACTCTGGAAACAGTCAGCAAAAGACTCAATACAACATATGAGATGATGGTCATGTTTAACAAGATCAGCCAATTACACTATCACTGCATTTTATTTTATTTTTCAACTTAATACCCCAGACAAAGCCATAACTCAAAGGTCAACCCTTAAACAGAACCATCAATTAACCAAATGTCAAATCCACAGTAAACAAGTACAGGAAACGTGCACTACAAAAGCGTTTGTTAAAAGTTAAAACTAGCACACATAAATAATCAAACAAATAAAATATAATATTAAAATTTACAATCGGTGCGAAAAAACTTGGAAAAGGAAATGTAATGAACTACTAAATAAAAGTTTAGCTCATCAAACCTTAACTTACAAAAGCCACGGCACTTGAACTTCCAGTTTGGTATTAATCTTAATGTTTCTTAACTTTTCAGCTGCTAAGTTACAAACAAATTAGGAAATGAACCACCACATCAATATAAACCAATAAAAATTCAAACTGGAATGATAAATATTAGCTGTTACAACAATCTAGAAATATTTAACACTCAAATTTGATTATTTTGGAACTTAAAAATGTTTAACAAAAACAAAGAACGCTTATCGCAACAATTCGGTGAATCAGCAACAATTCATTTCCACTTACTAACAGAAAAGACAAGTGTTGCATATTTTACGGAGCACACACACATATACACACAAACATTGTCTACATATTTAGCATATTAAATGAATTAGCGCGCACACACCTAAAACTCTTGCAACTCCTATCCGCCATCTCAGTACATTGATCAAAAGAAGCTGCTCTTTGCAGGTTGCGGCAAAAGTATATTTTCTGTGTAGATAACTTCTTAATGTTTACTATATGCATGCATACATAACACATTAGCATATAAGTAACAGTCCAAAAAATTGTTAATCAATAAACCATTGGCCCGTCATACTTCTTGTTTCAAGTTTCAACTTTCAACATATATGTTGCCTTACACCTATTTCTTTGCTATAAGAAATTTCATGTTGATTTTTTTTTTATTTTTTTTTTTAAGTGTGTTTCTTTTAACATTAAAATTTTACATACAATAAGCATTAAGATTTCATCGTAAATCATTACTGTTGGGGGCAAATTTGATGTAGTTTTGAGGTATGCTCAACCATTTGAGAGAAAAATACACAGGATCAAGGCATGTACCAAGATCAAAATCATGTTCCGATCCAAGCTACATATTAAAAATTATAGTAGGATGAAATTAGTTCCCCACCTAACCGATTTATGCCTGCCTAGCTATCAATTATTCTGCTAAAATGAAACATTCAATACCACCGAATGTTCAACTAAACAATACGAAGCTATGGTTCAAGTTCCACCCAATTTCCACTAAGAACGGAAAAGATAGAGTCTCGACAACAATGGTTTAACTTTTTCCTTCTACTTGAAAAAGGTCCAAACGTCAGACCCCAAGCTCAGCAAAGCACCAAAGCAACATGTAAAAGACGTAGGTTGGAGCAAAAACTTGCAAAGGCTCGAGGCTAGACCCAGGACCATCAAACCCACCCAGTAAAACCAGGTCAGTTGTGATCTAACTGGCCTGAACCGTAAAAATGATTCAGAGTTCACCTGACCAGCACCAACCAAGTCATTGTCAGTCAAATTCCGGAGGGTCCGGCGTCCTAATGGACCGTTAAATGGTCCGGTAGGTTTCTACCAACCAGATGTTGCCTGCAGCGGAACCAAGTCCTTGCGAACTTGGTCTTCATACTATCCCAGGGCTTCTCCTCCTCTTCCGAATCTGGACGACTTCTCCGCCAGAGAGTGATTTCAAAATTTTCAAACCTCCAAACTAGGCCAGTAAATACCTCCTAGCATCACCATTACAGAAATTGATTCCTATATACACTGCAAGGCACCATCAGAAACGCAACTGCAAATCAGGTATTGAAACCACCTGATTTATCACCCACGGAATTCTAACTGTAAGCATTAGAACTCAGAAGGCCAAAATCTTCCAAATTTAAACACCTAGCCATTTAAAGTTGTTATCACTGATTCTGAGCGATCTCGAATGGGTAGTGGCAACTGTAAACTAGATAACTATAATAAAGATGAATCAGACGTAGACCGAACATTTGCCAGAACTGACCTTTTGCAATTATTTGATATAATCATGCTTTCTGGTATCTTGACTTTGAATTGTGATCTGATTTAGAGTAAGAACTTGATATATTAGCTGAACAGATATTCCAACCATCTTACAAATCAAATCAATGTTAATCACGTTTAGGGTTTTAGGCTCTACATCTCCGTTCTAAATTGTATGGTCATTTTTGACGCAAACACTTATTGCAAGGGATACTGAACTGTTTAAAGCTCTTTTTGTTTACTAGAAAGAAACAGAGAGGAGACCTTCAAATTAATTAAATCAGAGTAATGAAGTTTAATTTTATCGGCTTGAGAATGCTATTGCAATCCAAGAAACATCAGTCGTGGTGTTTAAGCAACATATGTTCCCGTGAAAATTTCATACTTACAGGTAAGTTGGTAAATTACAATGTCGCTAACTATACGTTGAACCAACAAAAAACCCCCAATGAAGTTAATTTAAATGGCAAGAAAAGCAAACTAAACCTGAAATCGGCATCTGGGTTCAAGAGCCGAAGAATCATGGACCATCTGTAAGACAAGCGGCCGCCTAGTTCCCATCTCAACCTCCCTGACGTTAAACCTGAACCCTAATAGAGCTTCCAGAAGCGAACTTTTTCCGTCCGATTGGCCTCCAAGCGCGACGATTTCAGGGATCGGAACCTTCTCCCCGAACGCCACCGCGGCAGCCTGCAGACGGTTGTAAGCCTCGAATCTGGACTTGAAGTCCGACGTGGAGATTGTTGCAGGATCCATTGGTTTCGTTTTTGGAGCTTTAGAAGATGGGGTTTTCATTTGCGTGCTTCGAACGCTTTACAAGAAAATTGGCGTCAGGATTTTAAACTTTCGGATTTCAAATTTATTTTGGTGAACGGTAGGGTTGGAGAGAAAGACAGACCGCGGTAAGGTAAAACTATTGCAAAGCCCAAATCACAGTGAAAACGAACATAGGTTCACAGGTTTGCCATGCTTCCATTTGTGGTCGCGTCGACCGCCAGAACGTGCCCACCACGCTCTCAGCCATGGTTTGTCAACGATGGAAATTGGTTTGTTGGCGTCGGACGCAAAACCATTAATTTGTCTAATCCTAATTAGTAATAAAAGCATTCATAACTTGTTTGGTAAATGCATATGGTTTGTTAAAGAGTGACCAGAGTTCAATCCCCACTTTCACCTAATTTTTTTAGAGTTTTGTTATACACCGTTTAATAATGTTTACTGTAGACTATTGTTAATGCTTAATGTCATTTTTTAATATATTTTTCGTTATAGAATGTTAATGTTTAATGATATTATAATGTATTTGCATCAATTATATCGTTGTTTAAAATGGTTTCAACACATTCGTTAATTAGATTTAACGGTCCATTTAAAAATTAGTATTTAATTAATTCATAACAATTAATTTAACAATTAAATACCCCGCTCAAATATCCCGTTCGTAGCTAAAAACACATTCCTCGTTCGCTATAATACCACGCTCAAATACCCCACTCAAACACACCGCTCAAATACTCCGCTTCCGTTCGCCAAGAACGCACCCCATACTTTTCAACAATCGGACACCTGCTAGCAGGTCGGTAATTCACGCTTTAAATGAAAAGTGAACCACTGTTTAAACATAAAATTAGACTCATAGACATAGAGACACAAAGCCTCGATTATTTGAACTTTTCGTCCTTATGTGAAGTAGTGAAATTCAGAGGGCAATCCAATGATGAAGAACAATTGTGTTTAAATTGACTTTGCAAATGAAAAACAAACTAATATGAAATGATGTTTTCCAAATTTGAATCGAGTCGGACAACAAACATCAATACATTCACACCTATGATAAAAAAACATGAGAATAAGATTCAATAATTAATATATTTAAAGTCCCTCCATTGACCTGTTAGAGCAACCCCAACGGGGGGTCGGTTGCGACCCCCAACGCTGGGATCAAAGGGAAGGCCAGTGTTGTCGTGGCAACACTGGAGGATGTTGGAGCAACCGGTTGGTTGCTCCAACAACCAGGTCTTAGTCGGGTTGATTAAAGCCAGATAAGACACGTTGGCTTTAACCAAGCCGGCTAAGTGAGGACTTTTTGTCCTCACCTTGGCCGACTTGGTTAAAGTCGGCCAAGGGTGGGAGAATTATTAAAATCCTCCCCCCCCCCCCTTCCTCGTCCAAAGAAGGCTTTAACAAAACCGAGTTAAGGCTATATAGCCGCTGCATGTCGGACCGTTGTCTTTCGACCGTTGTTTGTAGACCGTTGTTGCTCATTTTCTTACCGTTTGGTTAATGCCTATGTATACAACATTCATTTTTACAGCATAGCACACTTATATCTTTCTTCTTCATTTCCTATTCAAGTTATTTGCAATGTCACAAAATATCAAAGACAAGAAGGGTGCCTCCAAATCTGCTCGAAATCAACACAATTATCAGTCCGACCACAATCAGTTTCCTATACAATCGACATACCAACAGAATCAAAATTCCCATTATGATAACTTCCCGAATGGCCCAAACTGTTATGTTCCTCAACAAAACTCGAATTTTATCAATCGCAGCAAAACTCCAATCATTATCAGAATACTCAAAGTTCTAGTTCTGGATCAAACGCGTCTTTTCAACAAAATTACACTGATCATCACTACGCTTCTCCAAGTAGCCAATAAAGGTTAGTCTCACATGAAACATCTCCAAATATATCAAGAAATTTAAACTGTTTGTTTGGAGACAATAGCAACATGAATGAAGAAATAGAAGTTGAAGTTTCTGAAATTTCTGCTATGTATGCGAACGCATTAGTGAGAAGACCAAACAAAATAGTGAAATGGTCTCTAGAAGAACAAGCAGAACTAGCTTTTTGTTGGGTCGAATGCTCCAGAGATAATGTTAAAGGAACTTGTCAGACGGATAACTCATTTTGGAGTTCTGTTGTGAGATTATTCAATGGTCGTAGTCCAGAAAACCCACCTAGAAAAGTAGACTCTTTGAAACAGTCGTGGAAGAGAATCAATGCTAACTGTCAGTATTGAAAGGAAATTATGGCCGGACTAGAAAGTAGACGGCAAAGCGGTGCCAACGATATGGACTTGGTACTTATCATTTACATAGTTTATTATTATATTAGTTTACTGTATAATTATAGTAATTTACACTAGATCAATCCACACAGCTAAACAATGTGAACGAAGTGTATATGGCAAAGCATAAAAACCAACCATTCAACTTGCATAATTGTTATGCTATTCTGTCTAGGGAAGAAAAATGGAGCAACATACGCCAAGAACACTCAGCATCACGATTTATGCCAAGAAGGCCGATGGAGGAATCAAGCCCGGGAAGTTCTAATCCTCAAGAAAACACCCCTTTTTCTACAAGTTCTGGTGGTAGTCCTCCTGGTAAATTCAAAGGTAAAAAATGCAGTCGCAGATTATAGTTCGTACTATGAACAACTAAATAGTCGAATGGTAGCTTCTGAAGAATCTAATCGCCTTTTGGCGGAAGCCAAGGAAGCTAAGAGATCTGAGAGAGCCCAGGAAAAACAGTGAAGACATGAAAAACTTCAAATATCAAGAGAGTATGAGTTGGATGTTAGGGAGCATGAATTAGCTCGACTCAAACGTGCTGATGACAGGGCACTTATGACTGTCAACCTTGATATATTAAACCCAATGCAACGCTTATTACTGGAACAGGAACTAGAGGCGTGCTGCAAAAGACGCATGGGATAGGACGTATGTTTTCATCATTTAATTGTAGTTGTTTGTTTTTATGTTGTTATGTATTTTCTAATTATTAAGTACCGGTGATGTAGTAGTCATGGATGTAATGTAAGTGTCCTTAGCTTGGTAGTAGTTGTTAGTGTTGTACCACTTCCTCAATTAAATTCGGCTTTTAAGCTGTTGCTATCACTATTGCCAGTATGAATTTGTTATAAGAGAACAGTAACGTAATATTTCATAAAACTAGCATTCAACGATACATAAAAGCACATTACGAGCCAAACTTAAGTTATTTAACTTGAATCTGTAGATACGGCAATCCACTTCCTAATGGTTTCCCGTATACTCCCAGTAATGTCCCACTAATTCGTCCCTTAATTCTAGATGTGCTTGGGGATCTCCCTGGATACGTTGCAAGTATTGTGCAAAAGTATTCGGGTCCTTGTACGGCTTACTTGTAAATGTCACTGCTATATCCGGATAGTTCGTATGTTGCAGTTCAAATCCTCCCCTTTCTTCTTCAACTATCATATTATATAGTATATTACAACAATACATAATATCTGATATAACTGCCTGTTCATGATAGTGCACTTCTTGTCTTAAAATATGAAATCGTCCCTGTAGAATTCCAAATGTTCTTTCTATGTCTTTTCTCAAACTTTCTTGCTGTTGTGTAAAGTTGGCTTCTTTGGCATTGTTCGGCTTTTTGAATGCATGCACAAGTGTTTTCCATTTAGGATCAATTTCATCTACTAAATAATAACCAACAAAATGGTCATTGTCACCAATTTTGTAGTTGCACGGCGGCGACAGATCGTTGTACAAATCATTAAACAAATATGATTGTCGTAGGAATTAATATCATTGAGTGATCCAGGAACGCAAAAAAAGGCATGCCATATGTACAAATCGAATGAAGCTACGGCTTCTAACACGAGCTTAGCTTTTTTTTTGTCCTCTATATTGGCCTTGTAGTGCTACTGGACAATTTTTCTACGTCCAATGCATACAATCTAAGCTCTCCAACATACTCGGGAAACCTCGTTGATCTCACATTGCTAACAATCGTTCAATGTCGCGTTTGGTGGGTGATCATAAATACTCTTCACCGAAGACACGAACACCTGTTTTGCAGAATTCTTTCAAACAAAAAACTGACATTGATTCACCAATCCGTAATTTGTCATCTAATGAATCAGCTGAACTTCCATACGAAATCATACGAAGTGCCGCAGTCACTTTTTGTTGTGGTGAAACTCCAAGTTCGTTGATTCCATTTCTTCTATGGGTAAAAATATATTGGATTTAGAAACCTTGTTTAGAACTCGATCGAACATTGTCTTTGACATACGAAATCTATGACGAAAGCATACATCGCCATATACTGGGTTTGGCACAAAGTAATCCTTCATCAACTGATTGTGGGCCCTTGCATAGTCACGTCCGTAGTGTATATCTCTTATACCCACTTGGCTTCCTCCTTGGGTTTATTTTGAGCTATCTTCGATATCATGTTGCATCGCGTTTAAAGTTTCACTATGGTACATCAGTTGTTTGTTGTACTTCTCTCCGTCTTCATCCGAAGTCGAAGACGAAGATGATGAGGAATTTGTGAGGCACCATAATTGCTTTAAAGCATTCATGGTGTTAAAGATAATTTGTGTGGAATGTAAAATGATTGATTTAGCAACACTACGCTACGGTTACTTAAATATCTTCCCAAACCTTGAAAATAACGTGGGCCCGTCAAGGTACAAGTTGGAAGACGTATACATTATCTTAGTTCTGAATAAATTATTTGGCAAACATTCAAGCGTAGAGAAAAAACATAAAAGTAAAGGGGGGCCTACGCATGCATACTTAATTAGTATCATTTTAAACCAATAATGTTTGGTATACGACGAAATGTTAATTTGTTTGCCTTGAAGAGGGACCAATTTAAATAAATAAATGTTAAAGTTGTTTGTCTTGGTACTGGCTATTCACCATTAAGTTTGCAAGTTGTGTATGAATTGCCAGTTGCAGCTTTAAACGTATGAGTGCCTTCTCATTGAAAAAGTTGACCTATCAATGTCTACAGTGATACAATACACTGTCTATTCACTTTATTACTTTATGGCATCACTGTATCATTGTATCACTTTATTACAATGCTGCTATATCATTATCGTAATTATTTAAATGCTAAAGTTGTTGCACTATATGGGATAAACCTTTAATGTCGTGTTGGGATTTGCTAGTATATAAACTGTCAACGGTGATACAGTATACAGTGCAAAGTGTTGTCCATTGTCAGTGTATAGTGTAGATTCCTTTAATATAAATATGAATTGTATCACTTTATTAATTTTTCGTTGTATCACTATCATAAATTTATCACGGGTATTCGCAGAGTAGACCAGTCGTTGTTGGGAATTGCAACATTTCCTTTTACAAATTTAGCCCTACTTTGTGTTCAAACGCAACTATATATGTGCACCTATTTTATTTCCCTAACATAACCATTATTTCATACACTTTGTAGTCATTTCATTTTTCTAAGTCCTTTTTAGCTGTGGAAAACTTGGAGATTGATGATGAAACAATGAATAATTGTTACGAAGCGTTTGAACAGTCAAGGAATAGTATACAATCAACAATGCTATGGTGGAATTCAGTGAAGGAACACAAGTTCATTCTAAATCAATGAAGCCGAAAACAAAATCTTTGAATGCTCGATTGCGTGAAGTTGTAGCAAATCAAAGACCAGGTAAACAGATCGTATACGAAGGACAAGTAATCGAGCCCCTACATCCTATTGGTCCAACACTACCTAGTGGAGCTTACCCTATTTGTCGTTGTGGAAATGAATCGGTTGTTGTTGTTGCCAAAACTAAAAAAAATGTTGGGCTTCGATTTTTCGGATGTACTACCTTCGAGGACCATAGGCATTACCCTAATGATGTTAGATGTTGTAATTTTATGTAGTGGATAGACCCCCCCCCCTATGTGTTAATGTGGAATTCAATATGCACTGGAAGCGCAAGCCGAAATAAGGCGATTGAACAAGAATGTTGCTGAGGCAACTAGAGTTGGATTTCTCAGAAATCAGTAGTACTTAGTTTTTCTTGGAACGATGTTTTTATTGTTGTACTTTGAATCTGCTGTTTGTATGTTCTGTTGTACTTTGAATTTAATGTTTGTTATTGCCCTCTTCTTGTTTAGAAATTCAAAATTGTTAAAATGTTTCAAAATCTGGTAACATATTTAAATTATCAACTTTATGGTCGAAGAAGTAGTCTGGCCCAGTTAGTACATAGCACACCGACATAACAACATTTACAGATAACTCCATATTCTCCGTACAAACATCAAATAAAATAGACATTCAAACAACAATAAAATCATAGTGCCATAAGCCTATTCAGTTCCATAACGGGTCAGCCAACTATAGCGGAGTTTATATGCTTTATAGCCAACAAATTCCTCACCATATTCGAAAAGGTAACGAGAATAATAAGTTGCTTGAGTTATTTTAAATATGACTTCGTCTTCAACAGTTTTGATAATCTATGTGTACCGATCATAAGTGTCTACAAAAAGATGATTAGCCATTTGGATTTCAATTGATGTTCGTCTAGTCGGCCGGGAATGATGGTTGTTGTGTAGCCTCGTGATTATTTCCCATCTTTCTTCATATGTTAAACCCCCTCTACTTTGCATTAGTAACTCATCTCTTTTATCAACCTCAATATAGTCTTTTACGAGGGCCAACACATCCTTGGATGAAAATTTAGGAGTTGCAGAATTCAATGCTTGAACATTATTAGTAGGACGCATTACTGGAGATGGATGCGGAGTTGTAACCGCTCGATGCTGAGCCACTTTAGGCACCTCTTCAATTTGCGTATCAGGAACTAATCCAACTTCGTTATCATTGACTTGGTTCCGTTCGTACTCATCAAAAATCCTTCCCATCTGTTCATCACTTATTTCTGAATCGTCCATGTAACTTATACAACAATAGAATAATTAGAGTTACTAGAAGTATGAAATTTGTTGATAACAACCATTACCTTTAATCAAACAAGGAAATAAGTTTCTCACTTGAGACTGGAACGGTGCTGTTTGAAGAGATAAAAGGTATAGGATAGATTATCAAATATGCAGTACTTATAAGGCTAATGTACTATTAGCAACTACAATTCAACAAAATAGACTACTCATTAATGAGTTCTTGTGATATTTATTTTACTACCGACAAATGCTTTGAAAATCACATAGCGTAAATCATAGTGGAGCCAGTGACCGTTCACATCATTGCAGAGAGAAAAGAAGATTTCCTACAGTATTATGTCAGATTAAACAGTGTCCGACCGCACCTAAATCATGGTCGTAACATTGAGCAGTTACATCATTATTTATTTTATCGATTTGTACCAACCATGCAGCTATATATATATATATATATATATATATGTATATGTTAACTTACTCACAGCTTACCTCAGTCAAACATCTTTGTTCCTATTCTTATACTACCTCCTTCTATTAGCACTCATTGAAAATGCCTTCTTGGTCATCAACTACAGATTCCGAGGAACATGCGTACGAAGAGAGGAGGCAACAGGAGCTTGAAGACGAATTCCAGTTTCTAAACCAAATGAGACCTCAAACTGAACCACCGTACAAACAGGTGAACGTTCAACTTCCACATGAAACGCAAGTACTACCTGTTCAAGTATCATATGAACAGTCGGTCGCTCAATTAACGCAAGAAGTAGAGTTCTATCGAGTATCAGTGTATGAACATGTAGTTGATTCCTATCCAGTTCGTTGCTACTGCGGGTATGCAATTGAAGCTGTGGTTCGAGCAGAGGGAAACAATATAGGTTGGCGCATGCAACAATGTCTATCCTATACAAATGAGTGCAATTACACGGAATGGATAGACCAACCTCGGTGGCCCCGGGAAATAGCATATGCAAACGAACTCGAACGAGAGATTAGACGTCTCCAAAGTGATGTTGACCAGTTGCGATTGAACGTCATGAGACTCCCTTGAGACTAAACGTAAAATGTAGTTTACTTAAGTTACTATTTCCTACTACATGATTTGATGTTTTAGTTCGCATCTACTATCGTAAGTTGTTGAATCTTTATAAACTATTGTATCTTTATGCTTATAGTTGGACGTGTCAGTATGCGAAATGTGAATTTTGAGTTATATTTTGCATTACATAACTGAGAAGCTTACAAGAACGAAGATTACAACATTAAGAAATGCAAACTACAATCATACGAACTACAACAATTGAACATACAAATATCAAATTCAAAGTACAATAAAGAACATTAAGGTAGTTTCCATATACACCTACCAAGGACGACGGAAAAATCTTGCTTTAATTTGCTTAGCAACATTCTTGTTCAAGCGTCTTATTTCAGCTTGCGCTTCCAGTGCATACTGAACTCCACACAACAGAGGGTCAATCCACTACTTAAACTAACAACAATCAATTTCATCAAGAAAAACCTTGTGATCCTTGTAGGCTTCACAACCGAAAAATTGACATCCAACACTTTTTTCAGTTTTCGAAACAACCATGACCGATTCTTCTCCATAATGGCAAATAGGTTTGGATCCACTCGGACCTAGTCGCTCGACTTCGCGCCCTTCAACTACCCTTTCTTTTCCAGGTCGTTGATTTACTACCCCCTCTTTGTCAGTTTCCCAATAGCTCAAATTTAATGTTGAGTAAAAGAATTATGAGCTTATAGAGCATAAAACTTGTGCGTATAAATACATCTATGAATTTTACTTCGTATCAATGCTACAGTGTTCCAAAAGGGACAATTTCTGAAATGAGCATACTGATTAGTCCTATCACTTCAGCCCCACATTTACCATACCGAGTAGTCATATCAGTTCAGCCCATAATTAACTTTAGCTAAAGGGGCGTCACATGTACCCTGGTTACACACGTACATTAAAAATAATCTGTATGGGTTAAAAATCAACTGTACTAGAATTAAAAATAACAATATAAGTTACAAGGTACAAAAGAAAGAAACAGAAAGATAACAATTACAATACAACCGGTACAAGATGATACCCAAAATACATGCTTCTTACACACATACAACTTACATATCAGATTACAGTCTAACAAGTAAGATAACAATAATATCGTACATAAGGGGGTTTCAAAATGTAAAAATACTAGTACAACAAACTAATAGAATAACATAGGAATACAATCAGCTACACTAACATACTACATAAAATGAATCTAAGGTGCATCAAAGAACCACGAATCATTCCCAAGAGGTGCAGGTTGTCCACTATTGTCAACGTCATCATCATCGTCATCTACGCGTCGTGTCGGATGATATCGCTCATCATCCTCAGTAATTAGCTCATTAATACGAGACGTCAACTGATCAACTGCGTGCTTATGCTCTCTATACATCATATCGCGAAGACCAATATGCATAAGATATAGTTCCTCGTAAGGAAGTACAACGGGATCTGGAAACTGTGTAATAATAGGTCGTGAAATATCAACATACGTATCCTCATCGGATGTGTCAGGAATGCCCACAGTCCAACCGTAACTCGTCGGCATAGTCGAATAAGGTGGCTGAGCAGGCTGGTGCGACTGAGGAGCCAGATGAGGCTGGTCCGAATGAGGAGACTGACGATGCTGGTGTGAATGAGGGGACTGAGGAGGCAGACGAGGAGGCTGACGAGGTTGATGATGAGGAGGCATATAATGATAGGTAAGCGTACTCTGAGACATGTCGTGTATAACGGATGGGGGAACACCCGATGTGTAAGCAGAAGGACCAACTAAATCAACTATGGCGGCATGAACAAACGTTGTTGTATTAGAAAGTGTATAAAACGATCCCCAATAAGAAATGTAATCTCTACCGGTAATGATGAATCTATCAGCTGCCCACCACTCACTGGCATACTACTCTAAATCAATACTGGAATAAACCCGCAAATGACCTGTATCAGGGTGGGGACCATCGGGAACAATGTCAACGTTGAATAACTGTCACCAACAGTGCTCCTCTAAGTACCAATAACAACCCAAAGAGGGTGATGATGATACCAATGGCAATCGTCTACCTGATAGAAACTGAGCGTGCTGCTGGGCCAGGCCTACCAAGAAAGGGGAACTGGCAAACGGACGCCATAAAACTGACTCTCGCGTGGTCCTCATCTCTATTCGATTACGAGCCACTGTAAATACATAACGGGCATCACCTCCTGGTACAACCCGTCGGTTTTTCGGCGCCCAAGCTTTCACTCGAGGGTAGAAATGTGATAGTGCAGGATCCAATGTCGCACATGCCATGTTATGAAAGTGCTCAAAATACCAATACTGCAGAACCACTCAAAAACATGTAATTGACGACCCACGAGCCCTAATAGTGCACTACTGGTCCAAACCCCTGTACTACAATCGGCGTACCCAAGTCATATGTAGTAGGACTATTGTCGAACGACAAGCCTGCAACAGCAGCTACATATCCACACAGCAATGTGTTTGATGCATTCGTAAAGAATAAACTACCCATCATATATAATATAAACAGTCTAAGAATCTCTAAGTGGTGAACTGCAGGCCGAGCTACCTCTAATTTCATTATGTCTTGCTTCATGAACGAGGATCTGATATGATGATTGTTTATTAGGCCTCCCCCTCGTAAGTACAAATGTGGGAATATACTGATCATACTGCTAATATAGCTCATCATAAGGTAAAGTTGCACCCTGACCAATTGGTTTGCCAGTAAGCATGGTAAAATCTAGTGGCGTAAAACCCATCTCTCCAAAACTAAAGTGAAATGTATGTGTAGTTTTCCACAAACACACGGCTAATGCACCACATAACTGAACATCATTATTGTACAGTGCAAATTAAAAATATTAAAATCAAGTAAATATATTATGTTTTCTAACATATGTATTATGTAAGTGGGTTCATCAAAATTACGTACTCAAGAAATCTTCAAATCCAATACTTCTAAGGTATCTCGCAATAACGGTGTATGTGTCATACGCACGAATCGTCCTATACAAATGGACAATACTAACCCACAATCCTCATGTACGATCACTACGAGCCTATTAACATACAAAAGAATTACTGCTTTTTTGTACGACATAGTTTTTTTTTCAAATACCGACTAGTAAACTAACCAGTTTAAGAAGTTATACCTGTAACAACGACTTCAAGGATAAGGTAACGTATCTTTCGCCTTTGGGCAATTCGCGAAAATTATCCAATGCTTTATATCCATTCAAACTATTATCGATGTGCGGATCCAACGTAGCATAAACACCGGCTCTAGCAACCCGTCTTCTCCGAACAGGCCTTGAACGACGAGCGTCGCTTTGGACAGGTGTCTTCAACTAGTTCATTCTCCTCATCTACATTGTTGTTGGCGGCATTACTACTCCCAGCACCAAGAAGAACTTTACCTAATCTTCTCATCATTTTTTTGTGGGTTTGTGGTTGCGGCGGAAGAGAAAATTGAGAATGTGAGGGTGTCAGGTGGAAACAAGAGGAAGAGGAGGGTTTTGGAGAGGAAGTAATCGGGTTTGTGCACCCGATTGCTCGGCTAAGGGTTATAAACCCTTAGACGGCTTTGATAAAGCCAGCTAAGGGTGTTTACCCTTAGCCGGCTAAGGGTTTATAACCCTTAGACACGTTGGGGGGGTTCTCGTGTCAACCCCCTTGAATTGACCATGAGCAACCCCCCACCCGCCGTTGGGGATGCTCTTAGTGCATTGGTTTTGGACATTGCACAAACTCTTGGAGTGGTACTTAAAATCTTTTGTGATGTAGCTCATACATCAACAAGGTTGGTTTTCAAGATTGGACGATACTTCTTAGTCTACTTTATACGAGACGCATCCAATGTATTCAGTTCATTTGACAACATTCTCAAATGTCCTTGCGGTTTTCACAGAAAGTAAGTATACAAAAGTAAAAGGCATAAAAATCTAATATATAAACAATTCTTGCATGTTAATGTTGCTCAGAAGAAAGTATGTTATTGAATTGGTTTCTATATTTTTATATTAAGATAGAAATAAAGAATTAACGATATAAACTATTATATATAGTTTAAATAACAATACGGCGTGACAAAAGATGTGATGTATTATTATTTAAAATCGTAACGAGCACCCAAAATTGGGGTACTTAGTTTGAGCGCAAAATAGAAGGGGGAAGTTGATCGCTTTCACACGCAAAATTTGTGATGACATTTTCTTTACCAATTGGTTTCATTGTATGTTGCTATACTTGGTCTCCATATGAACATTGTAACAACCCGTATATTTCATGACAATATCATTAAAAAAATTATTTGGATATAACATCGTTAATTGAGTATAGGTCCAAAAAGTAATTTTTTGCATATAGATGAATTTGAACTCGAGACCACTTCCATTTAGTTCAAAATGTCGTTTACGACAATAAAAACTGTAAACATCGATATGTTTGGAGTTAGTAAAATTTGGGGTTTTGATTGGGGATTCGGTTAGCCAACCTAGCCTATCCTTATAACTCCACAACCTAATCTCCTTCTTATTCACTCTCTACACTTAAAAGAAAATGGAAATGGGGAGAGGAATGAGAAATTAAAATTCCTAAGCTTGGGATTTCATTTAGTAGCTCTATTCTGGAGGAAATCGAGTATAGAAACTTAGGTAAGCTTCTCCATCTCCTTCTCCATACTTGCTTTCTCTTCAATTTCTGAATTCTCCTATGACTTAAGTTCTAGTAGATTTGTGCATTCGTATTTAGATTGAAGATTAGCAAGCTATATTGGAAAAGAGGTTGTTCTAGCTTGCTATTGGATCGATTCTTTGACTCAAACAAGCAAAAACGAGTTCTTAGAGAACTCACATCTATGCCTCGAGCTATATGCTTGTATAGTGTGCCTTTGACACGTTTGTATTGTGTATGTAGCATGTGATTTGGTTTGATTTGTGTGAACATTCAATTTCATGAGTTTTGAATTCCATTATATATGAATTCTAGTATAAATCTTTAAGTAGGTATGATTCGTGTGATATCGGTTGTTTCGGCGAGTCTTCGGAGCCTCATTTTCCCACGAATAATGATATAAGTCTTCATAAGTCGTCCGAAATCGATATGTGCTGATGGCTAGGCAAAATAGGGCCCAGATCGTAATTCAGACATCTGAATTATCCAATTCAGACGTCTGACCTGCTAGGGGTGATATTGTGTACAAGTCAGTCGTCTGAATTTTCCATTCAGCCGATTGAATCATAGTTTGGTTATTTGAATGAATAATTCAAACGTCTGAAGTTCAGGAAATAGAAATGACTTTCTAGAAAGCAGATTTAGTCGTCTGAATCAAAGATTTGGACGTTTGAACCATGTTTCCTACTGTTGACCAGTGGAAACCACGGTCAACAATATAGTATGATCCAGGCTTATTCCCGACCGAGTTTTGGACCGTTTTCCCTTTTCCTCTGACTTTTCAATTTCTCTAATCCACGAATTTCAACAGCTTGATTAAATCGACGTTTGATGGACTTTTGATTTATTCGTGATAAATGAATTTATAATTGATAGTCGTAGGATTTGATTTACATTATTAAAACAAGAATTTTGAGATCGATTGCAAATGCAATTGATATTTGATGAGAACTGCCACTTCAAAACTATAAAGGGTTTATATTATTAGTAGAAACCAAATCTTTTACAAAAATGGTCTTTAATCTTACTTCATTATATGAAGTTATTTTCCAAATTGTTTTCCAATCTACTAGTATATATTTACATAAACATTTTCCTCGCTCGTATGAGAAGCCCAATTAAATGCTTTAGTAAAAAAAGGACTATGAATACTTTTGCTTACTTTTATAGTTAATTTTTGGACTCATTCGATTGAAAAACCATGACAATGGTCGTTTTGTATTTCTAGTGGGATATACAACTCATTCGTAAATATTCGAGTAGAGCAAGTAATTATAGGACATGTAGCTTGACTCTTATAATTACTAGCTTGGCGTAGTTCGCACTATACTCGATCAATTTTGATCACCGTGGATCTTCGAATCATTCTGACCTTCCGGTCACATTGATGATTTTTGGATCATCCTTAGGAACTTCGGATCGTTCTGACCTTCAGGTCACTTAAAGGAACTTCGGTTCATTAGTGAGGTCATGACTCGCGATCTTCATGCCATTGTAGGAGCTTTGGCTCAACATTGTAGGGTAGCTACCTGGAGATCGCGTCTTATCTTCGACACACATAGTTCATTTGATTATATCGACGATCTTCGGATCATAAGCGGGATCGCAACCTGTTGTCTTCGGACCATATTAGGAGCTTCGACTCAATACTATAGGTTAGATATCTTGATATCGCGTCTTAGTCCTCGATACACATGTTGCTAAGTCTTTGGGCTCCCATCTTGAATTCAGCCTTCCCCTCTTTGAGATTCCTATGTTATCAATCTTAGTTGCATTGATACTATATTATCAATCTTAGTTCTATTGGTACTATGTTATCAGTCAAAGTTTTGTTGATATTGTGTTATCAATTTAAGTCTCGTGGATATTGAGATATCCTATATATCACTGAGATTTCTTTGGCATATCTTCTGGACATACTGAGCCTTCACATTTTACATGTGAACATTGTTATATCACCTATATGTTGTTTTCTGTTTATATCTCTATTTCTACCTCAGTCTATTATGATAAGTACAGTTAGATTGATCCGTTTATTGTTTATTTTCTTATAAATAATATTTGAGTCAGACTGAGGTATTACAGGCACTCCTCCTTGACTATAGCATGGACTAGTCTCTCCTTTTGAATAACTGAAGTTGTTTAGTAGTTTTACCTTTCATGTATTTAATATAGAGACTCACATGTGTACATATTCTTTGGTTTAGTACATGTATATATATTGTTTTATGATATGATGGATCTTGCACGACCACTTATATTATGTCCACTCCTTATGTACTATATTCATATCTATTTTTGCCTTAGTGATGTGAATATCTGTGTCTGGATCTGATTGTATTGTTATGCATTTTATATTGATTCTGAATATATATAGCCATTGTGTAGTAGATTTGAACTTAAATTAAATGTGTCAGATTTTCTCATGAGATTTGAAAAGTGAAACCACATTATCCAACATGCTTGCCACTCGCTCAAAGTTACTATAGAGATGGTCGCTCTTTAACAGCCCTATTCTTTGGGTTAGTTGACATCATTGCTTGTAATGACCTTGGCTCACATGAGTATAGAGGTGGGGCGTTACATTTGGTATCAGAGCCAAGCTCGGAACAATATAAGATATTATGGAGAGGATCATTGTCCTAAGTCTCTCTTAGGAAATCATGTTTTTGGATTTTTATTTGAGTCTTAGGACCATCATTTTCTATCTTATATCATGATCCTTGGTTTAACCAATCAAATCTATTTGAGTTCATCTTTGTGAATCTTGGCCCAGACAAACTTAGAGTCTCATCTGTTTCGTGTGTAGGAATTCAAAGTATAAATTTTTGAGGGCATTAACTTTTGTGTTTGGATAGGAGTAATCTTATCCATATGATTCTGTGGGTTGATTTGATTAATAATTTGGGAACATTGAAAATGAACACCTTGTGAATTTAGTTTCACAATCTGACTATGAGGTGTTCAATGATAATGTTGGAAAAAAATTCAACCTAAGAGAGAATTATTTAAATTAAATTTAAACAATAAATATGCAAGTATAATTTATGAACGAGATTTAGAAGTATGAAACATATTTGAGTTGAAATAACCTTTGGGACTTAGTTGTGAAGAATTCTAAATTATTTTATTAAACGGTTTAATAGAATAATTTTGACCAAGTAAAATACTAATCCGTTTGAGATTAACTTTGCGAGGCGAAAGCGGATAAATTATTTCCGCTAAGCACTATGAAATGATCGTTTATTTATTTATGATTACAAATTTAATTCATGAATAAATGGTTGCACCTCTGATTATTTATTTACAACTTTGTACCTCTATTTGGACGTAATTTGTTTTATTGTGTTGAGTTGCCCATTGAGTATGTTTGGAATACTGATCGGGAGGTTGGACGCCACAATATCGATTGGAGTTTCTGAATACTTCGATGAGACAATTCTAACACAATACTTGTAATAAATATTAGTGATATGCATCGCCATTGAACCTTAGTACTAGTAATTCAATATAAATAAATTGCGAAGAAAATCATTAGTATTGCTTGTTAATTTGCAACCTTAGGGATTTTAATAAGATAATGTTTTGAGGATGAGATATATATGACCATCATATGCATCCTTTACACCTTTTATGATTATAATTTTAACTATGAAGTTTGGGATATCTTATTTTAGAAAGGAAGCTAATGCTTCTCAATGTACCTTTCTCTCTATTCTTTATGATAATGATTTCTGTGACCATCTCATTCAAGTTCTTTTGAAGTTGTAATCATCTACCATCTTTGCGCCAAAGGAATTTAGGGACATCATGTCCTTAAGTGTTATAAGGTGCTTGTCTTATAACGAAGTATGTCAATTTTCCAAGTCTATGTTTTGCGAGAATTTTTACATGCTTTGATCTTTGCTTTGCCCTTATATCTTGCTATCACGATGTCTTAGCTTTCTTTGTGCAACGATTGAGTATTTTCTATTTCTTTGGAGTTTTACTTGTTTTAAACAAGTAATTTAATATTTTCGATTGAATAAGGAATTTTATTGAAAGTCTTAGTAAAAATGTGTGACGACCCCAAACCCCGTTCCACGGTGGCAAGGATAATCTTTGGAACATAACACATAAACAAATAACAGCAGAACAGAAATAAATAAATACACCAGATAATGGACAATAAATACACTGGATAAACATAATCATCAGAGTTACACAGTATACATGATCATACTTAGTACAAAATACAGTTCAGCTTTACATAAAATGTCTACAGCGGAATCTAAACATAATATGTACAACAGGAGTTGAACAACATAAAAAGAAAGAAGTGATATAATCCATCTTCATCTCCATAGCTATCCAGAAAGAGCCTGCTAAAACCTGAATACAAGGCTGCCCTTGTAGAAATAGGGGCACCCGAGTTTGCAAGTGAAACTAACTACGAGTCAGTCATGGGACTGATATGAGAAATCTACTTAACTTATTTTACAAAAAAGGCCAATCACAGGACCACGCCGCTAATGCGGAACGGGTTTACTCCATTGGATTGCCAGTGCTTTAAAACAAGTAAATCATTTAAACATCGCAATGCTTTTTACAAAAGTGAAGCCATTATAAGACTCAGTTCCCATCACACAATGCAACGCAAACCGGAGGATAGAGTTTTACCTTATAATGGCCAAAATATGCTTGATACGAATAAAACAAAAGCATTTGATATTATTACTAGTGTTTATATGTTTCAAAAACAACTTCAATCATAAGTATCAATCATAGATAGCATGGGTACCATATATCATGTCGCCATATATAGGTTTACAATCAAAACCGCAAGATGTCGTAGTTGGAAATTGGATTTCAGTCATGAACCAAGGTAAGGGATCGTCCTTACCGCTTCGAGACAATCTAGCCCATGTCTCAGGATCAGAACGCATCGACCCTTGGAGCGATAGCGCCGGTCCATATAGAGTGGATTAAAATGCCTGAACACTGCGCTTCCCCGCCCTATGGGGCGTAAACTGGTCATATACCGACCAAACCATCGGCCCAGTAGCGACCGATATAACCGAGGCGCCTCGCTATCCATCATCCACATAAGTAAAATGCCAGGGATTGTAAAACGCTGACACCACTCCTAGCTAGAAGGAAACGCAGGTCCTCTCTGAGGTCCTCTCCCGTTTCTGGTCCATACTTGATGTAAGGCTCGCGAATCAACGCTAAACACAAAGCTAGCTATTTAAAGCCTTGCTTTGATCATCAACTACAAGACTCTGCTTTTCAACAAAAGTCTTGTACACAGCATCTCTATATGCCATATTGTCAATCTACAATGTCAGACACACATCCATTTACAAGTCCGTTCTGAGTCTGAACGAAACCGGAGGCACCTTATTCCTCTCCTGTAGGTCCAATGCAGGAGAGAGGCCCTCGCACATCTGAATGATCAACAAGTACGTCCGGACAACCACCACTGTAACCCCTTCAGGGCAACAACTCCCATCAAAGGCATTAGTAGCCATCCATTCGATGTGAAGATCATCGGTCTTGCACCTTCTTCATATCTTTGACTTCCAACCGTCGATCAATTATTTGAAATGAAAATTAACTCGGTCTTTTCAAATAACTCACGTATATTTAGAATTAAATCAATTCATCCCTTGGTTAAATTATTCGACATCCGTAATTCTGTTCATTAATGTAATTTTCACGTCAAACACATTCATCCGTCAAATATCCAATAAACCTGGTAAATTCGGTTTATTTCCATTTCATATTGTTTATAATATTTTATAACGATTTATCGCTATTTTTATTTATTTAAAAACAGCTAATTTATTCAAACGACGCTTCAGGCCATAGCGCAGCCATGGCGCTGTTTTTCTTTAGATTTGATTTACACATATCTGAAAATCTAACAGTTAGATCTTTACAAATTTTATACCATTGGAAAGATCTTTTCAAAGCGGACCCAACGGTTCCAGGTTTGTGAAAATCCGACGGTCGGATCTCCCGGTACAATCGTTTGAAGTTACGATTTCAGAATACGAACTACAGCATCGTTATTCGATTTATTTTAATTATATTTATATATATATAAATAAATATAATCCATTCTGGCGCTGTTTTCATTCAGATTTGAATTAAACATTCCAGACAATCTAACTGTCGGATCTTTGCAAAGTTGGTATCATTGGAAAGATATTTCCAAAGCGAACCCAATGGTTTCGATTTTGGGAAAATCCGATGATCGGATCTCCTGGTACAATCGTTTGAAATCACGGTTTCAAAATACGAACTGCAGTTTCATTATCCGGTTTATTTAAATTATATATATATTTATATATATATATATAAATATATTTCGTTCTTCGATTTACAAACATTTTTCATTTCATACATGTGGTAAAAATAATATTTTTACCCAACAAATCTTTATTTCAACACCTGACTATTTTTAACACTTCATGTATATAATAAAAATATGATTTTTATTGTCAAAACAATTTATTTCAAACACGATTATTTTATATACTTCATATAGAGGATAAAAATGTGATTTTTATTGTTAAAGAAATTTATTTCCAAAAATGAAGATTTTTAGCGATTCATATATATTATAAAAATGCGATTTTTATTGTCAAAACAATTTATTTCAAACACGATTATTTTATATACTTCGTACATACAATAAAAATGTTATTTTTATCATTCAAACAATTTATTTCATACATTCAATAAAAATGTTATTTTTATCGTTCAGTCAATTTATTTCAAAAATGAATATTTTTCCAACACAGGAATATATTTCAACACATGCATATTAATCAAACATATGAACATTTCGGAAAATTTTGGCAGCATAACGGTAGGGTAGTTAAAACCCGCACCGTTGCATGTACGGCTCCTCGCTCTACCTTAAAGCCTCGCAGCTTTTGACAATGGAGATTTCAATATCTAGTTCGTACGCAGACGAATTTTCCCATAAACTAATCCTACTGGTATTTCAACCACAATCAGTCATATCAACCATTCGTATTATTCACCAAATTTCACATCAACCAAAATCCAAACAATCACAACCAATATATATATCGTCCATGGTCTGTGGACGAGGGGAGTGTGTGTGTGTGTGTGTGTGTATATATATATATAAATATATTTCAATTTCATTTCAATATCATTTAATTTTTACAATGCATATATAACTTGTACATCGCACATACAACTTATACAACGCTTATACATGAGGTGTACAACGCTTATATAACTCATACATCAATTATATAATTTATACATCGTCATTCCATATCGTTTATAATTCAGAAATCTCACATTGGGTTATGCTCCTCCAAAAATTATAGGAAGCTCCAAAAATTCTCCGATCTCTTCTAGAATGTAGAAGACGTCACCACGAGTCCAATGTCTCCGATTTGATTGGATTTCGACAACATAGCAAAAAGATATGATTTTTACAGTGAAATCATTATTCGTAGCGCTTTAAAGTGCTATAAACAGTTAAAATAAATTCAGTCGTTACCACTCAACAACCGTTCAAAACCAGGTTTTGATTTTGCGCGCAAATCGTTGCACGATAGGAGGATCGGCCACTGCCACGTAGAAGAGGGAGGAGAGGCGCGCCTGAAGGAGCCAACCGCGGTGAACTCGCACCATCGACGACGGAGGAAACCGGCTCGAAGCGGCGCGAATTCCGAGGTGAGATCTCCTTGCACAGGCGACGAAAACTGACAAACTTTTTATGGATTTGAAGAAGGGGCAATGTGTTTCGATGCGTGTTTTGGTCGAAATCGGGCTGGGAAGGGATGAAGCGGTTTTTGCCTTCGATCAAAACGAGGAGAGAGAAGTACGCGTATATTTATTTTTTTAATTTAATGAAGAAATTTTCTGATTCGCCGATTTATATATTTATTCAAAAATTAGGGTTTTCTCACACCAACTCGAAATCAAACCCAACGACTGTTGTCCCTAGCTAATTACCCTCATTCTGGACACAATGGAATATGTTACGTAGGCCCATTCGACTGTTTCAGTCAGTTTCTTCAAATTAATATATAAAACATTCAATATTTTATTTGAACGTACATTTCAATTTGCCAGGGTAACATACTGATCCCAAAAATTCTAGAAAAATAAGTCTAGCTATGTTTTGACGATACGGTCCCAACAAAACTGATTTCGTTGAATTTGGAGACCGTTTAGAAAATGGTCATTTTCTGGTCGATCTAAATTGACTAAAATCAACCAAACACATTTTCCTTTGTCACGCTCACATAGTAACTCCAAAAATTATGGAATTTAAAACCTAGCAATAATTTGACATCCTGGATCCAACAAAAGTGGTTTCATCGAAAACGGAGGTCGTCTACAAAATGGCTATTTTCAAGGCCTATATAATCTCCATAGCGACCTTTCTGAAAATTCATCTGGCCATAACTTTTGATTCCCGCATGAAATTTCGATTTCTCAGATTTGTTAGAAAAATATTCTTAAATAGACTTAAATATTTTTTGTTTCACTAAAATCTGTTTTACTTTGCACTCGGTACAGTCAGTCAAAGTTCGAATTCAATTTTTTTTAAACTACCGCGCCATGTCAGGCCTTGTTTTATAATTAAAATAAATATACTCACTATCACTTCGACCAAAACAAGTTTTTCGTCGTTATTATTTAAAATAATTTATTTTAAATATTCAAAATCCACTAAAATAGCCAAATTAAAATTTTTAAATTGGTTTTGATTTTCCGGGTTGTTACAATCTCCCCCACTTAAAATCTTTTCGTCCCCGAAAAAGAACAAAGCTCAAAGTAGTTTAATTTACCAACTCAAATTTCATTCTGGCTTCCATTCTCCAACTTTTCAGTTTCTAAGAATTTTCAAATTCTTTAAAAATTTGGCGAAAACCCTAAATTTTCGAAAAAATTCGCCATAACCTCCTTTGTACGGGGAGGGGTTTGGAAATTTATTAGGCCGTATTAGGTACCCAATAAATCCTAATAAGCATACACATATTTATAGTGATATATTCTGGTGTCCACAGGGGAGTGTGTATAGATCATAACTCCAGAGAATAAATTATCGTGACCCTATAAATGGTTTTTGTGCCTTAATGACCAGAGAGACATGTTTATTGTCATCTCCAGACCCGTGTGGTTTTTTTATTAATCTGGCAATTTGCCGTTACATTTTATATAGTCCATATCAGTCCTCGGTTCAACCTATAATATAGTCATCGCCATACAATCCTCTCGCTCATATGGTAAATCTTCAACCTCGTCACATAAGCTCCAAAAGCTTATGTGGTATATGATGAAGTATGCTGTCTTCAAGAAGTATGCCATGTAGTGTAGTTCAAAATTAATTGTTACTATCCTATGGCGATGTTTGTTATTACACACAGAACAACCAACACTCCGCATCAAATGGCATTCACAGGAGTTGATATAATTATAAAATTGCGCATCCAACTCATTAAGGTTTACCTATTTGTCGGGCACGCAAATAAATTCTTTACTCAACAACAAATCCATTTACCTGTTCAAACATATATAATGTACATGTATATATTTCTATCTATTTTTAAATCAGTCCAATATTTTATTTAATTGCATAAATTTACCTTCATTCTCTTATTGTTTAGATTAACTATCATTCCAATAATTTTTTTAATCCAATTCATAATCACACAACGCATACAATAATCAATTTGTTGATTAACTTTTCAAAAATATCCTAATTAATTCATATACTCTTTTAAAATCATTCAGACTATATAATTAAAATTTTACATCCATGAAAAGGAAACAATAGCAAAGTAGAGAACAAAACTGAAATGCAAAATATGGTAAATGTAACTTGCACCAGAGTTAATCAGAGATATCCACCCTGCAATTGGGATAGGCTTTCTTAATGCTCTCCTCAGTTTCCCAAGTACAGTCTCGCGGATCTCCACTCCATTGCACTTTGACTAAGTGAACCTTCTTGTTCTTCAGCTCTTTAGTTTCTTTGCCAATAATCTTTATTGGCTCTCTTCTCACAGCCAATTCTGGAGTAATTTCCAAATCTCGTTGCACGGCTTCTTCCACGACCAAATCGGGATCATGCACATGCTTTCGAAGTTGAGATACGTGAAACACATCATGTACTCCAGGCAACCGGTCAGGCAATTTAACCCTATAAGCAAGAGTTCCAATCCGTTCAAGTATAGGAAATGGACCAATAAATCTGGGCGACAACTTCCCTATTTTACCGAATTGGACTACTCCTCTCATTGGAGAAACCCTCAAATACACATAGTCACTGACAGAAAAAGACAAATCTCTTCTTCTCGAATCTGCTTAGCTTTTCTGTCGTCTTTGAGCCATTTGCAATCGCTTTTTAATGAAATCGACTTTGTCTGAAGCTTCACGAATCATATCTGGTCCCAATACAAGTCTATTGCCAGGTTCCTCCCAACAAGCGGGAGATCTGCACGGTCTACCATACAATGCTTCGAATGGTGACATTTCCCGGCTCGCTTGGTAACTGTTGTTGTATGAGAACTCAGCCAAAGGCAAGTGGTCTTCCCATGATCCGCCAAAATCAATAACACATGCCCGCAATAAATCTTCTAAAATAAGATTCACCCTCTCAGTTTGACCATCTTTCTGAGGATGATAAGCGGTGTTCAAGTTCAGCTTTGTTCCCAATTCTGCTTGGAATGCTTCCCAGAATTTACTAGCAAAAATCGGGTCACGATCACTAACGATACTCATGGGAACTCCATGCAGTTTAACAATTTCCTTGAAATAAATATGCGCCAGAGTTTGAGCGGTTCTATTTGATCTGATAGTTATAAAGTAGGCGGTCTTCGTGAAACGATCTACGATCACCCAAATACTGTCATTTCCTTTCCTGGTTCTGGGCAAACCATCTATGAAATACATAGAAATCTGTTCCCACTTCCAACCTGGAATTTCCAACGGTTGCAACAATCTGGCGAGTTTCTGTTGATCTCTTTTAACTTGTTGACAAGTAGTACATCGGCTAACGTACAAGGAAATGTCTATTTTCATAGATCTCCACCAGAAAGTGCGTTTGATATCATTATACATTTTGCTCACTCCTGGATGGATACTCAGTTTGGCTTTGTGACATTCATCCAACATTTCTCTCTGGAGTTCTGGAATGTTCGAAACACAAATTCGGCCTTTTAACCTCAGAATCCCATCGTTATCAATCTGAAAACTCGAGGGCTCGCCTTTCTAAATTCTCTCTCTGATCTTCTGAATGAAGTGATCATCCTTCTGAAGAGCAGATATGTTATCAATCAATGATGGCGTGATTATAAGATTAGCGATGATTACATTCTTTCGGCTGAGCGCATCAGCCACAACATTGGCTTTCCCCGGAGTATACAAAATATCAAGATCATATACCGCGATAAATTCTAGCCAACGCTGCTGCCTCATATTCAGATCTTTCTGAGTGAATAGATATATATAATTCAAATTTCTCGCTCAATAGATAGTGTCTCCAGATTTTCATAGCAAACACGAAGGCTAATAATTCAAGGTCGTGAGTTGCATAATTCTTCTCATGCGGCTTCAATTGACGGCTAGCATAAGCGACTACTTGGCCTCTTTGCATTAATACCGCACCAAGACCTTCTTTAGAAGCATCTGTCCAGACTTTCAAGTCTTGATTGCCATCAATTATTGTTAACACTGGAGCAGTTGTTAGTCTTAACTTCAACTTTTGGAAAGCTGTCTCACATTCTGGAGTCCAATTGAACCTTGAATGTTTCTTAGTAAGCTTTGTTAAGGAACTAGATATCTTTGAAAAATCTTTAACGAACTTTCAATAATAACTAGCCAATCCAAGAAAACTTCGGACTTCTGTGGGAATAGTTGGCTGCTTCCAATTCTGAATAGCCGTAATTTTACTATGATCCACATAAATTCCTTCTTTGATACAACGTGGCCAAGAAATTTGACTTCTTCTTGCCAGAATATACATTTGGAAAATTTTGCTTTCAAAACATTCTTTATGAGAATTTCTAACACTTGTTCCAAATGTTTTGCATGCTCGCTTTCTAACTTAGAGAAGATCAATATGTCATCAATGAAAACCAGAAAAAATTTATTCAATACTTCTCTGAATACCCTGTTCATTAGATCGACAAAATAGACTGGAGCGTTACATAAGCCGAACGGCATTACTAACCACTCGTAGAATAAGTCTGGACCTCTGAATGCTGTCAAAGGAACACACTCTTCGGCAATACGAAGCTGATGGAAACCTATAGCTAGGTCCATTCGTGAAAATACTTGTGCTCCATTCAATCGATCCAAGAAATCATCAATCTGCGGTAATGGATATTTGTTCTTTAATGTCTGCTTATTCAAGTCACGATAATCCACACATAGTCGGAGAATACCGTCTGACTTCGGGACAAATACCATTGTTGCTCCCCAATCAGAGAAACTAGGCTTGATCAGACTCTTCCATACAAGCTATCAAGTTTGATTATCTAACTCCTCTTTTTCCTTCAAGTTCATTCTTCGAATAGCGTGAACTACAGGCCTTGCATTCGGAATTAAAGAGATTTTGAAATCAATTTCCCTACAAGGAGGTAAGCTAACAACTTTTTCAAACACATCCGCATAATTCTTCACAACATGAATATTTTCTATGTCGACCGAAATATTCTCTGTAATGACAGGGATATTTTCTGCTTGAGCAGGAGAAACATCCAGAGCTGACCAAAAATCCTTTCTATCAGAATTTGGACCTTCGCAAGGAATGGTTATATACTCCCCGAACTTTGTTTTTGCCTTAACAACTCTCTCGGCGCATTTAATCTCAGTTACATATTTGGTTAACCAATCCAATCCCAGAATAAGATCGAATTCGGTAAAATTCATGACGATCGAGATGGTAGGGAACCGATAGCGGGAAAAAGAGATAGGCACCCCACAAATCCAACTAAGATCGAGGGAACCCCCAACCGGATTATGGACAGTCATGGGTGCTTTGAGCTTTTTCAATTTCAAATCCAGTTTCTTAACCACATTACTTGCAATAAAGCTTCGCGATGCGCCTGTATCAAATAGTACTTTAACTGGAATATCCTTGACAGTAAGCGTGCCTTTTAAAACATCTGGCCTTGCTGGACTGGATGAGGATGCAGGAACTTCTGCCACTTTATTTACATGCACTACTTCAGATTTCTGTGATAACTGGAAATTTTTCGCAATGTGACGAGCTTGGTGGAACTTATGGCATTCCCTTCCTTTTCGAGCCTTCTTACCGGATTTAGACCCATCATTCTTTCATCTGTTCGAGGCTTCATAGTTCCTCATTGAATGCCCTTGCTGATTACACTTTAAACATACAACCGCCCTAACCTTTTTCTGACTGGCTTTTGGCCTCTTATTGCCTTTAGACTTTGTACTCGCTTCGGGATGTGTACTTGTCTCTGGGCTACCAGTTTCAAATTTCCGTTTGCTGCTAGTACTGACTTCCTCTTCATCGCCCAAAAGACCTTGCTTATCTAGAACTTCATACTGATAAGCCATGTATATCATTTCAGAAAAAGATTGTTGCATATGTGCAATTACACTACTTTGGTATTTTTTTTTGAAGCCCGTTAATAAACCTCAGATTCTTCATCTTTGGATTTTGAATTAGATGCGGGGGAAAACGAGAAAGTTCTTTGAATTTCTTATGATATTCCAGAATGGTCATATCTCCTTGTATCAGATAGTAGAATACATCACTTAACCGCTCAGTTGCTTCTGGAGGAACAAAACCTTTCATTGAAAATTTCTTCAAATCTATCTCAGGTAATATTACCTTCTGGATTATCCTTGATGACAGTTTTCCACCAGATTAAAGCTTCGTCTTTGAGTGCCCAAGATGCCAGTAATCTTTTCTGATCATCTCTCAGCTTTGAACCTTCGAAAATTTTCTCAGTAGATCGCATCCAAGCTTGAGTTTGAATAATGGATTCATTGCCCGAGAACGGTACTCCACCTAGATTTCGATACTTGTTTAATAGAGCCTCAATATTTGGTTCTGACCTACCTCTTCTACTTCTACCACTCATTTTTCAATGTCTACAAATATCAGACAAAGTGTTAGGCCAACAGAAAAGGTATTTTTAAAGCATAGAGACATATACTTGAATGTAAATGTGTCTACTGGGGTGTATTTCATTCTGCTACACTCATTCTAGGATATTACTGATCCTATCTGAAATGAATTATCCGTCTTAGAACACTACAGGTTCTATTTCTGACGAGTTTGTTAATATGTTATATTCCAGAAATAAGCTTAACCAAAGCTCTGATACCATGATGTGATGACTCCAAACCCTGTTCCACGGCGGCAAGGTAATCTTTGGAATATAACACATAAACAAATAATAGCAGAACAGAAATAAATAAATACACCAGATAATGGACAATAAATACACTGGATAAACATGATCATCAGAGTTACACAGTATACAGGATCATACTTAGTACAAATACAGTTCAGCTTTACATAAAATGTCAACAGCGGAATCTAAACATAATATGTACAACAGGAGCTGAACAACATAAAAAGAAAGAAGTGATATAATACATCTTCAGCTCCGTAGCTATCTAGAAAGAGCCTGGTAAAACCTGAATACAAGGCTGCCCATGTAGAAACAGGGGCACCCGAGTCTACAAGTGAAAAAAACTACGAGTCAGTCATGGGACAAGTATGAGAAATCTACTTAACTTATTTTACAAAAAGGCCAATCACGGGACCACGCCGCTAACGCGGAACGGGTTTACTCCATTGGATTGCCAGTGCTATAAAACAAGTAAATCATTTAAACATCGCAACGCTTTTTATAAAAATGAAGCCATTATAAGACTCAGTTCCCATCACGCAATGCAACGCAAACCGGAGGATAGAGTTTTACCTTATAATGGCCAAAATATGCTTGATACCAAAAAAAACAAAAGCATTTGATATTATTACTAGTGTTTATATGTTTCAAAAACAACTTCAGTCATAAGTATCAATCATAGATGGCATGGGTACCATATATCATGTCTCCATATATAGGTTTACAATCAAAACCGCAAGATGCCGTAGTTGGAAATTGGATTTCCGTCATGAACCAAAGCAAGGGATCATCCTTACTGCTTCGAGACAATCTAGCCCATGTCTCAAGATCAGAACGTATCGATCCTTGGAGCGATACGGCCGGTCCACACGGAGTGGATTAAAATGCCTGAACACGGCGCTTCCCCGCCCTATGGGGCGTAACTGGTCATATACCGACCAAACCATCGACCCAGTAATGATCGATATAACTGAGGCGCCTCGCTATCCATCATCCACATAAGTAAAATTCCAGGGCTTGTAAAAAGCTGACATCACTCCTAGCTAGAAGGAAACGCAGGTCCTCCCTGAGGTCCTCTCCCGTTTCTGGTCCATACCGGGGTGTGAGGCTCGCGAATCAACGCTAAACAAAAAGCTTGCTATTTAAAGCTCTGCTTTGATCATCAACCACAAGACTCTGCTTTTCAACAAAAGCCTTGTTCACAGCATCTCTATATGCCACGTTGTCAATCTACAACGTTAGACACACATCCATTTACAAGTCCGTTCTGGGTCTGAACGAAACCAGAGGCACCTTATTCTTCTCCCGTTGGCCCAATACAGGAGAGATGCCCTCGCACATCCGAACGATCAACAAGTACGTCCGAACAACCACCACTGTAACCCCTTCAGGGCAGCAACTCCTATCAAAGGCATCAGTAGCCATCCATTCGATGTGAAGATCATCGGTCTTGCACCGTCTTCATATCTTCGACTTCCAACCGTCGATCGATTATTTGAAATGAGAATTAACTCGGCCTTCTCAAATAATTCACGTATATTTAGAATTAAATCAATTCATCTCCTGGTTAAATTATTCGACATCCATAATTCAGTTGATTAATGAAATTTTCACGTCAAACACATTCAACCGTCAAATATCCAATAAACAGGGTAAATTCGGTTTATTTCCATTACATATTGTTTATAATATTTTATAATGATTTATCGTTATTTTTATTTATTTAAAAATAGCCAATTTATTCAAACGACGCTTCAGGCAATAGCGCGGCCATGACGCTGTTTTTTTTTTAAGATTTGATTTATACATATCTGAAAATCTAACCATTGGATCTTTACAAATTTTATACCGTTGGAAAGATCTTTTCAAAGCGGAGCCAACGGTTCCAGTTTTGGGAAAATCCGACGGCCGGATCTCCCGGTACAATCGTTTGAAATAACGATTTCAAAATACGAACTACAGCATCGTTATTCGATTTATTTAATTATATATATATATAATCCATTACGACGTTGTTTTCATTTAGATTTGAATTAAACATTCCAAACAATCTAACCGTTGGATCTTTGCAAAGTTGGTATCGTTGGAAAGATATTTCCAGAGCGAACTCAACGGTTTCGGTTTCGGGAAAATCCAATGGTCGGATCTCCCGGTACGATCGTTTGAAATCACGGTTTCAAAATACGAACTACAGCTTCGTATTCAATTTATTTTAATTATATATATAAATAATCCGTTCTTCGATTTCCAGACCTTTTTCATTTCATAAATGTGATAAAAATAATATTTTTTCTAGCAAATCTTTATTTCAACACCTGACTATTTTTAACACTTCATGTATATAATAAATATGTGATTTTTATTGTCAAAACAATTTATTTCAAACACGATTATTTTATATACTTCATATAGAGGATAAAAATTTGATTTTTATTGTTAAAGAAATTTATTTCCAAAAATGAAGATTTTTAGCAATTCATATATATTATAAAAATGCGATTTTTATTGTCAAAACAATTTATTTCAAACACGATTATTTTATATACTACGTACATACAATAAAAATGTTATTTTTATCGTTCAAAGAATTTATTCCATACATTTAATAAAAATGTTATTTTTATCGTTTAGACAATTTATTTCAAAAGTGAATATTTTTCCAACACAGGATATATTTCAACACATGCATATTAATCAAACATATGAACATTTCAGAAAATTTTGGTAGCATAACGGTAGGGTAGTTAAAACCGGCAATGTTCCGTGTACGGCTCCTTGCTCTACCTTAAAGCCTCGCACCTTTTGACAATGGGGATTTCAATATCTAGTTCGTACGCAGACGAATTTTCCCATAAACTAATCCTATTGGGATTTCAACCATAATCAGTCATATCAACCATTCATATTATTCACCAAATTTCACATCAACCAAAATCCAAACAATCACAACCAATATATATATCGTCCATGGTTTGTGGATGAGGGGGGTATATATATACATATATAAATATATTTCAATTTCATTTCAATATTATATAATTTTTACAACGCATATATAACTTATACATCGCACATACAACTTATACAACGCTTATACATGAGGTGTACAACGCTTATATAACTCATACATCGATTATATAATTTATACATCGTCATTCCATATCGTTTATAATTCAGAAATCTCACATTGGGTTCCACTCCTCCAAAAATTGTAGGAAACTCCAAAAATTCTCCGATCTCTTCTAGAATGTAGAAGACATCGCATGAGTCCATTGTCTCCAGTTTCACTGGATTTCGACAACATAGCAAAAAGATATGATTTTTACAGTGAAATCACAATTCGTAGCGCTTTAAAGTGCTATAAACAGTTAAAATAAATTCAGCCGTTACCTCTCAACAACCGTTCAAAACCAGGTTTTGATTTTGCGTGCAAATCGTTGCACGATAGGAGGATCGACCACTACCACGTGGAAGAGGGAGGAGAAGCGCACCTGAAGGACCCAACCGCGGTGAACTCGCACCAGCGACGACAAAGGAAACGGGCTCGAAGCAGTGTGACTTTCGAGGCCGAGATCTCCTTGCACAGGTGATGAAAATTGACAAACTTACTATGGATTTGAAGTGGACGGGATGCTCTACAAATAGTTCCAAAGGGGCAATGGGTTTCGATGCGTGGTTTGGCCGGAATCGGGCTGGGAAGGCATGAAGCGGTTTCCGGCTTCGATCGTAACGGGGAGAGAGAAATACGCGTATTTTTATTTTATTTTAATTTAATGAAGAAAATTTCTGATTCGCCGACATATATATTTATTCAAAAATTAGGGTTTTCTCACACCAACTCCAAATCAAACCCAACGACTGTTGTCCCTAGCTAATTACCCCCATTCCGGACACAATGGAATATGTTTCGTAGGCCCATTCGACTTTTCAGTCAGTTTCTTCAAATTAATATATAAAACATTCAATATTTGATTTGAACGTACATTTCAATTTGCCGGGGCCACGTATTGATCCCAAAAATTCCAGAAAAATAAGTCTAGTTATGTTTTGATGATACAGTCCCAATAAAACTGATTTCATCGAATTTGGAGACCGTTTGAAAAATGACCATTTTCTGGTCGATCCAAATTGACTGAAATCAACCAAATACATTTTCCTTTGCCACGCTCACATATTAACTCCAAAAACTATGGAATTTGAAACTAGCAATAATTTGACATCCCGGATCCAAAAAAAGTAGTTTCGTCGAAAACGGAGGTCGTTTGCAAAATGGTTATTTTCAAGGCCTATATAATCTCCATAGCGACCTTTCGGAAAATTCATTTGGCCATAATTTTTTATTCCTACTATGAAATTTCGATTTTTCAGATTTGTTAGAAAGATATTCTTAAACAGATTTAAATATTTTTGGTTTCACTAAAATCCGTTTTACTTTGCACCCAATACAATCAATCAAAGTTCGAATTCAATTTTTTTTAAACTGCCGCGCCATTTCAGGCCTTATTTTATAATTAAAATAAATGTACTCACTATCACTTCGATCAAAACAAATTTTTTTAAATATTCAAAATCCACTAAAATAGCCAAATTAAAAAATTTAAATTGGTTCTGATTTTCCGGGTTGTTACAAAATGGGTGGATCGACACACTTGCATTTACTTCGTCGTTTAATTTCTGGACTTAGTCAGATGAGATTTCATTTCATCTTTGAATAAAATCTCAAGATCTGTATAGTTATTGTGTTGATCATTTTCTTTATGGTGTAAAGCCACCTTGTCGTGATACGAAGTCACTTATCCCTCCAACAAGTTTAAAACTAATTGATTTAGAGACTTTTGATTTTGTATTGGCCATTTATTTCTTTTGGATATTTCTGCGTCTCCTGGATGTCCAATCTCTTTCTTTGATAAGTGACCATTCATGGACATTTGTCTAAACTCACCTATTTTACTAGCTCAATGTAAATTACGCTCTACTTATTAATCGTTGAGAATAACGTTGTGATTTATGGATTTGAACTCTCATACTTGTTATGCTTTGAGTGTGTTTCCATTTTATGTCCTTTTAGAATCTAGATGATTTGAGTTTTCAAATTATCTCGAATCTTCATTTGAAAGATAATCAGCAGTATTTGGCTTATTCACCTTAGTTTCTTATTTTCGGAGTTCAATTTTCAAGCTCTAGGCTTCCATGATGTGGGATTGCTGTGTGATTCCATATATTCTTCTCTTGTATACTATATTAGGAGTATTATCTTGATAAATCAACTTTGCAAAAAGTAGATATTCCCTTGTGAATTGCCTTTGAGGTTAACTTCAGTTTATTTTTAAGAAAATCGTGTTTTTATGGATGATGAACTCTCCTTTATGCATTTATTCCTCACATGCTTATTACATGTCTTGTTTATTCTAGTTTCGTGGTGATTTCGAGATGGACTGGCCTATCCATTTTGACACCCACATTTTATTTTTCGAAAGTATCATCCAGGTTCGACATCCTATATCTGCGATACAGATTTCTGATGTTCTTAATGATTCTAATTTTGGTTTTGTTGACTTTCTTGTGTTTCTAAAATTCTCATAGCAATGAGAATGACATTAAGGAAAATGCATTTCTAAAATTCACATTTCTAGGGAATTTTTTGGAATCTAATACACCTACTATAGGATGACCACCTTAACGTGTAATTGAGTTAGAAATTGATTTTCATTCCCGTGGCTGAATCCTTTTTGCTTTTACTCCTTAGTGACTGGCCACTAAGGATAAAAAGGGGAGTTATTTTCATAAAACAATCCGATGGAATGTTATGGCTTCACGACCATGGCTAGCTTAATAAATTCCTTGCCTCAGATCGATGATCTATTCAATAGGTTAGTTATGCTAAGTCATTCCACTGTTTGACTTAGCAATCGGTTCTCACCAACTCTTTGTTTTCATGCTCTTTTTGTTATTGGGGTTAACATATATTCTATTTCTTTGTTAACCTTAGTGAACCAAAATTTTCGGGTCATAACCCAACATGTTTAACCTCATCCTTGTTGGTGATATCCTTATGAATTTGAAAACCAGAAGCTTTCAAGTTTCATGGAATTCTTTCAACTTTTACCGTTTATCATTTTTTCATGATTTAGAATTTTGTTCTTGAAATATTAGAGGATATGCTAATATTTCAAATTTGAGATTTTAGGGGTTTATTGGAAACTTAAAGTTCCAATTTATCCGGTTTTGGGAATGTTAGAGAACGTGCTAATATTTCCAAGTTAGGGTGTATAACCGGAATTTTATTTTGTGAACTTGTTTCCCCAACGTGATCGCTTATTTTCATGGATGGGATATGTATGGATATCATATATACATCCATTTCAATATAAGAAAATTTTTATAAGCTAGAATATTTTTGAGAAATATTTAATGGATAAAACTTTCTAGCTAAATCGTGATAGGGAATGTCCGACGATTTTGGATAGTCGATATTTCCAAGTTTGAATTTGAATGTTTAATTAGTTTAAGTCAGAAGAGAATAGTTTAAAATTTATAAACTTACTGAACATTAAACCAATTAATTAAATTTAATTAAAATGGGCTTGTTAGCGGTAGTTCGTAATTTTTCGATTTGAACTTCGATTGAGTATATATGACCCAAATTAAGTTGGAATTCTTTGAAACAAGAATTATATGAATTTATTGGATTATGGTTTTCTAATGAAAGAAAAAAAAAGTTGAATCTCATGCTGTAAATTTTGAGACTAAACCAAGTTTTCAGAAAAAATCATGGTGCGATAGTTCACAATTTAAAGTTTAATTAATTATTGAAATTGAGGTTTAGAATATTTAAAGTTTAAGTAAGGAAAATTCTAATTTGTTGAAACCACTTATGATTAAAATAAGTTAGTTTCTTATGTACGTCCACGAGTTTTATTTAAACATTATATGTGTATAGACTTAAGTTATATAGTGATTTATAACTCAAAGTTAAAATCTTTGAAGTTGTTTATAAGTGAATTTTAGTATAAGAATAACGTAATAAATGTAAAAAACAAAAGGGATTTTCTGGAGTTAATCTAAATTTATATAGATTTTATTGATGCTTGGTTGTTATTTATATTGAGTTTTTTCTTATATAATTGCGGGACGCAATTTTTTTAGGTGGGAAGTATAACAGCTCGCATTTTACGTATCGGAGGATCGTAAAATATTTTTATTTTATTCCCTGAGGGTTGGATCATTCTCAAGTTTTAATATGTTGTTCACAGGAATGTGAGACATGTCCATTATTTTAACCAAATTTGTTTATGACCATTTTGTCCTTACCAGTCTTGTACAGGGCATATCTTTTGACTCAGGTCGAATCAGGTATTGAGACTTGTGCCATTGGAAAGGAAATGATTGTTCCCTTTCCATACAGTGGTCACATTAAAATTTTGGTTCAACGATTTGGGAGGAATCGTTATTTCAAGGTTTAACAGTTGGTTGTTCAGGTTTTGTAAACTATAATGGGCTTATTTGGAGAGGCCCATTAGTGGACTGGTGGAAGGCTATAAATAGGGGGTAAGAGCATGGGGAATAATGTACTTTCTCCATTCTCTCAATTGGAAGAGCTAGAGGTCCTCCATTCCTCCATTGCCTACACCTTTCCACCATTAAAGCTTAGAGAATTGAAGATCTACAACATTTGAGGCTAGATCTATGCAAATCCAAGAGAGAGAGAGATCATCGAATTGAAGAGTTTGGATCAAATTCTTTGTTGTTTGGTATCATAATTCATTGCATTTGAGTTGTTTTGGAGAACTGTTGAGTGATACGCATCTCTCACAAGGATTCAAGCAAGCATATGAGTTGTATGCACAAATTTTTATCAAATTCAAGTCGCTTTCCTTAGATCTACATCATGGTAAGTATATTTTCATATGAATCACAATAAGATCTTCTTTAGCAACTTAAAACCGGTATTTTTCATGTTATTTGCATATGTTTATGCAAGTTAGATCCATAGTTTAGTTCATATGTTCATTTATCATGATTTTGGTGAAATTTACATAAATTTTAGTGATAATCGTCATATTCATTATCAATTTCATAACATGCTTATGGTTGGGTTGAATGAATTAAATGAGTTGGTTTCGTCAAATTCATTGTTTGGCGAAGTTTTGGTCGAATTCGGAGATGGTTCGCGGCTGTATATGAAATGGGTTGGTCGATTTCATATGGGTCGATTGTATGGCACAAGTGAAGTATAGATGCAATACAGGTGAAGTACAAGAAGTAGTACAGGAAAGTGTGTTAGCACCAAAGTGGTTCGACACCAAAGTGGGTCTGCACCAAAATGGGTCGGTAACAAAGTGGGTCTGCACCAAAGTGGGTCGACACCAAAGTGGGTCGGCACTAAAGTGGGTCTGGTTGGACATTTCTGGTGATGATGTGACTTCGAAGTGAATTCAATGGGGAATGTCAAAGTGATGTGAAGTGTTCATTGCTAGTCGTAATGCAGCGGGTGTAATGACAACCCAAAAGCATTCTAAGCTTGTCAGAAATGGTTGGATGATCGTCGTCGATGACGACCAGAGATACTGAATGCCTAGGAATTACCGTTATCGTAGGTTCTAGCAGGCTTAAAGCAGGGGTTACACGACTTCATTGTATGGTCGAGTACCCTGGGCGTCGTGTATGGCCTAGGCACATTTCGTCGTATTGTGTGTGGAGTTTTAGCTAGAACCAGGGGTTACCATTGGCCCTTGACAATTGATGGCAAATTGTTTAGTCAGTCATAAGGTTAATGATGGTTTCATAGTAGGATTGGCGGTGATAGCCAGAGTCTATCATACATGCTGGATGTTCTGTTTGTACCATCACATGTAAATTATCCAACGTCGAAGGAGATGTTCCTTGAGTGCTTGGTTGATATTGCTTTAGGCCTTTAGGGCTTGTTCTTAGGGGATGTTGAATTCGATTAGGATGGTTTATGTCAGATATATAATCTGGATGCTATGAGTTCTATCGTTGGTTGCTTTTGATTTCCATTTTGGTTTCCACGGATGAATGGTTGAAATGTTTGATGTAAAGACTATCACTGTCCGATGTGGGGAAGATGAGAGTTGTGTTCTTCTCTGGTGTTGTGGATAGATTAGTTTGTTTATTTACCCATTCTCATATACTTTATTGATGATGATAGTTAGCTGTATTATCACTCACTAAGACAGTTGTCTGACTCAAGGTTTTATGTTTCCCTCTTATTGCCTTGGGTTGTTCATCTGATTGTTGGACGGGTAGACCAGGTAGCAGGTGACAGGTGATATCTTGGAGAGGACGATGTTGCAGTTCGGTGGAGAGCAGGAGGCTGGCGTGTTATCTTTACTACTATCTAGTACCTTTGTTTTCCGCTGTTTGTTATTCTTCTCTGAGTGTTGTAGTGAGGCAAAATTGTATAAACACTATTGTTGAATCCAAGTGTATGGATATTACTTTCTAATCATTATGAAAGTTCTACTTCACTAATATTACTTGTTGTATATGTTCTATTATATTTTATCCTTGCGCTGTTAATTTTACGATATGTACTATTGTGTTTCATACCTTGATGATCGTCCATAGCTTCCAGGCACACCTTTCAGCGCATTATCTCTCTCATTAGTGCAGGGGCTGTCGGCGGTCGTCACATTTGGTATCAGAGCTCTGGTTATCAATTTTTGCCAAAGTTCGAAGACATAATTGCGTATGAGAGACGTATTTGTATATTTCAGTTGGATGTATACTATACGATATTATATAGTATAGCAGCGGTTGTACTTCTTTAGCAGCTTTTCTTGCAAGTGGCTAATCATTCTAATATTTAGATTTAGAATGAGTCGACATACTTCAAGACACACTATTAGGGAGGAGGTTGTGCCTGGAGTGGAAATGTCGGTACGCCAGATTACCCAACCATGTTTGAGGCCATGATGGAAGCATTCATGCGAAGCGTACAAGCTCCAGTGGCAGCCACGATAGATGTAGGATTTCAGTTGCCTTGCGTTATGGATTTTGCGAAGCTGTGCAAAGATTATACATCTCTAGGAGGAAAGCCATTCAAAGGAACATAACCATCTGAAGTGGTTCAGAGGTGGATGGATTCTTATTCCCGTGTTTTTGGAGACTTGGGGTTGGATGACGCAACTAAGAGAAAGCTTGCATCAAGGCAGCTGCAAGCCAGGCCATGGAATAGTGGAATTCAGTTACAGTCGAGACGCTAGAGGAAGAGATTTCATGGGAGCAATTCCAAGCTAAGTTAGAATCAAAGTTTATCTCTATAGCTCATCAGTTTTCTCTATTCGAGAAATTTGTGAAATTGAAGTAGATTGGTCATCCTATGCTTGAATACATTTCTGACTTTGAAGCCTTGTCCAAATATGCTTTTTCATACATTGATACACCCTATCAGAGGAACAAGAAGTTTGTTATTGGTCTAGATGCCTACATAGGAAGACCATTGGTGGAACATCTTGAAGACTCCTTTGAGAAGCTTGTGGAAAATGCCTTGAGACATGAGAGCTTGTTTTCGAAAGGGGAAGTTGTTGTTGCATCCAAGGAAGCTCTGAAGCCATAGCAAGGTGGAAATAATAAAAAAAAAGGAAGCAACAATAGCAGAAGGGAAACGATGGCCAGAAGAAGCGGAAAGGCGAAATGACTTGCTTTAACTGCTGGAAAAAGGGTCGTTATTCCAGGGATTGTAAGAATCCCAAGGCTGAGAAGAAGTGCTTCAAGTGTGGAAAGCCTGGGAATGAGAAGAAGGATTGTCCAGAATCAGCTAAGGGCAAGTAGGTTGTGAAGGCTTATGCTTTGGAAGCCATACCATCTTCTTCGAGGGCTCCTACTGTAGAGGAGAAAGGAAAGGGTCTTGTCCAAGGTACTCTTTCTGTCCAAGGTGTTTCAGTTTGAGTTTTGTTCGATACTGGAGCGTCTCATTCTTTTATTTGTAATGAACTTATGTGTCGCTTGGGCTTGGAACCCGAGATCTATGATAGACCATTGATCATGACTAATCCAGTTGGCGGTTCGTCCAGTTTGTGTATGTTGTGTCGTGGTCGAGTGTTGTCAAGTCATGGTTGCTTTTTTGTGTGTGATTGCTTTGTGTTGAACTTCGCTGGGTTTGGGATCATCTTGGGCATGGATTGAATCAAAAGGTATGCGACAAGTGTGAATTGCGAGAAGCTAGAGGTGAGATTCATGGATGTGGAAGGGCGATAGGTATTGATTAGATGTAAGCTCGAAGACGGGGTCTTCATAAGCTATCTATATTCGCTTGAGATTCCACATGAAGACTTGTCATCTGTGCTAATCGCAAATGAGTTTGAGGATGTCTTTGAAGAAGTCAAAGGTTTGTCACCGCATCGTGAGATGGAGTTTAGGATTGATTTGGTCAAGGGTGCTAGACCAATCGTTATGCCTCTTAGGTGGATGGCGCCTAAGGAATAGCGAAAGTTGGAGGTGCAAGTTCGATACCTTCTAGGAAAGGGATTCATTCGGAGAAATGTTTCCGAATGGGGTGCACCAGTAGTATTTGCAACCAAGGTGGATGGCTCGTTAAGATTGTGTGTGGACTATCGTGAGCTGAATATGGTGACCAAAAAGAACAAGTACCCATTGCCAAGATTTGATTACTTGTTCGATCAGCTTCACGAAGCCAAAGTGTTTTCTAAGATGGATTTGGCAAGGGCATTTCACCAGTTAAGAATGGCAAAGGATAGTGTGCCAAAGACTACTTTTTAGGACACAATCCAGTTTCTTTGAATGGTTAGTGATGCCATTCGGGTTGACTAACGCGCCAGCATATTTTGTGGATCTTATGAATAGAGTTTTCAGAGATCAGTTGAACAAGTTCGTGCTTGTGTTCGTTGATGATATTCTGGATTACTCCCGGAATTAGGAAGAGCATAAGACGCACTTGAGAGTTGTTTTGGAGATCTTGCAAAAGCATTAGCCGAGAGCTAAGATTTCAAAGTTCCACTTCTGGAAGAAGGAAGTGAGGTTCTTAGGCCATGTTGTTTCTGAAAGTGGGATAGCGGTTGACCCCGCTAAGGTGGAAGCAATCCAGGACTGGGATCGACCTAAGAATGCGACGGATGTTCAGAGTTTCCACAGTTGGCATGTTATTACCGAGGATTTATCAAGGATTTCTCAAAGGTAGTTTGAAAGGATTGACAAAGAAGAACTAAGTGTTCACATGGAATGTAAAGTGTGAGCAAGCGTTGGACTCTTGAAGGAGCGTTTGATGAGAGCACCTGTATTGACTATTCCAAGTGGGAATGAGGAGATGGTAGTATACACTGATGCATATGGCACTGGACTTGGAGCAGTGCTAATACAGAAGGATAAGGTTGTGGCCTGCACGAGTCGACAGCTGAAGCCGCATGAAAGGAATTACCCAACTCATGATTTAGAGATGGCAGCGATTGTGTTTGCTCTGAAGATGTGGAGACATTATCTGTTGGGAGTTCGATTCAATTTGTTCACGGATCATAAGTCGTTGAAGTATCTTTTCTCCCAAAAGGATTTGAATCTTCGACAGCAAAGCTGGCTAGAGTTTCTGACGTCATATGACTTTGGTATTGCATATACTCCTGTCAAAGGCAACGCAGTGGCTGATGTGTTAAGTCGAAGACATGCAAGTTTGGGAGCGATGTTTTCAGAATGGAAGAGCCTTGAGTACTTGACAGGATTTGATTTTAGATAAAGGTGTGAGTTGGAACCTGAAATGTTGGCAAGCTTATCGATAAGACCTGCTCTCATTGAAAGGATTGGCGAGAGCCAAAAGAAAAATGCAAAGATTTTTGAGTTTATCTAGAAACTGGAACCAGAGGACAAAGAGTTCGAGGTCGCTCGAGAAGGTTGGCTTTAAAAGAAAGGACGACTGGTTGTTCCTGATTTCGACGGATTGAGAGATGAGGTTCTGAGGGAATGTCATCACTCGAAGTTGACAATTCATCCCGGTGGTAATAAGATGTGTCAGGACATGAAGCGAGTCTACTACTGGGAAAGGATGATGCGAAATATTGGAGAAAAAAATTCCAAGTGCATGAACTGTCAATTAGTGAAAGCTGAACAGAAGAAGCCGAGTGGAATGCTTCAGCCATTGGAAGTTCCTACGTGGAAGTGGGAGCAGATATCGATGGATTTTATCGATGGACTACTTAGAACCAGGTAAGGAAATGAAGGGATTTGGGTCATCGTGGATCGCTTGACCAAAAGTGCAAGATTCATTCCTGTCAAATCGACTAGGACAGCGTCTAAGTTGGCCGAACTTTATATAAAATGGATTGTTCAATTCCATGGTATCCCGAAAAGCATAATGAGTGATCAAGATCCATTATTCACGAGTGGATTTTGGAAGAGTCTATAAGAAGCTTTGGGAACCAAGTTGTGTTTAAGTATGGCTTATCATTCCCAAACTGATGGTCAGACCGAGAGAGCCAATTGAGTTTTGGAAGATCTCCTGAGGGCTTGTGTGTTGGACTTCAGAGGATCATGGGAAGACCATCTACATCTAGTCAAGTTTGCATATAATAGTAGCTACCAGTCGAGCATTGGGATGGCACCATATGAGGCGTTGTATGGAAGACCGTGTAATTCTCTGGCATGTTGGTTAGAAACTAGAGATAAGTTGATACTTGGGTCAGAGTTGATAAAGGAAAACTCAGATTTTATCGAGATTGTTCAGAAATGAATGAAGGCAGCCTAAATCAGAAGAGTTATGCTGATAAACGTCAAAAAGATTTGGAATTTGACGTTGGCGATATGGTTTTAGCGAAGATTTCGCCATTGAAGCATGAGGTTAGATTCAGAAGCAAAGGGAAGTTAGCTCCTAGGTTCATCGGACCATTTCTGATAGTTGAGCGAATTGGAAAGCTCACATATAGATTGGAGTTACCCGAGTAAATGTTGAGTGTGCATAATGTTTTTCATGTGTCGTTTCTATGCAAGTTCGTGCATGATTCGAATGTGGTGGTATCTCCAGAGCAGTACGAAGACCTAGAAGTAGAGACGTAGTTGCAAGACCTCGTAAACCGCTTCGTGTTGTGGGGAATGGCATGAAATAGCTTAGGAGGAAGACGGTTAGGCTAGTCAAGGTATAATGGAGCGAGGATGGCGACGATTGTACATGGGAGATGGAAGAGAGCATGAAGGCGACCCATCCAGAACTCTTCATCGGTATGACCCGTTAGTATAGTACCACCTTACATCATTGTAACTTGTGAAATGGTTGTTTTAGAATTCCAAATGCTAGGATAGGGCTATGGATGCATGGTCTGATGGCTGCCAGTTTGGATGATAGAATTGGCTGCACATGAGTGATAGGCATGGGAAATTGTTGTGGTTATTTGTGTTTGTTGGAATTTCGAGGGCGAAATTCCTAAAGGGGGAGAACGTAACAACCCGCATTTTACGTATCGAAGGATCGTAAAATATTTTTATTTTATTCCCTGAGGGTTGGATCACTCTCAAGTTTTAATATGTTGCTTATGGGGATGTGAGACATGTTCACAATTTTTACCAATTTTGTTTGTGACCATTTGTCCATGTCAGTCTTGTACATAGTATAACTTTTGACTCAGGTCGAATCTGGTGTTGAGACCTATGCTATTGGAAAGGAAATGATGATTCCCTTTTCGTAGAGTGGTCACACTAAAGTTTTGGTTCAGCGGTTTGGTAGGAATCACTGTTTTAAGGTTTAACAATTGGTTGTTCAGGTTTTGTAAGCCATAATGGGTTGATCTGGAGAGGCCCATTAGTGGGCTGGTGGAAGGCTATAAATAGGGGGTAAGAGGCATGAAAAATACTTTACTTTCTTCATTCCCTTAACTGGAAGAGCTAGAGGTCCTTCATTCCTCCATTTAAAGCTTAGAGAATCAAAGATCTACAACATTTGAGGTTAGATCTACGCAAATCCAAGTGAGAGATCATCGCATTGAAGAGTTTTGATCAAATTATTTGCAGTCCGGAATCATATTTCATTGCATTTGAGTTGTTTTGGAAAATTGGTGAGTAATATGCATCTCTCACACGGATACAAGTAAGCATATGAGTTGTATGCACAAATTTTTATCAAATTCAAGTCGTTTTCCTTAGATCTACATCATGGTAAGTCTATTTTTATATGAATCATAATAGGATCTTGTTTAGCAACTTAAAACCAGTAATTTTCATGTTATTTACGTATGTTTATGCAAGTTAGATTCATAATTTAGTTCATATTTCATTTATCATGATTTTGATGAAATTTATATAAATTTTAGAGATAATCGTCATATTCATCTTGTTAGTGATTTCATAAGATGCTTGTGGTTGGGTTGAATTAATTAGATGAGTTAGTTTTGTCAAGTTCGTTGTTTGGCAAAATTTTAGTCGAATTCGAAGATGGTTCGGGGCTGTACAGGAAATGGGTCACTCGTATAACATGAGTGAAGCACAGATGCAGTACAAGTTAAGTACAAGAAAATGGGTCGGCACCAAGTGGGTCGGCACCAAAGTGGATCTGCACCAAAGTGGATTGGCACTAAAGTGGGTCTGCACTAAAGTGGGTCGACACCAAAGTGGGTCTGCACCAAAGTGGGTCGGCACCAAAGTGGGTCTTCACCAAAGTGGGTCGGCACCAAAGTGGGTCTGCACCAAAGTGGGTCAACACCAAAGTGGGTCGGCACTAAAGTGGGTCTGGTCGGCCAAAAGTGGGTCTGATCGGACATTTCTGGTGATGATGTGACTTCGAAGTGAATTTAATGGGGAATGTCGAAGTGATGTGAAGTGTTCATTGCTAGTCGTAATGCAACGGGTGTGATGACAACTCAAAAGCGTTCTGATCTTGTTGGAAATGGTTGGATGGTCGTCGTCGATGACAACCAGAGATATTGAATGCCTAGGAATTACCGTTATCGTAGGTTCTGGCGGGCTCAAAGCAGGGGTTACACGATTTCGTCGTATGGTCGAGTACCCTGGGTGTCGTGTATGGCCTAGACACATTTCGTCATATGGTGTGTTGGGTTTTAGCTAGAACCGGGGCTTACCATTGGCCCCTGACAATTGATGGAAAATTGTTTAGCCAGTCATAAGATTAACGATGGTTTCAAAGCAGGATTGGCAGTGATAACCAGAGTTTGTCATGTATGCTGATTGTTCTGTTTATACCATCTCATGTAAATTATCTAACGTCAAAGGAGGTGTTCCTTGAGTGCTTGTCTGATATTGGTTTAGGATTTTGGGGCTTGTGCTTAGGGGATGTTTAATCCGATTAGGATGGTTTATGTAAGATATATAATCTAGATGCTATGAGTGCTATTGTTGGTTGCTTTTGATTGCCATTTTGGTTTCCATGGATGAATGGATGAAATGTTTGATGTAAAGGCTATCATTGTCTGATGTGGGGAAGATGAGAGTTGTGTTCTTCTCCGGTGTTGTGGATAGATTAGTTCGTTTATTTACCCATTCTCATATACTTTATTGATGATTATAGTTAGTTGTATTATCCCTCACTAAGACTGTTGTCTGACTCAAGGTTTTATGTTTCCCTCTTATTACCTTAGGCTGTTCATCCGATTGTTGGATGGGTAGACTAGGTAGCAGGTAATAGGTGATATCTTGGTGGGGACGATGTTGCAGTTCAGTGGCGAGCAGGAGGCTGGCATATTATCTTTTCTACTATCTTGTACCTTTGTTTTCCGCTGTTTGTTATTCTTCTCTAAGTGTTGTAGTGAGGCAAAATTGTATTAACACCATTGTTGAATCCAAGTGTATGGATATTACTTTCTAGTCGTTATGAAAGTTTAGTGTTTTCTGCTTCACTAATATTACTTGTACATGTTCTATTATATTTTATCCTTGCGCTGTGAGTTTTACGACAGGTACCATTGTGTTTCATACCTTGATGATCGTCCATAGCTGTCCGGCACACCTTTCAGCGCATTATCTCTCTCCTTAGTGTAGGGGATATGGGCGGTCATTACAGGAAGTCTGTAACAACCCGCATATTTCACGATAATATATTTAAATATATTATTTAAATATAATGTCATTAATCGAATATAGGTCCAAAAAGCCACTTTTTGCATACGGAAGAATTTAGACTCGAGTCCACTTCCATTTAGTTCGAAACGATGTTTCTGACAATAAAAACTATAAACATCGATATGTTTGGAGTTGGTGAAATTTGGGACTTTGATTGGGGATTAGCTTAGCATCCCTAGCCTATCCTTATAAATCCACATCCCTTTCTCCTTCTCGTTAACTTTCAACACTTAAAAGAAAATGGAAATAAGGAGAGGAATGGGAAATTAAAATTCCTAAGCTAGGTATTTCAACTAATAACTTAATTCATGCGGAAATCAAGTATAGAAATTTGGGTAAACTTCTTCATCTTCTCCTACTTGTTTTCTCTTCGATTTATGAATTTTCCTATTGACCTAACTTCTAGGAAATTTGTAGATTTGTGTTTAGATTGAAGATTAGCAAGCTATGTTGGAAGAGAGGTTGTTATAGCTTGCTATTGGATTGGTTCCTTGCTTCTAACAGCAAAGGTGAGTTCTTGAAGAACTCACTTCTATGCCTCAAGCTATATGCTTGTATAGTGTGCCTTTGGCACGTTTGTATTATGTGTGTAGTGTGTGATTTGGTTCGATTTGTGTGCACATTCAATTTCATGAGTTTTGAATTCTATTATATATAAATTCGAAGCCTCATTTTCCCACGAATAATGATATAAGTCTTCATAAGTCGTCTGAAATCAATACATGCTAATGGCTGGGAAAAACAGTGCCCAGACCATAATTTAGATGTTTGAATTATCCAATTCTGATGTCTTACCTACTAGGAGTGATATTGTGCACATGTTAGCCGTCTGAATTTTCCATTCAGTTGGCTGAATCATGGTTCAGTCGTTTGAATGAATAATTCATACATCTGAAATTCAGGGAATAGAAATGACTTTATGGAAAATAGATTCAGTCACCTGAAATAAAGATTCAAATATGTGAATCCTATTTTCTGCTACTGACGAGACCACTGTCAGTAGTATAGTATGATCCAGGCTTATTCCCGATCAAGTTTCGGGTTATTTGCTTTTTTCCTCTGACTTTTCAGTTGCTCTAATCCAAGAATTTCAGCAGCTTGATTATATCAACTTTCGATGGACTTTTGATTTATTCGTGATAAACGAATTTATAATTGATAATTGTAGGGTTTGATTTACATTAATAAAACGTGAATTTTGAGACGGTTGCTTTTGCAATCGATATTTGTTGAGAATTTTCACTTAAAAAATATAAAGGTTTTATGTTATTAGTAGATACCAAATCTTTTACAAAAATGGTTTTTAATCTTACCTCATTATATGAAATTATTTTCCTATCTACTAGTATATATTTACATAAACCATATCCTCGCTCATATGAGAAATCCAATTAAACACCTTAGTAAAAACAAGGACTATGAACCTTGTGTTTGCTTTGACGGTTAATTAACGGACTTGTTTGATTGAAAAACCGTGGCAATGGTCGTTTTGTATTTCTAGTGGAATATACAACTCTTTCGTAAATATTCGAGTAGAGCAGTGGTTATGGGACATATAGGCGTAATTTACACTATACTCGATCAATTTTGATCACCATGGATCTTCAGATCACTCTGACCTTCACGTCACTTTGATGATCTTCTGATCAACCTTAGGAACTTCAGATCATTTCGACCTTCGGGTCACTTAGAGGAATTTCAGTTCATTTAATCTTAACGATGATCTTTGGATCATTAGCGGTGTAGCGACCTACGGTCTTCGAACCATTGTAGGAGCTTCGGCTCAACATTATAGCATAGCTACCTAGAGATCGCATCTCATCTTCGATGCACGTGGAACATTTGATTATATCAATGATCTTCATTTCATAACTAGAGTCGCGACCCGCGGTCTTCGGACCATTTTAGGAGCGTCAGCTCAATATTATAGGTTAGCTACCTTGAGATCATGTCTCAATCCTCGATACACTGTTAGTGAGTCTTTAGGCTCCCATCTTGAATTTGGCCTCCCCCACTTTGAGATTCCTATGTTATCAATCATATTTCTATTGATATTGTGTTACCAATCTTAGTTCTATTAATACTATGTTATCAACCTAAGTTTTATTGATATTGTGTTATTAATCCGAATCTCATGGATATTGAGATGTCCTTATATAACACTGAGTTTTCTTTGGCATATCTTCTGGACATATCGAGCCTTCACATTTCACATGTGAACATTTTTGTTATCACCTATATGTCATTTTCTGTTTATATCTCTATTTCTACCTTAGTTTATTGTGATGAGTACAGTTAGACTGTTCTGCTTATTGTTTATTTTCTTATAAATAATACTCAGGTCAGACCGAGGTGCTACATGTACTCCTTCTTGACTATAACATGGAGTAGCTTCTCCTTTAGGCTAATTAAAGTTATTTATTAGTTTTACCTTTCATGTATTTGAGATAGAGACTCACACGTGTACATTTTCTTTTGTGTCGTACATGTGTATATATTGTTTTATGATATAGTGGATCTTGCACGACCACTTATATTATGTTCACTCCTTATGTACTATATTCATATCTATTTCCACCTTAGTGATGCGATCTGTGTATGGCTCTGATTATATTGTTATGCATTTTATATTGATTCTAAATATATATAGCTATTATGTAGCAGAATTGAACTTGTATTAGATGTGTCGGATTTTCTCATGAGATTTAAAAAATAAGACCACATTATCCGACATGTTTGAGACTCATTCAAAGATACTATACAGATGGTCGCTCTTCAATAACCTTATTCTTCGGGTTAGTTGATAATATTGCTTGCAATGACCTTGGCTCACATGAGAACAGAGGTAGGGAATTACAAACATTTATTTTACCAACGATTTGTATCCTTTGATGTGACTGTTTTAGGTATATCAACAGGTGTCGGTTGTCATAATTGGCGCCAGAGCCTAAGTTTCATCATTCTAAAAATTGGTTTCGAACGTGAATTTTTGTTCAAACAGTTTTCTTAGCAACTTCTTTCGAAAATTCATGTATAGTGTTTTCAAAAAGGTTTTTGCCAAATATCCCTCGTATTTGTTCCCATTCTTGCTTGAGTTGGCTTTTACTCTTGTTGAGCTACCTATGGAAGCGACTCATTTAATCTATAATATCTACTTATAAATATGACATATCCTACTAGAATTAACCTTACGTATATTCCCAAGCTTACAGACGTTAATCTACCTAATTGTTTTTTTCCAATATTGTTGATCCACGTGCTAGGAGCATATGGATTTTCTTATCAGTGAAATTCATGTTCATCCACTTCATATTCTCTATTTCCCTAAGTTGTGCAAGGATTATGAATATTTGGGAGGTAATCCGTTAAGAAGTTATTAGTTATATGCAGAGGCTAGAGTTTGGATCAATAATTGTGAATGGATAGTCGGACTCATAGGTTTAGAGGATGGAGCTAGGAGATAGCTTTCCACTTGGCAGTTGCAAGCTAAGGCTTTGCGTAATAGGTGATTTTAGAGGAATAAATTGGTGAAGTGTAGGAGAGTTTCCGTAGGAGATTTGAGAGAATTTTTTTGTCCTAGGTCAAGGAAAGTGTTTACTTAGAGGAATTTATTTATCTCAAAGGAATATGTCAACTAATTTAACGATTATATGAGGCTTGGATTAGAGTTGGTCATTACTTTACATATAAATGCATTTAAGTTTGCGAAGGGCCTGAACCAACCATTATAGGATTTAGCAGTGAATCACACCCATTGAGGCCCACATTTGAGGATTTAATAGGGGTGAAACTGCTTAATAATGTTGGGAGAAATTAAGGGAAGGATAAAGTGGCTCCTAAGAGTGAGGGAAAAAACCTTGAAGGGACAAGGAAAAAAGAGCACGACGGTCAAGAAACAAGGGAAATGCCCAAAATAAGGAATTGAAGTGCCATAAATTTGGAAGGCCTAGGCATTTTGCTAAAAAGTGTAAAGTAGGAGGGAAGCATCCAAAGCTAAGGTTCTATATTTGTGATTAGGTGAGGCACATCAGTAGAGGCTGTCTAATGTGACCTAGGGTTCCTTTATAGGGTTTTTTCTCAGTCAACTCAGGCTTATGTTATGGATGTAACCGCTTCCATCTGTGCACGTCAAGCTTAGGACAAAATTAAAAAGGTATGTCAACTCTTTCAGGTGTTTCAATCCATACTTTATTTGAGTTTGGGGTTTGTTATTGTTTTATATCTAGCATGCATGTATAAAATCTTCACCTACATATTAGTATTGCAATAGACCTTGTAGTGATGTCAAGCCTAGTAGGTAGATCGATCCATTTATCTATGTTATATCAGGGTTTGAATTTTAATGGTATAATGGGTCGAGTTTGATTGTCATACCTAAGGGCTATTATATTATGAATGTATTGGTCTGTCATGTACTAGGATTTTCTAAACTGTGATATAAGGGAGGTCAGGTCGGCACCTAGTGTAGGTGTAGCTTGGTGGTTTCCTCTGATCCGCAAGGATCGGTCATGTTAAGCTACTTATACTCCCTTTACATATCACTGGACAATCTGAGTTCGATACCGGTAGTTAGAGATATTCTTGACATATTTGAAAAGGTTATTAGTCTCCCACCTAAAGTAGAGATCGAGTCCAAAGTCCATCTTATTGATAATGCTCATCTAGTTGCTTTGACATTGAGGGACATGCCTCCTAACGATCAACACAAATTGAGCAAGAAAGTTAAGGAATGGTTGGAAGATCGTTTCATAAGAAAGAGCATTTCTAAGTGGGCAACACCACTAAGACAAATGGCTTTCTTACTCTTAGTGTTGATTATTAGGAACTGAACAAGTTAACAATAAGGAATTGCTATCATTTTCCTTGTATAGATGATCTCCTTGATCAATTAGTTGGAACCAAAGTATTTTTCCAACTTGATCTAGCTATAGGTTTTCATCAATTGAGAGTGGCTGAGGGTAGCATTGAGAAGACGTCCGGATAGATTCTTTGAGTGATTAATCACGCAATTTAGACAAACCAATGGCCTGCCATATTTTGTAGATTTGATCAGTAGAGTATTTCGAGGGTTGTTGAACAATTTTACCCTAAAATTTGTTGATGATATCTTAGTTTACTCGAGGAGTAAAGAGGAACATGCTTTGCATCTAGAGGAGGTGCTTAGGATCCTTCGAGTACGTACGCTTGAGGATAATCTGGAGGAGGTGCTTAGGATCCTTTGAGTACGTACGCTTGAGGATAAGTTCTTCAAATGTCAATTTTGGAGAAATAAGGTGTGCTTTTTAGGATATATTGTTTCCGAGGATGAATTGGCAGTAGATCTAGAAAATTGGCTGTAAATCAGGATTGGCGAGTTCCTAAGAGTTCCATAGAGATGAGGCGTTTTCTTGATCTTGCATGCTATTATAGGAATTTCATCAAATACTTTGCCAAGATATCAGTTCCCATAGCCCGACTTATCAAGAAAATTTTGGCTTTTGTATGGGATGCGAAGTGTGAGGATGCCTTTAAAAAGTTATTTGATTAATCACCTTTTTGGTATTATCGGGATTACAGTTTATGTCGATGCTTGTTGTATGGGATTAGGGAAAGTGGTGATGCATGAGAGTATAATAGTATGTTATGCCCATAGACATCGACGACCGTGAAAAGAACTACCTGAGATAGAGATTTGAGCTTTTAACTGACCATAAATCATAGAGGTACTATCTTCCTGAGTTAGAGATTTGAGCTTTTCACTAATCGTAAGTAATTGAAATGTTAATTCTTAAAAAAGTATTTGAAATTGAGATGACAAAGGTGGATCAAGTTTTTGACCTCCTACGATTTTGATATCTCTTATACTCTTGATAATGGTAATATGGTGCCAAATGCTTTGAGTAGACCGAGGTAGAACCAAGATCTCTATCTTTTGAATAGAGGCATCTAAAGTATATTGATGTTTTCAATTTAAAACCTTCAGCAGATATCACTCTGGGATTGTTAGAGCCATTAATGTTCATCCATCCCCGTTGGAGCGGATTAGGTCTAGATAGAGAGAGGACGATGAGTTGACAAACATTTTGGATAGTCTCGATAAAAGAGAGTCATTGGGACACCTTAGGCGCTATGCAATGGACTCAATAGAATAGTTAAGGAGCGATGATAGGTTTCGTTTTCTTGCAGCACAAATTTGGTGATGATGTATTGGATGAAGATCATCATTCTAGGATGATTGTTCATCCTGGTGGAGATAAGATATACTGGGATATGAAGAGAGTGCGCTTTTGGTCTAGGATGAATAAGCAAGCAGTGAAGTATGTAACTTAGTGTATGATGAACAATAATCAAAGCGATATTTGGGATTTAAAATGTGTAAACAGAGGGTTATAAAATTTTAAACCATTGTTATAGAAAAGTGACGTTGTAAGCAAGTTTATGTAAATAATGATATAAGTTAAGTTTAAATTTGATGTTTAAATTGGAGGACTTATTTCCATGTTAGACTGAGTTATAAAATCCAAGATTTATTGAATATACTACTGAAACGAATTATTAGAAACCACATTTGAATTAGAATTTTTAAACGAATTGAGTTATAAAGATGCAATAGATTTGCCGTATATATAAAGAAATGATGTTTCGTCAAGATATAAGTAAAAGAGAATTTGTTTGGATATTGAGAATGAATATCGGTTTTTTTGTGTTACAACTGATATTATCTTAAGGTAAGAACGTTGTTGATCAAGGTCTGAGAGGTAATTTAAATACCCCAACTTGAACGACTTCAGGATTATCGAAAGATGATATTGGTCGTAATAGTAGAGATGTTAAAACAAATTACTTTGGAAAATAATAATGTAGCATTATTTGAAGATTTTGATAATATATATATATACATTGGGATGTCAAAATAGAAGGAGCTTGAGAATTTGAATGGCATTTCCATGGCGAAAGGAATAGAAAAGAGCTTAGTGGAAAATAACGATTTGGGAATAGGTTTTTCCGGAAAATATAAGTGGTAAATTATCATGTCCCAAACGGAAATAAAAAGGAGGGTTCATAACCGATGATTTTATGAAGGATGAATTTAATCGATTAACAATTAATAAATAATGAGTACCAAATGTTTTAAATGATATTTAAAGGAAGAATTTGATATGGTTTTAAGATATATTTTCTTAGTATTATTATAATATGATTTGAGAATAAATATATTAAAATAAAGATATTATTTTAAATGGCCAAGTGATGCTGTATGGCCAATCAATGGATTTATTTATTTTTATGTTTGTTTTTATGGTTAAATAACCGACTATCAAAATCATGCCGATGCGCTGTTGGTACGGAAAGGCCGGGATCGAATTTATATTCGAAAACCATTTCGAACCGCAAACACGTAAAAGATGCTGATTGAAGATGGGGCAATTGAAGACCGTAGATCTTCATGAAACGTAAGGGTTACTTATAATTTCTGGCTTAGCGGCCCGAGATAAACTGTGATTCTGTCGCGGTTGAAATCTATGGATTGCAAGGGCTTCTCGCTACTGACCTATGGGGTGATTCCTATATTGGGTGCAGTAGGAGGGTACTTTTGGTTCATCCTGTTCCTGGATGACTTGTATGGACGAATGTCTGACAGAGTATTTCTTAAGAATCACGGACGTTGATCTTTACAAACATAATTCTGTTAGTGGCGGAGAAGGCACTTCTCTTAGCTTAACGACGAGAGTATTTTTGTGGACGTCAATTAGTGATTTGGAGGATCTGACAATGTGGCATTCAAAGTGAATGGTGATCATATGATCTAAAAAGTAATTCAAAACCTCAAGCCTCACCTATCGGGAAATGACAGAAATCGGGCAGGCAGCATGGCTATGTGAGTCGCTCCCATTAGGGTGTATGATCACCTATCTAGAGAAATTTCATTTCATTCTTTAAATCTATTTCGATGCTGTCCCTTTTCGAGAAACGGTGGGTCGCACCCAACCGTTGGTGATACACATTCGATACACTCAAGCGAAATGAGTGGTCGGTCATGTGAGGGCCGGGTTGCAAGACGTTCTTGTTGAACCCAGTGTATTCGCCTCTAAAGATACACTATCGGTAGGTGGTCCCATACCTTATCATAGTAGGAACCCAATTTCTAATAAGCTCCTGCGGTTTTGTTTTTATACTATATATGTGGAACGTGAGATGCAAGCGTTCTACTAGATTGCTATTTACTTGTATTTAGACATTATTATAATATCAGACAAGATATTGATTTCAAAATTGTTTTGGGTTATCGTAAGGTAAAAACTGTCTGTGTTTATGTGTGGATTTGGTCTTACGATTATCTTTTTCTTTGAAAGATTTTAACTTTAAAATCAAGTTGTGTGATACCCTTAATACCGTGCGAGTTTTTCTCACTCTGATTCACCAGACTGACCCGGTGTTTTGTAAATGCTCGTGTTAGCCCGGGGTGTACAGGTTCAGGTTATCGAATACTGTGAAGAGACGAGCTAGAAGAGTTCAGACGTATGATATTATATAGCTGCTATTCCGTTGTGTGTTGTATATGGGAACAAGTTATTATAACTGTCCCGATGTGTGATGTACTCTGATATTGTAAGTATTTTTAAAGCTCTCAATAAAGATTTATTTCTGTATTATATTTTGTTCCGCTGCGATGTGAGATTCTGTGTTGTGTTGTTTCTTCTTCTTCTATTCTAATATTTCTTTCTTTCTTAGCTCACCCTCTAATTTCTTTCTAATAACTATCCAGTGTTTTCAGTGTTTGGGAGGTCGGCATGAGTTACAGTAAAGGTATTTATGTCGGTTTTCAGGGCCGAAAATCCTTGGGTCATTACATTCACCTCCTTTTAGTGTTTAATCTGCCTTAAGATCCTTAATCTGCATCCCCAAAAAGGGTGACTGAACGATGATGTCTAGGCTTGGGTTTGGAAAACCAGTTTCCTACTCTCCCTAGCTATCTAAACTGGCTTGACAGAGGGAATTGTGAATTTGATTTATTCGGATCCAGTATAATTAGTGAATAAAGAAATTAATTTCTTTAATGAAAGATTTATTGATAAGGATTAAATCAAAATTTATAGGAGATGTAAAGAGAAATTTCTTTTAAAGAAAGGGTTATTAAAATCTGATTATGACCCATATTATTTTATTTTTATCGATAATTGGATTTGAAGGAACCCGATTCAGACTTAGGTGATTCCTATCTAAAAACTGCTTCAAACTAATTTAAATACGAAGAAACCGTACTATAAGTTTTTAAAGAGAAAATTTAGGATGATTATAGTAGGTAATTACTTGTCGATTGATTGGGGTTTAAAACCCTATTTTGCTTCGAACTAACAATGATTCTCTATTATTAATCATCCGATGCAAGGTCGGTTCACTATTTATCCTTATTGGATGTGGTAGAAATGTGCCTTTGGTTTCGTTCAGTCCTAGAACGAACTTGTACATATAATTTCCTAAGAACTGCATTTCTAGACCTCATGCTTTAACTTTTAACAAATTTACATCATGGTAGTGGAGAAGATAACTTCTCTTGGATTAACACTATTCCCTGGGATGTATGAGCTTAAGGGGTTGTACACTTTGTGAAAAAGTTGGGCAGTAGTCATTAGAATATAAAAATGTGTATAATCAAAGATAAATGAAGATGATATGTGAAAGGTAAATCGTTACCTCTATTGATCCTCACACATTGGTGTTAGCTTGCTTTGCAAACATGCTATACAAAGCTAAAGAATTATTCGATCGATATGCTCAGATACAAGGGAAATAGCATACGAGTCATTGGATCGGTTCGGGTCCCTCCAATCTAACCTCCCCACTGCACACAAACTAGAAAGCTAACTCCATAAGAGGGACTGGGTCGAAGCATGCAAATGGATTGGATCAGATCGGCTTCCATGCTATTTTCATTAGAAATCGGATTGGAACCTCCTCCGCCGAACCGAATCAAAGATCATGTCCAGAAGCGGTTACATGCCATGATGCCACGATTCTGAAGCGGTTTCTACCTATCTCCCCACGTCACTGATGTGTCGTCATCATCTTAGTGCACCCGAAACCAAGATTTATGGGATGGGACCCACGTGGCATTCGACCCGACCATGTTCCCAGCCTATAAATACCACATAACACTCCGTTTTAAGGGATCTTTTTGCCATTCATCTACTTCAACTCTATCACCAATGAATTTTCTCTATTATTTCATATTGTACTTAGAATCTTCGAGTATAATTCTACAAAATCGAGAGAAATTATCGATTGTACTAGGGAGATTGAGTAGATATTGTCGTTGTATTTTCATCAATCAGAGAAGTATAAAGTGGATGTAGACTCGTTAACGCCGAACCACTATAAATCATGTGTTCTTGTTGCTTTTTATTTCCTTTAGAAGTATCATTCATTTGGGTGTTAGAACCACCTTTTGGTCTAACATTTTGGTGCTTTCACTGAGAACTTTGAATTCTCAGCATTTTGGATTATCATTCTGCTTTTTGGATCCTTTAGTCCAAAGAAGTTAGTCCGTTTTTTCCACTATTTTCGAAGTTTTTGTTAATTTCAAAAGGATTAATCTTCATGTCTCGAAGAAAAGGAAAGGAACCGCAAGTTTCTTGGGAAAATGACGTGAATGAAGATCAGTAGGCAATAGTTGTCACAGGTCATGGGGGTACGGTTCAGGACTAAATCGAACCGGAGGGAGAACGCGTACTCGACCCGAGATCAACGCACCAAATCGAACCAACGATGCTGATCTGAACCAAACCGAAAACACGAATGTCACTGGTAGTACCCCTCCGAACCAAACTGATGGTGCAGCTATGACCCGATCTGACCGACAATGATAGAGGCTGATATTACTACTCGAGCCACCGCAAATGCTGTAATGCCAGCCACGACAACTAATTATCAACGCTCTGCTTCTACACCCATCTCACACATGGATTTATCACGCCTGCTTGATATGTTGGATAGAAATAATGATGCCTTAGAGGTCCAAAGAAGTGAAAGTGTCACTATGCGAGAAAACATGAAAGCAATTAGTAGAGAGATAGACAAGCTTCGTAGACAAAGAACACCCTCTCCAACCCATCGCCTTGCTGCATACCATTCATCTTCTTTAGAAGAAATGCATCCGCGTCAGAGAAGGCCATATGAGAGACCTGAGAACCTCGAGCAGTTGGCATTTAGATCGTTCGAATCTTGCGAAGATGTGGCCCATGTCTTGGGACCCGATGACCCTAGCTTGAGAGAACCGATGTTGTTGCCAATGTGGGGATCACATGTCCTTCCCAGGGATCCCAACATCACTAACCCTACTCAGGGACAACTCTTTCAACCCACTCGTCTTGTGAACGACCCGAACCGTAGAGGGCAAGGAAATTTAGCTGCTGCCAGGAACCGAAAAACGTCACATGATGCGGGGACTGGATATATTAGGAGAAGTAGAGGTGTGGATCCTGAACCAACGTTAACCAATGACGAAGTAGAGGCAATGGTATGCCAGATTATGGCTGATAGTCGACATTACACCAATGAAGATTGGGACATTGAGCGTAGCAGTACCTCTTTTACTGATGATGTCTAAGTGAAAAATTGACCAAACATCAAAGGTATTTTATCGATATTTCACCAAAATGGGACCACAATCACAAAATAAAGAACAAAAAACAAAGAACGAGAGATTTATAGAGTGGTTCGATCAATTTAGACCTACGTCGACTATGGAAGAGGTTTGCATTATCATTTCGGGATTTACAAAGCATGAAATCTCTCTCATTACATTCATTTTCTCTCCTCATAATGATCTACTGCCTTTTCTCTCTTTTTGGCTTTTAATTTCACTTGAACTCACGGAGTAAACAGTGAGATCTCTTGATTTGTGATGATATTTGCGTAGATTTTCAATCATTTGGTCAATTAGGCAATCTTCGTTAGCTCCATAGTGAATTTTGTTGGATCTAACCTTTAAAGAGAATTAATGGAGATTCGGGATCACTTGAGTTGATTATGAGAGATTTCTAATGGAGACCGGAGAAGATTTGATCACTTTGTTGTTAGAGGAAGTTAGATTGAGTTAGAGAAGCCATTAATGGAGCTTGAAGTGTTTAAGAGTGGTGTAGAAATGATTTAGACAGCCCTTCAGGGTGGCAAAATCGGGCCCCTGAATGGTGGAGAAGTGGGCTACTTATAGGTGTAATTTGGAGGTAGTGGCAAAGTTGAAATTATGGTGTGCAGGATACCAATCGTCCTAAAAGCTATTTGGGAAACTGCCACTGGGTTACAGCTGTATACAACTGGCATTAGGGTACCGATTGGTCTATATATTTAGACTACCGATCGATCCATAAATGAGGCACCGATCAGCCCTAAAATAAAGCACCGATCGGCTCTATATATTTTGCTGAAATGTCGTCCTGCTTTATTACTTTACAGCTGACCCTTTATTACGTCTTTGCCATTGTTGTATTCCTCTGCCGTCGCTCTTTCTTTTTAAATACTAATCCACATTGACGTGGCATCATCTGGTTATCAACACTTGTGAGCTTCTTCTTTATTTGATACGTGCACTCCACTCATTTGTATATCAACCCGAAGTTCAACATATAGGATCAGTATTTATGACTATGCCATTGTTTCATTTTACCACTTGAAGTTGGCCCGTATTTTAATTCCTAACTGATCAGTATGCACATTTTTGATGTACCGACCGATCGAATCAATGTATTACGGATGCTACTTCTTGTCTTTTGCATGGAATGTACACACAATATTTGATGCATGTCACTTGCTATTGGTCCGCGTGTGCATGGAGTTTTGCACGTTGTACCCTACCTCATGTTGGACACATACTTACAATCTATGTATATAATCACCCATGATATGTGCCTTCAATATATACAATGACTTGCGCACTTAACCTCCATGTAGCATTCATGACCGGTCAGATGGTGCTCTCTAATTATACGGATCCATATTATTCAATACTTGGCACCTGTCCATATAATAGCTTTGATGTTGTTCCATAAATACGTTAATGGTTCACCATATGTACATGTTGTGTCTCATATGTTACTTAGTACACCTGACTTGCTCATTTGCTTTTGGCAGTTCACGTGTCCTTGCATACAAACATATAACATGTCTTCATGAGCTAGTGATCCCTATTTCTCATATGACACCAATGACTTGCTATTAACATGTATTGGAGTGACTTGCTCTACATAAAGCCCCGCCACGTGTATATCATTGCACACACGTATGGGCCAACTCATTTCAATGTTTGTTTGTTTACAACCAACCTTCCTGGAGGTAATATATGTGATATTATGTTTGGGACCAAGTCATATGTGCAAGACGTTGCTCTTTCTTCTGAAGCCGCCAATGTACACTTTCACGTCATACACAATTAATCACATATATTTTGTTATTCATTTATCAAATGCTTGGTCATGCACGCTTTACGTTGTAGAGTTTACAATCTACTCTATGCGCACAAACTTAGGTATAGCCAATCCATACTTGCATGTTTAGAACCGAACAACGTGTCTTTTGTTGTCAATCGATCTAGTTGATGTCGACCGATCCAAGTACATGACTAATCAGAATGGTGAACGACCAATCCGATATCATGACGTACGACTGACCGCCTCACTAGATGGTTGATGAATCAATTTCTAAACCACTTTAAAAATGGAGTTAACATTTTTCCCTCAAAGCTTGTATTTTTGCTTGTGAAAAATGCAGTCTTTGAAATGAATGTTGTTGATATATTTTAGCTTGTTTGATTCGCATATGAAACTTGCACTCTGACCCAAGTTCTATCGGGCGCCTAAGAGCTCATTGGTGATGACTCAAACTCAAATCCATTTTTAAAATGCTCTGTTGCACAAATCTAGTCGTGCAAACAGGTGCTTCAATTTTTTAATTAAAGAATTTGTTTTTTATAACGTCGTGCTAGTGTGTGAACGCCCTAGCATTAATTTGAGCTCGATCGCGTAGAACAAGCAAAATTCGCAATGGATTCATCGTGCCTGATTTTATTGAAATTGTCATGGCCAATCCATGCAAAATTACTTGTTCATGAACTCGTTTTTCCATTGAGTTTTCACCGAATCAGAGCATACATTGTAAAGTAAACAACGGTTGTGCCCTTTTTGACTGCTACAACCTGTTTTGCAATAAAAATACTGCATGTTTCTGTGCTAATATTTTGTTATCGACTGCCCATATTGATAATAGATTAGTCGGTTGAAAATTAATCTATAGCAATTTTTTTTGGAAATGAAGTGTTTACACATAACTGTTTTATTCAACGGATTATAGCTTATTGAATATTATCTGTATACACATGACATTTTAATTTGAATTCGCGTTGACGCTTGAGATCAACTAATCGACGCAAGCCGACTGTGGATTTCAAGCACAATTTTTTTGGTGACTTATATAATGGTGTACGACATTTCATATTTATGAAATACGTATCTGTGATTTATTCCTGCTTCCTTTTGGAGAAGTCTTGGATGTTTGTGCCCTTATCTGGGAGGTCATTATCCTTCACTATGGGAAGTATTTTGGTGCTCAATGTTCGTCTTCTTTTTCGATCAATTCCGACATCGGAGACTCCATTGGATGCCCCTACTATGGAAAGGTTGTTTATAATCCAACGTTCGTCTTCTCTTGCTGACTGAATGATAGACCTCACTGAGTATTATTGATCTCTGCTATGTACATGTTGCCATTTCTATGAAAAGGACATTTGTTGTTATGCCCCTACTGGGGAACGATTTTGAATTTCGTTCCCCTGCTTGGGATAAAATCTAAAACTTGTCGCGTCTAGGGAATTCAAACACTACGCAAGTGAATTGGTTAATGTCCAACACACATCGCATCTGAGATATTTAGACACTACACAAGTTAATTGGTTAATGTCCAACACTTGTCACATCTGAGATATTCAGACACTGCGCGAGTTAATTGGTTAATGTCCAACACTCGTTGCATCTGATATATTCAGGCAATACACGAGTTAGTTGGTTAAGATCCAACACTCATCGCATCTGAGATATTCAGACACTACGCAAGTTAATTGGTTAATATCCAACACTTGTCGCATATGAGATATTCAAACACTACGCAAATCCAACACTTGTCGCATCTGGGATATTCAGACACTACGCAAGTTAATTAGTTAAGGTCCAACACTTGTCGCATCTGAGATATTCAGACACTACGCAAGTTAATTGGTTAAGGTCCAATACTTATCGCATCTGAGATATTCAGACACTACGCAAGTTAATTGGACGACTGTTGTATCGTTTCACTGGGCTAGCACCAATTCCTTTGTCGGACGCTTGACTTGGTGAGCTATCTCAGTTAAGGAATTAGGGATTTCAACCTCTCATTTAGGGAAGTGCCCCTTCAAAGAAAGTAATAACCCACTCATTTGTTTGTCGTGGCGCTTTTTCGTTGTTTGAATCTTTGTGACTCCTCCCATTCACTTTCCAAGGCGGTGCTTCTCTATTTTTGCATTTTTGCATGCTGATGTTTACAACCTTTGGCACTTGAACTAGTGTTGTTAGGGTCCCTATGTTTTGTCAGATTCTAAAGGAACAAGCACTCGGCAGATAACCTGTAATCTGAAATCATCTTTTAAGCAAATTTGATTTGACAAAATTTTTGCAAGTGAGAGATTTATTCAAGCAGGTATGTTGTAAATCTAATGTTCAGAACAATGTTTGTAAAGTATTATAGACTTACTTACAAGAATTCTGAATATAGCAGAAAGTAAAGCATGAAGTAAAATAATGGCTATAGTGATCGCTTATTCTAAGCCGTTGAAATTAGAGCACCACTGGTTGTCATTATATGATTGGCTTCGATTTGGTTTGACTAGGAGCTTCATTGCCTGGAACGAACAGGTTGCTTGATGCCCCTTGCCCCTGGGGAGTCGGAGCAGTGTTTGAGGATTGTGGATTTCTCACATATTGTTGCAGACGATTCTTCCTAATCAGCTCTTTGATTAGTGATTTTAAATGCAGACATTCATTGGTATTGTGGCCTGGCTGATTGTGGAATCGATTGAACTTTCCAGAGTTTGCTTGATCGTCACCTACTTTATGAGGTTTTGGTATTGGATAATTTTCGATGTCTTTAGTCATAGTAAAGATGTTCTCTGGAGTTTTCATTAAGGGGTTTAATTCGGAATTCTTGAATAAGTGGGATTTCTTACTGTTCCGATCATCCCTTTCGTCATTTCCCCTCTTTTGACCACCCCCGGGATTCTTATGATTGTATTGAGTAGTAGCATCTTTGGGAGCTTCAAGAAGTTAGTTAGCATCAATAATCTGAGGAGGCACAAGATTATTGCCCACTCTCATGTACTTCTCTACTCTTTTATAGAATTTTTCAAGCGTTTTTAGTTCTTTCATTTTAATCCATCTACCGAATTCGCTCTTCTCATCTATTGCGCCGATTAGAGACATGAGGATTATGCGAGGTTCTGGATTTCTCACTTTGGATAAAGCAACGTTGAATCGACCGAGAAAGCTTTAACGGATTCCCCTGGATTCTGCTTCATTGCTGAAAGTGTTATAGCATCCTTGGCTTTGGTAACATACAGGCTGAACTGCTCCTTGAACATTTTGGTCAAGTCAGAGAACCGGTCTACGGACTTAGGTGGTATCTTTGTGAACCATAGTGACGCAACACCTTATAAGTAGAGAGGAAAATATAGGCATCTCATCTCATCTGTTGCTTTTATCGCACTCATATGCCGCTCGTATTTGAACAGAAAGTAGTTGGGATCAACAAGGTCGTTGTAATTAGGCAAGGTTGGAGGATTGAATTTCTTCGGGCACTATGTTTCTTGGATTCTCTCGGTAAACGGAGTCCTGTCGGGAGATAAATCTCATTCCCTATCATCGTCATTGAGAGCTTGATTCTTCTTCATGATTTGTTATATCATATCCAAGAAGTACTCTTCAGTGGTATGTCGCTTTACGAAGCTAAGTTCTTTACCAAATGTTCGTCTAGGCAGGTAGTCTTGGTCGGCGAACTTAGGTCCTTTACCTTCCCGATGAGGAGGTGCCCCCGTGGCGGGATTGGTAACTCTTCGAGCTTTTCCCTTGGAATGATTCTTAGATTTTGGTTTCAAGTCTTCGACATTAGCTTCATCTTTGTTGCTCAACCAATAATTATCGTCTTCCATGTTGTCGTTGTGGTTTTGATCAGAAGCAGCTGAATCAGAATTTTTGTCAAGATCAACATGGAACTTCTGAGGGGTTGGATTTGGTTGAGCATTGAGAATCGGATCTAGTTTGTCCATCAAAGCTTTGGTAGAACTATCCACTCTCTGATTTAAATTGGCGATAGCGGCATCCAACTCATTCCTAGTCACACCGGCCCTACCTACTGAGTTTTCACCAACTTCAAAGCGGTTAGTAAGTGGTGTAGCTTCGTTGTTAGCAACGTTTTCAGTTTCTCCAGCGGTTTTACCAGTGCTCTTCTTTGACTCAACCATTATTTCAAACAAGGGTCTCAACCTTGTGGGAGAGGATTCGTCAGATAGCCTGGATCTTAGATTTAGGGAATCTACAGCAGAAGCTAGCGCGGAACTTCAATGCAAAGCTCTTAAGTTTGAGAGAAGTGCGAACGTGGCCCCACGGTGGGCGCCAAATGTTTAATTCAAAAATTGACCAAACACAAAAGGTATCTTTTCGATACTTACCAAAAAGGTATGCAATGGAAAATGGGGCCGCAATCACAAAATAAAGAATGAAAAACAAAGAACAAGAGATTTTTAGAGTGGTTCGGTCAATTTAGACTTGCGTCCACTATGGAAGAGATTTGCATTATAATTTTGGGATTTTCAAAGCATGAAATCTCTCTCATTCGTTCATTTTCTCTCCTCACAATGAGCTACTGCCTTTTCTCTCTTTTTAGCTTTTGATTTCACTTGAATTCACGGAGAAAACTGTGAGATCTCTTGATTTGTGATTATATTTGTGTAGATTTCCAATCACTTGGTCAATTAGGCAATCTTCGTTAGCTCCAAGGTGATTTTTTGTTGGATCTAAGCTTTAGAGAGAATTAATGGAGATTAATTAAGGATCACTTGAGTTGAGTTTGAGGGATTTCTAATGGAGATTGGAGAAGATTTGATCACTTTGTTGTAGAGGAAGTTAGATTGAGTTAGAGAAGCCATTAATGGAGCTTGGAGTGTTTGAGAGTGGTGGTGAAATGATTAAAGCAGCCCTTCGGTGTGGAAAAATCGGTCCACTGAATGGTGGATAAGTGGGATATTTAAAGGTGTAGCTCGGAGGTAGTAGCAAGGTTGAAATTATGGTGTGCAGGGTACCGATCGGCCTGAAAGTTATTTACGAAACTGCTACTGAGTTATAGATGTATACAACTGACATTAGGGTACCGATCGGTCTATATATTTAGACTCCCGATCGGTCCAATGAGGCACCGATCGGCCCTATAATAAAGCACTGATTAGCTCTGCATATTTTGCTGAAATGTCATCCCGCTTTATTACTTTACAACCGACACTTTATTATGTGGCATCATCTGGTTATCAACACTTGTGAGCTTCTTTTTTATTTGATATGTGCACTCCACTCATTTGTATATCAACCCAAAGTTCAAAATATAGGATCAATATGTACGGCTATGCCATTATTTCATTTTACCATTTGAAGCCGGCTCGTATTTTAATTCCTAACTGATCAGTATGCACATTTTGATGTACCGACTGATTGACTCAGTGTATTGTAGATGCTACTTCATTTTCTTGCATGGAATGTACACACAATATTTGATTCATGTCACTTGCTATTGGACTGTGTGTGCATGGAGTTTTGCACGTTGTACCCTACCTCACGTTGGACACATACTTACAGTCTATGTATATAATCACCCATGATATATGCCTTCAATATATACAATGACTTGCGCAGTCAACCTTCATGTAGCATTCATGACAGGTCAGATGGTGTTCTATAATTATATGGATCCATGTTGTTCAATACTTGGCGTCGGTCCATATAACAGCTTTGATGCTGTTCCATAAAAACATTAATGGCTCACCATATATACATGTTGTGTCTCATATGTTACTTAATACAATTGACCTGCTCATTTGCTTTTGGCAGTTCTCGTGTCCTTGCATACAAACATATAGCATGTCTTCATGAGCTAGTGATCCCTATTTCTCATATGACACCAATGACCTGCTGTTAACATGTATTGAGTGACTTGCTCTACCTAAAGCCCCACCACATGTATATCATTGCACATACTTGTGAACCAACTCATTTCATTGTTTGTTTGTTTGCCAACCGACCCTCCTGGAGGTAATATATGTGATATTATGTTTGGGACCAAGTCATACGTGCAAGACATTGCTCTTTCTTACGAAGCCGCCAATGTACACTTTCACGTCATACACAATTAATCACATATATTTTGCTTCATGTTGTCGAGTTTACGATCTACTCCATGCATACAAACTTTAGGTATAGCCAATCCATACCTGCATGTTAAGAATTGAACCACGTGTCTTTTGTTGTCGACCGATCCAGTTGATGTTGACCGATCCGAGTACATGACTGATCAGAATAGTGTACGACCGATCCGATATCATGACATACGACCGATCACCTCACTAGACGGTTGATGAATCAATTTCTGAAACGCATTAAAAATGAGGTTAACAGATGATATCCTGGATTTCCAGTTCCCCCCAACGATTTAATTTGCCCCAATTGGATCGATATGGGGAAGAACCGATCCAAGGCAGCGTTTGATGAGGTATTCGTGGTACGTGAATGCCGTGATAGCTCCTAATGCCATAAAATGCAAGGCTTTTCCCATCTATTTTGAGGATGTCGCATTGATGTGGTTCACTTGACTTCCCACTTGATCAATTTCCAACTTCAAATGGCTAGGTGAGAGCTTCATGAACCAATTTCGGCTCCATGCACGAAAGTCCGAAAGTGTCATTGAACTTTCCAAGATCAAGCAAGCTCCTGGCGAATTTTTGCAGTCATATTTGGATCGCTTGAACCTGGCAGTTACTGAAGTAAGTGACCATATGAGCCCACCATCTTGATGGCACTGATAGATGGGGTTGATAAGGACACTTAGTTCGGGGGATACTTGGTTGGAGAGCCGCCATTAACTAGGGAGCTATTCAATGAAAAGGAAAATATTCGTCTGCGACGAGAAGAAATATATGCCAACCAAAAGAGAAAGTCTAACGGAAGTTAAAGGGAAGACATTCAAAGTAATGTCGCTATCCAGCAATCCCGAGACAACGCAGGAAAAGTCAAAGTAAATGTTGGAAATAAAAGTGGAGGAAATGGTAACCAGGGTGGAAAGGGTGGCAAAAGAAACAGGAATCGGGGGAACAATTCTATAAAGAGACCTGGATTTCAAGCTTTCGAGAATTGCATGCTGTTAAGAGACACTTTGGAAAATATCTATTTGGATACTTATAATATCGTGCAGTACAAGAAACCTCCACCAAGGGATTCGGCCGAAAAAGAGCGTGAAACCGGGAAGTTTTGCTTGTATCATGAAACTTATAGCCACTCCACGAATGAGTGTCACCGCTTAAGGGATGTTGTACAGAAGTTACTTCGCGCTAGAAAATTGGATGAACATAAGGTCACCACAATGGACAGGGGGCAATAGGGATAAGCTCCAAATCAGAATCAATCTGTTCCCAGGCCCACTGCCTAGTAAAAGGGAAAAGGTATAGTCATCAGTACCATCATCGGAGGACCACATCCGATAAGGTTCAATAACAAGACAATGGAGCAGTATGTGAATGCCGCTAAACACCCAAAAGTGGGAGAGTGTAGTAATCTTGAAGATGTTGCACCTGTGAAACAACAGAAAACATTGACGGATGATATTATCTTCGGAGATAGAGAGAGCGTCGGAGTCGAAACACCCAGCACTGATCCGTTAGTGATAACCACAATAATCGAACCTGCATTAGTAAAGAAAGTCCTTGTGAATAGTGGGAGTTCTGTCAACATCTTGTTCAAAAAAGCGCTTGATCAGATGAAGTTAGAAATGAAGGATTTATGGCCGTGCGGAGGCTAGATACGCGACTTTAACGAATCATCGACGACTCCAATCGGTATGGTGGAATTATCAGTAGAAAGAGGAGAGGGATATCACTGAAGAGTAAGGATCTTCCCGTTTGTGGTCATGTATATTGATTCACCTTACAACACCTTCATGGGCCGTCCAGGTCTTGCAGAATTCAGGGCCTACATAGCACCCTAGTGCCTGATGATAAAGTTCCCAACTGTTGCAGGAGTGGAAATGGTTTGCGGTGATTAGGTTTTTGGAAGAGCTTGTTATATTATTGAATTAAATATGTTGCGCAATGGAAAAGAAGCAGAGTCCTAGAGTGCTTCTCCTCCTACCGAGGAGGGCTCAACATAGCAGCTAAAGAAAATGTCACCGAGGGAATCGCTTGACGACCTACCTGAGGATATCGATCCTAGAGAGGACAAAGAACCAGGAAGCAGGAAGGCGATGCCTAATGAAGCAACCATAAACATTCCGATCGATAACGATGACCCAACAAAGGTCTTGAAGATCGAATCTCACTTGGATTCATACTTTCTGAAAGCAAACCTAGATGTTTTTGCCTGGACCCACGCTGACATGTGTGGGATTTCTCCCTCAATTACGAGCCATTCACTGAGCATAAACCCAAAGCATCGTCCTATGAAAAAGGCGTATGTTAGGCCCGTAGAGGTCAGCCGCCTTGAAAGAGGAAGCGGAGAAGTTAAGAGATAACGGGTTCATTAGAGATTCGACATATCCTGATTGGATATCGAACCCCGTTTTGGTTAATAAATCCAATGGGAAGTGGCGAACTTGTATTGACTTTTCTGATCTGAATAAAGCCTGCCCGAAGGACAGGTTTCTACTCCCCAGAATTGACCAATTGGCAGACTCAACGGCAGGACATGAACTTCTCTCTTTTATGGATGCATATTCGGGGTACAACCAGATTCCCATGCATGTACCGGATCGGGAGCATACCAGTTTTGTTATAGACTTAGGGTTGTACTATTATGTGGTGATGCCGTTCGGCTTGAAGAATGCCAGAGCCACCTATCAGCGCTTGGTAAGTCAGGTGTTTTACAACCAAATTGGGAAAACGATGGAAGCTTATGTAGACGATATGCTCGTGAAGTCAAAGCAATCATCCAATCACACTTTAGACTTAGCAGAAATGTTATGTATTCTTCGATGATATGGAATGAAGCTTAATCCGCTGAAATGATTATTCGAGGTTGCATCTGGAAAAAAATTGGGCTTCATAGTCGGTTCCCGTGGAATTAAGATCAATCCCAATCAAATTGCGACTATCAGGAATATTGAGGAACCGCGAAAGATCAAAGCAGTCCAGAGTTTGGTAGAAAAAATCGCATCATTGAGCAGGTTTATTTCTAAAGCCACAGACAAATGTGTTCCTTTCTTTGATTTGATAAAATGAGGGAAGCGCAGTTTCGAGTGGACCCCTGATTGCCTAGAAGCTTTTCAGAACTTATTGGATCTCCTTGAAAAACCCCCGATACTGTCTAAACTAGTGGACCACGAAGATTTATTTGTATACATGGCAGTGTCTTCTCATGCCATTTTTTCGACCTTGGTTTGTGAGGAAGACAAAGTTCAGAGACCAGTATATTATGTGAGCAAGAAGTTGGCGGCGGCAGAACACAATTATCCGAAAATAGAAAAACTTTCTTATATCCTACTAATTGCTTCCAGGCAACGCCGACATTATTTTCAGGCTCATCCAATTGTTGTACATACTAATCAACCACTTTGACAGGTCCTACAATGACCTGAAGCGTCTGGACGATTGCTTAAATGGAATATTGAACTAAGTCAGTTTGACCTGAACTTCCAACTCAGAAGATCAATAAGGGGACAAGCATTACCCGACCTCATCGCTGAATTCACAATCCTCGGATGATGTGTTAGATGAAAGGGTAGTCCCGTCAGAACAGAAGTTAGAGCTTAGTCTCGGGAAACTATACACAAATGGAGCTAAGAATGATTGGCGATCTGGCATCGGAGTTGTTTCGATATTTCTTGAAGGACGATCAATTTACTATGCTTTGCGGTTAGAATTTTCCGCAACTAACAATGATTCTGAATACGAGGCCTTAATTTCCGAGTTGAAACTTGCAAAGGAACAGCGCTAAACATTTTCGGTAATTAAAAATTGTCATTTGCCAGGTTCGAAATGAATTTCAGGCTAAGGGACCTCAACTTGTCACTTACCTAGAAAGGGTAGAGGAGTTATTGGACAACTTAGAGTATTATTGCATAACTCAAATTATGCGAACAGAAAATCAGAAAGCGGATAGGTTAGCTAAGTTGGCAAGTTCTGACAATCATGAGGAAATGGAGATGGTCCTGATCGAGGTACTAGAATCCCCAAGCATCAACCAGATGGAAGTCGATCCGGTGCTGGAAACCGAACTGGAAAGAGAGTCACGGATGATGCCAATAAAGAACTTCCTACAAAACGGAACACTTCCAGCAAAGAAGAATGAGAGGCGAGCCGTGGTTTGTAAAGCTGCAAGATACGTCATGCAAGATGAAGTTCTTTATCGTCAAGGATTTTTGATGCCCTTGCTCCGATGTATAGCACACGACGACATCAAACGTGTATTAAGAGAAGTAATTGAAGGTGAATGTGGAGATCACGCTAGAGGTCAAACGTTGGAAAAGAAAATACTGCGATATGGAAATATATGGCCTACCATAAATTGAGATGCACCTAATTATTCGCAATGCTGCGATCAATGCAAGAAATTCGCAAAGATTCCTAGAGCACCCCCTAACACTTAAGTCAATGGTGAGTCCATGGCCGCTCGCTATGTGGGGAGTTGACGTCATTGGAAGTCTGCCGATCACTAAAGATGGAGCAAAATATGCAATCGTGGGCGTAGATTACTTCACAAAATGGGAAGAAGCCGGACCATTAACTACGATCACGACAAAGCGGGTGATTAGTTTTGTGGTTAGGAACATAATTTGTCGATTTGGGATTCCCAAAACCATTATAACTGATAATGGAACCTAGTTCGATAGTAATGAGTTTAAAGATTTCTGCCAAAAATACAAGATCAAGAAGAGATATACCACAGTTGCTCACCCGCAATTGAATGGACAAGTTGTAGCAGTAAATAAAATCATTAAGTCCATTCTTAAGAAGCAATTGTAATAGGCAAAAGCCATGTGGGTTGATGAATTGCCACTATCATTGTGGGCCTATGAATGACCTACAAATCAGCGACGGGTCATACTCCCTTCTTGCTTTCATTTGGATCAGAAGCTGTCATTTTGGTGGAATTAAAAGTTCACTCTCACAAGACAACGTACTATGATCCGGTGACGAACAAAGTGCTTCTCCTCGAGTCCTTGGACGAGATTGAGGGAAAGAGAGATGAAGTAGACTTGCATGCTTCAAGGCACCAACACCAAGTTGCTTGATATTACAATAGGAAGGTTGGACCCCGGACCTTTGAACCTGGAGACTTAGTCTTGAAATGTGTCTTCCTGACTGCTGTCCACCTGGGTCCAAAATGGGAAGGACAGTATACCATTCAACGGAAACTTGACACAGGAGCTTTCAGGTTAACGACCGTAGATGGTAAAAAGGTACCCAGAGCATGGAATGCCTAGCACTTGCGGCAATACTTGACTTAAGATTGTACTATTTCTTTTGTTTTATTAACCATATAAAAAGTCACGACCTACCTAGAAAAGTCTAGTTAATATAAACAAAAAGATTATAAATTGGACGTAGGCTATGATTTGGCCGAACCACTATAAAAATATTGTGTGTCATTTATTTCTCCTACGTTCATCTCTTTATATCCTGTGATTGTTTTGCTCTGGGTATGAAACATTAAACTTGAATTGAAAATTGGGAACAAGTATAACATTTGAACCGGTGAGACTCCACTTTAAGAAATTAGGTGTAGAAAGAAAACCGGAGCGAATGAGACGACCATTTGCATAATAGAGTGCAAAGGATGGGAAGACGACATCCTAAACTTTAATTCTCATAACTCGTGAAAGAGTATAAAGGACGGGAAGATGACATCCCCAAGGCACGAAGGTGGAACACGATAAAAGAACGCCTTGACCACACTCTAATGTAGGCATACGTCATAAGAGTATAAAAGCGCTTAGAACAAGTGCCAATGAAAATGGATCCTTACCCCATCGAAAGATTGGGGGCAGTTTAATGATAATCCTAATCAATCCCAAACAAGTCCTGGCCTGACATTTTATTCAAGATTGATTGGGGGTATACACACACATCACATCTCCCTGTTGTTTATTACTTAGTTTAGTAATGATTTTTTGCATTGTATATATTATTGTTTACAGGGAAGCCCATGTAAGACTCTTTGTTTAATCAGTGATGTGATTTATCATTTGTTACTTATGTCAATAATGTTTTGACTACTAGTGCATTTAATGGAAATGAATGACAAACTTGCAAATATTCGACATCACAGGAAAACAAGCTACTTTATTTATATAAGTGCAGGTTTACACAAGGAGACTAATTAAAAGATGTGAGGGCCGCACTCGCTACGACAATAGCAAGCCAGTGGGAAACAAAATGAAAAGACTAAATTACATTTCACTTGGATTTGGGGGAAGGCTTGGACGTTCGAGCAGCCTTTTGTTTCTCTTTTTCTTCCCTCTCAGCATCCATGAGAAGGCGCTTCTTCGGCTTTTTCTTTTCCTTTGGAGGAGTAACTTGGGAGGCGATAGAGGACTGAGATGCCAACTGAGAAGTGATTGACTTTGAAAGTTTAACGACTATCTTCTGCCAAGGAGGTATAGACTGGATGAGATCAATGTTAAGGGGTTCTTCGGTTTCTCCCTCAGATTTGACTTTCAAAAGTGCATCAGTCTTCACCTTCATCTTCGCCAAAGTCAGGTTATCAGTTTCTCCCTAGCCTCCGATTACGATAACATCATCGTCTCCCTCGTTTCCATCATTCGCACCATTATCCTTTAGAACATCTATAATGTCTCCTTCCTTGGGAGTCTTAGTACTAGACGGCTAGCGATCTCTTCCTATTTTTCCTCAGTCTTCTTAGCATACTTTGCATCAGTGACTTCTTGTTTCTCAACGTACTTCTTGGTCGGCTTTACACTTACAGAACGAGAAGCAACAGTTATTAGCTCAGGAGAATACTCGAGTTCTTCGATTTTTTGTCCAACAATATGATGAAAAGTTGGGATAGCTCTAACAAATTAAGGTGAAAAGGTGGAGATACCTTCAGATGACTTCTCAATATGAGCGGCAGAAGTTTCTGAAGTTGCCTCAACAATTGGAGATAGGAGAGATGTCCTGAGAATTCCTAGATTCTCTAGATCATACCATTTTTCCCAGTCGACGACTTGATCCACATGTAGAATAATGTTGTTGGATAGTCTTTAATACAGGAAATATCCCAATAACGAATCACTTGAGCCAAGAATTCTATCATGATCTTGCCATAGTCATCCAGTTCCTTTTGAGCTTTGATAAGTTGTGCATTCACATCCTCAGTAGATTTAATGGCAATATTTTCATTCCTCTCGGCCAGAACTGCCCTTGATTCAATCTCCACAAATTTAGCCTCTAGATTAGCATTCTTCTTCGCTAGCTCCTCCTTCTCCTGCTCAATGCGAGCACAAGCTGACTTTGCCGCGGTGCTTTCAGATTTAGCATCCTCAACTTTCTTTTTTAAGTCTAAGCGTTCCTGGCTATGAGCTTCGAGTTTGGTACGGTAATGCTTTTGCAACTCTTCATATTGTTTCTTGTAGTTTCCAACATTGCGTTGTGCGAGAGCAAGTTGGGCCTATGCGTTTTCCACTTATTTCTCTGTTTCCTTCAAGATATCCTCATCATACGCGACCATTTCCTTCATGTTATTTATGTCAGTTATTAAGTCTCGAATGATTTTGGAAAGATTGCGCGAGTACTTGTAGATCTCCGTATACTTTTTATCCACCAAATCTACCTTAGCCTTGACCTCATCCGACCACTTCAAAGGCACTGGCTCAAGAGCAGGAACGAAAAGCATATTCTCGAAGTGATGATCTGGAAATTGCTTTTTCAGAGCTTTCAATTTTGCTTTATTCTTAGAGCCAAGTGTAAAAGGCTTCGCGATTGATAATTCAAATTCGTTGCTGGGTAGATACAAGGGTCGTTTTACCCATGTCTTGTTATTTCTCGGTAGCTTTGGTTTTTTCCTATGGATCAAAATGCTTTGGTGGTAGCTTTTCTTGATGATGTTTTTCCTTATGGGGAGTTGGAACCTTGGATAGTGATTTGTCTCCTTCACAGCGGTCCTGGTGGCTCTTATTCTTATCAGCATCTGACCGACAAGGGGAACGAGAATGTGAAGAGTAGGGACAGTGAGAATCATGATGTCTTCTGCTATCTCTCCCACAACCATCATCCCAATCGTGCTCTGTATCAGAGTCGAATTTGGGCATACTTTAGCTGACATTTAGAATCAGGATTAATATGGTACACGAGTGCTGCGACTTGTAGTGCAAGTGTAATGTGCGAGTCCTAAGTGATCCCTCAACAGACCAGAGCCTAGAGCTAGGTCTGTTTGTGTAGTTTTCCCAGATTTCACAGGAGTGACATCTTCCTTGGAAGTGGGAAAGGAAGAACCTATTCCAAAATCTTGCGAACTATAAATGGCATTAGGCAGGGGAAGACTCCCCAAACCCTGATATTTGGACTCGTCTATAAGAGAGTCACCGGCTTGAGACTTGGTTGATGGTGGCTTCTTTGGAGAAGTTCGTCTTTCGGGGGTGGCGGCATCCTCAGTAGTAACATATTTATGCCTATCTTTGGCAGGTATATTCACTAGTACATCATCCTGAATTGGCATAGGAGAAGGGCTTTTTCAGAGCGCAGCTGGATCCTCGTCCCTTGCCGTGTTCTTATAACCTAATTGTGCTTCTTGGCTGGACCCAGCGAATTCTTGACCCTTCGAACTTTCTCCCTTCTCAACTAGAGTTGCATCCTGTCCTTTGACTGGGGGCACGTACACATAAGGACCATCCCCATGGCCTATGCTCCGAGTCATGGCGAGTGGACGGTGGAGATGAAGATAGTGGTCTACTAGACATTCTCTGACGGTTAGAAAATTTTAATCACCATTGAGCAAATTGTTCAGGCGATCCAAGTTCACTTGGTGCACTTCCTTTTTCGGATTAGTAACTGTAAATAAGAATGAGATAAATTAGTACATTTATAACAATAATTAAAGTCAGAACATCAGAATCTGAAGCTTACTTGATTTGAGCCATCGCCTAGCACATCCCAGTTGCTACTTTATATGAAACCATTTTGGCTTTGCATCACCCACGTTGCTACTGAATGGTTCGTCAATGATCTTCTTTTTTGGCACAGACTCGAAGTACACGAAAGACAGAGTCTGTAACAACCCGCAAATTCTGAACCAATTTAAAAATTTTATTTTAGAAAATTTTAATGAATTTTGAGGTTATAATATAATTTATTATAAATAATAATGGCTAGAATTTATTTTAATCGAAGTTAGAATGAATAAATTTAATTTAAATATAAATGGAATTAGAAATAACGCAGTAGTTTGAAAAGTCAAACTTGAACTTTGACTGACCATACAGGATGCAAAATTTAACGGATTTTAGTGAAACCAAAAATATTAGAATCTATTTAAAAATATCTTTCTAACGAATCTGAAAAATTGAAATTTCATAGCGGAAATCAAAAGTTATGGCCAATTCAATTTTTAGAAAGATCGCTGTAGAATTTATATAATATATATGGCTCGAAAGGCTACTTTTCACATATGAAGGAATTTCGACTCGAAACCACTTCCATTGAGTTTGGAATGATGTTTCTGCATTGAAAAACAGTAAACACTTATATATTTTGAGTTTCGGAATTTATTTGTTTAAAAATGTATTTTTAATATTAAATATATTGGCCTTGAAAATAGTCATTTTTCAAATGACCTCTGTTTTCGACGAAACCACTTTTGTTGGAACCGGAATGTCAAATTATTGCTAGTTTCAATTTTCAGAATTTTTCGAATTAATATGTGAGCGTGGCGAAATAAAATGTGTTTTGACTATTTACAGTTAAATTTGAACGCCTTAAAAATAGCCATTTTTCAAACAGTTTCAGAATTCGATAAAAATAATTTTGTTGGATTCGTATCGTCATAAGAAAGCTAAAAATATTTTTTTTTAGAATTTTCTGAGGTCATATGTGGCCCCGACATATTTGAATGTACGGTCAATATTTAATTAATTAATTTTTAATGGAATTTAAATAAAATATATACAGATTTCGGAATTGGGCCCCGGGACCTATCCCATTGCGTTCAGAAGGTGTCAAAACCTTAAGAACGACAGTAAGCAGGCCCAAATCAGAGAAAGTCCGAAAATCCACCTTTTAAGCACAATTTTCGAGATTAAAATATTATTAAATTAATAAAAAATAAAACCCTAACCCTAATTTCAATGGCCAGCCGCCGCCTACTATTCAATGGCCAGAATTGTCCGATTTTCAAACCTCAATAACTTTTGATCCGTTCAACAAAAATCGACATATGATATACCAAATCGAAGCTCTTCGAGAGACCTTTCCATCCATACGGTTAAGATCGGGTTTTGATTCACGGATTTTGCGAATTCTCGGCCTAAAGGCCGGCGGTTTAGGGTTGATTTCGTGGTGATTGGGGAGGCCGAGCTTCAGGTGATTGGTGGAGCGAGCACGTGGTGACACGAGCTTCGAGTTGGCGGTGTTCGATCGTGGTCCGGTGTGGTGTAGGGGGTTGCGCACAGAAGGATCGGTGGATGAGAATGGGTTCGGCTGAAAACATTACGCGATGGGGAAGAAATGTATATTATATTATTATTTTATTATTTAAATATTCAATTTATACAATCTTTAAAAATAAATATCTCTCTCATACGAGGTCCGATTGACGAACCATCAGTTGCGTTGGAATCGTCTTTCCGAGAGCTTCGCGATGGCGCAGACCAAAGCTGATTCCGAGACAGTCAAATTTTCAGCAAAAATCAATGTGAGATTCTTTTTTTATATATAATTAATTTAATTTAATTATATTATCATTATATAAAATGAATGTTGTATGGATTGAATTGTTGTATGGTGGAAATTGATGTTTGTAGCCTGTATTGTTATTGACGTGTTGTATGATTGGTGTTGGAATTGATTACGGGAATTGTTATTCGATGTCAAGTAGAAAGATTATAATAAAAAGTTTAATCTTTTGTTTTGATTTATAAATAAAGTTTAATCTTTTATCGTGATTTACAAATCAAAGTTTTGATTTTTATTTTGAAATGAATAACATTAATAAAGATTCGATCTTTATTTTTGATTTATTAAAATGAATCTTTGTTTTTTGTTTGTATAAAATGAATCTTTGTTTTATTTATAAAACATGAAATCTTTTTGTTTATTTATAAAGATGAATTTTTTTTCCGTTTATTCATAAAGACCAATTCTTTGTTTTTAATTATAAAGGATGAAATTTTGTTTTGGTTACAAAAGAACAAATCTTTGATTTTGTTTATAAAGAACCAATCTTTGTTTTTGTTTATAAAAGATTAAATCTTTGTTTTTGTTTATAAAACTTGAAACCTTATTTTTTTATATTTATAAAGATTAAAACTTTATTTTTATTTATAAAAATTGAACCTTTGGTTTTGTTAACAAAGATTGCACCTTTGGTTTTGTTAACAAAGATTACAACTTTGATTTTGTTTGCAAAGATTACAACTTTGATTTCGGTTACAAAAATTACAACTTTGTTTTTGATTATAAAAGGCTAAATCTTTGTTTTTGTCTATAAAGATTAAAACTTTGTTTTTGTCTATAAGAGGCTAAATCTTTGTTTTGATAATAAAGTTTTGTTCTTTATTTTGAAACGATTAAAACTAATAAAGTTTTGTTCTTTATTTTGAAATGATTAAAATAAATAAAGTTCTGTTCTTTATTTTGAAATGATTAAAATAAGTTTTGATCTTTATTTTTGAATAATTAAAGTTTTGATTTTGTTTTTGAAATAAAAGATTTTATTTTTATTTTAAATTCGTTAAAAGAAATGTGTTGCAACATAAGTGTCATGTTATTATCATCTTGTTCAACATGAAAACTTGACATCGAATAGTTGAAACTTGAAATATGTGAACATACCAAATTGTGTATGTTATGTATGTTTCTATTTAAGCACATGTACACACTGCCATTTACAAGTGACCTGAGTTGTTTATGTGATTGGACGATCAATTTTCACACATTGTCCAGAAGCACAGTTTATTTTATTCGAGCTTGTGTTGGTTGAAAACCCCACACTGGTCAGGGGTTGACATTTGAATACACGTCACCCTTGTGGTTAATTAGAAATGCACTTTGGCTGTTAATGGATGTTTGATAATTGTTATGAGATAAATGAATGAAATCTGTATAATTGAATTATATGGAAATGGTGTGGGTCTCATTCCAATTTTGAATGAAAGAAATAATTTTCATTTATTATTCAATTAATGGAATTAATTGATGCATGGATTAAGGATACTAAATTTCTATTATTTAGAAAGTTTTAATGAAATATTAAATTAGTAAAATTACATTCCAAATATAACAAGAAGATTTGAATTGAAAAGCTTTCGTTTTTATGTTAACACTAAATTTAAAATATGTGATTTCAAAATTTAACATAAATGGATTGATTGGAAAAGATTATGTTTAATGTTGGAATGGTAGGTTTTGATATCGTAATTAAAAACTATTTTTAAAATAATAATTATTATAATATTATAATAATAGGGAAAGGTCGATATTTATTGAAAAATTGGAAAGGCAATATAAAGAATAATTCAATGTAAAGTTATACTTTAGAACATATGATACTTTAGAAGTTAGTTATTTTTTTTAAAATAATATTTTTAGAAAATAATCATAATCATAATTATAATTGTTCTTGGACACGAGGTTAGGTCACGTTTATGGCGGAAGTCTGCCCGGAACCAACCGGCATATCCAGCAGCCATAAATGTTGGGCCTAATGTGAGAGGTCCAAGTACACGAATACAAATTGGGTTTTGACTCGAGGTTAAGCCCAACTGTGGAATAAGTCTTCCCGGACCCAACCGGCATATCCAGCATCCACAAGTTGTAGGCCTAATGTGAGAAGTCTAGCCCATTATAAAACATAAATGGATAATATAACGAATCGGATTATTTAATCCATTTTAAATAGAAACATCATTTTAACCTGAATAAGTTAATTAAATTATATTATCCATTTTATAATGAATATTAAAAGAGTTAATTTCTAAATTAATATTTTGAAAATAATATTTTAATATGAGAAATGATATTTTGATCAGAATAAATGGTTTATTTATCTTAAAATAAATAAAAGGAATTAAAAATGGTTTTATTATAACCACGGATTTACAATGAAATTTGAATTTGGGTTTATCGTGAATTATGTTTTAAATAACATTTATTCTTTAACCTGGATTAATGAGGGGATTAATTTCCTAATTTTTGATTAACTATTTAATAATGACTTTGGAAGGTTAAAACGAAATAAGGTTTTAATTAAAAGTTTAATTAGATTGGAGAGGAATTAAGTAAATAAAATTACTGAACTAAGGATCGAAAATGGAGTTCCACCAGTATAACTCCACGCGTTAATTAAATATTTAATTAGATTTAAATGGGCAGTGGAAATTAAGTTTACCTGAACCAATTGGGATAAAAGATAGGGATGGGGATTAATTAATTATAATTATTTCGATAAGGCGTAAATTCCGATTAGATTGGATAAACCATAATTTGGTTTAATATGGATAAATAAAGATTGAAGATTAAATTAAAAAGATTTATCCTTGATAAAATTAATGGGAACCTTTCCCTAAGAATTTGAATATTTATTTAAAGAATATTCGGAATTGGAATGAGATGTTGGTTGAATTTTATTAACACATGTTTTTAAAATACGCGAGTTATTCAGAAAGACCGGGTTTAACCCATTCTGAATAATCATCACGACGATCAAGTGTCGAAGACGAAGACGGTGATTGAAGACCGAAGGTTTTCACATCGTTGGGATGATGATGACTGGTATCTTGAATTGGGATTGGCCTTCCAAGGCAAGGTATTTGGTAATGATCGTCCAAACGCATTTGGAGATCGACGGACACATTGTTTCGCTCAGACCTAGAGCAGACTTGTAAATGGATTGCGTGTCTGACATTGTATTCCTTTCTACTGTATTTGTTGAACGCTGCTGATTATATATTTCTGTTTTGGTGGTGAAGAATTTATTCTTTACTTATCATCCTTCTCTAAGACGTATGAGCTTAGAGGTTATATATATATATATATATATATATATATATATATTGGTAGATGATCAATAATATGGTAAGACCTGACAATGTGGCATGCTAAGATGCAAATGATCAAGGCTTTGTTGAAAAGCAGGCCTTGTGGCTGATGATCAAAGCATAACCTGTTTAGGCATAGCTTTGTGTATAACGTGACTTCGCGAGCCTCACACCCCGGTATGAGTCAAAAACGGGATTAGGACTGCAGGGAGTGCACACGTTTCTTTCTAGCTAGAGTGGTGTCAGTGACCCACCAGCCCTGACATTTTACTTATGTGGATGATGGATTTTGAGGCGCCTCCGATTTTTATAGGCCGATAGTGGTCATATTATAGGTTCAAAGGAACCGGGAAGCGTGTGTTCATGCATAATTAATCCACTGCCGATAGGCGGGGACCGGCCCTGAAGATCCAAGGGTTCACTGCGGGGGATCTTGTGGCATTTGCTAGAGTGTCTCGAATCGGAGAGGAGCGTGCCCCTAGCCTCGACTCATGTTGGAAACCCAATTCCCAATACGCCCTTGCGGTTTTGATTGTAAACTTATATACGGCGACATAGTATATGGTACTTATGCCGTCTAGGATTGATATTATATTTGAATGTTTTAAATACATATACACACTTATAATAATATCGTTTTTACGTGTCAAGCATCTTTTGACCATTATAAGGTAAAACCCTATCCTCTGGTGTGCGTTGCATTGTGTGATGGGACCTGGGTCTTATGGTGGTTTCATTTTTTTTAAAAAATCATTGCGTGGTTTAACGATTTACTTTAATTATGCACTGGAAATCCAATGGAGTAAACCTGTTCCGCGTTAGCGGCGTGGTCCTGTGATTAGCCTACTTATTAGATAAGTTAAGTATAGAATTCTCACACCAGTCCCACGACCGACCTGTAGTTTGTTTCACTTTGCAAACTCGGGTGCCCTCTTTCCACACGGGCAGTTGAGTAGGTTTTTGCAGATATAGTTAAGCAGGATCCTGGATTGAAGTCTGAAGCTGGGTCCAGTTACTGATGGCCTTCCGCTGAGATTAGTTCCGCTGCAATGTACTTAATTTATTGTAAATGTATCTTCCGCTGTATTATTTATTGATGTACTCTGATATATTCTATACTCTGATGTAACATTTATTATTGATGTTATAAAAGTCTGTGTTTTTGTTCTGATGTGTTGTATGCCCAAAGTTAACGTACGCGGGTTTTGAACGGTCTTGATCGATCTTTCGATCGGTTGGGGTCGGGCGGAATCCGGATCGTTACAGAGTCTCTTTTGTTTGATATTTAAAATAGTAGAAGAAGCATACATCTTCAAAAGTAAGCTCGGTCCCTAAAATTTCCTTGTAGGCGATATATAGTGTATATAGATAGGCATTTGGGTGGAGTTGCATGGGGACAATTTGCATTCGTCTTAAAAACTCGACGACGAATGGTGAAAACGGAGGGATGTATAATACGACACACATCAACTGGCTAATCACCATGTATCCTTCGGGAGGATTATGAGGCCTATTTTTTTCAGTAGCCACTTTGGTATCTCTCCGGAGAATTCGATGTTTTAAACATAGTCGAGTAAGCTTGGGATCATCAATCGCTGACTCAACTGAGTCTGTAGGTGCTCCTAAGATAGTGGCACTCTTGAATTTGTTGGGAGCACGATTGTCTCCAAATCCTCCTTCCTTTTCTTCATCAACATAAATTTCACTTCAAGGTGATTCTCAACTTTTGTGAATTTTTTTTTCATAGTCCGAGCCAGCACTGTCCAATGCTGAATCTAAAGTAGAGGGTACGTATTTGAGGTTGGGATTTTCAGATAGCCCTACAATTTCTTTTCTCTCTGCCAATCTGGCTGAACGTCTTCCAAACATGATCGTGCCCCCTCCCCCCGTGTATGAATATGTGCTAATATGTGCTGGTATATGCAACGATGGAGTCAGAAAATATAAAAGTAACCATAATGGAATATAGTGTAAAGGAAAGTTAGCAATCATTCGTTCGTTCAACCAGAGAACGTCCAGTTATAAAGGCACTGTCCTAACTGTCCATAAAACAAGTACAGTATTTGATTTTGACTAAGTTGTAAGTGAAATAATGTCGCAAGTCTACATTGTCAAGGCTTCAGTCGTAACCAAGTCGGGACAATAAGATTGAGTTATATGTATGTTCCACATGAAAGATATTCAGATCGGTTCGGAGATCTAGAAAATCGAGTCAACTGGATTGGTTCGGAGATCTAGGAATTAAGTCAGTCGGATCGGTTCAGAGATTTTGGTGTTAAGGCAACGGACCGGTTCGAAGATCCAAGTATTAATGTTTTGGTTTGGTTCGAAGGTCTGGATGTGAGGGCATCAGGTCGGATCGAAGTACTATAAAGGTTATAGTTGCATGGATCAGTGGACTCCAAGTGGAACCGAACCGCCACACCGCGTTTCAACTACTTTACCCAAGTGCTTTCAAGTTTATTTCAGAGCCTTTTTTTCTCCGACTCGATCCATTCCTCTTTCTATAAGTCCACCATCTTCCTTCTTCCCATTTGGTCGAGAGTCATGAACCCGTCGTCTTCTTTTCATCCAGTCTAGAAACATACTCATGAGCTAATACTACCAGCGCTCATGCTCAGATCGTCTTCACTACCACTTCGAGGCAATGATGAAGTCGTCGGCGACGGTGGCGGTGAACAATAATATGTCGACATCAAAGTTGATGCCGAATTGAATAAAATTACCTAAATTGATTTCAATTTCCAGCATAGCTTGATAAAAAATGATAGAAAACAAGATTAAGAACCCACTTATGAGTTTAATTTGGAAACTAGACGATTTCTTGGTAATTCGAGAATTAGGGTTCTTATAGGAATTGGGGAAAACTACAGTAGAAAATGAGGAATAAGAGAAGAGGTTGCGTGAATTTATATGCAAGAAGAAAGACCATTCTTTTTCTCATGGACTTAACAGTCTAGCTCGACCCGCGTAGAAAGAAAATTAGGCAACTTAAAAGCCTTTTAACCCAGAAACGCAGAAACAGACCGGATGCAAAGTGGGTTAAGCTAACTCTATCCGCACCAAAACGCAATATTTAGTCCAACGGCATGAGTTAACACATGAAAGAATGATAAGGAAATCGGAAAGAAAATATTAAAGCCCCAATATGCACATCGAAAAGATTACCTGGAAAAAATGCTTAGACCTTAAGTGAAATCCTGAAGTTATTGGAAGCAACAGAAATAATTCATAATCCAATGATGCATTTATAGGCCTTGCAGATGTCCAAGGGCACGACCTGATAAAGCGTCACAACTCAACCAAAAGACACGACTGTTGACTAGCACTGATTCAGAAATAACTAAGGTGACACTTTCGAAGCATGCTCCATCTCCAATGAAAATGTACTTCGAAGGGGCAAAATGTTAGCCTGCTTTGTAAACAAGTTATACAAAGCTACAGAATTAGTCGATTGATATGCTCAGAAACAACGGAAATAGCAGACGAGTCATCAGGTAGGTTCGGGTCTCTCCAATCGAGCCGCCCCACTGCACAGAAACCAGAAGGCTAACTACAGAAGAGGGACTGGTTCGAAGCGTGCAGATGGATCGGATCGGATCGGCTACCACACTATTTTCTCTATAAATTGGATTGGAACCTCCTACGCCAAACCGAACCAAAGATCATGTCTAGAAGCGGTTACGCACTGTGATACCACGATTTTGAAGTGATTGCTACCTATCTCCCTACGCCGCTGATGTGCTGTCATTATCTTAAAGCACTCGAACCCGAGATTTGTGGGATGGGACCCATGTGGCATGCGACCCGACCATGTTCCCAGCCTATATATACCCCACAACACTCCATTTTGAGGGATCATTTGGCCATTCATCAACGCCAACTCTATCACCAACGAATTTCCTCTATCATTTTAGATTGTATTTAGAATCTTTGAGTACAATTCTACAAAATTGAGAGAAATTATCGATCGTACTAGGGAGATTGAGTAGATACTGTCATTGTATTTGTATTTATTTCATCAATCAGAGAAGTATAAAATGGACGTAGGCTCATTAACACCGAACCACTATAAACCTTGTATTCTTGTTGCTTTTTGTTTCGTTCTCTTTTGAATTATCATTCAATTGGGTGTTAGAGCCACTTTTTGGTCTAACAATTAGAAACGACCAAAACAGGATAGATGCGGCAAGGCTATGTGGGTTACTCCTCCTATTAGGGTATTACCATTTCCTTCTAGGTAAAATTACCATGGTATGGAGCCCTCGTATTTTTTGATCTGGTGTATGGAAAATCCGAGGCCTCGGTGTAAAGGTCGGTAATGATCGAGGATGATGGTATTCAGTGTTGGAGAATGGAATTTTGACAACAACAGCCTCGTTAACATTATTAATTATAAAATATAATACTAACGTCTTTATCTAGAATATATATATATATATGTATATGCAGGAAATAAATACTGAAGGCTGTACAGTTAAGAGTTTTTAGAGATTCAAGATTTCAAAGGAGATTCAAGACTCATGAGTATCAAGATTTCAAGAGTTCAAGATTATCAAAGTAATAGAGTCTAATTTCGATTTTTTACATAAGTTTTCATCTCCTTGTTCCCTACTTCATATTCCACCATTATTCTACTTTAAAATTCAAATTTCAACACTTATACTCTGCCTATTTCAATACAAATTATATCATTCTCTTTCTATTCTCAGTCTCTATCAAATACTCTCTGTTTGGAAGTGTTATTCAAGAGTTCTAGGGCTATTGTAATTGTTATTGAAAGGGTGTGTTCCTTGTAGCCAGTAAATCAAGGAAAATGAGCGGTGTTAACCTTGTAGCCGTGAAATCAAGGGTGTTGAATCGGCGTTAACCTTTTAGTCGTGAAATCAAGGGGATTGTAATTAGATATCGATAATAATAAAACTCTGCGCAATCTAGCGTTGCGTAGGACTGGACGTAGGAGCAATACGGACCAATATAAAATCTGGTGTGTTCTTTCCTTTTCTGCATTTTGTTTCACTTTATATCTGCATACTGGATTGTTTCTGTTGTGATATTCATTCTATGACTGATATAGTTGTTTGAGTAATTGTTTATTGTTTAAGATTTATATAAGACCTTTAAAACACTAATCACCCCCCTTTAGTGTTTGTCTTGACTTAATATCCTTGATTCTTATCTCTAAAAATTGGTATTAGAGCATAGGTTTTCAAAATTTCATCATCTGAATTTTAGAAATATTAAATGGAAAATTTTGAAATGATTATAACACTAGTTTAAATTTATTCATTGCAACAATATTAAATGAGTCTGTATTACATTTTGTTGAAAAATCAAGTTATCTACTGAATTGTTGTTTTACCAGGGAGAAGGTGTGTTACATGGCTGTAGAAAATTCAAATCTTGATGATTAAATGATGGAAATCAAAAAGGACAAATGGATATTGGATAGTGGTTGTTCAAGACATATGACGAGAAATCCATAATTACTGAACAATCTAGTATATGAAGTGGAGGGGTGGTTAATTTCGGTGATAATTCTAAAGGGTATGTAGTTGGCATTTAGAAATGTCGATAATTCTGAAACTCCTATTATTTATGATGTTCTATTAGTTAGGGATTTAAAACATAACTTACTATGTATAAGTCAACTATGCGATAAAGGATAAAAAATTAACTTTGAAAAAGATGATTGCTTTATAGAAGATAAAAATTAAAAAATAATATTTGAAGGAGATAGAAAGAAAATATCTATATACCAAGCGAGAAAATTTCCATTGGTAATTTATGTCTTATGGCCAATACAAGTGACCCTTGGATCCGGCTTAAGAGAATGGGTCATATAAATTTCAAACATATTTCTAGAATTTCAAATTAGCTTCAATTAGAGGTTTACCTAAAATAAAGTTTAAAGTAAATAATTTATGTGACACTTGTCAACTCTAAAAATTGAAAAGAAGTTCATTTAAATTTAAAGAAGAAATTACAACCACAAAACCGTTAGAATTAATTCACATGGGTCTATTCGGTCCATCCCAAACTCAATCGATAAATCATAATAAATATGTTTATGTAATGATTAATGATATTTCTAGATTACTTAGACTCTATTTCTTAAGAATAAAACTGATGGTTTTGATCAATTTAAAACCTTTGCTAAAAGAATTCAAAATTTACTATCTTTAAAAATTAAAACAATACGTAGTGATCACGATGGACAGTTCGAAAACAAAAATTTTGAAAAAATTTGTAAGAAAAAAGGGATAACCCATAATTTTTCTTTCCGTGGAACCCCTCAACAAAATGGAGTAGTTGAACATAAGAATAGGTCAATTCAAGAGTGTGCTAGAACTATGTTATCAGATAGTAACTTACCAAGAAATTTTTGGGCTGAGGCAGTTACAACAGTTTGTTATATATTAAATAGAATTTTAATAAGACCCTTAACTCATAAAACACCATACGAACTTTTATTTAATAAGAAACCAAAATTATCGTATTTTAAAATATTTGGAAGTAAATGTTTTATTCTTAATACTAAAGAAAATTTAGACATTCGATTCTAAATATGATAAAGGAATATTTATTGGATATTCAAAGAGAAGTAAAGCATATAGAGTTTTTAATTTAAGAACTAATACCATAAAAGAAACTTTAGATGTATCTTTTAACGAACATTATAAGAATACAACACAAATAAGGAAGATGAATGTAAAAATGAGATTGATGAAGAAAATAATGAAGTTAATCAACCAAATAAAAGAATTAGACTTCTAAGAGACCATACTATAGAAAACATCTTAAGGGATATTGAATTTGTTTTTAGGACTAGAAACCAATTAAATAATATGACTAATTTGACTTTTATGTCAACTACTGAACCTAAGAATCCAAAGGAAGCATCTTCCGATGGTTCATGGATCCTTGCTCAGCAAGAGGAATTGAATCAATTTACCAGGAATGGTGTATGAGAACTTGTTCCTAGACCAGAAGGATAAGGTTGTAATTTGAACTAAATGAATATATGAAAATAAAATGAACGCACTCGGTGAGGTCGTAAGAAATAAAGCTAGATTAGTTGCATAAAGATATAGTCAACAGAAAGGAATAGATTATGATGAAACCTTCGCTCCTATAGCAAGACTAGAAGCAATCAAAATTTTACTAGCCTTCGCTAATCATAATGATTTCAAATTATTTCAAATAAATATTAAAGTGCATTTTTAAATGGATATGTTAAAGAAGACATATATGTAGAGCAACCTCCTCTTTTTGAAGACGAAAACTTCCAAATCACGTATATAAATTAAAGAAAGCATTATACGGGTTAAAAAAAGCTCCTAGAGCATAATATGATAGGTTAAGAACGTATTTCTTACAATCTAACTTCGAAATTGGTAAAGTAGATAATACACTTTTTGTTAAAAGAAATGAAAAAAAAATTCAATTAGTACAAATTTATGTTGATGGTATAATTTTTGGATCAACAAACAATCAAATTAATAAAGAATTCTCATATATTATGACACGAGAATTTGAGATGTGTCACATGGGTGAACTTACATTTTTCTTAGGCTTACAAATAAGACAACTAAAGAATGGAATATTTGTTAATCAAGAAAAATATTTTAGAGATTTAATTAATAAATATAATTTAACTACAACCATTGGAAGACCTACACCTATGGAAACTAATATAGCCCTAAGTAAGGATGATACGTCAAAAGACGTCGATCAAAAAGTATATAGAGGAATGATTGGGTCAATATTGTATATAACCGCTAGTAGACCAGATATTATGCATAGTGTATGTCTCTGTGCAAGATATCATCCTAAGCCTAAAGAAACTCACTTAAAAGACGTAGAACATGTTCTATGATATGAAAAACATACATTAAATTTTGGATTATTTTATCCTAAAAATGATTCATTTGATTTAATCTTCTATTGTGACGTTGACTACGCGGGACGTAAATCAGATTGTAAAAGCAGTAGTAGAACGTGTCACATCTTAGGTCATTCACTAGTCTCCTGGTTTAGTAAAAAGCAAAGTAAAGTATTTTTGTCAACAACTGAAACAAAATATATATCTGCTGCTTTGGATTGTTCACAAATAATATATATGCAACAAACTCTAAAAAAAATGGATTAAATATAAATAAATCACCAATATACTGTGATAATACAAGCGCTATAAATATATTTGAAAATCCAACACATCATTTGAGAACTAAACATATTGATATAAGACATCATTTCTTTAGAGATAATGTAAGTAAAGAGAAAATTTCACTAGATTTCATAGAAACAGAAAAACAAATAGCTGATATATTAACCAAACCGTTAAATGAAGCAACATTCATTAAATTTAGAAGAGCATTAGGCATTTGTTCTTTCAGTGAAATAGAGTAATTAAATACATAAATATAACATAAAAATCAAAATAAAATAAAATTAGGAAATGTATATAAGTCGACATGCAAGTTTGTACATGTCGAACATATAAATACTAGTTTTTTTAAAATTATTTCCCACAAAAAGTAGTTACAACTATACTTAAACTCATTATTTCGAAATTCCTTCTTCTTCTTGTCATTTCTTCTCTGAAAAAAATCTAAAATATAATAAATAATGGCCTACTCTAATAATTCAAACCAAAACAACATCATTTCTTTCCCCGGATCTTCTTCTGGTCCATTTCAACGTACTACGCTTGCAAGAGTCATGAAATTGGAGAAATCTATGAAAGATACGCTGCAAATGTTGATTGAAATTCAACTTCTTCAAATAAAGATAAATAGAGAACGAGAGAAGCTAGGAAAGATTATAAGAAATATACAACGGTATGTAATGGATAACCAAACCAATCCGATTATCATCGAGGATGATAATCAAGAAACACACATGGAAGGAGAAATGGAAAAAGAGGAGGAATAAGAGACGCTAAACGAAAACGTGGAAGAAGACGAACAAGTAATGTGCATAGGCGAAGTGTGTTTTGACAATGATGGGAATGTGATGGAGCAAAGTGGGGAATTTTGTCTTCATTATCCCCATTGCCTAATTCACAAATCCTGATTGTTAAAAAAACACTAAACACTTAAGGATTTTCATATATTTGTTCGTGATGTACGTATTATGATTGTTTGGATTTCTTGTAAATGTTGATTGAATTGCTTGGAAATGTTGTTTGAATTTCCTGTTTATACTCTTGTTTATGTTTGATAGAACTGCATTAGTATAGTCATCAAGGGGATTATAAACTTTAGATTTAGTATTATAGTCTTAGGGAAGTGTTATATATATATAATAAGCCATTAGGATCGTTTATAGTACAAATTTATGGAGAGTATAGTTAGATATAATTTTTGATTGATGACAAAGATGGAGAATCATAAAATTGGTATAGATAGAATAGGTATAGTTTAAGGGGGAGTTAGAAAAAATTCATGGTGAAAGGGGGAGTAATCGAGGAAACTGATCGACATGTAATATCAGGTATGAATATATTTTATAAACCAAGGATGTCATCGTCAAAAATGGGGAGATTATTGGAGAACGGAATTTTGATGACAACAACCTTGTTAACATTATTTATTATAAAAATATGATATTAACATCTTTATCCAGAATATGTACATATGTATATATTGGAAATAAATACTGAAGACTGTACAGTTAAGAGTTTTTAGAGATTCAAGATTTCAAAGGAGATTAGAGACTCATGAGCAACGAGATATCAAGATTTCAAAAGATTAAGATTTTTCGAGTAATATAGTCTAGTTAGTATGTAAAACTCCGGTTAGCACTCTTAAAATTATGTTTTCAAAATATTTTTTTAAATTGATTTTAAAGTATTTCAAACTCCTTTCAAAATAATTTTAAATCATCTAAAGATTATTTACTTATGATTTCAAATATAAGTTTCTTATATAGTTTATATATATTATAAAGTTATATTATATATATATATGTTTATAATTATATTTTATAGTTTTATAACATTTTTATATTATTATATATTACTATGCCTTTATACATTATAAAATATATTTTAAATAACTAGTTTTGACTCAAGAATTTTCAGAATATATATATTGGTTTAAACACTTGAAAAATGGTTTAAATTTCAAATTATAATGCATATGTCGACATACACTTTTACACATGTCAACAAAAATTGTAACAAATTTTAAATTCAAATAGGTGTGTCTTTTCATATTTAAAACGTTCCAGGAATGGTTGTGCCCCTTGGAACACTATACAAAGGTTCTAATTTCGAATATTTTCATAAGTTTTCGTCTTCTTCTTCCCTACTTCATATTCCACCATTATTCAACTTTAAAATTCAAATTTCTACATTTATACTTTGTCGATTTCAATACAGATTATATCATTCTCTTTCTATTCCCAATCTCTATTAAATACTCTCTGTTTGGAAGTGTTATTCAAGAGTTCTAGGGCAATTGTAATTGTTAAGGAAAGGGTGTGTTCCTTATAGCCCGTAAATCAAGGAAAAGGAGTGGTGTTAACCTTGTAGCCGTGAACTCAAGGGTGTTGAATCAGTGTTAATTTTGTAGCCGTGAAATCAAGAGGGCTTTAAATGGTATTGATAATAATAAAACTCTGCGTAATCCAGCGTTGCGTGGGACTGGACGTAGGAGCAATATGAACCAGTATAAAATCCGGTGTGTTCTTTCCTTTTTTGCATTTTATTTCTGTTTATCTCTACATCTATGATTAATTTTGTTGTGTTATTCATTCTATATATTCATATACCTTTTTGAGTAATTGTTTATTGTTTAAGATTTCTATAAGTTCTTTAAAACACTATTCACCCCCCTCTAGTGTTAGTTTTGCCTTAAGATCTGTGGCTCTCATCCTTAACATCCAGTACCATCTAGGATGCAAGGTCAAAAGGGGAATATGCAGAGGTAGGCCAGTCTTGTGTTCGTAGAGTATCTATGTGTATATCAGATTCTCATGATATCCCTCTAGAGGTTCCCAATCTTAGAAAAGGAAAATATTTAGCTTTATTATTTGTATGGAAACCTAATTCTCCAATAAGTACCTTTGTTTTAGATTATATGACATAGTAGCCCTAGAATTTAATAATAGTAACCATTACAGTTACTTTGATATTTGTATTCGAAAATGATTTCAAAGATTAGACATAAGTAATAGTATAAAATATTTCTATAAAAATATTTTAGTTATCATAAGGGAAAATCCCATATTTGTTTATTTGTGGACGTGGTCGTATGAGATACTCTTTCTTTCAAAAGAATGTTCATTTACCTCAAAAATGATATATATGACACTGTCATTTATTATTAAGATATTATATACTTCTTTATCCAAGTCTGATCTGGGTATATTTAATACTCATGTCAAATCCTAGTTGTTTTCAGGACTGTTGGAGGTTAGTTGGAGTTTTCTAGGTAAAAGCCAAAGATCTTCATCAGACGTATAGATGTACTCTATTATCCGTTTTGTATAAATGTTATATTTATTTCTGTTATCAGCAGTTATAACTTATAAGGGTAGGTATTATTTAATATAATTGTCCAAGATTAATCTAGATTAGACTCTGATATGGACATTTAAAAGTTTTCCCGCTGTAAAACTATTATTAAATATTATATATTATCCCCCGTTGTAAGATTCTATTCTGTTCTATTTTGTTATGCTACCCCCTTGAAAATTTGTCTTTTCACACGCTTTGGGTTAGCAACGGTATTAATTTGGCAATTTATAGAGTGCTGAATTTCGAATCATCACATCGTGGTATCAGAGGTTTGGTTAGCGAATATTGTAACAACATGGAAGAATTTGACACTCGTATTTCGACAATAATACATTTCCCCGTATTCACTTGCCAAAACTCAAGTATCGAAAACCCAGATAGTTAATAGTAACAAATAAGTGGATGAGAATAAGAAAGAAAGAAATGTAAGATTAAAAGAAGAAGAATAATAAAAACACTACATAATTAGAGTAGAATAGAAACTCATAACGGAACGAATAAAATATAATATATCAAAACTCTTTACTCAAGAGGAAACTGTATATATATGATTACAATATCAGAGTACACATCAGATCAAATTATACAATCTGCTAAATACAAAACACACAACGGAAATAAATTAATACCAGAAAATATTAGAATACGTCTCGACTCCAGCTTCTCTACTAAAGCTCCGAGCGAAACCTAACCTAGGAATATACTCAGTTTGACTCGAGCACATTTTGAAGCAAAGCAAAATCAACACAGATCAGTCTAGAATACTTTCAGCGATAAATTCACATAACAAACAACTTGCTTAACTTTAGAAAAATACTTTGAAAGAACGAGTCTCTCGTAAGACACAACCACGCATAAACATGGAACGTGTTTTTACCAAATGATAACGAAATAACTTTTTATGTCAAAATCCAATGATATTATACTAATGTCTATCAACCACAAATAAAATAGGAATATAGCCGGAAAGCTTGCATCTCACTTTCCAACATAGTTGGTTTACAATTAAGAATGTACATCTTGTATTGGAGTTTGGATTTCCAACATGACAAGGTAGTGAAACCACCTCTAGATCAGTGTTCTAGAGAGGAAACACTGGGGTTCAACAAGAAAATTTTGCAACTCGACCACACATGACTGACCACTCATTCAACTTGAATGTACCGAATATATTATCACCAATAGTTGGGCACAAACCACCATTTCCCTTAACATACAGAAGCGATAGAAGAAACAAATGAATTTTATCTAGATGGTGATAATATACCCTAATGGGAATGACCCACATAGCCATGCTGCCTGCCCGATTTCTATCATTTCTAGATTGATGAAGCTTGAGGTCATGATTACCTTTTTAAAGAGCATCACATCAACTTTGAATGTCACATTGTCAAATCTTCCAAAATCACTATTGATTTGCATAAACATACTCCAAGGTGTTAATCTAAAAGAAGTTGCCTTCTCCACCACAAAACTTGGTATATTTGTAAAAACCAACATATGTGATTTTTAGCGAATACATTATCAGACATTCGTCCTTACAAATCACCCAGGAACAGGATGATCCGAAGGAACTCTCCTACCACATCCTATATACGAATCGCCCCAAGGATTAGTAGTGGGTAGTCCTTGCAATCCGAAGATTTCAACCATGATAGAATCACCGCGGAAATGTCTCTGGTAGCTATATCTCTGGTAGCTAGCCCGAGAAATTCAACAGGTAGTTTTCCGCTTATGAAGATCTACGATCTTCAATGTTCCATCTTTAAATCGCATAAGCATCCCTTCAAGTTAGTTATGAATGCAAATTTGGTTCGAAATGTGTAATGACCCAAATTTCTGTAACATCGGAGTTGACTATATACATCATACGTCCAACCCAAATATCACAAAAATACGAAACATTTTTTTTAGAAGAAAGAGATAGAAGAAGAACAAAAATAACAACACAGAATCTCACATCGCAGCGGAACAAAATATAATATATCATATCTTTGAAATACAAAATCTTAACTGCATAACATACACTTATCAGAGTACAACACTTACAACACAGCGGAACAAAACTCTATATAACTAACGCTGAAGCCTCCTGCTCCAAGCTCCTTTAGATAGATCTGTAAAATCCTGAATTACTTGACTGCCCGTACAAATTTAGGCACCCAAGAGTTTAGGTAGAACAAAACAAAATAAACTCCGGGTCAGTCATGGGACTGGTATGAGTAAACAGTTTAAAACAGTTTCAGAAAACTAAATGATATCTCATAAGACCACGCCGTATAACACGGAACGGGTTTTTCCCTTATGAAAATCCAAACACTTGATTTAACTTTCAAAATCCCTTTGAAAGGAACGATAATATTTATATCAAAACTCTTTTGATATTATAATAATGTCTAAATCAAGTAGATAACAATCTAGTGGAACGTTTGCATCTCACGTTCCACATATATAATATACAATCATAAACCACAAGCACGTATTGGGTATTTGATTTCCAACTATGACAAGGTATGGAACCACCTTCCGCTGGTATATCTCTAGAGGAGAATACACCGAGTTCAACAAGAACATCTTGCAACTCAGCCACACATGACCGACCACTCATTTGGCTTGAGTGTATCGAATGTATATCACCAACGGTTGGGATCAGCAACCGTTTCCCGAATGGGACAGCATCGACAATAGATTTTTAGAAGTAAATGAAACTCTAGATCAGGTGATTATACACCCTAATAGGTGCGACCAACATAGCCATACTGCCGGCCCGATTTCTGTCATTTACCGGATGTGAGGCTAGAAGCTACACTTATCTTTTACATCAAATTCACTTCGAATGCCACATTGTCAGATCCATCGAAAATCACTTAATTTGACGTCTACAACCATACATTACGTGTCAGCTAAAAGAAGTTTCCTTCTCCGCTTCCACTCTTGGTACGGTTGAAGAAATCAATGTACGTGACCTTTCTGGAAATACTCTGTCAGACATTCATCCATACAAGTCACCCAGGAACATGATGAACCGGAGGCACAATTTCTATTTATAGAAAAAGTCCTTGCACTCTACTCCGTCTTCGATTATCTTCATATAATCTGATTCGCAATGCTACTGCTAATACGGAGTGGTTCTTCGGATAATAATCCAACCGGTCTCTCCATATTGACAACGATGGTCAAAAACTTCGATAGTCTGTGATTTAACTATCGAATAAAAACAAGTGTTTCGATAGTCGATGATTTAACTATCGAAGAAAACAAGTGTTCATCCAATTATCAAACAAATCACTGAGCCCTTAATTAATATTCCATTAATTAAATCACTTTTCTATTTCTTTATCAATATTTGTTAACCAAATATTTTCAATAACTATACTGCCCTTTTACGTTATTTTCTATACTTAGAAAATATCTTCTATTTATAATTGGAAAATATTCCAATTACTTATCTCTTTTTCGATCTCGTTTATTTCTATACTTAGGAAATATTTATTATTCTATTTCCAAGTTACACTTTTATTTGGGTTAAAACAGATGTTGTGTAAAACATCGTTACAACAACCTAAATACTATATTCAACTAACTCTTATCCAACATTGATCTTCGAGCCTGAAATCTTACTATTTATTTGTTAATAATGAAATCAATCATGTTGGGGTATACTACCTCTCATACCTTGACAGAATAACATTTATAACGTCAAAACAGATAAGACTACTTACTCGAATAATCAATACCATACAACTAATGATTCACTTTTAAACACGTATACACTTTCTCTTTCTATTCTTACTAGATTTTATTCTAGACTTCCTTTTTGATTATACTATTCTATTTCTAAGTTCGTTTCCTTATCGACTTCTATATATATTGATATATAGATTTCTAGTTATCAAATTATCTTAAAAATATTCTAACTCCTTAAATTCCCGGAAAAATTCGCCATAACCTCCTTTGTACCGGGAGCTTCGGGATATTTCGAATAGCCTCCCATGGCCCTCACCAATCCAAAAAGAAAAAAGAAAAGCCAAGCGGCTAGCCGATACGGCGCATAAAATCTCATATGGAAATTAAACGTGTACCTTTTTGTTGGGCATTCTATTTATATCACTTCTATACTTTATTCCAAACCTGTCTCCTGTATATCTATACCTGTCCAATCTATTTTAACTATACCAATCGTTTTAACTAAATTTGTTAATTAAATTTTGTTAATTTACTCCTTAGTCTATTTCACTTCTATTTATCCAAATCTATTTCACTTCTATTTATCCAAATCTATTTCACTTCTATTATGCAAATCTATATTATAAATCCCATTTGAATTTCTATATTCAAATCTATTCAAATTCTATTTGAATTCTCATTACTTAAATTTCATTTCAATTCTATGCCTTATCTATAAACAACGTTTATAACTTCACTTAAAATCCCCCATTATATATTTATAAACAAAGTTTATAAAATCAATTCAAATCCCACATTTTCATTTATAAACAAAGTTTATAAATTCAATTCAAATCCCACATTTTGATTTATAAACAAAGCTTATAAATTCAATTCAAATCCCACATTTTGATTTATAAACAAAGTTTATAAATTCAATTCAAGTTAATATTTCCTGTAGTTCATTAAAAATTCAAATTCTATTTATAAAAATAGAATTCCCTTTTTAAAATCTCAAATATCCCTTTCAGGATATTTTTAAATATCAATACTTAGGCCAGTGATATTTAAACACACAAAGCAACCAATTATTTATTTTTCTAACACATCATATATGACAGTATATATGCAAATAAATAAACAAACAGATAATACATTTTTGAGGAATCCAGTTGGATTCCTCCAACCTGTTTTCCTGCATCCACAGACGTTAGTCAATATAGTAATACCCATCCTGCTTCGAGGCAGGATATCGCGGTATGAAGGTCATCCACTAATCATAGCATGGGGCGTATAGGGTAATCATCCGCTAATGAAACCGCCGGCATCCGCTAATGAGAGTGTTGGAATACAACCAATCATCAACCCAATATATATATATATCCTAAATAACTAATATATATTTTAAAACAATCAGACAACATTCAAACAAGCACATACAATTATTTTTAACTATATAAAAATAATTTCTAAATAAAAGGTGAGATTTACTCACCGAGATTTTCTTTGCTGAATATCTTATGGAAATTCAAATCTTACGGCTTCGAATCGCCTCGAATGAGTTTTATCGTGCTCCTACGAATATTTATTTAACGATTAACATTTCAATTAATGAATAAATAAATGTCTTATATATATATCCCTTTTCTCATTTAATTAAATCATCAAATTGTTTTAATTAAATATCCAACTTCTTTTATTTATTTTGAGTTTGAAATCTAAATCAAACTAATATAGTTTAAATAAAAGAAACAAAAACTAACTAATTCATTTTCTATAAACTAATTATATAAATTTATTTGCTCTTTATATAACAAATCCCTCATAATAAATTTCTAACTGCCTTATTTATTTCCCAAATAAATAAAACTAAATCTAAAAAGAAAAATACCTTAATCCTGTTAAATTCTTTCTTCTTCCTCAATACATCACTGCAGACAGAGACTTCCATCCCAAAGAACCAGAACCGCGAGCTACAGCTACATCGATGGACTCCAGAAAGCAAATCGCGATCCCCAAAATAACCATCGCACCCTTCCCAAACCTCCACTGCCGAATTCCAAAAATGAATCGCGTTCAATTCGAACTCCAGCATCTCGTGCGCACCCTACTTCCGTGTTCTTTTAGCTTGACGTCGTTCTCTTCCATCCATGAAATCGCGAGGCGTCGACTCCTCTTCAAACCCTAGCCTCAGTCGACGCTCGAAACTGAGAACCCACAACCCTAGTTCATCGCGGTATCCATCGCGATACCCCTTTGCAAAACTTGCTCAACTCAGATCCGAAACCCCTTCCATCTGCATATGTCACGCGCTGCTTGAAATCGAGCATGGAACTAGCGAGTACGAATTCGATTTGAATTTTATTTTTGTTTTTTTGCAAAAACTTTTCGAGTTTGTAATTTAATTGAAAGGGGAAGAGAAGCACAGTATAAGTAGGAGAAAGATTGAAGTTAAGAACAACGTATGTCTCAAAGGGGACCTTGTTTTGTTTATGTTTGTGGAGGAAAAGAAGCCTCAGTGTTCATTCTTGTTTGAGAAGGGTGGAATAAACAAGGCCACAATTATTTTATCTTAATTCATTTTGAACCAGTGTCCTTGAATTAAAATACCCATGATGCCGAACTCCTTTCTGAACCCAACAACTATCAATTCTAGGTTAAAACCACTATTTTGAACCCACTGGGATAAGTATCGAAGTCCAATTCGATCGTCTGTGGAAGATATTTATTTAAATTGATATAATTTAAATTCAAAACAATTTATTTCTTCGATAATAAATTAATATTATTATCGTTTATAAATTCAAATTAAATTTCCTATTAATTATTTGAACTGTATTTAATTCAAATTAAATTTTGAATTCAACTAAATCCATTTTTGTATTCTGATTATTTAATATATTCGATAATAAATCGAAATTGATTATTAAACTAATAACATAATATAAAATTCCATTTATATTATCCCCCCAATATTTAAATTAAATATTAAATATTCAAAAATTAAACCATAAGGATCCGGGACATTACAAAATGGTTTTGGGTCCAGTTCCCATCCCAGTCTTTTCAAACTTACTCGTCAAAAGTCAAAAAGAAATTGATTTAATTGTGGGTTCTCTAACTATTAAATCAAATGGTACAGATAAGTACACCAGCAGCTCAGGCCCTTTTAATTTCAACCATTTATTAAACCATTTCATAAATTTAAAATCAATTCCATTTACTTATCTCAACAAATCTCTTTTGTTTTTCATTACTTTGAAAACATATCTATTCACTTATGTTTCCATAATAGGCGTATTCACAAAACTCACTTCTTTATTTTCTTTACGTCGAAAATAGTGCTACAATTTCATAAAAAACTATTTTATTTCCTTTACTTTAGAAATATTGCTATTTATTCACGAAACACCTTTACATTTCCTTTACTTTAGAAAAATAACTTATATACTTAACAAATTTGTACAAGTTTCATTGCCAAATCTTGCATGACCAAAATAGGGTCATGTGACACCTTTCTTATTATATAAACCTAAACGGTTTCTTAACTTATTTTTTTTTCCAAATTGGAAGTTTACAATGACGCTTATGAAAATAATAAGTAAAAAGTATATATTTACTTCTATTTCCACACCAATATAACCCCTTTTCATTTCTTCAAAAAATCATCGCCATTTACTTAGTAATTGGAATGAGTATATTTCCAAAATGTTATATTTTCATTACGTGTAAAATAGTGTTATATACTTAACCAAACAGTATAAATATAATCACACTTCATAACTAGGTTAAACAATGTCAAGTAATATATTATTTATGGTAAACTAAATAGTTTATTATTTTTCTTAAAATTTGCAGTTAAAGTTTCAATACTATTTCTCTTATAGATTATCTCCTACCCTTTTACCATTACAAATTAATATCATCCTCATATAATCCTGAAGTCGTTCTAGTAGGGGTATTTTATTTACCGCTCAGACCTTAATTCAATAACTTTCTTATCTTAAGATAGATAAAAGTTTGTAATTCAAAATATGATATTATTTTGATATCACAAAATCTCCTTTACTATTTAATTTAAAATATGGTTTAATAAACCATTTTCTTGCATTTGAAAGATCAACTTTCAATTATTATTACCTTCTATTTAGCTGGTTTAGTTACTCTTGCTAAAACACAAATAATTATCTTTAAAACCTCTTTAAATGATTTGTTTTGTAACTTGGATTTATTACAAAATCCATTTACTAATCCTCTACTCAAAAATCATTTAACATCTTATCATAACGCTTAATTTGGATTTAATTACTAAATCCATTTACCATTTTTTGTGATTTTCTTATGATTCTAAACATTGTACTTAATTCAATTATTAAGCAAACGCCTTTTTAAAATTATTACTTTAGCCTTAAACTTCCTTAATAAATCCTTTCCATAACACTAGGATTTTTTATAAAATCCCTTTACAAAACCTTTATGAACATCCATCTAAATCTCATTACGACCTCGGTTACTTACTTAAATGAATTCCATTTTAAAAAGTAATCACTTTACTTGTTATTAATTAAAATAATAATCAACTTCATCATTTACTGAAGTAAAAGTAGTTTACTTCATTATTAACTAAAAAAATAGGTTAGTAACCGGCTTTCTAAATTAAAATTATTAAACAATAACTAACTACGTTAATGATTATCAATTCGATAATCATCTTTAAACATCATAAATTAAACGCTAAATTACATTTTAAGGTATCTTATAAAATTAAAACAATTATTTGTTAAACCATTTTCAAATTAATCTAATAACCAATTTCGATTAAAACATTTGACTTTGTCAACTTATAACCATCATAACTTGTTAACTAATTTCAATTAATCCTTCCTCATAAATTAATTAATATAATAATATCGCTTAATTGTTTTCTTAGAAACAATTATTCCGAATTATTAACCCATTGGATAAATTCTGACTTATATGCTTGTAAACTTATTAGAACATTAAAATTGCTATACATAATATTTTATTACATTTGTGAAAACCATTTATAGACATCGATTTATTTATAAAAATTCTATTTTTATATAAAAAAAACTTTGTTTCGGTTAAAAAATTAATTTTATAACTTTAAATAAGTCGATTCGCCTGATGGAGAATTAATGTCTTAAAAAGGTGGATTTTAGGCCATCTACTGCAAATCCCTTAATCAATATAGTCCATTGATTAATATCACATAAAATGTTGTATTTCAATCCAACAATCAACATCCAAACAAGTTTTAACGTTATCGGGGTTAAACAGTTCATATATGAGTAATACAAAATATTTTAGGAATCCAGTTGGATTCATCCAACCTGTTTCCCGTGCAGCACAGCTCAAAATATCATTTAATATATGCATATGCAATAGAAAATGTTAATTTAATGCATTTAAAATAATGGTAATATAAATAACGTCAATCAGTAATAAACAATAAGCATCCAAGACATCCAAACATCCAATATGTACTAATAATAGTAAATTATAATTTTTTGAATTTAATCACATCATAGAATTTAGAAGACATTAGAGTTCACTCACAATTTGTTTTTGGTTCGACGATTTTAGAACGTTTATCCAATTTCAAACTAGCGTTAAAATCAGATAAAATTCTAGCTAGCTCCAAATCCTTCCAAACTAGTTTGACTGCGTAGGTTCCATCCATACGGTCCCAAAGGATCATGTTTCGTGCAATTTTGTTCACATATGTAATAATTATAGTCGTTACAAATTCTTAATTAAATTAAAATAAACATAACATTAAATTAATTATTTAATTATCCTAGTTTCCATTATTAACTTACTAAATCCTTCATTATAATGCTAATCACGATTTAATCATTGCAATAAATGCTTCCTCTATTTGATCAAAACATGGTCACCTCTCCCCCATTCACCCTCACACCGGCGCCACCTCAGCCACCCAGACCCACGCCGCTGCCCACTAATGTGATCGCCGTCAACCCCCCTACCATCTCCGATCAACCTGACCTCTTCCGACACCCCCACAGCCCTCGTATGACCTCAAAACACGAAGGCCACTAAATTGTTCTAGGGTTGTCGTTCACCCACCTCTGGCCACTATGGATTGCCACACCACCACCACCCTTTGTGCCTCGCTCCCCTATCCCTCTTTCCTTCAGGCACCCTCTCCCCTTGATGACCCTATCAACCTGAAAACACAATTAACCACTGCCACTTTAAGCCATGATTTCTTCACCTCCGTGTCACCGAACACCCTGCGACACAACCAATCGGTAGTTCCAACCCCCCTCTATCACTTCCCTGTTGGACGCTTCGCCAAAAACTTCACTAATTTCGAGGTAAAAGTAAAATTTCAAAATGGTGAATAAGAAGGTGGCGACTGAAGTTATATTGACCACCTGATGATTTTTACTTAGCGTTAGGAAATGGTTTTAAGATTATTTATAAGTGAATTATATTATTAAAATATTTATGTGAAACTTACACCGTAAGTTTCACGCTTAAATGACCACATACAACCTTCGATTGCGATGAAAATTGAAATTCTATAGTAACTTAATATTCTGGACACGATGGAAATGGTTTCGTTGAATTTCGAGATCATTTGAAAAATAGCCTTTTAATTTCATGACGTAAATTGATACACGTTTATATAGCACAGTATCAAAAAATAACTCCAATGGACTTGAAATTGGGAATCTTATAATAATTAATCATTGCAAATTTTATAAAATTGGTTTCATTGAAATCCAAGGTCGTTTGAAAATTAACTATTCTTGCATTATATTAAATCGTTAAATATAATCGATTTAAAATAATCCAATTCATTGATAATAAATTATTATCATCATATATATACAAATAGAATTTATATAACTTCAAATTAAACTAATTTAAATTTTAAACTCAACATTTTAAAATTCCAAGTTAAATCAGTATTCAATTCATTTAAAAATCTTTTATTTTATTAAATAAATCGTTATAGTTCAGAAACGAATATACAACGATTTTCTCAAAATTTGATTTTGACATAACTCAAAATCTACAAGATGAAATCTCCATTTACTCTTCCATTAGAAAATTATAGCCAAATAGATCCGGAAGATTCTTGTTTTTAAGAATTCTGACTTATATTGATTCCTATATATTTAGTTGAAGTTCAAATCGTAAAACAACGAACTACAGCGACGCTGCAATCTCGTTTTTAATTAAATTATAAATTATACATTCAAACTTTTTTCAATTAATAAATTCCTTACTATAATTCAAATTTAAACTTAATTAAACACTTTTATATTGTCCAATTCTTACTGTATTGCAAATCCAACATATTTCGACTATTTCATAATTAAATTTATTACTTTATTATTTAAATTGAATTAATACTCAAAATTGTAGAATTCGAGTTATTTAAATTTCAAATCAACATTTAAAACCAATTTAAATGTTCAACTTAATAGCTAAAAATCTAGGTCGTTACATTACTCCCCACTTAAAAGAATTTCATCCCCGAAATTATAATTTAGGAAAATGCTTCAAACCTTCTAGTTTCACAAATTCATTAGTTAAAATCTTCTATTCCACTTTCTAAACTTTTTAATTCCAATTAATACAATTAGTTTTAACTAAAATACCAATTCATTTCCGTTAACAAAAAAATTCAAAATTTTGAAAAAAATTCTAACACTTTAAATTTTCAAAAAAAATTCGGCAGAATCTCCCCTGTACGAAGAGACTTTAGCAATATAACAAGAGAGAAAAAAATATATACATCAACCCACATGGTCGAAAAACACAACTCATATAACAAATTTTGTATTTTTGCATAGGTGTATCTTATAAGAGTGTTATTACAAATAAGCAATAAACTGTAAGTGAGCTCAATCAATTAGCATGCAACTATAGCTAAACTAGATCCAATTAGATCTAGAACTCAATCAAATAGGTTCAAAAGTGAATTAGCCTCTACACCTGTTCTTAACTCAAATAAAATTCATTAGTTCCATAATCATGCAATGTAGGTTCAAACATTTAGATTATCCACTTCAACATATTTAATCTGCCATTCAATTCACATGAAATTTATTTATCGCCAAATTTTTAGCAATCCATTTTAGATACATAAATCGATTCCATTTAGATTCATTTTAATTGAATTTATTTCAATTAATTTAATTCATTCATTCTAGATATGTTCTCAATCATGTTTTTTGTTTTTAAATCTATACTCATGCAATCTATTTCAACTACACAATTCAAACTGATTCCCAATGCAAATTTGTTATACCGGAATATGAATTTGAATATACTCCTTAAGTTTGATTGTATTTCAATACTCAAGTTTGCTTCATTTTAAATCAATCTATTTAACTACATTTGTTAAATTAAAATTTAAAACTCTCATTTATACATTTCATATTTGAAATCTCCTTTTGGTTAAATCACTCCAACTTCATAATCCCACTTGAATTCCATTCAAATCAACATTGGCGTATTTGATTGATTACCAATATAATTTAAGAAAATTATTTCCTTTTACCTCTTTACAAAATATATTGGCAAAAATAATATAAAATAATTTTATACTCAATTAAGTGTACGCACTCTCATATGTATACACCCACATAGCTAAGGTGAGAAAAACATCTCATGGTTTTTGGTATTATATAGAAAAAAAATCCCATAAACAAATCTAGTTGTTTATTACAACCAAGTTTATGACAATTGATTTTTTTTCACTTATATTTTGATTTTTTAATATATGATGTTTCGTCATGTTAAATTGGATTGACGTTTGCTAGTTTGGATGCATAGAAATTTTGAATAATGACAAGGGAAAACCAATATTGATCGTTTGCTCAAATAAGCAAATTATACCCCTATTTGATATGTTCACTTGCAGTATATGTTAATGTTATTAATATTGAGATTGTTATGATTGTATACAATTTTGAGTAGTTACACAAGTTATGTTATGGAATGTATATTTAGATTTGGTTCAATCTACCTATTTGAAAAGTTAGAAAAAGTCATGTAGAAATGGACAAAATTTTTGATTTTTGATATTAAAGTTAACAGATTTGAAATTTAAGAAATGTAGATTACAACAAAGAAACCGGATTTGAAATCGAAGTTTAATTAGATAGTAAATGAAATATCAAATTTTGAATGAATTGTGAAATCGATTTGAAATCTTAATCAAATTTGAGTCAGCTATATGAATGAAGTATAAAACATGATTTTAAAACACTAACAACCTTACTTTATTTTTAATTCCACTTTAGAAGAAATTGAAATTCAAAAGGTTAATATTTGAAAAATATTAATAATATAAAATTATTATAATATGAAAATAGTGAAAACCTATTATAAACGCTTAAAAAGTGAATTTTTTTAAAGCAATTTATAATGTTATTATACATATTAAATGTAAATTTGGAGAATTTATTTCAAATATTGGAAATCAATTTAAAACTAGGCACATCGCGTTGCGTTAGTTTCATGATTATCGCTGAAAAATTGAAATGAACATATAGGATGAATTATAACCCGGATTTCTTATAAATAAGAAAAGTCTGGACTATTATAACCATGGTTTTAAAATAAAGAAAGAAAACTAATATTTCTTCTTATAAATTTTAAGTTATGTCCAAATCAGTTTTTTATAAAAATTGTGCTTATGCAATAAAGTGAGCATAAAGGATCCAGAAATTCTAAGGATTTAAGTTCAGAATAATTACCGAATACGGAAATGAATTTCTTCATTGAAAGATTTATCGATATGAGTTATACCTAAATTTATAGGAAATGTAAAGAGAAATTTCTTTTAAAGAAGGGTTAATCAAAATATATTATGATCCATATTCTTTTATTTTTATCGATAACTGGATCTGAAAACCACTTCGAACCAATTTACGTACGAAGTTACCCTATTATAGGTTTTTAAAGAGAAGATTTAGAATGATTATAGAAGGGAATTACTTGTCGATTAATTGAAATTTAAAATCCTGATTTGCTTCAGAGTGACAACAGTTCTGTGTTATTAATTATTCGATGCAAGATCGGTTCACTATTGATCATTATTAGATGCAGTAGGAATGCGCCTTTGGTTTCGTTCAGACACAGAACGAACTTATATGGATGATTTTTTGATGATTGCATTTCTAGACCTCGTGCTTTATCTTTTAACAATTGTACATTGTAGCGGTGGAGAAGACACCCTCTCTTAGCTTAACACTATTCCCTGAGACGTATGAGCTTAAGGGCTTGTACGCTTTGTGATAAAGTTTGGTAGTAGTTATTAGAATATGGCAATGTGAATAATCAAATATAAACGGAGATGATATATGAAAGGTAAATTGTTACCTCTATTGAGCCTCTCGCATCAGAAATGACCAAAACAGGATAGATGCGGTAACTCTATGTGGGCCACTCCCATTAGGGTATTATCATTTCCTTTTAGATAAAAGTCTATGTTATGGCGCTTTAGTACTTTAATGTGGTGTATGTAAAATCCGAGGCCTCAGTTTATAGGTCGGTTACGACCGAGGATGATGGTATTCAGTACCATCTAAGATGCATGTTCAAAAGTGGCATGTGCAAAGGTGGGATGATCTTGTGTTGGTAGCAGATCTGTGTGTGTATTCGGGTTCTCAAGATATCCCTTTAAGGGTTCCTGGTCATGGAAAAGGAACATCTTTAGCCTGATCATTTGTATGGAAACCCAATTCTCCAATAATTACCTACTTTTTAGATTGTATGGCATAGGATCCACGAAATTTAATAATAGTAACAATTTTGGGTACTTAAATATTTATATTCTGAAATGATTTCAAAGATTAGACATTAGTAATTGTATCAAATATTTTATAAAAATGTTTTAGTTATCAAAAGGGAACAACCCGTCTGTGTTTATATGTGGACGTTGTCTTATGAAATATTTTTTCTTTCAAAAAAATTGTCATTCACCTCAAAATTAATATATATGACACTATGATTTATTATTGAGATTTTCTTAAGCTGGTTTATCCAAGCCTGATCCGGGTGTTTGTTAATACTCCGGTCAGTTCCGAGTTGTTTTCAGGACAACTGGAAGTTTGTTCGAGTTTTCTAGAGGAGAGCTGGAGATCTTCATCAGATGTATAAAGGTATTCTATTATCTGTTGTGCATGTATACTATATTTATTTCTGTTATCAGCAGTTATAAAGGCAGGTGTCATAACTGTCCAAGCTGAATCTAGGTTAGACTTTGATATGTTTATTTAAAAGTTTTCCCACTGTAAAAATATTGTTCAATGCTATATATTATCCCACTGTTGTAAGATTCGTTTTTGTACTATTTTCTTATACTACTACTTATAATCTATCCTTTTGCATTCTTTGGGTTGGCAAGGGTATTGAATTGCCAATTTGGAAAGTGCGGAATTTCGGTTCGTCATAACCCCCCCTAAAATGTCCATCTCTAAGCCTATTTATAAATTCTAAACAATATGATTCGACATGAATTAGTGGTGGAAAATTCGAAGTAGTGGAGAGAGTGAAGAGGACAAGGTCAAACAGGATGAGACGTCGGCCATCCGAAATGACCAAAATACGGATTTGTACCAATCTGGTTGGGACGATCCAGACTATTGGCTCTTGCCAATGTCTTGACAATACGTGCCTTGCTTAATCGCCCCTCTCGAGTGCAAAAATCATACTTTGCTAAGTCTATGACTCTACATGACTTTCTACTGATCCAGGGTTTTTGGCATTCTACTGATCTCGAATTTTCTAAAGTAGCATCGATCTGGAGAAAATACTTCGTACAGATCAGAAGTTGGGATCTATGTTGATCCAAGCGTGCCTAAACACACACATATTTGAAGCATCCTTGTTGTATGCCGAATTGAAACATGTTTGAACCAGAGCCATGTTGTTATGCCGATACGGACTTCAACAACCTGATACTTTGGGTCTTAGTGACTTCCGTTGCTTCATTCAAGCTTCTTCGTGTTAATTTGAGCTCGTGCTCAAGTCTTGAGTGACCTAGGTAGCAAATATTCAAATTATGAAAGTATTGTAGTAAGGCATGTAACCGTCTTGCCCTCTAAAACATATCTTTCTCTGGATATGTATTTTGAATCAATTTATCATTTGAAATCTCTTTGAATCACTCAAGAGCTATGAGTAGTCTTTCCAAGATCTATGTCAATCACTTTTTCGTGAATGACGTTTGTTAATCAATATGCCAATCCTGCCTCTCTCTAGCAAAGCGGCATTATTTTCTGTTTTCTAGTTTGGACCCTCAGATCGGTTGCTTAGGCATTCATCTTATTTGCATAAATCCATACGATCACACTAGACAGAAAGAGACTCATGGTTTGTATTCGTAGATCTACACCGCCACTTCCCAGTGATGGGAGCTTGTATTTACTTTTGCATAAATTCATCCAATCACTTCATAATGAAGGAACTTATCGTTCAATATTATATGAATTCATGCAATCACTTTTTGGAAAAAGGAATTTGCAATTTATCAACATGAGTTCATCCAGTTTGTCTCAGGTAAAGGAACTCATAGTCTATCGATACGAGTTCATCCGATCATTCTCCGATGTTGCAACCTACATTTCATCGATATGAGTTCATTTGATCACTCTACGATGATGGAACTTGTATGCTTCCATCCGTCCACTCTATAACAAATGAAATTCATATTCAGCTCTCAAAAGCCTATCCGGTTGTCTACAACGAGGGAAATTGTAATTCTTCCAAATGGACCCATAAGATCGCCCTTTGGAGAAAGGAATACATGAATAATTCGTACGAACCCATCTAATTGCTATCTGGAGAAAGGAATACATATTGAACTCCATATAAACTCATCCAATCATTCTCTAGTCAAATAATTTGTTGCTCAATTGCACGTATCCATTAATTCACGTTTCAACGAAAGGGATCCATATCAAGCTAAGTTTGTCTAGTCATTATCTAGTGAAAGGAACTGATAAATTACTCGTACGAAGTCATTCATTCACTATCTAGGGAAATGAATCTACAATCACTAGCATGAACCCACCAGTCACTTTCTAGTGAAAGGGATATATGATCAGTTTCTATGAGCTAATCTAATCGCTCTTTAGTAATAGGAACGCACAGTTAATTTGTATGAATTCCAATCACGATCTGATGAAGAGAATTTGTATTATCAGGCTTTACTCCAACTCTCCAAGTTAACCAAGAACCCTAATCAAATTTCATTCATTGCCCAATGGCAGTTCAACGCAAACACAAACCAAATCAAAAAAATGCAAAGATAGGAAAACTAAGCAGAACAGCATAAAAAGAGATAAATAATAGAATCCATCTTCAACTCTAGCTATCCAGAAAGAACCAGCTAAACCTGAATACAAGGCTGCCCGTGTAGAAAAAGGGGCACCCGAGTTTGAAAGTGAAACAAACTACGAGTCAGTCAGGGGACCGGTATGAGAAATCTACTCAACACATTTATAATATGGCTAATCACAGGACCACGCCACTTTCGTGGAACGGGTTTACTCCATCGGATTGCCAGTGCTCTAAAAACAAATCTTTCTTTTGAACATCGCAATGCTTTATATAAAATGAAGCCATTATAAGACTCAGTTCCCATCACACAATGCAACGCAAACCGGAGGAAAGAGTTTTACCTTATAATGACCAAATATGGTTGATACGAATAAAACAAAAGCAATTGATATCATTACTAGTGTTTATATGTTTCAAAAACAATTTGAATCATAACTATCAATCACAGGCGGCATGGGTACCATATATCATGTCGCCATATATATATATACAATCAAAACCGCATAGTCACGTATTTGGAAATTGGATTTCCGTCCTGAACCAAGGCAAAAGATAGTCCTTACCGAATTCGAGACAATCTAGCCCATGTCTCAGGAACAGCCGCAACTGCCCCTTGGATCGTCAGGGCCGGTCCACCGACGTTGATTATTATGCCTGAACACTACGTCTCCCTGCCCTTTGGGGCGTAAACGAGCCAACGAATGACTCCATCGGACCCGGATCGTCCGATCAAACCGTGGCGCCTCGCAACAACAACAACCACATAAGTCAAACTCGTTAGGGCATGTAGAACCACTGACGCCACTTCTAGCTAGAAAGAAACGCAGGCCCTCCCTGATGTTCTCTCCCGTTTTTGGTTCATACTGGGGTGTGAGCCTCGCGAATTTACATTATACACAAAGCTATGCCACATAGGCGGGGCTTTGATCATCACCACAAGACTTTGCTTTTCAAAAGAAGCCCTGATCATTTGCCACTTAGGCATGCCACACTAGCAATTCATGCCATGCGACTGATATCCAACGATATACAACCTCTGAACTCGTGCGTTTCAGAGAAGGGCGTAAGCAAAAGAATAAATTCTCCGCCGCCAAACAGATGTATATTTAATAGAGATCAATCAACACATAATAAAATCCAATGTCAGACACACTATCCATTTACAAGTCCATTCTGGGTCTGAACGAAACCGGAGGCAATATATACCTCGCAAACCCATCGATCACCACGTACGTCTGGACGATCACCACTCATTATCCATATTTCGGGATGCCTCCCAATCAGGACCTCGGTTACCATCCAAACGAGGTGAAGATCTCCGGTCTTCGACCACCGTCTTCATCTTCGATTTCTTATCGTCGATTCAGTTATTCTGAATGGGATAAACCCGGTCTTTCTAAGCAACTCGCGTATATAATAAATAAGTGCAACACTAATATGCACACGCATCATTTCAATTCATTAGTCACTAACCGTCAATCAGTAAGACAACGATTTCCCAAATATTAACCCCGAAGGCCGAAACCAACATCAGATCAACACCCAGGAAACCATTTGACTTAGCCAACTTTCAGTTAATTTCTAAATCACATCCATATCGTTTATAATATTTTATAACGATTTATCGCTATTTTTATTTATTTTAAAATAGCCATTTTATTCAAAACGACGCTTCGGGCCATAACGCGGCCGTGGCGCTGTTTTTCTTCAGATTTGATTTACACATATCTGAAAACTAACCGTTGGATCTTCACAAAATTTACATCATTAGAAAGATCTTTTCAAAACGAATACAAGGGTTCCAGTTTCGGGAAAATCCGACGGTCGGATCTCCCGGTACAATCGTTTGAAGTTTCAATTTCAAAATACGAACTATAGCGTCGTTATTCGATTAAATATAATTATATATATATATAAATATAATCGATTCTGGCGCTGTTTTTCTTCAGATTTGAATTAAACATTCCAGACAATCCAACCGTTGGATTTTTACAAAGTTGGTGCCATTGGAAAGATTTTTCCAAAGCGAACCCAACAGTTGCGATTTCAGGAAAATCCGATGGTCGGATCTCCCGTACTAATCGTTTGAAATCACGGTTTCAAAATACGAACTCCAACGTCGTTATTCGATATATTTTAATTCTATATATATATATCGATTCTTCGATTTCAAAGCTATATTCTTTTCATACATTTGATAAAAATGATATTTTTATCTAACTGTCTTCTATTTCAACACTTCACTATTTTTGACAATTCATTTATATAATAAAAATGTGATTTTTATTGTAAAACAATTCATTTCAAAACTCTATTATTTTATATAGTTCATATAGGTAATAAAAATAGGATTTTTATTATAAAACAATTTCTTTCAAAACGGGATTATTTTATACATTTCATATAGATGATAGAAATGTGATTTTTATTATAAAACAATTTATTTCAAAGTATGAATACCATTCAACAAAAGAATTTCAATTCAACGAATGAATATCGATTCAACACATGAAGGTTTTCTATAGTTTATATAAACAGATAAAAAGGTGATTTTTATATTTAAAACACGAATACCATTCAACACATGAATTTCAATTCAACGAATGAATATCGATTCAACACATGAAGGTTTTCTATTCAACGAATAAATATAGCTTCAACAAATGAAAATAATTCAAACACATGAATATTATTCAAAATTTCGACAGCATAACGGCAGGGTAGTTAAAACCGGGACCGTCCCTAGTACGGCTCCTCGCTCTACCTTAAAACCTCGCGGTTTTTGACAATGGGGATCATGCATCTAGTTCGCACGCAGGCGGCATGTATATATTTATTTCATTTCCACAAACTAATCCTATGTGGTTTCAACCAAATATTTCTTAACCACAAATGGGTATTTTTCAACCACAATCAATCAATATCAACCACAAACAATTCCAATCAACCATTCACTATCAATCAATTTTCACACCAATCACAACTTATAAATATCGTCCATGGTTTGTGGACGAGGGGCGTATATATATATATATATATATATATATATATATATATATATAGCAATTCACTTCTATTTCAACACATATTTTTTTTACAACGCATATATAACTTATACATCGAACGTACAACTTATACAACGCTTATACATGAGGTGTACAACGCTTATATAACCCATACATCGACTATATAATTTATACATCGTCGTTTTCCATATCGTTTATAAATTAGAAATCTCACATTGGGTTCCACTCCACCAAAAATAGCAGAAGGCTCAGAAAAATATGCGGTCTCTTCTAGAATGTAGAAGACATCCTCACGGGTCCAACGTTTCCTGTTTCATCGAATTTCGCTATCATATGAGAAAGATATGATTTTTCAAACTTTGCAACACTTTAAAGTGTAAAAACAGTTCAAAAGTCATCAGCCGTATACCTTATTTTGATGTTCAAAACTAGGTCTTAGATTTTCTTTCAATCTGAAGCACGTGGTTTCGATCAGGTTGCGCGACGACGTAGGGGGTGGAAGGGGCTTCACGTGCGTGGTGGTGGCTGGCGATTCGGTGGTCCCTACCGGTGGTGGCGGTGGTCGAAAGGGGGCAACTTTGAGGAGGTCGTTCTCGCAGGTGGCACGATGGGGGGTGGTGAGACTTGGTCGGATTTGAAGGGGGGGAGGGGCTCTCGAACATGGGTGGTGGCGATGGCTGCAGGTGGCGGAGGCGGCCGGAATCGGGTCGGAAAGGGAGGAGCTCTTTTTCGCCTTCAGACCGGGGAGAGAGAAAAAAAAAGGATTTTCTTTTTTTTATTTAAAAAAAATGATTGGTCGGGGGAGTTTTCTGACACGACTACCAATCTAAACCTAACGATTGACGTCCCCAACGTTTTACCCCCATTCCGAACACAATGGGATATGTTTCGTAGGTCCATTCGACTGTTTCAATCAGTTTTCCTTCAATTTAAAATATATAACATTCAATATTTAATTTGAACGTACATTTCAATTTGCCAGGGCCACAAACTGATTCGACAAATTCTAGAAAAATAAATCTGGCTATGTTTTGACGATACAGTCCCAACAAAACCAGTTTCATCGAATTCTGAGACCGTTTGCAAAAAGGCCCATTTCTTGTCGATCCAATTTAACTGTAATTGACCAAAACACGTTTTCCTTTACCACACTCACATACTAGCTTCAAAAATTATGAAATTTGAAACCTAGCAATAACTTCACATCCCGGATCCAACTAAAGTGGTTTCGTCGAATTACGAGGTCGTTTGCAAATTGGCCAATTTCACGGGCTATATAAATTCCATAGCGACCTTTCTGAAAATTCATTTGGCCATAACTTTTGCTTTCCGCTATGAAAATTCGATTTTTCAGATTCGTTAGAAAGGTGTTCACTAACAGATTTAAATATTTTTGGTTTCACTCTAATCCGTTTTGTTTTGCACCCGGTACAGTCCGACAAAGTTTGAATTCAATTTTTGAAACTGCAGCGCCTTTTCAGGCCTTGTTTATAATTAGAATTAATTATATTCATTTTCAATTGTCGATTCAACTCACTTTTCATCTCTATTATTTAAATTATTTATTTTAAATATTTAAAATCCATTATTTTAGCCAATTTAAATTTTTTAAATTGGTTCAGATTTTCTGGGTCGTTACAATCTCCCCCCACTTAAAACTTTTCGTTCCCGAAAAGGAACAAAGTCGAAAGTGGTTTGATTAATCAACTCTACGTTCAATCTGGCTTCCATTCTCTAACTTTTCAGTTTCTGAGAATTTTCAAATTCTTCAAAAATTTGGCTAACACCCGGAATTTTCGAAATTTTTTGCCATAACCTCCTTTGTACGGGGAGAGGTTTGGAAATTTATTGGGCCGTATTAGGTACCCAATAAATCCTAATAAGCATACACATATTTATAGTGATATATTCTGGTGTTTACAGGGGAGTGTGTATTGATAATAACTCCAGAGAATAAATTCTCATCACCCTGTCAAAGCCTGAGGGAGTGTGTATTTAAAATGCTCCAGAGGATAAATCCTCGTCACCTCGTCCCGTGTGGGAAATAAATAGTCCATGTGCTGTATCTAATAACTAGAGAGACGTGATTATTGTCAACTCCAGGCCCGTGTGGGGTTCTTATTAATCTGGCAATTTAATCGTTACAATTTAAATAGTCCATATTTGTCATCAGTTCAACCTGTAAAATATAGTCATCGCCATACAAGCCTCTCGCTCGTATGGTAAATCTTCCACCTCGTCACACAAGCTCCAAATGCTTATGTGGTATATGATGAAGTATGCCTATCTTCAGAAGTATGCCATGTAATGTAGTTCAAAATTAATTGTTACTATCCTATGGCGACATTTATTTTTACACACAGAATAACTAGCACTCCGCATCCAGTGGCATTCACAGGAGTTGATATAATAATATTTCGCATCCAACTCGTTAAGGTTTACCTATTTGTCGGGCACGCAAATAAAATCTTTACTCAACAGCTAATCCATTTACCTGTTCAAACATATATAATGCACATGTATATATTTATATCTATTTTCTACTCAGTTAAATGTGCGATATAATCGAATAAATCCTATCATCCATTCTCTTATTAATTAAATTAACTATCGTTTCAATAATTTAATTAATCTAATTTACTATCACACAACTCAAACAATCAATCAAATTGTTTTTAACTTTTCAAAATCATACAAATCAATTCCTACATTCTTTAAAAATCATTCAGTCTATAGAATTAAAAGTGCACATCCATGGAAAGAAAATAACAACAGAGTAGAGAATTAAATGGTAATGCAAAGTATGGTAAATATACCTTGCACCGGAGTCAATCAGAGATATCCACTCGGCATCTCGGATAAGCTTTCTGAATGCCCTCCTCAGTTTCCCAAGTACAATCTCGCGGATCTCCACTCCATTGCACTTTGACTAAGTGAACCTTCTTGTTCCTCAGCTCTTTGGTTTCTTTGCCGATAATCTTGAGCGGCTCTCTCCTCACAGCTAATTCTGGAGTAATTTCAATATCCTGTTGAGATGCTTCTTCCACGATCAAGTCTGGATCATGAACGTGCTTTCGAAGTTGAGATATATGAAATACATCATGAACTCCGGGCAACCAGTCAGGCAGTTTGACCCTATAAGCGAGAGTTTCGATCCGTTCCAGAATAGGAAACGAACCAATGAATTTGGGCGCCAACTTTCCAGTTTTACCGAACCGGATGACTCCTCTCATCGGCGATACTTTCAAATATACATAGTCGCCAACAGCCAATGATATATCCCTTCTTCTCCTATCGGCGTAGCTCTTTTGTCGGCTTTGAGCGGCCCATAATCGTTTCTTAATAAAATCTACTTGTCGGCAGCTTCTCGAATCATGTCTGGCCCCAACACAAGTCTATTACCGGGTTCGACCTAACAAGCAGGAGATTGGCACAGTCTATGTAACAACCCGTATTTTCAATAACCTGTTATAACATAAATCGAGGCAGAATTTAATTCTAAAATGTGAATCAAGGGAAACGGGCTATGCCATTGCGTTCGTCTCGGAAAAATACGCGAAATTGAGTCCGAGTTTTCGAAAATCGGAGTCCGTATGACCCGATTAAGGCCTAACGAAGTTTTCAGAAAATTCCTAAGTAAAAACAGATTTGAATTTCAAGTTCAAAATTGGGAATTTGGGGCAAACTGGCGCAGGCGGGAAAATTCCCGCCAGGACCCCCATGTCGACAGGCATGTCGACAGGGTCCCCAGGGTGTCGACAGCCCTGTCGACAGCCCTGTCGACACGGGGTGGCCGGGCAGTTTTGCCTGGCGCACCATTTTGATTTGGGCTTGGGTGTGTGGCTTGGTTATGGAGAGTTCCGAAATCTGATGGACCTAATTCAACCTAGGGTTAATCCTATGGTCTAAATCACTAGCCTAATCTATAAATAAGACCCTAACCTACCCTAAATCACTCATTATTCATTCTAGCAACTAAACTATGCCAAAATCAAAACTCTCATGGCCTCCACTCTCTTCATACAATTCCTAAACAAATCCCTAAGAGATTTCCATGCATACAAGTGTATTTAGGCTTGTATGATCCTCTTTAGCTTGCATTAAAGTCTTGTTTCTCCATTGTCATCATAAAGGAGGAGTCTTGATCAAGTATGCTTGCATTTTGGGGTTTTATTTTGTTGCATAAGGGGTTTCTTACATTTGCTATACTTATTTGAGTCCGCATAAGCATTGTAAGCCCTCTTACCTTCATTTTAGAAACTCTAAAGTTAATATGTGATGAAAGTTGGGATTTATGCATGTTTAATAAGTTATGCATGCTTATGCGAGTTCAATATGCCATGTTACACATGTTTGATGTTTATGCAAGTTCACTAAGCCATGGTTTGCAAGTTTAACAAGTTATGCATGTTTATGCAAGTTCACTATGCCATGATTCGCAAGTTTGTTGAGTTATGCATGTTTATGCAAGATTCACTAAGCCATGATTTGCAAGTTTGTTGAGTTATGCATGTTTATGCAAGTTCACTAAGCCATGATTTGCAAGTTTCACAAGTTATGCATGTTTATGCAAGTTCACTAAGCCATGATTTGCAAGTTTAACAAGTTATGCATGTTTATGCAAGTTCACTATGCCATGATTTGCAAGTTTAACAAGTTATGCATGTTTATGCAAGTTCACTAAGCCATGATTTGCAAGTTTAATAAGTTATGCATGCTTATGCAAGTTCACTATGCCATGTTATGCATGTTTAATAGGTTATGCATGCTTATGTAAGTTCGCAATGACATGTTATGCATGTTTGACAAGTTATGCATGTTTATGCAAGATCCATATGCCATGTTAGGCAAGTTTAACATGTTATGCATGTTTGTTGTGATATGCAAGTTCATCATGTATGTTATGCCAAGTTCCCTCTTCCTATCCTTTATGCGTTATTACGAATATGTAAGCGATAGAATGACGTTGGGAGGGTTTGGGTAAACTTAAAATACATGAAAATATAAGATTGGGAATTTACCTATTAAGTTAGGTCTACCCCTTGGGAATTTACCTATTAAGTTAGGTCTACCCAAGTATTTGTTGACTTGTAAGTATGTTTTGAAATAAAGTGGACATGACACTTAGAAAACATAAGTGTGGCCAACTCGAGAATGGGTTGAGTTTGTAGCGTAATTCTACCCGGAACCTACCGGCTTAACTAGTGGCTACAAATAATAGGACCCAATGTGAGAAGTTGGTCATGTGGTGCCAAGACCCGAGGTTAGACCAAGTTGTGGTGTAAATCTACCCGGAACCCACCGGCTTAACTTGGTAACCACAACAAAGTCTAATGTGATAGGTTAAGGTGCATTAAATTAATTAATGCCTCATGATTAGGGTTAAGTCAGGGTCCACTAATACTTAACCGATTTGGGGATTCGAGGGATTGAAATGGGGATAAGTGTGAACTGTCGGTTACACTTAACCAATTTAATCCATTTGGGGATTCGAGGGATTGAAATGGGGTTAAGTGTGAACTGTCGGTTACACTTAACCAATTTAATCCATTTGGGGGTTTGAGGGATTGAAATGGGGTTAAGTTGTGAACTGTCGGTTACACTTAACCAATTTAATCCATGATTAGTGAAGGGTTAAATCGCACTTAACCCTCTTAGGAAACCCTAGCAACGTGGTCTGTTCCAGCAGTAATCCCAGTTTGGTATCATCACAACCCTAGAGGCTAGGCTAGGGCGGGGCACGATTACTGGACGGATGTAAGCGACCAAAGCGACGGCTGAGTGGTACAACGGTGCGGGTCCAGGCGGGCTACGGACGTGCACGTATACCGGTATTGGACAAACTCGAGGCACGGGTACCAGTAGGTTTGGACTGTGCATTATTGCTTCAGTGTCTGGGGTTGACACCCTAGGGCTTGATACACCCGAAGGTGGACCCAGCACAGTCTGACTACATCCATATGTGGGTCGTATGGACACCAACACTTGACGTGTTAGGCTTATAGGGAGCCGATCGACTAGACCGTTTGGTTGGACCTTATATTAAGGTCACTTCATGTTATTGGGTCAAAGCTTAGGCCAAGGGATCAATACTTGTTATGTTGGTTTGCTAGTACACCGTGGTGCAAAACTTAACCTTGTTTATGCGATGACACCTCTATCTATCTTGTGGTTAATCATGCCAGTATGTTGTTATCTATGATCATCTCAGTTTTCATCATGCTGTTAACTTTATTAGTTTATAGACTGATCGTAGCAGGGCTTACTCAGTCTTTTTGACTGACCTGTTTTCTTTCGCCTCTTTTCTTCCGTTCCCCCCCCCCAGGTTCTCAGGGAGGGAATACAGGAGCCTAGCTTGGATCTTAGCTGCTTTCTTGGATAGCTCATGTATGCTTTGGACTTGAGCTCGCTGTGGTTTTTCCACTTTGGGGATAGCTACTTTTATGTTTTCCTTTTCAGTTTCAGATGATGTTATTTTATGTACTAGACTTGTTTATTTGGGAAATTGACATTTTTGATGTACCAGACTTGTGTTTTGAAATGGTTTAAAAATCTTCCGCTGTTTTATCTACTTACTCTGTTTATTTACATATATATGTCATGTCCTGCCTTGCTATATCATTATGCATATTTACCTTGTTTTAAAACGCCCCACCAAAGTCAGAGTTGCTTGCAAGAGCCACCCTGGCAGAGGTGGGGTGTTACATTTGGTATCAGAGCATATGGTTTACGAGAAGGGATAAAAAGGTTTTTAAAACTTTTGAAAAACTATTTTCAAAACCAAGTATAAAGTATTTTCTAAAGAAAAGTCTAGTTATTTTTAAAAGGCTATTCCCCAAAAGCCATTAGCACTATCCTTTGACCCCTCGTTTGAACTCTTTTCTTTTCGTTTCCAGCATGTCTGATAATCTCATCTTGCCCAAAGGAGTAACAATACCCGATTGGTTTCGTCGGTACTTGGAAGTCACGGCACCGGTCCCGGGTATCTCTAATGATGTCTTTCCAGTCAAGGCCGCTGTTCCTCCTCCTCCTTCCGTAGATGATGTTCCTCTTCTCCCTCAGCCTCCACAAGCAGATTTAGCGGAAACTTGTAAGAACTTTAAGATGATGGGTGGCAAGAATTTTAGTGGAACAGAGACTTTTGTAGAAGCAAGGAATTGGTTGAAAGAGACCGAAGATCTTTTAGCCACCTTTGATATAGGTGACCGCAGGAAGGTTTTATTAGCAGTATGGTTGCTAAAGGAAGAAGCTGCATGTTGGTGGGTAGTCACCACCGCTACTAGGCCAATTGAGACTTGGGATGACTTTAGAGGGAGGTTTGGACTGAGGTTCTTATCACTGAAGCAAGGGGACATGACTATTAGGGAATACATAGATAAGTTTAATCAACTGGCTCGGGTCGATTTAGACTTGGTTAATACAGCTCAGAAGAAGGCCCTACACTTTGCTCTAGGATTAAACGAGCCATTACATGGTTTTGCCATGTCTCATATACCCTTGGGGGCGACTTTCGAGAATTTGGTGAATATGGCCCTACTTCAAGAAGAAGATAGCAATGACAAGAAAGAGGTCAAGGCAAATGAGTCTCAAGGCAAGAGGGTAAATTCCGGGAAACGAGGCAAGAATAACAACAACCGCAAGGACAAGCCAAGAGAGAATAGGAAATGCAACTTCTGTGGTAAAGTTGGACATATATCCAGGGAATGTAGGAAGAAGAAGAGAAAGCGGGGCGAATGCTTTCATTGTGGTGAGTCTGGACATCTCAGCAAGGATTGCCCGAGGAAACAAGGGCAAGGTCAGACTCAGTGTGCAGGACTATCTGGAGGGCGAGTTCATCCCCTCAACACTGCTCTTCCAGCTCATGATAGAGGTAGTGTTCCGTTGAAAGTCTTGTTTACATTTCCTGACTTTCCCTGTTCGTACTTTGTTTGATTCTGGCACATCGCATAGTTTTATTTCACCTGATCTAGTTGAAAGTTTGCACCTAAGTACTAGTCTAGTTGATGATCCCGTATGTGTTTCAAATCCAATTGGGGTTTCCGCCCAATTGTCCGTGGTCTGGGTGGATTTGAAAATTTCTATCTTGAGTATAGAATTCTCGAGGGATGTTTATATTCTCGGTTTCAGGGGATATGGGTTGGTTTTGGGCATGGAATGGTTGTCCCGTTTTGGGAGCCATTCTTGGTTTTTGTATACAGGGGTGTGAGGCTCATGACTCGCCTCGGTAATACCCTAGAAATTTCTGGCAACCCTAGGGTCCCGTCATGTTATGTTATCTTGAATCCCTCAACTCGTCTATCGATAGTTTGCAATCTGTGAGGGTGGTCCGAGAATATCCTGATATCTTGGGTGAAGTAAAGGGGTTACCCCTAGACGTGGGATAGATTTCCGCATTATCTGGTTGGTAATACCAAGCCAGTTTCGTGGCCGGTTAGGCACATGACCTCGCGAGATGAGAATTGAGAAAGCAAGTCAAGGAGTTGCTTGAGAAGAACTTCCTGAGACGAAGCATTTTCGAGTAAGGTGCTCCAGTAGTATTCCTTACTAATGTGGACAGTTTGCTTCGTTTATGTGTTGATTATCGTGAGAAGAATAGACAACCATTACCAAGGATCGATGATTTGTTTGATCAGCTTGTAGGAGCATCTGGTTTCTTTTGATCTAGCTACCGGATTCCATCAGCTTAGGATGGCTGAGGATGGAATTGACAAGACTGCGTTTAGGACTCTAGATGGATTTGTGGAATGGCTAGTCATGCTATTTGGTTTGACTAATGCACCCGCATATTACGTGAACTTGATGGGTAGGGTGTTTAGGGAGTCCTTGAACAAGTTTGTCGTGGTCGTCGTAGACGATACTTTGATCTCCTTAAAAGAACGAGGAAGAGCATGCTAGACATCTCAAGGAGGTGATGGATACGCTTAGAGCCACCAGTTGAAGATCAAGTTCTCCAAATGTCACTTTGGAGGAAAGAAGTTGGATTTCTTGGGCACATAGTTCCTAAGTAAGGCTTAGCGGTGGGTTCCGCTAAAGTGGTTGCGGTTTAAGACCGGAAAACTCTGAGGAGGGCAATTGAAGTAAGAAGCTTTCTCCGTTTGGCTGGTTAGTTAGCATTCCCTGAGCTTAGACTTACTCTTCTGGGTCAAGAAGGGGGTTTCACAGAAAGAAGACCCGCAGTTAGTCAAGAACATGGACCAGTTGATTCAAGGCGAGATGTTAAGTCACCTCGCTAGATATATTATAGATGACAAGGGATGACTAAGGCGCGATGAGAGATTATGTGTTCCTCGAGTGGAAGACTTGGTAAAGAAGGTTCTTGAAGATGCGCATCACTCGAGGAGGTGGCCGAGTTGGTCTCAGGATGCACGTTGTGCCACCAGGTTAAGGCCAAGTCATAGAAGCCCGGCGGGCCATTACCTCCATCGGAGGTTCCGCAAGGGAAGTGTGAAAACATCTCGATAGATTGTGTGGATAGATTACCTAGGTCAAAGGAAGGGAATACGGGTAGGTGGGTCATAATAGGCAGACTCACGAAGAGTGCTCATTTCAGTCCGGTGAAGAGCGAGAGGACTGCATCATGGTTAGCAACGGTTTACCCTCAAGAAGTTGGCCAGTTTTGAAATAGCCTACAGGAAGCTATGGGTAGGCAACTGAATCTAGGTATGGCCTACCACTCATAGGCGGATGGTTCATTTCGATTAAGCATGAGTTATAAAAAAATCACGTTTATAAGGGCAAATGGGCAACGTGGATTGGTATTTTCAAGAAAAGTTCTGCTGCGTGGAATACTTTATAGTAAGTAGACGAGATCCAGGATTCACTAGTGAATTTTGGAGAGCTTGCATGAAATCATGAGGTTACAGTTATGTTTAAGCCAAGTATACAGAAAGAAGAATAAGTGGAAAAAGAAAGACGAGAGGCGATAATGAAATGAGTTCCAACTCGAATTTGGTAAATAGGAGTTAGGAAGCCAAGAAATCATGAAGTAAAAGACGGTCAAAGCACAGTGGGGTTAAGCTCAAGGAAACGTGACTAAGAAGAGTGAAGACTAGATACGCGCGTCATATCTCTTTTTAAGAGTGCATCCTTGATCCTTGTTTTCCTGTGGAGCTTGCTTGCGAGTTATCTTTTGTATATATCCTCTCGGTCCCATTCTCGATCTTATTTCTGTTGTAAACTCCATAAGGGGGTTATGACTCATCGGTTAGTACTATATGTCAGAGTTTAAATGAATTTCTTGAAGTCCAAAAAGGAGTTTATCTTGCTTATCTTCTAAGATCTCTTTTTAACATATCTCTCTATCCATGTTTATCTAGTTTATCGTGTTTATCTTGTCATGAGAACCTTAGGTAGAAACCCTTTGGATGAAACATGTATTTGAAACATGTTATGCTTGATGGTTGCAAGTGGTTGCAAGTGGTTACTCGTGGATGCATTATACACAATTAGGCACTAGATCGGCTCGCACACTCCTCATATTGCATATGCATGAGTGTTTATTCATGGATGAAAATTGTGTGTTATCACATGGATGTTGCATATGGATGAATGTTATGTGCACTCATATAGATACTATGAATTATGTTAGGAATTTGCATACATATGGATTCATTTCACTGACATACATATGCATTAAGGAGGTTTACTGTATCAGTAACCGCCTGATCTTTGCATTAGATAAGTACATATACACACACTTTTGCATATGTTCATACCACATTTAGAATCTTGTAAGGACAATGATTGCTCGTGGATGATGTTTTGAGTAGATGGATGATTGGATGGTAGGATACGTTCTTCCTAACTTGAAGATTTCGGGGACGAAATCCTTTAAGGAGGGGAGAATGTAACAACCCGTATTTTCAATAACCTGTTATAACATAAATCGAGGCAGAATTTAATTCTAAAATGTGAATCAAGGGAAACGGGCTATGCCATTGCGTTCGTCTCGGAAAAATACGCGAAATTGAGTCCGAGTTTTCGAAAATCGGAGTCCGTATGACCCGATTAAGGCCCAACGAAGTTTTCAGAAAATTCCTAAGTAAAAACAGATTTGAATTTCAAGTTCAAAATTGGGAATTTGGGGCAAACTGGCGCAGGCGGGAAAATTCCCGCCAGGACCCCCATGTCGACAGGCATGTCGACAGGGTCCCCAGGGTGTCGACAGCCCTGTCGACACGGGGTGGCCGGGCAGTTTTGCCTGGCGCACCATTTTGATTTGGGCTTGGGTGTGTGGCTTGGTTCTGGAGAGTTCCGAAATCTGATGGACCTAATTCAACCTAGGGTTAATCCTATGGTCTAAATCACTAGCCTAATCTATAAATAAGACCCTAACCTACCCTAAATCACTCATTATTCATTCTAGCAACTAAACTATGTCAAAATCAAAACTCTCATGGCCTCCACTCTCTTCATACAATTCCTAAACAAATCCCTAAGAGATTTCCATGCATACAAGTGTATTTAGGCTTGTATGATCCTCTTTAGCTTGCATTAAAGTCTTGTTTCTCCATTGTCATCATAAAGGAGGAGTCTTGATCAAGTTTGCTTGCATTTTGGGGTTTTATTTTGTTGCATAAGGGGTTTCTTACATTTGCTATACTTATTTGAGTCCGCATAAGCATTGTAAGCCCTCTTACCTTCATTTTAGAAACTCTAAAGTTAATATGTGATGAAAGTTGGGATTTATGCATGTTTAATAAGTTATGCATGCTTATGCGAGTTCAATATGCCATGTTACACATGTTTGATGTTTATGCAAGTTCACTAAGCCATGGTTTGCAAGTTTAACAAGTTATGCATGTTTATGCAAGTTCACTATGCCATGATTCGCAAGTTTGTTGAGTTATGCATGTTTATGCAAGATTCACTAAGCCATGATTTGCAAGTTTGTTGAGTTATGCATGTTTATGCAAGTTCACTAAGCCATGATTTGCAAGTTTCACAAGTTATGCATGTTTATGCAAATTCACTATGCCATGTTATGCATGTTTAATAGGTTATGCATGCTTATGTAAGTTCGCAATGACATGTTATGCATGTTTGACAAGTTATGCATGTTTATGCAAGATCCATATGCCATGTTAGGCAAGTTTAACATGTTATGCATGTTTGTTGTGATATGCAAGTTCATCATGTATGTTATGCCAAGTTCCCTCTTCCTATCCTTTATGCGTTATTACGAATATGTAAGCGATAGAATGACGTTGTGAGGGTTTGGGTAAACTTAAAATACATGAAAATATAAGATTGGGAATTTACCTATTAAGTTAGGTCTACCCCTTGGGAATTTACCTATTAAGTTAGGTCTACCCAAGTATTTGTTGACTTGTAAGTATGTTTTGAAATAAAGTGGACATGACACTTAGAAAACATAAGTGTGGCCAACTCGAGGTTGGGTTGAGTTTGTAGCGTAATTCTACCCGGAACCTACCGGCTTAACTATGGCTACAAACAATAGGACCCAATGTGAGAAGTTGGTCATGTGGTGCCAAGACCCGAGGTTAGACCAAGTTGTGGTGTAAATCTACCCGGAACCCACCGGCTTAACTAGGTAACCACAACAAAGTCTAATGTGAGAGGTTAAGGTGCATTAAATTAATTAATGCCTCATGATTAGGGTTAAGTCAGGGTCCACTAATACTTAACCGATTTGGGGATTCGAGGGATTGAAATGGGGATAAGTGTGAACTGTCGGTTACACTTAACCAATTTAATCCATTTGGGGATTCGAGGGATTGAAATGGGGTTAAGTGTGAACTGTCGGTTACACTTAACCAATTTAATCCATTTGGGGGTTTGAGGGATTGAAATGGGGTTAAGTTGTGAACTGTCGGTTACACTTAACCAATTTAATCCATGATTAGTGAAGGGTTAAATCGCACTTAACCCTCTTAGGAAACCCTAGCAACGTGGTCTGTTCCAGCAGTAATCCCAGTTTGGTATCATCACAACCCTAGAGGCTAGGCTAGGGCGGGGCACGATTACTGGACGGATGTAAGCGACCAAAGCGACGGCTGAGTGGTACAGCGGTGCGGGTCCAGGCGGGCTACGGACGTGCACGTAATCCGGTATTGGACAAACTCGAGGCACGGGTACCAGTAGGTTTGGATTGTGCATTATTGCTTCAGTGTCTGGGGTTGACACCCTAGGGCTTGATACACCCGAAGGTGGACCCAGCACAGTCTGACTACATCCATATGTGGGCCGTATGGACACCAACACTTGACGTGTTAGGCTTATAGGGAGCCGATCGACTAGACCGTTTGGTTGGACCTTATATTAAGGTCACTTCATGTTATTGGGTCAAAGCTTGGGCCAAGGGATCAATACCTGTTATGTTGGTTTGCTAGTACACCGTGGTGCAAAACTTAACCTTGTTTATGCGATGACACCTCTATCTATCTTGTGGTTAATCATGCCAGTATGTTGTTATCTATGATCATCTCAGTTTTCATCATGCTGTTAACTTTATTAGTTTATAGACTGATCGTAGCAGGGCTTACTCAGTCTTTTTGACTGGCCTGTTTTCTTTCGCCTCTTTTCTTCTGTTTCCCCCCCCCCCAGGTTCTCAGGGAGGGAATACAGGAGCCTAGCTTGGATCTTAGCTGCTTTCTTGGATAGCTCATGTATGCTTTGGACTTGAGCTCGCTATGGTTTTTCCACTTTGGGGATAGCTACTTTTATGTTTTCCTTTTCAGTTTCAGATGATGTTATTTTATGTACTAGACTTGTTTATTTGGGAAATTGACATTTTTGATGTACCAGACTTGTGTTTTGAAATGGTTTAAAAATCTTCCGCTATTTTATCTACTTACTCTGTTTATTTACATATATATATGTCATGTCCTGCCTTGCTATATCATTATGCATATTTACCTTGTTTTAAAACGCCCCACCAAAGTCAGAGTTGCTTGCAAGAGCCACCCTGGCAGAGGTGGGGTGTTACAGTCTACCATATAATGCTTCGAATGGTGACATTGTTAGGCCCGCCTGGTTGCTGTTGTTATAAGAGAATTCAGCCAAATGTAGGTGGTCTTCCCATGATCCACCGAAATCTAGAACACAAGCCTACAATAGATCTTCTAGTATACGATTCACCCTCTCAGTCTGACCATCTGTCTGAGGATGATAAGCGGTGCTCAAGTTCAGCTTCGTTCCCAGCTCTACTTGAAATGCCTCCCAGAATTTGCTAGTAAATATTGTATCTCTATCACTGACTATACTGAGCGTCACTCCATGAAGTCTAACAATTTCCTTGAAATATATCTGCACCAGACTCTGAGCAGTTCTGTTTGATCTGACAGGTATGAAACGGGCGGTCTTCGTGAAGCGATCTACGATCACCCAAATACTGTCATTCCCTTCTCTTTTTCTGGTCAGACCATCAATGAAATCCATAGAAATATGTTCCCACTTCCAACCAGGAACGTCTAGCGGTTGTAATAATCCAGCTAGTTTCTGTTGGTCGCTTTTGACTAGCTGGCAAGTAGGGCATCGGCTAACGTATAAAGAAATGTCCCTCTTCATCGACTTCCACCGGAAAGTGCGTTTGATGTCATTATACATTTTGCTTACTCCCGAATGGATACTAAGTTTTGACTTGTGGCATTCATCCAGTACTTCCTTTCGGAGCTCAACAATTTTAGGGACGCAGATCCGACCTTTGAGCCTTAGAATCCCATCATTATCAACTTGAAAACTCGAGGGTTCGCCTTGTTGAATTATCTCTCTGATCTTCTGAATGAAGTGATCATCCTTCTGAAGAGCAGATATTTTATCTATCAATGAAGTCGTGATAATAAAACTGGTAATCATCTCATTCTTTCGGCTTAACGCATCCGCCACGACATTAGCTTTCCCTGGAGTGTATATAATTTCAAAGTCATATGTTGCAAGAAACTCCAGCCAACGCTGCTGCCTCAGATTCAAATCTTTCTGGGTGAACAGATACTTCAGCGACTGATGATCTGTAAACAGTTCGAATCTCTCACCCAAAAGATAGTGTCTCCAGATTTTCAAGGCGAATACTATAGCCAATAACTCCAGATCATGAGTTACGTAGTTTTTCTCATGCGGCTTCAGTTGACGGCTAGCATAAGCAATCACTTGGCCCCTTTGCATTAACACTGTGCCAAGGCCTTCTCTAGAAGCATCAGTCCAGACTTTCAAATCCTGATTGCCATCGATGATGGTTAACCATGGAGCTGTCGTTAATCTTAACTTTAGCTCTTCGAAAGCCTCCTCACTTTCTGGAGTCCATTTGAATTTAGAGTGCTTCTTTGTGAGCTTCGTTAAATGACCAGATATCTTCGAAAAGTTTTTAACGAACTTCCAGTAATAGCTAGCCAATCCGAGAAAACTGCGGACTTCAATGGGGGTACTGGGCTGTTTCCAATTCTGAATAGCTGTGATTTTGCTTGGATCCACAGCAATTCCTTCTTTAGATACAACGTGGCCCAGAAATTTCACTTCATCCTACCAGAATATACATTTGGATAGTTTGGCTTTCAATACATTCCTTCTGAGGATTTCCAGAACCTGTTCCAAATGCTTTTCGTGTTCGGCCTTTGATTTAGAGAAGATTAGAATATCGTCAATGAAAACCAGAATAAATTTATTCAAAACCCCTCTGAACACTCTATTCATCAGATCGACGAAGTAAGCAGGAGCGTTATATAAGCCAAACGGCATTACTAACCACTCGTAAAATAAGTCGGGACCTCTGAATGCTGTCATTGGAACACACTCTTCGGTAATTCGAAGCTGATGGAAGCCTGTAGCTAGGTCCATCCTTGAGAATACCTATGCTCCATTTAATCGATCCAACAAATCATCAATTCGCGGCAATGGATATTTGTTCTTTATGGTCTGCTTGTTCAAATAAAGATAATCCACACATAGACGTAGAATCAGAGAAACTAGGCCTGGTCAGACCTTTCCATACTAGCTGTCGTGTTTGATTGTCAAGTTCTTCTTTCTCTTTCAAGGACATTCTTCGAATAGCGTGAACTACCGGTCTTGCATTTGGAATCAAAGCGATCTTGAAATCTATTTCTCTCTGTGGAGGTAAGCGAAAAACTTCTTCAAACACATCCACATAATTTTTGACGACAGGAATGTCTTTGATGAGGTCAGGAATATTCTCTGCAACTTCAGGGATATTTTTTATTTGAGCTGGAGAAACATTCAAAGCTGCCCAGAAGTCTTTTCTATTTGAAGTCGGGCCTTCACATGGTATGGTTATATAATTCCCTGATTTAATCTTAGCCCTAACAACTCTCTCCGCGCATCTAACCTCGGCTTTATATTTGGTTAGCCAATCCAATCCCAGAATAAGATCGAATTCATTAAAGTTCATAACGATAGAGATAGTAGGGAATTTATAGAAGGAAAAAGAGGCAGGTACTGCACAAACCCAACTGAGATCGATGGAACCACCGACCGGATTTTGGACAGTCATTGGTTCTTTAAGCTTTCTCAACTTCAAATCCAACTTCTTAACGGCATTCTTTGCGATAAAGCTTCGTGACGCGCCTGTGTCAAACAGTACTTTGACTGGAATGTTTTTGACAGTAAGCGTTCCTTCTAAAACATCAGATCTTCCCGGACTAGCTGAGGGTGCTGACGTTTCTGCTACTTCATTTACATGAGCTTCTTTGGTCTTTTTCAATAGCCAGCAATCTTGCTTTACATGACCAGCCTATTGGCAGAGATTGCATTCTCTACTTTCCTGAAGCTTTCCGCCGGATTTAAATCCATCATTCTTTCGTTTCTTCGCGGATTTACAATTTCCTTGCAAATGCCCTTTCTTATGGCAGTTATTGCATATGGCAGTCGTTGCTGGTTCTTTTTCGGATTTGGCCCTTTTTCGATTGACTTTGGGCTCCTTACTGACCTCAGACATTGTACTGGCCTCAGGACGATCAGTTGCAGACTCAATTTTATTACTAGAGCTGACTTCTTCTTCGTACTGTAACATACCCTTCTTGTCTAGATCTTCGTACTGATAAGCCATGTATATCATTTCAGAAAAGGGGAGCTTCACGTTCCTCATTACACTATTCTGATATTTTCTTTGAAGCCCGTTGATAAATCTCAAATTCTTCCTCTTCAGATTTTCAATTAGATGAGGGGCAAAGTGGGAAAGTTCATTGAATTTCTTATGATATTCGGGAATGGTCATATCTCCTTGTATCAGATAAGAAAATTCATCACATAGCCATTCAATCGCTTCAGGAGGAGTAAATCTTTCCAGAAAAATCACTTTGAATCTATCCCAAGTGATATCACTTTCTGGATCATCCTTGATAACTGAATCCCACCAGAACAAAGATTCGTCTTTGAGTGCCCAGGATGCCAGTAATCTTTTCTGGTCGTCCCTCATCTTTAATCCTTCGAAGATTTTCTCAGCCGAACGAATCCAAGCTTGTGTTCTCATAATAGATTCCCCACCCGAGAAGGGCTTTCCACCCAGATTTCTATATTTCATATATAGGGCTTCAATATCCGGGTCAGTGTCACTTCTTCTGTTTCTGGCACTCATTTTCTAATTCTTCTGCAAATAGCAGATCAAGTATCAGCTCAACAGAAAAGATATTTCAAAATATAGAGACAAATACTTGAATGTAAATGCGTCTATTGAGGTGTTATTTCATTCTGCTACTCATACTAGGATATTACTGATCCTATCTGTATAGAGTTACCCGTCCTAGAACACTACTAGTTCTATTTCTGACGAGTTTGTTCATGTGTTATATTCCAGAACTAAGCTTAACCAAGGCTCTGATACCAAATGAGACGACCCCAAACCCCGTACTGACGGCGGCAAGGGCAATCCTTGGAATATAACACATAAACAGATAATGGCAAGATAGAATTAAATAAATACACCAGATAATGCACAATAGAATACACTGGATAAACGTAATAATCAGAGTTACGCGGTATACAGGATCATAATTAGTACAAATACAGTTCAGCTATACATAAATGTATACAACGGAAATTAACAAAATATGTACAATAGGAGTTGAACAGCATAAAAAGAGATAAATAATAGAATCCATCTTCAGCTCCAGCTATCCAGAAAGAACCAGCTAAACCTGAACACAAGGCTGCCCGTGTAGAAAAAGGGGCACCCGAGTTTGAAAGTGAAACAAACTACGAGTCAGTCATGGGACTGGTATGAGAAATCTACTCAACACATTTATAATATGGCTAATCACAGGACCACACCACTTTCGTGGAACGGGTTTACCCCATTGGATTGCCAGTGCTCTAAAAACAAATCTTTCTTTTGAACATCGCAATGCTTTTTATAAAAATGAAGCCATTATAAGATTCAGTTCCCATCACACAATGCAACGCAAACCGGAGGATAGAGTTTTACCTTATAATGACCAAAATATGGTTGATACGAATAAAACAAAAACAATTGATATTATTACTAGTGTTTATATGTTTCAAGAACAATTTGAATCATAACTATCAATCATAGGCGGCATGGGTACCATATTTCATGTCGCCATATATATATACAATCAAAACCGCACAGTCACGTATTTGGAAATTGGATTTTCCTCCTTAACCAAGGCAAAAGATAGTCCTTACCGAATTCGAGAATCTAGCCCATGTCTCATGAACAGCCACAACTGCCCCTTGGATCGTCAGGGCCGGTCCACCGATGTGGATTATTATGCCTGAACACTACGTCTCCCCGCCCTTTGGGACGTAAACGAGCCAACGAATGACTCCATCGGACCCGGATTGTCCGATCAAACCGAGGCGCCTCGCAACAGCAACAACCACATAAGTCAAACTCGTCAGGGTGTGTAAAACCACTGATGCCACTTCTAGCTAGAAAGAAACGCAGACCCTCCCTGATGTCCTCTCCCGTTTCTGGTTCATATCGGGGTGTGAGGCTCGCGAATTTACGTTATACACAAAGCTATGCCACATAGGCGGGGCTTTGATCATCACCACAAGACTTTGCTTTTCAACAGAAGCCCTGATCATTTGCCACTTAGGCATGCCACACTAGCAATTCATGCCATGCGACTAATATCCATCGATATACAACCTCTGAACTCGTGCGCTTCAGAGAAGGGCGTTAAGCAGAAGAATAAATTCTCCGCCGCCGAACATATGTATATTTAATAGAGATCAATCAACACAGAATAAAATCCAATGTCAGACACACTATCCATTTACAAGTCCGTTCTGGGTCTGAACGAAACCGGAGGCGCTATATACCTCGCAAACCCATCGATCACCATGTACGTCTGGACGATCACCACTCATTATCCATATTTCGGGATGCCTCCCAATCGGGACCTCGGTTACCATCCAAACGAGGTGAAGATCTCCGGTCTTCGACCAACGTCTTCATCTTCGATTTCTTATCGTCGATTCAGTTATTCTGAATGGGATAAACCCGGTCTTTCTGAGCAACTCGCGTATATAATAAACAAGTGCAACACTAACATACACATGCATCATTTCAATTCATTCGTCACTAACCGTCAATCAGTAAGAGAAGAATTTCCCAAATATTAACCCCGAAGGCCGAAACCAACATCAGATCAATACCCAGGAAACCATTCGACTTAGACAACCTTCAGTTAATTTCTAAATCACATCCATATCGTTTATAATATTTTATAACGATTTATCGCTATTTTTATTTATTTTAAAATAGCCATTTTATTCAAAACGACGCTTCGGGCCATAACGCGGCCGTGGCGCTGTTTTTCTTTAGATTTGATTTACACATATCTAAAAATATAACCATTGGATCTTCACAAAATTTACATCATTAGAAAGATCTTTTCAAAACGAATCCAATGGTTCCAGTTTCGGGAAAATCCGACGGTCGGATCTCCCGGTACAATCGTTTGAAGTTTCGATTTTAAAATACGAACTGTAGCGTCGTTATTCGATTAAATATAATTATATATATATATATAATCGATTCTGGCACTGTTTTTCTTCAGATTTGAATTAAACATTCCAGACAATCCAACCGTTGGATTTTTACAAAGTTGGTGCCATTGGAAAGATTTTTCCAAAGCGAACCCAACTGTTGCGATTTCAGGAAAATCCGATGGTCGGATCTCCCGTACTAATCGTTTGAAATCACGGTTTCAAAATACGAACTGCAGCGTCGTTATTCGATATATTTTAATTCTATATATATATATATATCGATTCTTCGATTTCAAAGCTATATTCTTTTCATACATTTGATAAAAATGATATTTTTATCTAACTGTCTTCTATTTCAACACTTCACTATTTTTAACAATTCATTTATATAATAAAAATGTGATTTTTATTGTAAAACAATTCATTTCAAAACTCTATTATTTTATATAGTTCATATAGGTAATAAAAATAGGATTTTTATTATAAAACAATTTCTTTCAAAACGGGATTATTTTATACATTTCATATAGATGATAAAAATGTGATTTTTATTATAAAACAATTTATTTCAAAGTATGAATACCATTCAACACATGAATTTCAATTCAACGAATGAATATCGATTCAACACATGAAGGTTTTCTATAGTTTATATAAATAGATAAAAAGGTGATTTTTATATTTAAAACACGAATACCATTCAACACATGAATTTCAATTCAACGAATGAATATCGATTCAACACATGAAGGTTTTCTATTCAACGAATAAATATAGCTTCAACAAGTGAAAATAATTCAAACACATGAATATTATTCAAAATTTCGACAGCATAACGGCAGGGTAGTTAAAACCCGGACCGTCCCTAGTACGGCTCCTTGCTCTACCTTAAAATCTCGCGGTTTTTGACAATGCGGATCATGCATCTAGTTCGCACGCAGGCGGCATGTATATATTTATTTCATTTCCACAAACTAATCCTATGTGGTTTCAACCAAATATTTCTCAACCATAAATGGGTATTTTTCAACCACAATCAACCAATATCAACCACAAACAATTCCAATCAACCATTCACTATCAATTAATTTTCACACCAATCACAACCAATAAATATCGTCCATGGTTTGTGGACGAGGGGCGTGTATATATATATATATAGCAATTCACTTCTATTTCAACACATATATAATTTTTTTTACAACGCATATATAACTTATACATCGAACGTACAACTTATACAACGCTTATACATGAGGTGTACAACACTTATATAACCCGTACATCGAGTATATAATTTATACATCGTCGTTTTCCATATCGTTTATAAATTAGAAATCTCACATTGGGTTCCACTCAACCAAAAATAGCAGAAGGCTCAGAAAAAATTTGCGGTCTCTTCTAGAATGTAGAAGACGTCCTCACGGGTCCAACGTTTCCTGTTTCATCGAATTTCGCTACCGTATGAGAAAGATATGATTTTTCAAAGTTTGAAACACTTTAAAGTGTAAAAACAGTTCAAAAATCATCAGCCGTATACCTTATTTTGATGTTCAAAACTAGGTCTTAGATTTTCTTTCAATATGAAGCACGTGGTTTTGATCAGGTTGCGCGACGACATGGGGGGTGGAAGGGGCTTCACATGCGTGGTGGTGGCTGGCGATTCAGTGGTCCCTACCGGTGGTGGCGGTGGTCGAAAGGGGGCAACTTTTAGGAGGTCGTTCTCGCAGGTGGCGCGATGGGGGGTGGTGAGACTTGGTCGGATTTGAAGGGGGGAGGGGCTCTCGAACATGGGTGGCGGCGATGGCTGCAGGTGGCGGAGGCGGCCGGAATCGTGTCGGAAAGGGAGGAGCTCTTTTCCGCCTGCAGATCGGGGAGAGAGGAAAAAAAGGATTTTCTTTTTTTTTTATTTAAAAAAAATGATTGGTCGGGGGAGTTTTAAAGGAGTTTTCTGACACGACCACCAATCTAAACCCAACGACTGACATTCCTAGCATTTTACCCTCATTCCGAACACAATGGGATATGTTTCGTAGGCCCATTCGACTGTTTCAATCAGTTTTCCTTCAATTTAAAATATATAACATTCAATATTTAATTTGAACGTACATTTCAATTTGCCAGGGCCACAAACTGATTCGAAAAATTCCAGAAAAATAAATCTGGCTATGTTTTGACGATACGGTCCCAACAAAACTAGTTTCGTCGAATTCTGAGACCGTTTGCAAAAAGGCCCATTTCTCGTAGATCCAATTTAACTATAATTGACCAAAACACGTTTTCCTTTGCCACGCTCACATACTAGCTTCAAAAATTATGAAATTTGAAACCTAGCAATAACTTCACACCCCGGATCCAACAAAAGTGGTTTCGTCGAATTCCGAGGCCGTTTGCAAAATGGCCAATTTCACGGGCTATATAAATTCCATAGCGACCTTTCTGAAAATTCATTTGGCCATAACTTTTGCTTTCCGCTATGAAAATTCGATTTTTCAGATTCGTTAGAAAGGTGTTCACTAATAGATTTATATATTTTTGGTTTCACTCAAATCCGTTTTGTTTTGCACTTGGTACAGTCCGACAAAGTTTGAATTCAATTTTTGAAACTGCAGCGCCTTTTTAGGCCTTGTTTATAATTATAATTAATTATATTCGTTTTCAATTGTCGATTCAACTCATTTTTCATCTCTATTATTTAAAATATTTATTTTAAATATTTAAAATCCATTATTTTAGCCAATTAAAATTTTTTAAATTGGTTCATATTTTCTGGGTCGTTACAGCTTCTCCAGGCCTCACGGCCCAACAATTGCTCAAAGCATGCCTAGGGACTGATCATGGCCTCGTACATGTCTAATCCATTGAGTCATTAAACCAGAAAGAATTCATTGAGTGTGTTGGGGTTATCATCTCGATCATGAGATGATGGTTTGTTTCCTAGATTGAGGCCCTCCTTGATTTTGAGTTGCAGATGGTTGCCCATGCTCGAGCATCGTCCTTTTGGCTTTAACATATTCTTGGAGTCACCCATTCCTAACGTGTTCCATGATCTCACCTCGGAGGTGTCTACACTTTGATGTAGCATGCCTGTCCAAGTCCTGAAATAGGCAGTACTTTCTCATCCTCCTCTCCTTTTAGTGGGTTCCCTTATAGAAGGTTTACAATGCATGATCTGGCCTCTACTGTCCAAGTGAATCCTCTCGAAGGACTCATTCAGTTTTGTGTAGGAGGTATATTTCTGTCCTTTCCTACTCCTCTTCAATCCATCATGCTTTATTTCCATCTTCCTCTTCCTTTTATCATGCTTAAATCCAGCTACATGCATTTCTTCTCCTATAGGATATTAAGATCAATCTTTCTTTGTGCCTGCAGATCCCCTTGGTGCATGTATCTATCAGCCTCAAAAGAAAACTCATTGTGATCCCTTGGGAGATCCCTATCTAAATTTATTGGCCACTCCAAACATGGGTGTCATCGACACCATAGACGGTTCTGGCATGTCCATTGAAGCTACCTCGCATTAAATCACTCCAAGAAACACCTGAACATTTCTCCTGCTATCTTATCGTTGCTAACATCATCACATTTTTTTGTTGAGTAATATGAACTCTAAAATGTCCTATGAACCTATCTGTAAATTCATTCCAAGAGACAATTGACTTGTTGTTGAGGTGCTTGAACCAAACCACAACCAAATATGTCAAAAATAATGAAAAAAAAATTCGTCATCAATCTAGGAAATGCTCCCAGCACATCCATATGAGTAATATATAATGTCGGATGCACTTTTGCATCCAATCTCCCATCATATGCTATTAGCATCGATAGCTTAAAATCTAGTGGAGCCTCGCATTTTGGATGTTAGAAGTAAAAGGGAAAATTATCATATCTTAGGTTTGGCAGACCGCCTCATGTTATGCATTGTACCATCTCAACAAACCTATCACCTTCATCAACAAGTTGAAATGTTTGCCCCTCCCCCTCCCCCCGAACGTAGGGTGTATTCTGTTATGTATCGCTTATGTCATAGTTCAGTATCTCTCTCCATCAAATTTTAGCCTTCTCCCGCCATAAGTCTGCTTACATCTCCAGTTCCAGAACGCCTTATGTCTATTCTGACCTCAACATCTATAGGATCCGAAAGTGCGGCTCCATTATGATCTGTATCAGTACAGATCTGGATCGACCGATCCGAAACGACCTCAAGCATATAGGGGCATGTCTTTGATTTAGTTATCCCCGCTCCAGTGCTTTGGTTCTGAACTTCCCGCCCTTCTAACCTTAAGAGAATTGCACTAGTTTATCTTGGTTCTCCTGCTTAATGTGTAGTATTGAATTGCCTTTTCCATCTGCTCTTAAGTCAAGCAGATGGAGGGTCTCCGTTGGAGGAAGCCTTCTAGTCACCATCCCGTCCGATATCCCGTAGGTGAGTAGATGTATGAGTCATCTTTCTGTTCACCATGATTGAAATACTGAGCAGTCCAAGTTAGTAGAATTATGTGTTATATTCATTCGCCCTTTCTGACATGCTAAAATGTTGACTTGGTTTTGGTTATGTCAGCTCCACCCTAAATAAAGTAATGATTAAGAAATAATCAACCAAAATAAGACATATAAGGCAGTAAAGTAAAGAGACAATAATTTTTTTTACTTATTCGATGATCGGGCCAACGTCCACTTGTTGCAATCACTTATTTGTACTATAGATTACAATTGTAGTTCGTTTATCTAACAAATCTAAAATGAAAAAGAGTTAATCTCCAAAGTAGCAACCTCTGGGAGTGGGAGAGTGAAAAATACTCTCATGAAATTACCATTTATAAGCCTATTTATTGGTGCTCAACAATCCATTTGATAGGAAGCAGTGGCAGATAAGTCAAAGTAGTGGAGGGAGTGCAGAGGAACAGGTCATTACTAATCCATATCCAGATCGGTACCGACCTGGTTAGGTCGATCCAAACTATTGGCTATTGTCGATGTCTTGATGCTTTGTTGCCTTGCTAGATAATCCCTCTCGGGTGAAAAATGGTACTTTTCCAAGTCTTTGACACCACTATGAATTCATACTGATCCGATGTTTTTAGCATTCTACCGATCCGATGCGCGAAGAGGATGTTAATCCAAATTATACGAAGTAGCACTGATCCAAGGGTAAAACTTCATACCAATCCGAAGTGGGTGGTAGGTCGATCCGAGCAAGCTTGAAAACACACTGATCTAGAGAATCCCTTTTATATGCCAAACCAAAGTATAGTTGAATCGAGGCCATGTTGCTATGTCGATTAGGACTTTATCCAACTGATACTTTGAGCTCCGCGACTTCCATTGCTTCATTTAAGCTTCTCCATGTTAATGTGAGTCCACGCTCAAGTTTGAGCAAACCAATTAGCATATATGCAAAGTGCAAAGACCTTACAGGAATGTGGATCAACAAAAATAAACTTAGAAAATGCCCAGACTTAGCTACGGGAGTTTCACCGTTGAGTCCACGGTTGTTTAGTGGTCAATTTTCATATATAACCTATCTTAGTCCGAACTAACACAGAAAATTTAAGTTCACATCTTAGGTTCGAAACATATATATTACACACACACACACACACACACACACACACACACACACACATATATATATATATATATGTGTGTGTGTGTGTGTGTGTATTTATACATACATACACACACATATACGTACATATATATGCATATATATATATATATATGTGCATACGTGTTTGTGTATATGTATGACACGAGTTGACTGCCTCCCTGGTCGATCAACCGTCGCATTCGATCACTCAAGGTAGTAGGGTTGATCCACGCCTAGTACATAATCCTGAAAGTGGCTAATTATAAGTCACGGGTCAATAGAATCCTTGACTGACCGACTGTGAAAGTCGACTGCCCAAGGTGGTGGGGATAACCCACACTTAGTACATAGCCATAAAAGTGTCCGTGTGCAGATGAAGGATAAGAGATCGGAATTTAGTAAACCTGAACTAGATGATTTTGAGATAGATGGTCAGATAGGCCTATGACATGGAAAATGCAGATTTAATCAAGTCGACTATACATTCCAAGATCCCATAATACACTTACGCATAAGACCTAGTATAGCCATTTGTATTCCACACATTTCTTCTTTCTCTACCTCTAGGTTTCCTCTTAATTTGTTTTAGAGATTGAATCAGAATTTAAATATTTTCTTTGAAGAAGAAGAACATAAATAAAATATTATGAGGACTAGTAAAAAGGATTAAGGATGACCATGTGGCATTTGCATGGAAACACAAGTGAGTAGAAAGTACTATTAAGGATCAATAAAATTAAGAATTTAAGCTTAAAAATAGTTTTAGCTTTAAGTTTAGTACAAGTTTATTTTTGGTTTATTTCACATATTATTTTTACATTCTAGTATAGTTTTATTTTGAATTCACAATTTATTTACATTTCTGTTACACGTGTTACATAGCGTATAATCTTGTGAATCTTTTATTTAGAGGTAGTTTTAAGTCACTTAATTTATGTGAAACATAATATAAATGAGTAAAAATTTCAGTTAACACAAATTTAATAAAAGAGCGCAAAATTCATAGAAAATACAAAAAATGTATGTAATGTACATAAATTCGTGATAAAAAGAAAACAGATTGTTCCAAAAAGAAGTGAAAAAATAAGTTTTTTTGTAATTAAGGAAAGAAAATGAAAAGGAGTAAAATATTATCATATTAGTTCATGAAGGTAAGGATAGTTTTAAAAATAGATACTATTATGAAATAGTAAAAGACCCTAATGATTAAGAAATATCATTAAAAAAGAAAATAATTTAAAACTAAGTCATAGAGGGCTACGACGAAAGTGCAACTAGATTATTGTTTGATGGCCCGTACCAACGGCTAATAGATGCACACGTCGGAGGAGATAAGTAAGTAGCTCATAGGAAAGGACTGGAGGAATGTACTAATGAGGACTCAGCGTGAAGTGTCGAAGCGGTAAATAAGGCACCATGGTTCTTGCGCTAGATAGATGTCCATACAAATGGATAAGTAGGTGGTTTCAAAGGGAGTAAATACGTGACCACAACAGTCTTAGGATGGCCGGCACAATGATTCACATCTGGGCAGATTTTGGTTTGGCAAAAGGGCTATTAAATACCATGTCAGCTTCATAGTAGAGAGTAGGGATCGGCCAGGAGTGAATTAGGAATCATTCCTATTAGTACTTTTCTTATATAGTATTAATTACATTGCAAATAATCAACCGAAGAAATAACTTTAAGAAAAGCATAGATACTAAATCTTTGTAACAATTTGAATTGTTTTTAAGTTTATTATTCCTTTATTATTCTCTTTTTAGTAGTTGTTTTCTATTTCATACTTTATTTCTGATCCTGTCTTCATTCTTTTCCCTTCTTTAGGCGCATAGAGAAACATATGACTTGATGCAGCTAGGAGAGTGTCATCTAGAGTTTTGTACTCTCTTTCATTGACGTATTCAGTTTACCTTTGTCATTTCATTTGTTCTGTTTTTGAGATGGGAAATTATTTTTATGATTGTACTCTAGAATCATTTCAGAATATGAGATTATAAGACATTTTGAGTTTTGATGATTTTTAAATAAAGTTATTTTGAAGAATAATCAAATGATTGTGTTCCAAAATATTTTTGCTATAATTTATTTTATCTTTTACACAACCAGGAATGACCTGATGTGCAACAACTTGTTGCGACGGTTAGCTTTGGCTAGAAATAAGCAATCGACACTAGCCATCTTAAGCCGCCTTCTACCCTAATATACTCGCGAACCAGAAAGGAATATTTTATTCTCTCCCTCCGACTCCAGTAAGTCGTGCAAAACAAGAAAAAAATACAAACCCTACCGTCGCTTTTGATTGTCGCAGTCGTTTCTCTGTGTCGTCGCCTTTCGGAGCTCGCCGCACCTCCAACCTCCTCTTCCCTCTCCAATTAAGCTCCTAATTAGGTATAATCTTCTTAAAACCTATTTTTGAAACTATTTGATGTTTATATGTGTAAGTATGTTGACTAGATGTTATCACATGATAATTATATATTACTAGTTGATTTAATAATTAAATTGAAACCTTAACATGTGAATTTAGTTGACGGTCAATGAATATTATGCATTAGTTGATGTTTGTGTGTATGTATATGTTAATGAGCCATTATTATACAGATGATAATCATAAATTAGTATTGATTTTGGAATATAGTTAATTAAACATGTAACAACCTGCTATATTTATCGATCTAAATTCCGATTTAAATTGAATTTTTATTTTGAAAATATTATATTCATATCGAGAATTTGAAATTTGAAATACGTACAGTGAGACGTAGCAACAGTGAAATTTTCATTAGAAAATTTGAATGTTTGTCGGTCGCGCAATTTTCAGTGCAAACCGGCGCGTAACAGTTCAAAATTTAGTGACTTTAAAATCTCTTCGAGACCGGTTTGGACAAACATGGGAATATTCTGTTCGCTGTCACAAATCTAACGGCAAAATTCATTTCGTGAAAATTGGACATTTTGACCTTCGTTTTCCCATTCGAAATTTCCATTTAAAGGGGTCCGCAATGCATTTTCGAACAGAGCATCATGACACTGCAAATTATATACCTTTGCGTCTGTCTCATCGCGTTGATTAGCGCAATATATTCATTTGTCAGTTTCGGTGCTCGGTTTGCACTAAAGCCGCAAAAAGACATATGCAGTTCATTTTTGGAAAAGAGCCATTTGAGTTCAATGTGTCCCTGTTCGGGTCCCTCATATTTTTATAGACATTTTAGGTCTGCAAAATTCGTTCTTTTATTTTATTAAACCATCCATTTATTTTTTTTATTTTTTTCCAAAGGCTTTCATGTTATAAAACCATGCATGCGTCTAAATTTCTTAACCCATTCCTTTTTCTTCACGTTCCAAATTCACCTTTGTTTTCTAGACCATGCGTTTTTATTTCTCTAAGCTTTGCCTTGTCTCGATGCCACCATTTTCTTTCCCTAACCCAAACCGTTTAAGCTAGACTCTCCTTTTCAATCCAAACTATTGTTTCCCGTAACATTTGTTCGGTTGGAAAGACCACTTCATTTTTTTGTATAAAAGGTATGTTCCTATTTTTTTTCCAAGCACTGTTTCCCATTTTCTCTTTTTCAATTTATCCCCATCGCCTTCCCATATATATCTTTCCACAGACCTGCTTCTTCCCATCGTTATAAACTTCCTCCCCTCTTCACAAATGAAAGTAACGTTGTCCCCTTCATGCTGCCAAGCTTTGTTCGACTCCCCTGAAGCCCTGCATGTGTATGGAGTTATGCGTGTGTGTTTTATATAATTTGTATTTGAGAGTGTATATTTGGGTGAATTTGTTTGTATATATTATATATTAATATATGTGTTTATGTGTGTGCCATGTGTATAGGCGTGAGTTACTGTGTTGTTGGGCACTTTATTTTTATATATGTATATATTAATATCTAATGTGTGTATTTAAGTTTCATGCTTGCCACGTAAGTTGGTGTGAATATTTGTTTGTGCGTGAGTTAAAATATAGACATATATATATATGTATTGTGTTGTGTGTAAGTGTGAAGTTGTGTACCGTGTGTTATAATATTTAATATACATATGTACAGTGTATATTACTTTTAGGTGTGTTTGAATTGTGTGTGTATATATATGTATAATTTATATTACAGTTTCGATGTGCGTTGAATTTAAATATATATATTATAATTTTTCTATGTATATCCTTAAATATTTATATATTATTTTGTGTAAAGACTTATTATGTTTTTTTGTACTTGAGCTTGGTGTTGAGTTCTTAAACTGTCCCAAAAAACCCAATAATCGGATCGATCCATTTAGAAATTCCTTAACTCCCCTTAAAATAAAATAATATTAAGTGATCATTGAGTTGAAAACCATTCTGAGTCGTCCCTAGAAGTCATCTTTTCATTATGTGACAATCTGTCTGTTGTCCCCAATTTATGCCATGGAAGGTGAGTTCATCTCACACTTGACCTACATTGTTTCATGGATGTTAAATTCAACATAAATGAACTGTCGTGAAATGTATATGATTGCTAGTAGAAACTGTTTGTTTAATATGTACACTTATATATATGACAGGATGACCGATGATATATTACTTATAATGTGATTGATGCTATATACTGATTTGTTGTTAATATCCCTAGTTTAGGATAAATCACTGGGTTGAAACGATACATACCCGAACGAACTTTAGATTAGGGAAAAATCATTATGCATTGAAATGATAGACCTGAACGATTTTTAATAAATTTGGGATTGGGGGTTGAAATGATATACCCGTAGAAATTTTAAACTGCGGGTTGAAATGATAAATATTCGTACCACTTGACCATAGGGTAGAAAAATATATATGTGTAACAACCCGGGAATTCAGAACCAATTTAAAATTTTTATTTTAGTAATTTTAATGGATTTTGAGAATTTAAAATGATTTATTTTAAATAATAACGACCAAAAATTTATTTTTATCGAAGTTAGGACGTATAAATTTATTTTAATTATAAAACGAGCTTGAAATGGCGTGGTAGTTTGAAAATTCGGTTTTAATTTTCAAATGAATGTACAGAATTCAAAATAAATCGGATTTCAGTAAAACAAGAAATATTTCAATCTACTTAATTATATCTTTCTAACGAATGTGAAAACTTGAGATTTCAATTTATAAATTGAAAGTTATGTCCAGTTTAAAATTTAAAATAGTCGCTATGGAATTTATATATAATTATATATATTTATAATATATATAGCCCTTAAAAAATAGCCATTTTGCAAATGACCTCCGTTTTCGATGAAACAACTTTTGTTGGATCCGGAATATCAAATTATTGCTAGATTCCAATTTTCATAATTTTTGGAATTAATATGTGAGAATGGAAAAAGAAAACGTGTTTTGTCAATTTAAGTTGAATTTAATCAACTGGAAAATGGCCATTTTTCAAACAGTCACCAAATTGAATGAAATTAGTTTTGTTAGGACCGTTTCGTCAAAACATAGCTAGGTATAATTTATTCATAATTTTTGGAGTCAGTATGTGGCCTCGGTAAATTATAATGTACGTTTGAATTTAATATAAATTGATTTATATTTTAATTTTAATGAAAACTGATCGGAACAGTAGAATTGACTTACATAACATATTCTATTCTGTCCGAAATAGGGGTATTTGGTTAGGGGCAATAGTCATTGGGTTTGATTTGGAGTTCAGAGATTAAATGTATTATTTTTTATTTAATTTTTTTATATATATAAATATGGGGTCAACACCACTCAAAGCCCTCCCTCCTCTCTCTTCATGGTCAAAGCCGCCCTTCCCTATTGAACGGCGGAAAGCCTTCCACCTTACTCCTTTATTTTTCTTCAAATCCGTACTATAAAATTCGAAACCCATAAAATGAAAAATTAAAGAGCTTCATGTGCTCTTCGATCTTACATAAGGATGATGATCTGTCGTTGCGTAAGTTGGGAGATTTTGGCTCGCAAATCAGAGGCGTTCGGGCCAGATTTCCGAGCAGCAGGTCCTATTAAAAGTGGCGTTGCGACCGGCGGTGATGGATATGTCCAAGGGGCGTCGACTGGTGGCGATGGATGTGGGGATGGTGGCCTGTGGCATCGCAGGTCGGCGGATTTCCGTTTGGAGCAGTGTTTGTCGAGGAGGGTAATTAAGCAAGGAAGACAATGCAAAATAAACGTTATAAAAATGTTAATGAATTTAATTAATTTCATTAATTATCGTATTAATTACTCAAATGTTTATAATGCGATAACTTGTCCATAGGAGGTCCAAATCGCGTGAAACTGGATCCGTTGCGATCGTGGGGACGAGAACTTCACAACAAGACTAACCGGGCCCAATTTGGAGCTAGTTAGAAAGTTAGGAAAATTCAAACCCGAACGGTACCAGGATCACCAGTTAAACACTGGTGGAGTGGAAACCAATGGTGAGAACTCCTTCTCACTCTAATTAATTTACAGTTAAATATATTTTAGTATGCAGAGGGGCTTAGAAAGCCCCTGACACTATTTATTGTACAAACCATGATTATTTGTTTGGATTATATTATGGAAATTTGGATTGTGGTTGTAAAATTAATTGTGAATAAAATATTTGAACCATAAAAATATTATTTTTATTGTATGAACGAACTGTATAAAATATTCATGTGTTGAATAGAATGTTTGAACAATAAAAATATCATTTTTGTTGAATGTATGAACTATATAAAATAGCCAAGTGTTGAAATAAATATATTATCGTTAAAAATATAATTTTTAACGTATATATGAATGACATAAAATTCTCCTGAACTGAAAATAAATATTCATTTACAAATCGGACGATTTGTTTATGTACACCCATTTAACTGACATGCATTGGGACGATAATTTTTACACATCGCTCAACTGCACAAATAATATTTGGTATTTGTTGGTTGAAACCCCATACGGGTATTGGGAAGATATTTAACGTACATTAATCCCAATTGTTTAGTTGTGTGTCAATCGATTGGTTGACAGACTGTTGTAAGCATTAATTATTTATATTTAATGCTTAGGCAGTTGTGTAATGCACTCTGGATGATGGTTGACTATGTATAATTATTGTTATGTACATGTGTGTATGAAATCCATATAAATAATATTATATGGTAATCGGTTGGGTCTGATTCCAATTTAGGAAGAACAAATATTTTAAAATAGTGATTATTTTAAAATAATATTCAGTAAAAATTAAAACGTGAATTTAATGTCCAATTTTGATGGACACAAAATTATCAAAATGTGTGAAGCCGTGTTGATTAGATTTGCGCCATTTTAACATGAACGATATTTATATCAATTTTATTCATTTTTATAATGAATATCGAAAAAGAAATGATTTCAAAATCGGATATTTTGAAAATATTATCATTTTAATATTATAATGATATGGAATATTCATTTTTTATTTAAAATTGAAAATGAAGTTAGAATCATTTTAAAACAAATTTACAAACGATTTATAAAATACGTTTTAAATGGAAATCGAAGATATATATATTTATATATATATATATATATATATATATATATATATTTAATGGCCTGAATAGAACGCGCCGCGCAGCGACCGTTCGCGAATTTTGATCATTGACTTCGAATTGACATTACGGGAGATCCGACCATCGGATTCCCCTAAAACTGGAACCGTTGGGTTTGTATCGAAAAAAATCTTTCCAATGAATATAAGAGATTTGAAATCTAATGGTTGTATTTGGAATTATGTTCAAATCAAATTTGGAAATGGTCGCTATGAATGCAGTTCGGTGGCCGTTATTGGAAACCGACTGTACGGGCCTTGGTAAAATTACTAAAAATATTAATAATTTATGTAAAATCATAATAAATGATTTGAAAAGAAATTGGATTAAAATTCCATATTTGGAATTTTAAAAATATATTTTTATCAAAATGAATTAGTTATTAACTAGAAGGATAATCCAATAATTTTTAAATAAATAAATTGGATCTATAAAGGGATTTAATATAACCAGAAATTTCCAATATATAAATTGAAATATATTTGAATAGAAATCAACTTCAGGAGATTACGATATTGGATTCCGTGACTATATGGATATTGCGGAGGAATTTGGAAGATAGATATATATCGTTATTCCCCATACGATATGTGTTGGTTTCAGAATTTGATATTGAATGTAAGCCGATATAATTTCTGTTTAGAGCCTTGTATTTAATATCAAATTAAATTTTGGGTTTCGTGAATGATGTCTTAAATAACACTTTTCTATAAACATGTGTGAAAGGAATAAATCTTTTAATTAATAATATTAGAATTTCCAGTTATATTTAGTAATTGAAATTAAAAAAATGGAATGTGAATTAGATTTATTGTGAACTATGTTTTTAACGACATTCGTTCTTTAACCCGATTAATAGTGAAATTTTATTTGGAATATATAAATCGTTTATTAAGATTTAGTGGAAATTTTCCAAAGTAAGGTTTTCCAATTTAATATAATAATAAGTTGGAATGGAACGGAATTCGATTTAGTTATAATCGAAGTGAGCTTCTGTGGAGGAAGACTATTACTATATATGGAATTTAAAAGGCTTCGTCGTTATTCCATTTATATTATTAGTCGGATATGGAAATTGATATCGATTATATATTGATCTATTTTCTGTGAAGATTCCATAATTAATGGAATGTGATTTTGGGTTTATCATGAACTGTTTTTTAAATGACAATGGTTCTTTAACCCAGTTAAAGACATGATTACATGTCTTACATTGTATTTCGAACCGTATCGTTGATCTCTGATTAATATATATCTATTTGGCGGCAAAGAATTTATTCTCCTGCTTAACACCCTTCATTGAGACGTACGAGCTTAGAGGTTATATATCGGCAGAAATCAATGGTATGGTGTAGATTGTTGATGCGGCATGTTTGATTTCCCAAAGTTAAAAATCATTAATAATGATTGTTAGAAGATTAAAACTAAGTGGAGTTTTAATGAATATTTAATTAGATTGAAATGTAAATGTGATAATTTAAATTATCAAATTTGGGAAAGGATCGAGAATGGAGTACCACCAGTTTTACTCCGGGCGATAGTTAAATCTTTAATTAGCTTTTAACGTGAAAGAGTAACTAAATTTACCGATAACACCTGGTGTTAGATATGGAGTAATACCAGGTTTTCTCCATGGGATGAATAGGTTGGGATTGGGATTAATGAATAAATGATTACTTCGGTAAGGCTCGATAATCCCGACTAGTTGATAAACCTTAATTTGGTTTAGAAATGATATCCAATGGAAGGTTAAAGTATAAATTTAAAAGAATTTATATTTGATAAAATTAATGGGAACCTTTCGCAAAGGACATGAATATTTGAATAAAAGAATATTCTAGATTGGAATGAGGCGTATGTTGTGTTTTTATATCACTTGATTATAAGATACGTGAATTATTCGGAATGGCCGGGTTTATACCCATTCTGAATAATTGATTCGACGATAAGTCGATGATGAAGACGGTGGTTGAAGACCAAAAATCTTCACATCGTTTGGATGATTATTGATGTCTCGATTGGGCTGTACACCCAAGACAAGGTAATAAGTGGTGATCGTCCAGACGTACTTGGAGATCAACCGGATATGCGAGGACCTCTTTCCTATATTGGACATATGGGATAAGGAATAAGGTGCCTCTGGTTTCGTTCAAACCCAGAACGGACTAGTAAATGGATGTGTGTCTGACATTGGATTTTGTTCTGTGTTCATTGATCTCTGTTAAATGTATATTTGTTTGGTGGTGGAGAATTTATTCTCTTGCTTAACACCCTTCTCTGAGACGTACGATCTTAGAGGTTATATATTGATAGACATCAATTGCATGGTGTGAATTTTCAGTGTGGCATGCTGAGATGCAAGTGACCAAGGCTTCTGTTGAAAAGCAGAGTCTTGTGGTTTATGATCAAAGCACAACTTTAAATAGCATAGCTTTGTGTATCGCAATAATTCGCGAGCCTCACATCCCGGTATGAACCAGAAACGGGAGAGGACCGCAGGGGGAACATGCGTTTCTTTCTAGCTAGTAGTAGTGTCATGGTATGGAGCCCATACATTTTACTCATGTTGATGTTGCATATTATTTGATGGTTAGCGAGGTGCTTCAGATATATCGGTCACTACAAGGCAAATGGATGATATGGTCGACATACTGACCATTACGCTCCATAGGGCGGGGAAACGTATTTTTAAGGAATAACCAATCCAAAAACGTAAGAGTGGACCGACCCTGAAGATCCAAGGTGCAGTTGTGGCAATAGCCTGAGACATGGTGGGCTAGGTTGCCTTGAATTCGGTAAGGACGATCCATTGCCTCGGTAAGGACGATCGTGCGGTTTTGATTTAGAACTAGTATGGCGACATGATATATGGTACCCATGTCGTCTATTATTGATACATTTATATTTGAAGTTGTTTTTAACACTATGCACTTATAATAGTATCAAATGATTTGTTTTAAAACGTACTAATCATGTTTGGCTATTATAATGGAAAACTCTATCCTCCGGATTGCGTTGCATTGTGTGATGAGACCTGAGTCTTATAATAGCTTCATTTTTTGTAATGCATTGCGCTGTTTATAAACTGTTTTATGCACTGGTATTCTTGGGAGGAAACCCATTCCGTGTTATATGGCGTGGTCCCTTGATTTACTTTATTTCTAAAGTAAAGTTTTAAATAACTGTTTTAGTTCTCACACCAGTCCCATGACTGACCTGGAGTTTATTGTTTTAACCTAAACTCCGTGTGCCCATATTTTCCACACGGGCAGCTAGTAGTTTTCGTTTCGCAGATATTATTTACACAGGATCCTGGATTTACAACTGGAGCTATATTCAAAAAGCATTGTATCCGTGTATCTCTTTCAGTTGTGTTATGTATTATTTTTCCGCCGCATGTATGTATTTTAATCTTTGATATTATTTTTCTGATGCATATTATTTATTCATACTCTGTTATATTCTTGTACTCTGATGTAAATTGTTGTAATAGCAATGAAATGTTCTATTGTTTGTGTTTTGATTTGTCGTGTCCTTAACTCAATCTGGGCTTTCCCGTAAGGGCGAGTTTGGATCGTTTCATATGTGGTATCGGAGTTTTGATTTACAGAGCTCGAGAACATGACACATTAGAACCGAATGAAAGAATTCATCAGAGATTGGATTAGTAATATCCAATGAGAATGACTCGTTAGAGGTGGGATCAGTAGTATCCTAGAATGAGTTGGAAGAGTGTTATTTTAAAATAAAATTGAAAACAAATTTTGTTTTGAAAATTTAAACCTTATTACACGTATGTGAGCATTTCATTTTAACTTGATTTGGACTGTCGTGTATATGGAGATTTTAATATACGTCTGATCCACGTGTATTTGAAGTCTCAAATATACTGGATAGATAAAGAATCACACTCTAGTCGCCCGGGCATGATTCTGATGATGAAGTATACCATCACCAGTATTTATTTTCGAGTTTCAAAAGTGTGATATATGTATATTTCCAATTGACTGGTGTAAGAACCAAAACTAGATAGGGTTTATTGTTGTGATTTGGCATTAAAAATATGTTTTTGAGTATATATTAAAAATATATGATTGAAAAGCTATTCAACTAATTGAGTGCTGGTTGTATTGTGTGATAATTAGTTTAAATAATTAAAATGTTGGAACAATTAAACCAATACGTTAATGAGAGGTAAATTTTTCCAAATCGAATCAAATATTGAACTGAATTGAAAATTGATGGAAATTGCATATATGTACGTGTACATACAATGAACATGTCATAACACGGAAGCCAAGAAGAGGAATATAATTGTATACCCGACAAATAGGTACATATTTACTGTATTTCTTGGATTTTGATGATTTTATGAGCCGATTGGCTAGCCGCTAGGCTTTTTCCTTTTCTTTTGGATTGATGAGGGCTCTGTGAGGCAAGTTGCGGTTTTAAATATCACCCGTACAAAGGAGGTTATGGCGAATTTTTTTGAAAATTTAGGGTGTTAGCCAAATTTTTGAATAAATTAGAAAATTCTTAGAAACAGAAAAGTTGAAGAATGAACGCTAGAAAGAAAGTTGAGTTGGTTAGTTAGACAACTTTCAGCTCCGTTTCTTTTCGAGGATGAAAAGATTTTAAGTGGGGGAGATTGTAACAACCCGTAGATTAAGAACCAATTTAAAAATTTAATTTTAGCAATTTTAATAGATTTTGAGAATTTAAAATGATTTATTTTATATAATAACGACTAAAAATTTATTTTAATCGAAGTTAGAATGTATAAATTTATTTTAATTATAAAACATGCTATAAATGGCGCGGTAGTTTGAAAATTCGATTTTAATTTTCAAATGAAAATGTATGGAATTCAAAATAAATCGGATTTTAGTAAAACAAGAAATATTTGAATCTGCTTAATTATATCTTTCTAACGAATGTGAAAGATTGAGATTTCAATTCATAAATTGAAAGTTATGTCCAGTTTAAAATTTAAAATAGTTGTTATTGAATTTATATATAATTATATATATTTTTTAAATACATAGCCCTTAGAAAATAGCCATTTTGCAAACGACATCTGTTTTCGACGAAGCTACTTTTGTTGGATCCGGAATATCAAATTATTGCTACATTCCAATTTTCATAATTTTTGGAATTAATATGTGGGCATGGCAAAAGAAAACGTGTTTTGTCAATTTCAATTAAATTTAATCGACTGGAAAATGACCGTTTTTTAAACGGTCTCCAAATTGAACGAAATTAGTTTTGTTAGGATCGTATCATCAAAACATAGCTAAATATAATTTATTCGTAGTTTGTGGAGTTAGTATGTGGCCCCGGTAAATTAAAATGTACATTTAAATTTAATATAAATTGATTTATATTTTAATTTTAATGAAAATTGATCGAAACAGTAGAATTGGCTTACATAACATATTTCATTCTGTTCGGAATAGGGGTATTTGGTTAGGGGCGACAGTCGTTGGGTTTGATTTGGAGTTCAGAGACTAAATGGATTATTTTTGAATTAATTTTTTTTATATATAAATATGGGGTCAACACTAGTCAAAACCCTCCCTCCTCTCTCTTCGTGGTCAATGTCGTCCTTCCCTGTTGAATGGCGGAAAGCCTTCCACCTTACTCCTCTATTTTTCTTCCAATCTGTGCTATAAAATTTGAAACCCATAGAACGAAAATTAAAGTGCTTCGTGTTCTCTTCGATCTCATATAAGGATGATGATCTATCATTGCGTAAGTTAGGAGATTTTGGCTCCCAAATCAGCGGCGTTAGAGCCAGATTTCCGAGCTCCAGGGCCCACCAAGAGTGGCGTCGCGATCGTCGGTGATGAAGGTGGCCAAGGGGCATCGACTGTTGGCGTTGGATGTGGGGCCGGTGGCCTGTGGCGTTGTAGCCGGGCGGATTTCCATTTGGAGCAGTTTTTGTCGAGAAGGGTAATTAAGCAGGGAAGACAACGCAAAATAAACGTTATAAAAAGGTTAATGAATTTAATTAATTTTGTTAATTATCGTATTAATTATTCAAATGTTTATAGCTATATAACTTGTCCATACGAGGTCCAAATCGCGCGAAACTGGATCTGTTGCAATCGTGGGGACGAGAGATTCACAACAAGACAAACCAGGCCTAATTTGGAGCTAGTTAAAAATTTAGGCAAATTCAAACCCGAACGGTACCAGGATCGCCAGTTAAAGGCTAACGGAGTGGAAACCAATGGTGAGAACTCCTTCTCGCTCTAATTAATTTGCAGTTAAATATATTTTAGGATGCAAACGGGGCTTAGAAGCCTCCGACACTATTTATTGTACAAGCCATGATTGCTTGTTTGGATTGTATTGTGAAAATTTTGGATTGTGGTTGTAAAATTGATTGTGAATAAAATATTTGAACAATAAAAATATCATTTTTATTGTATGAATGAACTATATTAAAATTCATGTGTTGAATAAAATGTTTGAACAATAAAAATATCATTTTTATTGAATGTATGAACTATTTAAAATAGTCAAGTGTTAAAATAAATATTTTATCGTTAAAAATATAATTTTTAACGTATATATGAACGACATAAAATTCTCTTGAACTGAAAATAAATATTCATTTATAAATCGGACGATTTGTTTAGGTACACCCATTTAACTGACACAGATTGGGACGATAAATTTTACACATCGCCCAACTGCACAAATAATATTCAGTATTTGTTGGTTCAAACCCCACACGCATATTGGGATGATATTTGACGTGCACTAATCCCAATTGTTTAGTTGTATGTGAATCGATTGGTTGACATAGTGTTGTAAGCATTAATTGTTTATATTTAATGCGTAGGCAGTTGTGCAATGCACTCTGGATAATGGTTGACTGTGTATAATTATTGTTATGTACATGTGTGTATGAATTTCATATAAATAATATTATATAGTAATTGGTTGGGTCTGATTCCAATTTAGAAAGAACGAATATTTTAAAATAGCGAATATTTTAAAATAAAAAATATTTTAAAATATTATTCAGTAAAGGATTAAAACGTGAATTTGATGTCCAATTTTGGATGGACACAAAATTATTAAAATGTGTGAAGCCATGTTGATTAGATTTGTGCCATTTTAATGCAACGATATTTATATCGATTTTATTCATTTTCATAATGAATATCGAAAAAGAAATGATTTCAAAATCAGATATTTTGAAAATATTAATATTTAATGATATGGAATATTCAATTTTGATTTAAAATTGAAAATGAAATTAGAATCGTTTTAAAACGAATTTATAAACGATTTATAAAATATGTTTTAAATGGAAACCGATGAAATATATGTAATATATTATATATATATATATATATATATTTAATGGCCTGAGAAGAACGCATCACGTAGCGACCGTTCGCGAATTTCGACCATTGACTTCGAATTGACATTACGGGAGATCCGACCGTCGGATTCTCCTAAAACCAGAACCATGGGTACGTGCTGGAAAGAGCTTTTTAATTAATATAAGAGATTTAAAATCTAACGATTGGATTTGGAATTATGTCCAAATCAAATTTGTAAAAGGTCGCTATGGATGCAGTTCAGTGGTCGTTATTGGAAACTGACTGTATGGGCCTCGGTAAAATTATTTAAAATATTAATAATTTATGTAAAATTATAATAAATGGTTTGGAAAGAATTTGGATGAAAAGTTCCATATTTGGAAAGATAAAAATATATTTTTATAAAAATGAACTAGTTGTTAACTAAAAGGATAATCCAATAATTTTTAAATAAATAAATTGGATCTATAACGGGTTTCAATATAACCAGAAATTTCCAATATATAAATTGGAATGGATTTGAATAAAAAAATCATCTTTGGGAGATTTCGATATTGGATTCCTTGACTATACGGATATTGTGGAGGAATTTGGAAGATAGATATATATCATTATTCCCATACGATATGTGTTGGTTTCAGAATTTGGTATTGAATGTAAGCCAATATAATTTCTATTTAGAGCCTTATATTTAATATCAAATTGGATTTTGGGTTTGTCGTGAATGGTGTCTTAAATAACACTGTTCTTAAACCCTGTGTAAAAGGAATTTTTTTAATTAAGATTATTAGACTTTCCAATTATATTTAGTAATTGGAATGAAAAAAATGGAATGTGAATTGAGTTTATTGTGAATTGTGTTTTTAATGACATTCGTTCTCTAACCCGATTAACATTGAAATGTGATTTGGAGTATATAAATCTTTTAATAAGATTTAATGGAAATTTTCCAAAGTAAGGTTTTCCAATTTAGTATATTAAACTGGAACTGAATGGAATACGATTTACTTATAATCGAAGGGAGCTTCTGTGGAGGAAGACTGTTACTATATATGGAATTTAAAAGGCTTCGCCGTTATTCCATTTATATTATTAGTCAGATACGAAAATTTATATAAATTATATATTGATCTATTTTCCGTGAAGATTCCATAATTAATGGAATGTGATTTTGGGTTTATCGTGAACTGTGTTTTAAATGACATTGGCTCTTAACCTAGTTAAAGACAGGATTACATGTCTAACATTGTATTTCGAACTATATTGTTGATTTCTGCTAAATATATATCTATTTGGTGGCGGAGAATTTATTCTCTTGCTTAACACCCTTCTCTGAGACGTACGAGCTTAGAGATTATATATCGGCAAAAATCAAGGTATGGTGTAGATTGTCGATGCAGCATGTTTGATTTCCCTAAGTTAAATAATCATTAATAATGATTGTTAGAAGATTAAAACTAAGTGGAGTTTTAATGAATCTTTAATTAGATTGAAATGTAAATGTGATAATTTAAATTATCAAATTTAGGAAAGGATCGAGAACGGAGTACCACCAGTTTTACTCCAGGCGATAGTTAAATCTTTAATTAGATTTAAACGTGAAATGGTAATTAAATTTACCGATAACACCGTGGTGTTTGATATGGAGTATTACCAGTTTCTCTCCATGGGATAAATAGGTGGGATTTGGATTAATGAATAAATGATTATTTGGGTAAGGCTCGATAATCCCGACTGGTTGATAAACCTTAATTTGGTTTAGAATTGATATCCAAAGGACGATTAAAGTATAAATATAAAAGAATTTATATTTGATAAAATTAATGGGAACCTTTCCCAAAGGATATGAATATTTGAATAAAAGAATATTCTGGATTGGACTGAGGCGTATGTTGTGTTTTTATATCACTTGATTATAAGATACTTGAATTATTCAGAAAGACCGGGTTTATATCCATTCTGAATAATTGATTCGACGATAAGTCGACGATGAAAACTGGAAATCTTCACATCGTTTGGATGATTACTGATGTCTCGATTGGGATGTACACCAAGACAAGGTAATAAGTGGTGATCGTCTAGACGTACTTGGAGATCTACTGGATATGCGAGGACCTCTCTCCTGTATTGGACATATGGACTAGTAAATGGATGTGTGTCAGACATTGGATTTTATTCTGTGTTGATTGGTCTCTATTAAATATATATCTGTTTGGTGGCAGAGAATTTATTCTCTTGATTAACACCCTTATCTGAGACGTACGAGCTTAGAGGTTATATTGATAGACATCAGTTGCAAGGCGTGAATTGTTAGTGTGACATGTTGAGATGCAAGTGATCAAGGCTTCTGTTGAAATGCAGAGTCTTGTGATCGATGATCAAAGCACAGCTTTAAATAGCATAGCTTTGTGTATAGCGTTAATTCGCGAGCCTCACACCCTGGTATGAACCAGAAACGGGAGACGATTGCCGGGAGAACATGTGTTTCTTTCTAGCTAGGAGTTGTGTCGTGGTATGGAGCCCATACATTTTACTCATGTAGATGATTCATATTATTTGATGGATAGCAAGGCGCCTCGGATATATCGGTCACTACGGGGCCGATGGATGATATAGTCGACATACTGACCATTATGCCCCACCGGGGGGAAACATATCATTTAGGAATAACCAATCCACAAACGTAAGAGTAGACCAACCCTGAAGATCCAAGGTGCAGTTGCGGCTGTAGCCTGAGACTTGGTAGGCTAGATTGTCTCGAATTCAGTAAGGACGATCTCTTACCTTGGTTCATGATGGAAATTCAACTTCTAATATGACATCGTGTGGTTTTAATCGTAGAACTAGTATGGCGACATGTTAAATGGTACCCATGCCGTCTATGATTGATACATTTATATTTGAAGTTGTTTTTAACACTATGCACTTATGATAGTATCAAATGATTTGTTCTAAAACGTACCAAGCATGTTTGGCTATTATAAGGGAAAACTCTATCCTCTGGCTTGCATTGCATTGTGTGATGGGACCTAAGTCTTATAATAGCTTCATTTTTTGAAAAACATTACGTTGTTTATAAACTTTTTTATGCACTGGATTCTTAGGAGGAAACTCGTTCCGTATCATACGGTGTGGTCCCTTGGTTTACTTTATTTCTAAAGTAAAGTTTTAAATAACTGTTTTAGTTCTCACACTAGTCCCATGACTGACCAGGAGTTCATTGTTTTAACCTAAACGCTGGGTGCCAATATTTTCCACATGGTTGCTAGTTGTTTTTGGTTTTGCATATATTATTTACACGGGATCCTGGATTTACAACTGGAGCTATATTCGGAAAGCTTCGTATCCGTGTATCTCTTTCAATTGTGTTATGTACTATTTTTCCGCTGCTATGTAATGTATTTTAATCTCTGATATTTTTTTTTTGATGTATATTATTTATTCATACTTTGTTATATTCTTGTACTCTGACGTAAATTGTTGTAATAGCAATGAAATGTTCTATTGTTTGTGTTCTGATTTGTCATGTTCTCGACTCAATCCGAGCTTTCCCGTAAGGACGAGTTTGGGTCGTTTCAATATGGATACCGTTGGTCACGTTTTCGAAGTAAAGTGATTTGGAAAATCTGTTTTAAAATAATAACTTAAGATTTATATTTATATTTTAAATATTTTAAACTTAAATTTTATAATTTTAAATTATATGTTTTAAAATGATTTAATGAGTAAATACGGATTCAAATAATTATTTAAGATTTTACTTATAATTTTATTTATTTTAAACCATATAATTTAATCATATAAGTATTTTAAACTTTTTATATTTCAAAAAATATTTCTTTTAAACTTATTTCTATATTATCATAAACAACTCATATATGTTTATAATCTATTTTCTAATTAATTTTAGAATTTTATAAACTTATATATATATTCAAAGTTAAATTTTCTTTATATATATATTTTATAAATTTTAATGATAAAATAAAATGTGGATAGGTTGAGGTTTTCGTGATTTGGATTCGAGGTTTAAAGATAAAAATTATATGACGATACTGATTTAATGAAGATATCATATAAGATATGAATTTGAACTTGAATCGAAATAAATTTATAAGAGATGAACTTGGATTGTGAAATTGTTTTCTAAATTTGAATTTCCAAATTGAAGGAATGAATTCGATTATAAATTTACTAAATATTAATTTGAATTGATTTAAATATTGAACATTTATAAGAAACGAACGTAGATTGCGTGCGTTAATTCGAATTTATAATTTCATATGGAATGAATCCGGTTTTAAAGTGATTGAATATGAATTAGAATATATGTAATTGATTTTATAAATTGTTTGGTTTGAATTATGATATTTTTAAATCAAATGTATAAGAATGGTTTTGAATCGCATGATCTGAATTTATAAATTATGATTTCAACTTGTACGACTTGAATTGTAAAATATGACATGAATTGTTTTAAAATGAGATATAAGGTTTTGATTCGAATCTAAGTAATGAATTTGAATTTTACGACTTGAGTTTTAAAAAATTGATGTCATTGTTGAAACTGAGATATGTGATTCGTTTTGAATTATATGAATTGAAATAGAAGGTTTTGACTTGAAATTGTATATTTTGAATTTGAACCAAATGTTGGATTACATGAATTAGATTAAAAGAATTCTTATGAAGGTAAAATTGAATCAATGGAATTGTTTGAATTTGGATTTTTGACGAATATAAATCAAACCAAATTATTCTCGAAGTTAAATATTTTGGTATCGATTTAAATGAAATTTAGATCTTTAAAAGTTATGATTCAAATATAAGTCGATGTTGGATTTGAAGTTATGCGAATACTTTCGACATCGGAAATTATAATAGAAGTTAAATGTTATAGTATTTGTTTATACTGTATTTGAGATCTTTACAATATAGTTCTATATCGATTTGATTTAAGCGATTTGAGTTGTTTTCAAGTTTAAATGCAATCAAAGTTAGATATTTAAATTTGATTTCAAATTCGAATATGAGATTTTGTATAAACTATTTTATAAAGTCATTTATAAAATAATGGCTATGGTGTGAAAAATGTAAACAACTGATTGTTAAAGAGACCGGGATCGGCTATTGACATACTCTCTACCAATACCGAAAACCGCTTTAACAACTGTGTATGCGGCGGAGTTCCACAATGAAGTAGGATGATTTGGCGAACGACTCTATTTTTTATTTCATATTAATTACGAAACCCTGACTACCTTAAGTTAGCTTGATGTGACTAAAATAACAGCCACCCCGAGACCAGGTTAGGTCATACCTTCTATCAAGCGCACTTCTTCGATACTATTCTATTACTTTATGATGTGTTTGGTGGACATCCTCATATTTGATTATTGAAGTGTGTCTCAAGGGGGCGGTAGTTGCTGCTATGCATTACCACTAGTTCGGATCTACAAACGGTGAATCGACCCTGGCATTCCTTGCGTGACTTGTCACATGTCTTATACGAGCCCACTACGACTTTGTTTTGTGCTATTTTATGCGGAGTGACCTCTGATAGCCCTCCAGTTTACGAAGGAATTATGGTACTGTATATACTATGGGAATATATAAACAATGTAAGGGTAATAATGGTAATCCCGCTTATGCTATTTTCTTATTTTTACTTTACTGATAGACACTATTGTATGTAGCATATTATACTATATAGTACTAGTTTAACGGATCTTTAGAGGATGGTGATCCCAGACATCCTTTAAGTTATTGATTGCATTTCATCAATCATTTCATTTGAGTTGATTTACTTCCATGAGAATGTTAGTCCTGATCTGAGGTGTTTTGTTTTGCATTATTCCTCGGGTCAGATCGAGTATTACAGTTTTCGAGATTCACTCTTGAAGTTTGGAGCTTTTATTGGATTTTTGCTCACCTATATCTACCTACTGATTAGTTGTTCCAGTCATTCAGTTATTTCTGTCATTTTTGTTTCAGATAATTACCATTAATTCATGTATCTGAAATTCATTATATTAGAATTCCGCATTATTATCTATGTAAACTCTATTGTAAAATTTTATTTAGTAGCTTCATAAACTACTATTGTATTATTTATTTTCCACTGCGAGATATCATATTGCTATGCATTTGTTTCTATGATATGTGATTCTCTGATTTATTCTGTTTACCCCAAAAGCTAATAACAATCTGGCGTTTTGGACGATTCGAGTTTGACATGTTTTATCGATTCGGCACGATCAAAATGCCGGGTCGTTACAAAATCTTAATTTCAGAATTTTGATGATTATCGATTAGGAATTAGTTGTGAATTAGTCGATGTTAGTTATGGATAAAATTAACAATTAATGGTTTTTAAATGAACAATAAGAGCGAATTTTCTAAGATTGAACTGTTTTAAAATTAACAATAAGAGAAAAAAATTATAATTTTTTTTTGAAATGATCATAACAATAGTGAATATGATAATAGAACTGATTTCGAAAACAGTTCAAAAATAATAAATAATAAAAACAAATATTCTAATAAATTCAATTTTTTAAGAAGTTAAAAAAAATATACAATATTAAATGTTCTTCTAAAATCGATTTTCTAAAAAAAATGAAGCAATGATTATCGTAACAATGGATGATTTACAAAAAAATATATTTTCAACAAAGTTTAAAAATGAAGATTAGACAGAAGGTGGTATGTAGAAGAGAAGTGAAGTACTTTCGAGATATGGCAGTGTGGTGTGCAAACCTTTAGCCCCAAAAGGTTTTACTTTATTTTATTTTTAGAATAGAAAAAATATACCTCTTTGATGCAACTAATGCATAAAAGAAAAGTTAGCAAAGCGCTATTGAAATTTGACATTAGTGTGATGTGAGAAGCTTTTAGTCCCAAAAGGCTTTACACTAACATATATATATATATATATATATATATATATGTGTGTGTGTGTGTGTGTGTGTGTGTGTTATCGAAATCACTAATATATATTTTTGAATTAGGAAAAATGTTCGATTATTATGTCAATCGTAATTGGAAGTATGAAGTAAGAACTAGAATGAAAGATTTAGTGAGAGAACATTTCTACAATGGTGTGAATGAATTTATTAGATTTGTAGTATCTAATAATCAAGACTATGTGGGACTTCGTTGTTCGTGAAGTAAGTGCAAATTGATGAGGTCTTCGAAGCCAACCACGGTAAAAGTATATTTGTATAAATCTGGTTTCATGCCAAATTGTTATTTACGGGATTGTAATGGAGAACTTGTTGCACCTATAGTAAACCTTATTGTGTCAAAGGTCGAATTAGTTACGATGAACCCAATAGAAGATATGGTAGAAGATGCGGCACAATGAATGTTCCTTACCTGTCAAGTTGATGATGATGGCGTCAATATCGTAGAAGAACCGAACATAAGCACGAAAAAAATATATGATTTACTGGCCTTATCTAAGATACTATTGTGAAATGGTTGTAAAAGTGGAACTGAATTGTCGGTAACTGCTGAATACATCACTATGCAATCAAAATTTAACCTTATAAAAGCTAGATTTACGGATGTTGTACTAGCTGTAAAAAGATATATGCCACCCGATAATCTGATGTGCATCAGTCATTACAAAGTGAAAACACTAATATCGACTTTCGGTTTACCATACTAGAAAATGGATACTTGTGTAAGAGGTTATATGCTGTATTGGAAAGATGGCGTTAATCTTAGGAACTGCAAAATATGTAGTGAGAAAAGATACAAAACTAGAAAAAAGTGGAAAGAAAGTTCCATACAAGAGAATGCATTATTTACCCATCATCCCTAGACTATAAAGGTTGTATGCATCCTCGGTCAACTACATATCATCTGCGATGGCACAGTGTGAGAACATCAGAAGATGAAACTTTAACACATCCATCTGATGGAGAAGCATGGAACCATTTTGATAGGATGTATCCTACATTTGTCGCAAATAGCCATAACAATAGATTTTGTTTATGTACTGATGGATTTTCTCCATTCTCTCAGTTTGATAGTAAATATTCATCATGGCCATTACCGTTAGTCCTTATAATTTACTCCTATAGATGTGTATCAAAACTACATATATGTTTCTCATTATTGTTGTTCCTTGCCTAGATGATCCAACACAAGGCAACGATGTTCATCTACAACCATTAGTAAAAGAGTTGAAAACCCTACGCGTTGAAGGAGTTGAGATATATGACATTTAAAAAAAATGTAATTTTTCTTTTTTTATGGATTATTAGAAATTTCTTGCATATGGGATGCTTTTAGATTGAAGTACAGCCGTTTGTCTAGCATATCCTCATTACATTTAAGAAACATGAGCTTTTTTTATCAGTATGAGAGAAATATTTCTTGCTTTGATTGTCATCATTGTTTTCTACATCTCAATCATACTTTCCGAGGAGATTAAAAAACTTCATAACTAATATAGAAGAGAATACGCAAGCACCAATGATTTGGTCAAGTAAAAAAAATATGAAGTTGTAAAGGACTGTCCCAAGATACGTGAAACTAAGTACGAACTGAAATTTCTAGTAATTCTGATATTTATAATTGGTGCAAACAAAGTATATTATAGGAACTACCTTATCGAAAAGATCTCCTACTTCGACATAATATTGATGTTAAGCACAATGAAAAAACGTGATTGATAACGTTTTTAACACAGTTTTGAATGTTTAGGGAAAACAAAGGACGATCTGAATTCGAGACTTGACATAGAACACTTCTGTAAATATCTAGAACTTCGTATGTTTCCCAGCGACAACAAAGAACCCAAAGCATGTTATAAACTAGAAAAAAGCAAATAAAACTCATACTAAAATGGGTTGTGGGACTAAAATGTCCAGATGATATTTCTTCTAATCTCCATAGATGTATTGACTTTAAAAACAATAAACTAAGTGAGATAAAAAGTCATGATTGACATATCATGACGGAATATTTATTGCCAGTAGTGTTCAAAGAACCGTTGTCTGTAAAAGTATAGGGCGTTATAACATAGTTAAGCTTGTTTTACAAAAAGCTTTGTTCGATAATGTTAAAAATCAACAATTTACGTAAAATTGAAGTAGATATTCCAATATTGCTTTGCAAACTAGAGAAAATATTTCCCTTTGGTTTCTTTCATGTAATAAAGCATTTACTTGTTCATCTTCCATCAATTTTTCGAGGTTTAGTGCAATATGGATAGATGTATCTTTTGAGAGGTAATAAAATATTGGTTAAATCTGTGTTAGTTTAAAATTCGTACTTACATAAGTACATATAAACTGAACTAAAGGTATTTAAATCATATGAAGAAAAACGTATAATAAAAAGCATGAGTTGAAGGTTCGATTTGCAAACCTTATCTTGAAAAAGAAGCTTCGTTCCGTGAGCATGTGAATTTATTATTTGTAAGTGGTTTTCGTAACAATGAAGTTGTGAAAAAAAATGTTTGATAGTGTTATCTGTTTTTAGATAACATGGGCAATCTACTGGAAAATGTGTTGAAATATGGTTACACAATAGAGATCATGTACCACATACATATGTTCTTATAAATTGTGTTGAATTTGCACCATTTGTCAGGTATAAATCTTTTGATATTTATTTCAGTTATATCTACATCAGCTATTAGGTAATAATAAACTCATATATATTTGCAGTATTTATGAATCACATAATCCTTCTGGAGATCTCAGTAAATATTTTGCTAAATGATTTTTGGAATACGTTTATGATCCAATAAACTGCGTCGATGATGAAGGTTTGCACTATCTTGGTCTCGAAACAAAAAAAATGTCAAAACTTATCCAATATTCTTCATTAATGGATTTAAATTCAACACCGAAGGCCATGGTACTAAAAAATTAACATATAACGATGGTGTATTTGTCAAAGGTAGTGACGATCTAGAAGAGCATATAAAAGACTTTTACAACGTCTTAACATAGGTTATAGAGTTGACATATTATGTACCTGGTGAAAGTTGTTTTATTCAAGTGGTTCAACAATGTTCTCGGCAGTGGAATCAATGTGCACAAATATTATAATCTTATAGAAATAAAGCACATGTCACATTATTATAAGTATGATCCTTCCGTATTAGACAAGCAAGCAATACTAGTTTAGTTTGGTTCGCATCCATACGTCAAAAGAGATAAAGCATATTGGCCTACTGTAATTAAAATAAATGCAAGTTTACATTTGAAGGAATTACTGTTCTAGAAGATGTAGCGTAACAAACAGATATAGAGCAAAACATTGAAAAAATAATAAGAATTTGAGGGTAAGAAGAAAACGATAGAGAACAAAGCCGAGACTAAATCAGAAAACGACAAAAATTGATAATATTTGTATCATTTGTTGTATGCATATGTTGTAACTGTGTTGAAAACACGATTTCGTTGTTTTAATGAGAACAACTATATGATATTGCTACTAACATGTTTGTTAAGTGATTTCAAGTCAACTGATATGAAAGATAAGATTTATAGGACATAAGTGTACAAAAATAAATAAATAAAATAAAATAAAATAAAAGAGGTAAACATAAGCAAAAATAAAATTTCTAAAAAAAAACATATGCGCAAGTAGTTAAACCTGCCACGCATTCAAAGATTCTCATTTTATATGTTACACACTTGAAGCAAGAAAGATAAACAAAAACTAAGAAATAAGGACCTAGTGAGACTTGAACCCACAACCATTCAAGAGGAAATCAAGTGTCTTAACCATGCAGCTACAAGGGTATCTAGAAATGGATTTCATAATAGGTCTTATCAATCTACATGAAGTTGGGAGGCCAAAAATATTCAAACAATAGGAATCAAACCCTATAACACGTGGTAGCAAGCGACGCATCACACCAACCACACCAAGTGCCTCTTCAAATTGGAAAACAAACTACATTTTTTTCTCTAATAAGAATAGGCGGAACTCTGAAATAAAGGGATATGCCAGGACTCGAACCATGCACATCAAGGAAAGAGCTTGACATCCTTATCAACTCTATCACATGGCCTACTTATTATATGTTGACGCAGGAGTTGACCACTCGCACATGCCAACACCCAAGAGTGGGTTAAGTTGTGAATCCGATATCCAAATGTCCAAAATGCAAGAAATGTAATGGGATACATAACTTTTTATATTGGTTCAGAACTAACACCTACGTTCACTTCATAGTAATCATTCGTCATCATTTCTACAATTACAATGCTTGTTCGAGTTAGGACACTTTGAAATTACAAAGTTACAGTAGAGAATAACAGGGTCCTCGTTAATTATCGACTTTTCCAAAAATTCCCTTCTTCTTCTTCGTTAGGCCAAAGTATGTGGAGGAAACTCCAATTTCAATGAAAGGCTTCAACGTCCAAGTATGCTCCAAGTATGCCAAAAGTCCAAGTGAATTCCCAAATGTTGTATGCAAACTTCTAAGTGAAGTCCGCAGTCCAAGAAGAAGTCCAAAGCCATGGGAATCACCATGAAAGCCATTAATAAGCTTCAAAGAGAGATATCCCGTATGCAAAATTATAGCCAAAGTGTCAAAATGCCAAGACAAGCCAACTGCTTTGAATGCCAAGAGTGGGGGTATTTATAGGTGGAGAATCCATGCATTAGCCAAAATTTTGTATTCCGCGGGGATGCGAAATTCATATCACTGGGACATAGCCAAAAAGTCTTGTTACTATACCAAATCATGGGCCGTGCACATGAAAATAGGTGATCAACATGTGCAGATCACCTAAAAAGCAATGATCCGCACATACTAGGAATCATGCCAACTTTCTTAACCAATTTCGAATCCCAATGCCAAGCCAAATTTCGACTCCCAAAAGCCATGGCAATCCGAGTCGCGTAGCCGAAAATTAATGATCGCTCCATGCTGCCCATTAGCCAAATCTGAACCTGGGAATTCGAATCCTAATCCTTACCAAAATGTCGAATCCCCAAACCACGAGTCAAACCAAAGGAAATGCATGATTGGGCTGGGGTTCTATGCCATTTTTGAGTTTTCTAAGAAAAAAAGCATCACATCCCAAGGGAGATACGATTTCATACCCCTGTTGAGATACGGAATACCATATTTTGTATCCTGAATGAGATAAAAAAATCCGTATTTTCATATCCCTAGGAAATATGGAATCTATGTTTTTGCCAAATGCTAGAGTGTTGCCAGGCCCGATGCGTGCAAGCAATTTTTCCTAATCACACCGTGTTGCATAATAGCTTTGAGTGACCCAATCCTAAATTTGCCAAAATCCGATATATTTACCTTGTTAAGTTATGCCACGTGATCGGATCGAGGTACTCAAAGATTTTGAGCTGATCTGGCCAAGTCGATCACATATTCTTACTACGCCAGTTTTCCAAGATTTTAACGACTTTGTCAATCTGATAACGTCGATCAGGGAATCGACGACATTTCCAATCTTTTCCAAATACTTCACAACTTCGACCAAATCGCTTTGTGTTTTCCGAATTTTTTTTGATTCTCGAGCCCATCGCGAATCATAAACTTGACATGTGAGTGCTTTACCAAAAAGCCGGTTAACACTTTACCCCCCCCCCCCCAATAACATATCTTTCTTGATCGAAGGAAAATGTGTTTTGCGAGAAATCTAGAAATTCAAGAACCCGTAAACCAAAGCCAGGAGAATTCCGAAGGGAATTTCAATAACCAGGAAGCCGAAGAGCCACAATCGCACTAGATGGTACTAACTAGAACCCTATAATCATGATGGATCCTATTAACCAGAAAACAAAATCTTGAAATCCAATGAAAGCAACGATCACTGTTGTTCTTGAGGGATAACCAGAATAACTGAATAATCCGAATAACTAAGATGACTAGAATAACTAAGATAATCGGAGTAGCCGAGGGACCGCGAGGGTCCGAGAACCAGAATACCAGTATAACCAAAGCCGGGAATCGTGAGAAACCTAAATAGCAGAAAACCAAAATACCAAAGTGAACATGGCTAGGAAGTCGGGGAAACTCAAAGTTCATAAAACCAAAGTAACTGATAGCTACATAACCGACAAACTAAGCAGATCGTCATAACATAAGTACACTAGACGACTCAAAACCAAGAGTGATCGATTTTCTATTTCACCTACAAGACCACTCAGGCGTAACTTAGTAAGGTGCTTGTCGTGAACTGACAGGACAACCCAAAGTCAAACGAGTAAATTCCTTACCTACCACAAATCAAGGGGGCCTTACCAGGAACTAACAAGGCAACCTGGATAACCAGAGGAGTCCAAGACGCCATTTCCAAGACCTAAAAAAGGACTAAGGATAAGCCAGAGGGTGAACCTAGTGAACCAAGTTCAAAAATCCATGGACCTGAGTCCTTAGAGTTTGCAATCTGATTTAAGGTTCCATACTCTGTAAAGAGCAAAGTAATCATATTAAAGTTATAAAAGCTTACGGGTTGTTAGAAAAATCAAAAAGAAAACTTAACGGTTTATCATCAGTAAAGAGCATGCCTAGAGACTCGTCTGTTCTTGTATATATGCATGTAGACTTAGCCATTTATGATTTCAATTTCATTCGTGAAAGAGACTGAACGTTTATCGTTTGTGAAGAGCATGCCTAGGATCTCGTTGGTTCTTGCTACATGGGTAAGCAAACTTAGCCATTCAAATTTCAAAGGCAGAAAAGTTAAATTTTATTAATAACCAAGGGGTGATGGTGTGTTGTCGAGCAAAGAGCATTCCTAAGGATCACAACGACACCCGTATATGGGTAAGTTGACTCAACCATCTATAACCATAAATCTAAAATGACACATCTAGGTGGTCGGAGCCTATAAAACCAAAACCATGGGTTGGAGCCCAAAAACCCATAACCATGGGCCAAAGTATGAATAATCAAAGTCTAGAAAAAGCCAAAAGAAAACCATTAGCCAAAGAATACCAAGAAGAACAAAAACCAGAAAACCAAGAACCGTAGAACCAAACACCAAAAGCCAAAATTCCAAAATCCACATAACCTAACAAGACCAGGACCAGCAAACCAAAAAGCCAAGACTAAGATATTGATGTCCAGGAGGCCTGAATCCGAGACACGAGAGCTAAAGAAATCTAAGATCAAGAAATAATGATGTTGTGAGCGTTGGGCCCATGTCTATCCTGAGAAGCTGTGGGTAGTTGTGCCTGTCTCGGCACTACAGCCCAAGTCCGAACAAACCTAGCCAGCTCGCCTTGTCCGACATGCTCTTCAGCCATATCCTGAAGATGTCGACAATCATTCATATCATCACTATCGAGATCATGAAACAAGCAATGCCGGACAAAATCTTTTTCCTTTTGAGAACTGGGAGGCTTTCTGAAAGGTGTCGTGGGATGAACTTCCAAGCAAATCTTTTTCATGGTATGAGTAAGTTCCAAGTAAAATGAGAACTTAGGTTCCCTCCAAGTCGTGTTTCGATCATCCAACGAAGAAGATTTACCCTTACCAGAATCCTTTTCTTTACTAGAGTTGGCGGTCCTCCGCCCTTAATCAAATTAACTTTGAGAATCTTTTTATCAGTCTTCGCAACCCCTCACGAAGAAACCTTTCTGCTTTAAAGTATAATTCACATAGATCACTCAGTAGGTCCCATTGTAGTGAGATCTTAAAGTCAGTCATGTCCAAGATACTAGGAACTGCAACCATCAAAACCTTGGAGAATCGGGTCTGTCGATCGAAGCCATCGTCGCATTAAACCTTTTCAGGAACTCATGCAAAGTCTCTTCGGACTTTTACCTGATATTCGTTAGAGTCATAATGCTTTTTGGATGAGCGATGTGAACTCCGAACTACTCGGCGAATTTCCCAACCAAAACATTCCACTAATTAACCGAATTTGTTTCCAACTGTCAAAACCACATGGCAGCGATGCCTGTCAAGTAAAGCGGAAAGTACTATGCCATGACATTATCCGCGGCCGAAAGAACTTCCATATGGCGCAGCGCATCAAGTGAGAGTCGGATTCTTTCGACCATCATAAGCTTCCAACACCGGCAATTTGAAGTCTAGTGGATTCCGAGAATTCCAAATATCCAAAGATAATGAACTACGAGTAACACAATCTAAATCCAAAGAAGACGTCCTGCCTCATGTAAATCGATGAATAGGATCCGTGATATGGGATCCATTACCAATAACGAGCAATTGATTCAAATTATCCAAGCCGAAATCGGTGCCCCCAGTGTTCAATTCCATGTTAGCAACCAGCTGATTTGCAATAAGAACTTCCAGTGGAATCCCAATCCGAGGAGCCATAATAGGTGCAATCCTTACTCCTGGAACTGTGGGAGTGATACCATCCAAACCTTCATGTAAAGGTGCCTGAGCCACATTACCAATGCAGGAACCCGTGGCTTCTCCAACCAAAGCATCACGAGCTGGAGCGACGTCAGGGTTAGGGGTATTTCCCCTAAATGTAGCGGGAATAGTACCAATCTAAGATTCGACATTGCCCTATTGTTGAGTTTGCGGGGTTTCCCCTAAGTCTTGAGTCGTGACTTCCGGAAGCCTAGTGCTTGTTCCGATGATGCATGCTTGGTCTATCGGCCTTCTAACCCTTTCAAGCCTACCCTTAGTCCATGCGATAAAAGTATTCATCACTTCCTCTTGTTGCTCGAGTCGAGCGTTCAAATCCAAAGCCTAGTCCTTAATCATCCCATCCACATCCTCTCAAGTGACAAAGTTTGAGGGATTTCCAATCAAAGAAAGTTCTTGACTTCCTTCGCCTCCAGTTCGTTAAGCCTAGGTAATAGCATTGAGCTTCTTCCGTTTAACCAAGATAAAAAGCAAGTGGAATCTGCTTCCTTAACCAAAACCGAATCCGATACCCGAACCCCAATCCAGATTCGAGAACTAAAGCTGAAGTCGATTTGTCGTCCCCCCGCCTGGCACGCCAAAGTGTTGACGTGGGGAGTTGACCACTCGCGCACACCAACACATAAGATTGTGTTAAGTAGTGAATCTGATATCCAAATGTCCAAAGTGAGAGAAATGTAAAGGGACACACAACTTTTTATAGTAGTTCGATACTAATGCTTATGTCCACTTCATAATAATCATTCATCATCATTTTTATAGTTACAATGATTGTATGTGTTTAGACACCTTCAAATTACAAAGTTATAATAGCTAATAACAAAGTCCTTGTTCATTCTTAACTTGGCCCAAATTGCCTTTCTTCTTCCTTAGGCCAAAGTGTGTGGAGGAAACTCCAGTGTCCAATGAATAGCTTCAACGTCCACTTATGTCCAAGATTGCTCCAAATATGCCAAAAATGTCCAAAAGCAAGCCAAAAGTCCAAGTGAATGCCCAAATTTTGTTGGCAAACTCCTATGTGAAGTTTACAAGTCCAAGAAGAAGTCCAAAACCATGAGAATCACCATGGAAGCCATTAAGGAGCTCCAAAGAGAGTTATTTCGTATTCCAAATGATTGAAGAAGCGTCAAAATGTCAAGCCAAGCCAACCACTTTGAATGCCAAAGGAGAGGTATCTATTGGTGGAGATTCCATGCATCAGCAAAAATTTCTTACCTATGGGACTTAGCCAAAAATCATGTTTCTACACCAAATTTCGAATTATGGGTTGTGCACAAGAAAATAGGTGATTGGAACATGCAATCACCTGAAATTCAGTGATCTGCATGTACCAAGTAGTGTGCCAACTTTCCTGACCAGTATCGAATTCCCATGCAAAGCCAGATTTTGACTCCTAAAAACTATGGCTAGTCCGAGTCGCTCAACAAAAAATTAATGATCATTTCATGCTTTCCATTAGTCAAATATGAACTACGGATTTCGAATCCCAATCCTTGCCAAAATTTCAAACCCCCAAATCCACGAGTCCAACTAAAGGAAATGCGTGATCGAGATGGGGTGCTCAGCCATTCTCGAGCTTGCCAACAAACAGAGCATAATATTCCTGAGAGGGATACGATTTCATATCCCTAGAAGGGATACGATTTCGTATCCTTATGGGGATACGAAATCCATATTTTCATATTCTTAGGTGATACAAAATTCGTATTTTTTGCCAAATGCCAAAGTGTTGCTAGGGACGATGCGCGCAAGCGATTTTTCTAGATCATACAGTGTTGCGTAGCAGTTTTGAGTGATCCAATCCAGAATTTGCTAACCTAGTTGAGTTTTGCCACGTAATCAAACCAAGGTGCTCAAGGATTTTGAGCTGATCCGGCCGAGTCGATCACGTATTTTTACCATGCCAGTTTTCCAAGATTTTAACGACTTTGCTAATCTAATAATGCCAATCCAGGAATCAATGACATTTCCAACGTTTTCAAAACACTTTGCGACTTCAACCAAATTACTTAGTGTTTTCCGACAAACATTCTCGAATATCGAGCCCATTGCAAACCATAAACTTGACACGTGACTGTTTTTCCAAAAATTGGGTCAACATAATAATATCTAGAAATTTAGTATTTGAAAAAAAAAAGCATAGTTTAAAATATGAATGAGTTGGGAATTCGAACCCATCACTCGCTAGAACCAATGGGTGTATCTCAACCAAATGACTTATACGACAATTTGAAATTGAAATCAACGGCTCCTTAAGATAAACGTTACTAAACGAATAGTTATGTATGGGGCCATGCATCTGTTCATCAATTGAAAACTTCCAACAGATACATCTTCTCAAAGGGAATTTTTTAAAGAGTTATGACTACACAATAACTTCCATTCACTGTTTTATATTCCTCGTACCATTCTAAAATCAAGCAACAATTCTGCTCTCTAATTTACTCTCATATTGCTACCAATTATTCTATTCCATATATATTCCAAAGAACATATTAGACCAGTATTACTTTACTCCAAAAATATTCAAATCTGGTTTAAATTCCACTTCCTAGCCTCTGCGCATTCAATCTGCATCATTTTTGTTGAAATATGTAGATGTTGTATTATATAGTGACAAACTGGTGTTACCAAGAACACAAAAAAGTCAAATTATTATGTGTATTTGTTGAAGCCCTATTCTGCTTCTTAAGCACGCTTGAAGTCATGTTCAGTTGCTGAGGTGAAATCCTATTCTACTGCTCAGGTCATGTTCTGCTACTTAGGTGTTGTAATACCTATTCCTTTAAGTTAAATGTGGGTTGTTATTTAGTGAAATTCCAAGGAAGTCTGGGATTGGACGTAGGATGGAAGGTCTTTTAGTATCATATGGCAACTTACTTAAAGATTTCAAATTATTACAAAATCAACAATTGGTATCATAGCCTGGTGTTGTATTGATCATAACAACATCTTAAAACAATGACCAGAAAGAGAAGATTCAGAATTCAAAGATAGAGAAAATTCCTAAAAACAAGCAACAAGATATAAAATCTCCGCACAAATGCAACATGGCTATAATCAGATCTAAATCGGTACATAATGATTTTATTTATAATGATCTTTTAGTATCACATGGCAACTTACTTAAAGATTTCAAATTATTACAGAAGATCAATTGTGCTACTTTGAAGAAATTAAAAAATTATGAACTAAAATATGATAAATTAAAGGAAGAGAATGATTTTTTTAGTAAAACAAACAAAGTTTTTTGGAACTTCACTTAAAGAACTTGTTTTACAAAATAACTTCCTTATAAAAGAAAATGATAAATTGATTGATACTAATAGTAACCTTTCAAAAAAAAATGAATTTGGAATTTTTGTTTTATAGAATTCTTCAAATAAATCTAATTCTAATCATTTATCTCTTAAAATAAAAGAATAGTACTTTGAATGATAGAAATTTAGATTTAATTAAAGAATGTGACCTTTAAAAAGATTTTTTTAAAAAGAAATTTGTGACTTGAAAACCAAAATAATTTATTACATTTACAATCATCTTTAGGTAATTTGGAATATCGAATTAATCGTCTTGAAAATGAGAAAAGTACTTTAAAGAAAGACAATTCTGAATTAAATAAGAAAATTGATATTTTGAAAAATAGCAAAATTTCTTTGGAAAATGACAGCTGCAACTTTAAAATTATATTCAAAACAATGTAAATAAAAGGTTTTGCAAAATTTAACAAACGTCAAAATGATTTAAATACAATTTTATCCAATTCTAGACCTTTACACGATAAAAGTAGTTTAGAATATAACAAAGTTTATCGTAAAAATAGTACTAGATAAGATTTATGTATAGTAAAAAGTTAGTGCTTGTACTAAGTTTCGAATAAATTCTAGATCCAATGCAGGTGCTTTTGTGATTAGTAATGTTCATACTATTTGTAGAAGTACAAAATTACTGACATGAACTATAAATAAAAATTATCTAAGTATTTGGGTTCCTATCAACAGAAAAAATAAGGAAAAATACATTAATGATTATTTTGACACAGTTGTTAATAAAGGTGGATACCCAGTGCCAAAGGCTCCCGTACTCAAGCGAGAGGAATTCCCAAGCAGTTTCCCACCTAGTACTATTCTCATGACTTTTCGGGCTCTGGGGGTGGTCGATTAGTGCGCACAGTCTTTCCCTTACATATGTGAAGAGGCCGAGACTCGAACCTGTGTGCTCCAGATTACCAGCCGGGTAACCTTACCATTGCGCCAAGCACCACCTTACACATTTGTTAATAATGAAAATTTTATTTTTAAAGGTACCGTTAAACCCTACTTCATATGGTTACCTTCGATCTAACCTCTTGGACCTTAACAGAGGAAGTGAGTACTAAAACATTTAACTTATTTTTTGTAGATGCCCGAGAAAATAAAATGATATGAATTTGACATGGCATTCCTACATACGATGGGATACGACATCTATGGATAATAGAACTGCAACAAATTCGATATATCTAACTCATTTTATTTATTTATTTTACGGAATGATATTTTATATTTTTAGAATATCATAACATTTTAAAAAAATAGTATTGTTGTGAAATTGTATACAACCCAATTTCAATTATTATTTTCATCCTTTTTGTTGATGAAAAAAGGGAGAAAATTGAGCATTTTAACAGAGGGTATAAATTTAGAGGATTTTTTTTTAAGGAGAGCAATATATTATTGTTTATTTATAAAGTCAAATCATTGTCATCATCAAAAAGATAAAAAATGTTGAAAACATTATTTCAGTATTTTGATGATAATAACTGCATGATATTGCTACTAATGTGTTTATTAAGTGATTTCAGGTCAACTGATATGGAAGATAAAATTTACATGATCTGCAGCATAAGAAAATAAATAAGTAAATGAAAACAAAATAAAATAAAATAAGAGGCAAAGTGGAGTGAAGTAAAATGTCTCAAAAATAGACACGCTAAGTAGTTGAACCTGGCGCCGCATGCAAGGATGGCCATTTTAAATGTTACACGCATGAAGCAAGAAAGAGAAAAAAAACTAAGATATAAGGAGCTAGTGGGACTTGAACCCACAATCAAGTGGAAAACAAGTGTCTTAACCATGCAGCTACTAGGGTATCTATAAATGGATTTCATGACAGGTCTTATTATACTACATAAAATCGGGAAGCCAAAAATATTTAAACAACAAGAATCGAACCCCACACCAAGGTGGTAGCAAGTGACACATCATACCAGCCAAGACATGTGCCACATTAAGTTGGAAAACAAAATGCTTTTCTATCAAACAAAAATAGGCGGAACTCCCAAAAAAACGAGATGTAAGAACTCAGACTGTGGACTTCAAGGAGAGAGCCCAATGTCCTTACCAACTTAACCACATGACCTACTTATTATAATGACTAGAAATTTAGTATCTGAAAAAAGAAGGCGTAGTTTAAAAATATGAATGAGCTAGGATTCAAACCCAACACCCGCCAGAACCAAGGGATACATCTTAACCAAATGACCTACACAACTGTTTGAAATTAAAATCACGGCTCCTTAAGATAAACGTTACCAAACGAATAGTTATGTAGAAGGCCATGCATCTATTCATCAATTGAAAACTTCCAACAGATACATCTTCTCAAAGGGAAAATTTTTAAAGATTCAAATTATTACATAGTGACAAATCCGTTTTATCAAAAACAAAAAAGCCAAATTATTATGTGTATTTGTTGAAGTCCTATTCTGCCTCTCAGGAACATTTGAAGTCCTCTTCACTTGCTGAGTCAAAATCCTATTCTACTGCTCAAATCCTGTTCTGCTGCTTAGGTGTTGTAATATTTGTTCCTCCGGGTTAAGTGAGGATTGTTGTTTAGTGAAATTCCAGGGAAGTCTGGGACTGGACTAGGACGACAGGTCCGAACCAGTATAAAATCGACCTTATAATTTATTATTTTTCTGCTATTACAATTATTTTATTGATGTTGTGATAACTACGTTTTAAATTATATATACATACATATATATATCGGCCATCATCGATCCAGTGCATAGCGACCATTCATTCGTTTCCCCATCGAATCAACAAACTATGTTGTGAGCTATGTTGTACAATTATATGTTTTCTAATAACGAACCGATATGATGTAGTAAGTTTATGAATTGATGTAGTGAACCAATATAATGTATGTTTTGAATTTACGGACTGATATGTTGTATGCTATTAGTTTTATTCGACATTGAATATGCTAAATGATATGAGTTATCATTAGACGAAATATATGTGTGCGTCATTATTTACGAAATGATATGTTTGTGACAGATATGCCTCCTAGACGACAACCCGCTCACTCTTCTTCTGCAGGTGCGAGCGGCACAACGGTTGATTTACATCCGGTTGTAAATGTAACAACCCTGAATTTTGGGGGCCAATTTAAAATTTATTTTAAGTGATTTTAATGAGTTTTTATATTTAAAGTAATCTATTTTAAATAATAATGATCACAAATTTGATTCAAATCGAAGTTAGAATGAATAATTTAATTTTAATTATAAAAAGAGTTAGAAATAGCGCGGTAGTTGGAAAAGTCAAACTTGAAATTTGACAGACCATACAGGATGCAAAATTTAATTAGAATCTATTTAAAAATATCTTTCCAACGAATTCGAAAAATCGAAATTTCATAGCGGAAATCAAAAGTTATGGCCAATTCAATTTTTAGAAAGGTCGATGGGTAATTTGCATAGGTCAAAAATGCTACTTTTTGCATATAAAGGAATTTCGACTCGAAACCACTTCCATTGAGTTCGAAATAATGTTTCTGCATTGAAAAACAGTGAACACTTATATATTTTGAGTTTCGGAAATTATTTGTTTAAAAATATATTTTTAATATTAAATATACTGGCCTTAAAAATAGTCATTTTTCAAACAGTCTCAGAATTCGACGAAAATAATTTTGTTGGGTTCATATCGTCAAAACAAAGCTAAAAATAATTTTTTGGTAATTTTTAGAATTAAAATATAACTATAATTGATTTTTCAGTGTAAACGGGCAAATTTTTTACTTCAAAAATTTATTAAAAATTCATACGAGCTCAGAATCGAACGAAATTAATTTTCATAGGTCCACAGCATCAAAACATAGCTAAATATATTTTTCGAGAATTTTTGAAGTTAATTTGTGACCTCGGTGAATTTTCACGTACGGTATACATTAAAATATTAATAAAATAATTTAATTATTCCAAAACTCATAACAGACCTTGGAATTGGACCCCGAGCCCATTGCGTTCAGAAGATGTCAAAACCTTCAGAACGACAGTAAGCAGGCCTGAATTGGAGTTCGGACCAAAACGGGCTAATTAAATTATTAAATAATGATTAGGAAAACCGAATATAATATTATAAAACCCGAAATCACTGTTCATCGTCTTCAAAAAGCCGTCATTTGCTGAGCCGCAAACCCATCATAGCCGAAATATTCAAACTTCGATTTCTCTCTCATTTTTCAACGAAATTTAGCGTGTGAGTACCCGTTTCGAAACTCTTCCCGAGCTCTTTCTTCTCCGACAAGAATCACCTCGAACCGTGCCTCGACGAAGCCGCTAGAGCCCCGCAAACAGCCGCCGTTCGCGCCTCCCCTGGGCCCCACCGCCGCCGCCGAGTGCCCCCACCTTCTGGCCGATCATAGGTCTCTCCAAGCTCTTCCACCTCCAACAAACGGTTCGTCATTTCATCGACCGTAGCTCCGGCAAATTGAAAGCAAAGATTTGAACACTTTCCTAAAGGTAAAAGCTTCAGATTTTGTAACGCTTATAAACGTGGCTGTGACAGTTGTTAAAAGCTGTTTTTTTATTTTTCATATGAATTGGCATGTAGAATGTTTCAGATCCGCAACCGTCTTGAATTCGAACATCAAATCTGACCAAACTTGATTCATCTCAGAACCAACAGCGGTGAGAATTTTATTTTTTTAATTTAATTTAATTATTTAATTATTATTTGCATGGTTGTTGATCGTAGATTTAAAAAAAAAAGGCATGATATTTAGAACATGGATCTGAGCTATTCACCCGTATGTTGTTGAAACTGAATTGCTTAGAATGACATGAGATAAGATCTGAAATTTTAAGGTTTAAATTTTAAATTAAGAATTAATTAAAATTAATTAATTATGTGTTATTTATTTAACCACGCTATGTTGATTTTGCATATGCTGTGTGAAATCCCATCTTGCAAATTACTTCGATGTTAGTTATTGAATCTGATCCTGTTGTTGTGTCTGGATGTTGTTATGTGACTTGTGATTAAATTTACATTCTCTTTTTATGTAAAACGGTAATAGAGAAAAAAATTAACATTTATTTTGGTGTTAATAGGAAGTAAACTCACCGCATGTAAATTAACTTTTTTGATGTTAATATTATAAAATTCACCGTAGGATGTAAATTAACATTTTTAATGTTAATAAGTATAAAATTCAACCGCAGAATGCAGTTAACATTTTTTTTATGTTAATATTAATAGTAATGTTAATGTTAAAAAGTAATTTGACCATAGTATGTTATTAACATTTCTAATGTTAATATAAATAGTGAATTTAACCACATGTATGAAAATTATTACATAGGACAAAATTAACATTTTATTTAATGTTAATAATGAGTAATTTCACCGCATGTATGAATTTACATTATTGTCAATGTAAATTAAATAGTGAATTTAACCGTAGGGAATGAACATTATTTTAATGTTAATATAAAGGGAATTTCACTGTATGACAAAATTTACATTTTTTTTATATGTAAACAAAATAGGAATTCACTATATGACATCAAATTTTACATTTTATTATGTAAATTAATGTTAGAATTTGGCGTTGACACAAATTTTACATTTTATTATGTAAATTATAGTTAGAATTTGGCGTTGACATAAATTTTGCATTTTAGTATATAAATTTAAAGTTAGAATTTGCGACGACATTAAAAGTACATTTTGTTTTGTAAATTTAAAATTAGAATTTGCAATGTCATGAAGATATACATTTAATTATGTAGGTTAAAATTAGAATTTGTGATGACATGAAATTTTACATGTTACTATGTAAATAAAGTATTTTCCACATATGCATAAATTTACATTATTTTCAATGTAAATTAAATAGTAAATTTAACCGTAGGACGCTATTAACATTTTTAATGTTAATATAACACTATGGGTTGTCATTAACATTTTTAATGTTAATATTTAAGAGGAATCTAACCGTAGGATTTGTTAACGTTATTTTTAATGTTAATACATGGAAATATCACCGTTGGAAGATTTACATCATTTTTAATGAAATAAAAAGAATGGATTTCACATTGTAATTGGAGAGTGAAAATTTACATTTTTCCTAATGTAAATATGTATGAATTTCACCGTGTGTACATTTTACATTATTTTAATGTAAATTATATAGTAATTACAACGTAGGATAATTTTTTTTATGATTGAAAATAAACGTCAATCTTTTTATGATTGAAGATAAAAGTCAACATTTTTATATTGAAATAAAAAAGACCATCTTTTTATGTTGTAAATAAAAAGACAACATTTTTATGTTGAAATTAAAAGGGCAATCTTTTTACGTTGAAAATAAAAAGACAATATTTTTATTGTAAATAAAAAGATGAAATTTGACGATGTAAGTAAAAAGACAATCTTTTTGAAATTAAAATAAAAAGATGAGTGTTTACGGTGAATATAGAAGAAGTTGATATTTTTGCATCGTAACGAAGAAAAAGATATTATTTTTACGTGGTAAAATAGAAAAAAAATCATATTTTTACATTGTAAAATGGAAAAGATAATACTTTTACATTGAGAAATATAAAAGGGATATTTTTACATTATAAAGAGAAAAAGTTGACATCTTTGCATCGTAAACACAAAAGTGAATATTTTTACGTTGTAGGTAAAAGAATGAAACTTTATGATGTAAAATAAATTGCATCGTCATTTGAAGTTAAAGAATGAATTTTTGGCATGGGAAATAAATAATATTTTATATGTTATGTATGAATGAATTTATATTGTATGAAATAAATAATATTTTTATATGTTATTTATGAATGAATTTAGACCGCATAAAGTAAATTACATTTTTACATGTAATTTATGAATGAATTTTCATCGTATGAAATAAATTGCATATTATTATGTAAAATTTGAACGAATTTAACCCGCATGAATGAAATTTCATTTTATTCTATGAAATGAATGTATGGATTTACATTGTAAACAAAGATTACATATTTATAATGTAAATAAAAAGTAGGATTTACATTTGTAAATAAAATTTATATTTTTATATGTACTTAAGAACGATGAATTATAAATTACATTTTACATGTAAGGATGGAATTAAAAGAAGGAATTGGACGATGAAATAAAATTTACATTTTACCGTAAATTAAAGAAATTAAAGGAATTAAAAAGGAAGAATTCACCATTCAAGTATGATTTACAATTTACTGTATAAAAAGGAATGAAAGGATAAAGGATGAGAATATTCATTATAATAAAGATTTAAACGGTTTATGTTTATATATTTATATAAAAATGTAATTAAAACTAAACGAATAGGGGGTGGTAGTTCGCGTTTTGAAATCGTACTTTCAAATGACTATACAAGAAGATCCGACCGTCGGATTTTCTTGAAACTGAAACCGTTAAGACCGTCTTGGAAAAATCTTTCCAAAGATATATATTACGTTAAGATCCAACGGTTAGATTCTGGTAAATGTAAAAATCAAAATTGGTTGAATGCAGCGCCATAGTCGCCCATGGACTTAAGGCGTCGTTATATAAAAATTGAATTATTTTAAATAATTAAAATAGGAATGAAGCGTTAATAAAAATAATTATTAATGTGTAAGAAGGATTTTAAATATATATATGTGTATATATACGAGGATTATTTGGAAAGTCCGAGTTTATCTCATTCCAAATAACTAAACGACGTTTAATAATCCAAGATTGGAAGACGGCGATTGAAGACCGTCAAATCTCCACATCGAATGGACGATGATGACTGTTGCCTTAGAATGGTTCGCTACCATGATAAGGTAATAGTAGGAGTTGCCCGGACGTAGTGTTGATTTGTACGGGTTTGGCTTTCGCTCAGAACCAGAGCATAAGCTTATAAATGGATTGTGTGTCTGACATCGTACTCCATTATATATCATGTTATTAATCTTCTGTCGAATGTATGGATGTTTGGTGGCGAAGAATTTATTCTCTTGCTTAACACCCGTTCATATATTTCGGCAAAGGATTGGTAGTGTGATATGGAGTGATGATGTGGCATGCCAAGATGCAATGATCAAGGCTTTGTTGAAAAGCAGGCCTTGTGGATGATGACCAAAGCATAGTCTGTTTAGGCATAACTTTGTGTATATCGTGACTTCGCGAGCCTCACACCCCGGTATGAGTCAAAAACAGGATATGGACCGTAGGGAGTGCACACGTTTCTTTCTAGTTAGAGTGTTGTCAGTGACCTACCAGCCCTGACATTTTACTTATGTGGATGATGGATTTTGAGGCGCCTCGGATTTTATAGGCCGATAGTGGTCATATTATAGGTTCAAAGGAACCGGGAAGCGTGTGTTCAGGCATAACCAATCCACTGCCGATAGGCGGGGACCGGCCCTACCGCATCCAAGGGTTCACTGCGGGGGATCCTGAGACATTTGCTAGAGTGTCTCAAATCGGAGAGGAGCTTGCCCCTAGCCTCGACTCATGATGGAAAACAATTCTCCAATACGACATTACGATTTTAGTTGTATACTTATATACGGCGGCGTAATATATGGTACCTATGTCGTCTAGGATTAATACATTTATATTGAATGATTTATGAAAACATACACACGCCAATAGTAATACGTTTGACGTATTTATCATCTTTTGATCGTTATAAGGAAAAACCCTTTCCTCTGGTGTGCGTTGCATTGTGTGATGGGACTTGGGTCTTATAACGATCTCATTTTTCTTTAAATGCATAGCGTTATTTAAACGATTTACTTAATTATGCACCGACAATCAATTGGAATAAAACCCGTTCCGCATTAGCGGCGTGGTCCATGGATTTGCCTTATTATATTAGTTAAATTAGTTAAGAATTCTCACACCAATCCCACGACTGACCCGTTGTTTGTTTCCACCTTTTTGCAAACTCGGGTGCCCTCTTTCCACACGGGCAGTCGAGCAGTTGTCTACAGGGTTATCTCTCTAGCATGATCCTGGATTGAAGCTTAAAGCTGTGTCCAGAACATTGGAAGTCTTCCACTGCCTTAGTTATTTTATTTTCCGCTGCAATGTATTATAATATTGTAATTTACCTTCCGTTGTATTATTAACCAATATACTCTGATATTCTGTACTCTGATGTAACATTTATTATTGATGTTATAAAAGTCTGCTGTTGTTGTTCTGATGTGTTGTATTCCCAAAGTTAACGTATGCGGATTTTGAACGGTCTTGGTCGATTTTGCGATCGATTAAGGTCGGGTGAAACGCGGGTCGTTACAGGTGGTATCAGAGCTTTGGTTAGCTCAAATCTTTGGGGTACAACTCATTAGAACTGAACAAAAGACTCATCAGAGATTGGATTAGTAATATCCAATAAGAATACTCATTAGAGATAGGATCAGCAGTATACTAGAATGAGAAAACTCATTAGAGATGGGGTTAGTAATTCCCTAGAATGAGTTGAGAGTAGCAAGCCTATAATATACGTATTTGTGATTAATTATACTCTATTTTGGAAAATATGATTTTGAATATATAAAATGTTATATATTTCAAAGTTAGTCAACTAATGAAATTATTTAAACCAATGGAGAATATATATATATATATTAGTTAGTTAATTAATCAACTTTTAGCTTCGTCCCTTTTCGAGGACGAAAAGTTTTTAAGTGGGGGAGACTGTAACAACCCTGAATTTTGGGGGCCAATTTAAAATTTATTTTAAGTGATTTAATGAGTTTTTATATTTAAAGTAATCTATTTTAAATAATAATGATCACAAATTTGATTCAAATCGAAGTTAGAATGAATAATTTAATTTTAATTATAAAAAGATTTAGAAATAGCGCGGTAGTTGGAAAAGTCAAACTTGAACTTTGACTGACCATACAGGATGCAAAATTTAACGGATTTTAGTGAAACCAAAAATATTAGAATCTATTTAAAAATATCTTTCCAACGAATCCGAAAAATCGAAATTTCATAGCGGAAATCAAAAGTTATGGCCAACTCAATTTTTAGAAAGGTCGCTGGGTAATTTGCATAGGTCAAAAATGCTACTTTTTGCATATAAAGGAATTTCGACTCGAAACCACTTCCACTGAGTTCGAAATGATGTTTCTGCATTGAAAAATAATAAACACTTATATATTTTGAGTTTTGGAAATTATTTGTTTAAAAATGTATTTTTAATATTAAATAATTTTGTTGGGTTCGTATCGTCAAAACAAAGCTAAAAATGATTTTTTGGTAATTTTTAGAATTAAAATGTAATTATAATTGATTTTTCAGTGTAAACGGGAAAATTTTTGACTTCAAAAATTTATTAAAAATTCATACGAGCTCAGAATCGTACGAAATTAATTTTCATAGGTCCACAGCATCAAAACATAGCTAAATATATTTTTCGAGAATTTTTGAAGTTAATTTGTGACCTCGGTGAATTTTCACGTACGGTATACATTAAAATATTAATAAAATAATGTAATTATTCCAAAACTCATAACAGACCTCGGAATTGGACCCCGGTACATAGCCCATTGCGTTCAGAAGGTGTCAAAACCTTAAAAACGACAGTAAGCAGGCCTGAATCTGAGTTCAGACCAAAACGGGCTAATTAAATTATTAAATAATGATTAGGAAAACCTAATATAATATTATAAAACCCGAAATCACTGTTCATCGTCTTCAAAAAGCCGTCATTTGCTGAGGCGCAAACCCATCATGGCCGAAATATTCCAACTTCGATTTCTCTCTCATTTTTCAACGAAATTTAGCGTGTGAGTACCCGTTTCGAAGCTCTTCCCGAGCTCTTTCTTCTCCGACAGGAATCACCTCGAACCGTGCCTCGTCGAAGCCGCTAGAGCCCCGCAAACAGCCGCCGTTCGCGCCTCCCATGGGCCCCACCGCCGCCGCCGAGTGCCCCCACCTTCTGGCCGATCATAGGTCTCTCCAAGCTCTTCCACCTCCAACAAACGGTTCGTCATTTCATCGACCGTAGCTCCGGCAAATTGAAAACAAAGATTTGAACACTTTCCTAAAGGTAAAAGCTTCAGATTTTGTAACGCTTATAAACGTGGCTGTGACAGTTGTTAAAAGCTGTTTTTTATTTTTCATATGAATTTGCATGTAGAATGTTTCAGATCCGCAACCGTCTTGAATTCGAACATCAAATCTGACCAAACTTGATTCATCTCAGAACCAACAGCGGTGAGAATTTTATTTTTTAAATTTAATTTAATTATTTAATTATTATTTGCATGGTTGTTGATCGTAGATCTAAAAAAAAAGGCATGATATTTAGAACATGGATCTGAGCTATTCACCCGTATGTTGTTGAATCTGAATTGCTTAGAATGACATGAGATAAGATCTGAAATTATAAGGTTTAAATTTTGAATTAAGAATTAATTAAAATTAATTAATTATGTGTTATTTATTTAACCACGCTATGTTGATTTTGCATATGCTGTGTGAAATCCCATCTTGCAAATTACTTCGATGTTAGTTATTGAATCTGATCCTGTTGTTGTGTCTGGATGTTGTTATGTGACTTGTGATGAAATTTACATTCTCTTTTTATGTAAAACGGTAATAGAGAAAAAATTTAACATTTATTTTGGTGTTAATAGGAAGTAAACTCACCGCATGTAAATTAACATTTTTGATGTTAATATTATAAAATTCACCGTAGGATGTAAATTAACATTTTTAATGCTAATAAGTATAAAATTCAACCGCAGAATGCAATTAACATTTTTTTTTATGTTAATATTAATAGTAATGTTAATGTTAAAAAGTAATTTGACCATAGTATGTTATTAACATTTCTAATGTTAATATAAATAGTGAATTTAACCACATGTATGAAAATTATTACATAGGACAAAATTAACATTTTATTTAATGTTAATAATGAGTAATTTCACTGCATGTATGAATTTACATTATTGTCAATGTAAATTAAATAGTGAATTTAACCGTAGGGAATGAACATTATTTTAATGTTAATATAAAGGGAATTTCACTGTATGACAAAATTTACATTTTTTTATATGTAAAAAAAATAGGAATTCACTATATGACATCAAATTTTACATTTTATTATGTAAATTAAAGTTAGAATTTGGCGTTGACACAAATTTTACATTTTATTATGTAAATTATAGTTAGAATTTGGCGTTGACATAAATTTTGCATTTTAGTATATAAATTTAAAGTTAGAACTTGCGATGACATTAAAAGTACATTTTGTTTTGTAAATTTAAAATTAGAATTTGCAGTGTCATGAAGATATACATTTTATTATGTAGGTTAAAATTAGAATTTGTGATGACATGAAATTTTACATGTTACTATGTAAATAAAGTATTTTCCCCATATGCATAAATTTACATTATTTTCAATGTAAATTAAATAGTAAATTTAACCGTAGGACGCTATTAACATTTTTAATGTTAATATAACACTATGGGTTGTCATTAACATTTTTAATGTTAATATTTAAGAGGAATCTAACCGTAGGATTTGTTAACGTTATTTTTAATGTTAATACATGGAAATATCACCGTAGGAAGATTTACATCATTTTTAATGAAATAAAAAGAATGGATTTCACATTGTAATTGGAGAGTGAAAATTTACATTTTTCCTAATGTAAATATGTATGAATTTCACCGTGTGTACATTTTACATTATTTTAATGTAAATTATATAGTAATTACAACGTAGGATAATTTTTTTTATGATTGAAAATAAACGTCAAACTTTTTATGATTGAAGATAAAAGTCAACATTTTTATATTGAAATTAAAAAGACCATCTTTTTATGTTGTAAATAAAAAGACAACATTTTTATGTTGAAATTAAAAGGGCAATCTTTTTACGTTGAAAATAAAAAGACAATATTTTTATTGTAAATAAAAAGATGAAATTTGACGATGTAAGTAAAAAGACAATCTTTTTGAAATTAAAATAAAAAGATGAGTGTTTACAGTGAATATAGAAGAAGTTGATATTTTTGCATCGTAACGAAGAAAAAGATATTATTTTTACATGGTAAAATAGAAAAAAAATCATATTTTTACATTGTAAAATGGAAAAGATAATACTTTTACATTGAAAAATATAAAAGGGATATTTTTACATTATAAAGAGAAAAAGTTGACATCTTTGCATCGTAAACACAAAAGTGAATATTTTTACGTTGTAGGTAAAAGAATGAAACTTTATGATGTAAAATAAATTGCATCGTCATTTGAAGTTAAAGAATGAATTTTTGGCATGGGAAATAAATAATATTTTATATGTTATGTATGAATGAATTTATATTTATGAAATAAATAATATTTTTATATGTTATTTATGAATGAATTTAGACCACATAAAGTAAATTACATTTTTACATGTAATTTATGAATGAATTTTCATCGTATGAAATAAATTACATATTATTAGATAAATTTTGAATGAATTTAACCCGCATGAATGAAATTTCATTTTATTCCATGAAATGAATGTATGGATTTACATTGTAAACAAATATTACATCTTTATAATGTAAATAAAAAGTAGGATTTACATTTGTAAATAAAATTTATATTTTTATATGTACTTAAGAGCGATGAATTATAAATTACATTTTACATGTAAGGATGGAATTAAAAGAAGGAATTGGACGATGAAATAAAATTTACATTTTACCGTAAATTAAAGAAATTAAAGGAATTAAAAAGGAAGAATTCACCATTCAAGTATGATTTACAATTTACTGTATAAAAAGGAATGAAAGGATAAAGAATGAGAATATTCATTATAATAAAGATTTAAACGGTTTATGTTTATATATTTATATATAAATGTAATTAAAACTAAACGAATAGGGCGTGGTAGTTCGCGTTTTGAAATCGTACTTTTAAATGACTATACAAGAAGATCCGACCGTCGGATTTTCTTGAAACTGAAACCGTTAGGACCGTCTTGGAAAAATCTTTCCAAGGATATATATTACGTTAAGATCCAACGGTTAGATTCTGGTAAATGTAAAAATCAAAATTGGTTGAATGCAGCGCCATAGTCGCCCATGGACTTAAGGCGTCGTTATATAAAAATTGAATTATTTTAAATAATTAAAATAGGAATGAAGCGTTAATAAAAATAATTATTAATGTGTAAGAAGGATTTTAAATATATATATATGTATATATACGAGGATTATTTGGAAAGTCCGAGTTTATCTCATTCCAAATAACTAAACGACGTTTAATAATCCAAGATTGGAAGACGGCGATTGAAGACCGTCAAATCTCCACATCGAATGGACGATGATGACTGTTGCCTTAGAATGGTTCGCTACCATGATAAGGTAATAGTAGGAGTTGCCCGGACGTAGTGTTGATTTGTACGGGTTTGGCTTTCGCTCAGACCCAGAGCATAAGCTTATAAATGGATTGTGTGTCTGACATCGTACTCCATTATATATCATGTTATTAATCTTCTGTCGAATGTATGGATGTTTGGTGGCGAAGAATTTATTCTCTTGCTTAACACCCGTTCATATATTTCGGCAAAGGATTGGTAGTGTGACATGGAGTGATGATGTGGCATGCCAAGATGCAATGATCAAGGCTTTGTTGAAAAGCAGGCCTTGTGGATGATGATCAAAGCATAGTCTGTTTAGGCATAGCTTTGTGTATATCGTGACTTCGCGAGCCTCACACCCCGGTATGAGTCAAAAACGGGATATGGACCGTAGGGAGTGCACACGTTTCTTTCTAGCTAGAGTGTTGTCAGTGACCTACCAACCCTGACATTTTACTTATGTGGATGATGGATTTTGAGGCGCCTCGGATTTTATAGGCCGATAGTGGTCATATTATAGGTTCAAAGGAACCGGGAAGCGTGTGTTCAGGCATAACCAATCCACTGCCGATAGGCGGGGACCGGCCCTACCGCATCCAAGGGTTCACTGCGGGGGATCCTGAGACATTTGCTAGAGTGTCTCAAATCGGAGAGGAGCTTGCCCCTAGCCTCGACTCATGATGGAAAACAATTATCCAATACGACATTACAATTTTAGTTGTATACTTATATACGGCGGCATAATATATGGTACCTATGTCGTCTAGGATTAATACATTTATATTGAATGATTTATGAAAACATACACACACTAATAGTAATACGTTTGACGTATTTATCATCTTTTGATCGTTATAAGGAAAAACCCTTTCCTCTGGTGTGTGTTGCATTGTGTGATGGGACTTGGGTCTTATAACGATCTCATTTTTCTTTAAATGCATAGCGTTATTTAAACGATTTACTTAATTATGCACCGACAATCCATTGGAATAAAACCCGTTCCGCATTAGCGGCGTGGTCCATGGATTTGCCTTATTACTATTAGTTAAATTAGTTAAGAATTCTCACACCAGTCCCACGACTGACCCGTTGTTTGTTTCCACCTTTTTGCAAACTCGGGTGCCCTCTTTCCACACGGGCAGTCGAGCAGTTGTCTACAGGGTTATCTCTCTAGCAGGATCCTGGATTGAAGCTTAAAGCTGTGTCCAGAACATTGGAAGTCTTCCACTGCCTTAGTTATTTTATTTTCCACTGCAATGTATTGTAATATTGTAATTTACCTTCCGTTGTATTATTAACCAATATACTCTGATATTCTGTACTCTGATGTAACATTTATTATTGATGTTATAAAAGTCTGCTTTTGTTGTTCTGATGTGTTGTATTCCCAAAGTTAACGTATGCGGATTTTGAACGGTCTTGGTCGATTTTGCGATCGATTAAGGTCGGGTGAAACGCGGGTCGTTACAGTAAAGCTCGTATCCAAAAGTGCAGGGTAAACATCTAATTTAGTAAAGGTTTATTATTTAAATTTTACTAGATTCTTACATCATATTTTCTACAAGAGTTTTGAGATCAAGTCTATAGACATTATTTTATCTTTCTAGATCAGCCAATATCAGCAGGCTAACAGGTAGTTGGTTCCACTGGGAAGACATTCCTTCTCAGATCAGGAATGCCATTCTCGTCGAGGTTCTAGTAAGTATAAACTTATTTTTCATTTTAAAATTTATATAAAATATGCAATATAATTTGTTTTTTTAAATATGCAAGTTGTTGTTCAACTTCGGTCTAAAGATATAGTTGTCTTTCTAAACCACTGGAATAAGAATTGTGAAAGAACTACAAAGACAACATATACAAAGAAAAAATGCCGAAAAAAGCCAAATTGAATAAGCGAGGAGGTTTGGTCACGTTTTCTTCAATTGTGGGATACTACCGCGGTGAGGTTACGTTATTTAAGCTCATTTTTATTTCCTATTTTGTTTCATGTTTCGTATAACAATTAAATTAATTACATAATTAAATTTACAGAAGGTTTACAACGAAACCAAGCAAACAAGAATAAAAATCCTGCTTTGCATCGTGTTGGCTCTAAGTCCTTCTCGTAGCATCGGCTGGAATTGGTACGTATGATAAATTGCATTTATAGGTAATTGTAACATTGTTTAATCATATTTAATCATATTGGTAACATTGTTCATTTGTTCTGTTTCAGATGCCGTCTCTAGTGCGGAAGCATACACTTACTAAGGTATTTACCCAAACTTATGCGGTCGAGAAGACTGATGAAGAGGGTAACATCTCTTACACCTGGACGTACGCTAATTCTGAGCGTGTGATGGTAAGCATTCATAATATTTTCTGTTCCACATTCGATAAATTTGAAATTGAATACTTAATATGTGAATTAACCGTTCACTGTCGCATGAGAGATACCAGGCTGAGATTGATCAAGTGATGCAGTCCTCGGGTCGCGGCCCAGCCTTAGGGGAGTGCAATCGCATGTGGGATGCTATCATTAACCCGTCTACCCAGAATAAGCGGTATAGTTTCGGAAACATAGAGGTAAAGTGTATTATTAACTAAGTTATAAATAATATTAATCCTGAATTCCAAATTAAAACTCATAATATAATAAATTACAGGTAGCACCGACCGAGGTCTCTTACAGTAGATCTCAGTAGAAAGAAGAGATTGCCATGATCCATCCGCAAGTGGCAGAGCCTTAGGATCGGTGGAAGAGTGGATTGACCATCATTCTCGATGACCGGGTCACTGCAAAAAACTTCGAGCATGGGAGGATGCTTGCAGATGCTGATGGGTCGGATGAGGATGATGATGGAGATGAGTAGGTACTTGTCTGTTTTGATTGTTTTTTCTTTTGTAAATATAAACATGTGTTCTTGGAATATTAATATATGGATGGTTTTTTGATATATACGATTTGTTGTGGAATGTGTGATATTGATATTTGTGTTTATATATTAGTTTGCGGTATATGAGTCGGTTTGTAGTATATACATTTGTTTGTGCTATGAATTTGAGTATATATGATATGTTGGATTATTGGATATGAAAATCTGTTCTGAAATTGATTGTAAATGAGTTGTGGAATGAATGGACTGAGTGGATATGAGTTTATGTGGCTAGAAGGAAGAATGATAGTTGGAAAACAACAAAATTGTTTCAGATTAACGACGACTCGTGACACTCTATTGGTCACATATAGTCATGGATAGCGACGGCTGGTACAGTGCGTTGTTATAAACAATCTACGGTTGGCGGTGAGTTGTGATACCCATCAGAGAGGCCATAATTTGCCATGTGTCTTAAATCCACGTCGACAACCATAGCTAGTTTGATTACCGGAGTCGACATTCGATGTGCTGCAATTTGGTTAGCATTAGATTAAATAGCGACGACTATTAGTTACAATTACCCACAGCTGACGACATCCAATTACGGCTAAAAGCCATATTGGTAACGTATAACAATGGTTGGCTATGACCAGTTGTTCCAAGCTTATTGGGACGACCGCCCACAACTCCTACACTTAACAAGGAAAATAATACGCTGAAAGACATGTCAAGAAGCTATAGACGATCATCCGGGTAGGATAACACAAGCGGAGCCTGTCGTATAACTCACAATGCAAGGATAAAATATAATAGAACATATACAACAAACAATAATTGTGTAGCAGAATTGAGCAGAATCTTAAACTTTTCATATCACTATGAAATATCCATACAACATTGGATAACGCTATAAGAGTCTGTACAAAGTGCCTCACTACAAGTCACTCAGAGAATACATCAACATAGCAGCAGAAAAATAGCAAATAGTAGATAATAGGAAACTAATTCGTAAGCCTCCAGCTCATCATCGCTCAGCGGCATCGTCCTCATTAAGATCAACTACCTGTCACCTGCTACTCAGTATGCCCATCCACACATGGATGAACATCCCAAGGTAAAAAGAGGAAAGAAAAAACCTTGAGTCAGAAAACAATCTTAATGAGCGATAAAAGAGATATCTAACATCATCAATAAAGCATATGAGAATAGGCAGATTGATCAATTAATCTACCAACATCAACAGAGAAGAACCAAAACCTGTCTTCCCCACATTAGATAGTGATAGCCTTTACAAACAAGTAGATATAAACAAACAGTACATTAATGACAATCAGTTAATAAGCGTAGACCATCCTAATCGATATCGATATCTCCCAAACACAAGCGCCGAAGGCCTAAACCAACATTAAACAAGCACCCAGAGATATCTCCTTCGACGTCGAATAATCCACACCAGATGATACAAGCAAAGCAGTCATCATCCATGACTCTGACTGTCACCACCAATCACTTTGAAACCATCGCTAATCGTATGACTGGCTAGATCGTCATGCCATCCATCAAGGGATAATGGTAACCCTGGTTCTAGCAAAAACTCCATACGTCTTTCATCACTACATATTTAGGCCTTTCATCGCTACCCAGGGCACTCGACTAATCATCTAGTCTTTTAGGCATCCCTATTATACCCCTGCTTTGAGCCCGCAAGAACCTACGGCCACAATAATTCATTGGCCTTCGTTATCTCTAGTAGACATCATCGACGACCATTAACAAGCTCAAAACACACTTGAGCAGCTATTATCCACGAGCTCAAGATACACTTGAGTCACCTACATATTCATTGCATTTCACCGATCAACGAACACTTCACAACACTTCGAAAATTCCTGCTTGAATTCACGTCGAAGACACAATCACCATCGATCGAAAACTTATGTTGTTTGGTCGATATTCAATCCATAATGTTTTGGTCTTTGCAGTAAACAACATTCCATAGTGTTTCCAAAACATTGCAGCTCAATATAGGTAGGCACGATCCATCTTCAAGCATTCACATATAACATGCATTTCTAGACCCTTTTTACAGCGTTTCATAAATGCTGTAATTGCCCATCAACGATCCACCATATATCAGTTCCAATACGCCTACCAGAATCTAGGCCGATACATCAAAGCACCATGTGCGATCCATCAAAATTTGTTGATCCGCCCATCTATGGATCATGCCTAATTCATGGCTTTTAACAACATTTGCTAAACGCTGTCAATTCGGATGGATCGGGTGCGATCCATACACTTATCAAGCCACTGAAATTGCTGGCTGATCCCTCTTGTTTTGCATGCGCGATCAATCACCATTTGCATGCCCGATCCATGCCTGAATCGTGTTCGATCCATCCACTTTTACAGTGTTTGCCAAACACTGTCATCTAAAATTTTGGCAAATCAATCCACCAATGGATCAATTCTGATCCATTGTACTCGCCTCTTGATCCACTCACTTGCCTTGCCCAATCCATGTTGATTTATTGTCGATCCATAGTGTTTTGCCAACTAAAAACTCATGCACTCAACTTGATCAAAATGTGAAATCAACCATGATCCAAACTCGTGCAATTCAACAATTCAATAACAAAACAAACAATATTCAATCAACCATCCATACACCAAGCACATATGGAATTCACCAAATTATAATTAAACGAATGATCAATCAAAAAGTGTATCTAAACATAGAACTAACGTATGAAATTATCTTTTATAAGTTTCTATATTAGATCCTATGGTGATTTGAATAGAAATCATACTTACTTTGGTTAGATCTATATGAAAACAACTTGAAATGATGAATATAAGGTCAAACAACCTATATACTTGATTGAATCCGTGTGAGAGATGTTTATCACTACCAAATCTTCAAAATCACCTGAAATTGACTAATCTCTAATTCGGACAGCAAAGAACGTTCTTTCTCAATTTGATGTGATCTCTTCTCTTTTGATGTAGATCTAGCCTTCCTTGATGTAGATCTTCAATCTCTAAATGTAAATCTAGAATTTCAATAGGGAGAGATGTATTTGGTTGAGCAAAGAGGGTCATGAGCTCAACCAAATGAGAAATGAAGAAACTAAACCATTCTCCTCGTCTCTACCCCTCTATTTATAGCCACCCACTAGTGGGCCTCACTAATCAACACACTAATGACTAAGTAGTCTGTCCAGAAATTGTGTAGCACTAAAACAGCGATTTCTCCTAAACCGCTGGACCAAATCTTTAATGTGACCACTCTACGGAATTAAAAACATCATTTCCTTTCCAATGGAATCTATTTCAGCATCTGATTCGATCCCTATCAAAAGTTATGTCATGTACAAAACTGATAGGGGAAAAATGGTCACAAATAAAATTGATAAAAAATTTGGTCTTGTCTCACATCTCCATAACCAACATATCAAAATATGAGAATGTTCCAACCCTCATGGAATTAAATATAAATATTTTACGATCCTCTGATACGTAAAAATGCGAGTCGTTACATTCACTCCTCTCCCTCCTCTTAGGATTTCACCTCCGAAATCCCAAGTGAACATAAGCAACCAAAAAAACTCTGCATGCCTATCATCTATGAGTAGCCTATTTTAGCATCCAAACTAGCATCCATCAAGCCATGTATCCATAGCCTTAACCTAGCATGGAGAATTCTAACGAATAGTACAAGTTACAATGGTGTAAGGTGACATGACATTAATAGGTCATAACGACGAAGAGTTCTGGATGGATCGTCTTCATACTCTCTTTGTCTCCCCCGTACAATCGTTATTCTCCTCACTCCATTGCACCTTGACTAGCCTAACTGTCTTCCTCCTAAGTTGTTTTGTGTCATTCCCCACAACATGAAGCGGCTTACGGGGTTTCGTAACTATGGACTCAACTTTTAGGTCTTCGTACCATTCCGGAGATACCGCCACATTCGAATCATCCACACACTTCCGTAGAAGTGACACAAGAAACACATTGTGCACACTTGACATCTTTTTAGGTAAATCTAATCTATACACGTGCTTTCCAATCCGTTAGACTATCGGAAACGGTCCAACGAATCTTGGAGCTAACTTTCCTTTGTTTCTGAACTGAGCAACATGCTTCCACGGCGAAATCTTCATGTAAACCATATCACCAACGTGAAACTCCAAATCCTCTCGACGCTTATCAGCATAACTCTTCTGACGGTCTTGGGATGCCTTCATTTGTTGCCGAACAATCTCGATACATGATGTCTCTCTAATCATTTTTTGCCCAAGTATCTACTTATCTCCAGTCTCTAACCAACAAGCTGGAGAATTACACAGTCTTCCGTACAATGCCTCGTATGGTGCCATCTTGATGCTCAACTGGTAGCTGTTGTTATATGGAAACTCAACTAAATGTAGATGGTCTTCCCATGATCCCCCAAAATCCAATACGCAAGCTCTTACGAGGTCTTGTAAAACACAGTTAACCCTCTCAGTTTGACCATCAGTCTAGGGATGATAAGTTGTACTAAAACACAACTTGGTTCCCAAAGTCTCTTATAAACTCTTCCAAAATCCACTTGTGAACAATGGATCTCGATCACTTATTATGCTCTTCGGAATACCATGAAATCAAACTATCTATTTAATGTAAAGTTCAGCCAACTTCGATGTTTTCTTAGTCGGTCTGATAGCAATAAATCTTGCACTTTTGGTCAAGCGATCCACTATGACCCAAATCCCTTTGTTTCCTACCCTAGTTCTAGGTAGTCCATCGATATCTGCTCCCACTTCCATGTAGGAACTTTCAATGGCTGAAGCAATCCACTCGGCTTCTTCTGTTCAACTTTCACCAACTCACAGTTCATGCACTTGGAAATGAACTTCCAACATCCCTCTTCATCCTTTCCCAGTAGTAGGATCACTTCATGTCCCGATACATCTTATTATCACCTGGATGAATCGTCAACTTCGAGTGATGACATTCCCTCAGAACTTCATCACTCAATCTATTAATATCAGGAACAACCAGTCGTCCTTTATTTCGAAGCCAACCCACTTGATTGACTTCGAATTCCTTATCCTATGGTTTCAATTTCTAGACAACCTCGACTAGCTTTGCATCATGCTTTTAACTTTTGCCAAACCTTTCGATGAGAGTAGGTATTATCGATAAGCTTGCCAACATTTCAGGTTCCAACTCACACTGAGGCATGAAAACAAATCCTGCCAAGTAATCGAGGTGCTTCTATTCCGAAAACATTGCTCCCAAACTTGCGTTCTTTGACTCAATGCATCTGCAACTGCATTACCTTTACCAGGAGTATAGGCTATACCAAAATTATATGATGCCAGAAACTCTAACCGTCGTTGATGCTGAAGAAAAAAAATCCTTTTGGGAGAAAAGATACTTCAACGACTTGTGATCCGTAAAATACTCGAATAGAACTCCCAATAGGTAATGTCTCCCCATATTTAGAGCAAACACTATCGCTGCCGACACCAAATCATGAGCCAGATAACTCCTTTCATGTGGGTCCAGCTGTTGACTCGCGTAAGACAGAACTCTATCCTTCTACATCAATACTGCTCCAAGTCCAATACTACATGCATCGATGTACACCACCATCTCTTCATTCCCATCTGGGATGGTCAAAACAAGAGCACTCGTCAGTCTCTTTTTCACAATTCTAAAAGCTTGCTCACACTTCACATCTGATGTGAACACTTGATTCTTCTTCGTCAATCCTGTTAATGATGCAGCTATCTTGGAGAAATCCTTTATAAACTGGTGATAATATCCTGCCAACTCAAGGAAACTCCAAACATTTGTCGCATTCTTTGGTCTATCTCAGTCCTGGATTGCTGCCACGTTAGGGGGTCAACCGTTATCCCATTTCCAGAAACAACATGGCCTAAGAACCTCACTTCGCTCTTTCAGAAGTGACATTTCGAAAATATAGCTCTCAGCTGATGATTTCGCAAGATTTCCAAAACAACTCACAAGTGCGTCTTATGCTCATCCTCATTTCGGGAGAAAACCATTATATTGTCCACAAACACAAGCACGAACTTGTTCAACTAATCTCTGAAAACCCTATTCATAAGATCCACAAAGTATGTTGGCACGTTAGTCAACCTAAATGGAATCACCAACCATTCAAAGAAATTGGATGGTGTCCTAAAAGCTGTCTTTGACACACTATCCTTCGCCACTCTCAACTGGTGAAATCTAGTTGCCAAATCCATCTAAGAAAACACTTTGCCTTTGTGAAGCTGATCAAGCAAGCCATCTATACTCGGCAACGGATACTTATTCTTCTTGGTCACCTTGTTCAACTCACGATAATCGACACACAATCTCAAAGATCCATCATCCTTGGTAGCAAACACAACTGGTGCACCCCATTCGGATACACTTCTCCGAATGAATCCTTTTCTCAAAAGATCACATACTTGCACCTCTAACTCTCGTTGTTCCTTAGGCACCATCAACCTAAGAGGCATGACGATAGGTTTAGCATCCTCAACCAAATCGATTCCGAATTCAATCTCGCGATGTGGCGGTAATCCTTTGACCTCGTTAAAGACATCATCGAACTCACTAACGATAGGCATAGATGACAAGTTTTCCAGTGGAATCACAAGCGACTATAATAATTTAAAAAGACACCATCTTCGGGCTTACATCGAATCACAACCATTCCTCCTTCCACATTCTTGACCGTCACCTTGAGCTTCTCGCAATCCACTTTTGCCGCATACCTCTTTGTGCATGTCCATACCCAAAATAATCCCAAACCCAATGAAGCTCAAAACAAAGCAATCACACACAAAGGAGAAACCATGACTGGACAACATAAGACCACAAAAAATCATATACAAACTGGAAAAAACCCCAGTTGGATTAGTCGCAACAAAAGGTCTATCACAAATCTCGTGTTCCAAATCCAGGTGGCACAAAAGCTCATGATGAACTTCTCGTTTTTTTGTATGGAGTCTCAATATACGAACGAGCATACTTAAACAAAGCTTCCAAATTCGAAACATGCTCCAACACTGGCCTACTGTTCTATTTCATCTCAACGATCCTCTTAAACAGAATAGACTTTTGAAAAATGAAATTCATCTCAAACTTGGCTTGGAACTGCTCCCATGAAATCTCATCTTCTGGAGTATCTAGAGTGACAGAGTTCCACTAATCCATAGCTCCACCCTGTAGCTGTCTCGATGCAAACTTCCTTTTAGTCGCATTGCCAATTCCCAAGTCTCCAAAGATCCGAATGCAAATACCAAGCCACCCTTGAATCTCTACAATTGTCTCCGTCCCTTTAAACGGCTTCCCTCCTAGAGTGGTGAAATCTTTGCATAGCTTTGTGAAGTCCACTACCCTAGGCACTTGCACTTGAACCCCCACATCAACCGCAACAATCCCTGGAGCGGGTACCCTCCTTATGATTGTTGCTGCCATGGCCTCGAACATAGCTAGGTAACCTAGTACACCGCCATTCCCCCTCCAGGAACGGAATCCTCCCTAGCAATATTTCTCTAAGATCGACGACTCATTCTAAATCTAAAAATAGAATGATTAGTCTACACATGAGAAAACTACAAATGGAGTTCAAACGCTATTATACTATACACTAATATATATTATACATCCATAAGAAACCTATAAACACATCTCTTGTATGTTATTACGGCTTTGAACTTTGGCTAAAATCGATTAACCAGAGCTTTGATACCAAATGTGACGACCGCCCATAACTCCTACACTTAACAAGGAAAATAATGCGTTGAAAGACGTGCCAGACAGCTATGTACGATCATCAGGGTAGGATAACACAAGCGGAGTATGTCGTATAACTCACAGTGGAAGGATAAAATATAATAGAACATATACAACATGCAATAGTAGTGGAGCATAATTGAGTAGAATCTTAAACTTTTCATATCACCATGAAATATCCATACAACATTGGATAACACTCTAAGAGTCTGTACAAAGTGCCTCACTACAAGCCACTCAGATAATACATCAACATAACAGCAGAAAAACACCAAACAGTAGATAATCAAAAACTAATACGTAAGCCTCTAGCTCATCATCGCTCAGCAGCATCGTCCTCATCAAGGCCAACTACCTGCCACCTGCTACTCAGACTGCACATCCACACATGGATGAACATCCCAAGGTAACAAGAGGAAATATAAACCTTGAGTCAGACAACAGTCATAATGAGTGATTAAACATCAACCTGACATCATCAATAAAGCATATGAAAATAGGCAGATTAATAAACTAATCTACCAAAATCAACAGTGAAGAACCCAAACCCGTATTCCACACATTGGACAGTGATAGCCTTTACAAACAGGCAAATATAAACAAAAGTACATTAATGACAATCAGTTATTGAGCGTAGACTATCCTAATTGATATCAACATCTCCCAAGCACAAGCTCGGAAGTCATAAACTAACATCAGATAAGCACACAAGAGATATCTCCTTCGACGTCGAATAATCTACACTAGTTGATACAAGAAAAGCAATCATCATCCATGACTCTGGCTATCATCACCAATCCTTCTTTGAAACCATCGATAATCGTATGACTGGCCGTATCATCATGTCATCCGGCAAGGGCTAATGGTAATCCCGGTTCTAGCAAAAAGTCCATACACCATTCAACGCTACGTATCTAGACCTTCATCGCTACCCAGGGTACTCGACTAATCATCTAGTCTTTTAGGCGTCCCTATTATACCCTTGCTTTGAGCCCGCTAAAACCTACGACCACGATAATTCCTCGGACTTCGATATCTCTAGTCGTCATCATCGGCAACCATCAACAAGCTCAAAACACACTTAATTGGCATTATCCACGAGCTCAAGACACACTTGAGTCGTCTTCATATTTTTTGTATTTCATCGATCAAAGAACACTTCACAACACTTCGAATGTTCCTGCATGAAGTCACGTTGAAGCCATGATCACCGTCGATCCAAAACTTATGTCATTTGGTCGATATTCAATCCACAATGTTTTGGTGTTTGCAGTAAATAACATTTCATAGCGTTTCCAAAATGTTGCGGCTCAATATATGTAGGTACGATCCATCTTCAAGCATTCACATATAACAGCGTTTCTGGACCCTTTTTACAACGTTTCATAATTGTAACTGCCCATCAATAATCCACCATGGATCGGTTCCAATCCACTTTCCTGAACTTAAGTTGATCCATCAAAGCACCGTGCGCTACCCATCAAAATTTGTCGATCTGCCCATTAATGGATCGTGCCTGATCCATGGCTTTAAACAACATTTTCCAAACGTTGTCAATTCTGATGAATCAGTGTGATCCATACCCTTGCCAAGCCACTGAAGTGCTAGTCGATCCCTTGTGTTTTGCGTGCGCGATCCTTTGCTGTTTGCCTGCCCGATCCATGCACGGATCGTGTTCGATCCGTCCCCTTTTCCAATGTTTGCCAGACGCAGTCATATGAAATTTTGGAAAATCGATCCACCAATGGATCGGTTCCGATCCACTTGTACTCGCCTTTCGATCCACTCACTTACCTTGCCTGATCCATGCTGATCCAATGTCGATCCATATTGTTTTGCTAATCAAAAACTCATGCACTCAACTCGATCAAAACTTGAAAACAACCATGATCCAAACTCGTGCAATTCAATGATTCAATAACAAATCAAACAATCTTCAACCTACCATCCATACACCAAGCATATATGAAATTCATCAAATTATGGTTAAACAAATGATCAAACCAAAAAGTGGATCTAAACACAAAATTAGCTATGAAATTACCTTTTATAAGTTTCTAGACTAGATCCTATGGTAATTTGAATTGGATTCATACTTACTTTGATTAGATCTATATGAAAATAACTTGAAAAGATGAACATAAGATCAAACAACCCATATACTTGATTGAATCTGTGTGAGAGATGCTTATCACTAATCAATCTTCAAAATAGCTCGAAAACAACTAATCTTTAATCTGGATAGTAAAGAACGATCTTCAAAGCTCTCAGTTTGACGTGATCTTTTCTCTTTTGATGTAGATCTAGCCTTCCTTGATGTTGATCTTCAATCTTCGAATGTAGATCTAGAATTTTAATGGAGGAGAGATGTATTCTATTGAGCAAGGAGGATCAAGAGCTCGACCAAATGAGAAATGAAGAAACTAAACCATTCTCCTTGCCTCTACCCCTCTATTTATAGCCAAACCATCAGCCCACTAATGGGCCTCACTAATCAGCCCATTAATGACTAACTAGTCTATCCAGAAATTGTGTAGCACTAAAACAACTATTCATCCCAAAATGCTGAACCAAATCTTTATTGTGACCACTCTACGGAGTTGGAAACATCATTTCCTTTCCACTGAAATCGATCTCAGCACCTGATTCGATCACAATCAAAAGTTATGCCTTGTACAAAACTTACAAGGGAAAAATGGTTACAAATAAAATTGATAAAAATTATGGACATGTCTCACATCTCCATAACCAACATATCAAAATATAAGAATGATCCAACCCTCATGAAATTAAATAAATATATTTTCCGATCCTCCGATACGTAAAATGCAGGTCGTTACACTTATTACGGTTAGCGACGGCTTGTGACACCCATCAGAGAGACTACAATTTGCCACATATCCCAAATCGTCATCGCCAACCATAGCTTATTTGGTTACGAGTATCGATGCTAGATGTGTCGCTATTTCGTTAGCGTCGGTCTAAATACCGACGACTATTAACTATGGTTAGCGATGGGTGGTGATGGCCACCGACTGCTGAAAGCCATAGCTAGTTGAAACCGTTCTTGTAGTGTTGTGAATCTTTGTCTTTGTAAAGTTTTTAGTTATACTCAGATGCTCCATATTCTTTGGTATAACTTATTAGGTGTATGTTAAAGGGTCTTAGGGCGTCACAATAACTATCATAATCAAATTCTTAAAACGTTAAATTTATATATTTTGACCTATTATAAATGTATAATTCATGTCTACTTAGTGTAGATTTTACGAGTTGTTATGCCCATGCTGCCTTACTAGTTGTTGGTTGAGAAACTAAACAGCTACCAAGTGGCTTTTTCTAAATCTAAAATTTCACTTCATCTTCTTGCATTGTACTTTGTCATCCTAAATTTAAGTTGATGATCCACAATAAGTTATCGAAGCTTTGTTGATGGTTATAATGAATGGAACTGAATTCAGTTGTTTGTAATTTTGGTTCGATGTTGCATTAGATTTGTGGTGCTAAACTTGAGTGGTTGCAACATCGGTATTGTGATGCTTCTGCATTTGTGATGGTTTGGTGTCCCAATTCCATTAAGAGCCCCATGCTTCGTTAGCCCGTACTGCTCCAGAAAGAATGCCTATGGTTAAAAAGGTAAACCCTAAACTAATAACACAATAACTCCAATAATCCAAACGCTGAATTAATTGATACTTATAATAATTTGGAAATGAAAGAAAAGAAGTGCTTTTAAAAACACTTCCTTTTTCGTTCAAGTATTCGATTTTCCCAAATAAAAATGACTTAATTAATATTAAAAAAAATGCTTCTAAAAAAAATATCGATATTTTTTCAAAATGTAATGATTAAAAAACGACCGATAATAACGAACCACATAAAAGAGCCGCATAGCTCAATAACGTCATACTTACATGCATCATTAACCACTGACTGAGAGAGTGTTTTGGTTGAGAGGGAGATGATATTATTCCAATAAACATAGTAACTTAAAGATGATAGGTGAGAGCTGTGCAGTTTATGCTCTGCTTTTACCCCGTCATATACCCGCTATATCGTGTAGTGGTTTTCCACCGCTACGCTATTTTCAAATAGCCTCTGAAGTAACCTTTCCATTTTAGTCCCCGATATATTCCGATATTCCCAATATTTCCCATTTTTTCAGCTATATTCTGCAATTTCTACTATATATATTTTAAAAAAGAAAAGAATTTAAAAATGATATTTATACATTATTTAATTTTTAAACTTAGATTTTTAATATAATTTTCTAGCATATATTTCTTTAGAATATAAAGTACTATGATATTCTTTTAAATTTAATCAAGCTAAATAAAAATTTACATTTATTTACATATATTTGCTTATACTTTTATTTAAAATTATGTACTAATCATAATTAAGTTTAATGTTAATTTTCCATTTATCTATCATTTATATATTTGTACATGTAACAAATACGAGCTTTATATGCTATTTCAGACTCATCTGCTATATCCTGCTATTTTCTCGCTTTATGCCTGCTAAAATTTTTGCACCTCCGCCGTATTGGATCCGCTGAGAGCTTTAACTACACAGGGTGAGAGGATGCATATGTGGTTTCATTTTGTAGGAACAAGAGAAATAACTAAATTACTGAAAAAGATTGATATATAGTGAATCTGATAATCATTTCTTTTGATATCGTGAGTATACATAGGTTCATAGTGGAGATACGCAAGTATAGAAAAGATATGAAAGAGGATACATGAACAAAGGCATGAACTGTAAAATAATATGTTTCCCTATGTAGAAAATAAAACTTCATATAGTTGTTTGTATAAAATAATCTCTTTCATTGCTACTGGTATGTACTGTCACTTTCTTTGTATGTACAACATTTGTTTGCGTATTGATATATTTCCTTCTTGAGATATATAATTGTCTATATATTTATTCATTGTAATGCAAGTTTTTATTGCACCGAAAGGAGAAAAATTTCTAAGTCCAATATTTTATAAAAGAAAATCTAGTAAATATACAACACAAGACAAACAATTGTTTGTTAACATTAAATGGAAATCCTCGATTGCACTACTCTACAATCATTATATACAAAGTTTATAACAAAAATCAAATATTATTATTATGAATAAGAATGGTTATTGTTGACATGCTTTTCGGTTAAACCAGCCACACGTCAAGTTTTAGGTTAACAACGCGCTCAAGCGTCAGGAACATCGTCAGAATATACAAAACAATATGGTCAAAGTTGCGTCACAAACATAAGAAGGCCTGAAACTCCAATCAGACGACCATTTTTAGACCCGAGAACGTCTGTCACAATGCTTCGCACCATAACTCCTGTGGAAGGCGGGTCGTCAACCGAGCCGTCAGCGGGTCCGGGCGCAGCGCCGATGGGGTATGGGGCCCCACAGTCCTGCCTGATTCATTCGATTTCTGCGGGCATGAACAGAGTTTTTCGCCTCACATCAAGCCCGCATCACCCAACGCCGCCTTCTCCCTTCATTCAATGGTTCGCATCCTCCGGGACGCGAATATCGCTTCCTCTGGGACGCGAATTTCGAATCCTTTGAGATGCGAAATCCGCGTCTTCCGGGATGCGAATCTTACATGCCTAGGATGCGAAATTCGTATCCCCCGGATGCGAAATCTGCATCCCACGGGATGCGAATCTCGCATCCCCAGGATGCGAAATTCGCCTCCCTAGGATATGAAATTCGCCTCCTCCTGGATGCGAATTTCACATCCCCAAGAAGCTAATCCGCATCCTCTGCGATGCGAATTTTTCCAGAGCCACCTTGTTTTGATGCGTTTTTTTTTCCGGGTTAGGGGTGTGTGATGCAATTTTCAGCCAGTGGTCCCCAAAACTCGCCTACTTCACTACCTAACCTCGCCTATAATGCCCCCAAGCTTCTCATTCAAAGGGGTTGGATTTTTCTCACTCTTGGAGCTCTCGAGCACCATTAATGGCTTCCATCTTCTTCCCCAAGGCTATTGGGCATAGTTTGGATGACTAAAACGTTGCATACACGTTTTCCATCAACTATTGGACATTAACAAGCGTAATTACACCACTTTTGGACTTCTTGGATATTAAAGCTCATTTTGGACACAGTTGACCAAGTCAACTCATCTCAACGAAGAAGAAGGACAATGTAGTCAAAGTTTTGCATTTATACAACTTTGTACACAAATATTGTCCATACTTGTATATAAATTATAATCGACAAAGATATGATGAATAATTACTATGAAGTGGACGTAGGCGTTAGTGTCGAACCACTATAAAAAGTCGTGTCTTCGACATTTACTCTACTTTACTGTACATTCTGAATTACTGTGTTGCTAACGCAATTGCATAAACATCGAGTGTAGGCGTGTGATCATTTTTTCGTGTCAACGGTTATCGAGTAAGCTAAATATAATAAATCATCTATGTAGCAAAAACCTCAACAAACTTAATTTGGTCAAGAAGAAAAATGTCGTAGTAGAGATAAAACGAGAAAATAACGAGTATATAGTGAATAACTCTAAAATAACATATAAAACCCGTCCTTATTGTTTTTTACAAATATATAAATGATAATGAAATAAAAATTAACATTCGATTTAATTATAATTAGTACATTAATTTAAAATAAAAACACGTGAATATATGCGTAAATAAACATAACATTTTATTTAACTTAATTAAAGTTAGTAGAATATTAATGTTTTTTTTGTTCTAAAGACATATGTTAAAATTCAATTAAAAAACTAATTTATTAATTTTTATAATGGATAAATGTCATTATTTAATTATTTATTTTCTATAGAAAATATAATGGAAGTAGTGGAATATAGCAAAATTTATGAGATATATCGATAATAGCGGAGCTTTAAAGAAAAGGCTACTTTAGGGATTATTTGAAGAAGAAAAAAATGGTAATAATTCAGTATGAGATATAGCGAGATTTTAACCGGGTAATAGCGGAGCATCAACTGCATAACAAAGTATATAACTAACCTCTTAAGTATGCAAATGAATCTCCCGGTTATAACGTCACATAAATTGTAGCACATAGCGAACAAATTTTTTCTCAATGTTGCTTGTAACAATGTCGCGATTGTCATCGATCTATTGTTGTTAAATGTTGTTTCTTTTGTATTGAAATTTGATTTCAGATAGTCGTATTCAGTTCGCTCTATATCCATGAAATGTTTTGGTATAAATGTTCTGAAATTTTATTGCATAAATGATTAAAAGTTGGTAGGTTTTTTAACTTTAAAATTTATAATGATACATAAAAAAATTGAAATCATAACAAGTAGTCTATATCTTACTTTGTCTTCTTCGTTGCTTCACTCGTAGTGGTTATGATATTTCTTTCTTGGTATAATTTAAAAAATATGGTGTTTGGTTACGATAATCTTTGGATTGAATGATTATAGGTAATTATAGGATTGTCTCGCATGTTCTTAAGGAGAAATGATTATTTGGATACAATAGTCCCACATCACGGAATAAATTGAAGGAATTGTGTACAAATATGAGTTGGTAGACACGTAGCAACAAGAATTCCTTTTGTTATATGAGAGTTGTGTGTCAGCTCATACGCGTGCAAGGAAGGGGGATTTGTTCCAACCATCGTTACATAACAGTAGGCATGTAACAACAAAGATTCCTTTTGTTCTATGAGAGTTGTGTGCCAGCTCATATGTGTGTAAGGAAAGGAGACTTTGTTTCGATCGTCCTTACGTAACACGTAAAAAGAATTTCAAAATGAAATGAGAACGAAGGAACAAATTAAGGACATCTGGATTTCGAATTGCAGCGAAGAGACATCTAAGCCTCTTAAGAAATGCATATGGTCGTAAACATTTTAACAAGCCATTAGCGAGGGGACTTTATTGCTTAGGTATGGAGTACCCTCCGGTGAAAAAAGAAAAGAAAAAAGAAAAATAAAAAAATAAATAAAAGGAGAGGAACTCCGGACAATGCCTTGAATTTCGTTCTGTCAAACTCCATCCCTACTGAATTCATTGGCACTGCAATCCCGTGACCGAATTAAAACACTCGCAGATCATAACATCATTGATTCTCCCTTCCAAACCTCGTGATAGCACTTATTACTCTTCCCCTACCCTACACGCAGCCATTGCACTTCTCCAAAATCACACATGACGGCGCCAAAACCGTACATCCCTCAAACCATAAAACCTGAACTCACCCCTCTTCCCACCCAAAAGACCCAAACCCAGAGCAGAAAATGAACCTGTACTTCCTGCCCCTCCTCGTCTTCACACTAACCCAAAAGACCCACTCGGAGTTCACCATAATAACGCCAGACTCCAACTCCCCCTTGCTGACCTCCCCGCAAACCTCCTTCTCGACCCACGCCACCACCGACCCGGACGAGCAGTCGGCCGTGTACCAAATAATGGCGTCCACCGGCAACCCCTGGGCCTCCGACATCTCGAACATATGCGCGAACCGCTGGCACGGGATCGAGTGCACCCCCGACACGGACAACGTGTACCACGTCGTCTCCCTGTCCTTCGGGTCCCTCTCCGACGACACCGCCTTCCCCACCTGCGACCCTGCCTCTGCCACCCTCAACCCCTCCGTCCTCAAACTCACCCACCTCCGCACCCTCTTCTTCTACCGCTGCTTCACACTCAACCCTCAGCCCATCCCCTCTTTCCTCGGCCGGCTAGGCCCGTCCCTCCGCTCCCTCGTCCTCCGCGACAATGGCCATGTGGGTCCCATCCCACCAGAACTCGCCAATCTCACCTCCCTCGCCTTGCTCGACCTCCATGGAAACGATCTACAGTCCTCCGTCCCTTCCGCCTTATCCACCCTGGTTAGATTACGCAAACTGGATTTAAGCAGCAACCGGTTGACAGGCCCCATACCTAAGTTCGGGTTCCCGGGTCTGAACGTGCTGGACCTCAGTCATAACCTTTTCCAAGGGCCAATCCCGGAGTTTGTTACAGAGTACGATTCCTTGATCAAGGTGGACCTCAGCAGAAACGGGTTGACGGGACCAATACCGGCTTCTGTTACCAGGATGAGGAACTTGATGCTGCTGGACCTGAGCCGTAACCGTCTAACCGGGCCACTGCCCGAGGGGTTCGACGGCTTGGTTTCGCTTAGGACTTTGATTTTGAAAGGCAACTTCATAACTGGTATTGGAGGGTTGGCGGGGTTGAAGGAACTGGGGACGCTCGTGCTGTCGGATATGGGGTTGAAGGGATCCATACCCGATTCGATCGGTGAAATGGGTAGCTTACGGGTTTTGTATCTTGATAACAACGAACTGAATGGAACAATACCTGGAAGTTTGAGGAAATTAGATAGGCTAAGCGAATTGAGGCTGAACAACAACAGGTTAAGAGGGCTGATACCGTTTAATAAGGAGATGATATGGAGGATGGGAAGGAAGATGAAGATTCAGAATAATGCCGGGCTTTGTTATGACGTTGAAGATGGAGGAATGGAAGAGGTGGATTCCATGTCGGGTATTGGTTATTGTGATCCAAATGTTGTTGATGGAAGCGAGAATGGTACGGTGGTGCAACATGTGTCGGAGATGAATAAGAGCGGGATCCATCATGATTATCTGACCAATTCTTGTGAGGTTTTGGTTAGAAGACTATTTGTTTTAATTTTTGGCTTCTTTGCTTATTTGGTAATCCTGTAATACAAAAAATTTAAGTCACAATGATGCAAAAATCAGTTTTAGGAGGAACCACCGTTAGAGCACTCCCACCACCGTCTTGATTTTGAGCAGACAATTTTTTAGTGATTTTTTTAAAACATTTCCGCTACATTAGGTTCAAAAACTTATTTATATGTTACGGTTTTCTAAACCACGTTAAACGATCGCCACTCAAAAAAAAAAACGACGATCCCCACTTTCTCCTCTTCCTTACACTGCTGCAGCGCGATGGAGAGAAGTAAAGCGTGAATCGTTCTCATTTCTGCACAAATTCGCACTATTGGAAATGCTCTTAAGTTACAGTGTAAATTCATCTACTCTCGAAATTCACTATCTCCATGTGCTCAATTAAGTCTGAATCATATATCACATGATTCATTGTTGGATGAATCCCACCATTCTATTAAAGTAATCAGATATTGTGAAAATAGATGATGAGGTGAACTTGACAATAGCGATAAAGGAAATGAAGACAGAGATACTGAGTCAGTTTCAAGACGCCTATTTAATATGTACATATTTAGTAGATGTCTAACATTAATATGTGTTAAATAAAGGTTTGACATCCATTGTAACAGTCCGTCTTTTCGAGTCTCAAATATGGACACCAATACATTCACGGTATCCATTGTAACGATCCATCTTTTAGAGATGCTTGTATTTTTGTCTTTTCTAGTATTCAATACTTTGAAAAGTACTTATCTACTTATTTCTACAGTGCAGGTATATTCACAAACCATTTAAGAGATTTATTTTCTCTAAGATATAATAAAAGAGGTTATGAATATTGTTTACTAAGAAACTTTTTTCTTTTATAGGTTATGCTTCTTCTTTACTGTCTTCATTCCAAAAAAATTCAATACTAAAGTATATTCAGAAGAGTGTAATGATGTTTTTCATCTTGATATAACCCTGAGTAAAAACAAAGGTCATTAAAACATTATTTACTAAAAACCCAAAACTATTCCTTCTATAATTATCTTTAAAACATTCATTAAATGATACAATTATATTACTTACTATAATCTAAGAGGGCAAAGGACATATGTAATTAGTACATAGCCACGACAAACTCGAAAAAGTGATGACCATCTCATACCTTTTGCACTGAATGACTAAGCAAGTGGGTTGTAAACCGTGCCAGGTCGATGATATTAGACGTTAATTAAGGGAAAATAAAGTTAAGCAAAACATATCTCAGGCAATTCTACCCGACCCAACGGGTATCAGGCACACGGCGGTACAGGTATATTGGGTTTTCATTGCTGTCCATATTTGATTTCATTGGATTTGCATTGAATCAAGGATTATGTGAGTGATAGATATCTCTCACACGGAAATTACGGATTATATGAGTTAAATCAGGATTGATTCACATCATACATGTTAAATTCACTTTAGAACTGATCATATATGTTAATTCAGATTTAGGTATTTTAGGATAATCTAATTTAATCAAACTGGCATGAAGTTAGATTAATCATGTTCTTGAGTATGTTTTGATCCAAATTATGCTAGATCTATTGTTTTATGATATGTTTATTGAATGCACAAGCTTGTATGATCAAGATTTGATGAATCGCTATTTGTTTTAGTTGAATTGAATGTGTTGCTTGAATTGTTTATTAGAAGTGTTTGCCGTATAACTTAGGATTAAAGAACAGAGCAAATCGGAGGTTCAAATGATCGGATTTAGACTAAACTTGGTGGAGGTGATCTGGAAGACGAAAGGAGGAAACACAAAAAGTTCATACCAAAACTCGCTAAGTACACGGACCGGTATCGGTCCATGTTCCATGGATTGGTACTGATCCACGGTAATAACTTGAATGGTGACGAAACTTTGTGTGTGGGCTTGGGAGATGAAAACAAGGCTGCATGCAAATTTTCAAATCATTTGGATGGATCAGTAGCAAGATGTTCGAAGAAGGGACGATGGACTGGTAGGAAGTATATGATGGAATGAATTGTGCTTCATGCTATGGACCGGTAAGAGATTTCACTTCAACGATGGACTGGTAGGAAGCTCACGAAGCAAGTATTGACTGGAGTCCAGCACTTAGCAAAATTCGCTAAGTTAATGGACTGGTACCGATCCATGCTGGATGGATCTATACCGATCCACGACGGTGCATGTTGGAGTGCTCATGGTTGGGAAGCATGATTTTTGGATTACTTGGGGATGTTTGGTAGTAAAAGGACTTCATATGATTGAGATGAAACTCAAGTAGGATTGATGCTTCGATTGTGAACTCGAGACGAAGTGGTCGACTTGGAATTGATATGATACTGGTCGTGGGATGATGCAGGATTAAGTAAGATGACAAATTGATTCATATGGGAGTTGATCGCGGATGAATTCGTTGAGGATTATGGCTTGAAATATTTTAAGTGCCAAGGAATCATTCGTTATCGAAGGCTCTAGCGGGCTCAAAGCAGGGGTATCGTGGGGATGTCCATTAGGGTCAAGGTGAATCGTGTACCTCGGTCGAGCTCTAGGATTGATCTAGTTGTCTTAAATAATTGAGGCAAGCATACAGTTGATGATGTATGACAATCTGACTAGAACCAAGGTTTTCCAATAGCCCTGGATGGACGACAATGGACGGTCATTCGATGATTGATTTATTCAAGGCTTTAGTCGGTGATAGCTAGGATACTGGTTTCTATGAATGCGATGGATGCTATGGTTGATTGTTTGCTTTCATCTCTATTTCTCTGGGTAGGCTATCACCGTAGGTCGACGAAGAGAAGTGAGATTGGCGGATGTGTTTTTCCTTTTATGGAATGGCATATCATAGATGATTATAATGTGATAACTCCATGGTTGTTGAGACGGATTAGATGGTTGAACTGTCTATACTCATATATCCTATGTAACCGTTGATTGTAATTTTATCACTCACTAAGACTGTTGTCTGACTCAAGGTTTTATGTTTACTCTTATTACCTTGGACTGCTCATCAATGTTATTGATGAGTATACTAGGATAGCAGGTGACATATTTTTCCGATGATATTGTGCGACGACGAGTTAGAGGTCAATGTATTATTTTTTATACTATATAAATACTTGTTGTTTCCGATGTATATTGTCGATTGTTGGTACTTTGAGATATATGTTGTGAGACATGATGTACATATATTCATTTACATAGATGTTTTGCATTGATGACTCTGAGATGTTATAGAGATTTGATTTTCTGTTATGCTTCAATACTATATCCTTTTGTATATTTTCTATTATATATTATCCATGTGTTGTGAGTTATACGACACTTTTTATTTCAAGTTATTCTTCCTTGATGAACGCTCCATATCGGTTTGGCACATCATACAGTGCACTTTTCCTTGGTTCGGTGCGGGAGATTTGGGGCAATTGTCATAGGAAATGTTATGGAATTGATGATATATGAGTTATGGGATGAATGAATATGAGTTGTACGAGTATATGCGGCTCAAAGAAAGAATGGTGGCTGGAATTTAGCAAACCTGTTTCGGGTCTGCTATGGCTAGAGACGTCCTATTGGTCACGCATAGTTACGATTAGCAATGTCTGGCTATGGACCTTGTTTCCAAGCTTGCTATAGTTGAAGATAATAAGCTACAGATTATGTTTCCAGGCTTGCTACGGTTGACGACGGCTAGAGACACACAATTAAGTGCCCATAATTCACCACGTGTCCCACCTAGCTGTCGCCAACCGTAGCTAAAATGGTTACAAAAGCCGATGCTAGAAGTGCCCCTATTTTGTTAGCATTATGTCACTTCAAATGACGCAGATATTATGAGATGATTTTAGAAGTGCCTCGGCCAATAGAGTAAGTGATAGCGACGACGAAAAATCCAGTTAGGATCAGGGTTTATAGATCCATATATTAACCTTGCACGAAAGAAATATTTAAATAATTTTACTACCTAATCTCTCTTAATTTTATCCATATATCCCTAGGCCTATACTAAGTTTTAACCGCCCCTTTTGATCACCCAAACTAGTCCACTTTTACTCTTTGATCATCTTAGGCCATTAGCTAACTTGGCCCAAGTCAAATATACACACTTATATTTAATTTAATCGGTTATACATGTCTTTTATCGATCGATATATTTACAATTATGATAAATATATAAAAAATTATTTATTTCTTAAACCATATTCAATTTTCAATTAATATTTCATAAATATTAGTTAATTTAATTAATTAATACCAATTATAAAGTAATTAAATTGTTTGTCCTTAAGGGAACTTATATTTTGGTTGTGTGATTCTTGGATGTGAATTTAGTTTGCAATTAACACCAAATATTTGAACGCTGGCATTGACTTGTCACTTAGCAAGTAGTATAACATTATGGCTAAATTTATTGCTTAGTCATTTTTGGCAAAATTTCATTTTAGTTTAATAAGCTTTAACCGTTTGTGGCATTTATATACGACAACTCTCTTCATGAAAAATGTATCACATTGGACTTATGAAAATTGATAATAATCAAATTCCAATATCATCCATATTCAACTTTATATTCCAAACACAAAATTCTTGGTTCAATATAATCATAATTATTATTAACGAAAATATTCTAGAGAGGGCCTTTTACTTTGAGTTGACTTGAGTTGACTACGATACTAACTCCATATAACAAGAAGACGAATCTTCTCTTAAATAGTGCTTCACTTCCAGTATTTCTACTTGATCCAATTATATTCACTCGATAGATGCCATGCCATGGTTTGCTTATAATCAAAGCGAAGCTTTCTTACTGAAGATCTACGACATTCTTAAATCGAGAGAAATCTGTAAACTAGTCTTATTAAAATTCTCTGTTTGACCTTACTCATATTAAACAACAAAAAACTATCGAGTAAACCATTTTATAGTTATCTTAATAACTATCAATACATAACTCCTAGGTGCCCAAAACAATCCCAATTAATACACTATTCGATATTTAGAGAACATTACATACTCCAATCTCAACGCATAATGTCATTTTACTATAGCATTCAATATACACTATTAAATGAATATCGTAGATAATGCTAATTTAATTTAATATGACATATTGTTTTAACAAATGTGCCAATGTTCTTTGTATTTGTTGTTTTCTTCTATAAGAGTATATCATTACACTGGTTGAGTGTTGTCTTAATCTATCATTTACATATTATACAAATGGATAAAAAAATAATGCTATATTAACATATCATTTTGTTTATGCATTCATTTTAGCTGTGCTGGTGACATATATATTTTAGGATTATGGTTATATTGGTAGCTTGCGTCTATTGGAAGTTTCCAATAAAATTATCTAAATTGATTTTTCACTTCGAAGAAGGTTGAGAAGGGTGGGGCACTTTTGAGAATCCTTATTAGTGATGCGGGAGTAACCCCCAAGAATGTATGTCGATTTACATGTAATACAGGAAAAGAACACCGAAAAGCAATTTTAAGGGTTCTTAGATACTTAAAGTTGACCGTAAATTACGGTTTACATTTACAAATAGAACAATGCTTAAATGTCATAATGATGCAAGTTGACATAAATTCTAACTCTATATCCCCTTCTAAATGGCTTTTTACAATAGGCAGTATTGTCATATCTTGGAGCTTCGAGAATCAAACACGTTTCTTTGATCCAACTATGTTGGCAGAATTGATAGCATTTGCGATGCATGTGAAGATATTGAATGGTTGATATGTGTTTAACGGGTATACCAATTTGGATGAAACATGCTCCTGCAGTTATGACACGTTGTGAAATCTAAGCTACTTTGTATATAGTAGCACAAAAAAACATGTAAAGGCATTGAATGGTTAATAATTTTTTTGATGGATATACCAATTTAGAAGAAGCTTGCTCTGATACTTGTGGCACATTGTGATAACTAAGCTACTATGTATAAAGTAGCATAAGAAAACTTACGATGGTAAGCAAAAACATATCAATCTTAAACGTCGGTTTCTTAGGGCCTGCTTGGGAGATTTGAAATACCATTTATGAGAGGTTTTGAGAGTATCAATTTGGATCGTTAATGGTCATAGCGGTTTTGATTGGTTTACATTAAGTGTTATTATAAACGATCAATGCATGCTAGAGAGTTTAGTATATACCAATTTTGAGAGTTTTTCATACAAATAACATGATATTTATATTCCTATATTATTTTTTTGTTTCATGAAGAGTAATTTTATAATATAATTAGCGAGGGAATAATTGAAAAATAATAATATATAACTCCTTAAAACACCCCGACTTGATGGGTTGAAAATTGACATTAAAGTTACACTACACCTGTTTTGACTGGTTTTATAACCAACGACAACCGATGTGGAAAAATTTGCAAACAAGTGTTATAATAACACCTGAAATATAGAGCCGTCCAAAACCGTTTAAAACCGATATAAAATAAACGATCAAGCGAGGCCTTAAGAGGATGGCCAAAAAGAGGAGAATAATTAAAGTTGACTTATTATGTCAAAATGATCAACTTTGTGGATTTTTTGACGATTAAAGGATTTACTAGAGAGATAACTATGAAAACATATGTAGAAACATGGTAAAAAGCTGAGATTGTTTTGCAATAGGAATTCTACTTAATGAATACAAAGTTTAAAAAGTATAAACAAGTTAGAAATGATTGTATAAGTATTATACTATAATATAAGATCACATTGTGAATGAACCTCTAGCATGTGTTTTATGTGTGATATATATACATGATAAAGTAAATTTTTGTTTGTAAGCTACTTTCATTTATGTACTAATTTAAACCATTATTCGAATTTTATTTATTTATATAGGACTATGACAACTTGATTTTAAAAAGGTACCTAATTAATCATTTTGACAATGTGACCAATACAAACTACTCAAATGACATTCCTATAACTATTATCTATTTATTTAAAAAATGGTGGTGAATACTGAAACTTTCTTATAAAACTATATAAATCAGCTTCCACTACGAGGGTGGGTAGTTAGCGGACCCCTAAGATGAGGTGCCGAGGGGATGCATTTATTAGGACCAAAAAGTTTTTTCATTTTAACAGTCGCCAACAATAGAGTCTTCTTCGTATATATAGATGAAGATACTTCATCACAACATTAACTTTTTTCCTGCTATCTCGAATCAAGAAAATCATACAGGCATTATTTGACTATAATTACAAGTGTTTTCCTAATTTGTGTAACCTAACCAAATCTGTACATACCGACTCAATTGTATCTTTAAAGAATGTTTTCTGAAAACCATCTCTGATTCGAGATTGAAAATTAACAATTTTAAAAGAAAGTTATTCAAATATGACTTGAAGTGATATATCCACAATATATTACAATAGGGTTTTGAATGCAATTGTTGCTGGTTAGGGTTTTGGATGGTGTAGGGCTAACGACGAGATTCATGGTTTGGTCGACAACAGCTTGTAGAGGGGTCGACCGGATCCGAGGTTAAGGCGACAGTGTGGAAGCGAAAGCCATACACAATGATGTCATGGTAGGCGAAGTGCGCTGAAGTCGAGACAGCAAATGAGGTTAGGAAACGTTTTTCCTTTTAACTAAGGGCACAGCTAACAGTGGCTTGTTCGGTTACTAAACAATCACAGAGCATTCAAGTGTGGTCTGTTCACTCTACTGTGGCTAGTTTGAACTGATCTAGTTGCTGGTTCACTGAACAGAGGCTGATAATTATAATAGTGAAGTCTCTGCCGTTTTATGTTTATAACGGCAAAGTCTTTACCATTATAAGTTTAAAATGACAAATATTTTGCCATTATAAACTTTTCGTGCTAAAAACTGCACATATATGTTTATAAGGATGAAGACTTGGCCGTTATAAACAAAAAAGAAAAGAAGCAGTTCATGGCTGGTTCAACATTCTGGTTGTGCAGCTCGTTCGTTCAGTTGAAAATATAAGAGAGAATGAAGTGAACAAGCCACATGGTTGGTAATGGTTTAATTCTACTCCAACAACAAAAGGTAGAATACTACAAACTCTATTATACCAACAAGTTTTAGAAACCAATTCACAGACAGGAAAGATAAACAAAGTTTTAGAAACAAGCAAACTGTAAAAAGAAGGTAGGCAATCAAATTTTATAGCACAAATAAGTGGATTTAAACACAAAATGCTGAATCAAAGCGTACTTTATAATCTGTTTTAGATACTTAAACCAACTTCATATTTGATATGGACACGTGTTTATATTTAGAATGATATTCTAGCTTTGATATGTAAGATAAATTAGAGCATCTCCAACAGTTTTACGATTCGTAATATTACGACTGTAAGATTCAGGGGAGATTTGTTAAAATCTCTCAACTAACGCGCGCTGAATTTATCGGCGCGCACTTATAAAATGAAAGCGCGCCGAATTTATCGACGCATTAATGTAATGTGCCAATAAATTCAGTGCGCTACCTCGATAGCTTTTTCCAAAGATTTTTTTAAATAGGATTATTTATTAGTTTAGGTTGACAAATATATTAACCACTTAACTTTATAAATCTATTAAATCGATTTATTAGTTTTATTTTCGGATAATTAACCTATTTAGTCTGATTTGCATTTTTAACTCTTTTACGTTCTTAAATCTTTACTATAAACGGGGCTGACCCTTGTTTTTTTTCCACTTCTTTACGTTTATAAATGTACACACAACCTTTAACTTGCGTAAAGAAGATTCGCTACAGTATAAATCCAGGCCTAATAGTTCAGGCCAATACATAAAGCAGATTCACTACAGTATAACGTCAGGCTTAGTAATGCAGTCAAGCACATAAATCAAAGTGGGAACAGTGACCGATCACATCATAATTTGTTTTATTCACTTAATACTTTACGTCTATATATCTCTAAGGGTTTTTCTTACCTTTACTCACACAAACAAGTTTTTTGCTCTACACAACTTAGCATTCCAAAAGTCATGCCTTAGTGGCCCTCGTCTATGGATTCTGACTGGGAGAAAAACTTAGCTCAATCTCCTCCAACTAGTCTAAGAAATAGTGTTGATTGGCTTATCGAATACCAAGAGAAACACTACGAGGATGTGCATCGCAAGTACACAAATTTAAGCCAACTTAGACTTCAAGAACCTGTTAATACTCTGATCCTAGATATTAGTCAACAGATAGTTCCACCTTTGTATCAACAAAAGGTACGAGTGACTTCAATAACTCAACCTCCAATTCATGAAGTACGAGAACAATTCTTAGTAGTTCAACCTTTGTATGCACAAGAGGTTCGAGCGGCTTCGATTATTCAACCTCTAAAGGAGCAAGAGGTTGACTCGTATACCGTTTGTTGCCACTGTGGGTACGCGGTGGAGGTTGTGGTTAGGGCGAATGGAGAAAATATTGGTCGTAGGATCCAATTATACTCATTATGGCCGAACGGCTGTGGTTACTCTGAATAGATTGACGACTGTTTATGTCTAAGGGTTATTTCTTATGCCAATAAGTTAGAACAAGAGATAAGGCATCTTAGAAGTGCTTTAGAATCCCTTGAGATTGAATATAACATGTAGCTTGTGTGCGTAATTATTTGTCTAGTTAACATATGTTGTATCTTAAGTTTTCGTACTATTTCCTATGTATGCTTTGATGTTTTAGTTATTCTGTTGTATGATTAGTTGTAGTACCTATTTTAACTCGTTTGGTTTTTTGAATGTAATACGACAATTATTGTTACTAATGGTCTATGAGAAAACTATGGGTTAAATGAGTCAAACCTAACAAGTGTTTTGAAATTTGTGCAACTGCCGCCACTTAATACTTTATACTATCCACTTTAACACTGTATACTGCAGCCACTTTGGATATCGTGCTGAGAAGTCGTAAGAATTATAGCTAAATGGGTGAGGACAACCCAGTCTTTTATGTAATACGAAAAATATTTTAACTCCTTCATTTTTCAAAATTTCCTTTCGATTTATTAAATAAATCGCTAAGTTTCACAAATGATTATACATCGACCTTTTGAAAATTTGAGTTTGGAATATCTCAAAAGCTGAGAAGTCACAAGCATAATATTCATGTGGTTGAGTACGACCATAATTTATAACTCCATTATGTTATAAAATGTTTACTTCAAATGGGGATGACCCTAGTTTTTATCTCCTTCGCGTTCATAAATGTACACACACAACCGTTATCTTGCGTACAAACTTTGTTCAATATAACAAAATATGGGATAAAGGATACAATCATCGTTTGACCCAACATACGACTATGATACATTACAACATAAGTTGAATACAAACATTTAATTACGACACAATACCACATAACTATGACCCATAGTTTCGGGATGAGCCGTAGCACCCATAAATATTTCAACCTTTGCTGCAGCATTCAATCTTTCCTTACGACTGACCTCTGCTTGCATCTCTAGTGCATACTGCACACCCCTCTCCGTCAATGGTGGATCGAGCCACGAAAAAATTACAACGTTGCAACCCTTCTCAGTTTTGTGCATCAACGTATGCTTTTCAGCCATAAAAGCGACGACCTGCGCTTGTTCGACTTTTAGAAACAACAGCATTACATTCGACTCCGCAATAGCAAAGGACTGAACGATCTGTCATGCTAGAGCTTGATCAATCGGGGTTCTGCCGAGCAATTACTTCCCACAACCGAGAATTGAATGAATTTTTAACCGGTCCAATACGTGGAACGACAACGTTTGGCTGCGTGGCACTAAAGAGTTCAGATTCTACTTCTCCATCTTCCACTTGGACTTTTGATTACATTACAGGCACAAATTCGACATCTTCGTCTTATTGCTTATTCCATTCATACTCATCGCACATTTGAACCATGGTTTCATTATCGAATTCCCAACTAGACATTTTACCTAGATGAGAAGTGGAAAATAGAAAAACAAACGGGAGAGTTCAAAAATAATGAAGAGAGGCTGGCAGCTCTTTAATAACGCAAGTCCACTTATTTCGTACGCTGCTTTATTAAAGCATTAAACATTTTGTACTCTAATTGCAGGCAACTTTAATCATTGCGACTTGTCAGGTCATCTTATTTCTTTTTGTTGGAAAACTTTAGCACATTGCCCAACTTTTGCAGAGTGTAGTAACATAAATTGTTTTATGCCAGAGTAAAGGCAACTCAACTATTTGATGAAAGAGTGTAGTAACTCCATTCGTTTAGTTTATCCTTCGTCCTCCAACCATAAACTAAAATTTGTGCTTACTTGATCATCCAAGACATTAAGGTGATAAACCATTATACATTTTGCTTCAAGGTTACCATTTTTGTTCATCAAGATATTGCATTCTATTTATTTCGTGTATATAAATGGCCGATCGGGAAATCAGTGATGAAACTATCGGTAAAATGTTTGATAAGCATGAACGGAATAAGAAGGACGAGAAACAGGGTGGATTCGTTGTAGATACACAAATTGAAGAGGTGGAACAACCAGGTCAGAATGAAATTATTTATGGTACCCAAGGAAGTTTTGAAGTACGGAGTCCATAACCACGTTCACAATCCAACATAGCGAGGCATACGGCTAATCTAAATCGACAAAACCGAATGTAACGGTCCGCAGATTTTCGACCCTGAAAACCGACAAAAAACACTATGCCAACTATTCAAGCACCGAAAACACAGGAACGTTATTAGAAAGAAATTGGAGGGTGAGATAAGAAAGAAAGAAATATTTGAATAGAAGAAGAAGAAGAACCGAACACAACGCATAGTCTCACATCGCAGTGGAACAAAATATAATATAGGAATAAATCTTTATGGAGAGCTTTAAAAAAATTACTTACAATCATCAGAGTACATCAACATATCTAGACAATTATAATATCCTATCCTCATATACAACACACAGCGGAATAACAACCATATATCATACGTCTGGACTTCTCCACCTCGTCTCTGGACTTCACAGCATCCGATAATCTGAACCTGTACAACCCGGCCTAACCCGAGCATTACAAACGACGGGTCAGTCTGGTGAACCAGAGTGAGAAAAACACACTAAGTTTAAAGTTATCACACAACTTGATTTTAAAGTCAAAATCTTTTCGAAAGAAAAGAATAATCGTAAGACCAAATCCACACATAAATATGGATGGTTTTTACCTTACGATAATCCAAAACGTTTTGGAAATCAATATCTTCTCTGATATTATAATAGTGTCTAAATGCAAATAAATATCAATCTAGTAGAATGCTTGTATCTCACGCTCTACATATATAGTATGCAATCAAAACCGCGGGCTCTTATTGGAGAATGGATTTCCTGGCAAGGTATGAGACCACCTTCCCAACAATGTACCTCTGGAGATGAATACACTAGGGTTCAACAAGAACGTCTTGCAACCCAGGCTAAACATGACCGACCCCTCACTATACTTTGAGAGTCCTTAATATATCATTACCACGGTTGGGGGCCAGCCAACCGAACCGATAACATACATACAGAAATAAAAAGGGACAACCGAAGGCATTTGATTTCACCAGATCAGGTAATGATATACCCTTTTGATGGGTGTGACCCGCATAGCCATGTGACCTACTCGATTTTATGCCATTTCCTGGTTGATGAGGCTAGAGGTTTAGTTTATTATAACGGCCCAGGTTTTTGACCATTTAGTTTAATATTTAAAAATGTTTTTTTATATTGTTTTGGAATTTTAATGGTTTAATTTCAATAATTTTGAATATTTTATTAATATAATAAATTTTATTCCGAAATGGTGGAAATTTAGTGGATCTGCAATATAATGTGAACTGGCAGTATAAAAGGATAAATATTTAATTAAAAATAGTACGTTTACAAAGGAAGTAGTAGCTAATGAACTCGGATTTTGATGAAATCAATTTCATTAAATCCGAAATGATGAAATTAGGTAACCAACCAAGTTATGTCAAAAATGGCATCCGTATGTGGAAAAGAAAAAATAAAAGGTCAAAATTTGAACTAAATTTGGACGGTAATTGGAATTTGCTAATGCTAACGACAAAACTGGAACCTGAGACCTATCCAGGAAAATTCTAAACATAGGATATTAGCTATATATGAAGTCTGGGAAAATCCTATAACGGATATAGAAAGTTATTAAGGAAACAAAATTTAAATAAATTATTTGAAAATCTAAACGAACTCCAATTTTTGATTTGAATACATAGGATTGAAGTACGTTAAAAACCAGACCAGATGGTGGAAGAATTTCTGAAAACCGTTATCGTTTGATACTCCAACATGAGACCGAAAGGTGTTGAAACTAACACAAAACAATATTTTGAATTTGAATTTAATTTATTTGAAAGTTCAAACGAATTCGAATTTGAAATATTTTTATATATTATTGAAGAGCAGGAAAAATTGAACAACATGGTTGAAAAAGATTTTGGATAAGGTATAAATAAGTAAGTCAAATTAACGTCCGAATAGGGTTGAGAAAACATACTTTACTATTCATAAATTATTAAATTTATTAATAATTTAATTAATTTAAGGATTAATCCTAGCCATCCATTTTCGACCGTTGGATTCGCGCCACCTCAGCAATCCATGTGACTCCTTCGGCTATAAATAACCCCCCCCCCTTCATTTTAAACTCACTCTTCCTCCACCTCTTTCAAGCTTTGGCAATGGCAGAAATAATAATAAAATAATAGAAAAAAGGGAAAAGGAAGAAAGGGAGAAAGGAGGGCAAGACGGGGAGCTAGGGACTCTTAGGCAGAGATTGGGGCTTCACGGGGTAAGTTTTTAAATAATATTTATTTATTTATTTATTTTGATAATATATATATTTATATATATTATAATTAAAATAGAATTTGTAAAAATAAATATCGGAACATTCTAAGGGTGACAGAGAGGATAGTGTCTAAGGCTTGAGTTTGGAAAACATAGTTTCCTGCTCTCCCTTGCTATCTCTAACTGATCCGACGGATGTGATGAGTAATTTAAATTTAAATTTAAAATTAAATTTGAATTTAATTTGAATTTAAAATTAAATTTGAATTTAATTTGAATTTAAAATAGACCAGGGGCATTTTCGTAATTTTTAACTATAAACTTTAAAAGCTTATAACTTTTCCAAAACAAGTCGGATTTCCACGAAACAAGGACCATTAGAATTTTATCCAAAAATACTTTAAAATGAGTTACAGCAGATTTTTGATCCGGGTTATAATTTTTAAGTTATAATTAAATGAATATTTTTAAATATTTCATTTGGAAATTAAATTTAATTAATATTAAAATGGTTTTTCATTTTTAAAAATTGGATGTGGCTAGAGATGGGAAAGTAGGATTTTTTTTAGAAAGGCAGGGAAGGTAATTTGGCTAATAACGCAATTAGGAATTAATTAAGATAAAAATAATTTAATTAATTAAATATATATTCATTTAAATTAGGTAAATATTGTAAATAGCATAACTTTTGCATACGTTAACGAAATTTAACGAAACAAGACCGTTGGGATCGCAGGGACGAGACCTACCCGATGGCACTGACTAGGAGTCAATCTGACGCTGTTGAAAATTCATCTAATTTTGGACGGTCGTCCCAAATTAAATGCAACAAACGCGTCAACCGTCGATCAGAACAAAATCTGGTGAGTTAATTCTCACACCTTCTGAAATTCTGTGATGTGGTAAATTCATATTAAAATATAATTTACCTTTAAATTGGTTGATTGGTTGATGTTGACTGTTATTGTTGATTGGATGCAGTTAATTAGATTTAATCGATCATATGAAATTTATTTCATATATTATTATGAAATGTTTAACGAGCTGTGATGCAGGGCAGAACAGGTTGGAGGAATCCGACCGGATTCTTCAAATATTATATATGTTGTTTGTTTGTTTATATTGTTGATATTGAACTGATTTAACCCCATGTGGTTGTGAAACCTGTTTGAGTGTGATGGTCAAACAGATATTCTCTGTGTTGTGTTTAAAATCAACCGACAATGTTGATTTGGAGATTGGCAGTGAATGACCATAAACATGTTGTTTTCACGTCGTTCGACCGTTCGGTGAAACGACGCTGTTTAAAGTTATTAATTATTTTATAATTAAATTGAAGGTTTTCACTCATTTTAGATGAGTAATTAAATGGGAAATTTATAAATATATATATTAAATCATGTTTATAAAATAAAATATTTAAGTGGTTTAGACCAGTTTTAAAAGAAGAAAGTTTAGAAACCACCTACGGGTGGAAAAATAGGATAATTGTTTTAAAACAATTAAATGATGGTTTTAAATTTGTTTAAGTCATTTGATTTATTTAAAAAGGGGTTTTTTACCCAAACAAAGGCGTAAAGGTTAAAAGAGTGTTTTTGAGTGAAACAGGAAAATTGGAATAATAAATTTCAACGCAAAGAAAATTACATACAATATTTTGTGTTGAATATTGATAAAAGGATCTGTGGAAATGCGATCTAAGTTAAAAGGATTTTAAACCAAAGCGATGGCCAAAATGAAATGCAAGGGAAAACACATACCGTTGGTTTGTGTTAAATGTTGATAAATGAATGTTTGAATAAAATCCAAGTTAAAGGGATCTTATTGTAAAGAAAGGAGTAAGCAGATTTTGATCCAAGATAAAGTATACTATAAGAATGCTCGTAAATGGAAATAGATTATTTGACAAATGACTTCTGTTATAAAGCCGAGTAATATAAGTGAAATAAGATTTAAAGTTAAAAGTGGGGTTTGTGGACTTTACTTAATCAAATGAATTAAGTAAATAGATTTTTATTAGAAGTGGATTTCAAATGAAAGGAACGGGTTATTAAGTTTTCGATAAATTCAAACCAAAGTCAAATAAGAGTGTATAAAGGGGTTTGTAACCCAAGTGTGCAAACGGGCTTTGGAAATGGAATTGGTAAGTAGGTATAAAGGTTTAAAAAGGATTTTCCTTAATTGATTAATTAAGTAAAAGAGCACTCAATTGAAGCGAAATGAATAAAGGAGATGCTAAATAGGTTAGTAGTAATTAAAGTGATGGTTTGTAATCGAAATTCAAGTAGAAGTGATTAGATGACAATAAGTGGTCGAAATAGCGATAAGAGTTTTATAAAAGGGATTATAACTCAAGTTTTCAAAACAAGATTTGTAGATGGGAATTGATTATGGCGCGTGGGTTTTTCATATAAAACCAAAGGTATAAGTGAAATAATATTCGAAGTTTAAAAGTGGCATTAATTCAAGAATTACTTAATTAAGGGAATTAAGTAAAAAGGGATTATTAAATGATGATTTCAAATATGAGAAATGGTTTATAAAACCAGATTCGAAATCAAGATGGTAGACGAGATTTGAATATCGATGGTTAAGTGACGAACTGGTATTATTCTGAGATAAGGACGTTGTCGATCAAGGTCTGAGAGGTAAATAGAATACCCCAACTTGAACGGCTTCGTTATTATCGAAGAATGGTATTAGTTTGAAACGAGTGAAAGGTGTTGTGATTGACGTGATGTCCCATACGTGGAGTATTGAAAATGAAGGCGAGATTTTGGAAATGTGAATATAAATAAGAATATTGATTTCAAATTATATTGAATATTTGTTTATTCAATTAGAGTTGATCGAATATAGTATTTGAAATAGAGCTAATCAAACATGGTTATTCAGGCAGAGTTGCCATTGCGTACGACTACTAGCGTAATTCGCAGGCTGTAGATAGCCTACGGCGGTCGGATGTTTCCTGAGGGAATCAGGCGTAACCATTGAGATCGCTGCGACCTAGAGTCAAGCGAATGGAGTTAAGTCGAGTATTAATTAATCGGTAGGAGTAATCAAGTCAAGATAGTCAAGTTAGAGTTAAGTCGTATATTATAGTTGATTAACGATTTTGTTAAATATATTTTTAAGAGGCCAAGTCATGCCACGTACTGAATCAGTGAAATCATTTCATTGACACCTTGTTATTTGATAGTTAAAACACCGAGTATCAAACCAGACCAATACGATTGTTAGCACGGAAAGACCAGGATCGAATTTATGTTCGAAAACCATTCCGTCCAACAAATACGTGAAGACGTCATTTGAAGACGGAGCAAGTGAAGACCGTGGATCTTCATAAGCGGAAGGACTACTGGTTCAATCTCTCTGGCTTGCAACCAGAGTTATTTGGTTTGTGATTCTGTCGTGGTTGAAATCCACGGGTTGCAAGGACTACTCGCTACTGATCCTTGGGGTGATTCCTATATGTGATGCAGTAGGAGAGTGCCTTCGGTTCATCCTGTTCCTGGATGACTTGTATGGAGGAGTGTCTGACAGTGTATTTCCGAAGGGGTCACGTACGTTGATTTCTTCAAACGTATTTCTGTTGATAGCGGGGAAGGCCGTACACCTTCCCTTAGCTGACCGCAGAGTATTTTTGTAGACGTCAATTAGTGATGTCCGGCGGATCTGACGATGTGGCATTCAAAGTGAATGGTGGCCAGATGTTCGAAGAGATGAATTCTAGCCTCAAGCCTCATCAACCCGGAAATGACAAAAATCGGGCAGGCAGCATGGCTATGTGGGTCGCTCCCATTAGGGTGTATGATCACCTATCTAGAGAAATTTCTTTTGCTTCTTTAATCTATCGATGCTGTCCCTTTACGGGAGACGGTGGTTTGAGCCCAACCGTCGGTGGTATACATTCGATGCACTCAAGCGAAATGAGTGGTCGGTCATGTGAGGGCCGGGTTTCAAGACGTTCTTGTTGAACCCAGTGTATTTGCCTCTAGAGATACACGTGCGGAAGGTGGTCCCATACCTTGTTAAGTTGGAAACCAATATCCAATAAGCGCCCACGGTTTTGATTGTATACTATATATGGGGAGCGTGAGATGCAAGCGTTCCTCTAGATTGATATTTATTTGTATTAGACATTATGATAATATCAGATCAAGTTATGATTTTCAAAAATGGTTTGGGTTATAGTAAGGTAAAAACCGTCCGTGTTTATGTGTGGGCTGGTCTTACTATTATCCTTTTGTTTCATAAAGGATTTTCAAAGTTAAACAAGTGTTTGTTATGTGAATTTATCACTGATAGTATTCCAGACTGACCCGATGTATTTTGTTTTAAATCAAATGTGCTTGAGTCAGACCGAGTATGTTCCAGGTTAGGTTTCGCTTGGAGTTTCAGGTGCTAGAAGCAGGTGGCTTCACTGCTAGTATATAAAGCTATTATTCCGCTATGATTGATATATGCTGTACTCTGATGATTGGTATGTATATACAGTTTTTGTATAAAGGATTTGTGATATTATATTTTATTCGTTCCGCTATGAGATTCTGACGTGTTCTTCTTCTTTCTTCTATTCTAATACTTCTTTCTTTCTATTCTCACCCTCTAAATTATTTCTCATGACAATCTGGGGGTTCGATACTTGGGTTTTTGGCAAGCGATACAGGTTTATGTATTGTTGTCGAGAATTCGAGCGTCGACTTTTTCCCCTGGTTGTTACAGTGGTATCAGAGCTATTGGTTTAGAGATAACCTTGGCTTTGTGGTGTGACTCAATAGAGATGGGGTCAGCAGTACCCTAGATTGAGTTGAGTGTATATACGAGAGCGCGTATTTGTATTTTGGTATAAAATTATTTTGAAACTATTTTTGGCCCAATTTATTTTATATATATAAAAAAGTAAAGTTTATTATAGTATGGGAAAATTGTTTGGATTTGTTGATTGTGTGATATGCTGAATTGTGTTGATGGATGCTCGAATATAAATCTGAACCTGAATAGGGTTGGTTGAAACAAATATGAAAATAATTAAGTTGACCAATCAATCATGATTCAAATAATTATGAATGGGTAACTAAATAAGCCAATTCAGGGAAATAAATCCGAATGGATAATTATAGTCGTAAAGGAAGTAATTATGAATAATAAATCCCGTGTGGATTGAACTGTGTGTGGAATGAGTTGATAGGAAATTATATGGATGTTTTAAACATAACTGACCTTGTGTGATAGCTGATGAATTTGTTTGAGTTGAGAACAGGTGCAAGTGCCAGTTCAGCTTTAAAATCCATCCAAGGGAGAAATTTTGGAGTTAATTAAATACAGTTGGAATAGAGCTGCATAAAAATTAAGCAGGCTCGAATATAAACTTTTGGCTTATTGCGTAATAACGCTCGTCAGAAGGTACGTCTACGCCAATATTAAATTTTTGGTTTTATTTGGGTTTTGAGTTTGATTTTTGATTTTTCCAACCATGAGAGTCAAGGAATATCTATTTCTTGATCCTATGATATTGCAGATGGTCCTCCGTACAGGGGAGACTCTGCCAAAAATTTTACAAAATTTAAGGTATTGGAATATTTTTGAAAATTTGATTAGTTGAAATAAATTGCTTTTAAAACTGATTGGATTAATTCTGAAAATAAAATCGATTTTTAATTAAATATATTTGTAAAGATAGTGGATTTGCAACATTCTTTCTGCCTTAGCAATTTTGAGGACGAAATTATTTTAAGGAGGAAGGAATGTAACGGCCCAGGTTTTTGACCATTTAGTTTAATATTTAAAAATATTTTTTTTATATTGTTTTGGAATTTTAATGTTTTAATTTCAATAATTTTGAATATAATAAATTTTATTCCGAAATGGTGGAAATTTAGTGGATCTGCAATATAATGTGAACTGGCAGTATAAAAGGATAAATATTTAATTAAAAATAGTACGTTTACAAAGGAAGTAGTAGCTAATGAACTCGGATTTTGACGAAATCAGTTTCATTAAATCCGAAATGATGAAATTAGGTAACCAACCAAGTTACGTCAAAAATGGCATCCGTATGTGGAAAAGAAAAAATAAAAGGTCAAAATTTGAACTAAATTTGGACGGTAATTGGAATTTGCTAATGCTAACGACAAAACTGGAACCTGAAACCTATCCAGGAAAATTCTAAACATAGGATATTAGCTATATATGAAGTCTGGGAAAATCCTATAACGGATATAGAAAGTTATTAAGGAAACAAAATTTAAATAAATTATTTGAAAATCTAAACGAACTCCGATTTTTGATTTGAATACATAGGATTGAAGTACGTTAAAAACCGGACCAGATGGTGGAAGAATTTCTGAAAACCGTTATCGTTTGATACTCCAACATGAGACCGAAAGGTGTTGAAACTAACACAAAACAATATTTTGAATTTGAATTTAATTTATTTGAAAGTTCAAACGAATTCGAATTTGAAATATTTTTATATATTATTGAAGAGCAGGAAAAATTGAACAACATGGTTCAAAAAGATTTTGGATAAGGTATAAATAAGTAAGTCAAATTAACGTCCGAATAGGGTTGAGAAAACACACTTTACTATTCATAAATTATTAAATTTATTAATAATTTAATTAATTTAAGGATTAATCCTAGCCATCCATTTTCGACCGTTGGATTCGCGCCACCTCAGCAATCCATGTGACTCCTTCGGCTATAAATAACCCCCCCCCTTCATTTTAAACTCACTCCTCCTCCACCTCTTTCAAGCTTTGGCAATGGCAGAAATAATAATAAAATAATAGAAAAAAGGGAAAAGGAAGGAAGGGAGAAAGGAGGGCAAGACTGGGAGCTAGAGACTCTTAGGCAGAGACTGGGGCTTCACGGGGTAAGTTTTTAAATAATATTTATTTATTTATTTATTTTGATAATATATATATTTATATATATTATAATTAAAATAGAATTTGTAAAAATAAATATCGGAACATTCTAAGGGTGACAGAGAGGATAGTGTCTAAGGCTTGAGTTTGGAAAACATAGTTTCCTGCTCTCCCTGACTATCTCTAACTGATCCGATGGATGTGATGAGTAATTTAAATTTAAATTTAAAATTAAATTTGAATTTAATTTGAATTTAAAATAGACCAGGGGCATTTTCGTAATTTTTAACTATAAACTTTAAAAGCTTATAACTTTTCCAAAACAAGTCGGATTTCCACGAAACAAGGACCATTAGAATTTTATCCAAAAATACTTTAAAATGAGTTACAGCAGATTTTTGATCCGGGTTATAATTTTTAAGTTATAATTAAATGAATATTTTTAAATATTTCATTTGGAAATTAAATTTAATTAATATTAAAATGGTTTTTCATTTTTAAAAATTGGATGTAGCTAGAGATGGGAAAGTAGGATTTTTTTTAAGAAGGGCAGGGAAGGTAATTTGGCTAATAACGCAATTAGGAATTAATTAAGATAAAAATAATTTAATTAATTAAATATATATTCATTTAAATTAGGTAAATATTGTAAATAGCATAACTTTTGCATACGTTAACGAAATTTAACGAAACAAGATCCGTTGGGATCGCAGGGACGAGACCTACCCGATGGCACTGACTAAGAGTCAATCTGACGCTGTTGAAAATTCAGCTAATTTTGGACGGTCGTCCCAAATTAAATGCAACAATCGCGTCAACCGTCGATCAGAACAAACTCTGGTGAGTTAGTTCTCACACCTTCTGGAATTCTGTGATGTGGTAAATTCATATTAAAATATAATTTACCTTTAAATTGGTTGATTGGTTGATATTGACTGTTATTGTTGATTGGATGCAGTTAATTAGATTAATCGATCATATGAAATTTATTTCATATATTATTATGAAATGTTTAACGAGCTGTGATGCAGGGCAGAACAGGTTGGAGGGATCCGACCGGATTCTTCAAATATTATATATGTTGTTTGTTTATATTGTTGATATTGAACTGATTTAACCCCATGTGGTTGTGAAACCGGTTTGAGTGTGATGGTCAAACAGATATTCTCTGTGTTGTGTTTAAAATCAACCGACAATGTTGATTTGGAGATTGGCAGTGAATGACCATAAACATGTTGTTTTCACGTCGTTCGACCGTTCGGTGAAACGACGCTGTTTAAAGTTATTAATTATTTTATAATTAAATTGAAGGTTTTCTCTCATTTTAGATGAGTAATTAAATGGGAAATTTATAAATATATATATTAAATCAAGTTTATAAAATAAAATATTTAAGTGGTTTAGACCAGTTTTAAAAGAAGAAAGTTTAGAAACCACCTACGGGTGGAAAAATAGGATAATTGTTTTAAAACAATTAAATGATGGTTTTAAATTTGTTTAAGTCATTTGATTTATTTAAAAAGGTTTTTTTTTACCCAAACAAAGGCGTAAAGGTTAAAAGAGTGTTTTTGAGTGAAACAGGAAAATTGGAATAATAAATTTCAACGCAAAGAAAATTACATACAATATTTTGTGTTGAATATTGATAAAAGGATCTGTGGAAATGCGATCTAAGTTAAAAGGATTTTAAACCAAAGCGATGGCCAAAATGAAATGCAAGGGAAAACACATACCGTTGGTTTGTGTTAAATGTTGATAAATGAATGTTTGAATAAAATCCAAGTTAAAGGGATCTTATTGTAAAGAAAGGAGTAAGCAGATTTTGATCCAATATAAAGTATACTATAAGAATGCTCGTAAATGGAAATAGATTATTTGACAAATGACTTCTGTTATAAAGCCGAGTAATATAAGTGAAATAAGATTTAAAGTTAAAAGTGGTGTTTGTGGACTTTACTTAATCAAATGAATTAAGTAAATAGATTTTTATTAGAAGTGGATTTCAAATGAAAGGAACGGGTTATTAAGTTTTCGATAAATTCAAACCAAAGTCAAATAAGAGTGTATAAAGGGGTTTGTAACCCAAGTGTGCAAACGGGCTTTGGAAATGGAATTGGTAAGTAGGTATAAAGGTTTAAAAAGGATTTTCCTTAATTGATTAATTAAGTAAAAGAGCACTCAATTGAAGCGAAATGAATAAAGGAGATGCTAAATAGGTTAGTAGTAATTAAAGTGATGGTTTGTAATCGAAATTCAAGTAGAAGTGATTAGATGACAATAAGTGGTCGAAATAGCGATAAGAGTTTTATAAAAGGGATTATAACTCAAGTTTTCAAAACAAGATTTGTAGATGGGAATTGATTATGGGGCGTGGGTTTTTCATATAAAACCAAAGGTATAAGTGAAATAATATTCGAAGTTTAAAAGTGGCATTTATTCAAGAATTACTTAATTAAGGGAATTAAGTAAAAAGGGATTATTAAATGATGATTTCAAATATGAGAAATGGTTTATAAAACCAGATTCGAAATCAAGATGGTAGACAAGATTTGAATATCGATGGTTAAGTGACGAACTGGTATTATTCTGAGATAAGGACGTTGTCGATCAAGGTCTGAGAGGTAAATAGAATACCCCAACTTGAACGGCTTCGTTATTATCGAAGAATGGTATTGGTTTGAAACGAGTGAAAGGTGTTGTGATTGACGTGATGTCCCATACGTGGAGTATTGAAAATGAAGGCGAGATTTTGGAAATGTGAATATAAATAAGAATATTGATTTCAAATTGTATTGAATATTTGTTTATTCAATTAGAGTTGATCGAATATAGTATTTGAAATAGAGCTAATCAAACATGGTTATTCAGGCAGAGTTGCCATTGCGTACGACTACTAGCGTAATTCGCAGGGCTGTAGATAGCCTACGACGGTCGGATGTTTCCTGAGGGAACCAGGCGTAACCATTGTGATCGCTGCGACCTAGAGTCAAGCGAATGGAGTTAAGTCGAGTATTAATTAATCGGTAGGAGTAATCAAGTCAAGATAGTCAAGTTAGAGTTAAGTCGTATATTAGAGTTGATTAACGATTTTGTTAAATATATTTTTAAGAGGACAAGTCATGCCACGTACTGAATCAGTGAAATCATTTCATTGACACCTTGTTATTTGATAGTTAAAACACCGACTATCAAACCAGACCAATACGATTGTTAGCACGGAAAGACCGAGATCGAATTTATGTTCGAAAACCATTCCGTCCAACAAATACGTGAAGACGTCATTTGAAGACGGAGCAAGTGAAGACCGTGGATCTTCATAAGCGGAAGGACTACTGGTCCAATCTCTCTGGCTTGCAACCAGAGTTATTTGGTTTGTGATTCTGTCATGGTTGAAATCCACGGGTTGCAAGGACTACTCGCTACTGATCCTTGGGGTGATTCCTATATGTGATGCAGTAGGAGAGTGCCTTCGGTTCATCCTGTTCCTGGATGACTTGTATGGAGGAGTGTCTGACAGTGTATTTCCAAAGGGGTCACGTACGTTGATTTCTTCAAACGTATTTCTGTTGATAGCGGGGAAGGCCGTACACCTTCCCTTAGCTGACCGCAGAGTATTTTTGTAGACGTCAATTAGTGATGTCCGGCGGATATGACGATGTGGCATTCAAAGTGAATGGTGGCCAGATGTTCGAAGAGATGAATTCTAGCCTCAAGCCTCATCAACCCGGAAATGACGAAAATCGGGCAGGCAGCATGGCTATGTGGGTCGCTCCCATTAGGGTGTATGATCACCTATCTAGAGAAATTCCTTTTGCTTCTTTAATCTATCGATGCTGTCCCTTTACAGGAGATGGTGGTTTGAGCCCAACCGTCGGTGGTATACATTCGATACACTCAAGCGAAATGAGTGGTCGGTCATGTGAGGGCCGGGTTGCAAGACGTTCTTGTTGAACCCAGTGTATTTGCCTCTAGAGATACACGTGCGGAAGGTGGTCCCATACCTTGTCAAGTTGGAAACCAATATCCAATAAGCGCTCGCGGTTTTGATTGTATACTATATATGGGGAGCGTGAGATGCAAACGTTCCTCTAGATTGATATTTATTTGTATTAGACATTATGATAATATCAGATCAAGTTATGATTTTCAAAAATGGTTTGGTTTATAGTAAGGTAAAAACCGTCCGTGTTTATGTGTGGGCTGGTCTTACTATTATCCTTTTGTTTCATAAAGGATTTTCAATGTTAAACAAGTGTTTGTTATGTGAATTTATCACTGATAGTATTCCAGACTGACCCGATGTATTTTGTTTTAAATCAAATGTGCTTGGGTCAGACCGAGTATGTTCCAGGTTAGGTTTCGCTTGGAGTTTCAGGTGCTAGAAGCAGGTGGCTTCACTGCTAGTATATAAAGCTATTATTCCGCTGTGATTGATATATGCTGTACTCTGATGATTGGTATGTATATACAGTTTTTGTATAAAGGATTTGTGATATTATATTTTATTCGTTCCGCTGTGAGATTCTGACGTGTTCTTCTTCTTTCTTCTATTCTAATACTTCTTTCTTTCTATTCTCACCCTCTAAATTATTTCTCATGACAATCTGGGGGTTCGATACTTGGGTTTTTGGCAAGCGATATAGGTTTATGTATTGTTGTCGAGAATTCGAGCGTCGACTTTTTCCCCGGGTCGTTACAGTGGTATCAGAGCTATTGGTTTAGAGATAATCTTGGCTTTGTGGTGTGACTCAATAGAGATGGGGTCAGCAGTACCCTAGATTGAGTTGAGTGTATATACGAGAGCGCGTATTTGTATTTTGGTATAAAATTATTTTGAAACTATTTTTGGCCCAATTTATTTTATATATAAAAAAAAGTAAAGTTTATTATAGTATGGGAAAATTGTTTGGATTTGTTGATTGTGTGATATGCTGAATTGTGTTGATGGATGCTCGAATATAAATCTGAACCTGAATAGGGTTGGTTGAAACAAATATGAAAATAATTAAGTTGACCAATCAATCATGATTCAAATAATTATGAATGGGTAACTAAATAAGCCAATTCAGGGAAATAAATCCGAATGGATAATTATAGTCGTAAAGGAAGTAATTATGAATAATAAATCCCGTGTGGATTGAACTGTGTGTGGAATGAGTTGATAGGAAATTATATGGATGTTTTAAACATAACTGACCTTGTGTGATAGCTGATGAATTTGTTTGAGTTGAGAACAGGTGCAAGTGCCAGTTCAGCTTTAAAATCCATCCAAGGGAGAAATTTTGGAGTTAATTAAATCCAGTTGGAGTAGAGCTGCATAAAAATTAAGCAGGCTCGAATATAAAATTTTGGCTTATTGCGTAATAACGCTCGTCAGAAGGTACGCCTACGACAATATTAAATTTTTGGTTTTATTTGGGTTTTGAGTTTGATTTTTGATTTTTCCGACCACGAGAGTCGAGGAATATCTATTTCTTGATCCTGCGATATTGCAGATGGTCCTCCGTACAGGGGAGACTCTGCCAAAAATTTTACAAAATTTAAGGTATTGGAATATTTTTGAAAATTTGATTAGTTGAAATAAATTGCTTTTAAAACTGATTGTATTAATTTTGAAAATAAAATCGATTTTTAATTAAATATATTTGTAAAGATAGTGGATTTGCAACATTCTTTCTGCCTTAGCAATTTCGAGGACGAAATTATTTTAAGGAGGAAGGAATGTAACGGCCCAGGTTCTTGACCATTTAGTTTAATATTTAAAAATGTTTTTTTATATTGTTTTGGAATTTTAATGGTTTAATTTCAATAATTTTGAATATTTTATTAATATAATAAATTTTATTCCGAAATGGTGGAAATTTAGTGGATCTGCAATATAATGTGAACTGGCAGTATAAAAGGATAAATATTTAATTAAAAATAGTACGTTTACAAAGGAAGTAGTAGCTAATGAACTCGGATTTTGATGAAATCAGTTTCATTAAATCCGAAATGATGAAATTAGGTAACCAACCAAGTTACATCAAAAATGGCATCCGTATGTGGAAAAGAAAAAATAAAAGGTCAAAATTTGAACTAAATTTGGTTGGTAATTGGAATTTTCTAATGCTAATGACAAAACTGGAACCTGAGACCTATCCAGGAAAATTCTAAACATAGGATATTAGCTATATATGAAGTCTGGGAAAATCCTATAACGGATATAGAAAGTTATTAAGGAAACAAAATTTAAATAAATTATTTGAAAATCTAAACGAACTCCGATTTTTGATTTGAATACATAGGATTGAAGTACGTCAAAAACCGGACCAGATGGTGGAAGAATTTCTGAAAACCGTTATCGTTTGATACTCCAACATGAGACCGAAAGGTGTTGAAACTAACACAAAACAATATTTTGAATTTGAATTTAATTTATTTGAAAGTTCAAACGAATTCGAATTTGAAATATTTTTATATATTAATGAAGAGCAGGAAAAATTGAACAAAATGGTTGAAAAAGATTTTGGATAAGGTATAAATAAGTAAGTCAAATTAACGTCCAAATAGGGTTGAGAAAACACACTTTACTATTCATAAATTATTAAATTTATTAATAATTTAATTAATTTAAGGATTAATCCTAGCCATCCATTTTCGACCGTTGGATTCGCGCCACCTCAGCAATCCATGTGACTCCTTCGGCTATAAATAGCCCCCCCCTTCATTTTAAACTCACTCCTCCTCCACCTCTTTCAAGCTTTGGCAATGGCAGAAATAATAATAAAATAATAGAAAAAATGGAAAAGGAAGAAAGGGAGAAAGGAGGGCAAGACGGGGAGCTAGGGACTCTTAGGCAGAGGCTGGGGCTTCACGGGGTAAGTTTTTAAATAATATTTATTTATTTATTTATTTTGATAATATATATATTTATATATATTATAATTAAAATAGAATTTGTAAAAATAAATATCGGAACATTCTAAGGGTGACAGAGAGGATAGTGTCTAAGGCTTGAGTTTGGAAAACATAGTTTCCTGCTCTCCCTGGCTATCTCTAACTGATCCGACGGATGTGATGAGTAATTTAAATTTAAATTTAAAATTAAATTTAAATTTAAAATTAAATTTGAATTTAATTTGAATTTAAAATAGACCAGGGGCATTTTCGTAATTTTTAACTATAAACTTTAAAAGCTTATAACTTTTCCAAAACAAGTCGAAATTCCACGAAACAAGGACCATTAGAATTTTATCCAAAAATACTTTAAAATTAGTTACAGCAGATTTTTGATCCGGGTTATAATTTTTAAGTTATAATTAAATGAATATTTTTAAATATTTCATTTGGAAATTAAATTTAATTAATATTAAAATGGTTTTTCATTTTTAAAAATTGGATGTGGCTAGAGATGGGAAAGTAGGATTTTTTTTAGAAGGGCAGGGAAGGTAATTTGGCTAATAACGCAATTAGGAATTAATTAAGATAAAAATAATTTAATTAATTAAATATATATTCATTTAAATTAGGTAAATATTGTAAATAGCATAACTTTTGCATACGTTAACGAAATTTAACGAAACAAGATCCGTTGGGATCGCAGGGACGAGACCTACCCGATGGCACTGACTAGGAGTCAATCTGTAACACCCCGCCTCCGCTAGGGTCACTCGCAAAGGAATGCACTAGCTTTAGAGGGGCATTATTGGTAAACATGCACAGAAATATCACAAGACAGAACATATAAAATAGCGGAAGTAAAATCAAACTTTCATAACATGAATAAATAAGGTCTAAAGCCTTTTACGTCAGAGTACATCAAAAACCTGTCTTGCAATAGTAAAGAAGCATAAAGACTTTTTCATAAATTATTCCTCAAGTAAAAACAGTAAAGTAGCCATAGCCAAGAAAAGTCCAAGCCATCCATGATGACCTTCAAGCAGAAGAAGTCCGAACTAAACAACAGTGTTTCCTCTCTGTAACCTGGGGGGGAAACGGAAGAAAAGAGGCGAAACAAAACGGGTCAGTCAAAACGATTGAGTAAGCCCTATCTACTATTAGCATAAAAACTAGTAACGTTAACTGACATGAGAAACTGAGATGAACATAAGCATGATGACAAGATAGATAAGCTAAATCAAAATAACAGGATGAACTCAGATAAACTAAGGTGTCATGATAAATTACGGTGTCAAGATAAAACAAGGTATCCCATCGTCCAGTTCCTGTCAAGTATAATATCCCCAAGATATCTATCACGTATAACATCCCATGGTATCTATCCTGTCTTTTAGCTCTGCACCTACCGTACTAGTATCCCCACCGTATCATGTGTTAACCATGAATGACCCTTACTCAAAAGTCGTGTAATGGTCCATGTCAACCTAATATATCGCATATATAGGTTACTCAACTCGTAGGTTTTATTCCATGTAAATGTTCAGTCCCTTGCCGTAGACCATACGGGCTTTCCCATGAGATTCTATACTACTTTAACATAGTTTCATGATCCTTAAGATCGTTTTGGATTGTCACCCTATATCTAACTAGGGTCTTTCAACATGAATCATCGTTTGTACAACTTGGACTTATGCTACCTAGGACTACTAGGGATTATGCTTACCTATTGCACGTTTTCGTATCTCGGTTTTGGTTCAACCACCCAGGGCCACTAGGATTTACACTAACCGTCAACCGCGCCCTTTTTCTCACGCATTCATCGTGAATCGTTTTTCCATGACTGTATGCACATGTATCACATCGTGCCATCCGAGTCCTGTCACAGGGCAGACCAGGAAATACAGGACTCGGTCGGGAGCTTTCGATTTATCTGCCGATGCAGATGCTAAGGTCTGTTTTTTTCTATACGTGGCTATGGTCCCACGAGACCACTCCCTCAACTAGTGAAAGACAAGACAGGATAAATCCTATATGAGAACACACTACTGGCCAACCCACAATCCTAGCCTTACCGCAACCATAATTAGATAGCAATTATGGTCTTTTGGGTGTTCTCTGCCTTTCCGTACGTACACGCTTGACCAAAGATGGTAGGTAGCCTGACGAAATGCTATCTAGGGTACGACCGTGTATCGTCGACTATCCCCTATCCATCCCCGTCTTTAGGTCGCTCGTATAGCAACCAAGGCATACTCTTGGTTCTTCTAACGCAGACCTTAACCTCTCATGAGCCTAGTATAATCACCTGGTAGCTCACAGAGGGATACCAAGAATATCCTCATGTTCCCCGAAGCCGCTGCTTCGTTACCCGGTTCGCTGGAGCCTTTATCTAAATCAGATACTTGCTCCTACTCGTATACTTAAACGATGACCTACCGTATCAGGTTACTCATCTATCTATGAACTGGTCTAAATTTCCTTGACTAAGAATCATTACTTAGTTATTCTTCAACTAAGGTTTACCACTTAGCCTTATTCCCGTTATCCTTGTTAACTACGGTTATCCACCTAATCCTCAGAACTAGGGTTTTCATAATGGATTAAGTGTTACTTAAGTTCATGACTTAACCCGTCTACAAATCATGTCAAAATCGGCTAAGTATCTAAGTTCAAGACTTAACCCTACAAACCATGCTCAAGTTGGTTAAGTATATATTAACTTGACCCTATCAAATTACTGAGTCAAATCGGTCAAGCGTATTTAAGCAATTCGTGACTTAGCCTTATCAAGTTATCACGTTAGATTGGTTAAGTATTGGTTAACTTAACCTTATCAAATAACCGAGTTGGAGTGTTCAAGTATAGGTTACTTAATCATTTCAAAATTACCGAGTTAGATTGGTTAAGTGTTGGTTAACTTAACCACTTCAAATCATCGTGTTAAATTAGTTAAGTGTTTAACTTAACCCCATCAAACTACCAAGTGGAATTAATTAAGTCTAGGCTAACTTAACCCCATCCGATTTCCATGTTTAGACTAGTTGAGTCTAATCTTAACCCCATCCATTAAATGTATCTTTCGGTTAAGTGTCACTAAGAAAACTTACTTAACCTTACCAAATTATCGTGTTGGATTGATTAAGTGTTGGTTAACTTAACCCCGTCCACTAGTCGTATAAAAATGGTTAAGTGTCATTAGGCAAATCAAGTTACTTAACCTACCCAACCTTGTCATGTTTTGTTAAGTATCATTAGCCTAATCAAATTACTTAACCCATTTGTCCATGTCATATTTGGTTAAGAGTCATTAATCAAATTAACTTAACCCTATCATGTAGCATTAATTACTTAATGCACCTCAACCTCTCACATTAGACTTTGTTGTGGTTACTAGTTAAGCCGGTCGGTTCCGGGTAGCTTTACACCACAACTTGGTCTAACCTCGGGTTCAAGCACAACATGACCAACTTCTCACATTGGGTCCTATTGTTTGCAACTACTAGTTAGGCCGGTCGGTTCCGGGTAGTTTTACGTTGCAAACTCAACCCAACCTCGAGTTGGCCACACTTATATTATCTAAGTGTCATGTCCATTATGTTTCCAACGCATATTACAAGTTTTCAAGGATTTGGGTAGACCTAACTTAATAGGTAAATTCCCAATTCCATAGTATGGGTAGACCTAACTTAATAGGTAAATTCCCAATTTCATATTTTCAAACATACTCACATGTCAACTTCCATGTTATATTTCAAGTCATGTTTTCAAGTTGTATTTCATGTCATTAGAAATTACCCATAGCATAACCCAACGCTTTTAAACTCGCATATACGTTCGCAACAACGTAATGGATTAAAAGAAGAGACTTGGCAAAGGCATGACAAAAATGGATATTAAGCCACAAGTTAATCATGGTGGCAAATGAGGCACAAATGTGTTCATTAACTTGCATGTTACATTCTTAAGCCTCAAAAACATGCATAAACCCAAACTTGGCACATAAGCAAATCATGGTGACAAAAGACATGGAATGATGACTAGTAACTCGCATATATCATCATATAAGGGTTATGACTTCATATGCAAGTTGACATAAAGGTTATGAGGGTTCTCATGTTGCATAATGCAACATTTCAACATAAAGGTTGTAGCTTTTAGCCCACAAGATCAAGATAATGACTTCATAAACTTGCATGACATGATAGCATGTATCATACTCAATGATCAAACCCAAACTTGCAACATGAACATTTAACTTCATAGTTAATATCTAAGAGTAGGGAAAGGGCTTACATTGCTATGAAGGCACAAATCGATTGAATTAAAGATTGAGACAAAGCCTATGCATGCCATCATTCAAAAACTCAAAGATGAAAGCTCCAAATCAATAAAAACCCCATCTTGATGAACAAAGGTCAAAGCTTTAGCCTTGAAATCAACTTGAGAAGCTCTCATACTAACATAGGGACTCTCTAATACTCACATGATCATGAAACCTCTCATAGAAATGAAGTGGAGGCTAGGATTTTGAGTGGAGGCCATAAGAGGAGCAATTTTTCCATAGTTTAGTTGCATGAATGAATAATGAGGATTTAGGGTTAGGTTAGGGTCTTATTTATAGATTAGGCAAGTGTTTTAGGCCATAGGATTAAACCCTAGTTGCAATCTCAGCCCTTAAAACCGAATCTGGCCCCCAAACTCAACACAAACCCAAAATGGTGCACCAGGCAGAACTGCCCGGCTGGACCAAGTCGACAGCCAAGTCGACAGGGCTGTCGACTTGGGTCCAACCAAGTCGACTCCCAAGTCGACAGGGCTGTTGACTTGGGTGCTCTGGCGGGAATTTTCCCGCCTGGCCTAAACTGGCCCAAATTTTCAAATTCAAACTTGAATTTGAAATCTGTTTTTACTTTGAAATTTTCTGAAAACTTCGTTGGGCCTTAATCGGGTCATACGGACTCCGATTTTCATAAACTCGGACTCTATTTCGCGTATTTTTCCGAGACGAACGCAATGGCATAGCCCGTTTTACTTGATTCAGAATTTAAAAATGAAATTCTGCCTTGATTCTCGTTTTAACATGTTATCGAAATACGGGTTGTTACATTCTCCCCACCTTTTAGGATTTCGTCCCCGAAATCTCCAAGTTAGGAAGAACATATCCTACCATCCATCATTCATCTACTCAAAACATCATCCACAAGCAACCATTGTCCTTAGATGATTTCTAATGCTGTATGAATATATGCAAAACGTGTGTGTACATGTTCCTTAGCTAATGCTAATGATCAGGCCTGAATAATCTTTCTAATGCAAAAATATGTATAGTGCCATGAATCCAACATGTATGCAAATAACCCTAGTCATATAGATACTATATGCGTGCACAATCATTCATTCATATGCAACAACCGCATGATAATACATTCGATTTCAACCATAAACAAGTATAAATACTCGTGCATATGCAATATGAAATGTGACCGAGTCGAGCTAGTATCTAATGTGTATTCGCGCATCCACGAGCAACCACTTGCAACCATATCAATCATAACATGTTTCAAATACATGTTTACATCCATAGGGTTCTACCTAGGATTCCCTGAAACAGGGTCGAGAAGATAAACAAGACAAATTCCTTACGGGGTTTGTAACAGAAAATAGGACCGAGAGGATGTCCACAAAAGATAGCCTACAAGTAAGCTCTACAGAAAACAGGGATCAAGGATATACTCCGAAAAAGAGATATCATGCGCGTATCTAGTCTTTGACCATCAAAGTCGTATTTCCTCGAGCTTAATTCCATTGTGCCTTGACCATCTTTTAACTTCGCGATTTCGTAGCTTCTTATTTCCTGTTTCCATAACATGAGTTGGAGCTCATTTCTTCGTCGCCTCTCGTTCCACTTGCACTTATCCTTTTTCTAGAATACTTGGCGCAAACATGACTGCGTACTCATGATCTCATGCAAGCTTTCCAAAATTCACTAGTGAATCTTGGATCTCGTTTATATACTATAAGGTATTCCATGTAGAAGAACTTTCTCTTGAAAGTAAACAGATGTCAACCAGGTTATCAAGCGTACTTACTAGGGTGATATCTATAACCCATGCATAAATGAAGTAAACCATCCGTCTTATTGGCGAACACCACTCGATCGGGCTTCAAATTTCCAATAAAGGCATCAAGGGATTCTAAGTAACTAGTCATGACAGAACCTCAAAAAGGTTACACGATACTTCGAGGGTATTACCAAGGCTAGTCAAAAGGTCTAACTACCCTCCTATCAAAAACCGAGAGTGGCACCCCCTACTGGATAACCACTTCATCCCTAGAATCCATCCATAGCTTATAAACATAAGCATTATTTCCAAACTCAACACTTGGCATAGACATTCTCAAATCCAAACAAGTCATGTATAAATGGACTGATTCTCCAATAAGACTTTGAGACAAAAATGGGATTCTCTATTACGCTAGTTCTTAAGGTGCAGAGACTCAACTATCGAAGCAGACTTAAATGATACGAAAAACGAAGTCCTAACGGGATGATAGAGAAGAAAAACCTTTAACAAGATCGTCACCCTCCTTCCGAGGTACCCTAGAAATGAGAGCATACTATTGCCCTCCCGATGATCTTGTCCTTGTCCCATAATACTTAACTATTCGCCCCGTTTTACCATGCCAAAGGTATTCTCTCGTCATGGGTTTCATTGTTCATCTTTCTCCCTCCTTTGAGGACTAAGTCATACCCACAAGTTGCTCTTCCTCAAGCTCGTATCCTTTATCCTCTTTCTCACTATCCTTTCTTATAACGCGGCCACTGGTCTCTCGAAAACCACTTTCATCGTATGGAAAGCACTTTCGTAGATAGAAAAGACTAGTCGCAGTTAAAACCACTGTGACTACAGATGGAGGAAAGAAAAGGAAAAGCGTAACAACCCGTATTTTCAATAACCTGTTATAACATAAATGGAGGCAGAATTAAACTGTAAAATCTGAATCAAGGGAAACGGGCTATGCCATTGCGTTCGTCTCGGAAAAATACGCGAAATAGAGTCCGAGTTTTCGAAAATCGGAGTCCGTATGACCAAGATATGGCCTCGCGAAGTTTCACGAAAAATTCCCAAATTAAAGTATACTTAATTAAGTGAAATGGGTTGCGCAGAGAAATATATATATTGATATATATATATATGTAATTGAAAATTAAATAAATAAATATGCAAAAATGTTCAAACAGCGAATTGGGAGAGGTGAATAACCGAACCGGCCGATTTTTGAGGTCGACCCGAGCTCGCTGGGTCGACTAGGGGTTAATCCAGGGTGTTTGGCTGTCAACCCGTGGGCCGATTCGCTCAAATGCAGATTTTGCATTTGGATGGTTCTCATGGTTCATCTTTAATCTAAAGGCCCTAGATGGTTCCTACACTTGACTTCTTCCCCAAGACATGCTTTGATGGCTTGGATTGAATCTAGGTTTAATCCTATGGCCTAAAACACTTGCCTAATCTATAAATAAGACCCTAACCTATCCTAAATCCTCATTATTCATTCATGCAACTAAACTATGGCAAAATTTTACCTCTCATGGCCTCCACTCTCTTCATAAAATTTCTAAATGGTTTCTATGAGAGATTTTCCATGCATACAAGTGTTTTCAAGCTTGTATGAGTGTCATTAGCTTGCATTCAAGTCAAGTTTCTATCTTTGCATCATAAAGCAAGGGTTTGGATCATTTTGGCTCAAGGGTTTTTATGTTAGAGCTTGCATTTTGAGTCTATTTGATTGCATTAGGGCTTTGTCATATCTTTTGTGCCTTCATAGCAATGTAAGCCCTTTCCCTACTCTTAGATATTAACTATGAAGTTAAATGTTCATGTTGCAAGTTTGGGTTTGATCATTGAGTATGATACATGCTATCATGTCATGCAAGTTTATGAAGTCATTATCTTGATCTTGTGAGCTAAAAGCTACAACCTTTATGTTGAAATGTTGCATTAGGCAACATTAGAACCCTCATAACCTTTATGTCAACTTGCATATGAAGTCATAACCCTTATATGATGATATATGCGAGTTACTAGTCATCATTCCATATCTTTTGTCACCATGATTCGCTTATGTGCCAAGTTTGGATTTATGCATGTTTTGAGGCTTAAGAATGTAACATGCAAGTTAATGAACACATTTGTGCCTCATTTGCCACCATGATTAACTTGTGGCTTAATATCCATTTTTGTCATGACTTTGCCAAGTCTCTTCTTTTAATCCATTACGTTGTTGCGAACGTATATGCGAGTTTAAAAGCGTTGGGTTATGTTATGGGTAATTTCTAATGACATGAAAATACAACTTGAAAACATGACTTGAAATATAACATGGAAGTTGACATGTAAGTATGCATAAAAACATAAGCCTGGGAATTTACCTATTAAGTTAGGTCTACCCTTTGGGAATTTACCTATTAAGTTAGGTCTACCCAAATGCTTGAAAACTTGTAACATGTTTTGGGAAACATGATGGACATGACACTTAGATAATATAAGTGTGGCCAACTCGAGGTTGGGTTGAGTTTGCAACGTAAAACTACCCGGAACCGACCGGCCTAACTAGTAGTTGCAAACAATAGGACCCAATGTGAGAAGTTGGTCATGTTGTGCTGAACCCGAGATTAGACCAAGTTGTGGTGTAAAGCTACCCGGAACCGACCGGCTTAACTAGTAACCACAACAAAGTCTAATGTGAGAGGTGAAGGTGCATTTAGTAATTAATGCCACATGATAGGGTTAAGTTAATTTGATTAATGACTCTTAACCAAATATGACATGGACAAATGGGTTAAGTAATTTGATTAGGCTAATGATACTTAACAAAACATGACAAGGTTGGGTAGGTTAAGTAACTTGATTTGCCTAATGACACTTAACCATTTTTATATGACTAGTGGATGGGGTTAAGTTAACCAACACTTAATCAATCCAACGCGATAACTTGGTAAGGTTAAGTAAGTTTTCTTAATGACGCTTAACCGAAAAATACGGTTAACGAATGGGGTTAAGATTAGACTCAACTAGTCTAAACATGGAAATCGGATGGGGTTAAGTTAGCCTAGACTTAATTAATCCCACTTGGTAGTTTAATGGGGTTAAGTTAAACACTTAACTAATCTAAACATGATGAATTGATGTGGTTAAGTGACCTATACTTATCCAATCTAACTCGTTAATTTATTGTGGTTAAGTTAACCAATACTTAACCAATATAACGTGAAAACATGATAAGGCTAAGTCACGAATCGCTTGAATACACTTGACCGATTTGACTAAGTAAATTGATAGGGTCAAGTTAATATATACTTAACCAATCTAGAATGATAATTGGACGAGGTTAAGTCGTGAATTGCTTAATATACTTAACCAACTTGAGCATGGTTTGTAGGGTTAAGCCTTGAACTTGGATACTTAGCCAATTTTGACAAGATTTGTAGACGGGTTAAGTCATGAACTTAAGTGACACTTAATCCATTATGTAAACCCTAGTTCTGAGGATTAGGTGGATAACCGTAGTTAACAAGGATAACGGGAACAATGCTAAGTGGTAAACCTTAGTTGAAGAATAACTAAGTAATGATTCTTAGTCAAGGAAATTTAGACCAGTTCATAGATAGATGAGTAACCTGATACGGTAGGTCATCGTTTAAGTATACGAGTAGGAGCAAGTATCTGATTTAGATAAAGGCTCCAGCGAACTGGGTAACGAAGCAGCGGCTTCGGGGAACATGAGGATATTCTTGGTATCCCTCTATGAGCTGCCAGGTGATTATACTTGGCTCATGAGAGGTTAAGGTCTGCGTTAGAAGAACCAAGAGTATGCCTTGGTTGCTATACGAGCGACCTAAAGACGGGGATGGATAGGGGATAGTCGACGATACACGGTCATACCCTAGATAGCATTTCGTCAGGCTACCTACCATCTTTGGTCAAGCGTGTACGTACGGAAAGGCAGAGAACACCCAAAAGACCATAATTGCTATCTAATTATGGTTGCGGTAAGGCTTGGATGTGGGTTGGCCAGTGTTGTGTTCTCATACAGGATTTATCCTGTCTTGTCTTTCACTAGTTGAGGGAGTGGTCTCGTGGGACCATAGCCACGTATAAGAAAAACAGACCTTAGCATCTGCATCGGCAGATAAATCGAAAGCTCCCGACCGAGTCCTGTATTTCTTGATTTGCCCTGTGACAGGACTCGGATGGCACGATGTGATACATGTGCATACAGTCATGGAAAAGCGATTCACGATGAATGCGTGGGAAAAAGGGCGCGGTTGGCGGTTAGCGTAATCCCTAGTGGCCCTAGGTGGTTGAACCCAAACCGAGATACGAAAACGTGCAATAGGTAAGCATAATCCCTAGCAGCCCTAGGTAGCATAAGTCCTAGTTGTACAAACAATAATTCATGTTGGAAGACCCTAGCTAGGTTTAGGGTAACAGTCCAAACCGATCTTAAGGATCATGGAACTATGTTAAAGTAATATAGAATCTCATCGGAAAGCCCGTATGGTCTACGGCAAGGGACTGAACATTTACATGGAATAAAACATACAAGTTGAGTAACCTATATATGCGATATATTAGGTTGACATGGACCATTACACGACTTTTGAGTGAGGGTCATTCTTGGTTAACACATGACACGGTGGGGATACTAGTACGGTAGGTGCAGAGCTAAAATACAGGATAGATATCACGGGGCGTTATACGTGATAGATATCTTGGGGATATTATACTTGATAGAAACCTGACGATGTGATACCTTGTTTTATCTTGACATCGTAATTTATCATGACACCTTAGTTTATCTGAGTTCAGTAGTTCATCATGTTATTTTGATTTAGCTTATCTATCTTGTTATCATGCTTATGTTCATCTCAGTTTCTCATGTCATTTAACTTTACTAGTTTTTATGCTAATAGTAGATAGGGCTTACTCAGTCTTTTTGACTGACCCGTTTTGTTTCGCCTCTTTTCTTCCGTTTCCCCCCCAGGTTACAGGGAGGAAATACTGTTGTTTAGTTCGGACTTCTTCTGCTTGAAGGTCATCATGGATGGCTTGGACTTTTCTTGGCTAATGGCTACTTTACTGTTTTTACTTGGGGAATAATTTATGAAAATGTATTTATGCTTCTTTACTATTGCAAGACAGGTTTTGATGTACTCTGATATAAAAGGCTTTAGACCTTATTTATTCATGTTATGAAAGTTTGATTTTACTTCCGCTATTTTATATGTTCTGTCTTGTGATATTTCTGTGCATGTTTACCAACAATGCCCCTCTAAAGCTAGTGCATTCCTTTGCGAGTGACCCTAGCGGAGGCGGGGTGTTACACGTGGCATCAGAGCAGAAGGTTACCAGACTGGGCAAAAGTTTTTAAAGACCTTCTGAAAACTATTTGAAAAAAAAAACCGTTTACAAAGAAGCATTTTTCAAGAAAATTTTCTTTTAAAAGAAAAAGGCTATTCCCCAAAGGCCATTAGCACTATCCTTGTTTCCTTAATTGAGTCTCTTTTCCTTTCTTTCCTCCATCTGTAGTCACAGTAGTTTTAACTGCGACTAGTCTTTTCTACCTACGAAAGTGCTTTCCATACGATGGAGGTGGTTCTCGAGAGACCAGTGGCCGCGTTATAAGAAAGGATCGTGAGAAAGAAGGATAAAGGATACGAGCTTAAGGATGAGCAACTTGTTGGTATGGCTTAGTCCTAAAAGGAGGGAGAAAGATGAACAATGAAACCCATTACGAGAGAGTTCCTTTGGCATGGTAAAACGGGGCGGATAGTTAAGTATTATGGGACAAGGACAAGATCATCGGGAGGGCAGTAGTATGCTCTCATTTCTAGAGTACCTCGGAAGGAGGGTAACGATCTTGTTAAAGGTTTAGCTTTTCTTCTCTATCATCCCGTTAGGACTTCGTTGTTCGTATCATTTAAGTCTGCTTCGATAGTTGAGTCTCTGCACCTTAAGTACTAGCGTAATAGAGAATCCCATTTTTGTCTCAAAGTCCTATTGGAGAATCAGTCCATTTATACATGACTTGTTTGGATTTGGGAATGTCTATGCCAAGTATTGAGTTTGGAAATAATGCTTATGTTTATAAGCTATGGATGGATTCTAGGGATGAAGTGGTTATCCAATAGGGGGTGCCACTCTCGGTTTTGATAGGAGGGTAGTTAGACCTTTTGACTAGCCTTGGTAATGCCCTCGAAGTATCGGGTAACCTTTTTGAGGTTCTGTCGTGACTAGTTACTTAGAATCCCTTGATGCCTTTATTGGAAATTTGAAGCCCGATCGAGTGGTGTTCACCAATAAGACGGATGGTTTACTTCATTTATGCATGGGTTATAGAGATCACCCTAGTAAGTGCGCATGATAACCTGATTGACATCTGTTTACTTTCAAGAGAAAGTTCTTCTACTTGGAATGCCTTATAGTATATAAACGAGATCCAAGATTCACTAGTGAATTTTGGAAATATTGCATGAGATCATGAGTACGCAGTCATGTTTGCGTCAAGTATTCTAGGAAAAGGATAAGTGCAAGTGGAACGAGAGGCGACGTAGAAATGAGTTCCAGCTCATGTTATGGAAACAGGAATAAGAAGCTACAAAATCGTGAATTTAAAAGACGACTTTGATGGTCAAAGACTAGATACGCGCATGATATCTCTTTTTGGGAGTATATCCTTGATCCCTGTTTTCTGTAGAGCTTACTTGTAGGCTATCTTTTGTGGACATCCTCTCGGTCCTATTCTCCGTTACAAACCCTGTAAGGAGTTTGTCCTGTTTATCTTCTCGACCCTGTTTCGGGGAATTCTAGGAAGAACCCTATGGATGTAAACATGTATTTGAAACATGTTATGATTGATATGGTTGCAAGTGGTTGCAAGTGGTTGCTCGTGGATGCGCGAATACACATTAGATACTAGCTCGACTCGGTCACATTTCATATTGCATATGCACGAGTATTTATACTTGTTTATGGATGAAATCGAATGTATTATCATGCGGTTGTTTCATATGAATGAATGATTGTGCACGCATATAGTATCTATATTACTAGGACTATTTGCATACATGTTGGATTCATGGCACTATACATATTTTGCATTAGAAAGATTATTCAGGCCTGATCATTAGCATTAGCTAAGGAACATGTACACACACGTTTTGCATATATTCATACAACATTAGAAATCATCTAAGGACAATGGTTGCTTGTGGATGATGTTTTGAGTAGATGGATGATGGATGGTAGGATATGTTCTTCCTAACTTGGAGATTTCGGGGACGAAATCCTAAAAGGTGGGGAGAATGTAACAACCCGTATTTTCAATAACCTGTTATAACATAAATGGAGGCAGAATTAAACTGTAAATTCTGAATCAAGGGAAACGGGCTATGCCATTGCGTTCGTCTCGGAAAAATACGCGAAATAGAGTCCGAGTTTTCGAAAATCGGAGTCCGTATGACCAAGATATGGCCTCGCGAAGTTTCACGAAAAATTCCCAAATTAAAGTATACTTAATTAAGTGAAATGGGTTGCGCAGAGAAATATATATATATATATATTGATATATATATATAATTGAAAATTAAATAAATAAATATGCAAAAATGTTCAAACAGCGAATTGGGAGAGGTGAATAACCGAACCGGCCGATTTTTGAGGTCGACCCGAGCTCGCTGGGTCGACTAGGGGTTAATCCAGGGTGTTTGGCTGTCAACCCGTGGGCCGATTCGCTCAAATGCAGATTTTGCATTTGGATGGTTCTCATGGTTCATCTTTAATCTAAAGGCCCTAGATGGTTCCTACACTTGACTTCTTCCCCAAGACATGCTTTGATGGCTTGGATTGAATCTAGGTTTAATCCTATGGCCTAAAACACTTGCCTAATCTATAAATAAGACCCTAACCTATCCTAAATCCTCATTATTCATTCATGCAACTAAACTATGGCAAAATTTTACCTCTCATGGCCTCCACTCTCTTCATAAAATTTCTAAATGGTTTCTATGAGAGATTTTCCATGCATACAAGTGTTTTCAAGCTTGTATGAGTGTCATTAGCTTGCATTCAAGTCAAGTTTCTATCTTTGCATCATAAAGCAAGGGTTTGGATCATTTTGGCTCAAGGGTTTTTATGATAGAGCTTGCATTTTGGGTCTATTTGATTGCATAAGGGCTTTGTCATATCTTTTGTGCCTTCATAGCAATGTAAGCCCTTTCTCTACTCTTAGATATTAACTATGAAGTTAAATGTTCATGTTGCAAGTTTGGGTTTGATCATTGAGTATGATACATGCTATCATGTCATGCAAGTTTATGAAGTCATTATCTTGATCTTGTGAGCTAAAAGCTACAACCTTTATGTTGAAATGTTGCATTAGGCAACATGAGATCCCTCATAACCTTTATGTCAACTTGCATATGAAGTCATAACCCCTATATGATGATATATGCGAGTTACTAGTCATCATTCCATATCTTTTGTCACCATGATTCGCTTATGTGCCAAGTTTGGGTTTATGCATGTTTTGAGGCTTAAGAATGTAACATGCAAGTTAATGAACACATTTGTGCCTCATTTGCCACCATGATTAACTTGTGGCTTAATATCCATTTTTGTCATGCCTTTGCCAAGTCTCTTCTTTTAATCCATTACGTTGTCGCGAACGTATATGCGAGTTTAAAAGCGTTGGGTTATGTTATGGGTAATTTCTAATGACATGAAAATACAACTTGAAAACATGACTTGAAATATAACATGGAAGTTGACATGTAAGTATGCATAAAAACATAAGCCTGGGAATTTACCTATTAAGTTAGGTCTACCCTTTGGGAATTTACCTATTAAGTTAGGTCTACCCAAATGCTTGAAAACTTGTAACATGTTTTGGGAAACATGATGGACATGACACTTAGATAATATAAGTGTGGCCAACTCGAGGTTGGGTTGAGTTTGCAACGTAAAACTACCCGGAACCGACCGGCCTAACTAGTAGTTGCAAACAATAGGACCCAATGTGAGAAGTTGGTCATGTTGTGCTTGAACCCGAGGTTAGACCAAGTTGTGGTGTAAAGCTACCCGGAACCGACCGGCTTAACTAGTAACCACAACAAAGTCTAATGTGAGAGGTGAAGGTGCATTAAGTAATTAATGCCACATGAAAGGGTTAAGTTAATTTGATTAATGACTCTTAACCAAATATGACATGGACAAATGGGTTAAGTAATTTGATTAGGCTAATGATACTTAACAAAACATGACAAGGTTGGGTAGGTTAAGTAACTTGATTTGCCTAATGACACTTAACCATTTTTATATGACTAGTGGATGGGGTTAAGTTAACCAACACTTAATCAATCCAACGCGATAACTTGGTAAGGTTAAGTAAGTTTTCTTAATGACGCTTAACCGAAAAATACGGTTAACGAATGGGGTTAAGATTAGACTCAACTAGTCTAAACATGGAAATCGGATGGGGTTAAGTTAGCCTAGACTTAATTAATCCCACTTGGTAGTTTAATGAGGTTAAGTTAAACACTTAACTAATCTAAACATGATGAATTGATGTGGTTAAGTGACCTATACTTATCCAATCTAACTCGTTAATTTATTGTGGTTAAGTTAACCAATACTTAACCAATATAACGTGAAAACATGATAAGGCTAAGTCACGAATCGCTTGAATACACTTAACCGATTTGACTAAGTAAATTGATAGGGTCAAGTTAATATATACTTAACCAATCTAGAATGATAATTGGACGAGGTTAAGTCGTGAATTGCTTAATATACTTAACCAACTTGAGCATGGTTTGTAGGGTTAAGCCTTGAACTTGGATACTTAGCCAATTTTGACAGGATTTGTAGACGGGTTAAGTCATGAACTTAAGTGACACTTAATCCATTATGTAAACCCTAGTTCTGAGGATTAGGTGGATAACCGTAGTTAACAAGGATAACGGGAACAATGCTAAGTGGTAAACCTTAGTTGAAGAATAACTAAGTAATGATTCTTAGTCAAGGAAATTTAGACCAGTTCATAGATAGATGAGTAACCTGATACGGTAGGTCATCGTTTAAGTATACGAGTAGGAGCAAGTATCTGATTTAGATAAAGGCTCCAGCGAACTGGGTAACGAAGCAGTGGCTTCGGGGAACATGAGGATATTCTTGGTATCCCTCTATGAGCTGCCAGGTGATTATACTAGGCTCATGAGAGGTTAAGGTCTGCGTTAGAAGAACCAAGAGTATGCCTTGGTTGCTATACGAGCGACCTAAAGACGGGGATGGATAGGGGATAGTCGACGATACACGGTCGTACCCTAGATAGCATTTCGTCAGGCTACCTACCATCTTTGGTCAAGCGTGTACGTACGGAAAGGCAGAGAACACCCAAAAGACCATAATTGCTATCTAATTATGGTTGCGGTAAGGCTTGGATGTGGGTTGGCCAGTGTTGTGTTCTCATACAGGATTTATTCTGTCTTGTCTTTCACTAGTTGAGGGAGTGGTCTCGTGGGACCATATCCACGTATAAGAAAAACAGACCTTAGCATCTGCATCGGCAGATAAATCGAAAGCTCCCGATCGAGTCCTGTATTTCTTGATTTGCCCTATGATAGGACTCGGATGGTACGATGTGATACATGTGCATACAGTCATGGAAAAGCGATTCACGATAAATGCGTGGGAAAAAGGGCGCGGTTGGCGGTTAGCGTAATCCCTAGTGGCCCTAGGTGGTTGAACCCAAACCGAGATACGAAAACGTGCAATAGGTAAGCATAATCCCCAGCAGCCCTAGGTAGCATAAGTCCTAGTTGTACAAACAATAATTCATGTTGGAAGACCCTAGCTAGGTTTAGGGTAACAGTCCAAACCGATCTTAAGGATCATGGAACTATGTTAAAGTAATATAGAATCTCATGGGAAAGCCCGTATGGTCTACGGAAAGGGACTGAACATTTACATGGAATAAAACATACAAGTTGAGTAACCTATATATGCGATATATTAGGTTGACATGGACAATTACACGACTTTTGAGTGAGGGTCATTCTTGATTAACACATGACACGGTGGGGATACTAGTACGGTAGGTGCAGAGCTAAAATACAGGATAGATATCACGGGGCATTATACGTGACAGATATCTTGGGGATATTATACTTGATAGAAACCTGACGATGTGATACCTTGTTTTATCTTGACATCGTAATTTATCATGACACCTTAGTTTATCTGAGTTCAGTAGTTCATCCTGTTATTTTGATTTAGCTTATCTATCTTGTTATCATGCTTATGTTCATCTCAGTTTCTCATGTCAGTTAACTTTACTAGTTTTTATGCTAATGGTAGATAGGGCTTACTCAGTCTTTTTGACTGACCCATTTTGTTTCGCCTCTTTTCTTCCGTTTCCCCCCCAGGTTACAGGGAGGAAATACTGTTGTTTAGTTCGGACTTCTTCTGCTTGAAGGTCATCATGGATGGCTTGGACTTTTCTTGGCTAATGGCTACTTTACTGTTTTTACTTGGGGAATAATTTATGAAAATGTCTTTATGCTTCTTTACTATTGCAAGACAGGTTTTGATGTACTCTGATATAAAAGGCTTTAGACCTTATTTATTCATGTTATGAAAGTTTGATTTTACTTCCGCTATTTTATATGTTCTGTCTTGTGATATTTCTGTGCATGTTTACCAACAATGCCCCTCTAATGCTAGTGCATTCCTTTGTAAGTGACCCTAGCGGAGGCGGGGTGTTACAAAAAGAGATTCAATTAAGGAAACAAGGATAGTGCTAATGGCCTTTGGGGAATAGCCTTTTTCTTTTAAAAGAAAATTTTCTTGAAAAATGCTTCTTTGTAAACGATTTTCAAATAGTTTTCAGAAGGTCTTTAAAAACTTTTGCCCAGTCTGGTAACCTTCTGCTCTAATACCACTTGTAACACCCCGCCTCCGCTAGGGTCACTCGCAAGGGAATGCACTAGCTTTAGAGGGGCATTATTGGTAAACATGCACAGAAATATCACAAGACAGAACATATAAAATAGCGGAAGTAAAATCAAACTTTCATAACATGAATAAATAAGGTCTAAAGCCTTTTACATCAGAGTACATCAAAAACCTGCCTTGCAATAGTAAAGAAGCATAAAGACTTTTTCATAAATTATTCCCCAAGTAAAAACAGTAAAGTAGCCATAGCCAAGAAAAGTCCAAGCCATCCATGATGACCTTCAAGCAGAAGAAGTCCGAACTAAACAACAGTGTTTCCTCCCTGTAACCTGGGGGGGGGGGGAACGGAAGAAAAGAGGCGAAACAAAACGGGTCAGTCAAAAAGACTGAGTAAGCCCTATCTACCATTAGCATAAAAACTAGTAAAGTTAACTGACATGAGAAACTGAGATGAACATAAGCATGATGACAAGATAGATAAGCTAAATCAAAATAACAGGATGAACTCAGATAAACTAAGGTGTCATGATAAATTACGGTGTCAAGATAAAACAAGGTATCCCATCGTCCAGTTCCTGTCAAGTATAATATCCCCAAGATATCTATCACGTATAACATCCCATGGTATCTATCCTGTCTTTTAGCTCTGCACCTACCGTACTAGTATCCCCACCGTATCATGTGTTAACCATGAATGACCCTTACTCAAAAGTCGTGTAATGGTCCATGTCAACCTAATATATCGCATATATAGGTTACTCAACTCGTAGGTTTTATTCCATGTAAATGTTCAGTCCCTTGCCGTAGACCATACGGGCTTTCCCATGAGATTCTATACTACTTTAACATAGTTCCATGATCCTTAAGATCGTTTTGGATTGTCGCCCTATATCTAACTAGGGTCTTTCAACATGAATCATCGTTTGTACAACTAGGACTTATGCTACCTAGGACTACTAGGGATTATGCTTACCTATTGCACGTTTTCGTATCTCGGTTTTGGTTCAACCACCCAGGGCCACTAGGATTTATGCTAACCGTCAACCGCGCCCTTTTTCCCACGCATTCATCGTGAATCGTTTTTCCATGACTGTATGCACATGTATCACATCGTGCCATCCGAGTCCTGTCACAGGGCAGACCAGGAAATACAGGACTCGGTCGGGAGCTTTCGATTTATCTGCCGATGCAGATGCTAAGGTCTGTTTTTTTCTATACGTGGCTATGGTCCCACGAGACCACTCCCTCAACTAGTGAAAGACAAGACATGATAAATCCTGTATGAGAACACACTACTGGCCAACCCACAATCCTAGCCTTACCGCAACCATAATTAGATAGCAATTATGGTCTTTTGGGTGTTCTCTGCCTTTCCGTACGTACACGCTTGACCAAAGATGGTAGGTAGCCTGACGAAATGCTATCTAGGGTACGACCGTGTATCGTCGACTATCCCCTATCCATCCCCGTCTTTAGGTCGCTCGTATAGCAACCAAGGCATACTCTTGGTTCTTCTAACGCAGACCTTAACCTCTCATGAGCCTAGTATAATCACCTGGCAGCTCACAGAGGGATACCAAGAATATCCTCACGTTCCCCGAAGCCGCTGCTTCGTTACCCGGTTCGCTGGAGCCTTTATCTAAATCAGATACTTGCTCCTACTCGTATACTTAAACGATGACCTACCGTATCAGATTACTCATCTATCTATGAACTGGTCTAAATTTCCTTGACTAAGAATCATTACTTAGTTATTCTTCAACTAAGGTTTACCACTTAGCCTTATTCCCGTTATCCTTGTTAACTACGGTTATCCACCTAATCCTCAGAACTAGGGTTTTCATAATGGATTAAGTGTCACTTAAGTTCATGACTTAACCCGTCTACAAATCATGTCAAAATCGGCTAAGTATCTAAGTTCAAGACTTAACCCTACAAACCATGCTCAAGTTGGTTAAGTATATATTAACTTGACCCTATCAAATTACTGAGTCAAATCGGTCAAGCGTATTTAAGCAATTCGTGACTTAGCCTTATCATGTTATCACGTTAGATTGGTTAAGTATTGGTTAACTTAACCTTATCAAATAACCGAGTTGGAGTGTTCAAGTATAGGTTACTTAATCACTTCAAAATTACCGAGTTAGATTGGTTAAGTGTTGGTTAACTTAACCACTTCAAATCATCGTGTTAAATTAGTTAAGTGTTTAACTTAACCCCATCAAACTACCAAGTGGAATTAATTAAGTCTAGGCTAACTTAACCCCATCCGATTTCCATGTTTAGACTAGTTGAGTCTAATCTTAACCCCATCCATTAAATGTATCTTTCGGTTAAGTGTCACTAAGAAAACTTACTTAACCTTACCAAATTATCGTGTTGGATTGATTAAGTGTTGGTTAACTTAACCCCGTCCACTAGTCGTATAAAAATGGTTAAGTGTCATTAGGCAAATCAAGTTACTTAACCTACCCAACCTTGTCATGTTTTGTTAAGTATCATTAGCCTAATCAAATTACTTAACCCATTTGTCCATGTCATATTTGGTTAAGAGTCATTAATCAAATTAACTTAACCCTATCATGTAGCATTAATTACTTAATGCACCTCAACCTCTCACATTAGACTTTGTTGTGGTTACTAGTTAAGCCGGTCGGTTCCGGGTAGCTTTACACCACAACTTGGTCTAACCTCGGGTTCAAGCACAACATGACCAACTTCTCACATTGGGTCCTATTGTTTGCAACTACTAGTTAGGCCGGTCGGTTCCGGGTAGTTTTACGTTGCAAACTCAACCCAACCTCGAGTTGGCCACACTTATATTATCTAAGTGTCATGTCCATTATGTTTCCAACACATATTACAAGTTTTCAAGGATTTGGGTAGACCTAACTTAATAGGTAAATTCCCAATTCCATAGTATGGGTAGACCTAACTTAATAGGTAAATTCCCAATTTCATATTTTCAAACATACTCACATGTCAACTTCCATGTTATATTTCAAGTCATGTTTTCAAGTTGTATTTCATGTCATTAGAAATTACCCATAACATAACCCAACGCTTTTAAACTCGCATATACGTTCGCAACAACGTAATGGATTAAAAGAAGAGACTTGGCAAAGGCATGACAAAAATGGATATTAAGCCACAAGTTAATCATGGTGGCAAATGAGGCACAAATGTGTTCATTAACTTGCATGTTACATTCTTAAGCCTCAAAAACATGCATAAACCCAAACTTGGCACATAAGCAAATCATGGTGACAAAAGACATGGAATGATGACTAGTAACTCACATATATCATCATATAAGGGTTATGACTTCATATGCAAGTTGACATAAAGGTTATGAGGGTTCTCATGTTGCATAATGCAACATTTCAACATAAAGGTTGTAGCTTTTAGCCCACAAGATCAAGATAATGACTTCATAAACTTGCATGACATGATAGCATGTATCATACTCAATGATCAAACCCAAACTTGCAACATGAACATTTAACTTCATAGTTAACATCTAAGAGTAGGGAAAGGGCTTACATTGCTATGAAGGCACAAATCGATTGAATTAAAGATTGAGACAAAGCCTATGCATGCCATCATTCAAAAACTCAAAGATGAAAGCTCCAAATCAATAAAAACCCCATCTTGATGAACAAAGGTCAAAGCTTTAGCCTTGAAATCAACTTGAGAAGCTCTCATACTAACATAGGGACTCTCTAATACTCACATGATCATGAAACCTCTCATAGAAATGAAGTGGAGGCTAGGATTTTGAGTGGAGACCATGAGAGGAGCAATTTTGCCATAGTTTAGTTGCATGAATGAATAATGAGGATTTAGGGTTAGGTTAGGGTCTTATTTATAGATTAGGCAAGTGTTTTAGGCCATAGGATTAAACCCTAGTTGCAATCTCAGCCCTTAAAACCGAATCTGGCCCCCAAACTCAACACAAACCCAAAATGGTGCACCAGGCAGAACTGCCCGGCTGGACCAAGTCGACAGCCAAGTCGACAGGGCTGTCGACTTGGGTCCAACCAAGTCGACTCCCAAGTCGACAGGGCTGTCGACTTGGGTGCTCTGGCGGGAATTTTCCCGCCTGGCCTAAACTGGCCCAAATTTTCAAATTTAAACTTGAATTTGAAATCTGTTTTTACTTTGAAATTTTCTTAAAACTTCGTTGGGCCTTAATCGGGTCATACGGACTCCGATTTTCGAAAACTCGGACTCTATTTCGCGTATTTTTCCGAGACGAACGCAATGGCATAGACCGTTTTATTTGATTCAGAATTTAAAAATGAAATTCTGCCTTGATTCTCATTTTAACATGTTATCGAAATACGGGTTGTTACACAATCTGACGCTGTTGAAAATTCAGCTAATTTTGGACGGTCGTCCCAAATTAAATGCAACAAACGCGTCAAACGTCGATCAGAACAAACTCTGGTGAGTTAATTCTCACACCTTCTGGAATTCTGTGATGTGGTAAATTCATATTAAAATATAATTTACCTTTAAATTGGTTGATTGGTTGATGTTGACTGTTATTGTTGATTGGATGCAGTTAATTAGATTTAATCGATCATATGAAATTTATTTCATATATTATTATGAAATGTTTAACGAGCTGTGATGCAGGGCAGAACAGGTTGGAGGGATCCGACCGGATTCTTCAAATATTATATATGTTGTTTGTTTGTTTATATTGTTGATATTGAACTGATTTAACCCCATGTGGTTGTGAAACCTGTTTGAGTGTGATGGTCAAACAGATATTCTCTGTGTTGTGTTTAAAATCAACCGACAATGTTGATTTGGAGATTGGCAGTGAATGACCATAAACATGTTGTTTTTACGTCGTTCGACCGTTCGGTGAAACGACGCTGTTTAAAGTTATTAATTATTTTATAATTAAATTGAAGGTTTTCACTCATTTTAGATGAGTAATTAAATGGGAAATTTATAAATATATATATTAAATCAAGTTTATAAAATAAAATATTTAAGTGGTTTAGACCAGTTTTAAAAGAAGAAAGTTTAGAAACCACCTACGGGTGGAAAAATAGGATAATTGTTTTAAAACAATTAAATGATGGTTTTAAATTTGTTTAAGTCATTTGATTTATTTAAAAAGGTTTTTTTTACCCAAACAAAGGCGTAAAGGTTAAAAGAGTGTTTTAGAGTGAAACAGGAAAATTGGAATAATAAATTTCAACGCAAAGAAAATTACATACAATATTTTGTGTTGAATATTGATAAAAGGATCTGTGGAAATGCGATCTAAGTTAAAAGGATTTTAAACCAAAGCGATGGCCAAAATGAAATGCAAGGGAAAACACATACCGTTGGTTTGTGTTAAATGTTGATAAACGAATGTTTGAATAAAATCCAAGTTAAAGGGATCTTATTGTAAAGAAAGGAGTAAGCAGATTTTGATCGAAGATAAAGTATACTATAAGAATGCTCGTAAATGGAAATAGATTATTTGACAAATGACTTCTGTTATAAAGCCGAGTAATATAAGTGAAATAAGATTTAAAGTTAAAAGTGGGGTTTGTGGACTTTACTTAATCAAATGAATTAAGTAAATAGATTTTTATTAGAAGTGAGTTTCAAATGAAAGGAACGGGTTATTAAGTTTTCGATAAATTCAAACCAAAGTCAAATAAGAGTGTATAAAGGGGTTTGTAACCCAAGTGTGCAAACGGGCTTTGGAAATGGAATTGGTAAGTAGGTATAAAGGTTTAAAAAGGATTTTCCTTAATTGATTAATTAAGTAAAAGAGCACTCAATTGAAGCGAAATGAATAAAGGAGATGCTAAATAGGTTAGTAGTAATTAAAGTGATGGTTTGTAATCGAAATTCAAGTAGAAGTGATTATATGACAATAAGTGGTCGAAATAGCGATAAGAGTTTTATAAAAGGGATTATAACTCAAGTTTTCAAAACAAGATTTGTAGATGGGAATTGATTATGGGGCGTGGGTTTTTCATATAAAACCAAAGGTATAAGTGAAATAATATTCGAAGTTTAAAAGTGGCATTTATTCAAGAATTACTTAATTAAGGGAATTAAGTAAAAAGGGATTATTAAATGATGATTTCAAATATGAGAAATGGTTTATAAAACCAGATTCGAAATCAAGATGGTAGACGAGATTTGAATATCGATGGTTAAGTGACGAACTGGTATTATTCTGAGATAAGGACGTTGTCGATCAAGGTCTGAGAGGTAAATAGAATACCCCAACTTGAACGGCTTCGTTATTATCGAAGAATGGTATTGGTTTGAAATGAGTGAAAGGTGTTGTGATTGACGTGATGTCCCATACGTGGAGTATTGAAAATGAAGGCGAGATTTTGGAAATGTGAATATAAATAAGAATATTGATTTCAAATTATATTGAATATTTGTTTATTCAATTAGAGTTGATCGAATATAGTATTTGAAATAGAGCTAATCAAACATGGTTATTCAGGCATAGTTGCCATTGCGTACGACTACTAGCGTAATTCGCAGGGCTGTAGATAGCCTATCGCGGTCGGATGTTTCCTGAGGGAATCAGGCGTAACCATTGTGATCGCTGCGACCTAGAGTCAAGCGAATGGAGTTAAGTCGAGTATTAATTAATCGGTAGGAGTAATCAAGTCAAGATAGTCAAGTTAGAGTTAAGTCGTATATTAGAGTTGATTAACGATTTTGTTAAATATATTTTTAAGAGGCCAAGTCATGCCACGTACTGAATCAGTGAAATCATTTCATTGACACCTTGTTATTTGATAGTTAAAACACCGACTATCAAACCAGACCAATACAATTGTTAGCACGGAAAGACCGGGATCGAATTTATGTTCGAAAACCATTCCGTCCAACAAATACGTGAAGACGTCATTTGAAGACGGAGCAAGTGAAGACCGTGGATCTTCATAAGCGGAAGGACTACTGGTCCAATCTCTCTGGCTTGCAACCAGAGTTATTTGGTTTGTGATTCTGTCGTGGTTGAAATCCACGGGTTGCAAGGACTACTCGCTACTGATCCTTGGGGTGATTCCTATATGTGATGCAGTAGGAGAGTGCCTTCGGTTCATCCTGTTCCTGGATGACTTGTATGGAGGAGTGTTTGACAGTGTATTTCCAAAGGGGTCACGTACGTTGATTTCTTCAAACGTATTTCTGTTGATAGCGGGGAAGGTCGTACACCTTCCCTTAGCTGACCACAGAGTATTTTTGTAGAGGTCAATTAGTGATGTCCGGCGGATCTGACGATGTGGCATTCAAAGTGAATGGTGGCCAAATGTTCGAAGAGATGAATTCTAGCCTCAAGCCTCATCAACCCGGAAATGACAAAAATCGGGCAGGCAGCATGGCTATGTGGGTCGCTCCCATTAGGGTGTATGATCACCTATCTAGAGAAATTCCTTTTGCTTCTTTAATCTATCGATGCTGTCCCTTTACGGGAGACGGTGGTTTGAGCCCAACCGTCGGTGGTATACATTCGATACACTCAAGCGAAATGAGTGGTCGGTCATGTAAGGGCCAGGTTGCAAGACGTTCTTGTTGAACCCAGTGTATTTGCCTCTAGAGATACACGTGCGGAAGGTGGTCCCATACCTTGTCAAGTTGGAAACCAATATCCAATAAGCGCCCGCGGTTTTGATTGTATACTATATATGGGGAGCGTGAGATGCAAGCGTTCCTCTAGATTGATATTTATTTGTATTAGACATTATGATAACATCAGATCAAGTTATGATTTTCAAAAATGGTTTGGGTTATAGTAAGGTAAAAACCGTCCGTGTTTATGTGTGGGCTGGTCTTACTATTATCCTTTTGTTTCATAAAGGATTTTCAAAGTTAAACAAGTGTTTGTTATGTGAATTTATCACTGATAGTATTCCAGACTGACCCAATGTATTTTGTTTTAAATCAAATGTGCTTGGGTCAGACCGAGTATGTTCCAGGTTAGGTTTCGCTTGGAGTTTCAGGTGCTAGAAGCAGGTGGCTTCACTGCTAGTATATAAAGCTATTATTCCGCTGTGATTGATATATGCTGTACTCTGATGATTGGTATGTATATACAGTTTTTGTATAAAGGATTTGTGATATTATATTTTATTCGTTCCGTTGTGAGATTCTGACGTGTTCTTCTTCTTTCTTCTATTCTAATACTTCTTTCTTTCTATTCTCACCCTCTAAATTATTTCTCATGACAATCTGGGGGTTCGATACTTGGGTTTTTGGCAAGCGATACAGGTTTATGTATTGTTGTCGAGAATTCGAGCGTCGACTTTTTCCCCGGGTCGTTACATTTATCCTTTAGAACATCACATCTCCATCCATTTTGATTGCCACATCATTAGATCCGTCAAATCCATCAGATATCACTAATTGATGCCGACAAATATATTCTAGTTATTAAGCTAAAAGAAGTGCGCACTTCTTCGCCGTCAACTTGGTACGTTTGAAGAAATCAATGTACGTGACCCCTTTGGAAATACTTTGTCAGACACTCGTCCATACAAGTCATCCAAGAACAGGATGAACCGAAGGCACTCTCCTACCACATCCTATATAGGTATCACCCCAAGGATCAGTAATGCGTAGTCCTTGCAATCCGTAGATTCCAATCACGACAGAATCGCTGCCGAAATATCTTTGGCTGCTAAACCAGAGAAATTCAACCATTATTTCTTTCGTTTATGAAGATCCACAGTCTTCAATGCGCCATCTTTAATTAACATCTTCCACGTATTTGCTGGTCGGAATGGTTTTCGAATATAATTCAATCCCGGTCCGTACCAACAATCGTATTTGGCCAGATTTGATAGTGGTTATTTAACTATCAAATAAATAATCATGTGAATGAAATGAGTTTACTGATTCAGTACTTGGCATTACTTGGCCTCATTAATTAACATCTGTTAATTACATTCTTCAAATCTCCCAATATTTGGAGTTTATCCTTTTCTTCTTATTATAAATAAGACTATTATTTAAAATCATTTCATTCGCTTATAAACTTTTTGAATATAGTTTATAATATTATTTACGGAAATCATAACTTATGTTTCCCTCAATTTCTCTCGTTCATAAACTAATACCATTCTTGGATAAACGTGAAGTCGTTCAAGTTGGGGTATTTTATTTACCTCTCAGACCTTGACCAACAACTTTCATATCTTCAGAATAGATAGAAGTTTATTAACCACACGTTTTCGTTTGAAAATCTTATTTAAATCTCAACAGCGTTTACTTAATTAATTATTAAGTGAACTATAAATATACTTCTTTATTAATCTTTGATAATCCTCTCTAATACTATACTCGAGATCCGATTCCATTATAAATAGAATCCTTTGTAAAATTTCTTCAACATTTCTTTATAAACATTCTTCAACATGTTTGCAACAATAATACTATATTTTCTTTTAATTCAGATATAACTATCTTTAACAAATCTAATATAAATATTGAAACACCCCACCTCCATTAAGGTCACTCACAAAGGGAATGCCTTAATTTTGGTGAAGGTTTATAAGTAAAAGACATAGATAAAACACAAGACAAATATAAACACATATAAATAAGCAGCGGAAAAACTAACAGACTTTTATTATCATAAATACGTGTTCATACAGAACATTTCCAACATTGTCTCAAAACAAACTTCCAATTATTACAACCATAATACTGTCTTGATTTTAAAAGTTAAAGAAGCATGAAACATAAATAAAGCTGCATAATTCCCATAAATGATATCCAAAGCCATGGTCCAAATGAAAGAAATCCAAGCAATACATTCTCTCTCTTCAAGCTGGATGAAAAACTAACTAAGCTGCGGTGTTTCCTCCCTGTGGACCTTGGGGGGGGGGGGGACGGAAGAAAAGAAGACGAAAGTAAAATGGGTCAGACATAAGTCTGGTAAGTCTAGTTATATTCCTAGAATGTTAATAATAAAAAGATCATGACTTGCATAAAGTGAGAACAAGACGATATCAGGATAATATACTATCCTAAAACTAGATAAGGTGTCCTAAAATGAACATCCCTTCGCACCCTATTTTAAATCTCTATCTTTGCACCTACTAATTCTTATACCAACAGGCACCCCATGATTGGGGTGAAGTGATCCCTTTCTCTTTCTTTAAAAGATCGGCTCCTACTCGTATATTCACATGTGTCCTACGGCCCTATATGGTAGATACCTATGCTGGTCCCACCATGGGGTGTATCAAGTCCCATGGTGGTGGCGGCCGCCGTCGCTTTTGACCGCTTACAATCAGCCCAGTAATCGTGCTCCACCCTGCCTAGTTCAGGGTGCCATGATACCTAATTGGGTTACTGCTGAAACGGGTCCCTATTACTAGGTTTTCTAGTCAAACATGTTAAGTGGTTAAGTGTCTGAATGAACCTAACCCCCACCCATCCAAATTATTTAACATGTTGAATTTGGTTAAGTATTTATTAAATTGACTTAACCCTATCAGTCCTAACTCAGCTCTAATTGTCTTATTAGAGCACCAACCTCTCAGATTAGACAGATATTGTTGTGGCTGCCTGTATGCCGGTTGGGTCCGGGCAGTCTTACGCCACAACTCAGTTTAACCTCGGGTCTTTATTGGGCCCCATGCCTTAACCTCTCACATTGGATAGCTATTGTTGTGACAACTAGACAGCCGGGCGGGTCCGGGCAGCTTTACGTCACAACTCAATCCAACCTCGGGTTAAGCGCATTCGTATTTTCTAATTTACATTTTAATTATGTAAATTATTCAAATTCAAATTACTGTCACATTCATTTCCAATTAATCTCATTAATTAAGGTAATTAATGCCTTTTTATTCCATAAATCACTTATGTGATTAATGACCAATATGTAAATTAGAAAATATTCAAATTACTGTCACATTCATTTCCAATTAATCTCATTAATTAAGGTAATTAATGTCTTTTTATGCCATAAATCACTTATGTGATTAATGACCAATTTATGGCAAGTTTTCCTAAAATTATCATTTTAACCCAACGTTACCCCGTCCAATATTAGGCTAACCATCTCAGCCTAATTTACGTTCGCATGATTTTTGGTGTAAAGTATTAGGCTAAAAACTTAATTAGCCTAATTTAATATACGCAAATTGGCATAAATTAGCATAAACATGACAAGGGTATAACTTTGGTATTGATGGCATAATCAATATGAACATAATAGGGTGTACTTGCAAAATAACTAACATGAACATTTTAGGGGTGAACTTGCAAAATAACTAACATAAACATTATAATGTCATAGGTACAAACTTGCAAAAAGACTAACATAAACATTATAATGTCATAGGTATGAACTTGCACTTATAGGCTAACTCAACATATATGTGTTTTTAACATAGGCCATATTAACAACATACATGAGAATTAGCAATATGAACTAATCCATAAACATATGTTAATTTGCAACATAGGCAAATCAACATACATATATGTGAGTTAGCAACATAGGCTAATCAACATACACATGTGTTAATTAGTAACATAGATTTAAACATACTTGCAAATTAATCCCAACATATGATAAGTGTGAACATGGCATAAGTTTTGCATAAACATGAACATATAGATTTGACAATTGGTCGCATAACTTCACTACATAAACTTGCATAATAAACTACACAATTCTCATAAGATGTTACAATCCAAGTCCATGCTTATACAAATAATCTAATCCAATAATCCCAAATTTAACATGATAATAGAATCAAGCACTGGCATAGATTAATATTATAAAACATAATAAACATCATACTTAATAATTCTCAATTCAACATGATAATAGAATCAAATCACAAACGTATATTAATAACATAACGAGTATCGTACTATTATCATTTCATCGCAACACATGATATTCATATTAATTCGCATTCTAAAAATGTAGCTAAACTTACAATCATAGACTGTCTTGTTTTCTGAGTTCGGAAATTCTGAATTTGCAAAGCTTTCCTTTGGGAAAGACGTTGCTTTGATTCTAATTTGTTGTTGCTTTTTAATCTTTTAGTTTGTATTCGCTATGTTGTTCGTCTCTTTCAAGTGGAGGCTCCCTCTAGTTCTCAGCGGACAGCATGGTGGCTCCAATTCTTATTCTTTTTTTTTTGTGAATTTTTAGTTTTAGACCTAGGGTCTTTTTATAGAGTTGCAAGTTAATTTGAGCCGTCGATGAAGCTAGGGTTAACCAGAGCCGTCCGTTGTAAAGAGAAGCCAATTATGTTCACCATTTCTTTCTTAATGTACATTTACTATTATTTGTCAATCCATATAAATACGTGCGCATTAGATACATCTCCCCTTTACACATTTATTATTATTTTTGTATGCGCATTAGATACATCTCCCCTTTACACATTTATTTTTGTATTAGCAACTTTAGTGTTAACAGAAATACGGGGTGTTACAAATATCTTTTCAAATCTTATATAAATACCTTTATAAATCTTACCTTTACATCTTTTACAACTCTTATAATGGCATCTCTTACGAATCCTTATATTTATTTGGATCAACACAATCCAACTTATGCATTGTCGAAAATCCCATAGCAATCCCTTTAAGCATCTGCAGTTATAAATCATATAGTTCAATTTTTTATTTTTAACAATTGTTACAAATTCATTTTCCAGAACTTTTCATTTCCAAATTCCACTTGTAAATCATTTACGACAACGTATATTCGTTGCCATTTCCAAAACATTTTACTTAGCTTATACTCTTGCTTTTGAATAAATCTCACTTCGTTAACCATCCCGAACTTCGGAATATCACATTCCGAACCTCGGAATGACCCTCACTTAACCATTTTTTACCATTTCCCCACGTCTCAATTTTCTTTTTCTAATTTCAAGTATTAAATAAATATTTCATTAAGCTATCATATTTGCTTAAAAATCCTTTTATAACTTCGTTATAAAACTCGGTTTTAATATAAAACCCATTAACTCTTTTCACATTTCAATTCGATTTCATTTCAACTTTGATCACTTTTTAAATGAATTAAAAAGTAATTTCCATAATTATTATTAATTAAAATAATAGTTTAATTCAATTATTAACTACAGTAGCAGTTGTTAATTTCTTAATTATCTAAAATAAATAGTAAGTTTCTTTTTAAAATCTTATTAAAATTAAAACAATTATTCATTAAACTATTTCATTAGATAAATTCAAAACAAACTGATTTAAAAATTAGTCCAGTTAAAATGGTTGACTTTGTCAATTCAAAACACGGTTATCTTGTTAACCCGTTCCAATTAGTCCTTTATTTAAATTAATTAATAATATAATTAATTTAAATAATTCCATTTAATTGTTTCTTAAAAGCAATAAATCTCGGTTATAAATCATTATATTAATCCTTGCTCACTTGCTTATTCATCTTGGTAATATAAGAATTAACTTTATAAATCATTTACTAAGTAAGGTGAGGCACTTGCTTCGCATACGAATGATTTTTGGTACAACAATAGTGACTAAAACAATCAACAAATATGTGTTTGGTTTATTTCCCTTTTATGAACTTCATTTAAAATAATATATTTAAAAATCTATATTCAGTTATAAAATAAATTTATAACTTCATTACAGTCAATTCAATTGACAGTAAATCCATATTACAATGATTGATTTATAGTCCATATACTGCCAATTACTCAACCAGTATCACCCATTGGTTCAAAATGGAACAAATGTTGAATTTCAGGTCAACAGTCATCAATCAAATCAATCATTTCAAACAGATGGGTTTAAACTGTTCATATATAATGATAATATGAAAATAAATAACGTTAAATGTATTTGAGGAATCCCGTTGGATCCCTCCAACCTGTACTTCCCTGCATTCACATAGATTATTTCTAATGATATTATTCAATTTAATTTAACTGATAATTTCAATAACAGTAAATAACGACTATTTAACATCACTCAATCAACAAATCAATTCAAACAACCAAACATGTTTATTTTATAAACGTGACCAATAAGGTAAGTTACCTTAATTGAGACCAATCGTTAAAATAATAACTTTGTGTTTCATTGAAATTAAACATTGTTTAATTTCATTAGTTCAATTAATATATGTATATATATTTAAAAAAACAGTAAATCAATAACAATCATAGCAATCGTTAGCAAGCCTAGCATATAATTATAAAACCCGACTTATATAAAATATAAATGAGAAAAACTGAGTGAGTTTAACTCACCTTGATTCGATTTATCGTTGAAACAGTTGGTTTTAATAAATTAAGGTGTTTAATTTAATTAAAAATCTCAATTAATTCCAGTTCCATTCAATTCTGTTCCACGACAATGTACTCGTTAATGCGATCCCAACGACATCTGATTTGTCTAATTCTGATGATATACGAATAAGGTATCATTATTTATATCAATATTAAAGTTAAATAATTTAATTAAGCTAATTGTTTGCTTAAAAAATTATTAAGACTGATTACATCGCTTAAAATCTGGGTACTCCTTTCACGTTCATTCTGGCTTTAGACTCCTGCATGATTTAGTTTAAAATGTCAACTTCATTAACCAATAATTTAATTAACTAAATTACTCTATTAAAACAATCAGGTTGATTCATTACTTTGGAAACACAACAACGGGGCTGACCCTATACTCCTTCCCCCATTGTTTGAGCGCGCCTTTCCTGTTCCAAAACATAATTTTAAATTCAAACAAGTGTTTAATTAATATAATTTAACACTTAAGTAAAAGTTAAACTAAACTAATTACTTAACCTATAATTACGGTCCATTAAGTTTTACTGCTTCATCCCATATTTTCGGCGTTCCAGGTATCCATTGTGTTTTTCCCGGATCTGAAAACAAATTGGATAGATTAATTCAAGAATGGTTTAATTAATGTTTAACCCTAAATTGTAAAAGTTTAGAACTACTTACACTTAGAACCTATGGCCGATTTAATATGTGATGCTTCATTCGCCTTCCAGGAAATGTGAAATCATGTTGTCCTCGTTCACCTTAATTAACCCATGCACCGACATATACCACTGCCGCCCTTTTCTTCTATCTCCACGTGTGTCTGTTATTGTTTACACCTCTGTGCGATTTTGTTTCCCTCCCAGTTTATTTGTTTCGCGTCCTTCCTTACTTCACCCCCTTTCCAAAGCAATACCACTTGTTTCAAAACTTCTCACGCAAGTCGATTTCAGCAGACCAACTTCCTCATCATGCCACTCCTCCACTGATCATCGGAGCACGATCCAGCGAGCTCAGACGATGCGCCTAGGTACCCTCTGCACACGCCCAAAGCCGTGCCTCACCAATCGCTGCCCTTCGCCGCCAGTTGCCTCTCGAACGCCTACCGTTGGGAAGCAAATTCTGGTCGTTGTAGTTCACTAGTGAAGATCACCACCGCACATACCCAAGAACTCACTGAGATGAACGTTTTACTAGTTAGGACTGTTGGATTTAGTCGAGTGGTTTAAGAAAACGGATGGAAGAAAGATCAAGTGTTTATGGCCGTGTATTATAGTGGAGGCGGTGGAACTTTGACCACAGAAATGTAAAACGCATGGTATATATATGGGGGGTGGAACAAAATATTAATATTATATTAGGTAAAACTTAGCAATGAATTAACCTTTTAAAACCACTACAGCGACTTTTGTTTTTCGATAAAAATGCTAATCCTAGCATAGAAAAATATTCCTGACATAATGGGACAGGTTTCGTCGAATTCCAAGATCGTTTGTGAAAAGCCCTTTATAATTATCGATGAAAAATCAATCGTTTAAAATTCCTATAATTACAGAAAAATCCAACAAATTTGAGGTCTTAACATTCTACTAGACCTTTTCCTAACGGATCCAATGGATCTTGTTTCGTTAAATTTGGAGTTCGTTTGGCCAGTCGTTTATTCATTTAAAGCTACCTCTGTCTAAATTGTATAAACAATTAAACAGAAACAAAGACGTTTTTGGCCACTGAAGTCACATACAATATCCATTTTCCACGAAATTTGATTTTCTCATAATAATTTAATGATACGGTTCTAATGAAACTAATTTCACTGAAAACGGAGACCATTTGCAAAAATGGCTATTTTTAACGCTTATATAATATCGAATAAAATATTATTTAAATTCAAAGATAATTCAAATAAAAGTAATAATAAATTATTATCATCCTATTTATCTAAATAAAATTATCATATAGTTATACAACTCGATATCTTCAATTTCGAGTCAAGATGGCATCCAAATTATATTAAAACTCTATTATTTCAATAAATAAATGTTATATTTTAATAACGATTTCCATAGCGACTATTTTAAAATTTGGTTTGGCCATAACTAACAATTTATAATACGAAATCTGGATTTTTCTCTTCCATATGAAAATTAAAATCAACAATATTCCAGCGTTTCTTGTTTCACAGAAATCCGACTTAAATCGGATCCTGTACATCCAGTTAAAGTTCAAAATTCAATATTACGAACTACAGCGCCATTTCAAGCTCGATTTATATTCAATATAAATTTAACGTTTAAACGTCGTTTTAAATAAATGAATTTAATATTAAAATCCATCAATATTGCCAATATAATATCTAAAATAATAAACTAAATTAAATATTTGACTACAAAAAATACAGGTCATTACACCGAAGTACCGCAAGCGCCGGTACTACCACAACTGAATTTTCTCCTAAGGAATTATTTATCCTTGTGAAAAACTATATTGAAGTTGATCGCAGAAATGAGTTACTGTTGGAAAATGGAGGGGGTCTAACCCATGAAGAATTTTGGTCGATGGTAACAAGATTACATAACAACCATCGTACCTGCACTACTAGACAATCTTCAGTTGAAATCCATATGGCTAATCGTCGTTTCGTAGAAGCTTGTTACGATACTAAAAGATTATTAAGACAGTTGAAGACGAAGACATATTTAAAATAACTAAATCAACTTTCGATTCTTGTTTCCTGGCAGAGTACCGTACTGATTTTTTTGGCCAGAAGGCAAATAAACTTCGCTATAGTTGGATAACCCGATATGGCGCTGAGTAGGCTAATGGTATTTGCCGATTTTATTTGCATGGTTGAAATTGTGTTTTATTTTAAGATCTTATGAAAAATTTGGAGTAATTATGCTTTTATTGTAACGTCCCAGATTTTTAGCAACATAATAATTATTTTATTTAATTATTTAAAATAACGAGTATATTATTTAAACGACCGTTGAACGTATTAATTATAAAATAAATTATAAATGAGCTCGAAATGTCATGGTAGTTTGTAATATTTCGATTTGAACTTCAACTAAGTATACAGGATTCGTTATTAGTCGGATTTCTTCGAAACAAGAAACGTTGGAACCTATTAAACTGTATTTTTCTAATGGAAGTGAAAAATCGAGATTTCGGCTTATAGAGTGTAAGTTATGTCCAAATCAAATTTCAAATAGTCGCTATAGAATCGTCTATAAGCCATAACGATTTATTTAATATAATTAAATATTGATCTCGAATTTGGACGAGATTTCTGAGACGTATTTTTAATTTTATTTATAGAATTTTTTCCATTTATTTTTTATTTGGAAAATATGCAACTTTTTGTTCAACATATTTTGCACCCTATATCAGTATTTGGGATTTCACAGAATAAGCTAACTAGTCTATTTTATTACTGTTCTGTAACCATGGCACATTACTCGGTACGATGGTATTTTTATTTTTTTTCCATAGCGGTTTATATGTGAACGAAATTTTATAAAACGAGGTGCTCATATTTTATAACATAAAAATCAAGTGTACAGGATATGTTGTTAAATCGATATCCACACCAAATTCGACCATATTAGAAAAACTGAGATATGATTTGAGAAGCATAATACGTTCAAGAAAAAGGGTAGGATCAAACTGAAGTGGTAAAATTCATTTCGGAGATGGGTTCAAATGTAATAAGGAAGGAAAGCTTGAGTTGATGTATGAATACATGTAGGATTTTAAACATTTTAGACAGAAGCCATATCCAGAAAGGACGAGGAGGATGACAACGACACCAAGAAGGAATGCAACCATAAATTATTAATATATTTCTTGAATTATGGACTAGGACAATACATTCACTAATATCTTAAGAATTGTACAACGCCATGTTTTCATACACACCAACTTCAACATCCAACAGTATGAAATGGAAACTCGCCATGAAATGAAAGAAGGAAATTCGACCATGTTTCTTCATATCAAAACAGCTATCCAAATGAATTGTCACTTTCCTTAGCTGTTCCCTATGCGTACTTCAGCATGATATTTCCATGGAAAATGGTGTGGTTGCAATACCAATGATGTTGGAAATAATCTTGGTTTTGTAAGGAAATATTATTGCAACAAATTTATTGTTTGTATTTAGGAAAGTCCAAATTAATTAGTAATAAATTCTAGGCCTTTAAATTAGAACATTCTAGAAAATGATTTGTTAAGGGAAATATAGAAAATTAGGGAATGGAAGAAAAGTCTAGAAAAGAAAACTCTAGAAGCAGAAAAGTGTAGAAGCATGGTTATGTTATAAATAGAGGTCTAGTCTCTCATTTATTGTATGAATCAATAATCAATCAATGATCAATCAAGAAAAAATAATCAAGCAATAAAAATATTTTTTCTCCTCCCTTAAAATATTATACTTTCCTCTAATTTGTTTCTCTTCCTCCACATAAATTTTCTTAACAAAGTGGTATCAGAGCCTGGTTGAAATTATGACATTTATATTTCTTTCGACGTTTGTTCTCACAAAAGAGAATTTTGAGGAATGGAGCAGTAGGAAAAAAGAGGAGCTAATCTCCAAAGGTTTATGGGGGATTGTTGAAAATGGATACGAATGGCGTAAAGACATCGGGAGCATGTCGCAAATGGACAAGAAAGCCTTTGCGAAATTAAAACGGAATGATTACCGTGCTCTTTCCGTGATTGCTGAGAACGTTGACGAGAAAGCTTCGGATCTCATTTTTAGAGGAAGGTGTACAAAAGATTCATGGAATCTCTTGAAAAAGGTGTATGGAAAAGATAATGCAAAAATAATGAATGAAGACAAGTTGATTGATGAGAAAGATGAAAAGAAGGATAGCAAGAGTGTGAACGAGAAGGAGCAAGAGAAGAAGAAAGAAGAGACTGTGCTAGAGCTTATGGAAGAAGAGATAATGGATGAGACAGAGAAGGAGAAGAAGGAGAGGAAAAAGGAGTACAATGATGATGTGGAAAAAGAGCCCATTAGTCCAACGCTGTTATCTCCTTCAACCATCCATCAAGAATGTTCGCTTGAAGAAAACTCAAACGAAAGACCACCACGCATGCGGTCCTTGCAAGAATTATATAAGGTAACACCTATTTTTGATGATACTACATTACTTTGTCTTTCTGGAAATCGTGAACCAATAGGTTATGAAGAAACAAAACTAGAAGAAACAGCTGATTTCAAATCTGCACAAGTGATCATTATAGACCATGCTGAGGAGGCCCTAATGGCAAATAAAGAAGAGGCTGCCGATGAGGAAGCAACTGCAACTGAGGAGAGTGAACCAGTGGCAGAAGTGAAGAAAAGTGACCATGTAAAAAGGAAGCTTGAGAAGCGTCAAAAGGAACGCACACTTGATTCTCATGTTGAAGAACAAATCAAAGAAGCAGAAAGGAAGAGTAATGAAAGCAATCTGAAATGCAAGGATGTTGCTGACAAGCGAAAAGAAGAAACAAAAGATATTAAAGAAGGAATTGGTACTGAAGATGCGAAAAAAGCTAACAAGGCAAAGGAGGAAAGAAGTGGGAAAGAATTGCAAAATGATGTCGATGAAAGCAAAATGAAAGTCGATGAAAGAAAAAAGAATGTGAAAGAGTCCAGTTATGAATTTTATGAAGATAAAGACAAAACGATAAGCAAAGATTATAACATTCCAATTATAGAGAACTTTATTTTCCAGCCAATATTTTCTAAAATGTCATGCAAAAGTCATATTTGGGAAGTATGCAAAGGAGTTGGTGAAATTATGAAAAAATGGAAAGATGACATATATAACTCATTCAAAATTTATGATGCGGGGCCAAGATGGAATTTGATGAGTTTACTTTTTGGAGTATTTTATGGCAATGAAGGAGGACGAGTTGAACGGAGCTCTGCAACAAAGATTCGAGAAATCATGTTGATCTTCGTGGTGAAAAAGAAGAGAAGAAAGAGGAAAGCTTGGATAATTTATATACGTCTACCAAAGCATTTAAAATACAAAACCAAGCTTACGGGGGGATGTTGGAAATAATCTTGGTTTTGTAAGGAAATATTATTGCAACAAATTTATTGTTTGTATTTAGGAAAGTCCAAATTAATTAGTAATAAATTCTAGGCCTTTAAATTAGAACATTCTAGAAAATGATTTGTTAAGGGAAATATAGAAAATTAGGGAATGGAAGAAAAGTCTAGAAAAGAAAACTCTAGAAGCAGAAAAGTGTAGAAGCATGGTTATGTTATAAATAGAGGTCTAGTCTCTCATTTATTGTATGAATCAATAATCAATCAATGATCAATCAAGAAAAAATAATCAAGCAATAAAAATATTTTTTCTCCTCTCTTAAAATATTCTACTTTCTTCTAATTTGTTTCTCTTCCTCCTCTAAATTTCTACAAATGAAACCTTCAAGATCACTTTATAGTAATCAGTTCTGAAAACACGTCCAGTCTCCATTGTGAGAAAGCGTTGAAAAGCTCATCAGCTCAGTGCCTAAAGATAAGAACAAGGGTCAGTTTTCTTGTAGATATCTACATGATATATAGTTATTATGCATACACTATAAGTCAAGCGAGTATACATTTTATAAAATAAATAGCAGCACCTTTCCAATGTCACATCGATATCTCGAGATAGGTAATAAAGATAGTACCTTTCCAATATATAATTTCAAACCAGTGAAACCGCGCAAAGTTACATAGCAGACAGACCCTGTTTCCAGCTATGGATGTGATACATACATTACTACATGTTGAATTCCTTCACACCTATGCTAAACGAAAACCTTGGAGACCAAGGAATTCTACAGTAACCAACCCTCTACCCTATATGCTATTTGCCATGCGTACCAAGGAGCTTGCTCCTATATAATATCGCAAACAAACCCCATCTTCTGCTCTGGAAAATTTTGCCGACAGTTTTAATGGCAATTGAAAATTCAAAACAAATAAGAATCTTCCACTTTAAATCTTTAAACTCATATATATGCAATGCTAAGATGAAGAGCTTCAATTTCATGGTCATACGACGCAAGCTGCTGAGTGCAAACGTTACAGCAGCAAGAGCAGGCGCGTTGAAGGCATGCTGTTCTGAAATGATGTAAATGCATGAGCGAGTAGGGATTGAAACATGGATTAAATGGTAGGGTAGCGGGAAAAGGCTGAAGCTTGGCTTGATGTCGAGACAGAGGAGGTAGCTATGAAGTGATGGAAGCTTGCGTGATCTGTAGGGGTGTCTTACGTAGTGGGTTTGAGTAAGGGGCGGATGCAGTAGGGGGGTGGAACTGCGCTGGAGGTTGGTGAACTAATGATACCATGAGGAAATTTGAATGAGCGGAAATGGTGATTGGAGACTTGGTGGGTGCGGAGGTTAGTGTTTGAGGAAGAATACATAATATAAGGACGCGGGTATGGGTCTAAAACAAATGAGATGATGAGTGCGTTCTCAGCTTGTGATATCATGAAAAGGTGGGTGTGCAGTTCGGAGTCAAGGCGATGAGAAGTATATGGTGGAAACGGTTTGCAAATAGCTATGGCTTTTCTGGAGGTTGCAGTTTAATGTGGAGGAAGGAAAAGTTACAGCGGAGTGTGGACGTGTTAAGGGAGGGGAGTATTATGTATGCATGGCAGGCGCATTGGTATTGGTGAAGGGAAGAGCAAGTGAAATAAGAAATTTACAGTTGGATGGAAGTTGTGAAATTGTCAGGAGGGAGAAGATGGAAAAATGGGACTAGCGAGTGGGGATAATGTTGGACTGAGGCCCATTTAAATAAAAAAAATGATGAATGGAAGCCCAGAAACAAGGGCGCGAGTTATCGGTTTAATTTGGTTTGAGGAAGGCTCTTTGTTGCTCACCACCCCCGACAAACATCTCATATTCTCAGAAATCCTTCCAATTACGTAAATAAAGAACAATACAAGGGTGTGAGGATATGGGTTCTATCAGGCGTGTATAAACATATCAGTTTAAGGGAAACGACTGTATATGAAAATGGTGATGAGTGTGTAAACTTCAGTATATTGAATTCATGAAAACTGGAAATCAGCGGGTCTAGTACTGACAATGATGAGGATGACTTAGATGCTACTCAACACTCCCGACCTAGTCAAGTGGAGCAGTTTCGGAAATACTATTCACACGCCATCGATTTTATTTTGAGCATGGGCCGAAGACTAATAGGGTAAGGCCCAATTAATTAATAAACAAATTAATTAATTAAGTTTAGGTTTACTTTAAATGGAATATTAACTTGTTGATCTAATATCTCGTTCCTACGGACTCGGTTTCACGAACGGTCAGATTCGTTGGGATCATTTGGTCATAGGCTAGCAATGGAATTGGATTAGAGAGATTTGGAGCTCGTTTCTATTTATGGAAAAATAAAACGTCTGATCAGATCAACCGACTGTTAATCGTATCTAACGATTAACGACTAAGGTGAGTAAACTCACTAACTCTATCCATATTTATAATTTTATAATCGTTATTTAATATTGTAAAAAATGATTGAATGCTGTGTGTGATGGTTGTTTGGATGATTTACAAATAAAGGTTGATAGTTATATATATACATATATACAAAGTCGTTGATTAAATATTGATTCTATTTATATGGAATTGATATTATATCTGTTGATTAACATCTGTGGATGCAGGGAAACGGGTTGGAGGGATCCAACTGGATTCCTCAACAATTATATGAGTATATTTCATATGTTGCATTACATGATGTGACCAACAATCCGGTATTGATTATTGTATGATTGGGATGTTTGAACAACATTGACCTGAAATAATTAGTATATAAATACCGTAAAACAAATTCGAATATATTGGACAATAATTTGGGGTTTTAAATATATATATATATATATATATATATATATATATAAATAGAAATTTAATTTCAGTTGACTAGTATGTAATAACTTGTTTAATTATATATATATATATATAACAAGTAGTTGGGTTTATAAACGATATTTATAAATGGAGTGAAATTACTATTATTTAAGAAATTGGAAAAGATAAATTCAAGAAGGAACTAAAGGGATTGGGAGTTATTTTCAAAAGAAAGCGTGAAATCATTTCGATGTTCGAAATGAAATTAGAATTGAATAAATCCATAAAGATTCGTAATTTGGATTCTATGGTGTTGAATATTGTAAGAAATGATTTATTTTTAGAAATTATATATTATATAATATAGAATTTGATGAGATAATTAATAGTTGTATTTATTATCAAATATGTATTCGGGATTAAGCTACAACGAGTTTGTGAAATAAAACCTGAAGTATAAATTAATGAGATAACTATAAAAAGGGAATTTTTTAAATTATGATGGTATTTATTATTTAAATCAAGATTTGTTGTAACATAACAAGTCCAAATTTCTGTAAGGACGGATATTCACAAGTGAATAATGATAAAAAAAACAAGTAAACGTTTTGCAAATGAGAATGGTTATAAAAGGAATTGATAAATATTTGAAGTGATAAATCCAACAGTGAATTTAGAACTTGGGTTGACCTGAACGTTGAGTTATTCCGAAGTTCAGAACGTTAATTGAATATAAATAATTTGAGAAGGAGTTATCGAATATGTATTATTCGAAAGGGAGTCATACGTTGAATTCGATTATATCGGATTCAGGAAAGTGATATTTGCTTTCCGTTTTTAAATTAAGATTATTTATAGGTTCAATTTAACTAAGTATTATTTATTTATTTTAAAGAAAGAGTCGAAGTTATATTTTAAATTGGGATATTTTGGAAGAAGGTATTATAATGCTACCGTTATAATAAATTTTATACATCGATCGTTAAATCGATATAAATGGATTTTGGAAATGCTTTCCAATGTAACTAGAGATGTTTTTCTAAGTATAACAATGAAATGATTTTGAAGTTCAGAATGGAGCTAAGGAAATTAGAACCTGACTGGAGACTAGTTAAGTGAACGGCTTTTTGAGTATCGAACTGATGTTGGTTTCGGCCTTCGGGATCGACAAATAGGAAATTTTTCTCTTACTGATTTACAATTAGGGTTTGATGGATGGTAAAGCGTTAATAAGATATGCAAATGTTTTCCAATGTTAATAACATATTTTTCTAAATATAGAAAATAAGAGTTGTGTATATACGGAATTAATTCCCGATGTTAAAAAGAGATATTTTCTAAATATAAAAAAATAAATAGTTTAAATTAGATGGGAACGTTTTCCAAGGATCGTGTGAGGCAAAACGAGTTTTCAGAAATATTTGGGAGAGTAAGGAAACAGGAAATTGGGGAAATGGATATTTTTATATTAAATTAGATAAGAAGGGCTAAGCGTTGATTAATGATGATTGGTAATATTTCCATTTGGAAATAAGATCGTTGTATGTATGTTTTCCTTTGATAGTTAAATCACCGGCTATACAAGTTTTGACCATTTTTCCGTTGTCAATACGAAGAGACCGGGATCAGATTTATTGTCTGAAAACCACTCCGTTTGAGCATTAACGTTGCGAATCAAATTGTTGAAGATAATTGAAGACGAACTTATGCAAGGGCTGTTCTGTTTACAGGATAGTGCCTTCAGTTTGTCCAGTCCCAGGACAACTTGCATGGACGAGTGTCTGACAGAGTATATCTAACAAATCACGTAAGTTGATCTTTCCAAACGTACTTACATTGGTTGCGAAGGAATTCGTTTCTCTTAGCTTTATACCCGTGGTATCTTTAGGCAAATAAAATTTGTGATTTGGCGGGTATGACGATGTGGCATTCAAAGTAAATGAAGATGTGATCTATCAAAAGATATGTTACGACCTCAAGCCTCACCACCAGGAAATGACAAAAATCGGGCAGGCAGCATGGCTATGTGGGTCACCCCCATTAGGGTGTATTGTCACCATCTAGAGAATATTCATATTTGTTACTTCTTTTCGCTTTTGTATCTCCCGAGAACGGTTATGTTGCTAGCAACCGTAGGTGACAATATATTCGATACACTCAAGAGAAATGAGTGGTCGGTCATGTGTGGCCGGGTTGCAAGACATTCTTGTTGAACCCAGTGTATTCCCCTCTAGAGATACACTATCGGCAGGTGGTTCCATACCTTGTCAGTCGGAATCCAATCTCTAATAAGTGCCTTCGGTTTTGATTGTATATTATACATGTGGAGCGTGAGATGCAAGCGTTCTGCTAGATTTTATTTACTTGTGATTAGACACTATTATAATATCAGAAAATTATTGATTTTGAAAATGTTTTGGGTTATAGTAAGGTAAAAACCGTCCATGTTTATGTATAGGCTGACCTTACTATTATCATTTTCTTTCAAAAAGGATTTTTCAAAAGTTGAACCGAATGGTTGGATTTTACTCACACCAGTTCCATGACTAACCCAGAGTTTATTTTTTTTTTCCCTAAACTCTTGGGTGTCCAAATTTGTATGGGCAGTCAAGTAGTCGGGATTTACAGATATACAAATTGGAGGAGCTTGGAGCAAGAAGTTTCAGTGTTAGATATATATGGAGTTATTTCCGCTATGAATATTATGCAATGTTCTCGGATGATATATGTAAGTACAAATGCAGTTTGTATTTTAAAAGTTATATTATATAATATATTTTATTCGTTCCGCTGTGAGATTCGTGTTTACTCTGATTCTATTCTGTGGTGATCTTCTTCTTCTTCTATTCTAAATTTCTTTCTTTCTATTTCTCACCCTCTAACTTCTTTCTATTAATGCTCTGGTATTTCCGATTCTTGAATAGTCGACATAGTGTTTTATGTCGATTTTCGAAGTCGAAAATTTCGGGTCGTTACATTTATACTTTAGTACAACGTCCAAATCTATCAGCTCGTGGTACAAGTAGGAATATAGATAAACCACGCATTTCATTCATAGGTAAATAGTTACTACAATAGGAAATATAACGTTACTACATCAACGTAATACAAGCAACTAGTAATAAAGATAGTGATGAACAAGCCATCTACAACTGAGGAAACTTTCACATTAAAATACGCAGTTTCATTACCATCCGATATTCCTTCTCGCAGTCATCCATTCCAGCCAAATTTTTGGCCATGATTGCATTCTCTTCTTATTGTTGCTTATATGCTAACTCTTTTGCTAGAATTTGTTACCTCTTCTCTTCCAGAACGACAACCCTGCTCATAACCTCTATTTTTCTTCGCATCTTCACGTCTTTCTACATGTGTACGATTGTGTTCTTCGTAGCGTGCATTGGTTTTTCCTTCAATGGTCAAATCAACTTTGACCTTTCTTTTCGTAACTTTGACTCATGAGGTCTAAAATTTTAACACCCCGTAATTTGAACATAAAAATTCACAAATTAAAGTATACTTAATTAAGTAAAATGGGTTGCGCAGAGAAATATATATATATTTATATATATATATATATAATTGAAAAATAAATAAATAAATATGCAAAAATGTTCAAAACAGCGAATTGGGAGAGGGGAATAACCGAACCGGCCGATTTTTGAGGTCGACCCAAGCCCGCTGGGTCGACTAGGGGTTAATCCAGGGTGTTTGGCTGTCAACCCGTGGGCCGATTCGCTCAAATGCAGATTTTGCATTTGAATGGTTCTCATGGTTCAGCTTTAATCTAAAGGCCCTAGATGGTTCCTACACTTGACTTCTTCCCCAAGACATGCTTTGATGGATTGGATTGAATCTAGGGTTAATCTTATGGCTAATACTATCCTAATCCTCTATAAAAAGACCCCTAAACCTAGCCTAAATCACCATTATTCAATCCTACAACTAAACTATGTCAAATTTGTTCCTCTCATGGCCTCCACTCTCATGCTAAAATTCCTAAGCCTATTTCTATGAGAGATTGTGAGTTCATACAAGTGCTTTCAAACTTGTATGAGTGTTCTTAGTTTGCATTCAAGTCAAGTTGCAACATTTCTATTTCAAAGCAAGGATTTTTATTGATTTGGCGCAAGGGTTTTCAATTGGGGCTTTCATATATTGGTGCTTGCATAAGGGCTTCGTCTCAATCTTTATAATAAATATTCATTTGTGTCTTCATAGCGTAGTAAGCCCTTTTCTACTTTCTTTTTATTGAACTCTAAAGTTAAATGAATGATGCAAGTTTGGGGTTGATCATTATGATATGCAAGTTTGGTTGATCATTATGATATGCAAGTTTGGTTGATTATTATGATATGCAAGTTTGGTTAATCATTATGCTATGCAAGTTGGTTTAATCATTATGTATGACACATATTGCTATGTTATGCAAGTTAAACTTGATGTTGTGAGCATAAAGCTCCAAGCTTTATATCAAAGGTTGCATTTTGACAACATGAAAGTTATCATATCCCTTATGATAACTTGCATGTGAGGCTAAATGCGAACTTCTAGCAACTTCTACATGTCATTTATCACCATGTATCACTCATATGCTATGTTTGGTTTTATGCATGCTTTTGAAGCCTAACAATGCAATATGCAAGTATATGAACATATGTACATCTCATATGCCACCATGATAAACTTGTGGCTTCAACACCTTTTTGTCATGATTATGCCAAGTTCCCTATTTTACCCTTTATGCGTTGTTGCGATTATGTAAACGATGGGATTACGTTGGGGTTGGGTAAAATTATGACATGAACATGATTTTTATAACATAACGTGATATGTTAACTTGTAATTATGTTTTGGAAACATAATGGACATGACACTTAGAAAATATGAGTGTGGCCAACTCGAGGTTGGGTTGAGTTTGTAGCATAAATCTACCCGGACCCGCCCGGCTTAACTAGTGACTACAAACAATAGGACCCAATGTGAGAAGTTGGTCATGTTGTGCTCGAACCCGAGGTTAGACCAAGTTGTGGTGTAAAGCTACCCGGACCCGCCCGGCTTAACTAGTAACCACAACAAAGTCTAATGTGAGAGGTTAAAGCACATTAAGTTAATTAATGCCTCCTGATAAGGGTTAAGTCATGGTCCACTTAATACTTAATCAATTTGGGCTGGATGGGTTAATCGGGGTTAAGTCACGAACCTTGGGTATACTTAACCAATTTAATCCACGTTTGGATCGGGTTAACCACATTTAACCCGTTAAGGAAACCCTAGTTGCGTGGTCCTTCTCGGCATTAACCCTCTTGATAGTATCATAAGACCCTAGGACTAGGCTAGGGTGGGGCACGATTACTGGGCTGACATGTAAGCGACCAAAACGACGGCTGAGTAGGTACGCCGGTGTAGGTCCAGGCGGACTATGGTCGTGCACATAGTCCGGAGTTGGAGAATCAGGCACGGGTACCAGTAGATCTAGACTGCACATACTTGATTCGTGTCTGAGGTTGATACCCTAGGACTTGATACACCCTAGAGTGTACCTAGCGCAGTTTAACTACATTGCATGTTTGGGCCGTATGACACCGACACTTGACGAGTTAGGCTTATAGGGAGCCGATCGACTAGACCGTGTAGTTGGACCTTAATTTAGGTCACCTCATGATGATGGGCCAAGCTTGGGCCAATGGATCAATTCTTGTTTTTACTTGACATGTTAGAATGCTAGTACACCCGTGGTGCAAAACTTAACCTTAATTATGCAATGACACCTTTATCTATCTTGTTAGTTAATCATCATGCCAGTATGTTGTTATCCTTATGTTCTGTAACAACCCGGAAAATCTGGGCCAGTTTAAAATTTTTATTTTGGCAATTTTAGCGAATTTAGATTATTTAAAATGAATTATTTTAAATAATATCGACGAGAAATTTATTTTGAATTGAAATTCGACGTATATATTATATACGTCGTCGTTAGAATATATAATAATTATATATAATTATAAAAGGAATAGAAAATGGCGCGGTAGTTCGAAAATTCGATTTCTAATTTCAAATGAATATACAGAATTCAATATAAGTCAGAATTGAACGAAACAAGAAATATTTGAATCTGTATAACTATATCTTTGGAACGAAGTTAACAAACTGAAATTTCATTTTAGAAATGATAAGGTATGTCCAGTTGAAAATTAGAAATAGTCGCTGTGGAATTTATATATATTTTTATATATATAAGGCCCTTAAAAATAGCAATTTTGCAAACGTCCTCGGATTTCGACGAAACCACTTTTGTTGGGTCCGTGAGGTCGAGTTATTGCTAGATTTCAAATTTCATAATTTTTCGAGTTAATATGTGAGCGTGGCAAAAGAAAACGTGTTTTGACCATTTCAGTTGATTTTAATCGACTGGAAATTGGCCATTTTTCTAACGGTCTCAGAATTCGACGAAACTAGTTTTGTTAGGACCGTATCGTCAATACGAAGCTAGAAAATATTTTTTTTGGAATTTTTCTAGTTAGTATGTGACCCCGGTAATTTGAAATGTACGTTTAAAATTCAATATAGTGATTTAAATGTAAATTTAACGGAAACTGATTGTAACAGCCGAATCAACTGACGATACATATCCCATTGTGTTCGGAATGGGGGTTAAACGCTATGGACGGCAGGTGGTGGACCTCGTTTAGAGGTCGTTTGAAAAAGTTGACTTTTTGTATTAAAATAAAATAATTAAATAATTAAAATAATAAAAAATTAAACTTCCCCCCCCCCTTTTCTTCCTCGATGGCCCCCCCCCGATTCAGTTATTTACAAAGCAAATAAAAAAAAAAAAAAAAGAAGACGAAACCCTAAATACCCGAAGCCGCCGCCCTCTGACGTTCGAGCCATCGCCAGCGCCGCCGCTCCGATCCTGGAAGCCATCGCCGAAGCCACCGCCTGACGCTGAGCCGCCCTCGCAACATCCTCCTCCCACCGAACGACGCATCGAAGCAGAAACCCTCGCATCCCTCTGAACCACCGTCACCTCGTCGAACCCCTGAACCACCGACGCCACGAGCCACGGCCGAGCTAGGTGAGCGTTTAATTGGTTTTATTTTTATTTTTGATTTTTGTTTTGTTTTACAGAAAATTAAAACTGTTTTTTTTGATTTAAAAACTGTTTTAAAAATGAAATATAAAACTGATTTTTTGTTTTAAGTTTTTAAAACAGAATTTTAAAAGATTTTAAAACAGAAATTTCAAAAACAGAAATTTTTAAAAGAGATTTTAAAACTGTTTTTAAAAGAAATCAAAACAGAATTTTTAAAAAAGGAATAAAAAGTAAAACTGCATTTTTTAAAATTAGTAAAAAACTGCATATTTTTTTTAAAAGTAAAAAACTGAATTTTCTTTATTTTTAAAACTGTTTTTCTTTTATTTACTTTAAAGCTAAATTTTATTTTATGTTGTAAGTGATAAAAATGTAATCTTTTATATAACATGGAAGTAAAAAATATAATTTTTCTATATTGAATAGCGAAGTAAAAATATAATTTTTCTATATTGAATAGCGAAGTAAAAATATAATTTTTCTATATTGAATAGCGAAGTAAAAATATAATTTTTCTATATTGAATAGCGAAGTAAAAAATATAATTTTTCTATATTGAATGGCGAAGTAAAAATATAATTTTTATCTATGAACTTTGAACTAAAAATTCGATTTTTATATATTGAACTTTGAAGTAAAAATTCGATTTTTATATATATAGTGAATACGGGCAACGAAGATGACGAAGGTGCGATAGCGATGAAGTTTTCTATCAGTGAAGTGCCGTGGAGCTAGGATAGCTATAGGTGAGAACTTCTCACTCAAATTCTACTTTTCTAGTTATATATATATATACTAGGATGCAGACGGTGCTTAGTAGCACCCGACACAATCGTCCACAGACCATGGACTTGTTTGTTTGGCTGTTTGGTTATTGATTGCGATATTGGTTTGCATGTGGTTTGTGGCGTGAAAAATCGAATCGATAAGTTGGTTAGGATTAGACGTGCGCCGTTATAAGGCGAAGGAGTAAGGCTAGGTTAGACCCTTACTCCAAATTTTGTGGTTTGCATAACGAAATGAATTTGATTGATGTGTGAATGGCGTGGGCCTTCACTAGACCGGGGATAAGGCTAGGCCTTGTCCCGTTTCTGGTATCGTGCCGTTATGCCGCCGAAATTTTCTAAAATAAGTTAGAAAAATAAAAATAGCATTTTATTTAAAGAATGAACTGAATAGAAATTCATATGTTAAAATAAAATGTGTTACCGTTAAAAATATAATTTTTAACGTGAATGTGAATAAATAAATATTCATTTACAAACCAGACGGTTTGTTTATGTACACCTATTTGAATGACGTTGATTGGGTCGATAAATTTTACACATCGCCTAACTGCACAAATAAAACATGTGTTTGATTGTTTGAAACCCCACACGGGTGTTAGGATGAAATTTGAAGTTCACTCATCCTGATTGATTAAATATGTCGATCGATTGATTGACAAGCTGCTATAAGCGTTAAATGTCTATATTTGATGCTTATACAGTGTAGTGCACTTTGGTTGATGGTTGATTATTTTTCAAGGCTATTATACATGTGTTGTATGAAAATCCATATAATTAACTTTATATGGTAATTGATTGGGCCTCATTCCAGTTTTGAAAAAGAAATATTTGAAAAAGAAATATTTGAAATAGAATATTTGAAAATAGAAAATTTATGAAGCCGTGTTGATTAGATTGACGCCATTTTGACGTGAACGATATTTATATCAATTTTAAGCGATTTCGAAATGAATTGAATTGAAAACGATTTTGAATTGAATTGAAAACGATTTTGAATTGAATTGAAAACGATTTCGAATTGAATTGAAAACAAATTGAAATGAATTCAAATTGAATTGAAATTTGAATTGAATAGAAATGAATTTTAAAACGAATTTATAAAGAAGAATTCAATTTTGATTTTAATTGAAAAGGAAGTTGAAATTGTTTTTGAAACGAATTCAAAACTATTTATATAATTCGTTTTAAATAGAAATCGATGAAATATATATTATATATATTATATATATAATATAATGGCCTGAATAGAACGCGCCGCGCCGCGGCAGTTCGCGAATTTCGACCATTTATTTCAAACGGACATTACGGGAGATCCGACCGTCGGATTCTCCTAAAACCGGAACCGTTGGGTTCGTATCGAAAAGAGCTTTCTAATGAATGTTAGAAATTTGAAATCTAACGGTTGGATTTGGAGATACGTCCAAATCAAATTCGAAAAAGGTCGCTGTAAGTGCAGTTCGATGGCCGTTGTTGGAAATCGACTGTACGGGCCTTGATAAAATTATTAAAAATAGTAATAATTTGTGTAAAATCATAAGAAATGATTTGTGAAAGTTTGGGATGAAAAACTCCATATTTGAAAAGATAAAAATAGATTTTTATCGAAATGAACTAGTTTTGAACTAGAATTATAATTCTATTTATTTTTAAATAAATAAATTGAATTTGAAATGGTTTTGAAAATAACCAAAATTTCCAATGATTGCATTGGAGTGGATTTGAATCGAAATTGTCTTCGGAATATTTCGATGTTGGAATTCGTGATTATACAGGTGTTGTTATGGAAATTTGAAAGATATATATTTATATCGTTATTTCCAATACGACATTTGTTAGTCGTAGAATTCGATATTGAATATAAGCCGATATATTTTCTATTCAGAGCCTTGTATTGAATATCGAATGTGATTTGGGTTTGTCGTGAATGGTGTCTTCACTAACACTGTTCTTGAACCCAGTTGAGAAAAGATTAAATCTTTTTATTTAGATTTAATGAAGTGTACCAATTAAATGATATTTAATTGGAATTGAATGGATATTGATTTTTGGGTTTATCGTGAACAGTGTTTTAAATAACACTTGTTCTTTAACCCGATAATTAATCGAATGTGATTTGGGTTTGTCGTGAATGGTGTCTTCACTAACACTGTTCTTGACCCAGTTGAGAAAAGATTAAATCTTTTTATTTAGATTTAATGAAGTGTACCAATTAAATGATATTTAATTGGAATTGAATTGGTATTGATTTTTGGGTTTATCGTGAACAGTGTTTTAAATAACACTTGTTCTTTAACCCGATAATTAATCGAATGTGATTTGGGTTTGTCGTGAATGGTGTCTTCACTAACACTGTTCTTGAACCCAGTTGAGAAAAGATTAAATCTTTTTATTTAGATTTAATGAAGTGTACCAATTAAATGATATTTAATTGGAATTGAATTGGTATTGATTTTTGGGTTTATCGTGAACAGTGTTTTAAATAACACTTGTTCTTTAACCCGATAATTAATCGAATGTGATTTGGGTTTGTCGTGAATGGTGTCTTCACTAACACTGTTCTTGAACCCAGTTGAGAAAAGATTAAATCTTTTTATTTAGATTTAATGAAGGGTACCAATTAAATAATATTTAATTGGAATTGAATGGATATTGATTTTTGGGTTTATCGTGAACAGTGTTTTAAATAACACTTGTTCTTTAACCCGATAATTAATGAATGTGATTTGGGTTTGTCGTGAATGGTGTCTTCACTAACACTGTTCTTGAACCCAGTTGAGAAAAGATTAAATCTTTTTATTTAGATTTAATGAAGTGTACCAATTAAATAACATTTAATTGGAATTGAATCGATATTGATTTTTGGGTTTATCGTGGACAGTGTTTTAAATAACACTTGTTCTTTAACCCGATAATTAAGGGGATGTGACTATGGGTTTATCGTGAACCGTGTTTTAAATGACACTGATTCTTTAACCCAGTCACAGATTAAAACTAAGTGGAGTTTTAATGAATCTTTAATTAGATTGAAAAGATCGAGAATGGAGTATCACCAGTTTTGCTCCAGGCGATAGTTAAATCTTTAATTAGATTTGAACGTGAAATTTAGAAACTAACTGTCGGTTAGCTAAGTAGAATGGTTTTCTGGATATTGATCTGATGTTGGTTTCGGCCTTCGGGGTTAATATTTGGGAAATTATTCTCTTGATTAATTTACGGTTAGTGACTAATGAATTGGAATGAGGCGTATGTTGTGTTTGTGTAACACTTATTTAAAATATACGCGAGTTATTCGGAAAGACCGGGTTTATCCCATTCTGAATAACTGATACGACGATAAGTCGAAGATGAAGACGATGGTCGAAGACCGGAGGTCTTCACGTCGTTTGGGTGATAACTGATGATCTTGATTGGGCTGTACACCCAAGAAGATGGAAACAGTTAGTGATCGTCCAGACGTACTTGGAGATCGATGGATATGCGGGGTACTAGGTGCCTCCGGTTTCGTTCAGACCCAGGACGGACGTGTAAATGGACTGTGTGTCTGACATTGGATTTCATTCTGTGTGACTGATATCGGTTGCATAGGATGGTTTGCCTGTGTGGCATGCTAAGATGCAAATGATCAAGGCTTCTGTTGAAAAGCAAAGTCTTGTGGTGATGATCAAAGCACGGCCTTTGTGGCGTAGCTTTGTGTAACGTTTACTTCGCGAGTTTCACACCCGGTATGAACCAAAAACGGGAGGGACGTCAGGGAGGGCATGCGTTTCTTCCTAGCTAGAAGTGGCGTCAGTGGTTTTACACGCCCTGACGAGTTTGACTTATGTGGTTGTTGCTGTTGCGAGGCGCCTCGGATTGATCGGTCGTTCTCGAACCGATGGAGTCATTTAGTTGGCTCGTTTACGCCCCATAGGGCGGGGAAACGCATGTTCAGGCATTTTAATCCACTCCGTGTGGACCGGCCCTGACGATCCAAGGGTCGATGCGCTCTGACCCTGTGGCTCGGGCTAGGCAGTCACGAAAACGGTTGAGGACTATCTTTTGCCTCGGTTCATAGACGGAAATCCAATTTCCAAATACGTGACTTTGCGGTTTTATTTGTAATCCTATATATGGCGACATAGTGGGATGGGGCGCTTATGCCGCCTATGATTGATACTTATGATTTGAAGTTGTTTTATACACTATGCACTTACCATAGTATCAAATGATTTGTTTTAAACGTATCAAGCATTCTTTGGCTGTTATAAGGGAAAACCCTATCCCCCGGCTTGCGTTGCATTGTGTGATAGGACCTGGGTCTTATAACAGCTTCATTTTTCTTTATTTAGCATTGCGCTGTTTGTTTTATGCACTGGTATTCTTGGGAGGAAACCCGTTCCGTGTTATACGGCGTGGTCCCTTGATTTACCTAACTTTGAAATAAAGATTAACTGTTTTAGTTCTCACACCAGTCACATGACTGACCTGGAGTTTATTGTTTTAACCTAAACTCTGGGTGCCCTTATTTTTGACACGGGCAGCTAGTAGTTTTGGTTTTGCAGATTTATATTCACAGGATCCTGGTTTACAGCTGGAACGATATCCGGAAAGCTTTGTATCCGTATATCTGCTTCTAGTTGTGTATTGTATTATTTTCCGCTGCTATGTATTTAAATGTAATTTAAATCTCTGATATTTCGGTGTAATATTCATTTATACTCTGTATATTCTTGTAATCTGATGCATTGTTGTATATACAATGAAATGTCCTTCTGTATGCGTTCTGTTGTGGTTTGTTCTCGAACTATCCGACGCTTCCCTTTACGGGGAGGTTGCGGGTCTTTACACGTGGTATCAGAGCTTTGGTTTACAAAGCTAGAGAACAAGGCACATTAGAAACATACGAAAGAATTCATCAGATATTGGATTAGCAATATCCAATGGGAATGACTCGTTAGAGATAGGATCAGTAGTATCCTAGAACGAGTGTGAAGAGTATATTTTTAAAATGAAAACAAATTTTTGTTTTGAAAATATAAATCAATTATTCGTATTTGATTATCTATTTATTTTGAATATGGACATTCCAATATATAAAGATTTTGCATATACGCGTCATGAACGTATATTCGAAGTTTTAATATACTGGATAGATATAGGACCGCACTCTAGTAGCCCGGAGATGTTCTGATGGTGGTTCGAAACATCATCAGCATTTATTTTCGAGTGACGAAGGTGTGATACCTATATATTTCCATTAGACTGGTGTGAGAACCAAACCTATATATATAGCTAGGACACATTGTTGTGAATTGACATCAAGAACATGATTTTAGTATATGTATCAAAATTATGAATTTGAAACTCTAATTCACTAATCGATTGATGTTTGTGTTGTTTCGTTATTTGTTTGCTAATTTTTAGCCGTTTAGCCTAATTATATCAAATATTGAACGATATTGAAAATTGGTCGCATCTGCTTGCATATACATATATATCATTGAACAGGTCATAGCAAGGAGGCTAGAGCCAGAGAATAAAATTTGTTTGCCCGACAAATAGGTACATGTTTACTACATAATTTCCTGTTTTGTTTGGGTGATGATGATTTTGTGAGCCTATTGGCTAGCCGCTTGGCTTTTTCTTTTTCTTTTTGAGATCTGAAGGACCGGGGAAGCTATTTGAAATTCCCCGATGCTCCCGGTGCAGGGGAGGTTATGGCGAAATTTTTCAAAAATTTAGGGTGTTAGCCAAATTTTTGAAATTTTGAAAATTCTCAGAAACTAAAGAGTTGGAGAATGGAAGCCAGATCGAACGTAGAGCTGAATAATCAAACCACTTTCGACTTTGTTCCTTTTCGGGGACGAAAAGTTTTAAGTGGGGGAGATTGTAACAACCCGGAAAATCTGGGCCAGTTTAAAATTTTTATTTTGGCAATTTTAGCGAATTTAGATTATTTAAAATGAATTATTTTAAATAATATCGACGAGAAATTTATTTTGAATTGAAATTCGACGTATATATTATATACGTCGTCGTTAGAATATATAATAATTATATATAATTATAAAAGGAATAGAAAATGGCGCGGTAGTTCGAAAATTCGATTTCTAATTTCAAATGAATATACAGAATTCAATATAAGTCAGAATTGAACGAAACAAGAAATATTTGAATCTGTATAACTATATCTTTGGAACGAAGTTAACAAACTGAAATTTCATTTTAGAAATGATAAGGTATGTCCAGTTGAAAATTAGAAATAGTCGCTGTGGAATTTATATATATTTTTATATATATAAGGCCCTTAAAAATAGCAATTTTGCAAACGTCCTCGGATTTCGACGAAACCACTTTTGTTGGGTCCGTGAGGTCGAGTTATTGCTAGATTTCAAATTTCATAATTTTTCGAGTTAATATGTGAGCGTGGCAAAAGAAAACGTGTTTTGACCATTTCAGTTGATTTTAATCGACTGGAAATTGGCCATTTTTCTAACGGTCTCAGAATTCGACGAAACTAGTTTTGTTAGGACCGTATCGTCAATACGAAGCTAGAAAATATTTTTTTTGGAATTTTTCTAGTTAGTATGTGACCCCGGTAATTTGAAATGTACGTTTAAAATTCAATATAGTGATTTAAATGTAAATTTAACGGAAACTGATTGTAACAGCCGAATCAGCTGACGATACATATCCCATTGTGTTCGGAATGGGGGTTAAACGCTATGGACGGCAGGTGGTGGACCTCGTTTAGAGGTCGTTTGAAAAAGTTGACTTTTTGTATTAAAATAAAATAATTAAATAATTAAAATAATAAAAAATTAAACTTCCCCCCCCCCTTTTCTTCCTCGATGGCCCCCCCCCGATTCAGTTATTTACAAAGCAAATAAAAAAAAAAAAAAAAAGAAGACGAAACCCTAAATACCCGAAGCCGCCGCCCTCTGACGTTCGAGCCATCGCCAGCGCCGCCGCTCCGATCCTGGAAGCCATCGCCGAAGCCACCGCCTGACGCTGAGCCGCCCTCGCAACATCCTCCTCCCACCGAACGACGCATCGAAGCAGAAACCCTCGCATCCCTCTGAACCACCGTCACCTCGTCGAACCCCTGAACCACCGACGCCACGAGCCACGGCCGAGCTAGGTGAGCGTTTAATTGGTTTTATTTTTATTTTTGATTTTTGTTTTGTTTTACAGAAAATTAAAACTGTTTTTTTTGATTTAAAAACTGTTTTAAAAATGAAATATAAAACTGATTTTTTGTTTTAAGTTTTTAAAACAGAATTTTAAAAGATTTTAAAACAGAAATTTCAAAAACAGAAATTTTTAAAAGAGATTTTAAAACTGTTTTTAAAAGAAATCAAAACAGAATTTTTAAAAAAGGAATAAAAAGTAAAACTGCATTTTTTAAAATTAGTAAAAAACTGCATATTTTTTTTAAAAGTAAAAAACTGAATTTTCTTTATTTTTAAAACTGTTTTTCTTTTATTTACTTTAAAGCTAAATTTTATTTTATGTTGTAAGTGATAAAAATGTAATCTTTTATATAACATGGAAGTAAAAAATATAATTTTTCTATATTGAATAGCGAAGTAAAAATATAATTTTTCTATATTGAATAGCGAAGTAAAAATATAATTTTTCTATATTGAATAGCGAAGTAAAAATATAATTTTTCTATATTGAATAGCGAAGTAAAAAATATAATTTTTCTATATTGAATGGCGAAGTAAAAATATAATTTTTATCTATGAACTTTGAACTAAAAATTCGATTTTTATATATTGAACTTTGAAGTAAAAATTCGATTTTTATATATATAGTGAATACGGGCAACGAAGATGACGAAGGTGCGATAGCGATGAAGTTTTCTATCAGTGAAGTGCCGTGGAGCTAGGATAGCTATAGGTGAGAACTTCTCACTCAAATTCTACTTTTCTAGTTATATATATATATACTAGGATGCAGACGGTGCTTAGTAGCACCCGACACAATCGTCCACAGACCATGGACTTGTTTGTTTGGCTGTTTGGTTATTGATTGCGATATTGGTTTGCATGTGGTTTGTGGCGTGAAAAATCGAATCGATAAGTTGGTTAGGATTAGACGTGCGCCGTTATAAGGCGAAGGAGTAAGGCTAGGTTAGACCCTTACTCCAAATTTTGTGGTTTGCATAACGAAATGAATTTGATTGATGTGTGAATGGCGTGGGCCTTCACTAGACCGGGGATAAGGCTAGGCCTTGTCCCGTTTCTGGTATCGTGCCGTTATGCCGCCGAAATTTTCTAAAATAAGTTAGAAAAATAAAAATAGCATTTTATTTAAAGAATGAACTGAATAGAAATTCATATGTTAAAATAAAATGTGTTACCGTTAAAAATATAATTTTTAACGTGAATGTGAATAAATAAATATTCATTTACAAACCAGACGGTTTGTTTATGTACACCTATTTGAATGACGTTGATTGGGTCGATAAATTTTACACATCGCCTAACTGCACAAATAAAACATGTGTTTGATTGTTTGAAACCCCACACGGGTGTTAGGATGAAATTTGAAGTTCACTCATCCTGATTGATTAAATATGTCGATCGATTGATTGACAAGCTGCTATAAGCGTTAAATGTCTATATTTGATGCTTATACAGTGTAGTGCACTTTGGTTGATGGTTGATTATTTTTCAAGGCTATTATACATGTGTTGTATGAAAATCCATATAATTAACTTTATATGGTAATTGATTGGGCCTCATTCCAGTTTTGAAAAAGAAATATTTGAAAAAGAAATATTTGAAATAGAATATTTGAAAATAGAAAATTTATGAAGCCGTGTTGATTAGATTGACGCCATTTTGACGTGAACGATATTTATATCAATTTTAAGCGATTTCGAAATGAATTGAATTGAAAACGATTTTGAATTGAATTGAAAACGATTTTGAATTGAATTGAAAACGATTTCGAATTGAATTGAAAACAAATTGAAATGAATTCAAATTGAATTGAAATTTGAATTGAATAGAAATGAATTTTAAAACGAATTTATAAAGAAGAATTCAATTTTGATTTTAATTGAAAAGGAAGTTGAAATTGTTTTTGAAACGAATTCAAAACTATTTATATAATTCGTTTTAAATAGAAATCGATGAAATATATATTATATATATTATATATATAATATAATGGCCTGAATAGAACGCGCCGCGCCGCGGCAGTTCGCGAATTTCGACCATTTATTTCAAACGGACATTACGGGAGATCCGACCGTCGGATTCTCCTAAAACCGGAACCGTTGGGTTCGTATCGAAAAGAGCTTTCTAATGAATGTTAGAAATTTGAAATCTAACGGTTGGATTTGGAGATACGTCCAAATCAAATTCGAAAAAGGTCGCTGTAAGTGCAGTTCGATGGCCGTTGTTGGAAATCGACTGTACGGGCCTTGATAAAATTATTAAAAATAGTAATAATTTGTGTAAAATCATAAGAAATGATTTGTGAAAGTTTGGGATGAAAAACTCCATATTTGAAAAGATAAAAATAGATTTTTATCGAAATGAACTAGTTTTGAACTAGAATTATAATTCTATTTATTTTTAAATAAATAAATTGAATTTGAAATGGTTTTGAAAATAACCAAAATTTCCAATGATTGCATTGGAGTGGATTTGAATCGAAATTGTCTTCGGAATATTTCGATGTTGGAATTCGTGATTATACAGGTGTTGTTATGGAAATTTGAAAGATATATATTTATATCGTTATTTCCAATACGACATTTGTTAGTCGTAGAATTCGATATTGAATATAAGCCGATATATTTTCTATTCAGAGCCTTGTATTGAATATCGAATGTGATTTGGGTTTGTCGTGAATGGTGTCTTCACTAACACTGTTCTTGAACCCAGTTGAGAAAAGATTAAATCTTTTTATTTAGATTTAATGAAGTGTACCAATTAAATGATATTTAATTGGAATTGAATGGATATTGATTTTTGGGTTTATCGTGAACAGTGTTTTAAATAACACTTGTTCTTTAACCCGATAATTAATCGAATGTGATTTGGGTTTGTCGTGAATGGTGTCTTCACTAACACTGTTCTTGACCCAGTTGAGAAAAGATTAAATCTTTTTATTTAGATTTAATGAAGTGTACCAATTAAATGATATTTAATTGGAATTGAATTGGTATTGATTTTTGGGTTTATCGTGAACAGTGTTTTAAATAACACTTGTTCTTTAACCCGATAATTAATCGAATGTGATTTGGGTTTGTCGTGAATGGTGTCTTCACTAACACTGTTCTTGAACCCAGTTGAGAAAAGATTAAATCTTTTTATTTAGATTTAATGAAGTGTACCAATTAAATGATATTTAATTGGAATTGAATTGGTATTGATTTTTGGGTTTATCGTGAACAGTGTTTTAAATAACACTTGTTCTTTAACCCGATAATTAATCGAATGTGATTTGGGTTTGTCGTGAATGGTGTCTTCACTAACACTGTTCTTGAACCCAGTTGAGAAAAGATTAAATCTTTTTATTTAGATTTAATGAAGGGTACCAATTAAATAATATTTAATTGGAATTGAATGGATATTGATTTTTGGGTTTATCGTGAACAGTGTTTTAAATAACACTTGTTCTTTAACCCGATAATTAATGAATGTGATTTGGGTTTGTCGTGAATGGTGTCTTCACTAACACTGTTCTTGAACCCAGTTGAGAAAAGATTAAATCTTTTTATTTAGATTTAATGAAGTGTACCAATTAAATAACATTTAATTGGAATTGAATCGATATTGATTTTTGGGTTTATCGTGGACAGTGTTTTAAATAACACTTGTTCTTTAACCCGATAATTAAGGGGATGTGACTATGGGTTTATCGTGAACCGTGTTTTAAATGACACTGATTCTTTAACCCAGTCACAGATTAAAACTAAGTGGAGTTTTAATGAATCTTTAATTAGATTGAAAAGATCGAGAATGGAGTATCACCAGTTTTGCTCCAGGCGATAGTTAAATCTTTAATTAGATTTGAACGTGAAATTTAGAAACTAACTGTCGGTTAGCTAAGTAGAATGGTTTTCTGGATATTGATCTGATGTTGGTTTCGGCCTTCGGGGTTAATATTTGGGAAATTATTCTCTTGATTAATTTACGGTTAGTGACTAATGAATTGGAATGAGGCGTATGTTGTGTTTGTGTAACACTTATTTAAAATATACGCGAGTTATTCGGAAAGACCGGGTTTATCCCATTCTGAATAACTGATACGACGATAAGTCGAAGATGAAGACGATGGTCGAAGACCGGAGGTCTTCACGTCGTTTGGGTGATAACTGATGATCTTGATTGGGCTGTACACCCAAGAAGATGGAAACAGTTAGTGATCGTCCAGACGTACTTGGAGATCGATGGATATGCGGGGTACTAGGTGCCTCCGGTTTCGTTCAGACCCAGGACGGACGTGTAAATGGACTGTGTGTCTGACATTGGATTTCATTCTGTGTGACTGATATCGGTTGCATAGGATGGTTTGCCTGTGTGGCATGCTAAGATGCAAATGATCAAGGCTTCTGTTGAAAAGCAAAGTCTTGTGGTGATGATCAAAGCACGGCCTTTGTGGCGTAGCTTTGTGTAACGTTTACTTCGCGAGTTTCACACCCGGTATGAACCAAAAACGGGAGGGACGTCAGGGAGGGCATGCGTTTCTTCCTAGCTAGAAGTGGCGTCAGTGGTTTTACACGCCCTGACGAGTTTGACTTATGTGGTTGTTGCTGTTGCGAGGCGCCTCGGATTGATCGGTCGTTCTCGAACCGATGGAGTCATTTAGTTGGCTCGTTTACGCCCCATAGGGCGGGGAAACGCATGTTCAGGCATTTTAATCCACTCCGTGTGGACCGGCCCTGACGATCCAAGGGTCGATGCGCTCTGACCCTGTGGCTCGGGCTAGGCAGTCACGAAAACGGTTGAGGACTATCTTTTGCCTCGGTTCATAGACGGAAATCCAATTTCCAAATACGTGACTTTGCGGTTTTATTTGTAATCCTATATATGGCGACATAGTGGGATGGGGCGCTTATGCCGCCTATGATTGATACTTATGATTTGAAGTTGTTTTATACACTATGCACTTACCATAGTATCAAATGATTTGTTTTAAACGTATCAAGCATTCTTTGGCTGTTATAAGGGAAAACCCTATCCCCCGGCTTGCGTTGCATTGTGTGATAGGACCTGGGTCTTATAACAGCTTCATTTTTCTTTATTTAGCATTGCGCTGTTTGTTTTATGCACTGGTATTCTTGGGAGGAAACCCGTTCCGTGTTATACGGCGTGGTCCCTTGATTTACCTAACTTTGAAATAAAGATTAACTGTTTTAGTTCTCACACCAGTCACATGACTGACCTGGAGTTTATTGTTTTAACCTAAACTCTGGGTGCCCTTATTTTTGACACGGGCAGCTAGTAGTTTTGGTTTTGCAGATTTATATTCACAGGATCCTGGTTTACAGCTGGAACGATATCCGGAAAGCTTTGTATCCGTATATCTGCTTCTAGTTGTGTATTGTATTATTTTCCGCTGCTATGTATTTAAATGTAATTTAAATCTCTGATATTTCGGTGTAATATTCATTTATACTCTGTATATTCTTGTAATCTGATGCATTGTTGTATATACAATGAAATGTCCTTCTGTATGCGTTCTGTTGTGGTTTGTTCTCGAACTATCCGACGCTTCCCTTTACGGGGAGGTTGCGGGTCTTTACATGTTCATCTCAGCTTCTCATGCCAGTTAACTTTACTAGTTCATAGACAGATAGTAGTAGGGCTTACCAGTCTTTTTGACTGAGCTGTTTTCTTTCGCCTCTTTTCTTCCGTTTCCCCCCCTCAGGTTCTCAGGGTGGGAACATTGGAGCTTAGCTTGGATCTTTACAGCTTGCTTACTGGATTTGCTCATGTACGGTTTTGGACATTGAGCTAGCTATGGTTTATCACTTCATTTTGGGGATAGTACTTTATGTATTTCAGTTTTTCAGTTTATGCTTTTATCTAGACTTTGTTGTTGGAAAATAATGACCAAGTACTTTGTTGTAACATGACTATGGTTTTGAAATGCTAAGTTTTATCCGCTGCTTTACTACTCTGTTTTACTTATATGTTCTGTCTTGTGATATCTGCATGCATGTTTACCTTGTTTAATGCGCCTCCAAAGCTAATGTCCTTGCAAGAGTGGCACTGGCGGAGGTGGGGTGTTACATTTGGTATCAGAGCATAAGGTTTACAAGATTTGAGCAAAAGTGTTTTTTAAACTTACCTTTTGAAAAACTATTTTCAAAACCAATTAAGTATTTTCCAAGAAAAGTCTAGTTATTTAAAAAGGCTATTCCCCAAAAGCCATAGCACTATCCTTCGTTTCTTCGTTCTGAAACTATCTTTTTCCTTTTTCAGTATGGCCGATCTTAACCTTCCCGAGGGAGTGACCATTCCCGGATGGTTCCGGAGATACTTGGAAGCTAGGGCCAACGATGTGGGCCCAGCAAATACCCCCAATATAACTGAGGTTCCTCCTCCTCCTCCTCCTCAGAACCCACAAGCAGATTTCGCTAAGATTTGCGAAGACTTTAAGGCGATGGGTGGCAAGAACTTTATTGGGACGGAGACTTTTGTGGAGGCAATAAATTGGTTGAAAGAAACTGAAGATCTCTTCGCCATCTTTGATGTGCAAGATCATAGAAGGGTTCTATTGGCAGCATGGTTATTGAAAGAAGAAGTTGCTTATTGGTGGGAGGTCACCAATGCTACGAGGCCTATAGAGACTTGGGCCGACTTTAGGACAAGATTTGGGCTTAAGTTTCTATCATCAACTGAGGCGAATTTGCAATTGGAGAAGTTTATATCTTTGAAGCAAGGAGACATGACAGTGAGGGAGTACGTGAATGAGTTTAACAAGCTCGCCCGATTTGGTTTGGACATGATTAATACTCCCCAGAAGAAGGCTTTGCGCTTTGCACGAGGGTTGAATGAGCCACTACAAGGTTTAGCCCTATCTCATATACCTATGGGGGCCACTTTCGAAGGTCTAGTAGACATGGCATTGCTTCAAGGAGATAATAAGAATGGGAAGAAGGAAGTGAAGCCTAATGAGACCCAAGCCAAGAAGACAGACTCCAAGTGGGGAGGAAATCAGAGCAATCAGAACAACAAAAACAACAAGAACAACAAGGGCAACAAGGCCAAGGCAAAGGACCCAAGAAAATGCCACTACTGTGGGAATGTAGGGCACATAGCTAAAGACTGTAAGAAAAGGAAGAGGAAGTCGGGCGAATGCTTTCATTGTGGAGATACCGGACATTTTAGCAAGGATTGCCCCAAGAAGCAAGGGCAGAATCAGCGTGCAGGACCTTCTGGAGGGCAAGTGCATGCTCTCAACGCCGCTCCAGTTCAGGATCGAGGTAGCATTTCTGTAGAAAGTCTTGTTTATATTTCTGATTATCCTGTTCGCACCTTATTTGATTCTGGCTCATCACATAGTTTTATTTCTTCTGACATTGTTGAAAGTTTGCACCTAAGTACTAGCTTAGTTGAGGATCCCGTTTGTGTTTCAAATCCAATTGGGGGTTCCGCCCATCTATCTATGATTTGTGTGGATTTGAAGATTTCTATCTTGACTGTAGAATTCGTGTGTAATTCTTATGTTCTCGGATTCACGGGATATGGGTTAATCTTGGGCATGGATTGGTTGTCCAGTTATGGAGCCATTCTCGATTGTGAACATAGGGTGGTGAGGCTCATGACCCGCCTCGGTAATACCCTAGAAATTTCTTGTAACCCTAGAGGTCCCGTCATGTTATGCTATCTTGAATCTCTCGACTCGTCCATCGATGATCTGCAATCTGTAAGGGTGGTCCGAGACTATCCTGATGTCTTTGAAGAAGTTCAGGGGTTACCCCCTAAACGAGAGATAGATTTCCGCATTTATCTAGTCGATAATGCCAAGCCAGTATCATTGCCCGTTAGGCACATGGCCCCTCGTGAGAGAAGGGAGCTCAGTAAGCAAATCAAGGAGCTGCTTGAGAAGGGTTTTATTAGACAAAGCATTTCCGAATGGGGTGCTCCGGTGGTATTCGCTACTAAGGCGGATGGTTCGCTTCGTCTATGTGTTGATTATCGAGAGTTGAACAAGCTGACAAAGAAGAATAGGCACCCATTACCGAGGATTGATGATCTTTTTGACCAGCTTGTAGGTGCTTCTGTTTTCTCTCAGCTCGATCTAGCCACCGGATTCCATCAGCTTAGAGTAGCTGAGGATAGCATTGATAAAACTGCGTTTAGGACTCCAGATGGATTCTTTGAATGGCTTGTCATGCCATTCGGATTGACTAATGCACCCTCCTACTTCGTAGACTTGATGAGTAGGGTGTTCAGGAAGTTTCTCAACAAGTTTGTTGTTGTCTTCGTGGATGATATTCTGATCTTCTCAAAGGACGAGGAAGAACATGCCAGACATCTCAAGGAAGTGATGGATACGCTTAGAGCGCATCAGTTGAAAGCCAAGTTCTCCAAATATCATTTCTAGAGAAGGGAAGTTCGGTTTCTTGGACATATAGTTTCTAAGCAAGGCATAGCGGTGGATCCCGCGAAAGTGGTTGTGGTTCAAGATTGGAAGACTCCTAGGAATGCGACCGAAGTAAGAAGCTTTCTCGGTTTGGCGGGCTACTATAGGAAGTTCATCAGAGACTTCGCTAAGATTTCGCCCCCTCTCACTAAGTTGACGAAGAAGAACTTAGTCTTTGCATGGGACTTGGAGTGTGAGCTTGCTTTTCAAAAGCTCAAAAGAGCCCTTACCTCAGCTCCAGTTTTGGCATTACCCGATAGTGGTAAGATGTTTACCGTGTACACAGATGCATGTGGCACGGGGTTAGGAGCTGTTCTGATGCAAAAGGGAATAGTGATATGTTATGGGGGTAGGCAACTTAAAGTTCATGAGAAGAACTATCCCACTCACGATTTGGACTTAGCAGCGATCGTCTTTGCACTCAAATCCTGGCGCCACTATCTTCTAGGAGAAAGGTTTGAGTTGTATACTGATCACAAGTCACTCAAATACCTCTTCTCGCAAAAAGATCTGAATCTAAGGCAGCAAAGGTGGATGGAATTCTTGGCATCTTATGACTTCGAGATAGCTTATACCCCTGGCAAGGGTAATGTTGTGGCGGATGCACTAAGCAGAAGGAGGTTGACTTTGAGTCCCTTGTTCATTGAGATGAAGAACTTAGAATTCTTGGCAACCTTTGATTTCACGACGGCTGTTGAGTCGATGACGGGTTCATTAGCACCCCTTGAGCTTAGACCCACACTTCTTGATCAAGTTGGGGCTTCGCAGAGGGAAGATCCACAGATAGTCGAAGTTATGGACAAGTTGATTCGTGGTGAAACATCTAGTCACCTTGCTAGATATACTATTGATGATAAAGGATGGCTAAGGCGTGATGGGAGATTATGTGTTCCTCGAGTGGGAGATTTAGTCCATAGAGTTCTTGAAGAAGCGCATCACTCGAAGATGACTATACATCTGGGAGGAGATAAGATGTATAGAGATATGAAGCGCATTTTCTTTTGGGAGGGAATGAAGAAAGATGTGGCAGAGTATGTTTCAAGGTGCATGGTGTGCCAACAAGTGAAGGCCGAGTCAAAGAAACCAGGTGGGCTATTACATCCATTGGAGGTCCCGCAATGGAAGTGGGAGAGTATTTCTATGGATTTTGTGGATGGATTGCCTAGGTCAAGGAGAGGGAACACAGGCATATGGGTCATAGTTGACAGACTTACGAAGAGCGCTCACTTCATCCCAGTAAAGAGCAAGAGGACCGCATCAGGGCTGACATCTATTTATCTTCAAGAAATAGTGCGGTTGCATGGAGTTTCTTCTAGCATAGTTAGCTATCGTGACCCAATTTTCACCAGCCAGTTCTGGAATAGTTTGCAAGAAGCGATGGGTACGCGATTGAATTTGAGAACAGCCTATCACCCCCAGACGGATGGCCAAACCGAAAGGGTGAATAGAGTGCTAGAAGATCTCTTGAGGCTTTGTGTTCTCGACTTTGGTGGTACTTGGGAAGACCACCTTCCTGTTGTAGAGTTTGCTTATAATAATAGCTATCAAGCCAGCATAGGGATGGCACAATTTGAAGCTTTATATGGGAGGCCGTGTAGGTCACCATCTTGTTGGTGGGAGACAACAGATAGACTTATACTTGGCCCGATATGATACGAGACACATCCGAGAAAGTTGAATTAGTAAGAAGAAGGATGAAAGCGGCCCAAGATAGACAGAAATCCTATGCTGACAAGCGAAGGGCAGATTTGGAATTCGAAGTGGGAGACATGGTTTTCGTGAAGGTTTCTTCTTTGCGAAATGTGGTACGTTTTGGAGCAGCGGGGAAGCTGGCACCAAGGTTCGTAGGACCCTTCCCTATCATAGAGAGAATTGGAAAGATGGCCTATAAGGTGGGATTGCCCGAGAAGCTAGCCGGAGTGCATAATGTCTTTCATGTCTCGCATCTCCGAAAGTGCCTATATGAGTCCGCTGAGGTGGTTGAACCAAGCATTCTTGAAGACATTGAGGTAGAGAAAGAAGCAACCTTGAGAAGAGCTCCGATTCGTATGTTGGGAACAGAGATCAAGAAGCTAAGGAATCGAGAGGTCAAGTTGGTGAAAGTTCAGTGGGGTGAAGCCGACGAAGATGCAACTTGGGAAACCGAGGAGAAGATGTGTGGGCTTTATCCATTTCTTTTTGAGGGTACATTCTCGATCTCTTTTCCTAATTAGCATATCTTTCTTTTTATCCGCGTTTATCTAGTTTATCTTGTTTCGTAGATCTTGTCATGAGAACCTTAGGTAGAAACCCTTGGTTGAAACATGTATTTGAAACATGTTATGCTTGATGGTTGCAAGTGTTTGCACGTGGATACTCGTGGATGCATGATACACATTAGGCACTAAGATCGGCTCACACACTTTCATGTTGCATATGCATGAGTGCTTATACTTATTCATGGATGAAACTTGTTGAGCTATCACGTGGATGTTGCATATGGATGAATATTATGTGCACTCATGTAGAGATTATAAATTATGTTAGGAATTTGCATACATATGGACTCATTTCACTAACATATTTTGCATTAAGGAGGTTTACTGTATCAGTAACCGCCTGATTTTTGCATTAGATAAGTACATATACACACACCTTTGCATATGATCATACAACATTTAGAATCCTTTAAGGACAATGACTGCACGTGGATGATGTTTTGAGTAGATGGATGATGGATAATAGGATACGTTCTTCCTAACTTGGAGATTTCGGGGACGAAATCCTTTAAGGAGGGGAGAATGTAACACCCCGTAATTTGAACATAAAAATTCACAAATCAAAGTATACTTAATTAAGTAAAATGGGTTGCACAGAGAAATATATATATATTGATATATATATATAATTGAAAAATAAATAAATAAATATGCAAAAATGTTCAAAACAGCGAATTTGGAGAGGGGAATAACCGAACCGGCCGATTTTTGAGGTCGACCCGAGCTTGCTGGGTCGACTAGGGGTTAATCCAGGGTGTTTGGCTGTCAACCCGTGGGCTGATTCGCTCAAATGCAGATTTTGCATTTGAATGGTTCTCATGGTTCAGCTTTAATCTAAAGGCCCTAGATGGTTCCTACACTTGACTTCTTCCCCAAGACATGCTTTGATGGCTTGGATTGAATCTAGGGTTAATCCTATGGCTAATACTATCCTAATCCTCTATAAAAAGACCCCTAAACCTAGCCTAAATCACCATTATTCAATCCTACAACTAAACTATGTCAAATTTGTTCCTCTCATGGCCTCCACTCTCATGCTAAAATTCCTAAGCCTATTTCTATGAGAGATTGTGAGTTCATACAAGTGCTTTCAAACTTGTATGAGTGTTCTTAGTTTGCATTCAAGTCAAGTTGCAACATTTCTATTTCAAAGCAAGGATTTTTATTGATTTGGCGCAAGGGTTTTTCAATTGGGGCTTTCATATTTTGGTGCTTGCATAAGGGCTTCGTCTCAATCTTTATAATAAATATTCATTTGTGTCTTCATAGCGTAGTAAGCCCTTTTCTACTTTCTTTTTATTGAACTCTAAAGTTAAATGAATGATGCAAGTTTGGGGTTGATCATTATGATATGCAAGTTTGGTTGATCATTATGATATGCAAGTTTGGTTGATTATTATGATATGCAAGTTTGGTTAATCATTATGCTATGCAAGTTGGTTTAATCATTATGTATGACACATATTGCTATGTTATGCAAGTTAAACTTGATGTTGTGAGCATAAAGCTCCAAGCTTTATATCAAAGGTTGCATTTTGACAACATGAAAGTTATCATATCCCTTATGATAACTTGCATGTGAGGATAAATGCGAACTTCTAGCAACTTCTACATGTCATTTATCACCATGTATCACTCATATGCTAAGTTTGGTTTTATGCATGCTTTTGAAGCCTAACAATGCAATATGCAAGTATATGAACATATGTACATCTCATATGCCACCATGATAAACTTGTGGCTTCAACACCTTTTTGTCATGATTATGCCAAGTTCCCTATTTTACCCTTTATGCGTTGTTGCGATTATGTAAACGATGGGATTACGTTGGGGTTGGGTAAAATTATGACATGAACATGATTTTTATAACATAACGTGATATGTTAACTTGTAATTATGTTTTGGAAACATAATGGACATGACACTTAGAAAATATGAGTGTGGCCAACTCGAGGTTGGGTTGAGTTTGTAGCATAAATCTACCCGGACCCGACCGGCTTAACTAGTGGCTACAAACAATAGGACCCAATGTGAGAAGTTGGTCATGTTGTGCTCGAACCCGAGGTTAGACCAAGTTGTGGTGTAAAGCTACCCGGACCCGCCCGGCTTAACTAGTAACCACAACAAAGTCTAATGTGAGAGGTTAAAGCACATTAACTTAATTAATGCCTCCTGATTAGGGTTAAGTCATGGTCCACTTAATACTTAATCAATTTGGGCTGGATGGGTTAATCGGGGTTAAGTCACGAACCTTGGGTATACTTAACCAATTTAATTCACGTTTGGATCGGGTTAACCACATTTAACCCGTTAAGGAAACCCTAGTTGCGTGGTCCTTTTCAGCAGTAACCCTCTTGATAGTATCATAAGACCCTAGGACTAGGCTAGGGTGGGGCACGATTACTGGGCTGACATGTAAGCGACCAAAACGACGGCTAAGTAGGTACGCCGGTGTAGGTCCAGGCGGACTATGGTCGTGCACATAGTCTGGAGTTGGAGAATCAGGCACGGGTACCAGTAGATCTAGACTGCGCATACTTGATTCGTGTCTGAGGTTGACACCCTAGGACTTGATACACCCTAGGGTGTACCTAGCGCAGTTTAACTACATTGCATGTTTGGGCCGTATGACACCGACACTTGACGAGTTAGGCTTATAGGGAGCCGATCGACTAGACCGTGTAGTTGGACCTTAATTTAGGTCACCTCATGATGATGGGCCAAGCTTGGGCCAAGGGATCAATTCTTGTTTTTACTTGACATGTTAGAATGCTAGTACACCCGTGGTGCAAAACTTAACCTTAATTATGCGATGACACCTTTATCTATCTTGTTAGTTAATCATCATGCCAGTATGTTGTTATCCTTATGTTCATCTCAGCTTCTCATGCCAGTTAACTTTACTAGTTCATAGAAAGATAGTAGTAGGGCTTACCAGTCTTTTTGACTGACCTGTTTTCTTTCGCCTCTTTTCTTCCGTTTCTCCCCTCCCCCCCCTCAGGTTCTCAGGGTGGGAACATTGGAGCTTAGCTTGGATCTTTACAGCTTGCTTACTGGATTTGCTCATGTACGGTTTTGGACATTGAGCTAGCTATGGTTTATCACTTCATTTTGGGGATAGTACTTTATGTATTTCAGTTTTTCAGTTTATGCTTTTATCTAGACTTTGTTGTTGGAAAATAATGACCAAGTACTTTGTTGTAACATGATTATGGTTTTGAAATGCTAAGTTGTATCCGCTGCTTTACTACTCTGTTTTAATTATATGTTCTGTCTTGTGATATCTGCATGCATGTTTACCTTATTTGACGCCCCTCCAAAGCTAATGTCCTTGCAAGAGTGGCATTGGCGGAGGTGGGGTGTTACAAAAATCTTCATCAATTGTGTTATTGAACTCATCAAGTAGGTTTTCATCTTGACATGGAGAACTTTTCGCCGCTGACGATCTGGGACTAGACGAAAACCCAGAGTTTGAAGCTTTGTTCTTTGAAGCAGTTTGAACATCGCGTAGGCTTTTAGCAAGTCCAAAGTTCTATTTTGGTTGGCTAGTGAGCACTTTATAACAATGCAAAAATTGGAAATAATGTGGTCTTTTCGCCTCATTTTCTCTAGCGAAAAGCTTCTTGAACTCCTCGTTTGCCATTTGTTTCTAATAAAAAAGGGAATAAGCTGCATAAATTAATTTATATTCAACCACTTACATACGTTGTACGAAAACTTACCAGATTATCCTCGCCTCCCATGCCACTAGGATTGGCTATCTTTATTTTATAAACTTGTGATTCATAAAAGGTTGTTTGACGGCTTATTTTGCCGAATCGACCCTAAATCGCCGTCAACATCCGAAAGCAAAATGGATGCTTCTCAACGAAAGCACTCTTAATTTTATTTCATAACGTAGCGGTTGATTGGTCGTTTCCCGCAGTCGAATCCTATGAAAAATGACAGTAAATGTTGCATAGATCGATGCCTTCATCTGTCCATGGCATAATTGGTGGTTTGCTTCGAGGAGTGGTTAGACCATAGTTGGTGTTATCTAGAGAAAACTGACTTCTTTCCATCGTCGGATGTGAAAAAATCTCCAAACGGTGAAGAAATTATACAGTTTAAGTTTCTTCGAATTTACGAGATAGAAAGGAAGTAAAATTATGTTGTGATGTAGAATGTAATAAATGAAGCAATTTATAACTGAAAATATAGTTGTTTTCTAGCCGTTAGAAGAAAATATGACCGTTTTAGATAGGGGTGACAATTAGACCCGACCCGATGGACTTGGACCCGATCCGGCGGGTCTCGGTTCTAGACGGGTTGGGTTTTGTCGGGTCTAAACTATACATTTCAAAAATCTGGACCTGACCCGAACCGAGCTTCAGTTTTGGTCGGGTCGGGTCAGTTCGGCTCCGACTGAATAATAACACTAAAAATACATATATTTCAATGTTTTTTGGTCGGGTCTTTCGGGTCGGGTTTATGCGGGTTGGGTTTGATCGGGTCTTGATGGTATTTTTTGTCCTCTAGACCCGACCCCAGACCCATCGGGTTCGGTTCGGGTTCGGGTCCTTTTGGATCGGTTCGGTTCGGATTTTCGGTTCTCAATTCTAGCTGTCAGCCCTAGTTTTAGAGCCTTTGGAAAATAATATGATCGTTGTTTTGTAGTGTACCGATAATACGACCGTTTTTAGCCGTTGGAGAATATTTCTTCAACATGACAGAAGTATTGAGAGAGCATTGATATTATCAACGCGTTTTGAAGCGCGCCGATTTTTTCAACGCGCGTTGAAAAAATTGACGCATTCAGAACGCGTCGATAATATCAACGTGCAGGACCAATTCCGAATTTAGAATTAACCCTGAATTTTCTTCCAAATATTCAGGGAAAAAATACCCATTGTGAAGCCAAATCTGCTTCAATTCAGCATTCAAAGGCCGAATACTCGACTAGCCGAATACTCGACTATTGGAGATGCTCTTAGAGACAGTACGTGTTAACGATACAATTGCCCTTAATTCTGACATGCATATCATGGAACAACAATTGTACATGAATTGTTTGCCTTATGCAATTATATTTTATTTTACAGTAACGCAAAGTTTGGTACAGTTTGGTTATATAAAATCCTTTTACAAGTACATGAATATGGATTAATAAAATCCTTTTACATTTTGTAAGTACACGAATACTGTGATGAACTTCAATACAGATGCGAATACCAAATTGATTCAACACAATCTTGGGAACAAATTAATCATGCAAACAAGCTCAACACATATATCTATAATAACAACCAATCCAAAATATAATTATTGTTAATACTAAAACAAACACCAAATGTTTCAGAAAACAATATTCATAGAACTACAGAGATAATTAACGATAAATCCCTACATGATTCATTGATAAAACCTCAGATGAAAATGTCCATCAATGGAGGATCCTTGCACACCTGGTAATCATACTGCATCCACGTCTATAGGGATTAGCCCTGGACCGGCCATGGCAGTTATAGTAGGAACGCCCTCTCTGAGAACATAGCACCTTGTCCTTCTTTAAGGCTCCATAGCTTATGTACCTTTGAGTGAATGCGTACAGGCTTCTTCTGTCGCCTTCTTCTTCTTCTTCTTCGTCGGAGATCATGTTATCTATTTTGCATTCTCCTGTGCTGCATTCATCGTCGCTGTCGTTCTCGTTGTAGTACATGTTTTGGCAAGTGATTTTAGAGAAGAATAGGAGGAGGATGAGACAGGTTATAATTAGCTGCTGTGCCATTGCCCGTTGTGTTTTAGGTTTTGCTGTGGTTTTAGCGTTGTGGAAGCCGCAGGGAGATTTGATTTGTTTGACCGCTTCTTAATGCTTTGTTTCGAAATTTCTAAGTAACGGGTTGGTTTGATTTTATTGTTTACTCTTTTTTTCTTTTATTTTGAGATATTCGTACGAGTAGAAAAGGTTTAAGTGATTTTGCAGGTAGGGTTCGGTTGAGAGCTGTGATAACAATGCAAAAGTAATTTGAACTTAGCCCAAATAGTGGCCCAATTGATTAAAGGCTCTAATTTTGTCCTAGGAAGAAAGCATAAGGTGTTTAATTGTTAAATAATACGAGGAAGAGAAGCCAGTAGAAGAACACATTTTATTCATGTATCTACACGCACAATGGACTTTCCATTTATAGATTCTAAAAGCAGTAAAGCACTAGAAATTAGAGTAATGTTTATAGATATTTAACATATTCATCATTATTTTAAAATATATTACAACGTTTCATTTGAATATGCGCATGTAAATATGATTTGAGAGATTGCCTCATTAAAACCCTTGTTATGAAAAATTCAATGGAAAAAATTAGAATTAAAGAAAAAAGTGCAACTTAAAATTAAGTATATGTAATATATTTTATGATATCACTACTAGACCTATAGTGTATTCCAATGTTCAGTTTCCAACGTCCATCAATAGCTCGTTGAATTTTAAACAAACCGATTAAAGCCGTTGGAAATCGATGAAATAATTGTCATTTGCGGCTATTGGAAACCGTTAGAAATTTCCTGCATATTTTCCAGAACTCGCGACCTGAAGCTTTACTGTCTTCCCCAAAGGTTTTCTCCCCCCAATTCACCATTCCTCCACCTCTAAATTCACTGTCACCACCCCCAACCACCAACCCAACCACCTTCGACGCCATCTACAAGCAGCTTCATCCTCTCTCCACCCTCCTAGCAATCCAAATCGGTAATTTTCCTAAACTTAATTTGTATATGTGTGATAGAGTTTGCAAATAGTATAATTTATGCAAACACGAAGTTTACATTATGTTAGGAGTGATCTTAGTTTTAGATAATTTGTGCGAACACGAGCTTTGTGCTTATGGCGCAGACACACGAATTGATTTGGTGTATAACTGATTTTGATAGGAATCGTTGTAGTTAGAATTCAATAAATTGTAAAAAATAATAATTTAGTACATATGTAATAAAATGGTAAAATATAAACAAATATTTAAACAAATTATATATTTAAATTTAATATAAACAAATATTTAAACCCTTAGATATTATTTGGCCCCGTCTGGCAACTGTTGTACATGATCGTTATATGAATATTCGTTTTTTCTACAAAACGGACATCTCAACTGATACATCATTTGTCTGTTTGTCTACTGGACAAGTTACAAACAATATAAAGTAGTATGTTTCATAAATCATATCTCTTTAAACTGTTCATAAAACGTCGAAGACATTTCCTTTACGTTCCTTGTGTACACACGTTTGTATACAATACAAGGAACACGGGAGAAATGCTGTCGAAATTTTGTGAAATCGATTAAAATGATATGATTTAGGGAATGTAATTACTATTGGATTTGTACTGGTTAGTATGATGACTCCCCTTCAAAGAAGACACATAAGTGTCAACGAACCAATAGTTGTTTATTTAAAATAATGTTTGTAAAAAAAATATAAAATTTAGTGCATGTTTACTAAATCAGTAAATAAAATTAACAAAATATAAAATTAACGACTATTTTTTTAACTTCATCATAGGTTTTAAAGTAGGTAAAATGGTCAATTACTTTATTCATCGGAGCTAGATGTATCAAAGAAGGGAAATAAGTGGTGCAATAAGTGAACATTTTCAAAATGGGGTACAAGTGTTCATTCAATTTACTTTAAATAATATTGGAAACGATAAAGAAATTCTTTGTCCATGTAGTAGGTGCAAATTGTTGAACTATTTAATACCGAATATGGTTAAGGTTCATTTGCGTCTATACGGTTTCGTACCTAATTATTTGTTATCGGATTGTCATGGAAAAATTATATCCCCTAATAATCAAAAACAGTCGGTGGAAGTCATTAGTGATGAAGTTAGCATAAATCTCATTGAAAATATGGTCGAAGATGTTGCACGATCAATGTTTGATAACGACGATGTTAACGTCGAAGAGGAACCAAATGTTGAAGCAAAAAAATATATATGATTTATTGGAACATGCTAAAAAAAAAACCTTTGGAATGGATGTAAAAGCGGCACTCAATTATCCGTAACTGCAGAATACATTGCAATGAAATAAAAATACAACCTTACGGAAGCTGGATTTACGGTTGTTGTTCAAGCTGTTAAACGTCATATGTCATCCGATAATTTAATGTGCGAAAATTATTATGAAGTGAAAAAACCTGTCTTCTTTCACTATGTCGTATCAAAAATAGGTACATGTTTAAATGGTTGCATGTTGTATTGGAAAGAATACATCTATCTTAGAAATTGCAAAATATTTAATCAAGAAAGATACAAACCAAGGAAAAAGAAGGGAAAAGAAGTTTCGTACAAGCGTATCCATTATTTACCCATCACATCTAGACCTCAACGGTTATATGCATCATCTGTAACAGCGCATCATATGAGATGACAACGTGTGAGAACACCTCAAGAAGGTACATTGACACACCTATCCGATGGAGAAGCATGAAAATATTTTGATAAGAAATATCCCAATTTAGCAGCGGAGAGCCGCAACGTTAGACTAGATTTATGTACATATAGCTTCTCATAGTTTTCTCAGTTTGGTTCTAAATACTCACCTTGGCCCATAATAATCACACCTTATAATCTACCCCCGTGGATGTGTATGAAAACTCCATCTATATTTCTCATAATTGTTGTCCCTGACCCTAATGATCCGACACAGAGAATTGATGTTTACTTACAACCGTTAATCGAAGAGTTGAAAAAAAATATGGTATGAAGGAGTTGAAACATACGACATATTAAAAAAGAAAAAATTTCAGATGTTCGTTTCTTTATTATGGACTATTAGTGATTTTCCTGTATATGCATTGCTTTCGAGTTGGAGTACAACCGGTCATTTTGTTTGTCCTTATTGTACGGAATAAACATGGGGATTTTCGTTACCGCATGTAAAGAAAATTTGATGATTTGATTGTCATCGATGTTTTCTTCTTATTAATCATCCTTTTAGAAAAGAACAAAAACTTCACGACTAATAGACATAAGATTCTACGACCACCAACGGTTTGTTCAAACAAGAATATATATGAACTTGTAAAAGATTATCCAAAGATACACGTAACTCGAAAACAAACTGAAATTCAAGGTAAACCGATGGTTCATAATTGGTGCAAACAGAGTATATTCTGGAAATTGTTATAACATTCCAAATTCCTCAATGTCACCCGTATGAGGATTTCATTAAGAAAGTATGGAGCATTGTCGATATAAAGACAGAAAATCATCACAGAGACTAAGATCAAGACATGAAAATAAATTTACAGCGGAATAAAACTTTCATTTAATCAAACAGTTACAAAATGTCATGTCTCATAACCTCAGTCAAAACAATATCAGAGTAAAACAATATTATCCCCAAATATAGTCAAAAGATACAACCTTACGTTGAAAAGAGAGTAAGCGGAAATCCATCTTGTATAAAACTCATCATGATAAAGTTAACAAATAACTCTACACTTTCTCCCTGTAAGCCTGGGGGAAGAAAGAGAAAAGAAGAAAGGAAATGGGTCAGACATAAATCCTTGTGAGCTGCTGGGATTAACAGCCTGACGTACTAAGTTAAATAAAACATGTAAAAAGTTGTTGTCGCAACATATAAGGGTAGATGTCTGTACATGTCTAATAGCTAATATAAACTAATATCAAGGACTGATGATTCTTGTACAAACAAACAAGGATTACATTAGACATCAAATTAAGCAGATTGACTGTTTTGCACTTCTACTATAACATACTAGTATAACAGTTCAACCTGATTAGGTGCTTAACCGAACCGTTTAACCATAAGGTTAACAACAAGATTAACAGTAAGATTAGACGTACCCTCCAACAAGATATAAACTAACAAGACCGGGGTTACCATAATTACTACCCAAGCGATCGACTCCCTATTATCTGAATATCATGTGCCCGCCCCGACAGTAGGGTGTATCACTCCCTAACCCGACAACTTCCATCCACAACAAATATCCGTAGGTGCTTTAACATCTTATTTTCCATTTTTGAACCCAGGGCACACTTTACTGAACTGAGTAGTAAGAGGTTCAGAAGGTGAGGGTGTTAAGGGCGCATTCCGATGAAGTCATCAGTGTGCATGGGTCCAAAAATGGAAAACAAGACGTCAAAGCACCTACGAATATTTGTTGTGGATGGAAGTTGCCGAGTTAGGCAGTGATACGCCATACTGGGACACGGGATATTCGGGTAGTAGGGAGCCGATCGCTTGGGTTATAATTTGGGTAACCCTAGTCTTGTTGGTTTATATCTTGTTAGGGTGTACATCTAATCTTACTGTTAATCTTGTTGTTAACCTTATGGTTAAACGGCTAGGTTTAGGGGTTGCAGTTAGACCCGACCCTATAGACCCGGACCGGACCCGACGGGTGAAACACCCCACCTCCATTAAGGTCACTCACAAAGGGAATGCCTTAATTTCGGTGGAGGTTTATAAGTAAAAGTCACAGATAAAACACAATACAGATATAAACATATATATATATATAAGCAACGGAAAACAAACAGGCTTTTATTTCATAAATACGTGTTCATACAAAACATTTCCAAAATTGCCTCAAAACAAATTTCCAATTATTACAAACATAATACTGCCTTGATTTAAAACTTAAAGAAGCATGAAACAAAATTAAAACTGCATAAATCCCCACAGAATGTCCAAAGCCATAGCCCAAAACGAAAGAGATCCAAGCAATACATTCTCTCTCTTCAAGCTGGATGAAAAATCTGACTAAGCTGAGGTGTTTCCTCCCTGTGGACCGAAGGGGGGAGAATGGAAGAAAAGAAAGCGAAAGGAAAATGGGTCAGACATAAGTCTGGTAAGTCTAGTTATAATTCTAGCATGAGAACAATAAAAAGATCATGACTTGTATAAACTGAGAACATGACAATACCAGAATATAAGAAAAGATATGGCAGGAAATACTAACTATACTAAACGCACTCACTATTACTTCTCCGCACCTACTTGCACTGTCTCAACTGGCACCCCATGACCAGGGTGAAGCGATCCCCTTTCTAAAGATCGGCTCCTACTCGCATAAACATATGTGTCATACGGCCCCACTTGATTGTAGATTCCTATGCTGGTCCCACCATGGGGTGTATCAAGTCCCATGGTGGCGGCCCAACACAATTCTAGAATGCATAGGTTATACTACTGGTGCTCAGTGCCCTGTTTGTCTGCTCCGAAGTGTGTGCACACCCGCACTTCGTTAGAATGCACACTGCTACACCAACCGCCGTCGCTTTTGACCGCTTACAATCAGCCCAATAATCGTGCCCCACCCTGCCTAGTTTCGGGGTACCATGATACCTAATTGGGTTACTGCTGAAATGGGTCCCCACTACTAGGTTTTTCTAGTCAAACATGTTAAGTGGTTAAGTGTCTGTATTAACCTAACCCCACCCATCAGTTTAATTAACATGTTGAATTGGTTAAGTGTTTTAGTTAACTTAACCCTACCATCCTGACTTGTCTGTCCTTAGCTTTAAATCAGTTAAAGCACTAACCACTCACATTAGACATGTATTGTTACGGTTAATGGATGTGCTGGTCGGTTTCGGGCAGGTTTACACCGTAACTCAGTCTAACCTCGGGTCCTTATTGGGCTCAATGCCTTAACCTCCCACATTGGATAGGTATTGTTGTGATTACTGGACAGCCGGGCGGGTCCGGGCAGGTTTACATCACAACTCAATTCAACCTTGGGTTAAGCATACTCGTATTTTCTAAATTTACATATTTGTTCTTTTATTCTTATATGTAAATTTGTTAACAATTAAATGTTATGGCCCACTTTCCAAATTCATTATTTTTAGGTATATAATTTATACCGTTTCATGCCATAAATTATCTGTGTGATTTTTCACCCATTTATGTCAAGTTTCCTATAATAACCAATTTTTCCCAACGTTACCCCATCTAAATATTAGGCTAACAATCTCAGCCTAATTTTCCGCTCGCATGATTTTTGACATATAATATTAGGCTAAAAACTTAGCCTAATTTAGCGTGCATAAAATTTGCATAAAGAAATCCATTAACATAAACATGACATAGGTGTAAACTTGGCAATTTTTTGCATAGTCAATATGAACACAATAGGGTGAACTTGCAAAACAGTCATCATGAATGTCATGGGTGTGAACTTACAACGTAGACTAAGCCACATACATACATGTGAATTTGCATCATAGACATATATGTGAATTTGCAACATAGACTAAATCAACTTACATATATGTGAATTTACAACACATGCTAAATCATCTTACATATATGTGAACTTGCAAATCAATCACAAACATATGAATAAGTGTGAACTTGAATTATGGCATAGGTTTAACATATACACATAAACATGTAGAACTAACATTTGGTCATATATGTGATAGGATTTTACAACCTAAAACTTGCATAACATGATAAACTACACAACTTGTCATAACAGGTTATACTCCAAGTTCATATACATATGAATAGACTTTTCCCAATTCAACATGATAACAAAATAGAACCACAGACATAGATCAATATCATTCATTTCCACATATAACATAATAAACATCGTTCTATTTTCAATTTATTTCCAAGGCATGACATTGATTTTGATTCGCATCCCAAAACATAACTAAACTTACAACGAACGACGAACTTGAGTTCTGGTTTCTGAGTTCTGAATTTGCAATGCTTTCCTTTGGGTAGATAAACGTTGTTTGAATCTTGTTTTTAATTTAGTTTTGCTCGTCTCTAAGCTTTCTCTAACTGAGGGCTACTCTAAGTTCCTTCCCGGCAGCATGGCGCTCTAGTTCGATTTTATTTGTGTGAATTTAGGTTGAGTGTTGGGTTATATTTATAGAATTTCTGATTGATTTGAGCCGTCAGATGATAATAGAGTGAATCCAGACCATACACACCAAGTGAGCCAATTAGAAAGTGACAAATCAGCCCTAATGACACATTTGAGCTCAGGAATTCGACCAGAACCCGACCAGGCCAGCCAAGGCCTGACCAGGTCGACTGGGCAGGTCGACCTGGGTACCCAGATCGACCCCCTGGTCGGCCTGGTTCCTAGGTGGGAGTTTTCCCGCCCAGCTTAGTTTGGGTATGTTTTTTCGAATTTTGAACTGGATTTGAACTGTTTGAATTTTAAATTGAATTCTGAAATTTCGGACTGTCATAACTCTTTCATACGAAGTCTGATTTACGCAAACTCGGACTCTATCTCAAGCAGAATTCCGAGACGAACACAATGACGTAACCCATTTCTCTTAAATCTTTCATTTTGAATTAAGTATACTTTAATTTGTTAATTTGATGTTAATAGAAAATTCATGGTGTTACATTCTCCTCCTTAAAGGATTTCGTCCCTGAAATCTTCAAGTCTGGGAGAACGTAGATCCTAACATACAATCGTCCATTTACTCAACCAACAAACACAGGCATCCATTGTCCTTAAAAGACTTCTAATGCTTCATGATCATATGCATAGTGTGCGTATACATCCTTATCTAATTCAAAAATTAGGCGGTCTACTGATTCAGTTGACCTCCTTAATGCGAATCATGTAAGTGTCATAAATCCATTATGTATGCAAATTTTTCCCTACTCATAATTCTACATGAGTGCACAACCATTCATGCAAATGCGACATCCATATGACAACATATCAAGTTTCAACCACATACAAGTATGAATACGTATATGCGTATGCAATATGGAAGTGACTGAGCCGATCTAATACCTAGGGTGTGTGTACATGCATCCACGAGCAACCACTAGCAACCACTTGTAACCACTTGCAGCCATCAATCATAACATGTTTCAAATACATTTTTACATCCAAATGGGTTTCTACCTAAGGATAAAGGGTAAGACTAAGGAGATATACCTAAAAAGATAGATACAAGCATAACTTAAGAAAAAAGAGAGATCAAAGATGTACCCTCAAAAAGAAAAGGGTAGACAACGCGTATTCTGTCCTCAGTTTCCCAAGTCGTATCTTCCTCGGCATCGCTCCATTGAACTTTAACAAGCTTGACTTCACGGCTGCGTAGCTTTTTGATTTCAGTTCCTACGATTCGAGTCGGAACTCTTCTCCTAGTTGTTTCTCGTTCTATTTTAATTTCTTCTAGAATGCTTGGATGCACCACTTCCGCAGAATCACGTAAACATTTCCGGAGATGAGAAACGTGAAAGACATTGTGAATTCCAGCCAACCTTTCAGGCAGCTCTATTCTGTAAGCCATCTTCCCAATCTTCTCGATGATAGGGAACGGTCCTACAAATCTTGGTACTAGCTTTCCTGCGGATCCAAAGCGAACGACGATCCTTAAAGGAGATACCTTAAGGAAAACCCTGTGCCCAACCTCAAACTCAAGGTCGGTCCTTCTTTTGTCTGCGTATGATTTCTGTCTATCTTGGGCAGTCTTCATTCTCCTTCATATCAAGTCCACTTGTTCTGAAGTCTCTCTAATCATGTCTGGCCCAAGTATGAGCTTATTTGTAGACTCCCACCAACAAGTTTGGTGATCGGCATGGTCTTCCATACAAAGCTTCGAAGGGCGCCATGCCGATGGTGGCTTGGTAGCTGTTGTTGTAGGCGAATTCCATTAAAGGAAGATGATCCTCCCACGTCCCTCCAAAGTCAAGAACGCACAGCCTCAAAAGATCTTCTAATACTATGTTCACCCTTTCCGTCTGTCCATCAGTTTGGGGGTGATAGGCCGTGCTCAAGCATAACTGTGTGCCTACAGCCTCTTGCAGACTCCGCCAAAACTCGCTTGTAAAGATAGGATCTCGGTCACTCGCTATGCTTGAGGGTATTCCGTGGAGTCGAACTATTTCCTTGAGATAAAGAGATGCTAGAGATGAGGCAGTCCTTCTACTCTTGACAGGTATAAAGTGGGCGCTTTTTGTGAGCCTGTCCACTATTACCCAAATGCTAGTATTGCCCCTTCTTGACCTAGGCAACCCATCAATGAAGTCCATTGAAATGCTATCCCACTTCCATTGTGGGACTTCTAGAGGATGAAGCAGTCCTCCAGGCTTCTTTTGTTCCACCTTGACCTGTTGGCATATCATGCACTTAGAAACGAAATCTGCCACGTCCTTCTTCTTGTCGTTCCAAAAGAAAACTCTCTTTACGTCTTTGTACATCTTGTCTCCACCTGGATGTATTGTCATCTTGGAATGGTGTGCTTCCTTGAGAACCATCTTTACCAAATCCCTTGCTTGTGGGATGCATAGTCTTCCATCTCGCCTCAACCAACCCTTATCATCGATGGAATACCTATTGAGGTGACTGGAAGTTTCACCCCTAATTAGCTTATCAATCACATCAACAAGCTGAGGGTCTTCGCGTTGTGTGGCCCCGACTGAGTCTAATAGAGTTCATCGCACTTCTAATGTTGCTAGCAGGCTGGGTACAAAGTCAGTGGAGGGCCTAAAGTCAAAAATGGCTATATACTCCAAGCTTTGCCTTTCTACAAAGAGAAGGCTTAAGGTCAGCTTCTTTCTACTTAAGGCGTCTGCTACTACATTGCCCTTGCCTGGAGTATAGGAAATCTCAAAATCATACGAGGCAAGAAAGTCCATCCACCTTTGCTGCCTCAAGTTGAGATCTTTCTGCGAGAATATGTATTTCAACGATTTATGGTCAGTATACAGTTCAAATTTCTCACCTAGAAGATAATGGCGCCAAGACTTAAGCGCAAAAACGATGGCTGCCAACTCCAGGCCGTGGGTCGGGTAGTTTCTCATGTACTTTCAACTGTCTTCCACCATAAGCCATTACCTTCCCTTCTTGCATCAGAACAGCGCATAATCCCGTTCCGCATGCATCTGTGTATACCGTGAACATCTTGCTTCCATCAGGCAATGTCAGAACCGGGGCTGTTGTGAGAGCCCTTTTCAATCGTTGGAAAGCAAACTCGCAATCCAGATCCCAAGAAAACACTATATTCTTCTTTGTTAGCCTTGTGAGTGGAGCCGAGATTTTCGCGAAATCCCTAATGAACTTTCGGTAAAAACCTGCTAGCCCGAGAAAGCTTCGGACTTCGTTTGCATTTCTTGGTGCCTTCCAATCTTGCACTGCCACCACCTTCGCGGGGTCCACAGCTAACACCTCTTTGGACACTACATGTCCAAGAAACCTTACTTCTTCTCTCCAAAAGTGGCATTTGGAGAATTTGGCTTTTAGCTGATGAACTCGAAGAGTTTCCATGATTTCCTTTAAATGCCGAGCATGCTCTTCCTCATCCTTTGAGAATATCAAGATATCGTCTACGAAGACAACCACAAACTTGTTGAGGAATTCTCTGAACACCCTGCTCATTAGGTCTAAGAAATAAGCGGGTGCGTTTGTCAAGCCAAAAGGCATGACAAGACACTCAAAGAAATCGTCTGGGTTCTGAACGCCGTCTTATCAGTGCTATCTACAACTACCCTTAGCTGATGGAACCCAGTAGCCAGATCAATTTGGGAGAAGACCGACGCTCCTATAAGCTGATCAAACAGATCGTCTATTCTGGGAAGCGGGTGTCTATTCTTCTTAGTTAGCTTGTTTAGCTCTCTACAGTCCACACAAAGACGTAGTGAGCCGTCTACTTTGGTGGCGAACACCACTTGAGCACCCCATTCCGAGATACTCCGCCTTATAAACCCCTTCTCGAGAAGCTCCTTAACTTGCTTACTGAGCTCCTTTCTCTCTTTTGGAGCCATGTGCCTAACAGGTAAAGCTACGGGCTTTGCATTATCAATAAGATATATGCGAAAGTCTATTTCCCGCTCGAAGGTAAGCCCTTCACCTCTTCAAAGACATCTGGATATTCATGGACCACTCTAACCGACTGCAAATTCTCAACAGAAGCATCAAGCGACTCTAGATAACTAAGCATAACCGCATTCAAGGGATTACAAGAAATTTCTAGAGTGTTACCGAGCCGAGTCAAGAGTCTAACCACTCTCTTCTCACAATCAATAATGGCACCATTACTGGATAACCAGTCCATGCCTAAGATCAATCCATATCCCGAGAAACCCAAAACAAAGGCACTACATCTAAACTCAACACTTAGAATAGTGATTTTCAAATCCAAACAAACCATTGACAAATAAGCTGAGCCCCCAATTGGATTTGATACGACCAAGGGATCTTCTACCATACTAGTGTCTAGGTGCAGAGATTCTACTAAAGCAGATGAAATAAAGGAGTGTGATGTGCCAGAATCAAAGACAGTGCAAACTGGATGATCATAGAGATAAACTAAGCTTTCTACGGAAATATTTCTACCTCGTTCCTGCGGAGGTGCCACCAGCGCGTGAGCCTGTCCCCCTGAAGTGGATCCAGTCTTTTGTCCCTGCCCCCGCTTCTTTGGGCAGTCCTTAGCCACGTGTCCAGTCTCACCGCAATGGAAACAACCACCATTCATCTTTGCCTTCTTCTTTCTGCAGTCTTTCACTATATGTCCAACAATGCCACAGAAATTACACTTTCTCTTTTCATGGGATTTGTTGTTCTTCCCGCCCTTCTTGAAGTCCGTTTTCTTAGCCTGTAAACCCTCTTTCTTTTCTTGAGGCACTCCCACCTTTGCCTCTTTCTTGCCTTTATCTTCCTCGTGTAGCAGCGCCATGTCCACCAAGCTTTCATAAGTCGCTCCCATGGGTATATGGGTCATAGCAAGGATGTGTAGAGGTTCATTCAGAACTTTGACGAAGCGAAGGGCCTTCTTGTGTTGGGTGTTTACTAAATCCAGCCCAAATCTGGCCAGTTGATTAAATTAATTGATGTACTCCTTGGTCGTCATACTTCCTTATTTAAGAGTTAGGAACTTCTCCATCTACAGGCTTCTTTCAGCTTAGGAAAGGAATTTCATCTAAAACCTCATCCTGAAATCTTCCCAAGTTTCCACTGGCCTCTTAGCATGGGTAACTTCCCACCAATAAGAAGCTTCGTCTTTAGGCAACCACACTGTTAGCTGTATCTTTTGCCTGTCGTCAACTTCGAAGATGATGAACAAATCTTCGGTCTCCTTCAGCCAGTTCTTTGCTACCACAAAGGATTCAATTCCACAAAAGTCCTTTCCACCCATAGCCTTGAAGTCTCTACACATCTTAGTGAAAGCATTTCCACGAGGAGGGGGAGGAGGAACCGCTGCCACTGTGGGAGGAGGAATGTCTGCTGGGCCCGCACCATTGGCCCTAGCCTCTAGGTACCTTCGGAACCAGCCAGGTATTGGTGCTCCTTCTGGAAGGTTAAGATCTCCAAACATGCTGAAACAAAAAGGAAAGATTCAAGACAAAAGGATAGAGAGATAGTGCGCACGACTTTGGGGGATTATGCCTTTTAAAAACAACGCTTTTCTTGGAAAAAAAATGCTTCTTTAAACTTCTTTTTGAAAATAGTTTCAAAAACCTTTATCTAATCTGGTAAACCTATGCTCTAATACCAAGTGAAACACCCCACCTCCATTAAGGTCACTCACAAAGGGAATGCCTTAACTTCGGTGGAGGTTTATAAGTAAAAGTCACAGATAAAACACAAGATAGATATAAACACACACACATATATATATATATATATATATATATATATATATATATATATATATATATAAGCAGCGGAAAACAAACAGACTTTAATTTCATAAATACGTGTTCATACAAAACATTTCCAAAATTGCCTCAAAACAAACTTCCAATTATTACAACCATAATACTGTCTTGATTTAAAACTTAAAGAAGCATGAAACAAAATTAAAACTGGATAAATCTCCATAGAATGTCCAAAGCCATAGCCCAAAAATAAAGAGATGCAAGCAAAACATTCTCTCTTTTCAAGATGGATGAAAAATCTGACTAAGCTGAGGTGTTTCCTCCCTGTGGACCTGAGGGGAGGGGGAACGGAAGAAAAGAAAGCGAAAGGAAAATGGGTCAGACATAAGTTCGGTAAGTCTAGTTATAATTCTAGCATGAGAACAATAAAAAGATAATGACTTGTATAAACTAAGAACAGGACAACACCAGAATATAAAACAAGATATGGCAGGAAATACTAACTATACTAAATGCACTCACTATTACTTCTCTGCACCTACTTGCACTGTCTCAAATGGCACCCCATGATCAGGGTGAAGTGATCCCCTTTTTAAAGATCGGCTCCTACTCGCATAAACATATGTGTCATACGGCACCACTTGATTGTAGATTCCTATGCTGGTCCCACCATGGGGTGTATCAAGTCCCATGGTGGCGTCCCGACACAATTCTAGAATGCATAGGTTATACTACTGGTGCTCAGTGCCCTGTTTGTCTGCTCCGAAGTGTGTGCACGCCCGCACTTCGTTAGAACCCACATTGCTACACCAACCACCATCGCTTTTTACCGCTTACAATCAGCCCAGTAATCATGCCCCACCCTGCCTAGTTTCAGGGTACCATGATACATAATTGGGTTACTGCTGAAATGGGTCCCCGTTACTAGGGTTTTCTAGTCAAACATATTAAGTGGTTAAGTGTCTGTATTAACTTAACCCCACCCATCAGTTTAATTAACACGTTGAATTGGTTAAGTGTTTTAGTTAACTTAACCCTACCATCCTGACTTCTCTGTCCTTAGCTTTAAATCAGTTAAAGCACCAACCACTCACATTAGACAGGTATTGTTACGGTTACTGGATGTGCCGGTCGGTTCCGGGCAGGTTTACACCGTAACTCAGTCTAACCTTGGGTCCTTATTGGGCTCAATGCCTTAACCTCCCACATTGGATAGGTATTGTTGTGATTACTGGACAGCCGGGCGGGTCCGGGTAGGTTTACATCACAACTCAATCCAACCTCGGGTTAAGCATACTCATATTTTCTAAATTTTCATATTTTTTCTTTTATTCTTATATGTAAATTTGTTAACAATTAAATGTTATGGCCTACTTTCCAAATTCATTATTTTTAGGTATATAATTTATACAGTTTCATGCGATAAATTATCTGTGTGATTTTTCACCCATTTATGCCAAGTTTCCTATAATAACCAATTTTTCCCAACGTTATCCCGTCTAAATATTAGGCTAACAGTCTTAGCCTATTTTTCCGCTCGCATGATTTTTGACATATAATATTAGGCTAAAAACTTAGCCTAATTTAGCGTACACAATATTTGCATAAAGAAATCCATTAACATAAACATGACATAGGTGTAAACTTGGCAATTTTTAGCATAGTCAATATGAACACAATTGGGGTGAACTTGCAAAATAGTCATCATGAATGTCATGGGTGTGAACTTGCAACTTAGACTAAGCCACATACATACATGTGAATTTGCATCAGAGACATATATGTGAATTTGCAACATAGACTAAATCAACTTACATATATGTGAATTTACAACACATACTAAATCATCTTACATATATGTGAACTTGCAAATCAATCACAAACATATGAATAAGTGTGAACTTGAATTATGGAATAGGTTTAACATATACACATAAACATGTAGAACTAACATTTGGTCACATATGTGATAGGATTTTACAACCTAAAACTTGCATAACATGATAAACTACACAACTAGTCATAACAGGTTATACTCCAAGTTCATACACATATGAATAGACTAATCCATTAATTCCCAATTCAACATGATAACAAAATAGAACCACGTACATAGATCAGTATCATTCAATTCCACATATAACATAATAAACATCGTTCTATTTTCAATTTATTTCGAAGGCATGACATTGATTTTGATTCGCATCCCAAAACATAACTAAACTTACAACGAACGACGAACTTGAGTTCCGGTTTCTGAGTTCTGAATTTGCAATGCTTTCCTTTGGGTAGATAAACATTGTTTGAATCTTGTTTTTACTTTAGTTTGGTCGTCTCTAAGCTTTCTCTAGCTGAGGGCTACTCTTAGTTCCTTCCCGGCAGCATGGCGGCTCTAGTTCTATTTTATTTGTGTGAATTTAGGTTGAGTGTTGGGTTATATTTATAGAATTTCAGATTGATTTGAGCCGTCAGATGATCATAGAGTGAATCCAGACCATACACACCAAGAGGAGCCAACCAGAAAGTGACAAATCAGCACTAGTGACACACCATAGCTCAGGAATTCGATCAGAACCCGACCAGGCCAGCCAGGGCCTGACTAGGTCGACTGGGTAGGTCGACCCCCTAGTCGACCTGGTTCCGGGGTGGGAATTTTCCTGCCCAGCCCAGTTTGGGTCTGTTTTTTCGAATTTTGAACTGGATTTGAACTGTTTGAATTTTAAATTGAATTCTGAAACTTTGGACGGTTATAACTCCTTCATACGGAGTCCGATTTACGCAAACTCGGACTCTATCTCAAGTAGAATTCCGAGACGAACGCAATGGCATAACCCATTTCCCTTAATTCTTTCATTTTGAATTAAGTATACTTTAATTTGTTAATTTAATGTTAACAAAAAATTCGGGGTGTTACAACGGGTCTCGGGTTTTGTCGGATTTAAACTATACATTTCCAAAATTTGGACCTAACCCGAGCTTCGTTTTGGGTTAGGTCGGGTCGGTTCGGGTCCGAGTGGGAAATAACACCAAAATTACATATATTTCAATGTCTTTTGGTCGGGTCTTTTTGGTTGGGTTTTATCGGGTCTTTATTGTATTTTTCAGCACCCAGACCCGACCTGAGACCCATCGGGTTCGGTTCGTGTTCGGGTCTTTTCGGGTTGGTTCGGTTCGGGTTTTTGGTTCTCGGTTCTAATTGCCAGCCCTAATTAGGTTGAACTCCTAATCGGGTTGAACTGTTATACTAGTATTATAGTAGAAGTGCAAAACAATCAATCTGCTTAATTTGATGTCTAGTTTCATCCTTTGTTGCTTGTATAAGAATTGTCAGTCCTTGGTATTAGTTTATATGAGCTATTAGACATGTATAGACATCTACCCTTATCTGTTGCTAGAACAACTATTTATGTGTTTTACTTAACTTAGTAAATCGGGTTGTTAAACCCAGCAGCTCACCAGGCTTTATGCTTAACCCGTTTCCTTTCTTCCTTTCTCTTTCTTTCCCCCCAGGCTTATATGGAGAAAGTGTATAGTTCCTTGCTAGCTTTATCATGATGGGTTTTCTACAAGATGGATTTCTGCTTACTCTCTTTTCAAGGTAAGGTTGTATCTTTTGACTATATTTGGAGATAATATTATTTTACTCTGATATTGTTTTGACTGAGGTTTTGAGACATGACATTTTTGTAATTGTTTGATTAAATGAAAGTTTTATTCCGCTGTAAATTTATTTTTATGTCTTGTGAAATCTTAGTCTCTGTGATGATTTTCTGTCTTTATACCGACAACGCTCCATACTTTCTTAATGAAATCCCCATACGGGTAATATTAAGGAATATGGGGTGTTACAATTGCCTTATTGGAAAAATCTCTTAATCCATCATAACATTGTCATGATGCATACGAGAAAAACATATTTGATAATGTGTTTAATACAGTTTTGAATGTGAAGGGTAAGACTAAGGACGATCTGAAATCTAGACGCGATATAGAGGAAATATGCAATCGTCTTGGGCTTTTATGAAGCCCAATGACAGTAAAAAACCTAAAGCATGCTATGAATTAGACAATAACCAAGTTAAAGTACTGTCAAAATGGGTGGAAGGATGACTATTTCTCGATGGAATTTCCTCTAATCTAAGTAGATTTGTCGACTATAAAAACAGAAGGCTGAGTGAAATGAAAAGCCATGTTTGTCATGTAATTATGGAAATTTTGCTACTCGTCGCTTTTAAAGAATTGGTACCCGTAAAAGTTTGGAAGGTGATAACATAACTTAGTTTACTTTACAAGGATCTTTGTTCAACTATGTTGAAAGTTGACCATCTACTTAAACTTAAAGAATAAGTCTTTATACTGCTCTGTAAGCTGGAGAAAATATTTCCTCCGGTTTCTGTTTATCTTCCATATGAATTACGTCTTCGAGGTCCTGTGCAATATGGATGGATGTATCCATTCGAAAGGTATGTTACTATACTAAGTATGCAAATGTTAATTTAATCATAAATAGAAGTTAATATTAAACCAAAATATTTTTTATTAGGTACCTAAATCATTTAAAGGAAAAAGTGAGACAAAAAGCTCGAATTGAAGGTTCTATTTGTGAATCATATATCAAGGAAGTAACTTCTTTCTTTTTCTCTCATTAATTTAATGATCATGTGAACTTATCATTTGAAAGCGTTACGCATAACGATGAGGCCGTTTAACAAGATTCTTCTTCTGAAACAACATTATCTATTTTTAAACAATATGACCGACATGTTGGAAAATATATGGAAATATGACTAGACGATAAAGATTACCATGTAGCACACACATATATTCTTCTTAATTGTCCTGAAGTTGCACCATTTGTTAGGTAATTATCACCTTATAAGTTTGTTAAATTTAAGTTGCACATGTAAATAAATAATAATGTAATGTATCATGTTTGTATCTGCAGTATTTATGAATCGCAAAATCCAAGCGGCGATTTAAGCAAAGATTTCAGTAGTTGTTTTACGAACTACGTTTCTGATCCCACAAACCATTTTCTCGACGAAGGACTGAAAGATTTAGCATTTGGAACTAAAAGAAAAGTTAAAATGTATCCGATATTTTTTGTTAATGGGTATAAATTCAACACCAAAGAATACGATGTTGAAAAATTAACAAACAATACTGGTGTATTCGTTAAAGGCAGTAATGATCCTAATAATCATACAAATGATTTTTATGGCATGTTAACTCAGATTTTGCAATTGACATATTTTACAAGGCCCGCGGAGGATGTTTGTTTGTGTAGGAGCAACTGGTTCAGCATTGTTTTAGGTTCTGGTATAAACGTGTATCCAAATATAATCTTACAAAAATTAAACATACCCCACGTTATCAAAATTATGACCCTTTTGTACTAGTCAAACAAGCCCTACAAGCTTGTTAAGCCCCTTATCCATCTCTAGAAAGGGATAAGGCAGATTGGTCTATAGTTTTTAAAACTATGGCAAAATTTACATTCGATGAAAAGAATATCCCTGACGAACGAGCCTATCAAGTAGATCTGGAGGAAAATGTTAAAATAGCAATTGCAAACGATCAAACTGTTTATGGAACTTTAAACAATGATACAAATGTATCAGTCGAAGCATTTGAGAGTGTAGAGGAAAATGACATAGAAAACGAAACCAAGTCTGAATAAGAAAACGACGAGGACCAAGTAATTTCTGGTAATTTTCACAGTTATTCACATTACATTTATCTATGTTTAATATTGCATTTATCCAATTTATACAATTTTAACGACAACAAGTATGTACTTACACACACAACACATACACAACATCAACACATACACAACATGACATATGTGTAGCATGTATTACAGTTTTTAACGGTTCATCATATATCATAATTATTATGAATTGTATATGTATGTATGTGGTAGATATATTATGTCTGGCTCTAGCTCTGGCTCTCGACGACATGGCTCTTCCTAACAGACCAGTGAGAGTAATGACGAGCCACTAGCTCGTCTAGTTGTGTAACGACCCGGGAAAAAGCGACCTTGGTTATCCGATATATAACACCTATCGAACAATCAAAAGTCGAAATTACCGGATAGTCCAAGAAAGAAATTAGAGGGTGAGGATAGATAAGATAGAAAATTAGAACAGAAGAAGAAGAAGAACACAACAACATCAGAGTAACACGAGTCTCACAGCGGAATGAATAAAATATAATAGACAACATATCTTGAAGTCAAAGTAGTATATGTATGTCATACCATTATCAGAGTACAACACTTTCATCACAGCGGAATAATCAATAACTAGAAAAATCTTGAAGCCTCCTGCTCCAAGCTCTTCAAGCATACCTGTAAATCCTGACTACTTGACTGCCCGTACAAATTTGGGCACCCAAGAGTTTAGGGAAAACAAAACAAAATAAACTCTTGGTCAGTCATGGGACTGGTGTGAGTAAACTCAAATCATTTGGTTTAACTTTCAAAATCCTTTCGAAAGAAAAGATAATCGTAAGACCAATCCACACATAAACACGGACGGTTTTTACCTTACGATAACCCAAAACACTTTGGAAATCATATATTATCTGATATTATAATAATGTCTAATCACAAGTAATTAAAATATAGTAGAACGCTTGCATCTCACGCTCTACATATATAGTATACAAATCAAACTCGCAGGCACTTATTGGAAATTGGATTCCGACTTTGACAAGGTATGGGACCACCTGCCGATAGTGTATCTCTAGAGGCGAATACACTGGGTTCAACAAGAACATCTTGCAACCCGGCCCTCACATGACCGACCACTCATTTCGCTTGAGTGTATCGAATGTATATCACCAACGGTTGGGATCAACAACCGTCTCCCGAATGAGGCAACATCGATAGATTTAAGAAACAATTGGAATTTCTCTAGATAGGTGATTATTCATCCTAATGGGTGCGACCCACATAGCCATGCTGCCTGCCCGATTTTTGTCATTTCCCGGTTGATGAGGCTAGAGGCCACGCTTATCTCTGGCAGATCATTCACTTTGAATGCCACATCGTCATACTCGCCAAATCACAAATTGATTTCCCCAAAAACAGCACGGGTATAAAGCTAAGAGAAACGAATTCCTCCGCCACCAAACGTAAGTATGTTTGAAGAGATCAACTTACGCAATCTATTGAATATACTCTGTCAGGCATTCTTCCATACACGTTTGTCCTGGGACTGGACAAACCGAAGGCACTATTTTGTAAACAGGATAGCCCTTGCACTTTACTCCGTCTTCAATATATTCAGCATACTTGATTCGCAACGCTTATGCCAATACGGAAGGGTTATGTGGATAATAATCCAACCGGTCTCTCCATATTAACAACGTAAAATGGTCAAAAACTTTGATAGTCGGTGATTTAACTATCAAATGAAAACATGTCTGTGTGCAAACAACGATATTATTTCCAGATGGAAATTCTATCGATCAATCATCAATCATCATTAATTCTTAAATTGAATTATCATAAATTTATTCTTTTCCTTATTCCTGTTTCCCTATATTTCTTATTTACTATATTTAGAAAATATACGTTATTAACAATGGAAAACATTTACACTTCTTGTTTTCTATATTAGAAAATATCCTGATCTTATTTGGAAAACATTTCCAAAATTCCTTCATTGGGTTTAAAAAGATGTTTGAATAAACATCGCTATGTCAACACAGACCATTATGCTCATTAACTAAATTCACTTAACCACTTTTCACTATCGAACTTATCCACTTCTTAGTTAAAACTGAAGTCAATCAAGTTGGGGTATAATTACCTCTCAGACCTTAACTGAACAACATTTCTAACTTCGAAACAGACAAAGTTCACCTTTTTACACTTTCAACCACTTACTTACGTAACTCTCGGATTCTATTTACGAATCCAATTCCTTTACGGAAGTCATTTCATTATGGTGTTATAATCCCCTGCGTCCGAAATATAATAACTTTAATATGACTTTTTCTTTCTAGCTCAAATAAATACACGAACAACTAATTTTATCAACTCCTATTCGGTTAACTATAATCTATAACCCTTATTCTATTAACTTTTACTGGATTAACTCTTATTTGGATAACTCGGTTTGATTAACTCATCTTGATTAACTCAACTCGACCAACTTACTTGATCAGCTCAACTTGACTAACTTAACTTAATTAACTCTACTTATTTAACTCAACTTATTTAACTTAATTTGACTAACTATTATCGAATAACTAATATTCGATTAACTTATGTTCGACTAACTATGTCTGTTTTTAACTTCATTTTGAATAGCTAATATTTGATTTAACTTCATTTGCTTGAATCTAGATCGCAGCGATCACAATGGTTACGCCTGGTTCCCTCAGGAAACATCCGACCGCCTTAGGCTATCTGCAGCCCTGCGAATTTTGCTAGCAGTCGTGCTAAATGGCAATTCCTTTGGATTAACACTTATTCGAATAACTTATATTCGATTTACTCTATTTGATTAACTTAACTCAAATAACTAATATTCGATAAACTCTTTCTCGGATAACTCTTATTTGATTACTATATTTGAATAACTCTAGTTTGATTTGACTCAAATCGATTAACTTTAACTGTTTAACTCTAATCGGTTAAATCTAACTGTTTAACTCTAACTGGTTTATTCTAACTGATTTACTCTAACCTTCTAACTGATTAACTATAAATGTTTAACTCTAACTGTTTACCTTAATAGTTTAACTCCAACTGGTTAACTATAACTGTTTAATTCTAACAGATTAACTCTATCAATTTATTCTATTGGATTAACTCCTTTTTCGAATAAATTGATATCCGATAACTTTACCTTGAATAACTCTTGTTCGATAAATTCTCTTTCGAATGACTCTATTTGGTTACTTTACTCGAGTAACCCATATTCGATAACTCCTTTTGATCAACTCTACGTCCTTATTCAGTTTCAAAAATCGATGTTGAAATCGATTCTCATTGCGCTATATAAGTCCTGACTTATATATGTCCTATTTATCCACTAATAAATATTTACTTAATTTATAAATATAATTTATAAATTAATATGCTCCATCCACCTGTTCACTTCTTTATATATATAAGCTCAGACTTATATATATATATATTTATTTATCAAAAGATAAATGATCCCTTTATAATCTATTTGATTTTAAACAAATATTTCCTTTGTAATCTATTTGTTTTCCAAACAAACATTTCCTTTTTATTCTATTTGCAAATAGTTTGCAAATATCTCCTTTTCACATTTTACTTTGATTTTATACTAATTCCATTTCTAAATATCTCTTGTTTATTTAACAATATAAATAATCCCTTTTAATTCTATTTATTCCATAAGTAAATATCTCCTTTTCAATTCTAATTATACATGTTTCCTTTTCAATTCTTGTTTCCGCAAATATTTTCTTTTATATTTGTTTCCACAAATATTTTCCTTTCCTAAATTTCTTGGACTTCTAAAATTATTTTCTTTATGAAACTCTTTTCTTTCCATATATAAAATCCATAGATTTTATATAAATAATTTATTTTCAAAATATACTTTGAAAATCTCCTTTTCACTTCCTGGTATCACTTATGGTATAAAAATACCAAATCAAAAAGTTCGATCATCATCCAAACACACAGGGTCAAAAATAGATGATATAACACATCATATATCAGAATATATGAAAAACGGTAAAATAAATGTTGAGGAATCCAGTTGGATCCCTCCGACCTGTTTTCCTGCATCCACAGATGTTACACAATATAATTCACATCAATTTCATTTCAATATGAGGTATTCTGATAAACAAAATCAACATCGGTTAACGATATATATAACTATATCGGTATTTTCAACCAACTGACTAGCAGTTCAACCAAACAATCAACACTCAGCAATTCAACCAATATTTATCAGTTCTAAAAATACTTTATAAAAATATAAAGTGTTCAGAGTTAGTGAGATTTACTCACATTGGACGGTTTATCATTGAATAACGATAGTCGGTCATTGATTTGGTTCAGATGTTAAATTTCACAATAAATCCAAACGAGCTCCAATCCACTTGTGGTCAGTTCCATTGCGTAGTGCTCGTCCATACGATCCCAACGGATCCTGTTTCGTTAAATTTCGTTAATGTATGCAAAAGTTATGTTATTTACAATATTTACCTAATTTAAATGAAAATATATTTAATTAAATTAATTTTATCTTAATTAATTTCTAATTGCGTTATTAGCCAAATTACCTTCCCTGCCCTTCTAAAAAATCCTACTTTGTCATCTCTAGCCATATCCAATTATTTTTTTAAAATTGAAAAACCATTTTAATATTAATTAAATTTAATTTTCAAATAAAATATTTAAAAATATTCATTTAATTATAACTTAAAATTTTTAACCCGGATCAAAAATCTGCTTCCACTCATTTTAAAGTATTTTTCGATAAGAATCCAACGGTCCTTGTTTCGTGGAAATCCGACTTGTTTTGAAAAAGTTATAAGCTTTTAAAGTTTATGGTTAAAAATTACGAAAATGCGCCTGGTCTGTTTTAAATTCAAATTAAATTTTAAATTTAAATTTAAATTAATCATCTCATCCGTCGGATCAGTTAGGGATAGCCAGGGAGAGCAGGAAACTATATTTTCCAAACTCAAGCCTTAGACACTATTCTCTCTGTCACCCTTAGAATGTTCTGATATTTATTTTTACAAATTCTATTTTAATTATAATATATATATATATATATATATATATATATTACACAAATAAATAAATAAATAAATAAATATTATTTAAAAACTTACCCCGTGAAGCCTAATCCTCTGCCTAAGAGTCCCTAGCTCCCCGTCTTGCCCTCCTTTCTCCCTTCCTTCCCTTTTCCCTATTTCCTAATATTTTATTATTATTTCTGCCATTGCCAAAGCTTGAAAGAGGAGGAGGAGGAGTGAGTTTAAAATGAAAGGGGGGGGGGGCTATTTATAGCCGAAGGAGTCACATGGATTGTTGAGGTGGCGCGAATCCAAAGGTCGAAAATGGATGGCTAGGATTAATCCTTAAATTAATTAAATTACAAATAAATTTAATAATTTATGAACAGTAAAGTGTGTTTTCTCAACCCTATTCGGACGTTAATTTGACTTACTTATTGATACCTTATCCAAAATCTTTTTCAACCATGTTGTTCAATTTTTCTTGCTCTTCAATACTATATAAAAATATATCAATTTTGAATTTGTTTGAACTTTCAAATAATTTAAATTCAAATTCAAAATAGTGTTTTGTGTTAGTTTCAACACCTTCCGGTCTCATGTTGGAGTATCAAACGATAACGGTTTTCAGAAATTCTTCCACCATCTGGTCCGGTTTTTAACGTACTTCAATCCTATATATTCAAATCAAAAATGGAGTTCGTTTTGATTTTCAAATAATTTATTTAAATTTTGTTTCCTTAATAACTTTCTATATCCGTTATAGGATTTTCCCATATTTCATATATAGCTAATATCCTATGTTTAGAATTTTCCTGGATAGGTCTCAGGTTCCAGTTTTGCCGTTAGCATTAGCAAATTCCAATTACCGTCAATATTTAGTTCAAATTTTGGCCTTTTTTTTTCCACATACGGATGCCATTTTTGACGTAACTTGGTTGGTTACCAAATTTCATCATTTCGGATTTAATGAAACTGATTTCATCGAAATCCGAGTTCGTTAGATACTACATCCTTTGTAAACGTACTATTTTAAATTAAAAATTTATCCTTTTATACTGCCAGTTCACATTATATTGCAGATCCACTAAATTTCTACCATTTCGGAATAAAATAAAATATTCAAAATTATTGAAATTAAACCATTTAAACTTCCAAAACAATAAAAAAAACATTTTTAAATAATAACTAAATGGTCAAAAAATCTGGGTCGTTACATTATTTCCCCCTTAAAATAATTTCGTCCTCGAAATTGCTACAGTAGAAAAATGAACTTTATAACTAGGTTAAAATTATTTATTTACTCTGGTTTCACTAAACCAATTAATTCTAATTAATTTATTAATTTATTTCTATAAATGAAAATTTCAAAAATTCTGAAAATTTTCTAACATTCGAAATTTCTGAAAATTTCGCCAGCATCTCCTTTGTACTGGTCAATAGCTCAAACTCCAACTCGCCTCTCTAGGCCTTCTTCAACCCAAAAGAAAATCAAACATCCAAGTGGCTTGCCAAACAGGCTCATAAATCTCATCCAACTCATATGAATATGTACGTGTACCTTTTTGTCGGCATTCAATTCTGCTATCAATTTAGCATATACCACTATCATCCCAATCAAACTCCCAATCACTTTTATCTTCAGCACGACCATCCGCTTATAACCAAGCCAAATTTCAATCAAACTGCAATTCCAATCTCAATTCAAATTTCTTGCCCGGCCATCCATTTCTATCCCAGAATATCTCTAATTTAGTCCAATTCTACTTGATACCATTCTATTTCAATTCAACTCAGTTTCCACTGAACTGCCTTCAATTCAATTTCAAATATGCTTTCACAAATTTCTATTTAATTTGTGTTTATTTCAATAATCTGTACCTAGGAGTTTCAAATAGCTTTGCCTTTTCCAAAAATCAAATATCCCTTTGGAATATCAAAACAACTCGGTTTCTCAAAACAATTCAAAAACAAAATCTTTGGTAGTAATCCGTCACTTACAAACTCGAAAATGAGCACCGATGATGTCCGGATCAACATCGGAATTTATTTTCCAGCTATCGAAGTGAGTTCAATACTATAGCACTTTCAAAACCCATTTTTAAACATTTTCATTTTGAAATTCATTTCAAAATATCCCTTTTCAATGCTTGTAACAAATTTAAAATCTCCCAGGATTTTAAAATTCACATATATTCAATTTAATTCCATTTACAACGCTTATTCAAATTTTAGCAATTTTAATTCCAATTCTGAACTTAAATTCAGATTTAATTCATCTGATTTCATATATTTCACTTATATGAATTTTGATTTGTTATTTACATAACAATTTCACATTTTATAATCTTATTCGATTATAATCACAACCAACACATTCAATATACTATAATAATTTCAAATATCTATACTTAGCTTATATCAAAATATAATTTGGGTAAAATTATTTCATTTACCCTTTTTTACAAAACATATCGTGTCGACCCATCGTATTCAAGTGTTTATAAACTCCTATCGATACAGTGGATCAAATTGATCGACTAGAACTCATAAACGACTCAACCAATAAATCTCTACGGTATAAAATCATTTTATATAAAATAACAAGTACGTTCACTCTTATATATACACTCAAACTCAGTCTAGGGCATTACTAACCCCATCTCTACTGAGTCACGCCATAGAGCCAAGGTAAATCACCTAACCTTCAGCTCTGATACCAACTGTAACGACCCGGGAAAAAGCGACCTTGGTTATCCGATATATAACACCTATCGAACAATCAAAAGTCGAAATTACCGGATAGTCCAAGAAAGAAATTAGAGGGTGAGGATAGATAAGATAGAAAATTAGAACAGAAGAAGAAGAAGAACACAACAACATCAGAGTAACACGAATCTCACAGCGGAACGAATAAAATATAATAGACAACATATCTTGAAATCAAAGTAGTATATGTATATCATACCATTATCAGAGTACAACACTTTCATCACAGCGGAATAATCAATAACTAGAAAAATCTTGAAGCCTCCTGCTCCAAGCTCTTCAAGCATACCTGTAAATCCTGACTACTTGACTGCCCGTACAAATTTGGGCACCCAAGAGTTTAGGGAAAACAAAACAAAATAAACTCTTGGTCAGTCATGGGACTGGTGTGATTAAACTCAAACCATTTGGTTTAACTTTCAAAATCCTTTCGAAAGAAAAGATAATCGTAAGACCAATCCACACATAAACACGGACTGTTTTTACCTTACGATAACCCAAAACACTTTGGAAATCATATATTATCTGATATTATAATAATGTCTAATCACAAGTAATTAAAATATAGTAGAACGCTTGCATCTCACGCTCTACATATATAGTATACAAATCAAACTCGCGGGCACTTATTGGAAATTGGATTCCAACTTTGACAAGGTATGGGACCACCTGCCGATAGTGTATCTCTAGAGGCGAATACACTGGGTTCAACAAGAACATCTTGCAACCCGGCCCTCACATGACCGACCACTCATTTCGCTTGAGTGTATCGAATGTATATCACCAACGGTTGGGATCAGCAACCGTCTCCCGAATGAGGCAGCATCGACAGATTTAAGAAACAATTGGAATTTCTCTAGATAGGTGATTATACATCCTAATGGGTGTGTGTAACGACCCGCATTCTACGCATCATAGGATCGTAGAATATTTATTTCTTTCACATACAAAGTTGTATGGTCATGTAACTTTGGGAAACGACTATTGGGGTCATTTCCCGTGTTCATGATTTTTCCCGATTTTTAAATGACCATTTTACCCCTAGTTGATACTGTTTTGGCCATAACTTTTGACTGGAAATGAATTTTGACTTGAAACCACTTCCATTGGCTTCGGATGATGGTTTCTCTTTCCGTAGAGTGGTCACATTAGCCAAACGGACTCACTGTTTCGGAGATATGGCTGAAACAAGTTTCAGATGGTGAAAAACAGCTTAATAGGGCTTAACCGGGTGATTAACAGCTAGGCCCAAAGGGAGATTTCGGGATTAGGAGTTTAAAAGGGCTGTTAGGGTTTGGACAATACCTTTTTCTCATTTTTCAGCCGTCACTATTCATTCCTCTTAACCTAGCCATGGCCTCCACCCTCTAAATCTCTTCAAAACACCTCTTAATCACTTTCTAATTGAAGATTAGGCTTAGCAAACATCAAATCAAGAAGTATTAGCACGAGAACCGAGGTAGGGCTGCTGTGTAAGATTGGGAACATCGCCAAATCAGAGAATATTTCAGTTTTGGGGCTTTAGTTGTGGCCAAGGTGAGTGATAGCATCATTTTGACACTAATTACAGTTAATTAAGGGTAATTAGTGAAGATTAGTGATTTCATACACTAATAAATTCTGGAAAAATGTTTAGAAATTCTGAAATAATATTTCATACCTCTGTTAGAAAATTTAGACGATTTGATTAAGTTTTACTAAGTATGTGCTTAAACATGATTAAGAAGGATTATGGGAAAAATGTGAGGTTTTAGCCACTTTTGATCTATTTTGATTCATTTGGATTGTTGTTTGGTGTTTGTGGTTGCTCTTACATATTGCTATGACTCTATGGTATGTTTTATGACTGATTATAATAGTTAGATTGGTCGAAGACGCCGTCGTATGGCACAAAACACTCGCTAGAAAAGTTGCAGGAAATACTACAGAGATCCGGATCGGATCGGGTAGGGGATCGGATCGGACATATCCGAACCGGACCGGTGCGTGGTATTTTCTGGAGCATGACGTGAAGAGGCAACAAGGAAGGCCTGGTCGGATCGGAGGGGCGTAGCGTGGGATCGGAAGGCACAAGGAGGATCGAAGTGGAAGAAAGAGGAGCCTGGATACCATATTCCGAACCGAACCGAGAGCAATACACGAACCGAACTGATGCTGATGAGACGGAGACGGAGGCACTCAAGCTATGGGGTATTCGAACCAAACCGCTTCAGAACCACCGAACCGAACCAAACAGAAGGAGAGCATCGAACCGAACTGCATGAGGGGGAAGGACCCGAACCCAGAGGATGGTGGCACTCCGAACCGAACCGGGGTACGTATCCGAACCGAACCGAGCATGGGTGACCGGACCGAACCGGACGTGTACTTTTGCTACTCCGTGATGACTCTTCTGAAGACCAACTCCAATTCGACCAAACCCGAGATGTAAAGGAAGTCCAAATGAGAAGTTAGAGCTCAGGATTCAGATGGGAATCAACGAGTTCGCTTCATGGTTGGGCTTTGCTGCGGGACGCGTGCTAAGGAGTTATCGATGTCTATAGCTTTGGACCACTATGGTAGGAGGTACGAAGGCGGATTCAGGGCCATTATGGCATTGGTAGGATCAAGGGCTACGACCAATGTGGTGGGTCATTGAAATGTTTGGTCATGACTCCATGTGTTTAGCTTGGTCACAGCAGGGTTTCTACAAGTCGGGATTCGTCGTTACCTCAGTTTGTCTAGTGTTCCAAAGTGGTAGATATCGTATACTTTACGCACTGAGTGAGAGACGTAAGGATGGTTGCTATGCTTGATTGTTTGACATACACACCTCACCCCCGTATTCTTACACTATTTATTATGGCACCTTAGAGCATTGTACGGTATGTGGTACTAACTCTTTGGTTGCAGGTCCAGGTTTAGGTATGGTTTAGTATACCTGTTATTATTCTGTTTAGATGCTTATCGCTCATACCAGGCTTTATGTCTGACCCAGAGTTTTATGTCTCCTCTTATTACTCTGGGTGCTCACACGAGCAGACTAGAGACAGGTTAGCTGGTGATGCACGGGTAGATGATCCGGGGACGAGCATGAGGCTTCCACGTAATATATATAATATTCTCCCTGTGTTGTTGAAGATCACTGCTTGGGCATTGGTGGTGCATCTTCTACTTTAGCTTTCTTTTGTTAGAGACATTAAATTTGGAAAATTGTAATAAGCTGTATTTGGATTTCCGCTGCTCTGATGATTGATGTTGATTTTAGTTATCAGCTTATGCACTGTCTCACCTGTTTTATGTCAAGTATGTTGTTAATATATTTTATTCCATGCGCTGTGAGACATTCTACAGGTTCCTTGATTGGTTTATTCCCTTCTTTCCTTTCTTTGACGACCGTCCCGTGCTAGTCGGGCATGTGTACAACGCACTTTCGGAGGAAATGCAGGCTGGTGCGGGGCGGGCCGTCACATTTGGTATCAGAGCTCTAGGTTGCGTAGTTAACCTAGGGAAGTTATCAGGGAGAGATAATATACATATACGAGAGAGCGTATTTATGATTACTTTGGTTTTTAAAAGCTATATATATATACTATTACTAGTATAAGGATGAAGTCGTACTGCACTAGCACCACTATGGAGTCGTTAATCGTTTCCTTTTTCAGATTGACGATGAGCCGATATACTAGAGGTGCTGGTAGGGGAGCCAATAATGGGAATGCTGCTGACATGAGGACGATGTTTACTGACCTCATGAGAGAGATGCTTAGAGATGTACAGAGGGCAGCTCCCAATGGTGGAAATGGTGGTGGTCCAATAGTGCAGGCGCCAAGAGTCGACTTCGCCAAGCTGAATAAGGATTATACTAGCCTTGGTGGGAAGCCGTTCCACGGAACGGAGTCGGCCACGGATGTTCAGGATTGGTTGGATAGTTGCGAACGTATCTTCGAGGATTTGGGTATCAAGGATGCGATGAAAAGAAAGCTAGCATCCCGTCAGCTGCAAGGGCGGGCAATGAATTGGTGGAATGCTATAAAGGCAGCTACTCCCGAAGATCAGATTACTTGGGAGCAGTTTAAGGCTCGCTTTAGCGAGAAGTCCATTCCGGCTGCTCAGAAGTCAGTGTTGTTTAAGAAATTCTTGGAGCTCAAGCAGAATGGAAGAGCTGTCTCGGAGTATATTGCTGAATTTGACACTTTGTCAAAATATGGGTTATCTCTTATTGATACTGCCGAGAAAAAGAATGAGAAATTCATAACTGGTTTGGATCAATACTTGGGGGAAAAACTTATTAACCACATCGATGAGACGTTTGAATCGATTGTGGGGAAAGCACTAAGATCGGAAAGTCTCTACCCTAAGCCGAAGACTGAGGTTGCATCCGCAGATGAGCCAAAGCCACAAGCAAGTGGTGGAGGCAAGGGTGGTTCCCAGAATAAAAGAAAGCAGAGTCAGACTAAGGATGGCCAGAAGAAAAAGAATAAGCAAGATGTTGAGTGCTTCAGCTGTGGTAAGAAGGGCCATTATGCTAGTAATTGTCGGGCCAAGCCAGCGGACAGGAAGTGCTTCAATTGTGGTCAAATGGGACATCACAAGGACAAGTGTCCACAGCCCCCTAAAGAAAAGCAAATGGTGAAAGCATATGCTCTTAATGCTATTCCTTCTTCGTCGAATGCCCCAACAGCGGCGGAGAAGGGAAAGAATGTCGTCATTCCAGGTATGCTTTCTGTTTATGATGTTCCTGTTAGAGTTTTATTTGATACCGGAGCTTCCAGTTCTTTCATATCTAGTGACCTGGTAGATAGGTTGGGATTGGAGCCCGAGATTGTCGGTAGACCTTTAGTAGCGACGAACCCGATTGGTGGTTCTACTAGCCTTAGCATGATTTGTCGTAATGTGGTCTTATCGAGTCATGGATGCATGTTTGTTTGTGATTGCTTTGTTTTGGGCTTTACTGGGTTTGGCATTATTTTGGGAGTAGATTGGCTCCGAAGATACGGGGTGGTGGTAGACTGTGAGGGCTTTTTGGTGACAGCTAGAGCGGATGATGGGCGGAGGATAGTGTTTGGTGGTCTACCCAGTGAGGGGGTATTGGCTAGTTTACTAAACTCCCTCGACATTCCGCATAGTGAGTTGTCAGGTTTGCCCGTGGTTGGCAAGTATCCGGATGTTTTCGAAGAAGTGAACGGACTTCCACCACACCGAGAGATTGAGTTCCGTATTGATTTGGTAAAAGATGCCAGACCTATAGTGATGCCACTTCGTCGTATGGCACCAAGAGAGCAGCGAGAGCTCGAGGTGCAAGTCCGCGATCTTTTGAAGAAGGGATTTATCAGAAGGAGTGTTTCTGAATGGGGAGCACCAATTGTGTTTGCTACCAAGGCGGATGGTTCCCTTCGTTTGTGTGTAGACTACCGCGAGTTGAATAAAGTGACGAGGAAGAATAAGTATCCTCTGCCGCGGATAGATGATTTGTTCGATCAGTTGAGTGGCGCGAGAGTATTTTTTCAGTTGGATCTTGCGACAGGTTTTCATCAACTTAGAGTGGAAGCTAAGAGTAAAGCTAAAACGGCATTTCGGACGCCGTCTGGATTTTATGAGTGGTTGCTCATGCCATTCGGGCTGACCAATGCCCCCAGCATATTTTGTGGATCTTATGAATAGGATATTCAGAGATCAGTTGAATAAGTTTGTCCTTGTGTTCATTGATGATATTTTGGTCTATTCAAGGACAGAGGAAGAACACAAGGAACATTTAAGAGTTGTGATGGAGGTGTTGAGAAAACACCAATTGAAAGCAAAGTTTTCTAAGTGTCACTTTTGGAAGAGGGAAGTGAGGTTCTTGGGCCATGTTGTATCAGAGAATGGTATTGCCGTGGATCCGGCAAAGGTGGCTACGGTACAGGATTGGCCTACGCCCAAAAATGCAACAGATGTAAGAAGTTTCTTGGGGTTAGCTGGATATTATCGTAAGTTTATCCAAGATTTCTCCAAGATAGCAGCACCATTGACCCAGTTGACCAAGAAGAATCAAGCTTTTGTCTGGGATGAAAGGTGCGAGAATGCATTTAAGAGTCTAAAGGACAAATTGACAAGCGCACCAGTGTTAGTCATTCCTAAGGGGAATGAAGAGATGACGGTATACACGGATGCCTATGGTACCGGATTGGGTGCTGTATTGATGCAAGGCGGTAGGGTTGTAGCTTATGCAAGTCGGCAATTGAAACCGCACGAGAGAAGATACCCTACCCATGATTTGGAATTGGCAGCGATTGTGTTCGCGTTAAATATGTGGAGACACTATCTCTTGGGAGAAAGATTTGAGCTTTTTACAGATCATAAGTCGTTGAAGTATCTCTTCTCCCAGAAGGATTTAAATCTCCGTCAGCAGAGATGGTTAGAGTTCTTAACTTCCTATGATTTTGACATCGCATACACACCGGGAAAGGGCAATGCGGTGGCTGATGCATTGAGTAGAAGACATACCAGCTTAGGGGCTATGTTCCTTGAATGGAAACAACTGGAGTATATCGCGGGGTTTGATTTCAGGCCAAAGTGCGAATTGGATCCAGAAATGTTAGCAAGTTTGACGATCAGACCCACTTTGATTGAGCGGATCGGCTCTAGTCAGAGGGACGATCCTAACCTATTGGAAATCATCTCCAAGTTAGAGATGTGTGTCGATGAGGAGATGAACAAGTATGGGCTTGATCGAGATGGATGGCTTAGAAAGAATGGAAAGCTTGTTGTACCCAATGTCAATGGATTGAGAGATGAAGTGCTTAGAGAATGTCATCACTCAAAGCTGACTATACACCCCGTTGGTAACAAGATGTATCGAGATATGAAGCAGACTTACTACTGGGAAGGGATGAAAAGAGACGTTGGGAAGTTTATATCCAAATGCATGAATTGCCAGCTAGTTAAAGCAGAGCAAAAGAAGCCTAGTGGGTTGTTGCAACCATTAGAAATTCCCGAATGGAAATGGGAGCAAGTCTCGATGGATTTCATCGATGGTTTACCAAGGACTAGATCGGGACATGATAGCATTTGGGTGATTGTGGATCGATTGACTAAAAGTGCAAGGTTTATACCAGTCAAATCGACCAGAACGACAGCTAAATTGGCAGAATTGTATATGAAATGGGTAGTGAGATTTCATGGAGTACCTAAAAGCATTGTGAGCGACCGAGACCCGTTGTTCACTAGTGGGTTTTGGAAGAGCTTAGAAGAGGCCTTAAGATCAGAGTTACATCTCAGTACCGCATATCATCCTCAGACTGACGGTCAGACGGAGAGGGTGAACCGTATTTTGGAAGACCTCTTGAGAGCATGTATATTGGATTTTGGTGGATCATGGGATGACCATTTGCATCTAGTAGAGTTTGCATATAATAATAGCTACCAATCCAGTATCGGAATGGCTCCGTTTGAAGCTTTGTACGGAAGACCGTGTAACTCACCATCATGTTGGATAGAGACTGGCGAGAAGTTTATGCTTGGACCGGATGTGGTGAGGGAAACTTCAGGTAAGATTAAGATCATTCAACAACGAATGAAGGCTGCCCAAGATAGGCAGAAGAGTTATGCTGATAAGAGGAGAAGAGACCTAAAATTCTCCGTTGGTGACTTGGTGTTTGTCAAGATTTCTCCGTTGAAGAGCGTAATACGATTTGGCAGGAGAGGCAAGTTGACACCAAGATTTGTTGGCCCATTCCCTGTTCTTGAACTAGTCGGGAATTTGGCATATAGAATTGACTTACCAGAGAAGATGGCAGGAGTTCACAACGTATTTCATGTTTCCCAACTAAGGAAGTTCGTTCACGACTCAGATATGACTATTTCACCTGATCAGTTAGAGGACCTCGAAGTAGAACCCGAGGCGGTTGGGAACCGCAAGCCGGCCCGTATTGTCGAACACGACATGAAGCAACTTCGAAGGAAGGCGGTGAAGCTAGTCAAGGTTCAATGGGGCGAGGACGAGAATGATTGTACTTGGGAGACAGAGGAGAACCTTAGGAAGACACACCCAGAACTCTTTGCCTGGTAAGATTTTGACTTCGATTTAGTTTTCCGCATGCTAGGATAGGCTTGGTTGCTTGTTTTGCATGTTTGATTGTTGTATGTGGTTGTTAGGCATGCGGGATCCTTCGTATGTTTGGGTTAAGGAATTTCGGGGACGAAATTTCTTAAGGGGGGAAGAGTGTAACGACCCGCATTCTACGCATCATAGGATCGTAGAATATTTATTTCTTTCACATACAAAGTTGTATGGTCATGTAACTTTGGGAAACGACTATTGGGGTCATTTCCCGTGTTCATGATTTTTCCCGATTTTTAAATGACCATTTTACCCCTAGTTGATACTGTTTTGGCCATAACTTTTGACTGGAAATGAATTTTGAAACCACTTCCATTGGCTTCGGATGATGGTTTCTCTTTCCGTAGAGTGGTCACATTAGCCAAACGGACTCACCGTTTGGGAGATATGGCTGAAGCAAGTTTCAGATGGTGAAAAACAGCTTAATTGGGCTTAACCGGGTGATTAACAGCTAGGCCCAAAGGGAGATTTCGGGATTAGGAGTTTAAAAGGGCTGTTAGGGTTTGGAGAATGCCTTTTTCTCATTTTTCAGCCGTCACTATTCATTCCTCTTAACCTAGCCATGGCCTCCACCCTCTAAATCTCTTCAAAACACCTCTTAATCACTTTCTAATTGAAGATTAGGCTTAGCAAACATCAAATCAAGAAGTATTAGCACGAGAACCGAGGTAGGGCTGCTGTGTAAGATTGGGAACAGCGCCAAATCAGAGAATATTTCAGTTTTGGGGCTTTAGTTGTGGCCAAGTTGAGTGATAGCATCATTTTGACACTAATTACAGTTAATTAAGGGTAATTAGTGAAGATTAGTGATTTCATACACTAATAAATTCTGGAAAAATGTTTAGAAATTCTAAAATAATATTTCATACCTCTGTTAGAAAATTTAGAAGATTTGATTAAGTTTTACTAAGTATGTGCTTAAACATGATTAAGAAGGATTATGGGAAAAATGTGAGGTTTTAGCCACTTTTGATCTATTTTGATTCATTTGGATTGTTGTTTGGTGTTTGTGGTTGCTCTTACATATTGCTATGACTCTATGGTATGTTTTATGACTGATTAGAATAGTTAGATTGGTCGATGACGCCGTCGTATGGCGCAAAACACTCGCTAGAAAATTTGCAGGAAATACTGCAGAGATCCGGATCAGATCGGGTAGGGGATCGGATCAGACATATCCAAACTGGACCGGGGCGTGGTATTTTCTGGAGCATGACGTGAAGAGGCAACAAGGAAGGCCTGGTCGGATCGGAGGGGCGTAGCGTGGGATCGGAAGGCACAAGGAGGATCGAAGTGGAAGAAAGAGGAGCCTGGATACCATATTCCGAACCGAACCGAGAGCAATACACGAACTGAACTGATGCTGATGAGACGGAGACGGAGGCACTCAAGCTATGGGGTATTCGAACCAAACCGCTTCAGAACCACCGAACCGAACCAAACAGAAGGAGAGCACCGAACCGAACTGCATGAGGGAGAAGGACCCGAACCCAGAGGATGGTGGCACTCCGAACCGAACCGGGGTACATATCCGAACCGAACCGAGCATGGGTGACCGGACCGAACCGGACGTGTACTTTTACTACTCCGTGATGACTCTTCTGAAGACCAACTCCAATTTGACCAAACCCGAGATGTAAAGGAAGTCCAAATGAGAAGTTAGAGCTCAGGATTCAGATGGGAATCAACGAGTTCGCTTCATGGTTGGGCTTTGCTGCGGGACGCGTGCTAAGGAGTTATCGATGTCTATAGCTTTGGACCACTATGGTAGGAGGTACGAAGGCGGATTCAGGGCCATTATGGCATTGGTAGGATCAAGGGCTACGACCAATGTGGTGGGTCATTGAAATGTTTGGTCATGACTCCATGTGTTTAGCTTGGTCACAGCAGGGTTTCTACAAGTCGGGATTCGTCGTTACCTCAGTTTGTCTAGTGTTCCAAAGTGGTAGATATCGTATACTTTACGCACTGAGTGAGAGACGTAAGGATGGTTGCTATGCTTGATTGTTTGACATACACACCTCACCCCCGTATTCTTACACTATTTATTATGGCACCTTAGAGCATTGTACGGTATGTGGTACTAACTCTTTGGTTGCAGGTCCAGGTTCAGGTATGGTTTAGTATACCTGTTATTATTCTGTTTATATGCTTATCGCTCATACCAGGCTTTATGTCTGACCCAGAGTTTTATGTCTCCTCTTATTACTCTGGGTGCTCACACGAGCAGACTAGAGACAGGTTAGCTGGTGATGCACGGGTAGATGATCCGGGGACGAGCAGGAGGCTTCCACGTAATATATATAATATTCTCCCTGTGTTGTTGAAGATCACTGCTTGGGCATTGGTGGTGCATCTTCTACTTTAGCTTTCTTTTGTTAGAGACAGTAAATTTGGAAAATTGTAATAAGCTGTATTTGGATTTCCGCTGCTCTGATGATTGATGTTGATTTTAGTTATCAGCTTATGCACTGTCTCACCTGTTTTATGTCAAGTATGTTGTTAATATATTTTATTCCATGCGCTGTGAGACATTCTACAAGTTCCTTGATTGGTTTATTCCCTTCTTTCCTTTCTTTGACGACCGTCCCGTGCTAGTCGGGCATGTGTACAGCGCACTTTCGGAGGAAATGCAGGCTGGTGCGGGGCGGGCCGTCACAGTGCGACTCACATAGCCATGCTGCCTGCACGATTTTTGTCATTTCCCGGTTGATGAGGCTAGAGGCCACGCTTATCTCTGAAAGATCATTCACTTTGAATGCCACATCGTCATACTCGCCAAATCACAAATTGATTTCCCCAAAAACAGCACGGGTATAAAGCTAAGAGAAACGAATTCCTCCGCCACCAAACGTAAGTATGTTTGAAGAGATCAACTTACGCAATCTATTGAATATACTCTGTCAGGCATTCTTCCATATACGTTTGTCCTGGGACTGGACAAACCGAAGGCACTATTTTGTAAACAGGATAGCCCTTGCACTTTACTCCGTCTTCAATATATTCAGCATACTTGATTCGCAACGCTTATGCCAATACGGAGTGGTTATGTGGATAATAATCCAACCGGTCTCTCCATATTAACAACGTAAAATGGTCAAAAACTTTGATAGTCGGTGATTTAACTATCAAATGAAAACATGTCTGTGTGCAAACAACGATATTATTTCCAGATGGAAATTCTATCGATCAATCATCAATCATCATTAATTCTTAAATTGAATTATCATAAATTTATTCTTTTCCTTATTCCTGTTTCCCTATATTTCTTATTTACTATATTTAGAAAATATACGTTATTAACAATGGAAAACATTTCCACTTCTTGTTTTCTATATTAGAAAATATCCTGATCTTATTTGGAAAACATTTCCAAAATTCCTTCATTGGGTTTAAAAAGATGTTTGAATAAACATCGCTATGTCAACACAGACCATTATGCTCATTAACTAAATTCACTTAACCACTTTTCACTATCGAACTTATCCACTTCTTAGTTAAAACTGAAGTCAATCAAGTTGGGGTATAATTACCTCTCAGACCTTAACTGAACAACATTTCTAACTTCGAAACAGACAAAGTTCACCTTTTTACACTTTCAACCACTTACTTACGTAACTCTCGAATTCTATTTACGAATCCACTTCCTTTACAGAAGTCATTTGATTATGGTGTTATAATCCCCTGCGTCTGAAATATAATAACTTTAATATGACTTTTTCTTTCTAGCTCAAATAAATACACGAACAACTAATTTTATCAACTCCTATTCGGTTAACTATAATCTATAACCCTTATTCTATTAACTTTTACTGGATTAACTCTTATTTGGATAACTCGGTTTGATTAACTCATCTTGATTAACTCAACTCGACCAACTTACTTGATCAGCTCAACTTGACTAACTTAACTTAATTAACTCGACTTATTTAACTCAACTTATTTAACTTAATTTGGCTAACTATTATCAAATAACTAATATTCGATTAACTTATGTTCGACTAACTATGTCTGTTTTTAACTTCAATTTGAATAGCTAATATTTGATTTAACTTCATTCGCTAGACTCTAGATCGCAGCGATCACAATGGTTACGCCTGGTTCCCTCAGGAAACATCCGACCGCCTTAGGCTATCTACAGCCCTGCGAATTTCGCTTGCAGTCGTGCTAAATGGCAATTCCTTTGGATTAACACTTATTCGAATAACTTATATTCGATTTACTCTATTCGATCAACTTAACTCAAATAACAAATATTCGATAAACTCTTTCTCGGATAACTCTTATTTGATTACTATATTTGAATAACTCTAGTTTGATTTGACTCAAATCGATTAACTTTAACTGTTTAACTCTAATCGATTAAATCTAACTGTTTAACTCTAACTGGTTTATTCTAACTGATTTACTCTAACCTTCTAACTGATTAACTATAACTGTTTAACTCTAACTGTTTACCTTAATAGTTTAACTCCAACTGGTTAACTATAACTGTTTAATTCTAACAGATTAACTCTATCAATTTATTCTATTGGATTAACTCCTTTTTCGAATAAGCTGATATCCGATAACTTTACCTTGAATAACTCTTGTTCGATAAATTCTCTTTCGAATGACTCTATTTGGTTACTTTACTCGAGTAACCCATATTCGATAACTCCTTTTGATCAACTCTACGTCCTTATTCAGTTTCAAAAATCGATGTTGAAATCGATTCTCATTGCGCTATATAAGTCCTGACTTATATATGTCCTATTTATCCACTGATAAATATTTACTTAATTTATAAATATAATTTATAAATTAATATGCTCCATCCACCTGTTCACTTCTTTATATATATAAGCTCAGACTTATATATATATATTTATTTATCAAAAGATAAATGATCCCTTTATAATCTATTTGATTTTAAACAAATATTTCCTTTGTAATCTATTTGTTTTCCAAACAAACATTTCCTTTTTATTCTATTTGCAAATAGTTTGCAAATATCTCCTTTTCACATTTTACTTTGATTTTATACTAATTCCATTTCTAAATATCTCTTGTTTATTTAACAATATAAATAATCCCTTTTAATTCTATTTATTTCATAAGTAAATATCTCCTTTTCAATTCTAATTATACATGTTTCCTTTTCAGTTCTTGTTTCCGCAAATATTTTCTTTTATATTTGTTTCCACAAATATTTTCCTTTCCTAAATTTCTTGGACTTCTATAATTATTTTCTTTATGAAACTCTTTTCTTTCCATATATAAAATCCATAGATTTTATATAAATAATTTATTTTCAAAATATACTTTGAAAATCTCCTTTTCACTTCCTGGTATCACTTATGGTATAAAAATACCAAATCAAAAAGATCGATCATCATCCAAACACACAGGGTCAAAAATAGATGATATAACACATCATATATCAGAATATATGAAAAACGGTAAAATAAATGTTGAGGAATCCAGTTGGATCCCTCCGACCTGTTTTCCTGCATCCACAGATGTTACACAATATAATTCACATCAATTTCATTTCAATATGAGGTATTCTGATAAACAAAATCAACATCGGTTAACGATATATATTTAACTATATCGGTATTTTCAACCAACTGACTAGCAGTTCAACCAAACAATCAACACTCAGCAATTCAACCAATATTTATCAGTTCTAAAAATACTTTATAAAAATATAAAGTGTTCAGAGTTAGTGAGATTTACTCACATTGGACGGTTTATCATTGAATAACGATAGTCGGTCATTGATTTGGTTCAGATGTTAAATTTCACAATAAATCCAAACGAGCTCCAATCCACTTGTGGTCAGTTCCATTGCGTAGTGCTCGTCCATACGATCCCAACGGATCCTGTTTCGTTAAATTTCGTTAATGTATGCAAAAGTTATGCTATTTACAATATTTACCTAATTTAAATGAAAATATATTTAATTAAATTAATTTTATCTTAATTAATTTCTAATTGCGTTATTAGCCAAATTACCTTCCCTGCCCTTCTAAAAAATCCTACTTTCTCATCTCTAGCCATATCCATTTTTTTTTTAAAATTGAAAAACCATTTTAATATTAATTAAATTTAATTTTCAAATAAAATATTTAAAAATATTCATTTAATTATAACTTAAAATTTTTAACCCGGATCAAAAATCTGCTTCCACTCATTTTAAAGTATTTTTCGATAAGAATCCAACGGTCCTTGTTTCGTGGAAATCTGTAACACCCCATACCCGCTACGGTCACTCACTAAGGGAATGCCATAACATCGGTGGAGTATTTTAAGTGAATATAGAACAGAAAAATTACAACAAGACAGATATAAGTAATACTTGAGAATTTAAAACATCATTTCATTGCAGCGGAAAGTAAAACATGTTTGGTTACACCAAAACCATAAACAAGAGTCAAGTACATAATATCCATCCTGATAAAACAAAACTACATAATCCCACTACATAACTTAATAGCCATAATAGAAAAGATAAACTGAGCTTTACATCCACGGTCCAAGCTCCAAAAGATAGATAAAGCAGTCTGATCAAAGCCCACTAGTGCTAGGCCCACTCTGATAACCTGAGGGTTGGGAAAAAGATAAAAACAACGGGGTCAGACATAAGTCTGAGCGAGTCCTATAACTTTAACAATACAATCACTAAAGTAACCAGAGTAAGACATAAGCTTGATATACGGTAACGACTGGGGATAAATGGCTACACTAAGCAGCCAACTAGACTTAGGATGAACTAAGATAACCGTAAAGACGCATTTACCCACCCAAGGATAATTACTACACTGCACCACCCCAGATCTACCCACCCAAGGGTAATTCCTACACTGCACCACACCAGTTCTACCCACCCAAGGGTAATTCCTACTTAAGGTTGATCCCACTAAGTGTACTTAGTAATTTTTAATAGTAGTTTCGTGTACCCCTAGCTGACCACATAGGTGTCGTCTGCCCCTATCTCCACTAGGTTTACCCACTACTCCGTAAGCGATCGGCTCCCTAACGTAGATACCCGTGCTGGCCCCACAGTGGGGTGTATCATTCCCCAAAGTGGCAACCTGATAATATTAACGGTGCACGGCTTATACCTACACGATGCAACAACGTCTTACTTACCAGCCCGGGTCCACACACGCATATGAAACCCGTTGGACTTGCGTTGCCACCGCTAACCCGTTTTGGCCTCTTATAGTCAAGCCCAATATGCGTGTCCCGTCCTCGACTTGGGTCGAGCCCACAAGGATACGTTTGGGATATTGGTTGAAATGGGCCCCCACAAGCTACCCACCTAAGCTTGTCATTTCTAGTGAATCCCACTTAACCCTTTAACCATGTCCACTTACATGTTATACATTTTGGTTAAGTCTTTTAATCATATTTTAATTGCCACTCAAGGCACCCACTAGATTTCCACTTGCCACCCAAGGCACTTACTTGATTCCCACATGCCACCCAAGGCACTTACTTAACCCTTTAATCATGTTTAATTACATGTTCCACTTTGGTTAAGTATTCTAATCGTATTTTCTATTGCCACCCAAGGCAACCCACTAGTTTCCTCATGCCACCCAAGGCACCCCCACTAGTTACTACATGCCACCCAAGGCACCCACTTAACCCCTCATGCCCCACTACATGCTAATTTGGTTAAGTATTTCTTAATTAATTAAGATCGCAACCTTTGTAAAGACCTCTCACGTTAGACTGTCTTTTATGGCAGCTGGATATGCCGGTTGGTTCCGGGCAGCCTTACACCATAACAGAGTCTAACCTCGTGTCTTTACACTTGTCACGTATTTAGTTTATGACTAAGATCTCTCACATTGGGCCAATCATTTGTAGCCGCTGGATTTGCCGGTCGGTTCCGGGCAGTCTTATGCTACAAAAGGGTCCAACCTCGTGTCTTAGTCGATTAATTACACCTAATTAATCTCCCCCATAATTTGTATTAATTATCCCTAATTAATTACAAATATTTAAAAATATGGGTAGACCTAACTCAATTGGTAAATTCCCAATTCCATAATATGGGTAGACCTAACTTAATAGGTAAATTCCCAATTATGTCCATCCACTTTATGGTATGTTTAATCATACCAACTTCACACAATTTTATGTGTTCATTAATTTTTACCCCATCGTCCCCACGTAAATACGTTAACATGACATACTTTAAAAGAGGAGATTCATCATACACACAATGGGATCAACTTAGCATATCATTAGCATTATCATGGGCTTAAAAGGTGTCAACTTGCATATATGACTATAATCCCAACTTGCATAAATAACCAACCCAAACTTGCATGAATCACATATGTCATAAAGATGGTAACTTGCATAAATGTTCATGTCATAGACCTATCATAAAGGTGTCAACTTGCACACATGTCATAGGTCTAAAAGGGATGAACTTGCACATGTACTTATGTCATACAAAGGGGTAAACTTGCATATGTATGTATGACATTCAAAGGTGTAAACTTGCACATGTTACTTGCATACAATCAACCACCAAACTTGCATAACATGTCATATATAGACTTGCATATAATCAAACACCAAACTTGCATAATCATGTTACATATGAACTTGCATATAATCAACCACCAAACTTGCATAACATGTTACATATGAACTTGCATATGTATGTATGACATACAAAGGTAAACTCGCATATGTTATGCATATCACTAATCCAAACAACTTGCATAGATTATGCATATTATAGATCCAAACTCATAGGTTAAACTTGCATGTCATGTCACTTATTTCACACATGATTCTAGCATAAAACCAAGCATTTAACTTGCATAAAACCAAACACTTAGCATGCATAAAACCAAATACTTAGCATGCATAAAACCCACCACTTAACATGCATAAACCCAAACACTTAGCATGAATAAAACCAAATACTTAGCATGCATAAAACCCACCACTTAACATGCATAAACCCCAAACACTAAACTTGCATAAACATAGTGTCATCATGAATAAGTGTTAAACATAGTGATTAGCAACCTAGCATCATAACATATGACCTAAAACCCATTGATCCGCAAGCAAAACCATATGATCTCATCACATCTCATCTACTTAGTTTAGCAATTGGTTATTAAAGTGATAGAAACTCACAAACTCCAAGATTAGCTCCTTAGATAGTTGCTAGATTTTGAAGTAGAGGTGGATTAGTAGTTGATTAGCTTGCAATCCTCTTCTCTAATTAGTGGAGGCTCCTTCTAAGTTGCATTTTGGCGGCATGATGGCATAGATTCTATTTTTAGTATGGATTAGGGTAGTCTTAGGGTGTATTTATAGGATTAGGTTGTGTTTTAGACCCTTAGATTAACCCTAGGTTAGTTTAGGCCCGTCAGATTTCGTCCCAAGCCCTCCAACCCAGCCCAAAACTCAACCAGGTGCACCCAGGCCAGAATCAGCCGACAGGGCAAGTCGACAGCCCTGTCGACTGCCAAGTCGACAGGCATGTCGATAGCCCTGTCGACAGCCAAGTCGACTTGGCTGGGCGGGAGTTTTCCCGCCTGGCCCCCATTTCTGCATGTTTCGAAATTCAAATTTCCCGAAAACTTCTTTGGGCCTTAACCGGGTCATACGGACTCCGATTTACAAAATTTCGGACTCTATTTCGCGTATTTTTCCGAGACGAACACAATGACGTAACCCATTTCCCCTGATTCTTACATCTGAGATTATTAATTCTGTAATTAGTGAATATTAGTATTAACTGAAATTCGGGGTGTTACATTCTCCCATCCTTAAAGGATTTCGTCCCCGAAATCTCTAAGCTAAGGAGAATGCATATCCTACCATCCAAACAACCATCTACTCAATCCATCAAACACGGGCATCCATTGTCCTTAAAACAATTTCTAATGATGTATGAGCATATGCAAAGAGTGTGTGTATATGTTCCCTATCTAATGTATGAACATATGCAAACCATGATAGTTCCATGCATCCAATATGTATGCGAGAGAACCCTATCAACACATACTATATCTACATGAGTGCACAATCATTCACCAAAATGCATCATCCATATGATAACACAACCATTATACATCCATAAATATAGCTACCTACACGCAATTATATGCAATATGCAATATGAAGTGATTGAGCCAATCTAGTGTCTAGGGTGTGTGTATATGCATCCACGAGCAACCACTAGCAAACACTTGCATCCACATGCATCCATCAATCATAACATGTCTCAAACATATGTTTCAACCATAGGTTTACCCTATCTAAAGGTCAAAGGCACTAACAAGAGGACATACTAAAGATAAGATAAGTACTAGACAAACGATAAAGGAGAAGTTAAAAGACATACCCTCAAAAAGGAATGGGTATAATGAACGCATTTTCGCTTCCGTCTCCCAAGTAGCGTTGCTCTCACCTTCTCCCCATTGCACTTTGACTAGTTGAACCTCTCGATTCCTCAACTTCCTAGTCTCTGACCCAAGGATGCGAGTAGGAGCTCGTCGAATCGTCTCATCACGCTCTATCTCTACTTCTTTAAGCAAGCCCGGCTCTACCACCTCAACGGTCTCATGTAGGCACTTCCTCAAATGTGACACATGGAATACATCATGTACACCACTAAGCCTGTCGGGCAACTCCACTCTATATGCCATCTGTCCAATCCTTTCCTTAATAGGAAACGGCCCAACAACCCTTGGTGCTAACTTCCCAACAGATCCAAAGCGAACCACATTCCGTAACGGAGATACCTTGATAAAACCATGTCCCCAACATCAAACTTAAGCTCTGCTTTCCTCTTGTCTGCATAAGATTTTTGTCTGTCTTGCGCCGCTTTCATCCTTCTTCGAATCAAATCAATCTTTTCCGAAGTCTTTCTAACCATATCGGGCCTAAGCAAGATCTCATCCGTAGATTCCTACCAACATGTAGGTGATCGACATGGCCTTCCATAAAGAGCTTCGAAAGGAGCCATGCCAATACTAGACTGAAAGCTGTTATTATACGCGAACTCCACCAATGGAAGATACTCTTCCCCTGTACCTCCAAAATTCAAGATACATAGCCTCAAAAGGTCTTCTAAAATACGATTCACCCTCTCGGTCTGGCCGTCCGTCTGAGGATGATATGCGGTACTCAAACATAACTGAGTCCCTACCACCTCTTGCAAACTCTTCCAAAACTCGCTAGTGAAGATAGGATCTCGATCGCTCACTATACTGGAAGGTACACCATGTAATCTAACAATCTCTCGAATGTAGATTGAAGCTAGCCATTGAGCAGTCCTCTTACTCTTCACGGGTATAAAATGGGCACTCTTAGTAAGTTTGTCTACCCCAACCCAAATTCCCGTATTACCCTTCCTCGATCTTGGTAATCCATTGACGAAATCCATCGAGACACTATCCCACTTCCATAGCGGAACCTCCAATGGGTGAAGCAACCCACCGGGTTTCTTTTGCTCCGCTTTTACTTGTTGGCACACCAAGCATCTAGCGACATACTCGGCCGCGTCTTTCTTCATACCGGCCCAAAAGAAAACTCGCTTCATGTCTTGGTACATCTTGTCCATACCGGGATGAATGGTCATCTTCGAACGATGTGCATCATCAAGTATAGCCTTCCTCAAACCCTCGTCTTGCGGTACACAAAGTCTACCGTCTCTACGCAACCACCCCTTACCATCTAGAGTGTACCTACTCAAATGGCTGGACGACTCCCCCTCCTCATGAGCTTCTCTACTAACTCAACCAACTGTGGGTCGTCTCGCTGTGCTTCGCCAATCCGCCCCAAAAGAGTAGGCCTAACCTCCAAGGAGGCTAGCAAACCGGGTACAAAGTCAACGGAAGGTCTAAAGTCAAACATAGAAATAAACTCTAAGCTCCGTCGTTCAACGAACAATGAACTCAAGGACAACCTTTTTCTACTTAAGGCGTCCGCTACCACGTTACCCTTGCCATGGGTATACGCTATCTCAAACTCATAGGATGCTAAGAATATCATCCACTTTTGCTGTCCTAAGACTACGCGCTCGAAGAGTCTCCAACACTTCCCTAAGATGTAGGGCATGCTCTTCTCCACTTTTAGAGAAAACCAGGATATTACCCCATCCAAAATCATCACAACTGTCCATCTCTCACGCAGACCATCCTAGTCGAACTTGACATCCCCCAAGTGCAAGCCCCAAAGGCCTAAACCAATATCAGACAAACACCCAAGGGATATCTCCTTCGAGTTCAGACGACCTACGTGAGATGATACTAGTAAAAATGGTTAAACAATTAAGCCTTTGACCAACTTTGGATGTCCTCGCTAGTCTCGCTTCAAAACCACCGTTTTTCCCATAACTGGCTTTGCTCAACCTATTAAGCACACACGAAAACTCATTTTCCTCCTAGAAAAGACCAAGATGTCATTTACAAAGACCATCACAAACTTATTTAGGTACTCCCTGAACACCCTTCTCATCAAATCAACAAAGTATGCGGGGGCGTTCGTCAAACCAAATGGCATCACCAGCCACTCATAAAAACCATCCGGAGTCCTAAATGTAGTCTTCTCTATACTATCCTCAGCCACTCTCAACTGATGAAACCCCGTGGCTAAGTCCAACTACGAAAACACTGAGGCGCCAACCAACTGATCAAAGAGATCATCAATCCTCGGCAATGGGTGTCTATTCTTCTTTGTGAGTTTATTTAGTTCTCTTTAGCCTACATAAAGTCTGAGGGACCCATCCGCCTTCGTGGCAAAAACTACTGGAGCACCCCACTCCGATATACTTCGTCTTATGAACCCCTTCTCAAGAAAATCGCCTACTTGCTTATGGAGTTCCCTCCTCTCACGAGGAGCCATGTGGCACACTGGCCAAGATACTGGTTTGGCATTGTCTACCAGATATATTCGGAAGTCAATCTCCCGCACCGGAGGTAAGCCCTTCACCTCCTCAAACACATCCGAGTATTCCCGGACCACTCTAACAGATCGCAAACTCTCGACCGACGTGTCAAGCGATTCTAGATAACTTAGCATAACAGATTCCATGGGATTACAAGAGATCTCGAGAGTGTTACCCAAGCGGGTCATAAGCCTAACAACTCTCCCTTCAAAATCAAGAACGACACCACTACTGGATAACCAGTCCATGATCAAAACTAACCCATAGCCCGTGAAGCCCAAAAAGCATCACATCTAAACTCAACGCTAAGTATAGAAACTTTCAAACCCAAACACATCATGGAGCCCCAATTGGGTTTGAAAAAACTAAGGGATCATCTACTAAACTGGTGTCTAAGTGCAGTGACTCAACTAACAATGATGAGATAAACGAACTCGATGCGTCAGAATCAAATAAAGTTCGAACCGGATAATAAAGAAATCCAAATTCCAACCTAGACGGTCCTATCCCCATCTGGTACACTAGCCGTGAGGGAATACAACTACCCTCCAGGAGATTCCGTACCTTGCCCTCGCCTCTTTGGACAATCCTAATAAGGTGTCCTATTACTCCCAAAAGGATAACTACTAGCCTTCTTCTTCCCATTCTCCACTCGTAACCTCCCATCAAAATGAGGTTTCGCTCTTCATTAACCAAACAACTATTTGAGCCTTCCTCCCATCGTCTATCCAATAAGTACCTACAAGTCCTCCTCCTTCTTGAACCAACTTCTAGTCCGACTAATGTCTAAGTCCCTTGAAGAGGTTTTCCATTCTTATCTATCTTAGAAAGATCATCTATACGCGGAGGGGAAACTCAAAACGAGAGAGGAAGAGATTCAAAATGGAGAATTTGAAAGATATAGATATGGCTATTGGGGATTATGCTTTTCTTTCAAAAACTTTTCTCTTAAAAGACATGTTTTTGAAAATACTCCTTTCAAAAATATTCTTAGAAAATAGTTTTTCTAAAAAAATTTATCTGTTCTGGTAACCTTAAGCTTTGATACCACGTGTAACACCCCACACCCGCTACGGTCACTCACTAAGGGAATGCCATAACATCGGTGGAGTATTTTAAGTGAATATAGAACAGAAAAATTACAACAAGACAGACATAAGTAATACTTGAGAATTTAAAACATCATTTCATTGCAGCGGAAAGTAAAACATGTTTGGTTACACCAAAACCATAAACAAGAGTCAAGTACATAATATCCATCCTGATAAAACAAAAGTACATAATCCCACTACATAACTTAATAGCCATAATAGAAAAGATAAACTGAGCTTTACATCCACGGTCCAAGCTCCAAAAGATAGATAAAGCAGTCTGATCAAAGCCCACTAGTGCTAGGCCCACTCTGATAACCTGAGGGTTGGGAAAAAGATAAAAACAACGGGGTCAGACATAAGTCTGAGCGAGTCCTATAACTTTAACAATACAATCACTAAAGTAACCAGAGTAAGACATAAGCTTGATATACGGTAACGACTGGGGATAAATGGCTACACTAAGCAGCCAACTAGACTTAGGATGAACTAAGATAACCGTAAAGACGCATTTACCCACCCAAGGATAATTACTACACTGCACCACCCCAGATCTACCCACCCAAGGGTAATTCCTACACTGCACCACACCAGTTCTACCCACCCAAGGGTAATTCCTACTTAAGGTTGATCCCACTAAGTGTACTTAGTAATTTTTAATAGTAGTTTCGTGTACCCCTAGCTGACTACATAGGTGTCGTCTGCCCCTATCTCCACTAGGTGTACCCACTACTCCGTAAGCAATCGGCTCCCTAACGTAGATACCCGTGCTGGCCCCACAGTGGGGTGTATCATTCCCCAAAGTGGCAACCTGATAATATTAACGGTGCACGGCTTATACCTACACGATGCAACAACGTCTTACTTACCAGCCCGGGTCCACACACGCATATGAAACCCGTTGGACTTGCGTTGCCACCGTAACCCGTTTTGGCCTCTTATAGTCAAGCCCAATATGCGTGTCCCGTCCTCGACTTGGGTCGAGCCCACAAAGATACGTTTGGGATATTGGTTGAAATGGGCCCCCACAAGCTACCCACCTAAGCTTGTCATTTCTAGTGAATCCCACTTAACCCTTTAACCATGTCCACTTACATGTTATACATTTTGGTTAAGTCTTTTAATCATATTTTAATTGCCACTCAAGGCACCCACTAGATTTCCACATGCCACCCAAGGCACTTACTTGATTCCCACATGCCACCCAAGGCACTTACTTAACCCTTTAATCATGTTTAATTACATGTTCCACTTTGGTTAAGTATTCTAATCGTATTTTCTATTGCCACCCAAGGCAACCCACTAGTTTCCTCATGCCACCCAAGGCACCCCCACTAGTTACTACATGCCACCCAAGGCACCCACTTAACCCCTCATGCCCCACTACATGCTAATTTGGTTAAGTGTTTCTTAATTAATTAAGATCGTAACTTTGTAAAGACCTCTCACATTAGACTGTCTTTTATGGCAGCTGGATATGCCGGTTGGTTCCCGGCAGCCTTACACCATAACAGAGTCTAACCTCGTGTCTTTACACTTGTCACGTATTTAGTTTATGACTAAGACCTCTCACATTGGGCCAATCATTTGTAGCCGCTGGATTTTCCGGTCGGTTCCGGGCAGTCTTATGCTACAAAAGGGTCCAACCTCGTGTCTTAGTCGATTAATTACACCTAATTAATCTCCCCCATAATTTGTATTAATTATCCCTAATTAATTACAAATATTTAAAAATATGGGTAGACCTAACTCAATAGGTAAATTCCCAAATCCATAATATGGGTAGACCTAACTTAATAGGTAAATTCCCAATTATGTCCATCCACTTTATGGTATGTTTAATCATACCAACTTCACACAATTTTATGTGTTCATTAATTTTTACCCCATCGTCCCCACGTAAATACGTTAACATGACATACTTTAAAAGAGGAGATTCATCATACACACAATGGGTTCAACTTAGCATATCATTATCATTATCATGGGTTTAAAAGGTGTCAACTTGCATATATGACCATAATCCCAACTTGCATAAATAACCAACCCAAACTTGCATGAATCACATATGTCATAAAGATGGTAACTTGCATAAATGTTCATGTCATAGACCTATCATAAAGGTGTCAACTTGCACACATGTCATAGGTCTAAAAGGGATGAACTTGCACATGTACTTATGTCATACAAAGGGGTAAACTTGCATATGTATGTATGACATACAAAGGTGTAAACTTGCACATGTTACTTGCATATAATCAACCACCAAACTTGCATAACATGTCATATATAGACTTGCATATAATCAAACACCAAACTTGCATAATCATGTTACATATGAACTTGCATATAATCAACCACCAAACTTGTATAACATGTTACATATGAACTTGCATATGTATGTATGACATACAAAGGTAAACTCGCATATGTTATGCATATCACTAATCCAAACAACTTGCATAGATTATGCATATTATAGATCCAAACTCATAGATTAAACTTGCATGTCATGTCACTTATTTCACACATGATTCTAGCATAAAACCAAGCATTTAACTTGCATAAAACCAAACACTTAGCATGCATAAAACCAAATACTTAGCATGCATAAAACCCACCACTTAACATGCATAAACCCAAACACTTAGCATGCATAAAACCAAATACTTAGCATGCATAAAACCCACCACTTAACATGCATAAACCCCAAACACTAAACTTGCGTAAACATAGTGTCATCATGAATAAGTGTTAAACATAGTGATTAGCAACCTAGCATCATAACATATGACCTAAAACCCATTGATCCGCAAGCAAAACCATATGATCTCATCACATCTCATCTACTTAGTTTAGCAATTGGTTATTAAAGTGATAGAAACTCACAAACTCCAAGATTAGCTCCTTAGATAGTTGCTAGACTTTGAAGTAGAGGTGGATTAGTAGTTGATTAGCTTGCAATCCTCTTCTCTAATTAGTGGAGGCTCCTTCTAAGTTGCATTTTGGCGGCATGATGACATAGATTCTATTTTTAGTATGGATTAGGGTAGTCTTAGGTTGTATTTATAGGATTAGGTTGTGTTTTAGACCCTTAGATTAACCCTAGGTTAGTTTAGGTCCGTCAGATTTCGTCCCAAGCCCTCCAACCCAGCCCAAAACTCAACCAGGTGCACCCAGGCCAGAATCAGCCGACAGGGCAAGTCGACAGTCCTGTCGACTGCCAAGTCGACAGGCAAGTTGACAGCCCTGTCGACAGCCAAGTCGACTTGGCTGGGCGGGAGTTTTCCCGCCTGGCCCCCATTTCTGCATGTTTCGAAATTCAAATTTCCCGAAAACTTCTTTGGGCCTTAACCGGGTCATACGGACTCCGATTTACAAAATTTCGGACTCTATTTCGCGTATTTATCCGAGACGAACACAATGACGGAACCCGTTTCCCCTGATTCTTACATCTGAGATTATTAATTCTGTAATTAGTGAATATTAGTATTAACTGAAATTCGGGGTGTTACAAAATCCGACTTGTTTTGAAAAAGTTATAAGCTTTTATAGTTTATGGTTAAAAATTACGAAAATGCCCCTGGTCTGTTTTAAATTCAAATTAAATTTTAAATTTAAATTTAAATTAATCATCTCATCCATCGGATCAGTTAGGGATAGCCAGGGAGAGCAGGAAACTATATTTTCCAAACTCAAGCCTTAGACACTATTCTCTCTGTCACCCTTAGAATGTTCTGATATTTATTTTTACAAATTCTATTTTAATTATAATATATATATATATTACACAAATAAATAAATAAATATTATTTAAAAACTTACCCCGTGAAGCCTAAGCCTCTGCCTAAGAGTCCCTAGCTCCCCGTCTTGCCCTCCTTTCTCCCTTTCTTCCCTTTTCCCTATTTCCTAATATTTTATTATTATTTCTGCCATTGCCAAAGCTTGAAAGAGGAGGAGGAGGAGTGAGTTTAAAATGAAAGGGGGGGGGGGCTATTTATAGCCGAAGGAGTCACATGGATTGTTGAGGTGGCGCGAATCCAACGGTCGAAAATGGATGGCTAGGATTAATCCTTAAATTAATTAAATTATAAATAAATTTAAAAATTTATGAATAGTAAAGTGTGTTTTCTCAACCCTATTCAGACGTTAATTTGACTTACTTATTGATACCTTATCCAAAATCTTTTTCAACCATGTTGTTCAATTTTTCTTGCTCTTCAATACTATATAAAAATATATCAATTTTGAATTTGTTTGAACTTTCAAATAATTTAAATTCAAATTCAAAATAGTGTTTTGTGTTAGTTTCAACACCTTCCGGTCTCATGTTGGAGTATCAAACGATAATGGTTTTCAGAAATTCTTCCACCATCTGGTCCGGTTTTTAACGTACTTCAATCCTATGTATTCAAATCAAAAATGGAGTTCGTTTAGATTTTCAAATAATTTATTTAAATTTTGTTTCCTTAATAACTTTCTATATCCGTTATAGGATTTTCCCATATTTCATATATAGCTAATATCCTATGTTTAGAATTTTCCTGGATAGGTCTCAGGTTCCAGTTTTGCCGTTAGCATTAGCAAATTCCAATTACCGTCAAAATTTAGTTCAAATTTTGGCCTTTTATTTTTTTCTTTTCCACATACGGATGCCATTTTTGACGTAACTTGGTTGGTTACCTAATTACATCATTTCGGATTTAATGAAACTGATTTCATCGAAATCCGAGTTCGTTAGATACTACATCCTTTGTAAACGTACTATTTTAAATTAAAAATTTATCCTTTTATACTGCCAGTTCACATTATATTGCAGATCCACTAAATTTCTACCATTTCGGAATAAAATAAAATATTCAAAATTATTGAAATTAAACCATTTAAACTTCCAAAACAATAAAAAAACATTTTTAAATAATAACTAAATGGTCAAAAAATCTGGGCCGTTACAAGTTGTTTACTTGAAGTTGAAGGTTGATCATGCGTAAGTGTAACCTCCGTTTTCGACGAAACCACTTTTGTTGGAACCGGAATGTCAAATTATAGCTAAGTTTCAATTTTCAGAATTTTTCGTATTAATATGTGAGCGTGGCGAAATAAAATGTGTTTTGACTATTTCAGTTAAATTTAAACGACTTGAAAATAGCCATTTTTCAAATAGTCTCAGAATTTGAAGAAATTAGTCTTGTTAGAACTGTATCGTCATAAGAAAGCTAAAAATAATTTTTCTTGAATTTTCTGAGGTCATATGTGGCCCCGGCATATTTAAATGTACGGTCGATATTTAATTAATTAATTTTTAATGGAATTTTAAATAAAATTTCTACAGATTTCGGAACTGGACCCCGAGACCTGTCCCATTGTGTTCAGAAGGCCTCAAAACGTTAAGATCGACAGTAAGCAAGCCCAATTCGGAGACAGTCCGCATTTTCACCTTTATAACACGTTTTACGAGATTTAATAATAAAAAAATCCGAAAATAAAACCCTAACCCTAAAAAAAATTGCAGCCACCGCCTAATGATTTCGAAGGCCAGAAATTTCCCAAATTCAAACACTAATTTCTCTCAATCCGTTCAACGAAAATCTACAAATTATATACCAAATCGAAGAGAATTCAGAGAGCTTCGAATCTATACGGTTAAGATCGGGTTTTGGTGCACGGATTTCGCGAATTCTGGCGAGGAAGTGGCTGCGTTCGGATTCGGATTTCGAGGCGAGGAGGGGGCCGAGCGTGGTGGCCTTCTAGGCGGTGGTGGCTCGCGGGCGGAGCTTCGGAGTGGCGGTGTCTTATCGACGCCTGGGGGGCCAAAGGGGGGTGCGACGTGGAGGGTTCGGGGATGGATATTGGGTGCGGCCGAATACGTGAGAACGAGAAGAAGGTCTTTTTTTTATTATTTTATTTATTTAATATTTAATTTATGCAATCTTTAAAAATCAATATCTCTTTCATACGAGGGCCGATTGACGAACCGTAAGTTGCGTTGGACTCGTCTTTCCGAGATCTTCGCGATGGCGCAGACCAGAGCTGAATCAGAGACAGTCGAATTTTCATCAAAAATCAATGTGAGAATTCTGAATTTTATTATTTAATTAATTATATATTATTTTTCTTGCGTTAAGAATAATTGTATAATGATGTAAATTCAGATCTGAAATGTTCTGTGATTGTTGAATTGTTGATGATTGCTTGTGGTATGTTGTTGGTCATGTTATGATAGATCCGCATTGAAATCTCATGTATTGTTGAATATTATTTGCGATTAGGAAAATAAATCTAAATTTTGATTTAAATCATATTTTATTCAGATCTAGTTATTCTAATTTATTTTAAAATATTAAAATATTATTTCTATTATTCTGAGATGATCAATAGAATCAGATCGACAAATAAAGTAAAAACTTATTTTTTGTTTGTTTATATTACATTAGAAGTTGAAAGAAAAATAAAAACTTTATTTTGGTTATTGTTTACTTTGCAACAGAAAATGAACAACAAATAAAACCTTATTTTTATTTGGTTACTTTGCAATAAGATTTGAACGACGAATAAAATATTATTTTTATTTGTTTGTTTACAATAGAATATGAACAACGAATAGAATATATTTTCATTTGTTTCATTACAACAGAATTTGGCTAACGAAAAAAAAATCCTATTTTATTGGTTTACATTTAGGACACGGTTTATGAATTACAGTAAAAAAAATTCTTTTTACTGTCACCTTAAACATGGGATGTTATAGAATTAGAATCGTTATAAAATATTAAGTTTTATTGTTGATATTAAAAACATGTTTATAAAACAAAACTTTATTTACATTGTATTTGTAAATTAAAAGTGATATTTGAGAAAAACACATAAGTGTTTACATTTTATTTGAGAAAAGAAACCATTCTTTTATTTGTGTTTTTCGTCACAAATAATAACATAGAAAAGAACCATCCTTTTATTTGTGTTTTTCAACATAAATGTATATATAGAAATGAATTATTATTATTATTTGTGTTTTTCAACACAAATATAACTCAGCAAAAGAATTATCTTTTTATTTGTGCTTACCAACACAAATAGAACTTAGAATATGAATTATCTATTTATTTGCATTTTACAATGCAACTATTACATAGAAAATAAGATCACAAATGAATTATCTTTATATTTGTGTTCTTACCATAAACATAGAACATGAATCATCTTTTCATTTGTATTCTTAACACAAGCATAAACATAAGAAAAATAAATGTCTTTATATTTGCGTTCTTAACACAAATACACATAGAATAATGAATGTCATTTTAAATTTTTGTCCCTTAACACAAATATTAACATTGAAATTGAACTGCTTCTTTTATTTGTGTACTCAACACAAATATTAACATAGAAATTGAATTGTTTCCTTTTATTTGTGTTCTTAACACAAATATACACTTAGCAAATGAAGTATCTTTTTATTTGTATTTTTCCATACAAATATAACATAGAAATTAAGTTCATCTTTTTATTTGTATTTTTCAATACAAATATAACATAGAAATTAAGTTCATCTTTTTATTTGTATTTTTCCATACAAATATGACATAGAAATAAAGTCCATCTTTTTATATACATGCTACAACACCAATATATACTTAGAATCTGTTGCACAAATAAAATCCACTTTTATTTGTCACTTGAAACTTAGAATTTGTTGCACAAATAAAATTCACTTTTTATTTGTCATTTGAAACTCAGAATTTATTAGACGAATAAAATCTACTTTTTATTTGTCATTTAAAAATTAGAATTTATTATACAATAAAATTAACTTTTATTCGACATTAGAACACATAGAAAAATATTTACATATAAAATATTCTTTTATATGTTATTAGAATGTATAGAAAAGTATAAACAAATAAATGGATTCTTTTATTTGTTATTAGAACACATAGAAAAGTGTAAAACAATGAAATACCCTTTTTATGTTATTCTAGAATTGAAATTTTGAGTTCAATCTTTTATTTGCATTCACTAATGCAAACATACATTGAAAATAAAATTTACCCTTTTATTTGCATTCACCAATACAAATATATGTTGAAACCAAAATTTATTCTTTTATTTACATTCAGAAATGTAAATATACATTGAAAATAAAGTTTATTCTTTTATTTGCATTCTCTAATGCAAATATACATTAAAATATAAATTGTTCTTTTATCTGCATTCCCTAATGCAAATATATTTTGAAAATAGAGTTTGCCCTTTTATTTGCATTCACAAATGCAAATATATTCTGAAAATAAAATTTGTTCTTTTATTTGCATTCTTCAATGCAAATATACATTGGAAATAAAATTATTTCTTTTATTTGCATTCACAAATGCAAATATATATTGAAAATAAAATTTGCTCTTTTTACATTCACAAATGCTAATATACTTTGAAAATCAAGTTTGTTCTTTTATTTGCATTCCACAATGCAATATAACATCAAAAATAAAAGTTACATTTTTATTTGCAAACATAAAAATGAAATAAACATCTTTGTCAAACTTGTTTTAGTTAAAATGAATTAAACATATTTGCCAAACTTGACTGGTTAAAATAATTACTTTTGTCAATTTATACTAGTTAATAACAAAATATTCACTTTTATCAATTTGCATTTGTTAAAAATAATTATTTATTTTAGTCAATTTATACTAGTTAAACCAAAACAGACATTTTGTCAAAAATATTCATTTTTGTCAAAATGAATTAGTTAAAGCAATTTATATATAGATATATATCTCTTATGTTTGGCAAGGTATATACTTGTCAAGATAGGTTAGTTAAACAAAAATTATCATTTTTGTCCAATTATAATTGCCAAAACAATATAACCATTTTTGCTTGAGCTTAAACTAGCAAAGTAGAAATTGTCAATAGAAACGAAGTTATTATGCTTATTCATTCATTGCAATAAAGATATTTTCTTGTCATGATTATATATATTGTGTATTACACTTCCATTCACAAGTTACCCGACTTGTTTATGTGATTGGGACGATAATTTTCACACATCGCCCAAGTGCACAAATTAGTTTATCATTTGCTTGATTGGTTGAAACCCCACACGGGTGTTGGGATGAAAATTTACATACACTAATCCCAATATTTAGTTATGTTGATCGTTAGATCGACAGGCTGCGATGAGCGTTATGATAAAATTTTAACGCTTACGCAGTGGAAATTAAACTTTGGATGTAGATGGATTATCAGATGATTATACTCATATATATGATGTGTGTGAAATCCATATAATCCAAATTATATGGTAAATGTTTGAGTCACATTTCGATTCAGGTGTTCTTTTAAATAAGAATATTTTTACATTAAAAATCCTTTTTATATAAAGTATACATTTTCATTAAAATATATTTTTAATTAAGTATATGTTAAAACAAAGAATATTTGTAAACGAAAAATTGTAATATAACGAATACTTCTCATTTAGAATCTTTTATATAAAGAATATTTTTAATGATTATTTTTAAATATGTTTTTAAAGATTATTAGGATTTGCAACTATATTTTGTGAAAGGAAATAAATTGAGATGTGAGGTGGATTTATCGTGGACGATGTTTTAAACGACATTTGTCCTTTAATCCAATTTACATTGAAATTATTATTTGGAATTTATAAATCAATTTTATGGATTTGAAATAAATGATCTTGAAATAATGATTTTTGATATCAAATCAAAATTGGAGTTTTAATAAATCTTTTAAAGAAGATTTAAGGTTTTATTTTCAGAGTTTATCTTTGATAAAATTAATGAGAATCTTTTAAAGCGAATATCTTATTAAAAGAATATTATGAGTTGGAATGTAGCGAATATGTGATTTTCCAATATTTGATTTTTAATCACAAATTACACGAGTTATTCAGAAAGGCCGGGTTTAACCCATTCTGAATAATCATCACGACGATCAAGAGTCGAAGATGAAGACGGTGATTGAAGACTGAAGGTTTTCACATCGTTGGGATGATGATGGCTGGTATCTTGAATTGGGATTGGCCTTCCAAGGCAAGGTATTTAGTGATGATCGTCCAAACGCATTTGGAGATCGACGGACACGTTGTTTCGCTCAGACCCAGAGCGGACTTGTAAATGGATTGCGTGTCTGACATTGTATTCCTTTCTACTGTATTTGTTGAACGCTACTGGTTATATATTTCTGTTTGGTGGTGAAGAATTTATTCTTTACTTATCACCCTTCTCTAAGACGTATGAGCTTAGAGGTTATATATATATTGGTAGATGATCAATAATATGGTAGGGTCTGACAATGTGACATGCTAAGATGCAAATGATCAAGGCTTTGTTGAAAAGCAGGCCTTGTGGTTGATGATCAAAGCACAATCTATTTAGGCATAGCTTTGTATATATTGTGACTTCGCGAGCCTCACACACCGGTTGAGTTTAAAACGGGAGAAGGGAACGCAGGGAGTGCACACGTTTCTTTCTAGCTAGAAGTGGTGTTGGGGTTTAACACGGCCTGACATTTGCTTATGTGGTTGATGGAATTTTTGCGAGGCCTCGGTTTATTCTTATCGGTCGCCCTCGGCTGATTTGTAGGTCCAATAGGATCAGGGAGCGTGTGTTCAGGCATAACTAATCCACTAAAGTATTTGTGGACCAGCCCTGCTGTATCCAAGGGTTCGCCAGCGTCTGAATCCTGGGACATTGCTAGAGTGTCTCGAATCGGTCAGGAGCTCCTCCCTAGCCTTGACTCATGATGGAAACCCAATTTCCAATACGCCCTTGCGGTTTTGATTGTATAACTAGTATGGCGACATAGTAGATGGTATCTATGCCGTCTAGGATTGATATTATATTTGAAATGTTTTAAATATATATGTACACACTAATAATAATATCGTTTTTACATATCAAGCATCTTTTGACCATTATAAGGTAAAACCCTATCCTCTGGTGTGCGTTGCATTGTGTGATGGGACCTGGGTCTTATAATGGTTTCATTTTTCTAAAAAGCATTACGTTATTTGATGATTTACTTTATTTATGCACTGGCAATCCAATGGAGTAAACCCGTTCCGCGTTAGCGGCATGGTCCTGTGATTAGCCTACTTATTAGATAAGTTAAGTTAAGAATTCTCACACCAGTCCCACGACTGACCTGTAGTTTGTTTCACTTTGCAAACTCGGGTGCCCTCTTTTCACACGGGCAGTCGAGTAGCTTTTTGCAGATATAGTTAAGCAAAATCCTGGATTGAAGCCTGTAGCTGGGACCAGAATATTGATGGCCTTCCGCTGAGATTAGTTCCGCTGCAATGTATTTAATGTATTGTAATGTATCTTCCGCTGTATTATGTATCGATGTACTCTGATATATACTGTACTCTGATGTAACATTTATTACTGATGTTATAAAAGTCTGTGTTGTTGTTCTGATGTTGTTGTTTGCCCAAAGTTAACGTACGCGGGTTTTGAACGGTCTTGATCGATCTTGCGATCGATCGGGGTCGTTACAGTAAGTATCAAAATTAGCAACATAGCAATTTAATTTCTTTTTACATGATATATCTATAATTGTCTAAAGTTCTATTTTATATTCTGGAAAATAATCACAAGATCAAAATTTAAGGATTTTTTGACTCTAAGGACAACGTATTAAAATTTTAATCACAAGGACAATATACTAATTGCATTTTTATAAACATATTAGACGTGCGCTTTCCTTCTTTGTCATCAATTATCTCTCGCAAATATATCTATTTCGTCGCCATTAATTGAAAACGCGATTTTTTTCCTGCATTGTTTAAAAATAATCTCACGCATTGATCGCATAATTCAAATGACTTTGATTGCAATTGATTGACAAACGCTATTGATCGCACAATTCAGTTCGGAAAATTAATCTCCTGCATATTGATTTCACATATCGGTCTCGACATTAGGTTATTTTCTGGTTGCATCGATTTAATTTTTGTTTCCTGTTATAATTGCTTTAATTTAACATTAACTATTTCGATTAGGTGTTTTTTGTTTCTATCAGTGAATCATGGCTTCTATTGGTTCTTCTAGCAGATATCTGTTTTATTGTTCATCTCTTTAATAGTTGGGTATCAGTTTTGTATTTTTAGGGTATCAATTTTGTTTAGTTAACTAGTTTTATATTCTTTTGTTGTTTTTGATGTTGCATTTATTTTCTATTCATTTTGTTGTATTATCACTGTATTACAATCGAATTTGTTTTGCTTTAATAAATTAAATAGTGATTTAAATTGTTTTTGTGCTAATTTTCTTTTCAAAAATAAATAAATCAGTTTTTAAGTATCAATTTGTATTTTTTAGGTATCAATTTTAGTGTAATAATTGTGTTATGTTTATGTTCATCTGTTTTTGAAAAAGTTTTTATTGTATAATTGTACTGTTGCATTACCTATGTATTTCACTTGAAATATTATTGCTTTAAACAATCAAAATGTTATGCAAATCAGTTTTCTAATATTTTTTTCTTTTTAATTCCAGTAGTTTGTATGTATCAATTTATTATTTTTTGAGGTATCACTTTTACTGTGTTTACTATATTTTGCTTTTGTTCTTATAATTTTGGTGATGTATTAATTTTCCAGTTGTACTGTTGCATTAACTATGTAAATCAGATAAGTTATTTTGTTTTAATCAATCAACCTGTGATGTAAACATTTTTTTTATTAGATTTTCTTTAAAAGTTTATAGCAGTTTATAGTATCACTTTTATGTATGAGGGTATTTGTTTTTTTACTGCAGGTAACAGAACTGAGTTAAATGGGTATCATTTTCTTTTGATTGCTTTGCTAATTGAATTTTTTACATTATTTTTTTCTTTCAGCGGTGAAAAAAAATCTTCTTATTATAGTTGTCTTCAACGGTACCTATTTTAATACTCGATTGTCGGTTGTTTGCCCAATTTTTGATTTGCAGAATGAAATATTTCCAAATTGGTCTCAGCTTACTCCTATGTCAATTGAGATTGGCTATGTGTTTGAGAATAAAACCAAAATTGTTACAATGATTCTAATCTTCAAAGTATCGTTTTATTTCAATTACACAAGAAAAGTGCTTTTTTTTATGTTAAGCTGAAGGATTTTCAGTTGGAAAATATGAATGATGGTTCTTCTTCACTTTCTACTAACGTTTCAATCCCTTCGTCTTCTATTGGATATTTGGTGCAAAAATTGTCGTTTATAGGAAAAGTTGCTTGACAGACTTGATGAAAAGAGGTTCTGCATTAATATTTTCTGATTTTATTGGTTTTTGTTTTAGAGGGTCCAACGAATTTAGACAATTCTTAATAGAATATCAAATTAAATTAGATCATGAGTTACATTATCTTAAGAATAGGTCTACTAGGATCACAACTGTTTGATCATCGCCTTCCACTGGAGGTCCATTTAAAGTGCATGTTTCTTTTGATTCCGGGCGTCTCAGTATGTTTTTCATTAGGACTTTGGTTGTTGAACATTCTTGTGGTGGTGGTCTAAGAAATTTGAACAATCCTCATCTTTCTAGCTCATTTGTTAAATCATTGATAATAGATGAATTAGAGATCATCCGAGTAAGAAACCGAAAGATATCATGGCTGATTTTCGAAGAGAGTTTAACCTTCAGTTGTCTTACTCTTATGCTTATCACGAAAAGCAACTTGCTTTAACGGAATTGTATGGTAATGATGTAATGTTCTAATGATTTGACTTGGTACTTAGAGGCATTAGTGAATCATAATCCGGATTCTTATTGTTGGAAATGAATGAGCAAAGAAAGAGGAAATTGGAAGAAGAAGAGATAACAACATTTAAAGTCCCACATCATGGAAATATTAGCACAATCTTTCCTAATATATTAGAAGCCAAATAGGCTTATGTAAAATAGAAAGGGGAGGGATGATATGAGGATGTGGGCTTGGCCATGACATAATAATACATTAAAATGTCAATGATAAGGGCCTTAAGCCTTGGGGCTCTTGGGGTCTCTTGATTGAATATGGCCGAAGGTTACCGATTGGGCTAGTGCACTGACATGAGAATATTTTTTCTCAGAATTTTAAAGGTGTGTCCGTTCGTTCTAGAATTCGAAAGAAATGTCTGTTAGCTGAATGATTACAACCATTTGAATTCTTAACGTACGCATATTAATAACCAGACGGTTAAAGGGTTGCAACCTTTCCTAATTTGACGGTTACTAATGCATGCGAACAGGCAGTCGTCTTTACCTATAAATACACGGGCCAAAACAAGACAAAATCAACTTTCCTGCTCGCATTACTTCTTCCTCTTCAAAGTAATCCTCTGATCTAGTTTCTGTAATCTACTTCAGTTCGTCAGAACTTCGTTTGCTGGCACTACGTTGCGGAGTTGGTCCATTTTATCCTGGGAAACAAATTGCAATTATGTCAATCAGTGCATACGACAACAATATAATTTCAAGGAAACAGAATAGTTCTGGACTTGGACATTACTGAAAAAGAATACTTTATGTATATCTTTAATCTGTTGCACAAATGGTTGCGCTTTCTGTGATTATTGTAAACACAGTTTGACGCGACAAATGTTGCATAATTGAATAATACTGATTGTTACCGTTGTCTGTTTGTAATACAATTGTGTATTTACAAAAAATCTAACAATCTTGAAACAATATTTGTTGCAGATGATGCAAAGCAGCAACAATGATTCTGCACCAATTCAGACGGTGGCAAATGCTCCGCCGTCGCCTGTGCTTCCAACAATGACTCTGTCCCATGGAGAAAGGCCAGAGAAATTCAATGAAATTAATTTCAAGCATTGACAACAGAAAATGTTGTTTTATTTAACAACATTGAGCCTTGCAAAGTTTCTGACTGAAGAGACTCCTTTGGTGGACGAACTTGAACCTGATGCTACCAAGGTAGAGGCTCTGACTATCTGGACGAACTTAGATTTTATGTGTAAAAACTATATTCTAAATGGTCTAGATGATAGCTTGTACAATGTCTATTGTACCATTGCAACATCCAAGCAACTCTGGTTGGCTCTGTAAAAGAAGTACAAAACTGAAGATGCAGGCATGAAGAAATTCATTGCTGGAAAATTTCTTGATTTCAAAATGGTTGACTCAAAGACGGTGACAAGTCAAGCTCAAGAATTGCAACTTACCATCCGTCAACTAGAAGATGAAAAGATGACTCTTAGCGAGACTTTTCAAGTTGCTGCAACTATTGAGAAATTGCCTCCCTTTTGGAAGGACTTCAAAAATTACCTTAAGCACAAGCGTATGGAAATAACAATGGAAGATCTCATAGTTCGGCTACTCATTGAGGAAGATAACAGAAATTCTGAGAAAAAGATTTCTCAGAATATTGATGCCAAAGCAAATATTGTTGAGTCAGATAAGACTAACAAGAAAAAGGGAGAATGCTCCTAAGAAGTCAAAGAAATTTCTGGGTTCTTGCCACAAATGTGGAAAGAAGGGGCACAAAGCAGCCAAATGTCGTGCACCTAAAAAGAAGAAGTTAGAAGCAAATACAGCTGATGTTTCGAAAAGCATTTCTGATCTTGATTTATGTACAGTAATATCAAAATACAACCTTGTTGGTAACTCAAAGGAATGGTTGTAGACACTGGAGCCACTCAATACATACGTGTTAACAAGTGGATGTTTACAACCTATAAAACTGCAACTGATGTTGAGCAACTTTTTATGGGCAATTCTTCCACTTCAAAGGTCGAAGACAAAGGAAAAGTTGTATTGAAACTAACTTTTGGAAAGGAACCGACTTTAAATGATGTTCTCCATGTTCCAGAAATTCGCAAGAACTTGATTTCAGGATTGTTGTTGAATAAGCATGGCTTCTAATTGATCTTTGAAGTTGATAAATTTGTTCTTTCCAAGAATGAAGTATATGTTGGAAGAGGATATGTGTGTGATGGTTTATTTAAAGCAAATGTAACCACTATTGTACCACGCACTCATATGAATAAAAGTGAATCTTCTGCTTACATTGTTGAATCTTATGACATATGGCATTCTAGATTAGGGCATGTAAACTTTGATATATTGTGAAAATTAATTAATCTTGAATTTGTACCAAAATGCAATATAGATTCCAACTATAAATGTCAATTTTGTGCAGAAGCAAAATTGACAAGAACCTCGTTTCATCATGTTGAACGAGAGACAGAACCTCTATTCTTATTACATACTTATGTATTGATTTGAAAATGTGTCAAACTAGAGGTGGAAAAAGGTACTTTATTACATTCATTGATGATTGTACCAGATATTGTCATGTATATCTCCTTATAAGTAAAGACGAAGCATTCGAAATGTTTAAACAGTATAAGGCAGAAGTTGAGAATCAACTCAACAAGAAAATAAAAACTTTAATAAGTGATAGAGGAGAAGAATACAAGTCTCCATTTGAGGAATTCTGTGCTGAGCACGGAATTATACATCAAACTACAGCCTCGTATTCACCTCAATCCAACGGTATAGCCGAATGGAAAAATAAAAGTCTTAAGGAAATGCTGAATCCCTTACTAATTAGCTCTGGCTTGCCAGATAACTTTTGGGGAGAAGCTATTCTTTCGGCAAATCATACTTTCAATAAAGTACCCGAAAAGAAAACATCTAAATCTCCTCATGAACTTTGGAAAAACAGACCACCATCCTACAAATACCTAAAAGTGTGGGGGTGTCTTGCCAAAGTAGAGGTACAAAACCAAAGAAGGTCAAAATTGGACCAAAAACAATTGATTGTGTATTCATTGGATATGCACAAAACAATGCCGCATATTGATTTTTGGTGCACAAGTCTAAAATTGATGGTATTCCTGAAAATACCACCATTGAGTCGAGAAATTCTAGATTTTTCAAACATGTATTTCTCTTGAAATATGGTACTGAAAATCATGCACCTAAGAGACCAAGGGAAGATGAAATTCCTTACTCTATTGAGGATGCTGAACAAAATACACTCAGCAAAGTAGTGTTGAGTAGCAAGTGGAGGAACCAAGAAAAAGTAAAAAGGTCAAGGATTTTAAAAACCTTTAGACCAGACTTCTATACATTTATGTTAGAAGATGATCCATTGACATACAAACAAGTTATGTCTTCCAGCGATGCCCTTTATTGGAAGGAGACAATTAACAATGAGATTAAATCCATTATGTCCAATCATACATGGGAATTGGTTGATTTACCTCAAGGATGTAAGGCCTTAGGTAATAAATGGATATTTAAAAAGAAATTGAAACCTGATGGTTTAATAGACAAGTACAAAGCTCGTATGGTAGTCAAAGGATTTAGACAAAAGGTAGACCTGGACTATTTTGATACATATTCACCTATAACGAGGATAACGTTAATTAGAATGCTGATTGCAATTACATCCATACATGACTTGGAAATACATCAAATGAATGTTAAAACTGCATTCTTGAATGGTGAACTAGAGGAGGAAATCTATATGAAACAACCAGAAGGATTTCTAAGCTCATAAAATTAGAATAAAGTTTGTAAACTGGTAAAATCACTTTATGGCCTTAAGCAAGCTCCAAAATAGCGGCCTGAGAAGTTTGATAATACTATGTTATCAAATGGATTCACCATAAATGAATCAGATAAATGTGTGTACATAAAACATACACATATTGGATATGTCATTGTTTGTCTTATGTTGATGGCCTAGTGATCCTAGGCAATAACAAGGCCATAATAACATCTATAAAGGATATGTTATCCTCTGGATTCAATATGAAAGACCTAGGACTGGCTGATGTAATATTGGGTGTAAAAATTCTGAGAACACCACAGGGATATGCATTATCCCAATCGCATTATAATTACATCACCAAAATACTTGAGAAATTCAAGCAATATAATGTAACTATAGCAAAATCACTAGTAGATATGAACCAAAATTGGGTAAAGAACACCAGTGATGGTATTTACCAATTGGAATACTCTCGTATACTAGGACGTATCATGTATGTTATGAACTGCATAAGACTGATATCTCATATGCTGTAAGAAAACTAAGTAGATTTATCAACAATCCTGGTAAGCATCATTGGAAAGCTTATACACAGAGTTATGGTCTATACTGTACAAACTATCATTCAATGGTGGAAGGATACAGTGATGAAAATTGGATCACAGTATCAAATGATACAAAGTCTACAAGTGGATACATGTTCACATTAGGAAATGGAGCAATTTCATGGAAATCATCCAAACAAACTTGTATCGCTAGATCTACGATGGAATCAGAGTTTATTTCACTAGATAAGACTGCAGAAGAAGCAGAATGGATTTGAAGCTTCTTGGAAGACATTTCTAATTGGAGCAAACCTATGCCTCCAATATGTTTACATTGTGATAGTTAATCAGCTATTGGAAGAGCTAATAGTACACTATACAATGGTAAATATAGGCATATTCGTCGTAGACATAAAACGATAAGACAACTTCTCTCTAATGGAGTTATCACAATAGGTTACATTCGATCTAAAGATAACTTAGCGGATCCACTTACAGAAGGCTTGCTAAGAGGCAAAGTTCAAACCTTATTAGAGGGAACGGGGCTACGGCCTATAGACTAAAGGTTTTTCTAAAATAGAAACCCCACCTAGTTGACTAGAGATCCCAAGATCTAGGTTCAAAGGGACAACGAAGTTTAAGAGAAACTTGATGGCACTGTTATACAAAAACCATTCCTATGATAAGTTAGTGCATTAAATGTTGAATAAGGATAAGTATTAGTACTTTTAATGATGTCTATATCTGAGGAATTAGAGAATACCCTTTATAGAATCACCTACGTAAGTGCGAAGGCGTCGCTTCAAAGAGAATTATGAGGCCAAATTCTCAAAGCACTTATGAGACTAGGTAGGTGTTCAAGGCAAAAATGAACATATACAGAGAACGAAGGGTTATAAGAAACATTTATCGTGTGTTATCTACTTTGGAATTACACAAAAGGCTTACAGTTCAAGGACATTCTATGTCTACTGATTCACTTATGATTCAAAGAGGTAATCACTAGAAAAGTTCAAGGCCCATGTGCTATTTTAACTGACGCGATAAATGGCTCGTGAAACTAAGATCGATTGCTCATTCATGTGGGGGATTGTTGGAAATGAATGAGCAAAGAAAGAGGAAATTGGGAAGAAGAAGAGATAGCAACATTTAAAGTCTCACATCATGGAAATATTAGCACAATCTTTCCTAATATATTAGAAGCCAAATAGGCTTACGTAAAATAGAAAGGAGAGTAATGATATGAGGATGTGGGCTTGGCCATGGCATAATAATACATTAAAATGTCAAAGACAAGGGCCCAAGGCCTTGGGGCTCTTGGGGTCTCTTGATTGAATATGTCCGACGATTGCTGATTGGGCTAGTGCACTGACATAAGAATATTTTTTCTCAGAATTTTAAAGGTTTGTCCATTCAGTCCAGAATTCGAGAGGAATGTCTGTTAGCTGAATGAGTACAACCATTTGAATTTTCAATGTATGCATATTAATAACCGGGTGGTTAAAGGGTCGCAACCTTTCCTATTCTGACGGTTACTAATGCATGCGAATAGGCACTCCTCCTTGCCTATAAATACACTTCCCATAACAAGACAGAATCAAATTTTCTGCTTGCATTACTTCTTCTTCTTCTTCTTCTTCAAAGTAATCCTCTGATCTAGTTTCTGTAATCTACTTCAGTTCGTCAGAACTCCGTTTGCTGGCACTACACTACGGAGTTGGTCTATTTTATCCTGGGAAACAAATTGCAATTACGTCAATCAGTGCATATGACGGCAATATTGGTTCAAGGAAACAAAATATTTCTGGACTTGGACATTACTGAAAAAAATACTTTCTGTATATCTTTAATATGTTGCACAAACGGTTGTGCTTTCTATGATTATTGTAAACACAGTTTGATGTGATAATTGTGGCATAATTGAATAATACCGATTGTTGTTGTTGTCTGTTTGTAATGCAATTGTGTATTTACAAAAATTCTAACACTTATGTCAAGATGGATGTTAACCCTTCAACAAATCAGTTTGAGAGAGTGTTTGTTGGTTTAGATGCTTGCATTCTTGGCTTCAAGCATTGTCGGCCTATGATATTTTTAGATGGTACTCATTTGAAGGGAAGGTCGGATGTCTTGATGGGTGCTACCGCAAAGAATGGTAACCATGGTATTATGTAGTGTTAATTTGCTTTTGTGTAGCATTATTTACGGTATCATTTGAAGGGTATGCTATCAGTTTTTTCTATATATAGTTTTTAGGTATCAGTTTAGTATAATTTATGGTATCAGCATGTAGTTTTCCATTTGGTAGGTAGCAGTTTTGTATGTATGAAGGTATCAGTTTGTTCTCTGTATTTATTAGGTAGCAGTTTTGTATGACTGTAGGTATCGTTTTTTAGTATACAATATTTAGGTATCAATTTGTATGACTGTACGTATCAGTTTTTAATGTACAATTTGTAAGTAGTAGTTTTGTTTCTTTGAAAGTATCAGTTTTTAGTATATAGTTTTTAGGTAGCATTTTTGTATGTTTGAGGGTAGCAGTTTTTTTTTTAACGTTCATGAATCATTTTTTTTGAAAAGCAAAAATGTGTGGTCTTCCGAGGGGAAGAGAGCACACATATGTATAATAAGATAAAGTGATACAGTATCCAAATACATACACCAAAAACACAGACCCGAAAAAAAACGAGAGCCTCAAAAAGGAATGTAAGGGAAAGTGGATAGATGAGTTCCGGCAAGGCCACCACCCATCATACTTCGTTATCGAATTCCGGCATGGCCACCACCCGATAAGAAGTATATCCACTCCCTTACATATAATAAACGAGAAAAAACAAATGGTGAAATAGTTCACCAATATATACATACACTCCTCCTACTCATACTCCAATATAATCTAAGCAAGCAAAAAATGATCCAATCAAATCAGCATAACCCAAAAGCTCCAAGACTTCATCATAAAGCTATCCATATGGTTCTCCAATATGATCTTCCACCTAAAGACCTGAACATAAACTAGAACACCCATCATTAGCAACCATCACATATATATATGGATATATATATATATAACTATATATATAGATATAATTATATATATATGCATTCCTACATATATATATATATGTATACTTATAAATATATCATTATATATCCATATATATATGCAACATAAGAAAGAGAAAGCCCACGTTATCAAAGCTACAATTACTATGCACAAATACGATAACTATTGTTTCTAAAGTATCTATTGATACTCATGAATAACCCCAGATTAGACCTAACTTTATGCAAAAAGTTACCAAATCTCAAGTCTCTAAAGTACTTATTGCGAGAAATGGTCATCCAATCCAAACAGAAATACACTATCTTTATGATTAATTTATCCTGAGACTCTACACTAAAATTAAAAAATCTCTGGTTCCTTTCTAACCAAATGTACCAACTAATTATGATAACTAATGAATCCAAAACATACCTATGATTTGAATTATGATTAAGTCTATAATGATTCCAATATTCCTCACAGTTATTGAATGAATTCTCACTAGACAAAACAAAAATCTTTAGTACCATGGTTAAGATATATTTGGGAAAATTACAAGAAAAGAATAAATGATCCACATCCTCCTCTGAGTTATTACAAAAACAACATTTAGCATTAATCAAAATATTCTTCTTTTTTAAGAGCTCCACTGTGTTTAGCTTCTTATGGGTAATCAACCACATAAGAAACTTAGCTTTAGGAGGAGAGTTTGAAATCCATATGAACTTAAAAGGAAGTAATGACATACCTGGAAAATTGATAAGTTGGTACATTGAATTTACTGAATAAACTTGACTCTTATCCAATCCCCAACTAATGGTATCCCTATTCTCATCCATATGGTATAAGATTAATTTTGCTTTCAATAAGGCTAATTGTCTTAACAATCTCCCGTCCAAAATATTAACGAATGAAAACTCCCATGGGGGATCTACATTACTTCTATAAACATCCGCTATAAATGAATTTTTGAAATCACAAACATTGTAAAGCTCCTCAAATTCTATTTTAAGAGGTATACTGGAAATCCACGCATCATGCCAAAAAAAAGTAGAGTTACCAGAGTGAACTATCATTTTACAACCTAACTTGAAAAAGTCAAAACAGTTTAATACTTCTTTCCAAAAGTGAGATAATCTATTGGACCTAATAACACTAAAACCCACAAGAAACTCTCCCCTAGAGTAATAAGATTTTAAAACTAAATTTTTCCAAGAAGCCACTGTATCAGTACTTCTAAATTTCCATAACCATTTAGTTAGTAAGAATGTGTTAAAATTAACAAGGTTAATAATCCCTAACCCTCCATCTCTCTTGGCCTTACAACATAAATCCCAATCAACTAAACATTTGTGACTACTACAATTTATGTCACCGTTCCAAAGAAAATTCCTTCTAATTCTGTCAATTTTCTTAATAACCCACTTAGGAAAACGATGAACCGTCATCCAATAGGTGGAAATGGCAGATAAAACCGAATTAACTAAAACTAATCTACCCGCTCTAGAAAGATATCTATTATTCCAACTCGATAATCTATTACTGATTTTATCGATAATACTTATCCAGTCAATCTTCTTAAGCTTGGACGGTCTAATTTTGAAACCTAAGTAGTCAAATGGGAATTTCATGATAGGACAGTTTAGAGTGTTGGCTACTAAGGACGTCACATTACATCTATCATTAAGAACCATGACTGCACTCTTGTCAAAATTAATTCGAAGACCAGACAACATCTCAAAGCAATATAAAATAAACTTAAGAGTAATAACATGTTTAGGTAAATGAGATGAAAATAATAGTGTATCATCTGCAAATTGAAGAATTGATAATTCATTATGGAACTCGTCATTTCCCACCTTACCTAAGACCCCTGAATTACCTGCCCTCTTGATAATTCTAGAGAAGACATCAACCGCTAAGTTGAATAAAAAAGGCGAGAGAGGATCACCTTGTCTGAGTTCATGAATCATGTTTGATTTTTTATTCTATAATTTGTTCCGTAGGTTTCTTCCCTCCAACCATGGCTATAGTTTCAATAGTGGATGTGGATAATTAGAATTGATTTTTAGGACATTTGAAGGAAATGCTTAAAGAAGACTGGACTTTGGTTTTTATGTCAGATCGACACCAAGGTTTGATTTCTGATGTTCATGATATTTTTCAAACGTCATTCCATAGTTATTGTTACCTTCACATGGAACAAAATTTACTTTCCGCGGTTAAGTCTGGAATTGCAAAAATTTCAAGTGTCGAATTGTTTACGACTTGTTCTAGAGCATCCAATGTGTATGAGTTTGATGCAACCGATTCTAAGGATTTGGAAATTGGTGGTACTGCAGCGATGAATTTTTTGAAAGACAAACCATTTGATAAGTGGACTGACTTGTTCTTTCGAGATAAGCAGTATGGAAAGTATAGCTCTAACGTGGCTGAAAGTTTCAGTAGTTGGATTTTAGAGGAGAGGACATTACTTATTACATGTTGTCTAGATGGAATACACATTAAAATCGTGGAGCAAATGGCTAAATGGAGAGAGGAATCCCGTATATGGATTACGGTTTTATGCCCGACTATGGAAAATCATTTAAAAGAATTGGTTGAAGAAGGTTTCAGGTGGGATGTTTTCAAATCTTATGAATTCCTTTTTGAAGTCAACTCTCCAATTTCTCATCGTATTGACCCCAAATATTGAACTTGCAGTTGTAATCAATGGAAAGTGATGGGTTTTCCTTGTGCTCATGCAATAAAATGCATTAATAAAGTGAAATTAACTGTGTATGATTTCTTTGAGCACTATTTCACTGTGGAAGCTTATCGATCTTCGTATTATAATAATGTTAATCCTATACCAATCTATGACAAACCCATTATTGATTCTACCAATGCTGCAATGATCAAGTCACCCAAGGATAAACGTGGAGCCAGGAGACCTTCATCAAAAAGAAAAGGAGAAAATGCATATTTCCAAAACAAGCAAAATAGATGCGGAGTGTGCAATGAATATGGCCATAACAAGTGTAATTGTCAAGCTTCGAATAATAAAAACTGATTTTTATTGCATTTATTTTACGGAATACATGTATTATTAGTTTTATTTTCATAAAAAATGTATATGTTAACAAATTGGTATTTGATACATTGGAAATGTGCTCAATATTCTATAATTTCAATAAAAATTCTTGATATCTTATTGTGTTTTTATTTCATTTTTACATTGATTTGTGGTTGGTATGATATGATATCATGATGTTATGATCACTGAAATGAGATTTGCATGCTGAGTTTCAGTTTTAACCTGTTGTAATGTATCGATTTAATGTGTTATTTTTTCCGTTTTGGCTACTGTGTGTCAATTATATGTCTCTGTAGGTATCACTTTTGTGTTATTTTCGTGCTTAAAGTATTTAAATATCAGTTTCATAGCTCGATAGGTATCAGTTTTATATATTTTTTCTTTGTTTCAGTTTATGAGTATCATTTTTATGACTCGATAGGTATCATTTTTCTATTTTTTTAACTACAGTTTATAAGTATCGGTTTTACAAAATTTAGGTATTAGTTTTTGTAAACTTCAGTTTTGCAGGACTGACATAGTATTAGTACTGCATGCGTTTCATATCATTTCAGTAATTGGATACTGAAAACATCAACATTACAAATAATTCATCCATCAACATGTACATAGCAAACATTTCATTCATTAATCCAGTGATTACCGATACACATAACATTTAAAAGTCTTTACATCTAAAACTGAAATACAAAGCAATGTTTTCGAACATGATCTAACTGCATATAACAATGTTCCTCATTTTAGACATTACTTTAGTCGTTTCCTTTTACTTTTGCTCAATCCTATGATGAATCTAACTAAATCCCAACACTTTTCATGATTTCCAATAATTTCATACACAACTCTTACTCTAGTATAATTCATATCTTTTTGGTCACTTTCAACGGTACTTCTGATCTGTTGTGCGCAATGATAAAGATCATGACGTATATACCAAAGTCAATTCTGCATGAATGAAATATATTGGTGGTTAGGAATATTTGTTGTGCTATATAATGCAAGTGATTAGACTACTTAATAGTATATGTTTTAACTATATCAGTTATTTTAACTACTTAATAGTATAAGTTTTAACTATATCAGTTATTTTAACTACTTAATAGTATCATTCAAATGGTATCACTTATAAGATACCACTTTTGACTTAATAATTATACTGTATTTCTGAACAGTTAACAATAGATAAGAAAATGATAGCACTTTTGATTCCAAAATGGTACTGTATAGCTGAATTGATAATAACAGATAAGATAGTGATACCACTTCTGATTCAAAAATGATACTACATTCGTGTATAGCTAACAACAAAGAAGAAACTTATACCAATTCTTAATCAAAACTTATACTGTATTGCTGCAGAATAATTGTGTTTTGTTGTTCATTGTTAATTATTTTTCTATTTGTTGGTTTAATAAACTGTTATTGTATAGCTTATCAAATAATAAACTTACTTGTCCGAATGCTGTTGTGCACATTTTAATTGATGAGTTTCTGTCGGTTCAACCTTCTTATCTTGAATACTATTCTCCGTCCACAATTGTTGCAATATTTCTTCAACTTTCTCTCGCTGCAATAAATATACATTAGTATCAATTTATAAAAAAATAAGGCCGGATAATTTTCCATACCAGTTTATAGGACTCTCTCAAATGTTTATTATTATTTTTATCTGAATTTCTTAGCCTCTTCGAATCATGGTGCAACCATTGCATGTTTGGATATAGCAACGTAATTAGCGTAAAATGGCTGTCACAGTGCATTGGGAAGTATATCGTTTCTGTATATTTGTTCAGAGCACATTCTTTTAAGAATGGGATAACCAAATGTGTTATGATTCCACCCCTTAATATATAATTCATTAATGTAAAGTAATAATATTTTTTTACTATAATTGAACTTACTGTCATTGTTGTAGACATTGCATAATTGTTTGGGACTAAGTCACATTTAAGGCTGAACCTAGTCGATAATCTGATTTATGAATGAAAACAAGATGTTACACAATTTGAATCGACATGTAAGTTTTTGTTGTACGATAGTTTGATATGTTGTTACAATAGTTTTTTATTTAGTGTTTGCTAGATTTCAGTTTTTTATGTTAAAGGTATCAGCTTTTGTTCTGGACAAATGATAGGTATCAGTTTTATATACTTTACGGTGTCAGATTTTATTTAAACAAATACTAGATAGCATTTTTGTGTCTCTGAAGATATCAGTTTTTGTTCTGAACTTGGGTGTGAATATTAAAAATCAATAAATTTATTTACCTGCCCTTCCATGAAGGTTCTTTACAACACCGATTTCAGGATATCCATTGTGATAACCCATCCTCCCCTTAATAGATCATCATCTTGCCAAGCAATAGAATTGTTTTTTTTCAATAAAATAAAATTTAAGTAGGTTCCAAAATGCCAAATAAAAATAAAAATCTTACTTCTCTTTAGCTTTTGCCATTGAAAAAAATTTCCTAACAATGCTTCCTTTTTCCTCAGTAAAATGACTAGTCACATGTTTGCTATGTGTCATATGTAGGTATTTCCATGTAGGTTCTACAACCTGTATTGGCTATAATCCGTCTATGTTTTCTTCTTCTTTTTTTCATCTTGTTTGGTTTGTTTGTTTTCGGATTTTGATTCTTCTTCTATTGCCAATCTGAGCTGTAATCCTTTCTTTTTTTCTCCACCTGCTTCATCATTTTTCCTTTTTTCCTGTTTCTTTCCTTTCTTGCTTGCTTTCTTTAAATATTCATGTTCACCGTTCATTTTTTTAGTTCTACTTCTTTCCTGCATTCTTTGAACATAAGAAGGTGGTTTGGCACTTGATGGTTTTTTGACTGACTTTTCAATCCTTTGTCGATATGTTGCTTTGCTACTATCTTCATCGATTTGTGTTTCAGAAAATGTTTGAGTGAGTGAAATTTTAAAGGTGGGAGCAATGATGTCATCTACTGTTTGCTTCCGCTGTTCAACTTTGCCGCTGTCATTGATGATTTCAGTATCAATTCTTGATGTTGTTTCATGTTCTACTTCAGCAGACTTATCTTTCTTTACAGATGAGTATTCATCGCCAATTTAAATGCTTCCCATTTGTTTTTCTCCCTCTTCATATTCAACATTCAAATCAATTTGAGTTTTCTCATGACTTTCAAATCTGTCTACCTGTGGTGAATCATCTAGTGTTGCTTCTGAATCTCCTCTATCATCTGTTTTATCACAGATTCTTGTTTTAGTTGTTCGAGCTTCAGCCCTAGTTTGAAAAGCTCATCTTCCTTTGGTCTTCTCAACTTTCTTTCTTCAGCTCTTGTTTTAACTCTTAAATTTTGTCTTTAAGCTCTTTAATATGACAGTTTAAAATTCTGGTTTTCATGTATTTTCAAAATTTTCCATTTGTTCTTCCTGCTGACCACATTTTTATTTGTTTCCCCAGCTTTTCCTTTTGTTGATCTTCTTGACAAATTTTTTTTGATGTCTCTAAAAGCTTAGCCTCATGTGGCTCAATATTTCTATTCTCCTTAACTTGCAAATTTTGGAACATTGATCAAATTTTAGGTAAATATCAGTTTTGTAAATATTTAGGTTACATTTTTAATGTCTCAATTTTTAAGTAGCATTTTTAGTATAAATTATGTATGATTTATGGTGTCAGTTTTAAGGTGTCATTTTTTGGATTTTTAAGGTATCATTTTTTTAAAATTCACTTCAAAAGTATCAATTTTACCATTTTTATGGTGTCAGTTTTACTAATATTCACTTATCAATGTTAAGGGGTCAGTTTTTTGGTAGCAGTTTTAGTGTTTTATAGGTATCATTTTTTAAAAAGATCAACATGATAGGGGATTTAGGTATCATATTTGAGTGGTATATGGTATCATTTCTCAAAAACATTACTTCATAAAGTAACTAAGTATGAAATAGTCAGTTACATCAAAATCTTGTACCTCCCCATTCTTCAGTTCGTTCAAGAATTTTTTGTTGGCGATGCTCTTCAGATTCTTCAGTTCCCCCCTAGCAAATCATGGAAGTGTATTACCGAAGTTCCATCTTTGCTTTATTAGATTAATTTTCTCGCACATGACATACTGGATATAAGAACATGAAAATATATTTACACGATAAAACATATTGTCCTGTTTGGATTAAAAATAAGATTATTGTACAAAACTTTTCTTACCAAAGGAAGCATTAAACATCCAGACATGTTTCATGGCTTGTGGATGAATTTTTTAACAAATTTGGTAAAACTAGATTGGATTGTTTTTTTCCATGACACATAATTTATTTTGTCTACATCTAACAGAAACGAAACAAATCCCCATCAGAGCTTCTGTTAGCTATTGGGGAAGAAGAATGTGGCTAGTGTCTCCATGATCAAAAATAGTGGTAAGTCTTCTTCAAACCGCTTCTTTTTTTCAACTTCTTTCTTTATTCGTTTTTTCTATTAAATTTTTATTAATAACTGTTGCTGCTCCAAAGTTCCTTAAAACAAAATCTTTGCATTCTGATGGTATCATTACATTTGTCATCTTCGGAGATTTTTTCTACATTGCTCCCTTCCAACGGCATGTAGAATAATAAGCTAATATCTTGTTCAGTTATTTTCATTCTTTCTTTACCAAATACAAACAATTCTTTTGTTGGTGAGCAACAAGCATAAACTTCATCCAAATTTTCTTGATTTTTCTTCCACTCTTTCAACTCAATTTTCTCATCATAAAAAAATTGAAAAACTCGTGGAATGGAGCGAGTTTCAACAAATCGATTTGTTTTTCGTTCAAGGCTTTGTTTTCCTTTACCAACTTTATCATTTTGTATACAGCCTGCAAACCACATTTATAAGCCATATCACTTTTTGTCACCTCATTTGCTGCAATTTCTTTCTTCTTCAATGCTGACTAGCCAATTCCCTATCTCTTGGCCTCGGATTGGCGAAATCATCATCCTGGTATGTACTAAAAATACATTATATTTTTGAATGTTTCGGTTTATTAATATCAAATGTACATGTGATGCAGCATAAAAAATCAGTATACAAATTTATAATCATTACTTCACATGTACGAACCATTTTTTGAATCCTGCAAGTATCAGGTTTTAATGTGTTTGGTGAGTGCGTATCAGTTTTATATTAACTAAGGTATCAGTTTCTATTAATTTTACTATGTACAGTTTATAGCTATCATTTTTATATGTCAGTAGGTATTAGTTTTTATTTCCTATTTTTTTCCAATGTATAAGTATCAATTTTATATATATTTAGGTATTTGTTATATTTCTTTTCCCTATAACAGTGTACATGTATCATTTATGTGACTAATGTTGAGGAATATGTTCTAAATTAATAGCTATTTGGAACAAATTTCAACATTATCAGTTTAATAACACAACATTATTATTATATTTTTACCATTAATAATCAACATTATCAAAATTCAACATTAACTAGATGTATTAGTTTGTTGTGTTACCTAGGTTTACATAATCATTTTTGTAAGACAATACGGTCATTTTTAAATAATATAACAATAGCATTTATCTCACTGAATTCTCTTCATCAGCTTCAGATTGTTTGCTTGATTTAATTTTCCTTTCTTCTGCTCTACATCCTATTACATATGTACAATATTGTTATAGAATGAAAATAACGGTATCAGTTTTTTATATTTACGGTATCATTTAACTTATTTTTATCTTCTTTTCCCTTCAGCTTTGCTATTTTTGATACTCTTTTTCGATAATTGTACTTTTTGAACCTTCTCTCTTTAGTTACCAATCTATCAACTACACACAGTGGGATTTCTCCAACATTTTGACCATCTACAGTCTCAATTTGTTTATTAACTGCTCTTTCTTCCTCATTTTGACCAACTACGGTATCATTTTCTTTTTCAGTTCCTCTTTCTTCCACATTTTGTCCATCAAAGCTATTAGTTTCTTTTATAATTTCTCCTTCTTCCTTGTTTTCCTTTCAACAGTATAAGTTCCTTTTTTTACTCCACTTTGTTCCACGTTTGTCCACCAACCGTATCAGTTCCTTTTTCAATAGCTAATTCTTCCTTGTTTGGTCCGTCAACTGTATCACTTACTTTTTTCCATCAACACTTTTTTCAACTACTTGATCATCAGTTCCATATTTATCTTCATCTATTTGCTATTTTCGCGACCTAGGGTTTCTATACTAGGTCGCAGATTTGCAGCACATTCGATTAGATTTTCCGTTGTTTCGTTGCTGGATTCGAACAATATCGGGTGCGGTTTTAGGGTTTCTAGTCATATTTCTCCTCTGCATTCGGAAAAGGTGTTGATCGTGATTCGGTTGCCATTTTTGTTTTTTTTAGGGATTTATGTTATACAAAGTGAATTGAAAGGAGGATTGTATTTTTTGCGTGTGTGGAAAGCATAGATAGGAAAGGATAGGACGAAAAAATGTGGATAGGGGTATTATGTTGGGCCGGGCTATAAAATGTCCTTCTCAATAAAATGCTAGTGCCTTGTCCTTACAGATATTTTTTTTAATTAATTTGTCCTTATGATTTTTTTCCCCTTTTATATTTAACGTAGTGGTTTGAGTTGGGGGGATTTTAACCATAAGGACAAGAGATTAAAAATTATTTAAATGGACAAAACATAATCCAAATTTATTTAAAAGGACAAAACAAAGGACATTTTTTAAATATATATATATATATATATATATATTTGCAGATTTTAGGTATCACTTTTATATGTCTGTAGGTATCAGTTTGCTCTCTGCGGCTAATAGGTAGCAGTTTTGTGTGTCTGAAGGTATAAGTTTTTAGCCTTACAAAACTGCTACTTATAAGCAAAAGGCTAAAAATTATTACCTTCAAACACACAAAACTGCTACCTATTAGCTGTAGAGAGCAAACTGATACCTACAGACATACAAAACCGATACCTAAAATCTGCAAAAAAGAAAAAAAAGTTAAAAAAATTTTAAAAAAGATTTTTTTAAAATGTCCTTTATTTTGTCCTTTTGAATAAATTTGGGCTATGTTTTGTCCTTTTGAATAAATTTTTAGTCTCTTGTCCTTATGGTTAAAATTTTCAAGTAATTTGTCCTTCATAATATTTTCCTGTTGAGTTGGAGCTATCTCAAGTGCTTCTGAACATTTCTAAGGATGTATATATGGCTAGGATGAGCGATTTCTAGCCTAAGTGGAGTAGGATCCTCGACACTGTGAGAGAGGCCATCTAGCAAGATTTTATGGTATGTTTATACCGCTTTACAAAATAATTAACTACAAATAAATAATTAGTAATATTTTCTCATTGTATAGGGCGAAGTAGATTTGGAGGAGTCCGATGTCAGCCTAGTTCAACGACACTAGAACTCAAAGGTCGCTTAAAACTACAGGGAGAAAATGAATGAGATTAAAAAGTTGGGGAAGAATTCAAGGTGGATGAGCGAGGCGGTATGTAATAAGATGGTTGAATGGTGGGACACGGATGAATTCAAGGTAAATCTATAACTAATCTCATTAATTTTTTTCCCGATTATCAGATAATTACTCAATGTAAATTTACAGGGGAAGTCAGCAAGGAACTCAACAAACAAGAGCAAGAATCCAGTAACTCATCGTGGAGAATCTAAGTCTTTCCAGTATCACCACGAGGACTTGGTAAATTTATCAATTATTACATTTGTATATTCATCAGTTCAGTAATTGACTATGTGGAATTGATTTATTCAAATTATCAATTGTAGGAACGAGCTCGTAGACATCCCATGTCCATATTTTCCCGCACCCATGCATCAATGCAAGTAGATAAGGCTGACAATGTCACATATCAGTGGGATGATCAGGATAAAGCGATAAGTACATATGTAGGCATATTTTAAAGTATATTATACTAGCTAATGTAAAATAAAAACAACAAATTATTATTTTTCAACTGAAATTGTTTTTTACATTATAGGCAAAGTTTCAAGAGGCACGTGCTCATGCGCTTGAGGAGTCTGGTCGTGATTAGTTGACACTGGAGGAAGAAGATAACATATTTGATGTTGTTATGAATCTTTTACTAATTATGTACTAACTCAACATTTGTGAAGGCTACTTAGTGTACTATTTGTGTGACCTATGTATTGCATTATGACCCTTTTTGGTAGCATTTGAGACATGCAAAAATATTGAATTAGATAGAAGTGGAGGGAGAAACTAGTAGGGTAAGAAAGACATAGACTGAAATACTGAATTAGAGGAAAACTAATAGTAATTTTCTTACTTCCTTATGGTCCTTCAACCTCTCTCTAAATAGAGAAGGTGGGTTACATGCTAGTGCATCATAATTTTCCGCATGGCAATGCAACTGTAAAGCAACAAAATTATAACAAAATACTGCAAATAACAACTAAAGCCAAAACCAAAAGAAACTCCTAATTTGTCATGTAGCTAATCCATGCAGTCTTGGAACCCTGTTGGAAATAGAATACTACATACTACTGCATACTTGGATGACAGTATCATTATCCATCCCTTCAAAAATGGCCTTGTTCTCAAGATCGGAATTCTGCATCATGTGGTTAAACTAACTGTGGAACCGGTGCTTCCAGGTATGTTCAAATTCAGGAAGTAGGAGTTGTGGAGTTTGGTAACGATGACTGGGAACATATTTGGCATCACAATTGAAACATAGGCCTTGCGCTCGACATTGTTGCATCTTAAAAGGGTTAAGTTGCTTGATTTAGTAAGAGGAATTAGCCGTGGGTTTTGGTGGAGGAATTTGTGGTAGTGATGAGAGTGGGTTGGTGCTAGATTCAAAAAAAGGGTGTTTTGAGTTTCGATGAATTTTCTTTCTATTAGTTTGGCTAAGTTCATGGCATTAGAGCCGGTGGAGGGATTTAAGACCAAGAGCTCGTTTTTGATATGTGGTTTGAGTCTGAATACGAAAAAAAATTAAGAATGGCATCGTGAGGTAGGTTAGTGATTCGGTTGCTACTTGTTTTGAATAATGATTGATAGTCGTCGACGGTGTTTATTTGTTCAAGCTTGAATAGTGTTGCTTGTGGGTTGATTAGTGGGGATGGTCCGAAGTGTTGGTCCAATGCTTTTGTTAGCGCATGCTATGAGAGAGTTGGTAGTTCCGAGGCCTCCATTTGAATCACGTGAGTACTTATCTAGTCATATGAAAACTCTCAAGATCTACTCTTTGTTCGTCGGGTGTGGCGTGATAGACGGAGAAACGTTCGGCTTGGAAAATCCAATCGAACGGGTTTGATTCATCAAAATTAGTTAGCTCGCATTTGGGTGGTCTTGTGGGTATGGTGTTTGGGGTTGGAAGGAGTGGGGCTTTTCGGCGCTGTTGGGTGTTGTTGGGATAAGTGAGGGTTGATTGAGGTGAAGATGACGAAGTGGGGTTGTTAAATTTGGTAGTGAATTATGCAAGTGATTGGGTGATTTGAAGGAGGTTGGTATTGATATCATTGATATCTGAGCGCTGGTTGTGAAGTTCAAATTGGATGGCTTCGATTGTTTGTTGGTGAGTAGAGGAGGAATCACGAAGTTGTTAGATGGCGTCATCTATTTGTCGGTCATGATGCTACAGGGAGAGGGAGGGTAGAAGAACTTAGGTGAAAGCACTAAATGTTAGGGGTAACCAGGGTATGTTTGGTTGAAGGAAGAATTAGATAGAAGTGAAGAAAGACGTAGACTGAAATATTGAATTAGAGGAAAGCTAATAGTAATTTTCTTACTTCCTTACGATCCTTCAACCTCTCCCTACATACTAAAAACTATTAATTAACATATGATCAGTTCACAAACATGTTATATTCTGTAGATATCATAGTCTTTGTTTGTGGCAAATTATGATGCACTAGCATGTTATATTAATAGAGCAGTTTACGATGAATGTCTGATAAACTTATAATTTTTGCAGATCGTTGCTAAGGAGTCTTGAATTGACATTGACAAGCATGATGAGATTGTTTTGTATAGGCCTTGGATTGACATTGACAAGCATGATGAGATTATTTTGTATAGGTCTTGACTAACATGTTGGTACTATTTTTTGTATAGATCTTTATGGATAGATAACATGATTATTTTGGTTTATAAAACCTCTAAATTCAATTGACATATTTTGGCAATGTATTAGTTACTAATGTTGGATAACACTTTGCAAACAATGACATTTTGTACTGTGCTTGTTGCATTATGAAAAACAAAGAATTTTTTTTTGCATTCTTTATCTATCTATATAACACGTTTGGCTTATTTATTGACTGTGGACAATAACTTTTGGTAGATTTATACACATTTGTATAACAGAAATTCGCTAGTATTGGAAATTATAAATTGATCGGAAGCCTTAGGTTGTGTTTGAGGAAAGCGGAAGTGGGGTATTTTAAGGTGTATTTTATGGGGGTATTTAAACGGTGTATTTTAGTTAGCGGAGAATGCATTTGCGGACTTTAAGCGGATCATTTAAGCGGATCATTTAAAATTTGATTTTAAATTTAATTGATTCATGATTAATTAATTTATTATTTGTTTTTAATAAATAATACGTATCAATAATTTATATAAATAAATAAATTGAAAATTTGTAAGTTACTCTGATTCAGTTCAAATAGCTCCATGACGTAGATCGCTTCGATACGATCGCAACGCGAAAAACCATGTTTCAAATGGAATTCGTTTGCATAAGTTTTTAATTTTTGAATTTATAAAAACCTGAACTATTAATTAACATCATTGATTATTCATTAATTATTCTAAACGGTTGGCTAACCCAATTTTTTTTTGCAATGGGTGTTCGGGGATTCAGATGCGTCAGATGAGCAAACAGGGTATTATGAATCCCCGAACGCACCCCTAATGTTGTACTTGGATAATATTTGTATATTTACGTACCACTACTAGTGTGTAGTTCTTATTTCTTTAATGTAGATGTTATCTCCCAATATAAAATATAAATGTGGAACCCTCTATAATTCGAGAAATCACCAAATTGAACACTTAAAAAAATTGTATTGACTACATTTGTACTGATGTGAATGGACAACCTTTTGTAATCCTTAATAAATCGTTATTAATTAAAATTGGAAGAAACCAAACGAAGTATGATAAATGGAGTTATTTAGGTATCACAAATACTAATAGCATTAGCGTTGCCTAAAAATGTAACTAAATGTAACATACATGTATGCTTTTAATAACATGTTCTTCTACGACGAAAGATGTCGTAGTTTAGTTATATAGCGACAGATAAACAAAGTTGCAAATATTCTTGAAAAAAACATAGAACTTACGACGCAAACCATTTGCAAAAGTTGTTCACCTTTTATGACATATTTTAAATCTTAAAAGTTTACCTTTTCGCCATACATGTTGGAAAGTATTATCTATGACTTCACCATTTGCAACGCTCATGCGATACAAAATTTCACGTCTCTATGAATCCTTTACAACGCATGGTCTATCTTTCGGGACATAATTTTGCATTGCTAAATGCCAAATTTGTTGTAGCGAGATGTGTCAATCCTAACTATGTGAGCGATAGACCATCATCTCTTGCTAAGTGCCTCTATTATACAACGATGAATTTAACTAACTATAGAAATTCATCAAAATGTGATGTATAAGTCTATCTTTAATGGGTTAGGTCATGTAACAAAACAATCTGTTATAAACGTATACTAACTATGACGTATGGCTTTGTGACCAACCTCAATAATTAATTGTTTAACATTGACAACAATCTAATTTAACCAATAATATACAACGTACATTACAGACATGTTAATTTAATGGTTACAAATGAAAATTATACATGTGGCGTTGTTTGCACTGAGGTAAGCCGATGTGATATAGTTGGGGCAGCTCATGCAATATTCATAGGTCTGCTGCGGTCATGTCACGATCCGCCTGTCAACTCTAAAGGATCGTGGTGACATTTGAACATCTCTTTAAAAAACACAAATATAGAAATAAAATGAGGGATAGGCTGAAAAATGAGTATAAAATGGTTTCGCGCATAATATAGGCGTTCCCACGAGGTGTTTGTTCAACATTCTCCTTTAGTTTAGGTGTCTACTGAACAAGCGTCCGAATTTTTTTAAACTTAAGCGTCTGTTTAACAAATTTTTAAACCATGGTTCCAAGTTCCAGCTAGCGTATTGAAAGTCCAGCTATCCCTTTCCGATTCCGGCACTGATCAAACCAGAATTTGTTGAAAATTTCGTTCGGTTTACAAATTCGAGAAATGACCAAGTAAACGATTTTTACTTACTAGTTATCATTGTAGCAAAAATAAAAGCAAAGTGGAGCATTAGGAGAGAGATAATCACAAGTAATACATTAGAAGATTCTATTGTTGAGTTTCAGAACCGATATTAAAGAATGGGTTTTGTGGAAAAGAGATCGAGCGAAGCTTTTTTTAGGGTGGGATAAGTAGAGAAAGCGGTAGGAAGAGGGGAAAAAACCGACAATATGAAAATAACCGGTAAAATTGTGGATGAAAGAGCTGATCTGGGAGTTGGCCACAATATTTTATACTTGAGGTGGGCTATTTTATAAAGTTGATTAATTGGGCTTGCTTCATTGAGTTAATCAATTTTAGGATTGGTTAAGAAATTGGACCATGTTACATTCAGAAAATAATCCAAATGTTCATTTAAATTAAATTTGCTAAACATAATTATTACTGCAGCTACTGCTACACGCATTCATGTACCTTTAACGTTTATATATGATTTTTTTTTTGTAAGTAGCGAAATCGGAATTATAACAAAAAATCCGGAAATTTCATAACGAATCAAAATCTTGAAATGTTGTAATGATCGGAATGGAACTGGAAACAAGAATTTCGAACCTTGTTTTAAACTCCAAACGTCTATTGGACGGATGCTCTACAACAAAACAGTCCTTTTACAATGGGCAAAAACCGTTGTAATATGCATTTCACAACGGACATATGCCCGTCTTAATATAACCAGTCGTAATAGCTCCTGACTATTTGACAACGGGCAATGACTGTTGTAAAAGACCGTTGTAATAACTTGCTCTCTCATGTGCAATGACTCTATGACAATGGTTATTAACCTGTTGTAATTGCTAATAAATTACAAGCGGCCTTTGCCCGTTGTAATAGCAAATTTAAATATAGCTGCTACGATATGCATCCATAATAATAATGAATATTTTAACATGCAATAAATATTGTAATGCAACAATCAAAATCACATAATAACACATACTAAAAGACTGAAGAAAGAATCATATAATTCCAACACATTTCAAAAAGTTCGATAAGTTTATACTCCAAAAGACTATATAAGTTTACATTCCAAAATGTTACATAAGTTACGTCGACATAGTTCTAACATAAATTACATAACTAGTTTAATAAGTACCAAAACTAGACCAAGGAAATGTAATCTTTGTGCCACGTGACGGCAGATCCAATGGCCTGTTGAGTGTGCATGCGTTTGACGACGCCTACAAGTTTCTGGTGATCGTAACTTGAAACAAAAAATGCTGCTTATTTCACTAGAAATAGAGAGCGCACCTGGCTATGTTAAACACAAGTTTTATTCTTTTAGAGTAACTCGCCGATCTCCCCTTCTTTAATATAGAGAAGAAACCTCTACATAGTTAAAAGCTGGATTAACAACGGCTTTGACTTTTTTGTCGATATGGGTAGAATCATTGGCAATTTCAACACTGTAACTTTAGCTAAAATTATAAGGAATATAAGCTAGTATACTAATGCGTGCTTGGAACTTCCAAACATACACTACCGCTATTCAAAATGATAAAATGAATAAAAGCTAGCATGAAATAAGATAAAAACAGAAGGTAGATTACATTTTGAAGAACGAAGCCAACTTGCATCGACTGCACCATACATTAAGATGATCTTGTCAGCAAAGCCCGAAGTAGAACCACAGGGAAAACTCCACACAGATGTAGCCCAGTTAATTCCAAAACATCTAGAAGTTTCTGCATGATCAGCGCAAGCATTATTCGTTAGAGTGCAATTTCGAATAATATGCATATTGATGTACATTTCCGCTATTTTTTCTCCAATTTGTTTTATCTTGAGCACGAATTAATTTTCATTCAACAAAGTAATATTCAGGTAACACTATTTATTTCCCAAAAAGCGGAAAAATGGGAAACCCACAGCCTGCAATTTAAGATGAAAATCATTCAAGATGAAAAATATTTAAGATGAAAAATGGGTAACATGCAGCCTACAATACAACAGTGTTCATATTAATGAAACTATTTTTTTTGCATGTTCATATGGATATTAAATAGAAGATAACAACAACAAGATGCAACTTCAAGATACATATATGTTAAACAGCAGAACTAATATCAATTGTTTATGAACATTTTATAGCCATTTTACTTGCAAAATTACTAATATAATAGTTTCTAATAATAAACCCATCATCATACATTAAAACCAATATTTCCCAATGAAAGACCTCATTAGTCATGTTCCTAATGTGTATATTACAAAATTTTACTCAACTTGTATACGGATATTTCTGTAAAATAAAATAAATACAAAACATGGTAACATATGTGGAAACTACTTGAATTAAAATACAACAATTCAAAAAAAAAAATATGCGGCATGAACAAGTTAATTCAAAAAAAAAATCTGCAGCATGAACAAGTTTAAACAAAAAAAAATCTGTAACATATGTCATATCAACTTGAAGCCTCACTGTTATGAAAACACGACGAATCCACTTCCTAATTCAATCACCTACCAAAGCTGTGTTCACTGTTCAATACCAGTGACTGTGGTTCCGTTTCCCATCACGAATACTTCATCAAAACTTCACCACACTCCCCTAACAATGATTTGCACATACCAGCCTCAATTACACTCTTGAACTCACTAACCAAACCATCACAAAACTCGACAAAAACTGCACCATCATCTCCTACCCCTCACCCGAACAACATTCACCTTACAAGCAGACCCCTGAAACTGTATATATACCATCCCATATATTTTCAAAACTTAATGTATTCAAATCTTTTTTATTACATTCACCTGAAACTGTATATATACATTCACCTTACCGGCAGCCTCAATTACCAGCCTCAATTTTCGAAACTGTATATGTTATCCTCAAAAACTGCACCACACTTCACTTACATTGGAAATCTGAATCAATAAGTTTTATAACATTTCAACTAAAAGACAAGTAGTAAAAAGTGTTTTTTATTAATGAACATATACATAAAATAAACTGATTGAAAAATATGGGCTTTCAGTTTAGCTCAATAACATATGTTACATACCTTATTGGTTTAATACTAATAAATGCTTCTATGTTATATTTACTCGTTCTATTTAATTTTGGATCTAGTTTCACCTTTCGTCGTTCCATTTAAAGGGGATTTCTAACCAAGTTACATGACAGCAGAATCAGTTTCAATCAGTACACAATTCAGTTTCTCGGTCCAGGCGCAACTATGATTCATTTCATTACCCAAATACCACTTGCTACAGTTCATCATATTGGAATTTTAGTTTATGAATTTACCTTTTGATATTCTTATTGACATCGAGCTTAGTAACTGAATATACTTGGGTATATGTTTGTAATAACATGAAATATATTTATTCAAACAGAATATACATGAGTGAAAATGGGTAGATATAGTTTTGTAATAAACTTGGGTATATGTTGGATTATAAGAAGTATCAAGGAAAAAACAGAGGAAAAGCATACCACAAAAGAGTGAATGCAACCAATATATATAGTGTAATGTGATAAACTATAATTAACTTGAGCAGAAGATGAGATTGGCAACAATATTTAGATTGTGTAATATAAGAAAATCAGAAAATCTAGTTGGTTAAAAAGAGAAGATACCTCATTCAAACGTGGAAGTATACGCATGACTTCTAGTCCTCTACTGTCGATTCTTATATTAGATCCATCTCATCAGTAAATGTGGAAGTATACTCCATTTGTCGATCCTCATGTCGATAAATAGTCTCCATTCTGAAGCATATCTGAACTCCAATGCTAATTTGCTAACTACTGAAGTAAAAATAAACAAATATGCATTAGACTGATAGACTCAGGTGCCATATTCTCAAGTTAAAAATGCATCAGACTCAAAAGTCAGGAAACTGTGATGAACTACACATTGCATTAAAACTGAGATTGTTGGAACTAGAAGTGGCAACAGTCCACAACCCACACTATTTATACATACAATTTTTGTATGCACCTTTATAATGTCTACATACGATGCTAACAATATACACATACACTTTAAGTAATATTAATTATAATAACATCATATCTGAGACTCCATACATAGGGATACTTAATTATAATAACATCATAACTGGCACTTAATATATATAATGTCAGGAAACTTACACTAAATATATACTCAAAGCCAGGAAACTGGCATACTTAATTCGGCAGAGAGCTGAAAAGGGTTATCTAGGGAATTATCTTGGGTTTGGCAATTGGTCGAACACCAGGCATGCAGCTTGGAGGCAAACAACATGCAGCGTTGACTGGCAATTCAGAGTCGCTCAAACCAACCTTCGGAATCACTTCAATGCGCTCCGGAATAACATCAACATTTACCTTTTCTATGCTAGTATTTCCAAATTCAGTTTCACGATTTCCACTTACTTCACCTAATACTATTTGCTTTAGATTCATACCTGAACTGAGGTGACATGAAGGATTTGCTGTTGAGATCATCGTTGTTAGCGGTGAAGGGCCAGATGCTACCGGAGCATTAGGAGTCAGCCTTGGATCCATCGGGATGTCACGTATCAATGTAGCCATCACAACATTATTGGATTGTTCAAACGGAATTTCAGTAGCATGTTTTATCTTAGGGTTCGTCGGAGCAGTCTCGGACTCCTCAGGGTCAGTAGCTTCCATTTCGAAATCAAGTATCGAGGAGGAGATTAGGTTGAAACGGAGGCCAGATCTAGTGGTGGATTTAGGGGAACAAGATCCAGAGGTGTATCTCGGCTTCTGTCTTTTTTCTTTTGACCATCAACAAGGTGGAAGTGGGAGGAGGAGAACGGCAGAGTGGTCAAGATGATTTAGACGGAGAGGGGTGGACGTTGATTAGGATCTGTCGCCATTTCTGTGTATTATGTTAAATTTGTACAAGGCCCTGTATCACGCTTTTTTATTATCAGCATGAACTACAAAAGTTTATATTTCATATATGATACAACCGCTAATATTCTTTAAAAATAGGATCAAAGAATTAAATTTCATTAACAAATTTAAAACGTCTCTAAATACTAATGACTCAATTTTTTCACTAATACTTATAATATATTTGTTGTCATATTTTTTGGTGTAAACTACCAAAAATGCCTTTGCATACATTATAGATAATAATATCCTTTAAGACAAACACCTTGCCCAAACTGGTTATGGTACTTGAACATGGTGCAAAAAGCACTTGTTCGACCTCCATCTTCTGTGGTCCAACTCATTTGTCATGTAGTATGCTATTTACTACAAAATTGTATATATAGGTATCAATTTCAAAACAAAACAGAAAATATCCTTTAAAAATAGAATTTTTAATTTCATTTTCAAATAAAAAACGTCTCTAAAAATCTTTATTGATAATTTAAATATCTTTAGTGTCACGTATATTTTATGCCAGTGTGAATTACCAAAAAAGGAGTCTCTAAAAATCTTTATTGATAATTTAAATATCTTTAGTGTCAAGTATATTTTATGCCAGTGTGAATTACCAAAAAAGGACTATTTATATATTGTTATAGTTATTAATATCCCTAAAATTTATGATAAAAATATTTATTTTTATATATAAATTCAAAACAACTCTAAATAGTAATGATTTAAAAATAGGATGTAATAGTTGAGCTTTCTTTACAACTTTGAAAAGCTTTCCTACCAAACCTTATCACTCAAAAATAGAATCAAACAAATATACATACAAATTAATTTCTCCTAACTATCGTAGATATATTTAATATGTAAAAATATATTTTATCAACGAATAGCGTGCCATCGGTAATGTTCGTTCTTAAGTATGTCGTGTGTGTATATATATACATGTATGTGGATGCATGCGCATGCGTGTGAATATGTGTGTAACAACCCGAAATTTTACAACCAATTTAAAATTTATTTTTAATACAATTTTATGAGAAAATACTCTTCATATAGGCCATAAAAAGAGAAATTTTGCTAGCAGCATTAGAATTTGACGAGATCAGTTTTGTTGGATTCGAAATAATCAATCATGGCTAAGTTTCAAATTTCGTGCCAGACAGAATTAGTGTGTGGCCATGCTCGATAAAACCGACGATCAGTTTACAAAGGAACATTGTTCATATGACCTCAGAATTCAAAGACACTTTTTTTCGGATTCACAGCATAGAATAATGGTCAAGTTCCAAATTTTATGATTTCTGGAATTAGCGTGTGGGCGTACAAGAAGAAAAGGTACGCTAAAATCGCATTTCTGAAACTAGTTAAAACTTGATCGAAAAATTAAACGGAATGTCAAACGAACTTGAAACTCACCGAAACCTGTTTCGTTGGATTTGTAATTACATTTATTATCATAATCCAAAATTTCGTAGTAAACGGAATAAGTTTGTGGTCGTGCGATCGAAAGAGAATGAGGCTAACTAGCACAATTTTATAAAGAACAGGTTATAGGAATTAAATTGAAACGAAGGCCATCCAACGGGACAAGGTGGTTTTGTTTGAACGCACAGGATCATGCCATGTCAATGATCCGCGTGAAAAGGGGAATTTTGCACAGAACCCCTCCCCTTTCTTTATTTTCTCCCTCCACTCTTCTCTTGTCACTCACGTAGTCGAAGCCATTTAATTTCTGCAATCTGCACTGCTCTCGAAATCAAATCGATGCCATGAACAATCGTTCCTTCAAGGGGAGCACCAATGGCAGGCACAACATCGACACTCAACCGATGATTGAGGAGATTTGATTGATGATTGAACAATGAAGATTATACTAGGGTTTTTTATTCGACTTCGTCTGTTATTTGGTATTGAAGAGTAAATCCGTAGCTTTTCACTTTTTACTTCTACTATGGCACAGTCGGGTTGGTGGGTCAGATATTGGGTAATTGATTGAGCTTAGTTTTATTCAGTTTTGGGCTAGCTCTAATAAATCATAAACTACATCGGTTAATGGTTAACCGACCGACAAGAATTTGGTTAACCGAACCGAAAATACTCGGTTAAGATGGTCGGTTAACTGATGTTTTAATAACACAATTCAAAATAAAATTAGGTTTACGGATAACTAAGTTTAATAACTAGACAAAAAACAAAAATTATATTATATTAGTTGAAATTGACTTTAATTTATCATCATTGCTAAATTAATTAAAAAATAAGAAACAACCTTCAAAATTAAAAAATTAGCATAAATTATTAATGTTTATTGTTAATTAGCATAAATTTATATGATCGTTGTAAAATTAACGTTGGTTAAAATGATTATTTTTCATATAGTGTAGTAATATTATTAATCATAAATTATTAATGTTTATTGTTAATTATAAATTATTGATATTGATTACTAGATATATATTATTTACTAATAACTGGAAAGTAAAATTAAGTTTGTTGGAATACTGATTATATATAATAATTAATAATTAGTGATTATTTACTAATAATCATTAACTATTATAATTTATAAATGATTAATATAATATTATTAATGATTGATTATTAAATATTAATAAATAATATAATATATTGATGATTAGTAATTAGTAATATAATATTATATTTAATAATAAGTAATATAAGATTAATGGTTAATTATTAAATAATCAAAATTAATTTTATGGAAGTATCGTAATTATTAATTGTCAAAAATTAGCGTCTATTACAACGGGCATTTTGTGACCGTTGTAAAATAGACATCTATTACAACGGACATTTTGTGACCGTTGTAAAATAGATAGCTATTACAACGGGCCTAAAAATGACCGTTGTAATAGCATTTATTACAACGGGCATTATATGCCCGTTATAGAAAGGGTGTTGTACAGGCATCTATTACAACGGTCTAGAAAATGACCGTTGTCACAGCAGTCTATTACAACGGGCAGCAAATGCCCGTTGTAAAATGGACGTTGTAATAGATCTGTTTTGTTGTAGTGTGCTTGCTCCAACAACCATTGGATAAAATCATCAATTACATTTTTTGGGTGTAGATTTTGTAATTTTTGCACTACGGCGGGTTGGAGATGCTCTTATGGGAGTTCTTAGAAAAATTGAGTTGTTCATTTCCTTTTTTTTTTTTTTTTTTTTTAACTATCATTTATTGTGCTTGCTTACATTGTTTTGTTTGTAGCGGCTGTTGTGTGACTCTTAGTTTAGATAGCAACATTTATCCAAATGATATAAAAGCCTTTATGAAAGTCATAACATGTTAATCGGGGTGCTTAAATGTTGATATGTATGTAACGGTACCAAATGCAAATCACATGTGGAAATAGAAAACTGAAAGCTCTTGGTAACAGGATAGGATAATATACATCTGGGACCAGAAATGCATCCAGCATAGCACAATTTCATTATGCAAAATGTATTGATTCAAGTCCAGCTCTTGTTGTGATTATAATGTGGAAAAGTGGATTGCTAAATGTGTGATACATGTGAGTATCCTATGTTTCTTTGTCTATATGCTTATTTATCCCTTTAATTATCTCGCTGTATTTGATGGTAGGAAACTTCTTTGCTAGTTTGACCGTACGCTTCAAGATCCCAATTTCACTTTACTCTCCAGTGTTTAATCATGGAGGTACGGTAATCTACCGAGAACACTATCTCGTTTTTGATGAACTATATACGAATATACAGTGGATGTAACACTATATATTCTATATATGGCCTGTTTTATTGCAGAAACTCATGTCTTGGATCCTACAAGGAAAATACATAGTGATTACACTGTGCAGTGATCAGAGGTTCAACAGAAGTCCTTTGTTTCATATAAAGGAAAGCGTTTGATCATTAGGGTTCTATAAAATGTTCAGTATGCATGCCTAGTTAAACTTATTTTATTTTGATCCGGAGTGTTGGAAGTTTTGGCTTGTTCTTCTATATCATGTTGTTGGAGGGTTTGCAATTACATTGTTTAAATATACAATGCATAATTCTCAGTTTATATTCTTAAAACAATCAAGTTAGGTGCTCAAATTTTTCAATAAAGCAATTGTAACATATTTAATGTATGTTAATTGACTTGTTCTAATTCAGAAAATGGAAATAAAAAAGGTCCCTTTATGTTTAAGCCATATGTCTGACTCAAAGAGCAGGAGCATCTCAATTATAAAGCACATTTCATCTGGACAGAGCTGTAAAATGAAGTGAAAAAAATGTAGTCTTTTTTATAATTGATGTTGTTAAACAATGTAGTGTAGAAAAGAGAAGAATACAAAATTTGTTACAATAATACATAAATAAATATATAATGAATTAAAGAGAAGAATACAAAATTTGTTATAATAATACATAAATAAATATATAATGCAACGTAATTTATTCTGAACATTTAATTATAATTTACATGGTACACATATGCGTATGCAACCTGTTATACAATATACAAGATAGCTACTTATCATCTTAATTTAAATCAACGTTTCAATGTACATTCACTGTTATAGAAACAGAGACGCACATATGTCAACACATCATCAGCTACCCTCGACATGTTTTATTGTCCATTTCAAAGATGACCGAATCAAGAATTAAATCAAACATGACTTATTTACCAATGAAAAACCCAATCAATACAGAAATATTCCTAATTTTATCGTATGTTCACACAACAGTAAAACAATTAAAAAAGAAACAAAGGCAGTGAAGAAATCAAAACACAACTCAACCAACAATGACATGCCCAAAGGCAAAAGCGACAAGCACTATTCCTACCTTCCAAACATTCAACATGGATGCACCCGACTTGGACGGAGGAGTCACCTCTGCTGGCGTTGTTGATCCACCACCTTGGTCCGAGCTCGGAGATTTCGGGGGAGAAGGAAGAATAGAAGGCGTCGATGGCGAAGGCAAAGCTGGAGATGAAGGCGAAGGCGAAGGTGGAGATAAATTAGGTGAAGGTGAAGGAGAAGATGAATTGGGTGAAGGTGAAGGTGAAGGTGAAGGTGAAGGAGGAGATGAAGGTGAAGGAGGAAGTGGTTTCTTTCTTCTTTCAGCTAATACAACAACAGTCAACTTTTGATTTTTCGCACAGCGATCAGCCACTCCACTTATGAAATAGAAAGGACCCGATCTGTTGAACTGAAACACTGAATCTCCTCCTTCCAGTTTTTGTATTGGATTGTTTATGTTGCATGAAGCGTAGTCCTGCTTGTTTACCACCAGAACCGAGTCCTCTGATTTGTTGTACTTGAACACTGCAATAAATTGGGATATAACGTCAAATTCTACTAGCAAAAAGATTGAAACTGAAGAAAGAAAAGAAATGTTATGTACCCAGCCTGTCGTTGATCTGAAACCTAAGCCGTCCGGCCCAGTGATCGTAGCTCTCTTTAGGGTTTTGGACCCAACCGTCCTTGCCACCAACGTAGAAATCAAGCGCACTTGAAACTGAAACGAGGACGATCAAAATCGCAAAATGAAGAAGATTATTTTTCATTTCTGCTGTAGAAGTTTTCAAGTTGATGATCGAGACAAGAGATGATCTGTGGGCGATATATATAGAGAGGTGGGCGAGTAGTGGTGCCGTTGGGGGCTCCGCGCGCCAGCAACATATGCCAGTTACTACGCGAAATTTTACGTTGAATTAAGAGACGAAACTCACACGGGGAAGTCAATAAATGCTAGCTGGTTAATTTTTATTTAATTGTGTTTTACGATTTTGTAACGGATGTTGAATTTTCTATATTTATTTTGTGCCGAAATGCTTTTCTGAAAAGGGAAAAAAAAATAATAATATAAAGATTGGTACTAGGATGGAATTCGACCAAATAAATAACTTTTGTATTTGTTTATTAATTTTAACTAGTACGGCCACAACCGACCATTAGATTACATAGCTAAAAATAATGGGTTTTTACTAATCTTAGTTGAACTAAAAGATAATATTTAAAATTAGAGAAATTCAAGAAAAAAAAAAGTGGAGAGAATTAAGTGAATTAAACTGATTAAATTAAATAAATTAGATTAAAGAGATCTAAGAAGTCAAAGGTGGAGGGAATTAAATGAATTATACCAGTGATAATTAAATAAAATAGATTAAAGAGACTTAAAAAAATGTTATAGACATGTTCAATGTTATTTTACTTTGGAAAAATTGGTTTTGACCAAGTGACATTAAGCAAACTTCTCTAACGATCGGTTTAAAAATGTATAAATGTACCAAAACACAAGGTCATTTAATTATGTTTTCAAGTTTATAAAAAAAATCATTTTAAAAGACAAAAATGGTTTCTTGGAAAAGGAAAAGACTAAAAATATATGTTAAGCTTGTTAAATTGTCCAAATATCACTTGAGTTCCATTTATTAATTAATGATATAAGGTATAATAAGTACTTGAAATAAATTCTTTTGTTTTTCAATATATAAAAACCGTCGTTTACTTGCTTCTAGGGCACACGACACAACCCTACCAAAAAATATAAAACAATAGATAAACAATTGGAAAATTTTGAGAGTTTTATTTTCTAAATTCCCTAGGTTTTCTAACAATTTTTTTTCTTCCCTTCCAAAATATAGGACTATATCAAATGTAAGCCCTTGTTGTACTAAATCATGTCTTTGTCTTGTATATTTACTTTATATACATAATTGAATCGGAGCCAGCATGGTTAATTTGGTTGGCCCAGATTGGAAGTAAATAAAAAAATGCATAAAGAAAACAATAACATATAAAGAGAAAGTTTGATGTGAATCAAGCTCTAAACTTATGTTATTTGGTATAGTAAACAACAAAGAAACCACTTCTACATCATAGCAAAATTTCCCCACTTATTCAATTTGGAACGCTATTTCTGTTAAGTTTTTTATATATATAAAAAAACAATCTTAACAAGTTGCCAAAAGAAACTGTTTCGTTAGTCTTGACCTGAGGCTATATCTGGCACTATCAATTTCATGGCTAAACGTTATTTTTTTTTAAATTAGGTACTTACATGATAGTATATGATTGTATTCCAATACAATATATGTAATGATCCGCAGATTCGAACTCTTTGAGTCGACCAAATACAATACAAGTCCAACCCAAATTGCATGAAAATACAAACCATTAATAGAAAGAAGTTAGAGGGTGAGAAATAGAAACGATAGAAAATTAGAATAGAAGAATAAGATAGAAGAATGAACTGAACAACATCGAATCTCACAATCGCAGCGGAATAAAATATATATATATATATATATATATATAACTTTGGAAAATACAAAATTGTATTTGAACTTACATACAACATCAGAGTACATCATATATTTGTCACAACGAAAATAAACTCTATATATCTAGCATTGAAGCCTCCTGCTCCAAGCTCATTCCAGAATATCTGCAAAATCCTGAACTACTTGACTGCTCGTACAAATTTGGGCACCCAAGAGTTTTGGGAAAACATAAAAAATTAAACTCTGGGTCAGTCATGGGACTGGTGTGAGTAAACGGATTTAAACAACCTGCTTAACTTGGAAAAATTCTTTAGAAAGAGAAAGAAAAGATAATCGTAAGACCGATCCACACATAAACATGGATGGTTTTTACCTTACGATAACCCAAAATATTTTGAAACATTAAATGTTCTGATATTATAATAATGTCTAGGATTTTCCATAAAAAAATTAGAATCTGGCGGAACGCTTGCATCTCACGCTCCACATATATATTATACAAACACAACTTCTTGGCGCTTAGGGATAATGAATTATGACAAAGCATGGAACCACCTTCCGATAGTGTATCTCTAGAGAGGAATACACTGGGTTCAATAAGAACATCTTGCAACCCGGCCACACGTGACCGGTCACTCATTTGCTCTTAGTGTACCGAATATATTATCACCCATGGTTGGCGCCAACAAAACCGTTCCCGGGAGATACAGAAGCAAAAGAAGTAACTAAGGCTGACAATTAGAACTGAGAACCGAAAACCCAAACCGAACCGACCCGACCCAAAAAGACTCGAACCCGAACCGAACCCGATGGGTCTCGGGTTGGGTTTGGGTGATGACAAACACAATAAAGACCCGATAAAACCTGACCCGACCCGACTCAACCCGACCAGAAAGACCCGACCAACAAACATTGAAATATATGTAATTTTAGTGTTATTTCCCACCCGAACCGACCCGACCCGAAGCTCGGGTCGGGTCCAGATTTTGGAAATGTATAGTTTAGACCCGACAAAATCTGACCCATCTAGACCCGAGACCCGTCGGGTCCAGTCCAGGTCTATCGGGTCGGGTCTAATTGCCACCCCTAGAAGTAACAAAATGAATATTCTCTAGATGGTGATAATATACCATAATTGGGAGCGACCCACTTCGCCAAGCTGCCTGCCCAATTTTTGTCATTTCCCGGTTGTGAAGCTTGAGGTTAGAACTTACCTTTAGAACAACATATGTTCATTCACTTCGAATGCCACATCGTCAACCTGTCAAATCACAAATTGACTTCCCCAAAACCATGGGTAAAAAGCTAAGAGAAACGAATTCCTCCTTCACGAAACATAGTTTCGAAGAGATCAACTTACGCGGTTTGTTAGGTATACTTTGTCAGACATTCGTCCATACAAGTTGTCCTAGGTCTGGACAAACCGAAAGCACTATTCTGTAAATCCATCTTAGGCAATTTCTACCTAGGATCGATAGAACGTTTAGAAAACCAATCCCGGTCTCTTTGAATCGATGAACGTTAATATCTTTTAGGGTCAAGTGATATTTAATAGAAATCAAATCAACGTATTTCATATGAGTTTCTATATCCTTAATTGATTATCAAGACTTATATATTGAAAATATTCAACATAGAAGATTCCATATTTCAACAAGAGTTTGTACAAGTCAATATTAACAAGATGTGACTAAACAAGTTAACTAAGGGCATGACACATCGTTACAATTAATCAACAACAAATTAATTATCACAACAGATCTGGTCTAACACAATTTAACAATTCAAATAATCATCGTTTATCAATTGGTTGATCTTGGAAAATAATTATTTCCAAATCATATCTATCTAAGATTTAATTCCGTTTAAGAATTCCATTTATTTATATTGATTATAACAGTATTGTTATCATCCATACTTCAATATACGACTTATACATATAATTACTATTTTATTTCCTAGGTAAATTGTAACGGTGCCGCACCTCCGTTCATGCAAGATATTGTCCCCAACTTAGCCACCGTATAGGTGTGGGGTTTTGTTCCTCAAAAGGCCTCGGCGTTAGTAAGAGATGGGCTCTACTATATAAGTACCCACTTCACATAGACTTCCATGACGTGGGACTTAGGGGAGTTACATTCTCCCCTCCTACAGAGCCCAACGTCCCCGTTGGCTCAAAAACACCTCACCCAGGCGTTGTGGTCCACACAAGAGCCACAATTCCGGCTGGGTATTGGCTCTGATACCACTGTAATAGCCCACACCTCCATTCACGCAAGATATTGTCCCCAACTTAGCCATCGTGTATGTGTGGGGTTTTGTTCCTCAAAAGGCCTCGGCGTTAGTAAGAGATGGGCTCTACTATATAAGTACCCACTTCACATAGACTTCCACGATGTGGGACTTAGGGGTGTTACTGTAACACCCCACCTCCGTTAAGGTCACTCACAAAGGGAATGCCTTAACTTTGGTGGAGCATTTTAGTAAACAGGACAGAAACTTACAAGACAGATAAAACAGTACTTGAAAATTTTTAACTTTATTACAGCGGAAACAGAAATTAATATGGTTACATCCTTTCAATTTCAGAATTCAAGTACAAAATATCAGTCTTGTACAAAAGCCTTCAAAATACATAGTTTAAAATCATAATCCCCATGGAACGGAAGCTATACAGAGCCAAGCCATACTTTAAGCACTTCAAGCAAAGAGAAATCCAGATCAAGCTAAAGTATTTCCCTCCTTGGATAACCTGGGGGGGGGGGGAAACGGAAGAAAGGAGGCGAAACAACAAGGGTCAGACAAAAAGTCTGGCAAGTCCAGTGACTTTCAACATATGAACAGATAATAATAATATGATATGAACATAAAACTGGATGTGAGATAACTATAACAGGTGTAGCAGATATAACAGAAAAACAGAATGATATAAACTATTGTTTTACACTTCTCTGCACTAATACTAGTATAGCCAAAATTAGGTGTCACCCTAATGTCTAAATTGAAGCAGGAACGGGTACAGAATACTTTAACAGAAACAGAATGCTAATAATGGGCTTTTACTACCCGATCAGAAACAGACAGAAGAAGAAACATATTTATCCCTATGGAAACAGAATGTGGAATTAGGTGTACACTAGTAATGGGCCTTTACCACCCGAACAGACGGTACCACACAGAAACAGACAGGTGTTACCACCCAACAGAAACAGACGGTACCAACAGAAACAGACAGAACTAAGCGTACCCTAAAACCCTACCCCAAGCGATCGGCTCCCTAATACATAAATATCCTGTGTCGGCCCCACAGTAGGGTGTATCACTCCCTAAAGTGACAACCAATTGGCACAGACCTATTTACAGATGTCACGGCGTCTTACATCCTCAGAGGCAGACCGGGATCCATGCACGCACATGACCCGGTTGGAACGCACCATCAACACCCCTCGCCATTATCAGAATGAACCTCTTATAATTAGTTCAGTAAGCGTGCCCGGACCCTACTTACTGTTGGGTCAAAGTTTTGATACCAGAAAGGGTTACTGACTAATATGGGTCCCAAACAACAGATGACACAAGTAATTCCCCTCCTAACCTTGTGTCCCCAGACTAACAGATTTCAGATTTACTTGTTTACAAGTTCAGACATACAGAATTCAGATTTACTAATTCACAAATTAAGTTAACAAGTTTTCAGACTAACGGATCAGATGTACAGATTTTTCAGATTTGTCTAACTTTGTATTGGGCCTACAGATTCATGGACGGGTTTTACTACATCTATTAATCCCTTTGGTTTAACCCTATTTTTCCCCAATACGTTTTAGACGTCATTCTTATCTTAGATTTGCATTAATTAATTATTAATGCACAGACCTCTCACATTAGGTCGGTAGCTTGTGGCCGCTGGATATGCCAGGCGGTTCCGGGCAGACTTCTGCCATAAGCCAGACCTAATCTCGTGTCTTACGCATGTTATGACTAACTTCTCACATTAGAACCTATTGTTTGCAGCCACTGGATGTGCCGGGCGGTTCCGGGCAGATTTACGCCGCAAACTCATTCTAACCTCGAGTTAGCCATGTTTATCTTTGCGGCCAATTAATTAATAATTTACCGTTTATGCGCACGCCCAATATATATGCCAATTCAGATTATATCAATAACAGGATGATTATATCAACATAGCAGATAACATATTTTATATGACTTAACGGATTTAACAGATTTAGCAACTTAGCAGATTTTGGCATATAACAGGTTAGGCATTTCAACCGACAAATTTAACAGATTAGGCATTTCAATCTAATTGGCAGTCTAGGCAATATAACAAAACTAGTAGTTTAGGCAACTTGACCAATTAGCAGATTTAGCAAATTTAATATTTCTAAAAGTTCTATTTACATGCCTTGCCCAATCATAAATTGGACTAAATTCATATGCTTACATAATTGTCATGATTCACAACATATACTCCATGTTTGCATAAGCGCAGAATATGGACATAATTTGCCATATAACATATGTTCCAATTTTTGTTAAACTAGCATTTTACAGCAGATTCACATATAAATTATACCAAATATAACCATTAATTTCAATGCATGCCATTTATCCAAAAATCCCTATTTAGGTGTAATCACAATAATAGATATCCTAATTAATGTAAATCTTTACACCTAAGTTTCCATATCTTCTTCTTTTTGAGTCATGAATCATTATGCAAACTATACCCAACAATATAAATCTTTAAATCATATCTTCTAAAAATCATATCTTGACTTTTATATGCATTTTGTCCAAAGTCTCAAATCATATGTAATCTTACAATGGTTCCTCTTTTCTTCTATCATAGAATATGCATAGATCCAAATCTAGTTTACAACATATGCTCATTAATTACAGTTCTAAATTACAACATAACTATGCATACAACATGCATAAATTATATGTTCATAGTCAAATTTATGCATATGTCCAATATATTTTATGCCTCAGACCTAAAGTCATACATTCAATTTAGTCTTGTCAAATTTCGCATCATTCATTATTTATCCCAAAATTTGCGTTCATACGTTCATCTCTTATGAGATTAGGCACAGGCTCGTGGTAGCCTGGCTATAAAAACAGAAAAGAAGAAAAGGGATACAGAACAGTCACAGAAAAACAAATCTGACAGAAGAGAATATATATACAATCTCAGATTCATAATTAAAAACATATCAAAATTATAATTAACGTTTATAGCGGAAAATAACTGTACTTGCCTTGATTGGATTAAAGAAAGAACTTTAACTTGTTGTAGAATCTTTGCAGAAACTTTTATCTCTAGTTTGAATTGAGTTGCTTAGGCTGATGTTGATTATCTTCTAGTTTTAATTCCAGCAGAGCAGCGACGCCATTTTTATTTTTTTATTAGAAGAAGAGAGCAATGGAGGCTAGAGGATTGTGTAAGAAACCTAGGTAGAGTCTAGGGTCATTTTTATAGAGTTTATGAACTGATTAGGACCATCGATGTTGCTTGGATTGATCGTAGCCATTCATTCGAAAGAGAGACCAATTAGAGCCTGCCACCTAGCCCTAATGACAAAGCATGCTTCTGAAAATCGACCAACATAGACTAGGCCAGCCAGGGTGGACTGGGTTCGACCTGGGTCTGGACCAGGTCGACAGCCCTGTCGACCTGGCTAGACCAGGTCGACAGCCCAGTCGACCTGGGTGCCTTAGGCGGGAATTTTCCCGCCCTGGCCAATTTGGCCCGATTTTTAATTTTAAACTTGTTTTTCTGAGCTGTTCGAATTTTAAACTTAATTCAGAAACTTCCGGAGGCTATATCTTCTTCATACGGACTCCGTTTTTCGAAAACTCGGACTCTATTTCGCGTATTTTTCCGAGACGAACGCAATGGAGTATCCCGTTTCCCTTAGTTCTTTGATTTCAAATTAATTATACTTTAATTTTTTAATTCCACAGTTATAGAATACACGGGGTGTTACATTCTCCCCCACTTAAAAGGATTTCGTCCCCGAAATCTTCAAGTTAAGAAGAATGTGTCCTACCATCCAATCACCCATCTACTCAACCATCATCCACAAGCATCCATTGTCCTTAGAAAACTTCTAATGTTGTATGAACATATGCAAAAGTGTGTGTATATGTTCCTTACCTAATGCAAAGATCAGGCGGTCTACTGATTCAGTTGACCTCCTTAATGCGAATTATGTCAGTGCCATGAGTCCAACATGTATGCAATAGAATTCTGATGATATATATTATTTCTATATGAGTGCACAACCATTCACTCAAATGCAACATCCATGTGCTGAATCAACCATTTTGCATCCACAAGAATTAAAAAATGCTCACCCATCCATATGCAGTATGAGAGTGTTTTCGAGCCGATCTAGTGCCTAGTGTGTGTATATGCATCCACGGGCAACCACTAGCAACCACTTGCATCCACTTGCAACCATCAAACATAACATGTATCAAACACATGTTTACACCCATTAGTTTCTACCTAAAGTTCAAATATTCGATCGATAGGATACAGTCGAATGATGGAAGCGAGTACAGATAGAACGAAAATTTGGTTCCCATTAGACATGGGTCCTAAGTATCGGCCCCAAAGACCGAAACCAACATCAAATTGACACCCAGAGGATTACCTTCTTTAGACAATGTCAAAACTGGAAATCCTATAAAAAGTATTTAGATATTTACAGACTACTGGTACAGATCAGGTTCCCTAATGATTCTTAGGAAGCTAAGCATGATAAAATCATACCCCACGAAAACTCAGAATGTATGCGTCATACTTGACGCCTAACACAGATATCCCTCAAACCCCAATCTCAAACAGATGATCCATAACCATTATGGGTCTGAGTCTATAGCGGAATTCAGAAATAATACTAGTATTAAAGTGCAGAGTATCGATTACAAAATCAAAATACCAGAATCAGAAAAAGTCTTAACTCCATAATCAGATAAAGAAATTAAACCTACTATAGAAATTTTCCTATTTCTATCCTAGCCACTAGCCTCAAGAGTGTTCGCCTACCCTCCTTGTCCTCGTCTCTTCGGGCAGTCCCTAGTGAAGTGTCCCATCTCCCCACAGTTGAAGCAAGCGCCCTTCCTTTTTCTGCAATCCTTGTTCAGATGAGTTGAGCTCCCACAAGTAAAGCACCTTTTCCCCTTCCTATCTTCTGACTTCTCATCCTTCTTTTGTGTTTCCTTTTTGGGCCCCGCTTTCTTATTCTGTGGTTCTTCCTTCTTTGTCTCTTTCGGGCCCTTGCCTTCCTCGTGCAGTAGTGCCATATCCACCAATTTCTCGTAAGTTGCTCCCATGGGTACATGGGTCATGGCTAGGCTGTGCAGTGGCTCATTCAATCCTTTAACAAAGCGGAGAGCCTTTTTATGCTGAGTGTTGACTAAATCCAATCCGAATCTTGCTAGTTGGTTGAACTGGTTGACGTATTCCTTGACCGTCATACTTCCTTGCTTAAGAGACAAGAACTTTTCCAATTGTAAACTTCGTTCAGCTTGCGAGAGGAATTTTGTCTCAAACCTTGTTCTGAAATCCATCCATGTCTCAACCGGCCTCTCGGCGTTAGTGACTTCCCACCAGTAGGAAGCTTCGTCTTTGAGCAGCCATACTGCCAACTGTACCTTCTGCCTATCGTCCACCTCGAAGATAACGAACAGATCCTCAGTTTCTTTGAGCCAATTCCTTGCTTCTACGAATGATTCAGTTCCTTTGAAATCCTTCCCACCCATGGCCCTAAAATCTCTACAGATTTTTGAGAAAGCAATTGCACGAGGAGGGGGTGGAGGAGGGGGATCATTTGCTGGACCTGCAGCGGCGGTCCTAGCCTCAAGATATTGACGAAACCAACCGGGTACATGAACACCCTCTGGTATCTCAGATGCTTCAGACATGCTGGAACGAAAAAGGAAAGGTTCAATACAAAAAGGACTGAAAGAAAGATATATGGCTCTTGGGGATCATGTTTTTCAAAATAAGCTTTATTTTTGAAAATACTTCCTTTCAAAACCTTTTTTGAAAATAATTTTTCAAAACTTTTTTTTTATATAAAATCTGGTAACCTTCAGCTCTGATACCAAGTGTAACACCCCACCTCCGTTAAGGTCACTCACAAAGGGAATGCCTTAACTTTGGTGGAGCATTTTAGTAAACAGGACAGAAACTTACAAGACAGATAAAACAGTACTTGAAAATTTTTAACTTTATTACAGCGGAAACAGAAATTAATATGGTTACATCCTTTCAATTTTAGAATTCAAGTACAAAATATCAGTCTTGTACAAAAGCCTTCAAAATACATAGTTTAAAATCATAATCCCCATGGAACGGAAGCTATACAGAGCCAAGCCATACTTTAAGCACTTCAAGCAAAGAGAAATCCGGATCAAGCTAAAGTATTTCCCTCCTTGGATAACCTGGGGGGGGGGGAAACGGAAGAAAGGAGGCGAAACAACAAGGGTCAGACAAAAAGTCTGGCAAGTCCAGTGACTTTCAACATATGAACAGATAATAATAATATGATATGAACATAAAACTGGATGTGAGATAACTATAACAGGTGTAGCAGATATAACAGAAAAACAGAATGATATAAACTATTGTTTTACACTTCTCTGCACTAATACTAGTATAGCCAAAATTAGGTGTCACCCTAATGTCTAAATTGAAGCAGGAACGGGTACAGAATACTTTAACAGAAACAGAATGCTAATAATGGGCCTTTACTACCCGATCAGAAACAGACAGAAGAAGAAACATATTTATCCCTATGGAAACAGAATGTGGAATTAGGTGTACACTAGTAATGGGCCTTTACCACCCGAACAGACGGTACCACACAGAAACAGACAGGTGTTACCACCCAACAGAAACAGACGGTACCAACAGAAACAGACAGAACTAAGCGTACCCTAAAACCCTACCCCAAGCGATCGGCTCCCTAATACATAAATATCCTGTGTCGGCCCCACAGTAGGGTGTATCACTCCCTAAAGTGACAACCAATTGGCACAGACCTATTTACAGATGTCACGGCGTCTTACATCCTCAGAGGCAGACCGGGATCCATGCACGCAAATGACCCGGTTGGAACGCACCATCAACACCCCTCGCCATTATCAGAATGAACCTCTTATAATTAGTTCAGTAAGCGTGCCCGGACCCTACTTACTGTTGGGTCAAAGTTTTGATACCAGAAAGGGTTACTGACTAATATGGGTCCCAAACAACAGATGACACAAGTAATTCCCCTCCTAACCTAGTGTCCCCAGACTAACAGATTTCAGATTTACTTGTTTACAAGTTCAGACATACAGAATTCAGATTTACTAATTCACAAATTAAGTTAACAAGTTTTCAGACTAACGGATCAGATGTACAGATTTTTCAGATTTGTCTAACTTTGTATTGGGCCTACAGATTCATGGACGGGTTTTACTACATCTATTAATCCCTTTGGTTTAACCCTATTTTTCCCCAATACGTTTTAGATGCCATTCTTATCTTAGATTTGCATTAATTAATTATTAATGCACAGACCTCTCACATTAGGTCGGTAGCTTGTGGCCGCTGGATATGCCGGGCGGTTCCGGACAGACTTCTGCCACAAGCCAGACCTAACCTCGTGTCTTACGCATGTTATGACTAACTTCTCACATTAGAACCTATTGTTTGCAGCCACTGGATGTGCCGGGCGGTTCCGGGCAGATTTACGCCGCAAACTCATTCTAACCTCGAGTTAGCCATGTTTATCTTTGCGGCCAATTAATTAATAATTTACCGTTTATGTGCACGCCCAATATATATGCCAATTCAGATTATATCAATAACAGGATGATTATATCAACATAGCAGATAACAGATTTTATATGACTTAACGGATTTAACAGATTTAGCAACTTAGCAGATTTTGGCATATAACAGGTTAGGCATTTCAACCGACAAATTTAACAGATTAGGCATTTCAATCTAATTGGCAGTCTAGGCAATATAACAAAACTAGTAGTTTAGGCAACTTGACCAATTAGCAGATTTAGCAAATTTAATATTTCTAAAAGTTCTATTTACATGCCTTGCCCAATCATAAATTGGCCTAAATTCATATGCTTACATAATTGTCATGATTCACAACATATACTCCATGTTTGCATAAGCGCAGAATATGGACATAATTTGCCATATAACATATGTTCCAATTTTTGTTAAACTAGCATTTTACAGCAGATTCACATATAAATTATACCAAATATAACCATTAATTTCAATGCATGCCATATATCCAAAAATCCCTATTTAGGTGTAATCACAATAATAGATATCCTAATTAATGTAAATCTTTACACCTAAGTTTCCATATCTTCTTCTTTTTGAGTCATGAATCATTATGCAAACTATACCCAACAATATAAATCTTTAAATCATATCTTCTAAAAATCATATCTTGACTTTTATATGCATTTTGTCCAAAGTCTCAAATCATATGTAATCTTACAATGGTTCCTCTTTTCTTCTATCATAGAATATGCATAGATCCAAATCTAGTTTACAACATATGCTCATTAATTACAGTTCTAAATTACAACATAACTATGCATACAACATGCATAAATTATATGTTCATAGTCAAATTTATGCATATGTCCAATATATTTTATGCCTCAGACCTAAAGTCATACATTCAATTTAGTCTTGTCAAATTTCGCATCATTCATTATTTATCCCAAAATTTGCGTTCATACGTTCATCTCTTATGAGATTAGGCACAGGCTCGTGGTAGCCTGGCTATAAAAACAGAAAAGAAGAAAAGGGATACAGAACAGTCACAGAAAAACAAATCTGACAGAAGAGAATATATATACAATCTCAGATTCATAATTAAAAACATATCAAAATTATAATTAACGTTTATAGCGGAAAATAACTGTACTTGCCTTGATTGGATTAAAGAAAGAACTTTAACTTGTTGTAGAATCTTTGCAGAAACTTTTATCTCTAGTTTGAATTGAGTTGCTTAGGCTGATGTTGATTATCTTCTAGTTTTAATTCCAGCAGAGCAGCGACGCCATTTTTATTTTTTTATTAGAAGAAGAGAGCAATGGAGGCTAGAGGATTGTGTAAGAAACCTAGGTAGAGTCTAGGGTCATTTTTATAGAGTTTATGAACTGATTAGGACCATCGATGTTGCTTGGATTGATCGTAGCCATTCATTCGAAAGAGAGACCAATTAGAGCCTGCCACCTAGCCCTAATGACAAAGCATGCTTCTGAAAATCGACCAACATAGACTAGGCCAGCCAGGGTGGACTGGGTTCGACCTGGGTCTGGACCAGGTCGACAGCCCTGTCGACCTGGCTAGACCAGGTCGACAGCCCAGTCGACCTGGGTGCCTTAGGCGGGAATTTTCCCGCCCTGGCCAATTTGGCCCGATTTTTAATTTTAAACTTGTTTTTCTGAGCTGTTCGAATTTTAAACTTAATTCAGAAACTTCCGGAGGCTATATCTTCTTCATACGGACTCCGTTTTTCGAAAACGCGGACTCTATTTCGCGTATTTTTCCGAGACGAACGCAATGGCGTATCCCGTTTCCCTTAGTTCTTTGATTTCAAATTAATTATACTTTAATTTGTTAATTCCACAGTTATAGAATACACGGGGTGTTACAGTTACATAAATAATTCAATATATATATATATATATAGTTAAATTTAAATATTTAATTAAATAGAAAGTAAATGATACTTTCCTTGAATTCATTTTAATTGATTACCAATTCAACATCTCTTTTCGATTATCTCCATTCCATTTACTTTCTGAACTTCGGAATAACCGCATTGTTATATGCTAAACAGATTTCCCAAAATCTCTCACAACCATTCTTATCCTGAAAAGCATCTGCTTCCACTGTTATTTACTATGGAATGTGAACATCATTCCTTTGGTCCTTATTTAACATATTTCACTGATAAATATTAATACAAGATTAATATAGTTATCTAGTTACTATATAAATTGTTATTTAAATAGATATCAATTGTAACACCCCACGTCCATTAATTTCACTCTCAAGGGGAATGCATTAACTTTCATGGAGTATTATTTGTGTATAGAACAGAATATAACAAGATAGATACAAATATTGGTACTTGAAAAATTAAAAACAACTTTTATTGTAGCAGAGAAATAGTTTGGTTACAACAACCTCAAAAACCAACAACAAAACCAAGTACACTTAATATCCATCTTGAAAAATTATTTTCTGAGTACATAAAGTAAAAAGCATAACCCCAACATAAGTAACCATAAAAGAGATGAGCTGAACTTTACTTTCAGCAATCCAAGCACTTCCATAAGAGAGAGAAAGATCCAAATCAAGCTCCACTAGCACTAATCACATCCTGAGAATCTGGGGGGGGGGGGGAGGGAAGAAAAGAGGCGAAAACAAAGGGGGTTAGACATAATGTCTGGCGAGTCCAATAACTTTAACAATATAATTATTAAAGTAATTAGGATAAGGCATAAACTGGTAAAACAAGGAATGACTGTGAAACAAGTGGGCAAGACAAAACCAACAAGAGGAATATTCTGGCGTTAATCTCGCTTCTAATCACTATAGGATAATTACTATACTGCACCATTACTAGTCACCCTAAAAGTTGATCCCGCCTACTAAACATAATAATCATAATGGTAGTTTCATGTACCCCTAGTTGTCTTCATAGGTGCCGCCTGCCCCTATCTCCACTAGTTGTACCCACTACCCTCCACATTCTAATTACAACATGTATTCATAATATGGTAGTTGGACTCCTAGCTGTCTTCATAGGTGTCGCCTGCTCCTATCTCCGCTAGTCGTACCCACTACCTTCCCCATTCGATCGGCTCCCTAACTCGTAGATACCCGTGCTGGTCCCACAGTGAGGTGTATCACTCCCCAAAGTGGAAACTCGATACCACTAAAGATGCACGACTTATACCTACACGATGCAACAACGTCTTACCTACCAGCCCGGGCCCACGCACGTACATGACCCAGTTGGACTTGCGTTGCCACTGCTAACCCTTTTTGACCTCTTACAATCAAATCCAGTAAGCGTGTCCCGTCCTCGATCTAGATCGAGCTCACTTAGATACTAAATGGGTTACTGGTTGAAAATGGTCCCCACACTTGACACAAGCTTTCCACCTATGCTTGGTCCCCACTAAGATTTCCCACTTAACCCCCTCTTATTCATGTCCTCTTACATGTTTTTAACTTAGTTAAGTGTTTATAATTATATCCCACATGTTACCCATGTTACACATTTATCAAACCAACATGTGTTATTTGTTAAGCTTGTCTTAACCCTATCCGCTTATCAGATCAATATATATCATTGGTTAAGCTGGTCTTAACCCTATCCACTTATATATTATCGGTTAAGTTGGTTTTAATCTTATCCACTTATATATTATTGGTTAAGCTGGTCTTAACCCTATCCACTTATCAGATCAATATGTATTATTGGTTAAGTTTGTCTTAACCCTATCCACTTATCAGATCATTATATATTATTGGTTAAGTTTGTCTTAACCCTGTTCACTTATCAGAATAATATATATATATATATATATATATATATATATATATATATATTATTGGTTAAGTTGGTCTTAACCCTATCCACTTTATATATTATTGGTTAAGCTGGTCTTAACCCTACCTACTTATCAGATTATGTATCACATATATATATATATACACATCGTATGACATGTGTTACTTAATTTATGATTAAGTACATCTTAGTTCACAGATACATTGGTTAAGAGAATAACTACCTAAGTATCAACCCCGAAGACCGAAATCAACATCAGATTGGTACTCAGAGAATTACTCAACTCAACCAAACTTCTGTTTGTCATCCATATTCGTCTTTGATCAGCATTAATTAATTTTTAATGCACAGACCTCTCACATTAAGTCGATTGCTTGTGGCCGCTGGATATGCCGAGCGGTTCCGGGCAGACTTCCACCACAAGCCAGACTTAACCTCGTGTCTAGGCATCTTTTAATTTTTGCCTACGACCTCCCACATTAGACTACCGTTTGCAGTTGCTGGATGTGCCGGGCGGGTCCGGGCTGTCTTATACAACAAACGAGTCTAACCTCGTGTCTTAGGCATTTATTATTACACATTATTATTCAATCCCAATTTGAATTAATATCCCTATTTCAAATTGTCAATAACTTCCAAATTAATCTATGTCCATAATTATCACCTATATTATGTCCATACTTTTTAGGTATATAAATTATACCAATTAATGTCTCAATTATGCCTTTAAAACCATTTTATGCCAATTCACAATTTGATAATTAATATTTTCCCATTGTCCCCACGCTATTCGTATGTTCTAATATGATATATGTTAGACTCGCAAATAGTCTAACTCATAAAAAAGAAAAGAAACATCACAACTTGCATAACACATAAAATAGATCTAACTTGCAAATAAGAATTATAACATAAGTTTGCATAGCTAATAACTTACATAGGCAATGAACGTATAGAACATAAATTTGCATAAACTACAATGGATCTAAATATAGATCTAAACATGAAATTGTGGACTTGCATATATGAATATGGGTTTCACCTAAACTTAAATATATGGAATATAGTTTTCACCCAAACTTGCATATGTGAATATAGTTTTCACCTAAAAATGTGAATATAATTTTCACCTAAACTTGCATATGGATTACTACAAACTTGCATGTATAAACTAATATCACATGTTTTACATATAAACTAGCATATGTATATACTTGATTTATATAAATTTGTGTATAATCCGCATACAGACTTGCATAAGATTCACATACGAACTAGCACATATAAAAACAGACTTGCATAAGATTCACATACAAACTAGCATATGATTTAACATCCCAAACTTGCATAAGATCCACATACGAACTAGCATATGATTTAACATCCCAAACTTGCTTAAGATTCACATACGAACTAGCATATGATTTAACATCCCAAACTTGCATATAAACTGATGTCATAAAATAAATCAAGTTAAACATATGTGATTGGACATATGAAATAGATCTACCAACATAAGATAACAAAACTGTCATATGTTCACTAACAGAAGATAACAAAGTTAAATAACATCACATGATTCAGCAGACATGTTCTCATAATCCAAATTATAACTCATCATAATTAATTTATTAATTATTTTGTGAAAGAAATTTTACTCACAAAGACAGGTTAGAGAAGAGAATGATTCGTTTATCTTTTGAATTAGAATTCTGACTTGCTAATCCCTAAGCTCTAGAAGGAAGAACTATCCTAGCAGCAACATGGTAGCCAAGAGACTAATTTAGTTTAGGTATAGGGTTTGAGTCTAGGCGTGCTTTTATAGAAGTTTAAATCAACCTAAGCCGTTAGATTATCATAGGAGCAATCACAACCGTCTAGACTAGATAGAGTTATCTAGAATTGCCACCTCTTCCCTAGTGACTCAACAACAGGTCAGGTAAGACTCAGCAACAAGTCGGAATCGTCTGATTTCAGATCTGCCCCGGGGGTAGGTCGACCCCCAGGTCGACCTCCTGTCGACCTGTGTAGGGGAGGTTGACCCCCTGGTCGACCTGGCCTTGGGCAGGAGAAATCCCGCCCAGCCCGCTTCCTCGCTTGAATTTTGAATTTTTATTCTGAACTGTTTTAATTTATATAAAATTACTGAAAATTCTGAGGGCCATAGCTTCCTCATACGAAGTCCAATTTACGAAAAATTGGACTCTATTCCAAGCAGAATTTTGAGACGAACGCAATGGCATAATCTGTTTCCCTTAATTCTCACTTTAACAATTAAGTATTCTTAAATTCGTTCTTTTAATAGTCAAAGAAAATTCAGGGTGTTACATTCTCCCCTCCTTAAAGGATTTCATCCCCGAAATCTTCAAGTCAAGAAGAATGTTTATCCTACCACCCGATCATCCATCTACTCAACCATCAAACATAGGCATCCATTGTCCTTACAAGATTTCTAATGCCGTATTAACATATGCAAAAAGTGTGTGTATATGTTCCTTATCCAATGCAAAATCAGGCGGTTTACTGATTCAGTTGACCTCCTTAATGCAAATCATGATAGTGCCATGCGTCCATTATGTATGCGAAAGAATCCTAACAATACATATTACTTCTACATGTGTGCACAACCATTCATCAAAATGCAGCATCCATATGATAACACAACCATTATACATCCATTAATTAAATATGCACACATATTTATATGCAATATGAAAGTGATTGAGCCGATCGAGTGCCTAATGTGTGTGTACATGCATCCACGAGCAAACACTAGCAACCACTTCCAACCACTCGCAACCATCAATCATAACATGTTTCAAATACATGTTTACATCCATTGGTTTCTACCTAAGGATAAAGAATAGGACCGAGGAGATATACTTGAAAGATAGATATAAGCATGAATAAACATATGGAAAAAGAGATCAAGGAAGTACCCTCCAAAAAAAAGGGTAGGCAGCGCGTATTTTTCTATCAGTTTCCCAAGTCGCGTCTTCCTCAGCATCACTCCATAGTGTGAACCTGAAACGGGAGAAAGATCCATAGTGTGAGCCCAGACATTTTACTCATGTGGATGTTGCTTATTGTTACTTGATGGATAGAGAGGCGCCTCAGATATATCAGTCACTGCGGTGCCGATGGATGTTGAGTCATTTGGCTCATTTATGCCCCATAGGGCAGGTTAGCATATAGTTTATGGTATTATTAATCCGCTTAGTGTGGACCGGCCCTGTGGCTCCTAAGGTGCAGTTGCGGCTATATCCCGAGGCTGGGGCCAAACAGTCTCGAATTCGGTAAGGACGATCCCTTGCCTTGGTTCACGATGGAAATCCAACTTCCAATACGACATTGTGCGGTTTTGATTATAAACCTATATTAGGCGACATAGTAGCATGGGATGCTATGCTGTCTATGATTGATACATTTATATTTGAAGTTGATTTCTTCACTTATAGTAATAATAAAAGATAAATTTCGCGTATCAAGCATTATTTGGCTATTATGAGGTAAAGCCCTATCCTCCGACTTGCGTTGCATTGTGTGATGGGACCTGGGTCTTATAATAGCTTCAATTTTCTTCTTTAGCATTGCGCTGTTTGTATATGTACCGGTACTCTTGGGGTTAAAACCCGTTCCGTGTTATACGGCGTGGTCCCTTGATTTACCTAACTTTAAAATAAAGATTAAATAACTGTTTTAGTTCTCACACCTGTCACATGACTGACCTGGATTTATTGTTTTAACGTAAAATATGGGTGCCCCTATTTCCACACAGGCAGCCAGTAGTTTCAGTTTTGCAGATTTATATTCACAGGATCCTGGTTTACAACTGGAATGATATTCAGAAAGCTCTGTATCCGTGTATTTGTTTCAGTTGTGTTATGTATTATTTTTCCGCTGCTATGTATTTAAATGTAATTTAAATCTTTGATATTTATCCACTGTATAATATTTATGTAAACTCTGTTATATTCTTGTAATCTGATGTAATTGTTGTAATAAGCAATGAAATGTTCTTCTGTTTGTGTTCTGATTTATCGTGTTCTCAAACAATCCGTCTTTCTCTTCGGAGACCGGGGAAGTTCTGGTCTTGTCACCTAATTAAAACACTTGGCACACTCACATACATGCATAAGGTCACCTAATTATTATTTAATATTAGGCCAATGCATGCTTGACAAAATAAACTAATTTATTTATTTGTTAAATTTGATTTTTGGTTATATCTTTGTAACAAACATATATGTGACAATTGTCTACATTCATGAAGGTATCATACCGTTGATGTATATACAAATATTGAAATTTTTATATAAAAAAACATTAATTAAAAAATATATATAACCAACCAAAGTAAAATTTAAATATTTAACCCATCTTTATAACATTTCATAAGTTGTCAACGTCTATATTTCACCAATTGTTATATGTTAACAAAATAATATTACTTAAAAATATACTTACATATATCTTACCCAAAATTAGTCAAAATAATTTTTTTAAATATTTATAAAATTCATGTTTTCATTATAAATCTTAATATCCGAAACAAAGCGTCTTTATACCTTACCAAATTATGTTCTTATATTAATATAAATATAGGTTATCAAAACAAGCTAATATCAATGCTAATAAAATTATATAAATCAACCTATCTTTAAAATAAGTTTTACAAAATCGTATTTATAAGACAAAACAAAATACTTTTGTCAAACCAAAATATAAGATTATGACATCAATATTCATTTGAATCCTATAAATTTTAAATTTATTTTTTAGGAACCCGAATTATAAAATAGAAATTCCATTTAAACTTAATAAAAATCTTGGGTTGTTACAATTCTATTCCTAACAGTCATTAGGATTTTAAGATGATGATTTTTTTCTTGATATAGTTGATGGTTAGAGTTTAACAAAGTATACGGGATTTCAAGTATTGTTAATTGCATTCCAGTTTCATTCATCAATGATAAATACTAATGTGTACTAACTCCATTCAATATACTCAAAGCATATCAGCACATATATACTGTATAACTATTTGAAATAGATTCAAATGAGACTAGTTATACTTACTAACATATTGTCATCGTTTCCAGATTTTTACTTAATGCCTTACATCATCCAATGACAGTTTAAATCATGCAGCAGGTCATATAAGCAAGTGAATTTATATTCATTAGTGTAAGATTAGATCCTAGTTCCAAAATTGCAAATTCAACTGAAGTTTATTCTTAAAAACTGTCCGCTCTTTTCAGTTTCAAGCAATACATCCTTCCGCACACATCAACTATTTTGGTTATTACTCTTCAACAATCCTCCATACTTTATCAATGTAAACATATGAGTATAATCACCTATATGTGTCTTAATTTAACTTGAAGCAAATGCATAGAAACAATAAACTAATGGGTTGTTTATTCACCTATATTCATGCCATTCCAGGTTTCTGTTTTTCTCTGTTTTAAGTTTGTCTCGGCCACTCCTCTTCTAGTTTAAAATATTCAAGTTTGCCATTTCTAAGGTATGGATTCATATAGTTATAACACGGTATTTATAGGTGAACTGGTGCAACAGTACTACAAAAGTGGGCATATTCGACACAAGTTTTATGTGGTCTTAGATCGAAAAAATGTTGCATTTTCCCCTTTTTTTCAAATAGGCAACACCGGAAGGGCGTGGCATACGCGGCCGTTGCCTTAGCCATCTAATGCAACACTTTTGCACATCTACTGCCACGGAAAGAAAGTGTTGCATTATAGACGTAATGCAACAGTATTTGCACGTAATGCAACAATATTTAGCGTTGCTTGAAAATTAGTTAGATCCTGGCTACCACGTCAGCTTTCCATGTCAGCTGCCTACGTGTCACACGACACGTTAGCTCTCCACTTGTCACATGCCACGTCAGCTGTGGCGACTACGTACCATGTGGACTTACTGCTGTTTTATGTAATGCAACACCAGTGTATTATGGAATGCAACACCATATCTTAAAATACAACATCAGGAAAAAAGCAAATGCAACGCTTTAATTATAAATTTTGCAATATCTGTTTTGTACATAGAAAAAACACATCCGTTACATTCATTATCGCATTCAAACCTTCAATACATACCACCTTCAATACATACGATCAAATACATAATTCAACGTTTTAAATATATAACACATCCGATCAAATACATAATTTAAAAGTAGCAAAAGTGCCAACATATACCACATCCAATACAAGTGCCAGAAAATACGATCAGTGTGCATTCTACAAAGTAGAAATGCCATGAACCAGGAACTGTATCTCTCCATGTCATTTCAGGTCCTCCACTTGCCGGCTGTTTCTCTCCTCGTCATTTCAGATCCTGCAATTTGAATTTACAAGTTATTTGATAAGTGCATATGTGCTGTGTACATCTGTGGATTTGACCATCTAATTAACTTATAAATCTTAGTGAGTTACACATACAATTATAACAGTTGACCATTCACCATTGGTAAATCGTGCCACCTCAGAATTGAGTATGCTTCGTCTTCTGTGCAAGCATTTCTAGTTCACATATTTACCTGACACAATCCATCAGCTCCCTCGCACATCCTTTCAAGCTTCAGATCAACATCATCATCTCCATATCCCCTAAACCCAAATCAAAGTTTAAAAAAAAAAGAATCAATGGAGGACTTGTCTCTATACATCACTGCCACTGTTCTTAAGGAATATTGGAATTTCGAAGCTGTGAATAACGTTCTTAAGGTGACTCTCAATCATAATTCGTGGCCTATATGGGTAGTACCCAATAACTCTTTTCTAGTATCATGCCCATCGTACAGTAAGCGTGATCATATGCTAATGTTGAAAGTTTTTACAAAACCTGGTGGTACTATTTACCTGCAAGCATGGTCTGATGAAGAATTTGAGCCTGAACCAGCTTAAAAAGTGGAATCATGGGCTAAAGTCGATGGCTTTCCCGAGTTCCTAAGGAGTGATGTCCCTGCTGTTGAAGAAATAATGAAGCCAATGGGACGTGTGCTTGCAATTGACGACTGAAACTGGTCTCAGTATGACCATACATCTTTCTACCTGAAAATGCAATTTTATGACGGCATTGGCAATATCAATACTTTTGCTGCTCAATTCAACAACAAGGTTTACCTCATTAAGGTTCAACGCTGTACCTATGCTCATCCTGGAACAAAGCCTGAACTTCTTTTTGTGAGCAATAGGGAGGAACAGGTGGTTCCATGTTTGCATCATTACAGATGGGAATGGGAAATGGATTCAGATGAAAGATTTGACGCAATGATACAAGAAGCTGCTGTGCTAGCTCCTTGCCAAACTTATTTCCGGAAGCCACCCATGGCATACATGTTGATAACCAAGCCCCAATGAACCTGAGGAATGATCAGTGGGTAGATATAGAAGTTGATTAGGAATTTGACTGGCCAAACTACCTCACCCTTGTCTTGATGCTGTGGGTCCATCACATGCGGTTGCTCTCTTTGGACTGGCTCTCCCACAGCCGTAAAGCCCTAATGAATCAGCTGGAAGTTCCGCAGCCCCGCCAAGTCCTGATCTGGTATGAACTGATGCTATTATAATGTCATTTTTTGGATGTGTATGTATTAAGTTAACTTTATGATACTTTTGGATGTGGATGTGTTGTTATTTTTTGGATGTGTATAGTATGAACTGATCGATGCTGCCTTATGATACTTGTGCGTATATGGTATGAACTGATGTGTATTATATGGACTGATGCTGCCTTATGATACTTGTGTGTGTGCGTGTATGGTATGAACTTGTGCGTGTATACTTGTGCGTGTGCGTGTATACTTGTGCGTGTTAGATACGGGTATTTGTATCACAAAACCTCAGTGCAAACACACCGTAATGCATACACACCACAGTGCAAACACACCATAGTGCAAACACACCGCAGTGCTACACATGTATTTGTACGAACTTTATGGTGAAAACACACCGCAGTGCTACACATGTATTTGTATCACAAAACCTCAAGCATACAATTATATGTCATTTTTTGGATGTGTATGGTATGAACTGATGCACTGCAGTGCCTTATGATACTTTTTTGTATGACTGCTTTACGATACGTAGTAGATGCATACCTGTGCGTGTTAGATACGGGTGCATGTTAGATACGGGTGAACGACTCGTCTGAATCGGGAAATTGGTAGTCTCAAGCACACCCAGTGCAAACACACCACAGTGCAAACACACCGCAGTGCTACACATGTTTCTGTATCACAAAACCCCAAGCATACAATTATATGCCAATGTAAATGAACGCAAAATGCAAGTCAATTTCGATGGTAAAGTCCCCATTCCTTAACTAGAGTTTAGCTCGACCTCTATAATAAACCAACGTCTTTTTCATGCTAATAGCCCGGTTCTCATGGCCCACATCCTGGTGGTAAACCCAAATCCTGGTGGCAAACCCACAGGTGCCATCTCCTTTTTTTGGTTTATTGCTGGGTATAATTTTCGAATAAACCTCAACATAATCCCAAATCAATGGTCAAAGCGCAACTAATTACTCATAATCTAATCTTTCACCGGCCAATTACTCATAAGTGAACGGGTTTTCCTAAGTTTGGGATGTCCAAGCAACTAATTACTCATAAGCGAATGGGTTTTCCAAAACGTAACAAATGAACTAATTATTCATAATCCAATCTATAATTAGCGCAACTAATTCACAGTGCTATACAAACTGAACCTGAGGGAAAAACTGGCGATGTCAAGTCAACGCCCTGAGCAATCAAAGCTAGAAAGCATTTCAAAGCTTCAACCTTCCCGGAATAAAATTTGCTATCGAGGAAAGGAGCGATACTGATGTGAATTTAGGTTTAAATTTTTGTCAATAGTAAAAAGGGGAAAAAACGATTAGATGATAGAGAAGAAAACGTTTTGTGGCCAGATTGATTTTACATTATTTCGTGAAGGGAGAAGTTCACGCCAAAATTTCGTCAAAAGAATGCAATGATGTGGCTGTCAATGATTGGATGATGGCTAACGTTTAGAATCATCAGACCCATAGATGGTTTGAACCGTTGGATTAATCTTGCATCTATGGTTGGGGTTTTTGTATGTTGATAACGCGGATCGCTGAGCTGGATTATATATAAGTAATGCTACGCTTTTAACTAGTGTTGCACGTCAAAACACTAGAATTCCCACCGCAACAGTGCATTCACGTATAATGCAACAACATATGAATATTGTTGCAGAAGATCAAAGAAATCATAGCTTTCGCCACACTTTTAATGCAACGCACACAAATTAGTGTCGAATATGCCCACTTTTGTAGTAGTGATAGTTTCAAAGGCTTGGCAGGGTAGTTTATAGCTTGTCTTAGCCTTGATGGGTTGGGCATTCTAGCTGCTGTAAGGATTGATAAAAAGATAACATGAAGTAGTAGTTGATGGGGGAAACAGCTATGCTTATAGTTGCTGTGTAGATTCGTGTGTAGTCATGTGAATATTGCTGCTTAGTTGATGGAAAAGGATTGTTTGACAAGGCTTCACATCAAACAGGGCACGACTGAAACTAGTTTTTGGGATACAACCATGTGCAGGTCTGTGTTTTCAGTGGTCAGCTTGCTTATTAAGTATTTAAACTATTCAATGCTCACATATAAAATGTTTTCAATTCACTACAGGGTACACAACACATCACTTCATTAAGTGCTTAGATTTTAGCTAGGCTTCCAAGCTATATTTCCTATGGATATACTTCATCTTTAAGTACTAAGATCTGATTTGCATATACAATGAACTAGTGTACCTTCTTGAATTTCAAATCTATGTATAAAAATAATTATTCTTATTAAATCTGATTTGCTTTCATTTAAATTTTGTTACATGACATTTTCTTGTTTATTTGTGGTCATATCACCTTTATATGTATGTACGAAGTAATGCAATATTAAGTATAAACCAAAAGCGACTATATGTCTTGATTTACATATATACATATATATACATACTAAAGATCTATAAAAAGATTAATTCATATTCTCTCAAATATAAAAATCTACTTTTACTTAAGCAATGATACTTTTCTTCATAAATTTAAAACAAGTTTTAAATGAAAAATAAAATGTCAAAACAACATTCATAAGTCAGAAACATATAGGATTTGAAACTAATGATTATTCAAAATTGTCTAAAATATACATATTCAATATTATATAATTTAATTTCCAGCATAATCTAAGATTTATAGATTACAAAGTTGGTCAAAACCCGGGACATTACTATATATATATATATATATATATATTTGTGTGTGTGTGTGTGTGTCTATGCAGATAGAGACACACATGGGATTCAAACATAAAACATAATGGACCGAAGCCAAAACCTTTAACCACTAGGACATTGGTGCTCGGCTAAATGTCATAACTTATAACAAAAAAATTGATAGAACACACTCAAGATTAGCCAAGTTGGTTAAAACGTACAACGTTGCACGCAATGTCAAAGATACAATAATCGCCAACCAAATATCCTTATAATCTGACCCATAGTATGCATTGACCTATCCGAAGTATGGTCATACTACTTTAAATTTTACAAGCAAAATTTATAACAATCCAATATTTAAGAATAACTAATTAAGAAAATGGAATATTAAAAGTTAATGTTATAAAAATATAACACTAATAGGTAATAAATAGAATTAATGGAAACGTTTCCAGTAACGTTACAAAAGAACAAATGGAGGAATTAAAGTCTAACATTACAACCATACCATTAAACTAATAAAATAATAAATTCACAAATATTAACATGTTGAAAAAGTAACACATGTGGAAAAAGTAACACATATAATAAAACAGGAATTAAGTCACGTATTAGTAGAATTTATTGGAAATTAAATAATCTAAATGAAGAAGAACGCATTATGAATTTACTATAAAGAGATTGACGGTAAATATAAAAGAGGTTAAAAAGATATTTGAATTTAGTTACGGAACTTCTTCCTATTGTATCTGTGGAATCTTCTAAGCAATTTACATATATATCTTGTTGACATCCGAGCTAGTACGAAACAGTTATTAGAGAAATAAGATATAGGAATATTTCAAAAATTTATGAAGGAAATAAAAAAGCATATTCATAGGTCGACCCGAACCTTGCATAGGTCGACCAATGGAGGGGGTTCAACTTACATTTAACATGGGCTCAATTGCATCCTAGTACGTTGCTGAACGAGGATATATTATTTTTAATTCAACATGGCTGATTCTGGAGCGTTTATATGTTAATTTGAGGGTTGTAAGTGAACTTCTAACGTGTCTAAATCAGATTAATCTTCAAATTCAACGGCTTGAGATCCCTATGTTACATTATATATAAGATCCTAGGCCTAGCTATTCAATCACAACACCAATCTTTTCCCTTTAGGTTCTCTCATAACTTAGAGTGACCTAAAATTTAACTTTTTTTTTTCTAGAAAGAGATTTATAGAAATAAAAATATTATTAATCAAGCTAAGGACGTGATATAGGAAGGCTGTGCACACTCCAAAAGCTAAGGATTACAAGTGAGTGTAAATTCTATTCATATTTTTGAGTAATTTAGAGAAATGAGATTCTTAGTAGTTGTAGGTTTTCTTATAGTTTGTAAAAGTTTTTCTATAAGTTAGTATTTCTGTAAGCTGTTTTCTGTAAGTATTTCTCAGTTCCTTCCTACAGTTTTCTTTTTATTTAAATTCCATAAGAAAGTTTGTAGTTCAATTTTCTTATCATTATTTAGTTATTGTCAATCATTTATAGTTTTTACAATTATTTAATTTTATGCCTAAAACATTCCTTGATCGATGATTATTAGTCAATTGATGAATGATTCCATCCTCTTATTGCGCATAGAAATAGAAGTAAAAGTAATAACCATATAAATATGGATTAAAATGAAAGAACTAAATTTACAAGATTAGTGCATAAATTATAGGACTGTATTTAAAAAAGAATTAGACAGAATTAGGCAAATCAATGAGAATTTGCAATAAATTATAACATGGGTTGTATTTGAAAAGAAACAAACAATGAGCATAATATTATGATAATTGTATAGACATGTTATGTAATGTCCCATGTTTATGGTAGTCATATATTTAATATATTTTATTTTTTAAATATCGATTTGGAACTATAAATGGATTTATAATATATAATTCATTAATAATCAAAGTTTGAACATTTGGTTTATATTAAGTCATAATTCGAACTCGTAAATGATGAGGTAGTTCATAATTTATGTTTTGAACTTCAATTGAATATACAAAATCCATTTTAAGTCGGAATTCTATGAAAAAAGAATCGTTCAGATCGATTTGATCATATTTTTCTAATGAAAGAGAAAATTTGATATTTCAGTTTATATATTGTTAGTTATGTCTAATTCAAATGTTCAAATAGTCGATATGGAATTTGTTGATAAATGATAGTGTTTATTAAATAAAATATAAAGGGTTTTTACATATTTTGAATATCGTTTATCCCAGGATTGTAAATATTGAGTTTAAATATATATTGGTTTATTCTGAAGCTGTGTAATATTTTATTTAAAGAGATACGATAATAATAATTTATTATTATTTAAAATGATTTGTTTTAGATTTGAATATATTTTATCGATATTATATAGGCTTCAGAAATGATTTATTTTCCAAATGACCTTCATTTTCGATGAAAGCATTTGATTGGAATAAATATAGCTAATTATTGCTAGATTTCCAATTTGGAGCGAATCAGGGTTATTTTATCTGTGCGTGCTATTTAAAGGTGAACCGATAAATTAAATTAACGACGTTGTGCAAACGGAGTTGGTTTTGAGCGAAATTAATTTCCCTAGGACCAGAATGTTAAGACGTAGCGGTATGCCTATTTTCATTTTGTTTGGAGCTCGTGTGTGGTAGTACGAATTTAGCGGTTAGCATTAAATAATGATTAGCGGTGAAATTTAATACCCTAAATAAAAATAAAATTATAAAACTTAGCAGTAAAGCAAACAAAAATACGTACACAAACATTTATTCACACAATCTACCATACTTTTTCTACAAATTTCCTGCTTCCAGCCTGTGCACTGCATTGCACATGCAAAATGTACACTCACTACAACAAAATGAGCCTATTACAACGGTGGAACACCGTTGTAATATACATTTTACAACGGTGGGCTAACCGTCGTGTATTAAGAAGTTGTAATAGACTAAAATCTTTTACAACTTTATTGCACCGTTGCAACACCGTTGTAATATGTATATTTTACAACTTTTTTCCACCGTTGCAATAAACTTTATTACAACAGTTATGCACCGCTGTAATAATATCTACTACAACTGTTATGCACCGTTGTAATTGACAGTTGCATTTAAAAAAAAATAGACATCCATTGCAACTGAAATGAACAATACACTAAATATAGCAATACTCCATAAGCAAAACAAATATTACAGTTATTTGCAAACTAGTTTATTAAAATACTCAAATTTTCAATATTACAAACAATAAGTTTTACAAAAGATTTTGCAGACTATTACATACTTGACTGTTTCAAAGCAACTTAGTACAAGAAGGTTTAACCTCTTTTTTCGTCATGTCAGTGAGAAATACCTTCAGTCTCCACAAGAGTAATGGAGATGGAAATACTGCAGCGCTATTTATTGGTAAAGTCACACCTTTCATTTGGCCGTTCTCTACAGAATGCAATAACCCCTCCCGTTGATATTTCCAGGCTCGCTATAATCTGGTGCGTTCACACAAAATAAACAAAACAAGTTTTAGAGATATTTTTCAACACATTTGAGTTACTTATAAGATGATTGCAAAAGATCATAATTTCCAAGCATAATTTCAACACATTTGAGTTTAATTCTTTTTAATGTAAACAAAATATTCATTTCTAATTCAATCTTTTTAATGATTCTAAAATGACGGTGAAATATGACATTCCAAAATGTAATCAAAATGACATTTTGTATTATTTGACTAAAAATGACTTGTTTTTATTCTAATATCATATTTGCTAACAAAAAGGTCTTTTCATACTAATGTTACATTTCTATGTCACAATGTATTTTAATGTAATATTACACTTTAAAATAAAATTGTACTTTTACTACAAAGATAACATTTTATAACAAATGTTATTTTTGTCACCAATGAAACATTTTATAACAAATGTACTTTTTATCTAATATTACATTTTAAAACAAAATTGTATTTTTAATGACAGGTAACATTTTATAAATAAAAATGTACTTTTTAATTCTAATGTTTGTATGTAGACAATATTACCTAGAAATGATGTCTTGCAATTCTAATCTTTTATATGAAATTAATATTACATAAAAAAGATAACTTGAAATTCTAATCTTTTAAATGTAAACAATATTACACAAAAATGTAATATTGAAAATCAAATCTTTTAAATGAAAATATAACTACATTAAAAATGTAATCTTTTTATTTGAAAACAGATTACATAAAAATGCAACTTTGAAATCAGTTCTTTTTTTATTGTCTCTAATTTGAAAATAAAAAGGCCATCCTTAAAAATCTATTCTTTTTATGTAGACAATACCTCATCAAAATTTGTACTCTATTTTGTTGAAAATCTGGTTCAACAAAATAACATAAAAATGTTTATTTTTATAAAGGAAATGTCATTTAACTTCTAATGCTCATTTTCAACAAAAATATATAGTTTTCTCATTTTTTTACATTTGATAAAAATGTAAATTTTCCTTTTTCTTTTACATTTGATAAAAATGTAAATTTTCCTTTTTCTTTTACATTTGATAAAAATGTAAATTTTCCTTTTTCTTTTAGCCAAAAATGTTATTTCTGTTCGCCAATATTTCTTTTGACAAAAATGTCATTTCATTCACTAATCTAGTTTAACACAAAGATGTTAATTTCTTTTCACTAATCAAGTTTAACACAAAAATGTTAATCTTTTTCATTTAACAAAATATGATAAATATGTTTCAACTTTTTCATATTCAACAAAAATGTAAATTTTGTTTGATCTGTTTCAATTCAACTAAACATGTAAATTTTGGTTTGAACCAAAATAATTTATTCCGTCAATAGATCGGTTTAATGGAATTCATCAACACAAAACAAATCATGAATAACAACACATAGAATTCAGCAACGGCAACTATCATGATTATAAATTTTTAATTATATAAAAATAATAATAGAATTCTCACATTGCTATTTGGTTTTGAATGAATCAAATCTGAATTTTTCTAAATTTCTGATTTGCTCTGTTTCAATTCTAGTATGTCTCATAAGTTAGTATTCTTCAATACGATCTCAACGCAACTTGTTTCGTTAATTTCTAACCTTGTATGAAGAAGTTATGGTTGTTAATACATTTGATTTCATTCGAGATAATTAAATAATAATTAACAAATTTAATTACACTTAGGCCAAACGTTGTCCTCTTCTTCCTCCTGGTTATAGTACTTGGCCGCGATGAAACCCATTGCTTCATTTCCTAGGTCTTGAATTTCCGATAACTTCGAGACCCCGTCATATGATCAGACGCTGCCACGTCCACGCCCTCGTCTCGCTCCACCCTCGCCCAGAAAGGGGGCCCACTCGCGTGCCTGCTAACGCCTTGATATCATGGAGGGATTAAGGTGATAGAAGGGGAGGAAGTGGTTTGCGTTACAGCCATTGAAATCATGAAGAGGCGGCTGTGAACTTATGGGCTAGGGTTTACGTATTGACTAGCATATTTATAATAGTATAAATAGTGTATTTCTAATTTATTTAATTTGTTTATTTTCAAAAACTCATGTTTATCAATAAGAACTCCAAATCGAACCCAACAAGTGTCGCCCCTAGCTAATAACCCCCGTCCCGGACACAATGGAATATGTTTCCTAACCCAATTCGGTTGTTACGATATGTTTTTCTCAAAATTTAATATTTTAATCATTTATTATTTAATTTAACCGTACATTTTAAATTACCAGGGCCACATACTAACCCTAAAAATTACAGAAAAATTATTTCTAGTTATGTTTTGATGATACGGTCCTAACAAGACTGATTTTGTCGAATTCTAAGACTGTTTGAAAAATGGCCATTTTAAACTCGATTAAATTTGACTAAAACAGTCAAAACACGTTTTCCTTCGCCACGCTCACATACCGATTCGAAAAATTATGGAAAATTAAACTTTGCAATAATTTGACATTCCGGTTCCAACAAAAGTGGTTTCGTCGAAAACAGAGGTCGTTTGCAAAATGGTTATTTTTAAGGCTAATATTTTATATTAAAATATAAATAAATTCTACAGTGACTTTTCTAAATTTTAAACTGGACATAACTTTCTATTTTCAAAGTGAAATTTCAATTTTTCAGATTCGTTAGAAAGATATGATTAAACAGATTTAAATATTTCTTGTTTCACTCAATTCTGATTTATTCTGAATCCCATACAGTCAGTTAAAGTTCAAATTCAAATTTTCAAACTGCAGCGCTGTTTTAAACTCCTTTTATAATTAAATTAAATTTATTCGTTTTAAAAGAAATTTTTAGTCGTTCTTATTTAAAATAAATTATTTTAAATATTAAAATCCATTAAAATTTCTAAAATAAAAATTTTAAATTGGCCCCAAAATTCCGGGTTGTTACAATCGCCCCCACTTAAAATCTTTTCGTCCTAAAAAAGGAACGAAGCTAAATATTGTTTAATTAACTAAATTAATTAAATTTCTATTTATTGTTTTCAATAATTTTATTAGTTAAATTAATTATCATTCCAATAATTTTATTAGCTAAACTAATTAACCAACATCACAACCAGCAATCAATTAGGTGATTAACTTTCCAAATATATATAACCTTTATATATAGTCAAAAAACATATTCTTAGTGCAAATCACAACAATGTGTCCTAACTAAGTTTTGGTTCTCATACCAGTCAATGGAAATATATAGAAATCCCACTATCGAAACTCGAACATAATTTCTGATGACGTTTCGAACCACCATCAGAACATCTCCGGGCGACTAGAGTGTGATTCTATATCTATCGAGTATATTAAAACTTCGAATATCCGTTAATTACTCGTATATTCGAAATCTTTATATACTCGATTGTCCACATAAAAATATAATAATATACTCAAATATGTATTTTAAGATAAAATTTTCAAAACTAAATTTGTTTTTATTTTAAAGAAAATAATACCCTTCGCACTTGTTCTAGGATACTACTGATCCCATCTCTAACGAGTTACTCTCATTGGATATTACTAATCCAATCTCTGATGAATTCTTTCGTTCGGTTCTAATGTGTTTTGTTCTCGAGCTCTGTAAACCAAAGCTCTGATACCACATGTGACAACCCGAACTTCCCAGCAAAGGAAAGCCTGGATTGCCTTGAGAACAATACACATCAGAACACAACTGAAGAATATTTTATTGCTGATTACAACAATTACATCAGAGTACAAGAATATAACAGAGTATGAAAACTCATTACACAATAGAAATACAATAATATCAGAGACTTAAATTACATTTAAATAGCAGCGGGAAAATAATATAAATATACAACTGAAAAGAATACACGGATACAGAGCTTTCCGAATACCGCTTCAGCTGTAAGACAGGATCCTGTAAATATATCTGCAAAAAGCTACTCGACAGCCCGTGTGGAAAATATGGGCACCCGAGTTTGCCAGTGAAACAAACTACAGGTCAGTCATTGGACTGGTATGAGAAATCTTTCTATACTAGCTAACATTTTGGCGAATCACAGGACCACGCCGCTAAAGCGGAACAAGTTTACTCCATTACATTGCCAGTGCATAATTTAATAAAGTTTATACAAAAACAACGAAATGACTTTTGAAAAATGAAACCATCATAAGACTCAAGTCCTATCACACAATGCAACGCAAACAAGAGGATAGAGTTTTCCCTTATGATGACCAAACATGCTTAATACGTGTAAAATAATATTTTTATATTATCATTAGTGTCTAAGCAGTATTAAAGTACTTCAAAATAAATGTATCAATCCTAGACGGCATAGTACCCCATCCTACTATGTCGCCGTATATAAGTTTACAATCAAGACCGAAATGTCGTATTGGAAATTGGTTTTCTGTCATGAAATCGATGCAAGGGATCGTCCTCTCCGATTCGAGACACTCTAGCAAATGCCTCAGGATCACACCTATGGGCAACCCTTGGATGCGGTGGGGCCGGTCCCCACCTAACGGTAGTGGATTGGCAATTCCTGAACACACGTTTCCCGGTTCCTTTGAACCTATAGTATGGCCACTAACAAACTATAAAATCCAAGGTACCTCAATCCATCATCCACATAAGTAAAATTTCAGCCAGTTTAAGCACTGACACTACCCCTAGCTAGAAAGAAACGTGTGCACTCCCTACGGTCCATATCCCGTTTTTGACTCATACCGGGGTGTGAGGCTCGCGAGATCATGCTATACACAAAGCTTTGCCATGATAGGCTATACTTTGATCATCCCACAAGGCCCTGCTTTTCAACAAAAGCCTTGATCAATTGCATCTTGGCGTGCCACATTGACAATTCACGCCATGCGGTCAATCACTATTAATATATACCGGGGTGTTAAGTAGAGAATAAATTTTCCACCACCAATCAGATATACATTAATAAAAATCAATTTAATTCACATGGAACGAAATCCAATGTCAGACACGCATCCATTTACAAGTCCGTTCTGGGTCTGAACGAAACCGGAGAAACCTGAGAGGTCCTCGCATATCCGGACAATCAACAATACATCTAGACGGCTACCACTGAAGCCCTTTCAAGGTAGCTACTCCCATCATGGGTCCCAGTAGAAACACATCCATTCGATGTGAAGATCGTCGGTCTTCAACCACCGTCTTCATCTTCGACTCTTCATCGTCGTTGTTATTATTCGGAATGGGTTAAACCCGGTCTTTCCGAATAATTCACGTATTTTTATAATTAAAAATCAAGTACTATAAAAGCACATCCAATGTCTCATTCCAATTCAGAATATTCTTTTAAATAAAATATTCACATTATCTTATCAAAGATAAATTCTTTAACTTATCCTTGAATCCTTTCTTTAAAGATTTATCAAAACTCCAATTTGGGTTTAAATACCAAAAATCATTATTCAATGATTATTTAAATTTAAGAAATTAATCTTATCTTTGACCGGGTTAAAGAACTAATGTCATTTAAAACATAATTCACGGTAAACCCAAAATCATCTCCCATAAAATATGGAAATCCTCACAGAAATCATATCAATATATAATCATTATAAATTTCTGTATCCGACCAATAATATAAATGGAATAACGGTAAAGCCTCTTAAATTCCATATGTAGTATCGGTCTTCTTTTACAGACGCTTATCTCGGTTATTATTAATTCGAATTCCATTCAACTCCCATTTAATATATTAAATTGGAAAACTTCACTTTTGTAAAATTCCCATTTAAATCTTAATAAAAGATTTATAAATTCCAAATCATATTTTACTGTCAGTTGGGTTAAAGAACACATGTCACTAAAAAAACACGGTTCGCAATAAAACCAACTCACATTTCATCTTATTTCAATTACTAAATATAATTGAAAATTTAAATAATCTAAATTAAAAGATTGTTCTTTTCATACGGGGTTTAAGAACAGTGTTATTTAAGACACTATTCACGACAAACCCAAAATCCAATTTATTCGATTTAATTTTCAATTAAATATTAAATAATTGGAAAAACTTCATTAAATCTTAATTTAATGACTCATTCTAGTTAATAACTAGTTCATTTCAATAAAAATATATTTTTCTAAAATATATCCTTTTTCTAAAATATTTACTTAAATATTCTTTATTGGAATGTGACTCAATCAACAACCATATATTGCATGAAATCAACAAGCATGATAAATAATTATCAAACATCCAATTAACAACCAAAGTGAATTCTACACTAAATGTTGGGACTAGTGTAGATCAAATATCATCCCAACACCCGTGTGGGGTTTCATCCAGCAATCAGATAATAACTTATTTGTGCACTTGGGCGATGTGTAAAAATTATCAACCCAATCACATAAACAAGTCGGATGACTTGTAAATGGAAGTGTACTGTTCAGTTTGAATATACTAACAATATATTTAACACACCAAACACTTCAACATCACAGACATATGTTTCAAGCCATAGCTAATATCATATTTTTAACATATGATCTTTTTCTTGTAACTAATTGACAATAAAAAAATATTAACTTTTATTTCTAATCTTCTAGTAACGACCCAAGGATTTTCGACCCCGAAAATCGACATAAAATCACCGTGTCGATTATTCAAGCATCGAAAACACTGGATTGTTATGAGAAAGAAGTTGGAGGGTGAGGAAAGAAAGAAAGAATTATTAGAATAGAAGAAAGAAAGAAGAACACATCAGAATCTCACATCGGAACGAATAAACATAATACATCAAATCTCTTTATAAAAGAAAACTGTATACATACATACCAATCATCAGAGTATATCATATATCAGACGCAGTGGAAATAACTTTGAATAACTATTGGTGAAGCCTTCTGCTTCCAGCTCCGGAACTCCAAGCGAAACCTATCCTGGAATACATACTCGGTCTGACCCAAGCACATTTGGTTTAAAACAAAATTCACCGGGTCAGTCTGGAATACTTTCAGTGATAAATTCATAGTACAAACAACTTGTTTAACTTTGGAAATCCTTTTGAAATAAAATGATAATAGTAAGACCAGTCCACACATAAACACGGACGGTTTTTACCTTACTATAACCCAAAACATTTTTGAAATCAATATATTTTCTGATATTATCATAATGTCTATCAATCCACAAATAAATAACAAATTTAGTAGAACGCTTGCATCTCATGCTCTACATATATAGTATACAAATCAAAAACCGTGGGCGCTTATTGGCAATTGGATTCTGACAATTACACGGTATGGGACCACCTACCGATAGTGTATCTCTCGAGGCGAATACACTGGGTTCAACAAGAACATCTTGCAACCCGGCCCTCACATGACCGACCACTCATTTCGCTTGAGTGTATCGAATGTATATCACCAACAGTGGTAGCTAGTCACCGTCTCCCGAAATGGGACAACATCGATAGATTTAAGAAGCAGAAGGAATTTCTCTAGATAGGTGATTATACACCCTAATGGGAGCGACCCACATAGCCATGCTGCCTGCCCGATTTCTGTCATTTCCTGGTTGATGAGGCTTGAGGCTACGCTTGACCATCACATCAGATTCACTTTGAATGCCACATTGTCAGATCCATCGAAATCACTGATTGACGTCCTCAACGATACATTATGTGTCAGCTAAAGAAGTTTCCTTCTCTGCCTCCACTCTTGGTATAGTTGGAGAAATCAATGTACTTGACCTCTTTGGAAATACTCTGCCTGACATCCGTCTATACAAGTCATCCAGGAACAGGATGAGCCGAAGGTACTCTCCTACCGCATCCAATAGGAATCACCCCAAGGATCAGTAGCGAGAAGTCCTTGCAATCCACAGATTTCAACCATGACAGAACCCCACTATGTCTCTGCGTCGACTCAGAGATTGTTAGTGGTTCTTCCACTTATGAAGATCTATGGTCTTCAATGCTCCATCTTTATCGTCTTTACGTTAATCGTGATCGCACAGTTGATTCGAAGTGGTTTTGGGTCTAGTTCCCATCCCGTCTCTTCGAAAACAACTCGTCAAAAGGTATAACTCATTTGATAGTCGGTTGTTTAACTATCAAACCATAACAATGTAGTTGAGTCCATTGGCAGCTCAGGTTATAAAAATACTTTGTTTAACTCTTTCATCGATTTGGATGATTGATTCCATAATTTTATCTCGATGAAACTCTTGTAATTTATTTCTTTGAAAATATAACCAATACTCGCTTTCGAATAACTTATATATCAAATTTTATTTCCTTTGTTCAGAAATATCCTTATGTTTCACTAAACTTCTTTATTCTCTTTTAATCTTGAAACATTGTTTCAAATTATCGAACCATTTTCCATAACTCTTATCATTTCAAATATCTCTATAGTTTTAAAACCACTTCCCTTCCTACTAGCATTGGAATATCGTCATACTTTTAATTACATTATATAGGAAAAATTATATTTCATTTTCTGACCCCAATTTAATCCTCTTCTCATTTTAAACCCAAATAGTTTGATCTCATTTCTAAATCCTTATAAATAAATATAATATTCTCTTAATAAATTACTCCCACTCCTTGATTAGGTAACTTCCTCGACAACTCTTATTTGCTATTTGATTTAACTATGGTATTATAACCCCCTTCTTTCATTGGAAAATTCCGTTGACTCTCTTTGCTTAATTAATCAATCAAGTAAATATTCAAAACTCCCTTTTTGCCTTATTTTAACCAACTCCCTTTAGTTGATTAAATAAATCCTTATTCGAACTCTCATCTTTTCTTACGAGCCATTTTTTACAAACTATGGTTGTAAACTGGATTAAAATCCTTTTAACCAAATCTTAATCAAATTTTATATCCCTTTTTGAGAACTTTCTAATTTATTCTATCATTAAAACAATTACTGCGATTATCATTATTTAAAATGATAATTAACCTAACCATTAACTACTTAAATCATAGTTACCTTCATTTAAATTAGAAATAAGATAAATAAATCCTTAATTAACTAGAAATAAATAGTTAATCATTTTGAAAGATCATTGAATCAAAATTGACTTCACTAATCGATAATTAACCTGATAATCATAGTTAATCAATGATTAACTAATTTAAACAATCTTCGTTAAGTTAACGAACATTAGAAATTAATCGAGTTGATTAATCAACTCATTCAAATTTACAACTTTAAATTAAACAGTCTACTTTTGTCGACTGTCAACACCAGTTAACATTAACTAATATTCTGTAACGATCCAGAAAATCTGAACCAATTTAAAATTTTTAAATTGGATAAAATAATGGATTTTAAATATTTAAAATAATAGCAATGAAAACTGAGTTTGAATCGACAATTGAAAACGAATATAATTAATTCTAATTATAAACAACGCCTGAAATGGCGCGGTAGTTTCAAAAATTGAATTCAAACTTTGTCGGACTGTACCGGGTGAAAAAAAAGCGGATTTGAGCTAAACCAAAAATATTTAAATCTGTTAGTGAATACCTTTCTAACATATCTAAAAAAACGAATTTTCATAGCGGAAAGCAAAAGTTATGGCCAAATGAATTTTCAGAAAGGTCGCTATGGAATTTATATAGCCCGTGAAATTGGCCATTTTGCATACAACCTCGGAATTCGACGAAACCACTTTTGTTGGATCCAGGATGTGAATTTATTGCTAGGTTTCAAATTTCATAATTTTTGAAGCTAGTATCTGAGCATGGCAAAGGAAAACGTGTTTTGGTCAATTACAATTAAATTGGATCGACCAGAAATGGGCCTTTTTGCAAACGGTCTCAGAATTCGACGAAACTAGTTTTGTTGGGACCGTATCGTCAAAACATAGCTAGATTTATTTTTCGAATCAGTTTGTGGCCCTGGAAAATTGAAATGTACGTTCAAATTGAATATTGAATGTTATATATTTTAATTTGAAGGAAAACTGACTGAAACAGTCGAATGGGCCTAGGAAACATATCCCATTGTGTTCGGAATGGGGGTAAAACGCTAGGGACGACAGTCGTTGGGTTTAGATTGGTGGTCGTGTCAGAAAACCCCTTTAAAACTCCCCCGACCAATCATTTTTTTTTAAAAAAAAAAGAAAAATCCTTTTTTCTCCCTCCCGATTAACGACGGAAGTTGCTCTTTTCTTTCCGACCAAATCGCCGCCGCCACAGGCGACGATACCCCGCGCCACCACCCAGAATCGAACCACCTCCCTCCCTTCTTCAAATCCGACCAACTCTCACCACCTCTCGTCAAGCCATCATCGCGAATCGAACCCTCAAAGTGCCGACCTTCGTAGTCACCGTGCTCCTCCGATCTGCCACCGAAGTCAACGCCCCCACCATCGATTGGCGCGCCTCAGGGAGCTCTTCGTCGTGGTACCATTCGATTTCAGCAACGTGCAAAGGAATTGAGCAAAAATCAAAACCCTAGTTCGAAGGTAACGAAGAAAGGTGCAGCCTTTTATTTCTGAACTGATTATAGCGCTTTGAAAGCGCTATTAAATGCGATAAACTTTGAAAAATCATATCTTTTTAGTGTGTTGACGAAATTCGATGAAACAGGAGACATCGTGACCGCAAGGACGTCTTCTACATTCTAGAAGAGACCACATATTTTTCTGAGCCTTCTGCTTTTTTTGGTGGAGTGGAACCCAATGTGAGATTTCTAATTTATAAACGATATGGAAAACGACGATGTATAAATTATATAGTCGATGTATGAGTTATATAAGCATTGTACACCTCATGTATAAGCATTGTATAAGTTGTACGTTCGATGTATAAGTTGTATATGCATTGTAAAAATTATATATGTGTTGAAATAGAAGTGAATTGCTATATATATATATATATATATATATATATATATATATATATATACGCCCCTCGTCCACAAACCATGGACGATATTTATTGGTTGTGATTGGTGTGAAAATTGGTTGATAACGAATGGTTGATTGGGATTGTTTGTGGTTGAAAAATACCCGTTTGTGGTTGAGAAATATTTGGTTGAAACCACATAGGATTAGTTTGTGGAAATGAAATAAATATATATATGCCACCTGCGTGCGAACTAGATGCATGTTCCCCATTGTCAAAAACCGCGAGGTTTTAAGGTAGAGCGAGGAGCCGTACTAGGGACGGTCCCGGTTTTAACTACCCTGCCGTTATGCTGCCGAAATTTTGAATAATATTCATGTGTTTGAATTATTTTCATTTGTTGAAACTATATTTATTCGTTGAATAGAAAACCTTCATGTGTTGAATTGAAACTCATTCGTTGAATAGAAATCCATGTATTGAATGGTATTCGTGTTTTAAATATAAAAAATCACATTTTTATCTATATATATATATAAACTATAGAAAACCTTCATGTGTTGAATCGATATTCATTCGTTGAATTGAAATTCATGTGTTGAATGGTATTCGTGTTTTAAATATAAAAATCACATTTTTACCTATATATATAAACTATAGAAAACCTTCATGTGTTGAATCGATATTCATTCGTTGAATAGAAATTCATGTGTTGAATGGTATTCATATTTTGAAATAAATTGTTTTATAATAAAAATCACCTTTTTTATCCTCTATATGAACTATGTAAAATGACATTGTTTTAAAAGAAATTATTTTATAATAAAAATTCTATTTTTATTACCTATATGAACTATATAAAATAATAATGTTTTGAAATGAATTGATTTACAATAAAAATCACAATTTTATTATATACATGAATTGTTAAATATAGTGAAGTGTTGAAATAGAAGACAGTTAGATAAAAATATCATTTTTATCAAATGTATGAAAAGAATATAGCTTTGAAATCGAAGAATCGATGTATATATAAATAGAATTAAAATATGTCAAATAACGACGCTGCAGTTCATATTTTGAAATCGTGATTTCAAACGATTATACCGGGAGATCCGACCATCGGATTTTCCTGAAATCGCAACCGTTGGGTTCGCTTTGGAAAAATCTTTCCAACGGCACCAACTTTGTAAAAATCCAATGGTTGGATTGACTGGAATGTTTAATTCAAATCTGAAGAAAAACAGCGCCAGAATCGATTATATATATATATATAAATATAATTATATTTAATCGAATAACGATGCTGCAGTTCGTATTTTGAAATCGAAACTTCAAATGATTGTACCGGGAGATCCGACCATCGGATTTTCCAGAAACTGGAACCGTTGGATTCGTTTTGAAAAGATATTTCTAATGATGTAGATTTTGTGAAGATCCAACGGTTAGATTTTCAGATATGTGTAAATCAAATCTGAAGAAAAACAGCGTCACGGCCGCGTTATGGCCCGAAGCGTCGTTTTGAATGAATTGGCTATTTTAAAATAAATAAAAATAGCGATAAATTGTTATAAAATATTATAAACGATATGGTTGTGATTTAGAAATTAACTGAAGGTTGGCTAAGTCGAATGGTTTCCTAGGTGTTGATTTGATGTTGGTTTCGGCCTTCGGGGTTAATATTTGGGAAATCGTTCTCTTACTGATTGACGGTTAGTGACTAATGAATTGAAATGATGTGTGTATATGTTAGTGTTGCACTTGTTTATTATATACGCGAGTTGCTCAGAAAGACCGAGTTTATCCCATTCTGAATAACGGAATCGACGATAAGAAATCGAAGATGAAGATGGTGGTCGAAGACCGGAGATCTTCACCTCGTTTGGATGGTAACCGAGGTCCTGATTGGGAGGCATCCCGAAATATGGATAATAAGTGGTGATCGTCCAGACATTCATGGTGATCGATGGGTTTGCGAGGTATATAGTGCCTCCGGTTTCGTTCAGACCCAGAACGGACTTGCAAATGGACAGTGTGTCTGACATTGGAATTTATTCTGTGTGATTGATAGCCATCAGTTGCACGGTGTGAATTGCCTGTGTGGCATGCTAAGATGCAGTGATCAGAGCTTCTGTTGAAAAGCAAAGTCTTGTGGAGATGATCAAAGCACCGCTTGTGTGGCGTAGCTTTGTGTATAACGTAAATTCGCGAGCCTCGCACCCCGGTATGAAGCAGAAACGGGAGAGGACATCAGGGAGGGCCAGCGTTTCTTCCTAGCTAGAAGTGGCGTCAGTGGTTTTACACGCCCTGACGAGTTTGACTTATGTGGTTGTTGCTGTTGCGAGGCGCCTCGGTTAGATCGGACGATCCGGGTCCGATGGAGTCATTCGTTGGCTCATTTACGCCCCAAAGGGCGGAGAAACGCATTGTTCAGGGATTATAATCCACTTCGTGTGGACCGGCCCTGACGATCCAAGTTACGGTTGCGGCTGTGCCTGAGGGGAGGGCTAGAGCGTCTCGAATTCGGTAAGGACTATCTTTTGCCTTAGTTCATAACGGAAATCCAATTTCCAAATACGTGACTGTGCGGTTTTGATTGTATACCTATATATGGCGACATAGTGGTATGGGGCATTAATGTCGTCTATGATTGATAGTTATGATTTGAAATTGTTTTTAAAACATATAAACACTAGCAATAATATCAAATGCTTTTGTTTTATTCGTATCAAGCATATTTTGGCCGTTATAAGGTAAAAACTCTATCCTCCGGTTTATTTTGCATTGTGTGATGGGAACTGAGTCTTATAATGGCTTCATTTTTATAAAAAGCATTGCGATGTTTAAAAGAATGATTTGTTTTAAAGCACTGGCAATCCAATGGAGTAAACCCGTTCCACGAAAGTGGCGTGGTCCTGTGATTAGCCATATTTTAAATGTGTTGAGTTGATTTCTCATACCAGTCCCATGATTGACTCGTAGTTTGTTTCACTTTCAAACTCGGGTGCCCCTTTTTCTACACGGGCAGCCTTGTATTCAGGTTTAGCTGGCTTCCTCTGGATAGCTGGAGCTGAAGATGGATTCTATCATTTATCTCTTTTTATGCTGTTCAGCTCCTATTGTACATATTTTGTTTGTTTCCGCTGTAGACATATATGTATAGTTGAACTGTATTTGTATTAAGTAAGATCCTGTATATTGTGTAACTCTGATGATTACTTTTATCCAGTATATTCTATTGTTCATTATCTGGTGTATTTATTTAATTCTGTTCTGCTATTATCTGTTTCTGTGTAATATTCCAAGGATTACCCTTGCCACCGTCCGTACGGGGTTTGGGGTCATCTCATATTCACTCACCGTTTCCCCTTTTCAAATTTAGTTCATAACTTGATTAATTTAAAAGTATCACTTAATTGTTTTATAAAACAATTGTTCAATGCTACCAATCTGTTTATTGGTTTATGTCCTTCTGACAAAATATTCATTATATAAAATATTTAATCAAATCCTCGATAACCTGATTATGAATATAAATATATTTATAAATTTCTATTTAATTAACTTGTATAAATCGGTTTAAATTCCATTTTAGTTATGAAAATAAATTTTATAACTTTAAACTTCGTCAGTTTGCCAACGGCAAAACAACGCCATAAAACAACCGGTTTACACCATCACTGCCAATAACCCAAACAATTCTGTTGGTTTATTTAAAACACAACACGGTTTACTAGCCATCCAATCTGAACAGGTTTTACATCGTTTGGGTGTCAATTCATATATATGAAAAATATGATCAACAAATAAAATAAATTTGAGGAATTCGATTTGATTCCTCCTACCTGTCCTTCTCTGCATTACTTGACACATACGAAAAGATTTCGTTAGTATAACACATTAAAATGACAAATAAATACGGTCAACCAATCAAACAACAACAATCACTAGCAACCATCGCATCCAATCAACCAATTTAACTGATATGTTAAATTATATGCATTTATCACATCACAGTAGTCCAAATAAGTGTGAGAATTAACTCACCAGTGGATACGGTAGACAATGGACGTGTTTGTTCTTTTTAAATTGCAACGGACGTCCAAACTTTGCTGAAATTTCAGCAGCGTCAGATCAGTGCCTAGTTAGTGTCATCGTATAGGTCTCGTCCCTGCGATCCCAACGGATCCAGTTTCGTCAGATTCCGTTAACGTATGTGAAAGTTATCGCAGTTTGAAGTTTGAATAAATTTAACGATAATTAATTAATTAAATAAATTAAAAATTACCTTAATTAATTTAAACTCCGTGCCACGTCAGCATTCCCTAATCTCCGCATCACGCGTCTTTGCCTGGAGCGAATTCTAGGACCCGTCTTCCCCTAATTCACCAAAGCTCGATATCATCAGTGCTCGACCGTGCTTTCTCCATTCAACCTGGACCAGACCTGACACCTCAGACGCCTCCCCCACTCCAAGACGTCTCCGCGCCTGAAGACCCGTACCTCGATGCTCCTCCGTTCGCCTGAAATCACCTCCGCCCCCAATCCCGTTCATCCCTTAATTTCCGTCGCCACACGCCTCCTGACATCACCAGACCACCACCACAGTGACCGCCTCGCCTCCAGCTTCCATCACCCCAGGCGCCCGACCACCACGACCCTCCAGCACGCCGAAAATTGACCATTTCCGTTCACCACTTCAAATCAAACCCAAAAACGATCAACTCCGTTCAACTCTCCACCACGGCCACCTCAGGCCGTTTCAACACCTCCGACCTGAACCAAAAACGAAGCTCTTCCACTCCTCTACAACTTCCCCTTTGGTCCCTCATCAATCTCCAACTAAAACTCCTCAAAAAGCACCAAAAACGAAAGTAAATCTCCCCCGTTCATCGCAATTTCTGGCCACCACCATGCTCCGATCATCGTGGAATTTTGTGTGCAGGTAGCTAACATCTCGATCTACAACTTCCCCTCAGGACCCCTTAGCAATTTCTCCACGGATTAAGCGGAATAAATTTTTTTGTGGTTAGTTTTTTTTTTTGCAAATATGATGGATGGAATTTTTTTCTTGGCTGGAAATTTCTGAGATGGAGGGTATTAATAATCGAATTTTATTATATTTTAACGTGACGTGACGATTGACAACGACCGACGATTTTTATTTCGTGTCTATCACTATTTCTGATACTGTTTATTGGCTCATTTGCTCACATACAAGCTCCGTTCGTGACGCAACTAGACGACATAGTATAATTTGATGATACGGTCCTAACGAATCTTGTTTCGTCGAATTCTGAGTCCGTTTGCTCAAACTGCGCTCTTTAACTTCCAAATAGTCGTTTTTATCTTGCATTTTATTTTGCCACGCTCACAGAATAACACAGATTGACGTTCTATTTGAAAATCTAGCAATAATTTGTCATTACGGTCCCAACAAAATTTGTTTCATCGAAAACAGAGGTCGTTTGAAGAAAGTCCCTTTTGAACGGCCCAATTTGAATTAAAATAAATTAATTTAAAAATACTTCAATAGAATCAAAATAAAATATCCTGATTGGTCATACCCGACCAGAATTTCGTATAGATACAAGATAAAATAACTCTGGTTGAATTCCAGGTCAAATCGATAGTCAAAATATTTTAAAACCCTTTTATTCTTTAAAATAAACCGCTTTAAAATATAAAGGAACTCCATAGCATTTTTTTCAAAATTTGATTTGGACATAACATAAAATCTACATGACGAAAACTCGATTTTTCTCTGCCATTAGAAAGATATTGTCTAACCGGTCCCGACGTTTCTTGTTTCGAGGAAATTCGACTTATTTTGAACCCAGTACGACCCATTGAAGTTCAAAACTCAAATTTACGAACTGTCGCGCCGCTGCAGCTCGTTATTTAATTAAATTGCAAACTGTACGCTCGACGGTCGTTAAATAAACGATAGCGTCGATATATTTTCAATATAGACGATGTTACCCCTCTATATTTCGCCGATACACGTTATACAGCAGATTCAACATTTCAAAATATTTTGGGATTAAAATATTATATTATATTATTTATTTATTATTAATTAATTATTCAAAAATAATTAAATTCGATTATTTAAATTCAAACTGCCATTTAAATAAATTAAATTTTTTTAAAATAATCGATCGGAAAAATACGGGTCGTTACATTCCTTCCCCCTTAAAATAATTTCGTTCTCGAAATTGCCAAGGCAGAAAGAATGGTACAGCCTTATTATTTTTACGAAAATCATTAATTAAATCCCAGCTTTATTTTCAAAATTACTTTAATTGGTTTTAAAAACCAATAAATTTCAAATAACAAAATTTTCCAAATATCTACAAAAATTTCAAACTCCTTAAATTTTGGAAAAATTTCGGCAGAGTCTCCCCTGCACGGAGGGACATCTGCGATATTGCAGGTTCAAGAAATATGTGTACATCGACTCTCAAGGTTGGAAAATCTAAAATCAAAACTCAAAACCGAAATCAAAACCCAAAAATTTATACTTGGCGTAGGCGTACCTTTTTTGCGGGCATTATCAAGTAAAATTTTCAATTTATAGCAACTACGCAATCCAATTCTATCCTCTAAAGCTGTCTCGTACCTGTACTTAACTGCATGTACCAGGTAAGTAACAATAAAGGGAAAAATATCTCAATGATATATCTGTGATTACACAAATTCCAAATCAAAGACTTGGCATCATTATTGGGTTAAATCCCTTGGTTTCCAATCACCCTATCATACTGAATTTAATTACTTAAGTTTTCAATTTCTTCAACTTTTAATTTTAACTATTGGTGAATCATATACAACCATCCAACATAAATCAAACAAACAAACACTGCAAAACAATCCAACCAAAACATTTTGATTCAACATTACTGATTCTTGTTTGTTTTCACTTTGGTTTCACTTATTGATTCATATCAGATTGATTTCTTATTCAATTTCCAAGTCGATTAACAAATTCCAAGTGTATTTTATTCAATTCCAACCCTATATCCAAATTCTGATTTAACTCGACTCGACCAAGTCGAGTTGTATTTCCACATTTGATTTTAACTCCATTCAAATCAATTCAACAATCGAATACTTCAATGATTTGATAAAATAATACCTTTTTATGTATAACTATAACTGGGTAAAATTATTTCATTTACACTATTTCCAAAATATTTAAAATAATTTTATATTCAAATACAAATATGCGCCCTCATATATATATATATATATATATATATATATATATATATATACACTCAACTCAATCTAGGGTATTACTAACCCCATCTCTATTGAGTTACATCACAGAGCCAAGGTTATCACTAAACCAATAGCTCTGATACCACTGTAACGACCCAAGGATTTTCGACCCTGAAAATCGACATAAAATCACCGTGTCGACTATTCAAGCATCGAAAACACTGGATTGTTATAAGAAAGAAGTTGGAGGGTGAGGAAAGAAAGAAAGAACTGTTAGAATAGAAGAAAGAAAGAAGAACACATCAGAATCTCACAGTGGAACGAATAAATATATTACATCAAATCTCTTTATAAAAGAAAACTGTATATATACATACCAATCATCAGAGTATATCATATATCAGACACAGCGGAAATAACTTTGAATAACTATTGGTGAAGCCTTCTGCTTCCAGCTCCGGAACTCCAAGCGAAACCTAGCCTGGAATACATACACGGTCTGACCCGAGCACATTTGGTTTAAAACAAAATTCACCGGGTCAGTCTGGAATACTTTCAGTGATAAATTCATTGTACAAACAACTTTTTTAACTTTGGAAATCCTTTTGAAATAAAAGGATAATAGTAAGACCAGTCCACACATAAACACGGACGGTTTTTACCTTACTATAACCCAAAACATTTTTGTAATCAATATATTTTCTGATATTATCATAATGTCTATCAATCCACAAATAAATAACAAATTTAGCAGAACGCTTGCATCTCACGCTCTACATATATAGTATACAAATCAAAAACCGTGGGCGCTTATTGGCAATTGGATTCTGACAATTACAAGGTATGGGACCACCTGCCGATAGTGATTCTCTAGAGGCGAATACACTAGGTTCAACAAGAACGTCTTGCAACTGGGCCCTCACATGACCGACCACTCATTTCGCTTGAGTGTATCGAATGTATATCACCGACGGTGGTAGCTAGTCACCGTCTCCCGAAATGGGACAGCATCGATAGATTTAAGAAGCAAAAGGAATTTCTCTAGATAGGTGATTATACATCCCAATGGGAGCGACCCACATAGCCATGCTGCCTGCCCGATTTCTGTCATTTCCCGGTTGATGAGGCTTGAGGCTACGCTTGACCATCACATCAGATTCACTTTGAATGCCACATTATCAGATCCATCGAAATCACTGATTAACGTCCTCAACGATACATTATGTGTCAGCTAAAGAAGTTTCCTTCTCTGCCTCCACTCTTGGTATAGTTGGAGAAATCAATGTACTTGACCTCTTTGGAAATACTCTGCTAGACATCCATCCAAACAAGTCATCCAGGAACAGGATGAACCGAAGGTACTCTCCTACCGCATCCAATAGGAATCACCCCAAGGATCAGTAGCGAGAAGTCCTTGCAATCCACAGATTTCAACCATGACAGAACCCCAGTATATCTCTACGTCGACGCAGAGATTGTTAGTGGTTCTTCCACTTATGAAGATCTATGGTCTTCAATGCTCCATCTTTATCGTCTTTACGTTAATCGTGATCGCACAGTTGATTCGAAGTGGTATTGTGTCTAGTTCCCATCCCGGTCTCTTCGAAAACAACTCGTCAAATGGTATAACTCATTTGATAGTCGGTTGTTTAACTATCAAACCATAACAATGTGGTTGAGTCCATTGGCAGCTCAGGTTATAAAAATACTTTGTTTAACCCTTTCATCGATTTGGATGATTGATTCCATAATTTTATCTTGATGAAACTCTTGTAATTTATTTCGTTGAAAATATAACCAATACTCGCTTTCGAATAACTTATATATCAAATTTTATTTCCTTTGTTCAGAAATATCCTTATGTTTCACCAAACTTCTTTATTCTCTTTTAATCTTGAAACATTGTTTCAAATTATCGAACTATTTTCCATAACTTTTATCATTTCAAATATCTCTATAGTTTTAAAACCACTTCCCTTCCTACTAGCATTGGAATATCGTCATACTTTTAATTACATTATATAGGAAAAAGCATATTTCATTTTCTGACCCCAATTTAATCCTCTTCTCATTTTAAACCCAAATAGTTCGATCTCAATTCTAAATCCTTATAAATAAATATAATATTCTCTTAATAAATTACTCCCACTCCTTAAATAGGTAACTTCCTCGACAACTCTTATTTGCTATTTGATTTAACTATGGTATTATAACACCGTTCTTTCATTGGAAATTTCCGTTGACTCTCTTTGCTTAATTAATTAATCAAGTAAATATTCAAAACTACCTTTTTGCCTTATTTTAACCAACTCCCTTTAGTTGATTAAATAAATCCATATTCGAACTCTCATCTTTTCTTATGAGCCATTTTTTACAAACTATGGTTGTAAACTGGATTAAAATCCTTTTAACCAAATCTTAATCAAATTTTATATCCCTTTTTGAGAACTTTCTAATTTAATCTATCATTAAAACAATTACTGCGATTATCATTATTTAAAATGATAATTAACCTAACCATTAACTACTTAAATCATAGTTACCTTCATTTAAATTAGAAATAAGATAAATAAATCCTTAATTAACTAGAAATAAATAGTTAATCATTTTGAAAGATCATTGAATCAAAATTGTCTTCACTAATCGAAAATTAACCTGATAATCATAGTTAATCAATGATTAACTAATTTAAATAATCTTCGTTAAGTTAACGAACATTAGAAATTAATCGAGCTGATTAATCAACCCATTCAAATTTTCAATTTTAAATTAAACAGTCTAATTTTGTCGACTGTCAACACCAGTTAACATTAACTGATATTCACTCACCGTTTCCCCTTTTCAAATTTAGTTCATAACTTGATTAATTTAAAAGTATCACTTAATTGTTTTATAAAACAATTGTTCAATGCTACCAATCCGTATATTGGTTTATGTCCTTCTGACAAAATATTCATTATATAAAATATTTAATCAAATCCTCAATAACCTGATTATGAATATAAATATATTTATAAATTTCTATTTAATTAACTTGTATAAATCGGTTTAAATTCCATTTCATTTATAAAAATAAATTTTATAACTTTAAACTTCGTCGGTTTGCCAACGGCAAAACAACGCCATAAAACAACAGGTTTACACCATCACTGCCAATAACCCAAACAATTCTGTTGGTTGATTTAAAACACAACACGGTTTACTAGCCATCCAATCTGAACAGGTTTTACATCATTTGGATGTCAATTCATATATATGAAAAATATGATCAACAAATAAAATAAATTTGAGGAATTCGATTTGATTCCTCCTACCTGTCCTTCTCTGCATTACTTAACACATATGAAAAGATTTCGTCAGTATAACACATTAAAATGACAAATAAATACGGTCAACCAATCAAACAACAACAATCACTAGCAACCATCGCATCCAATCGACCAATTTAACTGATATGTTAAATTATATGCATTTATCACATCACAGTAGTCCAGAGAAGTGTGAGAATTAACTCACCAGTGGATACGGTTGACAATGGACGTGTTTGTTCTTTTTAAATTGCAACGGATGTCCAAACTTTGCTGAAATTTCAACAACGTCAGATCAGTGCCTTGTTAGTGCCATCGTATAGGTCTCGTCCCTGCGATCCCAACGGATCCAGTTTCGTCAGATTCCGTTAACGTATGTGAAAGTTATCGCAGTTTAAAGTTTGAATAAATTTAACGATAATTAATTAATTAAATAAATTAAAAATTACCTTAATTAATTTAAACTCCGTGCCACGTCAGCATTCCCTAATCTCCGCATCACGCGTCTTTGCCTGGAGCGAATTCTAGGACCCGTCTTCCCCTAATTCACCAAAGCTCGATATCATCAGAGCTCGACCGTGCCTTCTCCATTCATCCTGGACCAGACCTGACACCTCAGACGCCTCCCCCACTCCAAGACGTCTCCGCGCCTGAAGACCCGTACCCCGATGCTCCTCCGTTCGCCTGAAATCACCTCCGCCCCCAATCCCGTTCATCCCTTAATTTCCGCCGCCACATGCCTCCTGACATCACCAGACCACCACCGCAGTGACCGCCTCGCCTCCAGCTTCCATCACCCCCAGGCGCCCGACCACCACGACCCTCCAGCACGCCGGAAATTGACCATTTCCGTTCGCCACTTCAAATCAAACCCAAAAACGATCAACTCCGTTCATCTCTCCACCACGGCCACCTCAGGCCGTTTCAACACCTCCGACCTGAACCAAAAACGAAGCTCTTCCACTCCTCTACAACTTCCCCTTTGGTCCCTTGTCAATCTCCAACTAAAACTCCTCAAAAAGCACGAAAAACATAAGTAAATCTCCCCCATTCATTGCGATTTCCGACCACCACTATGCTCCGATCTCCCTGGAATTTTGTGTGCAGGTAGCTAACATCTCGATCTACAACATTCCCTCAGGACCCCTTAGCAATTTCTCCACGGATCGAGCGGAATAAATGTTTTTGTGGTTAGGTTTTTTTTTGCAAATATGATGGACGGATGTTTGCTCCTGGATGGAAATTTCTGAGATGGAGGGTATAAATAAGTGAATTTTATTATATTTTAACGTGAGTGACGACTAACAGCGGCCGACGATTTTTATTTCGTATCTATCGCTATTTCTGATACTGTTTATTGGCTCCTGTGCTCACATACAAGCTCCGTTCGTGACGCAACTATACGGCATAGTATAATTTGATGATACGGTCCTAACAAATCTTATTTCGTCGAATTCTGAGTCCGTTTGCTCAAACTGCGCTCTTTAACGTCCAAATAGTCCTTTTTATCTTGTATTTTATTTTGCCATGCTCACAGAATAACACCGATTGGCGTGCGGTTTGAAAATCTAGCAATAATTCGTCATTACGGTCCCAACAAAATTTGTTTCGTCGAAAACAGAGGTCGTTTGAAGAAAGTCCCTTTTGAACGACCCAATTTGAATTAAAATAAATTAATTTAAAAATACTTCAATAAAATCAAAATAAAATATCCTGATTGGTCATACCCGACCAGAATTTCGTATAGATACAAGATAAAATAACTCTGGTTGAATTCCAGGTCAAATCGATAGTCAAAATATTTTAAAACCCTTTTATTCTTTAAAATAAACCGCTTTAAAATATAAAGAAACTCCATAGCGTTTTTTTCAAAATTTGATTTGGACATAACATAAAATCTACACGACGAAAACTCGATTTTTCTCTGCCATTAGAAAGATATTGTCTAACCGGTCCCGACGTTTCTTGTTTCGAGGAAATCCGACTTATTTTGAACCCGGTACGACCCATTGAAGTTCAAAACTCAAATTTACAAACTGCCGCGCCGCTGCAACTCGTTATTTAATTAAATTATAAACTATACACTTGACGGTCGTTAAATAAACGATATCGTCGATATATTTTCAATATAGACGATGTTACCCCTCTATATTTCGCCGATATACGTTATACAGCAGATTCAACATTTCAAAATATTTTGGGACTAAAATATTATTTTATTTATTTATTTATTATTAATTAATTATTCAAAAATAATTAAATTCGATTATTTAAATTCAAACTTCCATTTAAATAAAATAAAAAAAATTAAATAATCGATCAGAAAAATACGGGTCGTTATACTTCTTATTGTTAACCCATGACTAAAAAATCTTAACTTTTGTTTTTATTCTTTTCATCGTTAACAAATGATAATAAAAATCTTATCTTTATCTCTATTATTTTTATTGTGAACAAACGACGATAAAAATCTAGTCCTTTATTCCCATTCTTTTTATTGTTGACAAATGACAATAAAATCTTAACCCTTATTTATTGACCAAAAAGTATATTTTGGTCTCATTCATTTTTAAATGGCAAAATGAATATTTTACTTCATTCTTTTTAAAATGACAAAAATGTCTCTTTTATCCTAATTCTTTTAAAGTGACAAAAATTGTAATTTTGTCTAATTCTTTTAAATGTACAAAATATGATCATTTCGTCAAATTCTTTCTAATGATCAAAATGTAATCTTTCTTCCTAATGACCAAAATGTATAATTTGGTTAAATCTTTATTAATGATCAAAATGTAATCTTCCTTCTTAATGACCAAAGTGTATAATTCGGTTAAATCCTTTCTAATGTAAACAAAATATGAATTTTGTCATATCCTCTTTAATGTAAACAAAATATGAATTTTGTTATATCCTCTTTAATGTAAACAAAATATGAATTTTGTTTAATTCTTTGAATGTATACAAAATATGATGACTTTGTCAAATCCTTTTTAATGTAAACAAAATATGAATTTTGTTTAATTCTTTTTAATGTAAACAAAATATTCATTTCTAATTCAATCTTTTTAATGATTCTAAAATGACGGTGAAATGTGACATTCCAAAATGTAATCAAAATGACATTTTGTATTATTTGACTAAAAATGACATGTTTTTATTCTAATATCATATTTGCTAACAAAACGGTCTTTTCATACTAGTGTTACATTTCTATGTCACAATGTATTTTAATGTAATATTACACTTTAAAATAAAATTATACTTTTACTACAAAGATAACATTTTATAACAAATGTTATTTTTGTCACCAATGAAACATTTTATAACAAATGTGCTTTTTATCTAATATTACATTTTAAAACAAAAATGTATTTTTAATGACAGGTAACATTTTATAAATAAAAATGTACTTTTTAATTCTAATGTTTGTATGTAAACAATATTACCTAGAAATGATGTCTTGCAATTCTAATCTTTTATATGAAATTAATATTACATAAAAAAGATAACTTGAAATTCTAATCTTTTAAATGTAAACAATATTACACAAAAATGTAATATTGAAAATCAAATCTTTTAAATGAAAATATAACTACATTAAAAATGTAATCTTTTTAATTGAAAACAGATTACATAAAAATGCAACTTTGAAATCAGTTCTTTTTTTATTGTCTCTAATTTGAAAATAAAAAGGCCATCTTTAAAAATCTATTCTTTTTATGTAGACAATATTGCATCAAAATGTGTATTCTATTTTGTTGAAAATCTGGTTCAACAAAATAACATAAAAATGTTTATTTTTATAAAGGAAATGTCATTTAACTTCTAATGCTCATTTTCAACAAAAATATATAGTTTTCTCATTTTTTTTACATTTGATAAAAATGTAAATTTTCCTTTTTCTTTTACATTTGATAAAAATGTAAATTTCCCTTTTTCTTTTAGCCAAAAATGTTAATTCTGTTCGCCAATCTTTCTTTTGACAAAAATGTCATTTCATTCACTAATCTAGTTTAACACAATGATGTTAATTTCTTTTCACTAATCAAGTTTAACACAAAAATGTTAATCTTTTTCATTTAACAAAATATGATAAATATGTTTCAACTTTTTCATATTCAACAAAAATGTAAATTTTGTTTGATCTGTTTCAATTCAACTAAACATGTAAATTTTGGTTTGAACCAAAATAATTTATTCCGTCACCAGATCAGTTTAACAGAATTCATCAATACAAAACAAATCATGAATAACAACACATAGAATTCAGCAACGACAACAATCATGATTATAAAATTTTAATTATACAAAAATAATAATAGAATTCTCACATTGCTATTTGGTTTCGAATGAATCAAATCTAATTTTTTCTGAATTTCTGATTTGCTCTGTTTCAATTCTAGTCTGTCTCATAAGGTAGTGTTCTTCAATACGATCTCAACGCAACTTGTTTCGTTAATTTCCGACCTTGTATTAAGAAGTTATGGTTGTTAATACATTTGATTTCATTCGAGATAATTAAATAATAATTAACAAATTTAATTACACTTAGGCCAAACGTTGTCCTCTTCTTCCTCCTGGTTACAGTACTTGGCCGGGATGAAACCCATTGCTTCATTTCCTAGGTCTTGAATTTCCGATAACTTCGAGACCCCGTCATCCGATCAGACGCTGCCACGTCCACGCCCTCGTCTCGCTCCACCCTCGCCCAGAAAGGGGGCCTACTCACACGCCTGCAAACGCCAGGGACGGCGTTCCAACGTCGGTCGTTCTTGGCCAAAATACCGCTGCTCCGATCATCAGTTTTGGATCACCACCATTCATGTTGTAGAGCTCGACGAGCTCTTTAATTTGGTATATGGAATTCTTGATATCATGGAGGGATTAAGGAGATAGAAGGGGAGGAAGTGGTTTGCGTTACAGCCATTGAAATCATGAAGAGGTGGCTGTGAACTTATGGGCTAGGGTTTATGTATTGACTAGCGTATTTATAATAGTATAAATAGTGTATTTCTAATTTATTTAATTCGTTTATTTTCAAAAACTCATGTTTATCAATACGAACTCCAAATCGAACCCAACAAGTGTTGCCCCTAGCTAATAACCCCCGTCCCGGACACAATGGAATATGTTTCCTAACCCAATTCGGCTATTACGATATGTTTTTCTCAAAATTTAATATTTTAATCATTTATTATTTAATTTAACCGTACATTTTAAATTACCGGGGCCACATACTAACTCTAAAAATTACAGAAAAATTATTTCTAGTTATGTTTTGACGATACGGTCCTAACAAGACTGATTTTGTCGAATTCTGAAACTGTTTGAAAAATGGCCATTTTTAACTCGATTAAATTTGACTAAAACAGTCAAAACACGTTTCCCTTCGCCACGCTCACATACCAATTCAAAAAATTATCGAAAATTAAACTTAGTAATAATTTGACATTTCGGTTTCAACAAAAGTGGTTTCGTCGAAAACAGAGGTCGTTTGCAAAATGGTTATTTTTAAGGCCAATATTTTATATTAAAACATAAATAAATTCTACAGACTTTTCTAAATTTTAAACTGGACATAACTTTCTATTTTCAAAGTGAAATTCCAATTTTGAAGATTCGTTAGAAAGATATGATTAAACATATTTAAATATTTCTTGTTTCACTCAATTCTGATTTATTCTGAATCCCGTAAAGTCAGTTAAAGTTCAAATTCAAATTTTCAAACTGCAGTGCTGTTTTAAACTCCTTTTATAATTAAATTAAATTTATTCGTTTTAAAATAAATTTTTAGTCATTCTTATTTAAAATAAATTATTTTAAATATTAAAATCCATTAAAATTTCTAAAATAAAAATTTTAAATTGGCCCCAAAATTCCGGGTTGTTACAATCGCCCCCACTTAAAATCTTTTCGTCCTCGAAAAGGAACGAAGCTAAATATTGTTTAATTAACTAACTTAATTAAATTTCTATTTATTGTTTTCAATAATTTTATTAGTTAAATTAATTATCATTCCAATAATTTTATTAGCTAAACTAATTAACCAACATCACAACCAGCAATCAATTAGGTGATTAACTTTCCAAATATATATAACCTTTATATATAGTCAAAAATCATATTCTTAGTGCAAATCACAGCAATGTGTCCTAACTAAGTTTTGGTTCTCATACCAGTCAATGGAAATATATAGAAATCCCACTATCGAAACTCGAACATAATTTCTGATGATGTTTCGAACCACCATAAGAACATCTCCGGGCGACTAGAGTGTGATTCTATAACTATCCAATATATTAAAACTTCGAATATCCGTTAATTACTCGTATATTCGAAATCTTTATATACTCGATTGTCCACATAAAAATATAATAATATACTCAAATACGTATTTTAAGATAAAATTTTCAAAACTAAATTTGTTTTTATTTTAAAGAAAATAATACCCTTCACACTCTTTCTAGGATACTACCGATCCCATCTCTAACGAGTTATTCTCATTGGATATTACTAATCCAATCTCTGATGAATTCTTTCGTTCGGTTCTAATGTGTCTTGTTCTCGAGCTCTGCAAACCAAAGCTCTGATACCACATGTGACAACCCGAACTTCCCAGTAAAGGAAAGCCTGGATTGCCTTGAGAACAATACACATCAGAACACAACTGAAAAATATTTTATTGTTGATTACAACAATTACATCAGAGTACAAGAATATAACAGAGTATGAAAACTCATTACACAATAAAAATACAATAATATCATAGACTTAAATTACATTTAAATAGCAGCGGGAAAATAATATAAATATACAACTGAAAAGAATACACGAATACAGATCCTTCTGAATACCGCTTCAGCTGTAAAACAGGATCCTGTAAATATATCTGCAAAAAGCTACTCGACAGGCCGTGTGGAAAATATGGGCACCCGAGTTTTCCAGTGAAACAAACTACTGGTCAGTCATGGGACTGGTATGAGAAATCTTTCTATACTAGCTAACATTTTGGCGAAACACAGTACCACGCCGCTAAAGCGGAACGGGTTTACTCCATTGGATTGCCAGTGCATAATTTAATAAAGTTTATACAAAAACAACGAAATGACTTTTGAAAAATGAAACCATCATAAGACTCAAGTCCTATCACACAATGCAACGCAAACAGGAGGATAAAGTTTTCCCTTATGATGATCAAACATGCTTAATATGTGTAAAATAATATTTTTATATTATCATTAGTGTCTAAGCAGTATTAAAGTACTTCAATATAAATGTATCAATCCTAGACGGCATAGTACCCCATCCTACTATGTCGCCGTATATAAGTTTACAATCAAGACCGAAATGTCATATTGGAAATTCGTTTTCTGTCATGAAATCGAGGCTAGGGATCGTCCTCTCTGATTCGAGACACTCTAGCAAATGCCTCAGGATCACACCTATGGGCAACCCTTGGATGCGGTGGGGCCGGTCCCCACCTAACGTTAGAGGATTGGCAATTCCTGAACACACGTTTCCCTGTTCCTTTGAACCTATAGTATGGCCACTAACAACCTATAAAATCCGAGGTACCTCAATCCATCATCCACATAAGTAAAATGTCAGCCAGTTTAAGCACTGACACTACCCCTAGCTAGAAAGAAACGTGTGCACTCCCTACGGTCCATATCCCATTTTTGACTCATACCAGGGTGTGAGGCTCGCGAGGTCACACTATAAACAAAGCTTTGCCATGATAGGCTATACTTTGATCATCCTACAAGGCCCTGCTTTTCAACAAAAGCCTTGATCAATTGCATCTTGGCGTGCCACATTGACAATTCACGCCATGCGGTCAATCACTATTAATATATACCGGGGTGTTAAGAAGAGAATAAATTCTTCACCACCAATCAGATATATATTAATAAAAATCAAATTAATTCACATGGAACGAAATCCAATGTCAGACACGCATCCATTTACAAGTCCGTTCTGGGTCTGAACGAAACCGGAGAAACCTGAGAGGTCCTCGCATATCCGGACAATCAACAATACGTCTGGACGGCTACCACTGAAGCCCTTTCAAGGTAGCTACTCCCATCATGGGTCCCAGTAGCAACACATCCATTCGATGTGAAGATCGTCATGGGCTCACAGATTGAATTGGTTTGTGGTAGGGTTAAGTCAACATGAATTACTGATAACACTTAACCAGTTTATCAGGATAAATGAAGAGGGTTAAGTTAGCTTGAATTGACTAATGACACTTAACCAATCCAAATTGACGAGAAAGAGAACTAAGTAGTAAACCTTAGTTAAAAGGAGCTAAGTAGTAAACCTTAGTTAAGAAAACAACGATTCTGGAAACTAAGTGGTAAACCTTAGTTAGCAAAACTAAGTAGTAATTCTCAGTGTAACACGGGAAGGAGCGAACGTCCATCTAATTTTAAAGAAAGCTCCAACGAATTGGGTTACGAAGCCCGAGGCTTCGAGGGGACGTAAGGGTACTCTTGGTATCCCTCTGTGAGGCTGCATATGATCCTCCTAGGCTCACAGAGGTTAAGGTCTGCGTTAGAAGAACCAAGGGTATGCCTTGGTTGCAAAATATGGCAATCTAAAGACTAGGATGGACCAGCGTGATTCGGCGAGAAACCGGTAGCCTTGTGATAGCAACTCGTCGTCTACCATCCATCTTCAGTCAATCGAGATACGTGAAGCGGGAAGGCGGAGAACTCCTACGGACCATATACTTGCTATCTAGTTATGGTTGCGGTTGTGGATGGCCATAGATTAGTGGGGCATAGGGGGCCTGCATATAGTTCTCATTTTTCAAGGTGTGCCTTTCATTAGTTGAGGGAGGGGTCAAGTGGGACCATAGCCACTGGAATAAAAACAGACCTTAGCATCTGCATCGGCAGATATCTGAAAGCTCCCGACCGAGTTCTGTGTTTCTTGATTTGCCCTGCCACAGGACTCGGGCCGCACATTATAGGACACGTGCATCTAGACAAGCGATAACGATTCGCGATACATGCGTGGGGAAGTCTAGGAACATATACCACTCTAGTTGTGTGTCCTAGACTAGGGGGCATCGTTCGACAGGTAGAATAATCCCTAGTATGACTAGGTGGTATAAACCCTGAATCCGAGAAGCGTTCAGCAGATAGCGTAAACTCTAGTTGAATCTAGAAAGCACGTGATAGAAAACCCTAGATTAGATCTAGGTAATAAATAATAAATGCATGCCTGAAGGCAATGGAAACTACAGGGATTGGGATCACGTTATCATTACTAGTTGGGACACTAGTTAGGTGGTGCCATTGCGTTCGTCTCGAAATTCTGCTTGAAAACAAGTCAGAGTTTGCGAGAATCGGAGTCCGTATGAGGGAGATATGACCCTCCGAAGTTTCAGGAATTTTCAGAACATTGCCTATGAACATCGCCTATGACTGTGATTCAAAACAAGCTAGGATTCAAGTGAAGATTCAAACAACTTCAATGACTGATTTTCTACAAATCAAATATAATCTCTGTAAGTCGGTTACTTTTTAGATTTGAACGTTTTCTCTATTCGTGACGTGAAATTAAAGGAATAAAAGAATATGCCAAATCTTTCTGTTCGAATCAGTGCTTATACCCTTGGACCTAATTAAGAACTGTTATGATTCGATGACCAATAAGACTGTGACTATGAAACTATGGACCTTAAAACCATAGTACTTGTATAGTAGAAAGATCCCACTAGAGTCTCAAATCCAATTGGTTGTCCGACCAGTTTATTTTTGGTTAGTAGGGATTTGAGAATAGCTATCGAGTTTGCTTATATCATCTCACGTAGATCGTCTAAATTCGGAGGAGATATTCCTTGGGTGCTTATCTGATATTGGTTTAGGCCTGTGGGGCTTATACTTGAGGGATGTCGAGTTTGACTAGGACGGTTTGTGTGAGAGATAGATAGTTGTGGCAGGCGCTCTAAATAGAAAAAGACTAACTTTAAGAGAGGTAAAAAGTACGTAGTGACCTTTTGACCCTCATAGTTATGGCGTGATGGATAAGCTAAGAGGAGAGACCTCAAACCATCTTGTTATGTACACTTAGTATCATAGTTAACATCTGTTTATTTTGGAAATGGAGGTCAGAAACTTCACAATCGTGAAGTTAAATTAGTTAAGATACAGTCGAGTAAAGCTCAAGAAGGCTAGATACTAGCATCATACCCTTTTCCTTAAGGGTGCATCCTTGATTTCTTTTTTTTTGTAGAAGCTTTATGCATAATTATTTCTCTCTTTCCAAAGTATATCCTCTAGGTCGTATCTTCGATCCTTAGGTAGAAACTCTTTTGGATGTAAACATGTATTTGAAACATGTTGTGGTTGATGGTTGCGAGTGGTTGCTAATGGTTGCTCGTGAATGCATATACATACGTATTAGGCACTAGATCAGTTCAAACGCTTTCATATTGCATTTACAGATATGTATTTGTTTGTAAGTTGAACTTGATATGTTATCATATGGATGTTGCATATGGATGAATGGCTATGCACACATGTAGTATTTACATAACTAGGGGTGCTTGCGTACATGATTGGACGCATGGCACTGACATGATTCGCATTAAGGAGGTCAACTGAATCAGTAGACCACCTAATTTTGCATTAGATAAAGACATATACACCCACAGAGCCAAATTCTCCAAGTGCCACTTTTGGAGGGAGGAAGTAAGGTTTCTTGGGCATGTAGTATCCAAAGAAGGGTTAGCTGTGGACCCTGCTAAGGTAGTAGCGGTACAGGATTGGAAGACACCAAGGAATGCAACTGAGGTCCGAAGTTTTCTAGGACTAGCAGGTTTCTACCGAAAATTCATAAGGGATTTTGCGAAAATCTCAGCTCCACTCACAAGGCTAAGTCAGGATTGATAGGATTAAGTAAATTGAATTAATAGTTAATCAAATATAACATGCTAAACTATACAGACTGATTGGGGGTTAGGTTTATACAGAACACTTAACCAACTTAGCATGTTGGCTAGAAATAGAAAACCTAGTAGCGGGGGACCCTTTTCAGCAATAACCCTACAAGGTGTATCAGGATACCCTGAACTAGGCACAGTGGGGCACGATTACTGGGCTGACTGTAAGAGGTCAAATAGACGGCGGTGGTGCAGCAGTGTAGGTTCTAACGGGGTGCGGGCGTGCACACACTCCGGACGTAGGGTTGTGGTAGGGTAATGTTTGGATAATGCTCTGATACCACGTGTAACACCCCACATCCGTTAGTGTCACTCACAAAGGGAATGCACTAAGTTCTGTGGAGCATTTAGGGTAAAAGATGCAGATAAATTACAAGACAGACAGAAATTAAACAACGGAAAATAAAACTTTACTTTATTGATAAGATAGTTTGTACAACAATTGTTTTCCAATATCAGAGTATCATCTGTCTTACAAAATAAAGAAGCATAAAAATACATTTATATTCCCCAATGTAGCATAAGCCAGCCATAGCAGCGAAAAGGAGAGTCCAATGCACTTTGTCCAAGAATCTTCAAGCTTGGGAAGAGCAGCGGTCCAATCTAACCTGAGCTGAACTATTCCCTCCTCAACTACCTGGGGGGGGGAACGGAAGAAAAGAAGACGAAAGAAAAGTAGAGTCAGACATAAAGCCTGAGTAAGTCTAGTGACTATTCAGTCTATGGATAAGAAAAAGAGCATGATAAGTATATGCTGGAAATGGGAAAGCACCCTAAACTAAGTTAAGTTATCTCGAACCGAATATACTATCGTACCCCATACTAATCTCTGGACCACCTAACTAGTTTCCCAACTAGTAATGATAACGTGATCCCAATCCCTGTAATTTTTGTTGCCTTCAGGCGTACATTTATTGTTTCTGACCTCGATCTAATCTAGGATTTACGCTATCTTCCGAACGATGCCCTCTAGTCGAGGACACACTACCAAGAGTGGTATATGTTCCTAGACTTTTTCCACGTATGTGTCGCGAATCGTTATCGCTTGTCTAGATGCACATGTCCTGTAATGTGCGGCCCGAGTTCCGTGTCAGGGCTACTCTAGAAATACGGAACTAGGTCGGGAGCTTTCAGATATCCGCCGATGCAGATGCTAAGGTCTGTTTTTTTTTCCTAGTGGCTATGGTCCCACTCGACCCCTCCCTCAACTAATGAAAGGCCATCCTTGAAAAATGAGAACTATGCACAGGCCCCCCCTATGCCCCACTGTCCTATGGCCATCCGCAACCATAACTAGATAGCAAGTATATGGTCTTTTGGAGTTCTCCGCCTTTCTGCTTCACGTATCTCGATTGACTCAAGATGGTAGGTAGACGATGAGTTGCTATCACAGGGCTACCGTCTTCTCGCCGAATCACGCTGGTCCATCTTAGTCTTTAGGTTGCCATGTTTTGCAACCAAGGCATACGCTTGGTTCTTCTAACGCAGACTTTAACCTCTGTGAGCCTAGGAGGTTCATCTGCAGCCTCACAGAGGGATACTAAGAGTACCCTCACGTCCCCTCGAAACCTCGGGCTTCGTAACCCAATTCGTTGGAGCCTTCTAGAATCAGACGGACGTACGCTCCTTCTCGTGTTCTACTAAGATTTACTACTTAGTTTCTTTCCTTCATCAAGTTGGTTAAGTGTCATTAGTCAATTCAAGTTAACTTAACCCATCCCTTTTGTCATATTATACTGGTTAAGTGTTGCCTCCTTGTGTTAACTTAACCTCACCATCTGTTTAACTAACCTATTACAACGGTTAAGTGTCTCCTTATATAACTTAACCCTACTACTTGTTTAATTAATAGGTTATAATGGTTAAGTGTTGTCCATTCACGTTTAACTTTACTACAAGTCAAATTACACTGGTTAAGTGTTCTTGTTACTTAACTCTAATCATTCATGTTATATTGGTTAAGTATTTCTAACTTACTTAATCCTAACCCACTTGTCAAATCAACTTGTTATCATGGTTAAGAGTTCTAATTTTACTTAACCTCAATCACTTGTCTCACTAACATGTTTCTATGGTTAAGTGTTCTAATTAACTTAACCCCAATCACTTATCTCACTAACATGTTTCTATGGTTAAGTGTTCTAATTAACTTAACCTCAATCACTTGTCTCACTAACATGTTTCTATGGTTAAGTGTTCTAATTAACTTAACCTTAATCACTTATCTCACTAACATGTTTCTATGGTTAAGTGTTCTAATTAACATAACCTCAATCACTTGTCTTACTAACATGTTTCTATGGTTAAGTGTTCTAATTAACTTAACCTCAATCACTTGTCACACTAACATGTTTCTATGATTAAGTGTTCTAATTAACTTAACCTCGCTCTCTAGTCCAGTTTAATCATGTTAGAATGGTTAAACATTTGCTTAACCTTACCCACTCCCCTAGTTACCCACTCCCCTAGTTAACATATTAAATTGGTTAAGTGTCCAGATTAACCTAACCCTACCCACTAATTTATGTTAATTAAATCGCTATATTGCAAGTTCATGCACCACTAATTTATGTTAATTAAATCGTTATATTGCAAGTTCATGCACCACTAATTTATGTTAATTAAATCGCTATATTGCAAGTTCATGCACCACATAATTTATGTTAGTTAAATTGCTATGTTGCAAGTTCATGCGTTCACACACCCATTTTATGTTACTTAGAATATATCATGTTCTAAGCCTCTTTTTTTTTTATGTTTCTAAGTTAGGCTGAAATGTTGAAGCCCAACATATGTTATAATATTGTGAACGTACAAACGGGGAAAATAACGCTGGGTTTAATTAAAATATATATGTTGGCCTATTTGGTACATGCCAACGACTTGTGAAATTTAAGTGGTATAAATTATTATACCCAAGAATAACGAATTTGGATAATGGGCTACAAAACATTTACATATAAAATTGAAAAGAGACAAATATGTAAACTTAGAAAATAAAGAAAGCTTAACCCGAGGTTGGATTGAGTTGTGATGTAAACCTGCCCGGAACCGACAGGCTGTCCAGTAATCAAAACAATACCTATCCAATGTGGGTGGTTAAGCATTGAGCCCAATAAAGACCCGAGGTTAGACATGAGTTGTGGTGTAAACCTGCCCGGAACCGACCGGCTGTCCAGTTACCACAACAATATCTGTCTAATGTGAGTGGTTGGTGCTTTAATTAATAAATTAAGGCTGAGTCAGGATTGATAGGGTTAAGTCAATTGAATTAATAACTTAACCAAATTCAACATGTTAACTAAATTGGTGGGTAGGGTTAGGTTAATCTGTACACTTAACCAATTAAATATGTTGACTAGGGGAGTGGGTAAGGTTAAGCAAATGTTTAACCATTCTAACATGATTAAACTGGACTAGAGAGTGAGGTTAAGTTAATTAGAACACTTAATCATAGAAACATGTTAGTGTGACAAGTGATTGAGGTTAAGTTAATTAGAACACTTAACCATAGAAACATGTTAGTAAGACAAGTGATTGAGGTTAAGTTAATTAGAACACTTAACCATAGAAACATGTTGGTGAGATAAGTGATTGAGGTTAAGTTAATTAGAACACTTAACCATAGAAACATGTTAGTGAGATAAGTGATTGGGGTTAAGTTAATTAGAACACTTAACCATAGAAACATGTTAGTGAGACAAGTGATTGAGGTTAAGTAAAATTAGAACTCTTAACCATGATAACAAGTTGATTTGACAAGTGGGTTAGGATTAAGCAAGTTAGAAATACTTAACCAATATAACATGAATGATTAGAGTTAAGTAACAAGAACACTTAACCAGTGTAATTTGACTTGTAGTAAAGTTAAATGTGAATAGACAACACTTAACCATTATAACCTGTTAATTAAACAAGTAGTAGGGTTAAGTTATATAAGGAGACACTTAACCGTTGTAACAGGTTAGTCAAACAAATGGTAAGGTTAAGTTAACACAAGGAGGCAACACTTAACCAGTATGATATGACAAAAGGGATGGGTTAAGTTAACTTGAATTGACTAATAACACTTAACCAACTTGATGAAGGAAAGAAACTAAGTAGTAAATCTTAGTAGAACACGAGAAGGAGCGTACGTCCGTCTGATTATAGAAGGCTCCAACGAACTGGGTTACGAAGCCCGAGGTTTCGAGGGGACGTGAGGGTACTCTTGGTATCCCTCTGTGAGGCTGCAGATGATCCTCCTGGGCTCACATAGGTTAAGGTCTGCGTTAGAAGAACCAAGGGTATGCCTTGGTTGCAAAATATGGCAACCTAAAGACTAGGATGGACCAGCGTGATTCGGCGAGAAGACGGTAGCCCTGTGATAGCAACTCATCGTCTACCTACCATCTTGAGTCAATCGAGATACGTGAAGCAGAAAGGCGGAGAACTCCAAAAGACCATATACTTGCTATCTAGTTATGGTTGCGGATGGCCATAGGACAGTGGGGCATAGGGGGGCCTGCGCATAGTTCTCATTTTTCAAGGATGGCCTTTCATTAGTTGAGGGAGGGGTCGAGTGGGACCATAGCCACTAGAAAAAAAACAGACCTTAGCATCTGCATCGGTGGATATCTGAAATCTCTCGACCGAGTTCTGTATTTCTAGAGTAGCCCTGACACGGAACTCGGGCCGCACATTACAGGACATGTGCATCTAGACAAGCGATAACGATTCGCGACACATACGTGGAAAAAGTCTAGGAACATATACCACTCTAGGTAGTGTGTCCTAGACTAGAGGGCATCGTTCGGAAGATAGCGTAAATCCTAGATTAGACCGAGGTCAGAAACAATAAATGTACGCCTGAAGGCAACAAAAATTACAGGGATTGGGATCACGTTATCATTACTAGTTGGGACACTAGTTAGGTGGTGCAAAGATTAGTATGGGGTACGATAGTATATTCGGTTCGAGATAACTTAACTTAGTTTAGGCTGCTTTCCCATTTCCAGCATATACTTATCATGCTCTTTTTCTTATCCATAGACTGAATAGTCACTAGACTTACTCAGGCTTTATGTCTGACTCTACTTTTCTTTCGTCTTCTTTTCTTCCGTTCCCCCCCCCCCAAGTAGTTGAGGAGGGAATAGTTCAGCTCAGGTTAGATTGGACCGCTGCTCTTCCCAAGCTTGAAGATTCTTGGACAAAGTGCTTTGGACTCTCCTTTCGCTGCTATGGCTGGCTTATGCTACATTGGCGAATAAAAATGTATTTTTATGCTTCTTTATTTTGTAAGACAGATGATACTCTGATATTGGAAAACAATTGTTGTACAAACTATCTTATCAATAAAGTAAAGTTTTATTTTCCGTTGTTTAATTTCTGTCTATCTTGTAATTTATCCGCATCTTTTACCCTAAATGCTTTATAGAACTTTGTGCATTCCCTTTGTGAGTGACACTAACGGATGTGGGGTGTTACAAAGGGAATGCCTTAATTTTGGGCTAAATGCTATACCAAAATTAAGGCATTCCCTTAGTGCTCTGACACCACGTGTAACACCCCACATCCGTTAGTGTCATTCACAAAGTGAATGCACTAAGTTCTGTGGAGCATTTAGGGTAAAAGATGCAGATAAATTACAAGGCAGACAGAAATTAAACAACGGAAAATAAAACTTTACTTTATTGATAAGATAGTTTGTACAACAATTGTTTTCCAATATCAGAGTATCATCTGTCTTACAAAATAAAGAAGCATAAAAATACATTTATATTCCCCAATGTAGCATATGCCAGCCATAGCAGCGAAAAGGAGAGTCCAAAGTACTTTGTCCAAGAATCTTCAAGCTTGGGAAGAGCAGCGGTTCAATCTAACCTGAGCTGAACTATTCCCTCCTCAACTACCTGGGGGGGGGGGACGGAAGAAAAGAAGACGAAAGAAAAGTAGAGTCAGACATAAAGCCTGAGTAAGTCTAGTGACTATTCAGTTTATGGATAAGAAAAAGAGCATGATAAGTATATGTTGGAAATTGGAAAGCACCCTAAACTAAGTTAAGTTATCTCGAACCGAATATACTATCGTACCCCATACTAATCTCTTCACCACCTAACCAGTGTAATTTGACTTGTAGTAAAGTTAAACGTGAATGGACAACACTTAACCATTATAACCTATTAATTAAACAAGTAGTAGGGTTAAGTTATATAAGGAGAAACTTAACCGTTGTAACAAATTAGTTAAACAGATGGTGAGGTTAAGTTAACACAAGGAGGCAACACTTAACCAGTATAATATGACAAAAGGGATGGGTTAAGTTAACTTGAATTGACTAATGACACTTAAACAAATTGATGAAGGAAAGAAACTAAGTAGTAAATCTTAGTAGAACACGAGAAGGAGCGTACGTCCGTCTGACTCTAGAAGGCTCCAACGAATTGGGTTACGAAGCCCGAGGTTTCGACCTGGCCTTAAATACCAAGTGAAACACCCCACCTCCGTTAAGGTCGCTCTCAAAGGGAATGCCTTAATTTTGGTGGAGGTTTATAGGTAAAAGTCAAAGATAAAAACATAAGACAGATATAAACACATATGTATAAGCAGCGGAAACAACAGACTTTTATCCCATAAAATACATGTTTACACAAACATTTCCATAATTGTCTCCAAACACTCTTCTAATTATTACAATCATAATACTGTCTTGATTTCATAACTTAAAGAAGCATAAAAACATAAGTAAACTGCATAAGTCCCCATAGTTGCTATCCAAAGCCATAGTTCAAAACGAAAGAGATCCAAGCAATACATTCTCTCTCTTCAAGCTGGATGTGAAACTGGTCAAGCTGCGGTATTCCCTCCCTGCGAACCTGGGGGGGGGGGGGGGGGGGGACGAAAGAAAAGTAGAGTCAGACATAAAGCCTGAGTAAGTCTAGGACTATTCAGTCTATGAATAAGAAAAAGAGGATGATAAGTACAAACTGGAAATGGGAAAGCACCATAAACTAAGTTAAGTTGTCTAGAGTCGAATACACTATCGTACCCCATATTAATCTATGAACCCCCTATAAACTAGTTCCCAACTGGCACCCCACAATCAGGGTGAAGTGATCCTTTTTAATGATCAGCTCCTACTCGCATAGTTACATGTGTCTTACGGCCCTCGATGTTGTAGCTACCTATGCTGGTCCCACCATGGGGTGTATCAAGTCCCATGGTGGTGGCCCGACACAGTTCTAGAATGCACAGGTATACTACTGGTGCCCAGTGCCTAATTTTTCTACGTCGGAGTGTGTGCACGCCCGCACCCCGTTTGAACCTACATTGCTGCACCACCGCTGTCTATTTGACCTCTTACAGTCAGCCCAGTAATCGTGCCCCACCCTGCCTAGTTCAGGGTATCCTGGTACACCTTGTAGGGTTACTGCTGAAAAGGGTCCCCCGCTGCTAGGTTTTCTATTTCTAGCCAACATGCTAAGTTGGTTAAGTGTTCTGTATAAACCTAACCCCCAATCAGTCTGTACAGTTTAGCATGTTATATTTGATTAAGTATTAATTCAATTTACTTAATCCTATCGATCCTGACTTAGCCTTAATTGTCTTATTAAAGCTCCAACCACTCACATTAGACAGGTATTGTTGTGACTACCTGTTGCCGGTTGGGTCCGGGCAGTCTTACGTCACAACTCAGTCTAACCTCGGGTCTTTATTGAGCTCAATGCTTAACCACCCACATTGGATAGGTATTGTTGTGACTACTGGATAGCCGGGCGGGTCCGGGCAGGTTTATGTCACAACGCAATCCAACCTCGGGTTAAGCATGTCGTATTTTCTAAGTTTACATATTTTGTCTCTTTTTCTTTTATATGTAAATATTTGCAGCCCATTATTCAAATTCATTATTCTTGGGTATAATAATTTATACCATTTAAAATGTCATGAATCGTTGGCATGTGCCAAACATGCCAACTCATATACTTTAATTAACCCCAACATATTCCCCCGTTTGTTCGTAATAATATAACATATGTTGGGCTTCAACATTTTAGCCCAACTTAGCCACATAAAAAGGGGAGGCTTAGAACATGATGTATATATATATTCTAAGTAACATCAAAAAGGGGTGTGTAAACGCATGGACTTGCAACATAGCGATCTAATTAACATAAATTAGGCACTTGTGAACTTGCATTGTAATAGCATATAATCTTGACATAAAACATACCTAAACATGAATCATGGTTTTAATCTAATCATGTAAACTTTTATTTAAAGTATGAATCTAACTTAATTATGTGCCACATATATTATCATATTTTTTTTTACAACAACCTAAGCCTAAAACATATTTTGTTTGGGCATAAAGTTAAACATAAACTAGTCATGTTCATAAAGTCAACACAAGTTCACAAAGATGCTTACTTTTGTCACTAATACAAAAGTATGGTTTTCACTTGAATCATGATGCCTATTCCAACATAAATTCATATGAATCATAATACCCAATTGGATCCAACTACACTAATAATGATCATAAAAATATACATGAAAGGATCTAAATTCATGTTGGCATAATAGTGAATCATATACTTGCATAAGTCTTAACTTGGTTGCAACGAAATATATATAACTTCTCATTAACTACAACGTATCAAATTTCCAACATGAGTTATATACTTGTATCGCAACTATTCAATAGATCCAATTTCATGTTAATTACACTACCACATCCCAAATCCACTCGTAGCAAATCATAACAACATACAATTATGAATTAACATTATTATAATTAAAGTACAATCCCATTTCTCATTCTACACGGATCAAGTCTCAATTATTCATTCACATCGGAATAGCACTCTACTTACAACGTATGACGAATCTTGTATTCAGGACTATGAATTCTGAATTTGGTGATGCTATCCTTTGTTGTAGGCGTTGTTTTGATTTAATTATCGTGGCTTTAAGCTTTTGAATCAACTCCTAATCGTCTCTCGATTTGACGGCTACTCCTAGTCTTTCTTCAGCAACATGACGGCTCCATACTCATTTTATTTGTGTGAATTAGGTGGAGTCTTAGGTCCTTTTTATAGAGTTTGTGAATTGATTAGAGCCGTCGATGGAGCCAAGATTAATATAAGTCGTTCGTTTTAAAGAGAAACCAATCAAGAGTTGACACATAAGCCCTAGTGACAAGACCAAGTCCAGAAATTCGGCCAAGCACAGACCAGGCCAGCCAGGAGGGGCTGGGTTCTATTTTTGAGTTTTGAATTCATTTTTCTGAACTGTTTCTCTGATCATGTCTGGACCAAGAATAACCTTATCTGTAGACTCCCACCAACAAGTTGGTGACTTGCACGGTCTTCCATACAATGCTTCGAAGGGAATGCACTAAGTTCTATGGAGCATTTTAAGGTAAAAGATGCAGATGAATTACAAGATAGACAAAAATTAAAACAGCGGAAAATAAAACTTTGCTTTATTGATAAAATAGTTTGTACAACGATTTCTTTACAATATCAGAGTATCATCTGTCTTACAAAATAAAGAAGCATAAAAATACATTTATATTCCCCAATATAGCATAAGCCAGCCATAGCAGCGAAAAGGAGAGTCCAAAGCACTTTGTCCAAGAATCTTCAAGCTTGGGAAAGAGTGACAGTCCAACTTAACCTGAGCTATACTATTCCCTCCTTTACTACCTGGGGGGGGGGGGGAGGGAAACGGAAGGAAAGAAGACGAGAGAAAACAGAGTCAGACATAAAGCCTGAGTAAGTTCAGTTACTTCTGGCATGTGAACATGGAAAAACAAAACAACATGAATTAACTGAATACAAGATAACACCATGATGATAGGGTCAACAAGATTAGACAAGATTAACACAAGATATGCTAAGATAAGATAAACTGGATATGCTCTAATACTTCCGCCGCTTCGCTATTTCCTTGTTGTACTGGTTTCTATATCTCTGCACCACCTAACTAGTGTCCCAATTAGTAACGATAACGTGATCCCAATCCCTGTAGTTTCCATTGCCTTCAGGCATACATTTATTATTTATTACCTAGATCTAATCTAGGGTTTTCTATCACGTGCTTTCTAGATTCAACCAGAGTTTACGCTATCTGCTGAACGCTTCTCGGATTCAGGGTTTATGCCACCTAGTCCTACTAGGGATTATGCTACCAGTCGAACGATGCCCCCTAGTCTAGGACACACTACCTAGAGTGGTATATGTTCCTAGACTTCCCCACGCATGTATTGCGAATCGTTATCGCTTGTCTAGATGCACGTGTCCTGTAATGTGCGGCCCGAGTCCTGTGGCAGGGCAAATCAAGAAACACAGAACTCGGTCGGGAGCTTTCAGATATTTGCCGATGCAGATGCTAAGGTCTATTTTTATTCCAGTGGCTATGGTCCCACTTGACCCCTCCCTCAACTAATGAAAGGCACACCTTGAAAAATGAGAACTATACGCAGGCCCCCTATGCCCTACTAATCTATGGCCATCCACAACCGCAACCATAACTAGATAGCAAGTATATGGTCCATAGGAGTTCTCCGCCTTCCCGCTTCACGTATCTCGATTGACTGAAGATGGATGGTAGACGACGAGTTGCTATCACAGGGCTACCGGTTTCTCGCCGAATCATGCTGGTCCATCCTAGTCTTTAGGTTGCCATATTTTGCAACCAAGGCATACCCTTGGTTCTTCTAACGCAGACCTTAAACTCTGTGAGCCCATGAGGATCATCTACAGCCTCACAGAGGGATACCAAGAGTACCCTTACGTCCCCTCGAAGCCTCGGGCTTCGTAACCCAATTCGTTGGAGCTTTCTTTAAAATTAGATGGACGTTCGCTCCTTCCCGTGTTATACTAAGAATTACTACTTAGTTTTTCTAACTAAGGTTTACCACTTAGTTTCCAGAATCGTTGTTTTCTTAAATAAGGTTTACTACTTAGCACCTTTTAACTAAGGTTTACTACTTAGTTCTCTTTCTCGTCAATTTGGATTGGTTAAGTGTCATTAGTCAATTCAAGCTAACTTAACCCTCTTCGTTTATCCTGATAAACTGGTTAAGTGTTCTCAGTAATTCATGTTGACTTAACCCTACCACAAACCAAGTTATATTGGTTAAGTATTTCTTATTACTTAACCCTATTCATTCATCCTGTATTGGTTAAGTGTTCCTTTTTAACTTAACCTTGCCCATCTGTTTTAACTAACATTTTATTAATGGTTAAGTAATATCCCTTCATGTTTTAGACTTAACCCTATTCATTTATCACAATCTGATGGTTAAGTGTTCAGGTTTACTTAACCCTATGGTCTAGTCCAGCTAACATATCAAATTGGCTAAGTGTATTAAATTTTACTTAACCCCAACCTCTAGTCTAGTTAACATGTTAATTTGGCTAAGTGTATTAACTTTACTTAACCCCACCTTCTAGTCTAGTTAACATGTTAAATTGGATAAGTGTTTTCTTAGTTACTTAACCCCTACAAATCTTGTCTTGTTACGATGTTAAGTTTGGTTAAGTGTCCCTATGGACTTAACCCTCCCATTCTAGCTTAACTGTGTTAAGTTGGTTAAGTGTTCCTATGGACTTAACCCTCCCATTCTAGCTTAACTATGTTAAGTTGGTTAAGTGTTCCTATGGACTTAACCCTCCCATTCTAGCTTAACTGTGTTAAGTGTCAGTATGAACCTAACCCCACCCATCGGTTTGGTTATCATGTTGAATTGGTTAAGTGTCTTAGTTAACTTAACACTACCATTCTTGTTCTAGCTTTAACTAAATAAATTAAAGCCGCGACCACTCACATTAGACAGACATTGTTGCGAATACTGGATGTGCCGGTTGGTTCCGGGCAGGTTTACATCGCAACTCCGTCTAACCTCGGATTAGGCATATTCGTGTTTTCTAAGTTCAAAGGGTTTTGATTAATTTTCAAATCAGGTTTTGAAAGTAACCATCCCGTCCGACGGATCAGTTAGGGATAGCCAGGGAGAGCAGGAAACTTGTATTTTCCAAACCCAAGCCTAGACACTATCCTCTCTGTCACCCTAGAACTTTCTGGTGTATGTATTATTAAAAGAGATGTCATTAATAAACCTTTCTTTTGTATATATATAAATTGTTAACAATTTATCCTCAAAGCTTAACCATTTATCCTCAAAGTCCATTTTCCCTTTATAAATTAAATTTGGCCTATAACATATACATTTGCCATGCCCACTAATGGACTTATATTCAAGGCCCAAATCTTGATTTGTCTATCTTACAGTTTATAGCAATTTAGATCCAACATCCTCATTTACAGTTCATGCCAAAAACTAGATTTTATATTCTAGTTTACAGTTTATGCCAAACTAGATTTCATATTATAGTTCACCGTTTATGCCCAAAACTTAATTTTCATACCAACTACCTACTTTATGGCCCATTTAACCACTTACCATTTACGCCCATTGTATGTAAATTATTCACAATTATGCTAATATACTTATCATGCTTAATTTAGCCACCCAATTCTGATTTAATATTCTAATTTCAGTTCATGTCAAAACTAGACTTGTTATTCTAATTTTCGTCTTAATAGTCATGCTATAATGCATGTTCCCAAATTATGCCAATTTCCAAGTTTAGTCAATCTCATGTTTTTCCCAAAACGTATTCCCATCGTTCGTAAAATCGTGATTCAACCTAGATTATAAATAAATCTAGATTCGTGGAAAAAAAAGAATGAACCAACATGCCATGAAAGAATAGACATAATAACTGGCATAGGATGATAATTCACAGGCATATAGATCTGGTAATATTACGACATGAAAAGGGTTGAATAATATAGGTTCAAGAACATGGGTAGACCTAACTTAATAGGTAAATTCCCAAGATCAAGATCCAAGGATAACTAGAAATAGAAAGTCAAGCCTAGATCCAATATAATGCCAGTTTGGGGTACAACATGGTTTTGTAACTACAGTGTCATGGGCATAAATAATAACCTTATATCTATAGCCATAGGCAATAAATCCTCACAGTTAATGAATCACAGTCATAGGCGATGTTCATAGTCAAAGGAAAATAATTCTCATAGTCATGAGTCACAGTCATTGGCAATGTTCATCGGCAATGTTCATAGTCAAAGAGGCATATGGTTTTAAGGTCCATAGTTTCATAGTCATAGTCTTATTGGTCATCGAATCATAACAGTTCTTAATTAGGTCCAAGGATATAAGCACTGATTCGAACAGAAAGATTTGGCATATTCTTTTATTCCTTTAATTTCATGTCACTAATAGAGAAAACGTTCAAATCTAAAAAGTAACCGACTTACAGAGATTATATTAGATTCGTAGAAAAACAGTCGTTGAAGTCTTTTGAATCTTCACTTGAATCCTAACTTGTTTTGAATCTCCTCTTGAAAGTCTTGAGCAGCATTTCCTCGTCTTGATTTATTTTACATATTATTTTATTTATTATTTAATGTAGAGGAGGAGAAGAAGCCATGTCCACCAAGAATCTTTGCAGCATAAGGTTAGAGAAGAATTGTGAATAGTGAAGGAGACTAGGGGCTGTTTATATAGGATTAGGCGGACGAATCTAGGCAGAAAATGAGACCAGGTACATCAGAATGCACCCAGGCCCAAAAGTGGGTTTTGCACCCAGGTCGACACCCAGGTCGACTAGGCAGTCGACCTGGTCAGGGGGGGGGGGGTCGACTACCCAGTCGACTCCACAGTCCACCTGGGTCCTGAGCGGGAATTTTCCCACCCAGCCCGCTTCTGGGTTTGAATTCGAATTTCGAATTCGAATTTCGAGTTGTTTTCTGTTCTGAAAATTCCTGAAACTTCGGAGGGTCATATCTCCCTCATACGGACTCCGATTCTCGCAAACTCGGAGTCGTTTTCAAGAAGAATTTCGAGACGAACGCAATGGCGCCACCCATTTCCCTTAATTCTTCCATTTTTAATTAATTAAATCTTGATTTGTGAATCTTAGTGTTACAGAATTACGGGGTGTTGCATCGTCGGTCTTAAACCACCGTCTTCATCTTCGACTCTTCATCGTCGTAGTAATTATTCGGAATGGGTTAACTCGGTCTTTCCGAATAATTCATGTATTTTTATAATTAAAAATCAAGTACTATAAATGCACATCCAACGTCTCATTCCAATTCAGAATATTCTTTTAAATAAAATATTCACATTATCTTATCAAAGATAAATTCTTTAACTTATCCTTAAATCCTTTCTTTAAAGATTTATCAAAACTCCAATTTGGGTTTAAATACCAAAAATCATTATTTAATGATTATTTAAATTTAAGAAATCAATCTTATCTTTAACTGGGTTAAAGAACTAATGTCATTTAAAACATAGTTAACGGTAAACCCAAAATCATCTCCCATAAAATATGGAAATCCTCACAGAAATCATATCAATATATAATCGTTATAAATTTCTGTATCCGACCAATAATATAAATGGAATAATGGCAAAGCCTCTTAAATTCCATATGTAGTATCGGTCTTCTTTTATAGAAGCTTATCTCAGTTATTATTAATTCGAATTCCATTCAACTCCCATTTAATATATTAAATTGGAAAACTTCACTTTTGGAAAATTCCCATTTAAATCTTAATAAAAGATTTATAAATTCCAAATCATATTTTACTGTCAGTTGGGTTAAAGAACACATGTCACTAAAAAAAACACGGTTCACAATAAACCCAACTCACATTTCATCTTATTTCAATTACTAAATATAATTGAATATTTAAATAATCTAAATTAAAAGATTGTTCTTTTCATACGGGGTTTAAGAATAGTGTTATTTAAGACACTATTCACGACAAACCCAAAATCCAATTTATTCGATTTAATTTTCAATTAAATATTAAATAATTGGAAAAACTTCATTAAATCTTAATTTAATGACTCATTCTAGTTAATAACTAGTTCATTTCAATAAAAATATATTTTTCTAAAATATATTCTTTTTCTAAAATATTTACTTAAATATTCTTTTCTAGAATATTCTTTATTGGAATGCGACTCAATCAACAACCATATGTTGCATGAAATCAACAAGCATGATAAATAATTATCAAACATCCAATTAACAACCAAAGTGAATTCTACACTAAATGTTGGGACTAGTGTAGATCAAATATCATCCCAACACCCGTGTGGGGTTTGATCCAGCAATCAGATAATAAATTATTTGTGCACTTGGGCGATGTGTAAAAATTATCAACCCAATCACATAAACAAGTCGGATGACTTGTAAATGGAAGTGCACTGTTCAGTTTGAATATACTAACAATATATTTAACACACCAAACACTTCAACATCACAGACATATGTTTTAAGCCATAGCTAATATCATATTTTTAACATATGATCTTTTTATTGTAACTAATTGACAATAAAAAAAAATATTAACTTTTATTTCTAATATTCTTATTGTTAACCCATGACAACAAAATCTTAACTTTTGTTTTTATTCTTTTCATCGTTAACAAATGACAATAAAAATCTTATCTTTATCTCTATTCTTTTTATTGTGAACAAATGACGATAAAAATCTAGTCCTTTATTCCCATTCTTTTTATTGTTGACAAATGACAATAAAATATTAACCCTTATTTATTGACCAAAAAGTATATTTTGGTCTCATTCATTTTTAAGTGACAAAATGAATATTTCACTTCATTCTTTTTAAAATGACAAAAATGTCTCTTTTATCCAAATTCTTTTAAAGTGACAAAAATTGTAATTTTGTCTAATTCTTTTAAATGTACAAAATATGATCATTTCGTCAAATTCTTTCTAATGATCAAAATGTAATCTTTCTTCCTAATGACCAAAATGTTTAATTTGATTAAATATTTATTAATGATCAAAATGTAATCTTCCTTCTTAATGACCAAAATGTATAATTCGGTTAAATCCTTTCTAATGTAAACAAAATATGAATTTTGTCATATCCTCTTTAATGTAAACAAAATATGAATTTTGTTATATACTCTTTAATGTAAACAAAATATGAATTTTGTTTAATTCTTTGAATGTATACAAAATATGATGACTTTGTCAAATCCTTTTTAATGTAAACAAAATATGAATTTTGTTTAATTCTTTTTAATGTAAACAAAATATTCATTTCTAATTCAATCTTTTTAATGATTCTAAAATGACGGTGAAATATGACATTCCAATATGTAATCAAAATGACATTTTGTATTATTTGACTAAAAATGACATGTTTTTATTCTAATATCATATTTGCTAACAAAACGGTCTTTTCATACTAATGTTACATTTCTATGTCACAATGTATTTTAATGTAATATTACACTTTAAAATAAAATGGTACTTTTACTACAAAGATAACATTTTATAAGAAATGTTATTTTTGTCACCAATGAAACATTTTATAACAAATGTACTTTTTATCTAATATTACATTTTAAATAAAATGTATTTTTAATGACAGGAAACATTTTATAAATAAAAATGTACTTTTTAATTCTAATATTTGTATGTAAACAATATTACCTAGAAATGATGTCTTGCAATTCTAATCTTTTATATGAAATTAATATTACATAAAAAAGATAACTTGAAATTCTAATCTTTTAAATGTAAACAATATTACACAATAATGTAATATTGAAAATCAAATCTTTTAAATCAAAATATAACTACATTAAAAATGTAATCTTTTTACTTGAAAAAATATTACATAAAAATGCAACTTTGAAATCAGTTCTTTTTTTATTATCTCTAATTTGAAAATAAAAAGGCCATCTTTAAAAATCTATTCTTTTTATGTAGACAATACTGCATCAAAATGTGTATTCTATTTTGTTGAAAATCTGGTTCAACAAAATAACATAAAAATGTTTATTTTTATAAAGGAAATGTCATTTAACTTCTAATGCTCATTTTCAACAAAAATATATAGTTTTCTCATTTTTTTACGTTTCATAAAAACGTAAATTTTCATTTTTCTTTTACAATTGATAAAAATTAATTTTTCCTTTTCCTTTTAGCCAAAAATGTTATTTCTGTTCGCTAATCTTTCTTTTGACAAAAATGTCATTTCATTCACTAATCTAGTTTAACACAAAGATGTTAATTTCTTTTCACTAATCAAGTTTAACACAAAAATGTTAATCTTTTTCATTTAACAAAATATGATAAATATGTTTCAACTTTTTCATATTCAACAAAAATGTAAATTTTGTTTGATCTGTTTCAATTCAACTAAACATGTAAATTTTGGTTCGAACCAAAATAATTTATTCCGTCAACAGACCAGTTTAATAGAATTCATCAACACAAAACAAATCATGAATAAAAACACATAGAATTCAGCAACGGCAACAATCATGATTATAAATTTTTAATTATATAAAAATAATAATAGAATTCTCACATTGCTATTTGGTTCTGAATGAATCAGATCTGAATTTTTCTGAATTTCTGATTTGCTCTTTTTCAATTCTAGTCTGTCTCATAAGGTAGTGTTCTTCAATACGATCTCAAAATGCAACTTGTTTCGTTAATTTCTGACCTTGTATGAAGAAGTTATGGTTGTTAATACATTTGATTTCATTCGAGATAATTAAATAATAATTAACAAATTTAATTACACTTAGGCCAAACGTTGTCCTCTTCTTCCTCCTGGTTACAGTACTTGGCCGCGAGGAAACCCATTGCTTCATTTCCTAGGTCTTGAATTTCCGATAACTTCGAGACCCCGTCATCCGATCAGACGATGCCACGTCCACGCCCTCGTCTCGCTCCACCCTCGCCCAGAAAGGGGGCCCTCTCGCGTGCCTGCAAACGCCAGGGACGGCGTTCCAACGTCGGTCGTTCTCGGCCAAAATACCGCTGCTCCGATCATCAGTTTTGGATCACCACCGTTCATGTTCTAGAGCTCGACGAGCTCTTTAATTTGGTATATGGAATTCTTGATATCATGGAGGAATTAAGGAGATAGAAGGAGAGGAAGTAGTTTGCGTTACAGCCATTGAAATCATGAAGAGGCGGTTGTGAACTTATGGGCTTGGGTTTACGTATTGACTAGCGTATTTATAATAGTATAAATAGTGTATTTCTAATTTATTTAATTCGTTTATTTTCAAAAACTCATGTTTATCAATACGAACTCCAAATCGAACCCAACAAGTGTTGCCCCTAGCTAATAACCCTCGTCCCGGACATAATGGAATATGTTTCCTAATCCAATTCTGCTGTTACGATATGTTTTTCTCAAAATTTAATATTTATTATTTAATTTAACCGTACATTTTAAATTACCGGGGCCACATACTAACTTTAAAAATTACATAAAAATTATTTCTAGTTATGTTTTGACGATACGGTCCTAACAAGACTGATTTTGTCGAATTCTGAGACTGTTTGAAAAATGGCCATTTTTAACTCGATTAAATTTGACTGTAACAGTCAAAACACGTTTTCCTTCGCCATGCTCACATACTGATTCAAAAAATTATGGAAAATTAAACTTAGCAATAATTTGTCATTCCAGTTCCAACAAAAGTGGTTTCGTCGAAAACAGAGGTCGTTTGCAAAATAATTATTTTTAAGGCCAATATTTTATATTAAAATATAAATAAATTCTACAGCGACTTTTCTAAATTTTAAACTGGACATAACGTTCTATTTTCAAAATGAAATTTCAATTTTTTAGATTCATTAGAAATATATGATTAAACAAATTTAAATATTTCTTGTTTCACTCAATTCTGATTTATTCTGAATCCCGTACAATTAGTTAAAGTTCAAATTCAAATTTTCAAACTGTAGCGCTGTTTTAAACTCCTTTTATAATTAAATTAAATTTATTCATTTTAAAATAAATTTTTAGTCGTTCTTATTTAAAATAAATTATTTTAAATATTTAAATCCATTAAAATTTCTAAAATAAAAATTTTAAATTGGCCCCAAAATTCCGGGTTGTTACAATCGCCCCCACTTAAAATCTTTTCGTCCTCGAAAAGGAACGAAGCTAAATATTGTTTAATTAACTAACTTAATTAAATTTCTATTTATTGTTTTCAATAATTTTATTAGTTAAATTAATTATCATTCCAATAATTTTATTAGCTAAACTAATTAACCAACATCACAACCAGCAATCAATTAGATGATTAACTTTCCAAATATATATAACCTTTATATATAGTCAAAAATCATATTCTTAGTGCAAATCACAGCAATGTGTCCTAACTAAGTTTTGGTTCTCATACTAGTCAATGGAAATATATAGAAATCCCACTATCGAAACTCGAACATGATTTCTGATGATGTTTCGAACCACCATCAGAACATCTCCGGGTGACTAAAGTGTGATTCTATATCTATCCAGTATATTAAAGCTTCGAATATCCGTTAATTACTCGTATATTCGAAATCTTTATATACTCGATTGTCCACATAAAAATATAATAATATACTCAAATACGTATTTTAAGATAAAATTTTCAAAACTAAATTTGTTTTTATTTTAAAGAAAATAATACCCTTCACACTTGTTCTAAGATACTGCTGATCCCATCTCTAATGAGTTATTCTCATTGGATATTACTAATCCAATCTCTGATGAATTCTTTCGTTCGGTTCTAATGTGTCTTGTTCTCGAGCTCTGCAAACCAAAGCTCTGATACCACATGGGACAACCCGAACTTCCCAGTAAAGGAAAGCCTGGATTGCCTTGAGAACAATACACATCAGAACACAACTGAAGAATATTTTATTGCTGATTACAACAATTACATCAGAGTACAAGAATATAACAGAGTATGAAAACTCATTACACAATAGAAATACAATAATATCAGAGACTTAAATTACATTTAAATAGCAGCGGGAAAATAATATAAATATACAACTGAAAAGAATACACGGATACAGAGCTTTCCGGATATCATAAGACTCAAGTCCTATCACACAATGCAATGCAAACAGAAGGATAGAGTTTTCCCTTATGATGATCAAACATGCTTAATACATGTAAAATAATATTTTTATATTATCATTAGTGTCTAAGCAGTATTAAAGTACTTCAATATAAATGTATCAATCCTAGATGGCATAGTACCCCATCCTACTATGTCGCCGTATATAAGTTTACAATCAAGACCGAAATGTCGTATTGGAAATTGGTTTTCTGTCATGAAATCGATGCTAGGGATTGTCCTCTCCGATTCGAGACACTCTAGCAAATGCCTCAGGATCACACCTATGGGCAACCCTTGGATGCGGTAGGGCCGGTCCCCACCTAACGGTAGTGGATTGGCAATTCCTGAATACACGTTTCCCGGTTCCTTTGAACCTATAGTATGGCCACTAACAACCTATAAAATCCGAGGTACCTTAATCCATCATCCACATAAGTAAAATGTCAGCCAGTTTAAGCACTGACACTACCCCTAGCTAGAAAGAAACGTGTGCACTCCCTACGGTCCATATCCCGTTTTGACTCTTACCGGGGTGTGAGGCTCGCGAGGTCACGCTATACACAAAGCTTTGCCATGATAGGCTATACTTTGATCATCCCACAAGGCCCTGCTTTTCAACAAAAGCCTTGATCAATTGCATCTTGGCGAGCCACATTGACAATTCACGCCATGCGGTCAATCACTATTAATATATACCGGGGTGTTTAGCAGAGAATAAATTCTCCACCACCAATCATATATACATTAATAAAAATCAATTTAATTCACATGGAACGAAATCCAATGTTAGACATGCATCCATTTACAAGTTCATTCTGGGTCTGAACGAAACCGGAGATACCTGAGAGGTCCTCGCATATTCGGACAATCAACAATACGTCTGGACGGCTACTACGAAGACCTTTCAAGGTAGCTACTCCCATCATGGGTCCCAGTAGCAACACATCCATTCGATGTGAAGATCGTCGGTCTTCAACCACCGTCTTCATCTTCGACTCTTCATCGTCGTAGTAATTATTCGGAATGGGTTAAACCCGGTCTTTCCGAATAATTCATGTATTTTTATAATTAAAAATCAAGTACTATAAAAGCACATCCAATGTCTCATTCCAATTCAGAATATTCTTTTAAATAAAATATTCACATTATCTTATCAAAGATAAATTCTTTAACTTATCCTTAAATCCTTTCTTTAAAGATTTATCAAAACTCCAATTTGGTTTTAAATACCAAAAATCATTATTCAATGATTATTCAAATTTAATAAATTAATCTTATCTTTAACTGGGTTAAAGAACTAACGTCATTTAAAACATAGTTCACGATAAACCCAAAATCATCTCCCATAAAATATGGAAATCCTCACAGAAATTATATCATTATATAATCGTTATAAATTTCTGTATCCGACCAATAATATAAATGGAATAATGGCAAAGCCTCTTAAATTCCATATGTAGTATCGGTCTTCTTTTACAGAAGCTTATCTCGGTTATTATTAATTCGAATTCCATTCAACTCCCATTTAATATATTAAATTGGAAAACTTCATTTTTGGAAAATTTCCATTTAAATCTTAATAAACGATTTATAAATTCCAAATCATATTTTACTGTCAGTTGGGTAAAAGAACACATGTCACTAAAAAAAACACGGTTCACAATAAACCCAACTCACATTTCATCTTATTTCAATTACTAAATATAATTGAAAATTTAAATAATCTAACTTAAAAGATTGTTCTTTTCATACGGGGTTTAAGAACAATGCTATTTAAGACACTATTCACGACAAACCCAAAATCCAATTTATTCGATTTAATTTTCAATTAAATATTAAATAATTGGAAAAACTTCATTAAATCTTAATTTAATGACTCATTATAGTTAATAACTAGTTCATTTCAATAAAAAAATATTTTTCAAAAATATATTCTTTTTCTAAAATATCTACTTAAATATTCTTTATTGGAATGTGACTCAATCAACAACCATATATTGCATAAAATCAATAAGCATGATAAATAATTATCAAACATCCAATTAACAACCAAAGTGAATTCTACACTAAATGTTGGGACTAGTCTAGATCAAATATCATCCCAACACCCGTGTGGGGTTTCATCCAGCAATTAGATAATAAATTATTTGTGCACTTGGGCGATGTGTAAAAATTATCAACCCAATCACATAAACAAGTCGGATGACTTGTAAATGGATGTGTACTGTTCAGTTTGAATATACCAACAATATATTTAACACACCAAATACTTCAACATCACAGACATATGTTTCAAGCAATATCTAATATCATATTTTTAACATATGATCTTTTTATTGTAACTAATTGACAATAAAAAAATATTAACTTTTATTTCTAATCTTCTTATTGTTAACCCATGACAACAAAATCTTAACTTTTGTTTTTATTCTTTTCATCGTTAACAAATGACAATAAAAATCTTATATTTATCTCTATTCTTTTTATTGTGAACAAACGACGATAAAAATCTAGTCCTTTATTCCCATTCTTTTTATTGTTGACAAATGACAATAAAATCTTAACCCTTATTTATTGACCAAAAAGTATATTTTGGTCTCATTCATTTTTAAATGACAAAATGAATATTTTACTTCATTCTTTTTAAAATGACAAAAATGTCTCTTTTATCCTAATTTTTTTAAAGTGACAAAAATTGTAATTTTGTCTAATTCTTTTAAATGTACAAAATATGATCATTTCGTCAAATTCTTTCTAATGATCAAAATGTAATCTTTCTTCCTAATGACCAAAATATATAATTTGGTTAAATCTTTATTAATGATCAAAATGTAATCTTCCTTCTTAATGACCAAAATGTATAATTCGGTTAAATCCTTTCTAATATAAACAAAATATGAATTTTGTCATATCCTATTTAATGTAAACAAAATATGAATTTTGTTATATCCTCTTTAATGTAAACAAAATATGAATTTTGTTTAATTCTTTGAATATATACAAAATATGATGACTTTGTCAAATCCTTTTTAATGTAAACAAAATATGAATTTTGTTTAATTCTTTTTAATGTAAACAAAATATTCATTTATAATTCAATCTTTTTAATGATTCTAAAATGACATTCCAAAATGTAATCAAAATGACATTTTGTATTATTTGACTAAAAATGACATGTTTTTATTCTAATATCATATTTGCTAACAAAACGGTCTTTTCATACTAATGTTACATTTCTATGTCACAATGTATTTTAATGTAATATTACACTTTAAAATAAAATTGTACTTTTACTACAAAGATAACATTTTATAACAAATGTTATTTTTGTCACCAATGAAACAATTTATAACAAATGTACTTTTTATCTAATATTACATTTTAAAACAAAAATGTATTTTTAATGACAGGTAACATTTTATAAATAAAAATGTACTTTTTAATTCTAATATTTTTATGTAAACAATATTACCTAGAAATGATGTCTTGCAATTCTAATCTTTTATATGAAATTAATATTACATAAAAAAGATAACTTGAAATTCTAATCTTTTAAATGTAAACAATATTACACAAAAATGTAATATTGAAAATTAAATCTTTTAAATGAAAATATAACTACATTAAAAATGTAATCTTTTTATTTGAAAACAGATTACATAAAAATGCAACTTTGAAATCAGTTCTTTTTTTATTGTCTCTAATTTGAAAATGAAAAGGCCATCTTTAAAAATCTATTCTTTTTATGTAGACAATACTGCATCAAAATGTGTATTCTATTTTGTTGAAAATCTGGTTCAACAAAATAACATAAAAATGTTTATTTTATAAAGGAAATGTCATTTAACTTCTAATGCTCATTTTCAACAAAAATATATAGTTTTCTCATTTTTTTACATTTGATAAAAATGTAAATTTTCCTTTTTCTTTTACATTTGATAAAAATGTAAATTTTCCTTTTTCTTTTAGCCAAAAATGTTATTTCTTTCGCCAATATTTCTTTTGACAAAAATGTCATTTCATTCACTAATCTAGTTTAACACAAAGATGTTAATTTCTTTTCACTAATCAAGTTTAACACTGTAATAACCCGGAAAATCTGGGCTAGTTCAAAATTTTTATTTTGGCAATTTTAATGAATTTTGAATATTTAAGATAGATTATTTTAAATAACAACGACGCAAAATTTATTTTGAATAGAATTCAAACGTATTTATTTATATAGATCGTCGTTAGAATATAAATATTTATTTTAAATTATAAAAAGAATTGAAAATGGCGTGGTAGTTCGATAATTCGATTTCAAACTTCAAATGAGTGTACAGGATTCAACATAAACCGGAATTAGCGAAACCAAAAATAATAGAATCTATTTGAGAATATCTTTCCAACGAATCCGAAAAATCAAAATTTCATAGCGGGAATCAAAAGATTTGCCCAGTTGAAATTTCAGAATAATCGCTATAGAATTCTGGCCCTTAAAAATGGGAATTTTGCAAACGACCTCGGATTTCGACGAAACCACTTTTGTTCGATCCGTGATGTCAAGTTATTGCTAGATTCCAATTTTCGTAATTTTTCAATTCAATATGTGAGCATGGCGAAGGAAAACGCGTTTGACCAGTTTTAGTTGATTTTAATCGACTGGAAATTGGCCATTTTTCAAACGGTCTCAGAATTTGACGAAATTAGTTTTGTTAGGACCGTATCGTCAATACGAAGCTAGAAAAAAAAATTCTGGAATTTTTCGAGTTAGTATGTGACCTCGGTAATTTGAAATGTACGGTAAAAATTGAATATATAGAGTTATAGTTGATTTTGGCGAAAACTGATCGAAACGATCGAATCAGCTTATGATACATATCCCATTGTGTTCGGAATGGGGGTAATTAGCTATGGACGACAGTCGGTGGGCTTGATTTCGAGTTCAAATGGAAAGCCAACTTTTAGGTGAACAAAATAATTAAAATAATAAAATATAAATACCCTCCCCCTAACTCTAAATCCCCTCAGAAAAAATCGAGCCCCTTTTCTCCTGAAAAAACCCGACGCCCTCTTCCTCCTCACGACCGCCGCCCCACCGCCGCTACCCCTAGGCGGAGCTCCGCCGCGAACCCCCTGCCCTAGCGCCACCCTCCGTTCAGACCCCCCTGGTACGCGAGAGCCCAACGACGTGAGCTCCCTCCTCCACCAAATCAGATCCACCACCCTGCCTTGACCACCGCCGACCTCACCTTGGCCGCTTCCACCCTATTCCGACGCCACCTTTAACCCTCGGCAGTGAACTCCCCTCCCCCTCCTTCGATTTGCTGTAGGAGAAAGGTGCATTTCCTTTTTCCTTTCTTTTTCTTTGTATTTCTTTGAGTTATCATTTTATTCACATGAAGTTTTAATTTTTATTTATAAAAAGTTTATATTTTTAATTAGGCAAAGTTTATATTTTTAAGTACGCAAAGTTTATATTTTTAATGTGATAAAATTTATATTTTTAAGTAGGCAAAGTTTATATTTTTAATGTGATAAAGTTTATATTTTTAATGTGATAAAGTTTATATTTTTAATTAGGCAAAGTTTATATTTTTAATGTGATAAAGTTTATATTTTTAATGTGATAAAGATCGTATTTTTAATGAGGAAAAGCTAGGATTTTTAAGTTAAAAAGATATGATTTTGAAAAATAAAAAAAGACGATATTTTTATATAGTAAAAAGACAATATTTTTATATAGGAGAAAGTGTTATAAAAATATAATTTTTATATATAATATAGAGAAATAATAAAAATATGATTTTTATAAAGTAGAAGTAATAAAAATATGATTTTTATAAAGTAGAAGAAATACAAATATGATTTCTATATAATATAGAATATAAAAATATTATCTTTATATATGTAGCGAAATAAAAATCTGATTTTTATTATATATATTGTGAAGTGAAAATGAGATTTTTATAGCGATGATATAAAAATTCGATCTTTTTATATGAAGTAGAAATATATAATATAATTTTTATATAGAAAGAAGCATTGTAAAAATACATATGAAGTAAAAATAAAAATATGATTTTTATTTATTGAATGAAGTGATAAAAATATAATTTTTATTATAAACAGCGTGAAAAGAACTGCCTTGGAATTGCAAGTGGATCGAAAAGGATCAACAGTTCAAAAGCAAAGCACGGTGGAGTGGAACCCTCTGTGAGAACTTCTCACTTTTAATTTAATTTTCTAGTTAAAAATATATACTAGGATGCAGACGGTGTTTAGTAGCACCCGACACCCGTCGTCCACAGACCATGGACGGCTTGTATGCTTGTTTGTTTGATTTTGCTGTGTAGTTGATTGTGTGATATGATGTGAAATAGAAATAAAATATTTATATAGTTAAATTATTTTTTAGTTGAAAATAGATTTTTTAACGTGTATTTAAAATAAATAATTATAAACAAATCGGAGGTTTGTTTATATACACTGATTTGATTGATATTGATTGGGACGATAAATTTTACACATCGCCCAACTGCACAAATAAAATCTGTGTTCGATTGATTGAAACCCCACACGGGTATTGGGATGATATATGACATACACTAATCCCAATAATTAGTTGTATGTCGATCGATTGATTAACATACTGTTATGAGCGTTAAATGTTTATATTTGATGCTTATACAGTGTAGAATTCACTTTGGACGATGGTTGATTATTCATCGTTGTTATTGTATACATGTGTTGTAGAAAATCCATATAATTAACATTATATGGTAATTGATTGGGCCTCATTCCAGTTTTGAATAGAAATATTTGAATAGGAATATTTGAATAGGAATATTTGAATAGAAATATTTTAAAAAGAAATATTTGAAATAGAATATTTGAAGATAGAAATTTATGAAGCCGTGTTGATTAGATTGATGCCATTTTGACGTGAATGATATTTATATCGATTTTATTCCTTTTTAAATGAATATTGAAAAGTGATTTCAATAATTGAATATTTTAGAAATTGAATTGAATATAATTCAAATCGAATTGAAATTGAATTGAATAGAAAATGAATTCGAATTAAATTGAATAGATTTGAAATTCGAGTTAAATTGAAACGAATTGAAATTCGAATTAAATTGAAATTGAATTGAAATCGATTTGAAATGAAATTAAAACAGATTATATTGAAAAATTCAATTTTGATTTGAATTTGAAATGAAGTTGAAATCGTTTCGAAAACGAATTTAAAACGGTTTTTAAAATACGTTTTGAAAGGAAATCGACGAAGTATATATTATATATATAATATAATGGCCTGAATAGAACGCGCCGCGCCGCGGCAGTTCGCGAATTTCGACCATTGACTTCGAATGGATATTGCGGGAGATCCGACCGTCGGATTCTCCTAAAACCGGAACCATTGGGTTCGTATAGAAAAGAGCTTTCTAACGAATATAAGAATTTAGAAATCTAATGGTTGGATTTGGAATTATGTCCAAATCAAATTTGGAAAAGGTCGCTGTAAGTGCAATTCGATGGCCGTTGATGGAAATCGACTGTACGGGCCTTGGTAAAATTATTAAAAATAGTGATAATTTGTGTAAAATCATAAGAAATGATTTATGAAGAATTGGGATGAAAAACTCCAAATTTGAAAAGATAAAAATAGATTTTTATCAAAATGAACTAGTTTTGAACTAGAATAATAATTTATTTATTTTTAAAAATAAATAAATTGGATTTGAAATGGTTTTGAAAATAACCAGAATTTCCAATAATTGAAATGGAATGGATTTAAATCGAAATTGTCTGTGGAATATTTCGATGTTGGATTTCTTGATTATACAGATGTTGTTATGGAAATTTGAAAGATAAATATATACATATCGTTATTTCCAATACGATATTTGTTGGTCGTAGAATTTGATATTAAATATAAGCCGATATATTTTCTATTCCGAGCCTTGTATTTAATATCAAATGTGATTTGGGTTTGTCGTGAATGGTGTCTTCATTAACACTGTTCTTAAGCCCAGTTGCGAAGAGGATTAAATCTTTTTATTTAGATTTAATGAAGTGTACCAATTAAATGATATTTAATTGGAATTGAATTGGTATTGATTTTCGGGTTTATCATGAATAGTGTTTTAAATAACACTTGTTCTTTAACCCGATAATTAATGGAATGTAATTTTGGGTTGTCGTGAATGGTATCTTCAATAATACTGTTCTTAGACCCAAAGGAGTTAAGAAAATCAGAAACTAACTGGAGATTAGTTAAGTTGAACGGTTTCTGGGGTATTGATCTGATGTTGGTTTCGGCCTTCGGGGTTAATACTTAGGGAATTGCTCACTTGGTAATTTACGATTAGGGACTGATTGAAATGTGATGTGATTTTGGGGTTTATCATGAACCGTGTTTTAAATGACACTGATTCTTTAACCCAGTTAAAGATTAAAACTAAGTGGAGTTTTAATGAATCTTTAATTAGATTGAAAAGATCGAGAATGGAGTATCACCAGTTTTGCTCCAGGCGATAGTTAAATCTTTAATTAGATTTGAACGTGAAATTAATTGAATTTACCGATAACACCGTGGTGTTAGATATGAAGTATGACCAGTTTTACTTCATGGGATGAATAGGTTGGGATTGGGAAATTAAACAAATGATTACTTCGGTAAGGTTCGTTAATCCCGACTAGTTGAATCGATATTCAAAGGAAGATTAAAGAATAAATTTAAAGGAATTTATCTTTGATAAAATTAATGGGAACCTTTCCATAAGAATGTGAAATTTAGAAACTAACTGTAGGTTAGCTAAGTAGAACGGTTTCCTGGGTATTGATCTGATGTTGGTTTCGGCCTTCGGGGTTAATATTTGGGGAATTATTCTCTTGTTAATTTACGGTTAGTGACTGATGAATTGGAATGAGGCGTATGTTGTGCTTGTGTAACACTTGTTTATCATATACGTGAGTTATTCAGAAAGACCGGGTTTATCCCATTCTGAATAACTGATTCGACGTGATGTCGAAGATGAAGACGGTGGTTAAACACCGGAGGTCTTCACGTCGTTTGGGTGATTACTGATGATCTTGATTGGGTTGTACACCCAAGAAGATGGAAATAGTTAGCGGTCATCAAGACGTACTTGGAGATCGATGGATATGCGGGGTACTAGGTGCCTCTGGTTTCGTTCAGACCCAGAACGAACTTGTAAATGGACTGTGTGTCTGACATTGGATTTCATTCTGTGTGATTGATATCGATTGCATAGCGTGAAATGCCTGTGGCATGCAAAGATGCAAATGATCAAGGCTTCTGTTGAAAAGCAGAGTCTTGTGATTGATGATCAAAGCACGACCTGTGTGGCATAGCTTTGTGTAACGTTAATTCGCGAGCCTCACACCCCGGTGTGAACCAAAAACGGGAGACGGACCTCAGGGAGGACATGCGTTTCTTTCTAGTTAGGAGTGGCGTCAGTGCTTGAACTGGCTGACAAGTTTGACTCATGTGGTTCTTGGAATTGGAGGCGCCTTGGTTATATCGGTCGATACGGGACCGATGGAGTCATTCGTTGGCTCATTTACGCCCCAAAGGGCGGGGAAACGCAATGTTCAGGAATTTTAATCCACATCGGCGGGCCGGCCCTGACGATCCAAGGGTCACTCGAGCTCTGATCCTGAGATATGGGCTAGATTGTCTCGAATCGGTGAGGACTATCTTTTGCCTCAATTCACAGATGGAAATCCAATTTCCAAATACGTGACTTTGCGGTTTTAATTGTAACTAGTATGGGGACATGATATATGGTACCCATGCCGTCTATGATTGATACTTGTGATTTGAAGTTGTTTTATACACTATGCACTTATAATAGTATCAAATGATTTGTTTTAAACGTACTAAGCATGTTTGGCTATTATAAGGGAAAACCCTATCCCCCGGCTTGCGTTGCATTGTGTGATAGGACCTGGGTCTTATAATAGCTTCATTTTTCTTTATTTAGCATTGTGCTGTTTGTTTTATGCACTGGTATTCTTGGGAGGAAACCCGTTCCGCGTTAGTGACGTGGTCACTTGATTTACCTAACTTTAAAATAAAGAATAATAACTGTTTTAGTTCTCACACCAGTCTCATGACTGACCTGGAGTTTATTGTTTTAACCTAAACTCTGGGTGCCCTTATTTTGACACGGGCAGCTAGTAGTTTTGGTTTTGCAGATTTTTATTCACAGGATCCTGGTTTACAGCTGGAACGATATCCGGAAAGCTTTGTATCCGTGTATCTCCTTCTAGTTGTGTTTTGTATTATTTTCCGCTGCTATGTAATGTATTGTAATCTCTGATATTTTCTGTTGTATAATATTTGTTTATACTTTGTATATTCTTGTATTCTGATGGAATTGTTGTAATATACAATGAAATGTTCTTCCATCTGCGTTCTATTTTGTCGTGTTCTCGAAACAATCAGGCGTTTCGAACGGTCTTGATCGGTTTAGCGACTGATTCGGATCGAGCGGAATTCCCGGTCGTTACAAACACAAAAATGTTAATCTTTTTCATTTAACAAAATATGATAAATATGTTTCAACTTTTTCATATTCAACAAAAATGTAAATTTTGTTTGATCTGTTTCAATTCAACTAAACATGGAAATTTTGGTTCGAACCAAAATTATTTATTCCATCAACAGATCAGTTTAACAGAATTCATCAACACAAAATAAATCATGAATAACAACACATAGAATTCAACAACGGCAACAATCATGATTATAAATTTTTAATTATATAAAAATAATAATAGAATTCTCACATTGCTATTTGGTTCTGAATGAATCAGATCTGAATTTTTCTGAATTTCTGATTTGCTCTTTTTCAATTCTAGTCTATCTCATAAGGTAGTGTTCTTCAATACGATCTCAAAAAGCAACTTGTTTCGTTAATTTCTGACCTTGTATGAAGAAGTTATGGTTGTTAATACATTTGATTTCATTCGAGATAATTAAATAATAATTAACAAATTTAATTACACTTAGGCCAAACGTTGTCCTCTTCTTCCTCCTGGTTACAGTACTTGGCCGCGATGAAACCCATTGCTTCATTTCCTAGGTCTTGAATTTCCGACAACTTCGAGACCAAGTCATCCGATCAGGCGCTGCCACGTCCACGCCCTCGTCTCGCTCCACCCTCGCCCAGAAAGGGGGCCCACTCGCACGCCTGCAAACGCCAGGTACGGCGTTCCAACGTCGGTCGTTCTCGGCCAAAATACCGCTGCTTCGATCATCAGTTTTGGATCACCACCGTTCATGTTCTAGAGCTCGACGAGCTCTTTAATTTGGTATATGGAATTCTTGATATCATGGAGGGATTAAGGAGATAGAAGGGGAGGAAGTGGTTTGCGTTACAGCCATTGAAATCATGAAGAGGCGGCTGTGAACTTATGGGCTAGGGTTTACGTATTGACTAGCGTATTTATAATAGTATAAATAGTGTATTTCTAATTTATTTAATTCGTTTATTTTCAAAAACTCATGTTTATCAATACGAACTCCAAATCGAACCCAACAAGTGTCGCTCTTAGCTAATAACCCCCGTATCGGACATAATGGAATATGTTTCCTAACCCAATTCGGCTCTTACGATATGTTTTTCTCAAAATTTAATATTTAAATCATTTATTATTTAACTTAACCGTACATTTTAAATTACCAGGGCCACATACTAACTCTAAAAATTACAGAAAAATTATTTCTAGTTATGTTTTGACGATACGGTCCTAACAAGACTGATTTTGTCGAATTCTAAGATTGTTTGAAAAATGGCCATTTTTAACTCGATTAAATTTGACTGAAACAGTCAAAACACGTTTTCCTTTGCCACGCTCACATACTGATTCGAAAAAATATGGAAAATTAAACTTAGCAATAATTTGACATTCCGGTTCCAACAAAAGTGGTTTCATCGAAAACAGAGGTCGTTTGCCAAATGGTTAATTTCAAGGCCAATATTTTATATTAAAATATAAATAAATTCTACAGCGACTTTTCAAAATTTTAAACTGGACATAACTTTCTATTTTCAAAGTGAAATTTCAATTTTTAAGATTCGTTAGAAAGATATGATTAAACAGATTTAAATATTTCTTGTTTCACTCAATTCTGATTTATTCTGAATCCCGTACAGTCAGTTAAAGTTCAAATTCAAAATTTCAAACTGCAGCGCTGTTTTAAACTCCTTTTATAATTAAATTAAATTTATTCGTTTTAAAATAAATTTTTAGTCGTTCTTATTTAAAATAAATTATTTTAAATATTAAAATCCATTCAAATTTCTAAAATTAAAATTTTTAATTGGCCCCAAAATTCCGGGTTGTTACAGAAGAAGAAGAAACACATCAGAAACAGAATCTCACATCGCAGCGGAACAAAATATAATATAGAAATAAATCTTTATTGAGAGCTTGAAAATATACTTACAATTATCAGAGTCACATCGCACATCTGGACAGTTATAATAATCTGTCCTCATATACAATCACACAGCGAAATATATATAATATTATATATCAGAACTCTTCCAGCTCGCCTCTTCATAGAATATGATAACCTGTGAAGCGACCCGAACTTCCCCGGTCTCCGAAGAGATGAGAAAGAACGAATTACTGTGAGGACAAGACAAATCAGAACGCAGACGGAAGGACATTTCATTGCTGTTACAACAATTCCATCAGAATACAAGAATATACAGAGTATGAATGAATAAATTACATTCGATAAATATCAGAGATTACAATAAATTACATAGCAGTGGAAAATAATACAAAGCACAACTGAAGGTGATATACGGATATAGAGCTTTCCGGATATCATTCCAGCTGTAAACCAGGATCCTGTGAATATAAATATGCAAAACCAAAACTACAAGCTGCCCGTGCGGAAAATAGGGGCACCCAGAGTTTAGGTTAAAACAATAAACTCCAGGTCAGTCATGTGACTGGTGTGAGAACTAAAACAGTTATTTAAAACTTTACTTTAAAAGAGAGTAATTCAAGGGACCACGCCGTATAACACGGAATAGGTTTCCTCCCTAGAATACCAGTGCATAGGATAAACAGCGCAATGCTTTTTCGAAAAATGAAGCTATTATAAGACCCAGGTCCCATCACACAATGCAACGCAAGCCGGAGGATAGGGTTTTCCCTTATAATAGCCAAACATGCTTGGTACGTTTAAAAACAAATCATTTGATACTATAATAAATGTATAGTGTCAAAACAATTTCAATCATAAATATCAATAATAGGCGGCATAACTACCATTTACTATGTCGCCATACTAGTTCTACAATTAAAACCGAATTACACGTATTGGAAATTGGATTTCCGTCATGAGTCGAGGCAAGGGGCAAGCTCCTCTCCGCTTTCGAGACACTTTAGCAAATGTCTCAGGACTACACACTCTGGGCAATCCTGGATGCTTCAGGGCCGGTCCTCACTTACGTAAGAGGATTAGTTATTCCTGAACACACGTTTCCCGGTCCTAATCGAGGCGCCTCATCCAACAACCACAAAGGTGAAAAGTATATAAATGTCAGGGCTGGTAAGTCACTGACACCACCAAAGCTAGAAAGAAACGTCGTGCTCTCCCTGTAGTCTGTATCCCGTTTTTGACTCATACCGAGGTGTGAGGCTCGCGAATTCACGTTATACACAAAGCTACGCCACAAAGGCCGTGCGTTGATCATCAACCACAAGACTTTGCTTTTCAACAGAAGCCTTGATCCATGCAACTCAGCATGCCACACAGGCAATTCATGCCATGTGATTGATGTCTATCGATATATAACCTCTAAGCTCGTACGACTCAGAGAAGGGCGTTAAGCAAGAGAATAAATTCTACGCCGCCAAACAGATATATATTTAACAGAAATCAATCAACATAGAATAAAATCCAATGTCAGACACACAATCCATTTACAAGTTTGTTCTGGGTCTGAACGAAACCGGAGGCACTTTCCTCGCATATCCATCGATCTCCAAGTACGTCTGGACGACCACCAACTATTTCCATCCTCTTGGGTGTACAGCCCAATAAGGATCGTTAGTAATTACCCAAACAATGTGAAGACTTCCGGTCTTTGACCACCGTCTTCATCTTCGACTTATCGTCGAATCGGTTATTCAGAATGGGTATAAACCCGGTCTTTCCGAACAACCCGCGTATATTAAAAAAAATGTTACATAAACACAACATACGCCTCATTCCAATGCAGAATATCCTTTTATTCACGAAATCACATTCTTAGGGAAAGGTTCCCATTAATTTTATCCAAGATAAATTCTTTAAAATTTATCCTTTAATCTTCCTTTGGATGTCGTTTCAAACTGAATTATGGTTTTCCAAACTAGTCGAGATTAGCGAACCACTCCGAAGTAATTATTTATTTTATTTCCCAATCCCAACCTATTCATCCCATGAAGCAAAACTGGTAATACTCCATATCTAACACCACGGTGTTATCGGTAAAATTAATTACCATTTCACGTTCCAATCTGATTAAAGATCTAACTATCGCTTTGGAGCAAAACTGGTGATACTCCATTCTCGCTTACTCTCTAAATTTGATAATTTTAAATTATTAATTCACATTTCAATTTAATTGTGGATTCATTCAAACTCCTTTTTCTGGGTTAAAGAACTAGTGTCATTTAAAACAAAGTTCACGACAAACCCAAATCACATTCTAATTATTATCGGGTTAAAGAACTACTGTTATTTAAAACACTATTCACGATAAACCCACAAATCAATTCTATTTAAAACCCATTTCAAATCAAATTTATTTATTTAAAAATAAATGGGTTTTAATTTTAGTTCAAAACTAGTTCATTTTGATAAAAATCTATTTTTATCTTTTCAAATATGGAGTTTTACAACCCAATTTCTCCCAAATCATTTCTTATGATTTTACACAAATTATTGATATTTTTAATAATTTTATCAAGGCCCGTACAGTCAATTTCCATCAACGGCCATCGAACTGCACTTACAGCGACCTTTTTCAAATTTGATTTGGACGTATCTCCAAATCCATCCGTTAGATTTCAAATTTCTAATATTCGTTAGAAAGCTCTTTTTGATACGAACCCAACGGTTCCGGTTTTAGGAGAATCCGACGGTCGGATCTCCCGTAATGTCCGTTTGAAATATATGGTCGAAATTCACGAACTGCCGCGGCGCGGCGCATTCTATTCAAGCCATTATATTATATATATAATATATATAATATATATTTCATCGATTTCTATTTAAAAACGAATTTTATAAATAGTTTTGAATTCGTTTCAAAAACAATTTCAACCTTTATTTCAAATTCAAATCAAAATTGAATTTTCTATTATAAATCCTTTTTACTTTCATTTTTATTTGATTTCAATTCAAATCGATTTTAATTCGATTCGAATTCATTTTGTTTTCTATTCAATTTAAATTCGATTCATTTTCTATTCAATTTGAATTCAATTCGTTTTCTATTCAATTTGATTCAAATTGGTTTTCTATTCAATTCGATTCAAATTTCATTTCAAAATATTCGATTTCGAAATCACTTTTCAATATTCATTTTAAAATGAATAAAATCGATATAAATATCGTTCACGTCAAAATGGCGTCAATCTAATCAACACGGCTTCATATATTTCTATTTTCAAATATTCTATTTCAAATATTTCTATTTCAAAATATTTCTATTTCAAATATTTCTATTTCAAATATTTCTATTATCAAAATATTTCGTTCAACACATGACTAATCTCAACGGATGAGTACGGTCAACACATGAACCTTTATTTTATAATATTCTTTATTCAATTCAAATTGGTTTTCAATTCGATTCAGCTCAAATTGGTTTTCTATTCAATTCAATTCAAATTGGTTTTCAATTCGATTCAGCTCAAATTGGTTTTCTATTCAATTCAATTCAAATTGGTTTTCTATTCCATTCAATTCAAATTGGTTTTCTATTCGATTCAATTCAAATTGGTTTTCAATTCGATTCAGCTCAAATTGGTATTCTATTCAATTCGATTCAAATTGGTTTTCTATTCGATTCAGCTCAAATTGTTTTTCTATTCAATTCGATTCAAATTGGTTTTCTATTTGATTCAGCTCAAATTGGTTTTCTATTCAATTCGATTCAAATTTCATTTCAAAATATTCGATTTCGAAATCACTTTTCAATATTCATTTTAAAATGAATAAAATCGATATAAATATCGTTCACGTCAAAATGGCGTCAATCTAATCAACACGGCTTCATATATTTCTATTTTCAAATATTCTATTTCAAATTTTTCTATTTCAAAATATTTCTATTTCAAATATTTCTATTATCAAAATATTTCGTTCAACACGTGACTAATCTCAACGGATGAGTACGGTCAACACATGAACCTTTATTTTATAATATTCTTTATTTTCCCGATTGGAATGAGGCCCAATCAATTACCATATAAAGTTAATTATATGGATTCCATACAATAAATGTATATAATAGCAATGACAAATAATAAACCATCATCCAAGGTGCACTACACTGTATAAGCATCAAATATAGATATCTAACGCTTATAACAGCATGTCAATCAATCGATCGACATATTTAATCAATCAGGATGAGTGAACTTCAAATTTCATCCCAACACCCGTGTGGGGTTTCAAACAATCAAACACAGATTTTATTTGTGCAGTTGGGCGATGTGTAAAATTTATCATCCCAATCAATGTCAGTCAAATCAGTGTACATAAACAAACCGTCCGGTTTGTAAATGAATATTTATTTATTCACATCCACTATATTCATATTCACGTTAAAAATTATATTTTTAATGATAAAACACTTTATTTTAACATATGAATTTCTATTCAGTTCATTCTTTAAATAAAATGATATTTTATTTTTCTAACTTATTTTAGGAAATTTCGGCGGCATAATGGCACGATACTAGAAACGGGACGAGGCCTAGCCTTATCCCCGGTCTAGTGAAGGCCCACGCCATTCACACATAAATCAAATCCATTCAATTCACCAAACAATTCAATTCAAACCAAATAATCTAACCAACTACACAACCAAACAAACAAGTCCATGGTCTGTGGACGATTGTGTCGGGTGCTACTAAACATCGTCTGCATCCTAGTATATATATATATAACTAGAAAAATAAATTGAAGAGTGAGAAATTCTCACCAATAGCTATTCCAACTCCACAACTCTTCATTAATAGAAATCTTCATCGTTCTCGCCTTTTTGTCATTTTCGTTGCCCGCATTCACTACATATGTAAAAATCGAATTTTTACTATGCTATTCAATATATAAAAATCGAATTTTTACTATGCTATTCAATATATAAAAATCGAATTTTTTACTTCGTTACTATATAGGCAAGAATTCTATTTTTACCACGCCATTCTCTATATAAAGTTTCTGCCTTTTCAAAAATAAATCTTTCACCTTTTCAAAAAATATAGATTTCGCCTTTTCAAAAATATAGATTTCGCCTTTTCAAAAATATAGATTTCGCCTTTTCAAAAATATAGATTTCGCCTTTTCAAAAATATAGATTTCGCCTCCTCAAAAATATAGATTTCGCCTTTTCATAAATACAGATTTCGCCTTTTCAAAAATATAGATTTCGCCTTTTCAAAAATATAGATTTCGCCTTTTCAAAAATATAGATTTCGCCACTATAAAAATCACCTCTTTATTTCAACGTATATATAATAAAAATCAGATTTTTATTTTGCTACATATACAAAGATGATATTTTTATATTCTCTATCCTATAAAGATTATATTTTTATGGTTCCCACTATGAAAAAAATCATATTTTTATCCTTCTACAATAAAAAATCACATTTTTATTACCCGCCTTATATAAAAATCATATTTTTATTATAAAAATCACTTCTTTTTCCTAGCTAATGAACGAATAAAAATCTTCCTTTTCAAAAAATAAAAGAAAATCAAATCTTTTTTATACTAGATATCTTCACTTTCTATTTACTCAAAGAAAATCATATTTTTATTAACTATATATATAATTAAAATAAAAATCATTTCTTATGTAAATTAAAAATCTATTCTTGTTTTACATAAAAATCCTAGCTTGATATTCCATAAAAATCCTTACTGTATATCCTATAAAATTCAAATTTTATAAAGTAAATAAAATGAAATCGGGTAAAAGGAACATACTGGCGATCGAAGGAGGAAAAAAAGGGGGAAAGCGTCTGCGCTTTGGAGGTGGAAGAGGCGCACTGCGTCGGAGGTGATGCTCGGTCCATGGCGGCGGTCCTGGGGTCACGGCGGCGATCGGCATCAGGATGGGGGGGGGGGGGTTCGATCGCGTCGATCGAGGAAAAAAAAAGGGGGGTTTCTCTACAGGACTGAGGAGGCGGGAGGAGGAGAGGAGGGGGGCGAGGCTGCGGCCAACTCTGGAGGTGGTGGGGGGGCATCGTCGTCGATGACGAGGGGGGGCGCTCGATCGTTTGGGGTTTTCGATTTTTTTTCTTTTTTTTTCCTTTTCGTTTCTGATTCGAACTGAAGGGGTGGCCAACGTATAAGGGGGAGAGGAGAGAGAAGGATATACCTTTTTTTTAATTCAAAAAGTTGACTTTTACATACGCCTCTAAACGAGGCCCACCGCCTGTCGTCCATAGCGTATTACCCCCATTCCGAACACAATGGGCTATATATCGTAGGATGATTCGATCGTTTCGATCCGTTTTCGTCAAAATCAACATATAACTCTATATATTAAATTTGAACGCGTATTTCAATTTACCGGGGTCACATACTAACTCTAAAAATTCCTGAAAAATATTTTCTAGCTTCGTATTGACGATACGGTCCTAACAAAACTAGTTTCGACGAATTCTGAGACCGTTTGAAAAATGGCCATTTTCCAGTCGATTAAAATCAACTGAAACTGGTCAAACGCGTTTTCCTTTGCCACATTCACATATTGATTCGAAAAATTATGAAATTTGGAATCTAGCAATAATTTGACATCACGGATCCAACAAAAGTGGTTTCATCGAAATCCGAGGTCGTTTGCAAAATGTTTATTTTTAAGGGCCTGAATTCCATAGCGACTATTCAGAATTTTCAACTGGACATATCTTTTGATTCCCGCTATGAAATCTCGATTTATTGGATTCGTTGGAAAGATATTCCCAAATAGATCCTATTATTTTTGGTTTCGCCAAAATTCGTATTGTTTTGCACCCGGTACATTCAATGTAAATTTGAAATCGAATTATCGAACTACCGCGCCATTTTCAATTCTATTTATAATTATTTATATTCTAACGACGGCGTATATAATATATACATTCTATTTATATTCAAAATAAATTTTTTCGTCGATATTATTTAAAATAATCTATTTTAAATATTCTAACTTCGCTAAAATTGCCAAAATAAAATTTTTAAACTGGCCCAGATTTTCCGGGTTATTACAATCTCCCCCACTTAAAACTTTTCGTCCCCGAAAAGGAACAAAGTCGAAAGTGGTTTGATCAATCAACTCTACGTTCGATCTGGCTTCCATTCTCCAACTTTTCAGTTTTTGAGAATTTTCAAAAATTTCAAAAATTTGGCTAACACCCTAAATTTTCGAAAAATTTCGCCATAACCTCCCCTGCACCGGGAGCCTTGGGAAAATCCCGAAATTGCCATATAGGCCTTCTGATCTCAAAAAGAAAAAGAAAAAGCCAAGCGGCTAGCCAATCGGCTCATAAAATCATCATCACCCAAACAAAGAAGTAAATTATAGTAAACATGTACCTATTTGTCGGGCAAACAAATTTTATTCTCTGCTCTAGCCTCCTTGCTATGACCTGTTCAATGTAAATACATATAGATGCATGCAAATGCGACCAATTTTCAATAATATTCAATATTTGGTTCAATTAGGCATAATGGTTCAAAATTATCAAACAAATAAACAAACAACACAAACATCAATCAATTAATGAATTAACATTTCAAATTCATAACTTTGATGTATATACTGAAAATCATGTTTTTGATGCCAATTCACAACAAAGTGTTCTAGCTATATTAGTTTTGGTTCTCACACCAGTCTAATGGAAATATATAGATATCACACCTTCGAAACACGAAAATAATTATTGATGATGACGCGTCAATCATCAGAATCAGGTCCGGGCGACTAGAGTGTGATCTACATCTATCTAATATATTAAAACTTCGAATATACGTTCATGACGCGTATATGCAAAATCTTTATATACTAGATTGTCCAAATTCAATATAAACAAATATTCAAATACGTATAAAACGATTTAAATTTCAAAACAAAATTGTTTTCATTTGAAAAATATACTCTTCACACTCGTTCTAGGATACTACTGATCCTAACTCTAACGAGTCATTCTAATTGGATATTACTAATCCAATATCTGAAGAATTCTTTAGTATGGTTCTAAGGTGTCTTGTTCTCGAGCTCTGTAAACCAAAGCTCTGATACCAAATGAAGCGACCCGAACTTCCCCGGTCTCCGAAGAGATGAGAAAGAACGAATTACTGTGAGGACAAGACAAATCAAAACGCAGACGGAAGGACATTTCATTGCTGTTACAACAATTCCATCAGAATACAAGAATATACAGAGTATGAATGAATAAATTACATTCGATAAATATCAGAGATTACAATAAATTACATAGCAGCGGAAAATAATACAAAGCACAACTGAAGGTGATATACGGATACAGAGCTTTCCGGATATCATTCCAGCTGTAAACCAGGATCCTGTGAATATAAATCTGCAAAACCAAAACTACAAGCTGCCCGTGCGGAAAATAGGGGCACCCAGAGTTTAGGTTAAAACAATAAACTCCAGGTCAGTCATGTGACTGGTGTGAGAACTAAAACAGTTATTTAAAACTTTACTTTAAAAGAGAGTAATTCAAGGGACCACGCCATATAACACGGAACGGGTTTCCTCCCAAGAATACCATTGCATAGGATAAACAGCGCAATGCTTTTTCGAAAAATGAAGCTATTATAATACCCAGGTCCCATCACACAATGCAACGCAAGCCGGAGGATAGGGTTTTCCCTTATAATAGCCAAACATGCTTGGTACGTTTAAAAACAAATCATTTGATACTATAATAAATGTATAGTGTCAAAACAATTTCAATCATAAATATCACTCATAGGCGGCATAGCTACCATCTACTATGTCGCCATACTAGTTCTACAATTAAAACCGAATTACACGTATTGGAAATTGGATTTCCGTCATGAGTCGAGGCAAGGGGCAAGCTCCTCTCCGCTTTCGAGACACTCTAGCAAATGTCTCAGGACTACACACTCTGGGCAATCCTGGATGCTTCAGGGCCGGTCATCACTTACGTTAGAGGATTAGTTATTCCTGAACACACGTTTCTCGGTCCTTACAGACCTATAATCGAGGCGCCTCATCCAACAACCACAAAGGTGAAAAGTATATAAATGTTAGGGCTGGTAAGTCACTGACACCACCAAAGCTAGAAAGAAACGTCGTGCTCTCCCTGCAGTCCGTATCCCGTTTTTGACTCATACCGAGGTGTGAGGCTCGCGAATTCCCGTTATACACAAAGCTACGCCACAAAGGCCGTGCTTTGATCATCAACCACAAGACTTTGCTTTTCAACAGAAGCCTTGATCCATGCAACTCAGCATGCCACACAGGAAATTCATGCCATGTGATTGATGTCTATCGATATATAACCTCTAAGCTCGTACGACTAAGAGGAGGGCGTTAAGCAAGAGAATAAATTCTCCGCCGCCAAACAGATATATATTTAACAGAAATCAATCAACACAGAATAAAATACAATGTCAGACACACAATCCATTTACAAGTTCGTTCTGGGTCTGAACGAAACCGGAGGCACTTTCCTCGCATATCCATCGATCTCCAAGTACGTCTGGACGACCACCAACTATTTCCATCCTCTTGGGTGTACAGCCCAATCAGGATCGTTAGTAATTACCCAAACGATGTGAAGACTTCCGGTCTTCGACCACCGTCTTCATCTTCGACTTATCGTCGAATCGGTTATTCAGAATGGGTATAAACCCGGTCTTTCCGAACAACCCGCGTATATTAAAAACAAATGTTACACAAACACAACATACGCCTCATTCCAATGCAGAATATCCTTTTATTCACGAAATCACATTCTTTGGGAAAGGTTCCCATTAATGTTATCCAAGATAAATTCTTTAAAATTTATCCTTTAATCTTCCTTTGGATGTCGTTTCAAACCGAATTATGGTTTTCCAAACTAGTCGAGATTAGCGAACCACTCCGAAGTAATTATTTATTTTATTTCCCAATCCCAACCTATTCATCCCATGAAGCAAAACTGGTAATACTCCATATCTAACACCACAGTGTTATCGGTAAAATTAATTACCATTTCACGTTCCAATCTGATTAAAGATTTAACTATCTCTTTGGAGAAAAACTAGTGATACTCCATTTTCGCTTACTCTCTAAATTTGATAATTTTAAAAATATCAATTCACATTTCAATTTAATTGTGGATTCATTAAAACTCCTTTTTCTGGGTTAAAGAACTAGTGTCATTTAAAACACAATTCACGACAAACCCAAATCACATTCTAATTATTATCGGGTTAAAGAACTAGTGTTATTTAAAACACTGTTCACGATAAACCCACAAATCAATTCTATTTAAAACCCATTTCAAATCCAATTTATTTATTTAAAAATAAATGGATTTTAATTTTAGTTCAAAACTAGTTCATTTTGATAAAAATCTATTTTTATCTTTTCAAATATGGAATTTTACATCCCAATTTCTTCCAAATCATTTCTCATGATTTTACATAAATTATTGATATTTTTAATAATTTTATCAAGGCCCGTACAGTCGATTTCCATCAACGGCCATCGAACTGCACTTACAACGACCTTTTTCAAATTTGATTTGGACGTATCTCCAAATCCAACCGTTAGATTTCAAATTTCTAATATTCGTTAGAAAGCTCTTTTCGATACGAACCCAACGGTTCTGTTTTTAGGAGAATCCGACGGTCGGATCTCCCGTAATGTCCGTTTGAAATATATGGTCGAAATTCACGAACTGCCGCGGCGCGGCGCGTTCTATTCAGGCCATTATATTATATATATAATATATATTTCGTCGATTTCTATTTAAAAATGAATTTTATAAATAGTTTTGAATTCGTTTCAAAAATTATTTCAACCTTTATTTCAAATTCAAATCAAAATTGAATTTTCTATTATAAATCCTTTTTACTTTCATTTTTATTTGATTTCAATTCAAATCGATTTTAATTCGATTCGAATTCATTTCGTTTTCCATTCAATTTAAATTCAATTCGTTTTTTATTCAATTTGAATTCAATTCGTTTTCTATTCAATTTGATTCAAATTGGTTTTCTATTCAATTCGATTCAAATTTCATTTCAAAATATTCGATTTCGAAATCACTTTTCAATATTCATTTTAAAATGAATAAAATCGATATAAATATCGTTCACGTCAAAATGGCAACAATATAATCAACACGGCTTCATAAATTTATATTTTCAAATATTCTATTTCAAATATTTCTAATTCAAATATTTCTATTTCAAATATTTCTATTATCAAAATATTTCGTTTAACACATGACTAATCTCAACGGATGAGTACGGTCAACACATGAACCTTTATTTTATAATATTATTTATTCAATTCAAATTGGTTTTCAATTCGATTCAGCTCAAATTGGTTTTCTATTCAATATAATTCAAATTGGTTTTCAATTCGATTCAGCTCAAATTGGTTTTCTATTCAATTCAATTCAAATTGGTTTTCTATTCAATTCAATTCAAATTGGTTTTCTATTCGATTCAATTCAAATTTGTTTTCTATTCAATTCAGCTCAAATTGGTTTTCTATTCAATTCGATTCAAATTGGTTTTCTATTCGATTCAGCTCAAATTGGTTTTCTATTCAATTCGATTCAAATTGGTTTTCTATTCGATTCAGCTCAAATTGGTTTTCTATTCAATTCGATTCAAATTGGTTTTCTATTTAATTCAGCTCAAATTGGTTTTTTATTCAATTCGATTCAAATTTCATTTCAAAATATTCGATTTCGAAATCACTTTTCAATATTCATTTTAAAATGAATAAAATCGATATAAATAGCGTTCACGTCAAAATGGCGTCAATCTAATCAACACGGCTTCATATATTTCTATTTTCAAATATTCTATTTCAAATATTTCTATTTCAAAATATTTCTATTTCAAATATTTCTATTATCAAAATATTTCGTTCAACACATGACTAATCTCAACGGATGAGTACGGTCAACACATGAACCTTTATTTTATAATATTCTTTATTTTCCCGATTGGAATGAGGCCCAATCAATTACCATATAAAGTTAATTATATGGATTCCATACAACAAATGTATATAATAGCAACGACAAATAATCAACCATCATCCAAGGTGCACTACACTGTATAAGCATCAAATATAGATATCTAACGCTTATAACAGCCTGTCAATCAATCGATCGACATATTTAATCAATCAGGATGAGTGAACTTCAAATTTCATCCCAACACCCGTGTGGGGTTTCAAACAATCAAACACAGATTTTATTTGTGCAGTTGGGCGATGTGTAAAATTTATTGTCCCAATCAATGTCAGTCAAATCAGTGTACATAAACAAACTGTTCGGTTTGTAAATGAATATTTATTTATTCACATTCATTATATTCATATTCACGTTAAAAATTATATTTTTAACAATAAAACATTTTATTTTAACATATGAATTTCTATTCAGTTCATTCTTTAAATAAAATGATATTTTATTTTTCTAACTTATTTTAGGAAATTTCGGCGGCATAACGTCACGATACTAGAAATGGGACGAGGCCTAGCCTTATCCCCGGTCTAGTGAAGGCCCACGCCATTCACACATAAATCAAATCCATTCAATTCACCAAACAATTCTATTCAAACCAAATAATCTAACCAACTACACAACCAAACAAAAAAGTCCATGGTCTGTGGACGATTGTGTCGGGTGCTACTAAACATCGTCTGAATCCTAGTATATATATATATATATATATATATATATATAACTAGAAAAATAAATTGAAGAGTGAGAAATTCTCACCAATAGCTATTCCAACTCCACGACTCTTCATTAATAGAAATCTTCATCGTTCTCGCCTTTTTGTCATTTTCGTTGCCCGCATTCACTACATATGTAAAAATCGAATTTTTACTATGCTATTCAATATATAAAAATCGAATTTTTACTATGCTATTCAATATATAAAAATCGAATTTTTTATTTCGTTACTATATAGGCAAGAATTCTATTTTTACCACGCCATTCTCTATATAAAGTTTCTGCCTTTTCAAAAATAAATCTTTCACCTTTTCAAAAAATATAGATTTCGCCTTTTCAAAAATATAGATTTCGCCTTTTCAAAAATATAGATTTCGCCTTTTCAAAAATATAGATTTTGCCTTTTCAAAAATATAGATTTCGCCTCCTCAAAAATATAGATTTCGCCTTTTCAAAAATATAGATTTCGCCTTTTCAAAAATATAGATTTCACCTTTTCAAAAATATAGATTTCACCACTATAAAAATCACCTCTTTATTTCAACGTATATATAATAAAAATCAGATTTTTATTTCGCTACATATACAAAGATGATATTTTTATATTCTCTATCCTATAAAGATTATATTTTTATAGTTCCCACTATGAAAAAAAATCATATTTTTATCCTTCTACAATATAAAAATCACATTTTTATTACCCGCCTTATATAAAATTCATATTTTTATTATAAAAATCACTTCTTTTTCCTAACTAATGAACGAATAAAAATCTTCCTTTTCAAAAAATAAAAGAAAATCAAATCTTTTTTATACTAGATATCTTCACTTTCTATTTACTCAAAGAAAATCATATTTTTATTAACTATATATATAATTAAAATAAAAATCATTTCTTATGTAAATTAAAAATCTATTCTTGTTTTACATAAAAATCCTAGCTTGATATTCCATAAAAATCCTTACTGTATATCCTATAAAAATCAAATTTTATAAAGTAAATGAAATGAAATCGGGTAAAAGGAACATACTGGCGATCGAAGGAGGAAAAAAAGGGGGAAAGCGTCTGTGCTTTGGAGGTGGAAGAGGCGCACTACGTCGGAGGCGATGCTCGGTCCATGGCGGCGGTCCTGGGGTCACGGCGGCGATCGGCATCAGGATGGGGGGGTTCGATCGCGTCGATCGAGGAAAAAAAAGGGGGGGTTTCTCTACAGGACTGAGGAGGCGGGAGGAGGAGAGGAGGGGGGCGAGGCTACGGCCAAATCTGGAGGTGGTGGGGGGCATCGTCGTCGATGACGAGGGGGGGGGCGCTCAATCGTTTGGGGTTTTCGATTGTTTTTCCTTTTCGTTTCTGATTCGAACTGAAGGGGGAGGCCAACGTATAAGGGGGAGAGGAGAGAGAAGGATATTCCTTTTTTTATTTAATTCAAAAAGTTGACTTTTACATACGACCTCTAAACGAGGCCCACCGCCTGTCGTCCATAGCGTATTACCCCCATTCCGAACACAATGGGCTATATATCGTAGGATGATTCGATCGTTTCGATCCGTTTTCGTCAAAATCAACATATAACTCTATATATTGAATTTGAACGCGCATTTCAATTTACCGGGGTCACATACTAACTCTAAAAATTCCTGAAAAATATTTTCTAGCTTCGTATTGACGATACGGTCCTAACAAAACTAGTTTCGACGAATTCTGAGACCGTTTGAAAAATGGCCATTTTCCAGTCGATTAAAATCAACTGAAACTGGTTAAACGCATTTTCCTTTGCCACGCTCACATATTGATTCGAAAAATTATGAAATTTGGAATCTAGCAATAATTTGACATTACGGATCCAACAAAAGTGGGTTCATCAAAATCCGAGGTCGTTTGCAAAATGTTTATTTTTAAGGGCCTGAATTCCATAGCGACTATTCAGAATTTTCAACTGGACATATCTTTTGATTCCCACTATGAAATCTCGATTTGTTGGATTCGTTGGAAAGATATTCCCAAATAGATCCTATTATTTTTGGTTTCGTCAAAATCCGGATTGTTTTGTACCCGGTACATTCAATTGAAGTTTGAAATCGAATTATCGAACTACCGCGCCATTTTCAATTCTATTTATAATTATATATAATTATTTATATTCTAACGACGGCGTATATAATATATACGTTCTATTTATATTCAAAATAAATTTTTTCGTCGATATTATTTAAAATAATCTATTTTAAATATTCTAACTTCGCTAAAATTGCCAAAATAAAAATTTTAAACTGGCCCAGATTTTCCGGGTTATTACAACCTGAACCTGTACAACTCGGTCTAACCTGAGCATTTTAAAAACGCCGAATCAGTCGGGTGAACCAAAGTGAGAAAAACACACTAAGTTTAACGGTATCACACAACTTGATTTTAACATCAAAATCTTTTTTAAAGAAAAGGAAAATCGTAAGACCAAATCCACACATAAATACCGAAGGTTTTTACCTTACGATAACCCAAAACATTTTTGAAATCAATATCTTTTCTGATATTATAATAGTGTCTAAATACAAATAAATATCAATCTAGCGGAACGCATGCATCTCACGCTCCACATACATAGTATACAATCCAAACCGCAGGCTCTTATTGGAGAATGGATTTCCTAAGGTATGCGACCACATTCCCAACAATGTACCTATGGAGATGAATACATTGGGGTTCAACAAGAACATCCTGCAACCCAGGTTAAACATGATCGGGCCCTCACTATACTTTGAGAGTACCGAATATATCATTACCACGGTTGGGGGCCAGCCAACCGAACTGATAGCATACATATAGAAATAAAAAGGGACAACCGAAGGCATTTGATTTCACCAGATCAGATAATGATATAACCTTTTGATGGGTGCAACCCACATAGCCATGCGACCTACCCGATTTTGAGCCATTTCCAGGCTGATGAGGCTTGAGGTTAAGCTTATCCTTTAGAATATCACATCTCCATCCACTTTGAATGCCACATCATCATATCCGCTAGATATCACTAATTGATGTCCATAAAAATACTCAAATGATAAGAGAATGTACACTTCTCTTCCATCAACTTGTTACATTTGAAGAAATCAATGTATGTGATTCCTTTGAAAATACTCTGTCAGACACCCGTCCATACAAGACATCTAGGAATAGGATGAACTGAAGGCACTCTCCTACTACATCCAATATAGGAATCACCCCATGGATCAGTAATGATAAGTCCTTGCAATCCGAAGATTTCAATTATGACAGAATCACTAGTCATTATAACTCTAGTGGACGAGACCAGAGAAATTCAATAAGTGACTCTTCTGCTCATGAAAATCAACGGTCTTCAATTGATCCATTTTCAGTTAGCATCTTCCATGTATTAGTTGGTTCGGAATGGTTTTCAAATATAAATTCGATTCTGGTCTTTCCGTACCAACAAGCATATAGGTCAGATTTGATAGTCGGTTATTTAACTATCAAATAAACTTAAATAAACAACCATTCATCCATAAAAACAAAAATGAATTCACTAATTCAGTACCCAGCATCATTTAGCCTCTTTAATTAACCGTCAGTTAATTAAATTCTTATAAATCTTCCAATATACGGAATATAACTTTTACTTCTTATTATCGAATAAGAATATTCTTAAACTAATTCATTCAACTTATAAACTTTTCTAAAATAGTTTATAAAATCATTCACGGAAAACATAACTTATATTTCCCTCAACTCCTCTCATTTATAAACTAATACCATCCTTGGATAATCATGAAGTCATTTAAGTTGGGGTATTCTATTTACCTCTTAGACCTTGACCAATAACATTCATATCTTAAGAATAGATATAAGTTTATTACCACATCTGTTTCCTTTTAAAAACTCTATTTAAAATCTCAACACATTTACTTAATTGATTAAGTAAACTCTTATTAAAAATTATCCTTATTACCTGAAAATCCTTTAAAACATAATACACGGGTCTCGATTCCATTATAATTCGAATCCTTTATAAGTTTCTTCAATATCTCTTTTAAATATATTTTTCCAACGTTTGCAATGATCATTATTTATTGATTAAAATTGTATATATAACATTCTTTACACATCTAATAAAAATATCTTCAAAATCTTATATGAACATCTTTTACAAATCCTAATTTTGTGATCTTTTACAATCTTCTATTTTAATAATCAAAATAAGTTAACTTAACTTCTGTATCAAACGCTGCAGCTTATGTTTCCAAATCTTTTTACTTCCATTTATCAAACGCTGTCACTTTATTCCTAACAACTTATTTGTTATAAATTTAAATAATTATAAAACCAGTAAATTAAACTTTGCTATTTATATTTACAATCAAAACCGTATTTCAAATATATATAAATATAACTTTGAAAACGTTACACAATCGATTTAAATATCGATTTAAAAATCTCTTCTTTTACTGACGGTACTAAAGAGGCAAATATCCACTGAAGTACCAAACCGTGAAATATAAATCAATTTCACATTCAAATGAACAAGATAAATCACATTGATAACCATTATCAATTTTAATGAGGAATCCTATTGGATTCCTCCAACCTGTCAATTCCCTACAAAACAATGAGTTACTTCACTTTGAATCATTCGGTTCAATATGGCCAATTAATATTCATTTTCCATATAAACAGATGAAATAAATAGTTTAATAAAAGCAGTCAATAATGTACTATAATAGTCAATGATAAGCTAATAACAGCAATTCAAACATCCAATTATTTATTTATAACGTTTATATTATTATAAACGTAACCATTGAGGTAAGTTACCTCATTTGGATTCAATCGTTATAAATAACGATTTTAATTTAATAAAGTTAAACGAACATTTAACTTAACTGTTCAGTCAATATATGAATATATAATTCAACAATCATTTAAATAAAAATCATCCATAACACACAAGTAAATAAACCCAACTTATATAAATTATAAGTGGGGAGAACTGAGTGAGTTTAACTCACCTTGATTTGATACCGTTGTTTAAACTGCTCGTTTTAATTAAATTAAATAGTCGTTTAATTAATTTAAAAATCCCGGTTGATTCCAATTCCATCCATTTCTATCCAGAATAGTTGTTGAATGTAGTGCTCACTACCTCATTTCCAGTGCAATTCGTTTGGTCAAATTTTGTTCGCGGCATGCAAAGTTACTCAAGTTTCAACATATATGATCTAATTAAATAAACAAATTCCTTAATTATTAATTTACAACTTAATTTAGTTTTAATTACTTTAATTATTAGAAGAATCTTAACCCAGGCTCCATTGTCTTCCGTGCCCTTTATGACAACTTTTGTTCGAACTGCATGAGTTAAAATATCACAGTTATAGGATTTTAAATAACCAAAAAATTCTTAATTAAAAACAAATAATTACTTAGTTCATTGTTTAGTAAACCAATCAGGGTCCGTTACCCTTGTCCTTAAGTTGCTCCTTCAAAATAATATTTGGCTTTGTTTCCTTCATAAGTGATTTGTTCCTTTACGCAAATCAACCCGGTGCTCAAACAAAACTTGCCACTTCAAAAAAAACACGTTGATCCTTTTTATACTAATTATGTTTTCAAATTAGAACGTGATGATTACATTTATATAAGGATAAGGCCGACATCTGCTAACTGCTCCAGATTCCAAAAACCACTTCAAACCCAACTTCTACATTGACCAATATTGATTCAATTAACTATTTATCATAGGTTAGTTAATTAACCACTTAGTTAAATTATAATTGAACCTAATTACTTTAATTTAAATTAATTAACTGGTTACGTTGTCGGCCCAATCTGGTTTCTCCCTTCTCATAATTGTTTCCTAGTTCGTGCTCCCTTTCCGGTTTTCAGCTTCCTACGGTATTAAATTTTATTAACAACTTTATACTAATTACGTTAGTAAACATATACCTAGGCCAAATGCCCTCTGTTAGTACTCATGGTTGACCCTCTCCTGTACACTTCATTTTCTACTATCCAAAATCGCGCTTCCTTCTATTTGCTGCATCCCACTTTCGTTGTCCAAAAACACGCTGCAGTGTATAATTTTAAACATTAACTGTTTAATTAATAACTTAAATTTTAATTTTAATTAGATCAACACTAATTACACGGTTTAAGGGCTAACGGCCGACTCACTTCATTGTTAACGCGTTTACTTCTACTCTTGTATACTGCTTACTTGAACTCCACATTCCCGTCCAAATCAGAAGGTCGTGCCACCTAGGACCAACCGGAACCTCATCAGTGGCCGCTGACTTGCGCGCCGCACTGTCATCCCCTCTTAGCATGAGCTCTGCCCTACCAGTCACCCTCGTTCCACTGTGAAACCACCTTGATTGCAGTGGTTTCAAATGCCGATTTCAGCCTCTACGCCATCCCAGATCCCATCGTAACCATCAGTTGTGTAGCTCTCGCTGAGCTAAGTATTGTTGTAGTAGAAATGTCCTTTGATTAACGCACTGATAGGGAGGAAAAAAGGATCAAAGATTAAAAGCATATGGTCCGTTAATAACACGGTGGTGACCATAATGTGTGTAAACCACGAAATGAGTTTGACGGTGTAAATTTAGGGTAAGGGTATAACATGGGTATATATATACCAAGGTGGGATGAATTTAATATTAAAATATTATGAACTAAATTTTGTAGTGAAGTATCATCTCAATACACCTTCATTTAACCTTCGTTTTTGACAAAATAATGTAATCCTAGATTAAAATATATCCTGGACCCAATGGGACAGGTTTCGTCAAATTCCGAGGTCGTTTGTGAAAAGTCCTTTATAATATCGATGAAAAATCAAGTGTTTAAAATTCCTATAATTACAGAAAAAATTCAATAAATATGAGGCATTGACATTTTACTAGACCTCTTCCTAATGAATGCAATGAATCTTATTTCGTTAAATTTGGAGTTTGTTTGGACAGTCGTTTATTCCTTTAAAGTTACCCCTGTCTAAATTGTCTAAACAATTAAATAGAAACAAATGCATTTTGGCCACCGAAGTCACATACGACACCCGGTTTCCACGAAATTTGATTTTCTTACAATAATTTAACGATACAGTTCCAATGAAACTAATTTCATCGAAAACTGAAACCGTTTGCAAAAATGACTATTTTTACCACTTATATAATATTAATTAAATTTCCAAATAATCAAATAAAATAATAATAAATTATTTTTATCATTTATATCCAAGTAGAATATATATACAACTTCAAATATAAATTACATAACTTGATATCATCATTTTCGAGTTAACTGTTATTCAAATTATATTAAAATCCTATATAATTCATAAGAAAAACGTTATATTTTAATAGCGATTTCCATAGCGACTATTTTAAAATTTGATTTGGACATAACTAACAATCTATAACACGAAATCTGGATTTTTCTCTTTCATATGAAAATTATAATCAACAAGATCCCAATGTTTTTTGTTTCACAGAATTTCGATTTATATCGGATTCTGTATATTTAATTGAAGTTCAAAATTCAATTTTATGAACTACCGTGCCATTGCGAGCTCGTTTTAATTTAAATATAAATTATAATATTCAAACTTCGTTTTATAAGCGATTTCAATATTAAAATCCATTAATATTCCAAATATAATATTTAAAATAATAAATTAAATTAAATAACTGGCCACCAAAAATACGGGACATTACAGAATGTGTAATGATTTTTTATCATTGTTGTTGAATACATGCAATGTATGAAATCCATATAACTGAAATTATATGGTAATTGATTAAGTCGCATTCCAATTCAGAAATAACGAATATTTTAAAATAATATTCAGTGAAGAATTAAAATATGATTTTGATATCCGATTTTGGATGGACATGAAAATATTGGAATTTATGAAGCCGAGTGAGTAGCTAAACCACCATTTTAAGCCGAATGAGTTTATCGATCGATTTTATTCATTTTATAATGAATATCGAAAAGAAATGATTTCAAAATCAGATATTTTGAAAATAATATCATTTTAATATTTTAATGATATGGAATATTCAATTTGATTTAAAATTGAAAATGAAGTTGAAATTGTTTTAAAATGAATTTATAAATGATTTATAAAATACGTTTTGAATTAAAACCGACGATATACATATTATTTGTATATAATGCTTTGAATAGAACGCGCCGCGCAGTGACCATTCGTGAATTTCAGCCATTATCTTCAAATTGATGTAACGAGAGATCTGACCGTCGGATTCTCCTAAAACCGGAACCGTTGGGTTCGTATCGAAAAGAGCTTTCCATGAATAAAATAGATTTAAATTTAAACGGTTGGATTTCAAATTATGTCCAGATCAATTTCAGAAAAGGTCGTTATGGATGCAGTTCGGTGGCCGTTATTGGAAACCGACTGCAAGGGCTTTAATAAAATTATTAAAAATATCAAAAAATTGTGTAAAATCATAATAAATGATTTAGAAATATTTTTGATGAAAAATTCCAAGATTTGAAAAGATAAAAGATATTTTTATCCGAATGAACTAGTTATTAACTAGAATAATAATCCAATATTTTTAAATTAATAAATTGGATTTGAAAAAGAGGTTTTAAAATAACTAGAGTTTTCCAATGAATAAATTGGATTGGGTTTGAATGGAAATAATCTTCAGAATATTTCGAGATTGGATTCTGTGATTATACGGATATTGTTGAGGAATTTGGAAGATATAAATAACATTATTCCCAATACGATATTTGTTGGTTTCAAATTTTGATATTGAATATAAGATGATATAATTTCTATTCAGAGCCTTATATTTAATATCGAATTAGATTTTGGGTTTGTCGTGAACTATGTTTTAAATAACATTTGTTCTTTAACCCAATTAACAGTGAAGTTATGATTTGGAATTTATAAATCTTTCTAATAAGATTAATGGAAAATTTCCGAAGTAAATCTTCCAATTTAATATATTAAATTGGAATTGAATGGAATTTGATTAGGTAATAATCGAGATGAGCTTCTGTAAAGGAAGACTGTTACTATACATGGGATTTAAAAGGATTTGCTATTATTCCATTTATAGTATTGATTTGATACAGAAAGTAATATCGAATATATACTGTTATGATTTCCGTGAAGATTCCATTTTGATGGAAGATGATTTTGGGTTTATCGTGAACCGTGTTTTAAATGACATTGATTCTTTAACCCAGTTAAAGATAAGATTAATTTCGAAAGGTAAAATAATCATAAAGTAATGATTTTTGATATTAAAACCAAGATGGAGTTTTAATGAATCTTTAATTAGATTGAAATGTGAATGAGATAATTAAATTTATCGAATTCATGAAATGATCGAGAATGGAGTAATGCCAATTTTATTCCATGCGATAGTTAAATCTTTAACAAAACTTGAAATGAGAAATGGTAATTAAATTTACCGATAACACCGTGGGTGTTAGATATGAGGCACTACCAGTTTTTCTCTATGGGATGAACAAGTTGGGATTGGATTTAATAAATAAATGATTACTTCGTTAAGACCCGATAATCCCGACAAGTTTTATAAACCTTAGTTTGGTTTAGAATTGTTATAAAGGATAAAATAAATTTTTTTGAAATTAATATCGAAAGGAAGATTAAAGAATAAATTTAAAAGAATTTATCTTTGAAAAATTAATGGGAACCTTTCCCTAAAGATGTGAATAATTGAATAAAAGAATATTATGAATTGGAATGAGGCGTATGATGTGTTTTTATAACACTTGATTACTGATTATAAATTACACGAGTCATTCGGAAAGACCAGGCTTATCCCATTCTGGATAATTGAAACGACGACTAAAAGTCAACAATGAAGACAGTGGTTTAAGACTGAAGATCTTCACATCGTTTGGATGGTTATTGATGTCTTGATTGGGCTGTACACCCAAGACAAGGTAATAAGTGGTGATCGTCCAGACGTACTTGGAGATCGATTGGATATGCGAGGACTTCTCTCCGTTATTGGACATATGGGATGAGGAATAAGGTGCCTCCGGTTTCGTTCAGACCCAGAACAGACTTGTAGATGGATGTGTGTTTGGCATTTGATTTCATTCTATGTTGATTAATTTTAATTAAATATATATCTGTTTGGAGGAAGAGAATTTATTCTCTTGCTTAACGCCCTTCTCTGAGACGTACGAGCTTAGAGGTTGTATATTGATAGACATCAGTTGTATGACGAGAATTGTCAGTGTGGCTTGCTGAAATGCAAATGATCATGGCTTTTGTTGAAAAGCAGAATCTTGTAGTTGATAATCAAAGCACGACTTTGAATAGCATAGCTTTGTGTACAGCGTTAATTCGCAAGCCTCACACCCGGTATGAGCCAAAAACGGGATCGTGACTGCAGGGAGTGCACGACATTTCTTTCTAGCTAGAAGTGATGTCATGGTATGGAGCCCAAACATTTTTACTTATGGATGATGGAATAAGGTGCCTCAGATATTGGTCGCTACTGGCCAAGTGATAGGTCTGATAGGACCGAGAAACGTGTGTTCAGGAATAATTAATCCACTAAAGTAAGTATGGACCGGCCCTGAAGGTCCAGGGTTGCCCAGAGTGTGTAATCCTGAGACATGTGCTAGAGTGTCTCGAATCGGTGAGGAGCCGTCCCTTGCCTCGACTCGTAGATGGAAATCCAATTTCCAATATGACATCTTTCAGTTTTAGTTGTAAACCTAGTATGGCGGCATAATATATGGTACCTATGTTGCCTAGGATTGATACATTTATATTCGAAATTGATTTTGACACTATGCACTTATAGTAATATCAAAATGATTTGTTTTAAAATGTACCAAGCATGTTTGGCTATTATAAGGTAAAACTCTATCCTCCGGCTTGTGTTGCATTGTGTGATGGGACCTGAGTCTTATAATAGCTTCATTATCAAAAAAGCATAGCGTTGTTTTATTTTAAACTAAGATTCATGTGGGTGAACCCGATCGGTTTTATACGGCGTGGTCCCATGATTTCCCAACTTTTAAAGTAAGATTTAATTACTATTTTATTTCTCACACCAGTCCCATGACCGAATCAGAGTTTATTGTTTCTACCTAAACTCTAGGTGCCCATATTTTCCACACGAGCAGTTAATAATTTCTGTTTTGCAGATATTTCTTTACATAGGATCCTGGATTACAGCTGTAGCTATATTCGGAAAGATTTGTATCAGTATATTCCTTTCAGTTGTCGTAGTTGATGTTTTCTGCTATACTTATGTTTATGTATTTAAAATGTAATTTTAATCCTGATATTGTATTTCCGCTGTGTAATATTTATTAATACTCTGATAGATTCCTGTTGTAACGAACCGAATTTTCATACTATCCGAGTTGACTACATACATCACACATCCAACCCAAATATCACAGAAATACGAATCATTTTTTTAGAAGAAAAAGGTAGACAAAGAACAAAAATAACAACACAGAATCTCACATCGCAGCGGAGCAAAATATAATATACCATAACTTTTGAAATACAAAATTTTAACTGTATAACATACACTTATCAGAGTACAACATTGACAACACAGCGGAATAAAAATACTATATATCTAACACTGAAGCCTCCTACTCTAAGCTCCTTTAGATAGATCTGTAAAATCCTGAACTACTTGACTGCCCATACAAAATTGGTCACCCAAGAGTTTAGGTAAAACAAAACAAAAAAACTACGGGTCAGTCATAGGACTGGTATAAGTAAACAATTTAAAACAGTTTGAGAAAATAAACGATATCTCATAAGACCGCGCCGTATAGCACGGAACGGGATTTTCCCTTATGAGAATCCAAAACACTTGATTCAACTTTCAAAATCCTTTGAAAGAAACGATAATCTTTATATCAAAACTCTTTTGATATTATAATAGTGTCTAAATCAAATAATTAACAATCTAGTGGAACGTTTGCATCACACGCTGCACATATATAATATACAATCAAAAACCATGAGCACTTATTGGGTATTGCATTTTTCCAACTATGACAAGTTATGAAACCACCTTCCGTTAGTGTATCGCTAGAGGAGAATACACTGGGTTCAACAAGAACGTCTTGTAACCCGGCCACACATGACCGACCACTCATTTCGCTTAAGTGTATCGAATGTATATCATCAACGATTGGGATCAGTAACCGTTTCCCAAATGGGACAGCATCGAATAGGATAAAGAATGAAATGAATTTCTCTATATAGGTTATAATACACCCTAATGGGAGCTACGCACATAGCTATGCTACCTGCCCGATTTTTGTTGTTTCCCGGTTGTTGAGGTTGAGGCTACGATTACTTAACATTCATTTAGCACAATCACTTCGATTGCCACATTGTCAGATCCGTTAATCATTAACCGATTGTACAAATATATTTTAGATATTATGCTAAGAGAATAAATTCTCCGCCACCATATATATCTATACAGACTAACATATGAGATCATTGGAAATACCCTGTCAGACATTCGTCCATATACGTTCGTTCGGGGATTGAACGAAACCGAAGGCACAATTTCCATTAATGGAAAAAGCCCTTATACTTTACTCCATCTTCGATTATCTTCATATAATCTGATTTTCAACACTACTGCCAATACGGAGTGGTTCTCGGATAATAATCCAACTGATCTCTCCATATTGACAATGATATTGGAAAATACATCGATAGCCGATTATTTAACTATCGAAGAAAAACAAACATTCATTCGAAGCATTAAACAAATCACTGGGACTTCTAATTAATATTTCATTAATTAAAAACAGTTCTCCATTTCCTTATCTATATTCATTAACACGATATTTTCGATAATCATTTTGGCCTCTTTACGCTATTTGGAAAACATTTCCATATATCGACTCATTTTATTTTCTATACGTAGAAAATATCTTCTATTTATAATTGGAAAACATTTCAGTAACTTATCTCTCTTCCCGACTTGTTTGTTTCCATAATTAGGAAATATTTAATATTATTTTCCAAAATTCCACTTCCTTGGGTTAGAACGAATGTTGTGTAAAACATCATGACGACAACCCAAAATACTGCGTTCAACTACTTTTATTCAAACATTTATCTTCGAGACTGAACCTTACTATTTATCAGTTGAAAATGAAATCAATCAAGTTGGGGTATAACTACCTCTCAGACCTTGATTGAAAACATCATTAACTTCAATATAGACAATACCACTTAACTCGAATAATCAACACCATACAAACCAATTATTCATTTTTAAAACGTGTATACATTTCTCTTTCTATTTTTACCAGATTTAATTATAGATTTCCTTTTTGTTTATAATATTCTCTTTTAAGTTTGGTTCCATATCGAATTACATATATATCGATATATTGATTTCTAGTTATCAATTTTTCTTAAAAATATTCTATCTCCTAAAATTTCCGGAAAATTTCGCCATAACTTCCTTTGTACCGGTCAATAGTTCAAACCTCAACTCGCCCCTCTAGTCCCTTTCCATTCAAAAAGAAAATCAAAAAGCCAAGTGGCTTGTCGATTCGGCGCATAAAAACTCATATGAAATTTAAATGTGTACCTTTTGTCGGGCACTCGTATTATATTCTTTATACACTTCATTCCATGTCTGTCTAACCCATATACGTCCATTCTCAATTTTTTCCAACTCAATCTGGCCATTTTAACTCAATTCTCTAATTTATTCTTTAATTAGCTCTTTTGCCTATTCCACTTTTTAATTGAACATATCACGTTCATATACTATTTTTAGTTTGGTTATAAACCAATCGAATTACCTTTTTCAACTCGAGTTTCATATTCGATTTCGAATATAAATTTACAAACCCAATTTACTTATCCGAAGCCCAATTTCAATTCAAACTCCATTTGAAACCCAATTCATTTTATATTCCGAATTCTGAAATAAAAACCGTCATTCTCTTTTCTAAATGATTTCAAATTTTATTTTTAAATTCATACTTGAATTTAAAGTTACCAATTATTTGTTGATAATTAATTCACCATATTTATAACATTGTTTGTAAATTTTGTAACGACCCAAGGATTTTCGGCCCCGAAAATCGACATAAATACCTTTATCATAACTTATGTCGATCTTCCAAACACTGAAAACACTGGAACGTTTATAGAAAGAAATTAGAGGGTGAGATAAGAAAGAAAGAAATATTAGAATAGAAGAAGAAGAACCAACACAACATAGATTCTCACATCGCAGCAGAACAAAATATAATTCAGAAATACATCTTTATTGAGAGCTTTTAAAATACTTACAATATCAGAGTACATCAACATCTCTAGACAGTTATAATAATCTGTCCTCATATGTAATCACACAACGGAATAAATACTAGATATCATTCGTCTGAACATCTCCAGCTCATCTCTGGACTTCATAGTACCGGATAACCTGAACCTGTACACCCCGGGCTAACCCGAGCATTTACAAAACACCGGGTCAGTCTGGTGAACAAGAGTGAGAAAAAACACACCAAGTTTAAGGGTATCACACAACCTGATTTTAAAGTCAAAATCTTTTCAAGAGAAAAGGATAATCGTAAGACTAAATCCACACATAAATACGGACGGTTTTTACCTTACGATAACCCAAAACAGTTTGAAATCAATAACTTTTCTGATATTATAATAGCATCTAAATACAAGTAAATATCAATCTAGTGGTACGCTTGCATCTCACGCTCCACATACATAGTATATAATCAAAAACCGCGGGCGCTTATTGGAGATTGGATTCCAACTGTGACAAGGTATGGGACCCCCTGCCGATAGTGTATCACTAGAGGCGAATACATTGGGTTCAACAAGAATGTCTTGCAACCCGGCCCTCACATGACCGACCACTCATTTCGCTTGAGTGTATCGAATGTATAACACCAATGGTTGGGCTCAAACCACCATTTCCCAAAAAAGGGACAACATTGAAATAGATTAAAGAATGAAATGGATTTTCTCTAGATAGGTGATTATACACCCTAATGGGAGCGACCCACATAGCCATGCTACCTGCCCGATTTCTGTCATTTCCCGGTTGATGAAGCTTGAGGTCAGAACACATCCGATCAGCATACACTTTGAATGCCACATTGTCATATCCGCCAAATCACTAATTGATGTCCACAAAAATATTCTAGTCGTTAAGCTAGAGAGGTGCCCCTCTCCGCCACTAACAGAGATACGTTTGTAAAAATCAACGTACGAGACCCTTAAGAAATACTCTGTCAGACATCCGTCCATACAAGTCATCCAGGAACAGAATGAACCGAAGATACTCTCCTACAGGATACAACATAGGAATCACCCCATAGATCAGCAGCGAGTAGTCCTTGCAATCCACAGATTCCAACCACGACAGAACCCCAGTATATCCCCAGGTCCAATCAGAGATTGTAAGCGGTCCTTCCGTTTTATGAAGATTTATGGCCTTCAAATGCTCCATCTCGATTGTCGCCTGATATCTTCTATATATTTTGTATTTGTTGGTCGGAATGGTTTCCGAATATACATTCGATCCCGGTCTTTCCTCATACCAACAATCGTAAAGGTCAGATTTGATAGTTGGTTATTTACCTACCAAATAAACATCCATGAAATCATAAAAATGGATTCACTGGTCTAGTACTCAGCATCACTTGGCTTTTAAAATTATCGCCCAATCTTCTTTTAATTCCGTTACTAGGGAAAATATCATCTCATATTATTTCCACTATTTTGGAAATCTTAACATATTTTCTTTCCATTATCAACTAGTATTAACCTTGGATAGTCCCGAAGTCATTCAAGTTGGGGTATTTTAATTACATCTCAGACCTTGATCAACAACTTTCTTAACCTCAGATAAATACGAGTTGTACTTCAAGAACCGATATTCAATTTAATATCAAAACACATCCCACTTATATTGTTTATTTAAAATATAGCCTTATAGTTCTTCTTACCCTTTTTGGAAGTCTCATTTTTAAAATATATTAATATCGCTTAATTTGTTAATTTAATAATTATTTCTAACATCACCTTTACTAATTCTTGATTTATTTAAATAACTTTGTTTTATAATTGGATTATCATTACGAATCCTATTTTCAACTTCGTTTACCAAACTCAAATCAAATCCCTTTTTCCTATAGGAAACCTCCTTTCAGTTCTATTGGTTTAACTTAATTCCATCATTAAGTATTTCCAATTTAAAAACGACTTCTAAACACATATTCCACTTATAAACCTTGTTTATAAATTTCAGGTCTAATATAAACCCTTTAAATCTTCACCTCCCTTTTCCTAATTCAAACGTGAAGTAAAACTTCCCATTTAAGCTATGTATTCAATTAACCCTCTTTATTGCTTCATTATAAGACTCGAGCTCAATTAATAAAACTCATCCCTAGCTTCTTTCCAACATTCGACTACATTTCATTTCAAACTTGGTTACTTAAATGTATTACATTTAAGAAGAGATTATTTACTTAAACATTAATCAATGCAAATTAATTAACTCCTTTATTAACTAGAATAAATAATAAATTTCTTTTTTAAATTCTTACTAAGATTAACCAATTATTCATTAAGTTATTTCACTAAATTAAAGTCTAACTTAGTTTCAATGGTCGACTCAGTCAACACAAAACATGATTACTCTACTAACCAATTCTATTTAATTCCTCTTTTAAACTAATTAAAATATAATTAGTTTAAATAACTTTATTTAATCGTTCACAATTAATCAAATACTTAACCGCTAGGTTATTTCTTGCTCTTTGCTTATAATTTTTATCCACATAAGAATTCGTTTATAAAACAAATTTCATAATTTCTTATAAAATTTAAATAATTAATATTTTTCCTTTTTAAATAACCTTTCAATGCAATAACTTTCAAAAAATATATATAACTTAAATATTACTGATTCACTGTCGATAAAACCTATATTTTATAAATCGATTGATTTATAGGCCAGGTGATGCCAATTACCCAACCATACTACCCATTGGTTATTATCAGAACAAATGTTGAAATAAGGTTCAAAAATCAATAGTAATTAACCATTCTTTTTATTTGATTGATAATCTCCTACTGCATACAACATAGGAATCACCCCATAGATCAGCAGCGAGTAGTCCTTGCAATCCACAGATTCCAACCACGACAGAACCCCAGTATATCCCCGGGTCCAATCAGAGATTGTAAGCGGTCCTTCCGTTTTATGAAGATTTATGGCCTTCAAATGCTCCATCTCGATTGTCGCATGATATCTTCTATATATTTCGTATTTGTTGGTCGTAATGGTTTCCGAATATACATTCGATCCCGGTCTTTCCTCATACCAACAATCGTAAAGGTCAGATTTGATAGTTGGTTATTTACCTACCAAATAAACATCCATGAAATCATAAAAATGGATTCAATGGTCTAGTACTCAGCATCACTTGGCTTTTAAAATTATCGCCCAATCTTCTTTTAATTCCGTTACTAGGGAAAATATCATCTCATATTATTTCCACTATTTTGGAAATCTTAACATACTTTCTTTCCATTATCAACTAGTATTAACCTTGGATAGTCCCGAAGTCATTCAAGTTGGGGTATTTTAATTACATCTCAGACCTTGATCAACAACTTTCTTAACCTCAAATAAATACGAGTTGTACTTCAAGAACCGATATTCAATTTAATATCAAAACACATCCCACTTATATTGTTTATTTAAAATATAGCCTTATAGTTCTTCTTACCCTTTTTGGAAGTCTCATTTTTAAAATATATTAATATCGCTTAATTTGTTAATTTAATAATTATTTCTAACATCACCTTTACTAATTCTTGACTTATTTAAATAACTTTGTTTTATAATTGGATTATCATTACGAATCCTATTTTCAACTTCGTTTACCAAACTCAAATCAAATCCCTTTTTCCTATAGGAAACCTCCTTTCAGTTCTATTGGTTTAACTTAATTCCATCATTAAGTATTTCCAATTTAAAAACGACTTCTAAACACATATTCCATTTATAAACCTTGTTTATAAATTTCAGGTCTAATATAAACCCTTTAAATCTTCACCTCCCTTTTCCTAATTCAAACGTGAAGTAAAACTTCCCATTTAAGCTATGTATTCACTTAACCCTCTTTATTGCTTCATTATAAGACTCGAGCTCAATTAATAAAACTCATCCCTAGCTTCTTTCCAACATTCGACTACATTTCATTTCAAACTTGGTTACTTAAATGTATTACATTTAAGAAGAGATTATTTACTTAAACATTAATCAATGCAAATTAATTAACTCCTTTACTAACTAGAATAAATAATAAATTTCTTTTTTAAATTCTTACTAAGATTAACCAATTATTCATTAAGTTATTTCACTAAATTAAAATCTAACTTAGTTTCAATGGTCGACTCAGTCAACACAAAACATGATTACTCTACTAACCAATTCTATTTAATTCCTCTTTTAAACTAATTAAAATATAATTAGTTTAAATAACTTTATTTAATCGTTCACAATTAATCAAATACTTAACCGCTAGGTTATTTCTTGCTCTTTGCTTATAATTTTTATCCACATAAGAATTCGTTTATAAAACAAATTTCATAATTTCTTATAAAATTTAAATAATTAATATTTTTCCTTTTTAAATAACCTTTCAATGCAATAACTTTCAAAAAATATATATAACTTAAATATTATTGATTCACTGTCGATAAAACCTATATTTTATAAATCGATTGATTTATAGGCCAGGTGATGCCAATTACCCAACCATACTACCCATTGGTTATTATCAGAACAAATGTTGAAATAAGGTTCAAAAATCAATAGTAATTAACCATTCCTTTTTATTTGATTGATAATTTCTATAACGATCACCAATCAATTAACAGCCAGTTCAAACAATTCAAGCACGTTTATAAAAGTGACCAATCAAGGGAAAACTACCTTATTCGAGTCAAATCAAAATGATTGGTATTTTTTTCTGAAATTAAACGACCGTTTTATTTTCAATAATTGAATCAACAATAATTATATAACTAACAAGCGGTCAATTACTAACAACCAGAACACGCAAAATAAAAACCCAATTTATATAAAATATAAATGGGGAGAGCTGAGTGAATTTAACTCACCATAATTTAGTTTGGTCGTTAAACGCTAGTTTTTAATTAAATTAAACAGCGTTTAATTTAATTAAAAATACTTCTTCCTTCCGGTCTTGCCTGGTCAAGCTCCATCTCGAAATTCTTGTTTCTATGGTTCCAACGAGACTGACCGCGCGTAAATCTGATAACGTGTGTGCGAGAAATCGTATAAGCAATTTGATGAAGTACTTTAATTATTTAAACTTAAAAATAAAATAAAAAATTGGGCCTTTACCTTTGAACAGCCGACCCAAATAAATCCAACCGGTTCCACCTTTTAACCCTACCACCATAACCCTCTTTCACTTGTTCAGCCGCCTCCACAATTTTCCCAAATTAAAAACCCTAAGCCGAAAAATCAAATCCCTAATCCCTTTTTGATTTCAACACACTAGAGTTTGATGGCGTCGCACCCCCTTTCGCACCTCTCCACCTCCGTCTTCCCTTCGCTCTCCTTCTTCCAACGACCCACCGAACCCCTAAGCAACCCCCCTCAATGTCGATCAACCAATGGACCTCCCAGATCCACTACAGACAAACTACAAGCCACCTTCAAACTTCTCTTGAACCTTACGCCTTCAACCCGAACAGATTTATCGAATAAAAGATAAGTATTTTAAATTACAATATATTTTTTTCCACCTTGATTTTCTTGTGGTTTCGAATGGGATTTTTGTTTACTGTATTGGTTCGGGTTGTTATTGATGAAACACCACTGCCTGTAACACGTATTTATAGTGGTGGTTTGGTTAGGATAGGATCAAAGTCCATCAATCTTATCTTGAATAGATTCGGCTACTTAGATCTTAGGCCACTGGGTTATATTCCCTTTTTTGATCCTGTGTACTGTGATGGATTGTGGTCGAGATTTTTTGAATTCAATATTGGGTTGTATCAAATCTTGTATAGGTTACAACTATGTATTGTTTATTTGATTCAGAGATTTTGAATCTGTAGATTTTAGATTTTATGGTACAGCTCTGATATGCATCTGTACATAAATTCGATTTTGAATAAATAAATAAATAAATATTTGCAGTGTCCATTGGATATATAAATTTTTCTGTACACATGAATATATATACAGGATGTTTGATTTGGTGCCTTAGATTTGATGTTTATGAATATATGCACATGTTTAGCTGGTCCTCTTAGCTGTTCAAACCTTTTCTATTCAAAGAAATCTGGACTGTATTGTAGATTTTCGTTCAATTTTCAAATGTATGCAACAGTAAATTTTGTACAAGAGATTTACTGTATGCTTGTGAATTTACTGTTTGTTGCTTTCTTCCAGAATGGAGAAAGCATGATGTACATATAATTTAAAAAGGATACGTTCTTTTGCTGTTTATTATATTTTTCTTTCTTTCTCTTGCAGTAAATCTTTTGAAGAGATTTGGTGTGTAAATATCTTCAACTGTCTATTCCTCTTAGCTGTGTGTAAATGATGTTAGCTGTGTATATAAAGTTGTCTTGTATAAATACATATCCTTTGTTTCATTAGTATAGTATGTGTATGTGACGATTTTATGTTTCTTATAGTTTTCTTCCTTTTTTTTCTTTCAGATCAAAACTGATGGAGACATTCAGATCCACTGGTTCGGAAAAAAGAAAAAGCATGAAGAAGTTTATCTACAAAATGTTGATATCTTTGTTTATGTTTTGAAATTTTGAACTTGTATTGTGCAAGGATTTGGACTTGTACTAAAAATGTAATTTAATGCTTTTATAATTAGAACTGAGGACAGTTTTTGGTTTTTGCAAACTTTAATTGTTCTTATTATCATGAAAGAAATTTATGGATTTGTGTTATATGCTTTTCCTTTGTATACGTTACATTCTAGTTTTCAGTTTTGTTTTCTACAGCATACGTTTTCCCCGTTTATGGAGCCGCTCTGGTTTGTTGTAAAATATATAGGTACATTAAATTATAACAACCAAATTTTACAATAATAAATAAATAACATTGTATTTATTAAAATAACAGTTCAAATTTAAATCAGTATAGAATTTAAACTTAACATTAAAATTTATGGTTTTAAATAATATTTATATAAGAAAATCCTTAATATAAAATTTTTAAATCGTTATAATTTAAAACGAATTCCATAGCGATTATTTCAAAATTTGAATTGGACATAATTTGAAATCTATCAGCTGAAATCTCGATTTTTCCTTTTCATTAGAAGAATATAATCAAATCGGTTCAAACATGTCTCGTTTCACAGAAATCCGACTTATATTGGATCTTGTATATTCAGTTAAAGTTTAAATCGAAAATTTCGAACTACCGCGACGTTTCGAGCTCGTTTTAATTAATATATAAATATATATATTCGAACTCTATTATAAATAAATCCGATTAAAAATCCATTATATTTCAAATAAAATATATAACAGATTTAAATATTCAAATTTAAATGGCCGAAAATCTGGGACATTACATTCTTCCCCCCTTAAAGTAATTTCGTCCTCGAAATTGCAAAGTAAGAAGAATATTCCAAACCGTATTATTTTAAAATCATTACCTTTGCATTAATTTCAAAAATAAATTTGAACTCTAAAATATTTCTGAAATTTTGCCAGCACCTCCTCTGCATGGCTCGATCGGTACGACTACAACTGCCACTCTGGGCCTCAACTTCTTCGAAAAAAATTCAAAATTCAAATGGCAACCCACTCAGGGTATAAATAAATTTCTTAACCCATAATATAAGGTTTACCTATTTGTCGGGCATTCCAACTCAAATCCCAATTTATTTAAGTTCATTTAATTTGAAGTCATCCTTAAATTGATTTTACTTAACCGGGTTTAGTTTCGTTTTCATATCGGATTCAATTGACGAATTGATTTTCTAATCAGTTCAACTTTATTTCATAATTCAAATTTGATTTCAAATCAAATCAATCAAAACAACAAATCAACCCACATTACCATATTATAGAAAATTATTTCCCTTTTCTATATAAAAATATACCTTGGGTAAAATTATTCCATTTACCCCCTTTATAAAACAATATTGTATCCATTCACTAGTTCAATGCTTCTCAACACTTGAACCAGTCAAATAACACAATACAAAGCATTTTTTATATCAAATCTTATGAATACGATCTCATATATATACACTCAGCTCAATCTAGGGTGTTACTAACCCCATCTCTATTGAGTTACGCTACAGAGCCAAGGTTACTACTCAACCAATAGCTCTGATACCACTGTAGCGACCCAAGGATTTTCGGCCCCGAAAATCGACATAAATACCTTTACCATAACTTATGTCGATCTTCCAAACACCGCAAACACTGGAACGTTTATAGAAAGAAATTAGAGGGTGAGATAAGAAAGAAAGAAATATTAGAATAGAAGAAGAAGAAGAACCAACACAACATAGAGTCTCACATCGCAACAGAACAAAATATAATTCAGAAATACATCTTTATTGAGAGCTTTTGAAAATACTTACAATATCAGAGTACATCAACATCTCTGAACAGTTATAATAATCTATCCTCATATGTAATCACACAGCGGAATAAATACTAGATATCATTCGTTTGAACATCTCCAGTACGTCTCTGGACTTCATAGTACCGGATAACCTGAACCTGTACACCCCGGGCTAACCCGAGCATTTACAAAACACCGGGTCAGTCTGGTGAACCAGAGTGAGAAAAAACACATCAAGTTTAAGGGTATCACACAACCTGATTTTAAAGTCAAAATCTTTTCGAAAGAAAAGGATAATCGTAAGACCAAATCCACACATAAATACAGACGGTTTTTGCCTTATGATATCCCAAAACAGTTTGAAATCAATATCTTTTCTAATATTATAATAGCGTCTAATTACAAGTAAATATCAATCTAGCGGAACACTTGCATCTCACGCTCTACATACATAGTATATAATCAAAAACCGCGGGCGCTTATTGGAGATTAGATTCCAACTGTGACAAGGTATGGGACCCCCTGCCGGTAGTGTATCTCTAGAGGCGAATACACTGGGTTCAACAAGAACATCTTGCAACCCGGCGCTCACATGACCGACCACTCATTTCGCTTGAGTGTATCGAATGTATAACATCAACGGTTGGGCTCAAACCAACGTTTCCCGAAAAAGGGACGGTATCGAAATAGATTAAAGAATGAAATGGATTTCCTCTAGATAGGTGATTATTCACCCTAATGGGAGCGACCCACATAGCCATGCTGCCTGCCCGATTTCTGTCATTCCCCGGTTGATGAAGCTTGACGTCAGAACATATCCGGTCAGCATACACTTTGAATGCCACATTGTCAGATCTGCCAAATCACTAATTGACGTCCATAAAAATATTTTGGTCGTTAAGCTAGAGAGGTGCCCCTCTCCGCCACTAACAGAGATACGTTTGTAAAAATTAACGTACGAGACCCTTAAGAAATACTCTGTCAGACATCCGTCCATACAAGTCGTCCAGGAACAGGATGAACCGAAGGTACTCTCCTACTGCATCCAATATAGGAATCACCCCATGGATCAGCAGCGAGTAGTCCTCGCAATCCACAGATTCCAACCACGACAGAACCCCAGTATATCCCCGGGTCGAATCAGAGATCATAAGTGGTCAATCTGTTTTATGAAGATCTATGGCCTTCAAATGCTCCATCTCGATCGTCGCCTGATATCTTCTATATATTTCATATTTGTTGGTCGGAATGGTTTTCGAATATACATTCGATCCCGGTCTTTCCATACCAACAATCGTAAAGGTCAGATTTGATAGTTGGTTATTTAACTATCAAATAAACATCCATGAAATCATAAAAATGGATTTACTGGTCTAATACTCAGCATCACTTGGCTTTTAAAATTATCGCCCAATCTTCTTTTAATTCGTTACTAGGGAAAATAACATCTCATATTATTTCAACTATTTTGGAGATCTTAACATACATTCTTGGCATTATCAACTAGTATTACCCTAGGATAGTACCCAAGTCGTTCAAGTTGGGGTATTTTAATTACCTCTCAGACCTTGATCAACAACGTTCTTAACCTCAGATAAACACGAGTTGTACTTCAAGAACCGATATTCAATTTAATATCAAAACACATCCCACTTATATTGTTTATTTAAAATATAGCCTTATAGTTCTTCTTACCCTTTTTGGAAGTCTCTTTTTTAAAATATATTAATATCGCTTAATTTGTTAATTTAATAATTATTTCTAACATCACCTGTACTAATTCTTGACTTATTTAAATAATTTTGTTTTATAATTGGATTATCATTACGAATCCTATTTTCAACTTCGTTTACCAAACACAAATCAAATCCCTTTTTCCAATCCCTTTTTCCTTTAGGAAATCTCCTTTCAGTTCTATTGGTTTAACTTAATTCCATCATTAAGTATTTCCAATTTAAAAAAGACTTCTAAACACATATTCCACTTATAAACCTTGTTTATAAATTTCAGGTTTAATATAAACCCTTTACATCTTCACCTCCCTTTTCTTAATTCAAACGTGAAGTAAAACTTCCCATTTAAGCAATGTATTCGCTTAACCCTCTTTATTGCTTCATTATAAGACTCGAGCTCAATTAATAAAACTCATCCCTAGCTTCTTTCCAACATTCGACTACATTTCATTTCAAACTTGGTTACTTAAATGTATTACATTTAAGAAGAGATTATTTACTTCAACATTAATCAATGCAAATTAATTAACTCCTTTATTTACTAGAATAAATAATAAATTTCCTTTTTAAATTCTTACTAAGATTAACTAACTACTCATTAAGTTATTTCACTAAATTAAAGTCTAACTTGGTTTCAATGGTCGAATCGGTCAACACAAAACATGATTACTCTTCTAACCAATTCTATTTAATTCCTCTTTTAAACTAATTAAAATATAATTAGTTTAAATAACTTTATTTAATCGTTCACGGTTAATCAAATACTTAACCGCTAGGTTATTTCTTGCTCTTTGCTTATAATTCTTATCCACATAAGAATTCGTTTATAAAACAAATTTCATAATTTCTTATAAACTTTAAATAATTAATATTTTTCCTTTTTAAATAACCTTTCAATGCAATAACTTTCAAAAAATATATATATATAACTTAAATATTATCGATTCACTGTCGATAAAACCCATATTTTATAAATCGATTGATTTATAGGCCAGGTGATGCCAATTACCCAACCATACTACCCATTGGTTATTATCAGAACAAATGTTGAAATAAGGATCAACAATCAATAATAATCAACCATTCCTTTTTATTTGATTGATAATTTCTATAATAATCACCAATCAATTAACAGCCAATTCAAACAATTCAAGCACGTTTGTAAAAGTGACCAATCAAGGGAAAACTACCTTATTCGGGTCAAATCAAAATGATTGGTATTTTTTTCTAAAATTAAATGACCGTTTAATTTTCAGTAATTGAATCAACAATAATTATATAACTAACAAGCGGTCAATTACTAACAACCAGAACACGCAAAATAAAAACCCAATTTATATAAAATATAAATGGGGAGAGCTGAGTGAGTTTAACTCACCTTGATTTAGTTTGGTTGTTAAACGCTGGTTTTTAATTAAATTCAACAGCGTTTAATTTAATTAAAAATCCTTCTTCCTTCCGGTCTTGCCTGGTTAAGCTCCATCTCGAAATTCTTGTTTCTACGGTTCCAACGAGACTGACCGCGCGTAAATCTGATAACGTGTGTGCGAGAAATCATATAAGCAATTTGATGAAGTACTTTAATTATTTAAACTTAAAAATAAAATAAAAAATTGGGCCTTTACCTTTGAATAGCCGACCCAAATAAATCCAACCCGTTCCTCCTTTTAACCCTACCATCGTAACCCTCTTTCACTTGTTCAGCCGCCTCCACAATTTTCCCAAATTAAAAACCCTAAGCCGAAAAATCAAATCCCTAATCCCCTTTTTGATTTCAACACACCAGAGTTTGATGGCGTTGCACCCCTTTTCGCGCCTCTCCACCTCTGTCTCCCTTTCGCTTTCCTTCTTACAACGACCCACCGAACCCTAAAGCAACCCCCCTCAACGTCGATCAACCCCTGGACCTCCCAGATCCACTACAGACAAACCACGAGCCACCTTCAAACTTCTCTTGAACCTTACGTCTTCAACCCTAGCAGATTTATCGAATAAAAGATCAATATTTTAAATTACAGCATATTTTTTTTCCGCCTTGATATTCTTGTGGTTTCGAATGGGATTTTTGCTTACTGTATTGGTTCGGGTTGTTATTGATGAAACACCACTGTCTGTAACACGTATTTATAGTGGTGGTTTGGTTAGGATAGGATCAAAGTCCATCAATCTTATCTTGAATAGATTCAGCTACTTAGATCTTAGGCCATTGGGTTATATTCCCTTTTTCGATCCTGTGTACTGTGATGGATTGTGGCCGAGATTTGTTGAATTCAATATTGGGTTGTATCAAATCTTGTATAGGTTATAGCTATGTATTGTTTATTTGATTCAGAGATTTTGAATCTGTAGATTTTAGACTTTATGGTACAGCTCTGATATGCATCTGTACATATATGCGATTTTGAAAAGATAAATATATATATATATACTTGCAGTGTCCATTGGATATATAAATTTTTCTGTACACATGAATATATATACAGGCTGTTTGATTTGTTGCCTTAGATTTGATGTTTATGAATATATGCACATGTTTAGCTGGTCCTCTTAGCTGTTCAAACCTTTTCTATTCAGAGAAATCTTGACTGTATTGTAGATTTCCATTCAATTTACAAATGTATGCAACAGTAAATTTTGTACAAGAGATTTACTGTATGCATGTGTATTTACTATTTGTTGTTGTCTTCCTGAATGGACAAAGCATGATGTACATATAATTTAAAAAGGATGCATTCTTTTGTTGTTTATTATATTTTTCTTTCTTTCTTTCTTTCTTTTGCAGTAAATCTTTTGAAGAGATTTGGTGTGTAAATATCTTCAACTGTCTATTCCTCATAGCTGTGTGTAGTTGATGTTAGCTGTGTATATATAGCTGTCTTGTATAAATACATATCCTTTGTTTCATTAGTATAGTATGTGTATGTGACGATTTTATGTTTCTTACAGTTTTCTTCCTTTTTTTCTTTCAGGTCAAAACTGATGGAGACATTCGGATCCACTGGTTCGGCAAAAAGAAAAAGCATGAAGAAGTTAATCTACAAAATGTTGATATCTTTCTTTGTGTTTTGAAATTTTGAACTTGTATTGTGCAAGGATTTGGACTTGTACTAAAAATGTAATTTAATGCTTTTATAATCAAAACTGAGGACAGTTTTTGGTTTTTGCAAACTTTAATTGTTCTTACTATCATGAAAGAAATTTATGGATTTGTGTTATATGCTTTTCCTTTGTGTACATTACATTCTAGTTTTCAGTTTGGTTCTCTACAGCATACGTTTTCCCCGTTTCATGTTAAATACAATGGAGCCGCTCTGATTTGTTGTAAAATATATAGGTACATTAAATTATAACAACCAAATTTTACAATAATAAATAAAAAACATTGTATTTATTAAAATAACAGTTCAAATTTAAATCAGTATAGAATTTAAACTTAACATTAAAATTTATGGTTTTAAATAATATTTATATAAGAAAATCTTTAATATAAAAATTTTAAATCGTTATAATTTAAAACGAATTCCATAGTGATTATTTAAAAATTTGAATTGGACGTGATTTGAAATCTATCAGCTGAAATCTCGATTTTTCTTTTTCATTAGAAGAATATAATCGAACCAGTTCAAACGTGTCTCGTTTCACAGAATTCCGACTTATATTGGATCCTGTATATTTAGTTAAAGTTTAAATCAAAAATTTCGAACTATCGCGACGTTTCGAGCTCGTTTTAATTAATATATATATATATATATTCGAACTCTATTATAAATAAATTCGATTAAAAATCCATTATATTTCAAATAAAATATATAACAGATTTAAATATTCAAATTTAAATGGCCGAAAAATCTGGTACGTTACAAATTTACTTGTTTTACATTTAAATAAGTCCATTTCGAAATCTATTTAAAACCAAAATCTTATTTTGGAATATTCTATTTATTATAACTTATAATGTAACTAATTTACATATTTTATTTTAGTTTCTATCTTACATAATTCCAATATCCTTTTTGAATATAATTTATTTTATAAATTTGGCATAGTCCATTTTAATTATCCAATAAAATTTACAGTCCGATTATCGGAATAGATTTCATCGTTATCTATTTAAAACAATTTCCAATTCTAATATAAATTCACATTTGAATTTAAATTTCCAATTATCCAATGATAATTATCCATTTCGTTTATAAACACCGTTTATAATTTCATCCCAATCCTCTTGCATTAACCATGGAAATTTTTTACATGTTATTTATAAACATCATTTATAAATCTACTTCAATTCCCTGCACTTGTTTAATTCGTAAACATCGTTTATAAATTTTTAATACTTGCTTTTCCTGTATTATTAAATTTATAAACATCATTTATATATTCAATACTTGTTTTATTTATTCAAAACAAGCTAATATTTCATATCCCATTTGAAGTTCAAATTCTATTTTTAAAAATTAGAATTTTCCTTTTAAATCTCAAAATCCATTTCCCTATTTTTTTATAAATCAACATTAAGGCCCCAGTGATATTTAAACACCCCAAACCACTCAATTACCAATCACAGGTTTCCTAACACATCATATGTGATAATATACATGAAACAAACAAATAATAATATTTTTTAGGAATCCAGTTGGATTCCTCTAATCTGTTTTCCTGCATCCAAAGACGTTAGCCAACATAAATAATACCCATCCTGCTTCAAGGAAGGATATCGCGGTATAGAAGGTCATCCACTATCATAGCGTGGGGCGTATAGGGTGAGACGACCCGAACTTCCCAGTGAAGGAAAGCACGGATAGAATTGAGGACAAGACAAAATAGAACGCAAACGGAAGAACATATTTCATTGCTATTACAACAATTCCATCAGATACAAGAATATACAGAGTATAAATGAATAAATTACATTCGATAAATATCAGAGATTACAATAAGTTACATAGCAGCGGAAAAATATACAAAACACAACTGAAAGTGATACACGGATACAGAGCTTTCCGAGCATCGTTCCAGCTGTAAATCAGGATCCTGTGAATATAAATCTGCAAAACCGAAACTACTAGCTGCCCGTGTGGAAAATAGGGGCACCCAGAGTTTAGGTTAAAACAATAAACTCCAGGTCAGTCATGGGACTGGTGTGAGAACTAAAACAGTTATAATTCTTTATTTTAAAGTTCGGTAAATCAAGGGACCACGCCGTATAACACGGAACGGGTTTCCTCCCAAGGATACCAGTGCATAGAACAAACAACGCAATGCTAAATAAAGAAAAATGAAGCTGTTATAAGACCCAGGTCCCATCACACAATGCAACGCAAGCCGGAGGATAGGGTTTTTACCTTATAACAGCCAAAGCATGCTTGATACGTTTAAAACACATTATTTGATACTATTATAAGTGTATAGTGTCAAAACAATTTCAATCATAAATATCAATCATAGGCGGCATTAATGACCCATACCACTATGTCGCCATACTAGGTTCTACAAATAAAACCGAAACACACATATTGGAAATTGGATTCCATCATGAGTCGAGGCAAGGGGCAAGCTCCTCTCCGCGTTCGAGACACTCTAGCAAATGCCTCAGGACCCCACTATGATCCTTGGAATCGGCTGGGCCGGTCCTCTCTTACTTTTGAGGATTGGCAATTCCTGAACACACGTTTCCCGGTCCTTACAGACCTATATCCGAGGCGCCTCGTATCCAACAACCACACAGGTGAAAAATATATAAATGTCAGGGTTGGTAGGTCACTGACACTACCCTAGCTAGAAAGAAACGTCGTGCTCTCCCAGCGGTCCGTCTCCCGTTTTTGACTCATACCGAGGTGTGAGGCTCGCGAATTCACGTTATACACAAAGCTACGCCACATAGGCCGTGCTTTGATCATCAACCACAAGACTTTGCTTTTCAACAGAAGCCTTGATCAATTGCCACTTACGCATGCCACATTGGCAATTCACTCCATGCGACTGATGTCCATCGATATACAACCTCTGAGCTCGTACGTCTCAGAGAAGGGCGTTAAGCAAGAGAATAAATTCTCTGCCGCCAAACAGATGTATATTTAATAAAGATCAATCAACACAGAATAAAATCCAATGTCAGACACACAATCCATTTACAAGTTCGTTCTGGGTCTGAACGAAACCGGAGGCACTTTCCTCGCATATCCATCGATCTCCAAGTACGTCTGGACGATCACCAACTGATTCCCTCATCCTGGGTGTACAGCCCAATCAAGATCATCAGTAATCACTCAAACGATGTGAAGACTTCCGGTCTTCTACCACCGTCTTCATCTTCGACATCTCGTCGAATCGGTTATTCAGAATGGGTATAACCCGGCCTTTCTGAATAACCCACGTATATAATTAACAAATGTTACACAAACACAATGAACGCCTCATTCCAATTCAGAATATTCTTTTATTCACAAAATCACATTCGTAGGGAAAGGTTCCCATTAATTTTATCAAAGATAAATTCTTCTAAATTTATTCTTTAATCTTCCTTTGGATATCATCTCAAACTAGTCGGGATTAACGAACCACACCGAAGTAATTATTTAGTTTATTTCCCAATCCCAACCTATATATCCCATGGAACAAAACTGGTGATACTCCATATCTAACACCACGGTGTTATCGGTAAAATTAATTACCATTTCACGTTCAAATCTAATTAAAGATTTAACTATCGCTTTGGAGCAAAACTGGTGGTACTCCATTCTCGATCACCTTTCAGATTTGATAATTTAAATTATCAATTCACATTTTAATCTAATTAAAGATTCATTAAAACTCCACTTAGCTTTAATCCTTTCAAAAATCAATATCCTGTCTTTAACTGGGTTAAAGAACCAATGTCATCTAAAACACGATTCACTATAAACCCAAATCACATTTGATATTAAATACAAGGCTCTGAATAGAAAATATATCGACTTATATTCAATACCAAATTCTGAAACCAACAAATATCGTATTGGAAATAACGATATAAAATATATCTTTCAAATTCCCATAACAATATCTGTATAGTCACGAAATCCAACATCGAAATATCCCGAAGATAATTTCGATTCAGCTCCAGTCCAATCCACGTATTGGAAATTGTCGATTATTTTCAAAATCACTTTCAAATTCAATTTATTTATTTCAAAAATAAATTGATTTTAATTCTAGTTCAAAACTAGTTCATTTCGATAAAAATCTATTTTTACCTTCTAATGTGGAACTTTCCAGCCCAATTCTTTCCAATTCACATATTATAATTTTACACAAATTATAGATATTTTTGATAATTTTATCAAGGCCCGTACAGTCGATTTCCAACAACGGCCATCGAACTGCACTTACAGCGACCTTTTTCGAATTTGATTTGGACATAATTCCAAATCCAACCGTTAGATTTCAAATTTCTAACATTTATTGGAAAGCTCTTTTCGATACGAACCCAACGGTTCCGGTTTTAGGAGAATCCGACGGTCGGATCTCCCGCAATGTTCGTTTGAAATAAATTATCGAAATTCACGAACTACCGCGGCGCGGCGCGTTCTATTCAGGCCATTATATATATAATATATATATTATATATATTTCGCCGATTTCCTTTTAAAACGAATTTTATAAATAGTTCTACATTCGTTTCAAAACAATTTCAACTTCATCGTCCATTTCAAATCGATTTGATTTCAATTCAATTCAAATTCAAATTCGTTTCAATTCGATTCAAATTCAAATTCGTTTCAATTCAAATTGATTTCAATTTAATTTCGATTCGAATTCCATTAAATTTCAGTTCGTTTTCAATTTCAATTTCAATTTAAATCAATTTGAATTCATTTCTATTTTATTCGAATTCAAATTCGCTTCCTATTCAATTCGAATTTTAATCTAATTCAATTTGAATTTCATTTCAAAATATTTAATTTTGAAATCACTTTTCAATATTCATTATACAACGAATAAAATCGATATAAATATCGTTCGCGTCAAAATAACGCATCTCTAATCAACACGGCTTTATATTTTCAAAACTTCTTTATTCTATCCAACAAATGAATATTTATCCCATTCAACACATGAATCTATATTGCTTTCAACACACGAATAATCTCAACACATGAGTACTGTCAACACCTCACTATTGTTGTTATGTAAAATATTTTATAAAACTATGGTATCTATCGTTTGATTTTAATCAGACTCCTACTGAGAAGTAGTTCTAATTTCAAATATGATAAAGATGTAATTTTTATTATTTAAAATATTTTACTCAACACACGAATATTTTCAACACATGAACATCGTCAACACATGACTATTTTTATATTCAACACATGAATTATTATTTTTCTAATATTCATTATTTTCCCGATTGGAATGAGGCCCAATCAATCACCATATAACGTTAATTATATGGATTCCATACAACACATGTATATAATAGCATTAATAAACAATCAACCATCAACCAAAGTGTACTACACTGTATAAGCATCAAATATAGATATCTGACGCTTATAACAGTCTGTCAATCGACCGATCGACATATTTAATCAATCAGGATGAGTGAACCTCAAATTTCATCCCAACACCCGTGTGGGGTTTCAAACAATCAAACACAGATTTTATTTGTGCAGTTGGGCGATGTGTAAAATTTATCGTCCCAATCAATGTCCTTCAAATAGGTGTACATAAACAAACCGTCCGGTTTGTAAATGAATATTTTATTTTATTCACTTCCACGTTAAAAATTATATTTTTAACGATAAAATATTCTATTTCAACACATGAATTTCTATTCATTTCATTTACACAATAAAAATGATATTTTTATTTTTCTAACATATTTTAGAAAATTTCGGCGGCATAACGGCACGATACTAGAAACGGGACAAGGCCTAGCCTTATCCCCGGTCTAGTGAAGGCCCACGCCATTCACACATCAATCAAATCCATTCAATTCATCAAACAATTCAATTTCAAATCAAATCTTCTAACTAATCTATGCAACCAAACAAACAAGTCCATGGTCTGTGGACGATTGTGTCGGGTGCTACTAAGCACCGTCTGCATCCTAGTATATATATATATATATAACTAGAAAAAGAAGTTGAAGAGTGAGAAGTTCTCACCAAAAGCTATCCAACTTCACGACTCTTCATTTAGAGAAATCTTCTTCGTTATCCCATCTTCGTCATCTTCGTTTGCCCGTAGCCACTATATATATAAAAATCACACATTTTTATATTTCGATGTCTTTAAAATAAAAATCACATTTTTATTTATTCACTTTCAATTTAAAAATCATATTTTTACAATCACTTCATATATTTAAAAATCGAATTTTTATTACTATGTTATATAGATAAAAATTATATTTTTATCACGCTATTTTCCATATAAAGATTTCGCCTTTTCAAATTTAAAGATTTCATCTTTATAAAAATCTCATTTTTATTTTTCTACATATCTAAAGATGATATTTTTAATATTCCTTTTATGTAAAAATTATATTTTTAATTTTCTACCTAAACAAAAATCATATTTTTATAGTCGCTATATAGTAAAGACTATATTTTTAATACTTTAAAAATATAAAAATCATATTTTTAATTCTTTAAAAATATAAAAATCATATTTTTATTTCTTTTCCTTATGTAAAAATCATATTTTTATAATTAAAAATATAATCTTTATATTTTTAAAAATCAAATCTTTATATACTTTATCTTCAGCCTTTAAAAATGCTAATTCATACACACACAAAAACTGATTTATTTTAAATAAAAATATAATTAAAAACTTACCGTGAGTTGCAGAGAGAAGGGGGGGGGGATTTGCTGTTGAACTGAGGAGGAGGGGGGGTGAATGAACGACGGTGGCGGCTCTGGGTCTCGGCGGCGGCTTGCTGTCATCACAGAGAGAAGGGGAAGAGGGAGCCGCGGATCGGAGGGGGAGGGCGGCGCTGGCCTCTCGCGGCGGTGGGCTCGTGGATGGGGGTTGGCGCGGCGATGAACGTCGACGGGGGGGGGGGGGGGGGGGGGGCTCCGTCCTTTCCCCTTTTTTTTTTTTTTTTTTTTGATTTCGATTTTCTGTTTCGATAAAAAGGAAAGGGGGGGCCAGAGCGGGTTAACGGGGAGAAAAGTTTTTTTTTATTATTATTATTATTTTATTATTTAATTTTCCACAAAAAGCAAATTTTATTCTCGACCTCGAAACGAGACCCACCGCCTGTCGTCCCTAACGTTTTACCCCCATTCCGAACACAATGGGATATGTATCGCAAGCTGATTTCATCGTTTCGATCAGTTTTCGTTGAATTTTCATTTAAATCACTATATTGAATTTTAAACGTACATTTCAAATTACCGGGGTCACATACTAACTCTAAAAATTCTCGAAAAATATTTTCTAGCTTCGTATTGACGATACGGTCCTAACAAAACTAGTTTCGTCGAATTCTGAGACCGTTGGAAAAATGGCCATTTTCCAGTCGATTAAAATCAACTGAAACTGGTCAAACGCGTTTTCCTTTGCCACGCTCACATATTGATTCGAAAAATTATGAAAATTGGAACCTAGCAATAATTTGACACTGCGGATCCAACAAAAGTGGTTTCGTCGAAATCCGAGGTCATTTGCAAAATGTCTATTTTTAAGGGCCTGAATTCCATAGCGACTATTCAGAATTTTCAACTGGACATATCTTTTGATTCCCGCTATGAAACTTTGATTTGTCGGATTCGTTGGAAAGATATTATCAATTAGATCCTATTATTTTTGGTTTCACTAAAATCCGGATGGTTTTGCACCCGGTACATTCAATTGAAGTTTGAAATCGAATTATCGAACTACCGCGCCATTTTCAATTCTATTTATAATTATATATAAATTTTTTATATCTAACGACGACGCGTATAAATATATACGTTCTAATTATATTCAAAATAAATTTCTCGTCGATTTTATTTAAAATACTCATTTTAAATATTCAAAATCCGCTAAATTGCCAAAATAAAAATTTTAAACTGGCCCGCATTTTACGGGTTGTTACAATCTCCCCCACTTAAAACTTTTCGTCCCCGAAAAGGAACAAAGTCGAAAGTGGTTTGATTATTCAACTCTACGTTCGATCTGGCTTCCATTCTCCAACTTTTCAGTTTCTGAGAATTTTCAAATTTTTCAAAAATTTGGCTAACACCCTAAATTTTCGAAAAATTTCGCCATAACCTCCCCTGCACCGGGAGCATCGGGGAATTTCAAATAGCTTCCCCGGTCCTTCAGATCTCAAAAAGAAAAAGAAAAAGCCAAGCGGCTAGCCAATAGGCTCACAAAATCATCATCACCCAAACAAAACAGTAAATTATGTAGTAAACATGTACCTATTTGTCGGGCAAACAAATTTTATTCTCTGCTCTAGCCTCCTTGCTATGACCTGTTCAAAAGATATACATGTATGCAAGCAAATGCGACCAATTTTCAATATAATTCAATATTTGGTTCAATTAGGCATAATGGTTAAAAATTAGCAAACAAATAAACAAACAACACAAACATCAATCAATTAGTGGATTAGAGTTTAAAATTCATAATTTTGATACATATATACAAAAAATCATGTTTTTGATGCCAATTCACAACAATGTATTCTATCTATATTAGTTTGGTTCTCACACCAGCCTAATGGAAATATATAGATATCACACCTTCGAAACACGAATATAAATACTGATGATGTGGCCACATCACCAGAATTATCCCCGGGTGTCTAGAATGTGATTCTATATCTATCCAGTATATTAAAACTTCGACTATACGTTCATGACGCGTATACGCGAAATCTATATATACTCGATTGTCCAAATTCAAAATAAATAAATATTCAAATACGTTTAAAACGATTTAAATTTTCAAAACAAAATTGTTTTCATTTGAATAAATATACTCTTCACACTCGTTCTAGGATACTACTGATCCTGTCTCTAACGAGTCATTCTAATTGGATATTATTAATCCAATATCTGATGAATTCTTGCGTATGGTTCTAATGTGTCTTGTTCTCGAGCTCTGTAAACCAAAGCTCTGATACCAAACTGAGACGACCCGAACTTCCCCGTGAAGGAAAGCACGGATAGAATTGAGGACAAGACAAAATAGAACGCAAACGGAAGAACATTTCATTGCTATTACAACAATTCCATCAGATACAAGAATATACAGAGTATAAATGAATAAATTACATTCGATAAATATCAGAGATTACAATAAGTTACATAGCAGCGGAAAAATATACAAAACACAACTGAAAGTGATACACGGATACAGAGCTTTCCGAGCATCGTTCCAGCTGTAAATCAGGATCCTGTGAATATAAATCTGCAAAACCGAAACTACTAGCTGCCCGTGTGGAAAATAGGGGCACCCAGAGTTTAGGTTAAAACAATAAACTCCAGGTCAGTCATGGGACTGGTGTGAGAACTAAAACAGTTATAATTCTTTATTTTAAAGTTCGGTAAATCAAGGGACCACGCCGTATAAAACGGAACGGGTTTCCTCCCAAGGATACCAGTGCATAGAACAAACAACGCAATGCTAAATAAAGAAAAATGAAGCTGTTATAAGACCCAGGTCCCATCACACAATGCAACGCAAGCCGGAGGATAGGGTTTTTACCTTATAACAGCCAAAGCATGCTTGATACGTTTAAAACACATTATTTGATACTATTATAAGTGTATAGTGTCAAAACAATTTCAATCATAAATATCAATCATAGGCGGCATTAATGACCCATACCACTATGTCGCCATACTAGGTTCTACAAATAAAACCGAAACACACGTATTGGAAATTGGATTCCATCATGAGTCGAGGCAAGGGGCAAGCTCCTCTCCGCGTTCGAGACACTCTAGCAAATGCCTCAGGACCCCACTATGATCCTTGGAATCGGCTGGGCCGGTCCTCTCTTACTTTTGAGGATTGGCAATTCCTGAACACACGTTTCCCGGTACTTACAGACCTATATCCGAGGCGCCTCGTATCCAACAACCACACAGGTGAAAAGTATATAAATGTCAGGGCTGGTAGGTCACTGACACCACCCTAGCTAGAAAGAAACGTCGTGCTCTCCCAGCGGTCCGTCTCCCGTTTTTGACTCATACCGAGGTGTGAGGCTCGCGAATTCACGTTATACACAAAGCTACGCCACACAGGCCGTGCTTTGATCATCAACCACAAGACTTTGCTTTTCAACAGAAGCCTTGATCAATTGCCACTTACGCATGCCACATTGGCAATTCACTCCATGCGACTGATGTCCATCGATATACAACCTCTGAGCTCGTACGTCTCAGAGAAGGGCGTTAAGCAAGAGAATAAATTCTCTGCCGCCAAACAGATGTATATTTAATAAAGATCAATCAACACAGAATAAAATCCAATGTCAGACACACAATCCATTTACAAGTTCGTTCTGGGTCTGAACGAAACCGGAGGCACTTTCCTCGCATATCCATCGATCTCCAAGTACGTCTGGACGATCACCAACTGATTCCCTCATCCTGGGTGTACAGCCCAATCAAGATCATCAGTAATCACCCAAACGATGTGAAGACTTCCGGTCTTCTACCATCGTCTTCATCTTCGACATCTCGTCGAATCGGTTATTCAGAATGGGTATAACCCGGCCTTTCTGAATAACCCACGTATATAATTAACAAATGTTACACAAACACAATGAACGCCTCATTCCAATTCAGAATATTCTTTTATTCACAAAATCACATTCTTAGGGAAAGGTTCCCATTAATTTTATCAAAGATAAATTCTTCTAAATTTATTCTTTAATCTTCCTTTGGATATCATCTCAAACTAGTCGGGATTAACGAACCACACCGAAGTAATTATTTAGTTTATTTCCCAATCCCAACCTATATATCCCATGGAACAAAACTGGTGATACTCCATATCTAACACCACGGTGTTATCGGTAAAATTAATTACCATTTCACGTTCAAATCTAATTAAAGATTTAACTATCGCTTTGGAGCAAAACTGGTGGTACTCCATTCTCGATCACCTTTCAGATTTGATAATTTAAATTATCAATTCACATTTTAATCTAATTAAAGATTCATTAAAACTCCACTTAGCTTTAATCCTTTCAAAAATCAATATCCTGTCTTTAACTGGGTTAAAGAACCAATGTCATCTAAAACACGATTCACGATAAACCCAAATCACATTTGATATTAAATACAAGGCTCTGAATAGAAAATATATCGACTTATATTCAATACCAAATTCTGAAACCAACAAATATCGTATTGGAAATAACGATATAAAATATATCTTTCAAATTCCCATAACAATATCTGTATAGTCACGAAATCCAACATCGAAATATCCCGAAGATAATTTCGATTCATCTCCAGTCCAATCCACGTATTGGAAATTATCGATTATTTTCAAAATCACTTTCAAATTCAATTTATTTATTTCAAAAATAAATTGATTTTAATTCTAGTTCAAAACTAGTTCATTTCGATAAAAATCTATTTTTACCTTCTAATGTGGAACTTTCCAGCCCAATTCTTTCCAATTCACATATTATAATTTTACACAAATTATAGATATTTTTGATAATTTTATCAAGGCCCGTACAGTCGATTTCCAACAACGGCCATCGAACTGCACTTACAGCGACCTTTTTCGAATTTGATTTGGACATAATTCCAAATCCAACCGTTAGATTTCAAATTTCTAACATTTATTGGAAAGCTCTTTTCGATACGAACCCAACGGTTCCGGTTTTAGGAGAATCCGACGGTCGGATCTCCCGCAATGTTCGTTTGAAATAAATGGTCGAAATTCACGAACTACCGCGGCGCGGCGCGTTCTATTCAGGCCATTATATATATAATATATATATATTATATATATTTCGTCGATTTCCTTTTAAAACGAATTTTATAAATAGTTCTACATTCGTTTCAAAACAATTTCAACTTCATCGTCCATTTCAAATCGATTTGATTTCAATTCAATTCAAATTCAAATTCGTTTCAATTCGATTCAAATTCAAATTCGTTTCAATTCAAATTGATTTCAATTTAATTTCGATTCGAATTCCATTAAATTTCAGTTCGTTTTCAATTTCAATTTCAATTTAAATCAATTTGAATTCATTTCTATTTTATTCGAATTCAAATTCGCTTCCTATTCAATTCGAATTTTAATCTAATTCAATTTGAATTTCATTTCAAAATATTTAATTTTGAAATCACTTTTCAATATTCATTATACAACGAATAAAATCAATATAAATATCGTTCGCGTCAAAATAACGCATCTCTAATCAACACGGCTTTATATTTTCAAAACTTCTTTATTATATCCAACAAATGAATATTTATCCCATTCAACACGTGAATCTATATTGCTTTCAACACACGAATAATCTCAACACATGAGTACTGTCAACACCTCACTATTGTTGTTATGTAAAATATTTTATAAAACTATGGTATCTATCGTTTGATTTTAATCAGACTCCTACTGAGAAGTAGTTCTAATTTCAAATATGATAAAGATGTAATTTTTATTATTTAAAATATTTTACTCAACACATGAATATTTTCAACACATGAACATCGTCAACACATGACTATTTTTATATTCAACACATGAATTATTATTTTTCTAATATTCATTATTTTCCCGATTGGAATGAGGCCCAATCAATCACCATATAACGTTAATTATATGGATTCCATACAACACATGTATATAATAGCATTAATAAACAATCAACCATCAACCAAAGTGTACTACACTGTATAAGCATCAAATATAGATATCTGACGCTTATAACAGTCTGTCAATCGACCGATCGACATATTTAATCAATCAGGATGAGTGAACCTCAAATTTCATCCCAACACCCGTGTGGGGTTTCAAACAATCAAACACAGATTTTATTTGTGCAGTTGGGCGATGTGTAAAATTTATCGTCCCAATCAATGTCCTTCAAATAGGTGTACATAAACAAACCGTCCGGTTTGTAAATGAATATTTTATTTTATTCACTTCCACGTTAAAAATTATATTTTTAATGATAAAATATTCTATTTCAACACATGAATTTCTATTCATTTCATTTACACAATAAAAATGATATTTTTATTTTTCTAACATATTTTAGAAAATTTCGGCGGCATAACGGCACGATACTAGAAACGGGACAAGGCCTAGCCTTATCCCCGGTCTAGTGAAGGCCCACGCCATTCACACATCAATCAAATCCATTCAATTCATCAAACAATTCAATTTCAAATCAAATCTTCTAACTAATCTATGCAACCAAACAAACAAGTCCATGGTCTGTGGACGATTGTGTCGGGTGCTACTAAGCACCGTCTGCATCCTAGTATATATATATATAACTAGAAAAAGAAGTTGAAGAGTGAGAAGTTCTCACCAAAAGCTATCCAACTTCACGACTCTTCATTTAGAGAAATCTTCTTCGTTATCCCATCTTCGTCATCTTCGTTTGCCCGTAGCCACTATATATATAAAAATCACACATTTTTATATTTCGATGTCTTTAAAATAAAAATCACATTTTTATTTATTCACTTTCAATTTAAAAATCATATTTTTACAATCACTTCATATATTTAAAAATCGAATTTTTATTACTATGTTATATAGATAAAAATTATATTTTTATCACGCTATTTTCCATATAAAGATTTCGCCTTTTCAAATTTAAAGATTTCATCTTTATAAAAATCTCATTTTTATTTTTCTACACATCAAAAGATGATATTTTTAATATTCCTTTTATGTAAAAATTATATTTTTAATTTTCTACCTAAACAAAAATCATATTTTTATAGTCGCTATATAGTAAAGACTATATTTTTAATACTTTAAAAATATAAAAATCATATTTTTAATTCTTTAAAAATATAAAAATCATATTTTTATTTCTTTTCCTTATGTAAAAATCATATTTTTATAATTAAAAATATAATCTTTATATTTTTAAAAATCAAATCTTTATATACTTTATCTTCAGCCTTTAAAAATGCTAATTCATACACACAAAAAAACTGATTTTTTTTAAATAAAAATATAATTAAAAACTTACCGTGAGTTGCAGAGAGAAGGGGGGGGATTTGCTGTTGAACTGAGGAGGAGGGGGGGTGAATGAACGATGGTGGCGGCTCTGGGTCTCGGCGGCGGCTTGCTGTCATCACAGAGAGAAGGGGAAGAGGGAGCCGCGGATCGGAGGGGGAGGGCGGCGCTGGCCTCTCGCGTCGGTGGGCTCGTGGATGGGGGTTGGCGCGGCGATGAACGTCGACGGGGGGGGGGGGGGGGGCTCCGTCCTTTCCCCTTTTTTTTTTATTTCGATTTTCTGTTTCGATAAAAAGGAAAGGGGGGGCCAGAGCGGGTTAACGGGGAGAAAAGTTTTTTTTTATTATTATTATTTTATTATTTAATTTTCCACAAAAAGCAACTTTTATTCTCGACCTCGAAACGAGACCCACCGCCTGTCGTCCCTAACGTTTTACCCCCATTCCGAACACAATGGGATATGTATCGCAAGCTGATTTCATCGTTTCGATCAGTTTTCGTTGAATTTTCATTTAAATCACTATATTGAATTTTAAACGTACATTTCAAATTACCGGGGTCACATACTAACTCTAAAAATTCTCGAAAAATATTTTCTAGCTTCGTATTGACGATACGGTCCTAACAAAACTAGTTTCGTCGAATTCTGAGACCGTTGGAAAAATGGCCATTTTCCAGTCGATTAAAATCAACTGAAACTGGTCAAACGCGTTTTCCTTTGCCACGCTCACATATTGATTCGAAAAATTATGAAAATTGGAACCTAGCAATAATTTGACACTGCGGATCCAACAAAAGTGGTTTCGTCGAAATCCGAGGTCATTTGCAAAATGTCTATTTTTAAGGGCCTGAATTCCATAGCGACTATTCAGAATTTTCAATTGGACATATCTTTTGATTCCCGCTATGAAACTTTGATTTGTCGGATTCGTTGGAAAGATATTATCAATTAGATCCTATTATTTTTGGTTTCACTAAAATCCGGATGGTTTTGCACCCGGTACATTCAATTGAAGTTTAAAATCGAATTATCGAACTACCGCGCCATTTTCAATTCTATTTATAATTATATATAAATTTTTTATATTCTAACGACGACGCGTATAAATATATACGTTCTAATTATATTCAAAATAAATTTCTCGTCGATTTTATTTAAAATACTCATTTTAAATATTCAAAATCCGCTAAAATTGCCAAAATAAAAATTTTAAACTGGCCCCCATTTTACGGGTTGTTACATAGGGTCATCTGCTAATGATACTGTGGCCATCCGCTAATGGTACTGCGGAAAATATCCAACCACCAATGTGTGTATATATATATATATATATATATATATATATATATATATATATATAACCACCACCAAGCCTAAATAACTAATATATAACAGCAACAAAAATATCTATATGCATCTAAGCAACCAACAATTATTTTTAACAATTAAAAAAATTCTAAACAGTACATTTTGAGTGAGATTTACTCACCGTGTATTTTTCGTTTGTCGAGCATCCAGTCTAGTTCAAACCAAGTTTATTTCGAAGTATTTGTTGTCCTGGTTCCAACGTACTTCACCTTGCTTAAATCTAATATCATAAAAATAAGTTATGATTTTTATAAGTTATTAAATGAATTAATTTAATTAATCAATCCATTAAGGACCTTACTAAGCTTTATTATCGTTATTAAAATAAGTTAATTATCGTGATTAGCCAATCCTAATTCTTTCCTTTTCTAATTTCATAATCAAATGGTTATCTTGTAACTTTAATTACTATGCTAAAAAGAAAATAACTAATTACCTAATTTTTGACCTGGAGCTGACCTTCCTGAACTGCTCCTAAGGATAGGGAACACCATCACCAATTGCTACATACTTCGATCCACATCTCCCTTTTTGAGCTACTAAATCACCTCAGACCTCGTGAACAAACTTGACATCACCAGTCAATAACCCTTAAACACACTACTGCATATAACTTTTGCATTACATCGCCACAGTCCAAAATCTGTCGAGTTACTCTACTTTCCTTCCTATCGGCATCTTCCCAAAATCACCCATTTCCTCACTCCTGTATCTAACATCCTTACCTTGAACTACTACTCCTCCTACAAATCCTGAAAGATCCGACATCATGTTTCAGTAAAAATAATTTAAACTACCGCTTCTCCTACAAATCATGAAAATGAGGTTCGACCTTACCACCAAAAATCGCGACATTAACAAAAAAGTACAACCAGGTCTGCACGTCTGAACACCTGATCACTGTTATGAAAGCTGCACACCACTCCTATTCACCAAATACCACTCCAATTCGCAACACACCCTTTCAAAGACGCATCGCAATCCTAGGAATAGCTGGTCGCGATTCTGATGTTGAACTCAAAAAGAAATCGCGAAAGCACGGCTCACCCAGTTTCTCGAACTTCACGAACTCATCAATTTCAGATCGATCGCTTTATTTTCGGATATTGTTTAATTTCGAACAGAAGAGATAACTGTGATTTTCTGGAGCTCTCGATAGATTTTGATACGGGGAAGGAATGAACTATTTGAGAGGGCGACTTCGATTTACTATTTGTTGAGCTGAAAAAAACAAGAGCTCGAAAATAAAAGAGAAGCCATTTTTAAGTTCTGAAGCTTTCGATTTTGGATTTTAATTATGGAGCACGGCCATTTTGGTTTTTGCTTTGAGGCTTTCGATTTCTTTGAACAGAAAAAGGATGAAAGAAAATCGAAATTAAAAATAAAAGGCAAGGGAAAGGATTGCGTTTATATAAATGAAGATACTTCATCACGAAGTAATTTAGTCTGTGCAAGCGTACTGATAGTGTAGGTTACAATGTACTCCCTATTACTTAAGGAGGAAGGAATTTTATTTTATTTTATTTTAATTCTATTTTATTTTAAATTTTAAATTAAAACCAGTATTCTTTTATTTAAAATAACCCTTAATTCTGAACTCCTTACTAAACCCAACAACTGACATTTTTAGGGTTATACCACTATTCCGAACACACCGGGACAAGTTTCAAAGCCTCACTCGATCATCTGGATAAAATATTAATTTACACCGATAAATTAAATTAAAAACAATTAAATTCCTAGATAATAAATTATTATTATCATTTATATATATCCAAATAAAATTTCTATAAATTATTTGAATCAATTGGACTTGGATTTAAATTTCGAATGAATTAGTTCAAATCCTCATATTACGATAATTATATATATTCAAATTAAATTGTATTTCGATTATTAAATTGATAACTCAATATAAAAATTGATTTATATTATTAACTAAATATTTAAAATTAATATTAAATACTTAAAAATAAATCGACCAAAATTTGGGTCGTTACATTCTTTTCCCCTTAAAAGAATTTCGTCCTTGAAATTACTAAGGTTGGAAAATGCTACATACTCATTAACTTTTCAAAAACTCACTCATGTTGAAACTGAACTCTTCATATTTCAACAAATTTAATTCCACCAAAACTTTTGGTTTCCATTCATTTAATCTGAATGATTTACAATCCATATATTCCCATTCAATTCATTTAACTTACTTTAGTTAAATTTGAATTCCATAATTCAAATTCCCGGGTTTTTATTACTAATCCTTTTGAGATCACATAAATATGTACATATATTTATTTCCATCTCAAATTCAAAACATCTGAATATTCAAACCAACTTGTTTTCTTTCAAACAAATTTCCATCAAAATCTTTTCTAAGTTACCAATTCATCACTTAGAAACTCGAAAATGAACACTGATGATGCTGCAGTCATCATCAGAATTGTTTTCCAGTGGCTAAAGTGAGTTCAGTGCTTTATCACTTTCAAAATCCATTCAAAAATGGTATTTATTCAAATCCTTTCAAGACAAAACTATACTATTTTAATATACTTCAAAAAATATTTTTCCAAACACCCAGGATTTAAATTCTGAATTCTGGAGCTATGCGGCTCTTTTATGTGGTTCGTTATTATCAGTCGCTTTTTTAATTGGTAATATATAACCATTTCAATTTTATAATCTCATATGATTATAATATTAACAACCAACTCATCTATATGATATAATAATTCTAGAAAATTATTTCTTTTCTATCAAAATAGAATTTTTGAGTAAATTTATTTCATTTACCCACTTAAAACAATATTGTGTCAAATTTCTCTGTTGAGTGTTTATAAATTCCTATCGACTTCGTGGCGTCCCACGATTCGATCAGAATTCATAAACCACTCAACAGAATAGCCAACACCATATAATTTTTTTTATATCAATTAACAAATACGCTCTCTCGTATATATACACTCAACTCATTCTAGGGTATTACTGACCCTATCTCTAATGAGTAAACCCCCACAATGCCTATGTGTTCCCTCAACCTAAGCTCTGATACCACTGTAACGAACCAAATTTCCGTACTATCTGAGTTGACTATATACATCACACGTCCAACCCAAATATCACAGAAATACGAATCATTTTTTAGAAGAAAAAGGTAGACGAAGATCATAAATAACAACACAGAATCTCACATCGTAGCGGAAAAAATATATAATATATCATAACTTTTGAAATACAAAATATTAATTGTATAACATACACTTATCAGAGTACAACACTTACAACACAGCGGAATAAAAATACTATATGTCTAACACTGAAGCCTCTTGCTCCAAGCTTCTTTAGATAGATCTATAAAATCCTAAACTACTTGACTAGCCGTACAAAATTGGGCACCCAAGAGTTTAGGTTAAACAAAACAAAATAAACTCCAGGTCAGTCATGGGACTGGTATGTAACAACCCGTAAAATGCGAGCCAGTTTGAAATTTTTATTTTGGCTATTTTAGCGAATTTTGATTATTTAAAATGAATTATTTTAAATAATATCGACGAGAAATTTATTTTGAAAATAATTCGAACATATATATTATACGCGTCGTCGTTAGAATATATATAATTATATATAATTATAAATAGAATTGAAAACGGCGCGGTAGTTCGATAATTCGATTTCAAACTTCAATTGAATGTACCGGGTGCAAAACAATCCGGATTTTAGTGAAACCAAAAATAATGGAATCTAATAGTGAATATCTTTCCAACGAATCCGAAAAATCAAGATTTCATATCGGGAATCAAAAGATATGTCCAGTTGAAAATTCTGAATAGTCGCTATGGAATTCAGGCCCTTAAAAATGGACATTTTGCAAATGACCTCGGATTTCGACGAAACCACTTTTATTGGGTCCGTGATGTCGAATTATTGCTAGGTTTCAAATTTCATAATTTTTCGAGTCAATATGTGAGCGTGGCAAAGGAAAACGCATTTGACCGGTTTCAGTTGATTTTAATCGACTGGAAATTGGCCATTTTTCCAACGGTCTCAGAATTCGACGAAACTAGTTTTGTTAGGACCGTATCGTCAATACGAAGCTAGAAAAATTTTTCCGGAATTTTTCTAGTTAGTATGGGACCCCGGTAATTCGAAATGTACGTTTAAAATTCAATATAGTGATTTAAATGTAAATTTGACGGAAACTGATTCAAACGATCGAATCAACATACGAAACATATCCCGTTGGGTTCGGAATGGGGGTAATACGCTATGGACGACAGGCGGTGGACCTCGTTCAGGGGTCATATGTAAAAGTCAACTTTTAGTGAATAAATTAATTAAATAAAAAAAAAAATCTTTCTTTCCTCCCCTTATTTCCCTCTGGCCCCTCCCCCGATTGACTTCAAACCAGAATAAAAAAAAAAAGAAGAAGAAAAATCCGCCGTTGCTTTCCCCGTCGCCCCCCCCTTGGCCAGCGCCGTCAGGCCGTGCGCCTCCCCTTCCCCCCCCCCCCTCCGTCGAACCTCTCTTCTCCTCGTTTGATTGAGAACCCGCACCCCCCCCCCTCTTTCAAATGACGACGCCCTTAACCCTAGAGCGCCGCCACCACCCTGAACCCCACCACCGGACCGCGATCGAGCCTCCCCCACTGCCAGCAGCACCCAGCGCCACCACCTCTTCCGCCTAGCTCCGACCAGCGGACCCCTCCCATTTAAAAATCCGATTTTACGCGTTCACACCTTCGCAAATGACACCCCGACGCGGCTCGTGCCCCTGCTCCACCTCGACAGCACCTCCGACATGCCAAACCCCTCAGACGAACGATTCACAGTGAGTTTTCAGTTTTACTTATATAAGGTAGGATCTTTAATTTATATAAAGTTAGGATGTTCAATCATATAAAGTTTTGATCTATAGAAAAAGTAAAAATATGATTTTTATATTTTTAAAGTATTAAAAATATAATCTTTACTATATAGAAATATTAAAAATATGATTTTTATATTTTTAAAGTATTAAAAATATGATTTTTACATATATTGAACATCATAGAAAAAATTCGATTTTTATATATTGAATAGCATAATAAAAATATAGTTTTTATATATTGAACTTCGAAAGAAAAATATAGTTTATATATATTGAACTTCGAATTAAAAATATAGTTTTTATATATTGAACTTCGAATTAAAAATATAGTTTTTATATATTGAACTTCGAAAGAAAATTATAGTTTTTGTATATTGAACTTCGAATTAAAAATGAGATTTTTATATATTGAACTTCGAATTAAAAATGTGATTTTTATATATTGAACTTCGAATTAAAAATGTGATTTTTATATATTGAACTTCGAATTAAAAATGTGATTTTTATATATTGAACATCGAAGTGAAAATTCGATTTTTATATATTGAATAACGAAGTAAAAATTCGATTTTTCCATATGTAGTGGCTACAGCAACGAAGATGCGATAACGATGGAGATTTCTATCAAAGAAGAGTCGTGGTATTGGATAGCTTTAGGTGAGAACTTCTCACTCAAAATTCTTTTTCTAGTTATATATATATACTAGGATGTAGACGGTGTTTAGTAGCACCCGACACCCGTCATCCACAGACCATGGATGGCTTGTTTGTTAAATTGTTTGGTTAAGTAGTTAGTTAGGAAATTTGATTGAATGGAAATTGTTTGGTGAAATGAAATTGATTTGATTGATGTGTGAATGGCATGGGCCTTCACTAGACCGGGGATAAGGCTAGGCCTCGTCCCGTTTCTAGTATCGTGCCGTTATGCCGCCGAAATTTTCTAAAATATGTTAGAAAAATAAAAATATCAAATTGAATTGAAATTTGAATTGAATAGAAAACGTGAATATGAATATAGTGAAAGTGAATAAATAAATATTCATTTACAAACCAGACGGTTTGTTTATGTACACTTATTTGAAGGACATTGATTGGGTCGATAAATTTTACACATCGCCCAATTGCACAAATAAAATATTTGTTTGATTGTTTGAAACCCCACACGGGTGTTGGGATGAAATATGAAGTTCACTCATCCTGATTGATTAAATATGTCGATCGATTGATTGACAGGCTGTTATAAGCGTTAGATATCTATATTTGATGCTTATACAGTGTAGTGCACTTTGGTTGATGGTTGATTATTTTTCAATGCTATGATATACATGTGTGGTATGAAAATCCATATAATTAACTTTATATGGTAATTGATTGGGCCTCATTCCAATTCGAAAAATAAAGAATATTATAAAATAAAAGTTCATGTGTTGACAGTACTCATTCATTGAGATTGGTCATGTGTTGAACGAAATATTTTAGTAATAAAATTTACATCTTTAACATTATAAAATAAAAGTTCATGTGTTGACAGTACTCATTCATTGAGATTGGTCATGTGTTGAACGAAATATTTTAGTAATAAAATTTACATCTTTATCATTATAAAATAAAAGTTCATGTGTTGACAGTACTCATTCATTGAGATTGGTCATGTGTTGAACGAAATATTTTGATAATAACGACTATTTTGAAAAAGAAATATTTGAAATAGAATATTTGAAAATAGAAATTTATGAAGCCGTGTTGATTAGATTGACGCCATTTTGACGTGAACGATATTTATATCGATTTGAAAATGATTTCGAAATAAATTGAAAAAAAAACGATTTCGAAATGAATTGAATTGAAAACGATTTCGAAATGAATTGAATTGAAAACGATTTCGAAATGAATTGAATTGAAAAACGATTTCGAAATGAATTGAATTGAAAACGATTTCGAAATGAATTGAATTGAAAACGATTTCGAAATGAATTGAATTGAAAACGATTTCGAAATGAATTGAATTGAAAACGATTTCGAAATGAATTGAATTGAAAACGATTTCGAAATGAATTGAATTGAAAACGAATTCAAATTGAATTGAAAGTGAATTGAAATGAATTCAAATTGAATTGAAATTTGAATTGAATAGAAATGAATTTTAAAACGAATTTATAAAGAAGAATTCAATTTTGATTTGAATTGAAATGGAAGTTGAAATTGCTTTTGAAACGAGTTTTAAAACTATTTATATAATTCGTTTTAAATAGAAATCGACGAAATATATTATATATATTATATATATAATATAATGGCCTGAATAGAACGCGCCGCGCCGCGGCGGTTCGTGAATTTCGACCATTTATTTCAAATGGACATTACGGGAGATCCGACCGTCGGATTCTCCTAAAACCGGAACCGTTGGGTTCGTATCGGAAAGAGCTTTCTAACGAATATTAGAAATTAGAAATCTAACGGTTGGATTTGGAATTATGTCCAGATCAAATTCGAAAAAGGTCGCTGTAAGTGCAGTTCGATGGCCATTGATGGAAATCGACTGTACGGGCCTTAATAAAATTATTAAAAATAGTAATAATTTATGTAAAATCATAAGAAATGATTTAGAAAGAATTGGGATGAAAAACTCCATATTTGAAAAGATAAAAATAGATTTTTATCGAAATGAACTAGTTTTGAACTAGAAATATAATTCTATTTATTTTTAAATAAATAAATTGAATTAGAAAAGGGTTTTAAAAATAACCATAATTTCCAATGATTGCATTGGAGTGGATTTGAATCGAAATTGTCTTCGGGATATTTCGATGTTGGAATTCGTGATTATGCAGATGTGGTTATGGAAATTTGAAAGATATATATTTATATCGTTATTTCCAATACGACATTTGTTAGTCGTAGAATTCGATATTGAATATAAGCCGATATATTTTCTATTCAGAGCCTTGTATTGAATATCGAATGTGATTTGGGTTTGTCGTGAATGGTGTCTTCACTAACACTGTTCTTGAACCCAGTTGAGAAAAGATTAAATCTTTTTATTTAGATTTAATGAAGTGTACCAATTAAATAACATTTAATTGGAATTGAATCGATATTGATTTTTGGGTTTATCGTGGACAGTGTTTTAAATAACACTCGTTCTTTAACCCGATGATTAATGAATGTGATTTTGGGTTTATCGTGAACCGTGTTTTTAAATGACACTGATTCTTTAACCCAGTCAAAGATTAAAACTAAGTGGAGTTTTAATGAATCTTTAATTAGATTGAAATAATCGAAATGGAGTATCACCAGTTTTGCTCCAGGCGTTAGTTAAATCTTTAATTAGATTTGAACGCGAAATGGTAATTGAATTTACCGATAACACTGTGGTGTTAGATATGAAGTATTACCAGTTTTACTTCATGGGATGAATAGGTTGGGATTGGGAAATTAAAATAAATGATTACTTCGGTAAGGTTCGCTAATCCCGACTAGTTTGAATTGAGATTCAAAAATAGAATAAAGAATAAATTCAAGGAATTTATCTTGGATAAAATTTATGGGAACATTTCCCTATGAATGTGAAATTTAGAAACTAACTGTCGGTTGGCCAAGCAGAATGGTTTTCTGGATATTGATCTGATGTTGGTTTCGGCCTTCGGGGTTAATATTTGGAAAATTATTCTCTTGATTAATTTACGGTTAGTGACTGATGAATTGGAATGAGGCGTATGTTGTGTTTGTGTAACACTTATTTAAAATATACGCGAGTTATTCGGAAAGACCGGGTTTATCCCATTCTGAATAACTGATACGACGATAAGTCGAAGATGAAGACGATGGTCGAAGACCGGAGGTCTTCACGTCGTTTGGGTGATAACTGATGATCTTGATTGGGCTGTACACCCAAGAAGATGGAAACAGTTGGTGATCGTCCAGACGTACTTGGAGATCGATGGATATGCGGGGTACTAGGTGCCTCCGGTTTCGTTCAGACCCATAACGGACTTGTAAATGGACTGTGTGTCTGACATTGGATTTTAGTCCGTGTGATTGATCTCTATTAAATATATATCTGTTTGGCGGCGGAGAATTTATTCTCTTGCTTAACGCCCTTCTCTGAGACGTACGAGCTCAGGGGTTATATATTGATGGATATCAAACGCATGGAGTGAATTGCCTGTGTGGCATGCCTAAGTGGCAATTGATCGAGGCTTCTGTTGAAAAGCAAAGTCTTGTGGTGATGATCAAAGCACGGCCTTTGTGGCGTAGCTTTGTGTAACGTTTACTTCGCGAGTTTCACACCCGGTATGAACCAAAAACGGGAGAAAGGACCTCAGGGAGGGCCTGCGTTTCCTCCTAGCTAGAAGTGGCGTCAGTGGTTTTACACGCTCTGACGAGTTTGACTTATGTGGTTGTTGCTGTTGCGAGGCGCCTCGGTTAGATCGGACGATCCGGGTCCGATGGAGTCATTCGTTGGCTCGCTTACGCCCCAAAGGGCGGCGAAACGCAGTGCTCAGGCATTTTAATCCACATCGGTGGACCGGCCCTGTCGCTCCTAGGGTCACTCGAGCTCTGATCCTGAGACTCGGGCTAGGCAGTCTCGAATCGGTTGAGGACTATCTTTTGCCTCGGTTCATAGATGGAAATCCAACTTCCAAATACGTGACATTTGCGGTTTTAATTGTAGAACCTAGTATGGCGACATAGTGGGATGGGGCATTCATGCCGCCTATGATTGATACTTATGATTTGAAGTTGTTTTATACACTATGCACTTATAATAGTACCAAACGATTTGTTTTAAACGTATCAAGCATTCTTTGGCTGTTATAAGGGAAAACCCTATCCTCGGCTGCGTTGCATTGTGTGATGGGACCTGGGTCTTATAACAGCTTCATTTTTCTTTATTTAGCATTGCGCTGTTTGTTTTATGCACCGGTATTCTTGGGAGGAAACCCGTTCCGTGTTATACGGCGTGGTCCCTTGATTTACCTAACTTTTAAAATAAAGAATAATAACTGTTTTAGTTCTCACACCAGTCCCATGACTGACCTGGAGTTTATTGTTTTAACCTAAACTCTGGGTGCCCTTATTTTGACACGGGCAGCTAGTAGTTTTGGTTTTGCAGATTTATATTCACAGGATCCTGGTTTACAGCTGGAACGATATCCGGAAAGCTTTGTATCCGTATATCTTCTTCTAGTTGTGTATTGTATTATTTTCCGCTGCAATTTATTTAAATGTAATTTAAATCTCTGATATTTCTGTGTAATATTCATTTATACTCTGTATATTCTTGTAATCTGATGCATTGTTGTAATATACAATGAAATGTTCTTCTGTATGCGTTCTGATTTGTCCTGTTCTCAAACGATAGGGCGTTTCGAACGGCCTGGATCGGTTTAGCGACTGGTTCGGACCGAGCGAAATTCCTTGCCGTCACATGGTATGAGTAAACAATTTAAAACAGTTTGAGAAAATAAACGATATCTCATAAGACCACGCCGTATAACACGGAATGGGTTTTTCCCTTATGAGAATCCAACACACTTGATTCAACTTTCAAAATCCTTTGAAAGAAATGATAATCTTTATATCAAAACTCTTTTGATATTATAATAGTGTCTAAGTCAAATAATTAACAATCTAGTGGAACGTTTTCATCTCACGTTCCACATATATAATATACAATCAAAAACCGCGAGCACTTATTGGGTAATGCATTTTTCCAACTATGACAAGGTATGGAACCACCTTCCGATAGTGTATCTCTAAAGGAGAATGCACTGGGTTCAATAAGAACATCTTATAACCCGGCCACACATGACCGAGCACTCATTTCACTTGAGTGTACTGAATGTATATCACCAACGGTTGGGATCGACAACTGTTTCCCGAATGGGATAACATCAAATAGAATAAAGAACGAAATGAATTTCTCTAGATAGGTGATAATACACCCTAATCGGAGCTACCCACATAGCCATGTTGCCTTCCCGATTTTGGTCATTTCCCGGTTGTTGAGGTCTGAGGCCACGATTACTTAACATTCATTTGGCACAATCACTTTGATTGCTACATTGTCAGATCCGTTAATCATTAATTGACTATACAAATATATTCTGGATATTATGCTAAGAGAATAAATTCTCTGCCACCATATATATCTATACAGACCAACATATGCGATCATTGGAAATAACATGTCAGACATTCGTCCATATACGTTCGTTATGGGATTGAACGAAACCGAAGACACAATTTCCATTAACGGAAAAAGCCCATGTACTTTACTTCGTCTTCAATTATCTTCATATAATATGATTTTCAACGCTACTGCCAATACGGGGTGGTTCTCGGATAATAATCCAACCGGTCTCTCCATATTGACAACGATATTGGCAAATACTTCGATAGTCGATTATTTAACTATCGAAGAAAAACAGACATTCATTCAAAGCATTAAACAAATCACTGGGACTTTGAATTAATATTTCATTAATTAAAAACACTTCTCCATTTCCTTATCGATATTCGTTAACATGATATTTTCGATAATCATTTTGGCCTCTTACGCTATTTGAAAAACATTTCCATATATTGACTCATTTTATTTTCTATACGTAGAAAATATCTTCTATTTATAATTGGAAAACATTCCAGTTACTTATCTCTCTTCGCGACTCGTTTGTTTCCATACTTATGAAATATTTATTATTATTTTCCAAAATTCCGCTTCCTTGGATTAAAATGAATGTTGTGTAAAACATCGTAACGACAACCGAAAATACTGCATTCAACTACTTTTATTCAAACATTTATTTTCGAGACTGAACATTGTTATTTATCAGTTGAAAATGAAGTCAATCAAGTTGGGGTATAACAACCTCTCAGAACTTGACTGAAAACATCATTAACTTCAAAATAGATAATACCACTTAACTCGAATAATCAACACTATACAAACCAATTATTCATTTTTAAAACGTATATACATTTCTCTTTCTATTTTTACCAAATTTAATTATAGATTTCCTTTTTGTTTATGATATTCTCTTTTAAGTTCGTTTCCTTATCTAATTCCATATATATCAATATATTGATTTCTAGTTATCAATTTTTCTTAAAAATATTCTATCTCCTTAAATTTCCAGAAAATTTCGCCATGACCTCCTTTGTATCGGTCAATAGTTCAAACCTCAACTCACCTCTCTAGGCCCTTTCCATTCAAAAAGAAAATCAAAAAGCTAAGTGGCTTGCCGATTCGGCACATAAAACTCATATGAAATTTAAACATGCACCTTTTGTCGGGCACTCGAATTATAATCTTTATACACTTCATTCCATATCTGTCTAACCCATATACATCCATTCTCAATTTTTTCCAACTCAGTCTGGCCATTTTAACTCAATTCTCTAATTTATTCTTTAATTAGCTCTTTTTCCTATTCCACTTTTTAATTGAACATATCACGTTCATATACTATTTTTAATTTGGTTATAAACCAATCGAATTGCATTTTTCAACTCGAGTTTCATATTCGATTTCGAATATAAATTTACAAACCCAATTTACTTATCCCAAGCCCAAATTCAATTCAAACTCCATTTGAAACCCAATTCATTTTATATTCCGAATTCCGAAATAAAAGCCGTCATTCTCTTTTCTAAATGATTTCAAATTTTATTTTTAAATTAGTACTTGAATTTAAAGTTACCAGTTATCTCTTGATAATTAATTCACCATATTTATAACATTGTTTATAAATTTACTTGTTTTACATTTAAATAAGTCAATTTCGAAATCTATTTAAAACCAAAATCTTATTTTGGAACATTCTATTTATTATAACTTATACATGTAACTAATTTACATATTTTATTTTAGTTTCTATCTAACATAATTCCAATATCCTTTTCGAATATAATTTGTTTTATAAATTCAACACAATCCATTTTAATTTTCCAATAAAATTTACATTTCGATTATTGGAATAGATTTCATCGTTTTATATTTAAAACGATTTCCAAATCTAATTTAAATTCACATTTGAATTTAAATTCCCAATTATCCTATGATAATTATCCATTTCATTTATAAACACCATTTATAATTTTATCCCAATCCTCATGCATGAACCACGGGAAATTATTCCATGTTATTTATAAACATCATCTATAAATCTACTTCAATTCCGTACACTTGTTTAATTCATAAACATTGTTTATAAATTTTCAATACTCGTTTTTCCTATATTATTTAATTTATAAACATCGTTTATAAATTCAATACTTGTTTAATTTATTCAAAACAAGTTAATATCTCATATCCCATTTGAAATTCAAATTCTATTTTTAAAAATTAGAATTTTCCTTTTAAATCTCAATCCATTTCCCTATATTTTTATAAATCAACATTCAGGCCCCGGTGATATTTAAACACCCCAAACCACTCAATTATCAATCAAAGGTTTCCTAACACATCATATATGATAATATATATGAAACAAACAAAAAATAATATTTTTGAGGAATCTAGTTGGATTCCTCCAACCTGTTTTCCTGCATCCATAGACGTTAGCCAACATAAATAATACCCATCCTACTTCAAGGCAGGATATCGCGGTATAGAGGGTCATCCACTATCATAGCGTGGGGGCGTATAGGGTCATCTGCTAATGGTACTACGAGAAATATCCAACCACCAATATATATATATATAATAGCCACAACCAAGCCTAAATAACTAATATATAACAGTCACAAAAATATTTATACGCATCCAAGCAACCAACAATTATTATTAACAATTAAAAAAATTCTAAATGTTAAAATTTGAGTAAGATTTACTCACCGTGTATTTTTCGTTTATCGAACATCCAGTCTAGTTCAAACCAAGTTTATTTCGAAGTATTTGTCGTTCTGGTTCCAATGTACTTCGCCTTGCTTGAATCTAATATCATAAAAATAAATTATGATTTTTATAAGTTATTAAATGAATTAATTTAATTAATCAATCCATTAACGACATTACTAAGCTTTATTACCGTTATTAAAATAAGCTAATTATCGTGATTAGCGAATCCTAATTCTTTCCTTTTCTAATTTCATAATCAAATGGTTATCTTACAATTTTAATTACTATGCTAAAGAGAAAATAACTAATTACCTAATTTTTGACCTAGAGCTGACCTTCTTGAACTGCTCCTAAGGACAGGGAATACCATCACCAATTGCTACATACTTCGATCCACATCACCCTTTTGGAGCTAGTAAATCACCTCAGACCTCATGAACAAACTTGACATCACCGGTCAATAACCCTTAAACACACTACTGCATATAACTTTTGCATTGCATCCCCACAGTCCAAACTCTGTCGAGTTACTCTGCTTTCCTTCCTATCAGCATCTTCCAGAAATCACCCATTTCCTCACTCTTGTATTCAACATCCTTACCCCGAACTATCGCTCCTCCTACAAATCCAGAAAGATCTGACATCATGCTTTAGTAAAAATAATTTAAACTACCGCTTCTCCTACAAATCCTAAAAATGAGGTTCGACCTTACCACCAAAAATAGTGACATTAACAAAACCGCACAACCAGGTCTGCTCGCTTGAACACCCGATCACTGTTATGAAAGTTGCGCACCACTCCTATTCACCAAATACCACTCCAGTTCGCAACACACCCTTTCAAAAACGCATCGCAACCCTAGGTATAGTTGGTTGTGATTCTGATGTTGAACTCAAAAATAAATCATGAAATCATGGCTCGCCCAGTTTCTCGAACTTCACGAACTCATCGATTTCAGATCGATCGCTTCTTTTATTTGGGATATTGTTTGATTTCGAATAAAAGAGATAACTGTGATTTTCTGGAGCTCTTGATAGATTTTGATACGGAGAAGGATTGAACTGTTTGAGAGGGCGACTTCGATTTACTATTTGTTGAGCTGAAAAAACAAGAGCTCGAAAATAAAGAGAGGCCATTTTCAAGTTCTGAAGCTTTCAATTTTGGATTTTAATTATGGAGCTCGGCCATTTTGGTTTTTGCTTTGAGGCTTTCGATTTCTTTGAACAGAAAAAGGATGAAAGGAAATCGGAATTAAAAAGAAAAAGCAAGGGAAAGGATTGCATTTATATAAATGAAGATACTTCATCACGAAGTAATTTAGTCTGTGCAAACGTACTAATAGTGTAGGTTACAGTGTACTCCCTATTACTTAAGGAGGAAGGAAATTTATTTTATTTTATTTTATTTTAATTCTATTTTATTTTAATTTTAAATTAAATCTGGTATTCTTTAATTTAAAATAACCCTTGATTCTAAACTCCTTACTGAACCCAACAACTGACATTTTAGGGTTATACCACTATTCCGAACACACCGGGACAAGTTTCAAAGCCTCACTCGATCATCTGGAGAAAATATTAATTTCAACTGATAAATTAAATTCAAAACAATTAAATTCCTAGATAATAAATTATTATTATCATTTATATATATCCATATAAAATTTCTATAAATTATTTGAATCAATTGGACTTAGATTTAAATTTTGAATGAATTAGTTCAGATCCTCATATTACGAAAATTATATATATTCGAATTAAATCGTATTTCAAATATTAAATTGATAACTCAATATAAAAATTGACTTATATTATTAACTAAATGTTTAAAAATAAATCGACCAAAATCTGGGTCGTTACACTTGTACTCTGATGTAATTTTTGTAATAGCAATGAAATGTTCTATTGTTTGTGTTTCGATGCGTCGTGTTCTCAAAACAATCCGAGCTGCTCCGTCTCTTCGGGGATCGGGAAGTCTGGGTCGTTCCACCATGGTATCAGAACTTTGGTTTACAAAGCTCGAGAACAAGACACATTATATTAGAACCGAACGAGAGAATTCATCAGAGATAGGATTAGTAACATCCTATGAGAACGATTCGTTAGAGATAAGGTTAGTAATACCTTAGAATGAGTTTGATGGGTGTTATTTTTATAAAAAACAAATTTAGTTTTGAAATTTTTTATGTCTATTATTCGTATTTGACTACTTTATTTTATATTGAATTTGGACTGTTGGGTATATGAAGATTTTGAATATACGAGTAATTAACGTGTGTACGAAGTATCAAATATACTGGGTGGGTACAGAATCACACTCTAGTCTCCCGGGGATAATTCTGGTGATGCGGCCGCATCATCAGTGTTTATGTTCGAGTTTCGAAAGTGGATTTCTATATATTTCCAATTGACCGGTGTGAGAACCAAAACTTAGACTGGGTTTATTGTTTGTGATTTGACACTGAAAATATGATTTTTGAGTATGTATTAAAGTTAAATATTTGAAAAGTAAATCAATTAATTGATTGTTGGTTATTGATGTTTGATTTTTAGTTTATCTAATAAAAATATTTGAAAACCAATATAAGAAGGATAAATTTAGCCAAATTAAATCAAATTTTAAGCAGAATAGAAAATTTAGTTCGAATTGGATTTATATATTGGATAGATATGTACATGTATATACATGCTGAGCAGGTTATGGATTTACCGTTGAGTAGAGAAATATATTGCGTACCCGACAAAAAGGTGCAACTTAATGAGTTGGTTGCGCAATTTTATTTATTATATAAACTACTATGAGTGTTTTTGGATGCATTGTGATGGTTGTTCTGTATGAGATTATAAACATACGCCTCAGGATAGTAACAAATAAATTATGAACTACACCGCATGGCATACTTCATGAAGACAACATATCATATCATATTCCACATAAGCATTTGGCGCTTATATGACAAGGTTTGGATTTCCATACGGGCGAGATGCTTGTATGGCGAAGACTGAATTACAGGTTGAACAAAAGACTGATTATGGACTTAATTAAAGAATACATGTAACGGTGCTCGTGGCAGGATTTAATAAAAACCTACACAGGTCTGGAGATCATAAAAAAATTCATGTCTCTCTTGTTTTAGATATGACACATGGATTATTTTATTTCCAACACTGGGGCAAGGTCTGAGATTTCGACTTTTACACGTTCCCCCTTATACATAAATATGCCACAAAACATTGTGTGTGATTTTTATTGATTTATTGGGTGCCTAATACAACCCAATTTTTTTTTCAAACCCTCCCCGTACAAAGGAGGTTATGGTGAAATTTTTCGAATATTTAGGTGTTACCCAATTTTTTGAGAAATTAGAAAGTTCTTAGAAACTGAATAGTTGAAGAATGAAAGTAAAGTTGGTTAGTTAAACAACTTCCAGCTCCGTTTCTTTTTCGAGGACGAAAAGGTTTTAAGTAGGGGAGATTGTAAAAACCTGGAATTTCTAAACCAATTTAAATTTTTATTTTAGCTATTTTAATGGATTTTGAGAATTTAAAATGATTTATTTTAAATAATAATGACTAAAAATTTATTTAAATCGAAGTTAGAACGTATAAATTTAGTATTTAATTAAAAGGAGTTTGAAATGGCGTGGTAGTTTGAAAATTCAATTTTAAACTTCAAATGAATGTACAAGATTGAATATAAATCGGATTTCAGTAAAACCAGAAACTTTAGAATATGTTTAACAATATATTTCTAATAAATATGAAAAAAAATTAGATTTCACTTTATAAATTGGATATTATGTCCAGTTTAAAACTTTGAATAATCGCTATGGAATTTATATATATTTTAATATAATATAGCCCTTAAAAATAGCCATTTTGAAAACAACCTCCGTTTTATAAGAAACCACTTTTGTTGGATCTAGAATCAAATTATTGTTAAGTTTCAAACTTCATAACTTTTGGAATTAATATGTGAGCGTAGTAAATTTAAACGCGTTTGGCAAATTTAGTTTGAATTTAATCGACTGGAAAATGACCATTTTTCAAACGGTCTTCAAATTCGACGAAACTAGTTTTGTTAGGACCGTATCGTCAAATCATAGCTAGATTAATTTTTCTTTAATTTCTGGAGTCAGTTTGTGGCTCCGGTAAATTAAAATGTACATTCAAATTCAATATTGACCATTTTATTAATTTATATTTTAATTTTGATAAAAACTGATCGAAACATTTGAATTGTCTTATGAAACATATCCCATTATGTCCGAAATGGGGGTATTTAGTTAGAAGCGACAGTCGTTGGGTTCGATTTGGAGGTAGGACCGATAAGCAAGTTATTTTACGAATTAAATATGTATATATATAAACGTTATAAATCTAAAACCATAATCTATTATCTCGTTACAGCCGCCACTTCAAGAACCAACGATCTAAATCATCCGAAATTCTTACTCATGTTTCACCAAATCCGTTAATTAAAAAGTTACTGAATGAAATTTGAAGAGCTCTTCGAGACGTTTGAAATGATATGGGGATGATCGTTTTTAATCAAGCGTAGCGGCGGATTTTGGGCTTCGAACAGGCCAGCTTTGCATGTGGATTGAGGCATCGGGTGGGGGTCGAGTTCGACCAGATATTGGGCGACATATGGCAAGGCGCGGGGCTTTTCGTGGGGTGGTAGCCGATCATGCTCCGGCCATCTGAGGAGGCGCGCACAAACGATGAAGGAGTTCGAGAGTTTATTTCGGCACCTGGTAAAGAGGAAGACGATGGCCCGATTTTAATTAAGGGTAATAAGGAAAAGTAATTGGTAAAATTAGTTAATTAATTAATTTAATAATATATTCAATGTTTAAATGATGATAACTTGTCCAAATGAATTCAGAATTCAGTGATTCCAGTTGCGTTGCAATCGTCTTGTCGAGCTCTACATCATGGAACTGACCAGAACGAAAATGGAGATAGTGGGAATTTATGACAAAATTAAACGCCTATTTAATTTTGTTAAAAACAGAAATTCAGAAATAAAGACTAATGGAGTGGAAACCAAAGTGAGAATTCTCTCACTAAAATATTTGTACAGTTATTTAATTTATTTTATAACTGTAAATATATAGAAATTGCTAGTGTTGATTTTTATCTGTTGTATGTGACATTGCTCGAGTTCAATACATGAACTATACACGACTCATCTGCACAAGAAGCATTGTTTGAATATACGACACTCGTATTTCAAACAATGTGGATACACTTTGTGGTTGTTGCAATGTGATATAAATGTCCATTTATTATTTGTACAGTAAAATTAGTTAAGTAGAAAAATAATTCAAACTGAATTAGAATTGGTTAAATTTATTAACCGACGATTTATTTAAATTGACTATTGTTTGAAAACCCCACACATGTATTGGGATGATATTTGACGTACACTAATCCCAATATTTAGTTGTATGTCAATCGATGGGTTGATAGGCTATGAGTGAGCGTTATTTGTTTATTTTAATGTTTATATAGTTGTAAATGCACTCTGGATGATGTTTGAATTTGTAATGATTTTTATCATTATTGTTGAATACATGCGATGTATGAAATCCATATAACTGAAATTATATGTTAATTAATTGCGTTGCATTCTGATTTAGAAATAACGAATAATTTAAAATGATGAATATTTTAAAATAATATTCAGTGAAAAATTAAAATATGATTTTTAATGTCTGATTTTGGATGGACATGAAAATATTGGAATATATGAAGCCGAGTGAGTAGCTAAACGCTATTTTAACCCGAACGGGTTTATCGATCGATTTTATTCATTTTATATTGAATATCGAAAAGAAATGATTTTATTCAATTTTGATTTAAGATTGAAAATGAAGTTGAAATTATTTTAAAATGAATTTATAAACGATTTATAAAATATGTTTTGAATTAAAATCGATGATATATATATTATTTATATATAATGGTTTGAATAGAACGCGCCGCGCAACGACCATTCGTGAATTTCAACCATTGGCTTCAAATTGATGTAACGGGAGATCCGACCGTCGGATTCTCCTAAGACTGGAACCGTTGGGTTCGTATCGAAAAGTGATTTCCAACAATATAAGAGATTCAAATTTGAACGGTTGGATTTCAAATTATGTCCAAATCAATTTCAGAAAAAGTCGCTATGGATGCAGTTCGATGGCCGTTATTGGAAACCGACTGTAAGGGCCTTAATAAAATTATTAAAAATATGGAAAAATTATGTAAAATCATAATAAATGATTTGGAAAAATTTTGGATGAAAAATTCCAAGTTTTGAAAAGATAAATGATATTTTTTATCTGAATGAACTAGTCATTAACTAGAATAATAATCCAATGTTTTTAAATAAATAATTTGGATTTGAAAAAGAGGTTTTAAAATAACCAGAGTTTTCCAACGAATAAATTGGACTGGATCTAAATGGAAATAATGTTCGGAATTTTTCGAGATTGGACTCTGTGATTATACGGACATTGTTGAGGAATTTGGAAGATACAAATATCGTATTCCCAATACGATATTTGTTGGTTTCAGAATTTGATATTGAATATAAGCCGATATAATTTCTATTCAGAGCCTTGTATTTAATATCGAATTGGATTTTGGGTTTGTTGTGAATTGCGTTTTAAATAACATTTGTTCTTTAACCCAATTAATAGTGAAGATATTATTTGCAATTTATAAATCTATCTAATAAGATTAATGGAAATTCTTAAAAGTAAATTCTTCCAATTTAAGGTATTAAATTGGAATTAAATGGAATTCGATTTGATAATAATCGAGATGAGCTTCTGTAAAGGAAGACCGTTACTATATATGGAATTTAAAAGGCTTTGACGTTATTCCTTTTATAGTATTGATTTGATACAGAAAGTTATATCGAATATATGCTGTTATGATTTCCGTGAAGATTCCATTTTGATGGAAGATGATTTTGGGTTTATCGTGAACCGTGTTTTAAATGACGTTGATCCTTTAACCCAGTTAAAGACCAAATTAATTTCCAAAGGTAGAATAATCAGAAAGTATTGATTTTTAATATTTAAACCAAGCTGGAATTTTAATGAATCTTTAATTAGATTGGAATGTGAATGAGATAATTAACTTTATCGAATTCATGAAATGATCGAGAATGGAGTAATGCCAGTTTTACTCCATGCGATCGTTAAATCTTTAATTAGAATTGAAACGATAAATGGTAATTAAATTTACCAATAACACCATGGGTGTTAGATATGGGGCACTACCAGTTTTGCTCCATGGGATGAATAGGTTGGGATTGGATTTAATAAATAAATGATTACTTCGGTAAGGCTCGATAATCCCGATAAGTTTTCTAAACCTTAATTTGGTTTAGAATTGTTATAAAGGATAAAATAAAATATTTTGAAATTGATATCCAAAGGAAGATTAAAGAATAAATTTAAAAGAATTTATCTTTGATAAAATTAATGGGAACCTTTCCCTAAAGATGTAAATATTTGAATAAAAGAATATTCTGAATTGGAATGAGGCATATGATGTGTTTTTATAACACTTGATTATTGATTATAAAATACGCGAGTTATTGGGAAAGACGTGGTTTATCCCATTCTGGATAATTGAAACGACGACTAAAAGTCGATGATGAAAATGGTGGTTTAAGACTGGTGATCTTCACATCGTTTGGAAGATTACTGATCTCTTGATTGGGAAGTACACCCAAGACAAGATAATAAGTGGTGATCGCCCATATGTACTTGGAGATCGACCGGATATGCGATGACCTCTCTATGAGGAATAAGGTGCCTCTGGTTTCGTTCAGACCCAGAACAGACTTGTAAATGGATGTGTGTCTGACATTGGATTTCATTCTGTGTTGATTGATTTCTATTAATTATATATATGTTTGGCGACAGACAATTTATTCTCTTGCTTAATGCCCTTTTCTGAGATGTACGAGCTTATAGGTTGTATATTGATAGACAACAGTTGTATGGCGTGAATTGTCAGTGTGACATGCAGAGATGCAAATGATCAAAGCTTTTGTTGAAAAGTAGAGTCTTATGGTTGATGATCAAAGCATGACTCTAAATAGCATAGCTTTGTGTATAGTGTTAATTCGCAAGCCTCACACCCGGTATGAGCCAAAAACGGGATCGTGACTACAGGGAGTGCACAATGTTTTTTCTAGCTTGAAGTGGTGTCATGTTATGGAGCCCAGACATTTTTACTAATGTGGATGATGAAATGAGGTGCCTCAGATAATGGTCGCTACTGGTCAAGTGATAGGTCCGATAGGACCGGGAAACGTGTGTTCAGGAATAATTAATCCACTAAAGTAAGTGTGGACCGGCCCAGAAGATCCAAGGGTTGCCCAGAGTGTGTAATCCCGAGACATGTGCTTGAGTGTCTCGAATTGGTGAGGAGCCATCCCTTGCCTCGACTCATAGACGGAAATCCAATTTCCAATACAACATCTTTCGGTTTTAGTTGTAAACCTAGTATGGCAACATAATATATGGTACCTATGTCGTCTAGAATTGATACATTTATATTTGAAATTTATTTTGACACTATGCATTATTGTAATATCAAAATAATTTATTTAAAAACGTACCAAGCATGTTTGGCTATTATAAGGTAAAACTCTATCCTCCGGCTTGCATTGTATTGCGTGATGGGACCCGAGTCTTTTAATAGCTTCATTTTTCAAAAAGCATAGCGTTCTTTTATTTTATGTTGAGATTCATGTGGAGTAAACCCGTTCTATGTTATACAACATGGTCCCATGATTTCCCAACTTTTAAAGTAAAGATTAATTACTGTTTTAGTTCTCACACCAGTCCCATGACTGACTTGGAGTTTATTGTTTCAACCTAAACTCTGGGTACCCATATTTTCCACATGGGCAGTTAGTAGTTTCAGTTTTGCGGATATTTCTTTACACGGGATCCTGGATTACAGCTGTAGCTATATTTGGAAAGCTTTGTATATGTATATTCCTTTCAGTTGTTGTAGTTGATGTTTTCCGCTGTACATTAGGTTTATGCATTTAAAATGTAATTTTAATCTCTGATATTGTATTTCTGCTGTGTAATATTTATTCATACTCTGATAGATTCTTGTACTCTGATGAAATTGTTGTAATAACAATGAAATATTTTATTGTTTGTGTTCTGATGGTTGTGTTCTCAAAACAATCCGGGCTCCTCCGCCTCTTTGGGGATCCGGAAGTCTGGGTCATTTCATTTACACAGACCTACATCATAGTAATCGAAACAACTTTTTTCCTATCTTCAACAAAACTCACGCCTATATATGTGACTGTCTTTCCAGCCAAGCAATGAAGCAACCATGTCCTTCTTTCCCATTCACGAAAACAAATTCAAAGCTCCTCAAGATCTTAAGATTTAACTGATGGTAAAGGAGAACCTAATGCGTTGGGTGGTGCAGTACATACTGGGTAGTTATAGTGCTGCATAACAGCAGGTGGTGATGTTTATGTGCGCCTGGAGCTGGGTGCTGGGAAGATGAGAACGTAAGTAGCCGCAGGGGGGTAAAACAGTGCATAGGAAGAGGGAGATGGAAACAAATGGCGATGAAGAAAACAAGCAGGGAGACGTAACATGGGGTAGATGCGGTGTATTTTACCGTGCATGGGATGAAAACGTATGAAAGCCTGGTGCAACGTGATAATGGGAAAACGGTGAGCATGGAAAAATGATTTGCGTGAACTCACAGTGGCCATTTGGAACGTATAGAAGGAACATGGAAAGATTACGAGGTGGAGAGAACTGTTGCATATGGAGATCAACGCGAGAATGGGTTTGGTGAGGCACAGTTCATGGCAAAAGTGGGGATGTGTCTCCTTCGTGAGAAGGAAGTGAATAGGCGTAGGTGCGAAAATATTTAGCGAAGTAGGGAGGTAGGAACAAGGAGGTCAATTGCGTGGTTCATTATTAGCATGGGAGGACCGGAGAGGAACAGGTTGAAAGGGCTAGTGTTGCGTGAAGAAGCTCAAGGCATTAGGATGTAAGCTGGAAGAAAGAGGATGTACAGTAAGTGATTTTCGCATGTACATTAACATTTCAAAATGCCTAAACTAGTTTAACAAAGCCTAACCCATTCTCATATATATCTAATCTAATTTTGAAGTGCTATTCATGCGTTATTATTAACATATGTAATATTTACGTAGCTTAGTTTGAAACGGTAGTCGATCGAAAAGGTGATATATACATTTTTCCTAACTAGAATTTTATTTAACTGCGCCTAATACAAGCATAACATGTCTAAGTATCTTTTATTGGTCCCTAATTAAAAGTTTAAACATGACTTGGGATATTTTAATTGTTTTGACCTTGGTAATATTCGGTACCTGCCAAATCCTATTCAATGTGCCTAAAACAAGTGCTAATCTAATCTAAATGCCAAATCGAGATTTATATATACAACATAAATTAGAAATTAACGTATTATTAAGTTTTAATAATACTATTTTTATAAGTGAATAACAATTAAATTTATAACTGGGTCATACGTTCAAGGAATCAGACCAAACCAGGAGCGTTGGACCCATATCAACGGACGTAAGATTTTGGAATTAGAACGGGCGAGGTTGAAGGAAGCTGGAAGCTTGTCAAACGAACCATTTTGACAATGAGTGAAAACCCAAGGTGAGTATAACTCACTCAATTTTTACCCACTTATATTTTATATAAGTCAGGATTTATTTTGTGTGCTATTTTTTATATTTGTTTGTTGTTTTCTTAATATTTATATTGGATTAATTGGTTGATTTAATGTTAGTTTAATTTAAATGAAACCTAATCATTATTTTAATGATATTTTCCAAACGAGGTAACTTACCTTGTTGGTTACGTTTATTATAATATAAATGTATTAAATCAAAGTATGGCTGCTTGAATTACTGTTATTTATTTATTGTTGAATACTGTATCTGTTTATTGAATTGAATTTGAAGTAATGTATTTGGATGCAGGAAAAACAGGTTGGAGGGATCCAACGAGATTCCTCAAATTATTTTTTATTTTCACATCGCATTATATGAATTCTTTGACCAACCTGATTGGACGATTGATTTGTTTATTGATCGTTGAATCTAAATTCAACGTTTGTTTTGTTATTAACCAATGGGCAATATTGGTTGGGTAATCGGCAACATATGGCCTATAAATGAATCGTTTTATAAATGTTGATTTACCGTCAAATGAATCGACTGTAATGAAGTTAAAAATTTATTTTATAACTAAAAATAGATTTTAAATCTATTTATTGGAATTAAGGTTATTTAAAAAGAAAATATTTATTATTTATTATATAAAGTTTATAAGTTATTATTAAATGATTTTTAAAGAAAATTCTTATACTAATAAGATTTGTATGTAAATGAGCAGAAATTAATCAAATGATTAGGAGTTGGATTAAACGGAATTATTTAGATTAATTATATTTTTAATTAATTTAAAGAAAGAACTAAATGGAATTGGTTAACAAGATAACCATATTTTGAATTGAATAAGTCGGCCGCTTTAACTGGGATTAATAATTAAATTAGTTTATTATTAGATAAATCTAATGAAATTGTTTAACGAATATTTGTTATTTCAATAAGATTTAAATAGAGAAATTTATTATTTATTTTAGTAATAAATAATTTAACTACTTTTACAGTAGTTAGTGATGAAGTAAATTATTAATAATTTAAGAGATTTCTTTTTAAGTGAAATTCATTTAAGTAAGAAATCAGAGTTTGAAATAGAATCGAGCAGAATTGTGAAAGGAGTTTTTGAATGAGTTTTATATTAAACCCAAGTTTTTATAATAAAGTAATAAAAGGAAATTTTAAGTGAACACGATAGCTTAATGAAATGACCCAAACTCGCCCTTACGGGAAAGCCCAGATTGAGTTAAGAACACGACAAATCATAACACAAACAACAGAACATGTAACGACCTGTATTCTACGCATCAGAGGATCGTAGAATATTTATTTTATTTTCATATGAGGTCGTATAGTCATGTAACTTTGGGGAACGACTATTAGTGGTGCTTGGCGCAGTGGAAAGGTTACCCGGCTGGTAATCTGGAGCTCGCAGGTTCGAGTCCCGGCCTCTTCACATATGTGAGGGAAAGGCTGTGCGCACTTATCGACCACCCCCAGAGCCCGGAAAGCCGTGAGAATAGTATCAGGACGGGAGACTAACCTGGGAAGTCCTCTCGCGCTTGAGTACGGGAGCCTTTGGCACTGGGTATCCACCTTTAAATGACCATATTTCCCCTGGCGAATCTTGTTTCTCCTATAACTTCTGATTGGTAAGGAGTTTTGACCTGAAACCACTTCCATTAGACCTGAATAATGATTTACCTTTCCGTAGAGTGGTCACATTTGTCAAACGGATTTACTGTTTGGGAGATTCGACTGAATTAAGTTTTAGAAGGTGAAAAACAGCTTAATTGGGCTTAACCGGGTAATTAGCAGCTAGGCCCATTGGGGGATTTCGGGAGTAGAGCTATATGAGGGCTGATTAGGGTTAGAGAAACCTTTTCTTTGTCATTTTCCAGTCGCCACTTACCTCCCTTCAACCCTAACAATGACCTCCAACAATTAAATCACCTTCTAATCACCATTTAATCAAGGATTAGGCTAAACTACATCAAATCGAGGCAAATCAACACCAAATCAGAGTTGGAGCTGCTATGTTGCTTAGGAATTTGACCCAAACAGCAGAGTTTCAGATCTTATATCTTAATTTGTGGCAAAGGTGAGTGATTTGCATTGTTTTTCACTAATTACAGCTAACTGGGGGTGATTAGTGATAATTAGCGAAATTATAACTCAGAAAAATCTGGAAAAAATTTGTAAAATTATAAAATATTATTTTAGGACTCTGATAGAAATTTGGGCTAATTTGGATAAGTTTTCCTAATTGTATCCTTAAACATGATTAAGGGGGATTAAGGGGAAAATATGGGTTTTGGGTATGTTTAATCCATTTTAACATATCATATTATTGTTTTGGTGTTTGTGGTTGATTATACATGTTGCTATGACTGTATGGTATGCTTTGTTATTGATTAGAAAAGTTAGAATGGTCAAAAACGTCTTCGTATGGCGTAAAACAGTCGTTGGAAGAGTTGAGGAAATTGTGCAGGAACCGGATCGGATCGCCCCCCTCCGAACCGAACCGTTCGTGATTCACGAAGATGATACGAACCGACCTCCAGGGGCTCAAAATCCAATCCACTTACATCTGAAGTTCTCCGACCCACTCGCGTCAGAAGTTCCTTGACCCGAACCGTCTGCCTCCGAATCACTTGCCTCGAATCGGTGAGGACCCGAACCATTGGAGATGCATCACGAGCCGCCTCCTCCGAACTGAGTCGAGTTGCAGTCACAAACTAGAGTACACCCATGAATTGTATGGGGATCACGACCCGAACCGGAGCGCATGACCGAACCAATGCACCACGAGTGGACTGTCACGACCGACCCGAGGCTTAGGGAGGAGTATCCGAACCGAGCCACTTCAGGGAGTCCGATCCGAAGCAAAGTGAAGAAAAAAGACGGAACGGATCCGGAGAAGACCAAACCCGAGATGCAAAGGTAGTCCAAATGGGAAGTAGAACTCAGGATCCAAATGGGAACCAACGAGTTGACTTCATAATTGGACTTTGCTGCGAGACGTGTGCAAAGGGGATATCGATGTCTATAGATTTAATTCACCATTGAGCGACGGATATTGGCTACGGATCAGTGCAGTGAAGTCATCATGGCTTCGTGGGGGCAGAATGATCGTAGCAAGGCTATGAACCAGTGCAGTGGAGTTGTTATGACTCCATGGGGCAGAGTGTACATAGCAAAGGATTAGTGGCTATGGATTAGTGCAGTGGGGTCACTGTAACTCCATGGGGCAGAGTGATCATAGCAAAGGATTTGGGTGGTCAAAGTTGTGTATATCATATGATTTACGCATTGAGTTAGAGATGTGAGGATGGTTGCAATGTTTGATTGTTTGACATCACTATGACATGCACACCCCCTCCCCCATATCTTTACACCATATGTTAGTGTCACCTTAGAGTATTGTAGATCCTGTTGTGCTAACTCTTTGGTTGCAAGTCTAGGTCCAGTTATGGTTTAGTATACCTGTTATTGTTCTGTTTTACTGCTTATCGCTCATACCAGACTTTTGTCTGACCCAAAGTTTTATGTCTCTTCTTATTACTCTAGGCGCTCTTAAACGGGCAGACTAGAGACAAGTTAGGTGGTATGCACGAGTAGTTGTACCGGAGACGAGCAAGAGGCTTCCATGCATGATATATATAGATATTCTCCCTGTGTTGTTGTTGGTCACTACTTTGGGCATTAGTGGTGCACTTTTTCTTTTCTTTAGAGACAGTATGTTGGAATTGTAATATGCTGTATGTTGAATTTCCGTTGCTATGATGATTCTGGTTTAGTTTTCAGCTTATGCACTGTCTCGCCTGTTTTATGTCAAGTATGTTATTATTATATTTTATTCCATGTGCTGTGAGACATTCTACAAGTTCTTTATTAGTTCACCGTTAAGTTTCCTTTCTTCTGACGACCGTCCTGTGCCGGTTGGACATTGGTACAGCGCATTTTGGAGGAAATGTCGACTGGTCCGGGGCGGGCCGTCACACTTGGTATTAGAGCCAGTTTGCATAGTTAACCTAGGGAAAGATACCTGAGAGAGATAATATGCGTATGTGAGGGCGCGTATTTGTGATATTTTGGTTTCAAAAGATATATATATTCTATTGGTATATCTAGGGATGAAGTCGCACTGCACTGACACCACCAAGAAGATGGTTAATCGTTTTCTCTTTACAGATTGAACGGTGAGCCGATATACGAGGGGTACTAGTAGAGGAGCCAATAATAGGAACGCTCCTGATATGAAGACGATGTTCACTGACTTCATGAGAGAGATGCTTAGAGAAGTTCCTGATGCTGCTAATGGTGGTGGTGCAACGGTGCAGGCGCCTAGGGCCGATTTCGCTAAGCTATGCAAGGATTACACTAGTCTTGGTGGGAAGCCGTTCCACGGAACGGAGTCGGCTACAGAAGTTCAGGATTGGCTTGATAGTTGTGGGCGCATCTTTGAGGATTTGGGAATTGAAGATGCAATAAAGAGGAAGCTAGCATCCCGTCAGCTTCAAGGACGAGCTATGAATTGATGGAATGCTATTAAAGCAGCTACTCCAGAGGATCAAGTTACTTGGGATAAGTTCAAGACTCGCTTTAGTGATAAGTTTATCCCACAGCTGCACAGAAATTAGAGTTGTTTAGGAAATTTCTGGAGCTTAGGCAGAATGGTAGGGCAGTCCCGGAGTATATTGCAGAGTTCGATACTTTATCGAAATATGGATTATCACTTATTGACACTGCCGAGAAAAAGAACGAGGAGTTCATAACTGGCTTAGATGGGTACTTGGGGGAAAGGCTTATAAACCACATTAATGAGACGTTTGAATCTATTATGGGAAAAGCATTGAGATCGGAGAGTCTTTACCCTAAGTCAAAGACCAAAGTTGTTGTTGTATCTACAGGAGATCCAAAATCGCAAGCAGGCGGTGGAGGCAAGAATAATTCTCAGAATAAGAGGAAGCAGAACCAAGCTAAGGATGGTCAGAGAAAGGAAGACAAGAAAGATGTTGAGTGCTTTAGCTATGGCAAGAAGGGCCACTATGCCAAAGAATGTCGAGCAAAACCAGCGGACAGGAAGTGCTTCAACTATGGGAAAGTGGGACATCACAAGGATAAGTGTCCGCAACCCCCTAAAGAAAAGCAGATTGTGAAAGTATATGCTATCAATGTTGTTCCTTCTTCGTCGAATGCCCCAACTACGGCGGAGAAAGGAAAGAATGTCGTTATACAAGGTATGCTTCCCGTTTATGATGTTCCAGTTAGAGTGTTGTTTGATACCGGGGCTTCCCATTCCTTCATATCTAGTGACCTGGTAGATAGGTTGGGACTGGAGCCCGAGATAGTCGATAGACCTTTAGTTGTGACGAACCCGATTGGTGGTTTGACTAGCCTTAGTATAATTTGTTGTAATATGGTCTTATCGAGTCATGGATGTATGTTTGCTTGTGATTGCTTTGTTTTGGGCTTTGCTGGGTTTGGCATTATTTTGGGAGTCGATTGGCTCCAAAGGTACAGGGTGGTGGTAGACTATGAGGGCTTTTTGGTGACAGTTAGAGCGGATGATGGGCGGAGGGTAGTGTTTGGTGGTCTACCTAGTGATGGGGTAATGGCTAGTTTTCTAAATTCCCTCGACATCCCACATGATGAGTTGTTAGATGTGCCCGTGGCTGGCCAGTATCCGGATGTCTTCGAGGAAGTGACCGGATTTCCACCACACCGAGAGATTTAGTTTCGTATTGATTTAGTGAAATATGCCAAAACTATAGTGATGCCACGTCGTCATATGGCACCAAGGGAGCAGCAAGAGCTCGGGGTGAAAGTGAGCGATCTTTTGAAGAAGGGATTTATCAAAAGAAGTGTTTCTGAGTGGGGAGCACCAGTTGTGTTTGCTACCAAGGCAAATGGTTCCCTTCGATTGTGTGTGGACTACCGCGAGTTGAATAAGGTAACGAGGAAGAATAAGTATCCTCTATTGCGGATAGATGATTTGTTTGATCAGTTGAGTGGCGCGAAAGTGTTCTCCTAGTTGGATCTCACTACAGGTTTTCATCAGCTTAGAGTGGAAACTGAGAATATAGCTAAACCGATATTTCGGATGCCGTCTGGATTCTATGAGTGGTTGGTCATGCCATTCGGGTTGACCAATGCACCAACATATTTTGTGGATCTTATGAATAGGGTATTCAGAGATCAATTGAATAAGTTTGTTCTTGTGTTCATGGACGATATCTTGGTTTACTCAAGGACAGAGGAAGAACAGAAGGAACGTTTGAGGATAGTGATGGAGGTGTTGAGGAAACACCAATTAAAAGCGAAGTTTTCTAAGTGTCACTTCTGGAGGAGGGAAATGAGGTTCTTGGGCTATGTTGCTTTAGAGAATGGTATTGCCGTGGATCCTACGAAAGTGGCTATGGTACAAGATTGGTCTACGCCTAAGAATGCAACAGACATAAGAAGTTTCTTGGGGTTAGCTGGATATTGCCATAATTTTATCCAAGACTTCTCCATGATAGCAGCACCGTTGACTCAGTTAACCAAGAAGAATCAAGCTTTTGTTTGGGACGAAAAGTGCGACGTTGCATTTAAGAGTCTAAAGGAAAAGTTGATGTGCGCGCCAGTGTTAGTCATTCCTAAAGGGAATGAAGAGATGACGGTATACACAGATGCATGTGGTACCGGGCTAGGTGTTGTATTGATGCAAGGAGGTAGGGTTATAGCTTATGCTATTCGGCAACTGAAACCGCATGAGAAAAGATATCCTACCCGTGATTTGGAATTGGCAGAGATCGTATTCACGTTGAAGATGTGGAGACATTATCTCTTGGTAGAAAGATTCGAGTTGTTTACTGATCATAAGTCATTAAAGTACCTTTTCTCTCAGAAGGATCTAAATCTACGACAACAAAGATGGTTAGAATTCTTGGCTTCCTATGATTTCGATATCGCATATACACTAGGAAAGGGCAATGTGATAGCTGATGCATTGAGTAGAAGACATGCTAGTTTAGGGGCTATGTTTCTTGAGTGGAAGCAACTGGAGTATATCGCAGGGTATGATTTTAGACCAAAGTGCGAATTGGATCCAGAGATGTTAGCAAGTTTGACGATCATACCTACTTTGATTGAGCGGATTGGTTCCAGTCAGAGGGACGATCCTAGTCTATTAGAAAACATCTCCAAGTTAGAAATGGTAATCGACGAGGAGATGAACAAGTATGGGCTTGATCGAGATGGATGGCTTAGAAAGAATGAGAGACTGGTTGTACCCAATGTCAATGGATTGAGAGCTGAAGTGCTTAGAGAATGTCATCACTCAAAACTGACTATACGAGTAAACGCAAGACGATTCGTATTGTCGAGCACGATACGAAGAAACTTCGAAGGAAAGCGGTGAATCTAGTCAAGGTTCAGTGGGGCGGGGATGAGAATGACTGTACTTGGGAACAGAGGAGAGCATTAAGTAGACGTATCCAGAACTCTTTGCCTGGTAAGGTTTTCATTTCGATTTGGTCTTTCTGCATGCTAGGATAGGTTTGTTTTGTTTGTTTTTAATGTTTGATTGCAAGATATGGCTAGTAGGCATGTGGGACCTATTGGTTGTTTCTTAGTTGAGGAATTTCGGGGGCGAAATTTCTTAAGGGGGGAAGAGTGTAACGACCCATATTCTATGCATCGGAAGATCGTAGAATATTTATTTTATTTTCATATGAGGTCGTATAGTCGTGTAACCTTGGGAACGACTATTGGGGTCATTTCCCATGTTCATGATTTTTGCCGATTTTTAAATGACCATTTTGCCCCAAGCGAATCTTGTTTCGCCTATAACTTTGGATTGGTAAGGAGTTTTGACCTGAAACTACTTCCATTAGATCCGAATGATGGTTTACCATTCCGTAGAGTGGTCACACTTGTCAAACGGACTTACCGTTTGGGAGATATGGCCAAATTAAGTTTTAGAAGGTGAAAAACAGCTTAATTGGGCTTAACCGGGTAATTAGCAGCTAGACCCATTGGGGGATTTTGGGATTAGAGCTATATGAGGGCTGATTAAGGTTAGAGAAACCTTTTCTTTGTCATTTTCCAGCCGCCACTTACCTCCCTTCAACCCTAACAATGGCCTCCAAACCTAAATCACCTTATAATCACTGTTTAATCAAGGATTAGGCTAAACTGCATCAAATCGAGGCAAATCAACATCAAATCAGAGTTGGAGCTGCTGTGTTGCTTAGGAATTCGACCCAAACAGTAGAGTTTCAGATCTTATATCTTAATTTGTGGCAAAGGTGAGTGATTTGCATTGTTTTTCACTAATTACGGCTAATTAGGGGTGATTAGTGATAATTCGCGAAATTATAACTCAGAAAAATCTGGAAAAAATTTCTATAGTTATAAAATATTATTTTAGAGCTCTAATAGAAATTTGGGCTAATTTGGATAAGTTTTGCTAATTGTATGCTTAAACATGATTAAGGGGGATTAAAGGGAAAATATGGGTTTTGGGTATGTTTGATCCATTTTAACATATCATATTGTTGATTTGGTGTTTGTGGTTGATTATACATGTTGCTATGACTGTATGGTATGCTTTGTGATTGATTAGAAAAGTTAGAATGGTCGAAAATGCCGTCGTATGGTGTAAAACAGTCGCTGAAAGAGTTGCAAAAAATTGTGCAGGAATCGGATCGAATCGCCCCCCTCTCCGAACCGAACCATTCGTGATTCACGAAGATGATACGAACCGACCTCCAGGAGATCACAAGCCGATCCACTTACATCTGAAGTTCTCCGACCAGCTCGCGTCAGAAGTTCCCCGACCCAAACCGTCTGCCTTCGATCCACTTGACTCGAACCGGTGGGGACCCGAACCGTTGGAGATGCATCACGAGCCGCCTCCTATGAACGGAGTCGAGTTGGAGTCACAAACCAGAGTACACCCATGAATTTTATGGGGAACACGACCCGAACCGGAGCGCGCGACCGAGCCAATGCACCACGAGTGGACTGTCACGACCGACCCGATGCTTAGGGAGGAGTATCCGAACTGAGCCACTTCAGGTTGTCCAATCCGAAGCAAAGTGAAGAAAAAGGACCGAACTGATCCGGAGAAGACCAAACCCGAGATGCAAAGGTAGTCCAAATGGGAAGTAGAACTCAGGATCCATATGGGAACCAACGAGTTGACTTTATGATTGGACTTTGCTACGGTACGTGTGCAAAGGGGTTATCGACGTCTATAGCTTTGATTCACCATTGAGAGACGGATATTGGCTACGGATCAGTGTAGTGAAGTCATCATGGCTTCGTGGGGGCAGAATGATCGTAGCAAGGCTATGAGCCGGTGCAGTGGAGTTGTTATGACTCCATGGAGGCAGTGTGGACAAAGCAAACGATTATTGGTTATGGATCAGTGCAGTGGAGTCACTGTGACTCCATGGGGCAGAGTGATCATAGCAAAGGATTTGGGTGGTCAAAGTTGTGGATATCGTATGCTTTACGCATTGAGTGAGAGATGTGAGGATGGTTGCTATGTTTGATTGTTTGACATCACTATGACATGCACACCCCCTCCCCCGTATCTTTACACCATATGTTAGGGTAACCTTAGAGTATTGTACATCCTGTTGTGCTAACTCTTTGGTTGCAGGTCTAGGTCCAGGTATGGTTTAGTATACCTGTTATTGTTCTATTTTGCTGTTTATCGACCATACCAGACTTTTGTCTGACCCAGAGTTTTATGTCTCTTCTTATTACTCTGGGTGCTCTTAAATGGGCAGACTAGAGACAAGTTAGGAGGTATGCACGAGTAGCTATACCGGAGACGAGCAGGAGGCTTCCACGTATGATATATATAGATATTATCCCTATGTTGTTGCTGGTCACTACTTTGGGCATTAGTAGTGCACCTTTTTCTTTGCTTTAGAGACAGTATGTTGGAACTGTACCAAGCTGTATCTTGAATTTCCGCTGCTATGATGATTCTGGTTTAGTTTTCAGCTTATGCACCGTCTCGCCTATTTTATGCAAAATATGTTATTATTATATTTTATTCCACGTGATGTGAGACATTCTACAGGTTCTTTGTTAGCTCACCGTTGAGTTTCCTTTCTACTAACGATCGTCCCATGCCGGTTGGACATTGGTACAGTGCATTTCAGAGGTAATGTCGGCTGGTCCGGGGCGGCCCGTCACAGAACATTTCATTGCTTATGACAATAATTTCATCAGAGTACAATAATATAACAGAGTATGAATAAATAATATATATTAGAAAATATCAAAGATTAAGATACATTACATAGTAGGGAAAAATTAGTACATAACACAACTGAAAGAGATACACAGATACAAAACTTTTTGAATATAGCTTCAGCTGTAAATCCTGGATCTTGTGAAAATAATATCTGCAAATACCAAAACTACTAGATGCCCGTATAGAAAATAGGGGCACCCAGAGTTTAGGTAGAAATAATAAACTCTGATTCAGTCATGGGACTGGTGTGAGAACTAAAACAGTTATTTAAAACTTTACTTTAGAAATAAAGTAAATCAAGGGACCACGCCGTATAACACGGAACGAGTTTTCTCCCAAGAATACCTATGCATAAAATAGTTTATAAACAGCGTAATGCTTTTCTAAAACGAAGCTATTATAAGACTCAGGTCCCATCACACAATGCAACACAAGCCAGAGGATAGAGTTTTCCCTTATAATAGCCAAACAAGCTTGGTACATTTAAAACAAATCATTTTTATATTACTGTAAGTGTATAGTGTCAAAATCAACTTCAAATATAAATGTATCAATCATAGACGACATGGGTACCATATACCATGCCACCATACAAGTTCTACAATTAAAATCGAAATGTCACGTATTGGAAATCGGATTCCATCTATGAGTCGAGGCCAGGGATGGCTCCTCACCGATTGGAGACACTCAAGAAAATGCCTCAGGATTCCTCGAAGTGAACCCTAGGATCTTCAGGGCCGGTCCACAATGACGTTAGTGGATTGGTACGTTTCCCGGTCCTATCTGACCTATCCATCGGCCCCGTAATGATCGATATATCCGAGGCGTCTCGCTATCCATTATCCACATTGGTAAAAATATATAAATGTAAGGGATCAATACCATGACACCACCTATAGCTAGAAAGAAACATCGAGCACTCCCTGCAGTCGCGATCCCGTTTTTGACTCATACCAAGGTGTGAGGCTCGCGAATTAACACTATACACAAAGCTATGATATTCAAAGCCTTTCTTTGATCATCAACCATAAGACTCTGCTTTTCAACAAAAGCCTTGATCATTTGCATCTCAGCATGCCACACTGATAATTCACGCCATGCGACTGATGTTTATCGATATATAACCTCTAAGCTCGTACGTCTTAGAGAAGGGTGTTAAGTAAGAGAATAAATTCTCCGCCGCCATACAAATATATATTTAATAGAGATCAATCAACACAGAATAAAATCCAATGTCAGACACACGGTCCATTTATAGGTTCGTTCTGGGTCTAAAAGAAATCGAAGGCATCTTATTCCTCGACCCATATGTCCAATACAGGAGAGAGATCCTCGCATATCCAGTCGATCTCCAAGTACGTCTGGACGATCACCACTTATTAACTTGTCTTGGGTTTACAGCCCAATTAAGACATTAGTAATCATCCAAATGATGTGAAGACCTCTGGTCTTCAACCACCATCTTCATCGTCGACTTATCGTCGAATCAATTATTCAAAATGGGTATAAACCCGGCCTTTCCGAATAATACATGTATCTTATAATCAAGTGCTATAAAAACACAACATACGCTTCATTCCTATTCAGAATATTCTTTTATTCAAATATTCACATCATTAGGGAAAGGTTCCCGTTAATTTTATCAAAGATAAATTCTTTAAATTTATTCTTCCTTTGGATATCAATTCAAACAAAATTAGTTTATCCAAACTAGTCGGGATTAGCGCACCTTACCGAAGTAAACATTTGTTTTATTTCCCAATCCCAATCTATTCATCCCATAGAGAAAAACTGGTAATACTCCATATCTAACACCACGGTGTTACCGGTAAAATTAATTACCATTTCTTGTTCAAATCTAATTAAAGATTTAACTATCGCTTGGAGTAAAACTGGCGGTACTCCATTCTCGATCCTTTCACAAATTTGATAATTTAAGTTATCATATTCACATTCCAATCTAATCAAAGATTCATTAAAAATCCACTTAGTTTTAATCTTCCAACAATCATTATTTAACGATTATTTAACTTTGGAAACACAAACATGCTGCATCGACATTCTACACCGTACCATTGATTTCTCCCAATATATAACCTCTAAGCTCGTACATCTTAGGGAAGGGTGTTAAGCAAGAGAATAAATTATCCGCCACCAAACAGATATATATATATATATATATTTAGCAGAGATCGACAATACAGTTCGAAATACAATGTTAGACATGTAATCCTGTCTTTAACAAAGTTAAAGAGCCAGTGTCATTTAAAACACAGTTCACGATAAACCCAAAATCACATTCCATTAATTATGGAATCTTTACTAAAAACAAATCAATATATAATCGATATCAATTTCCATATCCGAGTAATAATATAAATGGAATAACGACAAAGCCTTTTAAATTCCATATATATTAACAGTCTTCCTCCACAGAAGTTCACTTCGATTATTACCAAATCGAATTCCATTCAATTCCAATTTCTTTTATTAAATTAAAAAATTTACTTTGTATTTTTTCCATTAAATCTTAATTAAAAGAATTATAAATTCAAAATCACATTTCACTGTTAATTGGGTTGAAGAACGAATGTCGTTAAAAATACAGTTCACAATAAACCCAATTCACATTCCATTTTATTCCAATTACCAAATATAATTGGAAACTCTACTAATCTTAATTAAAAGATTTATTCTTTTCACACAGGGTTTAAGAATAGTGTTACTGAAGACACCATTCATGACAAACCCAAAATCCACTTCGATATTAAATATAAGGCTCTAAATATAAATTATATCGGCTTATATTTAATATCAAATTCTGAAACCAACACATACCATATGGGGAATAACGATATATATCTATTTTCCAAATTCCTCCACAATATCCGTATAGTTACGGAATCCAACATCGAAATTCCATGAAGATGATTTCTATTCGAATCCATTCCAATTTATAGATTGGAAATTTCTGGTTATATTAAAACCCTTTATATAAATCCAAATTATTTATTTAAAAATTATTGTATTTCAAATCTAGTTAATAACTAGTTCATTTTTGATAAAAATATATTTTTGTCTTTAGAAAATTGGAATTTTCGATCCAAATTCTTTCCAAATCATTAATTATGATTTTACACAAATTATTAATATTTTTAATAATTTTATTAAGGCCCTTTCAGTCGATTTCCATAAATAGTTATCGAACTGCATTTACAGCGACCTTTCCAAATTTAATTTGGATATAATTCCAAATCCAACCATTAGTTTCAAATCTCCTATATTCGTTGAAAAGCTCTTTCCGATACGAACCCAATGGTTCTGGTTTTAGAGATTCCGACGGTCGGAACACCCATAATGTCAATTCGAAGTCAATGGTCGAAATTCGAGAACGGACGCGGCGCGTTCTATTCAATCCATTAATATATAAATATATATAATATATAACATATATATTTCATTCAAAACGTATTTTATAAATTCATTTTAAAAACGTTTCCCAGTTTCACTTCTATTTTATATCAACATTGAATATTCCTTATCATTATAATATTTAAATGATAATGTTTTCAAAATATCAGATTTTGAAATCATTTCCTTTTCGATATTCATTATAAAAATGAATAAAATCGATGTAAATATTGTTCACATTAAATGGTGCAAATCTAATCAAAACGCCTTCACAAATTTCAATATTTTCGTGTCCTTCCCAAATCAGACATCAAAATCATATTTTAACCCTTTACTGAATATTATTTTAAAATATTCGTTCTTTCTGAATTGGAATCAGCACAGTCAATTGCCATATAACATTATGGATTTCATGCCCATATGTACACAACAATATTTATACACAGTCAACCACCATCCAGAGTGCATTAGACAACTGCATAAATATTAAATATAAATAACTAATGCTTACAACAATATGTTGACCAATCAATTGACATACAACTAAACAATTGGGATTAGTGTATGCCAAATATCATCCCAATACCCATATGGGGTTTCAACCAACAATACTGAATAATATTTGTGTAGTTGGACGATGTGTAAAATTTATCGTCCCAATAATGTCAGTTAAATGGGCGTACATAAACAAATCGTCCGATTTGTAAATGAATATTTATTTTCATTTCAGGAGAATTTTATGTCGTTTATATATGTTAAAAATTATAATTTTAAAGATAAAATATTTATTTCAACACTGGATTATTTTATGTAGTTCATACCTTCAATAAACATAATATTTTTATTGTCAAACATTTTATTCAACACATGAATATTTTTAATAGTTCATATACACATTAAAAATTATTTTTTTAATGAATAAATATTTACTTTAGAATATTTCGGCATTATAACAGCGCGATATTAAAACCGGAGTAATGTCTAGCACTACTCCTCTCCTGATTCTGGCTCGCGCCATACACAACATTCAATCACATTCAATACACCACAATACAATCAATTTTCAACGCAACCAAATTTCCATAATACAGCCCAAACAACAACCATGGTTTGTACAAATAAATAGTGTCAGGGGCTACTAAGCCCCGTCTGCATCCTAGTATATATTTAACTGTAAAAAAAATTTGAGTGAGAAAGAGTTCTCACCTTTGGTTTCCACTCCATCATCCTTTAATTGAACGGTTTGGATTTGGATTTGTTTCCAGTGCGTAGTGTACTTCACCGTGGTTCCAACGCAATTTATTTCACGCGGTTTATATTAAAAATCACATTTTTATAAAACAATGCTATATAAATAAGAATCATATTTTTACTACAACGCTATATAGATAAAAATCACATTTGTATTATGCTATCTTTATAATAAAAATCACATTTCCCGTTATTGCTATTTTATTTAAAAATAACACCCTTTTAAAACTATGCCATTATATAAATTTAAAACAATGCTATAAATATTTTTAAAATCTAAAAATAAATTCAATGCTATTTATTGTTAAAATCCATATTTTTATACAACAATATAATTTAAAAATCATATTTTTGTGCTATGTTTTCTATATAAAAATCAGAAAAATAAAATCAATGCTAATTTACATTAAATCTGTTTACCATTTAATAACTTATATTAATTAAACAAATTGCATTAAAAAAACTCACTTTTTTTCTTGTAAAAATTCAATCTTTGATGGAGGAGGGCCCACCGACGGTTGGAGGCAACGGAGGAGGGGCGACGGGGCGAGGTCAAGCGGCGGAGGTCCCTTTAGTGGTCAGCGGCTAGGGTTTCAGGGGGTTTGGCGGCTGGACCATCGGTTTGGAGTGGAAGAAGGAGGGAGGAGAGAGAAGGTGGTGGCACCGGAGCAGGAGGGGGCGCGACGGAGCTGCGATGGCCAGAGGTGGGCTGACGGTGGTGGGCGGTGGTTCGGGGGAGGGCGACGGGCTCTGGGAAGGAATCACGTTTTTTTTCTTTTAGATCCGAACGAACGCGGGAGGGAAGAATAATATAAGGGTTGACTTTATATATATATATATATTATTAAATCTTAATTCCAAAAAGTTATTTTTTTTATTCGAACTCCAAATAAAACCCGATGACTATCTCCCCTAGCTAAATACCCCCATTCCAGACACAATGAGATATGTTTCGTAATCCAATTCTATCATTTCGATTAGTTTTCGCCAAAATTAAAATATAAATTAATATAAGGGTGTGTTTTTATAGGTGCCTGTTAAGGTTTTAAATTAGGCTCACATCCGGTCATAAACTTAATGTAAATTTAGTCCTTATTTTTCAAAAATTCACTAAAAAAATAAAAAAAATAAAAAAATACATAAATTCGAAATTAATTAAAACAATTAATCATGAAAAAAATCAGATCGAAAAGACATCAAAAGCAACATCAAAATCAAAAATTACAGAAAAACAACAAAATGCAGTAAAATGCATCAAAAGATGCATATAATTCAATTAGTTGCATACATGTATGCATTTATTTCAATTCTGCGTCAAAACTGCAGTACAGACGCATACATGTATGCACATATTTTAAATACATGAAACTTTTCATGCATTTATTTTACAACTACATACATATGTGCAGTTCATTCACTTTTGCATATAATTTCACATATATGCAGTTATAAAGAAAAGTTGCATATATGTATGCAGTTATTCAAGAGGCGTGCGTAAATATGTGCATGCGTATTCAAATAGTTGCATATATGTATGCAACTATTTGCAATAGTTGCATACATAAATGCAACTATTTTTTTTCTTTGCGTGGACTTCTGGGATTATTTCCAGATTTTAGAATTTTTTTTTTTAATCAGTTGCGCATTTTTTTGGCAGAAATTGAAGAAGGCGGAAGTAAACAAACCTGGAATGCGGAAGTCCCTGAAATGAAAGAGGCGCAAGTGAAAATAGGGGTCGGGTTTACAGAAGAAACATGACAGGGATGTGGCGTCTATTTTAATAAGTTTTAGGGACCTGAGCCTTATTTTCACTTAATATAACGTTCAAAATTGATTTCAATGTACATTTTAATTTACCAGGCCCACATACTGACTTCAAAAATTCTAGAAAAATAAATCTAGCTATGTTTTGACGATATGGTCCTAACAAAACTAATTTCATCGAATTTGGAGACCGTTTGAAACACGGTCATTTTCCAGTCGATAAAATTCAAACTAAAATTACCAAACGCGTTTAAATTCACCACGCTCACGTATTAATTCCAAAAATTATGAAAACTATAATCTAGTAATAATTTGACATTCCGGATCCAACAAAAGTGGTTTCATCGAAAACGGAGGTTGCTTGCAAAATGACTAATTTTAAGGGCTATATATTATATTAAAATATATAAAAATTCCATAGCAACTATTTTATATTTTAAACTGGACATAACTTTCAATTTATATTGTGAAATCTCAATTTTTCACATTCGCTAGAAAGATACAATTAAACAGATTCAAATATTTCTGGTTTCACTGAAATCCAATTTATTTTGAATCCTGTACATTCAATTGAAATTTAAAATCGAACTTTCAAACTACCACGCCATTTCAGACTCGTTTTAGAATTAAAATAAATTTATACGTTCTAACTTTGATTTAAATAAATTTTTAACCTTTATTATTTAAAATAAATCATTTTAAATTCTTAAAATATGTTAAAATAGCTAAAATAATAAATTTAAATTAGTTCTGAAAATCCGGGTTATTACAATCTTTTCGTCCTCGAAAAGGAATGGAGCTGAAAGTTTTTTAACAAACCAACTCAACTTTCATTCTTCAACTTTTCAGTTTCTAAGAATTTTCTAATTTCTCGAAAATTTGGCTAACACCCTAAATTTTCGAAAAATTTCGCCATAACCTCCTTTGTACGGGGAGACCTTTAAAACCGCAACTTGACTCACATGGCCCTCATCAGTCCAAATGAAAAAGCCAAGTGGCTAGCCGATCGGCTCATAAAATCACCAAAACCCAAGAAAATAGTAAATATACCTATTTTTCGGGCATACAATTTTATTCCTCTTCTTAGCTTCCTTGTTATGACCTGTTCACATATATATGTGTGTGCATGTGTGCAATTCCAATAAAATTTTGATTCAGTTCAATATTTGATTCAATTTGGCTAAATTTACCTTTCATTCTCTTATTGGTTAAATGAATAATCACACAACTCAATAAGCAATCAATTAGTTGTTTAACGTTTCAAACACATAACCTTAATACATAGTCAAAAATCATATTTTTGATGCCAATTCACAACAATAAACCCTATCTAGTTTTGGTTCTCACATTAGTCAATTGGAAATATATAGATGTCCCACTTTAGAAACTCAAAAATAAATTTTGATGATGGAGCTCCATCATCAAAATCATCTCCGGACGACTAGAGTGTGATTCTATATCCATCCAGCATATTCGAGACTTCGAATATACGTTCATGACGCGTATATGCAAAATATTCATATACTAGATAGTCCAAATTCAATATAAAATAAATATTCAAATACATATAATATGGTTTAAAATTTCAAAACAAAATTTGTTTTCATTTTTATTTTTAATAAATAATACTCTTCCAACTCATTCTAGGATACTACTGATCCCATCTCTAATGAGTCATTCTCATTGGATATTACTAATCCAATCTCTGATGAATTCTTTCGTTTGGTTCTAATATGTCTTGTTCTCGAGCTCTGTAAACCAAGGCTCTGATACTACAAATGAAACGACCCAAACTCGCCCTTACGGGAAAGCCCATATTGAGTTGAGAACACGACAAATCAGAACGCAAACAACAGAATATTTCATTGCTTATTACAACAATTTCATTAGAGTATAAGAATATAACTAAGTATGAATAAATAATGTACATCAGAAAAATATCAGAGATTAAGATACATTACATAGCGGCCGAAAAATAATACATAACACAACTAAAAGAGATACATGGATACAAATCTTTCCGAGTATAGCTTTAGCTATAAATCCAGGATCCTGTGAAAATAATATTAGTAAACACCAAAACTACTAGCTGCCCGTGTGGAAAATAGGGGCACCCAGAGTTTAGGTAGAAACAATAAACTCCAAGTCAGTCATGAGACTGGTGTGAGAACTAAAACAGTTACTTAAAACTTTACTTTAGAAATAAAGTAAATCAAGGGACCACGCCGTATAACACGGAACGGGTTTTCTCCCAAGAATTCTAGTGCATAAAACAGTATAAACAACACAATGCTTTTCAAAAAATGAAGCTATTATAAGAGTTAGGTCCCAACACACAATGCAATGCAAGCCAGAGGATAGAGTTTTCCCTTATAATAGCCAAACATTCTTGGTACGTTTAAAACAAATCATTTTGATATTACTATAATTGTATAATGTCAAAATCAACTTCAAATATAAATGTATCAATCATAGACGACATGGGTACCATATATCATGTTGCCATACTAGTTCTACAATTAAAACCGAAATGTCACGTATAGGAAATTGGATTCCATCTATGAGTCGAGGCCAAGGATGGCTCCAAACAGATTCGAGACACTCTAGCAAATGCCTCAGGATCCCCCGCAGTGAACCCTTGGATCTTCAAGGTCGGTCCACACTTACGTTAGTGGATTGGTTATTCCTGAACACATGTTTCCCGATCCTATTAGACCTATCCATCAGCCTCGTAGTGACAGACATATCCGAGGCGCCTCACTATCCATCATCCGCATAGGTAAAAATATATAAATATCTGGGCTCCATACCATGACACCACCCATAGCTAGAAAGAAACGTCATGCACTCCCTGCAGTGACGATCCCGTTTTTGACTCATACCGAGGTGTGAGGCTCGCGAATTAATGTTATACACAAAGCTATGTTATTTAAATCCGTGCTTTGATCATCAACCACAAGACTCTGCTTTTCAACAAAAGCCTTGATCATTTGCATCTCAACATGCCACACTGACAATTCACTCCATGCGACCGATGCCTATTGATATATAACCTCTAAGCTCATACGTCTTAGAGAAGGGTGTCAAGCAAGAGAATAAATTATCCGCCACCAAACAGATATATATTTAATAGAGATCAATCAACACAGAATAAAATCCAATGTCAGACACACATCCATTTACAAATTCATTCTGGGTCTGAACGAAACCGGATGCACCTTATTCCTCGTCCCATATGTCCAATATAGGAGATAGGTTCTCGCATATCCGATCGATCTCCAAGTACGTCTGGACGATCACCACTTCTTACCTTGTCTTGGGTGTACAGCCAAATCAAGCCATCAGTAATCATCCAAACGATGTGAAGACCTCCAGTCTTCAACCACCGTCTTCATCGTTGACTTATCGTTGAATCAATTATTCAGAATGGGTATGCACCCGACCTTTTCGAATAATTCACGTATCTTATAATCATGTGCTATAAAAACACACCATACGCCTCATTCCTATTCAAAATATTCCTTTATTCAAATATTCACATCATTAGGGAAAGGTTCCCGTTAATTTTATCAAAGATAAATTCTTTAAATTTATTCTTCCTTTGGATATCAATTCAAACCAAACTAAGGTTTATCCAAACTAGTTGGGATTAGCGCACCTTACCGAAGTAATCATTTGTCTTATTTCCCAATGCCAACCTATTCATCCCATATAGAAAAACTGGTAATACTCCACATCTAACACCACGGTGTTACAGGTAAAATTAATTACCATTTCATGTCCAAATCTAATTAAAGATTTAACTATGGCCTGGAGTAAAACTGGTGGTACTCCATTCTCGATCCTTTCACAAATTTGATAATTTAAATTATCATATTCACATTCCAATCTAATTAAAGATTCAATAAAACTCCACTTAGTTTTAATCTTCCAACAATCATTATTTAATGATTATTTAACTTTGGAAACACAAACATGCTGCATCGACAATCTACACCGTACCATTGATTTCTGCCAATATATAACCTCTAAGCTCGTACGTCCTAGTGAAGGGTGTTAAGTAAGAGAATAAATTCTCAGCCACCAAACAGATATATATATTTAGCAGAGATCAACAATAAAGTTCGAAATACAATGTTAGACATGTAATCCTGTATCTGGGTTAAAGAACCAGTGTCATTTAAAATACAATTCACGATAAACCCAAAATCACATTCCATTAATTTTGGAATCTTCATGGGAAACAAATCAATATATAATCGATCTCAATTTCCGTATCCGTTTAATAATATAAATGGAATAACGACAAAGCCTTTTAAATTCCATATATATTAACAATCGTCCTCCACAGAAGTTCACTTCAATTATTACCAAATTGAATTCCATTCAATTCCAAATTTTTTATTAAATCAGAAAACTTTACTTTGGAAATTTTCCATTAAATCTTAATTAAAAGATTTCAAATTCCAAATCACATTTCACTGTTAATTGCGTTGAAGAACGAATGTCGTTAAAAACACAGTTCACAATAAACCCAATTCACATTCCATTTTATTGCAATTACCAAATATAATTGAAAACTCTAATAATCATAATTAAAAGATTTATTCTTTTCACACGGGGTTTAAGAATAGTGTTACTAAAGACACCATTCACGAAAAACCCAAAATCCACTTCGATATTAAATATAAGGCTCTAAATAGAAATTATATCGGCTTATATTTAATATCAAATTCTGAAACCAACACATATCGTATGGGGAATAACAATATATATCTATCTTCCAAATTCCTCCACAATATCTGTATAGTCATGGAATCCAATATCGAAATATCCCGAAGATGATTTCTATTCGAATCCATTCCAATTTATAGATTGGAAACTGGTTATATTAAAATCCTTTATATAAATCCAATTTATTTATTTAAAAATTATTGGATTTAAAATCTAGTTAATAACTAGTTCATTTTTGATAAAAATATATATGTTTATCTTTACAAAATTGGAATTTTCCATCCAAATTCTTTCCGAATCATTAACTATGATTTTACACAAATTATTAATATTTTTAATAATTTTATTAAGGTCCTTTCAGTCGATTTCCATAAACGGTCATCGAACTGCATTTACATCGACCTTTTCCAAATTTGATTTAGACATAGTTCCAAATTCAATCGTTAGATTTAAAATCTCTTATATTCGTTGGAAAGATCTTTCTGATACGAACCCAATGGTTCTGGTTTTAGGAGAATCCGACGGTCAGATTTCCCGTGATATCAATTCGAAGTCAATGGTTGAAATTCGTGAACAGTCGCAGCGCGTTCTATTCAAGCCATTAATATATATATATATATATATATATATAATATATCATTCAAAATGTATTTTATAAATTTGTTTTAAAAACGATTCTCACTTTCACTTCAATTTTAAATCAAAATAGAATATTCCTTATCATTATAATATTTAAATGATAATATTTTCAAAATATCAGATTTTGAAATCATTTCCTTTTCAATATTCATTATAAAAATGAATAAAATCGATGTAAATATCATTCCCATTAAAATGGCGCAAATCTAATCAACACGGTTTCACACATTTCAATATTTTCGTGTCCATCCTAAATCGGACATCAAAATCATATTTTAATCCTTTACTAAATATTATTTTAAAATATTCGTTATTTTAAAATATTCGTTCTTTCTGAATTGGAATCAGACATAGTTAATTACCATATAATGTTATTTATATGGATTTCATACCCACATGTACACAACAATAATTATACACAGTCAACCATCATCCAGAGTGCATTACACAACTGCATAAACATTAAATATACATAATTAACGCTTACAATAGTCTGTCAAACAATCGACTGACATACAACTAAACAATTGGGATTAGTGTACACCAAATATTGTCCCAATACCCGTGTGGGGCTTCAACCAACAAATACTGAATATTATTTGTGCAGTTGGGCGATGTGTAAAATTTATCGTCCCAATCAATGTCAGTTAAATGGGTGCACATAAACAAATCATCCAATTCGTAAATGAATATTTATTTTCATTTCAGGAGAAATTTATGCCATTCATATATATGTTAAAAATTAGATTTTTAACGATAAAATATTTATTTCAACACTGGAGTATTTTATATAGTTCATACCTTCAATAAAAATAATATTTTTATCATTCAAACATTTTATTCAACACATGAATATTTTTAATAGTTCATATACACATTAAAAATTATATTTTTAATGAATAAATATTTATTTTAGAAAAATTCGGCATTATAACGGCGTGATATTAAAACCCAAATAATGTCTAGCATTACCCCTCTTTTGATACTGGCTCGCGCCATACACAATATTCAATCACATTCAATACACCACACTACAATCAATTTTCAACACAACCAAATTTCCATAATACAACCCAAACAACAACCATGGTTTGTACAAATAAATAGTGTCGAGGGCTACTAAGCCCCGTCTGCGTCCTAGTATATATTTAATTGTAAAAAAAATTTGAATGAGAAAGAGTTCTCACCTTTGGTTTCCACTCCGTCGTCCTTTGATTGAACGGTTTGGATTTGGATTTATTTCCAGTGCGTAGTGTACTTGACCGTGGTTCCAACACAATTTATTTCACGTGGTTTATATTAAAAATCACATTTTTATACAACAATGCTATATAAATAAGAATCACATTTTATTACAATGCTATATAGATAAAAATCACATTTTTATTATGCTATCTTTATAATAAAAATCACATTTTCCACTATAGCTATTTTATTCAAAAATAACACCCTTTTAAAACTATGCCAGTATATAAAATTAAAACAATGCTATAAATATTTTTAAAAACTAAAAAAAAAATCAATGCTATTTATTGTTAAAATCCATATTTTTATACAACGATATAATTTAAAAATCATATTTCTATGCTATGTTTTCTGTATAAAAATCAGAAAATAAAATATTTGTTAATTTACATTATATCTAATTACCATTTAATTACTTATATTAATTAAACTAATTGCATAAAAAACTCACTTTTTTCTTGTAAAAAATCAATCTTTGATGGAGGAGGGCCCACCGACGGTTGGAGGCAACGGAGGAGGGGCGACGGGGTGAGGTCAAGCGGCGGAGGTCCCTTTGGTGGTCAGCGGCTAGGGTTTCAGGGGGTTTGGCTGCTGGACCATCGGTTTGGAGTGGAAGAAGGAGGGAGGAGGGAGAAGGTGGTGGCACCGGAGCAGGAGGGGGCACGACAGAGCTGCGATGGCCGGCGGTGGGCTGACGATGGCGGGCGACGGTGGTTTGGGGGAGGGTGACGGGCTTTGGGAAGGGATCACATTTTTTTCTTTTTTCTTCTTTTAGATCTGAACGAAAAGGGAAGGGAAGACTAATAAAGGGTTTGACTTTATATATATATATATTATTAAATTTTAATTCCAAAAAAGTTAATTTTTTATTTGAACTCCAAATCAAACCAGATGACTGTCACCTCTACCTAAATATCCCTATTCAAGACACAATGGTATATGTTTCATAAGCCAATTCTAACGTTTCAATTAGTTTTCGCTAAAATTAAAATGTAAATTAATATAACGTTCAAAATTGATTTCAATGTATATTTTAATTTACCGGGCCACATACTGACTCCAAAAAATCCAGAAAAATAAATCTAGCTATGTTTTGATGATATGGTCCTAACAAAACTAATTTCGTCGAATTTGGAGACCGTTTAAAAAACGGTCATTTTCCAGTCAATAAAATTCAAACTGAAATTACCAAATGCGTTTAAGTTCACAACGCTCACATATTAATTCCAAAAATTATGAAAATTAGAATCTAGCAATAATTTGACATTTTAGGTCCAACAAAAGTGTTTTCGTCGAAAACGGAGGTCGTTTGCAAAATGGCTAATTTTAAGGGCTATATATAATATTAAAATAGATATAAATTCCATAGCGTCTATTTTAAATTTTAAACTGGACATAACTTTCAATTTATATTATGAAATCTCAATTTTTCACATTTGTTAGATAGATATAATTAAACAGATTTAAATATTTCTGGTTTCACTGAAATCCATTTTATTTTGAATCTTGTACATCCAATTGAATTTAAAAACGAATTTTCAAACTACTGCGCCATTTCAGGCTCGTTTTCCAGTTAAAATAATTTTATACATTCTAACTTTGATTTAAATAAATTTTTAGCCTTTATTATTTAAAATAAATCATTTTAAATTCTTAAAATCCATTAAAATAGCTAAAATAAAAAAATTTAAATTGGTTCTGAAAATCCGAGTTGCTACACTTAAAATAAATGTTTACTTAATAATTGAATTAACTAAGAGGAAATTGGGATAAAGAGGGGTTTATGTTAAACTTAAGTTGTATAGATAAGGTTTATAAAAAGGGCGTGAAGTTAAAACATTGATTTTGAGTTGACGATAAGTAATAATAAAATTAAGTGGAGAAAATGGATTTGAAACAATATTTTCAAAATGGGAAATGATCGAATGAATTAGAAATGGAATGGTATGGGTTGATAACGAGTTAAGATGAGAAATTAAACCTAATTGGAGATTAGTGAAGTTGAGTGATTTTCTAAGTGTTAATCTGATGTTGATTTCGGTCTTCGGGGTTGATACTTAGGTGATTATTCTTTTACCAATTTATGGTTAGGAACTAATGAATGGTGAAGTATAGAAGTGCATGAATAAGAAATGGAAATGTTTCAAACTATGAAAAAGGGTTTGAGAAATTTTAATAAAATTTCCAAGGTAACGAAAACAAAAAGGATTTGAGAATATAAAATGATATTTCCAATGTGAAGGAAATAAAAGGAGATTTTATAAAAATATAACGATTTATGAAGTAAAGGAATTAAAGAGATAGGTTTGAGTGGTTTATTCAAAAGGGGTAAGTGTAAATTATTGTTTCCAAGCAATAAAAAAACCAAAGAGATTTTGTAACGATGCTTTATGAGAATTTTGTTAAAACCAAAGTTGGTAATATATGTATGATTTAATTCTAAGGTATATAATATAGTTTTGTGCATATTCTTATAATACAATAAGTAAATATTGTGTTTTAAGATACTGAAAGATTAAGATGTTTTAAATTTGTTTTTAAATTAAAAAGGCCATGTTACGTTGAGTACTGAACCAGTAAATTCATTTTATTTTTATGGCTGTATGGTTGTTTATTTGATAGTTAAATAACCGACTATCAAATCTGACCTATACGATTGTTGGTACGTAAAGTTCGAGATCGAATTATATTCGAAAACCACTCCGACCAGCAAATACGAAATTGAGAAGATATCACATGTTGACAAGACGGAGCCATTGAAGACCATAGATCTTCAAGAAACGGAAGGATTACATAAATCTTTAGTTAACCGCAATAGTTTTCAAAGTCTAATATATATAAACTTAACCTATATATTTACAACCAGAGATATACTGTGGTTCTGTCGTGGTTTAAATCTACGGATTTGCAAGGATTACTCGCTACCGATCTTTAGGGTAATTACTAGGATGTGGTAGGAGTGTACCTTCGGTTCATTGTGTTCCTGGAAGACTTGTATAGACAGATGTGTGACAGAGTATTTCTTAAGAATCACGTACGTTGATTTTTACAAACGTATTTCTGTACGTGGCAGAGAAGACACCTTCTCTTAGCTTAAACACCCAGAATATTTTTGTGGACATCAATTAGTGATTTGGATGATTTGACGATGTGGCATCAAAGTGATTGTTATGTTCTTAAAAAGGTAGGGTTAAACCTCAAGTCTCTTCAACCGGGAATTGAAAAAAATTGGGCAGGCAGCATGTAACTCCCCGAAATCCCCCGGTCTCCGAAGAGGCAAGAAATAGCGGATTGTTTGAGAACACGACATGTCAGAACACAAACAATAGAACATTTCCTTGTTATTACAACAATTACATCAGAGTACAATAATATTCCAGGGTTCAGATAAATATTACACAGCGGAAAATACCAGAGATTTAAATTACAAATTTAAATGTATAAATACAATGTACAATGTACAATGGAAAATACATCAACTAACACAACTGAAAGAAATACACGGATACAAAGCTTTCCAAATATGGCACCAGCTGTAATCCAGGATTCTAGGAAAAGAAATATCTGCGAAAACCAAAACTACTAGCTGCCCGTGTGGAAAATATGGCACCCAGAGTTTATGTAGAAAAAATAAACTCCGAGTTAGTCATGCGCCGGGTGTGAGAACTAAAACAATTATTAACTTTTATTTGAAAATAGGATAAATCATGAGACCACGCCGTATAACACGGAACAGGTTTACTCCCATGAATACTCTGAAATAAAACAGTTTATAAACAACGTAATGCTTTTTGAAGAATGAAGCCATTATAAGACTCAAGTCCCATCACACAATGCAGCGCAAGCCAGAGGATAGATTTTTACCTTATAGTAGCCAAACATGCTTGATACGCTTTAAAAAAAATCATTTTTATATTACTATAAGTGCATAGTGTCAAAACAACTTCAAATATAAATGTATCAATCATAGATGACATGAGCGTCCCATGCCACTTTGCTGCCATATAAGTTTACAACTAAAACCAAAAAGTGTCGTATTGGAAATTGGATTTCCATCATGGGTCAAGGTAAGTCCTTACCGATTTGGATCACCTTTAGCAAGATGACCCAAGATTACACACTCTGGACAACCCCTTGATCCTCCAAGGCCGGTCCACACTTACTTTAGTGGATTGGTTGTTCCTGAACACACGTTTCCCGATCTTATCAGACCTAACTCTGAGCCACTAGGGACTCAATATTCGAGGGCCTAGCTATCCATCATCCACATAAGTAAAAATGTCTAGGCTCCATACCATGACACCACTCCTAGCAAGAAAGAAACGCCGTGCACTCCTTGGGTCCCTTATCCCGTTTTTAACTCATACCGGGGTGTAAGGCTCGTGAATTAATGCTATACAAAAAGCTATGCTAATTAAAGTTGTTCTTTGATCATCATCCACAAGGCTATACTTTTCAACAAAAGCCTTGATCACTTGCATCTTAGCATGCCACATTGATAATTCACGCCATACGACTGATGTTTATCGATATATAACCTCTAAGCTCGTACGTCTCAAAGAAGGGTGTTATGTAAGAGAATAAATTCACCACCACCAAATAGATATATATTTAATCGAAATCAAACAACACAGAATGAAATCCATGTCAGACGCACGTCCTTTTACAAGTCCGTTCCGGGTTTGAACGAAACCGGAGGCACCTTATTCCTCATCCCATATGTCCAATGCAGGAGAGAGGTCCTCGCATATCCGGTCGATCTCCAAGTACGTCTGGACGATCACCACTTATTACCTTTTCTTGGGTGTACAGCCCAATCAAGGCATCAGTAATCATCCAAACAATGTGAAGATCTCCGGTCTTCAACCACCGTCTTTTGGGAAAGGTTCCCATTAATTTTATCAAAGATAATTTTTTTTTAAATTTCTTCTTTAATCTTCCTTTGTATATCAATTTCAAAAGATTTTATTTTTATTCTTTAACAATTTCAAACCAAATTAAGGTTTATAAAACTAGTCGAGATTATCGAGCCTGACCGAAGTAATCATTTATTTTATTTTCCAATCCCAACCTATTAATCCCATGGAGCAAAACTGGTTGTACCCCATATCTAATACCCATGGTGTTATCGATAAATTTAATTACCATTTCACGTTCAAGATTTAACTATCGTCTGGAGTAAAACTGGTGGTACTCCATTCTCGATCATTTCATGAATTTGATAAATTTAATAACCTTATTCCCATTTCAATCTAATTAAAGATTCATTAAAACCCTAGTTCGGTTTTAATCTCAAAAATCATTACTTAATGATTATTCAACTTTAGGAAAATAAATCCTGTCTTTAACTGGGTTAAAGAACCAATGTCATTTAAAACACCATCCATGATAAACCCAAATCCTCTTGCGTTAATTATGGAATTTCATGGAAATCAGATCAATATATAATCGATATAATTCTCCGTATTAGACTAATAATATAAATGGAATAACGGCCAAGCCTTTTTAAATTCCATATATAATAACGGTCTTCCTTCACAGAAGCTCATCTCGATTATTACCAAATCAAATTCCATTCAATTACAATTTAATAAACTAAATTGGAAAACTTTACTCTGTAAAATTTCCATTAAATCTTAATAAAAATATTTATAAATTCCAAATCATATGTTCACTGTTAATTGGGTTAAAGAACAAATGTCGTTTAAAACATCGTTCACGATAAACCCAAAAATCCAATTTCAATTCAATTCCAATTAAATATTAATTAATTGGTAAACTTCTCTAAATCTTAATTAAAAGATTTGTTCTTTTCTCAACGGGGTTTAAGAACAATGTTATTTAAGACACCATTCACGAAAACCCAAAATTCAATTTGATATTAAATACAAGGCTCTGAAAGAACAGTGTTATTTAAGACACCATTCACGACAAACCCAAAATCCAATTTGATATTAAGTACAAGGCTCTGAATAGAAATTAATATCGGCTTATATTCAATATCAAATTCTGAAACCAACGGATATCGTATTGGGAATAACGATATCTGTATCTCCCAAATTCCTCACAATATCCGTATAATCATGGAATCCAATATCAAAATATTCCGAAGATTATTTCCATTCCAATTTATTCGTTGGAAAATTCTGGTCATTTCACAACCATTTGTAAATCCAATTTATTTATTTAAAAATATTGGATTATTATTCTAGTTATTAACTAGCTCATTTAGATAAAAATATATTTTTATCTTTTCAAATCTAGAATTTTTCATCCAAAATCTTTCCAAACCATTTATTATGATTTTACACAATTTTTCCATATTCTTAATAATTTTTTCAAGGCCATTACAGTCGGCTTCCAATAACGGCCATCGAACTGCATTCATAGCGACCTTTTCCAAAATAGATTTGGACATATTTCCATATCTAACCATTAGGTTTCGAATCTTATATTCATTGGAAAACTCTTTTCGATACGAACCAAACGGTTCTGGTTTTAGGAGAATCCGACAGTCGGATATCCCGTTACGTTCGTTTGAAGTTAATGATCGAAATTTGCGAACAGTCGTTGTGCGGCACATTCTATTTAGGCCATTAAATATATATATATATATATATCGTCGATTTCCATTTAATCATATTTTATAAATCATTTATAAATTTACTTTAAAACGATTTCAACTTCGTTTTCAATTTTAAATCAAAATTGAATATTCTACATCATTTTAATATTAAAATGATAATATTTTCAAAATATCAGATTTTGAAATCTATTCTTTTTTATATTCATTATAAAATGAATAAAATCGATCGATAAACCCTTTCGAGGTAAAATGGCGTTTAACTACTCAACTTGGCTTCATGTATTCCAATATTTTCATATCCATCCTAAATTGGATGTCAAAATCATATTTTGATTCTTCACTGAATATTATTTTAAAATATTCGTTATTTAAAATATTCATTATTTCTGAATCAGAATCAGACTAAATCAATTACCATATAAATATATTTATATGGATTTTCATACATCGCGTGTATTCACAATAATGATAAATAATCATTAAACATCCACACATCATCCAGAGTGCATTCTACCTCTGTATAAGCGTTAAAATAAATAAATAACGCTCATCATAGTCTGTCAACCCACCGAATGACATATAATTAAATTCAGGGGAGATGTGAATGAATTACCTTCCCCAGACCCGTGTGGGGTTTTCAAGCAACAACAGTCTATTCAAAATAATCACTGGTTAATTAATTTAACAAGTTCTAATTCATTTGAGTTATTTTTGTGATTTACCAATTTTTATTGTTTAAATTATAAATAAATATTTATAATTTAATTTCAGTTACCACATTAATGTTAACATTATTTTTAATATGTTAATCATCACAACATCACAATCTAAACACAATAGGTCAATTAAATCATCCATGGTCTGTGGATGAGAGAGGTGAGCTAACAGGCACCGTATATAATTTATAATAATTAAAACTGATAAAAATCTACACTGGTAATTCTATATATTTTTATACATGAATACCATAAAATGATAAAAATATAATTTAGTGAGAAGGAGTTCTCACTTTGTTTACCGCTCCGTCATTCTTTATTTTTGAATTTTATCTTCTGTTCGGATTTGAATTTGCCTTAAATTCTAATTGACTCTGTTTCTTCTCTAGTCAGTTCCATGTTGAAGAGTTCGTCAACACGAGTCCAACACAACTGACCGTTCGTCATTCCGACCTCGTATGAAGAATATATGGCAATCTATATATTAATTACATTAATTGAATCGTTAATTACTAATTTAATTCACAAATTACACTTGAAAGAATCTGGGCCGCCCATTTCATCTTCTTCCCCCGTCGTTTTTCTCCAAACCCAAAATCTCGACCAGAAAATCTCTCCGTCGTCGCTTCCTCGGGTGATCGGAGTATGATCGGATCCCCTCCCCTCGTAACTGCCAATGCCGTCGTCCTCCACCAGTGACCGCGCCACGTTCGAACCTCCCAGGGCCACCAAAAATCCAACCAAATCCGCTGCCTTCATGTACAAAAATCGAAAAATTTACAACCCTAGTACCGATCATGACTGTTGATTAGGTAGAGCTCAGAGAGCACTTTGATTTTCCCTTGAGAAGCCTTGAATTCAATTGAACGATGGAGGATATTGGAGGTGATCTTTCGAAGAGCAATTTTGGCCTTGAATCCGAGGGCCGGCGGAACTGATAGTGAGAGAGAGGTATAGGAATTTTCTTAATATATGTATATATATATATATGTATATATATATTATTTAAATTATTATTTAACCGGAAAAAGATATTTTGCATTCAAACTCCAAATCAAACCCAACGATTGTCGCCCTAGCTAAATAGCCCCATTTCGGAAACAATGGGATGTGTTTCGTAAGCCAATTCTATCATTTCGATCAGTTTTTATCAAAATTAAAATATAAATCAATATATTGAATTTTAATCGTACATTTTAAGTTACCTGGGCCACATACTAACTCCAAAAATTACAGAAAAATAAATCTAGCTATGTTTTGACAATACGGTCGTAACAAAACTATTTTCATCGAATTTGGAGACAGTTTGAAAAATGGTCATTTTCCAGTCGATTAAATTCAAACTGAAATTACAAAACACATTTAAATTCACTACGCTCACATATTAAATCCAAAAATTATGAAAATTGAAACTTAACAATAATTTGACATTCCTGATCCAAAAAAATGGTTTCGTCGAAAACAGACATCGTTTGCAAAATGGCTATTTTTAAGGGCTTTATATTATATGAAAAAAAATATATTCCATAGCGATTATTTTAAATTTTAAACTGGACATAACTTATAATTTATAAAGTGAAATCTCAGTTTCTTACATTCATCAGAAAGATATAGTTAATTAGATTCTAATGTTTCTTATTTCATCTAATTCAGACTTCTATTGAATTCTGTATAATCATTTAAAGTTTAAAATCGAATTTTCAAACTACCACGCCATTTCGAGTTCGTTTTATAATTAAAATTAATTTATACGTTCTTACTTCGATTTAAATAAATTTTTAGTTATTATTATTTAAAATAAATCATTTTAAATATTCAAAACCCATTAAACTAGCTAAAATAAAAAATTTAAATTGGTTCAGAAATTCCGGGTTGTTCATAGCATGGCTATGTGGGTCGCTCCCAATAGGGTGTACAATAACCTATCTAGAGAAAATCCGTTTCATTCTTCAATCTATTTTGATGTTGTCCCTTTTCAGGAAACGGTGGCTGATCCCAACCATTGGTGACGTACATTCGATACACTAAAGCGTAATGAGTGGTCGATCATGTGTGGCCGGGTTGCAAGATGTTCTTTTTGAACCCAGTGTATCCCCCTCTAAAGATACACTATCGGAAGGTGGTTCCATACATTGTCATAGTTGGAAATCCAATCTCCAATAAGCACCTGCGGTTTTAATTGTATACTATATATGTAGAGCGTGAGACGCAAGCATTCTGCTAGATTTCTATTTATTTGTATTTATACACTATTATAATATTAGAATAAGATATTGATTTCAAAATATTTTGGGTTAACGTAATGTAAAAACCGTCAATGTTCATATGTGGATTGGTCTTGAGATTATCCTTTCTTTCCAAAAGAAATGGTTAAAATCAAGTTGGATGATATTAATAAACTCAGCGAGTTTCACACTCTGGTTCACCAGACTAATCCGACATTTTGAAATGCTCAGGCTAGCCTGGGTTGTGCAAGTTCAGGTTTGGATGCTATGAATTTCTAGAAGACGTGCTGGAGGAGTTCAGACGTATGAAATATATTTATTTTGTTGTATGTTGTAAATGTGGAAAGATTATTATAACTGTCCAGATGTGTTGATGTACTCTGATGATTGTAAGTATTTATTTTAAATCTCTCAGTAAAGTTTTATTTCTATATTATATATTGTTTCACTATGATGTGAGACTCTGATGTTGTTGCGTTGTTCTTCTTCTTCTATTCTAATATTTATTCTTTCTTATTTCACCATCTATTTTCTTTCATTAACTATCTGGTGTTTTCGATAATTGAGTTTTGGCAAGTAATACCGGTTTATGTATTATAAACGAAATTCGGGCGTCGAATTCCCTGGGTCATTACATGTTAGTAAATCATAGTAGAAAAAATTAGGATGTTTGCAAATAGAAGTATAATCATGGAGGTTATAACTAGAAAGAAAAATAAAAAGACTTATTATAATTAAAACTTAGATCCAGCATTAAGTTTAATAATCATGTAATGGTAGTGCTCCTTTCTGACCGTAAATGTTGATAAGGGAAATAAGTGACCAATAAAGTTTAATAAGCATAGGTGTTTTGTTCCCGTAGTACTTACATATTTATAAAAATAAGTAGCCATGCAAAGGCCCGTTTTGGAGGTAATACTAATTGGGGAAAATAAGCCGCCAATAAATACATAAGGCCCAAATCAAAGAGGACTGGGCAGGGGTGCAAATTAGAATATTTATTTGTTAAGACACGTACTGGTAGCATTCTCTTTCAGGTTTCTTACTGATGGTATTACGTCAGCAAGTGTTTAAGTTGGATACGCTTATGTTGATTAGAGTAAATAAGGGGTCAAAAGAAATAAGAGTGCATGTGGGTGCATTCTGGTAATGCCCGAGCCTGCGGTAACATCGATGGGGGAAAATAAGTATCTACTACATCTAAAAGCATTCAGCAACGTCTTTACTGATGGATTATTGGGTAGGATAATGCCTTAAACCCATAGTGATATTGTAACGAACAAGAATTTTCTACCCCGTGCCACATGTGATGATCCCAAAACTCCATGCCACGGTGTTAATGATAATCATTGGAATATAACACATTAATCATCATTAGCAGAGTACAGATAATAGCAGAAACAAGAAATAGAATAATTTACACAAATATGACAGCGGAATCATATATATCACCACATCAGAGAGCACAGTGCAGGATACTACTTAGTGCATAATAATACATAATCAGTCTACATCGCCTGTGGTGGAATCATACATAGAGAGTACATAAACTAAACATCAGTCTGCATCGCCTGTGGCAGAATCATAATACATATACAATAATGGCGGGAAAAGTCATAGGCATCACGGTGTAGTCAAGCCTCGCCATGAGCCAAAAGTGCACCTCTACTGCGGTGCCAAGCCCAAAATATGTTAGCTACCTGTAACTAGGCTTCCCGTGTGAAAATAAGGGCACCCGAGTTTGCAAGGTGAAACAAACTACGAGTCAGTCATAGGACTGGTATGAGAAATCTATTTAACTTATTAAACAATAATAATAAGGCAAATAAAGTAAATGATTAAATCATCGCAATGATTGCTAGTGCATGAAATAAAGTAAATGATTAAATCATCGCAATGCTTTTTGTAAAAATGAAGCCATTATAAGACTCAGGTCCCATCACACAATGCAACGCAAGCCGGAGGATAGAGTTTTACCTTATAATGGCCAAAAATGCTTCATACGTATAAAACAAAAGTGTTTGATATTATTACTAGTGTATATGTTTCAAAAACAAATTCAATCATAAATATCAATCATAGACGACATGGGTACCATATATCATGTCGCCATACTAGTAATACAATCACATTCGCATATTTCGTATCGGAAATTGGATTTTATCATGAGTCAAGGCAAGGGGCAAGCTCCTCTCCGTTCGAGACACTCTAGCAAATGCCTCAGGACCGCACACAGCAATCCCTGGATCCTCCAAGGCCGGTCCTCTTTTACTTTTGAGGATTAGCAATTCATGAAAACACGTTTCCCGGTCCTTACAGACCTATAATCGAGGCGCCTCGCATTCCAACAACCACACAGGTGAAAAGTATATATAAATGTCAGGGCTGGTAGGTCACTGACACCACCGTAGCTAGAAAGAAATGTCATGCACTCCTTGGGTCCTTCTCTCGTTTTTGACTCATACCAAGGTGTGAGGCTCGCGAATCCATGCTCTACACAAAGCTACGCCACACCGGCCATGCTTTGATCACCAACCACAAGACTTTGCTTTGCAACAGAAGCCTTGATCATATGCCACTTAGGCGGGCCACACAGGCAATCCACTCCATGCGACTGATTTCTATCGATATATAACCTCTAAGCTCGTACGTCTCAGAGAAGGGCGTTAAGCAAGAGAATAAATTCTCCGCCGCCAAACAGATATATATTTAATAGAGATCAATCAGCATAGAACAAAATCCAATGTCAGACACACAGTCCATTTACAAGTTCGTTTTGGGTTTGAACGAAGCCGGAGGCACCAAATTCCTCGCTTATCCGCACAATCAACAATACGTCCGGACGGCTACTACTTCAGCTCCTTCAAGGTAGCTACTCCAATCATGAGTATCAGTAGCGCCCATCCATCCCATGTGAAGATCGTCGGTCTTCAACCGTCTTCAACTCTTCGACTTCTCACCGTCGATCGATTATTTGAAATGAGAATGAACTCAGCCTTTTCAAATAATCCACGTATATTTAGATTTTCAAATCAATTCTTCACATGGTTAAATTATTCAACATTCACATTTTAGTTCCTTAGTATAATTTTCATGTTAAACACATTCAACCATCACCTATCAAGCAAATCAAGCAAAGTTGGTTTATTTCCATTCTATATCGTCAAAAATATCTTATAACGATATATCGCCATTTTTATTTATTTAAAAACGGCCTTATTTAATTAAACGACGTTTCAGGTCGTGCCGAGGCACTGGCGTTGTTTTTCCCCAAATTTGTTTTACACATATCTGAAAATCTAACCGTTGGATCTTCACAAATTTTATATCATTAGAAAGATCATTTCAAAACGAATCCAACAGTTTCAGTTTTGGGAAAATCCGACGGTCGGATCTCCCACACTAGTCGTTTGAAGTTACGATTTCAAAATACGAACTGCAGCGTCGTTATTCGATTTAATTTAATTATATTTATATTTATATTTATATATAAATATAATCGATTCTGGCGCTGTTTTTCTTCAAATTTGAATTAAACATTACAGACAATCCAACCGTCGGATCTTTACAAAGTTGGTGTCGTTGGAAAGATATTTCCAAGGCGAACCCAACGGTTGTGGTTTCGGGAAAATCCGATGGTCAGATCTCCCGCACTAATCGTTTGAAATCACGGTTTCAAAACACAAACTGCACGGCCATGATTCGTTTTAATTTTATTTATATTTATATATATATATATAAATATAGTTCATTCGACGATTTCAATATCGTTTTCACTTCAAATATTTCACTAACGCCTTTAAATTTTGGAAAATTTCGCCATAACCTCCTTTGTACGGGAAGGGCTGGGAAAATTCCCAAATAGCCACACGGGCGTCTCATCTCAAAAAGAAAAAGAAAAAGCCAAGCGGCTAGCCAATAGGCTCATAAAATCATCACCTAAGCAAAACAAACATGTACCTATTTGTCGGGCACACAATTTTATTCCTCTTCTCTAGCCTCTTTGCTATAACCTGTCCAATAAATATGCATGTACATATGTACAATTCTTATTCTTATCATTTTCCATTCAACTTCTTATTTGATTCAATTTGGTTTAAAGTCACCATTCATTCTAATGTTGCATACATAAGCAAAAATCATATCATTAGCTAATTAATGAATATTTCAACTCATGCATATTTATTTGAACAAGTGGTTATTTTTAACACTTCACATTTCAAAAATGATGTTTTTGGCGAACTAATATATATTTCAACACATGACTGTGTTATTTAGTTCCTATACATGTTAAAAATAATATTCATAGCAAACAAATATTTATTTCAACACTCGTATATTTTTAGCGAATCACATACATGATAAAAATGGTATTTTTATCATCTAAAATATTTATTCAACACATGAATGTTTTTAACACTTCATATTTTCAATAAAATTGATTTTTATTGTTCAATGTTTTTATTCAACACATGAACCTTTTCAACACACGCACTTCTCAACACATGAGCATTTTCCACACATGGATATTTTATATAGTTTGTTCATATAAGAAAGATGTAATTTTTATTATTGAAACAATTTATTTATAACGCGAATATTTTACATACGTTTTTTTATATATAATAAAAATGTGATTTTTATTGTTTAAACACTTTATTCATTCAACACATGAATTTAATTTTCAACACATGACTTCTCAACACATGAGTATTTTCCACACATGGATAAAGTTTCAACACATGACTTTGGTTTCAACACATGAAAATAATTTCAACATATGAAAATAATTCTAACACATGAATATTATTCAAAATTTCGGCAGCATAACGACAGGGTAGTTAAAACCGGCACCGTCCCGAGTACGGCTCCTCGCTCTACCTTAAAACCTCGCATTTTTTGACAATGGGGATTTCATACATCTAATTCGCACGCAGGCGAGTATGATTTTCTTTTCCACAATTATTTCAAATTTGTTTCAATCACCAATGGGTATTTTTCAACCACAACCAAACAATATCAACCACAAACAATTCTATCAACCATTCGCATTATTCACCAAATTTTTCACACCAATTCACAAACAATAAATATCGTCCGTGGTTTGTGGACGAGGGGGTATATATATATATATATATATATATATATTATTATTACCATTCCAACACACATATCATTTATACAATGCATGTATAATTCACACTTCGCTCATATAGCTTACACGACGCATGTACATGAGGTATACGACACGTGTATAATTTATATTTCGCTTATATAATTTATACATGACATTTCAATTCACATTTCAGTTAGAAATCTCACATTGGTTTTCGAGCTGCTAAAAATCATAGATAGCTCAGAAAAATCCGCGGTCTCTTCTAGGTGGTAGAGAGCCTCCTTGCGGTCACGATGTTTCTTGTTTCAGCGAATTTCTTTAACAAACCATAAAGATACGATTTTTCAAAGTTTGCAACACTTAAAAGTGTCATTTTCAATTCAGAAAATTCAAGCCGTATACCTTCCACTGTTGTTCAAAACTAGGTTTTGAAAATTCGTGAAATCCGTAGCACTTCGTCCCGATCAGGTTGTATGACGTCGAAGAGGGTGGAAAGGGCTTCAGGCACAGGGGGGGTTTCGTCGGGATCGGTGGTCGGAGGCGTGCTCGGCGGAGCTGGAAAGTCGCCGACTTTGGCGAGCTCGTTCTCGTCGATGGGGCGACGAGGGGGGTCGAGGGTTGGTCGGATTTGAAGAGGGGAGGCGACGCTGTCGAGTCTGGGTGGTGACGGAGGCGTCAGGTGGCTGAGGCGGCGGCGATTTGGTCGGGAAGTGGGGAGCGACGTGCGTCGTCTGTCGAGGGGGGGAACGAGGGTTTTTCTGATGTTTTTATTTTTATTTTAATGAATGTAGAATTCTGATTAGCCCGTGGGTTTTATTAAATTTTAAAATAGTATTTCTCCACACGAACACCAATTCAAACCCAACGACTATCACCCCTAGCTAAATACCCCTATCCCGGACACAATGGGATATGTTTCGAAGGCTTATTCGACTGTTATAGTCAGTTATTCTTCAAATTAAAATATAAAACACTCAATATTCGATTTGAACGTACATTTCAATTTGCCAGGGCCACAAAATGATTCGAAAAATTCCAGAAAAATAAATCTGGCTATGTTTTGACGATACGGTCCCATCAAAACTAGTTTCGTCGAATTCTGAGACCGTTTGAAAAATGGCCCTTTTCTGGTCGATCCAATTTAACAGAAATTAACCAAACACGTTTTCTTTTGCCACGCTCACATACTAGCTTCAAAAATTATGAAATTTAAAACCTAGCAATAATTTGACATCCCAGATCCAACAAAAGTGGTTTCGTCGAATTCCGAGGTCGTTTGCAAAATGTCTATTTTCAAGGGCTATATATTCTTTATAGCGACCTTTCTGAAAATTCATTTGGCCATAACTTTTGATTCCCGCTATGAAACTTCAATTTATCAGATTCGTTAGAAAGATACTCCTAAGCAGATTTAAATATTTTTGGTTTCACTAAAATTCGTTATATTTTGCACCCGGTATAGTCAGTCAAAGTTTGAATTCAAATTTTCAAACTGCCACACTATTTCTAATTCATTATTTTATTGAAATCTTCTATTCCAATTGTTTAAATTCCTCTAAAATATCCAATTTAAAATTTTCAAATTGGCTCGTATTTTCTGGGTTGTTACATGCTTCCATCTCACTAGTACTCTTAAACCACCACCGTACGAACGAATTTAAGAACACACTCTGCTGTTATTTTCTTCTGAATGCATGCTTCCCTCCACGTCTTCATTATTTAGTTAAGGTCGGCCCAAAAATCTATGGTTTGAGGTGTTTTCGTGGTTGGGTCTCGAAAAATATGAAGTGCTGTATTTATATATTTTTTATATTTTTTTATTTGCAAAATGATATAAAAAGGAAGGAAGCTTTTCGAGCTTTTGGGACTCTGTTTTGTTTGCAGAAAGGAATGGGGTTTCATGCGTATTTATAGAGGAGAAAGTGGAGATAACAACGAAGTCCTTTAGCATGTACCCATCAGCATATATGCATCAAAACAGTCGTGCAGTAGCATGTGAGAAATCAGAGCAGACATGTATTCTTAAGTGCTAAGTTTTAGGCCTGCGTTGATGGTGAAAAATCAGGTCTGGAAGGAGGGTACAGGGTATGCTTAGCTTCTCAGTGTAATTCATTTTCAAATTTTATGCTTCAGCTTCCCTGTCTACACTGTATTTAGGGTAGGTATGCCTGATGTGACAATACACTGCTGCGATGGGGAAAAGATGTGTAAACCTTAGGATATAAAGTATGAAGGCATATGCAAGGGGTTAGCAGAAGTTGATCGGAGGCAGTAATTCGAAGGTACAGACACATGTTTTCTTCATGAAAGGATAGGCTTTAATATAAGGGTGGCGTAGTTGTTGTTCTAATTTTCCTAACTGTAGTTGTTTTTATGTACATATATTTCATTTGCAGGTGATGGCATGGTGTAGCCTGTGTATTCACATCCATAGGCTACTGTGTAATCTAAGGGTATTCTGATAAACGAGGTGTAGGATGGCAGAAAGTTAGGGGTATGCGGGTGTTTTAGGTGACATGTAGGTTAGGTAGCCTGGTAAAAATGAGCATGTCTCAATACGTTGGCCATGTGCGTGAAACTGTAGTGCTTGTACTAAGGCAGGTGTGCTGGTATATTTCATTTCACCAAGATGCTTTTAATTTAAATGTGTGGTAATTCCAGCTAAATGAGATTTATTTATTTCTCTTATTGATGTTAACATATATAAGGATTAGATATGGTGGTATTCATGTATGAATGGTGCTACGTGCAAATTCTGCAATGAACATAACATAGCCGTCCATTTATTATTTGATAATCTTGCAATGTCCATTTAATAGTATACATTGCATCTTCGTGTAAGATGCTAAGCATACCAATAGTCACCGTGTCTATATCAGTAGTTTATAATTTACAACAGCTCTGTACATGTATTAGAGCGAATCCATAACCTTCTAGAATCACTCGAGAATTAATGTATAACATAAATTTTGTGTAAAATTAGTTACTACCGCTTGTTGGTTGTTTCATCTTAAAAAATGTTGAATTGAAAATTGAAAATTGAAACCATTGAATTAAAAATGTAAATGTTTGGACACTCCATACACATGTTCTGTATCGATGTTCAAGTACATCATAAATGTTTTTGAGTTAAACGATATTTAAAATTCTATTAAAATTCATATTTAATTTATTAAATAAACGTTATCGTTTACTAACGAAATCCATAGCAACTATTTTAAAATTTGATTTGGACGTAACTCACAATGTATAAGCTGAAATCTCGATTTTCCCTTCCATTGAAAAATTATAAACAATAAGATCCCAATGTTTCTTGTTTCACGGGATTTCAAATTAAAATGGGTTCTGTATATTTAATTGAAGTTCAAAACTCAATATTACAAGCTGCCCGCCATTTCAAGCTCGTTTATAATTGAATATAAATATAAACGTTAAATCTTTGTTTTATAAATGAATTCAATATTAAAATCCAATAATTTTCCAAACATAATATTTAAAACCAATTTAAATATTCGAATTCAAATAGTCGAAAAATCCGTGTCGTTACATTCTTCCCTCCTTAAAAGAATTTCATCCCCGAAATTACTAAGTTAAGAAGAATGCTCCAAACCCAATTATTTCCGAATTAATTATACTAAAATATTATCAAAAATATTTCTATGTTTTAAAATTTTCGAAAAAAAAATTCGCTAGTACCTCTGCTGCACGGTTCGATTGAAACTACAATTGCCACTTCGAGCCTCTCATCGATCAAAAGAAAATAAAAGCCAAGCTGCTACCCTACTCGGGGTATAAAATCAACCAACCAATAATATTCAGGTTTACCTCTTTGTCGGGCAACCGAACTCTAATCGCCAAGCAAAGCACTAACTGCTCTCTTTTTTTCATACTGTACTAGCTCAACTAACAATGCCAATAACAGTTATAGGGTTAGCTCATCTAGTTCCACTTCATATTGGTTCCATTCGAATTCATTATATTAATAATTTATTCTCTTCATTTCCAATTCATTTTGTTGTTCATGAATTTAATCCAATCAACCTAGCATCCAACAAATAAACAATCCAACGTAAACAAATCATTCCATTATATCTTATCTTTAAGTTAACTTCTGATCCATATAAATTCATATATTTAAATTTTTATTCACAAATTCCATATTTTAGATTCTCTTCTGGTTTTATTAAACTGTTAAATTTTTTAATCCAATTTGAATTCATTCAAATCAATCAAACACATCAATATATCTATAATTTGATAAAATTATTTCCTTTATATATAAAAATATATTTTTTGGGCAAAATTATTTCATTTACCCACGATATAAAATAATATTGTATCAACTGTCAGTTCAACTTGAACTGATCAAACAACATAATACAAAACCTTTGTATATATTAAATTTACAGATACGCTCTCTCGTATATGTACACTCAACTCAATCTAGGGTTTTACTAACCCAATCTATATCGAGTCAAACCACAGAGACTAGGTTATTACTAAACCATTGCTCTGATACCACTGTAACGAACAAGAATTTTCGACCTCGAAAATCGACACAAAAACCCCATGTTGAACATTCAAGCATTGAAAACACTGGAGCGTTATTAAAAAGAAATTAGAGGGTGAGATAAGAAAGAAAGGAAGTTAAGAGTATAAGAATAAGAAGAACCAATATAACACAGAGTCTCACATCGCAGCAGAACAAAATATAATATATAAATAAACTTTATTGAGAGCTTTGAAGTAAAACTTACAATCATCAGAGTACATCAACACATTTGGACAGTTACAATAATCTGTCCTCAAATACATCACACAGCGGAATAATGCTAGATATATATTACACATTTGAACTCCTCCAGCACGTCTTTGGACTTCACAGCATCCGATAACCTGATCCTGTACAACCCAGTCTAAGCCGAGCATTTCAAATACCGGGTCAGTCTGGTGAACCAAAGTGAGAAAAACTCGCAAAGTTTATAATATCATCCAACTTGATTTTAAAGTTCAAAATACTTTTGAAAGAAAAGGATAATCGTAAGACCAAATCCACATAAAAATACAGATGGTTTTTACCTTACGATAACCCAAAACATTTTGAAATCATATATATCTTTTGATATTATAATAGTGTCTAAATACAAATAAATAAAATCTAGCAGAATGCTTGCATCTCATGCTCCACATATATAGTATGCAAACAATACCGCAGGCTCTTATTAGAGATTGGATTCCGACTATGACAAGGTATGGAACCACCTGCCGATAGTGTATCTCTAGAGGCGAATACACTGGGTTCAATGAGAACGTCTTGCAACCCGGCCCACACATGACCGATCACTCATTTCGCTTGAGTGTATCGAATGTATATCACCAACGGTTGGGAGCTACTCACTATTTCCCGAAAAGGGATAGCATCAATAGATTAAAGAAGCAAAAGGAATTTATCTAGATAGGTGATTATACATCCTAATGGGTGCGACCCACATAGCCATGTTGTCTGCCCGATTTTTGTCATTTCCCGTTTGATGAGGCTTGAGGTTTTGAATCCTCTTTACAGAACATCTGGCCACCATTCACTTTGAATTCCACATCGTTAAATCCGCCAGATACCACTAATTGACGTCCACAAAAATACTTTTGTTGTTAAGCTAAAGAAGTTTCCCTTCTATGCCAACAGCTTGGTACGTTTGAAGAAATCAACGTACGTGATTCCTTTGGAAATACTCTGTCAGACATCCGTCCATACAAGTTGTCCTCGGACTGGAAAAACCGAAGGCACACTCCTACCACATCCTAGGGATCACCCTATAGATCAGTAACGAGTAGTCCTTGCAATCCGTAGATTCCAATCACAACATAATCATTGTTAACTCTAGGGATATAAGTAATATAAGAATTGTCTTTATAAATCACAACAGAATCTTAGTTATTAATCTTTACATTAATCCATGCTCAATTGCTTATCCATTTAAGTAATATAAGAATTGTCTTTGTAAATCAATTTATAATTTAGATTAGGCACGTGCTTCGCACACGACATATTTTGGTATAAAATGAATGATTGGTGGTTAAAACAAATATATATATATATATATACATATATTTGTGGATGGTTTATTTCCTTTTCTAAACTCTAATTAAAATAATATATTTAAAAATCTATATTCAGTTGTAAATAAATTTCGTAACTTTATTTTTATCGATTCACCTACCGATAAGTCAATCTTTATAAAACAGTTTGTATTTTGGCCATCTGCTATAAATTCTTCAACCAATATCACCATTGATTAATGACCAAACAAATGTTGAATTTTGGTTTAACAATAACCAATTCAATAATCCAATCATATGGGTTAAACAGTTCATATAGTGATCATATACAGATAAATAATCAACTCAACTGATAGCGATCAACCAATAAAAATAAATTCAGCATCCAATTTATTTTAAATACATTTATATCATTATAAACGTAACCAACATGGTAAGTTACCTTGTTTGGAAATCATCATTAAAAATAACGATGTTGTTTCATTTAAATTAAACAATGTTTAATTTAAATAATCAATATAACAATATTTAACAACATCCAAACAATCATCATCAACCAATAATTAGCAAACACGGTAAAAAGATAATAAAGCCGACTTATAATGATTATAAGTAAGAGAACTGAGTGAGTTTAACTCACCTTGGTTTTATCCGGTCGATTAAAAAAGTCGTTGTAATAAAATTAAACGGTCATTTAATTTTATTAAAAATTCCAGTTGCTTCTAGTGCCGATCAAATCAGCTCTATCCTGTCGCCCTTTCCGATATGATCAAAACGCTCCTTTGTTTGTTCGAATCTGATACTGCACATCAGGGTTACATAATTTATAATATTTGAATATAATATGTATATATATTATTATTTAAAGCATTGGATTATATAAACTAAAATTACCTTATTCACAATACCATAATCACGTCTTAAGCACTTTTAGAACCTTTATCCGCATATTGAAACTTTCCACACCCGATGCCTTCACTTGAACACTCATCAGAGCCCGGTCCCCTTTCACACAAACACAAACCCAAGTGTCCTCTATGCTGCTTCGTTCTGTTCAAAAAAAAGAACAAGGTTGCAATTATATTTTCATTTTGAACGAATCTCGAAAGCCCACTTCAAATAAAGGCCCACCTTCTTTACTTTCTCATGTCTGAACACCTTGTCCCATTCTGTCACGCCTATCCTCCGCCTCTCAGCTACTTCTCATGTAACGACCCGGGGTTTTTGCGATCCTGGTTATCGACACCAAACACGACGTCGACTAATCAAGCATTGGAAATACCGGATAGTCCATGAAAGAAATTAGAGGGTGAGAATAGATAAGATAGAAACTTAGAATAGAAGAAGAAGAACAACACAACATCAGAGTAACACGAACCTCACAACGGAACGAATAAATATATTTCATAACATAACTTTGAAATATAAATATGTACTTGAATATAAATATCATTTTCAAAGTACAGCACTTACAACACAGCGGAAATAAAACAACAGCTATATGATCCTGAAGCCTCCTGCTCCAAGCTCTCCAAGTATTTGTAAATCCCGACTACTTGACTGCCCATACAAAATTGGGCACCCAAGAGTTTAGGGAAAACAAAACAAAATAAACTCCAGGTCAGTCATGGGACTGGTGTGAGTAAAACAATTTAAAACAGTTTGAGCAATAACACGATATCTCATACGACCACGCCGTATAACGGAACGGGTTTTTTCCTTATGATAATCCAAACCATTTGATATAACTTTCAAAACCTTTTTGAAAGAAGCGATAAACTTTATGTCAAAACTCTTTTGATATTATAACAATGTCTACCAGCCACAATATAATAATCATCTAGTAGAAACGCTTGCATCTAACGTTCTACATATATAGTATACAATCAAAACCGCAAGCACGTATTGGGTAATAGATTTCCAACTATGACAAGGTATGGAACCACCTTTCGCTACTGTACCTCTAGAGAGGAATACACTGGGTTCAACAAGAACATCGTGCAACCCGTTTACACATGACCGACCACTCATTTCGCTTGAGTGTATCGAATGTACATCACCAACGGTTGGGATCAACAACCGTTTCCCGAATAGGACAACATCGACAATAGATTTTTAGAAGTAAATAGAACTCTAGATCAGGTTATTATACACCCTAATAGGTGCAACCTACATAGCCATGCTGCCTGCCCGATTTTTGTCATTTCCCGGTTGTGAGGCTAGAGGCCACGCTTATCTCTGACAGATCACACATTTATTCACTTTGAAGGTCACATCGTCATACCTTCCAAATCACAAATTGATTTCCCCAAAAATACCACGGGTATATAGCTAAGAAAAACGAATTCCTCCGCCACCAAACGTAAATACATTTGAAAAGATCAGCTTGCGCGATCTTTTAAATATACTCTGTCAGACATTCTTCCATACAGGTCGTCCTATGACTGGAAAAACCGAAGCACTATTCTGTACAACCATCTTAGGCAATCTTTACCTAAGATTTATACAATAGCCCTTGCACTTTACTCCGTCTTCAATTATCTTTGGCATATATGATTCGCAACGCTTATGCCAATACGGAGTGGTTCTTCGGATAATAATCCAACCAGTCTCTCCATATTAACAACATTAAAATGGTCAAAACTTTGATAGTCTGTGATTTAACTATCAAAGAAAAACACGTGTGCAAACAACGATATCATTTCCAAAAGGAAATTATATCGATCAATCATCCTTTAACATTTATCTCTTTAGTACATTAATTTACTTATCTCCTGTTTCCATGTATTCTATATTTTTTTCTATTATCAGAAAACAATTCTGATTCTTATTTGGAAAACATTTCCAAATTCCTTTATTGGGTTTTAAACAGATGTTTAAATAAAACATCGCCATGACAACTCAAACCATTTCACTTATTAACTAAATTCACTTAACCATCCTTTACTATCAAACCTTACCATTCCTTAGTTAATAAGGAAGTCAATCAAGTTGGGGTATGATTACCTCTCAGACCTTAACTGAACAATGTTTTGACTTCGAAATAGTCAAAGTTTATCTTTTCAATCTTTAACAAACTTCCTTACGTAACTCTCGGATTCTATTTACGAATCCACTTCTTTATTGAAAACATTGATTATAACGATAACGTTATAATCCCTACTTACGAAATATCTAACTTCAATTATAACTTTTATTCTTTAATGTGAATAAATAAATAAACACCTAATTTATAAATAAACAAATCTTGATTTAAATAGCGGAAAGTATAAGTACTTTCCCGAATTCGATATTATCGATTCGCCGATTAACTCTCTTCGAGTAATCTCTATTTGATTAACTCTACTTCGAATAACCTATATTCGATTTTCTCTCTTTGAATAACTTATATTGCATTAACTCACTTTGAATAACTTATATTTGATTATTGTATAAACTATATTCGATCTCTTTCTTTCGAATACGCTATATGTGATAATCTCCTTTCTTTCGAATACACTATATTCGATAACCTCCTTTCGAATAACTTATATTCGATAATCTCACTTTCGAATAACTAAATTCGATTAACTCCTTTCGATTAAACTAACATCGATTAACTCCTTTCGAATAATTAATATTCGATAACTCCTTTCGAATAGCTAATATTCGATAATTCCTTACGAATAACTAATATTCGATAATTCCTTTTGAATAACTAATATTCGATAATTTCTTTCTCTATTCAAATAAACTATATTCGATTAATTCTCTTCTTCGAATAACCTATATTCGATAACTCTTTCTTCGAATAACTTATATTTGAATAACTCTAATCCGACTAACTCTAATTTAATTAAATCTATTCGAATAAAAAATATTCGACTAACTCTAGTTCGATTAACTCTATTTGAATAACTCTAGTTCAATTTAACTCTAATCGATTAACTCTAACTGATTAACTCTAACTGGTTAACTCTAACTGATTAACTCTAACTGATTAACTCTAACTGCTTAACTCTAACTCTTTAACTCTAACAGGTTAACTCTAACTGATTAACTCAAACAGGTTAACTCTAACTCATTTTGATTAACACATTTTGATTAACTTCTTTGATTAACTCTACGTCCATATTCAGTTTCAAATATCAATGTTGAAATCGATTCTTATTTCTCTACATAAGCCCTGACTTATAGATCCTATTTATCCATTGATAAATATTTTATTTTATTTAGAAAATATTATTTATAAATTAATCTTCTCAATCTATTGGTTACAACAGATTCTATTTAAAATCTTTGCTTTAAATCTATACCATGTTATACCCGTGTGCGAAGCTGGGTCTAAAACTCTCCTGATGTAAAGCTCTATTCATTTGCCAAATATTTCCTTATATGACATTCTTTTCATTTCCCAATAAATCCCTTTAATAACTCTATTCATTTTCTAATTAAATATTTCCTTTTTATAACTCAATCTATTTTCACAAATAAATATTCTTTTCCAATCCTATTTATTTAACAAATAAATATTTTCTTTTCAATTCTATTTGTAAATGTTTTACAAATATACCCTTTCCAAATCTATTTGTAAATAGATTACAAATATATCCTTTTCATTTCTATTTGTAAATGGTTTACAAATATACCCTTTTCATTTCTATTTTAACATATTTATTTCCCATAAATATTTCCTTTTCTACCCTTTTGATTTTATAACTATTTTCTCTTATAAAATCCTTTTTCTTTTATATATAAAATCCATTGATTTTATATAAATAATTTACTTTCAAAATACACTTTGAAAATCCCCTTTTCAACATCTCGGTATTTCTTACGGTATTTAAAATACCAATTCATAATGATCGATATCATTCAAACACACATAATCAACAACAGATTATATATCACATCATATATCACCATATATGAAAACAGTAAAATAAATGTTGAGGAATCCAGTTGGATTCCTCCGACCTGTTTCCCTTCATCACAGATGTTAAACACGAATATAAAATATTCCGATAAACAGAATCAATATTCGATTAACGATTTATATATATGGTTATCTATATTTTCACCCAATAAATTAACAGTTAAATCCAAACAGTTAACACACATCAATCAACAGATAACTATCAGTCCTACGAATACGTTATAAAAATATAAATGTTCAGAGTTGGTGAGTTTTACTCACATTGGACGATCATCGTTAATAACGATAACCATCGCTTGATTCAGATGGACAATTTATTTTTCTATAAATTGTAACGAGCTTAGATTCGCTCCCAGTTAGTTCCATTGTGTAGCCTTTCTCCATACGGTCCCAACGGATCTTATTTCGTGAGATTCTGACATCGTATGATAAAGTTACGACTATTTAAAGTTAACACACTATTTAAACCTCGCTAAGTAAATAATTAATGGTTAATTAACCTCAACCAATCCCTTGAGCCACGTCATCATCTCCTAACAGTCTGCTCATCGTTTTCTTCATGAATCAAAGAAACACGCTCCAGGCAATATCCAGACATGGCCGCATCTTCTACCTCAAACCACACCTCCATTTCTCCATCGTTCAACGAACTAAAACCACCAGCGGACTCCTCATAAGAATCCCCATCATCTCCTCCTATCAACACCCAATTCGCACGCCCTCCTCAAAAACCGAGCTTCCCTTATCCGCACCCATGCACCATCATTTACCACTCCACTCCAGATTCTCACGGTTTTACAAAACAACTTCACACTTGTTATTCACTTCGGAATCCTCCTGAGACCGAACTCACATCATTTAGTTTGCCGCGGCCTCAAGCCAAACAGCATGCGAATATACTGGTCGCACCAATCTCCGCTTCGTTTTCTCCTCAACTCCATCCTTTTGTTTTAAATTACATTTTTGAACGCCTAGAAACTGTCGGCTTCCATTTGTTTTAGTTTTGCAGAAGAGAAATGGACAGAGGCGATTTAGTTTCATTTGTGGAAGCCATTTACTTCGGCTTGTGTTCTTTGGAAAAAGAAAAGAATGGTGTGAAGGAGCTGTTTATGTATACAGTTCGAAACTTATTCCTTAAGGCAAGCAATATAGGGTAGTGATGTTTTGCTCTCAGCCATGTATTTTCATTGATGTGGCTAATGCTATAACCAGTAAACGTGTATTTCAAAAGGACATTACGTTTTACTTCAATGTATTTAAATGTTAAAGTTCGTGCTTCTCTGTGTGCCATTCATCTTAAGTAACACTGACTTGAATAACATACATTCAATTTGCAATATATACCTAAGTCTCCATATATACAGAATAGCTGAGGTAAAGTTTTTGTATAGAAGAATTTGTCTAAGTTAAAAATGTGTTTGGCAGTCGTTATAAAATGCTTCATTGCCGACCGGGCTGCTATCGACAAAAATAAAAATACCGGTGAGACAAGCAATGTCCCACGATCCCAAAAATATAATAATATAGGTCCGTTAACTTATTCTGTGAAACCCCGAAATGTTGATATAGGGTGTAAAATACTCCTAATAAAAAGTTGCTTATTTAATTAATTAAAATTTCAATAAAATTCTAAAAATTAAATTATCACTACGTCTCAAAGGAGTCTTGTCTAAATTCGAAACGGTTATTTAAATATACGTAATAACCGTTATGGTTATAAACGAATATGCCGCTGTTTTTCTGAATATTTGATTTGGACATAAATCGAAATCTACACGGAGAAATCCCAATTTTTCTCTTCCACTAGAAAAATATACTTCACCAGCTCCTAACGTTTCTTGTTTCACAGAAATCCGATTTTAAACGGCTTCTGTATATTCATTTAAAGTTCGAATCACCAAATTACGAACTACCGCGCCATTTCAAGCTCGATTATTATTATAATATAATTATACGTTCAAACTGTCATTTATATGATATATTCGTTAATATAATTCGACTCCAAACTGAATTATATATTATAAATTGTCCAATTCACATTATATTGTGAATTCCACTAATTCTGATTATTTCAGAATTAAATATATTATATAATTATTATTTTAATTAAATATTCAAAGTTATTTAATTTAAACCATTTTAAATTACCAAATCATATTTTAAATAATTAAATAAATTAATTATTATAATGCTGAAAAATGCGGGTCGTTACATTCTTCCCTACTTCAAAGAATTTCGTATTCGAAATTGCTAAGGTAGAAAACAAACCTTATTGCTGGGTTAAAATTATTTGTTTACTTCTTAACTTCAGTTTCAACTGAACCAATTTTATTTCAACTGAAATATTAATTAATTCTTATCAACGAAAATTTTCAAAAATCCTGAAAATTTTCTAACACCTTAACTTTCGAAAAATTTCGCCAGCACCTCCTTTGTACGGCTAGATTGGTACAACCACAACTCGCCTCTCTAGGCCTTCTCCAACCCAAAAGAAAATCAAACAGCCAAGCGGCTTGCCAAATTGGCTCATAAATCACCAAACTCATATGAAATATAAACTTGTACCTTTTTGTCGGGCATATCATTATATCACTTTCACTTGCTACCAACTCAGCATATACCGATACATGTCCAACTTGATCTCAAATCAATTCATTCTCAAACCAAATCATCTGTTTATACCCCAAACCAAATCCATTTGAAACTCAAGTTCCATTCTTGATTTCAAACGGTTAACTTACCAATTCAATATACTTAACCAAGTTAAGTTATCTTTCCATATTTCATTAACTAATTAATTCCCTCTAATCAGTTACTTTTATGTCACAACTCAAATCTGATTTTTAATTCGAAAATCAATCCATTTTACTTACTTGAGTGAAATTATATTCAAATTTAATCTTACTCGGTATCGTTCTATTATCAATTCAAATTCCACTTCACTGGCTTTAATCCAATTCCAAATTACTTCCACAATTTCTATTCAATTTGGTTTTATTTCAAACAATCTTTTCTTGGGAGTTTTAAACATCTTTGCTTTTCTCAAAAATCAAACTTTCCTTTTCAGGATTCAAAACAACTTGTTTTTCTCAAAACAATTCAAAATGAATACCTTTGGTAGTAATCCGTCACTTTTAAACTCGAAAATGAACACTGATGATGCAGCTGTCATCGTCAGAATTTATTTCCCAGTGATCGAAGTGTGTTCAATACTATATTCCTTTTAAAATCATTTCTAAACACTTCCATTTGAAATATTTTTCAAAATACCATCCACAATGCTTGTAAAACAATTTAAAATCTCCCAAGATTTTAAAATTCTCATATATTCAATTTAAATCCATTTATAAACACTTTTCCAACTCTCTAGGTTTTAATTCAAATTCTGATTTAAATTTCAGATTTAATTCATCTGATTTCATATATTACACTTATATGAATTCTGATTGGTTATTTATATAACCATTTTAATTTATAATCTTGATTATAATAACAACCAATATATCCCATATATTATAATCATTCCAATATATATATTTTCTCTATATCAAAATATACCTTGGGTAAAATTATTTCGTTTACCCTCCTTTCAAAACATACCATGACGGTTCATCGTATTCGAGTGTATAGAAGCTCCTACCGATACAGTGGATCAAACTGAACGACCAGAATTCACAAACTACTCAACCAATAAATCTCCACAATATAAAACAATTTTATATTGAATAACAAATACGCTCTCGTATATACACTCAAACACAATCTAGGGTATTACTAACCCCATCTCTATTGAGTCACGCCACAGAGTCAAGGTAATTCACTTAACCTTAAGCTCTGTTACCACTGTAACGACCCGGGGTTTTTGTGATCCTGTTTATTGACACCAAACACGATGTCGACTAATCAAGCATAGGAAATACCGGATAGTCCATGAAAGAAATTAGAGGGTGAGAATAGATAAGATAGAAACTTAGAATAGAAGAAGAAGAAGAAGAACAACACAACATCAAAGTAACACGAACCTCACAGCGGAACGAATAAATATATTTCATAACATAACTTTGAAATATAAATCTGTACTTGAATATACATATCATTTTCAAAGTACAGCACTTACAACACAACGGAAATAAAACAATAGTTATATGATCCTGAAGCCTCCTTCTCCAAGCTCTCCAAGTATCTGTAAATCCTGAATACTTGACTGCTCGTACAAAATTGGGCAACCAAGAGTTTAGGGAAAACAAAACAAAATAAACTCCAGGTCAATCATGGGACTAGTGTGAGTAAAACAATGTAAAACAGTTTGAGCAATAACACGATATCTCATAAGACCACGTCGTATAACGGAACGAGTTTTTCCCTTATGAGAATCCAAACCATTTGATCTAACTTTCAAAATCTTTTTGAAAGAAGCAATAAACTTTATATCAAAACTCTTTTGATATTATAATAATGTCTATCAGCCACAATATAATAATCATCTAGTAGAAATGATTGCATCTAACGTTCTACATATATAGTATACAATCAAAACCGCAAGCACGTATTGGGTAATGGATTTCCAACCATGACAAGGTATGGAACCGCCTTTCGCTAGTGTACCTCTAGAGAGGAATACACTGGGTTCAATAAGAACATCTTGCAACCCGGCCACACATGACCGACCACTCATTTCACTTGAGTGTATCGAATGTACATCACCAACAGTTGGGATCAACAACCGTTTCCTGATTGGGACATCATCGACAATAGATTTTTAGAAGTAAATGAAAGTCCAGATCAGGTGATTATACACCCTAATAGGTGCGACCTACATAGCCATGCTGCCTGCCCGATTTTTGTCATTTCCCGGTTGTGAGGCTAGAGGCCACGCTTATCTCTGACAGATCACACATTTATTCACTTTGAAGGTCACATCGTCATACCCGCCAAATCACAAATTGATTTCCCCAAAAATACCATAGGTATACAGCTAAGAGAAACGAATTCCTCCGCCACCAAACGTAAATACGTTTGAAGAGATCAACTTATGCGATCTTTTAAATATACTCTGTCAGACATTCTTCCATACAGGTCGTCCTGGGACTGGACAAACCGAAGGCACTATTCAGTACTACCATCTAAGGCAATCTTTACCTAAGATTTATACAACAGCCCTTGCACTTTACTCCGTCTTCAATTATCTTTGGCATATATGATTCACAATGCTTATGCCGATACGGAGTGGTTCTTCGGATAATAATCCAACCGGTCTCTCCATATTAACAATATTAAAATGGTCAAAACTTTGATAGTCTGTGATTCAACTATCAAAGAAAAACACGTGTGCAAGTAACGATATCATTTCTAGATGGAAATTATATCGATCAATCATCATTTAACATTTATCTCTGTAGTTCATTAATTTACTTATCTTCTGTTTCCATGTATTCTAAATTCTTATTTTCTATTATCAGAAAACATTTCTGATTCTTATTTGGAAAACATTTCCAAATTCCTTCATTGGGTTTTAAACAGATGTTTAAATAAAACATCGCCATGCCAACTCAAACCATTTCACTCATTAACTAAATTCACTTAACCAGTCTTTACTATCAAACCTTACCATTCCTTAGTTAAGAAGAAAGTCAATAAAGTTGGGGTATAATTACCTCTCAGACCTTAACTGAACAACGTTTCGACTTCGAAATAGTCAAAGTTTATCTTTTCAATCTTTAACAAACTTCCTTACGTAACTCTCGGATTCTATTTACGAATCCACTTCTTTATTGAAAAAATTGATTATAACGATAACGTTATAATCCCTACTTTCGAAATATCTAACTTCAATTATAACTTTTATTCTTTAATGTGAATAAATAAATAAACACCTAATTTATAAATAAACAAATCTTGATTTAAACACCAGAAAGTATAAGTACTTTCTCGAATTCGATATAATCGAATTCGCCGATTAACTCTCTTCGAGTAATCTCTATTTGATTAACTCTCCTTCGAATAACCTATATTCGATTTTCTCTCTTCGAATAACTTATATTAGATTAACTCACTTTGAATAACTTATATTCGATTAACTCACTTTGAATAAACTATATTCGATCTCTTTCTTTCGAATACGCTATAGTCGATAATCTCCTTTCTTTCGAATACACTATATTCGATGATCTCCTTTCGATTAACTTATATTCGATAATCTCACTTTCGAATAACTAAATTCGATTAACTCCTTTCGATTAAACTAACATCGATTAACTCCTTTCGAATAACTAATATTCGATAACTACTTTAGAATAACTAATATTCGATAATTCCTTTCGAATAACTAATATTCGATAATTCCTTTCGAATAACTAATATTCTATAATTCCTTTCGAATAACTAATATTCGATAATTTCTTTCTCAATTCGAATAAAGTATATTCGATTAATTCTCTTCTTCGAATAACCTATATTTGATAATTCTTTCTTCGAATAACTCTAATCCGACTAACTCTAATTTAATTAACTCTGTTCGAATAACAAATATTCGACTAACTCTAGTTCGATTAACTCTATTCGAATAACTCTAGTTCGATTTACCTCTAATCGATTAACTCTAACTGATTAACTCTAACTGGTTAACTCTAACTGATTAATTCTAACTGATTAACTCTAACTGGTTAACTCTAACTGGTTAACTCTAACTGGTTAGCTATAACTGATTAACTCTAACTGGTTAACTCTAACTCATTTTGATTAACACATTTTGATTAACTCCTTTGATTAACTCTTTTGATTAACTCTACGTCCATATTCAGTCTCAAATATCGATATTGAAATCGATTCTTATTTCTCTATATAAGCCCTGACTTATATATCCTATTTATCCAATGATAAATATTTTATTTTATTTATAAAATATTATTTATAAATTAATCTTCTCATTCTATTGGTTACAACAGATTCTATTTAAAATCTTTGCTTTAAATCTTTACCATGTTATACCCGTGTGCGAAGCACGGGTCTAAAACTCTCCTAATTTAAAATTCTATTCATTTGCCAAATATACCCTTATATGACATTCTTTTCATTTCCCAATAAATCCCTTTAATAACTCTATTTATTTTCTAATTAAATATTTCCTTTTTATAACTCTATCTATTTTCACAAATAAATATTCTTTTCCAATCCTATTTATTTAACAAATAAATATTTTCTTTTCAATTCTATTTGTAAATGGTTTACAAATATTCCCTTTCCAAATCTATTTGTAAATGGTTTACAAATATATCCTTTTGATTTCTATTTGTAAATGGTTTACAAATATACCCTTTTCATTTCTATTTTAACATATTAATTTCCCATAAATATTTCCTTTTCTACCCTTCTGATTTTATAACTATTATCTCTTATAAAATCCTTTTTCTTTTATATATAAAATCCATTGATTTTATATAAATAATTTACTTTCAAAATACACTTTGAAAATCCCCTTTTCAACATCCTGGTATTTCTTACGGTATTTAAAATACCAATTCACAATGATCGATATCATTCAAACACACATAATCAACAACAGATTATATATCACATCATATATCACCATATATGAAAACAGTAAAATAAATGTTGAGGAATCCAGTTGGATTCCTCCGACCTGTTTCTCTTCATCACAGATGTTAAACAACACGAATATAAAATATTCTGATAAACAAAATCAATATTCGATTAACGATTTATATAAATTGTTATCTATATTTTCACCCGATAAATTAACAGTTAAATCCAAACATTCAACACACATCAATCAACAGATAATTATCAGTCCTAAGAATACATTATAAAAATATAACTGTTCAGACTTGGTGAGTTTTACTCACATTGGACGATCATCGTTAATAACGATAACCATTGCTTGATTCAGATGGACAATTTATTTTTCTATAAATTGTAACGAGCTTCGATTCGCTCCCAGTTAGTTCCATTGTGTAGCCTTTCTCCATACGGTCCCAACAGATCTTGTTTCGTGAGATTCTGACATCGTATGATAAAGTTATGACTATTTAAAGTTAACACACTATTTAAAGTTAACACACTATTTAAACCTCACTAAGTAAATAATTAATGGTTAATTAACCTCAACCAATCCCTTGAGCCACGTCATCATCTCCTAACGGCATGCTCATCATTTTCTTCCCGAATCAAAGAAACACGCTCCAGGCAAAATCCAAACATGGCCGCATCTTCCACCTCAAACTGCACCTCCATTTCTCCATCGTTCAACGAACTAAAACCACCAGCGGACTCCTCATAAGAATCCCCATCATCTCCTCCTATCAACACCCAATTCGCACGCCCTCCTCAAAAACCGAGCTTCCCTTATCCGCACCCATGCACCATCATTTACCACTCCACTCCAGATTCTCACGGTTTTACAAAACAACTTCACACTTGTTATTCACTTCGGAATCCTCCTGAGACCGAACTCGCACCATTTAGTTTGTCGCGGCCTCAAGCCAAACAGCATGCGAATAAACTGGTCGCACCAATCTCCGCTTCGTTTTCTCCTCAACTCCATCCTTTGGTTTTAAATTACATTTTTGAACGCCTAGAAACTGTCGGCTTCCATTTGTTTTAGTTTTACAGAAGAGAAAAGGACAGAGGCGATTTAGTTTCATTTGTGGAAGCCATTTACTTCGGCTTGTGTTCTTTGGAAAAAGAAAAGAAAAGAATGGTGTGAAGGAGCTGTTTATGTATACAGTTCGAAACTTATTCCTTAAGGCAAGCAATATAGGGTAGTGATCGTTTGCTCTCAGCCATGTATTTTCATTGATGTGGCTAATGCTATAACCAGTAAACGTGTATTTCAAAAGGACATTACGTTTTACTTCAATGTATTTAAATGTTAAAGTTCGTGCTTCTCTGTGTGCCATTCATCTTAAGTAACACTGAATTGAATAACATGCATTCAATTTGCAATATATACCTAAGTCTCCATATATACAAAATAGCTGAGGTAAAGTTTTTGTATAGAAGAATTTGTCTAAGTTAAAAATAGGTTTGGCAGTCGTTACAAAATGCTTCGTTGCCGACCGGGCTGCTATCGACAAAAATAAAAATACCGGTGAGACAATCAATGTTCCACGATCCCAAAAATATAATAATATAGGTCCGTTAACTTATTATGTGAAACCCCGAAATGTTGATATAGGGTGTAAAATACTCCTAATAAAAAGTTGCTTATTTAATAAATTAAATATTTCAATAAAATTCTAAAAATTAAATTATCACTACGTCTCAAAGGAATCTTGTCTAAATTCGAAACCGGTATTTAAATATACTTAAATAACCGTTATGGCCATAAACGAATATGCCGTTGTTTTTCTGAATATTTGATTTGGACATAAATCGAAATCTACACGACGAAACCCCAAATTTTCTCTTCCACTAGAAAAATATACTTCACCAGCTCCTAACATTTCTTGTTTCACAGAAATCTGATTTAAAATGGCTTCTGTATATTCGTTTAAAGTTCGAATCGCCAAATTACGAACTGCCGCGCCATTTCGAGCTCGATTATAATTATAGTATAATTATACGTTCAAACTGTCGTTTATATAATATATTCGTTAATATAATTCAACTCCAAACTGAATTATATATTATAAATTGTCCAGTTCACATTATATTATGAATTCCACTAATTCTAATTATTTCATTATTAAATATATTATTTAATTATTATTTTAATTAAATATTCAAAGTTATTTAATTTAAACCATTTTAAATTACCAAACCATATTTTAAATAATTACATAAATTAATTATTATAACGTTGAAAAATGTGGGTCGTTACATCTCACTACCCCACTCTTCTGCTACTTACGTTCTCTTCTTTCTTTCTTTTATTTTTTTTATTTTTTATTTTCCCATACATGAACCCGCGATGCTCCACTTATACCAACCTGAACCACAATGCCCCCTGAAACGACCCAAACTTCCCCCATAAAGGAAAGTACGGATTGAATTGAGAACAAGGCAAATCAGAACACAAACGAAAGAACCTTTCATTGCTTATTACAATAATTACATCAGAGTACAAGAATATTCCAGAGTATGAATAAATATTACACATTGGAAATACAATATCAGAGATTTAAATTATATTTTAAATAGCAGCGAAAAAATAATACAAAATACAACTGAAAGAAATACATGGCTACAGAGCTTACCGATTATCGCTTCAGCTGTAAACAGGATCCTGTGAATATAATATCTGCAAAACCAAAACTACTAGCTGCCCGTGTGGAAAATATGGGCACCCAGAGTTTAGGTTGAAACAATAAACTTCAGGTTAGTCATGAGACTAGTGTAAGAACTAAAGCAGTTATTAACTTGATTTTAAAGTTAAGTAAATCACGGGACCACGCCGTATAATACGGAACGAGTTTACTCCACATGAACCTTAGTTTAAAATAAAACAATATAATGCTTTTTGGAAAAAATGAAGCTATTATAAGACTCAGATCCCATCACACAACGAATGTGGTCGGAGGATAGAGTTTTCCCTTATAACAGCCAAAAATGCTTGATACGCGAAATTTCATCTTTTACTATTACTATAAAAGAAGAAATCAACTTCAAATATTAATGTATCAATCATAGGCGGCATGGGTACCATATATCATGTCTCCATACTAGTTCTACAATCAAAGCCACATGATGACGTATTGGAAGTTGGATTCCATCTATGAACCAAGGCAAGGCGCAGTCCTTCCGTTTTGAGACTCTCTAGCCCAATCCTCAGGCTTCAGTCGCAACTGTACCTAGGTAACATGCAGGGCCGGTCCACACTAAGTGCGATGGTGGATTCATAATTCCAAAGCATGCGTTTCCCCGCCCTATGGGGCGTAAAATAATCTGGTCAGTAAGGTCGACCAGAACATCTATCAATATATATATATATCCGAGGTGCCTCTCTATCCATCAAGTAATAATAAGCAACATCCACTTGAGTAAATGTCAGGGCTTGCAAAACGCTAATGAAACGACCCGAACTTCCCCATGAAGGAAAGCCTGGATTGCTTTGAGAACAAGACGAATCAGAACACAAACAGAAGAACATTTCATTGCTTATTACAATGATTTCATCAAAATACAAGAATATACAGAGTATGAATAAATATTACACATTTGATAAACATCAAAGATTTAAATACATTACAATGCAGCGGAAAATAATGCAAAACAAAACTAAAAGGAATATACGGATACAGAGCTTTCCGAATATTGTTCCAGCTGTAAACCAGGATCTTGTGAATATAAATCTACAAAACCAAAATTACTAGCTGCCCGTGCGGAAAATAGGGGCACCCAGAGTTTAGGTTAAAACAATAAGCTCCAAGTCAGTCATGTGACTGGTGTGAGAATTAAAACAGTTATTAATCTTTATTTTAAAGTTAGGTAAATCTAGGGACCACGACGTATAACACGGAATGGGTTTCCTCCCAAGAATATTAATGCATAAAACAACAATGCAATGCTAAATAAAGAACAATGAAGCTATTATAAGACTCAGGTACCATCACACAATGCAATGCAAGCCGGAGGAAAGAGTTTTTACCTTATAATAGCCAAGAATGCTTGGTACGTAAAATTTCATGTTTTATTATTACTATAAGTGTATAGTGTCAAAACAATTTCAATCATAAGTATCAATCATAAACGACATAAATGCCCCATACCACTATGTTGCCATATATAGGTTTACAATTAAAACCACAAAATGTCGTATTGGAAATTGGATTTCCATCTATGAACCAAGGCAAGGGATCGTCCTTACCGAATTCGAGACTCTCTAGCCCGCCCCTCAAGCAAGCACGCAGGCAAGCCTTGGATCGTCAGGGCCGGTCCAAACGGAGTGGATTAAAATGCCTGAACAATGCGTTTCCCCGCCCTATGGGGCGTCAGCTGGTCATATCCCGACCAAACTATCAGCCCCGGAACGACCGATATAACCGAGGCGCCTCGCTATCCATCATCCACATAAGTAAAATGTCAGGGTGTGCAAAACGCTGACACCACTCCTAGCTAGAAGGAAATGCATGTCCTCCCTGAAGTCCTCTCCCGTTTAGGGTCCACACCGGGGTGTGAGGATCGCGAATTAACGCTACACGAAGCTACGCTATATTAAAGTCGTGCTTTGATCATCAACCACAAGACTCTACTTTTCAACAGAAGCCTTAATCATTTGCATCTCAGCATGCCACACAGGAAATTCACGCTATGCAACCAATGTATATCAATCACACAAAATGAAATCCGATGTCAAACACACATTCATTTACAAGTTCGTTTTGGGTCTGAGCGAAACCGGAGGCACCTTATTCCTCCCCCATATGTCCAATACAGGGGAGAGGCCCTCGCATATACGTCGATCTCCAAGTACGTCTGGACGATCACCACTTATTAACTTGCCTTTGGTATACAGCCCAATCAAGACATTAGTAATCATCCAAATGATGTGAAGACCTCCGGTCTTCAACCACCACCTTCATCTTCAACACATCGTCGAATCTGTCATTCAGAATGGGATAAACCCGGTCTTTCTGAATAACTCGCGTATATAATAAACAAGTGCTATAAAAACACCACATACGCCTTGTAACACCCCGTATGTTGAAAAACTTGTTTTGATATAAATCAGGGCAGAATTAAATTTTAAAATCTGAATCAGGGGAAACGGGCTATGCCATTGCGTTCGTCTCAGAAAAATACGCGAAATAGAGTCCGAGTTTTCGAAAATCGGAGTCCATATGACCCAGTTAAGGCCCGAAGAAGTTTTCAGAAAATTCAAAACAGATTTAAAATATTCAAAATCCAGATTTCAGAAGAGGCGGGAAAATTCCCGCCAGACAGAGGGTGTCGACCCTAGGGTCGACATGGGTGTCGACTCCCCCCAGGGGTCGACCCATGTGTCGACCCAGGGGTCGACCACCCCTGTCGGCCAGTTTGATCTGAAGGGGTTTGGGCTGTGTTTTGGGGCTTGTGACGAAATCTGACGGCTCTAACCTAATCTAGGGTTAATCTAAGGGCCTAAACTATATCCTAATTCTATAAATACACCCTAAGACTACCCTAATTCATACTAAAAATAGATACAATGTCGTTATGCCGTCAAAATGCAACTTTAAGGAGCCTCCATCAAATTGTAGAAGAAGATAGCTTCTCAAATCAACTTCGAATCAACTCTAGCAACTTAATCTTCTTCATAGGAGTGCTAATCAATAAGTTGTGAGTTTCTATGCCTTTAGCAAGCAATTGCTAAACTATTTATGATAGGATATAATGAGGTTATGGTTATGTATGTGGATCAATGCAAGTTATGTTATCATATGCTATGTGTTCATGATGTTATGCAAGTTATGCAAGTCATATGCTATGTGTTCATGATGTTATGCAAGTCATATGCTATGTGTTCATGATGTTGTGCAAGTTATGCAAGTCATATGTTATATGTTCATGATGCTAGTTATGCAAGTTTTATGCTATGTGTTCATGATGCTAGTTATGCAAATCACTATGATAAACATTGATCCATTATGACACCATGTTATGCAAGTTTGATGTTTGATTATATGCAAGTTCATATATGACATGTTATGCAAGTTTGGTGTTTGATTATATGCATGTTCATATATGACATGTTATGCAAGTTTGGTGTTTGATTATATGCAAGTAACATGTGCAAGTTTACACCTTGGTATGAGATGCATACATATGCAAGTTAACCCCTTTGTATGTCATACATACATATGCAAGTTTACCCCTTTGTATGACATAAGTAACTTATGCAAGTTACCCTCTTTATGACATATGTGATTCATGCAAGTTTGGGTTGATTATTTATGCTAGTTGGGTTTGATGCTATGGTCATATATGCAAGTTGACATCTTTAAAACCCATGTTGATGCTAATGTTATGCTAAGTTGAACCCATTGTATTTGTGATGAATCTTCCCTTTTAAGTATGTCATGCTAGCGTATTACGTGGGAAATGATGGGGTTAATATTCATGTTAACAAAATTGTGATGAAATTGGTATGATGTTGCATACCATAAGTGGATGGACATAATTGAGTCAATTATGTACATCATTAAATTGGAATTAATTAGGGAAAATTAATTCAAAATATGGGGGTGATTAATTAGGTGTAATTAATCGACTAAGACACGAGGTTGGACCCTTTTTGTAGCATAAGACTGCCCGGAACCGACCGACAAATTCAGCGGCTACAAATGATTGGCCCAATGTGAGAGGTCTTAGGCATAAACTAAATACGTGACAAGTGTAAAGACACGAGGTTAGACTCTGTTATGGCGTAAGGCTGCCCGGAATCGACCGGCAAATCCAGCTGCCATAAAAGACAGTCTAATGTGAGAGGTCTTTACAAAGGTTACGTTCTTAATCAATTAAGAAATACTTAACCAGATAAGCATGTAGTGGGGCATGAGGGGTTAAGTGGGTGCCTTGGGTGGCATGTGGAAATCAAGTAAGTGCCTTGGGTGGCATGTGGAAATCTAGTGGGTTGCCTTGAGTGGCGATAGAAAATACGATTAGAATACTTAACCAAGTGGAAACATGTAATTAAACATGATTAAAGGGGTTAAGTGGGATGCACTAGAAAGAGGGACAAGCTTAGGTGGGTAGCTTGTGGGGGCCCATTTCAACCAGTAACCCATATGTATCTTATTGGGCTCGACCCATGTCGAGGACGGGACACGCGTACTGGGCTTGACTATAAGAGGCCAAAACGGGTTAGCGGTGGCAACGCAAGTCCAACGGGTTTCATATGCGTGTGTGGACCCGGGCTGGTAGGTTAGACGTTGTTGCATCGTGTAGGTATAAGCCGTGCACCGTTGGTTGTATCGGGTTGCCACTTTGGGGAGTGATACACCCCACTGTGGGGCCAGCACGGGTATCTACGTTAGGGAGCCGATCGCTTGGAGAGTAGTTGGTACACCTAGTGGAGATAGGGGCAGACGACACCTATGTGGTCAGCTAGGGGTACAAGAAACTACTAGTTATATTTTCTAAGTCCTTGGGTGGGATCAACCTTTAAATAGGAATGACTGGTGTGGTGCAGTGTAGTAATTACCCTTGGGTGGGTAGATGCGTCTTTACCGTTATCTTAGTTCATCCTATGTCTAGTTGGCTGCTTAGTGTAGTCATTTATCCCCAGTCATCACCGTACCAAGTTTATATCATACCCTAATTACTTTAATGATTGCATTGTTAAAGTTATAGGGCTTACTCAGACTTATGTCTGACCCCGTTGTTTTTATCTTTTTCCCAACCCTCAGGTTCTCAGAGTGGGCCTAGCACTAGTGGGCTTTGATCAGATTGCTTTAGCTATCTTTTGGAGCTTGGACCGTGATGTAAAGCCCAGCTTATCTTTTCTATTATGGCTATTAGTTATGTAGTGGGATTATGTACTTATGTTTTATCAGGATGGATATTTAGTACTTGACTCTTGTTTTAGTTGGTTTTGATATGTAACCGAACATGTTTATCTTCTGCTGCAATGAAATGATGTTTTAGATTTCAATTATTATTTATATCTGTCTTGTTGTAATTTTTCTGTTCTATATTCACTTAAAATACTCCACCGAAGTTAAGGCATTCCCTTAGTGAGTGACCTTAGCGGGTGTGGGGTGTTACACGTGGTATCAGAGTTGAAGGTAACCGGAACAGATAAAATTTTTAGAAAACTATTTTTCTAAAAACATTTTTGGAAGAAGTATTTTCAAAAACATGTCTTTTAAGAGAAAGTTTTTAAAAGAAAAGCATAATCCCCAATAGCCATATCTTTATCGTTCGAATTCTCCGTTTTGAATCTTTCCTTTTTCGTTTCAGCATGGCTGAAGATCTTAACTTTCCGGAGGGTGTGACGATACCAGTGTGGTATAGGAGATTGATGGAGGCTAGGGCCACCGCTGCGGGTCCAGCAAATGTTCCTCCACCAACAGTTGCACCCGATCTTCCTCCTCCTCCTCCTCGCACGGATACTTTTGCTAAGACTTGTAAGGAATTTAAGGCTTTGGGAGGGAAACCTTTTCAAGGATCAGAAACTTTTGTGGAAGCTAGAGATTGGCTTAAGGAGGTAGAAGAGTTGATAGATATCTTTGAGATGGAAGAAGGAAAGAAAGTCAAGTTAGCTGCTTGGTTAATGAAGGGAGAGGCCTCGTTCTGGTGGGAGGTCACTAATGGAGAGCGCCCTGTTGACTCTTGGGCGGATTTCAGGCAAAGGTTTGTGGCAAAGTTTCTTTCAAGGGTGGAAGAAAATCTGTATATGGAAAGGTTCTTGACTCTAAAGCAAGGAAACCTATCAGTAAAGGAATATGTCAACAAGTTTAATCAGCTAGCAAGATTTGGCATAGACATGGTGAATACACCGGAGAAAAAGGCTTTGAGGTTCGTTAAGGGCTTGAATGAACCAATGCATGGATTGGCTATGACTCACATCCCTATGGGGGCCACCTTTGAGAAGCTAGTAGACATGACACTCGTGCATGAGGAAGAGAAGGGTCCCAATGCTAATAAGGCACTCGAGAAGAAAGGAGATCAGAAGAGACCTCAACAGCAACAGCAAAACAAGGGTGGGAAAGGCAACGGTGGCAAGCGAAAGAAGAAGTGCTCCAATCACCTAAGCAAAGATTGTCAGAAGAAGAAGAAGACGGGCTACTTCCACTGTGGCGAAGTAGGGCATCTAGTGAAGGACTGCCCTAAGAAGCGGCAGAGGACGGGATCTACCTCAGGAGGACAGGTGCAAGCTCTTATGGCACCAGGTTAGGCAAGGGGGCAAGTTCAGGCTCTCGCGGTTCCACCGATTCAGGAAAGAGGTAGAACTATTTCCGTTGAAAGTCTGGTTTTTCTGTTTGATCATCCTGTCCGTACTTTGTTTGACTCTGGTGCATCGCATTCGTTTATCTCATCATCATTAGTTGAGTCACTGCACTTAGACACCAGTCTAGTAGATGATCCCTTGGTTGTTTCAAACCCAATTGGGGGCTCCACTTATTTGTCCATGATATGTTTGGGTTTGAAGATTTCCATACTTAGCGTTGAGTTTAGATGTGATGCTTTTGTTTTGGGCTTCACGGGCTATGGGTTGATTTTGGGCATGGACTGGTTATCCAGTAATGGTGTTGTTCTTGATTGTGAAAGGAGAGTTGTTAGGCTCATGACCCGCTTGGGTAACACTCTCGAGATCTCTTGTAATCCCATGGATTCTGTTATGCTAAGTTATCTTGAATCGCTTGACGCTTCGGTCGAGAGTTTGCGATCTGTTAGAGTGGTCCGGGAGTACTCGGATGTGTTTGAGGAGGTGAAGGGCTTACCTCCGAAGCGGGAGATAGACTTCCGAATATATCTGGTGGACAATGCTAAACCAGTATCTTTACCAGTGCGCCACATGGCTCCTCGTGAGAGGAGGGAACTCCATAAGCAAGTAGGGAAGTTGCTTGAGAAGGGGTTCATAAGACGAAGTATATCGGAGTGGGGTGCTCCAGTAGTTTTTGCCACGAAGGCGGATGGGTCCCTCAGACTTTTTGTAGACTATAGAGAATTCAACAAGCTCACAAAGAAGAATAGACACCCATTGCCGAGGATTGATGATCTCTTTGATCAGTTGGTTGGCGCCTCAGTGTTTTCGCAGTTGGACTTGGCCACGGGGTTTCATCAGTTGAGAGTGGCTGAGGATAGCATAGACAAGACTGCCTTTAGGACTCCGGATGGTTTCTATGAGTGGCTTGTGATGCCATTTGGTTTGACGAACGCCCCTGCATACTTTGTTGATTTGATGAGTAGGGTGTTCAGGGAGTACCTTAATAAGTTCGTGGTGGTCTTTGTGGATGACATCTTAGTCTTTTCTAAGAGTGAAGAAGAGCATGCCCTACATCTTAGGGAAGTGTTAGAGACTCTTCGAGCGCATAGCCTTAAGGCTAAATTCTCTAAGTGTCACTTTTGGAGGAAGGAAGTGCGGTTCTTAGGGCACGTGGTCTCTATGGAAGGGATAGCTGTGGATCCCGCGAAGGTAGTATCCATCCAAGATTGAAAAGTTCCGAAGAGTGCTACCGAGGTGAGGAGTTTCTTGGGGTTGGCTGGCTACTATAGGAAGTTTATCAAGGACTTCGCGAAGATATCAGCCCCATTAACTCGCTTGACAAAGAAGAATCTAGTCTTCGCATGGGACGTAGATTGTGAGGATGCGTTCCAACGGTTAAAGAGAGCTTTAACCACAACTCCAGTCTTAGTGTTGCCAGATGGGAGTAAGCCATTTGTTGTTTATACCGATGCTTGTGGGACAGGACTAGGAGCAGTCTTAATGCAAGAGGGAAGGGTAATAGCCTATGGGGGAAGGCAGTTGAGAAAGCATGAGAAAAATTACCCTACCCATGATTTAGAGTTGGCCGCTATTGTTTTTGCGCTTAAGACTTGGCGCCATTATCTTCTTGGAGAGAGGTTCGAATTGTTCACTGACCACAAATCATTGAAGTACTTGTTTTCTCAGAAGGATTTGAACTTAAGACAGCAAAGGTGGATGGAGTTCTTAGCATCCTATGATTTCGAGATAGCGTATACCCCTGGCAAGGGTAACGTGGTGGCAGATGCCTTAAGCAGAAAAAGGTTGTCCTTGAGTCCATTGTTCGTGGAACGACGAAGCTTGGAATTTATCTCGATGTTTGATTTCAAACCTTCCGTTGACTTTATACCCGGTTTGCTAGCATCCTTAGAGGTCAGACCTACTCTTTTGGGACGGATTGGAGAGGCACAGCGGGATGACCCACAGTTGGTTGAGTTAGTAGAGAAGCTCATAAGGGGGGAGTCGTCCAGCCATTTGAGTAGGTACAGCCTAGACGATAGGGGGTGGTTGCGTAGAGACGGTAGACTTTGTGTACCGCAAGACGAGGGTTTGAGGAAGGCTATACTTGATGATGCACATCGTTCAAAGATGACCATTCATCCCGGTGGGGACAAGATGTACCAAGACATGAAGCGAGTTTTCTTTTGGGCCGGTATGAAGAAAGATGTGGCCGAGTATGTCGCTAGATGCTTGGTGTGCCAACAAGTGAAAGCGGAGCAAAAGAAACCCGGTGGGTTGCTTCACCCATTGGAAGTTCTGCAATGGAAGTGGGATAGCGTCTCGATGGATTTTATTGATGGGTTACCGAGATCGAGGAAGGGTAATACGGGAATTTGGGTTGTGGTAGATAGACTTACTAAGAGCGCCCATTTCATACCCGTGAAGAGCAAGAGGACTGCTCCATGGCTAGCTTCAGTTTACCTTCGGGAAATAGTTCGATTGCATGGGGTACCTTCCAGCATAGTGAGTGATCGAGATCCTATCTTCACTAGCGAGTTTTGGAAGAGTTTGCAAGAGGCAGTAGGGACTCAGTTGTGTTTGAGCACTGCATATCATCCTCAGACGGACGGCCAAACCGAGAGGGTGAATCGTGTTCTAGAAGACCTTTTGAGGCTATGTATCTTAGATTTTGGAGGTACATGGGAAGAGCATCTTCCATTGGTGGAGTTCGCGTATAATAACAGCTTTCAGTCTAGTATTGGTATGGCTCCTTTCGAAGCTCTTTATGGAAGGCCTTGTCGATCACCTACATGTTGGTGGGAATCTACGGATAAGATCTTGCTTGGGCCCGATATGGTTAGAGAGACTTCGGAAAAGATTGATTTGATTCGAAGAAGGATGAAAGTAGCGCAAGATAGGCAGAAATCTTACGCGGATAAGAGGAGGACGGATCTGGAGTTTGATGTTGGGGACATGGTCTTTGTCAAAGTATCTCCATTACGGAATGTTGTTCGCTTTGGGTCCGTTGGGAAGTTAGCACCAAGGTTTGTAGGACCGTTTCCTATTAAGGAAAGAATTGGACGGATGGCATATAGAGTGGATTTGCCTGAGAGACTTAGTGGGGTACATGACGTATTCCATGTGTCACATTTGAGGAAATTCCTACATGAGACCGCAGAGGTGGTAGAGCCGAGCTTGCTTAGAGAAGTGGAGGTAGAGCGTGATGCGACTATTCGACGAGCTCCTACCCGCATCCTTGGGTCAGAGATTAGGAAGTTGAGAAACAGAGAGGTTCGACTAGTCAAAGTGCAATGGGGAGAGGATGAGAGCAATGCTACTTGGGAGACAGAAGCGAAGATGCGTTCACTGTACCCATTCCTTTTTGAGGGTATGTCTTTTAACTTCTCCTTTATTTGTCTAGTACTTATCTTATCTTTAGTATGTCCTCTCATTAGTACCTTTGACCTTTAGATAGGGTAAACCTATGGTTGAAACATGTGTTTGAGACATGTTATGATTGATGGATGCGCGTGGATGCAAGTGTTTGCTAGTGGTTGCTAGTGGTTGCTCGTGGATGCATATACACACACTTTAGACACTAGATCGGCTCAGTCACTTCATATTGCATATTGCATATAATTGTGTGCAGGTAGCTATATTAATGGATGTATAATGGTTGTGTTGTCATATGGATGATGCATTTTGGTGTATGGTTGTGCACACATGTAGTAATAGTATGTGTCGATAGGATTCTTTCGCATACATATTGGATGCATGGCACTATCATGGTTTGCATTAAGGAGGTCAACTGAATCAGTAGACCGCCTGATTTTGCATTAGACAGGAAACATATACACACACTTTTTGCATATGTTCATACAGCATTAGAAACTTTAAGGACAATGGATGCCAGTGTTTGATGGTTTGAGTAGATGGTTGTTTGGTTGGTAGGATACGTTCTAATTGACTTAGAGATTTCGGGGACGAAATCCTTTTAAGTAGGGGAGAATGTAACACCCCGTATGTTGAATAACTTGTTTTGATATAAATCAGGGAAGAATTAAATTTTAAAATCTGAATCAGGGGAAACGGGCTATGCTATTGCGTTCATCTCGAAAAAATACGCGAAATAGAGTCCGAGTTTTCGAAAATCGGAGTCCGTATGACCCAGTTAAGGCCCGAAGAAGTTTTCAGAAAATTCAAAACATATTTAAAATATTCAAAATCCAGATTTCAGAAGAGGCGGAAAAATTCCCGCCGGACAGAGGGTGTCGACCGTAGGGTCGACATGGGTGTCGACCCCCCCCAGGGGTCGACCCATGTGTCGACCCAGGGGTCGACCCCCCCTGTCGGCCAGTTTGATCTGAAGGGGTTTGGGTTGTGTTTTGGGGCTTGTGACGAAATCTGACGGCTCTAACCTAATCTAGGGTTAATCTAAGGGCCTAAACTACATCCTAATTCTATAAATACACCCTAAGACTACCCTAATTCATACTAAAAATAGATACAACGTCGTTATGCCGTCAAAATGCAACTTGAAGGAGCCTCCATCAAATTGTAGAAGAAGATAGCTTCTCAAATCAACTTCTAATCAACTCTAGCAACTTAATCTTCTTCATAGGAGTGCTAATCAACAAGTTGTGAGTTTATATGCCTTTAGCAAGCAATTGCTAAACTAATTATGATAGGATATAATGAGGTTATGGTTATGTATGTGGATCAATGCAAGTTATGTTATCATATGCTATGTGTTCATGATGTTATGCAAGTCATATGCTATGTGTTCATGATGTTATGCAAGTTATGCAAGTCATATGCTATGTGTTCATGATGTTGTGCAAGTTATGCAAGTCATATGCTATATGTTCATGATGCTAGTTATGCAAGTTTTATGTTATGTGTTCATGATGCTAGTTATGCAAATCACTATGATAAACATTGATCCATTATGACACCATGTTATGCAAGTTTGGTGTTTGATTATATGCAAGTTCATATATGACATGTTATGCAAGTTTGGTGTTTGATTATATGCAAGTTCATATATGACATGTTATGCAAGTTTGGTGTTTGATTATATGCAAGTAACATGTGCAAGTTTACACCTTGGTATGAGATGCATACATATGCAAGTTAACCCCTTTGTATGTCATACATACATATGCAAGTTTACCCCTTTGTATGACATAAGTAACTTATGCAAGTTACCCTCTTTATGACATATGTGATTCATGCAAGTTTGGGTAGATTATTTATGCTAGTTGGGTTTGATGCTATGGTCATATATGCAAGTTGACACCTTTAAAACCCATGTTGATGCTAATGTTATGCTAAGTTGAACCCATTGTATTTGTGATGAATCTTCCCTTTTGAGTATGTCATGCTAGCGTATTACGTGGGAAACGATGGGGTTAATATTCATGTTAACAAAATTGTGATGAAATTGGTATAATGTTGCATACCATAAGTGGATGGACATAATTGAGTCAATTATGTACATCATTAAATTGGAATTAATTAGGGAAAATTAATTCAAAATATGGGGGTGATTAATTAGGTGTAATTAATCGACTAAGACACGAGGTTGGACCCTTTTTGTAGCATAAGACTGCTCGGAACCGACCGACAAATCCATCGGCTACAAATGATTGGCCCAATGTGAGAGGTCTTAGGCATAAACTAAATACGTGACAAGTGTAAAGACACGAGATTAGACTCTAGTGGGTGGCATGTGGAAATCTAGTGGGTTGCCTTGAGTGGCAATAGAAAATACGATTAGAATACTTAACCAAGTGGAAACATGTAATTAAACATGATTAAAGGGGTTAAGTGGGATGCACTAGAAAGAGGGACAAGCTTAGGTGGGTAGCTTGTGGGGGGCCATTTCAACTAGTAACCCATATGTATCTTATTGGGCTCGACCCATGTCGAGGACGGGACACGCGTACTGGGCTTGACTATAAGAGGCCAAAACGGGTTAGCGGTGGCAACGCAAGTCCAACGGGTTTCATATGCGTGTGTGGACCCGAGCTGGTAGGTAAGACGTTGTTGCATCGTGTAGGTATAAGCCGTGCACCGTTGGTTGTATCGGATTGCCACTTTGGGGAGTGATACACCCCACTGTGGGGCCAGCACGGGTATCTACGTTAGGGAGCCGATCGCTTGGGGAGTAGTGGGTACACCTAGTGGAGATAGGGGCAGACGGCACCTATGTGGTCAGCTAGGGGTACACGAAACTACTAGTTATATTTTCTAAGTCCTTGGGTGGGATCAACCTTTAAATAGGAATGACTGGTGTGGTGCAGTGTAGTAATTACCCTTGGGTGGGTAGATGCGTCTTTACCGTTATCTTAGTTCATCGTATGTCTAGTTGCCTGCTTAGTGTAGTCATTTATCCCCAGTCATCAACGTACCAAGTTTATATCATACCCTAATTACTTTAATGATTGTATTGTTAAAGTTATAGGGCTCACTCAGACTTATGTCTGACCCCGTTGTTTTTATCTTTTTCCCAACCCTCAGGTTCTCAGAGTGGGCCTAGCACTAGTGGGCTTTGATCAGATTGCTTTAGCTATCTTTTGGAGCTTGGACCATGATGTAAAGCCCAGCTTTTCTTTTCTATTATGGCTATTAGTTATGTAGTGGGATTATGTACTTATGTTTTATCAGGATGGATATTTAATACTTGACTCTTGTTTTAGTTGGTTTTGATATGTAACCAAACATGTTTATCTTCTGCTGCAATGAAATGATGTTTTAGATTTCAAGTATTATTTATATCTGTCTTGTTGTAATTTTTTTGTTCTATATTCACTTAAAATACTCCACCGAAGTTAAGGCATTCCCTTAGTGAGTGACCTTAGCGGGTGTGGGGTGTTACACGCCTCATTCCAATCCAGAATATTTCTTTATCCAAATATTCATATACTTTGGGAAAGGTTCCCATTAATTTTATCAAAGATAAATTCTTTAAATTTATTCTTTAATCTTCCTTTGGATATCAATTCAATCTAATTAAAGATGCATTAAAACTCCACTTGATTTTAATCTTCCCTGAAATCAATATTAACGATTGTTTAACTTGAGAAATCATATCCTGCCTTTAACTGGGTTAAAGAACCAATGTCATTTAAAACACGGTTCACGATAAACCCAAAATCACATTCCATTCCATCAGCCTTTAACCATAAATTAGCAAATGAACAATTCCCTAAGTATTAACCCCGAAGGCCGAAACCAACATTAGATCAATACCCAGGAAACCATTCAACTTAACTAATCTTCAGTTAGTTTCTGATTTTCTTAGCTCCGTTGGGTCTAAGAACAGTATTATTAAAGATACCATTCACGACAACCCAAATTCTTATTCCTGTCTTTAACTGGGTTACAGAACCAATGTCCTTTAAAACACGGTTCACGATAAACCCAAAATCACATTCCATTCCATCAACATTTAATCGTAAATTAGCAAGTGAACAATTCCCTAAGTATTAACCCCATAGGCCGAAACCAACATCAGATCAATACCTAGGAAACCATCCAACTCAACTAATTACCAGTTAGTATCTGATTTTCTTTAACTCCATTGGGTCTAAGAACAATATTATTAAAGATACCATTCACGACAACCAAAAATCATATTTGATATTAAATATAAGGCTCTGAATAGAAAATAAATCGGCTTATATTCAATATCAAATTCTGGAATCAACAAATACCGTATTGGAATAATGATATATATATCTTTCAAATTCCTCCACAATATCCGTATAACCACAGAATCCAATATCGAAATATTCCGAAGATAATTTTGATTCAAATCCATTCCAATTCATATATTGGAAATTCCGGTTATTTTTAAAACCATTTCAAATCCAATTTAATTATTTTAAAAACATTGAATTTATTATTCTAGTTCATAACTAGTTCATTTCGATTAAAATACCTTATATCTTTTCAAATATGGAATTTTTCATCCTAATTATTTCCAAATCATTTATTGTGATTTTACACAAATTATCGATATTTTTAATAATTTTATCAAGGCTCGTACAGTCAATTTCCACAAACGGTCATCGAACTGCACTTACAGCAACCTTTTCCAAATTTGATTTGGATATAATTCCAAATCCAACCGTTAGATTTCAAATCTCTAATATTCTTTGGAAAGCTCTTTTCGATACGAACCCAACGGTTCCGGTTTTAGTAAAATCTGACGGTTAGACCTCCCGTAATGTCTGTTCGAAGTCAATGGTCGAAATTCGCGAACTGCCGCGGCGCGTTCTATTCAGGCCATTATATATATATATATATATATATATATATATATATATCTACGTATGTATGTATGTATATAATATACATATTATATATATATTTCATCGATTTCCATTTAAAACGTATTTTATAAATCGTTTTAAATTTGTTTTCAAAACGATTTCAACTTCATATTCAATTTCAAATCCAAATTGAATATTCCATATCATCGATATATAAATGATAGTATTTTCAAAACATTAGATTTTGAAATCAATTCATTTTCGATATTCATTATAAAATCGATATAAATATCGTTCACGTCAAAATGGCATTAATCTAATCAACACGGCTTTATATATTTAAATATTCGTGTCCATCCCAAATCGGAAATCAAAATCAGATTTTGATCTTTTACTGAATATTATTTTAAAATAATCGTTATTTTAAAATATTCATTCTTTCTGAACTAGAATCAGACATAGTCAATTACCATATAATTTGATTTATATGGATTTCATACATACATGTATACAACAAAAATCAAACACAGTCAATCATCATCCAGAGTGCATTCTACACTGTCATCAAATATAAATATTTAATGCTTACACAGCTTGTCAACCAATCGATTGACATCTATTCTATTACCTATAATAGAAAGTAAAATAGGGAAAAAGCTTAGTTGGAATGCTTATCCTTTGTTCAAATCTGACGTGTCACTCAACGGTAGACTGTTCAACTTTTCGAGAAAACAAATCTATTAATTAAAATAACTGTTCCCACTTTTTCTTGAGTCCGAGTTTGTTCACACCACTTTATGTAGTGTGAACATAACACCGGTTCCTCATTGGTGGAAATCAGAGGGGTCCATATGGGTCCCTCTGGTTTCACCATTGGGGTGGTGGAGTTATGTTCACACACACAGGTGTGAACAAACTAACGGTGCTTTTTCTTTATCCTCAACAATTTCATCAATTTTTATTTTCTATTTTCCCTTTCGCATCAATTTTTCTCTTTTCAACCGAAAATTATAGTTATATCGCTTCTTTTCGATGTCGTTCATGGTGAAATCAAATATGAAGTGGAAAAATAGAAGAAACCGCGATTAAAATCTTCTAGGTATTCTGATTTTTCATTTTACTTTGATTTTGGTTTCTTTGATGCCCGCTTTCCTACTGTGTAATCCTTCTGCAAGTTTGTTCTACATTCAATATTCTCATCCACCAAAATCTGATATTACGAATCAAATCCAGAATACTGAAAAAAAAAATCGAATTCGGGTATAAAATTAGTGCGAATAAATGAAAATTGGCTGGAGAGAACTGATTGCTAAATCAATTCACCAGATGCCAAATCTGGTAGGAATTTTCGTTTATTTTCTGAGTTTATAACGTTCTGTACAGTTGATCGTTTTTGGCTTTATGATTGAGGTGGTTTACTACTTCTTTTCAGTAGCTTAATTTTAGTTAGATGAAATTGGATTTTATCTCGGCTAAATTTGTGAATTTTTATTTGAAGTTTCACTATCTTCTTCTCGCTGTTTGATATTTAAGTATATCTATTTCATTTTTGCAGTGTGTAACGTTGTACGATGATCAACTGTTTGTCGGCAATATAAACTTTATGATTCTTCAACTATTGGAAATGTCACTTTTAGTCAATAGCACGCCCGAATATGTTAGGGCTGCTTCTGAGGCAAGTCTTGAGCGCCTTCGATTGGACTACATTGATCTTTATTATCAGCATCAAGTTGATAAGGATGTTCCAATCAAAGAAACTATTGGTGAGCTTAAAAAATTGGTAGAAGAAGGTAAAATCAAGTATAACTGGGCTATCAGAAGCAAGTCCTGATATAATTAGGCGTGCGCTGTGTATCCAATAAATGCAGTACAAATGGAGTGGTTGATATTGTGTTGTGACATTGAGGAAGAGATTATCACTCTTTGCAGAGAACTTGGTGTTGGTAGCCCTCTTAGTCGTGGTTTTCTTGGTGGCAGAGCCATTCTTGATGGCGTGCATTCTACTTCTGTATTGACTAACCATCCATGGTTGAATCGTGAAAACTTGGAGAATACAAGATTTTATATGCAAATATCGAAAAGTTGGCTGAAAAGCACAAGTATACCATGCCTCAACTAGCTTTATCTTGGATTAACCTTCAAGGAGACGATTAGCTTCGATACCAGGAACCAACAAAGTTGAAAACTTAGAGAAAATTATACATTCACTAAGTGAAGTTATCAAAAGAGTCATCGAAGAAATATCAGATGCAATACCACCTGGAGCTGTAGATGGTGAAAGAGCCTTTGGTTTCGCATAAGCCTACACATGGAAGCATGCAGATATGCCGCAGCCTGAAACTGTATAGTTAAATTAAACTTCATCGCTTTATTTTATCTTTCAGATGGTACTTTGCTCCACTAATTATCGAATTTGCTATTGCAACATTTATGGTGGAATTGTAGAAATTTAAAATATATACTAAAGACAAAAACAAAAAAGGTATTATAATTGGTGCATATTTCTTTCAAACAAACCTGAGTTTCTTTGAAAAAAATTAATGATTGAAAAATATTTATGTAGGGAAGTAACATGAGAACAATAAACTGTCCTTGTGGAGAATTGCTCTTCATGTTTATTGGTTGAGAAATAGCATAATAATAATAATAATAATAATAATTTCAAACCTATTCGTTGGTTTCTAACTAGAGACTATTTGTTGGTTTAATGTAATCCTTATCAACTTATTATCAGCTATATACTCTAGCAGTATACTATTTTTATCTATTGAATGTTAACATAAGTGGTTGGTTTATTGCTTGTGTTATTGTGGTATTGCATCATAGAGTCAGCCAATGATTTGGGTTAACGTGTTCCCTCATACGCAGAGTAATAACAACACATGTGTTTGCACCACTTTTTCTAATGCTATATCAGTAATGGCATTAACCCTATATGACCTTCCTGTTCACTCTGATATTGCATGTCTTTTTTTACAAGATGTTTTAAATTTTTATACCGAACTAACATTTCCTTTCAATTACATAGGAAATTGTTAATAAGGCACCACAAAAACTTACTGCTCCTGCCAAGAAAAATGGTAAAATAGAATCAAATAGTAGCTTAGAATCAAATAGCAGCTCAGATGATGAGCCAGTAATAAGCATCATCATTCTCCATGTTCTTTATGATCAATATTCTTTGAACGAAAAAATATAGTTTGGCATAAAATTGTTAGCCCATTTAACTAATCTCATATTTCTTTTGTAAAAAAATAGCTTCAACACCTATGAAATCAATCAGCTGCTTCTTAGACTGCTGAATCAAGTTTGGACAGTGATTCTTCTTTAATGATGCATGCCTCTTTTATTCAACACTTGATATATGACCAGTTCAGCGTAGAAAATAAATAAATACTTTAGTCAAGATGACAGATAGAGATGAATATGAGTTTTTTTGATGACCACCATTTTAGATTTATTCAACCCACGTTGCCTTGACTTGACTTGACTTTTTACATTTTTTAGACTGTGATTTTACAAATTCAAATGCATCCTAAAAGCTGCAATGTATCAGATGCATCACTGATATACAGTCTGTGATGCATGCAAAATCATTGTAAATTCTATGTTCAATCGGCCTACGTTATGTTTATAGTATATGTTGTTTAGAGGTCCAATAAGTTCATTTAAACAGGGAATGGGAAATATTAGTTGTCATCCCAAGTGGAATTGAGCATACTGTTTGATGCTTGTGCAGGTATGAATATGAATTTCCATTACCGTGTCCATCATAAGGTGTGAAAAAAAAGCGGTCAAGATAGTTGTTTCATTTTGAACTGCCATACATTGTTGCTTCTATAGTGAATATTTGACTTATTTCATATTTACTCAAAATTAGGATTCAAGCTGATACAATTTTTCATTGTTTTGCGGTTAACGTATAAGATACTCATACTGGAATTTTAATGTGTCAGAGGTATGTTAAACCGCTTTGTTCTGCGTAATTATTATTAGCACATTAAGAAAATTATGATGCTCGATTCACCTAAAATTTGAGCAAAGTCCGCATTTTTGGACCCAAGTCAATTGCTTTACATATTCATTTTTTTCGACTAAATAAAATTGAAAATAAATTAATAAATATTCCTTAAATTTCATTCTGGTGTCTCAGTGTACCCTCCAAGATCGCTGCAATAACCAAGAAAAACCTATAATGCTTCCATGTCTCTTTTGTAAGATCTTAAATAACATCAGTAATTTTTTTTTGAATATATGGAGATTTTTTCATAAACAACAAGCAAAAAAGGTAAAACTTAAAATTGTAACCTCAACTGAATTGAAATTACTGTTATTATATTTTTTGTTCTCAGATAAGTATTCAGTGCGTGTTGACTATGACAACAAAAACCTTGCCATGCAAGAATATTTGGTCAAATCAAAAATTTCGTGGACATTTGTTGAGCTTCCAACTAATTTTTTATTTATTAAGTATTTATGGTAATACAATGTCTGATAAATGAATGAATGAATTTGTAGGCGAGTAGCTAGCAGAGTTATTGAACATGCTATTATATTCTGAGTTATGAAACAAGCAAGCATGGAAGCATAATACACTTTAGATTCATTTCTCAATTTAAATTGATAAAAAGCCTTGAATGGATCATGTGTTTTTAGTGGGTAAAAATATTCATAATTTGGTATAATTTTTGGATTTAGTACTATTATTTTCATATGATAACTATAAAAATATATAAAAATAACTATATCTTATGCATAACGATCTTCTTTTCTGATCAAATCCCATTGCTTTAAAAGTTTTTTTGTAATATTGGGCAGTGTAACTGTTTTCTTAGCAAAAAGTAGTTAGATATTGCAAGTTTTGTTTGTATTTAGAAACTTATATCAATTTTATTATTATTATTAATTTATGCAAGCCATGTTTAGCCGAATAAATAAAAATCTGAATCTGCGCACTCCACAAAATAATGTACATGGTCATTTCTACAGGAAATGTGAAATTTGACACTTGTGATAGAACTAATATATTGTCCTTGGCGGACCTCCAATGTCGTGGTACTGATTACAGTTCTCAGTTTGTCTATAAACCATGAAAAATTAAGACCCTGAATGTGAGTTTAAAAATTGACTGACGAATTAAAATGATATTATACCGAATTCTTTTCAGTTGATTTTTAAATTTCATAAAATCTGTGAGTAATATGAATAATGTTTTAACTGCATGGTCATTGACAAAACCAGGCCTCGGACATTACCGAGGTAATGATAATGTATTTTATCCTTCTAATGCTCATTGCTGTTTTGCTTAAGATATAGCGCAAATTTCATGTTTTTGTGTATTAATGTCAATGCTATGACCAACTGTTTCAAACAATGAACTTATGCATGCTTCTTTTGTCTTTTCAGACTACACTGGTTATAAAATTTAACGTGCCTGCTCTTAGAAGCAATTTTATCATCACTGTCATCTATGCTTGCCTTGACTATTTTGTACATTACATTGTTTTCTTCATATTTCACATGATAAGTTAGCAAGTCATGCTTTTTCTCTTTTAAAAGTCGATTTTCCAACTCATAAAAAAAACAATGTTAGTTGAAGCTATCTTTAACATAGCTTCAAAATAAAAAGTATTTTTATATGGCTATCTTTTCAACAAGATATATCCAATTCCATTATTTTGAATTATCATACATGGACTTTTCATTGTTTTCTTATCCTATAAAGCTTGATCAATAAACCTATTTCGCATTAATAAAGCTTTATTATTTTTATATAGGCTCAGTTGTTTCGCCATTATTCCATGGTATCAGTGACAAAGCCTATTCAAAAAAAGTATGAGAAATATTGGTGTAAATGATTCCAACCATATCATCTTTATCTGAATAACTAGGCAATGTATAGCAGGCACCAGCTTTGAAAGAACTTTCGAGCCATAAAGAGGGAAGACCTAGATAGGTGCATCGTCGCTGTACAAATTAAGGGTTCATTATTATAACATATACTCATTCTATTAAGCGTCTATTACTCGGTTCGATATCGTTACTCATGCCTGGTATTACGTGTTACTTGAATTACTGGTTTTCTTATAATTTATATATGAATAACAAAGAGTTATCACCTCTCATTTGATATGTAATTAAATCTAACAACATGCGTATTTTTGTTCATACCGGTGTATCTTGGTATCAAATTTATTTTCCTTAGAAATCATTTTTGTTTGACTGCCCGCCCAGCTTAACATTTTAATCAAGGGCAGGAGAGAGATATTGTCAGCGTAGTCACATTTTGATTTTAACATGTTGTCATTGTGCAAATTGTGTTTTAAAATTTTATCCAGTACGTTAGCCTTTATCCAAAGATCAGGAACTCACACAAAATTGTGAATTAACTATGTAAAAGAATCTGGAGTGCACATGTCATCATTTTTTGTTATGGTATTTTTTGTGCACTTGTGACTACCGGAGTCTTTAAGGTTCACATTGTATTTTTTTGCTTTGCTCCAGCAATCCTTTTTTGTTCTTGCCTAAATAGTTGATTTTGAATCATCTATCATTTTAGAACAAATGAAAACAATAACTATTGCTATGTATTTTTTTTTCCAGCATCGAACTTAACAGTCTGTTCATCATACTAAGCTTAGAAAATGACAATCAACCATGTTCTTTAAACTTCACTAACGCATTTTTGTTCCCTGAGTTATTTAATGTCCTTGTGATTTTAGTACCATTATAATTATTGATTCTCTGGTTACCTTAAAATTAAGGAAATTTTGTTTCCAAAATTTTTAATTTGTTTTTATATGATACTGATATCAATTTGTCTTGCTAAATCCCTTTTGTTATAATCTTTCAATTGCATACTTTGGGTAATGTTAACGGGGACATGAATGTCGGTTTATATCGGAAATCATGCATTGGCAAATATTCATACGGAAATGATTGACATGGCTTACTTAAACAATGTGCTCTGTCTAATGTTTATACAGAACTATAATCAGCTTTCATCAAAAAGTATTTTTATAAGGTTTTATCATTTCTTTACCTTAATTTTCATATATGTTTTCAAAGGGTTATTTTACAATCTTCCTAATTTATTTTGATTATATTCTTTTAAATATTTTCTTTGACCATTGCTAACCCGAAAATGATTGTTTCTTATAAAATTGCCTTAGATAAATTTATTTATGCAGTTTTTTATCTTAGACTTTCACCAGTAGCATTCTCATAATAATCTTATTGCCTGCTGATATGACCTCTGTTACAATTACATAACCTGCTTCAAGTATTGTTACATCCATCTGGTATCATCTTAATTTTTGTTCCCAAACTTTAGCTATAGTTTTCTAATGATTTATTGCAATGTATTATTATATCTTCCTTTCTGTACATATCTTGCACACTAATGCTTATTTTTAATGCTTATATTTTAGAATAATAAGTTCTAAAGATGCTGGAGAAATTCAGGCTTTAAAGGGAAATAAGTTCAATATGTAACTAAAATAAGTTCTTCAACGTAGATATTTATTTCACCAAAAAATTACGTGAAAATTAGGTTATGGTACGCTTCTTATGGATCTGAGGTGATATTACATATACATCTTAAATGTAGGCCTTTAAGGCCATAGTGAGCTGGATAATTCAATCAAAAATTGAGCGATTATGCTATATGAAACAGGCTTATGAATGGTTAAACTAAGTGTGCATTTGAAGGTGTATATAGATGATGTTGCAGTGATAGGTAGTTCCAAATTCCATCTTAAGTGTGCGACCTGAGATGCGATCCTTATATGTTGCTGAATTGAAGAGCGCATGACAAGTGAGTGTAAATCCTTATATATTGCAGCACATGTACAGATTAAGCGGCTAGATTCTGTGTCGTCCTGTCTTTTGACTTGCATGCTTACAAGCTAACTATGGAAATGGAAAGTTTGCACAAGTGGATGACCAAAAATTATGCAGGCAGTTGCATTTATCGGCTCACTGTTGCAAGGCAAGGTGCTGCACCAGTTCTTTAGTTATAAGCAGCATGATGACAAATAATCACGTCTGGTGTTACTACATCTGTAAGCACTGCATGAGGAGCCTGGAACAATAGGTTCCTGGCTTGAAACCAGCGAAACGATGAGCCTGAAGGTGTTGGCTATGTGCAATTGTTGTAACGACAGGATCTCTGAGCTGCCTAATATTAAAAAAGAAAAGAAAAAGAAAAAAGGATGCATAGGAGGACAATCCACTCTGTTGCCATGTATTCTTTTCTATATATACACGTGTATCTATGACATATGCTATATATGTATAAAAATCATGTATACAAATATGTGTGCATTGAGATTAGGTTTACGGAAATAAGTTCTTAATTACATCGACATTCTTATTTGGATTAGGCTTGAAAGGAACTGATGCATGTGGAGAGATATGTGTTTTGAGATGGTTATTGTTAGATTTGGGTGGGGGAGGTTGAGCTGAATGACTTCCTATGAATCATTGAAGTCTTATTCGGAAATAATTTGTTAATGGAAGCTTTTGTTCAGTTGAGAAAGATGAGAAACTTTTGTTGACTGTGTAGATAGGTACCCTAATTGGGTGTGTTATTAATAACTCAAATTAGTTTAAAACTTGCAGTTTGTTTGCTGGCATATAGAATCTATTTAGTTCTCCAAAAAGAGAGATTCAACCAACAGTAAGGTGGTTGTATACTCGATCCTTCCATGGAAAGAAAATATTATGTGATTTCCAATGCTTTAACTGTGATGGCAATTGGTTATATGCGCTATAACAACAAATTTTCAAACGCCCTATTCGAGTATAGCTATATGTTTCAAATTGTTGGAAGTACATACTAATTTTTATTTAATTGGTGAATATAATGATATCTGCAATTAACATCATTTTCAAATAATAATCCTTTACGTATACTGCATGTTCTATTGTTTTGCACTTATTACTACAACTGTCCATTTATATTACTATGTCTTTGATACTACGATCGCCACATATAGCATTGCTACTAAACCTTACCATCCACGCAATTGGATTGCGTGCACTAAGGATGTCTGAAATAACTAATTCATTGTAATATTTTCAGTATCACACAACATCATTAATTATATCATTAATTATATCACATATGTGTTGCACTTACCAAACAACATAACATAGATGCATTTTGTTTCTCTCAATTACTCATGCTTGACGCATGGCCTTCAATAAGCATGAAAATTGTGCACTCATAGATATCTTCTTCTACATATCTGTTAAAGTACAGATTGGATGTATACAAGTCAGTTTATCAGAACATCTGAATTTGTAAAGCACCAAAACTCATATTTCACTCTTAACTCCATTTTTTGTGACATGCTTAACACAATGATTTTGATTTAGAAAAGTACAACCCTTGATAATGTTTCAACCCGAAAAAGCGATATTACTGTGATCGAGTCTGATTACAATGGAAAGGAAGTGGTAGGGTTATTTAGTAATATTTTAAGTACGTTTTTTCTAACTGTTGTGCTCACACTGCTTATGTGGTTACGTTGTATGTTTTTTCGTGTGAATAGGTTAAGGACGTAGTAAGCAATGAGATTATTAATAGTTGCCCTTCTTTACCATCCACAAAAAGGAAAAAAAAAAAAAAAAAAAAAAGAATTATCATGGTTGCATGCCTTCACTGACTACTTATCGTTGATTATTCCCCCCTCAGCATATTAATATTATACTTATATGTGTACGCAGCTGCAAACTTATCACGTGGTCAACTTACTGATATATAACTCAATTTTCACCTACTTATCCCCAACACAATGATGTTTTACTCCATGCTTTTATATACTATATACCAAACATAGAGCATTATGTCACAGTCTAAAGCCGTGCTATTGTGTTTCTTGGGTACAATGAAGAGTTTTCCAATCAAGTAGAACCAACGTGTACCAAGGCAGTGGACAACCGAAGAAAAAAAAAGACATTTGAAAGGACTGCCGATCAACTAATGTATTTTAATTATGGTTTCAACATTTAACTGATTTGTTACGCCCTTATTTTCACAATATTCATGTAACATTTTATTTGTAATATGCTATATTTGTTATGCTCATATAATCCATTTTCTTTATATATATATATATATATATATATATATATATATATATATATATATATATATATATATATATATATATATATGATGGCTACTTTTTTTGTTACGAACCAGAAACCAGACTACCGCATTAATTTGTTATTGTAAATGATTAAATCAAATGTTTTACCGAGTGCGTTACATCTTTATTTCTAATTTATTAATCGATCTACCAAAAATTTGGCAAATTACTTTTCCTCTTGATTGCGTTGTACCATTTCAAATTTATACATTCCCAAAACCAAAAAACTTAACTTCCAATTAGCTATGCTTCCAAATAAAGCATATTTTTATAGGTGCATCATTCTTTGACAAATTTTAAGGAATTTAAAACGATGATGCCATTACACTTAATTTCCAATATTCTCCTCCCCTCTTTATAACATGTGAAATTTAGTATGAATAATTGTTTGACTTGGAGCAATGTTTATTAACATGTCCCAATTTTGTTGCATGCTGTTTTTACAGTGATGATCATGTTACCGAAATCAGGAATTTAAAATTTAATGCATTTTATCTCTGTATAATTTTTATGTTTTCCTCTTAATGAGAGGTTGAAAATTTATTTGCATACCTTGATTTTATTTTTTACAAGTTTAAACTGGAGAAGCTATTACATTTAAGTTCTGCTTTTCTTTTCCCATTTTTGTAGCACATGAAATTTAGTTTATATAATCGTTAAACCTTAGTGCAATATTTGCTAACAACTCCAAATTTTGTTGCACGCTACTTTCAGAACGATGATCACATTTCTAAATCAGCTACTTTCATGCTACATATCTATGTATCAATCTTGAATTCTCTCCTCTTAAAAATATGTTTTTCAATCTATTTGCAAGTTAATTTGATTAACTCGTGTCCTTTAAAACTGTAGATTACATCCCCAAATCTTTTTCTTTTTAACGATTTATATTAGTTTGTCCAACTCTATATATCTTGCCAATTAACCTAAAAAGTCCATTATATATGCCAGAATATGTCATGGCCAGAAAGCTACATATAAGAGTTTGCATCCACTCAAACTAGGGTAGTATGATGATTACACAGGAATATAACAACACATTGAACTCCAGAATATGCCATGGCCAGAAAGTTACCAAGTTCTTTCATTATCCTCAAATATTTTCCACTCAACAAGTACCACAAAATGCCCGTGTGCGAAGCACGAGTTCCAACCTAGTACAACTAAATATCGGGATTAGTGTATGTCCAATATCATCCCAATACCCGTGTGGGGTTTTAAACAATCAAATGCAGGTTTTATTTGTGTAGTTGGGCGATGTGCAAAATTTATCATCCCAATCAATATCAGTCAAATGTGTGTATATAAACAAATCGTCCGATTTGTTTATGAATATTTATTTAATTCATATACAGGTTAAAAATTATATTTTTAACTATAAAATATTTTATTCCATTCCACATCACACAATCAATTTTCACAACACAATCAATCAAACAAACAAGTCGTCCATGGTCTGTGGACGACGGGTGTCGGGTGCTGCTAAGCACCGTCGGCATCCTAGTATATATTAACTAGAAAATAAAATTCAAAGTGAGAAGTTCTCACCTTTGGGATCCACTCCGCCGTACTTTGATTGTCGATCTTTGTAGTATACCTACGTTAAAAATTATATTTTTAACCAATCAACAATTATTTCTTTGTATGATTATTTTATAAATAACATATATAGGCTAAAAATTATATTTTTATCTTTCTGAAAAATAATTTCATATTTTTACAACAGCGCTACATAAATAAAAATCACATTTTTATATCATCACTTCATATATAAAAATCATATTTTTAACCTATCGCTACATATATAAAGATTAAATTTTTATTATCTATATAATATAAAAATCATATTTTTATTATTACTATATAAAAATCATATTTTTATTATTCCTATAATATAAAAATCATATTTTTATTATTCCTATAATATAAAAAAAAATCATATTTTTATTATTATAGAAATCATATATTTCTCTCATGACAATTCAAACCTTTTTGTTTATATAAAAAATCAAACTTTTCTAAAGCTAAAAATCACATCCTTTTAAAGCTAAAAATCAAATCTTTTTGAATTAAATGTCATTTCTTTATCATATTAAAGATCATTTCTTTTTCCATAATAAAAATCTAACTTTATTGTTTTGAAATTCAATTTTTTCTATTATAAAAATTCCAACTTTTCTACTATAAAAATTCATATTTTCCTACCAATAAAAATCACAATTTTATACTAATAAAAATTCAAATTTTAGATTGAAGAAAATAAATAAAACAAGCAAAACAAAACAAAAAAACTTACTTTTGTCGTTCGAAGGGGGAGGAGGGCTCATGGCTGTGCTGAGGAGGGGGCATCGGCGCTGGGTGAGGCTGACCGGCGGTGGGGCTATGGCGGACTGGGCGGCGCGTTTTGGGTTTGGGTTTTCACGGGGTGGGGCTTAAAACGAGGAGGGAGAAGGGAGGGAGGGAAGGGAGAGGCGGCGAGGACTGATGGGGGTGCGGCGGCCGAAGCGGTGGGGCAATGGCACGGCTGAAGGTGGCGTCGATCGTCGATTAGGCTAGGTTTTTTTTTTTACCTGAAATGAAAAGGGAAAGGAGGGAGAGAGAAAGTGAAGAGGGGGAAAGGTTATATTATTATATTTTTTTATTTCTAAAAAAGTAACTTTTCATTTCGAACTCGAAATCGAACCCACTGACTGTCGTCCCTAGCTAATTACCCCCATTCTGAATACAATGGGATATGTATCATAAGCCGATTCGACTGTTTCGATTTGTTTCTGTCAAAATCAAAATATAAATCTATGTATTGAATTTGAACGCACATTTCAATTTACCGGGGCCACATACGGACTCTAAAAATTCTCGAAAAATATTTTCTAGCTTCATATTGACGATACGGTTCTGACAAAACTAATTTCATCAAATTTGAAGACCGTTTGAAAAATGGTCATTTTCTGGTCGATCCAAATTGATTGAAACTGGTAAAACACTTTTTCCTTCGCCACGCTCACGTATTGATTCCAAAAATTATGAATTTTGGAATCTAGCAATAACTTGACATCCCGAATCCAACAAAAGTGGTTTTGTCGAAAACGGAGGTCGTTTGCAAATTTTCCATTTTTAAGGGCCAAAATTCCGTAGCGACTATTCTGAATTTTCAACTGGGCGTAACTTTTTATTCCCGCTATGAAATTTCAATTTTTCGGATTCGTTGGAAAGATATTTTCTGATAGATTATGATATTTTTGGTTTTGCTAAAATTCGATTTATTTTGAAACCTGTACATTCATTTGAAATCAAAACTTCAAACTACCGCGCCATTTTCAATTCCTTTTATAATTAAAAATAAATATTTATATTCTAACGACGATTCATATAAATATATACGTTCTAATTCTATTCAAAATAAATTTCTAGTAGTTATTATTTAAAATAAATCATTTTAAATATTCAAAATTCACTAAAATTCCCAAAATAAAATTTTTAAATTGGTTTCGGATTTTCCGGGTTGCTACAGCTGACACACCTCCTTGTTGGAAAGAAATGCAATGCCCTCCCTGCTGTCCTCTCCCGTTTCTGGTTCATATCGGGGTGTGAAGCTCGCGGAGTAACGCTATACACAAAGCTATGCTAATTAAAGTTGTGCTTTGATCATCATCCACAAGGCTCTGCTTTTCAACAAAATCCTTGATCATTTGCATCTTGGCATGCCACATTGTCAACCCATACTATACCATTGATTTCTGCCAATATATAACCTCTAAGCTCGTACGTCTCAGAGAAAGGTGTTATACAAGAGAATAAATTCTCCGCCACCAAACAAGTATATATTTAGCAGAAATCAATGAATACAGCATAAAGGAATACAACATCAGACATACTATCCATTTACAAGTCCGTTCTGGGTCTGAACAAAACCGCAGGCACCTTATTCCTCGTCCCATATGTCCAATACAGGAGAGAGGTCCTCGCATATCCATCGACCTCCAAGTACGTTTGGATGATCACCACTTATTACATTGTCTTAGGTGTACGACCCAATCAATATATCAGTAATCACCCAAACGAGGTGAAGATCTCCGATCTTCAACCACCGTCTTCATCTAATACTCTTGATCGTCATAGTAATTATCCAGAATGGGTTAAACCCGGTCTTTCCGAATAATTCGCGTATTTTATAATCAAGTGCTATAAAAACACGTCATATGCTTGATTCCAATTCAGAATATTCTTTTAATAAAATATTCACATTTTTAATCTAATTAAAGATTCTTTAAAACTCTAATTCAGTTTTAATCTCAAAATCATTACTTAATGATTATTAAAATTTAAGAAATTAATCTTATCTTTAACTGGGTTAAAGAACAAATGTTATTTTAAAACATTGTTCACGATAAACCCAAATTCATTTTTTTTTCAAAAATGGAATCTACATGGAAATCATAACAGTATATAATCGATATAAATTTCCGTGTCAGACTAATAATATAAATGGAATAACGGCAAGGCCTTTTAAATTCCATATATAGTAACAGTCTTCATTCACAGAAATTTATCTCGATTATTACCAAATCGAATTCCATTCAATTCCAATTTAATATATTAAATTGGAAAACTTCAGTTTGGAACATTTCCATTTAAATCTTAATAAAAGATTTATAAATTCCAAATTATATTTTCACTATCAATTGGGTTAAAGAACCAATGTCGTTAAAAACACAGTTCACGATAAACCCAATTCACATTTCATTTTATTCCAATTAATAAATATAATTGGAAACTCTAATAACCTTAATTAAAAGATTTATAAATTCCAAAATTATATTCTATTTAATTCCAATTAAATATTAATTGGAAAACTTCATTAAATCTTATTTAAAAGATTTATTCTATCCTAATCGGGGTTTAAAAACAATGTTACTAAAGACACCGTTCACGACAACCCAAAATCCAACTTATTCTCTTTAATTCCAATATTAATTAATTGGATTTTTATTCTAGCTTTTTATTTTTATAAAATTGAAATTTTCATCCAAATTCTTTCCAAATCATTTATTATGATTTTACATAATTTTTCCATATTTTAATAAATTTAATATCGCCCGTACAGTCAGTTTCCAATAACGGCCACCGAACTGCACCATAGCGACCTTTTTCAAATTTGATTTGGACATAATTCCAAATCCAACCGTTATATTTCAAACTACTTATATTCATTGGAAAGCTCTTTTCGATACAAACCCAACGGTTCCAGTTTTAGGAGAATCTGACGGTCGGATCTCCCGTTATATCAATTTGAAGTTAATGGTCGAAATTCGTGAACGGTCGCTGCGCGGCGCGTTCTATTCAGGACATTAAATATATATTATATATATTTCGTCAATTTCCAATTAAAACGTATTTTATAAATTGTTTATAAATTCATTTCAAAACGATTTCAACTTCATTTTCAATTTTAAATCAAAATTGAATATTATATATCTTTATCATTTCAAAATGTTAATATTTTCAAAATATTAAATTTTGAAATCACTTCTTTTTAATATTCGTTATAAAATGAATAAAATCGTTCGATAAACCCGTTTGGGTTAAAATGGCGTTTGCTACTTAACTCGGCTTCATATTTTAATATTTTGGTGTCCATCCAAAATCGGACATCGAAATCATAATTTTATTCTACATTGAATATTATTTTAAAATATTCGTTATTTTAAAATATTCTTTATTTAAAATATTCTTTATATTAAAATAAACTCTTACGTTAAAATGTTCTTTTATATAAAAATGTTCTTTACATTAAAATGGTTCATTTACATAAAAATGTTTCTTACATTAAAAATGTTTTTTTTTTCATAAAAATGTTCTTTTTCATATAAATGATTCTTTTTCATATAAATGATATTTTTCATAAAAATGATCTTTTTCATATAAATGATCTTTTATATATAAATGTTTCTTCTACATATAAATGTCCTTTTTCATTATAAATGTTATTTTACATTATAAATGTTACTTACCTTAAAAATATCCTTTTACATTATAAATGTTATGTTACATTATAAATGTTATTTACCTTAAAAATATCCTTTTACATTATAAATGTTATGTTACATTTTCTAGATAACATTTCTAATGTACAAAAATATAATTCAAAAAATAATTATTTTATATTCATTTACATGTTAAAGATAACATTTTTAATGTACAAAAATATAAATTAACAAATGATTATTTTATATTTTTATTCATACAATAAAATGTGAATCTTTATTGTAAAAACATTTCATTTAAAAATATTCTTTATTTAAAAATATTCTTTATAATCTGAATCGGAATGCGACCCAATCAATTACCATATAATTTCAGTTATATGGATTTCATACATCGCATGTATACAACAATAACGATAAATTATCAACAAACAGTCCATTCACATCCAGAGTGAAATTTACAACTGTGTGAGCATCAAAATAAATAAATAACGCTCATCACAGACTGTCAATCCATCGATTGACATATTATTAAATTTAGGGGAGATGTGAATAAAATATCATCCCCGGACCCGTGTGGGGTTTTCAAACAACAACAGTTTATTTACACAAATTATTGGTTAATAAATTTAACCAAATTTCACTGTTCAAATTATAAATAAATATTTATAATCTAATTTCAACTACTGAATTTATGTTAACATTATTTTTAAGCATTTCAACATCACAAACAAGATACAATACAGTCAATTTAAATCGGCCATGGTTTGTGGATGAGGGGAGTGATCTAACAAGCACCGTGTACAGTTTATAGTGATTAAACTGATAAAAATCTAAACTGGCAATTCTATATATATTTCAGTTATGAAAGTAAATAAATAACTGTGTAGAAATTTTAGTGAGGAGTTCTCACCTTTGGTTTCGACTCCGTCATTCTTTAGCGGACGATTTTGATTCCGTTCAGCTTCCAGTCAGTTTCATCGCAATCTGTTTCACGCAATTTGTGTTAAAAACCATATTTTTAATGTTGTTATATATATATATATATATATGGTAAAAATCATATTTTTATTTATGATGCAATTTTTATGTTCAAAACAATGCGATTTTTATATGATTAAAACAATGCTAATTATATGATGAAAAACAATGTTATTTATATGATGAAAACAATGTTATTTTATTTTTATAAAACAATGATATTTTCTTTTCAAAAACAATGCTCTTTATATTTTATTAAACAACGCTCTTTTTATTTACAAACAACGCTCTTTTTATTTACAAAACAATGCACTTTTTATTTACCAAACAAAGTGATTTTTATTTACAAGACAAATCGATTTTTATTTACAAGACAAAGTGATATTTATTTACAAAACCATGCTCTTTTTATTTTTAAAAACAAGGTACTTTTTATGTTTTCAAAACAATGTTATATATATACTATTTTATAAACATTGTCACATTTCTTTGATAAACAATGTCGCCCTTCTTTTATAAACAATGTCACTTTTCTTTTATAAACAACGTTACTTTTGTGTTATAAACAATGTTTCCTTTTGTGTTAAAACAATGTTTTCTTTTGTGTTAAAAACAATGTTTTTTATATTCTAAAAGCAATGTTTCTATTTTTATTTACAAAACAAAGTTCTATTTTTATTATCAACCATGCTATTTTCTTTTATCAAAACAATGTTATTTTCTTTTCAAAACAATTTGCTATTTTGTTTTTACCAAACATTTTCCATTTTATTTTTACAAAACATTATGATTTTTATTCACTAAACAACATGATTTTTACTTACAAATCAATATGATTTTTAAAGTTAATACAACTCATAAATGAATTCCTTAAGAATTTATTGTATTACCTAATAAAAATTCAAATCCGACAGTCCATTCTTTAATTCAAAGGCTGTTGTCTTCATTGTTAATCAAATTCCCTTATGTATGCTCAAACCCAATGTCGATCTGCAACTCCTCGTCGCCGCCCGCCACCACGATGATCGGACCCCCATCGGAAACCCTCCCTCGAAAGCTGACCGCGGCACCTACATCCCCTCCGAGCAGCATCGAACTCGGCACCTCATCCTGGTCCAGAAACCTATGCGAAGTCGTCGGCTTTGGGGAGAAAGAACTCCTGAACCACGCCACTAAATTCGATCAGAACCGTATGATTCTATAGAACAAAGACGACTCTCCATTTTTCATGTTGAAAGCTTGATTTAATTATTTGCAATTTGGGAGAATTTGTGAGGTTTGAATCGCAGCGTCATGGCCATCGATTTGAGGGTAACGGCAGTTGTATATAAGAGTTAGGGTTATACGTATTTAGGGGTATATATACTATTATTTATACGTATGTTTATTTTTATTTTATTTATTTTATTCCATTTAATCTCAATATAACTCCTGTATCATTCCGGGCTCCAAATCGAACCCAACAAGTGTCAACCCTAGCCAAATACCCCCGTTCCGGACACAATGGAACATGTTTCGTAACCCAATTCAGTTGTTATGATCAGTTTTTCTTTAATTTAAAATATGAATCAATTTATATTTAATTTAAAGGTACATTTTAATTTACCAGGGCCACATACTGACTCTAAAAATTCCAGATAAATTATTTCTGGCTTTGTTGATACGATCCTAACAAAGCTAATTTCATCAAATTTCAAGATCGTTTGAAAAATGGCCATTTTCTGGTCGATCCAAATTGAAAAAACAGTAAAAACATGTTTTCTTTTGCCACGCTCACATATTAATTCCAAAAATTATGAAAATTGGAATCTAGCAATAATTTGACATTCCAGATCCAACAAAAGTAGTTTTGTCGAAAATGGAGATCGTTTGCAAAATGGCTATTTTTAAGGGCCTTATATTATTTAAAATATATATAAATTCTACAGCGACTATTCTGAATTTTAAACTGGACATAACTTTTAATTTTTAAAGTGAAATCTCAGCTTCTTACATTTGTTAGAAAGATGTTATTAAACAGATTTAAATATTTCTTGTTTCACCCAATTCTGATTTAAAATGATTTGAAATTAGAAATCGAATTTACAAACTGCCATGCCATTTCAGGCTCGGTTCATAATTGAAATAAATTTGTTTGTTCTAACTTCGATAAAAATAAAATTTTCATCGTTATTATTTAAAATAAATCATTTTAAATATCTAAAATCCATTAAAATTGCCAAAAAAAATTAATTTGGTTTTGGTTTTCCGGGTCGTTACAATCTCCCCCACTTAAAATCTTTTCGTCTTGAAAAGGAACGGAGCTGAAAGTTATTCAATTAACCAATTCAACTTTCAATTCTAATCAATTTTAAATTCAATTCAATATTAAATTCGATTTAGCTTAATTTATAATTCTTTTTATATGTTGGTCTAAATTAATTATCATTCCAATATTTTAATTAGTTAAACAAATTATCAACCATCACAACAAGCAATTAATTAGGTGATTAACTTTTTAAATATATATAACTTTTACATATAGTCAAAAATCATATTTTTAGTGCAAATCACAACAATATATATTCTAACTATATTTTGGTTCTCACACCAGTTAAATGGGAATATATAGATATACCACATTCGAAACTCGAACATAAACACTAATGACGCTAGCAATCATTAGAATCATCTCCGGGCGACTAGAGTGTGATTCTATATCTATCTAGTATATTGATGACTTCGAATATCCGTTAATTACACGTATATTCAAAATCTTTATATACTCGATTGCCCAAATTAAATTAAAATAATATACTCAAATACGTATTTAAAGATAAAATTTTCAAAACTAAATTTGTTTTCATTTTTATTTTAAAAATTAATACTCTTCACCCTCGTTCTAGGATATTACTGATCCTATCTATAACGAGGCATTCATATTGGATATTACCAATCTAATCTCTGATGAATTCTTTCATTCGGTTCTAATGTGTCTTGTTCTCGAGCTCTGTAAACCAAGGCTCTGATACCAAATGAAACGACCCAAACTTCCGCGTAAAGGAAAGTACGGATTGAACTGAGAATAAGGCAAATTAGAACACAAACGGAAGATCGTTTCATTGCTTATTACAACAATTACATTAGAGTACAAGAATATTCCAGAGTATGAATAAATATTACACATTGGAAATACAATACCAGAGATTTAAATTACATTTTAAATAGCAGCGGAAAAATAATACAAAATACAACTGAAAGAAATACACGGCTACAGAGCTTTCCGAAAATCGCTTCAGCTGTAAACAGGATCCTATGAATATAATATTTGCAAAACCAAAACTACTAGCTGCCCGTGTGGAAAATATGGGCACCCAGAGTTTAGGTTAAAATAATAAACTCTAGGTCAGTCATGAGACTGGTGTGAGAACTAAAACAGTTAATAACTTGATTTTAAAGTTAGGTAAATCACGGGACCACGCCGTATAACACGGAACGGGTTTACACCACATGAACCTTAGTTTAAAATAAATCAACATAATTCCTTTTGGAAAAATGAAGCTATTATAAGACTTAGGTCTCATCACACAATGAACGCAGTCGGAGGATAGAGTTTTCCCTTATAATAGCCAAAAATGATTGATACGCGAAATTTCAACTTTTATTATTACTATAAGTGAAGAAATCAACTTCGAATATAAATGTATCAATCATAAGCGGCATGGATACCATATATCATGTCGCCATACTAGTTCTACAATCAAAACTGCACGGTGTCATATTGGAAGTTGGATTTCCATCTATGAACTAAGGCAAGGCGCAGTCCTTCTGTTTTGAGACTCTCTAGCCTGAGCCTCAGGCTTTAGTCGCAACTGTACCTAGGTAACATCCAGGGCCGGTCCATATTAAGTGCGATGGTGGATTCATAATTCCTAAGCATGCGTTTCCCCGCCCTATGGGGCGTAAAATAATCTGGTCAGTAATGTCGACCAGAACATATATCAATATATATGTATATATATATATATATATATATATATATATATATATATATATGAGGCGCCTCTCTATCCATCAAGTAATAATAAGCAACATCCGCATGAGTAAATGTTAGGGCTTGCAAAACGCTGACACCGCTCCTAGCTAGAAAGAAACGCAATGCCCTCCCTGCTGTCTTCTCCCGTTTCTGGTTCATACCGAGGTGTGAAGCTCGCGAAGTAACGCCATATACAAAGCTATGCTAATTAAAGTTGTGCTTTGATCATCATCCACAAGGCTCTGCTTTTCAACAAAAGCCTTGATCATTTGCATCTTGGCATGCCACATTGTCAATCCATACTATACCATTGATTTCTGCCAATATATAACCTCTAAGCTCGTAGGTCTTGGAGAAGGGTGTTATGCAAGAGAATAAATTCTCCGCCACCAAACAGATATATATTCAGCAGAAATCAACGAATACAGCATGAAGGAATACAATGTCAGACATACTATCCATTTACAAGTCCGTTCTAGGTCTGAACGAAACCGGATGCACCTTATCCTCGTCCTATATGTCCAATACGTGAGAGAGGTCCTCGCATATCCATCGACCTCCAAGTATGTGATAACCCCAAACTTTCATGGTGCGAAAGTAAGGATAATCATTTGGAATACAACATATGTACAACAATAACAGATCTCAGATAATATCATAATACATAATTATTACAACGGAAAGATAAATGTCATAAACATCACAACAACTGAACAACAGAGTACGTAGTTACAGGATCCACTTAGCAAAATAGAAAGTCCGAATAAAAGGAAATAAGTCTCAACTCCAAAACGTACATCAAAATAGAAAGATGGAATAAGGTCTCTAAAGCAGAAATAAGGATAAAAGAGAGGTCTTCGTCTTCGTCCTCAACAGCTCCAATCCAGAAAATGTCTCCCTAAAACCTGTCACTTGGCTGCCCATGTAAAGAGAGGGCAACCGAGTTTGCAAAGTGAAACAAACATCGAGTCAGTCATGGGACTGGTATGAGAAATCTTTCTATACTAACTAACAATATGGCGAATCACAGGACCACGCCGCTAACGCGGAACGGGTTTACTCCATTGGATTGCCAGTGCATAATTAAACAAATTTGATACAAAATAACGCAATGACTTTTGAAAAATGAAATCATTATAAGACTCAAGTCCCATCACACAATGCAATGCAAACCGGAGGACAGAGTTTTACCTTATAATGATCAAATATGCTTAATACATAAAAAAATTATTTTAATATTATTATTAGTGTCTAAGCAGTTTAAAATACTTCAAAGTAAATGTATCAATCCTAGACGGCATAGCTACCATATACTATGTCGTCATATATAAATTTACAATCAAGACCGTAACGTCGTATTGGAGATTTGGTTTCCATCTAGAGTCAAGGCTAGAGGCGGTCTCCTTACCGATTCGAGACACTCTAGCAAATGCCTCAGGATCACACCTATGGGCAGCCCTTAGATATCTGCAGGGCCGGTCCACACCTAACGTTAGTGGATTGGCAATTCCTGAACATACATTTCCCGGTCCCTTTGGACCTCAATATGGCCACTAACAACCTATAAAATCGAGGTACCTCATAGTCCATCATCCACATAAGTAAAAAAGTCAGGGCTGGTAGGTCGCTGACATCACTCTAGCTAGAAAGAAACATGTGCACTCCTTGCGTTCCCTTGTCCCGTTTTAGACTCCACCGGGGTGTGAGGCTCGCGAAGTCACGCTATACTCAAAGCTACGCCTAAACAGGCTATGCTTTGATCATCAACCACAAGGACCTGCTTTTCAACAAAAGCCTTAATCATCTGCATCTTGGCGTGCCATATTGACAATTCACGCCATGCGATCGATGACCATTAATATATACCAGGGTGTTAAGCAGAGAATAAATTCTCCACCACCAAACAGATACACATTAATAAAAATTGATTTAGATACATGAAATGAATTCCAACGTTAGGCACACATCCATTTACAAGTCCGTTCTGGGTCTGAACGAAACCGGAGACACCTAAGAGGTTCTCGCCTTCTAGACAATCAACACATACGTCCGGACAACTACTGCTTTAACCCCTTCCTGGGAGAAAGTCAGTCCAAGGCATCAGTAGTCGTCGTCCATTCGATGTGGAGATCGCCGGTCTTCAATCACCGTCTTCTACATCTTCTATTTAATCGTCGTGTAATTATTTGAAATGAGTTGAACTCGGTCTTTTCAAATAATTCTCGCATAATTATTATTTAAATCATTTCATATCGTTAATATTCATTTATAATGATTTATCGCTATTTTTATTTATTTAAAAATAGCCCAATATAATAGAACGACGCTTCGGGTCAGTGGGCGGCCCTGGCACTGTTTTTACCCAATTTTGATTTACATATATCTAGAAATCTAACCGTCAGATTTTGACGAAATTTATATCGTTGCAAAGCTCTTCCCAAAGCAGTCCTAACGGTTCTAATTTTGGGAAAATCCGACAGTCAGATCTTTCGGTATAATCGTTTAAAGTTACGACTGCCGGAACGCAAACTGCCGTGCGCGTTTCGTTTAATTTTAATTTATATATATAAATATAAACCGTTTGGAGATTTCAACTATTAAAATCCATTCTTTTTGTCACATTTAAAATGGCGATAAAAACATCACCTTTAATTTTATTCTTTTTATCGCATCAAAAAGGAAGATAAAAGTTTCACTTTTCTTTCTCTGTTTTTATTTACATCTAAAATGTAGATAAAAATGCATTTTGCAAATTCATATTTTTATCTCCACCTAGAATGTAAATAAAGATGCATTTTATAAATTCATGTTTTTATTCACATCTAAAATGTGAATAAAAATGTACTTTATATATGCATATTTTTATTTGCAACTAATTTGCAAATAAAAATTCACTTTTTCAAATCTTGATTTTATTCGTAACTAAATTACAATTAAAAATCCCCTTTGTGAATTCATGTTTTTATTCACATCTAAAATTTATGTTTTTATTTGCATCTACAATGCAAATAATATGTAAACCTTTTACATCACATGAAAATGTAAAATTTTCCATTCTTATATTACATTATATAGAAATGTAATCCTTTCTTTTCTTATATTACATTTATAAAAATGAAATCTTTTCCTTTCTTTTATTATGTCATATAAAAATATAATCTTTTCTTTTCTTTTGTAATCTTTTATTTTCTTTTGTAATCTTTTATTTTCTTTTGTAATCTTTTATTTTCTTTTGCAAAAGGTAACTTTTTTATTCTTTCTTTAATTACATTGCAAAATGAAATCCCTTATTCATTCTTTAATTACATTGAAAAATGTAATCTTTCCTAATGTAATCTTTTTATTCTCTTTTCTAACTTATGTTATAATTACACTAAAAAGTATAATTCTTTTTCTATGTTTTATTTGCATAAAAAATGCAAATAAAAAGTGTAATTCTTTTCCTATGTTTGTTTGCATATACTAGGGCAAACAAAAATGTAATTCTTTTCCTTCTATGTTTTGTTTACATATAAAAGGGTAAACAAAAATGTGATCGTTTTCTATGTTTTGTTTGCATATAAAAAGACAAACAAAATATGTAATTCTTTTTCTAATCATGTTCACAAATACAAATTGTGCTTTTTCCTATTCATATTTTTATTTACCATAAGAATGCAAATAAAAATGTATTTTCTATATTCTTGTTTTAATTTACCATAAGAATGCAAATAAAAATATACTTGCTCAAATCATGCTTTTATTTACACTAAAAAGTAAATAAAAGTGTCACTATAAATGTGTTCCTTTTTATTAAAAAAAATGTAAATAAAGATGTTCACTATATTTTTATTTACATAAAGAATGTGAATAAAAGCGTCATCATACATTTGGTCTTTTTATTTACATAAGAATGTAAATAAAAGTGTCATCATACATTAGGTCTTTTTATTTACATAAGAATGTAAATAAAAGCGTCATCATACATTTGGACTTTTTATTTACATAAGAACAAAAAATATAAATAAGATATTCCTTGTCTTTTTCTATTACATGTCTCATGTAAAAAAAAAATTACTTTTTCCTATTCATGTTTATGAATAAAAATTTAATTATCATTCCTAGATCTGAAATAAAAGATAATTTCAGATCTCTATTCTAACGTCAAACTAGAAATTAACAAACATGAGGTAGATCTAACAATTCAGAATATTCCACAAATAATGAATAAGTTCTATTTACCACATCGCAGATCTAGATTATTTATATACATACAATGATTCAAATAACGAGAAAAATAATTAAATTATTTAATTATTTAAAAATTAGAAATCTCACAGTCGGGTTGCGAATTTAGCCAAAATTCAAACAGCTCGGAATCAGATCTAGTCTGGACAGCAGCGTAGATCTTGTCTCTGTGATCACACAGGATCTGAAATCGTTTGTTTTCGACGTCGTATGAGTTAGATATGATTAAATTAAGTTAGAAAACATTTTATATTAGTTACTTAAATAATTAATTAAAGAACAATACCTTTCTTCTATACTCAGGAACAAGGCCGCGGTTTTTACAACTCCGTTCGATCCTAGGTTTAAGGATTTCTTCGAATTGGTGAAGCGATTTGACGATCAGAGGGTGCCATAGTGTCGGGCTATGGGAGGCGCACGATCGCCGGAGCTGAGGAGGAGCTCGGTGGTCTCTGGCGACTTGAGTGGCGGTCAACGCGGGTCGACTTTGGAGGCCTGGTGCTCGGCGTTCGTGCCACCAGGAGGTGATCAAGCAGTTTGGGATCGTAGAGGGAACAATCCTCTACAAAAAGCTCAACTAGAGGGAGTGGTTTTGGTGTACGGATCGGTGGAAATTAATGGTGAATGGTGGGAGTAATCACGGCCATGGATTTTGAAGGTGGCGGCTGGAACGACCGTGAATAGTGAATTAGGGTTATGTTTTTCTAATTATTTATAATATTTAAATGTATTTTTACAAAAAAACCATAACTTCTTAATAGTACCAATTCCAGTCCAACCGGAGGTGATCCTACCCAATAGCCCCTATTACGGATCCAACGGGCCAGGTCCCGTTAGCCCAAACGGCTGTCTGTGGCCTGAATTATTTAATTTAATATCTAAATCCTTTATTAAATAAATTCATTCGTATAAATAAATCCACCGAGGCCGCACACCGACTCAGAAAATTCCAAAAAAAATATATTTGGCTTTGCTATGACGATACGGTCCTAAAAAAATTAATTCCATTGAATTCTGAGACCGTTTGAAAAATGGCTATTTTTCAGTCGATTAAATTTGACTGAATTGAACAAAACACATTTTCCATCGCCACGCTCACATATTAATTCAAAAAATTCTAAAAATTGAAACCTAGCAATAATTTGACATTCTGGTTCCAACAAAAGTGGTTTCGTCGGAAACAGAGGTCGTTTGAAAAATGGCCTTTTATACGGACTATTAATTATACTATAGCGACTATTTTGTGTATTCAATTGACCATAACTTTTGATTTCTGCTATGGAATTTCGATTTTTCGGATTCGTTGGATAGATATTTATAAACAGATTTAGATATTTTTGGTTTCACTAAAATCCGTTAAGTTTTGAATCTGGTATATTCAGTCAAAGTTCGACTTTGACTTTTCAAACTGCCATGCTAATTCCAATTCCTTTTGGAACTAAAATAAATATATTCGTTCTAACCTTGATTAAAATAAATTTTTAATTGTTATTACATAAAATAAATGAATTTAACTATTTCAAATTCACCAAAATAGCCAAAATAAAATTTTAAATTGGTTCTGATTTTCCGGGTTGGTACAAAGTACGTTTGGACGATCACCACTTATTACCTTGTCTTGGGTGTACGACCCAATCAAGACATCAGTTTTCACCCAAACGATGTGAAGATCTCTGGTCTTCAACGACCGTCTTCATCTTCGACTCTTGATCGTCGTTGTAATTATTCAGAATGGGTTAAACCCGGTCTTTTCGAATAATTTGCTATTTTATAATCAAGTGCTATAAAAACGCATCATACGCCTCATTCCAATTCAGAATATTCTTTTAATAAAATATTCACATTTTTAATCTAATTAAAGATTCATTAAAACTCTAATTCAGTTTTAATCTCAAAAATCTTTACTTAATGATTATTCAAATTTAACAAATTAATCTTGTCTTTAACTTGGTTAAAGAACAAATGTTATTTTAAAACATTTTTCACGATAAACCCAAATTCATCTTCTTTTCAAAAATGGAATCTACACGGAAATCATAACAGTATATAAACGATATAAATTTCCATGTCAAACTAATAATATAAATGGAATAACGGCAAGGCCTTTCAAATTCCATATATAGTAACAGTCTTCATTCACATAAGTATATCTCGATTATTACCATATCGAATTCCATTCAATTCCAATTTAAGATATCAAATTGGAAAATTTCGCTTTGGAACATTTCCATTTAAACCTTAATAAAAGTTTTATAAATTCCAAACTATATTTTCACTGTCAATTGAGTTAAAGAACAAATGTCATTAAAAACACAGTTCACGATAAGCCCAATTCGCATTTCATTTTATTCCAATTACTAAATATAATTGGAAACTCTAATAACCTTAATTAAAAGATTTGTAAATCCCAAAATTTTATTCTATTTAATTCCAATTAAATATTAATTAGAAAACTTCATTAAATCTTATTTAAAAGATTTTTCTTTCCTAATCGGGGTTTAAGAACAATGTTATAAAGACCCCGTTCACGACAACCCAAAATCCAATTTATTCTATTTAATTCCAATTAAATATTAATTAATTGGATATTTATTCTAGTTAATAACTAGTTCATTTTTGGTAAAAATATATTTTTATCTTTATAAAATTAGAATTTTCATCCAAATTCTTTCCAAATCATTTATTATGATTTTACATAATTTTTCCATATTTTTAATAAATTTAATATCGCCCGTACAATCGATTTCCAATAATGGCCACCGAACTGCATCCATAACGACCTTTTTCAAATTTGATTTGGACATAATTCCAAATCCAACTGTTAGATTTCAAACTACTTATATTCATTCGAAATCTCTTTTTGATACGAACCCAACGGTTCTGGTTTTAGGAGAATCCGACGGTCGGATCTCCCATTACATCAATTTGAAGTTAATGGTCGAAATTCGCAAACAGTGACTACGTGGCACGTTCTATTCTGGCCATTAAATGTATATAATAAATATATTATATATATTTTGTCGATTTCCAATTAAAACGTATTTTATAAATTGTTTATAAATTCATTTCAAAACGATTTCAACTTTATTTTCAATTTTAAATCAAAATTGAATATTATATATCTTTATCATTTTAAAATGATAATATTTTTAAAATATTAAATTTTGAAATCACTTCTTTTTTATATTCGTTATAAAATGAATAAAATCGTTCGATAAACCCGTTCGGGTTAAAATGGCGTTTGCTACTTAACTCGGCTTCATATTTTTATATTTTTGTGTCCATCCAAAATCGGACATCGAAATCATAATTTTATTCTACATTGAATATTATTTTAAAATATTCGTTATTTTAAAATATTCTTTATTTAAATTATTCTTTATATTAAAATGAACTCTTACGTTAAAATGTTCTTTTATATAAAAATGTTCTTAACATTAAAATGGTTCTTTTACATAGAAATGTTTCTTACATTAAAAATGTTTCTTTTTCATAAAAATGTTCTTTTTCATATAAATGATTCTTTTTCATATAAATGATCTTTATCATATAAATGATCTTTTATATACAAATGTTTCTTCTACATATAAATGTCCTTTTTCATTATAAATGTTATTTTACATTATAAATGTTACTTACCTTAAAAATATCCTTTTACATTATAAATATTATGTTACATTATAAATGTTATTTACAATAAAAATATCCTTTTACATTATAAATGTTATGTTACATTTTCTAGATGACATTTCTAATGTATAAAAATATAATTCAACAAATAATTATTTTATATTCATTTACATGTTAAAGATAACATTTTTAATGTACAAAAATTTAATTTAACAAATGATTATTTTATATTTTTATTCATACGATAAAATGTGAATCTTTATTATAAAAACATTTTATTTTAAAATATTCTTTATTTAAAAATATTCTTTGTATTATGAATCGGAATGCGACTCAATCAATTACCATATAATTTCAGTTATATGGATTTCATACGTCGCATGTATACAACAATAATTGTAACGACCCAGAAATTTCGACTACTAGAATGTGAGATTTATTATAGATTTAAAATTGAATAATCAATTTTATAATTGATGCTCTGATTAGAAATTGAAAATCGAATTGAATTGGATTCAATATTTAATTCAGAATGATGAGTGAAAATCAAATATTTATTGTTTAATATTTGAATTGAATTTTTGTTAAGTCTTTGAATTGAATTTGGAATTCGATTGAAAAAAAAATATATAAGTGATTGAATTTAAAATTAAACGTAGTTAACGTTAATAAATTGGAAATTTTATGTGTTAAAAATATATGAGAATTGGCTTGGTATTTGTGTATTCATGTGTACAAAGGAATTTAATTTAACGTTTCAAAATTTTGAAATGAATAGGAGCTATTAATGGACAAACAGGATAAAATCGGTGAACGGTTAAATAATTAAAATAAACCAACGTCGTGTATAGACAAAGTGGGATTGCACTCAGAATAATTTTATTTGATTTAAAACACGAAGACGAAGAGGTGCATATAATTTTTGTTGCAATTGGAGACCGTATTTGAGGTATGGGTTCTGAACGTTTAACGACAAATTAACCGTAAAGATTTATATTTAAGTGTACCCGAATATTACCTACCTTAGGTTAAACCCACCTCAGTAAATTCCTTCGCACACCATCGATGCCTTGGCCACCACACTATCTAATGCCGTGATCCCAACGTTTCCTTGCTTCCCACGGTCCTTTTGTTATAAATCAAGCCTTTTCCCAATTTCTTCAGCAAATCTCGTTTCCTTTTCTCCAAATTTTTCATGGCCGTCATCCCCAAGTCATCACCAAAAATCCGCCGCCACCAGCACCGCGCACCACCATCGAAGCAGCTAACTCGACGGCTACCCAAAAAGGGATTCGCTGCCACAAATCAAAGCAGCAGCTCCACTAGCGCCGTCACCGCGCCCCGAATTGGTGACCTGCGAACCATCACTGATGCTCCCTCTACTGGCTGCGCCTTCTTTTCGCTGTCATAAGGTGAGTATTTTTACTCACGATGGATTTTAGATTCAAGTATTTTAATCGCAATTTGAACTGAATTATAATAGCGATTTTGAATTTTGTTCATAGACTGCTTTGGGTTAATATTAATGCTTAAACATGATTTTTCCTTGCCTCGACACAAGAAATACACTGTCTTGAATAAATTTATTATATATTTACATAAAAATCGAGTTTTATATTTATATACATACGTTTGTATGTGTATATATGTAAAGTTGCGTATTCCAAACTAGCTAGTTGAATTCATTTTGGTGATCGTTACCGTTGTTGTTGCATTTGTTGAGATGCAGTCTGATCCAAGTAGCACCCTTGTTGTTTATAAATATGAAATGGTTTGTTGTAATCGGTTCGCCTATCGGTGTTTGAGGTTTTGTGGGCGGAACTTCTAAATTCAGAAGGGTTAAGATATGAAAATTTTGGGGAATCTCATGCCTGTTAGTTTATCAAATAAGACTTGCTGGGTTATAATTAAATACTAGCTAAAAAGATAAAGAACGAGGTAGATAAATTGATCGTCCGAATTCAAGCTGTACTTACAAAAAGAAAATTAATTTGAGAAGATGTTGCATTAGTATGAGGGGCGGTATCATTTGTAATAAATACCTTTTCTAAAAATTTAGCCTTACAAAGGAAATTGATACTGTGTCCTCATATGTATGTAGTGTGATCATACAGACTTGAATTTATCCATTTGAATTTAGATACATCACTGCTCAAACTATAAATATATTAAAATAAAACTTATAGCGGGGTCATACATGTTTTCCTAAACCTTAATTGCTTCGCGGTAGGTGCATCTGGATATACTTATACTTCTGTGTGGTATCTGGACTGCTTACACATATAATTATATACATTTCGAGGATGGATAAGTCTAATTTGTATAAGTATCTTCTGAAGCATGAGTATATATTATTTATATTGCAGCGCATGTTAACACTTGTGTCTAAACCATGTACCGTTCTTTCTTTACACCTTGTGACTGATTAATTGAAATCCAAGGTTGAGAACCTATATATACGAATACTGGTAAACTTGCTAGAAAGTGGTGTAACTGGACTTGATTTAGAAAAAAAAGGGGAAATTCTTTCCCACTCTTGTTTCCACGGTATATTCTAAGTTGCGTCATTAGAATGCTTGAGTATGGAGGTAGGGGGAACGTCTCAGTCAAGTGCTAATGAATCCGTAAGCATTGTTTTCTTAAAGTATGCGTCTCATTGTGTTTGAAGAAGCACGATGGGTTGAATATAGCCTGTTTATTTTATTCCGTGAATTTGAGGAAATACCCTTCTTCTTCTTTGGACTGATTTGCTGCATATTGTATTATTCTATCTCAAGTGAATCTGAAATACTTTGCTTAGTTAAACATGAATCACATGCAATTGGAATTCTATGCCATATGACAGTTACTGTGAACTGCTGTCACACATACACGGGTTTTACCTTGTTAAAGCAACAATACCATATTGATACTGCTACTTGTTGCATTATCCCATGTCCGTATAGTTGTGTGTGTTCCTAGTGATACATAAGTTTAAATGCGGTTGTGAGTACTGGTACATGTTACACCGAACTGAATCATCTTTTAAACCTGCACTTAGATGTACCCATTAATTTGTATTGAGGATAGATAATATGGTCCTACAGTTGTACTCATATTTTCCTGCCATGTCGTTAGTTAAACTCCTTATTTTAAATAGAAGTTACTTGGTTAATACACTGATATAGGTCCATTTGGGCATGTACATCCTGATATGACTTTCTGCTATTTCATGTAAGTTGATGTCAATATGAATTTTGACATAATTACACTGGGACTTGTAGCATGTAGCAGCCGATAGTCATGGGCACCAAAACCACCTAGCTTGGCTGTATGTTGCTAGACTCTTATGTTACATATTATTGGAAAAAACCAAGTTCTGAAATTTTAGTATGACATTAATAAAATTGATCACACCTATTACTAAGTAAGTATGAAACCAGATCCTCAAATGACCATGAAATATTTATACCCTGCATTGGAATAACTCAAGTATTACAGGAGTGATATTTGTAAATAGTTGGATATAGCCTGTAGTACCCTGCTGTGTGTGTTGAAACCAAACAAGCTCGGTTTGCTTTGTCCCTTTTGAATGTACTGTTACCGAAATTATTATTTGTATATTTGTAGATGTATTCGCTTGAAACCTTTGTTTACTGGAATGAATTGCTGAACCTTGTGTTCACTGAAATGAATTCGCTGAAACCCATTTTGTTACTAAAATGAAAATGACCTTGAAATATATATATATATATATCCGGTATTGTAATTACCCATGATATGGTTTAAATTCGGGCCGAGACGTTGAGGCGGTGTACACGTGTATCTTATATAAACGTGTACACTCGCAAACGCCGAGACCGTTTGTCCCTGAAAATAGATAGAACTGGTATGAACAGATACCACAACTGTTATTTTATATACGACATCTGTGTTGAAAGTTAGGATTAACTGTTATATTTCAGTTTACATTGAAATTAAATTACTTGAACTATGATTAATCCTGACTCAAGTATTTTTTTTCATGAAATGCTCGGGTCAGACCCGAGCAGTACAGATTTAAAGATTTCAATCAGGATTCGAAGGTCGACGAAGATGGGGATTCCAAGAGACGCGCACTCTGAAGTTTTTTAACCAGTAAATATCTTTTTGTATTCAATTATATTTTCAACACCACTGTATTAAATATCTTGTATCAAAAATCCTGACTAATATAAAAAATATATTTCGTTGTTCAATACTGTGTTATTTATTCTGTATTTTTCTGTGTTGATTCCGTCTTTAAACTCTATAAGCTAAATAACGATCTGCCGATTTTGGACGTTTTAAGTTTGGTTAGTCACCAATTTGAAGCGGCCAAAAAGGCGGGACGTTACAAGTGGTATCAGAGCTTTGGTTTATTCAAAGCATAGCTTATCGAGTTTGAAATAGAATCGACACTGGAAAAGCGGATTTTGAAAATAAAAAGATTTCAAAATATAATTTTTGAAAAGTGTAAACAATTTTAAAATAAATTTTGAATGGAAAAATATTTTGGAAATATTATATATTTTGAAATTTAGTATTTTGGAAATAATACAGCGGAAACAAAAATTTATTTTGAGATTTAAATTTTTTCGGAATCCCCAGTCTTCGGAAGTCTTCGAATTCAGGTTTGCGAGAATTATTCTTCGATAAGATTCCTTTGTATTTGAATCTCGAACCTATCATCAAACGACATTTAAGGAAGATAATTATAATAGGATCGATGAATCAATTGTGTGTTTTTGGCGATAAAAAAATAATTGAAATTTATTGGAATAAAATTTCAGATAAGAATTTGATTGAGGAGAGGAAATTGGGAATCATTTCGGAAATGAGACGATGAGTTTTATTTTGAATTCGGAATATAAAATAATAAAATTGAAAAGGGTATAATTATAATTGTGTCAAAGTATATTGGCAAGATAATTTATAATTAGTATAATCGAATACGTGGATTCAATAGTGAGGTACAAACTTGTTAATTAATTATCAAGAAGCGAAGTATGAACGAGAGTTGTAAATGGAGCAAAATATGAATAAAGATTTGAATCGAGGTTCAAGTGAAATGAAAGCTAATTGGATGTGACGAGTTTAGATTTTGATAAAAGAAATATTTACTTTTTTGAAGTAAATAACATTTGAAAACGAATATGTTGCGATTGAAATTGGAGATGGAGGTGATAAAGTTAACCAGTACGGTGAGATTGTTCTGAAGTTCAGAATATTTTCCGAAGTTCGGAATATGGTGTTGAATAATAGATTATTCGAAAAGAAGTTATTTATGGGAGACGATTATGTCGGGTTTCAGGAAAATATTATTTAATTATGTATTCAATGGATAAAGTATATTTTAAAGTTAAATATTTCGAGGCATGAACGATTGTTACAATCAACGATTTTCGTTAAAAAAGTAAAATTTTAATTTGAATTTGAAAGTTATGAGAATGAAAGTTTCGAAGTTGCGAACTTATCTGCTTCAAAGTTAATAATATTGTTCAGTTAAGGTCTGAGAGGTAAATATACCCCAACTTGATTGACCTCATCATTGACTAAGAAATGGATAAGATTCGATAGCAAGAATGGTTAAGTGAAGTAAGTAAATGAGTGCTAGCAGTTAAGTGAAAATATCAGTGTTTTATTTAATAACTGTTTAATGCAAATAACGAATTTAGAAATATTTCCCCTGAGAATAAAGTGATTTTGTAGAATTATAGAAATAAAATATGAAAATTGGAAATGTTTTCAAATGATCATGGGAGGTGAGCGAATTTTGGAAAGAATGCCGCACGTCGAGAACGAATGATGACAGAACATAAAAGATGTATGTTCGTAAACTGAATTCGAGAATTTGCATAAACAATGATTTGATAAGAAATTAAGAACTGGCTAGAGATTAGTCAAGTTGGATGACTTTCTGAGTGTTGATCTGATGTTGGTTTCGGCCTTCGGGGTTGATACTTAGGAAGTTGTTCGCTTACTAATTGACGGTCGAAGTATGAATGTGAAGAAGTGATAATGCATGAAGGAAAAATTTGTGATAAGAAGAGAAAAAATACGGAGTTTTGAGCAAATAAAGATGTTGATGAAGTGATGAATTTTATAATTAGAAATTGAAAGAAAAATTTGGTTTATAGCCAGTGGATTCAGAAAGCCGAGTTTGAAGTGATATCAATCAATCATTTGAATTGATTAAGAGTTTAAAGCTAAAATTTTAAGATTAGAATGGAAATTGAGGGATGTTCGAGTTTAGATATTTAGCATAGAAGTTTCGAAACTTATATGGAGAAAAACGTGATATAATCAGTTTGAAATAAAGTCTTATATAACAGAATTTATATAAGAATGGGATGTTTGATTTGGAAAGAGAATCTTATGTAAAGTATGAATTATGAAAAGTATGAGAATTAGATACTATATGTATATAGTATTATATGTTTTCAAGTCAAGATAAGGGAAGTACCATCCTTCTTCTTTGAATTTCGAGCTTATGTAAAAGGACTGCAGATAGCGCAATCTGCAGTGCTGCTGGTGGCGATAGGTTGTCCGGACATAAAACTCATGAGTTGCCATTGAGTACGACTGCTAGCGTAATTCGCAGGGCTGCAGATAGCCTACGACGGTCGGATGTTTCCTAAGGGAATCAGGCGTAACCATTGTGATTGTTGCGATCTAGAGTCGTTGGAATTCGACCGTGTAGCGTAATTCGTAGGGCTGCAGATAGCCTACGGCGGACGGATGTTACTTGGGGGAACCAAGCGTAACCATTGTGACTGCTGCGATCTACAGTCGAATTGTAAGGGCGTAATCCGCAGAGCTGTGAAAGCTTACGGGTATGGATATTTCCTGGGGGACCCAGGCGTAACCATTGTGTACCTGCGGTCCACTGTATTTGAGATATCTTAGTGATAGTGAGCCACCTGTTTGATGCAGCAGTTAGTCTTCGTGACTTGATTGGTCCTCGTGACCTGATTTATCTTCATAATTGGATGATTTGATTTCATGATCCTGAGAGAGAGCAACCAACGTTCAATGACCTCAGATCGTCTTTTGATTCTTAAGTATCTTCCGTTGATCTGTCCATGACGAAATTCGCAGGGAAGTGAATTCCCACGGATACAGATGTTTTCTGGGGGATCCAGATGGAACCATTGTGTATCTGCGATTCATGAACAATCAACGTATCAACATCACATTGGTACTTTCCGTATCTGTTTTTGAAAGGAATTATTAAAATATTTTCACTGAAAGTTGAAGCAAGAATATTTAGTGCTTGGAGATTTTAGTCGTGCGCCTGGCCAGCGTATGCCTAACATCTGTAAGAACGACAATTGACTTGTCAAACTTCGAGTTATAAAGTATTTCCAAATCAATAATTTAAATTTAAAATAATAAAAGGATTTCGAAGTATTTTTGGAATGATAATACAAATATTTTCCGTATGAATTTTGTATAGAAGTTATAAAAGAAATTGGTATTTTTGGGAATTTTCAAGTCAAAAATTTGTATCTGGAAGAGGAGATGTTATTTACACTCTACCATGAGTGTTGGAAAGGATTAAATGGATTGAATTGAACCTGGATTGCAAGGGAAAAGGGCAATGAAGAATAAGTGAATATTGACGAATGAGATTTATAAAGAAATTTATAATAATTTGAGATGCATAAATCCAATTTATGCAGAAATTGAAATTTAAGAAGAGAATGAGTTTGGAACGAAATTATATGATTTTGAATCTCTTAAGAGATAGAATGAGAAATTTAGAGATATATCAACATAATTTGAGATAGAAATTGGTATAATAAAATTGATTGTATTCTAAAGAGCATGGAAATAAACGAAGTGTATCTGGTCAAAATTGGTTATTGAAAGGGATGTGATTTTTCCGAGTTGATTGAATATGATGGTAATAAAGAGGATCGATAGCTTGAATATCGATATTTAAGTTAGTGGAAAATTTCACATGAATATAATTATAAGGAGCACTCCTTTTCGAGGACGAAAAGTTTTAAAAGGGGGGAAGAATGTAACGACCCAGAAATTTCGACTACTAGAATGTGAGATTTATTATAGATTTAAAATTGAATAATCAATTTTATAATTGATGCTCTGATTAGAAATTGAAAATCGAATTGAATTGGATTCAATATTTAATTCAGAATGATGAGTGAAAATCAAATATTTATTGTTTAATATTTGAATTGAATTTTTGTTAAGTCTTTGAATTGAATTTGGAATTCGATTGAAAAAAATATATATAAGTGATTGAATTTAAAATTAAACGTAGTTAACGTTAATAAATTGGAAATTTTATGTGTTAAAAATATATGAGAATTGGCTTGGTATTTGTGTATTCATGTGTACAAAGGAATTTAATTTAACGTTTCAAAATTTTGAAATGAATAGGAGCTATTAATGGACAAACAGGATAAAATCGGTGAACGGTTAAATAATTAAAATAAACCAACGTCGTGTATAGACAAAGTGGGATTGCACTCAGAATAATTTTATTTGATTTAAAACACGAAGACGAAGAGGTACATATAATTTTTGTTGCAATTGGAGACCGTATTTGAGGTATGGGTTCTGAACGTTTAACGACAAATTAACCGTAAAGATTTATATTTAAGTGTACCCGAATATTACCTACCTTAGGTTAAACCCACCTCAGTAAATTCCTTCGCACACCATCGATGCCTTGGCCACCACACTATCTAATGCCGTGATCCCAACGTTTCCTTGCTTCCCACGGTCCCTTTGTTATAAATCAAGCCTTTTTCCCAATTTCTTCAGCAAATCTCGTTTCCTTTTCTCCAAATTTTTCATGGCCGTCATCCCCAAGTCATCACCAAAAATCCGCCGCCACCAGCACCGCGCACCACCATCGAAGCAGCTAACCCGACGGCTACCCAAAAAGGGATTCGCTGCCACAAATCAAAGCAGCAGCTCCACTAGCGCCGTCACCGCGCCCCGAATTGGTGACCTGCGAACCATCACTGATGCTCCCTCTACTGGCTGCGCCTTCTTTTCGCTGTCATAAGGTGAGTATTTTTACTCACGATGGATTTTAGATTCAAGTATTTTAATCGCAATTTGAACTGAATTATAATAGCGATTTTGAATTTTGTTCATAGACTGCTTTGGGTTAATATTAATGCTTAAACATGATTTTTCCTTGCCTCGACACAAGAAATACACTGTCTTGAATAAATTTATTATATATTTACATAAAAATCGAGTTTTATATTTATATACATACGTTTGTATGTGTATATATGTAAAGTTGCGTATTCCAAACTAGCTAGTTGAATTCATTTTGGTGATCGTTACCGTTGTTGTTGCATTTGTTGAGATGCAGTCTGATCCAAGTAGCACCCTTGTTGTTTATAAATATGAAATGGTTTGTTGTAATTGGTTCGCCTATCGGTGTTTGAGGTTTTGTGGGCGGAACTTCTAAATTCAGAAGGGTTAAGATATGAAAATTTTGGGAAATCTCATGCCTGTTAGTTTATCAAATAAGACTTGCTGGGTTATAATTAAATACTAGCTAAAAAGATAAAGAACGAGGTAGATAAATTGATCGTCCGAATTCAAGCTGTACTTACAAAAAGAAAATTAATTTGAGAAGATGTTGCATTAGTATGAGGGGCGGTATCATTTGTAATAAATACCTTTTCTAAAAATTTAGCCTTACAAAGGAAATTGATACTGTGTCCTCATATGTATGTAGTATGATCATACAGACTTGAATTTATCCATTTGAATTTGGATACATCACTGCTCAAACTATAAATATATTAAAATAAAACTTATAGCGGGGTCATACATGTCTTCCTAAACCTTAATTGCTTCGCGGTAGGTGCATCTGGATATACTTATACTTCTGTGTGGTATCTGGACTGCTTACACATATAATTATATACATTTCGAGGATGGATAAGTCTAATTTGTATAAGTATCTTCTGAAGCATGAGTATATATTATTTATATTGCAGCGCATGTTAACACTTGTGTCTAAACCATGTACCGTTCTTTCTTTACACCTTGTGACTGATTAATTGAAATCCAAGGTTGAGAACCTATATATACGAATACTGGTAAACTTGCTAGAAAGTGGTGTAACTGGACTTGATTTAGAAAAAAAAGGGGAAATTCTTTTCCACTCTTGTTTCCACGGTATATTCTAAGTTGCGTCATTAGAATGCTTGAGTATGGAGGTAGGGGGAACGTCTCAGTCAAGTGCTAATGAATCCGTAAGCATTGTTTTCTTAAAGTATGCGTCTCATTGTGTTTGAAGAAGCACGATGGGTTGAATATAGCCTGTTTATTTTATTCCGTGAATTTGAGGAAATACCCTTCTTCTTCTTTGGACTGATTTGCTGCATATTGTATTATTCTATCTCAAGTGAATCTGAAATACTTTGCTTAGTTAAACATGAATCACATGCAATTGGAATTCTATGCCATATGACAGTTACTGTGAACTGCTGTCACACATACACGGGTTTTACCTTGTTAAAGCAACAATACCATATTGATACTGCTACTTGTTGCATTATCCCATGTCCGTATAGTTGTGTGTGTTCCTAGTGATACATAAGTTTAAATGCGGTTGTGAGTACTGGTACATGTTACACCGAACTGAATCATCTTTTAAACCTGCACTTAGATGTACCCATTAATTTGTATTGAGGATAGATAATATGGTCCTACAGTTGTACTCATATTTTCCTGCCATGTCGTTAGTTAAACTCCTTATTTTAAACAGAAGTTACTTGGTTAATACACTGATATAGGTCCATTTGGGCATGTACATCCTGATATGACTTTCTGCTATTTCATGTAAGTTGATGTCAATATGAATTTTGACATAATTACACTGGGACTTGTAGCATGTAGCAGCCGATAGTCATGGGCACCAAAACCACCTAGCTTGGCTGTATGTTGCTAGACTCTTATGTTACATATTATTGGAAAAAACCAAGTTCTGAAATTTTAGTATGACATTAATAAAATTGATCACACCTATTACTAAGTAAGTATGAAACCAGATCCTCAAATGACCATGAAATATTTATACCCTGCATTGGAATAACTCAAGTATTACAGGAGTGATATTTGTAAATAGTTGGATATAGCCTGTAGTACCCTGCTGTGTGTGTTGAAACCAAACAAGCTCGGTTTGCTTTGTCCCTTTTGAATGTACTGTTACCGAAATTATTATTTGTATATTTGTAGATGTATTCGCTTGAAACCTTTGTTTACTGGAATGAATTGCTGAACCTTGTGTTCACTGAAATGAATTCGCTGAAACCCATTTTGTTACTAAAATGAAAATGACCTTGAAATATATATATATATATATATATATATATATATATCCGGTATTGTAATTACCCATGATATGGTTTAAATTCGGGCCGAGACGTTGAGGCGGTGTACACGTGTATCTTATATAAATGTGTACACTCGCAAACGCCGAGACCGTTTGTCCCTGAAAATAGATAGAACTGGTATGAACAGATACCACAACTGTTATTTTATATACGACATCTGTGTTGAAAGTTAGGATTAACTGTTATATTTCAGTTTACATTGAAATTAAATTACTTGAACTATGATTAATCCTGACTCAAGTATTTTTTTTCATGAAATGCTCGGGTCAGACCCGAGCAGTACAGATTTAAAGATTTCAATCAGGATTCGAAGGTCGACGAAGATGGGGATTCCAAGAGACGCGCACTCTGAAGTTTTTTAACCAGTAAATATCTTTTTGTATTCAATTATATTTTCAACACCACTGTATTAAATATCTTGTATCAAAAATCCTGACTAATATAAAAAATATATTTCGTTGTTCAATACTGTGTTATTTATTCTGTATTTTTTTGTGTTGATTCCGTCTTTAAACTCTATAAGCTAAATAACGATCCGCCGATTTTGGACGTTTTAAGTTTGGTTAGTCACCAATTTGAAGCGGCCAAAAAGGCGGGACGTTACAATAATGATAAATAATCAACAAACAGTCCACTCACATCCAGAGTGAAATTTACAACTATGTGCGCATTGAAATAAATAAATAATGCTCACCACAGACTGTCAATCCATCGATTGACATATTATTAATAAATTATCGTCCCCAGACCCGTGTGGGGTTTTCAAACAACAAAGTTTATTTACACAAATTATTGGTTAATAAATTTAACCAAATTTCACTATTCAAATTATAAATAAATATTTATAATCTAATTTCAACTACCAAATTTATGTTAACATTATTTTTAAGCATTTCAACATCACTAACAAGATACAATACAGTCAATTTAAATGGTCCATGGTTTGTGAATAAGGGGAGTGATTTAACAAGCACTGTGTACAGTTTATAGTGATTAAACTGATAAAAATCTAAGTAAATAAATAACTATATAGAAATTTTAGTAAGGAATTCTCACCTTTGGTTTCCACTCCGTCATTCTTTAGCGGACGATTTTAATTCCGTTCAACTTCCAGTCAGTTTCATCGCAATCTGTTTCACGCAGTTTGTGTTAAAAATCATATTTTTAATGTTGTTCTATATATATGGTAAAAATCATATTTTTATTTACGATGCGATTTTTATGTTCAAAACAATGCGATTTTTATATGATTAAAACAATGCTAATTATATGATGAAAAACAATGTTATTTATATGATGAAAAACAATGTTATTTTATTTTTATAAAACAATGATATTTTCTTTTCAAAAACAATGCTCTTTATATTTTATTAAATAACGCTCTTTTTATTTACAAACAACGCTTTTTTTATTTACAAAACAATGCACTTTTTGTTTACCAAACAAAGTGATTTTTATTTACAAGACAAAGCGATTTTTATTTACAAAACCATGCTCTTTTTATTTTTAAAAACAAGGTTCTTTTAATGTTTTCAAAACAATGTTATATATACTATTTTATAAAGAATGTCACCTTTCTTTGATAAACAATGTCGCCTTTCTTTTATAAACAATGTCACTTTTCTTTTATAAACAACAATACTTTTGTGTTATAAACAATGTTTCCTTTTGTGTTAAAACAATGTTTTCTTTTGTGTTAATTTTTTATTTATTCTAAAAGAGTGTTTCTATTTTTATTTACAAAACAAAGTTCTATTTTTATTATCAACCATGCTATTTTATTTTATCAAAAAAATGTTATTTTCTTTTCAAAACAATTTGCTATTTTAATTTTACCAAACATTTGCCATTTTATTTTTACAAAACATTATGATTTTTATTCACTAAACAACATGATTTTTACTTACAAATCAATATGATTTTTAAAGTTAATACAATTCATAAATAAATTCCTTAATCATTTATTGTATTACCTAATAAAAATTCAAATCCAACCGTCCCTTCTTCAATCCAAAGGCCGCTGTCTTCATCCTTAATCAAATTCCCTTCTGTATGCTCAAACCCAAAGTCGATCTGCAACTCCTCGTCGCCGCCTGCCACCACGATGATCGGACCCCCATTGGACACCCTCCCTTAAAAGCTGACCGCGGCGCCTACCTCCCCTCCGAGCAGCATCGAACTCGGCGCCTCATCCTGGTCCAGAAACCCATGCGAAGTCGTCGGCTTTGGAGGGAAAGAACTCCCGAACCACGCCACTAAATTCGATCAGAACCGTATGATTATGTAGAACAAAGATGGCTCTCCATTTTTCGTGTTGAAAGCTTGATTTAATTGTTTGCAATTTGGGAGAATTTGTGAGGTTTGAATCGCAGCCTCATGGCCGTCGATTTGAGGGTAACGGCGGTTGTATATAAGAATTAGGGTTATACGTATTTAGGGCTATATATACTGTATTTATACATATGTTTATTTTTATTTTATTTATTTAATTCCATTCAATCTCAATATAACTCATGTATCATTCCGGGCTCCAAATCGAACCCAACAAGTGTCGCCCCTCGCCAAATACCCCCATTCCGGACACACAGGAACATGTCTCGTAACCCAATTCGACCGTTACGATTAGTTTTTCTTTAATTTAAAATATGAATCAATTTATATATAATTAAACGTACAGTTTAATTTACCGGGGCCACATACTAACTCTAAAAATTCCAAAAAATTTATTTCTGGCTTTTCTTTGATGATACGGTCCTAAAAAACTAATTTCTTTGAATTTCGAGACCGTTTGAAAAATGGTCATTTTCTGGTCGAACCAAATTGACTGAAACAGTCAAAACATGTTTTCTTTTGCCACGCTCACATATTAATTCCAAAAATTATGAAAATTGGAATCTAACAATAATTAGACATTCCAGATCCAACAAAAGTGATTTCGTAAAAAACAGAGGTCGTTTGCAAAATGGCTATTTTTAAGGGCCGTATACTATTTAAAATATATATAAATTCTACAGCGACTATTCTGAATTTTAAACTGGACATAACTTTTAATTTTTAAAGTGAAATATCAGTTTCTTACATTTGTTAGAAATATATTATTAAACGGATTTAAATATTTCTTGTTTCGTCCAATTCTGATTTAAAATGCACTCTGTATATTAAATTGAAATTAGAAATCGAATTTTCAAACTACCGCGCCATTTCATGCTCGGTTTATAATAAAAAAATTAAATTGGTTCTAATTTTCCGGGTCGTTACACCCCCTCCAGTCGACCTCCGTCCATCACCAGAGCATCACTGCTCTGGCCGACCTCACCCCGACCAAACGCAGCTGCCTTCCACCATAAAACTGCACCGCCATCGTCATTGTTGACCAGCAGCGAGCATCCCCCCAAATCGCAGACTCTCAGCTCACCTCGCCCCCCACTTCACAGCTACTCTCACCCTTGGTTCGGACCTCATACGCCCCTGCTTCCATCTCACTAGTACTCAAGCCACCACCGTACGAACGAACTCAAGAACACATTCTGCTGTTATTTTCTTCTAAATGCATGCTTCCCTCCACATCTTCATTATTTGGTTAAGGTCGGCCCAAAAATCTATGGTTTGAGGTGTTTTCATAGTTGGATCTCAAAAAATATGATGTGCCATATATATATTATTTTTTTATTTGCAAAACGATATAAAAATGAAGGAAGCTTTTCGAGCTTTTGGGACTCAGTTTTGTTTGCAGAAAGGAATGGGGTTTCATGCGTACTTATAGAGGAGAAAGTGGAGATAACAACGAAGTCCTTCAATACGCACACATCAGCATATATGCGTCAAAACAGCCGTGCATTAGCATGTGAGAAATTAGAGCAGACATGTATTCTTAAGTGTTAAATTTTTAGGTTTGCGTTGATGGTGAAAAATCACGTCTGGAAGGAGGGTACAGGGTATGCTTAGCTTCTAAATGTAATTCCTTTTCAAATTTTATGCTTCAACTTCCCTATCTACACTATATTTAGGGTAGGTATGCTTGATGTGACAATACGCTGCTGCGATGGGTAAAGGATGTGTAAACCTTAGGATATAAAGTATGGATGCATGTGCAAGGGGTTAGCAGAAGTTGATTGAAGGCAGTAATTCGAAGGTACATACACATGTTTTCTTCATGAAAGGATAGGCTTTAATATAAGGGTGGCATAGTTGTTGTTCTAATTTTCCTAGCTGTAGCTGTTTTTATGTACATATATTTCATTTGCAGGTGATGGGATGGTGTAGCCTATGTATTCACTTCCATAGGCTATTGTGTAAACTAAGGGTATGCTGAAAAACGAGGTGTAGGATTACAGAAAGTTAGGGGTATGCGGGTGTTTTAGGTAATATGTAGGTTAGGTAGCCTAGTAAAAACGAGCATGTCTCAATACGTCGGCCATGTGCGTGAAACTGTAGTGCTTATACAAGGGTAGGTGTGCTAGTATATTTCATTTCACCAAGCTGCTTTTAATTTAAATGTTTTGTAATTCCAGCTAAATGAGATTTTTTATTTTTCTTACTGATGTTAACATATATAAGGATTAGATACGGTGGTATTCATGTATGAATGGTGCTACGTGCAAATTATGTAATGAACATAACATAGTCGTCCATTTATTACTTGATAATCTTGTAATGTCCATTTAATAGTATACATTGCATCATCATGTAAGATGCTAAGCATACCAACAGTCACCGTGTCTATATCGGTAGTTTACGATTTACAACAGCTCTGTATATGTATTAGAGCGAATCCATAACCTTTTAGAATCACTCGAGAATTAATGTATAACATAAATTTTGTGTAAAATTAGTTACTACCCCTTATTGGTTGTTTCATCTTAAGAAATATTGAATTGAAAATTGAAACCATTGAATTAAAAATGTAAATGTTTGGACACTTCATACACCTGTTCTGTATCGATGTTTAAGTACATCATAAATGTTTTTGAGTTAAACGATATTTAAAATTCTATTAAAATTCATATTTAATTTATTAAATAAACGTTATCGTTTACTAAAGAAATCCATAGCGACTATTTTAAAATTTGATTTGGACATAACTCACAATGTTTAAGCTGAAATCTCGATTTTTCCCTTCCATTGAAAAATTATAAACAATAAGATCCCAACGTTTCTTGTTTCACGGGATTTCAACTTATAACAGGTTATGTATATTTAATTGAAGTTCAAAACTCAATATTACGAACTGCCACGCCATTTCGAGCTGTTTATAATTAAATATAAACATAAACATTTAATCCTCGTTTTATAAATGAATTCAATATTTAAATCCAATAATTTTCCTAATATAATATTTAAAACCAATTTAAATATTCGAATTCAAATAGCCGAAAAATCCGGGCCGTTATAGAAATTTTAACATGTGATGTGGTAGGATCGGTAAGATAAAGTCGATCGATGGATAATGCAAGGAATTTATCCTAATATTATTTATTATGTTCAGTAGTTGAATAAATGCAAACAATCAAACAATTAGTCCAAGAATATTTCTTAGTATATGTAACACCCCGTAAATATATACCGGACATAGATAATTAAATTATGTATAAATAATAATAAATTGATAAAATATTAATGGGTTGAAAATAAGAATTTCGGAAAATTGAGAATTAGGCCACGAAAGTATTATTATTGCGTTCGTGGCGAGATTCTGATCCGTCCATATATTTTATTTGCTGAAAACGGGGTCTGAATGAAGAAGTTATGATTAAAACAAGTTATACATGAATTGTTTACACACAATATTAGAATTTCGAATTGTATTAAGGAATATACAGAATATAATTATATATTAATTGGCATGAAAAGAATCTTCCATGATAATTTGAATTGTGTGTGTATATATACATGTAAGAGGGGACAAGAATGATCAACTTAAGGGAGGTTATCAATGTAATTTAATATTATAATTAATATAAAATAAAATTTCAAACAAATTCCCTGGCTCGACCCCAGAAGGGGGGCAGACTGACCTTAAGGCAAATGGGTAGTAAAAGCTGGTTTTCGAGGGTTTTTATATAGTTCGCAAACACGGACCGTCTGGATTTAATTTAACAGATCCTATGATATTTATTTACACTTGCAACTATAAATACAAACCCAAAGCCGCTCCCTAATCCTACCTCATTTTATTCTTGCGCCTCTATTCTGCCACTGGAATTCCAAAGAAAAGTTTAGGTTTTCTTCTAATGCTTAATCTATATTTCTTTATTTTTCTATTCTGATTTAGGATTAGATTTAGATTTTATATTCTTGAATGTAAAGATTTATATAGAAGACTCTAATATATTGATCCTTATATATAGGTTAACAAGAATTGGACAACATTTTGTACGAAGGATTGGATCCAAAAGCAAACACCATTTAGATTTCCACTATTTTATCCTTCTTACTTTCTTAGCACTGTAAGGGGAAATGACATTAGTTTTCTATTTTCTTTGTTTTGTATTGAAAATTTGGATCGATATGCCTAAGGTAATTGGATCTTAATGAAAATATAATATTAAACATCCTCCAAATTCCCTATATTTTAATTGTTACGAAGAAATGATCATTCTAGTTATATTTATGGTTTTGGTTTATTGTAATAGTAAAAGAAAAACATGATTCTTGTTGTATGATTTTCTATATTTTTTTATTTCCTTTTTATTATATTTTCATGTAAATTCGTATGTTTTGATTTTTAGGTAAAAGGTTAAGATTTGGATAATTTTGTAAATTTAATAGGTTTGAATCTTCATTTTTGAAAATAGTAAATTTGAAAGTATTATTTACTATAAATCTAAATATTAAGTGTTTGCATATAAACAAACATAAGAAAAGGAATCTATTCAAAATAGGAATTTTAATATAAATATTTGATGTTATATTTATCTTTTATTGTTGCAATAATCAAGTCAAAACCTAGATTGTAAGTTTATATGTTGTTGTGATTATCTTTCCCATTTTATTATCATATGTTAACATGCATATTTATGCTATGGTTGAGAAAAATATGGGAAAATGACTTGTATATCTTTAAAATTTAATAGGATTGACATTTCAAACATGGGATAAGGACGCTAATCCTGTTTGCCTATTATTATTATTATTTTCCCCAAAGATTTTTTTTGGCAAAGTCGTCCAGTTCTTAAGGTGACCGCAAACACCTTTTATTATAACCGATAATAAAATATACAATATAGTACAGGTGATTGTGGTTGATAATCAACTAATTCGGTTTTTAATGTGGACCGTCCACCGCTTACGACATTTATTGTAGGTCGTCCACACTATCTATACAAGCTTACAGATCAGGAGCTAGTGAAGGCACTAGACTACTCTAGTTATATTTTTATATTTCCTAACTCTTCACGCAGGAAGAGTAAATATACATATCATACTAAAAATGTAGTGAATAACATTTGTATACAAAAGAATACAGTACATGACCGTTGATATTAATAGCCTAAGGTATATAACATTAACATGACAAGACCACAGTAAGGACCACTTAGAAAGTAGTACCAAAATAGTAGTCTGCCGCTTACTTCTTGAGCTCCACACCAAAATACAAAAGCATTCGGGCACAACTTCACATAGTAATCTGACATAACAGACTAGCTTAGTGCTATCGTGACCGAGCAAGGAATAAAATAAAATCGCCAAAGGGATAGCGAATTCAAGAGAATCAAGCTTAACCAGTTTCACTGTGTAAAGATGACCAACACTGTGCCAGTATGCCAAACCCACAACAACCAGTTATAGTCACCGAAAGGAGACAAGCTCAAATAATAATACTGAACTACAAGATAAACAAGTTGCTGTGTAAGCACAAACAGGAAAAACATCACCAAAAAGACGATGACAAGGGTCAGTGCCGAGGCGTCTCATGTTTTGCCATTAATTTATGGTGGCGACCCACTCATGTATACACAAGACCCATAAAACAAGTAGACAACGCCATAGAAAATATGAGAATTGTTCCAGAAATTTACATGCCTTGGAGCTTCACATGACCGAAATGGCAACTAAGCACCTCATAATAACAACAGATACCCAAAAAATCCAAAATTGATAACCTGAACTACTTACAAAACGAGAACACAATGAATATTGAATACCCATTCAGCAAGGATACCCATCACAAATCTAAAATTAAGATACAAAATCTACTAAACTAAAAGGGAGTTGCTTCTCACCATTTAGCTCCACATAAGTGCCTAAATCCATTGCGAAACCATCAGTTGAATAACAACTTCAAGGAGAAACTCGTTGTTGACTGAAATAATCTCACAAAGCGAAAGGAAATGAAATCAGGGAGGGATCCGAAGGGATCTGGGATTATGAGATGAGGCTGTGGATTTTAAGAGACATAGAATCTCAGAGAAGATTTCATAAGAAAAGCTTAGATATGGATGGGAAAAGAGAAGTGAGATGTGGAGACGAGAGAGTGGAAAGGAGCGATTTTGGTGGAGAAAGTGAGTGTAGGGAAGAAAAGAAGAAATGGGATGCCCATGGCGCCATTAACAGAGTTGACACGAGGACTAAAGCTTTTTCTTGTTTGCTTAATTTATGTTTATATTTATATATACTTATGACGTAATCAACATATATTAATACGTTTTAAGTGCGCAATAAATACAAGTAAATTAGGAATTGAATTTTAATATCTCCATAGGAATTTGTATGTTTGTATGTGTGTAAGTTAATGGCTTAAATAATATTAATGACACATAGACATGAGGTTAACCGTTACTTTTAGTAGAGGACTGCGGGAACTAACAGACATATCCAGCATCTACAAGTAAATTTGTGAGAGGTCTAGGTGTCATGGGCCATTATAATTAGTACATTATGATGCGCGGTTAACCCCAATATTTAGTAGAAACCTGCCTGGAACCAACCGACAAATCCAACATCTACAAGTGGTAAACGTAATGTGAGATGTCCAGTGTGCATATATATATATATATGTATGTATATATAAGTATTTGTGCGTGAAGTAGGCCTTCCTTGGGAAGATATTAAGTGGGTGGCCTACCAATTGTTTGGGTATTAAGTGGTTAGGACATTAATCCTCTTCTACTGTTCATTCTTTAAAAAGGCAGAAGTCATTTGGCCCGCGCTAATAAAGATCTTAAACGGTCATTGGGTCCGCATTACTCTAAAGAGGTATTAAATGGTCCTAGTAGACGATAATGTGTGTATGGTAGTTCTCTCAGTATTGTCCACTTCTTATCTAAGGGCTAGAAAGGGTTGACCTAGGGACGGATTATGTATGCATGGCCGAAGGAACCATCGTCTAAGGAAAGTATTAAGTGGCTAGGAGTTCACCCGTAGGGACAACAAGATAGTAACAAGAGGGTTCGCAGGGGGGTTCTTCTTATAAGAAGCCATGTTCCTGACCCAAATCCTGGCAGTAAGTAGTTGTTATTATTCCTCTCCCTATAAAAGAGTTATCATTTATAACGACTAGCGTTAGAATGTGGTCTTAAGTGGATTGAGTCCACCATTGGGTTTTAAGTGACTAGAGGGATGTCCACCCTAAATAATTATGGTATTAATTTACTATAGGAGGTACCCGCCCTTAAATTAATTTTGGGGTACTAAGTGACTTCTAGGACATCCGCCTCATTTGTTTATTTGTGTGTATGCTTGTTTACATAGATGTATCAAGAAGAATTTATTCAGCCCAATATTGGAAATAGTTATTCCTAAAAACTAATGTGACTTTCATTCACCAAAACTTGTTAGCCTTGTGTGCCTAGCTTGATAGGGAGATCTTGCACTATGAACAGTGGTAAAGCTTTGTCTCTTAAGGGTCGGTTAAGCAGTTGAGAAGCTGGCTGTAAAACAAGTGAGTTTAGGTTTACCATTTGTAGCCATGCCCTTTAGGGGATGGGTTGTGTGACCTGTTACATTATGATTAGTACACTAGGCCTCTTCTACTGTTCATTCTTTAGGAAGGCTGAAGCTATTGGGCAGCCTTAATAAAGTTCTTAAATGGTCACTGGGTCTGCCTTACTCTAAAGAGGTGTTAAATGGTTCTAGTAGACATAACATGTGTAGGAAAGTTCTCCAAGTAATGTCCACTTCTTATCTTGGGGCTGGAGTAAGCTTACTTAGCGACGAATTATTTATACATGACCTAAGGAACCACCATCTAAGGGAAGTATTAAGTAGCTAGAGTTCACCCGTAGGGACAACAAGATAGTAACAAAAGGCTTCGCCAGGGGGTTCTTCTTATAAAAAGTCGTTTTCATGGCTCAAATCCTAGAAGTAGTCACTACTGTTTCTCTCCCTACAAGAGAGTTATCATTTATAACGATTAACGTAAAATGGGGTCTTAAGTAGCTTGAGGTCCGTCATTGGGTATTAAGTGACTAGTGGGATGTCCTCCCTAAATAAATATGGCATTAGGTGACCATAGGAGGTGCCCTCCCTTAAATTAGCTTTTGGGTACTAAGTGATTTCTATGATGTCTGCCTCATATGTTTATTTGTGTGTATTCTTGTTTGCGTAGACGTATCATGAAGAATTTATACTGCCAAATATAGGAGATAGTTATTCCTTAAAACTTATGTGATTTTCATTCACTAGAACTTTATGTTCTGACCTCCCTCTTTTTAACATATAAACATGACAATATGTGGGAATGCTTAAAACAGTGATACCTTGGAGATGGAGCCTAACGATGGAGTATCCATAGCTACTAGGCATTATTTATGAAATTATTATTATATTGTTATAATTAATGTAGGTTTAGCTATTATTGCATGAGACTCATTGTAACCGACATTTATGATGGTTTTAATTAAAGGTACATCTATTTTAAGTTATTATATTGTATCCCTTCCGCTATGTGAGATTCTAATTTCACTTTAGTATGCTCTATTATATATGTTATACCATTTCCTTATAGGAACCAACAATCCATTTACAATGTCTCTAAGTTTCAATTGGTCGTTTTATGTCAAAATTTAGGCCCATTCTGAATGAGTTGTTACATTTGGTATCAGAGCATAGGTTACCCAATTACAGAGATACATACACGTATGAGAGGCATACTTGTTAGTTTGAAAGAGTACTTTCAAATTTATTAATATATATATATATATATTTAAAGTACTCATGCCTTTAGAAAATATTATCTGTAGGTCCTTCTAAGAAAGGATTAACCTTAATTTCTAGAAAATCCCTAGGAGCCATGCAGTGATTCAGCAGTTCGCTTATCGATTTGGAAGCCTATGAGAACCTAAGGGATGTAAGAACCAAAAAGTTGGAAAGTGTAAAGAAACTATCTAATTTAATAGGCTGTTAATGGGAATAAATTGGTAATTTAATTATCATTCATGGAAAAAATAAGGGAGAAATAAGTAGTAAGAATTTGGAATAGGACAAATCAATGTCCATAACATAAAGGTGTGAAGGATTCAGGATAAAGCGGAAGAATACCTTTTATTAAATAAAATAAAACTTCTGCATGAATAATTATGGAATTTTGAAATTTGAAAGAGCATTAAATGATCAACAAGAAAAAGGATATCGGGAGTGGAAAATGTTGAGGAAGTAATTAAGGTCATTTATGCAAAAAGTGAGAATATTCGATTCTGAAATTAATGTCCATAAGAATGAGCATTGTTTAATGGATAAAACAACATAATGACATTTATAATAACATCAATTAGGAATGTCAATAAGTAAAAATATAATAACATGGAAGAAAGAATGTAATAAAAGTTTTTATTATTAAAATGAATTTGAAACAGTTATTTTCTTAAACACCTTATATAAGTTATGGAAATAAATTTGACGTTCCATTAGAAATAAAAAGGAGAAAGAAAATAATATACATAAAAGTTTGACAAGGTAAACGTCATATATATACCCATTTGAGAGAGAGTGGATAGTGAATTTATTTACTAAAGTTTGGGTAGATTTTGAAACATAAAGTTCTCTTAAAATAAGGGGTATTAGAGGAAGTACTAGTATTGAGAATAGAATAAATGGGAAATGAGTACCCTAATAAATTAATTTATCAATTTATAAATTAATTTTTCGTAAAAAAACATCCACATTGTGCAAACAAACAATAATAAGTGATTAAATATTTCCTAAATTCAAATTCACATTATTAAGAATTTTGATAAGAGTCTATGTGCATGACAATAAAGGTTTTTAAAACTGTACTATTATCGTAAATATAGTCTTGGTTGATGCTTTGAAATGTATTTTGGCAATAACAGCATAAAGGAGAATATTGAAATGAATGCGTTAAAAAGCTTAATTACTGCTTTATTCAATGTTGAATTATAAAACATTTGTTTTCAAATAAAAACAAGCATTTACCTTAAAACACTAGTTGTTTGGAGGACATTAAAGTCGAAATTCAAAATACTAATAAAAGGCAAGTGTTAAAATGAGAAAGGTTATTTCACTCTTTACTCAATAATTTATGAATATTTGATAAATGTTATAACTTTTAAAATGGGACATTTATTTAAAACATTTTGTGAAGAAAGGAAGAAATTATTAAGACTTATTATTAAAAGATACACAAACCATGAGTGTTGCCTCAAAAATATTAATGTGAAATAATAAGTATTTTGAAAAATTTAGTAGTAAATGTCACTGGACCATTTTAGAAACTTAGTCTTGTATTAGTTGAGATTCTAAAATAGAATGAATAGTTGTTTATTAGCTATTAAAAAGTTTTATTGACCGTTTTAAAAGAGCAACTGGTTGGCATTCAAGTAATTGATAAAGTTAAGTGTTTAAAAAGAAATAGTATTTTACTCTTATTTTGAACATTTAGTTAATATTGAAAAAAGAAGTGTCTGAATCCTTATTGTAACATTTTGGAATAATTTCAAAAATGATGTTTTGTCAAAAACAAAACATGTATTGACATTAAGAGCAAGTATTAAAGTCTTCATGGAAATTTAACATTTTATATTTTAATAAGATATTAAATATCGATTTTTGAATTTTTGCAAGTCTGAAAATAATAATAATATTCAAAAGAACATATTTTTCATAATCACTAAAAATTTCAGCTTATACATAGAGAAAACTCTGGCATAATAAGAATAATTGATTAGGTAAACTAAGATTAGGTTCTAGGACTAAATAAGGATAATCTGCACAACCTAATCTAGAAATTTTAGCGTTAGTCCTAGAAGTTTCTATTTTAAAGGTGGTGAGGTATGGTATTTCAAGAGTCAAGGTTTGGTTATGGATTAGATTGCCCTAGATAGTTGGTTTAGGGATTAGTACACCTATATCTGTATTTTGCACTTAGTATATATATAAATTAGTGTAACGCACCTTGTCATAATTCGCAATTTCGGAGAAAGATTCAAGGATATTAATTGCAAATTTAGTGGGCAATAAATTTGTAAATAATAAGAACGAGGATTTTGAGGACTGATTCAGAAAAATGAATTGATTCGAAGAAAGTGGATATATTTTCAAGCTTAATGGAGCTTGAGAGAGTTAAGAATTTATGGAATTGTCCAGTTTTGAGAATAGATGGACCCCAATTATAAGAAAGGCAAAGGTGGAAAATTTAAATAAATGGATTGACGTCTTATGAAATTGGAGTAAAAGTATTTAGACCTCAGCACCGTTTCAACCACGTAACTATAGGATATAACCTCTAAAAGAGTATTTTTGGGTTGTGATCGCCAGGGGTCCCCCATATTGATTGAATAAGGGTATAAAGTAGTATAAGCAATAGATCCCTATTTATGTCTACGATGTTGGGATTTGAAACCCTTATTAAATTTTGAGATAAATGCATAAGAGAGAATTTCATGGGGATACATAGCTTAGTCATCTACCATCTATGGGATTTGGAAGTTAATAATGGAATTAAATTTGTATCTTACAAAGAAGAAGTAGGTGGTCTTGTGACTTTTGAAATATTCAGTGAAGATGAAGTTAATCCTTTGAGAATGTCATCCTCAAGAATAAGAATTTGAAGCATGAAAATGAGCAATATGTGGCTTAAACATTGGATTAGTCGTTCTAGTTTGAATATGACCGTGTTTGGTTTGCTTAAGGGTATTTGTATAATTTTTATAAATTAGCATCTTTATCGTTTTTTCATAAAAATGACCATATTTGAAATTATAAGGTATATACCTAAAATATAAAGGATTGAATGTGTAGTTTTACATATTTTCATGTAAATTATACTATCTATTCAAAATACGGCAATACTCATTCCTTGTAATTTTAAATATGTTAATAGGATTATTTGGGACAATTTTTGGAAAATTATAACAAAAGACCTCACTAGGATTTAAATTCTAGCAAATTGGAGCATGGGATAATATTCTAGTTATCAGTACAGGCTAGAGCATCAACTTGTTAGAATTGAAAAGTTTGATTTAGGAAATTACAATTTTTTTTAGTTACATCTCATTTGAAGACTGAAGACGACCAGAGCTCCGAGAATAAGAAGTAGACTTGCATCTTGGATATCTTAGCAATGGGAACAATATTATCTTTGAAGAGTAGTGTAATTATCATTTTTTTGGTAATTAGCGGGCACTCTTGAAGAATTACAAGGAGACTATCTAAAAAACCAAAGTGTTGATGGAATAACTATTGACGAATTTCTACTCGAACCAAATATGTGGGACTTTGGAAAAGGTCTAATTGATTAGGTATCTTGTGAAGGATAAAGAGACGATATTGTATTTTAGGCTTTCCCAAAGTTAAGAGATATATGATACTATGAATTATAGGAGCCCATAACAGTTTTATTTTTGATAAGATTTCTTTATATTACAGTGAATAATTTGTAGGGCCCAGTCAAGAAACCAGGACAAAGACGGAACTTTGGAAATCTTCTGCCACCATAGATATTTTGAACCACGAGATTTCGAGACTCCGTATTATTTAGTTAGATTGGATCAAGTTAATAAGGAAAAAATTCGAGAATCGGCTTAAAAATTTTAAATTTTGAAGCCTTTGTCGAAAATTTAGGATTTTATGATTGCACTGCGATTGCTAGATTAGATGGTAGGAGATAATTGCAACACGAATGCACTGTGCACTCATATAGAAATTATATGCATGTTAGGAAGTTTTGCATACATCTGACATCAATTATTACACATGCACTAGTTCTGAGCTCACTTTAGCAAGTCTGCAATGCATAATCACTACGAGTTATGAATGTTTATAAAGTAACATAATTGTTTAGAGCAGTTGTGTTTTTTTCTCCCTTAGGAAGATTTTGGGATGAAATCACTTTTTAAGGAGAAAGAATGTAACACCTTGTAAGGGGAATCAACCGCTCTTCTATAAAAGTGGTCGACCTCCCATAAGGGAAATGGCAGTGAAGGATGGTTTTCGAAGGTTTTTATATAGTTTCAAATAAGGACCGTCTGGATTTAGTCTAACAGATCCTATGACCTTTATTTACACTTGCAACTATGAATACAAACCCCATAGCCTTTCCCTAAACCTACCTTATTTTATTCTTTCCCCTCCATTCTATTGTTGGAATTCCATAGAAAAGTTTAGGTTTTATCTACATCCTTTATCTATATTTCATTTCTTCTCTGTTCTGATTTAGGATTAGATTTATATTTTGAAATTCAAAGATTTACATATAAGACTCGAATTTCTTGATTCTTGTATATATATGTATGTATATATATATATATATATATATATATTAACAAGAATTGGAGATAGTTTTGTACGAAGGATAGGATCCAAAAGCAAACACAATTCAAATTTCCACTATTTTATCCTTCTTAGCATTGTGAGTGGAAATGACATTAGTTTGCTATTTTTTGTTTTGTAGTGTAAATTTGGATCAATATGCCTAAGGGAATTTGGATCTAAAAGAAAATATAATATCAAACATCCACCAAATTCCCTATATTTTAATTGTAACGAAGAAATGATCAATCTAGTTATATTTGTGGTTTTGGGTTATTGTAATAATAATAGAAAAACATGATTCCTATTGTATGATTTTCTATATTTCCAGGATTCCTTTTTATTATATTTCCATATAAATTCATATGTTTTGATTTTTAGGCAAAATGATAAGATTTGGATAATCGTAAATTTAATAGGTTTGAATCTCCATTTTTCAAAATAAAAAATTTGAACGTATTATTTAGTATATATCTAAATATTAAGGTTTTATGTATAAAGAAACATAAGAAAAGGAATCTATTCAAAATGGAATTTTAAATATATATACTTGATGTTATGTTTATCTTTTATTGTTGCAATAATCAAGTCAAAACCTAGGTTGCAAGTTTATATGTTATTGTGATTGTCTTTCCCCTTTTTTTATCATATGTTAATATGCACACTTATGCTTTGGTTGATAAAAATATGGGAAAATGACTTTACACATTTAAGAATTTAATAGGATTGACATTTAAAAAAGGTGGCAAGGTCGCAAGTCTTGTTTGCTTAATTTATGTTTATATTTATATATATCTGTAATGTACTCAACGTATATTAATATGGTTTAATGGCATAATAAATACTATTAAATTAGAAGTGAATTTGAATGTCCCTATAGGAATTTGTATGTTTGTATATGTGAGTTAATGTCTTAATTAATATTAGTGACACACAAACATGAGGTTAACCGTTACTTGTAGTAGAAGTCTGCTTGGAACCACTAGCATATCCAGCATCTACAGGTATATATGGTTAATTTGATGTCTAGATGCCATGGGCTATTATAATTACTACACTATGATGCGAGGTTAAGCCCAATGTGTAGTAAAAGCCTTCCCGTAACCGCCTGGCAAATCCAGCATCTACAAGTGGTAGACATAATGTAAAATGTCTAGTGTGCATAAATGTGTATGTGTGTGTATATATATATGAGTATTATTTTTGTAAAGTAGGCCTACCTTGGGAATGTATTAAGTGGCTGAGCTATAATTATTTGGGTATTAAGTGGTTAGGACATTAGGCCTCTTCTACTGTTCATTCTTCAGAAAGGATGAAGTCATTAAGCCTACCCTAATAAAGGTCTTAAATGGTCATTGGGTCCACCGTACTCTAAAGAGGTATAAATGGTCCTAGTCGACACTAACGTGTGTAGGGTAGTTCTTCAAGTAATGTCCGCTTCCAATCTATGGGATAGAGAGGGATGACCTAGGGACGTATTATGTATACATGGCCTAAGGAACCACCGTCTAAGGGAAGTATTAAGTGGTTAGGAGTTCACTCGCAGAGACAGTTAAATAGTAACAAGAGGGTTCACTATGGGGTTCTTCTTATAAGAAGTCGTGTTCCTGACCCAAATCCGGGTAGAAAGTACATGTTACTAGTTCTCTCCCAACAAGAGAGTTATCATTTATAATGATTAACGTTAGAATGGTGTCTTAAGTGGCTTGAGGTCCGCCATTGGGTACTAAGTGACTAGAGGGATGTCCGCTCTAAATAAATATGGTATTAAGTGATCGTAGGAGGTGCCCACCCTTAAATTAGCTTTGGGGTACTAAGTGACTTATAGGGTGTCCGCCTTATATGTTTATTTGTGTATATGCTTGTTTGCGTAGACGTATCGTAAAGAATTTATATTGCCAAATATAAGAGATAGTTATTCCTGGAATCTCATGTGGTTTTCATTCACAGAACTTTTTGTTATTACCGCCCCCTCTCAACATATAAACAGGACAGTACGTGGTGTAACAACCCGGAAAATCAGAATCAATTTAAAATTTTTATTTTGGCAATTTTAATAAATTTTGAATATTTAAAATGATTTACTTTAAATAATAACGACTAGAAATTTATTTTGAATAGAACTAGAGCGTATATATTAATTTAAATCGAAGTTAGAATATAAATATTTATTTTAATTATAAAGGGAATTGAAAATGGCGCGGTAGTTTGAAAATTCGATTTCAAATTTCAAATGAATGCACAAGATTCAAAATAAACCGGATTTTAGTGAAACCAAAAATATTTGAATCTGTTTGAAAATATCTTTTCAACGAATCTGAAAAATTCAAATTTCATAGCGGGAATAAAAAGTTATGTCTAGTTGAAAATTCAGAATAGTCGCTATGGAAATATAACCCTTAAAAATAGAGATTTTGCAAACGACCTCCATTTTCGCAAAACCACTTTTGTTGGATCTGGAATGTCAAATTATTGCTAGATTCCAGTTTTCGTAATTTTTGGGATTAGTATGTGAGTGTGGCAAAAGAAAACGTATTTTGTCAATTTCTGTTGAATTGGATCCAAAAGGAAATGACAATTTTTCAAATGGTCTTCAAATTCGACGAAATTAGTTTTGTTTGAACTATATCGTCAATACGAAGCTAGAAATATTTTTTCTGGAATTTTTGGAGTTAGTATGTGGCCCCGGTAAATTAAAATGTACGTTGAAATCAATTATGAACATTATATTAATTTATATTTTAATTTTGATGAAAACTGATCAAAATAGTCGAATTGGCTTACGAAACATATCCTATTGTGTTCGGAATGGGGGTAATTAGCTAGGGGCGACAGTCGGTGGGTTCAATTTGGGGTTCAAATGAAAATGGTACTTTATATGGAAGAAAATATATAAATTAAATAATATAATATATTACCCTCACTCTCTCTCTTCAAATTATCAGTCAACGAAAAAAAAACCACTAAATCGATAAAACCCACTACCCCACCTTTTCCCCCCTCCTCCCCCCCGAACCCTTCTTCGATCTGCCGTGACGGCCACCGCTCCCACACCCGCCCTCCCCACAGCTCATCCCTCCTCTTCTCCTTCTCCCTTCTCCAACTCGCGACCATGAAGGCCCAACCCATTGAACGATGCGAGACCCCCCTGACCACCTACGACGAGCCACGCGAGACCCCACCGCCTCCGACTGCTCCCCCCTTCTCCAGCGAGCGCAGACATCCCCCCTCTCCAAATTCCGACTGTAAGTTCTTTTTCTTTGTTTATTTACTTTTATTTCTTTAAAGTAACTAATTTTAAAAGGTAAAATCAGTTTTTTTATATGTTAGCATTGCTGAAATAAATTAGATTTTTTATATATAAAGTTTGGAAATAAAAATAGGATTTTTATTTATGTATGATAATAAAAATAGGATTTTTATACAAAGTGATTTATAAAAATATAATTTTTATATAGAAAGAAGCATAGTAAAAATATCATTTTTATTATATAAACAACGAAATATAAAGATTGGATTTTTATAATGAAGAAGCGAATATAAAAATATGATTTTTATATAATAGAGAATATAAAAATATTATTTTGATATAAGTAGCGAGATAAAAATATGATATATATATATATATATATAGCGAAGTGATAAAAAAAATTTGATTTTTATATATGTAAATAGCGAATGAAAGTTTGATTTTTATATATATGAATAGCATATAAAAATGTGATCTTTATATAAATAACGTTATGATAAAAATACGATTTTTACATATGTGGGTTTGAAATAAAATATGATTTTTTATTATATAATAACGATATAAAAATATGGTTTTTAAAGATATAAAAACATGATTTTATTATTAAGGACGATGTAAAGAATTGATTTTTACATATACAATAACAAGATAAAAATATGATTTTTATACTATAAACATCATTATAAAAATATGATTTTTATATATGTAGCGTTGAAATAAAAATGTGATTTTTAATATAAAAATCATGTGAAACAGATTGCGATACAACCGACGGGAATCAAATCCAAATCCGAACCGTTCAGAAATAAAGAATGGAGGAGTGGATCCCAAAGGTGAGAACTCCTCACTATCATTTTCTTTATACAATTATTTATTTTACAACTGCATATATGAACTGCTCCCCGTCGTCCACAAACCATGGACGACTTGTTTGCTTGATTGTATTGTGTTGTTTGGAATTGTTTGTGATGTGAAATGGATTGTATAAAATATTCATGTAACGAATAAAATATTTTATCGTTAAAAATATAATTTTTAACGTGTAATGAACAAAATAAATATTCATTTACAAATCGAATGATTTGTTTTTGTGCACCCATTTAACCGATATGGATTGGGACGATAAATTTTACACATCGCCCAACTACACAAATAATATTCAGTATTTGTTAGCTGAAACCCCACACGGGTATTGGGATGATATTTGATGTACACTAATCCCAATTGTTTATTTGTATGTCAATCGATTGGTTGACAGACTGTTATAAGTGTTACATATTTATATTTAATGCTTATGCAGTGTAGAATGCACTCTGGATGATGGTTAATTATTTATCATTGTTGTTCGATACGTGTGTTGTATGAAATCCATATAAATAACATTATATGGTAAATGACTGTATCTGATTCCAGTTCAGAAAGAATGGATATTTTAAAATAACGAATATTTTAAAATAATATTCAGTAAAATATCAAAATCTGATTTTGATGTCCAATTTGGGATGGACACGAAAATATTTAAATATATAAAGCCGTGTTGATTGAATTAACACCATTTTGACGTGAACGATATTTATAATGATTTTATTCATTTTTATAATGAATATCGAAAAGGAAGTGATTTCAAAATCTAATGTTTTGAAAATATTATCATTTATATATTAATGATATGGAATATTCAATTTTGATTTGAAATTGAATATGAAGTTGAAATCGTTTTGAAAACGAATTTAAAACGATTTATAAAATACGTTTTTAAATGGAAATCAACGAAATATATATATATATTATATTTATTTAATGGCATGAATAGAACGTACCGTGCCGCGTCAGTTCATGAATTTCGACCATTGACTTCGAATGGACATTACGGGAGATCCGACCGTCGTATTCTCCTAAAACTGGAACCGTTGGGTTCGTATCAAAAAGAGCTTTCCAAAGAATATTATAAATTTGAAATTTAATGGGTGGATTTGGAACTATGTCCAAATCAAATTTGAAAATGATCGTTGTAAGTGCAGTTCGATGGCCGTTTATGGAAATCGAATGTACGGGCCTTGATAAAATTATTAAAAATATCAATAATTTGTGTAAAATCATAATAAATGATTTGGAAAGAATTGGGATGAAAAATCCCATATTTGAAAAGATAAAAATATATTTTTAGCGAAACGAACTAGTTATGAACTAGAATTATAATCCATTATTTTTAAATAAATAAATTGGATTTGAAATGGTTTTAGAAATAACCAGAATTTCCAATATATGAATTGGAATGGATTTGAATCGAAATTATCTTCGGAATATTTAATATTGGATTCCGTGATTATACGGATATTGTGGAGTAATTTGGAAGGTATATATATATATATATTCCCAAGCGATATTTGTCAGTTTCAGAATTTGATATTGAATATAAACCGATATATTTTTTATTCAGAGGCTTGTATTTAATATCAAATTGGATTTTGGATTTGTCGTGAACGATGTCTTCATTAACAATGTTCTTAAACCCAGTTGAGAAAAGATATAAATCTTTTTATTAAGATATAAATCTTTTTATTAATATTTATTGAAGTTTACCAATTAATTAACATTTAGTTGGAATTACATTGAAATTGGTTTTTGGGTTTATCGTGAACGGTGTTTTAAATGACACTTGTTCTTTAACCCGATTAAGAATGGAATGAGATTTTGGGTTTGTCGTTAATGGTATCCTTAATAATACTGTTCTTAAACCCAACGGAGTTAAGAAAATTAGAAACTAACTGGAGATTAGCTAAGTCGAATGGTTTCCTGGGTATTGATCTGATGTTGGTTTCGGCCTTCGTGATTAATACTTAGGGAATTGTTCTCTTACTAATTTACGGTTAGAGACTGATGGGATGGGGTCTTCAGTAACACTGTTCTTAAACCCCGTGTGAAAAGAATAAATCTTTTAATTAAGATGTAGAGAAGAATTACCAATTAATTAAAATTTAATTGGATTTGAAATGGAATGTGAACTGGGTTTATTGTGAACTGTATTTTTAACGACATTCGTTCTTTATCCCGATTTACAGCAAAATGTGATTTGGAATTTATAAATCTTTTGTTAAGATTTAAAGGAGATTTTCCAAAGTAAAGTTTTCCAATTTAACATATTAAATTGGAATTGAATGGAATTCGATTTGGTAATAATCGAAGTGAGCTTCTATAGAGGAAGACTGTTAATATATATGGAATTCAAAAGGCTTTGCCGTTATTCCATTTATATTATCGGTTGGATATGGAAGTTTATATCTATTATATATATTGATCTGTTTTCCATGAAAATTTCATTGTTAATGGAATGAGATTTTTGGTTTATCGTGAGTTGTGTTTTAAAAGACATTAGTTCTTTAATCCAGTTAAAGATAAGATTAGTTTCTTAACTTTGAAGAAAATCATTAACTAATGAGTTTTGGAGATTAATACTGAATTAAAGTTTTAATGAATCATTAATTAGATTGAAATGTGAATCTAATGACTAAAATTATCAAATTAAAGAAATGATCGAGAATGGAGTATCACCACTTTTGCTCCAAGCGATAGTTAAATCTTTAATTAATTTGAACATGAAATGGTAATTAATTTTACCGATAACACCGTGGTGTTAGATATGAAGTATTACCGGTTTTACTTCATGGGATGAATAGGTTGGGATTGGGAAATTAAACAAACGATTACTTCTATAAGGATCGCTAATCTCGTCTAGTTTGGATAAAACATAATTTGGTTTGGATTGATATCCAAAGGAAGATTAAAGAATAAATTTAAAGAATTTATCTTTGATAAAATTAATGGGAACCTTTCTCAAAAGATATGAATATTTAAATAAAAGAATATTCAGAATTGGAAAGAGGCGTATGTTGTGCTTTTAAAGCACTTGTTTATAATATACGCGAGTTATTCGGAAAGACCGGGCTTATCCCATTCTAAATAACTGAATCGACGATGAGTCGACGATGAAGACGGTGGTTGAAGACCGGAGGTCTTCACATCGTTTGGATAATTACTGATGTCTTGATTAGGCTGTACACCCAAAACGAGGTAATGAGTGGTGATCGTCCAAACGTACTTGGAGATCGACCGGATATGCGAGGAGCTCTCTCCTGTATTGGACATATGGGACGAGGAATAAGATGCCTCCGGTTTCGTTCAGACCCAGAACGAACTTGTAAATGGATTTGTGTCTAACATTGGATTTATTTCTGTGTTATTGATAGACATCGATTGTATAGCGTGAATTTCCTGTGTGACATGCTGAGATGCAAATCATCAAGCCTTCTGTTGAAAAGCAGTGTCTTGTGGTTGATGATCAAATCACGGCTTTAAGATAGCATAGCTTTGTATGTAGAGTTAATTTGCGAGCCTCACACCTCGGTGTGAACCAGAAACGGGAGAGGATCGCAGGGAGGGCATGCGTTTCCCTATAGCTAGAAGTGGTGTCTAGGTTTTGCATGGCTAAATGTTTTACTTATGTGGATGATGCATAGTGAGGCGCCTCGGATATATCGGCACTGCGGGGCCGATGGATGGTATGGTCTTTATACAGACTAGATTGACGCCCCATAGGGCGGGGAAATATAGTATTCAGGCATTTTAATTCACATCGAGTGGACCGACCCTGACGATCCAAGGGCTCACCTGAGTCTGGGTCCTGAGACACGGGCTAGAGCGTCTCGAAGCGGTAAGGACCATCCCTTGCCTTGGTCCACAGACGAAAATCCAACTTTCAATACATGACATTTCGGTTTTGTTTGTAGGGCCTAGTATGGCGACATAGTGGGATAGGGCACTATGCCGTCTATGATTGATACATTTATATTTGAAGTTGTTTTCATACACTTTACACTATAATAGTATCAAAATGATTTGTTTTAAATGTACCAAGCACGTTTGGATATTATAAGGTAAAACTCTATCCTCCGACTTGCGTTGCATTTTGTGATGGGACCTGAGTCTTATAATAGCTTCATTTTTCCAAAAAGCATTGCATTGTTTATTTTATGCATTGGTATTCCTGGGTGGAAACCCGTTCTGTTTTGTACGGCGTGGTCCCTGGATTTACTTTATTTTAAAGTAAAGATTTAAATAATTGTTTTAGTTCTCACACCAGTCACATGACTGACTTGGAGTTCATTGTTTTAACCTAAACTCTGGGTGCCCTTATTTTTCACACGGGCAGCTAGTAGTTGTGTAACGATTCGAATTTCGCCTAGACCTAATCGATCATAAAATCGACTAAGACCATTCAAAAACCCGAATACGCTAACTCTGGGCATACAACACATCAGAACAAATAACAGAAGACTTTTATAAACATCATAATAATGTTACATCAGAGTACATAATATATCAGAGTACATCGATAAATAATAATACAGCGGAAGATAATTTACAATAAATGTAATCCAATGCAGCGGAAATGAATAAACTAGCACAACGGAAGACTATCAATGCTCTGGACACAACTTTAAGCTTTGATCCAGAATCCTGCTCAATATATCTTCAAAATAAGTTAGTCGACTGTCCGTGTGGAAAAAGAGGGCACCCGAGTTTGCAAAGTGAAACAAACTACGGGTCAGTCATGAGACTGGTATGAGAAATCTTTACTTAACTTAACTAGTAATAAGGCTAATCACAGGACCACGTCGCTAATGCAGAACGGGTTTACTCCATTGGATTGCCAGTGCATAATTTAAATAAGGTAAGTCGTTAATCAACGCAATGCTTTTTAGAAAAATGAAACCACTATAAGACTCAAGTCCCATTACACAATGCAACGAAAACTGGAGGATAGAGTTTTACCTTATAGTGGTCAAAAATGCTTGATACGATAAAACGGATTTGGTATTATCATTACTGTACATATGTTTCAAAAACATTTCAATCATAATGTATCAATCATAGACGACATATCTACCATATACTATGTCGCCATACTAGTTTTACAATCAAGACTGCATGGTGTCGTATTGGAAGTTGGATTTCCATCATGAGTCAAGGCTAGGAACGATCTCCTTACCGATTCGAGACGCTTTAGAAAATGTCTCAGGATCCGGACGCTAGCGAACCCTTGGATCCTGTAGGGCCGGTCCACAAATACTTTAGTGGATTGACAATTCCTGAACACATGCTTCCCGGTCCTATTGAACCTATAAATTGGTCACTATCGACCAATATAACCGAGGCCTCGTAATCCATCATCCACGTAAGTAAAATATCAGGGTCTGCAAAACCCTGGTACCACTTCTAGCTAGAAAGAAACATGTGCACTCCCTGCGTTCCCTTGTCCCTTTTTTGACTCATACCAGGGTGTAAGGCTGGCGAAGTAACGCTATACACAAAGATATGCTAAATGGGTTGTGCTTTGATCATCAACCACAAGACTCTGCTTTTCGAAAAAAGCCTCGATCAATTGCATCTTGGCATGCCACATTGACAATTCACGCCATGCGATCGACAACTACCAATATATAACCTCTGAGCTCGTGCGTCTTAGAGAAGGGTGTTAAGCAAGAGAATAAATTCTCCACCACAAAACCGATATATATTAAATAGAAATCAATTTACATGGAATGAAATCCAATGTCAGACACACATCCATTTACAAGTTCGTTCTGGGTCTGAACGAAACCAGAGACACTTTATTCCTCGTCCCGTATGTCCAATACGGAAGAGAAGTGCTCGCTTATCCGGACAATCAACAAGTACGTCTGGACAACTACCACCGTAACCCTTTCCTGGGAGCAAATATGTCCAGGGCATCAGTAGTCATCCATTTGATGTGAAGATCACCGGTCTTCAATCACCATCTTCAATGTCTTCGACTTTAAATCGCCGTATTATTATTTAAAATGAGATTGAACTCGGTCTTTTCAAATAGTTCTCAAATATATATAATTTAAAACTAATTTATATTGTTATTATTATTTTATAACGATTTATCGCTATTTTTATTTATATAAAAATAGCTCAATTTAATTTAACAACGCTTCGGGTCAATAGGCAGCCCTGGCGCTGTTTTTATCGAAATTTGATTTTCACATATCTCGAAACCTAATCGTTGGATTTTAACAAGATTTATATCGTTAGAAAGATCTTCCCAAAGCGGTCCTAATGGTTCCAATTTTGGGAAAATCCGACGGTCGGATCTTTCAGTATGATCGTTTAAAGTTATGATTCCAAAACGCGAACTACCACGCGCGATTCGTTTAATTTTAATTTATATATATATATATATATATATATATATATATATATATATAATTACATATAAGTATAAAACATTCGACATATGTCACTGACGTATCTAACACGTCAAATAAAAGAATGTTTTAATTTCCCTAACCATTTCAACATATTTTGTAATGTCAAATAACATATCTTTATTTGCATGACATTTGTTAATGACAAATAAAAGATAACTTTTATTTGTATTTTTATCCTTAACTTTAACAATTAAAAAGGAATCTTTTATTTGTATATAGTTTCAGTGCATGTTTTGACAAATAAAATAATTCATACAAATTCTGATGTATGTATTGTCAATAAAATGATATTTTAACTTTGCATATAAATTCTAATATATGCATTGTCCATAAAATGATATTTTAACTTTGCATATAAATTCTAATAAATGCATTTACAATAAAGTGATATTTTCACTTTGCATATAAATTCTAATATATGCATTCACAATAAAATGGTATTTTCAATTTGCATATAAATTCTAATATATGCAATTACATTAAAATGGTATTTTCATTTTGCATATAAATTCTAATATATGCAGTTACATTAAAATGATATTTTCATTTTGCATATAAATTCTAATATATGCAGTTACATTAAAATGGTATTTTCATTTTGCATATAAATTCTAATATATGCAATTACATTAAAATGGTATTTTCATTCAGCATATAAATTCTAATATATGCAATTACATTAAAAATGGTATTTTCATTTTGCATATAAGTTCTAATATATGCAATTACATTAAAATGGTATTTTCATTTTGTGTATAAATTCTAATATATGCAATTACATTAAAATGGTATTTTCATTTTGACTCAAATCTTATCTAACAAAAATGTAATTTTGTTTACTCTAATCTTATTTAACATAAATGTTACTTCTTGTTTCACTCAAATCTTATAAACAAAAATGTTAATTTTTGTTTCACTCATTTTAGTTGACAGAAATGTATATTTTTGTTTTCAACCTTTTTAATTGACAAAAATGTTTATTTTTGTCTAATCTTTTTTAATTAACAAAATGTATATTTTCGTCTAATCCTTTATAATGAACGAAAAGTATATTTTCGTCTAATCCTTTATAATGAACGAAAATGTATATTTTTGTCTAATCCTTTATAATGAACAAAAATGTATATTTTCGTCTAATCCTTTATAATGAACAAAAATGTATATTATTTTCTAATCCTTTATAATGAACAAAAATGTATATTTTTGTCTAATCCTTTATAATGAACAAAAATGTATATTTTCGTCTTATCCTTTATAATGAACGAAAATGTATATTTTTGCCTAATCCTTTATAATGAACAAAAATATATATTTTTGTTTAATAATCATATTTGTTAATTTTTGCATTAACAAATCTAGTGAAAATAACATGATAACTTATTTCGCTATTCTTCTAATTAACATAGTTGTAAATTTTTGCATTAACAGATCTAGTGAACATAACATGATAATTTATTTCACTATTTTTCTAATTAACACAGTTGTTAATTTTTTCATTAACAGATCTAGTGAACATAACATGATAACTTATTTCACTATTTTTCTAATTAACATAGTTGTTAACTTTTGCATTATCAGATCTAGTGAACATAATATGATAATTTATTTACTATTTTTCTAGTTAACATAGTTGTTAATTTTTGCATTAACAAATCTAGTGAACATAACATGATAACTTATTTCACTATTTTTCTAATTAACATACTTGTTAATTTTTGCATTAACAAATCTAGTGAACATAACATAATAATTTATTTCACTATTTTTCTAATTAACATAGTTGTTAATTTTTGCATTAACAAATCTAGTGAACATAACATGATAACTTATTTCACTTTTTTTCTAATTAACATAGTTGTTAATTTTTGCATTAACAGATCTAGTGAACATAACATGATAATTTATTTCACTATTTTTCTAATTAACATAGTTGTTAATTTTTGAATTAACAAATCTAGTGAACATAACATGATCACTTATTTCACTATTTTTCTAACTAACATAGTTGTTAATTTTTGAATTAACAAATCTAGTGAACATAACATGGTAATTTATTTCACTTTTTTTCTAATTAACATAGTTTTTAATTCTTACATTAACAGATCTAGTGAACACAACATGATAATTTATTTCACTATTTTTCTAATTAACATAGTTGTTAATTTTTGCATTGCCAGATCTAGTGAACATTAAATGATAATTTATTTCACTATTTCTAATTAACATAAATGTTAATTTTTAATCAACACATCGAATAAACATAACATGATTATTTTATTTAACCTTTTCAAATTAACATAAATGTTAATTTTGAATCAACACATCGAATAAACATAACATGATTATTTTATTTAACTTTTTCAAATTAACATAAATGTTAATTTTGAATCAACACATCGAATAAACAAAACATGATTATTTTATTTAACTTTTTCAAATTAACATAAATGTTAATATTTGAAGATCTACATAACACAACAATCACCGATCAAATCACGTATGAAAATTTCACTGAATATTATAGCGTATGATTCAACGACATCAGTTCTAGATACGTTTCATGATTAAATAATTTTAATTATAAAAAAAAGGAAAAGAAATAGAATTTCCCACCTTGATCGGTTAATAACGATGGTTTAAATAAAATTAAACCGTCGTTTAATTTTATCAAAAATTCTGATTGATCCCTTTTCTGTCCAAGTTTGTTCCATGTTGTAGATCTCATCGCTACAAATCCATCACAACGAAAACCATCCATTTCTGATTCAATTTAAAAGAGTTATGGCCGTTTGCAATTTTAATTATATTTATGAATTAATTATATAATTAATTTAAATATTTCTCTTAACTTTTTGTTTAAGAAAACGTTGACCGCCCTTTACTGTTATTCGTCGTCTTCCCTTCTGTGATAACCAAACCCAAACTTCGACCTCTTCAAACCGCCCATAACAACCCGGAAATTCTGAGCTAATTTAAAATTTTTATTTTGGCAATTTTAGCGAATTTTGAGTATTTAAAATGAATTATTTTAAATAATAACGACGAGAAATTTATTTTGAAAAGAATTAGAACGTATATATTTATATAGATCGTCGTTAGAAAATAAATATTTTTTTTGAATTACAAAAGGAATTGAAAATGGCGTGGTAGTTCGAAAATTCGATTTCAAATTTCAAATTTCAAATTTCAAATGAATGTACATGATTCAAAATAAACCGGATTTTAGCGAAACCGAAAATATTGGAATCTATTTGAGAATATCTTTCCAACAAATCCGAAAATTTGAAATTTCATAGCGGCGATAAAAAGTTAGGCCCAATTGAAAATTCAGAATAGTCGCTATGGAATTTTAGCCCTTAAAAACGGAAATTTTGCAAACGACCTCTGTTTTCGACGAAACCACTTTTGTTGGATCCGGGATGTCAAGTTATTGCTAGATTCCAAAATTCGTAATTTTCTGAATCAATATGTGAGCGTGGCAAAGGAAAACGTGTTTTGACAATTTTAGTCAATTTTGATCGACCAGAAAAAGGCCATTTTTCAAACGATCTCAGAATTTGACGAAATTAGTTTTGTTAGGACTGTATCGTCGATACGAAGTGTAACGACCAGGAATTTCACTCGATCTGAATCAGTCGCTAAACCGATCAAGACCGTTCGAAACCCCTGATTGTTTTGAGAACACGACAAATTAGAACGCAGACGGAAGAACATTTCATTGTTTATTAGAACAATTCCATCAGAATACTAGAATATACAGAGTATGAATAAATATTACACAGAAAATATCAGAGATTACAATACATTACATAGCAGCGGAAAATAATACAATACACAACTGAAGGAGATATACAGATACAAAGCTTTCCGGATATCATTCCAGCTGTAAATCAGGATCCTGTGAATATAAATCTGCAAAACCAAAACTACAAGTTGCCCGTGTCAAAATAAGGGCACCTAGAGTTTAGGTTAAAACAATAAACTCCAGGTCAGTCATGGGACTGGTGTAAGAATTAAAACAGTTATTAATCTTTATTTTAAAGTTCGGTAAATCAAGGGACCACGCCGTATAACACGGAACGGGTTTCCTCCCAAGAACACCGGTGCATAAAACAAACAGCACAATGCTAAATAAAGAACAATGAAGCTATTATAAGACCCAGGTCCCATCACACAGTGCAACACAAGCCAGAGGATAGGGTTTTTACCTTATAATAGCCAAGAATGCTTGGTACGTGAAATTTCATCTTTTATTATTACTATAAGTGTATAGTGTCAAAATAATTTCAAATCATAAGTATCAATCATAGACGGCATAAGCGCCCCATCCCACTATGTCGCCATACTAGGCTCTACAAATAAAACCGCAAAGTCACGTATTGGGAGTTGGATTTCCATCTGTGAACCGAGGCAAAAGATAGTCCTCTACCGATTCGAGATGCTCTAGCCCGTGTCTCAGGAACAGCCGCAACTGCCCCTTGGATCGTCAGGGCCGGTCCACCGATGTGGATTATTATGCCTGAACACTACGTTTCCCCACCCTATGGGGTGTCAATGAGTCCAATGACTCCATCGGTCCCGGATCGACCGATATATCCGAGGCGCCTCGCAACAGCAACAACCACATAAGTCAAACTCGTCAGGGCGTGTAAAACCACTGACGCCACTTCTAGCTAGAAGGAAACGCATGCCCTCCCTGATGTCCTCTCCCGTTTCTGGTTCACAATCGGGATGTGAGGCTCGTGAATCAACGTTACACAAAGCTATGCTACACAGGCGGTGCTTTGATCATCACCACAAGACTTTGCTTTTCAACAGAAGCCTTGATCAATTGCCACTTAGGCATGCCACACAAGCAATTCACTCCATGCGTTTGATATCCATCAATATATAACCCCTGAGCTCGTACATCTCAGAGAAGGGCATTAAGCAAGAGAATAAATTCTCCGCCGCCAAACAAATATATATTTAATAGAAATCAATCACACAGACTAAAATCCAATGCCAGACACACAGTCCATTTACAAGTTCGTTCTGGGTCTGAACGAAACCGGAGGCACCTAGTACCCCACATATCCATCGATCTCCAAGTACGTCTGGACGACCACTAAATGATTCCATCCTCTTGGGTGTATGGCCCAATCAAGATCATCAGTAGATATCCAAACGATGTGAAGACCTCCGGTCTTCAACCACCGTCTTCATCTTCGACACCACGTCGAATCAGTTATTCAGAATGGGGTAAACCCGGTCTTTCTGAATAACTCGCGTATATAATAAACAAGTGTTACACAAATACAACATACGCCTCATTCCAATTCAGAATATTATTTTATTCCAATATCCTTATACTTTGGGAAAGGTTCCCATTAATTTTATCAAAGATAAATTCTTTTAAATTTACTCTTTAATCTTCTTTTAAATATCAATTCAAACTAGTTGGGATTAGCGAACCACACCGAAGTAATCATTTATTATATTTCCTAATCCCAACCTATTCATCCCATGAAGTAAAACAGGTAATACTTCATATCTAACACCACGGTGTTATCGGTAAATTCAATTACCATTTCACGCTCAAATCTAATTAAAGATTTAACTATCGCCTGGAGCAAAACTGGTGATACTCCCTTCTCGATCTTTTCAATCTAATTAAAGATTCATTAAAACTCCACTTAGTTTTAATCTTTAACTGGGTTAAAGAATCAGTGTCATTTAAAAACACGGTTCGCGATAAACCCAAAATCATCTTCCATTAATTATCTGGTTAAAGAACAAGTGTTATTTAAAACACTGTTCACGATAAACCCAAAAATCAATACCAATTCAATTCCAATCAAATATCATTTAATTGTTACACTTCATTAAATCTAAATAAAAAGATTTAATCTTTTTTCTCAACTGGGCTTAAGAGCAGTGTTAATGAAGACATCATTCACGACAAACCCAAATCACAGTTGATATTAAATACAAGGCTCTGAATCGAAAATATATCGGCTTATATTCAATATCAAATTCTACGACTAACAAATATCGTATTGGAAATAACGATATAAATATATCTTTCAAATTCCCGTAACAATACTTGTATCGTCACGAAATCCAACATCGAAATACTCCGAAGACAATTTCGATTCAAATCCCTTCCAATTCAATCATTGGAAATCCTAGTTATTTTCAAAACCATTTCAAATCCACTTTATTTATTTTAAAAATAAATGGAATTATAGTTCTTGTTCAAAACTAGTTCATTTCGATAAAAATCTATTTTTATCTTTTCAAATATGGAGTTTTTCATCCCAATTCTTCACAAATCATTTCTTATGATTTTACACAAATTATTACTATTTTTAATAATTTTACCAAGGCACGTACAGTCGATTTCCATCAACGACCATCGAACTGCACTTACAGCGACCTTTTTCAAATTTGATTTGGACAAAATTCCAAATCCAACCATTAGATTTCAAATTTCTAATATTCGTTAGAAAGCTCTTTTCGATACAAACCCAACGGTTCTGGTTTTAGGAGAATCCGACGGTCGAATCTCCCGCAATATCCATTCGAAGTCAATGGTCGAAATTCGCGAACTGCCGCGGCGCAGCGCATTCTATTCAGGCCATTCTATATATATAATTTATATATTATATATATTTCGTCGATTTCCTTTCAAAACGTATTTTAAAAACAGTTTTAAATTCATTTTCAAAACGATTTCAACTTCCATCTCAAATTCAAATCAAAATTGAATTTTCCAATTTAAATTCATTTCAAATTGATTTCAATTCAATTTTAATTTAATTCGAATTTCAATTCATTTCAATTTAATTCGAATTTCAAATCTATTCAATTTAATTTGAATTTCAAATCATTTCAATATCTATTGAAAAATGAATAAAATCGATATAAACATCGTTCACGTCAAAATGGCGTCAATCTAATCAACACGGCTTCATATATTTCTATTTTCAAATATTTCTATTTCAAATATTTCTATTTCAAATGTTTCTATTTCAAATATTTCTATTTCAAATATTTCCATTTCAAATATTTCTATTCAAAACTGGAATGAAGCCCAATCAATTACCATAGATTTTACTTCTATGGATTTCCATACAACGCATGTATATATCAACAATGACGAATAATCAACCATCATCTAAAGTGCATTCTACACTGTATAAGCATCAAATATAAATATTTAACGCTTATAACAGTTTGTCAATCAATCGATCGACATACAACTAATTATTGGGATTAGTGTATGTCATATATCATTCCAATACCCGTGTGGGGTTTCAAACAATCAAACACAGATTTTATTTGTGCAGTTGGGCGATATGTAAAATTTATCGTCCCAATCAATATCAGTCAAATGTGTGTATTTAAACAAATCGTCCGATTTGTTTATATTTATTTCATTTCATATACAAGTTAAAAATTCTATTTTTAACTATAAAATATTTTCCACTATAAAATATTTTATTTCGTTTCACATCACATCACACAATCAACTACACATCAAAATCAAACAAACAAGCATACAAGCCGTCCATGGTCTGTGGACGACGGGTGTCGGGTGCTACTAAACACCGTCTGCATCCTAGTATATATTTTAACTAGAAAATTAAATTAAAAGTGAGAAGTTCTCACTGACTAGCTAATCCAAAGGCCTCGACTCTTCAAATGTAGAAGTCTTCGTCGTTCCTTCTTTCATCACTTTCGTCATCCGTATTCACTACATATATAAAAATCGAATTTTTACTTTGCTATTCAATATTTAAAAATCGAATTTTACATTGCTATTCAATGTATAAAAATCAAATTTTTACTTTGCTATTCAATATATAAAAATCGAATTTTTATTTGCTATTCAATATATAAAAATCGAATTTTTATCTTCACTTCGTTATAAAAATTATATTTTTACTACTCTACATGAATAAAAATCATATTTTTATTTCGCTACATATATAAAGATAATATTTTTATATTTCACATATGATAAAAATCATATTTTTATTATTCCTATGGTATAAAAATTATATTTTTAACATTCCTATCATATAAAAATTATATTTTTATTCTTTCTATAATATAAAAATCATATTTTTAATATTTCTATAATATAAAAATTTGATCTTTCACTATATAAAAATTTGTAACTTTCATAAGATAAAAATTATAACTTTACTAACATAAAAATGCTAACTTTATATGAATTAAAATCAAGTCTTTATAATGCTAAAAATCAGTTCTTTTACAAATTAAAAATCAGTTCTTTCCTATTAATACAAACAAAAATATAATCCCTTTATATATATATATATTGTTTCTTGTATAAAATGGAAACTATAAATAAATATGAACAAATAAAAACCACTTACAGCGTTCAAAATAGGGGGGGTAGTGTCGCTGGGGAAGGAAGCGCGTCGGAGTCGGTCGGGGAGGTGGCGCAGGTCGAGGGGGGGCTCGCGGTTGGGAGGCGCGGTGGTCTCGGGTTCCAATCGAAGAAAAGGGGGGTTTCGAGATTGGGGGCTCGCGGCTCTGGCGAGAAGGTGGAGGAGCAGTAACGGAGGGGGAGATGGGGTCGGCGTCGTCGATGGGAGGGAGGTGCGGTGGCCCCGACATGGGCGGCGGCGCGTTGAATCGACGAGGGGGCTTTTTTTTTTATTATTTTCTTTTGAAAAGTTAACAGGGGAGGGGGGGGTGGGCTTTGAGTATAGAGAAAGAGAGAGAGAGAGAGGATTTTGTTTTTTTATTATTATTTTATATTTAATTAATTCATTTCAAAAAGCAACTTTTTATTTCGACCTCGAAATCGAACCCACCGCCTATCGTCCATAACTAATTACCCCCATTCCTAACACAATGGGATATGTGTCACAGGCTGATTCGACTGTTTCGATTAGTTTTCGCCAAATTCAAAATATAACTTTATATATTGAATTTGAACGCACATTTCAATTTACCAGGATCACATACTAACTCGAAAAATTCCAAAAAAATATTTTCTAGTTTTGTATTGACGATACGGCCCTAACAAAACTAGTTTCGTCGAATTCTGAGACCGTTTGAAACATGGCCATTTTCCAGTTGATTAAAATCAACTGAAACTGGTCAAACACGTTTTCCTTTCCCACACGCACATATTGATTCGAAAAATTACGAAATTTGAAATCTAGCAATAACTTGACATCACGGATCCAACAAAAGTGGTTTCGTCGAAATCCGAGGTCGTTTGCAAAATTTCCATTTTTAAGGGCCAGAATTCCATAGCGACTATTCTGGATTTTCATCTGGACGTATCTTTTGATTCCCGCTATGAAATTTCAATTTTTCGGATTCGTTGGAATGATATTATCAATTAGATTCAAATATTTTTGGTTTCACTAAAATCCGGTTTATTTTGCACCCGGTACATTCATTTGAACTTTGAAATCGAATTATCGAACTACCACGCCATTTTCAATTCCTTTTATAAATATAAATAAATATTTATATTTTAACGACGATCTATATAATATATACGTTCGAATTCTATTCAAAATAAATTTCTCGTCGATATTATTTAAAATAAATCATTTTAAATATACAAAATTCATTTAAAATGCCAAAATAAAAATTTTAAATTAGCTCAGAATTTCTAGGTCGTTACAATCTCCCCCACTTAAAACTTTTCGTCCCCGAAAAGGAACAAAGCCGAAAGTTGTTTAACTAATCAACTAAACTTTCATTATTTTCGCTACGGCTTAAGTTCTTTAACTTTTCAGTTTCTAAGAACCTTTCAAATTTTTCAAAAATTTGGCTAACACCCTAAATTTTTGAAAAATTTCGCCATAACCTCCCCTGCACCGGGGACTTCGGGATATTTCATATAGCCTCCCATGGCCTTCTTCAATCCAAAAGAAAAAGAAAAAGCCAAGCGGCTAGCCAATCGGCTCGTAAAATCACCCAAAACTCAAGAAATACAATAACATGTACCTATTTGTCGGGCAAACAATTTTATTCCTCTGCTCTAGCCTCTTTGCTATGACCTGTTCAATGTAAGCACATGTATATGTATGAAAATGAGACTAATTTTCAATACAACTCACTATTTGGATAAATTTGGCTAAAGGTACAACATTTAATTAACCAAACAATAAACAAACAACACAATCAACAATCAATTAGTGAATTATCATTTCAAATTCGTAACTTTGATATATAGTCACAAAATCAGATTTTTGATGCCAAATCACAACAATAGGCCCTATATAATTTTGGTTCTCACACCAGTCTAATGGAAATATATAGACTCATGCTTTCGAAAATCGAACACAAGTGCTGATGATGACATGCCATCATCAGAACCATCTCCGGCGACTAGAATGTGATTCTATATCTATCTAGTATATTAAAACTTCAAATACACGCGGATCAGACGTATACACAAAGTCTTTATATACTTGATTGTCCAAATTCAATATAAAATAAATAATCAAATACGAATAATTGATTTAAATTTCAAAACAAAATTTGTTTTCATTTCAAAAATATATTCTTCATACTCGTTCTAGGATACTACTGATCCCATCTCTAACGAGTCATTCCCATTGGATATTACTAATCCAACATCTGATGAATTCTTTCATTCGGTTCTAACGTGTCTTGTTCTCGGAGCTTTGTAAACCAAAGCTCTGATACCAACTGTGACGACAAGGAATTTCGCTCGATCCGAATCAGTCGCTAAACCGATCAAGACCGTTCGAAACCCCTAATTGTTTTGAGAACACGACAAATTAGAACGCAGACTGAAGAATATTTCATTGTTTATTACAACAATTCCATCAGAATACTAGAATATACAGAGTATGAATAAATATTACACAGAAAATATCAGAGATTACAATACATTACATAGCAGCGGAAAATAATACAATACACAACTGAAGGAGTTATACGGATACAAAGCTTTCCGGATATCATTCCAGCTGTAAATCAGGATCCTTTGAATATAAATCTGCAAAACCAAAACTACTAGCTGCCCGTGTCAAAATAAGGGCACCCAGAGTTTAGGTTAAAACAATAAACTCCAGGTCAGTCATAGGACTGGTGTAAGAATTAAAACAGTTATTAATCTTTATTTTAAAGTTCGGTAAATCAAGGGACCACGCCGTATAACACGGAACGGGTTTCCTCCCAAGAACACCGGTGCATAAAGCAAATAGCGCAATGCTAAATAAAGAACAATGAAGCTATTATAAGACCTAGGTCCCACCACACAATGCAACGCAAGCCGGAGGATAGGGTTTTTACCTTATAATAGCCAAGAATGCTTGGTACGTGAAATTTCATCTTTTATTATTACTATAAGTGTATAGTTTCAAAACAATTTCAAATCATAAGTATCAATCATAGACGACATAAGCGCCCCATCCCACTATGTCACCATACTAGGCTCTACAAATAAAACCGCAAAGTCGCGTATTGGGAGTTGGATTTCCATCTATGAACCGAGGCAAAAGATAGTCCTCTACCGATTCGAGACTCTCTAGCTGTGTCTCAGGAACAGCCGCAACTGCCCCTTGGATCATCAGGGTCGATCCACCGATGTGGATTATTATGCCTGAATACTACGTTTCCCCACCCTATGGGGTGTCAATGAGTACAATGGCTCCATCGATCCCGGATCGACCGATATATCCGAGGCTCCTCGCAACAGCAACAACCACATAAGTCAAACTCGTCAGGGCGTGTAAAACCACTGACGCCACTTCTAGCTAGAAGGAAACGCATGCCCTCCCTGATGTCCTCTCCCGTTTCTAGTTCACAATCGGGGTGTGAGGCTCGCGAATCAACGTTACACAAAGCTATGCCACACAGGCGGTGCTTTGATCATCACCACAAGACTTTGCTTTTCAACAGAAGCCTTGATCAATTGCCACTTAGGCATGCCACACAAGCAATTCACTCCATGCGTTTGATATCCATCAATATATAACCCCTGAGCTCGTACGTCTCAGAGAAGGGCGTTAAGCAAGAGAATAAATTCTCCGCCACCAAACAGATATATATTTAATAGAAATCAATCACACAGACTAAAATCCAATGTCAGACACACAGTCCATTTACAAGTTCGTTCTGGGTCTGAACGAAACCGGAGGTACCTAGTACCCCGCATATCCATCGATCTCCAAGTACGTCTGGACGACCACTAACTGATTCCATCCTCTTGGGTGTACGGCCCAATCAAGATCATCAGTAGTTATCCAAACGATGTGAAGACCTCTGGTCTTCAACCACCGTCTTCATCTTCGACACCACGTCGAATCAGTTATTCAGAATGGGATAAACCTGGTCTTTCTGAATAACTCGCGTATATAATAAACAAGTGTTACACAAACACAACATGCGCCTCATTCCAATTCAGAATATTCTTTTATTCCAATATCCTTATACTTTGGGAAAGGTTCCCATTAATTTTATCAAAGATAAATTCTTTTAAATTTACTCTTTAATCTTCTTTTGAATATCAATTCAAACTAGTTGGGATTAGCGAACCACACCGAAGTAATCATTTATTCTATTTCCCAATCCCAACGTATTCATCCCATGAAGTAAAACTGGTAATACTTCATATCTAACACCACGGTGTTATCGGTAAATTCAATTACCATTTCACGCTCAAATCTAATTAAAGATTTAACTATCGCCTGGAGCAAAACTGGTGATACTCCCTTCTTGATCTTTTCAATCTAATTAAAGATTCATTAAAACTCCACTTAGTTTTAATCTTTAACCGGGTTAAAGAATCAGTGTCATTTAAAAACACGGTTCGCGATAAACCCAAAATCACCTTCCATTAATTATCGGGTTAAAGAACAAGTGTTATTTAAAACACTGTTCATGATAAACCCAAAAATCAATACCAATTCAATTCCAATCAAATATCATTTAATTGGTACACTTCATTAAATCTAAATAAAAAGATTTAATCTTTTTTCTCAACTGGGCTTAAGAGCAGTGTTAATGAAGACATCATTCACGACAAACCCAAATCACATTTGATATTAAATACAAGGCTCTGAATAGAAAATATATCGGCTTATATTCAATAACAAATTCTACGACTAACAAATATCGTATTGGAAATAACGATATAAATATATCTTTCAAATTCCCACAACAATACCTGTATCGTCACGAAATCCAACATCGAAATACTCCGAAGACAATTTCGATTCAAATCCCTTCCAATTCAATCATTGGAAATCCTGGTTATTTTCAAAACCATTTCAAATCCACTTTATTTATTTTAAAAATAAATAGAATTATAGTTCTAGTTCAAAACTAGTTCATTTCGATAAAAATCTATTTTTATCTTTTCAAATATGGAGTTTTTCATCCCAATTCTTCACAAATCATTTCTTATGATTTTACACAAATTATTACTATTTTTAATAATTTTATCAAGGCCCGTACAGTCAATTTCCATCAACGGCCATCGAATTGCACTTACAGCGACCTTTTTCAAATTTAATTTGGACATAATTCCAAATCCAACCGTTAGATTTCAAATTTCTAATATTCGTTAGAAAGCTCTTTTCGATACGAACCCAACGGTTCCGGTTTTAGGAGAATCCGACGGTCAGATCTCCCGCAATATCCATTCGAAGTCAATGGTCGAAATTCGCAAACTACCGCGACGCGGCGCGTTCTATTCAGGCCATTCTATATATATAATATATATTATATATATTTCGTCGATTTCCTTTCAAAACGTATTTTAAAAACCGTTTTAAATTCGTTTTCAAAACGATTTCAACTTCCATCTCAAATTCAAATCAAAATTGAATTTTCCAATATAAATTCGTTTTAAATTCATTTCAAATTGATTTCAATTCAATTTCAATTTAATTCGAATTTCAATTCATTTCAATTTAATTCGAATTTCAAATCTATTCAATTTAATTCGAATTTCAAATCATTTCAATATCCATTGAAAAATGAATAAAATCGATATAAACATCGTTCATGTAATACCCGGAAATTCTGAACCAGTTTAAAAATTTTATTTTGGAGATTTTAGCGAATTTTGAACATTTAAAATGAATTATTTTAAATAATATCGACGATAAATTTATTTCGAATATAACTAGAACGTATATATTATATACGTCGTCGTTAGAATATATAATAATTATATATAATTATAAATAGAATTGAAAATGGCGCGGTAGTTCGATAATTCGATTTCAAACTTCAATTGAATGTACCGGGTGCAAAACAATCCGGATTTTAGCGAAACCAAAAACATTAGGATCTAATTGATAATATCTTTCCAACGAATCCGAAAAATCAAGATTTCATAACGGGAATCAAAAGATATGTCCAGTTGAAAATTCTGAATAGTCGCTATGGAATTCAGGCCCTTAAAAATGGACATTTTGCAAACGACCTCGGATTTCGACGAAACCACTTTTGTTGGGTCCGTGATGTTAAGTTATTGCTAGATTCCAAATTTCATAATTTTTCGAATCAATATGTGAGCGTGGCAAAGGAAAACGCGTTTGACCAGTTTCAGTTGATTTTAATCGACTGGAAATTGGCCATTTTTCCAACGGTCTCAGAATTCGACGAAACTAGTTTTGTTAGGACCGTATCGTCAATACGAAGCTAGAAAATATTTTTCGATAATTTTTCTAGTTAGTATGTGACCCCGGTAAATTGAAATGCGCGTTCAAATCCAATATAGCGATTTAAATGTAAATTCAACGAAAACCGATTGTAACGACCGAATCAGCCTACGACACATATCCCATTGTGTTCGGAATTGGGGTAAAACGCTATGGACGACAGGCAGTGGGCCTCGTTTAGAGGTCGTATGTAAAAGTCAACTTTTTGCAATTAAATTAATTAAATTAATATTCTCTCTCTCCTCACCCTCTTCCCTTATACGCTGGCCCCCCCTCTTATCTTTCAAAATCGTTTTTCAGAAGAAAAAAAAAGAGACAACCGATCGAGAGGGAGACCCCCCCCACCATCGGCGTCGATCACCGTCGCACCATCGACGTAGGCGCCGCCGATCTTCGGCAAGCCCCCCTCCTCCTCGTCGGATCGGAGAACCCCCCCCCTAGCCGCCAGAGGCGCCGCGAAAACCCTTCCCCCTCCTTGCCGCGATAATGATGACCCCTCCCCTTCCTCCTACCGCCGACCACCCTGACGAACTTGGACGCACAGCCCCCCCCCCTCATCCACTGAAGAACCGCGCACTCCTTCCCTCGTCGAAGAACAGGGCCGTTCGACTTCCGCTGGTCCTCCGGTGGCTCGCGGATCGGTGAAGAAGGCGGTGCAATTTAGGGTTAACGGTTCCAGATTATTAACAGTAAGTTTTCTTTGTTTTAATTATTTTTATTTCAGTTTTTAATTTAATAAAAATTCGATTTTTATCTATATAGAAAAGGTACAATTTTCATGACATAGAAAGATTTTTATTCGTTCATTAGCTAGGAAAAAGAAGTGATTTTTAAAGTATTAAAAATATGACTTTTATATTTTTAAAGTATTAAAAATATAGTCTTTACTATATAGACGATGTAAAAATATGATTTTTATATTTTTAAAGAATTAAAAATATAATTTTTACATGATAGGGATATTGAAAATACCATCTTTATATGTGTAGAAAAATAAAGATGTGATTTTTTAATCTTTATTTTTATAAAGGCGAAATCTTTATTTTTATAAAGGCGAAATCTATATTTTTGAAATGGAATTTTTATCTATATGACAACAAAGTAAAAATTTGATTTTTATATACTGAACAACAAAGTAAAAATTTGATTTTTATATATTGAACAACAAAGTAAAAATTCGATTTTTATATATTGAACAACAAAGTAAAAATTCGATTTTTATATATTGAACAACAAAATAAAAATTCGATTTTTATATATTGAACAGCGAAGTAAAAATTTGATTTTTATATATTGAATAGTATAGTAAAAATTCAATTTTTATATATTGAATAGCGAAGTAAAAATTCAATTTTACATATGTAGTGAATATGGGCAACGAAAGCGACAAAAGGCGGGAATGGCGAAGATTCCTATCAAAGAAGAGTCAAGATGATTGGATAGCTATCGGTGAGAATTTCTCACCTTTCAATTTCATTTTCTAGTTATATATATATATACTAGGATGCAGACGGTGCTTAGTAGCACCAGACACAATCGTCCACAGACCATGGACTTGTTTGTTTGGTTGCATAAATTAGTTTGATGATTTGATTGTTTGGTAAAATGAAATGGATTTGATTGATGTGTGAATGGCGTGGGCCTTCACTAGACCGGGGATAAGGCTAGGCCTCGTCCCGTTTCTAGTATCGTGCCGTTATGCCGCCGAAATTTTCTAAAATAAGTTAGAAAGATAAAATATCATTTTATTGGAATAAATGAACTGAATAGAAATTCATAAGTTAAAATAAAATGTTTTGTCGTTAAAAATATAATTTTTAACGTGAATATAAATAAATAAATATTCATTTGTTGAATAGAACATTTGAAAATAGAAATATTTGAAAACGAAATATTTGGAATAGAAATATTTGAAATAGAAATATTTGAAATAGAATATTTGAAAATAGAAATATATGAAGCCGTGTTGATTGGATTAACGCCATTTTGACGTGAACGATATTTATATCGATTTTATTCATTTTAAATGAATATTGAAAGGTGATTTCGAAATGAATTGAATAGAAAACGATTTCGAAATGAATTGAATAGAAAACGATTTCGAAATGAATTGAATAGAAAGCGATTTCGAAATGAATAGAATATAAAACGATTTCGAAATGAATTGAATAGAAAACCAATTTGATTTGAAACCAATTTGAATTTGATTTCAATTGAATATGTAACGAATTTAAATCAAATAGAAAACCACTTTGAATTGAATCGAATTGAAAACGAATTTGAATTGAATTTAAAACGAATTGAAATGAATTCAAATTGAATTGAATAGGAATGAATTTTAAAACGAATTTATAAGGAAAGATTAAATTTTGATTTGAATTTGAAATAAAGGTTGAAATTGTTTTTGAAACGAATTCAAAACTATTTATATAATTCGTTTTAAATAGAAATCGATGAAATATATATTATATATATATAATATAATGGCTTGAATAGAACGCGCCGCGCCACGGCAGTTCGTAAATTTCGACCATTTATTTCAAACGGACATTACGGGAGATCCGACCGTCGGATTCTCCTAAAACCGGAACCGTTGGGTTCGTATCGAAAAGAGCTCTCTAACGAATATTAGATATTCAAAATCTAACGGTTGGATTTGGAGATACGTCCAAATCAAATTTGAAAAAGGTCGCTATAAGTGCAGTTCGATGGCCGTTGATGGAAATCGACTGTACGGGCCTTGATAAAATTATTAAAAATATCAATAATTTGTGTAAAATCATAAGAAATGATTTGGGAAAATTTGGGATGAAAAACTCCATATTTGAAAAGATAAAAATAGATTTTTATCAAAATGAACTAGTTTGAACTAAATTTAAAACCCGATTTGTTTTTAAATAAATAAATTAGATTTAAAAAGGGGTTTTAAATAATCGGAATTCCTAATATATTTGAATTAAATTAAACTAGAATTGATTTGTGGGTTTATCGTGAACTGTGTTTTAAATAACACTAGTTCTTTAACCCGATAATAAATAGAATGTGATTTGGGTTTGTCGTGAACTGTGTTTTAAATAACACTAGTTCTTTAACCCAGTAAAAGGAGTTTTAACGAATCTGCAATTAGGTTGAAATGTGAATCTATAATCTAAATTATCAAATTTAGAAATGAGCGAGAATGGAGTATCGCCAGTTTTGCTCCAAAACGATAGTTAAATCTTTAATTAGATTTGAACGTGAAATGGTAATTAATTTTACCGATAACACCATAGTATTAGATATGGAGTATTACCAGTTTTGCTTCATGGGATGAATAGGTTGGGATTGGGGAATAAAATAAATAATTACTTCGTTGTGGTTCGTTAATCTCGACTAGTTTGGAAAACCATAATTTGGTTTGAAATGACATCCAAAGGAAGATTAAAGAATAAATTTTAAAGAAATTATCTTTGATAAAATTAATGGGAACCTTTCCCTAAGAATATTCTGAATAGGAATGAGGCGTATGTTGTGTTTGTGTAACATTTGTTTTTAATATACGCGGGTTGTTCGGAAAGTCCGGGTTTATACCCATTCTGAATAACCGATTCGACGATATGTCGAAGATGAAGACGGTGGTCGAAGACCGGAAGTCTTCACATCGTTTGGATTATTACTGACGATCCTGATTGGGCTGTACACCCAAGAGGATGGAAATAGTTGGTGGTCCTCCAGACGTACTTGGAGATGGATGGATATGCGAGGAAAGTGCCTCCGGTTTCGTTCAGACCCAGAACGGACTTGAAAATGGATTGTGTGTCTAACATTGGATTTTATTCTGTGTTGATTGATTTCTGTTAAATATACATCTGTTTGGCGGCGGAGAATTTATTCTTTCTCTTAACACCCTTCTCTGAGACGTACGAGCTCAGAGGTTGTATATCGATGGACATCAGTCGCATGGCATGAATTGCCTGTGTGGCACGCTTAAATGCAATGATCAAGGCTTCTGTTGAAAAGCAAAGTCTTGTGGTTGATGATCAAAGCACGCCTACGTGGCAGCTTTGTGTATAACGTGAATTCGCGAGCCTCACACCCCGGTATGATTTAAAAACGGGATACGGACTGCAGGGAGAGCACGACGTTTCTTTCTAGCTTTGGTGGTGCCAGTGACTTACCAGCCCTGACATTTATATACTTTTCACCTATGTGGTTGTTGGAATGTGAGGCGCCTCGATTATAGGTATGTAAGGACCGGGAAACGTGTGTTCAGGAATTGCCAATCCTCTAACGTAAGTGAGGACCGGCCCTGAAGCATCCAAGGGTTACCCAGAGTGCGTAGCCCTGGGACATTTGCTAGAGTGTCTCGAACGCGGAGAGGAGCTTGCCCCTTGCCTCGACTCATGACGGAAATCCAATTTCCAATACGTGTAATTCGGTTTTAATTGTAGAACTTGTATGGCAACATAGTAGATGGTAGCTATGCCGCCTATGATTTATATTTATGATTGAAATTGTTTTGACACTATACACTTATTATAGTATCAAATGATTTGTTTTAAACGTACCAAGCAGGTTTTGCTATTATAAGGTAAAACCCTATCCTCCGGCTTGCGTTGCATTGTGTGATGGGACCCGGGTCTTATAATAGTTTCATTTTTCGAAAAAGCATTGCGCTGTTTATTCTATGCACTAGTATTCTTGGGAGGAAACCCGTTCCGTGTTATACGGCGTGGTCCCTTGAATTACTCTCTTTTAAAGTAAAGTTTTAAATAACTGTTTTAGTTCTCACACCAGTCACATGACTGACCTGGAGTTTATTATTTTAACCTAAACTCTGGTGCCCCTATTTTTCGCACGGGCAGCTGGTAGTTTTGGTTTTGCAGATTTATATTCACAGGATCCTGGTTTACAGCTGGAATGATATCCGGAAAGCTCTGTATCCGTATATCACCTTCAGTTGTGCTTTGTATTATTTTCCGCTGCTGTGTAATTTATTGTAATCTCTGATATTTATCGAATGTAATTTATTCATTTATACTCTGTATATTCTTGTATTCTGGTGGAATTGTTGTAATAGCAATGAAATGTTCTTCCGTCTACGTTCTGATTTGTCTTGTCCTCACAGTAATTCGTTCTTTCTCATCTCTTCGGAGACCGGGGAAATTCGAGTCACTACATTTGGTATCAGAGCTTTGGTTTACAGAGCTCGAGAACAAGACACATTAGAACCAAACTAAAGAATTCATCAAATATTGGATTAGAAAAAAATCCAATTAGAATGACTCGTTAGAGATAGGATCAGTAGTATCCTAGAACGAGTGTGAAGAGTATATTTTTCAAATGAAAACAATTTTGTTTTGAAAATTTAAATCGTTTTATACGTATTTGAATAATTTATTTATTTTGAATATGGACAATCTAGTATATAAAGGTTTTGCATATACGCGTCATGAACGTATATTCTAAGTTTTAATATACTGGATAGATATAGGATCACATTCTAGATATCCGGGGATGATTCTGATAATGGTGCATCATCATCAGTATTCATAATCGAGTTTCGAAGGTGTGATTTCTATATATTTCCATTAGACTGGTGTGAGAACCAAAACTAATATAGATAGATTCATTGTTGTGATTTGGCATCAAAAACATGATTTTTTGTATATGTATCAAAATTATGAATTTGAAACTCTAATCCACTAATTGATTGATGTTTGTGTTGTTTGTTTATTTGTTTGCTAGTTTTTAACCATTTAGCCTAATTGAACCAAATATTGAATTGTATTGAAAATTGGTTGCATTTGCTTGCATATACATATACTTACATTGAACAGGTCATAGCAAGGAGGCTAGAGCAGAGAATAAAATTTGTTTGCCCGACAAATAGGTACATGTTTACAATAATTTCCTATTTTGTTTGGGTGATGATGATTTTATGAGCCTATTGGCTAGCCGCTTGGCTTTTTCTTTTTCTTTTTGAGATCAGAAGGCCTATATGGCAATTTCGGGATTTTCCCGTGGCTCCCGGTGCAGGGGAGGTTATGGCGAAATTTTTCAAAAATTTAGGGTGTTAGCCAAATTTTTGAAATTTTGAAAATTCTCGAAAACTGAAAAGTTGGAGAATGGAAGCCAGATCGAATGTAGAGTTGATTAATCAAACCACTTTCGACTTTGTTCCTTTTTGGGGACGAAAAGTTTTAAGTGGGGGAGATTGTAATAACCCGGAAATTCTGAACCAGTTTAAAATTTTTATTTTGGCGATTTTAGCGAATTTTGAACATTTAAAATGAATTATTTTAAATAATATCGACGATAAATTTATTTCGAATATAATTAGAACGTATATATTATATACGTTGTCGTTAGAATATATAATAATTATATATAATTTTAAATAGAATTGAAAATGGCGCAGTAGTTCGATAATTCGATTTCAAACTTCAATTGAATGTACCGGGTGCAAAACAATCCGGATTTTAGCGAAACCAAAAACATTAGGATCTAATTGATAATATCTTTCCAACGAATCCGAAAAATCAAGATTTCATAACGGGAATCAAAAGATATGTCCAGTTGAAAATTCTGAATAGTCGCTATGGAATTCAGGCCCTTAAAAATGGACATTTTGCAAACGACCTTGGATTTCGACGAAACAACTTTTGTTGGGTCCGTGATGTTAAGTTATTGCTAGATTCCAAATTTCATAATTTTTTGAATCAATATGTGAGCGTGGCAAAGGAAAACGCGTTTGACCAGTTTCAGTTGATTTTAATCGACTGGAAATTTGCCATTTTTCCAACGGTCTCAGAATTCGAAGAAACTAGTTTTGTTAGGACCGTATCGTCAATACGAAGCTAGAAAATATTTTTCGATAATTTTTCTAGTTAGTATGTGACCCCGGTAAATTGAAATGTGCGTTCAAATTCAATATAGCGATTTAAATGTAAATTCAACGAAAACCGATTGTAACGACTGAATCAGCCTACGACACATATCCCATTGTGTTCGGAATGGGGGTAAAACGCTATGGACGACAGGCAGTGGGCCTCGTTTAGAGGTCGTATGTAAAAGTCAACTTTTTGCAATTAAATTAATTAAATTAATATTCTCTCTCTCCTCACTCTCTTCCCTTATACGCTGGCCCCTCCTCTTATCTTTCAAAATCGTTTTTCAAAAAAAAAAAAAAAGAGACAACCGATCGAGAGGGAGACCCCCCCATCGTCGTCGATCACCGTCGCACCATCGACGCAGGCGCCGCCGATCTTCGGCAAGCCCCCCCTCCTCCTCGTCGGATCGGAGAACCCCCCCTAAGCCGCCAGAGGCGCCGCGAAAACCCTTCCCCCTCCTTGCCGCAATACTGAAGACCCCTCCCCTTCCTCCTACCGCCGACCACCCTGACGAACTTGGACGCACAGCCCCCCCCCCTCATCCACTGAAGAACCGCGCACTCCTTCCCTCGTCGAAGAACAAGGCCGTTCGACTCCCGCTGGTCCTCCGGTGGCTCGCGGATCGGTGAAGAAGGCGGTGCAATTTAGGGTTAACGGTTCCAGATTATTAACAGTAAGTTTTCTTTGTTTTAATTATTTTTATTTCAGTTTTTAATTTAATAAAAATTTGATTTTTATCTATATAGAAAAGGTATAATTTTCATGACATAAAAAGATTTTTATTCGTTCATTAGCTAGGAAAAAGAAGTGATTTTTAAAGTATTAAACATATGACTTTTATATTTTTAAAGTATTAAAAATATAGTCTTTACTGTATAGACGATGTAAAAATATGATTTTTATATTTTTAAAGAATTAAAAATATAATTTTTACATGATAGGGATATTGAAAATACCATCTTTATATGTGTAGAAAAATAAAGATGTGATTTTTTAATCTTTATTTTTATAAAGGCGAAATCTTTATTTTTATAAAGGCGAAATCTATATTTTTGAAATGGAATTTTTATCTATATGACAACAAAGTAAAAATTTGATTTTTATATATTGAACAACAAAGTAAAAATTTGATTTTTATATATTGAACAACAAAGTAAAAATTCGATTTTTATATATTGAACAACAAAGTAAAAATTCGATTTTTATATATTGAACAACAAAATAAAAATTCGATTTTTATATATTGAACAGCGAAGTAAAAATTTGATTTTTATATATTGAATAGTATAGTAAAAATTCGATTTTTATATATTGAATAGCGAAGTAAAAATTCAATTTTACATATGTAGTGAATATGGGCAACGAAAGCGACAAAAGGCGGGAATGGCGAAGATTCCTATCAAAGAAGAGTCAAGATGATTGGATAGCTATCGGTGAGAATTTCTCACCTTTTAATTTCATTTTCTAGTTATATATATATATATATATACTAGGATGCAGACGTTGCTTAGTAGCACCCGACACAATCGTCCACAGACCATGGACTTGTTTGTTTGGTTGCATAAATTAGTTTGATGATTTGATTGAAATTTGATTGTTTGGTAAAATGAAATGGATTTGATTGATGTGTGAATGGCGTGGGCCTTCACTAGACCGGGGATAAGGCTACGCCTCGTCCCGTTTCTAGTATCGTGCCGTTATGCCGCCGAAATTTTCTAAAATAAGTTAGAAAGATAAAATATCATTTTATTGGAATAAATGAACTAAATAGAAATTCATAAGTTAAAATAAAATGTTTTTTGTCGTTAAAAATATAATTTTTAACGTGAATATAAATAAATAAATATTCATTTGTTGAATAGAACATTTGAAAATAGAAATATTTGAAAACGAAATATTTGGAATAGAAATATTTGAAATAGAAATATTTGAAATAGAATATTTGAAAATAGAAATATATGAAGCCGTGTTGATTGGATTAACGCCATTTTGACGTGAACGATATTTATATCGATTTTATTCATTTTAAATGAATATTGAAAGGCGATTTCGAAATGAATTGAATATAAAACGATTTCGAAATGAATTGAATAGAAAACGATTTCGAAATGAATTGAATAGAAAGCGATTTCGAAATGAATAGAATATAAAACGATTTCGAAAGGAATTGAATAGAAAACCAATTTGATTCGAAACCAATTTGAATTTGATTTGAATAGAAAAGGAATTTGATTTCAATTGAATATATAACGAATTTGAATCAAATAGAAAACCACTTTGAATTGAATCGAATTGAAAACGAATTTGAATTGAATTTAAAACGAATTGAAATGAATTCAAATTGAATTGAATAGGAATGAATTTTAAAACGAATTTATAAGGAAAGATTAAGTTTTGATTTGAATTTGAAATAAAGGTTGAAATTGTTTTTTAAACGAATTCAAAACTATTTATATAATTCGTTTTAAATAGAAATGGACGAAAGATATTATATATATATATATATAATATAATGGCCTGAATAGAACGCGCCGCGCCACGGCAGTTCGTAAATTTCGACCATTTATTTCAAACGGACATTACGGGAGATCCGACCGTCGGATTCTCCTAAAACCGGAACCGTTGGGTTCGTATCGAAAAGAGCTCTCTAACAAATATTAGATATTCAAAATCTAACGGTTGGATTTGGAGATACGTCCAAATCAAATTTGAAAAAGGTCGCTATAAGTGCAGTTCGATGGCCGTTGATGGAAATCGACTGTACGGGCCTTGATAAAATTATTAAAAATATCAATAATTTGTGTAAAATCATAAGAAATGATTTGGGAAAATTTGGGATGAAAAACTCCATATTTGAAAAGATAAAAATAGATTTTTATCAAAATGAACTAGTTTGAACTAAATTTAAAACCCGATTTGTTTTTAAATAAATAAATTAGATTTAAAAAGGGGTTTTAAATAATCAGAATTCCTAATATATTTGAATTAAATCAAACTAGAATTGATTTGTGGGTTTATCGTGAACTGTGTTTTAAATAACACTAGTTCTTTAACCCGATAATAAATAGAATGTGATTTGGGTTTGTCGTGAACTGTGTTTTAAATAACACTAGTTCTTTAACCCAGTAAAAGGAGTTTTAACGAATCTGCAATTAGGTTGAAATGTGAATCTATAATCTAAATTATCAAATTTAGAAATGAGCGAGAATGGAGTATCGCCAGTTTTGCTCCAAAACGATAGTTAAATCTTTAATTAGATTTGAACGTGAAATGGTAATTAATTTTACCGATAACACCATAGTATTAGATATGGAGTATTACCAGTTTTGCTTCATGGGATGAATAGGTTGGGATTGGGGAATAAAATAAATAATTACTTCGTTGTGGTTCGTTAATCTCGACTAGTTTGGAAAACCATAATTTGGTTTGAAATGACATCCAAAGGAAGATTAAAGAATAAATTTTAAAGAATTTATCTTTGATAAAATTAATGGGAACCTTTCCCTAAGAATATTCTGAATAGGAATGAGGCGTATGTTGTGTTTGTGTAACATTTGTTTTTAATATACGCGGGTTGTTCGGAAAGTCCGGGTTTATACCCATTCTGAATAACCGATTCGACGATATGTCGAAGATGAAGACGGTGGTCGAAGACCGGAAGTCTTCACATCGTTTGGATTATTACTGACGATCCTGATTGGGCTGTACACCCAAGAGGATGGAAATAGTTGGTGGTCGTCCAGACGTACTTGGAGATGGATGGATATGCGAGGAAAGTGCCTCCGGTTTCGTTCAGACCCAGAACGGACTTGAAAATGGATTGTGTGTCTGACATTGGATTTTATTCTGTGTTGATTGATTTCTGTTAAATATACATCTGTTTGGCGGCGGAGAATTTATTCTTTTTCTTAACGCCCTTCTCTGAGACGTACGAGCTCAGAGGTTGTATATCGATGGACATCAGTCGCATGGCATGAATTGCCTGTGTGGCACGCTAAGATGCAATGATCAAGGCTTCTGTAAAAAAGCAAAGTCTTGTGGTTGATGATCAAAGCACGCCTACGTGGCAGCTTTGTGTATAACGTGAATTCGCGAGCCTCACACCCCGGTATGAGTTAAAAACGGGATACGGACTGCAGGGAGAGCACGACGTTTCTTTCTAGCTTTGGTGGTGTCAGTGACTTACCAGCCCTGACATTTATATACTTTTCACCTATGTGGTTGTTGGAATGCGAGGCGCCTCGATTATAGGTCTGTAAGGACCGGGAAACGTGTGTTCAGGAATTACCAATCCTCTAACGTAAGTGAGGACCGGCCCTGAAGCATCCAAGGGTTGCCCAGAGTGCGTAGCCCTGGGACATTTGCTAGAGTGTCTCGAACGCGGAGAGGAGCTTGCCCCTTGCCTCGACTCATGACGAAAATCCAATTTCCAATACGTGTAATTCGGTTTTAAATGTAGAACTAGTATGGCAACATAGTAGATGGTAGCTATGCCGCCTATGATTTATATTTATGATTGAAATTGTTTTGACACTATACACTTATTATAGTATCAAATGATTTGTTTTAAACGTACCAAGCAGGTTTGGCTATTATAAGGTAAAACCCTATCCTCCGGCTTGCGTTGCATTGTGTGATGGGACCTGGGTCTTATAATAGTTTCATTTTTCGAAAAAGCATTGCGCTGTTTATTCTATGCACTAGTATTCTTGGGAGGAAACCCGTTCCGTGTTATACGGCGTGGTCCCTTGAATTACTCTCTTTTAAAGTAAAGTTTTAAATAACTGTTTTAGTTCTCACACCAGTCTCATGACTGACCTGGAGTTTATTGTTTTAACCTAAACTCTGGTGCCCCTATTTTTCGCACGGGCAGCTGGTAGTTTTGGTTTTGCAGATTTATATTCACAGGATCCTGGTTTACAGCTGGAATGATATCCGGAAAGCTCTGTATCTGTATATCACCTTCAGTTGTGCTTTGTATTATTTTCCGCTGCTGTGTAATTTATTGTAATCTCTGATATTTATCGAATGTAATTTATTCATTTATACTCTGTATATTCTTGTATTCTGATGGAATTGTTGTAATAGCAATGAAATGTTCTTCCGTCTGCGTTCTGATTTGTCTTGTCCTCACAGTAATTCGTTCTTTCTCATCTCTTCGGAGACCGGGGAAATTCGGGTCACTACAGTTCACGTCAAAATGGCGTCAATCTAATCAACACGGCTTCATATATTTCTATTTTCAAATATTTTTATTTCAAATATTTCTATTTCAAATGTTACTATTTCAAATATTCCTATTTCAAATATTTCTATTCAAATCTGGAATGAAGCCCAATCAATTAACATAGTTTTACTTCTATGGATTTCCATACAACACATGTATATATCAACAATGACGAATAATCAACCATCATCCAAAGTGCATTCTACACTGTATAAGCATCAAATATAAATATTTAACGCTTATAACAGTTTGTCAATCAATAGATCGACATACAACTAATTATTGGGATTAGTGTATGTCATATATCATCCCAATACCCGTGTGGGGTTTCAAACAATCAAACACAGATTTTATTTGTGCTGTTGGGCGATGTGTAAAATTTATCGTCCCAATCAATATCAGTCAAATGTGTGTATATAAACAAATCGTCCGATTTGTTTATATTTATTTCATTTCATATACACGTTAAAAATTCTATTTTTAACTATAAAATATTTTCCACTATAAAATATTTTATTTCGTTTCACATCACATCACACAATCAACTACACATCAAAATCAAACAAACAAGCATACAAGCCGCCCATGGTCTGTGGACGACGGTGTTGGGTGCTACTAAACACCGTCTGCATCCTAGTATATATTTTAACTAGAAAATTAAATTAAAAGTGAGAAGTTCTCACCGACTAGCTAATCCAAATGCCTCGACTCTTCAAATGTAGAAGTCTTCGCCGTTCCTTCTTTCATCACTTTCGTCATCCGTATTCACTACATATATAAAAATCGAATTTTTACTTTGCTATTCAATATATAAAAATCAAAATTTTACTTTGCTATTCAATATATAAAAATCGAATTTTTACTTTGCTATTAAATATATAAAACTCGAATTTTTACTTTGCTATTCAATATATAAAAATCGAATTTTTATCTTCACTTCGTTATAAAAATTATATTTTTACTACTCTACATGAATAAAAATCATATTTTTATTTCGCTACATATATAAAGATAATATTTTTATATTTCACATATGATAAAAATCATATTTTTATTATTCCTATGATATAAAAATTATATTTTTAACATTCCTATCATATAAAAATTATATTTTTATTCTTTCTATAATATAAAAATCATATTTTTAATCTTTCTATAATATAAATATTTGATCTTTCACTATATAAAAATTTATAACTTTCCTAAGATAAAAATTATAACTTTACTAACATAAAAATGCTAACTTTATATGAATTAAAATCAAGTCTTTATAATGCTAAAAATCAGTTCTTTTACAAATTAAAAATCAGTTCTTTCCTATTAATACAAACAAAAATCTAATCCCTTTATATATATATATATATATATTGTTTCTTGTATAAACTGAAAACTATAAATAAATATGAACAAATAAAAATCACTTACATCGTTCGAAATAGGGGGGTAGTGTCGTTGGGGAAGGAAGCGCGTCGGAGTCGGTCGGGGAGGTGGCGCAGGTCGAGGGGGGGCTCGCGGTTGGGAGGCGCGGTGGTCTCGGGTTCCAATCGAAGAAAAGGGGGTTTTCGAGATTGGGGGCTCACGGCTCTGGCGAGAAGGTGGAGGAGCAGTAACGGAGGGGGAGATGGGGTCGGCATCGTCGATGGGAGGGAGGTGCGGCGGCGTGTTGAATCGACGAGGGGGCTTTTTTATTATTATTTTCTTTTGAAAAGTAAACGGGGGGGGGGGGGCTTTGAGTATAGAGAAAGAGAGAGAGGATTTTGTTTTTTTATTATTATTTTATATTTAATTAATTCATTTCAAAAAGCAACTTTTTATTTCGACCTCGAAATCGAACCCACCGCCTATCGTCCATAACTAATTACCCTCATTCCTAACACAATGGGATATGTGTCACAGGCTGATTCGATTGTTTCGATTAGTTTTCGCCAAATTCAAAATATAACTCTATATATTGAATTTGAACGTGCATTTTAATTTACCGGGGTCACATACTAACTCGAAAAATTCCAGAAAAATATTTTCTAGTTTCGTATTGACGATACGGCCCTAACAAAACTAGTTTCATGGAATTCTGAGACCGTTTGAAAAATGGCCATTTTCTAGTTGATTAAAATCAACTAAAACTGGTCAAACACGTTTTCCTTTGCCACGCGCACATATTGATTCGAAAAATTACGAAATTTGAAACCTAGCACTAACCTGACGTCACGGATCCAACAAAAGTGGTTTCGTCGAAATCCGAGGTAGTTTGCAAAATTTTCATTTTTAAGGGCCAGAATTCCATAGCGACTATTCTCGATTTTCATCTCGACGTAACTTTTGATTCCCGCTATGAAATTTCAATTTTTCGGATTCGTTGGAAAGATATTATCAATTAGATTCAAATATTTTTGGTTTCACTAAAATCCGGTTTATTTTGCACCCGGTACATTCATTTGAACTTTGAAATCGAATTATCGAACTACCGCGCCATTTTCAATTCCTTTTATAAATATAAATAAATATTTATAATCTAACGACGATCTATATAATATATACGTTTTAATTCTATTCAAAATAAATTTCTCGTCGATATTATTTAAAATAAATCATTTTAAATATACAAAATTCATTAAAAATGCCAAAATAAAAATTTTAAATTGGCTCGGAATTTCCGGGTCGTTACACGAAGCTAGAAAATATTTTTCGGGAATTTTTAGAGTCAGTATGTGGCCCCGGTAAATTGAAATGAGCGTTCAAATTCAATATATAGATTTATATTTTGATTTTGACGGAAACTGATCGAAACAGTCGAATAGGCTTACCGTACATATTCCATTGTGTTCCGAATGGGGGTAATTAGCTAGGGAGGATAGTCGGTGGGTTCGATTTTGAGTTCGAAATAAAAAGTCACTTTATGGATTTAATTAATTAAATAATATAATTATATGTCTCCTTTTCCTCCCCCATCTCCTATTACCCAGTCAACCCTCCCCCATTGAAAATCATTTCAGAAAAGCAAAAAAAATAAAATGAAATGGATCGTGGAAACCCGTCGCACCCTCTCACCGGAGCCACCGCGCCTTCGCCTTTGGCCGCCACCCCTCCCCTTCTCTCTCTCCTCCTCCTCCGATGGAAGACCACAACCCCTTTTCTTCACCAAACCCGCCGTTAGACCCCGCATACACCATCGCTGCCCTGTCCACCACTACCTAGCCACCCCCTTACCCTCCCACCACCTGACGCTTGCGCGCACCACCACAGCAGCACCCTCCTCCGATCAAACAAACCCCGGCAGCCCCTTCACCAACGACCGAAATTAGTGAGTTTTCTTTTTAATTTATTTACATTTAGTTATTTTCAGTTTTATTTATATATAACCATAAGGAAAAAAATTACGATTTTTAATAAGAGAAAGATTAGATTTTAATCAATAAAAAGATTAGATTTTTATTTATAAAAAGATTAGATTTTTATACGAGAAAAGATTAGATCTTTAAGTTAGAAAATGTGAGATTTTTGTATATGAAGTAGCGTATTAAAAATATAATCTTTATCATCTAGAGGGCGAAAAAGACATGATTTTTATTGTTAGATTAGCAAAGTAAAAATATGATTTTTACAATGAAAAGATCAACATAAAAATACGATTTTTATTATACGAATGGCATGTTAAAAATATGATTTTTATAATATCATAGCGGAGTAAAAATATAATTTTTAGCTAGGTAAAAATTAGATTTTTTATATATGTTGTAGTGAAATAAAAATTCGATTTTTATACGAGTAACGGATTGAAAATAGAATTTTTATATAATAGAGAATATAAAAATATAATTTTTATATATGTAGCAAAATAAAAATCTGATTTTTATTATATATCTAGCGTTGAAAAAAAATGTGATTCTAATAACATTGATATAAAAATGTGATTTCTATATATGTGGCGAATACGAACAACGAAAGTGACACAAGGCGAGCACGACAAAGATTTTCTACATATGAAGAGTCGCGGTGAATTGGTTTAGCTAGTCGGTGAGAACTCCTCACTTTTATTTTATTTTCTAGTTGAAATATATACTAGGATGCAGACGGTGCTTAGTAGCACCCGACACCCGTCGTCCACAAAACATGGACGACTTGTTTGATTTTGTTGTGTTGCGAAAATTGATTGTGAGGTTGAAATAAAATATATATTCATGTGTTGAAATAAAAAATATATTTATGTGTTGAAGTAAAATAAATATTCATTTACAAATCAAACGATTTATTTATGTACATCGATTTGACTGATATTGATTGGGACGATAAATTTTACACATCGCCCAACTGCACAAATAAAAATTTGTGTTTGTTGATTTGAAACCCCACACGGGTATTGTGATGATATTTGACATACACTAATCCTGATTGTTTAGTTGTATGTCAATCGATGGGTTGACAAACTGTGTAAGCATTAATTATTTATATTTAATGCTTATGCAGTTGTGTGGTGCACTCTGGATGATGGTTGATTATTTATCGTTGCTATTATATACATGTGTTGTATGAAATCCATATAATTAACATTATATGGTAATTGATTGGGCCTCATTCCAATTTGGAAAATAAGAAATATTATAAAAGAAAATTCATGTGTTGAATAGAAAGAAAATTCATATGTTGAATAGAAAGAAAATTCATGTGTTGAATAGAAAAAAATTTATGTGTTGAATAGAAAGAAAATACATGTATTGAATAGAAAGAAAATTCATGTGTTGAATAGGAAGAAAATTCATGTGTTGAATAGAATAAATATTCATGTGTTGAATAAGAAAGAAAATTCATGTGTTGAATAAAAATATATATTCATGTGTTGAAGAAAATATTCATTTGTTGAATAGAATAACGAAGTTATTGTAATATATAAAGCTGTGTTGATTAGATATGCGCCATTTTGAGGCGAACGATATTTATGTCGATTATATTCGTTTTTATAATGAATATCGAAAAGGAATTGATTTCAAAATATAATATTTTGAAAATACTATCATTTATATATCGATGATGTGGAATATTCAGTTTTGATTAGAAATTGAATATGAAGTTGAAATCGTTTTGAAAACGAATTTAAAGCGATTTATAAAATACGTTTTAAAAGGAAATCGAAGAAATATATAATATATATATTATATATAATGGCCTGAATAGAACATGTTGCGCCGCTGCAGTTCGCGAATTTCGACCATTGACTTCGAATGGATATTACGGGAGATCTGACCGTCGGATTCTCCTAAAACCGGAATCGTTGGGTTCGTATCGAAAAGTGCTTTATAAAGAATATTAGAGATTTGAAATCTAACAGTTGGATTTGGAATTATGTCCAAATCAAATTTGGAAAAGGTCACTGTAAGTGCAGTTCGATGGCCGTTGATGGAAATCGACTGTACGGGCCTTGATAAAATTACAAAAAATAGCAATAATTTGTGTAAAATCATAAGAAATGATTTGGAAAGAATTAGGATGAAAAATTTCATATTTGAAAAGATAAAAATAGATTTTTATCGAAATGAACTAGTTTTGAAATAGAATTTAAAATCCATTTATTTTTAAAATAAATAAATTGGATTTGAAATCATTTTAAAAGTAACCAGAATTTCCAATAATTGAATTGGAATGGATTTGGATTGAAATTGTCTTTGGAATATTTCGATGTTGGATTTCGTGAATATACAAATATTGTTATGGAAATTTGAAAGATATATTTATATCGTTATTTCTAATACGGTATTTGTTGGTCGTAGAATTTGATATTGAATATAAGCCGATATATTGTCTATTCAGAGCCTTGTATTTAATATCAAATGGGATTTGGGTTTGTTGTGAATGGTGTCTTCATTAACACTGTTCTTAGACCCAACGGAGTTAAGAAAGGTTTCAGTGACCTACCAACCCTGACATTTATATTATTTTCACCTGTGTGGTTGTTGGATTGCGAGGCGCCTCAGATATATCGGTGATTGTGTGGAGCCGATGGAGTCATTTGGCTCATTTACGCCCCGAAGGGCGGGGAAACGCAGTGTTCAGGCATTTTAATCCACATCGGTGGACCAGCCCTGACGATCCAAGGGCCCACCTGAGTATGGGTCCTGAGACATCTTAGGCTAGATTGTCTCGAATCGGTAGAGGACGATCCCTGGCCTCGGTTCGTAGACGGAAATCGAATTTCCAATACGTGACTTTGCGGTTTGATTGTAGAGCCTAGTATTGGCGACATGATCTATGGTACCCATGCCGTCTATGATTGATACTTATGATTGAAATTGTTTTGATACTATACCCTTATAGTAATAATAAAAGATGAAATTTAGCGTATCAAGCATTCTTTGGCTATTATAAGGTAAAACCCTATCCTCCGGCTTGCGTTGCATTGTGTGATGGGACCTGGGTCTTATAATAGCTTCATTGTTCTTTATTTAGCATTGCGCTGTTGTTTTATGCACTGGTATTCTTGGGAGGAAACCCGTTCCGTGTTATACGGCGTGGTCCCTTGATTTACCGAACCTTAAAATAAAGATTAATAACTGTTTTAGTTCTCACACCAGTCACATGACTGACTTGGAGTTTATTGTTTTAACCTAAACTCTGGGTGCCCCTATTTTCCGCACGGGCAGCTAGTAGTTTGGGTTTTGCAGATTTATATTCACAGGATCCTGATTTATAGCTGGAACGATATTTGGAAAGCTTTTTATCCATTTATCTCTTTCAGTTGTGTATTGTATTAATTTTTCCGCTGCTATGAAATGTATTGTAATCTCTGATATTTAGTGAATGTGTAATATTGACTTATACTCTGTATATTCTTGTATTATGTTGGAATTGTTGTAATTAACAATGAAATGTTCTTCTGTTTGCATTCCGATGTGTGTTGTCCTCAAAGCAATTCGAGGTTTCGAACGGTCTTGGTCGGTTTAGCGATCGATTTGGATCGAGCGGAATTCCTTATCGTTTCATTTGGTATCAGAGCTTTGGTTTATAGAGCTCGGAGAATAAGACACGTCAGAACCGAACGAAAGAATTCATATTGAAAATTTATCGCGTTTGCATGCATATACATGTACTTACATTGAACAGGTCATAGCAAGGAGGCTAGAGAAGAGGAATAAAATTATTTGCTCGACAAATTGGTACATGTTTACAAATTTATTGGGTTTTTGATGTTTTTATGAGCTAATTGGCTAGTCGCTTGGCTGTTTCTTTTTCTTTTTGGATTGGTGAGGGCCATGTGAGGCAATTTGAAATATCCCGAAGCTCCCGGTGCAGGGGAGGTTATGGCAAAAAAATTCGGAAATTTAGGATGTTAGCCAAAAAATTTAAAAAATTTGAAAAGTTCTTAGAAACTGAAAAGTTGAAGAACTTAAGACGTGAAGAAAATAATGGAAGTTGAGTTGGTTTGTAAAACAAATTTCAGCTTCATTCCTTTTCAGGGATGAAAAGTTTTAAGTGGGGGAGATTGTAACAATCCGGAAATTCTGAGCCAATTTAAAATTTTTATTTTGGCAATTTTAGCGAATTTTGAGTATTTAAAATGAATTATTGTAAATAATAACGACGAAAAATTTATTTTGAAAAGAGTTAGAACGTATATATTTATATAGATCGTCGTTAGAAAATAAATATTTTATTTTAATTATAAAAGGAATTGAAAATGGCGTGGTAGTTCGAAAATTCGATTTCAAATTTCAAATGAATGTACATGATTCAAAATAAACCGGATTTTAGCGAAACCAAAAATATTGGAATCTATTTGAGAATATATTTCCAACGAATCCAAAAATTTGAAATTTCATAGCGGGGATAAAAAGTTAGGCCCAGTTGAAAATACAGAATAGTCGCTATCGAATTTTGGCCCTTAAAAATTGAAATTTTGCAAACGACCTCTGTTTTCGACAAAACCACTTTTATTGGATCCGGGATGTCAAGTTATTGCTATATTCCAAAATTCGTAATTTTCTAAATCAATATGTGAGCGTGGCAAAGGAAAACATGTTTTGATAGTTTCAGTCAATTTGGATCGACCAGAAAATGGCCATTTTTCAAACGATCTCAGAATTTGACAAAATTAGTTTTGTTAGGACCGTATCGTCGATACAAAGCTAGAAAATATTTTTCGGGAAATTTTAGAGTCAGGATGTGGCCCCGGAAAATCGAAATGTGCGTTCAAATTCAATATATAGATTTATATTTTGATTTTGATGGAAACTGATCGAAATAGTCGAATAGGCTTACCGGACATATTCCATTGTGTTCGGAATGGGGGTAATTAGCTAGGATGGGCAGTCGGTGGGTTCGATTTTGAGTTCGAAATAAAAAGTCGCTTTATGGAATTAATTTAATAAATAATATAATTATATGTCTCCTTTTCCTCCCCCATCTCCTATTACCCAGTCAACCCTCTCCCATTGAAAATCATTTCAGAAAAGCAAATAAAAAAAATGAAATGGATCGTGGAAACCCATCGCACCCTCTCACCGAAGCCACCGCGCCTCCGCCTTAGGCCGCCACCCCTTTCTCTCTCTCCTCCTCTGATGGAAGACCACAACCCCTTTTCTTCACCAACCCCGCCGTTAGACCCCCCACATACCCCATCGCCGCCATGTCCACCACTACCTAGCCACCACGCCACCCCCTTACCGCTGCCACCACCTGACGCCTGCGCGCACCACCACAGCAGCACCCTCCTCCGATCGAACAAACCCCGGCATCCCCTTCACCAACGACCGAAATTAGTGAGTTTTCTTTTTAATTTATTTACATTTAGTTATTTTCAGTTTTATTTATATATAACCATGAGGAAAAAAATACGATTTTTAATTAGAGAAAGATTCGATTTTTATCAATAAAAAGATTAGATTTTTATTTATAAAAAGATTAGATTTTTATACGGGAAAAGAATAGATCTTTAATTCAGAAAAGGTGAGATTTTTGTATATGAAGTAGCGTATTAAAAATATAATCTTTATCATCTAGAGGGCGAAAAAGACATAATTTTATTGTTAGATTAGCAAAGTAAAAATATGATTTTTACAATGAAAAGATCAATATAAAAATACGATTTTTATTTTACGAATGGCATGTTAAAAATATGATTTTTATAATATCACAGCGGAGTAAAAATATAATTTTTAGCTAGGTAAAAATTAGATTTTTTATATATGTTGTAGCGAAATAAAAATTCGATTTTTATACGAGCAGCAGATTGAAAATAGAATTTTTATATAATAGAGAATATAAAAATATAATTTTTATATATGTAGCGAAATAAAAATCTGATTTTTATTATATATCTAGCGTTGAAACAAAAATGTGATTCTAATAACATTGATATAAAAATGTGATTTCTATATATGTAGCGAATACAAACAACGAAAGTGACAAAAGTCGAGCACGGCAAATATTTTCTACATATGAAGAGTCGCGGTGAATTGGTTTAGCTAGTCGGTGAGAACTCCTCACTTTTATTTTATTTTCTAGTTGAAATATATACTAGGAATGCAGACGGTGCTTAGTAGCACCCGACACCCGTCGTCCACAGACCATGGACGACTTGTTTGATTTTGTTGTGTTCCGAAAATTGATTGTGAGGTTGAAATAAAATATATATTCATGTGTTGAAATAAAATATATATTCATGTGTTGAAGTAAAATAAATATTCATTTACAAATCGAACGATTTGTTTATGTACACCGATTTGACTGATATTGATTGGGACGATAAATTTTACACATCGCCCAACTGCACAAATAAAAATCTGTGTTTGTTGATTTGAAACCCCACACGGGTATTGTGATGATATTTGACGTACACTAATCCCGATTGTTTAGTTGTATGTCAATCGATGGGTTGACAGACTGTGTAAGCGTTAATTATTTATATTTAATGCTTATGCAGTTGTGTGATGCACTCTGGATGATGGTTGATTATTTATCGTTGCTATTATATACATGTGTTGTATGTAATCCATATAATTAACATTATACGGTAATTGATTGGGCCTCATTCCAATTTGGAAAATAAGGAATATTATAAAAGAAAATTCATGTGTTGAATAGAAAGTAAATCCATGTGTTGAATAGAAAGAAAATTCATGTGTTGAATAGAAAGAAAATTCATGTGTTGAATAGAATAAATATTCATGTGTTGAATAAGAAAGAAAATTCATGTGTTGAATAAAAATATATATTCATGTGTTGAAGAAAATATTCATTTGTTAAATAGAATAACGAAGTTATTGAAATATATAAAGCCGTGTTGATTAGATATGCGCCATTTTGACGCGAACGATATTTATGTCGATTATATTCGTTTTTATAATGAATATCGAAAAGGAATTGATTTCAAAATATAATATTTTGAAAATACTATCATTTATATATCGATGATGTGGAATATTCAGTTTTGATTAGAAATTGAATATGAAGTTGAAATCGTTTTGAAAACAAATTTAAAGCGATATATAAAATACGTTTTAAAAGGAAATCGACGAAATAAATACAATATATTATATATATAATGGCCTGAATAGAACGCGCCGCTGCAGTTCGCGAATTTCGACCATTGACTTCGAATGGATATTACGGGAGATACGACCGTCGGATTCTACTAAAATCGGAACCATTGGGTTCGTATCGAAAAGAGCTTTCTAACGAATATTAGAGATTTTAAATCTAACGGTTGGATTTGGAATTATATCCAAGTCAAATTTGGAAAAGGTCGTTGTAAGTGCAGTTCGATGGCCGTTGATGGAAATCGACTGTACGGGCCTTGATAAAATTATAAAAAATAGCAATAATTTGTGTAAAATCATAAGAAATGATTTGGAAAGAATTAGGATGAAAAATTCCGTATTTGAAAAGATAAAAATAGATTTTTATCGAAATGAACCAGTTTCGAACTAGAATTTAAAATCCATTTATTTTTAAAATAAATAAATTGGATTTGAAATCATTTTAAAAGTAACCAGAATTTCCAATAATTGAATTGGAATGGATTTGGGTTGAAATTGTCTTTGGAATATTTCGATATTTGATTTCGTGATTATACAGATATTGTTATGGAAATTTGAAAGATATATTTATATCATTATTTCTAATACGGTATTTGTTGGTCGTAGAATTTGATATTGAATATAAGCCGATATATTTTCTATTCAGAGCCTTGTATTTAATATCAAATGGGATTTGGGTTTGTCGTGAGTGGTGACTTCATTAACACTGTTCTTAAACCCAGTTGAGAAAAAGATTAAATCTTTTTATTTAGATTTAATGAAGTGTACCAATTAAATGGTATTTAATTGGAATTGAATTTGAATTGATTTTTGGGTTTATCTTGAACGATGTTTTAAATAACACTTGTTCTTTAACCCGATAATTAATGGAATGTGATTTTGGGTGGTCGTGAACGGTATCTTCAATAATACTGTTCTTAGACCCAACGGAGTTAAGAAAATCAGAAACTAACTGAAGATTAGTTAAGTTGAATGGTTTCTTGGGTATTGATCTGATGTTGGTTTCGGCCTTCGGGGTTAATACTTGGGGAATTGTTCACTTGCTAATTTACGGTTAAAGGCTGATAGAATGGAATGTGATTTTGGTTTTATAGTGAACCGTGTTTTAAATGACATTGGTTCTTTAACCCAATTAAAGATAGGATATGATTTCCCAAGTTAAACAATCATTAATATTGATTTTTGGGAAGATTAAAACCAAGTGGAGTTTTAATGAATCTTTAATTAGATTGAAATGATCGAGAGTGGAGTATCACCAGTTTTACTCCAGGCGATAGTTTTAATTAGATTTGAACGTGAAATGGTAATTGAATTTACCGATAACACCGTGGTGTTAGATATGAAGTATGACCAGTTTTACTTCATGGGATTGGGAAATTAAAACAAATGATTACTTCGGTAAGGTTCGTTATTCCCGACTAGTTTGGATAAACCTTAATTTGGTTTGAATTGATATTCAAAAGAAGATTAAAGAATAAATTTAAGGAATTTATCTTTGATAAAATTAATGGGAACCTCTCCCTAAGAATGTGTAATTTAACAACTAACTAAAGATTAGTTAAGATGAATGGTTTCCTGGATATTGATCTGATGTTGGTTTCGGCCCTCAGGGTTAATATTTGGGGGAATTGTTCTCTTTCTAATTTACGGTTAGTGACTGATGAATTGGAATGAGGCGTATGTTGTGTTTGTGTAAAACTTGTTTATTATATACGCGAGTTATTCAGAAAGACCGGGTTTATCCCATTCTGAATAACTGATTCGACGACGTGTCGATGATGAAGACGGTGGTCGAAGACCAGAGGTCTTCACATCATTTGGGTGATTACTGATGATCTTGATTGGGCTGTACACCCAAGAGGAGGGAATCAGTTGGTGATCGTCCAGACGTACTTGGAGATCGATGGATATGCGAGGTACAAGGTGCCTCCGGTTTCGTTCAGACCTAGAACGAACTTGTAAATGGACTATGTGTCTGACATTGGATATCATTCTGTGTGATTAATGGATATCGGTTGCATGGAGTGGTATGCCTGTGTGGCATGCTAAAATGCAAATGATCAAGGCTTCTGTTGAAAAGCAGAGTCTTGTGGTTGATGATCAAAGCACGGCCTGTGTGGCATAGCTTTGTGTAGCGTTGATTCGCGAGCCTCACACCCCGGTTGTGAAACAAAAACGGGAGAGGACCTCAGGGAGGACATGCGTTTCTTTCTAGCTAGGGTGGTTTCAGAGACCTACCAGCCCTGACATTTATACTATTTTCACATGTGTGGTTGTTGGATTGCGAGGCGCCTCAGATATATCGGTGACTGTGTGGAGCCGATGGAGTCATTTGGCTCATTTACGCCCCAAAGGGCAGGGAAACACAGTGTTCAGGCATTTTAATCCACATCAGTGGACCGGCCCTGACGATCCAAGGGACCACCTGTGTCTGGTTCATGAGACATGGTAGGCTAGATTGTCTCGAATCGCTAGAGGACGATCCCTGGCCTCGGTTCGCAGACGGAAATCCAAATTCCAATACGTGACTTTCACTAAAACAAAAAGGACATTAGATAGCTAGATGATATAGCGTTCCCGCCCAAAACATTGCCCACGCGCTAAAATTTTAGGGTTTGAACGCTATTCCCAAAAACGTTTTGCACGCAACGCTATTCAGTGAAAATATACGCGGGAATTATTTATTTTTTCGCCAAGTAAAATTAATATTCTGTCCAGTTTCCTTTTCAACGTCAACAGTAAGCTTCTGCCATTACCAAATCCCTAAATCGCATTCCCAAATCGCTGAAATCAGAAGTCCAAAAACATCGTCACTTCGCTCCAGTTGATTTCGCACGCTGTTTGTCCAAGTTCACCAAATAGAAGATCAGAAATCGCACTATAGTTGATTTGGCGCGCAGTTGTCCAAGTTCACCAAATCGCACTGTAGGTAATATATTTTTTTTACCGTTCATTGCTTCTTTTTACTGTTCATCGGTTGTTTGGGGTTGGTGATTGTCGCAAACCTTGTTGCTTGCTGCATGGGTCTAGAAACTGGAATACATAATCAAATGGAATGCCTTCTAATTTCAAGGGATTCAGAATATAACGGAATACTATCTAATTTCAAAATATGTACAAAAACCTTCGCATTGATGTCTATCTACCAATTGGAAACTATGATAAATTTGCTAGATCAGTGACGTAACCAGGATATCTGTTTGCGGTGGGCGTAACTATATATATGTAACAAAGGTTTTATTAGTATGCTTAAGGTTTCGGCACTTCCCTACAATAACAACAATTAGTGCTTATATAAGTTACACCAATTGAATAATTTTGAAAAACTTTTTTATGAGAAAACATCGATGTGTTGATCTATACTCTAATTTTAAACTGTATTAGGTATTTGGGCTGATATGAAGGTCTACGTTTGTTCTTGGAGTAGCATGTTATTGTTTGTGCTAGATAATAGGATTTTTTATTTACTAATATTGAGGATTGTAAATGATTGTGTTTAGCTGCTTATTGGCAATGTGGTGCCTCTATTGTGCATTTTGGTCTAATTCTATTTTACTGGTTGAATGTGTCTGTTCATGTCTGTTTAGTACCGATGTATTACACATATGACATTATAAGCAACACGATCCCATGAAGTACCAAGAATTTTGTGTAAAATAAATGATGATAGTACGTTGAAGACACACTAATGTATATACATAATAAGAATTTTCTACTGTTGTTCTGATTAACCCGTTTTGTTCTACAACAAATGAAGGGCTGAGTTTGTTCTTTCTTAAAATTATTTTTCTTGGGGTGGGCAGCTGCCCACCCTATTTAAAAGCTAGTTACGTCCCTGTGCTAGATATCATGACCAGATGGTCAAAATGGTCCAGATATTATAATTTAGTTTGGCAGAGTTTTGCTGGAGCTTTTAATACATAACCCATTTTAAGATCAATCCAATTTTCAATATAAATTAACCAACCATATATCAAGCTAAATTAAGTACATATATTTAATTTAGTCACACATTAATCACTTATACAGAGTTGCTTGGAAGGAAAATATACATTGAACAAGCTCCAGTTTCTTATATTGCTCCTTTTAGAGCATTACTGGACTGAACACACTTGCGCACTAATTTACCAAGATATGTGCGAATATTTTGGTTTTCCTTCATGAATGGTTTACTACTTCAATCTCAGAAAAACCAACGGTACCTGGACACCAAATAATGAATCGTAACATCTCAGACTTATTTCGCTCTGTGCAACATCTTTATGGTTGCTGGAGTTTTTATATCCCTGTCTTTAAATGGGAACAACACATATTGAATTGGACCTAAGCTCAAACCTGTTTTGTGTATCATTCTTTACATTATAACCTAGTGACACTCTGACTATGAACATGTGACATATTTAATTACAAATAACAAATGGGACAGTTAGCTTTTTTTTAATATATATTTATGCAAGTAATTGGCTTCCCTGTCTTATTTTCTTTTTATATGAACCTAGAAGAAATATTGTTCAAATGTCCCTGAACTGTATGATTAGTATGCGAGCACATATTCAGAATTCAACAATTTATATTTGTATGTGAACACGGGCATTGAATGTTTATATGTAGGCGAGCACATGTGTATATATATTTATGTATGTATACATGGGTTGTGTGGAATATTTGCTTTAGTTGTAGTGTGGAAATGGGACATATGCTGCTAAATATATTTACCCTATTATAAAATAAAATATACGTTTGTTTAAAATCTTTGTTTGCCTGGTTATAAAGAAAACAATCTGGAGCCCCACCATATCAGCATATGTTACTTGGATACCTTATTTACATGCTGGGGTTAATTGTATATGTACACCTGAGGTAGACTTTGTAGCCTGAACATGAAGCATCTACTTAGTATGTGAACCGGAACATGTTATACCGACACACACACTTTGACCCATTGTTGCTATGATCTTTGCTGTAAATTGGATTATGTTTCTCATGTTTAGTTCTCCTTAGACCCTTCTACTGTCTGAATGGAAACCCATACTGGCTGTATACATGGCCGGCCTTTTGTTAAAGCTGCAAAAGCATTCGCTTTGGGCCACATAATATTCAAGGGCACCAAATCGCGAGAGCAGACAGCTAATATTAAAAAAGTGCGCTGCGGTCAATGGAAAAAAATGGAGCAGCGATGAGACTGAGCACAACGATTCATGGCCAATCATAAAATTAGTTTCAAGGCTCGAACTCTTAAGTCAAAGATTTATCTTCTCCCCCCTCACCGCCTTCGCCTATGCCGCATCTTAGCCACTCCGGCTGTTGACCTCGGCTTTCCTCCATGGCTCCATTCCATCAATTTCCTACTTGCTATAATCGGCCTCCTTACCTTCAATTCAAAATCGGTGCTCCGACTCTTTATCAAATCGCCGACCAATTCAAACGAATCATGGAAGTCATGTTCAGAAGGTCAAATTCTTCTATAAATATTTTGTTATAAAATTTGGTCTTATTTTCCAATTTTCCTGGTGTGTTTTTTGTCAGTGTAGACAGAGATATAAAATGATTTGGTTACTGATTAAATAAATACCCAACTACATTTCTGTAAATATTTTTTTTGGAAGTAGCTATTTTTTGTTGATATATTTGATCTCTAACGGAATTTTCCAATAAAATGATTTATCGTAATTCCAACTGAAGTCTGGGATGGTTCAATAGTCGCTGCTGTATTTGAAGGATGCTGCTAGAAATCTTCGAAGGCTTTTTTGTCTGCAATTATTGAGGGGGAATAATCTCCCACATGCTAAATCCTACAACCAATATGTTTCTGACATATTTCCTCACCCTTATTTCCTGGCTTTAAAGAATGACCTATATTTGAATTTGTTAACAGTAAGTTTTAGTTAGGTGCTATAATGTAAGTCGATCCATTAAATTTATGTGTTTTTTTTCTATTTAGTGTTCCATAATTGATTTTTTAAATGAAATGCAATGTCCCACTTTTCTAGCTTAGTTAATACTGCAAAATTCAATTTCTATTCAATGTAATTGTAGCAAATAGTTGCGTGGTATCATATCTTTTAACAGTGAGTGATGTATAATTCAAAGTGAAGGGAATTGCAATGTACATTGTTGATCTGTACCTATTGATTTACATTAGTTTGAGATAATTCAAATGTCAATTTACTTAGATGTCTCTTACACAGCATCCTGTTGCTTATCCAATTCAACGGACTGAAAAACCTATGCCAAATTTTAGCTAATATCATCCTAAACTATCTAGGATCAATGTTCCGTGTACGAAGCACCAGCCAGGGGCGGAGCTGTATGTTTGCTGGGCTAGGCACGTGACCCTCCCAGTCCCAGCATCACTATATAAAAAAACGCAGAAACATGTCGCTCACGATTTTTTCAACCCTAATCGACTGAACCGTGCTCAGGCTCCACCGCTCCAGCGAACCGCTTCCGGGCACAACAAACGCAGCGCTCCTCCTTCGTTGCCTTCTACTCCGCCGCCGTCGTCTTCCATTCCAGGCTCTAAAAAAAGTGGTAACCAATGCCTTGATGGCTGAAACTTTGATTTCAATTTGCTAAAAGCTAATTGCTGAAACTTAATTGCTACTTAAATTGGCATGAGTATTGAAATTCGGCATTGATAAAGTTCGTAGATCAAAAAAAGTGGTAACCAATGCCTTGTAGGAATATATAAATTTGATACTCCTTTTGGATAAGTATTTTGTACTGAGCCAATGAACTGCATAATTTTACAAGTAGTGTTTAACCGAATGTAAGGGAACAGTACAAACATTGATGATATAGGGAAACAGTCCAAACATTAAGTAAAAATAGGATAATCAAAATTAAAACGATAATAAGATATAGGATAATCAAAATTAGTAAGAGCAAGCACTTGTATAATATTATACACAATTTAAGTCAAAATGCTTCAGGCTATGAATAGTTTTATGTAATATGCCAAATATAATAATTTAGTTTAGAAGCAGGATAACTGTAAATCAAAGTTAAGATACATAACACGATGTTGCAAGACAGACTTACAAAACAAATAATGTGAAGGTTAAAGAAGAATAAAATGAAATAACTACCTTTTCTAATATTTCTATATAATTGTTTGTCGTAGTGCTTTAAGTTTTTACTCGGACGTGAAATTATTAACATATTATAAATCATATTATTTTTGGTTTGGACCATGTACATGATAATGAATAACCTCTCGGCATTAATATATTCTTAAAGAACGCAAATCCATAAAATGCAAATCAAAATTTTCTTACATGAGCCGTTAACTGTATTTATGATGGCTGTAAGACAAAATAGCTTGCTTGTTGGTAATCTCGTTGAGAAACGAGGTATGAAAAAAACATGTTAAAAAATATACATCATAGATTGAACAATATTATTTTAATTGACGAGTCGAGTGTGTTTGATCCATGGTTTGAATATGTTCATTATGATGGATCAAATACTTTTTGTATGATCCATCGGATTTGTCTTCAATATATGGATCATCACCTTATTTTTCTTCACCTTAATTTGCTGTCCATAAAACATATACTAATATATACTAATACAAATGATCATCAATTATTACTTAAATAAATATATGCTAATATAAGAAGAGGTGCACAAAATATTCAGCAAATAAAACTCAAAGTTGGTCATAGCCCGAAGCAGTATGGCCTCGGCCTGAAGATTTTTAGCTCGACTAAAGGGTTCGGTGATTCTGTCATGTGCTCGAAGCAGCAGTCTGATAGGCGATGGAGAGAAAAAAGTGATTAGGTGTTATCAGTGGGCTTGGATATTTGATTAATATTGAAATAGATGAAGAGAAAAAATTCAATTATTCTTGTCTTGATGTGGAGATAGGGAGGGATGTTAGCATATCAATTACTAGTAAAATTGAGATTACTACAATTTCTAGTTAATTGAGATTACCATTGGCAATGCAATATATGTCGCTTTTTTTGTGTGAAACATCGGTAGAAGTAGACATGAATATTTGAAGTAATGGCAGAAATAGAACTTGATAATTCTTCAAGAATCAGTAGTGCTATAATCATTGTTTAAGGTATTAAATTTATGTCTTTTTGGCTTTTACAATTCAATGTTTAGGGTAATGAAATTATGTCTTTCAGGTTTATACAATTATAATTTGTTACATGCTAGAATAGAATGGTTTCTTTGCTTGTACATAATAACTAATTGTTTCTTTGAATTTTAGATTTTTGTTTGCTTACATATAGAATTGATGGATAAAGACTGGGTACGTTTGAACAGGTAATTATTATAATACTCAAGTATAATATTGAATTTAAAACATATTTTAATATAAATGGTTATTGTTCTTTTTTTCTTTTTGTTCGTAGAACCACAAAAGAGTATGAGGAAGCAGCTTGGAATTTTGTGAGTGATGCAAAGAGGAATATGGGAAATGTAGAAAACATTTTGTGTCCTTGTTTAGATTGTAAAAATCTTACTCGTCTTCATGGAGAAGAAGTTGTTGAACATTTGATTATAAGAGGAATGGATCCTAAGTATATGAGTAGTGAGTGGTATAATCACGGCGAGCGAACAGATAAAAGGAAGAAAACGAAGTCGGGTGATGCATATGATTTACTTAAGGCCATCATCTATGAAGATGAAGACTTTGTTAATAATACATTTTTTGATGGTGATAAATGTGAAGATGATGCACAAAGACGAGAGGATGATTTACACAAAAATTTGGAAGATGCAGAGACACCATTGTATCCTAGTTGCTTAGATCAAACAAAGTTATCCGCTATCTTCGCATTGTATAATCTTAAATGTGAGACCGGATTGTCTGATAGTGGTTTCGATAAACTTTTAAATGTGCAACAGATGTTGTTGCCAAAAAATAATGTACTTCCCAAGTCGTTATATGAATTGAAAAAATTTCTTAAGCTATTTGACATGGGCTTTGAGAAGATTCATGCATGTCAAAACGATTGTTGCCTTTTTAGGAATGAATATAAAGATTTGAATAATTGTCCAAAATGTGGATTTTCAAGGTGGAAGGTAAATCAGCGGACAAAGGAGATTATGCATGGTATTCCTGCTAAAGTGTTGCGTTATTTTCCAATAATTCCGAGGTTTAGAAGAATGTTTAGATCCAAAACAATGGCGGAAGATTTAAGGTGGCATTTCAATAATAGAAGCACCGATGGAAAAATGCATCATCCTGTAGATTCTATTACTTGGAATGTAGTGGATGAGAAATATAAATCATTTTCTGCAGATCCTCGCAATCTCAGGCTTGGCCTTGCAACAGACGGTTTCAATCCGTTTTCTATGCTAAGTTCCAAATATAGTTGTTGGCCTGTGATGCTCGTGACTTATAATCTTTCACCTATGTTGTGCATGCAGAAAGATAATATTATGTTAACATTGTTGATCCCTGGTCCGAAGCAGCCAGGAAATGACATTGATGTATACTTAGCGCCACTGATAGAAGATTTACATCATTTATGGGATACTGGAGTTGAGACTTATGATGCATACAGTTAATCAATTTTTAACATGAAAGCAGTTTTGCTTTGGACAATAAATGACTTTCCAGCCTATGGTAGTCTTGCTGGTTGTTGCGTAAAAGGTAAAAAAGCATGTCCATTATGTGGTGTCAACACTCATCATCGGTGGCTAAATCACAGTAGAAAGACTGTCTATATGGGTCATAGAAGATTTCTATCCCCTTCAAATCCGTTAAGGAAAAATAAGGTCTTGTTTGATAACACTGTGGAGGAAGGGTACAAGCCTAGAATTCTAACTGGAAGAAAAATCTCTATAATTCTAAAAGATTTTCCGAATAATTTTGGAAATGTAAAGAAGAGCCAAAAAAAAAAAGGAAAAAACAAGAATGACCAAAATAAGACAGGGGATAAAAGAAAATTTGAAGATGATGAGGACATAGATCCTGTGAGAATGGAGCTATCAAGATGGAAAAAGAGATCCATTTTTTTCCAATTGCCATATTGGGAGGTTAGTACATACGTTTTGTTTTATTTCATTAAATAACATTATGAAATTATATAAGTAAAATGTTTTATTATTGATTTTTTAGGACCTTCCATTACGTCATAATTTAGATGTAATGCACGTGGAGAAAAATGTCGGTGAAAGCCTATTGGGTACAATGTTGCATGACAAAAAATCAAAAGATGGAATTAATTCTAGAAAGGATTTGGATGATTAGGGAATTCGACATGGTCTTCATTCACAACCTCGTGGAAACAAGACATATCTTCCACCAGCTCCATATACATTGTCAAAAATTGAAAAAAAACTATTTTGTAAAAGATTATATGATTTTACAGGACCCGATGGTTATTGCTCAAATTTTAAAAGATGTGTATCATTGGAGGATTGCAAAATCAGTGGTTTGAAGTCTCATGATTATCACGTTTTAATGCAACAGTTGTTACCCGTCTTAATAAGAGGAATGCTTCCAAAAAAGCCAAGGAAAACAATATCTCATTTATGTTCATCCTTTAATAAACTATGCCAGCGTATTATTGATAGAGAGAAACTGCAACAACTAGAGGATGATATTATTCTGATTTTGTGCGAGCTTGAAAGATACTTTCCGCCATCTTTCTTTGATATAATGATACATTTGATAATTCATCTTGCAAGGGAAGCACGGCTGTGTGGACCGGTCCATTTTCGTTGGATGTACCCGTTTGAAAGATACATGAGGACGCTAAAAGATTACGTAAGAAATCATGCTCGTCCTGAGGGGTGTATTGCATAATCTTATCTTGCAGAAGAATGCATGAAATTTTTTGGTGAATTTTTGAGAAAATCGCATGACAAAGAAGTTCGAAATGAAGATTACCAAAGTAATGTAATACTTGAAGGACGTCCAATATCAGCATGTAAGACAATCACATTGTCTGTGAATGAAAAAGAGTCTGCTCATTTGGCTGTGCTAAGGAATATGGCCATGATTGAACTGCATTTAGAGTACGTGCATACTTCATATTTTTTAATGTTTTGATTGTTTGTAATTCCAATTATAACGTAACTTTTGTTCCTACACCCCAGTTTGCATTTGGAGGAGCTACAAAATTTAGACAAGCGCATGGAAAGAAATAAAACATTACTTTGGAAAACTCTTATAGCTACGTTCTCCAGTTGGATTAAAAAGAAGGTCAATTAAATTTTTATTTGTTAATAATTTATTTTAAATTGTATTATGGATAGCTTTATCAAATGATATTAATTGTTTATAGATACATATTAGCTCCAAAGATCACGACGACATGCTAAAATGGATTGCTTATGGTCCGAAGAACGATGCTTTGTCTTATACCGGATACATCATTAATGGATTGCGTTTTCACACAAAATACGTTGGGAGAGAAACTCAAAATAGTGGAGTGACTTATGATGCTACAACCATGTGTAGAGGAAGTGCAAAAGATGTTTCTCAAGTGGCTGATGTTGTCACTTATTTTGGAATACTTACCGATATAATTTTGTTAGACTATAATGTTTTTTATGTTCCGATATTCAAGTGTCATTGGGCAAACATAAGAAATGGTGTGAAGGTTGAGGATGGGTTTACTCTTGTCAATTTACATCAAAGCCAAGCTTCATTTTTAAAAGATCCATATATACTTGCATCCCAAGCGAAACAAGTTTTTTATTTAAGAGAGAATGATTCTTCTAATTGGTATGTGGTAATGAAAGCACCTTCGAGAATTTTTGATGATCTAGAAATCCAGAACAATGTTGAGGAAGTAAGCCATGTTGAGGAAGATTGTCAAGAAGTCAATATGGATGTCGATGGATATGTTGATGATGTTTCTTTTGTTAGAGAAGATTGTGAAGGCATACTTGAGTAGTTTTGGGATGTATTTGCTTTTGAGATTGTGAAGGCAAACTTTGTACTATTTGCTTATGCATTTGTTTTGCTTTGAATCTAAGATTGAATGAATGCCCCTATGTTCAAGTTTTAAATGGTTTGTTGGTGAAGAAGCTATGAAAAAAACAAAATTTTATGCAATAGCCTAGTTCATTAACCATGTACAATGGTCTAAACATGTCATAGTTTTATAGATATGCATCACCCATTTAATATGAAAAAAGTTGCGTTCTAAAGAAAATTTCAGCGATTACAAAAGTTAACTATTTTTATAGTAAAATTGTGCATGCTTTCTATTCATTTAACCATGAATAAAATGTAGATTGCATTTTGAAAAGCTAGAAATTCGGAAGGTTTTTTTTTTGAACACATGGTCTGTACATATATTAATTCGCTATAGTATTCTATTTCAAACTATATCTTCCCCGAAGTAACTGAAAATTTATGTGTTATATTAATTATCGAACTACTCGTTATATTGACACATGCACTTTATTGGTATACATCAGCATGTATTTATATATGATTATACTTACTTGTAGTTAAATTTTGAGCAGCTAAGAGAAGCAATATATACATTATTAATTTTGGTTCTTGGATTAAAAAAAAAAATATTGTGTTCATGGTCTTTGACCGATGACTTGCTACCACATTTATATAGTATCATCTTCATCGGTTTATTGACTTTTAAAAAAAACATTAGTTCATAAGTTTTTCCTATATTTTTACCACTGTTTAGTGATGATACTGCCTCTAATGTTTTCGAAAGTACCTTGCGGATATCACTTGTATTCCTTATCGTCGTCTATAGTGTGTCGACAACCATTTTATAACTTGTTTTCAAACTGTTTTGAGTATAGACAGCTGATTGCAATTCGTGAATATTGAAATTACTGAATGTGTTGGTATATATTTAATTTCTGATCTGTTGCATATTCAAATTAGTGTTTTGAATGTAGTACTTATATATATATTATTGCTTGTTTAATAGTTTGTTACAGTTTTGTTACAATGTATAACCTTTTTTTTAACGTTTTTGGTCAGCGGTGCATCACCGTCTGAAATTTGGATAATATGGAGATGCGTTGCGGTGTATATAGTTCAACTCAGAAAAAGCATGATAGCTCATTTGATAACCACCCAAGATTGGGTGCTGAACTTATGCTTTATTTTCTATTTGTTATTTCTCTGATTTGTCGTTCATATTCTTATAGTAAGGGAGCTGTGATATAGTTGAATCGTATTGACGTCTCCTTCTTTTTTATTAGTTAATCTAAACGGCCTGAAATTTACATGCGGGTTTATGCACGAAACTGATCCAATGAGTGCTCCTCAATCCAGTATATAACATCAACCATCTCCCTGTATTACAGTCAAAATGTTTTCGAAAGTACCTTGAGGATATCACTGTGTTATGGCTATTTTAATATAGTTTCTATTCTTCCTATACACAAACTAGTATATAAAAACTGATTACAATTAGTGAATATTGTTAATGCAGGAAATGGCGAAGAAGAGAAAGATTACTCGCAGACAAAAACTAGCCAAGGACCCCCAAGAAGAACTTGAAGCAAACAACGAACCCAATGAGCAACCTGAAGTAAATGTTGAAATCAATGTGCAATATGACACAAATGTACAAACCAGTGAGTATCATGAAGCAAATTTAGAAACCACCATGCAAGGAACTGAAGCATGTAGAGAAAACGCGATGCAATCTGAATTAAACATTGAAACCAATGAGTTTGAAACTAAAAATAATTTGGTGGAAAATGAGACTGGTATTCAACTACATGAAAATCCGGTCGAAAAGAAAAAAACGAGAGGCCAGACTAGAATGAAAAGACTTCCGTCAGATCGTGTATCTCGGATTAACGTTGAATTCAACGAGAATGCTATACCAATTGGAGATGGTTCTGTAAAATTGTCTTCTTATTTAGGACCGCTCGTACGGGAGCATGTTCCAGTCACAATTGATGATTGGCGGTCAATTGGCGATGATTTAAAGTTTGTGTTGTGGAGTTCCATTCAGGTATCATTTTCATATAATTATTGTGGAGTTCCAAATTTTCATTAAGCCGCAACATGCTGTATCAAAACCCTTATTGAATCATTGTGGATGCAATAAATTGTTCTGCACTTATTACGTAGAATAATCAGTTACAGACTGGTATGATTTATGCTTTATTTTGACATAAATTGATCTGCGTATGTTAAATTATTCTATTATGAAACATAATTAGTTGAATAATCAGTCATTGTGAAAGCATATGAAACATCATATCTTGCATTATTTTTTTGCATATGAGAATTCTGTGGCGAGTCCTCCTTTAAATTGCTCATATAAATTGTTGCAAGTTTGGTCTTTGAGGATGAAAAAAAATATGATTCAGCTAAACATTGATTGTTATCAGCTTGGAGAATAGCAAGAGGGACGTTTTCCGATGAACTTGGTAGATTTCCATAAGGATGAGGAGGGGAAAAAAATGAAAATCCAAGCTGTCAATTTTCAGAAAATAACAATAACAACAGTAACATATCTTGCTTTCTGACCAATTATCGACCAATTAACATAAATTTTAAAAGGTTTTCATAAGTGATGACTTGTAGCTTAGTCTGTCCTTTGAATTTCAAGCTTAGTCTGTCAATATTTCCATGTTTTTTAATTCCCTTTCCATTACAATGTTTATTAATATTTAGTATTTTAGGATCTAAAATAGTTTAAACACTACGTAAAGAGTTTAGAAATGTTTATTAATATTTAAGTGTTTTAAATGTTTTATGAATATTTCAAATTCTGAATTATAACTGGCAATATCATTAAGAGTTTAAATCGGAAAACTACAAGTGCTTGTACTGTGTTGTCAGCCAAAGGAACAATGCACTTGAGAGTCTTCTGCATTTCAGCTTTTTATGTTGAAAACCCTAGCCTTTTATGTTGAAAACCCCGCACATAGCTGTATCTTTTAGCATTCCCTAGCCAAATATTACTTCTGACCTTGACTAACTAAATCTTAATTAATTCAAGAATAAAAGAAAGTAACATACAAGAATTTGAAACGAAGTATGAAGCACCTATTTTTTATTTTATGTGTAGTCAGTATTTATTTTCTTTAGTATTGGTCTTATTGAAAGTTATATTTTGCAGGCAAGATTTAAACTAGATGAGGAGTGGCAAAAGACGCCTATTTTCCAACAAATGGGATGCATATGGAGGGCTTCAAAAAGCAGACTGGTTAGGCAAATATTGAAAGCAAAGAACATAGAGGAAAGGATTAAGCTCAAACCTAGAAACGTCGAAAATATGAATGCTTGGAGAGATTTTATAAAGAAAAAAACAGACTCGAAGTTTAAGGTAAATAAATATAAAATTCAATTGTATGTAATAATATAATTAATCAATTTACCATATCTTTTCATCTTAGGAAAAAAGCGATAAATTCAAAGCTATCAGAAGTGTTTAAGTGCCACATACAGTTAGTCGCAAAGGAATGGCTCGACTAGTAGAGGATATAGTGAGAAAACAGTCGATTTAGTTAATTTTACATGTCACTTTTTTCATTACAACTATTCATTTTATTTATCATTCTTACTAATAGAGAAATGAGAGTGGCAATAATATCCCCATTTCTAGATCTCTAATTTGGATTAAATCCCGCATTCGGAAAAATGGCGAACCGGTGAATACATATGTCCAGGATACCATTGTAAGACACTATAATACCGATAAAAATCTTACAATATTGTTTTTATTAAATGTATTTGCATTTTGTCTAGTATTTATAAATATGTAACAAAATGTTAACTTTTGTAGGAAAAGATGAAAAAAATTGAATCTGAAATGCAATCAAACTCAACTAGTTCTGTGAGAGAAGATGTTGTCTCTCAAGTGTTAGGACAAGATAGACCTGGACGACTACGGGCAATGGGGAGAGGTGCAAACTATACTAAGTCTTTACTCTTACAAGCTAAAGATGCGAGAATTTCACAGCTGGAAGAAGAGATTTGCATGTTGAAGAGAAATTTGGTATATAACTTCAATCTTTGTTGTACTAATTGCTTAGTAGTGTTAGATATAATTTTTGATTTTGTTTTCTCATATAATTTTTTAATCCATGTTCTATACAATTGCAATTTTTAGGTTAATGGATCCCAAAGAGGAGAATCCATATCTCAGGTAAACATTAAATCTTTATCATTGTGATATTATTTAAAATTTAATTTTAAATGTAGTAATCAACTTAATGCGCTTTTTATTAAATGCAGAGCAATTCTGGAAACACAAATGATAAATGTGATTTGTTAGATTGGAATGGAACAGATGAAATAGTCGCCGAAGGAAGGGTAGTGTCAAGTGATCCAAACGAGCTTGTACACAGAATTCCTTTAGGACCAAATGCAAAGGCGATTTTGATTGAGTTTCCAAGGAAATTAGATGCTTTTGTATGGAGAGCCGTGTTTAGTACGATACATCTTGGAGAGGCTACGGGCACGTTAGTAGCATGGCCTTCCGATAAAGTTATTATGCGTGACTTGGATCAATCTGACAATATGGTAATTTTAATTTTAATTTTACTTTTACTTTTTTTAAGTATAAAAATATTAATTACGTATATATGCATTTTGTTTTATTAGAGTAAAACAAGCCGCACAGAAAAATTATGCAAGCTATATGATTGGATTGGAAGTGAAGAACTTGTTGCTGAAGGCTGTTTGTACTCTAGCGATCCAAACCAGCTTGTGAATGGCATTCCTATTGGACCATCGGCTATGTTAATTTCTATTGACAATGCGAAAAAGCCCGATGCCTTTTTATGGAGACCAACAAATAATATGATACATGTTGGGGAAGCCATTGGTAATAAGGTAGCTTGGCCGGAATCAAAAGTGGTTGTTGAGCCAGATAAAGCCACATCATTTGTTACTACTCCAGTCAACGTAACATCTCATGTAGTAATGCATTTAAGCAAAATTATAGTATTTTTTTAATCAAATTTACTAGTTGAAATATATATTAAATCATTTGTGTTTATTCTTTAATTTGGATAGGGTGGAAAACCAACTCTCCCAGCCATTAAGAGTAAATGCAAACTCGTTGATGTTGGTGGAACAGGAGCATTGGTTGCAGAAGGAGTTGTGGCTTCAACCGATCCAAATGAAACGGTCCATTTCGTTCAATTAGGAAGGGACACTGTTAAAGTTTGGTTAGTGAATGCTATGGTTCCAGATGCAGTTCTTTGGAGACCAACTTCTGATCTTGTCTGCAATGAAGATGCCGTAGGATCTACAGTAGCGTAGCCAACTTCAAAAGTTGTAGCAGAATCTAGTTCTAGTAAGTAGACATTATTTCTTTTACAAATATAAAACTTTAAGATGTATACACATTTGACATTCTACCATTATTATATAGGTAACCACTGTTAAAGTTTGTTAGCTGAGCAGAAGGAGAAAAAAACTATTCTCGCCCTAACTGTAAGTCTAGAACTCCTGCATTTTTTTGTTCATCGCCCTAACTAAAATATAGTTACTTAAACCGAGGATCAAACTATTCTCGCTTCCTTTAATCGGTTTGTTCACAGTCGTACTTAATGGTTGAAACCGCACAAGAAATCTTATAGTTGACCCTTCCCATATCCTTCGAAAAAGACTGGCCTGCGTGGTTTGCATTGCCACATTAGTGGGCAACGCAACACAGAAGTACAATCATGTTCTCTTTTGATATGGAGCTTGTTGTGCAACACGCTACCACTATTCATGAACATTACCTGGACAGTAGAAAGGCATGTATCTTGCAGGTTCCTATCGATGATGGACTTTGTCACTGATTGTCTTCACTTCACCAGTTGTCCCTCGCTAGTCAAACATACGACGCGATGCCCTTCCAACCACTTTTACTGCATCATCTCAGTCCTCTGAATGGAACAAAAACAGCGTAACTAAAATATAAAAATGACAAAGCACCAACGTGGATGTAGGTGTTTAGCGGTAATCCTACTAGTTATTTAAGCCTTCCTTTTCTTATCTGAAGTTTTTCCACAGACCTTTTGCATGCCACGATCCTCTTTAGAATCGGCCTGAAAAGTAAATTATTATTCAATTTGTGTCCAGGTTGCAAAAAACAATTCATTGAAATCAGTACCCCCCATGACTATGTCAACTTCAGCAGTACAACCCGATTCTATATTGTTGGCAGTTTAATTTTTCGCATTATTGAGGAGTTAGAAAATCACTTAGAAGCATTATCACTTAAGATATCAGACCCACAAGACTTCAATTTTAGTGTTTATTTTCATGGTTGATAAACACCAGTATTTTTGTCAACTTTACCTCCTCCTTAACTAAGTCTGATTTATATTTCATAACCAGACACGCTCCATATGCAGTTTGAATCATTTGGTTTATTAGCTAATACTGAAAAAAGATAACTAAATTATTTCCAAACTGTACTTACGTAATAATAATACTTATTACATATCTATCCACGGTGTATTTCCATCTCGCAACATAAAGTGAAAACATAATAATATAATTTCATAAACTGTAAATAAAAATTTATTTCATTAATTATAGAAGATATAAAACTTACGTATGCTCACAATGTCATAGCACAAAATTCAGTGTGGAAATTAATGTTATGTTTAATGGAAATAAAAAACACAGGTTAGAAAGTAATGATATGGTACAAAGCATTAGCACTGACTAAAGTTAGGATTTCATCAATTCAGACCATTTGAAATTCTAGGAGACTGGATATTAGATGAAGTAAAAAATGGCCGTTGCCTCCAAGTGAATCAAAGAGAATAAATAAAAAAAGCGGATGCGGCTTCTCGAATGCTAAACTCTTCTCAAACAAACCTTATTAAAAAAGGTCGAAAGTAGTAATAAATTTAAAAAGTCGTTTTTATGAAATTGGATGTAAAAGCTGGGTGGAATAAAAATTAGTAGGATAAAACTGAGCACAAAGACGATCTAATAACAAATAATAAATTTCAAATGATTAAAGGTAATAATAACTGAATAAAACCCTTAACAAATAATAAATTCACATTAAAATCAATGGCTAACCAAAAAATACAATAAGACAAAACTAGGTGCGAATAGGTTCAGCGAGAGAGTGGCAATGAATAATTACCTTAATAGGAGCTATAAATGTCCACCAAGCGGCATACAATATCATCCTAGTTGATTTCCTAAAAAGGTCAACAGAGAGCATAAACTGAAAAATGGAACTTTAGAAAAGAAATACAAACATACTGGAACGCGAGGACGGTGCCAATGTCATAATTTTGTCAGATCCGGCGTTGGACTTCTGACGTGTGTCTGTGTGCGACATGTTTATTGAAAACTGGTGTGTTATGAAGAAATGGAATGCAGGTTACGTAAAAGAGAAATAGGGTTTTATAGACGGCTTTTAGGCACATTTTTGTTGCTAGCTGTGCTATTAGATTGCTTGTCAACTTCGAAGCCAATGTCAAAATTTTGCACCTTTTAAGTCTGGGAAATGAATATTTTGACGTTGATTTGAATAGGGGATGTAAAAGTGTTGATGTTCCAGCTAAACGAAGTTATTTTTGGTGGTTGACGAGCGAAGTTGAAGAAGATATGGTCTGAAATACTTATTGAAACGCAGCGTCTGGTCAAGATTGAGTTTGTCACGTGTTAACTACGGATATAATTTTAACTTGCTGTATTGGAGCCCAAGATCAAGTTTGCACATTAAATAAAACTCACTGCATGGTAGAATAATTTAGAGACAAGCAGGTTTTTCTTGAGTTCCCAATGATCAAGTTTGCACAGTATTTGGACCTTGCCACATTTGAAAATTACATGAGTGTGTAGAAGAGAGCTTTTAATGAATGAAAAAAGGAATATTGAGATTACCAGTGTGTCCAAAGGTAGAGAATCAAATGTAGTTGGCATGAAAATTAGTGAAATGGAGAAGAGGAAAAATCACTCACATGTTTATGTCTTTAACGAAAATTTTGAACTTAGACTACGTGGTTTTTATATTGCAGTTAGTAAACTGTCATGTGGCATGTTTTAAAATTCTGAACGGTTAGAATATGAAGATAAACACATGTTTACATTTAGAATATTTCTAATGCGGACGTGAGATTATATAAAATCCAATGGTTATATATATATATATATATAAACTATGTTCCCTTTTTCTACATCTTGGAATGAGTGAGACTTTCCAACTTTATCGTTTCCTCCCATGCCATTTGACATAGATTTTGAAAATGCAGTACTTTAAATGTTATACTGTACACAAAGTGCAGACTGAAGCACATTTTATTGTTAAATTCATTGCAGGCATTATGACACTAGTATGAAATATCATGCAGATGCGTCCATCCTGTCCTTCCAAACTCACTTTACCCCTTGATATGTACTATGAATACACAACTTACAAACTTGAGCTTCTAGATTTTGAAGATTAGGGATAGGTTCGAAACATAATTTCAGATCCTTCGGTTTGAAACTTACAGTTGGAGGGCCCATCTACATATTAAGACGGTGCGGTACCAGAATTGATTTAAGGAGTGATATTATAATTGATAGAATGATGCCTGTATTGAGCAAATATGACCTTGATGTCAAGCATACCTTGGATAATTCCCGTGATTGCTGAATTGATTCATTGTTTGGATCTGGCAACTTTATTTTATTTTATTTTTAATTTCGGTTTTATTCTCTATGTTCCGACTGTTGCTTCTTTACAACGCAAAATGTTTCCTTTCTAGAAGTGAACTTTTAGTAAATCACATTCAATAATTTATTATACTTTGAATTGTATGACAGGTTTTTTTGAGACTCCTGGACAGTCTGGAATTATTGGTGATGGATGAAGATTCGCATATAAGCCTCTGATATGATGGTTAATGCACCAGGTAACAGTCCATGCTCAATGTTAGCCATTTTGTTTCTACTGGTTTATGCTCAAAGGTAGGCATTTTTCTCTGTTTGGTCCACTGGATTTTAGCCAGTTCATTCTGAAACGTTTGTTACCCTGTATTATTTCTAAATGCTTTGGTGGTTTCATGCAGATCTCTATTTTATGTACCATAAGTTAACTTCAAGCAGCATGTATTAAAGGTAAAAATATTTACTTTTCTTTTTCATGCGGATGATAAAATTATCTTTGTAACTTTTGGTTTCGTTTATTCTTTTAGTACATATTTTTTTGTATTTTTTGTCGACTTATGCTAGTGGCTGCAATCTTGTTAGAAATGCAAATGTTATTTATACACTGATGCTTTTGAGCATACCTTATAGAAGTTTTGTATATGTGCCAATGTGATATATATGCGAGTTTTAAATATTTTGAGCTAAATATTGCTTGTTTTTGTTGTAACAGGACCAAATTGCTTATGTTTTAGAGAAAATATCAAAAACGAAACAAGATTCAATCAAGCATTCGACATGGAAGAGGTGATCAGACAATATGTATGAATTGTTAAGTTTGGGTATGTAAAAGTAGTTTGAATTATATGTATGAAATATTAAGTTTGAATATATTGACATTGTCTGAATGATATGCATGAAATATTATATGGTACTTTACATGTTTGTTGTTTTTGAAAATGTGTTATGTTTGTATACATTTAAGAAATAGATAATGATATATCTGAATGATGTTTGAATGATATATATGTATATAAAAGTAATGAAAGAGCTGAAATTATGGTATATAAATGGTATGAAATTATTTCTAAAATTATAGGGTTTTAAAAACGCTATCAAATTGTCAGACAAATGCTATTAGAAACACACAATAAACGCTATACCAGATGAACATGTAAACACTATACAATTGAATAAAAACGCTATAGAAAAACCTAAGAATGCTACAATAGAACAACGATAAACGCTATACAAAAAAGGAATAAACGCTATTATAGGAAGCAGTTGGTTGGGATTTCATATAGCGTTTTTGGTTAATAGCAATGATAAAACGCTATAAAATATAACTTTTATATAGCGTTTTACTTTTGCTATTTGAAATTGAAGGCCTAACATAGCATGTCGTTCCATGGCGATCTCTGAAACGCTATTATAGGCTATGATTGCGTTTTTCAAACCCTATTAAAGCCCCTTTTTGTTGTAGTGTTTGCGGTTTTGATTGTAGAGCCTAGTATTTGCGACATGATATATGGTACCCATGCCGTCTATGATTGATACTTATGATTGAAATTGTTTTGACACTATACCCTTATAGTAATAATAAAAGATGAAATTTAGCGTATCAAGCATTCTTTGGCTATTATAAGGTAAGACCCTATCCTCCGGCTTGCGTTGCATTGTGTGATGGGACCTGATTATTATAATAGCTTCATTGTTCTTTATTTAGCATTGCGTTGTTGTTTTATGCACTGGTATTCTTGGGAGGAAACCCATTCCGTGTAATACGGCGTGGTCCCTTGATTTACCGAACTTTAAAATAAATATTAATAACTGTTTTAGTTCTCACACCAGTCACATGACTGACCTGGAGTTTATTGTTTTAACCTAAACTCTGGGTGCCCTTATTTTCCGCACAGGTAGCTAGTAGTTTTGGTTTTGCAGATTTATATTTACAGGATCCTGATTTACAGTTGGAATGATATCCGGAAAGCTCTGTGTCCGTTTATCTCTTTCAGTTGTGTATTGTATTATTTTTCCGCTGCTATGAAATGTATTGTAATCTCTGATATTTAGTGAATGTGTAATATTGACTTATATTCTGTATATTCTTGTATTCTGATGGAATTGTTGTAATTAACAATGAAATGTTCTTCTATTTGCGTTCCGATGTGTGTTGTCCTCAAAGCAATTCGGGGTTTCGAACGGTCTTGGTCGATTTAGCGATCGACTCGGATTGAGCGGAATTCCTTATCGTTTCCCCGCCGCAGCCATCAACTCACAACGCCGGAATCCGATCGGAAGCCACGAAGAATCTCTGTGATTTGGTTTTGGAAATTTGAATTAATTTGAAATGGATTGGGAGTTATTGGGGAATCAATTTGGAACGGTTTCAACCATTGAAGTTGATAGTGGCGGCTAGTGTATAGAATGAATTAGGGTTTGCTATATGAGGGAATATATAATATTATATTATTAATTTTCCAAATTTCCGAATAAAAAGGGTAGTGAATGACAATTTTTAGAAAATAAATTGGAATCTTTCTAGATTTACTTGATTCGACTTCAACACCAATTAAGAATAATGGTATTTATTTCCGCCTATATTCATTCCCCCCATATCCATATTTGATTGAATTTTTCCATTTATTAACTAATATATCTTATTAAATTAGTTGTTTATGCTTTTCACTTGCTTTCCATGTCTAATCACAGCAGGGATAAATTAATCTCTTATTCCTTAATATATTTGGAATATTTTTGAATCGTCCAAATTTATCATTTACATCTTTCCTATTAAATAGTGTGTATATTTGCTTTAATACAAAGCTATTATGTAACAACTTATATACTCAAGAATGTTTTATTATGCAAAGAAATTCAGCAAGTCTATTATTTGGCGAGTATGTGTACCAACCATTTCAGCATGTAACCAACAAGGCAATTACAAATTCGACAATCGGACAAAGTTTTGTTTTTATTCCAAAAATCATGCATGTGCATTACGAATAAATATGTTTTATGTTTAGATTGTTTTTTATAAAAGTTTCCATGAATCCCCTTTGATTACACGTTATAATGACACTTTTTTTTTTAAATTTCAAAAGTAGATAACAATGAAAGAGAGAGACGATAGAATGGAAAGAATGAATGCTAGATTAATGCTATTTGTTACAAATTAGAACTAACACTACAGTATTAAATATTATTGTTAGAAATGAATGTGTGCAACATTTTCATATTTAAAATTGACTAATTAATGAAGTTTTTGAACATGTAATCTACGTTTTGAATTCCTAAAAGTTACATTTTGAATTGACAAGGGAAATATTTAAGAGGACAACCAAAGATGTATACATATATATATGTACATATATATATGTATATATATATTGTCAAAATTTATTTTGTTTATAACCTACACATTATTTTCAATCAATAGATTAATAAATGTCATTAAAGTTCCTAAGGCATTTTTAAAGTTAACACGTTTCAAGCTAGAATCTTTTTAAATGCATCATTCTACATTAAAATGTAATTTCTTTATTGAACCATTCTTATATTAAAAATGTAAATTTTTATTGTGACATATATTAATCATCATTGCTCACATGCAATAAAAATGTAAATTTTTATTGTTAAACTATTCTATTCAAACCATCGTCATTTTACATCATTTCTTATAAATAATAAAAATGTAAATTTTTATTGTTAACTCTTTTTTTTACTTTAATAATTAAATTTAATAATGAAAATTTTAAATTCTAACGCATTTTCTAACAAAATTTCCTTAAAATAAAATTTTAAATTGGTTCTGATTTTCCGGGTTGTTACAAGTTGGGTTTTGCAGATATTATATTCACAGGATCCTGGTTTACAGCTGGAGGGATATTCGGAAAGCTCTGTATCCGTGTATTTCTTTCAGTTGTGTTTGTTTTAGTTTACCGCTGCTATGTATTTAAATGTAATTTAATATCTCTGACATTTATTGAATGTATATTATTTATTCATACTCTGTATATTCTTGTACTTTGATGTAAATTGTTGTAATAAGCAATGAAATGTTCTGTAGTTTGTATCCTGATTTGTCGTGCTCTCAACTCAATCCGGGCTTTCCTTTACGGGGAAGTTTGGGTCGCTACATTTGGTATCAGAGCTTTGGTTTACAGAGCTCGAGAACAAGGCATGTTAGAACCAAACAAAAGAATTCATCAGAGATTGGATTAGTAATATCCAATGAGAATGACTCGTTAGAGATGGGATCAGTAGTATCCTAGAATGAGTAGGAAGAGTGTTGTTTTTCAAATAAAGATGAAAACAATTTTTGTTTCGAAAATTTAAATCATATTATACGTATTTGAATATTTATTTTATATTTATTTGGACAATCGAGTATATGGAGATTTTGGATATACGAGTAATTAAGTTGTATTCGAAGTTTCAAATATGCTGGGTAGATATAGAATCACCCTCTAGTCGCCCGGAGAAGGTACTGATGATTGTCATGACATCATCAGTATTTATGTTTGAGTTTCGAAAGTGGGATATCTATATATTTCCATTAGACTGGTGTGAGAACCAAAACTAGATAGGGTTATGGTTGTAATTTGGCATCAAAAACATGATTTTTGTATATATATCAAAATTATGAATTTGAAAAGATAATCAACTAATTGATTGCTGATTGTTGATTGTGTTGAACCAGCATGTGAATGAAAGTAAATTTAGCCAGATTGTGTCAAATATTTAAATTGAATTGAAAACTGTTTGGAAATGCATGCATGTACGTATATATGTGTGGATAGGTCATAACAAGGAGGCTAGAGAAGAGAAATAAAACTGTATGCCCGACAAATAGGTACATGTTTACTAATTTATTAGGTTTGGATGATTTTATGAGCCGCTTGGCTTTTTCTTTTTCTTTTTAAGATCAGAGGGCCTGTGTGGTGGTTCGGGGATTTTCCCGGTGCACCCCATACAAAGGAGATTATGGCGAAATTTTTCGAAAATTTAGGGTGTTAGCCAAATTTTTGAGAAATTAGAAAATTCTTAGAAATTGAAAAGTTGAAGAATGAAAGCCAAACTGAAAGTTGAGTTGATTAGTAAAACAACTTTCAGCACCATTCCTTTTCGAGGACGAAAAGATTTTAAGTGGAGGAGATTGTAACAACCCGGAAAATCAGAACCAATTTAAAACTTTTATTTTGGCAAGTTTAATGAATTTTGAATATTTAAAATGATTTATTTTAAATAATAACGACTAGAAATTTATTTTGAATAGAATTATAATGTATATATTTATTTAAATCGAAGTTAGAATATAAATATTTATTTTAATTATAAAGGGAATTGAAAATGACGTGGTAGTTTGAAAATTCGATTTCAAATTTCAAATGAATGTACAGGATTCAAAATAAACCGAATTTTAGTGAAACCAAAAATATTTGAATCTGTTTGAAAATATCTTTCCAACGAATTTGAAAAATCCAAATTTCATATCGCGAATAAAAAGTTATGTCCAGTTGAAAATTCAGAATAGTCACTATGGAAATATAGCCCTTAAAAATAGAGATTTTGCAAACGACCTCCGTTTTCGATGAAACCACTTTTGTTGGATCCAAAATGTCAAATTATTGCTAGATTCCAATTTTCATTATTTTTGGGATTAATATGTGAGCGTGGCAAAAGAAAACATGTTTTGTCAATTTCTGTTGAATTGGACCGACCATAAAATGATCATTTTTCAAATGATCTTCAAATTTGACGAAATTAGTTTTGTTAGGACCATATCGTCAGTACGAAGCCAGAAATAATTTTTCTAGAATTTTTGGAGTTAGTCTGTGGCCCCGGTAAAATAAAATGTAAGTTGAAATTAATTTTGAACGTTATATTAATTTATATTTTAATTTTGATGAAAATTGATCGTAACAGTCGAATTGACTTACGGAACATATCCCATTGTGTTCGGAATGAGGGTAATTTTCTAGGGCCGACAGTCGGTGGGTTCAATTTGGGGTTCAAATAAAACGGGTACTTTATTTGGAAGAAAATAAATAAATTAAATAATATAATATATTACCCTCCCTATCTCTTCAAATTATCCGTCAATGAAAAAAAATAAAAAACTCCGATCTACCGCGTCGACCACCGCTCCCACATTTGCCCTCCCCACAGCTCATCACTCCTCTTCTCCTTCTCCATTCTCCAACTCGCGACCACGAAGCGCCAATCCATTGAACGACGCGAGACCCCCCGACCACCTGCGATGAGCCACGCGAGACCCCACCGTCTCTGACTGCTCCCCCTTCCTCCAGCGAGCGCAGACAGCCCCCCTCTCCAAAGTCCAACTATAAGTTCTTTTTCTTTGTTTATTTGCTTTTATTTCTTTAAACTAATTAATTTTAAAAGGTAAAAATCAGTTTTTTATATGTTAGCATTGCTGAAATAAATTAGATTTTTTTAATATAAAGTTTGGAAATAAAAATAGGATTTTTATTTATGTATGTTAATAAAAACAGGATTTTTATACAAAGTGATTTATAAAAATATAATTTTTATATAGAAAGAAGCATAATAAAAATATCATTTTTATTATATAAATAGCGGAATATAAAGATTGGATTTTTATAATGAAGGAGCGAATATAAAAATATGATTTTTATATAATAAAAATATAAAAATATTATTTTTATATAAGTAGCGAGATAAAAATATGATATATATATATAGCGAAGTGATAAAAAAATTTGATTTTTATATATGTAAATAGCGAGTAAAAGTTTGATTTTTATATATATGAATAGCATATAAAAATGTGATCTTTATATGTATAACATTATGATAAAAATACGATTTTTACATAGGTGGGTTTGAAATAAAATATGGTTTTTTATTATATAATAACGATATAAAAATATGGTTTTTAATGATATAAAAACTTGACTTTTATATATAAGGACGATGTAAAGAAGTGATTTTTACATATATAATAACGAGATAAAAATATGATTTTTATACTATATACATCGTTATAAAAATATGATTTTTATACATGTAGCGTTGAAATAAAAATGTTATTAAAAATCATGTGAAACAGATTGCGATAGAACCGATGGGAATCAAATCCAAATCTGAACCGTTCAGAAATAAAGAATGGAGGAGTGGATCCCGAAAGTGAGAACTCCTCACTATCATTTTCTTTATACAGTTATTTATTTTATAACTGCATATATGAACTGCTCCCTGTCGTTCCTAGACCATGGACGACTTGTTTGCTTGATTGTATTGTGTTGTTTGAAATTGTTTGTGATGTGAAATGGACTGTATAAAATATTCATGTGTCGAATAATATATTTTATCGTTAAAAATATAATTTTTTACGTGTAATGAACAAAATAAATATTCATTTACAAATCGGCGATTTGTTTATGCACACCCATTTAACTGATATTAATTAAGACGATAAATTTTACACATCGCCCAACTGCACAAATAATATTCGGTATTTGTTGGTTGAAACCCCACACGGGTATTGGGATGATATTTAATTTGACATACACTAGTCCCAATTGTTTAGTTGTATGTCAATCGATTGGTTGACAGACTGTTATAAGAGATAAATATTTATATTTAATGCTTATGTTGTGTAGAATGCACTCTGGATGATGGTTGATTGTTTATCATTGTTGTTCGATACCTGTGTTGTATGAAATCCATATAAATAACATTATATGGTAATTGACTGTGTCTGATTCCAGTTCAGAAAGAATGAATATTTTAAAGTAAGGAATAATTTAAAATAATATTCAGTAAAAGATCAAAATCTGATTTTGATGTCCGATTGGGATGGACACGAAAATATTTAAATATGTAAAGCCGTGTTGATTGACTTAATGCCATTTTGACGTGAACGATATATATATCGATTTTATTCATTTTTATAATGAATATCGAAAAGGAAATGATTTCAAAATCTAATGTTTTGAAAATATCATCATTTATATATTAATGATATGGAATATTCAACTTTGATTTGAAATTGAATATGAAGTTGAAATCGTTTTGAAAACGAATTTAAAACGATTTATAAAATACATTTTTAAATGGAAATCGATGAAATATATGTAATATGTATTATATATACTTAACGGCCTGAATAGAACGCGCCGCGCCGCTGCAGTTCACGAATTTCAACATTGACTTCGAATGGACATTACGGGAGATCCGACCATCAGATTCTTCTAAAATTGGAACCGTTGGATTCGTATCGAAAAGAGCTTTCCAACAAATATTAGAAATTTGAAATCTAACGGTTGGATTTTGAACTATGTCCAAATCAAATTTGGAAAAGGTCGTTGTAAGTGCAGTTCGATGGCCGTTTATGGAAATCGACTGTACGGGCCTTGATAAAATTAATAAAAATATCAGTAATTTGTGTAAAATCATAATAAATTATTTGGAAAGAATTAGGATGAAAAATTCCATATTTGAAAAGAAAAAAATATATTTTTATCGAAATGAACTAGTTATGAACTAGAATTATAATCCAGTATTTTTAAATAAATAAATTGGATTTGAAATGGTTTTAGAAATAACCAGAATTTCCAATATATGAATTGGGATGGATTTGAATCAAAATTATCTTCGGAATATTTCGATATTGGATTCCGTGATTATACGGATATTGTGGAGGAATTTGGAAGATATATATATATATATCGTTATTCCCAATACGATATTTGTCAGTTTCAGAATTTAATATTGAATATAAGCTGATATATTTTTTATTCAGAGGCTTGTATTTAATATTAAATTGGATTTTGGGTTTGTCGTGAACGATGTCTTCATTAACAATGTTCTTAAACCCAGTTGAGAAAAGATATAAATCTTTTTATTAATATTTAATGAAGTTTACCAAATAATTAACAATTAATTAGAATTAAATTGAAATTGGTTTTTGGGTTTATCATGAACGGTGCTTTAAATGACACTTGTTCTTTAACCCAATTACAATGGAATGAGATTTTGGGTTTGTCGTGAATGGTATCTTTAATAATACTGTTCTTAAACCCAATGGAGTTAAGAAAATAACTGGAGATTAGCTAAGTTGAATGGTTTCCTGGGTATTGATCAAATGTTGGTTTCGGCCTTTGGGATCAATATTTAGGGAATTATTCTCTTACTAATTTACGGTCAGAGACTGATGGGATGGGGTCTTCAGTAACACTATTCTTAAACCCCGTGTGAAAAGAATAAATCTTTTAATTAAGATGTAGAGAAGAATTACTAATTAATTAACATTTAATTGGATTTGAAATGGAATGTGAATTGGGTTTATTGTGAACTGTGTTTTTAAGGACATTCGTTCTTTAACCCGATTTACAGTGAAATGTGATTTGGAATTTATAAATCTTTTGTTAAGATTCAAAGGAGATTTTCCAAAGTAAAGTTTTCCAATTTAACATATTAAATTGGAATTGAATGGAATTCGATTTGGTAATAATCGAAGTGAGCTTCTGTAGAGGAAGACTGTTAATATATACGGAATTTAAAAGGCTTTACCGTTATTCCATTTATATTATCGGTTGGATATGGAAATTTATATCGATCTGTTTTCCATGAAAATTCCATTGTTAATGGAATGAGATTTTAGGTTAATCGTGCTTTGTGTTTTAAATGACATTAGTTCTTTAACCCAGTTAAAGATAAGATTCATTTCTTAACTTTGAAGAAAATCATTAACTAATGATTTTTGGAGATTAAAACTGAATTAAAGTTTTAATGAATCTTTAATTAGATTGAAATGTGAATCTGATAACTAAAATTATCAAATTCAAGAAATGATCGAGAATGGAGTATCACCAGTTTTGCTCCAGGAGAAAGTTAAATCTTTAATTAGATTTGAATGTGAAATGGTAATTAATTTTACCGATAACACCGTGGTGTTAGATATGAAATATTACCAGTTTTACTTCATGGAATGAACAGGTTGGGATTGGGGAATTAAACAAACGATTACTTCAGTGAGGATCGCTAATCCCGACTAGTTTGGATAAACCATAATTTGGTTTGGATTGATATCCAAAGGAAGATTAAAGAATAAATTTAAAGAATTTATCTTTGATAAAATTAATGGGAACCTTTCCCAAAAGATATGAATATTTAAATAAAAGAATATTTAGAATTGGAAAGAGGCGTATGTTCTGTCTTTAAAGCACTTGTTTATAATATACGCGAGTTATTCAGAAAGACCGGGTTTATCCCATTCTGAATAACTGAATCGACGATGAAGATGCGTGGTTGAAGACCAGAGGTCTTTACATGGTTTATATGATTACTGATGTCTTGATTGGGTTGTACCCCTAAGACGAGGTAATAAGTGGTGATCATCCAGACGTACTTGGAGATCGACTGGATGTGCGAGGACCTCTCTTCTGTATTGGACATATGGGACGAGGAATAAGGTGCCTCCAGTTTCGTTCAGACCCAAAATGAACTTGTAAATGGATGTGTGTCTGACATCGGATTTCATTCTGTGTGATTGATAGACATCAATTGAATAGCGTGAATTGCCTGTGTGGCATGCTGAGATGAAAATGATCAAGGCTTCTGTTGAAAAGCAGAGTCTTGTGGTTGATAATCAAAGCACGACTTTAAGATAGCATAGCTTTGTGTATAGAGTTAATTCGCGAGCCTCGCACCCCGGTGTGAACCAAAATCGGGAGAGGACCTCAGAGAGGGCATGCGTTTCCTTCTAGCTTAGCGTGGTGTCTGGGTTTTGCATGCCCAGATGTTTTACTTATGTGGATGATGGATAGCGAGGCGCCTCGGATATATCGACACAGCGGGGCTGATGGATGGTATGGTCTTTATATAGACCAGATTGATGCCCCATAGGGCGGGGAAACGTAGTATTCAGGCATTTTAATCCACATCGATTGGACTAGCCCTGATTGTCCAAAGGCCCACCTGAGTCTGGGTCCTGAGACACGGGCTAGACCGTCTCGAAGCGGTAAGGATGATCCCTTGCCTTGGTTCACAGACGGAAATCCAACTTCCAATACGTGACATTTCGGTTTTATTTGTAGAGCCTAGTATGGCGACATAGTGGGATGGGGAACTATGCCATCTTTGATTGATACATTTATATTTGAAGCTGTTTTCATACACTTTACACTATAATAGTATCAAAATGATTTGTTTTAAACGTACCAAGCATGTTTGGCTATTATAAGGTAAAACTCTATCCTCCGGCTTGCGTTGCATTGTGTGATGGGACATGAGTCTTATAATAGCTTCATTTTTCCAAAAAGCATTGTGCTATTTATTTTATGCACTAGTATTCCTGGGAGGAAACCCGTTCCGTGTTATTCGGCGTGGTCCCTGGAATTACTTTATTTTAAAGTAAAGATTTAAATAACTGTTTTAGTTCTCACACCAATCACATGACTGACCTGAACTTTATTGTTTTAACCTAAATTCTGGTGCCCTTATTTTCTACACGGGCAGCTAGTAGTTGGTTTTTGCAGATATTATATTCACAGGATCCTGGTTTACAGCTGGAGGGATATTGTAATAACCCGGAAATCTGAGCTAATTTAAAAATTTTATTTTGGCAATTTTAATGAATTTTGAATATTTAAAATGAATTATTTTAAATAATAACGACGAGAAATCTATTTTGAGTAGAATTAGAACGGAAATATTTATTTGAATCGTCGTTAGAATATAAATATTTATTTTAAATTATAAAAGGAATTGAAAATGGCGCAGTAGTTTGAAAATTCGATTTCAAATTTCAAATGAATGCACAGGATTCACAATAAACCGGATTTTGACGAAACCAAAATATTAGAATCTATTTGAGAATGTCTTTCCAACGAATCCAAAAAATTGAAATTTCATAGCGGGAATAAAAAGACACGCCCAGTTGAAAATTCAGAATAGTCGCTATGGAATTCTGGCCCTTAAAAACGGAAATTTTGCAAACGACCTCTGTTTTCGACGAAACCACTTTTGTTGGATCCGGGATGTCGAATTATTGCTAGATTCAAAAATTCATAATTTTTCGAATCAATATGTGAGCGTGGCGAAGTAAAACGTGTTTTAACGGTTTCAGTCAATTTCGATCGACCAGAAAATGGCCATTTTTCAAACGGTCTCGGAATTTGACGAAATTAATTTTGTTAGAACCGTATCGTCAATGCGAAGCTAGAAAATATTTTTCGGAAATTTTTAGAGTCCGTATGTGGCCACGGTAAATTAAAATGTCCGTTTGAATTCAATTTATATTGATTTATATTTTAATACAAATGAAAACTGATAGTAATGGTCGAATTGGCCTGCGATTCATATCCCATTGTGTTCGGAATGGGAGTAATACGCTAGGGACGACAATCGTCATTGGGTTCGATTCGGGTTTCGAAGGAAAAAGTTACTTTTTGAAAGATAAAATAAAATAATTAAATATAACCCCCCTCTCTCCTTATTCCTCTCTCTCCCCGTTCCTTTTCAAAACCAGAAAAAAAAAATTAAAAGGGCAGACGACGGAGGAGCCGCTGCCCCCCCCCCTTTGACCATCGTCGCGCCCTCCGGCGCGCCGCCACCGGCAACACCGCCCCTCCCCAACCTCCTCGCTTCCTCCTTCTTTCCCCCTTCTCCCCAATCATGGAAACCCCTCCCCAAAGCCCTTCTGAAAACCTATGGTGCCGCCACCTAGGGCACTGCCCACCACCGACCAATTGCCACCTCCCCTCCCCACCTGTGACGCCCCGCGTCGCCACCTGCCGTCTGACCCGATGGTGAAAGCCGTCCGCCCCTCTCCACTATATTTCGCAGAAACCCCCTTTCCACTTTAATTCGCAGAAAGCCCCGCCTCCCATTGTAAAGGTAAGTTTTTTTAAGTACTATTTATTTATTTTTATTCATATGATTTAATCAGTTTTTATACAAATTTTAAAATAAGAAAAATCAGCTTTTGAATATATTCTAGCATTAGAAAAGCATTATAAAAATATAATTTTTATATAGGAAATAACGATATAAAAATATGGTCTTTGTTTGTTTTAAAAATGCGATTTTTCCTTATGAAAAGATTATATTTTTAATAATTAAAAGGTTATATTTTCATTACGAAAAGATAAAAAATTTAGTTAATATAAAGATTTGATTTTTAGAATTATAAAGATTCGATTTTTATAGGGAATGTAGCAATGTAAAGATACGATATTTACATACATAAAGATGTGGTTTTTGAATATGAAAATATAATATTTTTGAACATGAAAAGATAATATTTTTGAATATGAAAATATAATATTTTTGAACATGAAAAGGTAATACTTTTGAATATGAAGTAGCAGTAATAAAAATATGATTTTTATATTATAGAAAGAATAAAAATATGATTTTTATATTATAGAAAGAATAAAAATATGATTTTTATATTGGTAGAGTATTAAAGATATGATTTTTAGTGTATAGAAAATCATATTAAAAATGTGATTTTGATATGAACAGCGTGGAGACGACTGCGATGGAAGTACGGGCAGATCCAAATTGTTCTGAATTTCAGAAATAAAATGGAGGAGTGGAACCCTTGGTGAGAACTCCTCACTACAATTTTCTGTGTTCAGTTATTTATTTTATAACTGCATATATGAACTGTTTCTCCGTCGTCCACAGACCATGGACGACTTGTTTGTTTGATCGCGTTTAGATTGATTTGTTTGTGTGAAAATTGATTGTGAGGTGGAATGGAAAGTAAAAATGCATGTGTTGAATAGAATAAAATTCATGTGTTGAATAGAATAAAATTCATGTGTCGAATGAAATAAAATATTCATGTGTTGAATGAAATAGATATTCATGTGTTGAAATAAAATAAATATTCATTTACAAATCAGACGATTTGTTTATGTACACTCATTTGACTGATATGCATTGGGACGATAAATTTTACACATCGCCCAACTGCACAAATAAAACCTGTGTTTGATTGTTTGAAAACCCCACACGGGTGTTGGGATGAAATTGGCCATACACTAGTCCCAATTATTAGCTGTATGTTGATCAATTGATTGACAGGTTGTTATAAGCGTTAAATATTTATATTTAATGCTTGTGCAGTTGTGTGGTGCACTCTGGATGATGGTTGATGATTTATCGTTGCTATTATATACATGTGTTGTAGGGATTCCATATAATTAACATTATATGGTAATTGATTGGGCCTCATTCCAAGTTAGAAAATAAAATATATATTCATGTGTTGAATAAAAGAAAATTCATGTGTTGAATAAAATATATATTCATGTGTTGAATAAAAGAAAATTCATGAGTTGAATAAAATATATATTCATGTTTGAATAAAAGAAAATTCATATGTTGAAGGAAATATTCATTTGTTGAATAAAATAACGAAGTTATTGAAGTATATAAAGCCATGTTGGTTAGATTGACGCCATTTTGACATGAATGATATTTATATCGATTTTATTCATTTTTATAATGAATATCGAAAAGGAATTGATATGAAAATATAATATTTTGAAAATACTATCATTTATATATCGATGATATGGAATATTCAATTTTGATTTGAAATTGAATATGAAGTTGAAATCGTTTTGAAAACGAGTTATAAAATACATTTTAAAAGGAAATCGACGAAATATGTATAATATATATATTATATATAATGGCTTGAATAGAACGCGTCGTGCTGCGGTAGTTCGCGAATTTCGACCATTGTCTTCAAATGGATATTACGGGAGATCCGACCATCGGATTCTCCTAAATCCGGAACCGTTGGGTTCGTATCGAAACGATTTTTCCAGTGAATATTAGAGATTTGATATCTAACGGTTGGATTTGGAATTATATCCAAATCAAATTTGGAAAAGGTCGCTGTAAGTGCAGTTCGATGGCCGTTGATGGAAATCGACTGTACGGGCCTTGATAAAATTATTAAAAATAGTAATAATTTGTGTAAAATCATAAGAAATGATTTGGAAAGAATTGGGATGAAAATTTCCATATTTGAAAAGATAAAAATAGATTTTTATCGAAATGAACTAGTTTTGAACTAGAATTATAATTCCATTTATTTTTAAAATAAATAAATTGGATTTGAAATGGTTTTAAAAATAACCAAAATTTCCAATAATTGAATTGGAATAGATTTGAATCAGAATTGTCTTTGGAATATTTCGATGTTGGATTTCGTGATTATACAGATATTGTTATGGAAATTTGAAAGGTATATTAATATCGTTATTTCCAATACGATATTTGTTGGTCGTAGAATTTGATTTTGAATAGAAGCCGATATATTTTCGATTCTGAGCCTTGTATTTAATATCAAATGGGATTTAGGTTTGTCGTGAATGGTGTCTTCATTAACACTGTTCTTAAACCCAGTTGAGAAAAAGATTAAATCTTTTTATTTAGATTTAATGAAGTATACCAATTAAATGGAATTTAATTGGAATTGAATTTGAATTGATTTTTGGGTTTATCGTGAACGGTGTTTTAAATAACACTTGTTCTTTAACCCGATAATTAATGGAATGTGATATGGGTTGTCGTGAATGGTATCTTTAATAATACCGTTCTTAGACAAAAGGGTGTTAAGAAAATTAGAAACTAACTGGAGATTAGTTAAGTTGAATGGTTTCCTTGGTATTGATCTGATGTTGGTTTCGGCCTTCGGGGTTAACACTTAGGGAATTATTCACTTGCTAATTTACGGTTAAAGGCTGATGGAATAGAATGTGATTTTGGGTTTATTCTGAACCGTGTTTAAATGACATTGGTTCTTTAACCCAGTTAAAGACAGGATATGATCTCCCAAGTTAAATAATCATTGATAGTGATTTTCGGGAAGATTAAAACCAAGTGGAGTTTTAATGAATCTTTAATTAGATTGAAATGATCGAGAATGGAGTATCACCAGTTTTGCTCCAGGCGATAGTTAAATCTTTAATTAGATTTGAACGTGAAATGGTAATTGAATTTACCGATAACACCATGGTGTTAGATATGAAGTATTACCAGTTTTACTTCATGGGATGAATAGGTTGAATTGGGAAATTTAAAACAAATGATTACTTCGGTAAGGTTTGTTAATCCCGACTAGTTTGGATAAACCATAATTTGGTTTGAATTGAAATCCAAAAGAAGATTAAAGAATAAATTTAAAAGAATTTATCTTTGATAAAACTAATGGGAACCTTTCCCTATAAATGTGAATATTTGAATAAAAGAATATTCTGAATTGGAATAAGGCGTATGTTGTGTTTGTGCAACACTTGTTTATTATATACGCGAGTTATTCGGAAAGACCGGGTTTATCCCATTTCGAATAACTGATTCGACGATGTGTTGAGGATGAAGACGGTGGTCGAAGACTGGAGGTCTTCACATCGTATGGATAATTACTGACAATCTTGATTGGGCTGTACACCCAAGAGGAGGGAATCAGTTGGTGATCGGCCAGACGTACTTGGAGATCGATGGATATGCGAGGTACAAGGTGCCTCCGGTTTCATTCAGACCCAGAATGGACTTGTAAATGGACTGTGTGTCTGACATTGGATATCATTCTGTGTGATTGATGGATATTGGTTGTATGGAGTGGTTTGCCTGTGTGGCATGCTAAGATGCAAATGATCAAGGCTTCTGTTGAAAAGCAGAGTCTTGTGGTTGTTGATCAAAGCACAGCCTATGTGGCATAGCTTTGTGTAGCATTGATTCGCGAGCCTTACACCCTGGTTGTGAACCAGAAACGGGAGATGACCTCAGGGAAGGCATGCGTTTCCTTCTAGCTAGGGTGGTGTCAGTGACCTACCAGCTTTAATATTTATATTATTTTCACCTATGTGGTTGTTGGATTGCGAGGCGCCTCGGATATATCGGTGACTATGTGGAGCCGATGGAGTCATTTGGCTCATTTACGCCCCAAAGGGTGGGCAAACGCAGTGTTCAGGCATTTTAATCCACATCGGTGGACCGGCCCTGTCGCTCCAAGGGTCGATGTGTTCTGATCCTGAGACATGGGCTAGATTGTCTCGAATTCGGTAAGGACGATCCCTTGCCTTGGTTCACAGATGGAAATCCAACTTCCGATACGTGACATTTGCGGTTTTGATTGTAGAGCCAAGTATTGGCGACATGATATATGGTACCCATGCTGTATAGGATTGATACATTTATATTTGAAGTTGTTTTATACATTATGCACTTATAATAGTACAAAATGATTTGTTTTTAATGTACCAAGCATGTTTGGCTATCATAAGGGAAAACCCTATCCTCCGGCTTGTGTTGCATTGTGTGATGGGACCTGGGTCTTATAATAGCTTAATTTTTCCAGAAAGCATTGCGCTGTTTTGCTATATGCATTGGTATTCTTAGGAGGAAACTCGTTCCGTGTTATACGGCGTGGTCCCTTGATATATCTGATTTAAAGTAAAGTTTTAAATAACTGTTTTAGTTCTCACACCAGTCACATGACTGACCTAGAGTTTATTGTTTTAACCTAAAATCTGGGTGCCCCTATTTTCCACATGGGCAGCTAGTAGTTTTGGTTTTGCAGATTTATATTCACAGGATCCTGGTTTATAGCTGGAACGATACTCGGAAAGCTCTATATCCGTGTATTACTTTTAGTTGTGTTTTGTATTATTTTTCCGCTGCAATGTAATGTAAATTGAATCTCTGATATTTTTCTAATGTATAATATTTATTCATACTCTGTATATTCTTGTATTCTGATGAAATTATTATAATAAGCAATGTAATGTTCTTCTATTTGTGTCCCAATGTGCTTGTTCTCAAAACAATCAGGGGTTTCGAACGGTCTTGGTCGGTTTAGTGATCGATTCGGATCGAGTGAAATTCCTTATCGTCACAGATATTCGAAATGCTCTGTATCCGTGTAATTCTTTCAGTTGTGTTTGTATTAGTTTTCCGCTGCTATGTATTTAAATGTAATTTTAAATCTCTGACATTTATCGAATGTATATTATTTATTCATACTGTATATTCTTGTACTCTGGTGTAAATTGTTGTTATAAGCAAAGAAATGTTCTGTCGTTTTTATTCTGATTTCTCGTGTTCTCAACTCAATCCGGGCTTTCCTTTACGGGGAAGTTTGGGTCGCTACATGTGGGAACGCTTGGATCAGTGATACCTTGGAGATGGAGCTTGATCAATGAGGATCCATAGCTATTGGGCATTATTTATGGCATTATTATTACATTGAGATAATTAATGTTGATTACGTATTATTGCATGGGACTCATTGTAACCGACATTTTTAATGATTTTAATTAAAGGTATATCTATTTTAAGTTATTTTATTTTATCCCTTCCATTGTCTGAGATTCTGATTTCACTTTAGTATGCTTTATTGTATGTGTTATACCATTTCCTTATAGGAACCAACGATCCATTTAGAATGGCTCTAAGTTTCGATTGGCCATTTTGGGTCAAAATTTAAGCCTATTCCGGATGGTTATAACAGTTTATTTATCTTATGTAGTAATGCACGAACATTTTCCCCTATTTACACTAGAACAGTTATTAAATCTATTTCCTTCATTTTACTCAATCATGCTAGTGATTATTTCATTCTCCAGACTTTATGTTTGAACCACTCCTTTTTTCCCTCTTGGGCTCATACGATAGAGGTTGATTGATACTAGCAATTTGAAAGAATTAATGGCAATAATCTTGTTTTTCTTCCTATTTGATCTACTTTATTCTGTATTATGACATCATACTTTCCATGGTTTGGATTTTTACCAATAAGTGGAAATGTTTTATTTTATACTCTTATTTGAACTAAGATTATGTAAGACATATGATTTGTATTATGACTCTTTTTGTATAAAATATTGTTTGAAATAAAAAGTTGTTTTTAAATAAATGTTTTCACTATTTTTATTTTATGTCTAATGAATTTTTGTCTCTGTGATTAATTTCTTTATACCTACAATACTCCACATTCCTTGATATGATCCATTTGGCGAATACTAAAGGGTGCAGGGTGTCACATTTGGTACCAGAGTCTAAGGTTACAGGATTCCTAAAAAATTGTTTGAAAAGTAACGTATGTTTCTAAAGAAAAATATATTTTCAAAACAAAAAGTATTTTTGAAAATAATTTTTTTGTTAAAATTCCCTCGAGTCCGTCTTCTTTCCTTGTCCTATTCTCTTCTTTCTTCATTGAGTTATCTACAAAACAAGCTATTTAAGATTACTGATGTATATATAGACCCCAAATCTTTATAGGTTTATGTTTTGAATTTTTGATATATCCATCCAGTTCATTATTTGAAAGTTCTTTACGGGAATCAAGTTAGGCGATGAACTTGCTACTTGATAAATATTAAGTAGGGCCAAGTATGGATAAGATAACCTTAAAGGCTAAGGATTGCGAGATGACTATCACCATAAGGATTCAGAAATATATCACTAGTTTTCTTTTAAAAAGAGAGTGAGAATAATTGATATATTGTAAGCGTTAAAGAGGTGGGTGCACTATGTCGAGATTGTTATAGCCAAGGCATTGATCAAAAGGACCGAGTAATGGAGACGGGTAAAGGTTGATGAAAGAGGTGTTATTTATCTCTAGTCCTTTCTAGTTTTCCTATTAAAACTTTATTTGATTCTGAAGAACCCCTCTCCTTTATTTTTGATCTAGTAGATGAGGGGTTGTTGCGTGAGGCCATATCCACGCTGATACGAGGCTGACCATGTAGGGCACCAATATTGTAGTCATAACGAGATTGTCCTTTATAGATGTAGTAGATCCTCGCTCCATATGGAGTGTGCATTAATGACACTAGTTTATTATTTGAACTTAAACACTTTTCTAGATACAATAGTAGTTTCTTAACCCCATAGGAGGAAAGACATTGTTACTTATGATGAATCAGAGTTTGAGACTAGAGATTTTAAATATAGGGAGATGCTTGGGCATTTCCGGGTATGGGTTGGTTTTAGATCTAGATAGATTAGCCACATGGTTGGTTATCTCATATTTTGACACTAATAGTAGAGTTTGACTGGGATGCTTATTCTTTGGGAATTTCGAGATAGAAAATTTTTGAGGATAGATTAGTTATCCACTTGTAAGGAAATTTTGACTATAAGAGGAGACTTATCTGGCTAAACACGCAGCAGAAAAACTCTTGAAATTTCTTACGATCCGAGAGGTCAGTCATGTTGAGTTTCCTATTTTGCTTAGTGCATTTCCAGGAAATATCGATTTTGTTCCCATTGTGCTAGATTTTTCAGATATATTGGAAAAGGTCAGAAGGTTATCTTCTAAAAGAGAGATTGATTTTCGGGTTCATATTTATGGCAATGCTATACCTGTAGCATTGACAGTGAGGGATATAGTTCTAAGGGAAAGAAGAGAGTTGAGCTTCATAAGTTTGGCCAAAAGTTTTTCTAGATATAGACTATAGAGTGATTCTTATAACATTACTAGATGTGGGTTGATATGGAGCTCAGATAGGTTAGCTATTCGATGGGCCACCTCAGATGTCGAGAGGAGGATAATTACTTAGGGTGTGCATAGTAGACGCATCCTAGGATTGACCTATGAATGATTTGTTGAGATGAATTATTTATCTTCTTAGACCTATATTTTGTTAGATCGAGTCTCGTACCTATGATAAGAGCATTGCAGATGTATTTTTAGGAAGTCTTCGGACTTCAACCGCAGTAGAATTCTATTTAGGAAAAAATTAAGGAACATCTTGAAAAGATTGGTAAGACTAAGCATTTTTGATAAGAGGCACCACTCGTTGTTGTTACGAAGATGGATAGTTCCTTTGACTCTGAGTAATCACAAGAAGGTTGTTTAAGAAGAACCATTATCATTTGCCTCATGAGATGGTCTTTTTGGTTAATTTGCAACAGCCAATATTTTCCCATAGCTATATTTTTTTGTTAGTAATTTCCATCGATTGTGAGTAGTGGAAATAATTAGAGGCAAAGCCGCTAGTAAAACTCCTAACGAATTTTAAGAGCAAATGTACTACCTCTTAGACTAGCCTGTGTTAAAGCCTAGTTATTGATGTGATGGAATAGAGTTTCTGGTGAGGTTTTGGAGTAAGAATGGTAAGGGCCAGGGTAGATGACATGTTGGTTTAATCAAAAGCAAGAAATAAATTTGGTATTTAGTACAGGAATTCGGTACTCTATAAGTATGGATCCAAGATCAATTTCTATAAGAAATCATTTTTAGAAGGCAAGGATTTTTCTTAGATTAGTGGATTATTATAGAAAAGTTATTAGAAATTTTTCCAAGATATCGATTTTCTTAACCTACCTCACCAAGAAAAGTTTAGATTTTATGTATACAAATCGAGAAGCTATTTTTAAAAGAGTTTTGATTAATACTTTAGTATCTATTCTGGTTAGCAGCATTAGTAAGCGGATCCATGAGAGTAGTTAACTTAGAATAACTACCATTATTTTTTCCGTTAGGTCATGGAGGCGTTACCTATTATGAGAAACATTTGAAATTTTAGTCACCATAAGTTGTTGGTTTAATTGTCTTCTACAAGAGATTGGAACTTAAGACTATATAAAGATTAATAAAGTTTGCATGTCCGATGATTTTTTGTTTTTCTTGTGCTGTGTAGAAGTATGGATGTAGGTTATCCTAAGTTCTTGGCTTTTGGTATTAAAATTCTTGGGATAGAAGCATTGGGAATATACGTAGTTTCTATGGAAATACCTTGTAGCATGTTCTGGTTAGATCTCTAAGAACGAGGAAGAACTAAGATTAAATCTAAGCTTATCAGTTAGGGGCTTAAAAGTTTTACTTAGAAGTATTTCCTTGAAATTATGGTAGGATATAAGGATGAAATTTTCCATTAATTATGATGAATGATTTAGTGTTTTGTGTTCATCAAGGTTGTGTCATTTGGACATGAGATGAAGATCCTAGAAATTCCGTTTGTAGAGTATTATGAAGAATAACTGATACTTGATTACCAGAAATATATCCTTATATGATAACCAAATTGAAGTAAGCAATAAGTTTTCCTATTAGATAAATGATTAAATGTTTTGTTTAATATTCGGATTTGGATTGAGATTATGTAAGACGTATGAGTTGTGTTATGACTTTTTGTATAAAACACTGTTTGTAATAAAATTTTGTTTAAATAAGTGTTTCCACTGTTTCTGTTTTATGTCATGTGAATTTTAGTCTCTATTATTGGTTTCTTTATATCAACAACGCTCTGCATTCCTTGGTATGCTCTGTTTGGGAATATTAAGCGGTGCAGATGTCATATTTATAAGCATTTAGGATATAAAGATTTCAAACGGATTAGTGACGGAATGAATAATTTTGTTCTAAAAAAGGAAATTTGAAGAAGAGTACATTATTAAGGAAGGAGAATAATTTATAGGTTCTCTTTGAGTCCAAACCTCTCTCTCTCTCACACACACACAAAAATATATGGTCTTAGAAATGGAATTTTTGAAGGACAAAATGCTTTGATATGAAATTCTTTTTATTTGGGGTTTCATGAAAATGACTATATATATATATTTCAAAACGAAAAAAATTGTTACTTTATGAATTATAACCTTTCTCACTAGGATTTTCCAAATAAGGTTTTAAACGATAAAATGAGTTTTGAAAAAAAAATAAAGAAATAAAAAAAAGGGCATCCTTATATGGTTGGACAATATAAATGGAAAGGATAGTGGGATGCAAGATGGCAAAGGTAAAGACTTAATTTTTTTAAAGGAAAATTGGTTTACTTGAGCAATTTCTTTCTAGAATATTTAAGGTGGTTAAGATGGTAGAGCTCTCTAGTGGGTTTGGTTAGAATGACTCAAAAGTTATAAGAGAAAACCATTTAGGCTCATTATTTGGAGAAAAGGTATGATTCATTAGTCAATCGTCGTGCATTAGGATTTTTTTACTAATTCCAAAATAAAATCTTTCATCTCATAGGGAGAACTTTCAGGTATAGCAACTTGGGTGTCCTAGGAGAATTCATTTTTTTACCCAGGTTCTTTTGGTAGAAATTTCTTAGGTACTATATCATTGGCTTTTCCCTTTAATGCAATCTTCCTTCTTTTAATATCCTTGGGGAGGATAGATCTTAAAATTAAACCTATGGATGGTAGGATTGTTTGCAGACATGTTAATAAACATGTTATGTGAGATGGATGAAGGTGGTTTCAAGTGTTTACTAGTGGATGCAAATGGATGCATATGCACACACTAGGGACTATTAAAGACTAACAAACTAAGACACCAAGCATACGCATAAGGATGTGTGCATGTTTATTTTATTTTCATGATTGTTATAAAGGGATAATTAACATATGATTGTTGCATGTGGATGATGATTGTAGCACGCATATAAAATTACATTTAGATGTATGACAAGAACATATTTGCATAAAAAGGAGGTGATTGAATTAGTAGACTGCCTAATCTTTTGCATTAGTTAGAAATTTCATAATAGCATAAATTGTATTAGAAAACTAAGGATAATAGATGTAATGGTTGGTGGCTACGTAAATGAATGTAGACATTGGTTGTAATTACATATTTCATTCTTCTGTTCTTAGAGATTTCAAGGAAGAAATTCTTTAAGGAGGGGTGAATGCAACAACAAAAAATTTAAGCATAATTAACTAAGAAAATTGAATATTAAAAGTTAATTTTATAAAATATAAATTTGTTAGGTAAAAAATAGAATCAACGGAAATGTTCATCGTAAAAAGAATAAATGGAGGAATTAAAGATTAATGTTATGACCTTACCATTAAAAGCTAACAAAATTATAAATTCCCAAATATTAACATGCACATTTGAATTTGAAAAAGTAATACGCGTGATAAAATAGAAACTAAGTCAAGTATTAATGGAATTTATTGAAATTTAAATAATAATATAAATGAAGATGAACGAGTTATGAATTTAGTAGAAGGAGATTAACTATAAATATAGAAAGAGGTTAAAAAGAGAATATTTGCAAATATCCAAATTTGGCTACGAAATCTTTTCCATTGTGTCGATGGCAATCTTCTAAGCAATATGCGTATACAACTTGTCGAAATCCAAGCTAGTATGAAAAGGTTATTAATGAAACAAGATAGAGGAATATTTTAGAAAATTTTAAAGGAAAGAGAAAAAAACATATGTATAGGTCGACCTGACCATGCATAGGCCGACCTATAGAGGGCGAGGGTCGACCACACATTTGGCATGGGCGCAATTGCATCCACGTACTTTGCCAAACAAAGAATTGTTTTCTTTAGTTCAAAATGGTAGATTCTAGAGCGTTTATTTGTTAATTTAAGGGCTGTAAGTGAACTTGTGACACACATGGATCAGAATAGATGTTCAAATCCAGTGGCTTGAGATCCCTATGTTACACTATAAATAAAACCCTAGGCCTAGTTCTTCATTCATAACACAAATCTTTTCCTTTCAGATTCTCTCATAAATGAGACTATCCTAAAACCTAAATTTTCTCAATGAAGAGATTCGTAAAAATAGAGCCATTATTAATCAATTTAAGGATGGGAGCTGGGAAGGATGTGCGTGCTCCAAAAGCTAAGGATTGTAGGTGAGTGTAGTAATTATTCAATTTTTTGAGTAATTTAAAGAAATAGGATTCTTAACAGTTGTAGTGTTTCTTGTAGTTTTTCTTACAATTTTAAGTAGTTTTTCTATAATTTAGTATTTCTGTAATTTGTTTTTCTTTAAGTTGTTTCCTATAAGTATTTCTTTTTATTTAAATTGGATCAGAAACTTTTACCGTTTTTCCCCTATTAGTATTTCATTACCATCGATTATTTACAGTTTCTGCAATTATTTAAGTATATGCTCAAAACATGCTTAGATCTGTAAATATTAGTTAATTAACAATTGATTTAATCCTCTTTTTCACATGGAAAATAGAATTAATAGTTATAACTGTGCAAAGATGGATTAAAATAAAAAAATAAATTATAGAATTATGTATGTAAATTATGGAAAATGAGCGTAATATTATGATGATTGTATGGATAAGCTAGTAAATCATAATAGGCAAATTTAGGATCACTACACCATATTAGCAATTTCGCAACCCTCTACTGTGGAAGCTTTGCAACGGCTTAAGGCCATTGCAAAGCTCTCTAAAGATTTTATGTAACGATCCGTCTTTTTGTCCTATTCAGACCAATGATTAAACTAAGTTAAATCAATCAACAAGACGTATCACTTGGGGTTACAACGCATAAGAACTGAACCAAAGAACATTTTTCATTAATATCATTACAATATTACATAAGAGTACAAGAATATATCAGAGTACAACAAATATCAAAGTATCCGAAAATACAAACACGACGGAAAGAAAATATCTCAATAGAAGACTAAGAAATGATCCAAAGTATAACTCCAACCATAATCCAGAATCCTACTTTAAAAATCTGCAAACCAAAACTACCAGGCTGCCGTGTAGAAAATATGGGCATCTAGAGTTTAGGTGGAAGAACAATAAACTCCGAGTCAGTCATGGGACTAGTATGAGAACTAAAGCGGATATACTTTTATTTTAAAGTTGGGTACATCATAAGACCACGTCATATATCACGGAATGGGTTTCCCCTTATGAATATCGGTCATAAAAACTTGAAACTAAAATAGTTTAATCTTCCATTTTTTGATTTATCAAATCCAATCAACTACGTTTATTTAACAAATCCATTCTTTTGAAAATAATCTCTTCGAACTTAAAATCCAGGTTTCATTTCAAATCATAGAAATAATATTTATCTTTCATATCAAATCATACTTCACTTCGGGATTTAAAAATAAATCACATTTGAAAATCTCAAATATCTGCAAAACAAGCATATCAACATATATGCCACCAAATTGGGAGGTTTCTCTCGATAACAAGGCAACTGGGTCCCATCCTTCATCTCATTAATAATATAAGTATGTCCCTCTATCTCAAGAGCGAACCATACCTTCACACATATGCCCATGTTTTAGTTACGGGTAACCCGAATCATTGGTAACATAACAAATCATTTTGCATCCCAAAGTGATAAATCATTTCGCATTAATAAGCACAAATATCTTCAAAACATAGTGTTGTTGCTTTCTAAATAATTTAAACATTGGGATTTAAGCCTCTAAGATTCTCTTTATTTATAAAACACTTTTTATAAACCATCAAACATCTTCAAATATTTATTTTTAAATATTTTCTGCTTGGTTCATTTCATTTCATTTTCTTTTATGAAAACAATCTTAAAAACAATTCGTTAAATTACTTCACAATTTATGTAACGAACAAGGATTTTCGGCCCCGAAAATCGACATAAATATCTTTCCCGTACCTCGTGCCGACCTTTCAAACACCGAAAAACCCTGGAACGTTATTAGAAAGAATTTAGAAGGTGAGATAAGAAAGAAAGAAATATTAGAATAGAAGAAGAAGGGAAACAGCACAACACAGAGTCTCACATCGCAGCGGAACAAAATATAATACAGTAATAACTTGATTGAGAGCTTTCAAAATACTTACAATATCAGAGTACATCACACAATGCGACAGTTATAGTAACATGTTCCCATTTACAACACACAGCGGAATAGTAGCTACATAGCATCCTACGTCCGAACATATCCATCTCGTCTCTGGACTTCACAGCATTCGACAACCTGAACCTGTACACCCCAGGCTAACCCGAGCATTTACAAAACACCGGGTAAGTCTGGTGAACCAGAGTGAAAAAAACTCGCACTGTACTAAGGTAACACACAACTTGATTTTGAGGTTTAAATTCTTTTCGAAAGAAAATGGATAATCGTAAGACCAAATCCACACATAAACACGGACGGTTTTTACCTTACGATAACCCAAAACATTTTTGAAATTAATATCTTTTCTGGTATTATAATAATGTGTAAATGGAAATAAATATCAATCTAGTGGAACGCTTGCATCTCACGCTCCACATATATATTATACAAACAAAACCGTGGGAGCTTATTGGAAATTGGATTCCAACTATGACAATGTATGGGACCAACTACCGATAGTGTATCTCTAGAGGCGAATATACTGGGTTCAACAAGAACGTATTGCAACCCGGCCCACACATGACCGATCACTCATTTCGCTTGAGTGTATCGAATGTATATCACCAACGGTTGGGCTCAAACCACCGTTTCCCCAAAAGGGACAACATCGAAATAAATTAAAGAAGAAAATAGATTTTCTCTAGATATGTGATTATACACCCTAATGGGAGCGACCCACATAGCCATGCTGCCTTCCCGATTTTGTCATCTCCCGGTTGATGAGGCTTGAGGCCAGAATTCACTTTTAAACCATCTGGTCACTATTCACTTTGAATGCCACATCGTCAGATCCGCTAGGTATCACTAAATGTTGATTTCCACAAAAATACTCTGAGCGTTAAGCTAAGAGAAGGTGTACGGCCTTCTCCGCTACCAACAGAGATACGTTTGTAGAAAATCAATATATGTGATCCCTTTAGAAATACTTTGTCAGACACTCGTCCATACAAGTCATTCAGGAACAGGATGAACCGAAGGTACTCTCCTACTAAATCCAATATAGGAATCACCCCATGGATCAGTAGCGAGAAGTCCTTGCAACCCGTAGATTACAATTACGATAGAACCACAGTTTATCTCTGGCCGCTAAACCAGAGATTATTAGTAGTTCTTCCGTGTAATGAAGATTTACGGTCTTCAATGTTCCATCTCGATCATCTTCTAATATCTTCACGTATTTGTTGGTCAGAATGGTTTTCGAATATAATTTCGATCCCGGTCTTTCCGTACCAACAAGCGTATTGGGTAGATTTAATAGTCGGTGATTTAACTATCAAAATAAATAGTGTTTCAATCATGACAAACCCAATGAGTTCACTGGTTCAGTATTCAGTACCACTTGGCCTTTTTAAATAAACATATGTAAATATAACTCTTAAATATCCCGATATTTTAAATATAGCTTTCGCTCCCTATTTAACATAATATTTTACTTTAAACAAATTCAATTTATTACTCGTAAAACAACACTAGGAAGTATCTGTTATTCATTTATTGAAAAACAATAATCTATACTTATCCTTATAGCATAGAACTCAACTTTACGTTTCCTTTCCAACTCGAAAATATCGTCATATTTTCGGCAACCCCTTTACTTTGGAAATCCTCATTTTTGTCTTTTCTAAATTCTTCATTTAACATTGCATTATTATTTCTGCAATGGAAACAACAAATTATTAATAACTCCTTTTTACCATTACAACTAATATCATCCTCAGATAATTCTGCTGTCGTTCAAGTTGGGGTATTTTAATTACCTCTCAGACCTTGATCAATAACGATCTTATCTTCAGATAGATACGAGCTGTAACCCACTATTTCATTCCAATATCCACTCTAATTCCATTTAACTATTTTATTCAAATGCAGTTTCCTAAAACCTTCTTATATATTTGAAATTCCCTTTCTCGGATATAACTATTATTCCTTAATGTAATAATTAAGCAACTTCTTATAAAAATTCCACTTTTAACACCTTCCTCTTTTCAAGCAACTTCACTTTATAATTCAGATTAGTCTACAATCTTATGATTTTCTACACTATCAAATTCACTTTTCCCAATCTCGTTTCAAATCTATTCAACCATATCCCGCTTTGGAAATCTCATTTCAAATCCCAATTCTACTTAATCCCATTATTAAGTAACGTTAATATAAAATTAACGATTTACCACTTCACCCTTTTTATATAACTCTGGTTTATCATCACACTTTATCTTGCTTCCTTTTACTTAATTCAAATAATTAAGTAATATTTATTTTACACTATCACAGTTGCATAACCATTCCTTTCATAACTTTGTTATAAAACTCAAGTGTTGAACAAAACCTGTTCCCATTCTCCTTTCGTTATTCAATTGAATTCCATTTCAACTTCGATTACTTTTTAAATGATTTCCCATTAAAAAGTAAATTTCTGAATTATTATCAATTACGATAATATCTTATTCAACCCTTAACTACATTAGTAGTTAATTTCTTCATTAATTTAAAATAAATAGTAAATCCCCTTTTTAAAAATCTTATTATAATCTAAACAATATTCATTATACTATTTCTATTCAAACATACTAAATTAGTACGCAATCTTAAATTTAAAACGGTTGATTTATCCAACTCAAACCACGGTAATCTCGTTAACCAATTCTAATTTGTTTTTCCCTTTAAATTAATTAATAATTAATTTAAATAATCCCATTTAGATATTTCTCTACAAAACCATTATTCACTTTTTAACCGTAAGGTTAATTTCCTTAATCTCACATTCACAAATCTGATTAACATCAAAATTTGCCTTTATAAAATCAATATACAATTTATTATAAAGATAATTATTTATTTCCTTCATATATATTTCATAGTTTATCTTTAGTATAAAATAATTTTATAACTTCAGTCGTATCGATTTACCTGACGATAAATCAATATAAACAAAACAACTTACTTTCAGGCCATTCACTGTCGTTTACTCGACCAATATAGCCCATTGGTTAAAACACCACACATGTTGACATTCAAATCAATGATCAATACTCAAATAAATCACCCAAACATGACAGTTCATATGATAATATAAAAATAAATAATATATTTGAGGAATCCGGTTGGATTCCTCCAACCTGTCCTTCCCTGTATTCAAATGGTTATCTTCAAATCGACCGTTTAATTCAAATAGATCAAACAATTCAAACAGATCAAACAATTCAAACCATCGAACACGTTTATTTTATAAACGTGACCAATAAAATAATTACCTTTATTGGGACCAATCGTCAGAATAACAATTTGGGTATTTCACTGAAATTAAACGATGGTTTAATTTCATCAGTTAAATCAGCAAGCAAACAGTTAACCATTGGTAAGCAGAGCACACAAAATAAATAAAAAACCCAATTTATATAAAATATAAATGGAATGCTGAGTGGGTTTAACTCACCTTGATTTTCCCCGTCGTTGAAATGGTTTGTTCTAATTATATTAAGCTAACGTTTAACTTAATTAAAAATCTGATAGCTGCCGACTCTGATCAGACCAGTTCATCGCTTTACTTGTCGATACGGTCTCAACGTCCTTTGTTTTGCTCACTTCCGTTATTGTATGGCACAAGTACATGATTAAACGTTATCTACTATTTATATTGAATGTTATTATAACCTTACAAAATTTTATTTAATTATACTTGCTTTTATACTTTAGGTTAGGTACATATATATGTTTTTTTCCGGGCACGGTTATAATCCAATTAACCACTTCCGTATAACCTTACCTCATATGCTTGGACAGTCCATGTCCCTTACATATATCATGTTTGGGTATATTAATATAAATGCTTAGGCACCGGTCTAGGCACTATATAAATAATAAGGTCACGTTATAATGGTAACATATTATAAAATAAGTTTGCTCAATCTTACATGGTTAATATATAGATTAGGCAAAACTTTTAAATATACTTAAGCGCTTAGTAAACTTGATTAGTAACAGTTAAACACCATATGGCAAAATAATTCTACTGTACATCGTTCTACCTATATGTTAAAACTATATACATGCGGTATATAGGTACTACAAAAAAATGATTAGGCCCATTTAAAACTTGATTAGCTATTATTAAACGTGTTTAAGCATTCATAAGAATTACTGTTCATACTTCTCTACTTTATGCCTGCTGTGTTTCCAAAGCCCCTTCCCCTCTCCACGCTGTTGCACCCAAGGACCACCGTTCACTTCACTGAACCATGCTTTAGTTCCTTCACTTGTTCAGAACAAAAGCTTCTAAACAAATATGTTTCCACCAAACCCAGCTGTCTGTTTCCAGTCCATGCACGAGCACCATTCAAGACCGCACCCTTAACTCCACCGTACTCCACTGTTTCGGCTTTCTGCATACACTCCGATGACCAAACTGTCCGATGCTCTGCTGCACTGACCTCGGCATCCCTTACACCGGGCGCCATCTACACAGCTCCGCCATGACGATCCCGTACCCCCATTCGGCTCCAAGGCATCAGCGGTTACTGTTCACTATTCGCATCCATCTGCTACTCAACTCGGACCGTCAACATCCTCACAAATTGCTCAGATCATGGTGGCTGTTCTCTTCCTACGCGTGTCACCCCTTTCTAAACAAGAATAGTTCGTTCGAAATAAAATGAAAGTGAAGAAAATTATTTGAGGAAAATCAGTTTTTCATCGTTACTGAAATGGGATGGTAATTGAATGAAGAAGCTGGGTCTTATATAGAAGAGAAGTCGTGGGAGCCAAGAAAACGTGGATTGCACGGTATGGGTAGTTTGATGGCCAAGGCATTGTTTTATATATATATATATATATATTATGTATAGGTTACAGCATATTCATTTGTTTAGGGTAAGCTTTTCAGATCTTAGCATGTGACTGGGAACGGGATATACAATTTAGTGTTAGTAATTGGGTAGGCTGTTTTGAGTTTTCCCGTCATTTCACTAGTATAGGTTTAGGCATTGACTTTGGGCATGTACACTGAAATGAAATGAAGAACATTCATGTCTGGTGAAGGTATACCTCGTGCAACAACTTACCCAAGCTTTCGTGTATTTCTTTTCATAAATAGGGTAGGGTTTAATTTAGAATATTATTGTTTTAATTTAATAAAACTACATCGCTAAGTAACAAGTGAAACTGATCACAATCGACTTCTGTTATCTGATAAAAATGCTAATCTTGGTGTAAAAAGATATTCCGAATCCAATGGGACAAGTTTCGTCGAAATCCGAGGTCGTATGAAAAAATTTCCTTTATAAAACCAGAAATAAACATGCGTTTAATTTTCCCACGATCACCAGATAAATCAAATCAACTTGAAACCTTGCAGTCCTATAATAATTCTTCAATACGAACCCAACGACACCAGTTTCGTCGCATTCTGAGACTGTTTCCCCGGTAGGTTATTTTTACGTGCACCGCAATGCCATTTCGGACACCAAATTACACGATCTCCAAAAACAACAAACTATATACCTATCCTGACTATAATCGACGTTACGAACTCAACGGAATTGGTTTCGTGGCCTAATTCGATCGTCTATTCAAGTTATGTCCAAATAACCCTTTATTAAATTAATTACGCGCTATAGAAATTAAACGGACGTTTATGGCTACCGTGGCCACATACGACATCCGTTAGCCACGACATTTAACACCGTGTAATAATTTAATGTTACGGTCCCAATGAAACTGATTTCGTCGAAATCGAAGTCCGTTTGAAAAACGGCTATTTTAAAGGCATATATTTTAATAACGATTTCCACAACGATTATTTCAAAATTTGATTTGGCCATAACTAACAAATTATAACACAAAATCTGGATTTTCCTCTTTCATATGAAAATTATAATCAACACGGTTCCAACGTTTCTCGTTTCACAGAAATCCGACTTATATCGGATCCTATATATTCAGTTGAATTTCAAAACTCCATATTGCGAACTGCACGCCATTTTCAAACTTGATTTATATTATATATAAATTTAACGTTCTAACTTTGTTTTAATAACGAATTAAATATTAAAAATTCATTAATATTCCAAATATAATATTTAAAATAATAAATTAAATTAAATATTTGACGACCAAAAATACGGGTCGTTACATTTTTCCCCACTTAAAATAATTTCGTCCTCGAAATTGCTAGGGTAAGAAAGGACGTTACAAACCCATCAATTTCCAAATCCAAATTTATTTTAAATCGAAAACCAATTCAGTATCGTAAATAAATAATTTCAAAAATATCGAAAATTTTCTAACACATTAAATTTTGGAAAAAATTTGGCAGAGTCTCCATTGTACGGAGGACATCTGCAATATCGCAGGTTCAAGAAATATATATACATCGACCAACAGGGTCGGAAAAATTCAAAATCCAAATAAAAACCAAAATTTTATATCTTCGCGTAGGCGCACCTATTGGGCATACTGGCTCAACGTATATGCGATTTTCTCAACCAATATCAATCCGCCTAGCCATCTAGCACCTGTACTTGACTCAATTTATATATAAGTGACGGGTATGTGAAATTCTGAGATAGTATTTAACCATATATTTCAAAATCAAACAGATATATCAATCCATTATCAAACACAGGGTTAAATCATAAATTCCAATTTATATGCAGTTTCACTACAGTTTAATTATACTGGAATTTACTTTCTAGTTTGAAATTCATTTAGTTTCGTTAAATTGTTGATTATTCTCATTCAAATAAATTACCATCCACTAACAAACAATTCACAACCAACAACCAATAAACAATCAAATCAACCAAATTAATTGAATTTTCATTCAATATTAATATTTTATTTTGGTTTCACATATTTGATTATTATTATTTATTTTTTAATTTCCAATTTATTTCCAATATCATTCTTAATTCAATTATACTTAACAAAGTTAAGTTTCAATTCAATTTCCAATCCAATTTGAATATCATTCAAATCAATCAAACACACTAAGATCTCAATAATTAGACAAAATTATTTCCTTTCTATATAAAAATATAATTTGGGTAAAATTATTTCACTTACCCTCTTTTCAAAACAATATTGCATCCATTGCCAGTTCAACGCTTCTCGACACTTGAACCGATCAACAAACACAGTACAAGATATTTATATATATATATATATATATATATAATTTACAAATACGCTCTCATATATATATACACTCAATCTCGATCTAGGGTATTACTAACCCAATCTCTATTGAGTTACACCACAGAGCCAAGGTTATAACTAAACCAATAGCTCTGATACCACTGTAACAAACAGGGATTTTCGGCCTTGAAAATCGACATAAATATCTTTCCCGTACCTCATGTCGACCTTTTAAACACCGAAAAACCCTGGAATGTTATTAGAAAGAATTTAAAAGGTGAGATAAGAAAGAAAGAAATATTAGAATAGAAGAAGAAGGGAAACAACACAACACAGAGTCTCACATCGCAGCGGAACAAAATATAATATAGTAATAACTTGATTGAGAGCTTTCAAAATACTTACAATATCAGAGTACATCACACAATGGGACAGTTATAGTAACCTGTTCCCATTTACAACACACAACGGAATAGTAGCTACATAGTATCCTACGTCTAAACATCTCCAGCTCGTCTCTGGACTTCACAGCATTTGACAACCTGAACCTGTACACCCCGGGCTAACCCGACATTTACAAAACACCGGGTCAGTCAAGTGAACCAGAGTGAGAAAAACACGCACAGTACTAAGGTAACACACAAATTGATTTTGAGGTTTAAATTCTTTTCGAAAGAAAATGGATAATCGTAAGACCAAATCCACACATAAACACGGACGGTTTTTACCTTACGATAACCCAAAACATTTTTGAAATCAATATCTTTTCTGATATTATAATAATGTGTAAATACAAATAAATATCAATCTAGTGGAACGCTTGCATCTCACGCTCCACATATATATTATACAAACAAAACCGTGGGCGCTTATTGGAAATTGGGTTCCCACTATGACAAGGTATGGGACCACCTGCCGATAGTGTATCTCTAGAGGCGAATATACTGGGTTCAACAAGAACGTCTTGCAACCCGGCCCACACATGACCGACCACTCATTTCGCTTGAGTGTATCGAATGTATATCACCAACGGTTGGGCTCAAACCACCGTTTCCCCAAAAGGGACAGCATCGAAATAGATTAAAGAAGCAAATGGATTTTCTCTAGATAGGTGATTATACACCCTAATGGGAGCGACCCACATAGCCATGTTGCCTGCCCGATTTTGTCATCTCTTGGTTGATGAGGCTTGAGGCCAAAATTCACTTTTAAACCATCTGGTCACTATTCACTTTGAATGCCACATCGTCAGATCCGCTAGGTATCGCTAAATGTTGATTTCCACAAAAATACTCTGAGCGTTAAGATAAGAGAAGGTGTACAGCCTTCTCCGCTACCAACAGAGACACGTTTGTAGAAAATCAATATACGTGATCCCTTTAGAAATACTTTGTCAAACACTCGTCCATACAAGTCATCCAGGAACAGGATGAACCGAAGGTACTCTTCTACTGCATCCAATATAGGAATCACCCCATGGATCAGTAGCGAGAAGTCCTTGCAACCCGTAGATTACAATTACGATAGAACCACAGTTTATCTCTGGCCGCTAAACCAGAGATTATTAGCAGTTCTTTCATGTAATGAAGATCTACGGTCTTCAATGTTCCATCTCGATCATCTTCTAATATCTTCACGTATTTGTTGGTCAGAATGGTTTTCGAATATAATTTCGATCCCGGTCTTTCCGTACCAACAAGCTTATTGGCTAGATTTAATAGTCAGTGATTTAACTATCAAAATAAATAGTGTTTCAATCATGACAAACCCAATAAGTTCACTGGTTCAGTATTCATCATCACTTGGCCTTTTCAAATAAACAAATGTAAATTTAACTCTTAAATATCCCGATATTATAAATATAACTTTCGCTCCCTATTTAACATAATATTTTACTTTAAAAAAATTCAATTTATTACTCGTAAAACAACACTAGGAAATACCTGTTATTCATTTATTGAATAACAATAATCTATACTTATCCTAATAGCATAGAACTCAACTTTATGTTTCCTTTCCAACTCGAAAATATCGTCATATTTTCGGCAACCCCTTTACTTTGGAAATCCTCATTTTTGTCTTTTCCAAATTCTTCATTTAACATTGCATTATTATTTCTGCAATGGAAACAACAAATTATTACTAACTCCTTTTTACCATTACAACTAATATCATCCTCGGATAATTCTGCTGTCGTTCAAGTTGGGGTATTTTAATTACCTCTCAGACCTTGATCAATAACGATCTTATCTTCAGATAGATACGAGCTGTAACCCACTATTTCATTCCAATATCCACTCTAATTCCATTTAACTATTTTATTCAAATGCATTTTCTTAAACCTTCTTATATATTTGAAATTCCCTTTCTTGGATATAACTATTATTCCTTAATGTAATAATTAAGCAACTTCTTATAAAAATGCCACTTTTAACACCTTCCTCTTTTCAAGCAACTTCACTTTATAATTCAGATTAGACTACAATCTTACGATTTTCTTCTCCTATCAAATTCACTTTTCCCAATCTCGTTTCAAATCTATTCAACCATATCCTGCTTTGGAAATCTCATTTCAACTCCCAATTCTACTTAATCCCATTATTAAGTAACGTTAATATAAAATTAACGATTTACCACTTCACCCTTTTTATATAACTCTGGTTTATCATCACTCTTTATCTTGCTTCCTTTTACTTAATTCAAATAATTAAGTAACATTTATTTTACACTATCACATTTGCTTAACCATTCCTTTCATAACTTTGTTATAAAACTCAAGTGTTGAACAAAACCTGTTCCCATTCTCCTTCCGTTATTCAATTGAATTCCATTTCAACTTCGATTACTTTTTAAATGATTTCCCATTAAAAAGTAATTTTCTGAATTATCATCAATTACGATAATATCTTTTTCAACCCTTAACTACATTAGTAGTTAATTTCTTCATTAATTTAAAATAAATAGTAAATCCCTTTTTTAAAAATCTTATTATAATCTAAACAATATTCATTATACTATTTCTATTCAAACATACTAAATTAGTAAGCAATCTTAAATTTAAAACGGTTGATTTATCTAACTCAAACCACGGTTATCTCGTTAGCTGATTCTAATTTTTTTTCCCTTTAAATTAATTAATAATTAATTTAAATAATCCCATTTAGATATTTCTCAACAAAACCATTATTCACTTTTTAACCGTAAGGTTAATTTCCTTAATCTCACATTCACAAATCTGATTAACATTAGAATTTGCCTTTATAAAATCAATATAAAATTTATTATAAAGATAATTATTTATTTTCTTCTTATATATTTCAAAGTTTATATTTAGTATAAAATAATTTTATAACTTCAGTCGTATCGATTTACCTGACGATAAATCAATATAAACAAAACAACTTACTTTCAGGCCATTCACTGCCGTTTACTCGACCAATATAGCCCATTGGTTAAAACACCACACATGTTGACATTCAAATCAATGATCAATACTCAAATAAATCACCCAAACATGACAGTTCATATGGTAATATAAAAATAAATAATATATTTGAGGAATCCGGTTGGATTCCTACAACCTGTCCTTCCCTGTATTCAAATGGTTATCTTCAAATCGACCATTTAATTCAAATAGATCATACAATTCGAACAGATCAAACAATTCAAACCATCGAACACGTTTATTTTATAAACGTGACCAATAAAGTAAGTTACCTTTATTTGGACCAATCGTCAGAATAACGATTTGGGTATTTCACTGAAATTAAACGACGGTTTAATTTCATTTGTTAAATCAACAAGCAAACAGTCAACCATTGGTAAGCAGAGCACACAAAATAAATAAATAACCCAATTTATGTAAAATATAAATGGAAAGCTGAGTGAGTTTAACTCACCTTGATTTTCCCCGTCCTTGAAATGGTTTGTTCTAATTAAATTAAGCTGACGTTTAACTTAATTAAAACTCTGATAGCTGCCGACTCTGATCAGACCAGTTCATCGCTTTACTTGTCGATACGGTCTTAACGTCCTTTGTTTTGCTCACTTCCGTTACTGTATGGCACAAGTACATGATTAAACATTATCTACTATTTATATTGAATGTTATTATAACCTTACAAAATTTTATTTAATTATACTTGCTTTTATACTTTAGGTTAGGTACATATATATGTTTTTTTTCGGGCATGGTTATAATCCAATTAACCACTTCCGTATAACCTTACCTCATATGCTTGGACAGTCCACGTCCCTTACATATATCACGTTTGGGTATATTAATATAAATGCTTAGGCACCGGTCTAGGCACTATAAAAATAATAAGGTCACGTTATAATGGTAACATATTATAAAATAAGTTTGCTCAATCTTACACGGTTAATATATAGATTAGGCAAAACTTTTAAATATACTTAAGCGCTTAGTAAACTTGATTAGTAACAGTTAAACACCATATGGCAAAATAATTCTACTGTACATCGTTCTACCTATATGTTAAAACTATATACATGCGGTATATAAAAATTTGGGTACTACAAAAAATGATTAGGCCCATTTAAAACTTGATTAGCTATTATTAAACGTGTTTAAGCATTCATAAGAATTACTGTTCATACTTCTCTTCTTTATACCTGCTGTGTTTCCAAAGCCCCATCCCCTCTCCACGCTGCTGCACCCAAGGACCACCGTTCACTTCAATGAACCATGCTTTAGTTCCTTCACTTGTTCAGAACAAAAGCTTCCAAACAAATATGTTTCCACCAAACCCAGCTGTCTGTTTCCAGTCCGTGCACGAGCACCATTCAAGACCGCACCCTTAACTCCACCGTACTCCACTGTTTCGGCTTTCTGCATACACTCCGATGACCAAACTGTCCGACGCTCTGCTCCACTGACCTCGGCCTCCCTTACTCCGGGCGCCATCAACACAGCTCCACCATGACGATCCCGTACCCCCATTCGGCTCCAAGGCATCAGCGGTTACTGTTCACTATTTGCATCCATCTGCTACTCATCTCGGACCATCAGCATCCTCACGAATTGCTCAGATCATGGTGGTTGTTCTCTTCCTACGCGTGTCAACCCTTTCTAAACAAGAATAGTTCGTTCGAAATAAAAAGAAAGTGAAGAAAATTGTTTGAGGAAAATCAGTTTTTCATCGTTACTGAAATGGGATGGTAATTGAATGAAGAAGCTGGGTCTTATATAGAAGAGAAGTCGTGGGAGCCAAGAAAATGTGGATTGCACGGTATGGTTAGTTTGATGGCCAAGGCATTGTTTTGTATATATATATATATTATGTATAGGTTACAGCATATTCATTTGTTTAGGGTAAGCTTTTCATATCTTAGCATGTGACTGGGAACGGGATATACAATTTAGTGTTAGTAATTGGGTAGGCTGTTTTGAGTTTTCCCGTCATTTCACTAGTATAGGTTTAGGCATTGACTTTGGGCATGTACGCTGAAATGAAATGAATAACATTCATGTCTGGTGAAGGTATACCTCGTGCAACAACTTACCAAAGCTTTCGTGTATTTCTTTTCATAAATAGGGTAGGGTTTAATTCAGAATATTATTATTTTAATTTAATAAAACTACACCGCTAAGTAACAAGTGAAACTGATCACAATCGACTTCTATTATCTGACAAAAAGGCTAATCTTGGTGTAAAAAGATATTCCGAATCCAATGGGACAAGTTTCGTCGAAATCCGAGGTCGTATGAAAAAATTTCCTTTATAAAACCAGAAATAAACACGTGTTTAATTTTCCCACGATCACCAGATAAATCAAATCAACTTGAAACCTTGCAGTCCTATAATAATTCTTCAATACGAACCTAATGGCACCAGTTTCATCGCATTCTGAGACTGTTTCCCCGGTAGGTTATTTTTACATGCACCGCAATGCCATTTCGGACACCAAATTACACGATCTCCAAAAACAACAAACTATATACCTATCCTGACTATAATCGACGATACGAACTCAACGGAATTGGTTTTGTGGCCTAATTCGATCGTCTGTTCAAGTTATATCCAAATAACCCTTTATTAAATTAATTACGCGCTATAGAAATTAAACGGACGTTTATGGCTACCGTTGCCACATACGACATCGGTTAGCCATGCCATTTAACACCATGTAATAATTTAACGTTACGGTCCCAATGAAACTGATTTCGTCAAAATCGAAGTCCGTTTGAAAAACGGCTATTTTAGAGGCATATATTTTAATAACAATTTCCACAGCGATTATTTCAAAATTTGATTTGGCCATAACTAACAAATTATAACACGAAATCTGTATTTTCCTCTTTCATATGAAAATTATAATCAACACAGTTCCAACGTTTCTCGTTTCACAGAAATCCGACTTATATCGGATCCTGTATATTCAGTTGAAGTTCAAAACTCCATATTGCGAACTGCACGCCATTTTCAAACTCGATTTATATTATATATAAATTTAACATTCTAAATTCGTTTTAATAACGAATTAAATATTAAAAATACATTAATATTCCAAATATAATATTTAAAATAATAAATTAAATAAAATATTTGATGGCAAAAAATACGGGTCGTTACAATTTACATGAATCAATATTGTCGCTAAACACCTTTCAATCAAATCGTGAAATAAATCATAAGGTGTTAACAAATAAATATTTTCTCATATTTTTATTCAGTCGTTTCCCGTTACGATCAACGAGATGCACTTATAGCAACCTTTTCAAAAATAAATTTAAACATAACTTGAAATCTATAAGTTGAAATTCAATTTTTCTTCTTTCATTTGAAAGTAACTATAAATATAAAACAAACGTTTTTTGTTTCGAAGTAATCCAATTAAATTTGCTCCTATTATGAGCATTCGAGTTTATAATCAAAATTCACAAACTATCGTTACACGACTAGTCTTATTCAGACTATATTAACTCTTATATTTATGTCAATCAACCGATTAACCGCAATTATACTATCGTCAGTCAACCATAAGCATCCATTCATAACAACAATGTTATCATCCAAACCAAACAATCATTTATTTATGGTTTAACTTCATAACCATTTAGATAATCACTTTAATCACAAACTACCAAGTAATTAACTTACTAACATAACCATTAACATCATTAAACCCAAATTTACTTTACCACTTAGCAATTTTCAAACATATGCAAAGTGTTCTCACCATTTATACTTAAAGATCATTTCTTTACTTTTCTAACTTAATGAAATTGCGTACTAGCTTTCTGTAACTTCCAAACCAAACTTTATATAAGCAAAATTCTTATATATATATATATATATATATATATATATATATATATATATCAACTATTAACATCTCAACAAGCGTAATAATATAAGATATTATATCAAAACATAACCACAAACCAATTCACAAATTTGAAATTAAAAACTTGTGCAAAGTGTGAGATTTTCTCATAACTATATAAAATAAAAATCAAGTTTCTAACAACTACATTTAAAAATTTAGATTTGTCACCGAGGGATCTGCTCCTTTGTTCTTTAAGGCTAAAGGTCCTAGATTTTTTACTTTAAACTGATTTCGATTAATTCCAGTCTTCAAGCGGACGATACTTCGACATCACGAATTACTTTTCACTAGAGATTTCAACAAAATATTTCTATGCTTACTAACTCTAAACAAAAATTAAAAGGAGGCATATTTATGTTTGAAATAGTTTAAAGTTGGATTTCTATGATGTATAAGCTTAGATCTTTGAAGAAAAGAGGCGTGTGAGTGGTTAAAGGTGCAAATGATGGAGGAAGGGGGCAAGAATAGTTTCGACCGAAACTTAGGGAGAGGAAAGTAAAGTAATGGAGGAATAAGAGAAGACAAGGAAGAAGAAAAGGAAAGGAAAGTGAATGAGAAGTGACCTCTAATTATATACATGAGCTAGGGTCCTTAATGAAAATATTCTCGCTTAGGTGTCGCCATAAGAGGAGATTGATTCATGGTGAAGCAATGGGTTTTTAAACAATTTTCCATCCATGGTTTATTTATTCATGTATTAATTTTTGTGCCCATTCCTTATTTTTTGTTCAGTAAACATCATCATTACTTAAGCTAGCCATCATGGAAGAGTGCACAGAGGTTCTAGTGAGGTGTCATGGAGGGAGTGAATCAAGGAACATGTTTTTAATTATTTTAAGCTTGCATTTAATTAAACGACCTTTTACATTTTCAACTCGTACGATCAAACTGTAAGTCCGATCGATACGAAATTTGAAATCCTACTATATTTCATCAGTGTAGATCCAATGAAACTGGTCTCGTCGAATTCGAAGTCCGTTCACAGAAATGGCATTTTCTACTATATTATTATATTTCAATTGATTTTTCAACATACACTTATATTACGTACGCTCACGTACTAATTTCGATCTATATGAAATCTGAAACCTTATTATATTTTAGCTTTCCAAATCCGATGGAACTAGTTTCGTCAAAATCCAAGATTGTCTGCAAAATGTCCATTTTTCTAATATTAAAATATTATTAAATTATCGAATTTTAATATATCCATTTTTTATTCATATTTAAAATTCGTATTCAAATACTATCAGAAAATATCAAAATTTTCAGTGTTGGTGAATAGTGTCAAATTCTCATTTTTGACGATATACGATAAATTGTTTGAACCGGTAAGCCGATAAAACTGATATAAATAACTTATATGATTGTTATACTTTGTGGAATCGTATTAAAAAAAGAGTGTATGTATCCAAAGCCGTGTGCGGTTATTCCAAATTCTTAAAAACTCGAATTTTCAAAATATCAAAAATTCTAGGTCATCACATTCTTCCCCACTTAAAAACTTTTCTTCCTCGAAAAGGAAAGAAGATGTAAGCAAATTTATTTATAATCTTTTTTAGATAACCCTTTCTAATTATTTACCAAATACCTTTTGGTCAAAATTGTGAAACTTAATTCACAAGATATTCGTAATTACTTACACCATTTATTATTTACATATTTATCTAATAGGCTTCGATCTTATCGACTGCCCAAAATCCTCGATAGTCTCAATTTCCAATCCAATTTCTTTATAATTACCATAATTGTGAAAGTTTAACAACAAAATAAATTTATTCAAAATATAATGATCTTGACTTTTAAATCATTTGAGTTTTAATCTACCATATTTATTTAAAAAATATTTTCTTTTAATATTCAAAATATAATCTTTCAAAAATTAATTTTACATTGCAAATACGCTCTCTCATATATGTAATACTCTTAACTCATTATCGGGCATTACTACATCCATCTCTAATGAGTTTTTCTTCTAGGAGATTACTAATCCTAGTTCTGATGAGTTCTTTCCTTCTATTCAAACGAGTCGTACCACAAAGCTTTGCATGAACCAAAGCTTTGATACCACTGTAACAATCCGCCTTTTTTCCCGATTCAAATCGATAATTAAACCAACTTAAACCGATCAATAAGACATATCGCTTGGGGTTAAAACGCATAAGAACTGAACTAAAGAATTTTTTACATTAATATCATTACAATATTACATCAAAGTATGTAAATATATCAGAGTACAACAAGCATCAGAGTATCAAAAAATACACACAGCGGAAGACAAATCTCCCAGCGAAAGACTAAGAAATGATCCAGAGTATAGCTCCAGCCATAATCGAGAATCCTGCTATAAAAATCTACAAACCAAAACTACCAGGTTGCCTGTGTGGAAAACATGGGCACCAAGAGTTTAGGTGGAAGAACAATAAACTTTGATTCACTCATGGGACTGGTGTTAGAACTAAAATAGTTATACCGTTATTTTAAGGTTGGGTAAATTATAAAACCAAACCGTATATCACAGAACGGGTTTCTACTTATGAATACTAGTAAAAAACTTGATGCTAAAATAGTTTCATCTTCCATATTTAGATTAATCAAATCCAGTCAACTTCATTTATTTATAAAATCCATTCTTTTGAAAATAATCTCTTCAAACTTAAAATCCCAGTTTCATTTCAATTAATTGAAATAAATTCATTCATATCAAATCATACTTCACTTCAGGATTTAAAAACAAACCACTTTCAAAAATCTCAAATATCTGCAATACAAGCATATCAACAAACATGCCACAAGAACGGGAGGATTCTCCCGATAACAAGGCAACTGGGTCCGAGCCTTCATCTCATCAATAATATAAGTATGTTCCTCTATCTCAAGAGCGATCCATACCTTCATACATGTGCCCACTTTTTACTTACGAGTTACCCGAATCATTGGTAACATAACAAATCATTTAGCATCTCGAAGTGATAAATCATTTCGCACTAATAAGCACAAATATCTTCAAAACATAGTGTTGTTGCTTTCTAAATCATTTAAACATTGGGATTTAAGCCTCTGAGATTCTCTTCATTTATATAACACTTTTTATAAACCAACTAACATATTCAAAATGTTTATTTTCAAATATTTACTACTTGTTTGAATCATCATTTCATTTTCTTTTATGAAAACAATCTTAAAAACAATTCATTTAAATTACGTTCACAATTTAAACGAATCTATATTGTCGCTAAACAACTTTCAGTTAAATCGTGAAATAAATCATAAGGTGTTAACAAACGGCTGTTTTCTCATATTTTCATTCATTTTAAAACAGTCATTTCCCATTACGGTCAATGAACTGCACTTATTACGACCTTTTCAAAAATAGATTTAAGCATAACTTGAAATCAATAATTTGAAATCCAAAATTTATTCTTTCATTTGAAAGTTAACATCAATAGAAAACAAAAAAAAAAATCGTTTTGAAGAAATCCTATTAAATTTGCTCATATTATGAGCATTTGAAGTTTATAGTCGAAATTCACGAACTATCACAGCGTGACTAGTCCTATTCAGACTATATTAATGCTTATATTTTGTCAGTCTGCTGATTAACCGCAATATACTATCATTAATCAACCATAAGCATCGACCCATAATAACTACGTTATTGTTCAAACCAAGCAATCACTTATTTGTGGTTTAACTTCATAACCATTTAGGTAATCATTTTAATTACTAAATACCAAGTAATTAATGTATTAACACAATGATTAACATCATTAAGCCCAAATTTACTTAATCACTTAGCAATTTCCAAACGTGAGCTAAGTGTTCTCACCATTTATACTTAAAGATCATATCTGTACTTCATTAACTTAATGAAATTGCTTACTAACTTTTTATGACTTACAAACCAAACTTCATATAAGCAATATTCTTACATATATCAACTATTAACATCTCAACAATCATAATGATATAAGAGATTATATCAAAACATAACAGCAAAACAAAGCGCAAATCTGATTTTAAAAACTTGTGTAATGTGTGATTTTTTCTCACAACTATATAAATTAAAAATCAAGTTTTCCACAACTTCATTTAAAAATTTAGATTTCTTACCAAGGGATCCACTCCTTCATTCTCTAAGACTAAAGGTCCTAGATTTCTTACTTTAAAGTAATTCCGATTACTTTCAATCTTCAAGCGGATGATACTCCGGCTTCACGGATTATTTTTCACTTAAGATTTCACCAAAATATTTTTATGCTTACTAACTCTAAACAAAAATAAAAAACGAGGCATATTTATATTTGAAATGGTTTGAAGGTTGAATTTTTATGGTGTATAAGCTTAGATCTTTGAAGAAAAGAGACGTATGAGTGTTTTAAAGGTGGAAATGATATAGGAAGGGGGGAGGGAATATTTTCGGCCGAAACTTAGAGAGAGGAGGGAGAGTAATAAAGGAAGAAGAGAAGGAAGGGGAAAAGGAAAGGAAGGAAAGTGAATGAGAAGTGGCCTCTATTTATACACACAAGATAGGGATCTTAGTGCAAATATGCTCGCTTAGGTGTCGCTACGAGAGGAGATTGATTCATGGTGAAGTAATGTGTTTTTAAACAATTTTCCATCCAGGGTTTATTTACTAATTCATGTATTAACTTTTGTGCACATTCCTTATTTTTTGTTCCATAAACATCATCATTATTTAGGCTAGCCATCATTAAAGAGTGCATGTAGGTGCTACTGAGGTGTCATAGAGGAATTGAATAAAGGAAACATGTTTTTGATTTTTAGGCTTACATTTAATTAAATGACCTTTACGTTTTCAACTCGTATGATCGAATTGTAAGTCCGATCGATACGAAATTTGAAATCCTACTATATTTCATCGATACAGATCCAATGATACCGGTCTCGTCGAATTTGGAGACCGTTTGCAAAATGGTCTTTTTCTACATTATTATTAAAGTGAAAATAAGGCTCAGGTCCCTAAAACTTATTGAAATACACGCCAAATCCCTGTTATGTTTCATTTTCAATCCCGTCCCCTATTTTCACTTGTGCCTCCTCCTTTCCAGGGACATCCGCCTTCCCACTTCAAACACTACGCCTTCTACGTATTTCTACCAGAAAAATGTGCCTCCAAGTAAAAAAAAAATTCTAAAATCTGGAAATAATCCCAGAAGTCACGCAAAGAAAAAAAATAGTTGCATATATGTATGCAACTTTTGCCTATAGTTGCATACGTATGTGCAACTTTTTGAATACGCATGCACATATGTTTGCACGCCTCTTGAATAACTGCATACATATATGCAGTTTTTCTGTATATCATCATACATGTGTACATATATATGAAAATATATGTAAAAGTGAAAAAGTTGCACGTACATGTGATGCTTTCAAATAAATGCATGGGAAGATGCATGTATTCACAACATGCGCATATATGTATGCATTTGTACTGTAGTTTTGACGCAGAATTGAAATAAATGCATACATGTATGCAACTAATTGAATTATATGCATCTTTTGATGCAATTTACTGCATTTCATTGTTTTTGTGTAATTTTTGATTTTGACATTGTTTTTGATGTTTTATCACCTGAATTTTTTCACGATTAATTGTTTTAATTAATTACGAATTTACGCGATTTTTTTATTTTTTTTACTTTTTTAGTGTACTTTCGAAAAATAGGGACTAAATTTACAATAAGTTTTTGATCGGACCTAAGCCTAATTTAAAACGTTAATAGGGACCTGTAAAAAAGCACCCATTATTAAATTTCAACTGATTTTTCGACATGTGTTTATATTACGCATGCTCACATACTAACTCCAATTAATATGAAATTTGAAACCTCATCATATCTTAACGTTCGGATTCGATGGATTTGGTTTCGTCGGAATCTGAGATTGTCTACAAAAGGTCAATTTTTTCAATATTAAAAATATATTAAATTGTTGAATTTTAATATATCCATTTTTGTTATTCATATTTAAAAGTCGTATTGAAATACTACCAGAAAATCTCAAAATTTTCAATATTGGGGAATAGTGTGAAATTCTAATCATATTAATACTATCAAATAATCTCAAAATTCTAATGAACTTAAAAGTCGGCCTCAACATGTTTTAAACAAAATACTAATTCCCTACTCCCCCGCTCTCAAACCAGTACGTGATCCCTTCATAAACCACACGCTACCGCTTAAAAAAAGGAAAGAAAAACCTAGTCTTCCAAATTTTCAATATGTTTTCCAAATCAAAGATTCCAGATCCAATTTTAGTTGAAAACCCTAATATTGATCGACTCAAGTTTTGCAATTATTCTTTGTTTCGATTGCCTAATCTAGTTTGAAAATTTATTTTCCATAATCCGTGTTAACTGCCAATGTGAATTAGTGCTTCAATTGTTCTGCATGTCAACATTATTTTACTAGAAAATAAAGGTTAATTCAGAGGGGTTGAAGTTGAATTTCACAAATGACTTGTGCATATTGGAACACGTACTTTTAATTTTAGCTGCTAAGTACTGATTTGATACTGAAATTTGAAGATGTTATCTTTATTTATAAAGATGAAATGGGAAAGGAATGGATGTCTATCTTGTCATTTGATTAGTCCTATATGCACATTATATTTAAGAGTTTATTTTGATTATGATGATTAAATATATTTGTATTGTAGATGATTGAAGTGCCCAGTCATCCCTATTATGTTGGTGCACAATTTCGTAGAGTGTTTAAGTCATGTCCTAAAAAACTCTTATGCTCTTTAAATAAAATTGTCAGTTAAGTACGATTTTTGTCCAAATTGTTTATATTTTTATGTTAGTCCTTTAAACATAATTGCCAGTTAAGTACAATTTTTAGGTTATTTTATTTTTGGAAGTCGTGGAATAAATTTTTACATGCTTATTTAAATATGCTCTATGCTTATGTATATATACTAAAATGCTTGTTTTCAACTATTGATTTAGTCATCTTCACTATGGAGCCTAGCTCTTACGTTTGTATAATGTAGGCTGTTAACTCGTAAATTTATGTGTGGCAACAAGATAACATAGGAGTTATAAAGATGGGGATTGTACAATTAAGTAACTGAACAGTAGCTACATTTAAAATTTCAAGATCTGCAATTTTTTGTTTCATGAAATTAGTAGTATGTTTACTACAACCCCAAAGTTACAGTGTTATCATGCCATGAAAAACCTCATACATATACAACAAAAACCCAAGTTAAAGCTAAAAATAAACAAAGACAAATGGTACCAGTAAGTTCCGTAAAACCAAAAGTGCCAATTGTTGTCCTGTGTTAAATTTCACTAGTTGTATTTCTACGTATGTATCATGTTTTTAGTAGTTATGTCATGTGTTAAACTTTCACTCGGTGGATGATGTTACGAATAATGTTGCTAGTATTGTTATGTTTTGGGGATTGATTTATGAGACGACCCGAACTTCCCCGTGAAGGAAAGCCCGGACTGAGTTGAGAACACAACAAATCAGAACAAACAGAAGAACATTTCATTGCTTATTATAACAATTTACATCACAGTACAAGAATATACAGAGTATAAACAAATAATATACGTTTGATAAATATCAAAAATTTACAAATTACAATGCAGCGGAAAATAATACAAAACACAACTGAAAGAGATACACGGATATAGAGCTTTCCGAATATCATTCCAGCTGTAAACCAGGATCCTGTGAATAAAAATCTGCAAAACCAAAATGACTAGCTGCTCGTGTGGAAAATAGGGGCACCCAGAGTTTAGGTCAAGACAATAAACTTCAGGTCGGTCATGGGACTAGTGTGAGAACTAAAACAGTTATTAGTACTTTACTTCATAAATAAGGTAAATCAAGGGACCACGATGTATAACACGGAATGGGTTTTCTCCCAAGAATACCAGTGCATATAACAAACAGCGCAATGCTTTTTAGAAAAATGAAGATACTATAAGACTCAGGTCCCATCACACAATGCAACGCAAGATGGAGGATAGAGTTTTCCCTTATAATAGCCAAACATGCTTGGTACATTTAAAACAAATCATTATGATAATATTATAGTGTAAAGTGCATGAAAACAACTTCAAATATAAATGTATCAATTATAGACGGCATAGTGCCCCATCCCGCAATGTTGCCATACTAAGCTCTACAATTAAAACTGAAATGTCACGTATTGGAAGTTGGATTTCCGTCTGTGAATCAAGGCTAGGGATCATCATTACCGCTTCGAGATAATCTAGCCTACCATGTCTCAGGAATAGCCGCAACTGCACCTTGGATCGTCAGGGCTGGTCCACCCAAAGTGGATTAAAATGCCTGAATAATACGTTTCCCCGCCCTATGGGGCGAAAACCGGTCTGTATATAGACCATACCAACCATCGGCCCCGCAGTGCCGATATATGCGAGGCGCTTCGCTATCCATCATCCACATAAGTAAAACGTCTGGGCATGCAAAACCCAGACACCACTCCTAGCTAGAAGGAAACGTATGTCCTCCCTGAGGTCCTATCACGTTTCTGGTTCACACCGAGGTGTGAGGCTCGCGAAGTAACGCTATATACAAAGCTATGTTATATTAAAGCCGTGCTTTGATCATCAACCACAAGACTCTGCTTTTCAACATAAGCCTTGATCATTTGCATCGTCATGCCACATAGGTAATTCATGCTATGTAACTAATGTTTATCAATCACACAGAATGAAATCCGATGTCAGAAACACATCCATTTACAAGTTCTTTCTAGGTCTGAACGAAATAGGAGGCACGTTATTCCTCGTCCCATATGTCCAATATAGGAGAGAGGTCCTCGCATATACGGTCGGTCTCAGCATATTTTGTATATATTATAATCAAGTGATATAAACACAACATATGCCTCATTCCAATCAAAAATATTCTTTATTCAATTATTCAGTTTCTTAGGGAAAGGTTCCCATTAATTTTATCAAAGATAAATTCTTTAAAATTTATTCTTTAATCTTCCTTTGGATATCATTTCAAACCATATTAAGGTTTTCTAAACTAGTCGGGATTAGAGATCCTTGCCAAAGTAATCATTTATTTTATTTCCCAATCCCAACCTATTCATCCCATAAAGCAAAACTGGTAATACTTCATATATAACACCACGGTGTTATCGATAAATTCAATTACCATTTCACGTTCAAATCTAATAAAATATTTAACTATCGCCTTGAGTAAAACTGGTGGTACTCCATTCTCGATCATTTCTCAAATTTGATAATTTTAGTTATCAAATTCACCTTTCAATCTATTTAAAGATTCATTAAAACTCTAATTCAGTTTTAATTTCCAAAAATCATTACTTAATGATTATTCAAAGTTAAGAAATAAATCTTATCTTTAACTGGGTTAAGAACTAATGTCCTTTAAAACATAGCTCACGATAAACCCAAAGTCACATTCTATTAACAATGGAATCTTCACGGAATACAGATCAATATATATAATCAAAATGAACTTCCATATCCAATCGATAATATAAATGGAATAATGGCAAAGCCTTTTAAATTCCATTTATAGTAACAGTCTTCCTCCACAGAAGTTCACTTCTAGTGTTACTGAATCAAATTTCATTCCATTCCAATTTATTTTATTAAATTGGAAAACTTTTCTTTGGAAATTTCCCCTAAATCTTAATTAAAAGATATATAAATTCCAAATCCCATTTCACTGTAAATCGGGTTAAAGAACTAATGTCGTTAAAAACGCAGTTCACAATAAACCCTATTCGCATTCCATTTCAAATCCAATTAAATGTAAATTAATTGGTAATTCTACTCTACATCTTAATTAAAAGATTTATTCTTTTCATACGGGGTTTCAGAACAGTGTTACTGAAGACCCCGTCCCATCGGTCTCTAACCGTAAATTAGTAAGAGAACAATTCCCTAAGTATTAATCCCGAAGTCCGAAACCAACATCAGATCAATACCCAGGAAACCATTCAACTTAGGTAATCTCCAGTTAGTTTCTAATTTTCTTAACTCCATTTGTTTTAAGAACAGTATTATTAAAGATACCATTCACGAAAAACCCAAAATCTCATTCCATTGTTAATTGGGTTAAAGAACAAGTGTTATTTAAAACACCTTTCACAATAAACCCAAGAACCAATTTCAATTTAATTCCAATTAAATGTTAATTAATTGGTAAACTCCATTAAATCTTAATAAAACGATTTATATCTTTTCTCAACTGGGATTAAGAACAGTGTTAATGAAGACACCGTTCACGACAAACCCAAAATCCAATTTTATATTAAATACAAGGCTCTGAATAGAAATTATATCGGCTTTTATTCAATATCAAATTCTGAAATCCACAAATATTGTATTGGGAATAACAATATATATATATATATATATCTTCCAAATTCCTCTACAATATCCGTATAATCACGGAATCCAATATCGAAATATTTCGAAGATAATTTTGATTCAAATCCATTCCAATTCATATATTGAAATTTATGGTTATTTCTAAAACCATTTCAAACCCAATTTATTTATTTAAAAATATTGGATTTATAATTCCAGTTCATAGCTAGTTCATTTCGATAAAAATATATTTTTATCGTTTCAAATATGGGATTTTTCATCCCAATTCTTTCCAAATCATTTATTATGATTGTAACGACCCAAGAATTTTTGACCCCAAAAATTGACATAAAATCACCATGTCGACTATTCAAGCATCGAAAACACTGGGTTATCAATAGAAAGAAGTTAGAGGGTGAGAAAAGAAAGGAAGAAATATTAGAGTAGAAGAAAGAAGAAGAACCACACATCAGAATCTCACAGCAGAACGAATAAAATATAATATCAAAACTCTTTATACAAAGAACTGTATATACATACCAATCATCAGAGTACAACATATATCAGTCACAGCAGAAAAATATCTGTATATAACTAGCGGTGAGGCCACCTGCTTCTAGCTCAAGAAAACTCCAAGCGAATATAACCTGTAAATACACTCGGTCTGACCCGAGCACATTTGAAGCAAAGCAAAATACACCGGGTCAGTCTGGAATACTATCAGTGATAAATTCACAGAACACACACTTGTTTAACTTTGGAAAATTCTTTCTGAAATCAAAGGATAATAGTAAGACCAGCCTACACATAAACATAGACGGTTTTTACCTTACTATATCCCAAAACGTTTTTGAAAATCATAACTTATCTGATATTATCATAGTGTCTAAATACAAGTAATTTAGAATCTAGCGGAACGCTTGCATCTCACGCTCCACATATATAGTATACAAACCAAAACCGTGGGCGCTTATTGGATATTGGATTCCAACCTTGACAATGTATAGGACCACCTTCCGAACGTGTATCTCTAGAGGCGAATACACTGGGTTCAACAAGAACGTATTGCAACCCGGCCCTCACACGACCGACCACTCATTTCGCTTGAGTGTATCGAATGTATATCACCGACGGTTGGGATCAGCAACCGCCTCCCGAAAAGGGACAGCATCAAAATATAGATCAAATAAGCAAATGGATTTTCTCTAGATAGGTGGTCATACACCCTAATGGGAACGACCCACATAGTCATGCTGTCTGCCCGATTTTTGTCATTTCCCGGTTGATGAGGCTTGAGGCCAGAACTTAACTTTAAAACATCTGGTCATCATATACTTTGGATGCCACATCATCAGATCCGCCAGATCACACTGATTGACGTCCACAAAAATACTCTAGTTTATTTGGCTAGAGAATAACCATTTCTCCACCATCAACTATGGTATGTTTGGAGAAATCAACGCATGTAATTCCTTTGGAAATACTCTGCCAGACATCCATCCATATAAGTCATCCAGGAACATGATGAACCGAAGGTACTCTCTTACTGCATCTCATATAGGAATCACCCCATGGATCAGTAGCGAGAAGTCCTTGCAACCTGTGGATTTCAACCACGACAGAATCACAAATCAAAGAACTCTGGTTGCAAGCCAGAAAAATTCGACACGTAGTCCTTCCGCTTATGAAGATCCACGGTCTTCACTTGCTTCGTCTTCAATCGACGTCTTCACGTATTTGTTGGTCGGAATGGTTTTCGAATATAATTCGATTCCGGACTCTCCATACCAACAAGCGTATTGGTCAGGTTTTGATAGTCAGTGATGTAACTATCAAATAATAGATGTGTGAGTAACATGAGTTTGCTGATTCAGCACTTGACCTAACTTGGCTTCTTTAAAATATATTTAACCCAATAGTTAATAAACCTTTAAATCTTCCAATGCATTCAAAACATTTGATTTAACCTTATTCTATTATAACAGAACTGTTTATATGATTATGGGTACGTATATATATATCCCTACCCGGCTTTCCATTTCTGTCGGGAATATCGATATATTTCTTTAAAACCCTTTTTCTTTTTTCTTATATTCAAGCAAGTCACAATATCCATATATGTATATACATAATGATATAAGCCAAATTTCCTCTGATTAACTCTGACTGATTTACTTTGATCGATTAACTCTAACTTGACTAACTCGACTTATTTAACTCAACTGGACTAACTTGACTTGATTACTCCTATCGACTAACTAATATTTGACTTACTCCATTCGCTTGACTCTAGATCACTGGGATCACAATGGTTACGCCTGATTCCCTCAGGAAACAACCGACCGCCGTAGGCTATCTGCAGCCTTGCGAATTACGCTAGCAGTCGTACGCAATGGAAACTCTTCCTGAATAACTATGTTTGACTAACTCTATTTCAAATACTATATTCGATCAACTCTAATTGAATAACAAATGTTCAATAAAATTTGAAATCAATATTCTTATTTCTTTTGAAACTAATATTGCAATATTATTTAATTTCCCAAGACCCTGCATTAGAGTTCGATATTCCTCGTATAGGGTAAAACCAATTTCAACACATTTACTCGCTCCAAACTAATACCATTCCTCGATAATAGTGAAGCCAATCAAGTTGGAGTATTTTAGTTACCTCTCAGACCTTGATCGACGACGTTCTTAACTCAGAATAATAATAGTTTGTCACTTAAACACCGATACTAAAATCTCGTTCACCACTTTGATTTTTAAATCTGGTTTTATAAACCATTCCTTACTTTTAAAACCTTTGTTCGAATATCTCATCACTTAATTTCTTTAAAGTATCATTCCAATTCAAATTCGCCTTACTTAATTTGCAACATTAACTAAAAATCTTATTTAAGTCTTTACACTCACTTCCAATTTCATTTACCATGTTTGTTGAACATCGGGTCATAAATCACTTTAAAATCTCTTAATCAAACTTATCACCACCTAATTATTTCTTACTTGGCTTCAAATTGAAATCATTTCTTTAAATCATTTTTAAATAAAAGAATAATTAGCTTTAACACTAACTGTATTAAAATATAGTTAACTTTGACCTTAATCAAAAATAGGATTATTATCATTTTCTACAAGCTTATTCAATAATAATTAAGGTTATTAACAATAACCAATTCAAAATTTTCTTTATATTATAGTTAATCGAAGATTAACTAATATTTAACATTATTCGCTAAACCTTAACGAATGTTTAAATCAATATTTATTCCTTTGTCCATTTTGCTCGAAAACGGTGGATTTTACCAACCGTACATATCAGTTAACTATTAACTGATTTTGTTTGTCATTTCCCCTTCTTAATTTAATCAAATAACTTAATTGATTTAAAATTACTATTTAATTGTATAAAGATACCGTTATTCTACTTTACCACCCCACAGGTGATTTCTTTGCCTTACTAGCTCTTATATCCTGTATAAACCACTTATATAATTTCTTATATAAACTTGATTTAAAACATATATTTGTAAGTTTCAAAATCTAAATATTTACACAAAATAATTTAAGAACTTTAATTCAGTTATAAAAGAATTTATACTTTCAACTACGTCAATTCACCGAATGATCAACTAACATCAGAAACAACACATTTTAGGCCATTCACTGCCAATTACCCAATCAACACTGTTGGTTGATTTTAAACACAACACAGGTGAATATTTATTCAACCATCAACATATAGACAGATTTTGTTGTCAGTCGGAGTGAACAATTCATATATATGCACAAAAACAAAAATACAGTTTATTTGAGGGTCCGGTCGGATCCTACCAACCTGTCCTTCTCTGCATCGCAAATATCAGTTGATAAAAATATACGAACTAAATAAATGATGGAATATAAATAACTGCAACCAATCAAACCATAACAACCGATTTGCATCCATCGCATCCAATCAACCAATTTATACTGTAAATTGTAGATTATATTTTTCTATGGATTTACCACATCACAGGACCCCAGAAGGTGTGAGAATTAACTCACCAGATTTCGTTCTGGTTGACGGTTGACGTGTTTGTTGCATCTAATTTGAGTAGAGCGTTCAAAATTTGCTGAAATTTCAACTGCGTCAGATCGACTCCTAGTTAGTGCCATCGGATAGATCTCGTCCCTGCGATCCCAACGGATCCAGTTTCGTCAGATTCCGTTCACGTATGAGGGAGATACGCTAGTTTAAAGTTTGAATAAATATACAATTTTTAATTAACTAATTAATAAATTAAAATAATTTAATTACCTTAAAAAAAAGCGCCATGTCATCATCGTACTAAGTGAAAACGCGGTTTCTCTTTTTCCTCCTTCCCAAGACCCGATCGTTTCCTTCCACGTGATATTCACCATTCCAACAAAACCATCACGTCCCTTAAACAATCGTCACCGCCGCCTTCTCTGAGCAACTGCACACGACCCCTCTACCCATCTCGCAACCGCCAGACCTTGCAGCGCCCTCGCCTTAAACGGCGACTCTCGATGATGCTCCGGCCAACCTGAAATTGAGTTTCCCTTAATTCCGTTCAAACCCAAAATCCACCCTCCTCGCGCCACCGTAACCAATGCCACCACCCGGGATCGACAGATCTCACATCCCTCTCTGACTTTGTCTCAACACTCCTCACCAGAAAACTCGACGGCGCCGGAAAAACCATAAAAATCCGATTGTAGCTTTTTGAAAGCAACCCAAAAGTACAGTCTCCGTTCATCTCCCAATTTCTCAGACCACCGTCACTTGTAGAACCCGAGAGCACAGCCATTTGAAAGCCTGATCTCCCCTCTACAAAACCCCCAAGGTCCCGTCCCTCCAAATCAAACTTATCTCTTCAATTTCTGAAAAGAACGAAACTAATTTTCATCGGTTAGAAGACGATTCCAGACACCATAGTCAACGAAACTCACCCAACTTTTTACAGTAGCTGGACAACACCCCGATCTACCACTTTCGCTTTGGAACCCCCCACGAATTCATCATGGATTGGAAAATATAAATTGATTTGTGTTTGAGGATTATTTGCAAAATTTATGAAAGGAGATGAAGTCTTGGATGGAATTTCTGATGTAGGGAGTATATATAGAGTAGAAAAAATATATTTTAAGTTGATGTGACGAGCGATGTTGACTAACGATATTTTATTTCTTGTCTATCGCGTTTTCGAACGTCGTTTATTCGCTCCTGCACTCACATACAAACCCCGTTCGAGATGCGAATGGACGACATAGTATAATTTGACGATGCGGTCCTAGCGAAACTTGTTTCGTCGAATTCTGAGTCTGTTTGCTCGAATGGCCCTCGTCCACGTCCAAACGATTGATTTATTTTGCATTTAATTTTGCCACGCTCACAAATTAACCCCGATTGACGCGCCATTCGAAATCTAGCAATAATTTACTATTGCGTTCCCAATAATATTTGTTTCGTCGAAAACTGAGGTCGTTTGAATAATGGCCCTTTTATAACTAGCCAATTCAAATAAAATATACCAATTTTAAAATACCTCAATATAATATATATAAAATATTGCCATTGGCCATACAGGACCGGAATTTCATATACTACCATAATAAAATATCCCGGGTTGAGTTTGAAGCCAAATCGATATATAAAATATTTAAAAACCCTCATTTTATATAAACACAACGCTATATATATAAAGGAAATTCCATAGCGTTTTTTTTTCAAAATTTGATTTGGATATAAAATAAAATCTACATAATGAAAACTAGATTTTTCTCTGCCATTGGAAAGATATCGTCAAACTGGTCCCGACGTTTCTTGTTTCGAGGAAATCCGACTTATTTTGAACCCGGTACGACCAATTGAAGTTCAAAACGCCAAATCGCGAACTACCGCGCCGCTGCAGCTCGTTATTTAATTAAATTATAAACCATATCGCTCGACCGTCGTTAAATAAACGAAATCATCGTTGTAAATTTAATATAACCAATATTTGACCAATTTTAACTGCCCGATCACAATATATGGCAAATTCTATATTTTCCCAAATATTCTGGAAATTAAAATATTATTTTATTATTTATTTAGATAATATATTCCAAATAAAATCATTAAATTTGATCATTTAAATTCAAACCAATATTTTAAATTATGAAAATAATTAAAATATTCCAAATAAATAGGCAGAAAATACGGGTCGTTACATTCCTTCCCTCTTAAAATAATTTCGTCCTCGAAATTGCTAAGGTAGAAAGAACGTTAAATCCCTTTATCTTTTCAAAAAAAATTAATTTTAAAACTCAAATTTATTTTCAAACTTACCCAATTGTTTTTTAAAACCAATTTATTTCAAATAAAATAATTTTATAAAAATATTCAAAAATTTCCTAACTCCTTAAATTTTGGAAAAATTTCGGCAGAGTCTCCCTTGTACGGAGGACCATCTGCAATATTGCAGGATCAAGAAATAAATATACATCGACTATCATGGTCGGAAAATCCTAAATTCAAACTCAAAAACCAAATCAAAATCCAAAAATTCATATTTGCGTAGGCGTACCTTTTTGCGAGCGTTATTATGCGATATACAATAATTAATATTCTAGCTTGCTTAATCATTTTGCAGCTCTATTCAACTGGATTCAATTAACTCCATAATTTTCTCTTGAATGGATTTTAAACTGAATTGGCACTTCTGCACCTGTTCTCCACTCAAATGAACTCATTAGTCATCAAACAAATGTTAATCGTGTTCAAAACATCCATATCCTACATATCATCCATACCACACACAATTTAATCCACACGGGATTTATAACCAAGTTATAACAATCCATTTATCTCTTATAATTATCCATTCAAATTTATTTAACTGAATTGATTTATTTGAATTATTTATTTTTTATTGGTTTTCAACCAAGTCAATTCATGTTCAGGTTTATCTTTATGAAATCGAGCACACCATCCAAACATATCATACAAACAAATCAATCGATTGCCCATATTATAATAATTCGTGAAAATTATTACTTTTATTAAAAAATAAACCGGGCAAAAATAATTTCAAAAAATAATTTTATAATCAAATTTACAAATACGCACTCTCGTATATATACACAAACTCAATCTAGGGTATTACTAACCCCACCTCTATTGGGTCACGCCACAGAGCCAAGGTTTTTACTAAACCAATAGCTCTGATACCACTGTAACGACCCAAGGATTTTCGACCCTGAAAATCGACATAAAATGTAACACCCCACGTCCATTAATGTCACTCACAAAGGGAATGCATTAACTTCCATGGAGGTTTTAAGTGAATATAGAACAGAAAAATTACAACAAGACAGATAATAAGTAGTACTTGGAAAATTAAAACTTTATTTCATTGCAGCGGAAATTAAACATGTTTGTTACATTATAAAACCATAAATCAGAGTCAAGTACAATATCCATCTTGATAAAACAAAATACATAACCCCATTACATAAATAGCCATTAAAGAAGATAACAAGCTGGACTTTACTTCAGCGGTCCAAGCTTTACAAAAGAGAGATAAAGCAATCCAATCAAACTCCGCTAGAGCTGGGCCCACCCTGAGGACCTGGAGGGGGAAAAAGGATAGAAATGGAGGGGGTCAGACATAAAGTCTGGCGAGTATGATAATTCTAACAATACTATTATCAAAATAATTAGACTGAGGCACAAGCTGGAAAATAAGGAAATGTCTATGAACTATTGGGTATGGAAGAGCAGATAAAGACAACGTTAAAGGCACACCTAATACTAACGAATAATTACTACACTGCACCACACTAGTCACCCTAAAGGTTGATCCCACTTGCTTCACTTAGAAATTTTATAAATAACTTCGTGTACCCCTAGCTGACTACATAGGTGCCGCCTGCCCCAATCTCTGCTAGGTGTACCCCACTACCCACTTTCGATCGGCTCCCTACTCGTAGATACCCGTGCTGGTCCCATAGTGGGGTGTATCACTCCCCTAAAGTGGCAACCCGATACAACTTGAGGATGCACGGCTTATACCTACACGATGCAATAATGTCTTACCTACCAGCCCGGGTCCACACACGCATATGAAACCCGTTGGACTTGCGTTGCCACCGCTAACCCGTTTGGACTTTTATAGTCAAGCCCAGTACGCGTGTCCCGTCCTCGACTTGGGTCGAGCCCACAAAGATACGTTTTGGGTTACTAGTTGAAATGGGCCCCCAATTACTTACCACAAGCTATCCACCTAAGCTTGTCCCCATTAGTATATCCCACTTAACCCTCTTAGTCATGTTCATTTACATGTGTGTTTGGTTAAGTCTTACTAATCGTATTTCAAATGCCACTAAAGGCACCCACTAGATTTCTCATGCCACCCAAGGCACCTACTTAACCCCCATGTCCCACCTCACATGTTTATCTGGTTAAGTATTTCTTAATTCATTAAGGCCATAACCTTATAAAGACCTCTCACATTAGACTGACATTTATGGCAACTGGATTCGCCGGGCGGGTCCGGGCAGTCTTATACCATAAAAGAGTCTAACCTCATGTCTTTACAACTGTTATGCTTTAGTTTGGGCCTAGGACCTCTCACATTGGGCTGACATTTGTGACCACTGGATTTACCAGGCGGGTCCGGGCAGTTTTACGTCACAAATGAGTCCAACCTCGTGTCCTAAGCATTGATTAACACTTATAATCTTTTACCCCAGATTTAAATATATCCCTATTCAAATCATTAATTAATTCCAATTTTAATGATGTCCATAATTGACTCAATTATGGCCATCCACTTACGGCATGCAAAATCATATCAATTGCACCCCAATTTCTTAATATTAAATCCTTAATATTACCCCTACCCCCACGTTATACGTTCTCTTATTCAACGCAAAATATACGTTAGACTCCAATAGTCTAACTCATAGCACAAAGATAAATTATCACAACATATAGACAAATAAAATAGATCTAATCATAATAGGGGTGAAACTTGCATAAAACTACACATGTCATGGATCTAAAGGTGTCAACTTGTTTGGTTAAATGTCACAACTTACATAATATGATCATAACCCAAGTTCATGTATAAACTTGCATATTGTAACACCCCGCCTCCGCTAGGGTCACTCGCAAAGGAATGCACTAGCTTTAGAGGGGCATTATTGGTAAACATGCACAGAAATATCACAAGACAGAACATATAAAAATAGCGGAAGTAAAATCGAACTTTCATAAACATTAATAATTAAGGTCTAAAGCCTTTTACATCAGAGTACATCAAAACCTGTCTTGCAATAGTAAAGAAGCATAAAGACTTTTTCATAAATTATTCCCCAAGTAAAAACAGTAAAGTAGCCATAGCCAAGAAAAGTCCAAGCCATCCATGATGACCTTCAAGCAGAAGAAGTCCGAACTAAACAACAGTATTTCCTCCTTGTAAGCTGGGGGGGAAACGGAAGAAAAGAGGCGAAACAAAACGGGTCAGTCAAAAAGACTGAGTAAGCCCTATCTACTATCAGCATAAAAACTAGTAAAGTTAACTGTCATGAGAAACTGAGATGAGCATAAGCATGATGACAAGATTGATTAGCTAAATCAAAATAACGGGATGAACAACTGAACTCAGATAAACTAAGGTGTCATGATAAATTACGATGTCAAGATAAAACAAGGTATCCCATCGTCAGGTTCCTATCAAGTATAATATCCCCAAGATATCTATTACGTATAACGTCCCATGGTATCTATCCTGTATTTTAGCTCTGCACCTACCGTACTAGTATCCCTACCGTATCATGTGTTAACCATGAATGACCCTTACTCAAAAGTCGTGTAATGGTCTATGTCAACCTAATATATCGCATATATAGGTTACTCAACTCGTATGTTTTATTCCATGTAAATGTTCAGTCCCTTGCCGTAGACCATACGGGCTTTCCCATGAGATTCTATACTACTCTAACATAGTTCCATGATCCTTAAGATCGTTTTGGACTGTCACCCTATATCTAACTAGGGTCTTTCAACATGAATCATCGTTTGTACAACTAGGACTTATGCTACCTAGGACTACTAGGGATTATGCTTACCTATTGCATGTTTTCGTATCTCGGTTTTGGTTCAACCACCCAGGGCCACAAGGAATTACGCTAACCGTCAACCGCGCCCTTTTTCCCATGCATTCACCGTGAATCGTTTTTCCATGACTGTATGCACATGTATCACATCGTGCCATCCAAGTCCTGTCACAGGGCAGATCAGGAAATACAGGACTCGGTCGGGAGCTTTCGATTTATCTACCGATGCAGATGCTAAGGTCTGTTTTTTTCTATACGTGGCTATGGTCCTACGAGACCACTCCCTCAACTAGTGAAAGACAAGACAGGATAAATCCTGTATGAGAACACAACACTAGACAACCCACATCCAAGCCTTACCGCAACCATAATTAGATAGCAATTATGGTCTTTTGGGTGTTCTCTGCCTTTCCGTACGTACACGCTTGACCAAAGATGGTAGGTAGCCTGACGAAATGCTATCTAGGGTACGACCGTGTATCGTCGACTATCCCCTATCCATCCCCGTCTTTAGGTCGCTCGTATAGCAACCAAGGCATACTCTTGGTTCTTCTAACGCAGACCTTAACCTCTCATGTGCCTAGTATAATCACCTGGCAGCTCATAGAGGGATACCAAGAATATCCTCACGTTCCCCGAAGCCGCTGCTTCGTTACCCAGTTCGCTGGAGCCTTTATCTAAATCAGATACTTGCTCCTACTCGTATACTTAAACGATGACCTACCGTATCAGGTTACTCATCTATCTATGAACTGGTCTAAATTTCCTTGACTAAGAATCATTACTTAGTTATTCTTCAACTAAGGTTTACCACTTAGCCTTATTCCCTTTATCCTTGTTAACTACGGTTATCCACCTAATCCTCAGAACTAGGGTTTACATAATGGATTAAGTGTCACTTAAGTTCATGACTTAACCCGTCTACAAATCATGTCAAAATTGGCTAAGTATCCAAGTTCAAGACTTAACCCTACAAACCATGCTCAAGTTGGTTAAGTATATATTAACTTGACCCTATCAAATTACTGAGTCAAATCGGTCAAGCGTATTTAAGCGATTCGTGACTTAGCCTTACCATGTTATCACGTTAGATTGGTTAAGTATTAGTTAACTTAACCTTATCAAATAACCGAGTTGGAGTGTTTAAGTATAGGTTACTTAATCACTTCAAAATTACCGAGTTAGATTAGTTAAGTGTTGGTTAACTTAACCACTTCAAATCATCGTGTTAGATTAGTTAAGTATTTAACTTAACCCCATCAAACTACCAAGTGGGATTAATTAAGTCTAGGCTAACTTAACCCCATCCGATTTCCATGTTTAGACTAGTTGAGTCTAATCTTAACCCCATCCATTAACTGTATCTTTAGGTTAAGTGTCATTAAGAAAACTTACTTAACCTTACCAAATTATCGTGTTGGATTGATTAAGTGTTGGTTAACTTAACCCTGTCCACTAGTCGTATAAAAATGGTTAAGTGCCATTAGGCAAATCAAGTTACTTAACCTACCCAACCTTGTCATGTTTTGTTAAGTATCATTAGCCTAATCAAATTACTTAACCCATTTGTCCATGTCATATTTGGTTAAGAGTCATTAATCAAATTATCCTAACCCTATCATGTGGCATTAATTACTTAATGCACCTCAACCTCTCACATTAGACTTTGTTGTGGTTACTAGTTAAGCCGGTCGGTTCCGGGTAGCTTTACACCACAACTTGGTCTAACCTCGGGTTCAAGCACAACATGACCAACTTCTCACATTGGGCCTTATTGTTTGCAACTACTAGTTAGGCCGGTCGGTTCCGGGTAGCTTTATGTTGCAAACTCAACCCAACCTCTAGTTGGTCACACTTATATTTTCTAAGTGTCATGTCCATCGTGTTTCCAAAACACATTACAAGTTTTCAAGCAATTGGTTAGACCTAACTTAATAGGTAAATTCCCAATGGGTAGACCTAACTTAATAGGTAAATTCCCAAGCTTATGTTTTTATGTCATTAGAAATTTCCCATAACATAACCCAACGCTTTTAAACTCGCATATACGTTCGCAACAACGTAATGGATTAAAAGAATAGACTTGGCAAAGGCATGGCAATAATGGATATTAATCCACAAGTTAATCACAGTGGCAAATGAGGCACAAATGTGTTCATTAACTTGCATGTTACATTCTTAAGCCTCAAAAACATGCATAAACCCAAACTTGGCACATAAGCGAATCATGGTGACAAAAGACATGGAATGATGACTAGTAACTCGCATATATCATCATATAAGGGTTATGACTTCATATGCAAGTTGACATAAAGGTTATGAGGGTTCTCATGTTGCATAATGCAACATTTCAACATAAAGGTTGTAGCTTTTAGCTCACAAGATCTAGATAATGACTTCATAAACTTGCATGACATGATAGCATGTATCATACTCAATGATCAAACCCAAACTTGCAACATGAACATTTAACTTCATAGTTAATATCTAAGAGTAGGGAAAGGGCTTACGTTGCTATGAAGGCACAAAAGATATGACAAAGCCCTTATGCAATCAAATAGATCCAAAATGCAAGCTCTAACATAAAAACCCTTGAGCCAAAATGATCAAACCCCTTGATTTATGATGCAAATATAGAAACTTGACTTGAATGCAAGCTAATGACACTCATACAAGCTTGAAAACACTTGTATGCATGGAAAATCTCTCATAGAAACAATTTAGAAATTTTATGAAGAGAGTGGAGGCCATGAGAGGTAAAATTTTGCCATAGTTTAGTTGTATGAATGAATAATGATGATTTAGGGTTAGGTTAGGGTCTTATTTATAGATTAGGCAAGTGTTTTAGGCCATAGGATTAAACCCTAGTTGCAATCTCCGCCCTTAAAATCGAATCTGGCCCCCAAGCTCAACACAATCTCAAAATGGTGCACCAGGCTAAACAGCCCGGCTGGACCAAGTCGACAGCCAAGTCGACAGGGCTGTCGACTTGGGTCCAACCAAGTCGACTCCCAAGTCGACAGGGCTGTCGACTTGGGTGTTCTGGCGGGATTTTTCCCGCCTGGCCCAATCTGTCCAAATTTTCAAATTCAAACTTGAATTTGAAATCTGTTTTTACTTTGAATTTTTCTGAAAACTTCGTTGGGCCTTAATCGGGTCATACGGACTCCGATTTTCGAAAACTCGGACTCTATTTCGCGTATTTTTCCGAGACGAACGCAATGGCATAGCCCGTTTTACTTGATTCAGGATTTAAAAATGAAATTCTGACTTTATTCTCGTTTTAACATGTTATCGAAATACGGGTTGTTACATTCTCCCCACCTTTTAGGATTTCGTCCCCGAAATCTCCAAGTTAGGAAGAACATATCCTACCATCCATCATTCATCTACTCAAAACATCATCCACAAGCAACCATTGTCCTTAGATGATTTCTAATGCTGTATGAATATATGCAAAACGTGTGTGTATATGTTCCTTAGCTAATGCTAATGATCAGGCCTGAATAATTTTTCTAATGCAAAATATGTATAGTGCCATGAATCCAACATGTATGCAAATAATCCTAGTCATATAGATACTATATGCGTGCACAATCATTCATTCATATGCAACAACCGCATGATAATACATTCGATTTCATCCATAAACAAGTATAAATACTCGTGCATATGCAATATGAAATGTGACCGAGTCGAGCTAGTATCTAATGTGTATTCACGCATCCACGAGCAACCACTTGCAACCACTTGCAACCATATCAATCATAACATGTTTCAAATACATGTTTACATCCATAGGGTTCTACCTAGGATTCCCTGAAACAGGGTCGAGAAGATAAACAAGACAAACTCCTTACGGGGTTTGTAACAGAAAATAGGACCAAGAAGATGTCCACAAAAGATAGCCTACAAGTAAGCTCTACAGAAAACAGGGATCAAGGATATACTCCCTAAAAGAGATATCACGCGCGTCTCTAGTCTTTGATCATCAAAGTCGTATTTCCTTGATCTTAATTCCATTGTGCCTTGGCCGTCTTTTAACTTCGTGATTTCGTAGCTTCTTATTTCCTGTTTCCATAACATAAGCTGGAACTCATTTCTTCGTCGCCTCTCGTTCCACTTGCACTTATCCTTTTTCTAGAATACTTGGCGCAAACATGACTGCGTACTCATGATCTTATGCAAGCTTTCCAAAATTCACTAATGAATCTTGGATCTTGTTTATATACTATAAGGTATTCCATGTAGAAGAACTTTCTCTTGAAAGTAAACAGATGCCGACCAGGTTATCAAGCGCACTTACTAGGGTGATTTCTATAACCCATGCATAAGTGAAATAAACCATCCGTCTTATCGGCGAACACCACTCGATCGGGCTTCAAATTTCCAAAAAAGGCATCAAGGGATTCTAAGTAACTAGTCATGACAGAACCTCAAAAAGGTTCCACGAGATTTTCGAGGGTATTACCAAGGCTAGTCAAGAGTCTAACTACCCTTTTATCAAAACTGAGAGTGGCACCCCTTACTGGATAACCACTTCATCCCTAGAATCCATCCATAACCGAGGCATGTCATTCTCAAATCCAAAACAAGTCATGAATAAATGGACCGATTCTCCACAGGACTTGAGACAAAAATGGGATTCTCTATTACGCTAGTACTTAAGGTGCAGAGACTCAACTATCGAAGCAGACTTAAATGATGCGATGATCAAAACTAAGTCTTGGCAGGATGATAGAAAAGAAAGACTACACCTTTAACAAGGATGTTATCCCCCTTCTCAGGTACTCTAGTGAGGGTATACAATTGCCTTTACGATGATTTTGTCCTTGTCCCATAATACTTAATTATCCGTCCCGTTTTACCATTCCAAAGAATACTTTTCCCGTCATGGGTTGAGCCATACCAACAAGTTGCTTATCCTTAAGCTTGTATCCTTTATCCTCTTTCTTACTATCCTTTCTTATAACGTGGCCACTGGTCTCTCGAGAACCACCTCCATCGTACAGGAAACACTTACGTAACTAGAAAAGACTAGTCACAGTTAAAACTACTGTGACTACCGATGGAGGAAATAAAGGAAAAGAGATTCAATCAAGGAAACCAAGGATAGTGCTAATGGCCTTTGGGGAATAGCCTTTTTCTTTTAAAAGAAAATTTTCTTGAAAAATGCTTCTTTGTAAATGATTTTCAAATAGTTTTCAGAAGGTCTTTAAAAACTTTTGCCCAGTCTGGTAACCTTCTGCTCTGATACCACGTGTAACACCCCGCCTCCGCTAGGGTCACTCGCAAAGGAATGCACTAGCTTTAGAGGGGCATTATTGGTAAACATGCACAGAAATATCACAAGACAGAACATATAAAAATAGCGGAAGTAAAATCGAACTTTCATAAACATTAATAATTAAGGTCTAAAGCCTTTTACATCAGAGTACATCAAAACCTGTCTTGCAATAGTAAAGAAGCATAAAGACTTTTTCATAAATTATTCCCCAAGTAAAAACAGTAAAGTAGCCATAGCCAAGAAAAGTCCAAGCCATCCATGATGACCTTCAAGCAGAAGAAGTCCGAACTAAACAACAGTATTTCCTCCCTGTAACCTGGGGGGGAAACAGAAGAAAAGAGGCGAAACAAAACGGGTCAGTCAAAAAGACTGAGTAAGCCCTATCTACTATCAGCATAAAAACTAGTAAAGTTAACTGTCATGAGAAACTGAGATGAGCATAAGCATGATGACAAGATAGATAAGCTAAATCAAAATAACAGGATGAACAACTGAACTCAGATAAACTAAGATGTCATGATAAATTACGATGTCAAGATAAAACAAGGTATCCCATCGTCAGGTTCCTATCAAGTATAATATCCCCAAGATATCTATTACGTATAACGTCCCATGGTATCTATCCTGTATTTTAGCTCTGCACCTACCGTACTAGTATCCCCACCGTATCATGTGTTAACCATGAATGACCCTTACTCAAAAGTCGTGTAATGGTCTATGTCAACCTAATATATCGCATATATAGGTTACTCAACTCGTATGTTTTATTCCATGTAAATGTTCAGTCCCTTGCCGTAGACCATACGGGCTTTCCCATGAGATTCTATACTACTCTAACATAGTTCCATGATCCTTAAGATCGTTTTGGACTGTCACCCTATATCTAACTAGGGTCTTTCAACATGAATCATCGTTTGTACAACTAGGACTTATGCTACCTAGGACTACTAGGGATTATGCTTACCTATTGCATGTTTTCGTATCTCGGTTTTGGTTCAACCACCCAGGGCCACTAGGAATTACGCTAACCGTCAACCGCGCCCTTTTTCCCACGCATTCACCGTGAATCGTTTTTCCATGACTGTATGCACATGTATCACATCGTGCCATCCGAGTCCTGTCACAGGGCAGATCAGGAAATACAGGACTCGGTCGGGAGCTTTCGATTTATCTGCCGATGCAGATGCTAAGGTCTGTTTTTTTCTATACGTGGCTATGGTCCCACGAGACCACTCCCTCAACTAGTGAAAGACAAGACAGGATAAATCCTGTATGAGAACACAACACTGGCCAACCCACATCCAAGCCTTACCGCAACCATAATTAGATAGCAATTATGGTCTTTTGGGTGTTCTCTGCCTTTCCGTACGTACACGCTTGACCAAAGATGGTAGGTAGCCTGATGAAATGCTATCTAGGGTACGACCGTGTATCGTCGACTATCCCCTATCCATCCCCGTCTTTAGGTCGCTCGTATAGCAACCAAGGCATACTCTTGGTTCTTCTAACGCAGACCTTAACCTCTCATGAGGCTAGTATAATCACCATGCAGCTCATAGAGGGATACCAAGAATATCCTCACGTTCCCCGAAGCCGCTGCTTCGTTACCCAGTTCGCTGGAGCCTTTATCTAAATCAGATACTTGCTCCTACTCGTATACTTAAACGATGACCTACCGTATCAGGTTACTCATCTATCTATGAACTGGTCTAAATTTCCTTGACTAAGAATCATTACTTAGTTATTCTTCAACTAAGGTTTACCACTTAGCCTTATTCCCGTTATCCTTGTTAACTACGGTTATCCACCTAATCCTCAGAACTAGGGTTTACATAATGGATTAAGTGTCACTTAAGTTCATGACTTAACCCGTCTACAAATCATGTCAAAATTGGCTAAGTATCCAAGTTCAAGACTTAACCCTACAAACCATGCTCAAGTTGGTTAAGTATATATTAACTTGACCCTATCAAATTACTGAGTCAAATCGGTCAAGCGTATTTAAGCGATTCGTGACTTAGCCTTACCATGTTATCACGTTAGATTGGTTAAGTATTAGTTAACTTAACCTTATCAAATAACCGAGTTGGAGTGTTTAAGTATAGGTTACTTAATCACTTCAAAATTACCGAGTTAGATTAGTTAAGTGTTGGTTAACTTAACCACTTCAAATCATCGTGTTAGATTAGTTAAGTGTTTAACTTAACCCCATCAAACTACCAAGTGGGATTAATTAAGTCTAGGCTAACTTAACCCCATCCGATTTCCATGTTTAGACTAGTTGAGTCTAATCTTAACCCATTCCATTAACTGTATATTTAGGTTAAGTGTCATTAAGAAAACTTACTTAACCTTACCAAATTATCGTGTTGGATTGATTAAGTGTTGGTTAACTTAACCCTGTCCACTAGTCGTATAAAAATGGTTAAGTGCCATTAGGCAAATCAAGTTACTTAACCTACCCAACCTTGTCATGTTTTGTTAAGTATCATTAGCCTAATCAAATTACTTAACCCATTTGTCCATGTCATATTTGGTTAAGAGTCATTAATCAAATTATCCTAACCCTATCATGTGGCATTAGTTACTTAATGCACCTCAACCTCTCACATTAGACTTTGTTGTGGTTACTAGTTAAGCCGGTCGGTTCCGGGTAGCTTTACACCACAACTTGGTCTAACCTCGGGTTCAAGCACAACATGACCAACTTCTCACATTGGGCCTTATTGTTTGCAACTACTAGTTAGACCGGTCGGTTCCGGGTAGCTTTATGTTGCAAACTCAACCCAACCTCGAGTTGGTCACACTTATATTTTCTAAGTGTCATGTCCATCGTGTTTCCAAAACACATTACAAGTTTTCAAGCAATTGGGTAGACCTAACTTAATAGGTAAATTCCCAATGGGTAGACCTAACTTAATAGGTAAATTCCCAAGCTTATGTTTTTATGTCATTAGAAATTTCCCATAACATAACCCAACGCTTTTAAACTCGCATATACGTTCGCAACAACGTAATGGATTAAAAGAATAGACTTGGCAAAGGCATGGCAATAATGGATATTAATCCACAAGTTAATCATTGTGGCAAATGAGGCACAAATGTGTTCATTAACTTGCATGTTACATTCTTAAGCCTCAAAAACATGCATAAACCCAAACTTGGCACATAAGCGAATCATGGTGACAAAAGACATGGAATGATGACTAGTAACTCGCATATATCATCATATAAGGGTTATGACTTCATATGCAAGTTGACATAAAGGTTATGAGGGTTCTCATGTTGCATAATGCAACATTTCAAAATAAAGGTTGTAGCTTTTAGCTCACAAGATCAAGATAATGACTTCATAAACTTGCATGACATGATAGCATGTATCATACTCAATGATCAAACCCAAACTTGCAACATGAACATTTAACTTCATAGTTAATATCTAAGAGTAGGGAAAGGGCTTACATTGCTATGAAGGCACAAAAGATATGACAAAGCCCTTATGCAATCAAATAGACCCAAAATGCAAGCTCTAACATAAAAACCCTTGAGCCAAAATGATCAAAACCCTTGCTTTATGATGCAAATATAGAAACTTGACTTGAATGCAAGCTAATGACACTCATACAAGCTTGAAAACACTTGTATGCATGGAAAATCTCTCATAGAAACAATTTAGAAATTTTATGAAGAGAGTGGAGGCCATGAGAGGTAAAATTTTGCCATAGTTTAGTTGTATGAATGAATAATGATGATTTAGGGTTAGGTTAGGGTCTTATTTATAGATTAGGCAAGTGTTTTAGGCCATAGGATTAAACCCTAGTTGTAATCTAAGCCCTTAAAATCGAATCTGGCCCCCAAGCTCAACACAATCTCAAAATGGTGCACCAGGCTAAACAGCCCGGCTGGACCAAGTCGACAGCCAAGTCGACAAGGCTGTCGACTTGGGTCCAACCAAGTCGACAGGGCTGTCGACTTGGGTGTTCTGGCGGGATTTTTCCCGCCTGGCCCAATCTGTCCAAATTTTCAAATTCAAACTTGAATTTGAAATCTGTTTTTACTTTGAATTTTTCTGAAAACTTCGTTGGGCCTTAATCGGGTCATACGGACTCCGATTTTCGAAAACTCGGACTCTATTTCGCGTATTTTTCCGAGACGAACGCAATGGCATAGCCCGTTTTACTTGATTCAGAATTTAAAAATGAAATTCTGCCTTGATTCTCGTTTTAACATGTTATAGAAATACGGGTTGTTACACATATGTGGTTTATGCAACTTAATGATGGTGTGAACTAGCATCTAACACATAGAACTCACACATGTCATAGCATAATTCTAGATCTAAATAGATGTCATAATTCTAGATCTAAATAGATGTCATACAATATGTGAGATTATACATACTAATAAATCTAAACTTGCATAGGTACATGTGATTTATCATGTGAATCGTCATAGCCCAAATATATATAATCAACATCATGATTCATAAGCTAACTACAACATAATAACATCATGGCTTTGTAACATCGCAACTTAGCATAGAAACTTGCAACATATATAATATCATCATAGCATGATTTACAACATATAGGATATCATCGTCACATAACATAGGATTTACAACATACATGATAGCATAATGTTTACAATAACATATATGACAATTCACATCATTTTCTTATGATCCAAATCACATCTTAATCTAATTAGTTTGCTAATAATCTTATTAAGATCATCATACTCACAATTAGAAAAGAAAGAGAGTCTTGATTTGCTTTAGAGTTGAGTAGAATTAGAGTTTTGATTAGCTTTCTTCCTTCTTAGTTGGCGGCGGCTACACTGAGTTCCATGGTGATGGCATGACGGCGGCTATTCTATTTTTCATGTGATTTTAGAGTGAGAGACTACCTAGGTATATATAGAGTTTAGGTTTTATTTAGACCGTCAGATCAACTCAGAACTAACCTGAACCGTTAAATTAGCCAACTCATCCCTAAAGACACATCAGCAGCTCAAGATTGGGCTCTGCCAAAACCTGGCCGACTGGACTAGGTCGACACCCAGGTCGACTGCGCAGTCGACCTGGTCCTGGGGGTGTCGACTGCCCAGTCGACTCCCCAGTCGACCTGGGGTGCTGGGCGGGAAATTTCCCGCCTAGCCTGTTTGACTTCGAATTTTGAATTTTGAATTTTCTGAAACTTCCGATGGCCATATCTCCTTCATATGAGGTCCAAATCACGCAAACTCGGACTCTATTTGAACCAGAATTCCGAGAAGAACACAATGGCACAACCCATTTCCCACAATTCTCACGTCTGAGATTAGTTATTCCTTAATTTGTGAACATTGTTATTAATAGAAATACTGGGTGTTACATTCTCCCCTCCTTAAAGGATTTCGCCCCCGAAATCTCCAAGTTAAGGAGAATGTATATCCTAACATCCAAACAACCATCTACTCAACCATCAAACACTGGCATCCATTGTCCTTATAAAGTTTCTAATGATGTATGAACATATGCAAGAAGTGTGTGTATATGTTCCTTATCTAATGCAAAATTAGGCGGTCCACTGATTCAGTTGACCTCCTTAATGCAAATCATGATAGTGCCATGCGTCCATTATGTATGCAAAAGTTCCTTAATGCTACATATTATCTCTATATGTGTGCACAATCATCATCTGAATGCAGCATCCATATGATAAAAAAAAATCCTCATACATCCATTTTACTAAATACATCCATATATATGCAATATGCAATATGAAGTGACTGAGCCGATCTAGTGCCTAAAGTGTGTGTAAATGCATCCACGAGCAACCACTAGCAAACACTTGCATCCACTTTGCATCCATCATACATAACATGTCTCAAACACATGTTTCAACCATAGGATTATCCTAACTAAAGGTCAAAGATACTAGCGAGAGGACATACTAAAGATAAGATAAGTACAAGCTAAGCGATAAAGGAGAAATTAAAAGACATACCCTCGAAAAGAAAAGGGTACAACTAACGCATCTTCGCTTCTGTCTCCCAAGTAGCGTTGCTCTCATCATCTCCCCATTGCACTTTGACTAGTCTGACCTCTCGATTTCTCATCTTCTTGATCTCCGACCCAAGTATGCATGTAGGAGCTCGTCGAATCGTCGCATCACGCTCTATCTCCACCTCTCTAAGCAAGCTCGGCTCTACCACTTCCGCGGTCTCATGTAGGCACTTCCTTAAATGTGATACATGGAATACGTCGTGTACACCACTAAGTCTCTCAGGCAACTCCACTCTATACGCCATCTGTCCAATCTTCTCCTTAATAGGAAACGGCCCTACGAACCTTGGTTCTAATTTCCCAACGGACCCAAAGAGAACAACATTCCGTAATGGAGACACTTTGATAAAGACCATGTCCCCAACATCAAACTCAAGATCTGTCCTCCTTTTGTCTACATAAGATTTCTGCCTATCTTGCGCCGTCTTCATCCTCCTTCGAATCAAGTCAATCTTTTCCGAAGTCTCTCTAATCATATCGGACCCAAGTAAGATCTTATCCGTAGATTCCCACCAACATGTAGGTGAACGACAAGATCGTCCATAAAGAGCTTCGAATGGTGCCATGCCAATGCTAGATTGAAAGCTGTTACTATATGCGAACTCTACCAACGAAAGATGCTCTTCCCAAAGCCTCAAAAGATCCCCTAGAATGCGATTCACCCTCTCAGTCTGGTCGTCCGTCTGAGGATGATACGCGGTGCTCAAACATAACTGAGTCCCTACCGCCTCTTTCAAGCTCTTCCAAAATTCGCTAGTGAAGATAGGATCATGGTCGCTTACTATGTTAGAAGGAACACCATGCAAACGAACTATCTCTCTAACGTATACAGAAGCTAACCATGGAGCAGTCCTCTTACTCTTCACGGGAATGAAATGGGCGCTCTTAGTAAGTCTATGTACTATAACCCAAATCCCCGTATTACCCTTCCTTGATCTTGGTAATCCATCCACAAAATCCATCAAGACACTATCCCACTTCCATTGCGGAACCTCCAATGGGTGAAGCAACCCACCGGGTTTCTTTTGCTCCGCTTTTACTTGTTGGCACACCAAGCATCTAGCGACATACTCGGCCACATCTCTCTTCATACCGGCCCAAAAGAAAACTCGCTTCATGTCTTCGTACATCTTGTCCCCGCCGGGATGAATGGTCATCTTCGAATGATGTGCTTCGTCAAGAATAGCCTTCCTCAAACCTTCGTCTCGAGGTACACAAAGTCTACTATCCCTACGTAACCATCCCTTATCATCCAGGGTATACTACGGAGATGGCTTGATGACTCCCCTCTTTTGAGCTTTTCTACTAACTCAACCAACTGTAGGTCGTCTCACTGTGCCTCACCAATCCATCCCAAAAGCGTAGGTCTGACCTCCAAGGATGCTAGCAAACCGGGTACAAAGTCAACGGAAGGTCTAAAGTTAAACATAGAGATGAATTCTAAGTTTCGTCGCTCAACAAACAATAGGCTCAAGGACAACCTTTTCCTACTTAAGGCGTCTGCCACCACGTTACCCTTGCCAGGGGTATATGCTATTTCGAAGTCGTAGGATGCTAAGAATTCCATCCACCTTTGCTGTCTTAAATTCAATTCCTTCTGAGAGGATAAGTATTTTAAAGATTTGTGGTCAATGAATAATTCGAATTTCTCGCCAAGAAGATAATGGCGCCAAGACTTAAGCGCAAAAACAATTGCGGCCAACTCTAGGTCATGCGTGGGGTAATTCTTCTCATGCACCCTTAACTGCCTTCCACCATAGGCTATTACCCTTCCCTCTTGCATTAAGACTGCGCCTAGTCCTGTCCCACAAGCATCGGTATAAACAGTAAACGGCTTACTCCCATCTGGCAGCACTAAGACTGGGGCTGAAGTCAAAGCTCTCTTCAAACGTTGGAACGCATCATCACAATCTACGTCCCACGCGAAGACTAGGTTCTTCTTCGTCAGGCGTGTCAATGGAGCTGATATTTTTGCAAAGTCTTTGATAAACTTCCTATAGTAGCCAGCCAACCCCAAGAAACTCCTTACTTCGGTAGCACTTTTAGGGACCTTCCAATCTTGGATGGCCACCACCTTCGCGGGATCCACAGCTATCCCTTCTTTGGAAACCACGTGCCCTAAGAATCGCACTTCCTCTCTCCAAAAGTGACACTTAGTAAATTTAGCTTTAAGGTTATGCGCTCGTAGAGTCTCCAACACTTCCCTAAGATGTAGGGCATGCTCTTTTTCATTCTTAGAAAAGATCAAGATGTCGTCTATAAAGACCACCACGAATTTATTAAGGTACTCCCTAAACACCCTACTCATCAAATCAACAAAGTATGCGGGGGTGTTTGTCAAACCGAAGGGCATCACTAGCCATTCATAGAAACCGTCCGGAGTCCTAAAGGCAGTCTTGTCAATGCTATCCTCAGCCACTCTCAACTGATGGAAACCAGTGGCTAAGTCCAACTGCGAAAACACTGAGGCGCCAACTAACTGATCGAAGAGATCATCAATCCTCGGCAGTGGGTGTCTGTTCTTCTTAGTAAGCTTATTAAGTTCTCTATAGTCCACACAAAGTATAAGAGACCCATCCGCCTTCGTGGAAAATACTACTGGAGCACCCCACTCCGATATACTTCGTCTTATAAACCCCTTCTCAAGCAACTCCTTCACTTGCTTATTGAGTTCCCTCCTTTCACGAGGAGCCATGTGGCGTACTGGCAAAGATACTGGTTTTGCATTATCCACAAGATATATTCGAAAATCTATCTCCCGCTTCGGAGGCAAGCCCTTCACCTCCTCAAATACATCCGAGTATTCTCGGTCCACTCTAACAGATCGTAGATTTTCCACCGACGCGTCAAGCGATTCTAGATAACTTAGCATAACGGAATTTATAGGATTACAAAAGATTTCGAGAGTGTTGCCAAGGCGAGTCATGAGCCTAACTACTCTCCTTTCACAATCAAGAACGGCCCCATTTCTGGATAACCAATCCATTCCTAAAATTAGCCCATATTCCGTGAAGCCCAAAACATAAGCATCACATCTAAACTCAACGCTAAGTATAGAAAGTTTCAATCCAAACATATCATGGACAAATAAGCTGAGCCCCCAATTTAATTCGAAACAACTAAGGGATCCTCTATTAAACTGGTGTTTAAGTGCAGTGGTTCAACTAATGATGTAGAGATAAACGAATGCGATGCGCCCGAATCGAATAAGGTACAAATAGGATGATCAAACAGAAAAACTAAGCTTTCAACAGAAATGGTTCTACCTCGTTCTTGCAGCGGTGGGACCGCGAGAGCCTGAACTTGTCCCCTTGCCTGCCCTGGTGCCATAAGAGCCTGCACCTGTCCTCCCGAGGTAGACCCTGCCCTCTGCCCCTTCTTTGGGCAGTCCTTCACTAGATGTCCTGCTTCACTACAGTGAAAACAGCCAGTCTTCTTTTTCTTTCTGCAATCCTTGCTGAGATGGCCTGGTGTCCCACAGTTAAAGCAACTTTTCTTTCCTTTGCCATTATTGTCTTTACCACCCTTCTTGTTTTGCTGTTGTGGTTTCTTCTGATCCCCTTTCTTCTCGGGTGCCTTATTAGCATTAGCGCCTTTCTCCTCGTGCATGAGTGCCATGTCTACTAGCTTCTCAAAGGTGGCCCCCATAGGGATGTGGGTCATAGCCAACCCTTGCAACGGCTCATTCAAGCCTTTAACGAACCTCAGAGCCTTCTTCTCCGGCGTGTTCACTAAGTCCAAGCCAAACCTTGCTAACTGATTAAATTTGTTGACATATTCTTTCACTGATGAGCTTCCTTGCTTTAATGTCAAGAACCTTTCCATATATAGATTCTCTTCTGCCCTTGAGAGAAACTTTGCCTCAAACCTACGTCTGAAATCCGCCCAAGAGTCAACAGGACGCTCCCTATTAGTGACCTCCCACCAAAACGAGGCCTCTCCCTTCATTAACCAAGCTACTAATTTGACTTTCCTCCCTTCTTCTACTTCAAAGATTTCTAGCAATTCTTCCACCTCCTTAAGCCAATCTCTAGCTTCCACAAACGTTTCTGACCCTTGAAAAGGTTTTTCCACCCATAGCCTTAAATTCCTTGCATGTCTTTGCAAAAGTATCAGCGCGAGGAGGGGGAGGAGGAGGAGCGGGTGCAACTGGTGGTGGAGGAACATTGGCTGGACCTGCAGCGGCCCTAGCCTCAAATAACCCCCTATACCATCCTGGTATCGTTACACCCTCCAGAGGGTTAAGATCTTCAGCCATGCTAAAACGAAAAAGGAAAGATTCAAAATGGAGAATTCGAAAGATAAAGATATATGGCTATTGGGGATTATGTTTTCATAAAAACTTTCCTCTTTAAATTACGCATCAAGACATGTTTTTGAAAACACTTCTTCCAAAAATACTTTAGAAAAATAGTTTTTCTAAAAAAATTATCTGTTTTGGTAACCTTAAGCTCTGATGCCACGTGTAACACCCCACGTCCATTAATGTCACTCACAAAGGGAATGCATCAACTTCCATGGAGGTTTTAAGTGAATATAGAACAGAAAAATTACAACAAGACATATAATAAGTAGTACTTTGAAATTTGAAACTTTATTTCATTGCAGCGGAAATTAAACATGTTTGTTACATCATAAAACCATAAATCAGAGTCAAGTACAATATCCATCTTGATAAAACAAAATACATAACCCCATTACATAAATAGCCATTAAAGAAGATAACAAGCTGGACTTTACTTCAGCGGTCCAAGCTTTCCAAAAGAGAGATAAAGCAATCCAATCAAACTCCGCTAGAGCTGGGCCCACCCTGAGGACCTGGAGGGGGAAAAAGGATAGAAATGGAGGGGGTCAGACGTAAAGTCGGGCGAGTATGATAATTCTAACAATACTATTATCAAAATAATTAGACTGAGGCATAAGATGGAAAATAAGGAAATGTCTATGAATTATTGGGTATGGAAGAGCAGATAAAGATAACGTTAAAGGCACACCTAATACTAACGAATAATTACTACACTGCACCACACCAGTCACCCTAAAGGTTGATCCCACTTGCTTCACTTAGAAATTTTATAAATAACTTCGTGTACCCCTAGCTGACTACATAAGTGCCGCCTGCCCCTATCTCCGCTAGGTGTACCCCACTACCCACTTTCGATCGGCTCCCTACTCATAGATACCCGTGCTGGTCCCACAGTGGGGTGTATCACTCCCCTAAAGTGGCAACCAGATACAACTTGAGGATGCACGGCTTATACCTACACGATGCAACAACGTCTTACCTACCAGCCCGGGTCCACACACACATATGAAACCCGTTGGATTTGCGTTGCCACCGCTAACCCGTTTGGTCTCTTATAGTCAAGCCCAGTACGCGTGTCCCGTCCTCGACTTGGGTCGAGCCCACAAAAATACGTTTTGGGTTACTGGTTGAAATGGGCCCCCAATTACTTACCACAAGCTATCCACCTAAGCTTGTCCCCACTAGTATATCCCACTTAACCCTCTTAGTCATGTTCATTTACATGTGTGTTTGGTTAAGTCTTACTAATCATATTTCAAATGCCACTAAAGGCACCCACTAGATTCCTCATGCCACCCAAGGCACCTACTTAACCCCCATGTCCCACCTCACATGTTTATCTGGTTAAGTATTTCCTAATTCATTAAGGTCATAACCTTATAAAGACCTCTCACATTAGACTGACATTTATGGAAGCTGGATTCGCCGGGCGGGTCCGGGCAGTCTTATACCATAAAAGAGTCTAACCTCGTGTCTTTACGACTGTTATGCTTTTTGGGCCTAGGACCTCTCACATTGGGCTGACATTTGTGACTACTGGATTTGTCAGGCGGGTCCGGGCAGTTTTACGTCACAAACGAGTTCAACCTCGTGTCCTAAGCATTGATTAACACCTATAATCTTTTACCCCAGTTTTAAATATATCCCTATTCAAATCATTAATTAATTCCAATTTTAATGATGTCCATAATTGACTCAATTATGGCCATCCACTTACGGCATGCAAAATCATATCAATTGCACCCCAATTTCTTAATATTAAATCCTTAATATTACCCCTACCCCACGTTATACGTTCTCTTATTCAACGCAAAATATACGTTAGACTCGAATAGTCTAACTCATAGCACAAAGATAAATTATCACAACATATAGACAAATAAAATAGATCTAATCATAATAGGGGTGAAACTTGCATAAAACTACACATGTCATGGATCTAAAGGTGTCAACTTGTTTGGTTAAATGTCACAACTTACATAATATGATCATAACCCAAGTTCATGTATAAACTTGCATATTTGGTTTATGCAACATAATGATGGTGTGAACTAGCATCTAACACATAGAACTAACACATGTCATAGCACAATTATAGATCTAACATACAATATGTGAGATTATACTTACTAATAAATCTAAACTTGCATAAGTACATGTGATTTATCATGTGAATCATCATAGCCCAAATATATATAATCAACATCATGATTCATAAGCTAACTACAACATAATAACATCATGGCTTTGTAACATCGCAACTTAGCATAGAAACTTGCAACATATATAATATCATCATAGCATGATTTACAACATATAGGATATCATCATCACATAACATAGGATTTACAACATACATGATGGCATAAGGTTTACAACAACATATATGACAATTCACATCATTTTCTTATGATCCATATCACATCTTAATCTAATTAGTTTGCTAATAATCTTATTAAGATCATCATACTCACAATTAGAAAAGAAAGAGAGCCTTGATTTGCTTTAGAGTTGAGTAGAATTAGAGTTTTGATTAGCTTTCTTCCTTATTAGTTGGTGGCGGGTACGCTGAGTTCCATGGTGATGGCATGACGGCGGCTATTCTATTTTTCATGTGATTTTAGAGTGAGAGACTACCTAGGTATATATAGAGTTTAGGATTTATTTAGACCGTCAGATCAACTCAGAACTAACCTGAACCGTTAAATTAGCCAACTCAGCCCTAAAGACACATCAGCAGCTCAAGATTGGGCTCTGCCAAAACCTGGCCGACTGGACCAGGTCGACACCCAGGTCGACTGCGCAGTCGACCTGGTCCTGGGTGTGTCGACTGCCCAGTCGACTCCCCAGTCGACCTGGGGTGCTGGGCGGGAAATTTCCCGCCTAGCCTGTTTGACTTCGAATTTTGAATTTTGAATTTTCTGAAACTTTCGATGGCCATATCTCCTTCATACGAAGTCCAAATCACGCAAACTCGAATTCTATTTCAACCAGAATTCCGATATGAACACAATGGCGCAACCCGTTTCCCACAATTCTCACGTCTGATATTAGTTATTCTTTAATTTGTGAACATTGTTATTAACAAAAATACGGGGTGTTACATAAAATCACCATGTCGACTATTCAAGCATCGAAAACACTGGATTGTCAATAGAAAGAAGTTAGAGGATGAGAAAAGAAAGGAAGAAATATTAGAGTAGAAGAAAGATGAAGAACCACACATCATTATCTCACAGCGGAACGAATAAAATATAATATCATAACTCTTTATACAAAGAACTGTATATACATACCAATCATCAGAGTACAACATATATCAGTCAAAGCGGAAAAATATATGTATATAACTAGCGGAGAGGCCGCCTACTTCTAGCATCTGAAAACTCCAAGCGAATATAGCCTGTAAATACACTCGGTCTGACCCGAGCACATTTGAAGCAAAGCAAAATACACCGGGTCAATCTGGAATACTATCAGTGATAAATTCACAGAACACGCACTTGTTTAACTTTGGAAAATTCTTTCTGAAATCAAAGGATAATAGTAAGACCAGCCCACACATAAACACAGACGGTTTTTACCTTACTATAACCCAAAACGTTTTTGAAAATCATAACTTATCTGATATTATCATAGTTTCTAAATACAAGTAATTTAGAATCTAGCGGAACGCTTGCATCTCACGCTCCACATATATAGTATACAAACCAAAACCGCGGGCACTTATTGGATATTGGATTCCAACCTTGACAAGGTATGGGACCACCTTCCGAACATGTATCTCTAGAGGCGAATACACTGGGATCAACAAGAACGTCTTGCAACCCGGCCCTCACACAACCGATCACTCATTTCGCTTGAGTGTATCGAATGTATATCACCGACGGTTGGGATCAGCACCCGCCTCCCGAAAAGGGACAACATCAAAATATAAATTAAAGAAGAAAATGGATTTTCTCTAGATAGGTGATCATACACCCTAATGGGAGCGACTCACATAGTCATGCTGCCTGCCCGATTTTTGTCATTTCCCGGTTGATGAGGCTTGAGGTCATAACTTAACTTTAAAACATCTGGTCATCATATACTTTGGATGCCACATCATCAGATCTGCCAGATCACACTGATTGACGTCCACAAAAATACTCTAGTTTATTTGGCTTGAGAATAACCATTTCTCCGCCATCAACTATGGTATGTTTGGAGAAATCAACGCATGTAATTCCTTTGGAAATACTTTGTCAGACATCCGTCCATGCAAGTTATCCAGGAACAGGATGAACCAAAGGTACTCTCTTACTGCATCTCATATAGGAATCACCTCATGGATCAGCAGCGAGAAGTCCTTGCAACCCGTGGATTTCAACCACGACAGAATCACAAATCAAAGAACTCTGGTTGCAAGCCAGAGAAATTCGACACGTAGTCCTTCCGCTTATAAAGATCCACGGTCTTCACTTGCTCCGTCTTCAATCGACGTCTTCACATATTTGTTGGTCGGAATGGTTTTCGAATATAATTCGATTCCGGACTCTCTATACCAACAAGCGTATTGGTCAGGTTTTGATAGTTGGTGATTTAACTATCAAATAATAGATGTGTGAGTAACATGAGTTTGCTGATTCAACACTTGACCTAACTTGGCTTCTTTAAAATATATTTAACCCAATAGTTAATAAACCTTTAAATCTTCCAATGCATTCAAAACATTTTATTTAACCTTATTTTATTATAACAGAACTGTTTATATGATTTTGAGTACGTATATATATATATATATATATATATATGTATGTATATATATATATATATATCCCTACCCAGCTTTCCATTTCCGTCAGGAATATCGATATATTTCTTTAAAACCCTTTTTCCTTTTTCTTATATTCAAGCAACTCACGATATCCATATATGTATATACTTAATGATATAAGCCAATTTTCCTCTGATTAACTCTGACTGATTTACTTTGATCGATTAACTCTAACTTGACTAACTCGACTTATTTAACTCAACTGGACTAACTTGACTTGATTACTCCTATCGACTAACTAATATTAGACTTACTCCATTCGCTTGACTCTAGATCGCAGCGATCACAATGGTTACGCCTGATTCCCTCAGGAAACATCCGTCCGCCGTAGGCTATCTGCAGCCATGCGAATTACGCTAGCAGTCGTACGCAATGGAAACTCTTCCTGAGTAACTATGTTTGACTAACTCTATTTCTAATACTATATTCGATCAACTCTAATTGAATAACAAATGTTCAATAAAATTTGAAATCAATATTCTTATTTCTTTTGAAATTAATATTGCAATATTATTTAATCTCCCAAGACCCTGCATTAGAGTTCGATATTCCTTGTATAGGGTAAAACCAATTTCAACACATTTACTCGCTCCAAACTAATACCATTCCTCGATAATAGTGAAGCCAATCAAGTTGGAATATTTTAGTTACCTCTCAAACCTTGATCAACGACGTTCTTAACTCAGAATAATAATAGTTTGTTACTTAAACACCGATACTAAAATCTCGTTTACCACTTTGATTTTTAAATCTGGTTTTATAAACCATTCCTTACTTTTAAAACCTTTGGTCGAATATCTCATCACTTAATTTCTTTAAAGTATCATTCCAATTCGAATTCGCCTTACTTAATTTGAAACGTTAAGTAAAAATCTTATTTAAGTCTTTACACTCACTTCCAATTTCATTTACCATGTTTGTTGAACACTGGGTCATAAATCACTTTAAAATCTCTTAATCGAACTTATCACCACCTAATTATTTCTTACTTGGTTTCAAATTGAAATCATTTCTTCAAATCATTTTTAAATAAAAGAATAATTAGCTTTAACACTAACTATATTAAAATATAGTTAACTTTGACCTTAATCAAAAATAGGATTATTATCATTTTCTACATGCTTATTCAAGAATAATTAAGGTTATTAACAATAACCAATTCAAAATTTTCTTTATATTATAGTTAATCGAAGATTAACTAATATTTAACATTATTCGCTAAACCTTAATGAATGTTTAAATCAATATTTATTCCTTTGTCCATTTTGCTCGAAAACGGTGGATTTTACCAACCGTACATATCAGTTAACTATTAACTGTTTTTGTTTGCCATTTCCCCTTCTTAATTTAATCAAATAACTTAATTGAATTTAAATTACTATTTAATTGTATAAAGATACCGTTATTCTACTTTACCACCCCACAGGTGATTTCCTTGCCTTACTAGCTCTTATATCCTGTATAAACCACTTATATAATTTCTTATATAAACTTGATTTAAAACATATATTTGTAAGTTTCAAAATCTAAATATTTACACAAAATAATTTAAGAACTTTAATTCAGTTATAAAATAATTTATACTTTCAACTGCGTTAATTCACCGAATGATCAACTGACGTCAGAAACAACACATTTTAGGCCATTCACTATCAATTACCCAGTCAACACTGTCGGTTGATTTTAAACACAACACAGGTGAGTATTTATTCAACCATCAACATACAGACAGATTTTGGTGTCAATCGGAGTGAACAATTCATATATATGCACAACAAACAAAAATACAGTTTATTTGAGGAATCCGGTCGGATCCCTCCAACCTGTCCTTCTCTGCATCACAGATATCAGTTGATAAAAATATATGAATTAAATAAATGACGGAATATAAATAACCACAACCAATCAAACCATAACAACCGATTTGCATCCATCGCATCCAATCAACCAATTTATACTGTAAATTGTAGATTATATTTTTCTATGGATTTACCACATCACAGGACTCCAGAAGGTGTGAGAATTAACTCATCAGATTTCGTTCTGGTTGACGGTTGACGTGTTTGTTGCATCTAATTTGAGTAGAGCGTTCAAAATTTGCTGAAATTTCAACTACGTCAGATCGACTCCTAGTCAGTGCCATCGGATAGGTATCGTCCCTGCGATCCCAACGGATCCAGTTTCATCAAATTCCATTCACGTATGAGGGAGATACGCTAGTTTAAAGTTTGAATAAATATATACATTTTAATTAACTAATTAATAAATTAAAATAATTTGATTACCTTAAAAAAAAGCGCCATGTCATCATCGTACTAAGTGAAAACGCGGTTTCTCTTTTTCCTCCTTCCCAAGACCCGATCGTTTCCTTCCACCAGATATTCACCATTCCAACAAAACCATCACATCCCTAAAACAATCGCCACCGCCACCTTCTCTGAGCAACTGCACCCGACCCCGCTACCCATCTCGCAACCGCCAGACCTTGCAGTGCCCTCGCCTGAAACGACGACCCTCGGTGATGCTCCGGCCAACCTGAAATTGAGTTTCCCCTAATTCCGTTCAAACCCAAAATCCACGCTCCTCGCGCCACCGTAACCAACGCCACCACCCGTGATCGACAGATCTCACATCCCTCTCTGACTTTGTCTCAACACCCCTCACCAGAAAACTCGACGACGCCGGAAAATCCATAAAAATCCGAATGCATCTTTTTGAAAGCAACCCAAAAGTACAGCCTCCGTTCATCTCCCAATTTCTCCGACCACCGTCACTTGTAGAACCCGAGACCACAGCCATTTGAAAGCCTGATCTCCCCTCTACAAAACCCCCAAGGTCCCGTCCCTCCAAATCAAACTTATCTCTTCAATTTCTGAAAAGAACGAAACTAATTTTCGTCGGTTAGAAGACGATTCCAGCCACCATAGTCAACGAAACTCACCCAACTTTTTACAGTAGCTGGACAACACCCCGATCTACCACTTTCGCTTTGGAACCCCCCACGAATTCATCACGGATTGGAAAATATAAATTGATTTGTGTTTGAGGACTTATTTGCAAAATTAATGAAAGGAGATGAAGTCTTGGCTGGAATTTCTGATGTATGGAGTATATATAGAGTAGAAAAAAATATATATTTTAAGTTGATGTGACGAGCGACGTTGACTAACGATATTTTATTTCGTGTCTATTGCATTTTCGAACGTCGTTTATTCGCTCCTGCGCTCACATACAAACCCCATTCGAGATGCGAATGGACGACATAGTATAATTTGACGATACGGTGCTAGCGAAACTTGTTTCGTTGAATTCCGAGTCCATTTGCTCGAATGGCCCTCGTTCACGTCCAAACAATCGATTTATTTTGCATTTAACTTTGCCACGCTCACAAATTAACCCCGATTGACGCGCTACTTGAAATCTAGCAATAATTTACTGTTGCGGTCCCAATAAAATTTGTTTCGTCGAAAACTGAGGTCGTTTGAATAATGGCCCTTTTATAACTGACCAATTCAAATAAAATAAACCAATTTTAAAATACCTCAATATAATATATATAAAATAATTTCCATTGGCCATACACGACCGGAATTTCATATACTACCATAATAAAATATCCCGGGTTGAGTTTGAAGCCAAATCGATATATAAAATATTTAAAAACCCTCATTTTATATAAACACAGTGCTATATATATAAAGGAAATTCCATAGCGTTTTTTTCAAAATTTGATTTGGACATAAAATAAAATCTACATAATGAAAACTGGATTTTTCTCTGCCATTGGAAAGATATCGTCAAACCGGTCCCGACGTTTCTTGTTTCGAGGAAATCCGACTTATTTTGAACCCGGTACGACCAATTGAAGTTCAAAACGCCAAATCGCGAACTGCCGCGCCGATGCAGCTCGTTATTTAATTAAATTATAAACCATATCGCTCTACCATCGTTAAATAAACGAAATCGTCATTGTAAATTTAATATAACCAATATTTGACCAATTTAAACTGCCCGATCACAATATATGGCAAATTCTATATTTTCCCAAATATTCTAGAAATTAAAATATTATTTTATTATTTATTTAAATAATATATTCCAAATAAAATTGTTAAATTTGATCATTTAAATTCAAACCAATATTTTAAATAATTAAAATATTCCAAATAAATAGGCAGAAAACACGGGTCATTACATTGATTTTACACAAATTATTGATATTTTTAATAATTTTATCAAGGCCCGTACAGTCGATTTCCATAAATGGCCATCGAACTACACTTACAACGACCTTTTCCAAATTTGATTTGGACATAATTCCAAATCTAGTCGTTAGATTCCAAATTTCTTGTATTCGTTAGAAAGCACTTTTCGATACGAACCCAATGGTTCTGGTTTTAGGAGAATCCGACGGTCGGATCTCCTGTAATGTCCATTCGAAGTCCATGGTCGAAATTCGCGAACTGCCGCGGCGCGGCGCGTTTAATTCCGGCCATTAAATATATATAATATATTTATATATTTTATATTTCATCGCTTTCCATTTAAAATGTATTTTATAAATCGTTTTAAATTCGTTTTCAAAACGATTTCAACTTCATATTCAATTTTAAATCAAAATTGAATATTTCATATCATTAATATATATAAATGATAATACTTTCAAACTTCAGATTTTGAAATCACTTCCTTTTCGATATTTATTAACAAAATGAATAAAATTGATATAAATTTCGTTCACGTCAAAATGGCATTAATCTAATCAACACGGCTTTATATATTTGTGTCCATCCCAAATCGGACATCTAAATCAGATTTTGATCTTTTACTGAATATTATTTTAGAATATTCATTATTTTAAAATATTTGTTATTTTAAAGTATTCATTCTTTCTGAACTGGAATCAGGCATAGTCAGTTACCATACAATGTTGATTATATGGATTTCATACAACACATGCATCGAACAACAATGATAAACAATCAACCATCGTCCAGAGTGCATTCTACACTGCATAAGCATTAAATATAAATATTTAACGCTTATAACAGTATGTCAACCGATCGATTGACATACAACTAAACAATTGGGATTAGTGTACGTCAAATATCATCCCAATACCTGTGTGGGGTTTCAACCAACGAATACTGAATATTATTTGTGCAGTTGGGCGATGTGTAAAATTTAATCGTCCCAATCCATATCAGTCAAATGTGTGTACATAAACAAATCCTCCGATTTGTAAATGAATATTTATTTTCATTAATATATACGTTAAAAATTATAATTTTAACTATAAAATATTTATTTCAATACATAAATATTTTATTATCCACTTCACATCAAAATCACAATCAAACTTCACAACACATCATAATCAAACAAGTCGTCCGTAGTCTGTGGATGACGGTGTCGAATGCTGCTAAGAACCGTCTACATCATAGTATATTTTTTTAATTAGAAATCAAATTAAAGTGAGAAGTTCTCACATTGCTTTCGGCTTCGCCTAAAATTGTAGCGAACTCCAAAAATTCTCCGGACTCTTCTAGAATGTAGAGGACGTCGTCATGAGTCCAATGTCTCTTGTTTCACTGGATTTCAAACACATATGTGGCGACCCAAACTTCCGCGTAAAGGAAAGCCCGGATTGCTTCGAGAACAAGACCAATCGGAACATAAACAGAAGAACATTTCATTGCTTATTACAACAATCCTATCAGAATACAAGAATATAACAGAGTATGAATGGATAAAATACATTTGATAAATATCAGAGAATTAAATACATTACTGCAGCGGAAAACAATACAAAACACAACTGAAAGAGATACACGGATACAGAGCTTTCTGAATATCATTCCAGGTGTAAAACATGATCCTGTGAATATAAATCTGCAAAAACCCAACTACTAGCTGCCCGTGTGGAAAATATGGGCACCCAGAGTTTAGGTTGAAACAATAAACTCCAGGTCTGTCATGGGACTGGTGTGAGAACTAAAAGAATTTTTTAAAACTTTAATTTAAAAGAGGTTAATCAAGGGACCACGCCGTATAACATGGAACGGGTTTACCCCAAAGAATACCAGTGCCTAAAACAAATAGCGCAATGCTAAATAAAGAAAAATGAAGCTATTATAAGACTCAGGTCCCATCACACAATGCAACACAAGCCGGAGGATAGAGTTTTACCTTATAATAGCCAAATATGCTTAGTACGTTTTAAAACAAATCTTTTATTATTACTACAAGTGAAGAAATCAACTTCAAATATAAATGTATCAATCATAGACTACATGAGCGCCCCATCCCACTGTCGCCATATATAGTATACAATCAAAACCGAAAAATGTCGTATTTGGAAATTGGATTTCCATACTGGTGGTTCCTGATCCGAAAGATCTATCGCGTAGTACAATTCCCAACGGCTTTTGTCGTAGGCATGTGAAAACGCCGTAATGCACATCCGCACTATCCAGGAAAACAAGTTATCACGGCTTACGTCGTAGGCATGCGAAAACACCGCTAACTCTATCCATCAGGAAATCGGGGGTATGCCCTATCCCTCACCTCGGTCGACCGAATCCATGACAACCCATAGGGTGTCTATCCTCATCTCAGAAGCATACTGATCTAACCATCAGTTTACCACCATACCGATGTGTGAGGCTCGCGAATTAACGCTACACAAAGTCGTGCTATATTAAAGTTGTGCTTTGATCATCAACCACAAGACTCTGCTTTTTCAACAGAAGCCTTGATCATTTGCCACTTAGGCATGACACATAGGAAATTTATGCTATGCGACTGATGTTTATCGGTATACAACCTCTGATCCCGTACGTCTCAGAGAAGGGCAAAGTAAGAGAATAAATTCCCCTTCACCAGGCAGATGTATATTTAATAGAGATCAATCAACATAGAATAAAATCAATTGTCAGACACACCATCCATTTACAAGTCCGTTCTAGGTATGAACGAAACCGAACGCACCTTATTCCTCATCATGTATGTCCAATACAGGAGAGAGGCCCTCGTATATCCGTGCAATCAACAAGTACGTCCGGACGGCGACTACTGTAGCCCCTTCAAGGCGGCTACTCCAAGCATGAGCAACAGTAGCAACCCATCCATTCGATGTGAAGATCGTCAGTCTTGCACCGTCTTCAATCTCTTCGATTATTCATCATATCAGTTATTCAGAATGGGTTAAACCCGGTCTTTCCGAACAACTCGCGTATCGTATAATCAAGTGCTATAACAACACATCATACGCCTCATTCCAATCCGGAATATTCTTTTATTCAAATATTATTTTCCCTTGGGAAAGGTTCCCATTAATTTTATCAAATATAAATTCTTTAAATTTATTCTTTAATCTTCCTTTGGATATCACTTCTAAACCAAATTAAGGTTTACCAACTAGTCAGGATTAGCGCACCTTACCGAAGTAATCATTTCTTTTATTTTCCCAATCCCAACTTATTCATCCCATGGAGCAAACTGGTAGCACTCCATATCTAACACCACGGTGTTATCGGTAAAATTTAATTACCATTTCACGTTCAAATCTAACTAAAGATTTAACTATCGCTTGGAGCAAAATTGGTGATACTCCATTCTCGATCATTTGCTTGAATTGATAATTTTAATTATCACATTCACTTTTCAATCTAATCAAAGATTCATTAAAACTCCATTTAGTTTTAATCTTCCCAAAAATCAATATTAATGATTATTCAAAGTTAAGAAATTAATCTTATCTTTAACTGGGTTAAAGAACCAATGTCATTTAAAACACGGTTCACGATAAATCCAAAATCACATTCCATTCCATATGTCTCCAACCGTAAATTAATAAGAGGACAATTCCTTAAGTATTAATCCCGAAGGTCGAAACCAACATCAGATCAATACCCAGGAAACCATTCAACCTAGGTAATCTCCAGTTAGTTTCTAATTTTCTTATCTCTTGGGTTTAAGAACAGTATTTTTGAAGATACCATTCACGACAAACCCAAAATCCCATTTCCATTGTTAATTGAGTTAAAGAACAAGTGTTATTTAAAACACATTTCACGATAAACCCAAAAAACCAATTCTTTTATTCCATTCCAATTAAATATTAATTAATTGGAAACTTCCACTAAATCTTAATAAAAAAATATTCTTTTCTCAACTGGGCTTAAGAACAGTGTTAATGAAGACACCATTCACGACAAACCTAAAATTCAATTTGATATCAAATACAAGTCTCTGAATAGAAAATATATCGGCTTATATTCAATATCAAATTCTGAAATCAACAAATATAGTATTGGGAATAACAATATATATATCTTCCAAATTCCTCAACAATATCCGTATAATCACGGAATCCAATATCGAAATATTTCGAAGATAATTTCAATTCAAATCCATATCACTTCATACATTGGAAAATTCTGGTTATTTTAAAACCATTTTCTAATCCAATTTATTTATTTTAAAAATAAATAAATTATTATTCTAGTTAATAACTAGTTCATTTCTATAAAAATATATTTTTATCTTTTCAAATATGGAATTTTTCATCCCAATTCCTTCCAAATCATTTATTAAGATTTTACACAAATTATCGATATTTTTAATAATTTTATCAAGGCTCGTACAGTCGATTTCCATAAACGGTCATCGAACTGCACTTACAGCGAACTTTCCAAATTTGATTTGGACATAATTCCAAACCAACTGTTAGATTTCAAATCTTTTATATTCGTTGGAAAGCTCTTTTCGATACAAACCCAACGGTTACAGTTTCAGGAGAGTCCGACGGTCGGATCTCCCATAACGTCCATTTGAAGTTAATGGTCGAAATTCGCGAACGGTCGCTGCGTGACGCGTTCTATTCAGGCCATTATAATATATAATATATATATATACACATATTATATATTTCATTGATTTCCATTTAAAACGAATTTTATAAATTGTTTTAAATTCGTTTCAAAAACGATTTCAACTTCCATTTCAAATTCAAATCAAAATTGAATTTTCCTTTATAAATTCGTTTTAAATTCATTTCAAAACGATTTTAATTCAAATCGATTTCAATTCAATTTCAATTCGTTTTAAATTCAATTCAAAACGATTTCTATTCTATTTAAATTCATTTCAAAATGATTTTAATTCAAATCGATTTCAATTCAATTTCCAAATTCAAATCAAAATCGAATATTCCATATATATTCGTTTTAAATTCATTTCAAATCGATTTCAATCTTATTTTCAAATTCAAATCCAATTTGAATATTCCATATCATTTCAATATCAAAATGATAATATTTTCAAAATATCAGATTTTGAAATCACTTTTCGATATTCATTATAAAATGAGTAAAATCGACCAAATTCCCGTTCGTGTTAAAATGACGTTTAACTACTTAACACGGCTTCACATTTCAATATTCACTGAATATTATTTTAAAATATTCGTTAATTCTTAACTGGAATCAGACTAAATCAATTACCACATAATTTTATTTATATGGATTTCATACATTACATGTGTACAACAATAATGATAAACAATCATACAACATCCAGATTGCATTCTACAACTGTATAAGCATTAAAATAGATAAATAACGCTTATACAGTCTGTCAACCCACCGATTGACATACCACTAATTATTGGGATTAGTGTATGTCAAATATTATCCCAATACCCGTGTGGGGTTTTCCAACAACAAATACTGTTTATTATTTGTGCAGTCGTCCCAATCAATATCAGATAAATTGGTGTACATAAACAAACCGTCCAGTTTATAAATGAATATTTATTTTATTTTCATTTCACAATAATTTACATATATATTTTATATAAATAATTTTTATATACAAAACATCAACACATGACAATCCAATCACAATCCACACAAATAATACAATTAAACAAGTCGTCCATGGTCTATGGAACGATGGGGAGCAGTTCATATATGCAGTTACAAAATAATTTAAATAACTGTATAAAAACAATAGTGAGAATTCCTCACATTGATCGATTTCAGAAACCGTTATATAACGATTGGTTCAACAAAATTAAACTTGCGTTAATTCAGTCAAAAACTGTAAGTAGCTTCAAATCTGTTTCCGTCAGTTTCATCGCGTAGAGTTTTCTGGTACGAGTCCAACGCTTCTGAAATCGCGAATTTCTGACCTCGTATGAAATAAATATGGCATTTTATACATTTTTTACATAATTAAAATAATTAATAACTAATTTACACTAATCCTCACTTAATTACTTTAATCCGTCGTTTATCCCTCTTCCCCGTCGAAATACTGGAGCATTCGAACCAAAATTGGTTGTCCAATTCTTCCACCCACGCACGCCTCCTGAGCCACCGATCGACGATCACCCCCCACCATTTCGAAGCCTGCTTCCACCCTCAACCTATAACCGCCACCTTGTACCACTCGCAGCCCCCACTGTCCTCCGAAGTCCGCTTCAACTGCTGCGGTTTTAGGAGCAAATATGATCAATCCAGGAAATGAAATTCGATCTAACCCATACCAATTCGAAGCTCACACATCCCTCTTTCGTTTTGTATTTAATTTCTTGAATCCATTCGCCTCCATTTGGAAGATTTTAAGCAATTAAGTATCGAACGATATGGAGCGTTCTTTATCTAACTGGCGGCTAGGGTTTCTGCTAAAGAGAGAAAGGGTTTTATAGGAAATTATTTTATATTTTGTTATTATTTAAATTCTTTTAATTCGAAAAATATTTGTTCGTTGATACTAACTCCAAATCAAACCCAATGGTTGTCGCCCCAGCTATTAACCCCAATTCCGCGCAAAATGGGATATATTCTGTAACCCAGTTCGGCTATTATGATCATTTTTTCTTTAAATTACAATATAAGTCTGTATATATTTAATTTAAACATACATTTTAATTTACTGGAGCCACACACTGACTCCAAAAATTCCAGAAAAATAAATCTAGCTATGTTTTGACGATACGGTCCTAACAAGACTAATTTCGTCGAATTTGGAGACCGTTTTAAAAATGTTCAGTTTCTAGTCGATCCAATTCAACTGAAATTGACAAAACACGTTTTCTTTTTCCATGCTCACATATTGATCCCAAAAATTATGAAAATTGGAATCTACCAATAACTTAACATTCTGAATCCAACAAAAGTGGTTTCGTCAAAAATGGAGGTCGTTTGCAAAATGGCTATTTTCAAGGGCTATATTTATTCCATAGCGACTATTCTGAATATTCAACTGGCCATAACTTTTGATTCCCGCTATGAAATTTTAATTTTTCTGATTTGTCAGAAAGATATTTTCAAGTATATTCTAATATTTCTAGTTTCACTAAAATCCAATTTATTTTGAATCCTGTACATTCAATTGAAATTTGAAATCGAATTTTCAAACTACCGCGTCATTTTCAATTCCTTTTATAATTAAAATAAATACTTTTATTCCAACTTCGATTTAAATAAATATATACGTTCTAATTCTATTCAAAATAAATTTCTAGTCGTTATTATTTAAAATAAATCATTTTAAATATTCAAAATCCGTTAAAATTTCCAAAATAAAAATTTTAAATTGGTTCTGATTTTTTGGGTTGTTACAATCTCCCCCACTTAAAATCTTTTCGTCCTCGAAAAGGAATGGAGCTAAAAGTTGTTTAACTAATCAACTCAACTTTCATTCTGATTTCATTCATCAACTTTTCAGTTTCTAAGAATTTCTAATTTTTCAAAAATTTGGCTAACACCCTAAAATTTCAAAAAATTTCGCCATAACCTCCTTTGTACGAGAAGGGGTTTGGAAATTTATTGGGCCGTATTAAGCACCCAATAAATCCTAAAAAACATACACATATTTTTAGTGATATACTCCGGTGTCCACAGGGGAGTGTGTATAGATCATAACTCCAGAGAATAAATTCTCGTCACCCTATAAATAGTTTTTGTGCCTTAATGACTAGAGAGACCTGATTATTGTCAACTCCAGATCCGTGTGGGGTTTTTATTAATCTGGCAATTTACCGTTACATTTTATATAGTCCATATCAGTCTTCGGTTCAACCTGAAATATAGTCATCGCCATACAAGCCTCTCGCTTGTATGGTAAATCTTCAACCTCGTCCCATAAGCTCCAAATGCTTATGTGGTATATGACAGGTTATGCTATCTTCAAGAAGTATGCCATGTAGGGTAGTTCAAAATTAATTGTTACTATCCTATGGCGACGTTTATGATTTCACACAGAACAACCAGCACTCCGCATCGAAGGGCATTCACAGGAGTTTGCATAATAAATAAAATTGCGCATCCAACTCATTAAGCTTTAACTATTTGTCGGGCACGCAAATAAATTCTTTACTCAACAGCAAATCCATTTACCTGTTTAACAATGTGTATATATATGTACATATATGTAAATGCAATAAATTTTCAATTCAGTTCAATTTTTGGTGCTAAATTCAACTTAGTTCAACATTTTCTTACATTAGTTATGTTATACAATACCGACACATTTTCAAAACAAAGCATACATACGTTAATACAAGCGTCATACATATACACACATGTATCCAAAATACTAGTTCATTACATTATAACCCAACTTTCTAGGAAGTCGTGCCTCCTTCTTTCATAATTTCCAAAGTAGATACCTCCTTTCCTTTGGATTTCTTGTCACCCTTCTTTAACGGGCAATCTCGGGCTAGACGCCCTATTTCTTTGCGTCGGAAGCATTTCTTTTCCTTTCCTAGATTTTTGGGGTTTTTCTTTACGTTTGGACACTTATGCATAAAATGGCCCGTCTCTTTGCATTTGAAATAGGCTATGTCCGGTCTTATCTGTTTTTCTTTCTTCTTCATTTTCTCAGGACACACAATTGCATAATGGCCTTCTTTTCTGCATTTACGACAATAAACCTTGTGTGCTACTAAGTTCAACTCTCTTTCTATTTTCTGGTGAGCTCTCCTTGCTTGTTTCAGAGTCATCCAGAATTCAGTATGAGATAAGCCATAGTCGTCCATATCCTATGTAATATTTTGAGGATTTTATCAAAAGATTTTGCATTATTTTTCACTTAACAAATATCTTGATTATACTTTATTTATTATTCCAGTATTTTCATTAGTCGAATCAATAATCAAACATCACAACCAACAATCAATTTGTTGATTAAATTTACAAATATATACAATTTTTATACATTCAAAAATCATATTTCAGTGTCAAGTCACAAACAGTAAATCTAGCTAAGTTTTGGTTCTCACAACAGACGATTGGAAACTATATAGATACTCACTTTCAAAACTCGAACATAGACTCTAATGATGAGGCCTCATCATCAGAATCATCCGGGGCAACTAGAGTGTGATTCTATATCTACCCATTATATTTGAGGCATCGAATACACGTTAATTACGCGTATATTCAAAATCTTCATATACTCGACAACCCAAATTCAATATAAAATAAATATTCTAATACAAATAATAAGTTATAAATTTTCAAAACAAAATTTGTTTTTCATCTTTATTTTAAAAATAACATTCTTCACGCTCGTTCTAGGATACTACTGATCCTATCTCTAACGAGTAATTCTCATTGGATATTGCTAATCTAATCTCTAATGAATTCTTTCCTTCGGTTCTAATATGTCTCGTTCTCTAGCTCTATAAACCAAAGCTCTGATACCAAATGTGGCGACCCAAACTTCCCTGTAAAGGAAAGCCCGGATTGCTTCGAAAACAAGACCAATCAGAATATAAACAGAAGAACATTTCATTGCTTATTACAAAAATCCCATCAGAATACAAGAATATAATAGAGTATGAATGAATAAAATACATTTGATAAATATCAGAGATTTAAATACATTACTGCAGCGGAAAACAATACAAAACACAATTGAAAGAGATACACGGATACAGAGCTTTCTGAATATCATTCCAGCCTTAAACCAGGATCCTGTGAATATAAATCTGCAAAAACCCAACTACTAGCTGCCCGTGTGGAAAATATGGGCACCCAGAGTTTAGGTTAAAACAATAAACTCTAGGTCAGTCATGGGACTGGTGTGAGAACTAAAACAGTTATTTAAAACTTTACTTTAAAATGAGGTAAATCAAGGGACCACGCCGTATAACATGGAACGGGTTTACCCCTAAGAATACCAGTGCCTAAAACAAACAGCGCATTGCTAAATAAAGAAAAATGAAGCTATTATAAGACTCAGGTCCCATCACACAATGCAACGCAAGTCGGAGGATAGAGTTTTACCTTATAATAGCCAAATATGCTGGGTACATTTTAAAATAAATCTTTTATTATTACTATAAGTAAAGAAATCAACTTCAAATATAAATGTATCAATCATAGATGAAATGAGCATCCCATCCCACTATGTCACCATATATAGTATACAATCAAAACCTAAAAATGTCGTATTTGGGAATTGGATTTCCATACTGGTGGTTCCTGATCCAAAAGATTTATCGTGTAGTACAATTCCCAATGGCCTGCGTCGCAGGCATGCGAAAACGCCGTAATGCACATCCGTACTATCCAGGAGAACAAGTTACCATGGCTTTCGTCATAGGCATGTGAAAAAACCGCTAACTCTACCTATCAGGGAATCGGGGGGTGTGCCCTATCACTCACCTCGGTCGACCGAATCCATGAAAACCATAGGTTGTCTATCCTCATCTTAAAAGCATACTGATCTAACCATCAGTTTACCACCATAACGGTGTGTGAGGCTCGCGAATTAACGCTATACAAAGCCGTGCCATATTAAAGATGTGCTTTGATTATCAACCACAAGACTCTGTTTTTCAACAGAAGCCTTGATCATTTGCCACTTAGGCATGACACATAGAAAATTTACGCTATGCGACTGATGTCTATCGATATACAACCTCTGATCCCATACGTCTCAAAGAAGGGTAAATTAAGGGAATAAATTCCCCTTCACCATGAAGATGTATATTTAATAGAGATCAATCATCACAGAATAAAATCCAATGTCAAACACACCATCCATTTACAAGTCCGTTCTAGGTCTGAACGAAACCGGAGGCACCTTATTCCTCGTCCCGTATGTCCAATAAAGGAGAGAGGCCCTTGCATATCCGTACAATCAACAAGTACGTCCGACGGCTACTACTGTAGCCCCTACAAGGTAGATACTCCAATCATGAGCAACAGTAGTAACCCATCCATTTGATGTGAAGATCGTCGGTCTTGCACCGTCTTCAATCTCTCTGACTTTTCGTCGTATCAGTTATTCAGAATGGGTTAAACCCGGTCTTACCGAACAACTCGCGTATCGCATAATCAAGTGCTATAACAACACATCATACTCTTCATTCCAATCCATAATATTCTTTTATTCAAATATTCTTTTCCTTTGGGAAAGGTTCCCATTAATTTTATCAAAGATAAATTCTTTAAATTTATTCTTTAATCTTCCTTTGGATATCATTTCTAAACCAAATTAAGGTTTACCAACTAGTTGGGATTCACACACCTTACCGAAGTAATCATTTCTTTTATTTTCCATTTCCCAACATAGGTTGTCCCATGGAGCAAACTGGTAGCACTCCATATCTAACATCACGGTGTTATCGGTAAAAATTAACACCATTTCACATTCAAATCTAATTAAAGATTTAACTATCGCTTGGAGCAAAATTGGTGATACTCCATTCTCGATCAATTTCTTGAATTGATAATTTTAATTATCACATTCACTTTTCAATCTAATCAAAGATTCATTAAAACTCCATTTAGTTTTAATCTTCCCAAAAATCAATATTAATGATTATTCAAAGCTAAGAAATTAATCTTATCTTTAACAGGGTTAAAGAACCAATGTCATTTAAAACACGGTTCACGATAAACCCAAAGTCACATTCCATTCCATCAGTCTCCAACCGTAAATTAGTAACAGAACAATTCCTTAAGTATTAATCCTGAAGGCTGAAACCAACATCAGATCAATGCCCAAGAAACCATTCAACTTAGCTAATCTCCAGTTAGTTTCTAATTTTCTTAACTCCATTGGGTTTAAGAACAATATTTTTGAAATACCATTCACGACAAACACAAAATCCTATTTCCATTGTTAATCGGGTTAAAGAACAAGTGTTATTTAAAATTCCTTTCACGATAAACCCAAAAATCCAATTCTTTTATTCCATTCCAATTAAATATTAATTAATTGGAAATTTCCCCTAAATCTTAATAAAAGATTTATTCTTTTCTCAATTGGTTTTAACAAAAGTGTTAATGAAGACACCGTTCATGACAAACCTAAAATCCAATTTGATATCAAATACAAGTCTCTGAATAGAAAATATATCGGCTTATATTCAGTATCAAATTCTGAAATCAACAAATATCGTATTGGGAATAACGATATATATATCTTCCAAATTCCTCAACAATATCCGTATAGTCACGGAATCCAATATCGAAATATTCCGAAGATAATTTCAATTCAAATCCATTTCACTTCATACATTGGAAAATTCTGGTTATTTTAAAATCATTTTCTAATCCAGTTTATTTATTTTAAAAATAAATAAATTATTATTCTAGTTAATAACTAGTTCATCTCGATAAAAATATATTTTTATCTTTTCAAATATGGAATTTTTCATCCCAATTCCTTCCAAATCATTTATTATGACTTTACACAAATTGCCAATATTTTAAATAATTTTATCAAGGCCCGTACAGTCGATTTCCATAAACGGTCATCGAACTGCACTTACAGCGACCTTTTCCAAATTTTATTTGGACATAATTCCAAATCCAACCGTTAGATTTCAAATCTTTTATATTCGTTGGAAAGCTCTTTTTGATACGTACCCAAGGGTTCTGGGTTTAGGACAATCCGACGGTCGGATCTCCCGTAACGTCCATTTGAAGTTAATGGTCGAAATTCGCAAACGGTCGCAGCGCTGCGTGTTCTATTCAAACCACTATAACATAATATATATATATATATATTATATTTCGTTGATTCCATTTAAAACGAATTTTATAAATCGTTTTAAATTCGTTTCAAAAACGATTTCAACTTCCATTTCAATTTCAAATCAAAATTGAATTTTCCCTTAAAATTCGTTTTAAATTCATTTCAAAACGATTTCAATTCAAATCGATTTCAATTCAATTTCAATTCATTTTAAATTCAATTCAAAATGATTTCAAATCTATTTAAATTCATATCAAAATGATTTCATTCAATTTCCAAATTCAAATCAAAATTGAATATTCCATATATATTCATTTCAAATCGATTTCAATTTTATTTTCAAATTCAAATCCAATTCGAATATTCCATATCATTTCAATATTAAAATGATAATATTTTCGAAATATCAGATTTTGAAACCACTTTTCGATATTCATTATAAAATGAATAAAATCGACCAAATTCCCGTTCGTGTTAAAATGGCGTTTAACTACTTAACACGACTTCACATTTCAATATTCACCGAATATTATTTTAAAATATTCGTTAATTCTAAATTGGAATCAGACTCAATCAATTACCATATAATTTTATTTATATGGAGTTCATACATCACATGTGTACAACAAAAACGATAAACAGTCATACAACATCCAGAGTGCATTCTACAACTGTATAAGCATTAAAATAGATAAATAATACTTATACAGTCTGTAAACCCATCGATTAACATACCACTAATTATTGGGATCGGTGTATGTCAAATATTATCCCAATACTCGTGTGGGGTTTTCAAACAACCAATACTGTTTATTATTTGTGCAGTTGGGCAATGTGTAAAATTTATCGTCCCAATCTATATCAGATAAATTTGTGTACATAAACAAACCGTCCAGTTTGTAAATGAATATTTATTTTATTTTCATTTCACAATAATTTATATATATTTTTTATATAAATAATTTTTATATACAAAACATCAATACATGACAATCCAATCACAATCCACACAAACAATACAATCAAACAAGTCGTCCATGGTCTGTGGACGACGGGGAGCAGTTCATATATGCAGTTGCAAAATAATTTAAATAACTGTATAAAAATAATAGTGAGAAGTTCTCACATTGATCGGTTTTAGAAATCGTTATATAACGATTGGTTCAACAAAATTAAACTTGCATTAAATTCAGTCAAAAACTGTAAGTAGCTTAAAATCTATTTCCGCCAGTTCCTTTGCGTAGAGTTTTCTGGTACGAGTCCAACGCTTCTAAAATCGCGAATTTCTGACCTCGTATGAAATAAATATGGCATTTTATACATTTGTTACATAATTAAAATAATTAATTTACACTAATCCTCACTTAATTACTTTAATCCGTTGTTTATCCCTCTTCCCCGTCAAAATACTGGAGCATTCGAACCCAAATTGCACGTCCAATTCTTCCACCCACGCACGCCTCCTGAGCCACCGATCGATGATCACCCCCCACCACTTCGAAGCCCCTTCCACCCTCAACCTATGACCACTACCTTGTACCGCTCGCAGCCCCCACTGTCCTCATAATTCCGCTCGAAATGCTGCGGTTTTAGGAGAAAATACGATTAATCCAGGAAATGAAATGCGATCTAACCCATACCAATTCGAAGCTCACACATCCCTCTTTCGTTTTGTATTTGATTTCTTAAATCCATTCGCCTCCGTTTGGGAGATTTTAAGCGATTAATATCGAACGATATGGAGCGTTCTTTATCTAACTAGTGGCTAGGGTTTCTGCTAAAGGGGGAAAGGGTTTTATAGGAAATTATTTTATATTTTATTATTATTTAAATTCTTTTAATTCAAAAAATATTTGCTCGTTGATACTAACTCCAAATCAAACCCAACGACCGTCGCCCCTAGCTATTTACCTTATTCCGGCCACAATGAGATATGTTTCGTTACTAATTCGGCAATTACGATCAGTTTTTATTTAAATTACAATATAAACCAGTATATATTTAATTCAAACGTAGATTTTAATTTACTGGGGCCACATACTGACTCCAAAAATTCCAGAAAAATAAATCTACCTATGTTTTGACGATACGGTCCTAACAAGACTAATTTCATCGAATTTGGAGACCATTTGAAAAATGTTCAGTTTCTGGTCGATCCAATTCAACTGAAATTGACAAAACACGGTTTCTTTCGCCGCGCTCACATATTGATCCCAAATATTATGAAAATTGGAATCTAGCAATAACTAGACATTCCGGATCCAACAAAAGTGCTTTCGTCGAAAACGGAGGTCGTTTGCAAAATGGTTATTTTCAAGGGCTATATTTATTCTATAGCGACTATTTTGAATATTCAACTGGCCATAACTTTTGATTCCCGCTATGAAATTTCAATTTTTCTAATTCATTAGAAAGATATTTTCAAATAGATTCTAATATTTCTGTTTTCACTAAAATCCGGTTTATTTTGAATCCTGTACATTCAATTGAAATTTGAAATCGAATTTTCAAACTACCGCGCCATTTTCAAACTACTGCGCCATTTTCAATTCCTTTTATAATTAAAATAAATATTTATATTCCAACTTCGATTTAAATACATATATACGTTCTAATTCTATTCAAAATAAATTTCTAGTCGTTATTATTTATAATAAATCATTTTAAATATTCAAAATCCATTAAAATTGCAAAAATAAATTTTAAATTAGTTCTGATTTTCCGGGTTGTTACAACAAACGGAAAAGTTATGATTATTATTCTAAAATCATAATTCGTAGCGCTTTAAAGTGCTATAAACAGTATAAAATTTCAACGCCGTTGCCTTCAGTTTTCTGTTCGAAACTAGGTTTTGAATTTGCTCGCAAATTGTTACACTAGAGGTGGATCGGCCACTGCCACGAGGTGGAGCTTGGAGTCGCGCACACGCGCGTGGGGTAGGGTCCACTTCGATCTACGGTGGAAGGCACGGTGGCGCTGCGAAGTGGGCGAATTTCGAGGGCCAAAACTTGACGATGGAGCGACAACAGGGGGTGAAACGGGTATGGATTTGAAGAGGGGAGGGAGATCTACAAAAAGTTCAACTGGGTCGAAGGGGTTCGATGCGTGAATTTACTGGAATCGGGTATGGAAGTCGGGAAGTGGTTTCCGCCTTCGATCGTGAGTAGGGAGAGAGAAAAATAGATTTTTTTTATTTTTTTTATTTAATGAATCTAGTTTTCTGATTCGTCGATATATATATTTATTTCAAAATAGTTATTCCTTATCCGAACTCCAAATCAAACCCAATGACTGTCACCCCTAGCTAAATACCCCCATTCCGGAAGCAATGGAATATGTTTCGTAAGCCCATTCGACTGTTTCAGTCAGTTATTCTTCAAATAGAAATATAAAACATTCAATTTTAGATTTGAACATACATTTTAATTTGCCGGGGCCACATACTGATTCTGAAAATTCTCGAAAAATAAATTTGGTTATGTTGGGACGATACGGTCCCAACAAAACTGATTTCATTGAATTTGGAGGCCGACTGAAATATGGCCATTTTCTGGTCCATCCAATTTGACTGAAATTAATCAAACACGTTTTCTTTTGCCACGCTCACATATTGATTCCAAAAATTATGAAAATTGGAATCAAGCAATAATTTGACATTCCTGTTCCAACAAAAGTGGTCTTGTCGAAAACGAAGTTCGTTTGCAAAATTGCTATTTTTAAGGGCTATATTTCCATAGCGACTATTCTGAATTTTCAACTGGGCATAACTTTTTATTCCCCCTATGAAATTTCAATTTTTCACATTCGTTGGAAAGATATTTTCAAACAGATTCTAATATTTCTGGTTCCACTAAATCCGATTTACTTTGAATCCTGTACATTCATTTGAAATTTGAAATTGAATTTTCAAACTACCGCGCCATTTTCAATTCCCTTTATAATTAAAATAAATATTTATATTCTAACTTTGATTTAAATAAATATATACATTCTAATTCTATTCAAAATAAATTTATTGTCTTAATTATTTAAAATAAATCATTTTAAATATTCAAAATTCACTAAAATTGCTAAAATAAAAATTTTAAATTGGTTCTGATTTTTCGGGTTGTTACAATCTCCCCCACTTAAAATCTTTTCATCCTCAAAAATGAACGGAGCTGAAAGTTGTTTTACAAACCAACTCAACTTTCATTCTGGCGTTAATTCTTCAACTTTTCAGTTTCCAAGAATTTTCCAATTTCTCAAAAATTTGGCTAACACCCTAAATTTTCAAAAAATTTCGCCATAACCTCCTTTGTACGAGGAGCACCGGGAAAATCCCCAAACCGCCACACAGGCCCTCTCATCTCAAAAAGAAAAAGAAAAAGAAAAAGCCAAGCGGCTAGCCAATCGGCTCATAAAATCATCCAAACACAATAAATTAGTAAACATGTACCTATTTATCGGGCATATAATTTTATTCCTCTTCTCTAGCCTCCTTGCTATGACCTGTTCAATGTATATACATGTATACGCATGCAATTTCAATCAATTTTCAAATCAGTCCAATATTTGATTCAATTTTGCTTAATGGTTCAAAATTTTAATTAATCAAACCAATAATCAAACAATACAATCAACAATCAATTAGTGGATTATCATTTCAAACACGTAAATTGTTATATATACTAAAAATTAATTTTTGATGCCAAATCACAACAATAAACCCTACCTAGTTTTGGTTCTTACACCAGTCAATTGGAAATATATAGATATCCCACCTTTGAAACTCGGACACAAAAGACTGACGTTGTACAGTCATTAATAGTTTCATCCCCGGGCGAGTAGGGTGTGATTCTATATCTATCCAGTATATTTGAGGCTTCGAATACATGTTAATTTTTTCACGTATATTCAAAATTTCCATATACTCGATTGCCTAAATTCAATATATAATAAATATTCAAATACGAATAATAAGGTTTAAATTTCAAAACAAATTTTGTTTTCATTTTTATTTTAACACTCTTCCGACTCATTCTAAGATGCTGCTGATCCCATCTCTAACGAGTCATTCTCATTGGATATTACTAATCCAATCTCTGATGAATTCTTTCGTTCGGTTCTAATGCGCCTTGTTCTCGAGCTCTGTAAACCAAAGCTCTGATACCAAATGAGACGACTTGAACTTCGCTGTGATGGAAAGCCCACATTGAGTTAAGAACACGACAAACCAGAACACAAACAGATGAACATTTCAATGCTTATTACAACAATTTACAAAAGGGTACAAGAATATACAGAGTATAAACAAATAATATACATTCGATAAATATCAGAGATTTACAAATTACAATGCAGTGGAAAATAATACAAAACACAACTGAAAGAGATACACGGATACAGAGCTTTCTGAATATCATTCCAGTTGTAAACCATGATCATGTGAATATAAATCTGCAAAACCAAAACTACTAGCTGCTCGTGTGGAAAATAGGGGCACCTAGAGTTTAGGTTAAAACAATAAACTCTAGGTCAGTCATACGACTAGTGTGAGAACTAAAACAGTTATTAATACTTTACTTTATATATAAGGTAAATCAAGGGACCACGCCGTATAACACGGAACGGGTTTTCTCCCAAGAATACCAGTGCATATAACAAATAGCGCAATGCTTTTTAGAAAAATGAAGCTATTATAAGACTCTGGTCCCATCACATAATGCAACACAAGCCAGAGGATAGAGTTTTCCCCTATAATAGTCAAACATGCTAGGTACATTTAAAACAAATCATTTTGATACTATTATAGTGTAAAGTGTATGAAAACAACTTCAAATAAAAATGTATCAATCATAGACGGCATAATGCCCCATCCCACTATGTCGCCATACTAGGCTCTACAATTAAAACCGAAATGTCATGTATTGGAAGTTGGATTTCCATCTGTGAACCAAGATTAGGGATCGTCCTTACCGCTTTGAGACAATCTAGCCTACCATGTCTCAGGAACAGCCGCAACTGCACCTTGGATCGTCAGGGTCGGTCCACCCGAAGTGGATTAAAATGCCTGAACAATACGTTTCCCTGCTCTATGGGGCGAAAACTGGTTTGTATATAGACCATACCATCCATTGGCCCCGCAGTGCCGATATATCCGAGGCGCCTCACTATCCATCATCCACATAAGTAAAACATATGGGCATGCAAAACCTAGACACCACTCCTAGCTAGAAGGAAACGCATGTCCTCCCTGAGGTCCTCTCCCATTTCTGGTTCACACTGGGGTGTGAGGCTCGCGAAGTAACGCTATATACAAAGCTATGCTATATTAAAGCATGCTTTGATCATCAACCACAAGACTCTGCTTTTTAACATAAGTCTTGATCATTTGCATCTCAGCATGCCACACAGGCAATTCACGCTATGCAACCGATGTCTATCAAACAGACAGAATGAAATCCGATGTCAGACACACATCCATTTACAAATTCGTTTTAGGTTTGAACAAAACTGGAGGCACCTTATTCCTTGTCCCATATGTCCAATATAGGAGAGAGGTCCTCGCATATCCGGTCGATCTCCAAGTACGTCTGGACGACCACCACTTATTACCTCGTCTTGGGTGTACAGCCCAATCAAGACATCAGTAATCATCCAAACGATGTGAAGACCACCGGTCTTTAACCACCGTCTTCATTATCGAGTTATCGTAGAATCAGTTATTCAGAATAGGTATAAAATCCGGCCTTTCCGAATAACTCGCGTATATATTATAATAAAGTGATATAAACACAATATACGCCTCATTCCAATCCAGAATATTCTTTATTCAAATATTCACTTTCTTAGGGAATGGTTCCCATTAATTTTATAAAGATAAGTTCTTTAAAATTTATTCTTTAATCTTCCTTTGGATATCATTTCAAACCATATTAAGGTTTTCCAAACTAGTCGGGATTACCGATCCTTACCGAAGTTATCATTTATTTTATTTCCCAATCCCAACCTATTCTTCCCATGAAGCAAAACAGGTAATACTTCATATCTAACACCACGGTGTTATCGGTAAATTCAATTACCATTTCACGTTCAAAATCTAATTAAAGATTTAACTATCGCTTGGAGTAAAACTGGTGGTACTCCATTCTCGATCATTTCTCGAATTTGATAATTTTAGTTATCAAATTCACCTTTCAATCTATTAAAAGATTCATTAAAACTCTAATTCAATTTTAATTTCCAAAAATCATTACTTAATGATTATTCAAAGTTAAGAAATAAATATAATTTTTAACAGGGTTAAGAACTAATGTCCTTTAAAACACAGCTCACGATAAACCCAAAATCACATTCCATTAACAATGGAATCTTCACGGAATACAGATCAATATATAAAATCGATATGAACTTCCATATCCAACCGATAATATAAATGGAATAACGGCAAAGCCTTTTAAATTCCATATATAGTAACAGTCTTCCTCCATAGAAGTTCACTTCGAGTATTACTGAATCAAATTCCATTCCATTCCAATTTATTTTATTAAATTGTAAAACTTTTCTTTGGAAATTTACCCTAAATCTTAATTAAAAGATTTATAAATTCCAAATCCCATTTCACTATAAATCGGGTTAAAGAACGAATGTCGTTAAAAACACAGTTCACAATAAACCCAATTCGCATTCCATTTCAAATCCAATTAAATGTTAGTTAATTGGTAACTCATCTCTACATCTTAATTAAAATATTTATTCTTTTCACATGGGGTTTCAGAATAGTGTTACTGAAGACCCCATCCCATCGGTCTCTAACAGTAAATTAGTAAGAGAACAATTCCCTAAGTATTAATCTTGAAGACCGAAACCAACATCAAATCAAAACCCAGGAAACCATTCAACTTAGCTAATCTCCAGTTAGTTTCTAATTTTATTAACTCCATTTGGTTTAAGAACAGTATTATTAAAGATACCATTCACGACAAACCCAAAATCTCATTCCATTGTTAATTGGGTTAAAGAACAAGTGTTATTTAAAACACCGTTCACAATAAACCCAAGAACCAATTTCAATTTAATTCCAATTAAATGTTAATTAATTGGTAAACTCCATTAAATCTTCATAAAAAGATTTATATCTTTTCTCAACTGGGTTTAAGAACAGTGTTAATGAAGACACCGTTCACGACAAACACAAAATCCAATTCTAAATTAAATACAAGGCTCTGAATAGAAATTATATCGGCTTATATGCAATATCAAATTCTGAAATCCACAAATATCGTATTGGGAATAACAATATATATATATATATATATATATATATCTTCCAAATTCCTCTACAATATCCGTATAATCACAGGATCCAATATCGAAATATTCCAAAGATAATTTCGATTCAAATCCATTCCAATTCATATATAGGAATTTCTGGTTATTTATAAAACCATTTCAAACCCAATTTATTTATTTAAAAATATTTGATTTATAATTCCAGTTCATAGCTTGTTCATTTCGATAAAAATATATTTTTATCTTTTCAAATATGGGATTTTTCATCCCAGTTCTTTCCAAATCATTTATTATGATTTTACACAAATTATTGATATTTTTAATAATTTTATTAAGGCACGTACAGTCGATTTCCATAAACGGCCACCGAACTACACTTACAGCGACCTTTTCCTAATTTGATTTGGACATAATTCCAAATCCAGCTGTTAGATTTCAAATTTCTTGTATTTGTTAGAAAGCACTTTTCGATACGAACCCAACGGTTCCGGTTTTAGGACAATCCGACGGACGGATCTCCCGTAATGTCCATTCCAAGCCAATAGTCGAAATTTGCGAACTAACGCGGCGCGGCGCATTTAATTCCGGCCATTAAATATATATAATATATTTGTATATTATATATTTCATCGATTTCCATTTAAACTTATTTTATAAATCGTTTTAAATTCGTTTTCAAAACGATTTCAACTTCTTATTCATTTTCAAATCAAAATTGAATACTCCATATCATTAATATATATGAATGATAATATTTTCAAACTTTAGATTTTGAAATCACTTCCTTTTCGATATTCATTATAAAAATGAATAAAATTGATACAAATATCATTCACGTCAAAATGGCGTTAATCTAATCAACGCGGCTTTATATATTTGTGTCCATCCCAAATCGGACATCTGAATCAGATTTTGATCTTTTACTGAATATTATTTTAGAATATTCATTATTTTAAAATATTCATTCTTTCTAAACTGGAATCAGACACAGTCAATTATCATATAATGTTGATTATACGAATTTCGTACAACACATGTATCGAACAACAATGATAAACAATCAACCATCATCCTGAGTGCATTCTACACTGCATAAGCATTAAATATAAATATTTAATGCTTATAACAGTCTGTCAACCAATAGATTGACATACAACTAAAAATTTGGGATTAGTGTAAGTCAAATATCATCCCAATACCTGTGTGGGGTTTCAACCAACAAATACTGAATATTATTTATGCAGTTGGGCGATGTGTAAAATTTTATCGTCCCAATCCATATTAGTCAATTTTATGTACATAAATAAATCGTCCGATTTGTAAATGAATATTTATTTTCATTCAAATATACGTTAAAAATTGTATTTTTAACTATAAAATATTTATTTTAATACATGAATATTTTATTATCCACTTCACATCAAAATCACAATCAAACTTCACAACACATCATAATCAAACAAGTCATCCGTGGTCTGTAGATGACGGTGTCAGGTGCTGCTAAGCACTGTCTGCATCATAGTATATATTTTTAACTAGAATTTAAACTAAAGTGAGAAGTTCTCACATTGATTTTGGCTTCGCCTAAAATTGTAGTGAGCTCCAAAAATTCTCCGATCTCTTCTAAAATGTTAAGGATGTCGCCATGAGTCCAATGTCTCTTGTTTCACTGGATTTCGACCACAAACGAAAAAATTATGTTTTTTATTCTAAAATCATAATTCGTAGCGCTTTAAAGTGCTATAAACAGTATAAAATTTCAAAGCCATTACCTTCAGTTTTCTGTTCAAAACTAGGTTTCGAATCTACGCGCAAATTGTTGCACTAGAGGAGGATTGGCCACTGCCACGAGGTGGAACTTGGAGTCGTGCACGCGCGCGTGGTGGTGGGGTCTACTTCGATCTACGGTGGAAGGACTGGAGGTGCTGCGAAGTGGGCAGATTTCGAGGGCTAGAACTTGACGATTGAGCGACGACAGGGAGTGAAACGGGTATGGATTTGAAGAGGGGAGGGAGATCTACAAAAAGTTCAACTGGGTCGAAGGGGTTCGTTGCGTGAATTCGCCGGAATTCGGGCTGGAAGTGAGGAAGTGGTTTTTTCCTTCGATCGTGAGCGGGGAGAGAGAAAAGTAGATTTTATTTATTTATTTAATGAATCTAATTTTCTGATTCGTCGATATATATATTTATTTCAAAAAAAGGTTTTCCTTATCCGAACTCCAAATCAAACCCAACAACTATTTCTCCTAGCTAAATACCCCCATTCTGGACACAATGGAATATGTTTCGTAATCCCATTCGATTTTTTTAATTAGTTATTCTTCAAATTAAAATATAAAACATTCAATTTTATATTTGAACGTACATTTTAATTTATCGGGGCCACATACTGATTCTAAAAGTTCCAGAACAATAAATCTGGCTATGTTGAGACGATACGATCCCAACAAAACTGATTTCGTCGAATTTGGAGACCGTTTGAAAAATAGCCATTTTCTGGTCGATCCAATTTGACTGAAATTAACCAAACACATTTTCTTTTGCCACTCTCACATATTGATTCTGAAAATTATGAAAATTGGAATCAAGCAATAATTTGATATTTCAGTTCCAACAAAAGCGGTCTCATCGAAAACGGAGGTCGTTTGCAAAATTGCTATTTTTAAGGGCTATATTTCCATAGCGACTATTCTAAATTTTCAACTGGGCATAACTTTTTATTCCCGCTATAAAATTTCAATTTTTCACATTCGTTGGAAAGATATTTTCAAACAAATTCTAATATTTCTGGTTTCACTAAAATCCGGTTTATTATGAATCCTGTACATTCGTTTGAAATTTGAAATCGAATTTTCAAACAACCGCGCCATTTTCAATTCCCTTTATAATTAAAATAAATATTTATATTCTAACTTCGATTTAAATAAATATATACGTTCTAATTATATTCAAAATAAATTTCTGGTTGTAATTATTTAAAATAAATCATTTTAAATATTCAAAATTCACTAAAATTGCTAAAATAAAAATTTTAAATTGGTTCTGATTTTCCAGGTTGTTACAATTTATCTCTGTTTTTATCTTGTTTGAGTGTTATTGTCTAGTTCAAGAGATTCAAGAAGAAACTCCATTGTTTTTCCTTTGTTATAATCAATGACTATTATAAACCTAAAAACTATGATCAACCCTTTGTATTATAAGGTTTTGGGTATAACAGACATAAAACTGAGCATGACGTATGTCAATGTGCAGTTAATATAATAATAGTACTAAAATCTAAATCCAAGCGTAACTCGAAGTTGTATTGCAATCGTAGGGGAAAAGTATGCTTAATACTTAAAATTTCAAGCCAAAATTTATAATGCTCTGCTATTATTTTTGGAATTACTTGTTCAATCGGCTATTATTGATGTGGGGTAATTAGGGTCTATTCTGGGCCATCAAACAATCAACCCTCTATGGTATCTAATAAAAAATGAAGAATACTTCATCTATTTTCATTCACCTTGTATTTAAAGTCATTAGCATGAATAAATCTTGAACTTATAATGTGGTTAATTTGATTTTGAAGCCGGTATAAAATCCTATTTGAATAACAACATTAATAGTAAACTTCTATTGAAGAGCATAAGCATTTTAAAAATAGTTTTATAATAATTCGATTTTGTAAACATATAAAAATAGCATTTTTACAAACTATCACGAATTTTGTCGAAGCTAGTCCGATCAGATCTGGAATAATAAATTATTGCAAAATATCAATTTTCTCAGCGATTGAATTCATTATGTGATCTTGAATGCTGGAAGCAGTAGTGTTAAACGATTAAGACTACAATATTATAATATGATTTAAAAAATAATTTTTGCATATCGAATTAAGTACCAAACTAGTTCCATTGAGTTTGGAATAGGATAATTAGCTGTGAACAACAATGAGCATGTCTCGATTGGAGTTCGGAAAAATTCAGGTGAGTAATTTTTAGAGAATGCTATAAGTACATTGTCGGCTCTTCACAATTTCACAATTAAAAACACTAGCCTCTATTATATTAGTTGCATTTCATCACCAAAATTACTCTTCTCAATCCGGTCACTTTTCATAAAAATTCCCAATATCATAGTTGTTCATACCATCGATACGAACTCATGTTCGTTGATCATTGATCGGATCGAGGACGTGGCTTGAAAACCCCTTGAGAGAATTCCCAATATGATACTTGTGATTTATATATTTATAACCAATGTTAAGGGAACTATAAGTACCCAAAAATTTATTAACTCTTTTTCATGTGATTAGCTCAAATTTAAAGATCAAAAATTGTAAAAAAATATTATCAATGTTATTACATCTTTAATATACATAAATTAAGGTGTGAAGTACTAATATTAGCTGTAGTTAACCAAAGCCATTCTTTTAGCGGATCCGACAGATGTGGGTTTAGATTTTATGACTCACTTCCAAAATTGTAGCTTCTTTCTTGAATTTTTTAGTTGAAGAAAAATAATTAATGGTCTATTATATTTGATATACCAGGTCGGTATGTCTTCTTATATAGACAAACAATGGATGAAAGAATCCAATCGAAGAACTACGCGATATTTGGAAGGAGTTCAAAAGGTTATTAATTTCGTTGAATAAAATGGTGGTAATAAGGAAATTTATTCTTGTCCTTGCACTCAGTGTCTAAATATAAAGAAGAAGATTAAATAAGAAGGCATTCATTATCTTTTCTTAGATGGGGAATTGATCAATCATATACCATTTGGCATTTTCATGGAGAAGAAATGACGAAAAAGGGAAAACAACCCATTAGTCAAGCCATGCATGATGATGCTGAATATCCCAGATGGAAATATCTGATCAATGATGCCGATAAATTTCATCATCTTCAACCGACAAGTCAATTACCCGATAATATTGATGAATCACCTATTATTGATGTTAACTGGTAGGTCGATCAAAGAAAGAATTATAAATCACTTTTTCATAGTGCAAAAGAGCCATTGTATCCTTAATGTCCAAAAGGGATAACAAAAGTTTACGCCATTGTGAAGCTGAATAGTTGAAAAACCAATACGATTTTCTTGACAATGGTGTGACCGAACTCCTCAAATTCATAAACGAGTTAATTCCTGAAGGTAACAGACTACCAGCAAAATATTTTTACATGAAGAGGATAATTAAACTAGTTGGGATTGATTATAAATCTTATGATGCATGCAATAATGACTGTATTTTATATTGGAAAGATGATGCATCTTGTTTAATTTTTTCATCGATTCTAAATATAATTTACTTCGCAGTTATATCTACTATTAGTCATCAAACTATTTAATTTAAAGCAATTTATTAGGTCGCAGATGAACCTATTAATACAATTTTGGGCTCATAATGATAACATGTTAAGAAAAAATAAATCATGTTGACCATGGTGATTCATAGTTGTGTAATCTGCAACATTAATCACAATATGATTTTAAATGTCTTAGATGCTATCTCATTAACTTTTTGGCTGAATCAGAAATCACAATAATAGGTGAAACAGAAACCATTCTTCTTTAAATGACACATAATGATGTCATTTCAGTGTAAACATATTTGTATACTATTCCTGTCTTGATAATATATAAGTGGTTGAATGTGGATAAAACGAATGAAATTAAAAAGAACGACATGCACCATGTTTGACCATATTTGCTTAGGATCCATTACGTCTCTTACTGCATCACTCTCTTTCCTTGCAATACTGAATTTGTTTTCAGAAATTGTAATTTTATTGTCTTAGTAACTTTAATACTACATATGCAGCAAGCTTTCAGGACTTGGAATGTAACTTTTACATGAGAATAAGATAATAACACCAAAACAGCCATGAGATTTAAAAAGCATAAAATTAAGTAGCATATTTCATTCACTAGTTAAACAGTGACCACAGCACCAGTGTAAAAAATAACAATATAGTAATTTATCCATTTTTAGTTGTCCGATTGAATTCACATTGACATGCTTGTTTCAGTTGCATTATTTCAAATTTCATACATTGTGCTTTGTTCAATTTTACAGTGCTTGTTTAAAAATAATTTTATGACTACACATATACGTTGTATGGTATATTTTGAATTCAGAATTATTCATATTTTTGAATTAAGTAACAAACATAGAATTAAGTAACATACTGTTATATGGACAATATAAATACAAGGCTTCTAGGTCCTGGTCCTTGCCTGTATTCCTTCCTCCCTGCATTTTCACCATATCATCTTGTACTTGCCTGTGGGTCATGAACATTAATCTGATACAATGTATTAAACCCGTCTACAAAACTAATTAGATATAATAGATTAAACCCGTCCACAAAACACATTAATATCTAAGGGCTCATAAACATTATTTCCATAGAAAACAAATATCACACATACTAACATGATTTTACACACATGTATATATGTATTTACATATGTGTGTGTGTATTGATGCCTAGTGTTTTGACTAGGGCTTTCCAAATACTACTAGGGTTTTGTTATTTCTCTTATGATAAGCAAAGAATAAGGATAATTCATCTTAAATTTAAATGTCCGAAACTCAAATAATGCTTCATTTGAAGATATTTTCTGGAAGATCTTTTCTGTTTTGTGATCTCGATTTTCCAATTTGTCACTATCTATATGTGTTGAAGAAAAAAAATACTACTATACAAATAGGTTTCTAAAACCAGCGTTCAATGTTGAACTTGGGATATAATACATTTATATCGGGTTAGTTGTTTATTATTATTTTAAATTTAATCTTCAGCTAAGCGTATATCACATGGCTGTATATTTGTCAAGACTGTTAAATATAAAATTAATTAAAGTTTAACAGGTCGGTTTTAAATTATGTTGATAAGATATTGAATATGTATCTCATCATAGTATGTTCAATAATTAATATTTTTCTAGAATAAAAATATGTTATGTGGGTTTCCTCTATGTTGGGAAAAGAGTGCTAGAGTAGGATCAAGTAATACTGATTGATATGAATATGCGGAAGCTTAGATTATGTGATAAATATTAAACTTATGTAAGTAAAAATTTAATAAACTAAATAAACTGATCTAAGAGATAAGAAATATGTAAATGCAATAAAGTGAATAAATGACACCATGAATTTGTATACTGGTTCGGAGCACCGTCCAGTCCCAGACTTCTTCTGGCTTTAACTAGCAACACCCCCACTTCACCTTGAGGAACAAGTTAACAACACACCCACGCACCAACCACGAGTTCTCATGCCTAAGCAAACCGAACAAGACTTCAACAACATGTCTGAGCAACTGAACAGGACTTCAATAGTACAACAAGAGTTTTGACTTCTGATTGTGTTCTGAGTGACAAAGATTAGCCATTAATTTGAGTACACTCTTCCTATAATCTTATCCTCAAATATTGAATGTGTATGTGAAGATTGAAAGAAGTAGAATGCTTATTGAATCAAGAGATATGAAATAAATTCAAAGATTCAAAAGCAATTTGAATATTTAGTGTTGACGGCAAAAAATGTCGTAAACACCAAAGATTCCTATTACTAGGAATAGTTAATTTGGTCGCAAGACTAGGTAAGAGAAAGCGGTAAATACACGAGAATTTATAGTGGTTTGGCCGCGGATTAGGCCTACGTCCACTTTGGAAGGATGTTGAACTTTTATTAATCACTCAAGAATTACAAGGTAGAGCCATGCTCATTACATTCACTTTTACAATTGCCATATGCTAGGTATTTGGGAAAAAGAATATTTAATTCTCCTTCTTCCTCAAATAGGAGATGCCATTAATGAGGCTCATGAAGCTCTAGGAAGGTCTCAAGTGAAGAAAATCCAACCCCTTTGAAGTGTGAGTCCATGGGTTATTTACAGGAGTGGGAGTAGGTAGGAGTAGGTAGGATTAGGTAGAAATAGGAACCACATGCAGGAAATTCGAGCCCACCACCCGTGCGCCTCGAAATTTTGAACTCGGGCATGGGTTCAAAATTTCAAGCCCGCTGGGTTCGAAATTTCGAGCCCGCTGCGTTCGTAATTTCGAACCTAGGTTTGGGTGCGAAATTTCGCACCCAAGCAGGGGTACGAAATTTCGCACCCGCTGGGTTCGAAATTTTGAACCCAGGTTTGGGTGTGAAATTTTGAACCTAGGTTTGGGTGCGAAATTTCGCACCCAGGCAGGGGTGCGAGATTTCGCACCCGCTGGGTTCGAAATGTCGAGCCCGTTGGGTTCAAAATTTTTATCCCAGGCATGGTGCGAAATTTCGCACCTGGGCATGGGTGCGAAATTTCGCACCTGGGCATGGGTGTGAAATTTCGCACCCGCTGGGTGCGAAGTCTTTTCGTGCTGCGTGTGGACTACAGGTTTGGGCGCTTTGAGACTTGTGATTCCTTAAGGATTTGAGGCCTAGGCTTGGGAATGGTTCAGACTGCGAGGCCTTTGTTTGGAGGAGCGGCGAGGCTCGCGGAAGTTGTTGGCTGAATCCTGACTTTGTGTCGATCTGGTGATTCTGGGCAACACACTTGTTGGCGGAAATCGGATGAATCGGGCGGTGCCCATAGTTTCGACCTAACTGCAGATGGAGTGCGAAATTCCTAAATGCTGCAGATGGAGTAGAAATTCCTGAATGCGAAGTGAAGGTCGATCGCCGTCGGGACTATAGGGCCTCGGACCCCCACCGGCGCTACGCCCGGACCCGCTGGACGGCACACCTTTGGCTCGGAGCACGGCTCGCCTTCGGCTCGGCTGCAAACGAATACTGATGGAGGTCGCGTTCTATGTATGTGGCATTCTGCTAGTGGCCAGACTCAGGTCTTCTGGTACTGGCAACGCCTCTGGGCTGTAATATCACGAGATATGCTGAGTCGAGCGTGTCTTGTGTACTTTTGGGAATTGGACCAAAAGGCCGGTTAACATTTGCCCCCTTAAAGTATGTCTTGTGTTAACGGGACGTGCTTTGAAGTGAGACAAGTCTTAATATGGGCGCAAACATTTCCATGCAGAACTTAGCGATCGGTTATGACCATCCTCTTGAGTTGTATACCGAGAGCGCACTGCTTTGGAGCGGTTAGGATACCTTGTCAGAATATGCTGGTATGAGCTTAGGATTCGAACATTGCTAAGAGTTTTGGCTTGCTTGAGTTGGAACCTATTCAAGGCATTTAGTTACTGTAGATTAAGGACAATAAACACTAGTTGCCTACTCTCGATTGCGTCGTAGTGCAAATGGTTCATTATCCGGTCATAATTGCATATGCCGTTGCGAGTTTGCACGTGGTTTTGTGTGACGCGATCTGAGCTGGAATAGGTAACATGAAGGTAAATGGCATGCCATGGGCTTGTAATCACACATTTTAGCTTTTCAAGGAGCTTTCGGATCGAGAAACGACCGTTGGGTGTGTACATTTGAACCCTTGAGGCTTATGGGCATGCATTTGGATCAAGTCGATCTGCTCGTTTGCGATTTCCAAAGCGTGTATGCATGGTTATTGCCATGGCATAGGCGCGCGATCACCCTAATTTATTGTTGAAACGTTGTTGGGATAGAGCTTGATAGCTTTTAGTATTCGCTAAATCGGTGGGATTTGTAAACGCATGGTCGTTCAACGTTCCAAGCTAGTCCTATCGATCAAAGTTTCGACAACTCATATATGTGAATGCCATTGTTAGGGCAATACTTGTCATACGCTGTGGCTTGTATTCATATAGGTTTTCCTTTGAAGCGAGGTCGGACCCAAATGTTAGGTTCATGCACTTTGATGATTGAGCACTTGGTGAGTACACAAGTGGTCGTTGAGTCGTGATTGACTTGGTAGTTGGAGCTTTGAAGTTATGTGAATATGATCATGGCCTGGTGTACGATCCCGAATTCTGATCCCGGAACGTTCGCTTAGGGCATACCGATCCTCTGATTGTAGTTACTTCCTTTCTTCCCTTTTCTGAACAGAAAATCATCGTAAGACATGGAGGATGCCAAAATACTTCTTTTGTACTTTGGATGTTCGAGGTGTCATTAGATTTTTAGGGAGAAGAGAAGAGAGATATAGAAAGTAAGAAGGCTTTCGGATTTGGCACTCAAGAACGTGGAGTGGTGGATCTTGGGAAACGTAATTAGGAATTCGGATAAAGGTCGCCAAGTATGCGTGAATACGGGAGTGGGCTTCGTATCCCTGACATTTAATAAACCCTCCTGGTTTTTCAAGAGGTCGAAGTCGGTTTCAGGGATGCGATAATCTAGCAAGTGCGTGGGAGCACGAAGCATAATTTCGCATTCTGGTGACTTGGTTTTGGCTCCAAGCTTGGGCTAGTAAAATTAAACATTTGCATGGCGCTTGATGAGTCGGCAGCGATCAGTGAGTTTTGGTCTCGCGACGCGGTCCTTGAGGAGTGGACTTGCTTGGACTGTCGGCTCGGATGCTTATCTTAGGATGTCGACACGTAGTTGAACTGTTAGTCTCAGGATCTGATCAATAACCCAACCATGATTTAGTTGCACCTTGATTCAGGCGTTGCGCTGGCGGTCGGTAATGGCCATAGCGCTAGTTGTTAAGGCTAAAGGTTGCCATCATGTTCCGGAGCGCCTGCTTTTTGTCGAGTTTGGGCACTGATGGGAAGCCGAACAGCCTCCAAGGCCTAGACTCTGGCTCAAGATTGCCTTCGTTGCGAGGTGAAAGCATTCTCAAGATGGTGGTGCCAAGGGATGCTATGAGGATGACGCCAGTGTAGGGACTGACGGGGATCTGATCGGGTCCCATGATTGCTAGGCCGGTGCGATAATCCATAGAGGGTTGCCCCTAAGCCCGGGTATCTACTAGATTATGCTCGACGTTAGGGACGGGCCAGCAAGTCCTGATTGTTGCTGAATGTTCCATGCCCGGTTTGTGATTGAAGTTGAACGTAAAACAACTGGTTGGCGAATGCTTCTGGAAATGAACTTATTCGGACTGACCACTCGGATATGCACATAGGATGTAGGCATATGGTCGAGTTGTTACTTCCAACCCAATTATGTTGTAACCATTTTTCGACCCGAAAATGGTGTTGATGGTTACCGGTAGTCACTGCCATAGTTATTAAAACTAGGGGTCGCCACCATATTTTGATGCACTTATAGGTAGGAAGCTGTTGCATCGAGGGATGTGAGTTAGCTTCACGCTGCGTTTAAGTATGAGATTGCTGGCAAGGCGTAGAGACTTTGGGAACCCGATGAACCGGCCGTGGAAACTCCAGAACTTGCATCGAGATATGAATTTTTATTTCGCATGCTGAGAACTTGTCTAAATTCCCATGTTCCTCGGGGAACTAGTGGTTGTGTAGCTCCCCCTATCTTTTGGTTCAGGCCTCTATGCCCGACCTACCTAGTATTGGCAGAGGGTTAGAAGTTTCCGAGACTCGAGCTTTTGGGTCTGGATCATCCTCATGGTGAGATGTATGTTCCTCTTTAGAATGGTTTTTCCGAAGGTTGTGGTGATGGAAATGCTAGCGTGGGAGCTGGTGGGGATCTTCCTCAGGTCCTGCGATGAGTAAGCTGGCGAAAGGATAGGTGGGGGACTGCCCCCGAGCTCGGGTACTTGCCAATTGAAGAGGGTGCGAGCGATGAACCTTCAAGATTCCAATAGTTGCCTCTTTCGCTGGGCAGTCCCCCTTGGAGCGGAGGCGACACCAAGATTTGTCCCCGTGCTTCCTCAGGCGTCCGAGTATCGGCTGGAGTTATAGTGAGACTAATCTGGAGAGGTAGAAGATCTCGTAGACTCGGTATCCCTTATTTATATGAGTCTCTTTAGAGGAGGAAAAGTTTTGGTTGGCCGAAGTGCTCGTGCGACAGGCATAGCCGACGTAAGTTTGCCAACAATTCAAGCTATGGTGGAAGACCAGGAAACCCGGCTGGTGGCAAAGTCTGAGGAGCCGGAGGGGAAGAGGTACAGGACGAGGCTATCATACAAGATGCGTTGGCAAAGGCTAGGAAGGATGCCGAGGAAAAATCTGCCGCTGCGGTGGCGAAGAAGTAGGCCGATATTGACGCGGTGAAGGAGATGGCCTTAGAGTATGCTAGGAAAAAGGAAAACCGTCGATGATGCCCACCAAAAGAGGGCGAGGGGACACTTAGCAAACTCGAAGTAGATGCAATTATGCGACTCCAGGCCAGGAAGATAGCTGATTAGAAGACCGCCGATGATGCTGAGAAGAGAACGGAGTCGGGCGCCAAGATGACTTGGGGAGAAACCAAGGCTGCATTGGTCCTCGCTTTTAACATCGTCCCTAAGCTGTTGCCATGTATCGCTCTTGGGGAAGTTACGATAATTACAAGCAGCGAGGATAATGGCAGGAGGCGCGCATCGATGTATTATGATTCTGTTACTCTTGTGAAGAGTGGAGGAGGAGGAAGCAATTCTGGAAGGAAGGGGGCCATCGCTGGTGTTGACCTATCAAGTGCCGACCCTATACAGATAAAAGAAAAGACAAGAGAAGGATGAGTAGCATCAGTACTTGTTAAAGGAATTATAGATACTTTGGGTTAGGTAAACCAATAGTATATGCGAGTTTGACCCTCGCTCTTGGTCACTAAAGGTATGGTGTGGTTTTCATGTAAACCCTGTAATCGTAAAGAAGAAATGTTAGACATGTAGTCTATTCGAGGTGTGTGTAGAAATGAAATATGAATTAGTAAAGATCGCAGTTTGTGTCAAGTGTTCAGATGTTCTTCTTATGTTTTCGGGCGTCCTGTACTTGCATAAGCATACTTATTGTTACACCTAACAAAAAAGCGATTGTGTACCGCGCTCTGGGTCAATTATTCCAGAGGAGTGTGATTGTGTACCGTGTTCTGGGTCAATTATTCCAGAGGGGTGTGATAGAGCGCTGGTTTCAGTAAGTTTCCCTCAGCTCAGGAAACCCATAGTTTGCGAAACCAGGCTGTGCGCCTGATGTTTTGGGTGGCCCGGGGTTAATCCCAAGTATAGCGAAGGCATAGGGTGTCATGTTGTGCGGTCCGACAGGTGGGTGGCTCTCCCGTCGTTCATCGGGTTGGGGCAAGCCGCCAAGCGTCGTTTATTCGTCGGCATAGAAAAAGCTCCAATCATCAGTCCGTAGGGTCTGATCGTGGCCATGAGCGGCACCTAAGCCTTTAGGTCTTCGGGGAGAAACGATTTAAGGTTGGTCTTGTTGCTGCGCCAAGATTCGACCGGCACCCGCAACCGGCAAAGAGAGATTTGCATCGATCTTAGTCGGTTGCTGAGTGGCACCAAGTCGCCTAGACTAGGACGCGGAACAATTTATCCTCGGCCTCGGCACTGGGCTGAGATAATTCGAGTTAGTGGTTGTTTATACTCGGTCAAGCCACGGTCCGGTGATTCGAGTAGCATTGCCGGATCCCATGCTCAGGGTACCGAATGTAGCCAGTGTTGTTTGGCCTCAATGTTGGATCAAGGTTCGGATGGCGGCATCGGCTCCAATGCTCGAGGTGCCGACACGGCGATTGCATGTTTACGCGCAAGTAGGTTGTCGGGATTGATCAAACACGTCATGAACATCATGCACGGAGTAAACATGGAAGGGTGATAGGGAACTGAACACCGTTACTGCAGATAACTCTGGCGGTAGTGGCCTTTACAATGCCTCGAATTGCGGGAAAACAAAACATCATTAGAAGGCATGAGCAGTTGTACACTAAGTTATGTAGAGTAGAGGCGAAGATGTTCACTATTCCATGCCCTTGAGAGTTAGGCTCTATCCATGGTGGAGAGTTTGAAAGTTCCCTCGCTAAGCTTCCGTTGAATGAGTATGGGCCCTCCAAACGAGAAGTGAGGCCTGCAGGTGGAGGAAAGACTCTTTGAAGATGAGACCGCTGATGTGCACTCGAGCGGGCCTTTGGTTAAGCTTCCAGTTATGCCCCGAAGTTGTCGGATACTGAAGGAGGCACAGGTAGGGAGGAGTAGCAAACTGGCATCTCTGATGACTACCTAGAGTCAATTGCGCCATAAAAGCTATAGTCCTGATGAGCCATGTGGACGATCTTGAGGGATTAATTTGTCGGAGTCAAGGTCCTATTTAGTGGGAATGTTTGATGAGCGCTGAGTAGATCAGAAATCCCATGCAGTGGGAGTCTTTGGTGAGCATTGAGTGGCTCGGAGATCCCATGCAGTGGGAGTTTTAATGAACGTTGAGTGGCTCGGAGTTTCCTTACAGATGAGTTCCTCGTGGTTGTCTTGTAAGTGGCGCAGCATGCTCGTGTCGCATCCGCGGATGTTGTAGAACCTACAATATCCTATAGAGTCCCTTGGTGCACTCGTCGGACTTTCAGGTCATGGCCTTTTGTGTGGTTAGGAGTTACAGGCTGCGAGATAGATTTTCTCGAAGGTGTCACTAAGAGCAGTATAGATGCAGAAAGATGAGAGTCGAAGACGATTCCATCCATTGCTGCGACTACCTTAGACGTTGCCGGCGCGAGTAAGATTGCGCAGGGCGATAGAATTAGAGTTGTTGGAGCTCTGTATGCTATCACGAGGCAGGATTTTGAGGGTTGGAGCATGATTCCTGTAGGCTAGATTTCGACGTAGGAGGTAGCCGGCGTTCATGCAGTAGATCTCCTGAATCTTTGATTGCTTCTAATTGGTCCATGCTCTAAGTTCGAAATCAGGTAACATGCCATTTGTGAGCTAGATGAGTACGATTCGAGGAGTAGGTTTCTTGACTTCAGCCAAGGTGGTGTAGAATCTTGCGAGATAGCCTTTGAGAGTTTTCACAGGTGCCTTGGTAAATATTCGATGCTGAGAGGAGGTCTCTGGGCATCGTGATGTGCAACCTAGATTGCACGACCAATCATTTGGCGAGTTAGTCGAGAGTTGGGATACTTCAAGGTGGAAGTCGAGAGAACCCTGATAGTATCGTCTTGGATAAGGATGGGGAAGCACTTACACTTTATGGCGTTGGCGATGTGTAATGAACCCGCATGCCATTTGTGGCAGCTAACGAAGCTTCGAGAATCATGGCTTCTTTAAGTATAGGGCGAGCGTTGGCATGTCGAAGTGCTGGTGCCATTTGGTATTATGGCTAGCCGAAGTGAATGGGTTACGCCTCGTACTGCTTTTACAGACATTGTGCGCATGCCCCCGCGATTTCCTCACGATCTCACGGATCGTGTCAGCGACAATCGGAGGTTGGGCTCCTACCGCATTATAGAGGTCGTGATCTAGTCCAGGACTTTGGAGCCTAGCGCAGCTTCTTGACGGAAGGTCTTGGGCAATCCCTGAGTCTCCAACTTCGATTGCATGATGTTGTGGAAGTCAGTTGAAGTGATCTTAGGCCCAGTTGGATGCTAGAAGCGTAGGCGATAAGTATGGACTCATAGCAGTTTGAGACCGCTTAGCGGAGGCTTGAGCGTCAAAGCCAGGGATGGCCGAGATGACGCGTTCTATTTTTTTATGGTGACTCTGACAACACCGAGATTAGAGGTCAGTAGTGCCTTCATATAATGCCACATGTGGTTTGTTGAAGCATCGTGGCCACTCAGCTTTGTGTACGGTCCTAGTGAAGGGATTATGCCTCAAGTGGGTTCCTCTTGAGTGGTCGGCGCTTCTTCGTATATCTCTTATGATTACTCAGACCACGTCTGGGAGATATGCCAAAGGGAGATTCTCTAATGGAACCCATTATTTTTGTTGAATTTCGGGAGTTCCATTCTGTCGACGTCTTCTGTTGTACACTTCTAGCTCGCTCTCTTTCATGTCATGGACAATCTGGTTTTGGTATGGCTGTCAAGGTTGGGAGAGCTGGTGTGCACCTTGGTCCGGAAGTACTCTGGCCCGATGAGCTGCTGGAAGAGTGGGACTCTGGTTGTGAGTGGCGACAGTTGGGCCCTTCCGAGTAGAAGGTTGGTTACTCGAACATGGTTTGTTACTGGGTTCCTTGGCCGTATGTGATGATGGTTCGATAATCATCTCATTTCTGTTGTCGTTGTTGTCGCCAAATGAGTGCCGGAGCGGACGACGATGTTTTAAATGAGGCTAAACCTTTTTCCTCGACATGGGCCCCTAGCTTCAAAAGGATAAATTCCCGATGCGGTGCGCTGCGAGCGGGCACAGTTCTGAGCTAGCTGAAGTCGAATGACGATGTGTCGACTTTCTTGAAGTTGGCGCATAAGGTCGATGTAAATATTCAACGCCTAGCGCGAGAGCTGCATTCTCATATTTCTCATTAAGCATGTGAATCAGTGCTTGAGTCGCAGGAGCTTCGGGGGCCACAAGTGGAAAGAGATCCCTTTCCAGCGGGTCATGTGCTACTCGGGACTGGCGAGAGGTACCAGCGTCGATTGCCGCCAACGTGTGAGCATTTGGTTTTGCTGGAATTCTGCTTAATGCCGGTGAGAGTCATGATGCTTTTTGGACGTACTGTTCAAGGCACTTCTCGCGAACAAGCTTTTCGATTATGTCTTTGAATTGATGGCAATTATTGGTATTATGCCCATACATGTCGTGGTATTGACAGTACTTGTCGGTATTCTTTTCATGATTAGTGGATTCCATGTTGTACGGCTTCTTGTATTGAAGCGCGTTGCATGTTTCCCGGTAGATTGTTTCCAAGTCTTCATTCAGCGGGGTGTAGATCTCATATGTCCGGTGAGATCCAGGCTTCTTGGGTTCCATAGGAACTTGGCCGTTGTTGCAGCCGTCGTGCCTACCGCTATTCGACCTTTGTTTGTAGGGTCTTGCCCCCATGTCCTTATTGAAGAGCTTCGCTATCTGTTTCCCTTTAACGTTGTCATTTATGGTATTCGCATGTGGATTGTTGGGAAGACCGACCCTGGAGGGTTGGTTACATCTCACTTCTTCTTGACATAAGTATTGCCTAGCCTTCTCGTGAAAAATGTTAAGGTATTTTGCTGCTTCTGATCAATCCAGGCCCCAAATTCGGAAGTGGAAAGTACGCATTTCGCTAGCTAAAAGAGTACGATGCGAGGATCTGGGTCCTCAACCTCGGCGAGGGCGACATTGAACCGGGAGAGATAGCTTTTGAGGGACGCAGCGGGTCCTTAGTATAAGTTGGACAAGGTGAGGGCACTCTTTGGAGTCGGAATATGCATCATGAATTATTTGACCAACTGTGTCGCTAACTGGCCGAAGTTGTCAATGGAATCAAGTGGGAGGCGAGAGAACCAAAGTAGAGCGGTTTCCGATCAGAAGACTGGAAAGCACTTGCATTTGACCGAATTGTCGCCCTGGGTCGAGTCCATTTGCCATTCATATCGATTTAGGAAGGCATAGGGATCTGTGGTGCCATCGTAGAGCGACATCTGTGGCGTGCTGAAGTGTTGCGGTCATTCATCTTCTTCCACCCTTCTTGTGAAGGGGTTGCACCTAATGTGCACTTCCCATGAATCATGCACGTTCCCTCGCATTTCCCTCATTATTCTTCGGACCATGTCGGGAAGGTAAGCTGGATGGGGATCCGCCATTGGGACCCATGGGTTTTGGCGAGGTTCCGGAGTCCTGTTGCGAGGTCGCATTCTATGATGGATGTCCGGATCATCTTCCTCCATGTCCTCGACATCTATGATTTGGTCTTGGTGTGGACGGTGAGGTGGAGCGAGGTGATGTGGATCATGTTCTGGAGGAGCACGGGCCGTTGGAATAGCGGGCCCATCACCCTGATTAGCGACCATCGAGTTGTGTCGAGGAAGAGGTTAGTTTGTAGGATCTGGTCCATCGTTGATAATCAAGCGAGAGCGGTCTCGGTACTGTGCACCCTTGCTATATATGACTGTAGCTCGGTCACCGTTGTCGTTCACATTATCATTGGCATGGCCATTGTCATTGCCGTTGTCGCGTTGGTGCGAATGGCAACATTGTTAATGAGACTAAACCTCCTTCTTTGATGTGGGCCCCTTAATTCAGAAGATGACATTTCTGATATAGTTGGTCGAGGTCGAGCGTTGTTCCGAGTTAGTTGAAGTCGAGTGACGACACGCTGACTTTCTTGAAGTTATCGCATAAGGTCGATGTTATTCTTCAATGCTTGGTTAAGCTCGACCATCGTGTTCTCATATCTTTCATTATGTGCGCGGATTTGAGCTTGTGTCGCGGGCTCTTTGGGGTCCACAATAGGAGGGATGGTTTCATTAGTGGTCGGGATGTCCTTTGGTTTAGGTGGTTGGGAGGCATCGACCTCGGCTGCGGCTGAAGAGCCGACCATTGCGTTCTTTGACTTCTTTACCATCGTAAGCGGATTCGACAGCAGGTTAAGCAAGGAACCTTAAGCTCGTCGAATTCAAGATGATAATGTATAAGAAAGACGCAAATCTTGAGTTCAATTCTCAGTGAAAGCACCAAATGTTGACGGCAAAAAATGTCGTAAACACCAAATATTCCTATTACTATGAATAGTTAATTTGGTCGCAAGACTAGGTAAGAGAAAGCGGTAAATGACACGAGAATTTATAGTGGTTCAGCCGCGGATTAGGCCTATGTCCACTTTGGAAGGATGTTGAACTTTTATTAATCACTCAAGGATTACAAGGTAGAGCCATGCTCATTACATTCATTTTTACAATTTCCATATGCTAGGTATTTGGGAAAAAGAATATTTAATTCTCCTTCTTCCTCAAGTAGGAGATGCCATTAATGAGGCTAATGAAGCTCTAGGAAGATCTCAAGTGAAGAAAATCGAACCCCTTTCAAGTGTGAAGCCATGGGTTATTTATATGAGTGGGAGTAGGTAGGATTAGGTAGAAATAGAGACCACATGCAGGAAATTCGAGCCAACCACCGGCGCGCTTCGAAATTTCGAACCTGGGCATGGGTTCAAAATTTCGAGCCCGCTGGGTTTGAAATTTCGGGCCTACTAGATTCGTAATTTCGAACCCAGATTTTGGGTGCGAAATTTCGCACCTATGCAGCGGTGCAAAATTTCAAACCCAGGTTTGGGTGCGAAATTTCGCACCCAGGCAGGGGTGCGAGATTTTGCACCCGCTGGGTTCGAAATTTCGAACCCAGGCATGGGTGCGAAACTTCGCACCCGGGCATGGATGCCAAATTTTGCACCCAGGCATGGGTGCGAAATTTTGCACCAACTGGGTGCGAAGTCTTCTCGAGGTGCGTATGGACCGCAAGTTCGAATGCTTCGAGACTCGTGATTCCTTTAGGATTTGAGGCCTCGACTCGGGAACGGTTCGGACTACAAGGCCTTTGTTTGGAGGAGCGACGAGGTTCGCGGAAGTTGTTGGCTGAATCCTGACTTTGAGTCGATATGGTGATTCTGGGCAACACACTTGTTAGCGGAAATCGGATGAATCGGGTGGTGCCCACAGTTTCGACCTAACTGCAGATGGAGTGCGAAATTCCTGAATGCTGCAGATGGAGTCAATATTCCTGAATGCGAAGTGAAGGTCGATCGCCGCCGGGACTATGGGGCCCCGGACCCCCACCGGCGCTGCGCCCGGACCCGCTGGACGGCTCGCCTTCGGCTCGGCTGCGAACGGATACTGATGGAGGTCGCGTTCAAGGGGTGCAACATTCTGCTGATGGCCAGACTCAGGTCCTCTAGTACTGACAATGCCTCCGGGCTGTAATATCACGCGATATGCTTAGTCGAGCGTGTCTTGCGTACTTTTGGGAACCGGACCAAAAGACCGATTAACATTTAGAGAGCTTTTAGAATGCAAGAGTGTTCAAGAATTAAGATCAGAAAATAAAAGAAAAATCGGTGATTAGGAAATCAATTTTTTGATGTATATACATTATTTGAAGAGCTACAACATTTCATGAAAAATTATAATGAAAAGAAGTAGCAATTTCTATTCAGAAATGGATAGAAACCATTCATGAAAGGAGATATCTGTTCATAAAAATGATCGTTATTGTCGGATCAGTCGACTAGTCAAAAATTCACCTCTCAACTAGTTAAAAACAAAAACGTGTATATATATATATTTGAATATGCACACAAGTAGCTGTAACTGGGTTGTTTTTACCCAGCCAGTTGACTGGTAGGTTTCTAACCATTCGACTGGTTAGTATAAAACTCCCCAACATTGGCACTTGTATGCCATATATATATATATATATATATATATATATATATATATGTATATATATATATATGCGTAAAAATTTGTGTTTGTGTTATGATATATGAGGATAAATTTTGTAAAATTCTAGAACAACTAAAATACAAACAATTATACCAACTAACTCTTCAATTGATTTTCATTTCTTCGTTGTCGTGAATCAAAAAATCTCATGAGACAACATTCTCCCTCTTTTTTGATTGATGACAACCTCGTGCAATCTCTTGTAAAAATTTATTTCTCACCCTAAATGTATGTTGTATATGCATTATCTTATCTCCCCCTGAACACATGATCATAACTTTCCTGCAGCAATTTGTTAGTGTTCACTTACAATTTTCTTCCCTTTTTTCATTGATTAAAAATAACATATAATGTGATAAATAAGAAATCGCATAGTAGAGTGCATAATCAAGGAGTACATACGGTTCATAAGATAATAATGCTCCAACCAAATACTATATCAAGATCAAAGTACTAGAAAGACTATTTAGTACAGGTCTTTTTAAAGTTCATAAAATAAAGTTCAAAGAAAGATAACTTACTACCATAACCATCATCAAAAGGTGTTGAGCTCGTGCTTTCAGAGGTAGTCCAGTTAAATGGTGACACGGGCCTTTTTCCAGTTTCATGTGCTTGAGTGGATGAAGAAGTTGTGCATACCATAACATTCGACATATTTCCAAGAAAATTCTTAATCTTGCCAAACTTCTTATCCATTTTCCTATCTATACACTTAAGGCACACTTCTAACAAGATTTGATTCCGTTCCACAACGTCGATGACTTCACAAGTAGTTTGACCCTGAGTGGTAAGTCACACATCTTCAGGGTTTGCATGTGTTGCAGTACCGGATGATTGTCCTCTATCCTTTTGCTTCCACTCATCCAAGCTCATAATATTTAAAGTTGATGGTGGTAGCTTCATCATCTTCAAGTTCCTTCTATCCATAATTTTTACGTCAGTTTTATCGGATGTCGGCTCAGGAATTTCTTCATGAGCAAGAAGTTGCATGAGATATTCTCCGTAGTAAAAGTAATTCGGGGTTCTAGTAGTAAATAGTAGTAGATGGTTCATGATGGTTTGCATCCAATCAACTCATGTGTCACCGTAAATTGCATATAGTGCTCGGAAAGTTTCTGTGTATACTAAGTCAAAAGTGCCCGTTCGTAGTATGATAGTGCTGGTTAACGCATGGTGTAATAACCGAGCACTAGGACGTAAGCCCTTGGTTCTTGAGCTATCTGAGTCATCATTGATAAAGAAGTGACTTATCTCATCATGTACATGAGGCTCACAATTTAATTCTTCAAGATCTATGTCATCGGTAGGAGAATGTAAAATATGCCCCATTCCTGCGATAGAAAGAAAAATTGGTTTGCCACAAACTAAACTCCACGCATAATTGTTTGGATTTCTAAGAGTATAATGATAGGTTTGGAGTAAGGAAGAAGAAGGGGTTTTAGGGGATCGAAATAACAATTCGGGTAGCAGGTTTTTTTACCCTTGCTTCCGGTTACCAATCGACTGGTTGGTTTTCACCAACCGACTAATGACTGTTTTTCCAGTTTTCTGGAACTTATTTGTGCACCAGTTATATATATAATTATACATATATACTTGTATGTTTTTAATTTATAAATCTATGTTTTGTTTTACATATTTCGAATAATAAAACACTACTTAACATTAGTTTTATGCTATTGATTTCGAAATATTTGATTTATCAGCTTATGTAAGTTGTTAAGTAAATTTGATTATATTATCGATTTATGTTGTTAGCGTTGTTTCTATTAAATATATCTTTATGTTTAGTTTCAATTCAACTTGTTTGAATTTATATATATATATATATATATATAGATATATATATATATATCAATGAAAAACTTGCACATATTTATTCTTTTAACTCTTGCAACATCAATAAATACAATACACATTAAATTGCAATATTTCCAATGCAATACTTATTTAAATGCTAGAACAAAATTTACAACATCAAATAAAACTATTGGAGTCCTAAGATGTAGATTCCTTTCTAGGCGACTCGTGTTTTGTTCCCTTGTTTGCCTTGTAGTTCTTATCCCAAGAGTTTGGGATGTATTGAGGTCGAGTAGTGGTATATTTCCATGGTCTCCATGATGTCGTAGGTTGTTCTGGAGTAGTGGAAAATGGATAATGTCTTGGTTCAAGTACATTTGATTTTCCACAAACTTGAATGTCAATGAAACTTAAATGTCTTGCTGTTACTTTATGTTCAAAGTACAGTTCACGTTGCAAGTCTAGCTGTTGTTGCTGGTAATGATGGATTTCGTTACTTTTGTATTTCGTATTCGGGGATACAGAAAAGTGCCTCTTGTTTTTCTTCAAATCCGGCTTATAAGCGATATGGTTGTCTTGCCATTTGTATGGTTGTTTATCTGGATTTTGATTCAGAGGATTCCTTCTCGGTTGATTTTGATGGAGATTTCTTTGAGGGTGACAACTTATGTGAGTTTGACATACTTTTATTTATTCATTTGAATGGAAATATTATTGTGAAAATTGTATAGAAAAAGTGAAAACTCAAGGATATTTATAAGGAAACAATCCTTAGAAATAACAACTAGAGAGGTTAAACGAATGGTAGGTTGAATTTTAGCCTTTTATTAATTTTAGAATGTTAGTTAGTTTGTTAAGGCAAAAATAGATTCTGTAGCATACATTACAATACTTAGTAGTTCTGTATGTTCAACAAAAAAATTAACATAGCTCATATGGTAACAACACTTAGCTTACTATCAAGGCACGTGGGTTAGAGACACGTTGGAATCATAAAAAAAAATCTTGAAAATCTTAATTTTGTTCTTAAAATGATATATTTTTATAAATCCTTATATGATATGATTCCTTGTTCTCGTCGAAGCTTAATGAACATATTTTCGAGTAGTGGTTTAGTAAAAATATCAGCGATTTGATTTTCAAAATTTACAAATTCTAAATTTATAATTTGCTTTTTAATGTTATCTCATAAAAAATGATGTCTTATATATATATATATATATATATATATATATATATATGTATGTATTATGTATGTTTAGTTCTTTAATGGTTTACTGGATTTTTAGATAAATTTATCGCATTTGTGTTGTCATGTTAAATAGTTGAATTGTTTAAATTTATGTTAAAATCTTTAAGTGTTTATTACATATGAATTACTTGTGCACAAGCCAATGCTGTTGATACATATTCAGCTTCTCATGTAGATAGTGAAATACGATTTTGTTTCTTGCTAAACCAAGATATTAGAGATTTGCCAATAAAATGACAGGTACCACTGGTACATTTTTTATCTACGTGTGATCCTCTAAAATCAGCATCGCTGTATGATATTAATTCAAGGAAACAATCTTTCAGATAGAATAGTCCAAAATCTTTAGTGTGCTAAGATAACGCAATATACGTTTAACTGCTCGTAAGTGTGATCCTTTGGGATTGGCTTGAAATCGAGCGCACAAACCAACACTCATCATTGTATCAGGTCGACTTGCTGTTAAATACAATAGTGAACATATCATACTACGGTATAATTTTTGATCGACACTTTTACCATTTTCATCTTTTTCTAAGTGAGTTGTTATGCTCATAGGTGTCGGTTTACTTGATGTATTTTCCATACCAAAACGTTTAATTAGATTATTACAATATTTTTCTTGATTAATGAAAATACCGTTTGGTAGTTGTTTAATTTGTAAACCTAGAAAATATGATAATCCACCCATACGTGATATTTCAAATTCGCTAGTCATTATTTGGAAAATTCTTGACATAATCTTTCATTAGTGAAACAAAAAATTAAGGACATCGACATAAATTTGAATTATTAAAATATCTTTACTTTCACGTTTTATAAATAATGTTTGATCAACCTTTCCAATTTGAAATCCTGAATTAATTAAATAATTCTTAAGACGTTCATACTAAACACGAGGTGCTTGCTTTATACCATATAACGCTTTTTTCAATTTATAAATGTGATCAGGATATTTTTCATGTGCAAATAAAGATGGTAGTTCAACGCATACTCTTTCTTTTATGTAACCATTTAAGAAAGCACTTTTTACGTCCATTTGATATAATTTGAAATTATGGTGACAGGCATAAGCTAATAAGATCCGAATTGCTTCTAGTCTTGCGACTGGAGAAAACGTTTCTTCATAGTCTATTACTCCTTCTTGGTTATATCCTTGTGCCACAAGTCTAGCTTTATTTCTAATTATATTTCCCAACCCATCCGCTTTATTTTTGTAAACTCATTTTGTTCCTATAACAGCTTGATCACTTGGTCTTGGTACTAATTCCCAGACTTCATTGCATTCAAACCGATTTAATTCTTCTTGCATTGCTATATTCCAATTTTCGTGGTTCAATATTAGATAAGAAAGCAACGTGACATACTAAATTTAACTGACTTCTAGTTCTTACATTTGAGTTTATTCACCAATGATATTTTGAGTTGGATGATCTCGTAATATTCTAGGTAATGATCTTATTTCATTATTATGTTGAATAATATTTTCATTATTTTCTATAATATTTTCAGGTTGTTTACTATTTTCGGGAATATCTTGTAGTTCAGTGATATTTTCATTTATATTATTATGAACAATGTTTTCATCTTCTCTAGAATTGAACATTATATTATCTTCCCCTTGAGAAGACCTATTTTTCAAAATGTCAGTATTATAAGTATTTTGAATATAATATTCCTCGAAAGAGACGTGAACTGATTCTTCTATTTAATTTGTTCTTTTATTAAAAATGCGATGAGCTTTGCTTCGATCTAAATATTCTAGAAATACACCTTCATTAGATTTCGATTCGAATTTTCCAAGCTGATCTTTAGTATTTAAAATAAAACATTTTGAACTAAAAACCTTAAGATATGAAATGTTTGGTTTTCTATCGTTAAAAATTTCATATGGAGTATTTCTTTTAAGAGGTCGAATGGAAACACGATTCAAAACATAACAAGATTTTGAGACTGCTTCTGCACAGAAATGTTTTAAAACAAACTTCCATTCAATAACGTTCTGGCATATTCTTGTAATGATCGATTTTTCTGTTCTACAACTCCATTTTGTTGCGGAGTTCTAGAAACGAAAAATTATGAAAAATAACATTCTTTTTAAAGTATAAATCAAAATTTTCATTTTCAAACTCTCCTCCATAATCACTTCGTATATTTTTTTAATTTTTAAATCTGTTAAATTTTGAATTTGTTTAACAATCTATTTTTAAATGATCAAAGTATCACTTTTATTTTTCAAAAATAACGTCCATGTATATCTAGAAAAGTCATCAACTGTTACAAATACATGTCTACTATGATTTATGGATTGAATTTTAGTTGGCCCAAATAAATCCATATGTAGTAATTCCAATGGTTGCAAAGTTGAAATGACCTTTTTAGATTTGAACGATGATTTAGTTAATTTTCCTAACTAACACGCATCGCATAAATTTTCAGGTTTAAATTTTATTTTTGGTAAACCTCTAACAATTTCATTTTTATAAATTTTAATAATGGTTTAGAATTTTATGTGACAAAATCTCATGTGCCTTAACCAAGGATCATTATCATTGGCTAGTAAGCACATATCTAGATTATTATTAACTTTCGTATTTAAAATATAAATATTTTTATTTTTATTACCTTTGAAGACAAAATTTTTGATTTTATCAAAAATGCTAAATTTATTTTCGGAAAATGATGTTTTAAAATCTTTATTGCATAACTGACTAGAACTTAACAAATTATGTTTTAAGTTTTTAACTAGTAAACATCAGTAATAAGAGGTAAATTAGTTGTACAATAATTGCTCGCATTTCCTTTTCCGATGATATATCACTTGGAATTATCTCCAAATGTGACAGTTCCTCCTTTTGAGTAGATTACATTTGTTAGCATTTCCTCACCTCTTATCAAATGTTTAGAGAAACCACTGTCGAGTACCCATTTTCCTCTTTTCTTGAGTGGGACCTGCAAAAAATCTGTACGCACTTCCTCTGTTAGGATCCTAAGAGTTAGGTCTTAGGAAACCGAACCCAAGAGGGTTCAGTGTCCCTTTTGAAAATATAATCATTATTATTATTAACATTTTCTAAAAATTATTTGATATATTTATTCCTAATCAAATAATTATTCATTTTAGGAACCCATATACTAACATTTTTAGAAAACCTTTTCTTGCTAGATGATGTTTATGGTTTCTTTACAGAAAGTGTTACCGATTTGTTATGTTTAGATTTTTTCTTGGATTTCTTAGAAATATTAGTTTTCTGTACATATCCTAATCCCTTTTTGCTAGATATACATTGAGAATTCTCTATAATTTTAGATAACTTCTCTCTACCTTTATTAAAATTAGTGACATTTCTAGTGATATCATCTAATTTTATTCTAAGACTACAGTTATCGAATTCTATAATTTTAATCCTGTATTTAGCTCATGATTTTCAGAAGCAAGAAAATCGTTCTTTTCTTTTTGAGTTTCAGTTTCTTGACTCAATAAAGAAAGTTGAGAGTTTGCATTAGATAGAGATTCTTAAAATATTCTAATTTCATCTTCTAATATTTCCTTTTCATCTTTCAGCGCATCTCTTTCAAATTCTAATTCTTTTCTTATCCTCATTTACTTGTTTATTGTTTTTTTTTTAAATTATTTCTAGACTCTAATATTTCTATATTAATTTCTATGAAGGAATTAACAATGAAGGCTTGATCTTCTCATTCACGACACCAAGCATTTATATGTTTACATACAGGAATATTCCCTAGAATCAAGGATATTCTAGAAAATAATGAAACAACTACCAATTACATCAATTATGCCTAATTACAAGATATTTACCAAAAGATTATATTCCAATCAAATATTCCCAAAAGATATTCTAGGGAATATTCCAATCAAATATTATATTCCAATCAAATATTCCAATCAAATTATCATATTCCTGTAATAAGTTGCCTCCCGGATTTGAGTGTTCTGATCCTAATATGGTTTGCAGACTGCGAAAGTCCTTGTATGGATTAAAACAAGCTCCCAGATGTTGGTTTGCAAAGTTAGTCACAACCTTGAAAGAGTATGGCTTTCTTCAATCTTACTCTGATTACTCTTTATTTACATATACTAAGACAGGTATACACATTAATGTCTTAGTCTATGTTGATGATATTGTTATTTCTGGGAATGATTCCGCTGCTTTGTGTACTTTCAAGTCTTATCTTAGTGACTGCTTTAAAATGAAGGACTTGGGTCCTTTGAAATATTTTCTGGGGATAGAGGTTGCTAGAAGTTCTGCAGGGTTGTTTTTATGTCAAAGGAAATATACTCTGGATATTGTTTCTGAAGCAGGATTGTTAGGAGCAAAGCCAAGTGGATTTCCCATTGAACAAAATCATAAGCTTGGCTTAGCCAGTGGAGATTTACTTAAAGATCCGGAATCATATCGCAGGCTTGTTGGTTGATTGATATATCTTGCGGTTACTCATCCGGATTTGGCATATTCTGCTCATATCTTGTCTCGGTTCATGCAGGAACCCAGAACTGAGCATTGGGAGGCGGCCTTAAGGGTCGTTCGATATTTGAAAGGGACACCAGGTCAAGGCATCCTTTTGAGTGCAAATTGTGATTTAACTCTATAGGGTTGGTGTGATTCGGATTGGGCAGCATGTCCACTCACTCGACGCTCTCTTACGGGTTGGCTCGTGTTTCTTGGTAAATTTTCTGTGTCTTGGAAGACAAAGAAACAGCATACAGTCTCCAGGTCCTCGGCTGAAGCCGAATACAGGTCTATGGCAGCCATCACTTGTGAGTTAAAATGGTTAAAAGGCTTGTTGTTGAGTTTAGGTGTGAATCATCCAAAGGCAATTAAGTTGTTTTGTGACAGTCAATCCGCTTTGCATATTGCGAAGAATCCTGTTTTTCATGAAAGAACGAAGCACATAGAAGTTGACTGTCACTTTGTTCGGGATGCAATCAATGAAGGCCTCATTTCTCCATCTCATGTCTCTACATCTTCTCAATTGGCAGACATTTTTACTAAGGCGCTTGGTAAAATGCAGTTTGATAATTTACTCTCCAAGTTGGGCATTCATGATCCTCATGCTCCAACTTGAGGGGAGGTATTACGGGAAAATGATAATTTGATTGGAATATTTGATTGGAATATAATATTTGATTGGAATATTACCTGGAATATCTTTTGGGAATATTTGATTGGAATATAATCTTTTGGTAAATATCTTGTAATTAGGCATAATTGATGTAATTGGTAGTTGTTTCATTATTTTCTAGAATATCCTTGATTATAGGGCAGGTTTAATTCGTGCGCACAATGCCACACTTATCCACGTCACCCAATATAAAGGTCCACGTGTTAGGCTCATGATATCCCACACGTGCGGGGGCGTGTTGAGACAAGTCCCACATTGGGGAATTTGTAAAATAAATCCTGTATAACTATTAAGAGTCCACCCTTCACATTGCCAATTGGTTTTGTGATAATTCGGGGTTCTCTAACACAACTTCATGTAGACTTCTTCATCAAGATCACCGTGCAAGAAGGCATTGTGAACATCCATTTGATGAAGTTCCCAGTTCTTAGATGCAGCAATTGCTAAAAAAGTGCGAACAGTAGTCATTTTAGCGACTGGAGCAAAAGTTTCAGTGTAATCAATACTTGCTTGCTGATGATTCCCAAGTACAACCAGTCTGGATTTTAGTCTTTCAATATCACCATTGGACAAAAATTTTGTCCTGTAAACCCATTGACTGCCAAGAGCCCTTTTTCCAGGTGGAAGTGGCTCCAAGGTCCATGTGCCATTATTTTCAAGAGCTCGTATTTCTTCCTGCATTGACTGTCTCCAACCCTCATATTTCATCGCCTCCTTAAATGATTTAGGATCATTGTTACCAACTATAGCTGCAACAAACTTTCGGTAATTTACAGAAAAATTATCACAATGTATATAATGTGCAAGAGGATACGGAGTGCCTGAAGGATGATCAGAAACGGAAGTCGGGAGAGATGGACTATTAGCAAAAACGGTGTGGGTAACATGATCACGAAGCTTAACTGATGGATATTTGGTACGAAATCCACGGCCCATATTTTCGGTGGTCTGATTTGTGTTGTCGGGAGCCTCGACCTGCTGCTGTTCTTCGCTGCCAGCATCAATGTGCGTGGCAGGTGCTGTGGTCTGGGGCGGACCGCTGGCAATTGAGGGCTGCAAATTCCCGTGGCTAGGCTGCTCATGCCTCATTGATTCCCCCCTTTGATCATGACTATGTATCTCTACACCACAATCCTCATCATATACACTCAATTCCGCAAAGTCTTCATGTATTTCACCCACATAATCCACATTAGACTCAATATTCACATCATCGGGAGAGCCAAAAGGGAACACATCTTCAATAAATTTGACATCTCTAGAAACAAAAAACTCTGTTGCATCTAAATCATACACTCTCCAACCTTTTTGCCCGAATGGATACCCCACAAACACACATTTCCTACTCTTACTAGCAAACTTGTCCCCTTGTGTTTTCTGATTATGTGCAAAGCAAAGACATCCAAATGTGCGTATAGCATCAAAATTGGGTAATTTATTGAAAAGGATTTCAAAAGGTGTTTTATTTTGTAGGATAGGAGTTGGTGTACGGTTGATGAGATGGGCTGCTGCAAGGACACATTCTCCCCAAAAATAAATAGGCAAATTGGCTTGAAAACGCAATGCTCTCGCCACACTCAAAATGTGTTTATGTTTCCTTTCAACCCTCCCGTTTTGTTGAGGTGTACCAACACAAGAAGATTGAAAAATTATACCAGTGGCACGAAAAAAATCAAACAAACATTTAAATTCAGTACCGTTATCACTTTGCACAATCTTAATCTTTTGACCAAATTGTCTATCAACCATAGCCACAAAAGTCATAAACATATGAAAAACTTCTGTTTTATCCACCATCAAATAAAGCCATACAGCTCTTGAAAAATCATCCACGATAGTCAAAAAATAACGAGCACGACATGAGGACTCATGTCTATATGGACCCCACAAATCACAATGAACTTTTTCAAAAATTTTAGAACTATTATTATTACTCAAAGGAAATTTGTCTCTATGATGCTTAGCCCGAAAACACACTTCGGATCCTTTATTCAAACTATTCTTAGACCTACTAACAGGGGGTAGTAACTTAACTACTTTCTCAGAAGGATGTCCCATTCGCCTATGCCACAATTCCACATCAGATGGAGCATCAATTGCAGACACCACCTCTGGTTTGCTGAAGTAGTATAGTCCATCCCGCCTAACTCCCATTCCAATCAGAGCCTTCATTTGGTCCTGTATCAAACACACATCAGAATTAAATGTGACAATTGATTGTAAATTATCATTTAGTCGCGAAACCGAAAGTAAATTACAACTTAAGTTAGGAACATAAAGAACATGATTCAGAGTGATCATATCTGACAAATAAACTGATCCCTCCATAGATGCAATAACAGTGTCCCCATTAGGTAAACCAACAGGACAATTCAATTGTTTAATGTCAAACAACCAAGATTTTTCTCCAGTTACATGATGAGTTGCTCCTGTATCAATGATCCAAGAAGTATTATCAAACTTACCACTTAAGCGATTTTCCGGTATATTAGAATTACCAAAAAATCCCATGATAGCTTTCCATTGTTCTTCTGTAAAAACTTGACCATGTGAAGGCGAAAGAGTGGTGGAGTTTGATTTCAATCTAATAGGTGTTATGAAATCCCTCGGCCTATCATGTACGCCGAGGTAAAACGGGTTATTGATTTCGATTTTTGATGGTGGCGGCGGTGGAGCATCGTTATCGCCGGCCATGCTCTGATACCATGAAGGAATTAACAATGAAGGCTTGATCTTCTCATTCACGACACCAAGCATTTATATGTTTACATACAGGAATATTCCCTAGAATCAAGGATATTCTAGAAAATAATGAAACAACTACCAATTACATCAATTATGCCTAATTACAAGATATTTACCAAAAGATTATATTCCAATCAAATATTCCCAAAAGATATTCTAGGGAATATTCCAATCAAATATTATATTCCAATCAAATATTATATTCCAATCATATATTCCAATCAAATTATCATATTCCCGTAATAAACCATACCTTCGAAAGTAAAATCATTAACCTAGGTTTCTTTAGCTAAGAAGCACACGTTAGCTTGTTCGTTATCGCTATCACTATCGCTTTCAAAAGATGAAGAGTCTGAGTCATCCCTAGTTGCTGATAAAGCTCGCTTCTTTTTATCCTTCTTGTTTTTGGTGTTGTTCTTTCTTTTGTTCCAGACAATATTTTTGATAATGTCCTATTTTGTGACAACCAAAGCATTCAACTGAAGATGGAGCAGCTTTATTATTATTATTCTTGAGATTTTTCTTTCCATTGTTCTTGAATTTCTTCTTGTATTTCAGAAATTTTTGGCAATGAATGCTAAGTCTTCTTCTACATCTGAATCTGATTCATCCTTTTCAGCATAGAAACCTAAATTCTTTTTGTCTTGTACATGAAACTTTTTAGCCTGCAAATTTACTTCATACGACATTAGATTACTTATTAACTCTTCGGATTTCATGGCTGAAAGATCATTAGCTTCTTCGATAGCTAAGACCTTTCTTTTCCAGTCTTCCATTAAAGACTTTAGGATCTTTGATGCTATATCAAAATCAAAATATTTTTCACCTAAGCCCAATAATGAATAAAGTTTTGAAACATAGAATACATATCATTTATTGATTCATTTTCATTCGTTCTAAAGTTCTGAAACTGAATTTTAAACATGGGTATTTTGCTTTGCTTAACCTTGCTAGTTCCTTTGTGTGTAACTTTGAGTGTTCGCCAAATTTCATATGTAGTATTGAACATAAAAATTTGGTTAAAGTCATTTCTATCCAAGGCACATTGCAACATATTTATGGCTTTAGCATTAGCAGTAGCTTCTGCTTTTTCATTGGTTGACCACTCGGAATAATTTGTACTAGGGGGTGTGTATTCTTTTTGAGTAATATTCTAAGAGTCAAAACCATTTGCTTGCATATAAATTCTCAAACGTGTAGCCCAATAATTCTAGTTCATGTCATTTAAAAATAGAGGTCCTGCAGTAGATTGACCTTCTATGTGACTTGTGTTATTGCTGGTGTTAGTGTTTTATTGTTATCTATATTATCGAGTATCAAATAACAGTTGTACGGTTATAAGATGTCCTGCTCTGATACCAAATGAAAAGAGTGCTAAAGTAGGATCGAGTAATATAGATTGATATGAATATGTGGAAGCTTAGATTATGTGATAAATATTAAACTTATGCAAGTAAAAATTTAATAAATTAAGTAAACTAAACTCATAGATAAGCAATATGTAAATGTAGAAAATTAAGTAAATGACACCAGATATTTTTATACTGGTTCATAGCACCGTCCTACGTCCTGTCCTGGACTTTTTCTGGCTTTTCATTAGCAACACTCCCACTTCACCCTGAGGAATAGGTTAACAACACACCTGCGCACCAACAACGGGATTTCACGCTTAAGCAAACCGAATAGGACTTCAACACCATGCTTGAGCAACCGAACAGGAATTCAATAATACAACAAGAGTTTTGACTTTTGATTGTGTTCTGAGTAACATTGATTAGCCAACAGTCTGCGAACACTCTTCCTATAATCTTATCCTCAAATATTGAATGTGTATGTGAGACTGTAGAAATTAGAATGCTTATTGAATCAAGAGATATGAAATAAATTCAATGATTCAAAAGCAATTTGAATATTTAGAGAGCTTTTAGAATGCAAGAGTATTTAGAAATTAAGATTAGAAAAAATTGATAATTTGGAAATTAAGTTTTTGATGTATATATAATAGTTGAAGAGTTATAACCTTTCATGAAAAATTCTAACGAAAAGAAGCAGCCATTTCTATTCAGAAATGGATAGAAACCATTCATTAAAGGAGATGTCTGTTCGTAAAAATGACCGTTATTATCGGATTAGTCGACTGGTTAAAAATTCACCAATCAACAAGTTAAAAATGAAAATGTGTGTATATGTATGTATATATATATATATATATATATATATATATATATATATATATATATATATATATTGATATGCACAGAAGTAGCCGTTACTGGACTGTTTTTACCCAACCAGTCGACTGGTAGGTTTCTTACCAGTCGACTGGTTAGTGTAAAACTCCTCAGTAATGGCACTTGTGTGTATGTATTTGTGCTTAAAAATATGTGTTCGAGTTATGTTATATGAGAATAGATTTTGACAACATCTAACACAACTATAACACAAATAATTATACCAACTAACACTTCGATTGATTTTCATTTCTTCGTTGTTCTGAATCAAAAAATTCATTAATCAAAAAAGTGCATATGGAGTACCCATTTCATGAAATACGAGAAAAATAGATAGCCGAATTGGGAAATTTGTGTTGATTCATGTGGTGATCTCCTACGAAAGCTGGGATAAAGTACATTCAAATTTTAAAAAAGACAGTGGGTTGAATTGTTGGTTAGTGAAAATATTCCATTATCTGTATTTATGTGTAAGTATTTTTTTTTCACAATGCGTTTTTAAGTAAGTAATTTGTAATTTTTGCAGAAACGTTTTGAAATTGAGCTAAATACAAAAGAATTTTATTTCAAAAAAAATTACGAGTCATTTAGGAGACATAAGAGTGAGTTGAGGACAAAATACTGCGACAAACTGAACAATTATGATGGTAGATTGAAATTTTTTCCACCCACTATTAGTCAAGATGACTGGGAAGGATTTTCGAAGAACGTAGAGAAACCTGGTGTGTGCAAGCGAAGAGAGCTAGGCAGAAAATAAAATAGATCAATATACAGCTACGGCCATCACAGCGATCAAACTAGTCTATGTTGTCGTAGAAAACGATATGGTATGTTTTTCACTTTTATTTTTCATATATAGCTGCTTCATAAAAAAATGTTTGTGAATTACTCAATTATTAATCAAGATGCTAGATTGCCAATTAAGCATAACTATTAATTGTGTGGATATAATATATCTATGGGATACGTTGTCACATAGTTGTGTAAAACTGTTAAATATGAGTACATGTTTTGTTTAAAACTGACTATAGTTCGGCCTAAATCTTTTATATTATATTACTTTCCGTGTATCAACTAAGCAATACTTGGTTCAGGCATCCAAAATGAGTTGCACTATTAACATTAACCAATTATATTTACTGTTATCTCAAACTACTAAAATAATGAAGAAGAAAAATTCACGAAAGAGTTTCTTACAGAAAATCTATATATGACACTAGCTGTACATACACAAGCAACAAGCCTTCTTTAAAAATGTGGAAATTAAGATCCGGTCATTCAACCCTTATTCTCGAACTTAGTATCCCGAGAAATTCTTCCCAAAACAAGTTTCACAGAACCCACCGCACTCCTCATCCTCCTCCTGGTCAAGAAGGTTTTCAAAATGGGATTTAAATCATAAATTTCAAATTCTAAATCGAAATGAAACGCAAACGTAAATCGAGGATTCGAAAAATTGATTTCGAAATTAAAATTTCTACAGCTTAACTTAAAAACTATATTTTCTTATTACAGTTTTATTTTATTTTAATAATATAATAGTTTATGACTGAAATTGTGAATCTATGTAAATATATTAAGGATGTTAGTATAAGTTGAATCTTATTTTATTTTTAACTGTAGTTTAGCAAACCTGAATCAGAACATAAATCAACTCGTTTTGGGAAAAATCTGTTTTGAACTGCGATTCAAATCATAATATTTTACAATTAGACAACAATGTTAATATTTTCAGTAGAAATGTGTAGTGTAGTGTACTGTAAACTGCAAATATTTGTAGCTTGAACAGCAAATATAAGCATATCTAACAACACGCTTTAATAGAGTAAATATTTGCAGTGCAGACCGCAGATGTTTGCAGTGTAAAATACAAATATCTATTTTACAAAAAATATGCACTTAGAACTTAATGTGAATATCTGCAGTGTAAAACACAAATATATGAAGTGTAAAATGCACGTTTTCCTTGAAAATGATGACAGAGGTTTTTCTAGAAACCCGTCTTTAACAAGGGGTGGAAGTGGATTCTGAAACTTAAGAATGTTGTTTGAAAAAAGGTTCCTTTAAAAATCTAGAAATGTGACAAAAACCTTCGATGATATTACCGAGTTGCAGATATCCCTTCTCATTCATTACTTTTCATCTTGTAAATGGAGTTTCTACTGGAATCGGTTTTCTTGATAAATAATTTATATAAAAAAAAAATGGTGGGGTACTCCTGTAATTTTAAATTGTTCTTACCCTGTCTTGCTATATTCTATTGGAAACCGTAACATGTCTATGCCATTTTCAGTGGGTAGACACTGAAAACAATACTTTCAGATTTCTGAGAGATTATTCTGTTATTCCTTAAACTGAAATAGGAATGGATTTTAAATAGTCTTACAACAAACTAACAAAATATAAACCAGAACAATAAAAGCAAAAATTAACGTGCCCTATTGATAGGGATACATTAATGATATTTAATATCATTAATGATAATTATGTCAGTCCTTATCACATTTCCTATTGATAAGGATATCATTAATGATACTTAATATCATTAATAATAATTATGCTAATTCTTATCACCTATAACTTAGCCTTACAGACCAAAACTACCAAAACTAACACAATACTAACAATGACTTATTTTCAGAAATTTATTCAATTCCAACAAATCCCTCCCTTAAACTGGACATGTTATGCTAACACCCAGTTTAAACTCCTTGTCTTGCATTTCCAGATGACTTCTTAGCTTGATGAAAGTCTCCAACTTCATCGGTTTCGTCATGATGTCTGCAATTTTTTCCCCTGTTCCACAAAACACCAACTTCACAACTTCTTGATTTGTAAGATTACGTTGGTAGTGGTACCTCACGTCGATATGCTTTGTCCGCTTATGCATCACCGAATTCTTTGACAACTTAATGGAAGAAGTATTATCATAAAAATCTCCATACACTTGCATTATTCGCCGAAATTTTCTTCCATGACCCCTTTTATCCAAACACAATGATACGCACATGATGTTGCAGCAACGTACTCGGCTTCTGTAGAAGACAAAGTCACAACTTCCTATTTTCTTGAACTCCAACACACTGCTGCTCCATTTAGTAGAAATACATAGCCTGAAGTGCTTTTACGATCATCAACGTATCCAGCATAGTCACTATCTGTGTAAACTTCTACTTCCAACTAAGCTCCTCTCTTATAAAAAATACCAAGCTCCAACGTACCTCTCAAGTATCTCAAAGCTCTCTTTGCCGCCAACATATGTTCTTCCCTTGGTTTTGCAATGAAACGAGAGAGTAAACAAACAACATACATCATGTCAGGCCTTGTAACCATAAGATGCATTAAGCACCCGACCAAATGCTTGTACAATGTAGCTTCCACTTCTTTCCCATCTCCTTCCTTTGAAAGTTTAGTTCCTGGAACAATTGCGTATTTGACTGTATTGCAGTCCGCCATTTTGAACCTTTTAACACCTCCTGAGCATATTTCTTTTGACACAAGTGAATTCCATCTGTACTTTGATGAACTTCCACACCCAGAAAAAATCTCATTAACCCAAGATCGGTCATCTCAAACTTTTTCTTCATCGATTGTTTGAAACCTTCAAGAAGAGACTCATCATTCCCAGCAAATATCAAATCATCAACATAAATGCCCACCATGATGTATCTCTCCTTCCCTTTTGATGAAAAGAGTATGATCATAGTTGCTTCTATTGAAGCCTGTTTGCTTGAAGTATTCCTCAATTCGACTAAACCAGGCTCTAGGGATTGAATCTCACTTCTTATTGCCTCCATCCATTTTTCTTCTTTAGTTGCCTCTGCAAATCTCACTAGATCGTCATGAGAAAGAAATAGCTCCATCCCCATTTCTGCTTCAGCCCCTTCATCTGAGATCCTTTCACAGCTCTCATAATCTTGCATCCATGTTGGTTGTCTCCTATTTCTATTTAGCTGAATCTCTGGTTGTGGAGAATTTCCTGCATTTTCTTCATTAATACGCTGATCTTCTCCCGCATCACATCTTTCACCAACTTCAACTTCTTCTACATCTCCAACCTTCAGACATGTACTGTGACCAGCTTTCATGGTTGCAGACACCATGAACATACGGTTTGCCGACATTCTAGTGTTCACAATCAAGCCTCTTTTAGGATGAAACATCTTACACACTCCTTTGTTGATAAAAAATTCCACACCTTTCTCTTGTAATTGCCCAATTCTCAGTAGATTATTTGTTAAATCTGAAACAAATAGTACATCACTTACAGTTAGAGTCACCCTTTGAATCTCAAATTTGCGTTTCCTTTTCTTAGAACATCCATTTATGAGCTATTTCCTAGTCTCACAGCATGCCTGAAACTCTCATCAAGCTCCATAAACCACTCTTTGTTTCCCGTCATGTGATTAGAGTAGCCCGAATCGAAAAACCATATTCCCTTATGCTCAGATTCTTTAATCTCTGCATGTGACATCAGAAGTAACGCTTCTTCTTCATTAAATTCAACATAATTTGCTCCCTTTTCAACCATTGGACATTCATATTGAAAGTGCCCCAACCTTTGGCAGTTGAAACACTCAATATTGGCTTTGTTAAGACCAATTCTTCCTCTTCCTCTTGAAGCACTGCCACCACCTCTTCCGGCATTATCTCTTCCTCTTCCTCGCCTAGAATTGCAATCGTACTCGACTTTGAGTACTTGTTCTTTAGGTCTCTTTCGCTGTATCTTCTGCTCGTGTATGAGCAGCAAGCTGTGTAATTCATCAACAAAAATCTTGTCAATATCCTTTGACTCCTCAATTGAGCACACGAAATAATTGAAATTTTCCATCAACGTTCGAAGACCTTTCTCAACTATCTTCACATCCTCCATATTCTCTCCACAATTTCTCATATCATTGGCTGTGATCGTGGATCTCCCAAAATAATCTGTCACCGTCTCTCCCGTCTTCATCTCCAGCGTTTCAAACACTCTTCTCAGCCTCTGCAATTGAGCGCTCTTTACTCTATCATTACCTTGGTACTTGACTTTCATGGAATCCCAAAGTTTCTTTGCCGTCGCCTTTTGGGCGATTGTTTTCAGAATAGACTTGTCAATTGACTGAAACAAGTAATTCTTTGCCTTCAAGTCCTTCAGCTTTGCTTCCTCCAGCTTCATCTGTTGTGCTGCCGACAGCACTTCATCAGATCCAGGTTCTTTGTAGTCTGGTTGAATCACACTCCAATACTCCTTTGAACGCAATAGATTCTCCGTGAGTAAACTCCAGTGATCATAATCTCCATCAAAATTTGGCACCCATGGGAAACTGAAATTACTAGATTCAGCACCCATCTCTCACTCGTTTGTTCTTTGCTCACTCTTGCACACTTTCTCACTTGTATTTAACTCCTTCAGATCCCTTTTGAGAGGGCTCTGGTATCACATTGAAAACAATACTTGCAGATTTCTGGGAGATTATTCTCTTATTTCTTAAACTGAAATAGAAATGACATTTAAATAGCCTTACAACAAACTTACAAAAGAGAAACCAGAACAATCAAAGCAAAAATTAACATGGCCTATTGATAAGGATATCATTAATGATATTTAATATCATTAATGATAATTATGTTAATCCTTATCACCTTTTCTATTGATAAGGATATCATTAGTGATACTTAATATCATTAATGATAATTATGTCAATCCTTATCACCTATAACTTAGCCTTATTGGTAGAAACTACCAAAACTAACGCAACACCAACAATGACTTATTTTCAGAAATTTGTTCAATTCCAACAGACACCACATTATATGGAGTTATAGGAAAAAGTCGGTGGTAAGAACGAGTAAAATGAGGTGAAAAAACAAGTGTTAAACCTTTTGATGCTTGTGACATGAACAAAAAACTATTGCGCCCTCTGCTCCCCTTTGTGGAAATCCCATTTGTATTAGATTAGGAATTGCATACTCTGTTATTGCCGAAGGAGGCGGTGCATGCTCCAGTACTGGTTCCTTAAAATGTGACTGCCAAGAGAATGACGCAAATTTCTCATAACATTATATTATAACTCAACGATATGTGTTGTAAACCATATTATAACTACCAGCCATGTAACAATGAGATACAATATATTAGTCGTTCATCAAAAAGATTCGACTATGTCACTGATACTGGATTAAGACGAACTGAATCAGATAATTCATGTCATGTGTAAAGATTAAAATGAGAATACAATGTATGACTTGTAATTTTAAAAAAATTAATAACATGAATATATCAAAGAAGGAACTGATTGGATCTCAATAACTAGTGCGGTCACTGCAAAAGCAAAGAAAGAATTAATTAAATTGATCGTAAGCAAGCATTGAAATTTAACAAGACTTCTCTTTTCCCACCAATTTCTCTTGCCTGTATGTATGGTGTATAACTTAATCCACTTTTCCACTTTTATAGTGCAATGATACAAGCAAGTACATCCCTTTATGCTCTTGCAATCATCATGTAATCTTGTTTCAACTTTTTGTAGCATATTCTTAAATTCAGCTATTGGTTATGTAATTAAATTTATTTTTGCTTTATTGAATGGTAATATTTGTTCTATATACTAGTTTAGTAACATTGTAATGACCAGCCTTTTTGACTGCTTCAAGTCGGTAATTAAACCAACTTAAACTGCTCAAAACGACAGATTGTTATTTAGCTTATAGTATTTAAAAAAAATCAAACACAGAAATCACAAAATAAATAACTACAATATCTCATAGCTAAATAATTAATACAAAATATCATAGTTTGTACAATAAAATTTACAATTAGACAACAATGTTAATATAATAGTTTTGGGTTATTTTTGCTTATGAAATTTAATTTATTTTTGCTTTATTGAATGGTAATATTTGTTCAACATACAATTTTAGTAACATCTTTGGATTTTCTGTGAGTTATGCTATAAATATCAATAACCTATTAGATTGAATATTTTATGCTAAATGTCACATGTGACTAAAATATTTTGTATCCATTTTCATGTTAATTTATGTTAATAGATGTTATCTGTTTGTTATTACTACATTAGAAATCTTAATCGACATTTCATTTAACCTAAATCATGGTTACCTATGTTTAGTAATCCCTGTGAAAACCATATTTCTCACAATATTTCCCTTCTTTTTACTTTTACTTATAACTTGCAGGCTACAAGCAACTGAATTTAGTTCATATTTCCAGTCCATGATTAGTAATTCCTTTAATGAGTACACATAATAGTTTATGCATGATTAGTAATAGTTTAGCTGAATTAACATGAATATATATCTACATTTCCACTTCTCAAGTTCCCACTGCATTACATGATGTATAGTGCATTACAATCATCATGATACATCATAAAAATAATATTTACTGTTTGATTGCAGGCCATTGCAAAGCCAAAAAAAGAAATAACACGTCGTGAAGCATGAGAGAAAACTCATACAAAAAAGGATGGAAGCATATCTGATTCGACTTCTCCATACTTTGTAAGTTAGCCAAATAATTGTTTATTTGAATTATTCACTGTTTCAATTTATACCCTTGTCAACTTGTGTGTAGTTTGATTGTCTGGGTTTGCAATTTCAAAAGTCATATATATATATGCTTAATTCTCAGGATAAAAATGCGAAGGCAAAGGAAGTAATCAAAGACTGTGAGGAAGAGGAGTTGTCGTTCGATGAAGACATTCTATCATAAGTTTTTGTAAAGGATAAAAAGGGTCGGACCATACTATTGGAACCAAGATACCAAGTGTAACACCCCACATTTTTAATCAAATAATAAAATAAAATTTGTGTAATTTCCAGAATTAGGTCACAGAACTAGCGTTGTTGTGTCCGTGGAGATTTTCTGATCAATTTAGACCTATGTTTTGCACAGAATGGACTTAAAACGAAGAAGATATCTTTAAATGAAATTTTAGAACAAATGTGAAAAAGAAGATATAAGAGAAACACAAATAAGAACAATAGATAATAATTCTTATAGTCCTGTGAATAAAAGCTAAGTTATGTAAGTTGGTAAAACATGCACTTCCCAAGGTGGAGGTTAGGAGTTCGAGTTCTGCCAATGTCATGTTTTTTATTTTAAGCGGGCTAACTAAAAGAATGCATAATTTAAGAGAAAAATATACGTGAATGTACATATAAGGAAAAACTTATATATATATATATATATGTGAGTATATATATATATATGTATATATATATATGTGTGTGTGTGTGTGTGTGTATACGTGTGTAAATATATATATATATATATATATATATATATATATGTATGTATATGTATATGTATTTCTTATGTGGTTGATTATTCATAAGAAACTTAATATGGTGGAGCAAGTAAAGAAGAAGAATATTATTTTTGATGTTAAGTGTTACTTTTGTAGTATTTTGGATGAGAATGTGGATCATTTATTTTTCCCCTGCAGTACATATTCTTAATTTGGTTTTAAGTATTTTTGTTTTTAATTGTTCCAGTTCTTTCAGTAGCTGTGATTATTATTGGAATTGTCTTAGATTTGTTTTAGATTTCAAGCATAGATATGTGTTATATTCTTTAATTTCTATTATTAGTTGGTTCATTTGGTTGGAAGAAAATCAGAGGTTAATCCATTCTAATTTTGTCTCTATAGATAAATTAATCATTAGGATTGTTTCTTTTAGTCTGGATTGGATGTCTAACCCTCAATATAAGTTATATAGTGATTCTCGTTTCGAGAGATATTTTTGATTCAGGTTACAATTAATTTGAGTTTGTGTATTAGATTTAATATGTACTTTAGTCATAATAGAGTTGCATTTGTTATTGATTTGTGCTTTTTGTGTTGCTAGCTTGTCTCCGTTTTGCTTTGTTTTCTTTTCTTCTTCGCATATATATATATATATATATATATGGATATATATATATATATGGATATATATATATATATAGACATATATATATATATATATATATATATATATGTGTGTGTGTTTGTATATATACTCATATACGTATGCGATGGTTGCTTTTGGTTTGGCTAGTCTTTTTCAGGATGCAGATAGTAGATGTTAGTCGTGGAGCTTTTTGGAGATTTGTTCTGGTTTGTTGATGATATATGCTTTGGAGAATTTTTAGAAGTGCAGTTTTGGAGAGTTTTATTGAGTTGCTCCATTCTCTTGTATCTGTTATATTTTGTTTGGAGGGACTAGTGCATTGTATAGAAGCAGATATACTTCATTATCGGGTGGTGGCCATGCCGGAACTCGATTTTGAAGTATGATGGGCGGTGGTTTATCCGGAGCTCATCTGTCTACATTTTTATACATAAATATAGTCTCATCTTGTGTAGCTTTGTTTTTTGATTTCCTTTCAGAATTATAGGTAGTTATTGTACACTTTATTTTTTGTATATATATATATGTGTGTGTGCGCGCGCGCGCGCTCTCTCTTCTTTGTAGAAGATTACACATTTTTTTCTTTCAAATATATATATATATATATATGTATATATATATGAAATTAATCTATAATTAATTTTTGAAAACCATGGCCGTAACCGCAAGTAACTTCCCATCATCCCCATCTCGAGAACCACCTGATCCAACATCGTCATCAGCCGAAATGTCGTCCACTGGCCACCCCTCTTCCAACCGCACGTATGCTGATGCAGTTCGTACAACTCCCATGGAACATACGATGAAATTTGTGCAACCGCAATCAGAGTTCGTTGTTCTCCCCGCAGAAGTTATCAAGAAATCAGAGGATACTTGGATAAATACAATTGTATTATATCCAGTTGATGTCAAGTTATCCTTCGCTAGACTCAAAGATTACATCTCACTTGTTTGGAAACCAACGGGTGACTTCCACATTCATATGTCCTCCAATTATCAATTTGCAGTTCAGTTTGATTTGAACGACGGTTTCATCAAAATCATTGAATGTAAAACCTATTCCTACTTCGGTAAATTGTTGTTGATTGATGTTTGGTCTCCAGAATATGATTACACCAAGTTCTCTATGTCTGAAGTCCAGATTTGGGTGTGCCTTCACAATTTAAAAATGGAAATGTGGACTTTGGAAGCTATGCAGATTATTTATAGTTATATAGGAACTCCCCTGTGTACAGATGATAATACTACTGCAAAGAAATACACAAAGTATGCTTGAGTTCAGATTGCTATAAATATTACTTCAGATCTAAAGACTACAATTCCAGTTTTATTGCCTATGGCGTCAAACATGAGGAATCCGTACAGTATGAATACATTCCTTTTAAGTGTACTCATTGTAATGTTTTCGGACACAAAACTTCAGTTCATGAGGTTAATCTACAGCCCAAGTGGGTTAGGAAGAATAAAGATCTGCCATCCACATCTGAAGTACCACAACAGGATGTGGCTGCAAACCTTTCCCCAGTTGATGATGATTTATCTTTCTTGGATCCACAACTACCAGATGATCTTCACCAGTCTGAGTTGCAACATGTAGCAGACGCCATAAATGATACTGTGGTTCCTGAAGTGAATACCGATGTGTCATAGTTTGTTCAGAAGAATATCGCATATATGCACACATATAAGAAAGTGGCAAACACTACTCCTTCTAAAAAGAAAACTGAGGAGTTCCTCCTCGATTAAATGACTTTCATCATGTGGAATGTCAGAGGAATGAGTACATCAACTCGTATGACTGATGTACTCACTCTTCTGACTAATTTCAAGACGACTGTGGTCGGCTTAGTAGAAATGAAGTTGAATGGTGTTAATCTAAATAGGTTTCGTAGCAGGCTTCCTAATCAGTGGCTACACTCAACAAATAATTCCCAGGAATCTACAGGTCGTATTCTTCTCCTATGGGACTCATCAGTTTTGTCGATGCAAGTTCTTACCACATCCTCTCAACATATCAGTGTGCACGCTCAAAATTTTGGTGGACTTTCTCTTATTTTTTCTGTGATTTATGGAAGTAATTGTTTTAGTGAACGGCAGATGCTTTGGAATAATATCATCAACCAATCCCAATCAATTATAGATGCATAGCTTCTGATGGGCGATTTCAATAACGCCCTTTCTCCTAATGACAAAAAAGGCGGCCTACCCATCCCTTTTCAACATATCAGAGCATTTCAACAATGTTTGCTGCAGTCAGGTCTTTTGGAGGTTAAACCAATTGGATTTACCTTTACTTGGCGCAGGAAGGGACTAGCAACGCATATTGATAAAATTTTAGCAAGCAGTTCTTTCCTTCGCAAATTTATGAATCTTAAAGCCTTATCTCTATCCCAAATGACGAGTGACCATAACCCATTAATTTTAGACCTTATTCCCACTGCTGCGCAGAAAGGTTATACTTTCAAATATTGCAACGATTGGCATCTTCTGGATGGTTATGACTACTGTATTTATAAGGGATTATCTGCGACTACGTGGGGCTTTCCTAGCTATCAGTTCTTGTCGAAGTTGGCAGCATGTAAATAGGAGCTTAAACAGTGGAACAAACGGAGGGCTAAACATTCTGATACTTTGACCCAACTGGAAGACAATTTCAACGCATTGGAGATAGCTATAGATAAAGACCCATCAGATTTGTACTTGTATGAATTAATGCTTGAAGCCAAACAACTATTGCAACTGCAGCAAAAATAATAATTTCTGGGGTCTAAAACAGAAAGCAAAAGTTTACTGGCTTCAAGAGGGTGACAGATGACTTTGAGGCAATTTCATAACAATATCAAGGCTTTTATAACAGATGATGGTGAGATACTTCATAAAGACTCTGAAACAGAGAAACAAGAAATCGACTACTACCAGTCTTTGTTTAATGGGGACATGAATGCTAATTTTCCAGATTTCCAGTCTACATATACAGTTAATCCAGTAGGTCAGGAATTCCTAATGCAGAAGACTACTATGCCAGAGGTTCACAAGGCGGTGTTCTCAATCCACGATGATTCCAGTCCAGGGCCATACGGTATGAATTCTAAGTTCTGCAAATTACATTGAGAGGTTGTTAAGCACGATCTGCTAGCTGCTATGATTGATATCTTTAATTATGCTAAACTTCCTAAGAGTAGAAATCATACCTTCATCACTTTAATCCCCAAAGTAAATAAGCCCACTAATATAACACACTATAGACCTATCTCATGCTGCAATGTTTATTATAAAGTCTTTTCCAAGATCTTGTGCAACAGAATTAAACCCTTTCTTAGTCATCTTATAGCTGAAAACCAGTATGCATTCATTCCGGGAAGAAATGTAGGTGATAACTTATTATTGGCACATGAACTTCTGCGTGATTTTAAGAAGAATGGTGTTTCTAAATTCTGTGTCAAGGTTGATCTGCAGAAAGCATACGATATGGTAAATAGAGAGTTTATTTGCTACTTACTTTTTCGGGTGGGCTTCCCAATTCATTTTGTTAATGTAATTTATGAATGCATCTCCACATCTACTTTCTCCGTTTTATTTCAAGGGATCCCAAAAGGTAATATATCTTCTAACCGAGGCATACGTCAGGGAGATCCGCTGTCGCCGTATTTATTTGCAGTGGCCATGCAATATTTTTCTTATCTAATGGATGAGGCAGTTCATACTAATTCTTTTGCTCTAGAGTTTAATTTCGATCCTATTATCACCTACCTGGTGTATGCAGACGATCTAATGGTATTTGGAAAATCAAACGTTATGAATGCTAATGCTCTACAGGTTATTTTCCAAAAACTTAGCTCCTATGCAGGCTTACGAGTAAATGTTGATAAAACAAAAATCTATTTTAGCTTGTCAAGTCGATTTACTGTCCAGATCAAAGAAATATTGTCTTTTGACATTGGTTATTTCCTATCAAGTATTTAGGTGTTCCCCTATCCTCAACTGATCTCCACTACTCCGAATGTAATTCTTTAATTCATAAAGTTCAGAGCAAAATCGAGGGATGGCAAGCGAAAATGCTGAGCTTAGCGGGACGGGCTAAACTAATTCATTCTGTTATCACTCCCATCATTCTTTACTGGATTTTTGTATACCAGATCCCAGAATATACCTTGGACAAGCTACAAACTATCTGTTCGGATTTCTTTTGGAGGGACTCAAAGCATAAAGTGGCCTAGCATATGTTGTGTAGGCCGAAAATGGATGGGGGGATTGGTCTCAGATTATTATCTGAACTTAAAAAGGCTTCTGTTGTGAAACTTTTATGGAATTATCTATCTAAAGAAAATCTTTGGAGAAGATGGCTACATAGAAGATACTGCTATAATAAAGAATTTTGGAGTATGCATAAAGACAATAACGCTTCTTCAACATGCAAAGCTTTACTGAAATTAAGAACATCATCCTCAAAATTATTTAATAAAGTTATAGTAGACGGCCGGAGTATCTCGCTGTGGTTTGAGCCGTGGCTCGACTGTAAGTGTCTTGTCGATATTTTGGGATTCCATTCTTTCCAGTCAGTGGGTCACTGGCTTGATTCCGTGAGCATGCTTATTCGTCAAGGTAGATTAGAGCCTGCGTTACATCCAGCCACAAGGGAGTTTGCATCAGAAGTTTCTGCCATTTCTATTTTCCCTGATAAACACAAAGATAAATATGAGTGGTATGACGGAGGTGAGCCTTCTTTTAATACAACATGGAATTACAGCTATAACAGATGAGAGGTGAAATCAATATATCAAGTTATTTTGCACCCCAAGAATAGTAAAAGAATGGCATTTGTATTATATCTCGTGTCTTTAGATCGATTAAGTACTAAGACCAGACTCCATCGTTATGGAATTCTTTCAAACACATTGTGCTCGTTTTGCAATCAACATGAAAAAATAGCAGATCATCTTTTCTTCCAGTGCAGCTATTCCGCGTTTATATGGGGAACTTTAAAGACGAAATTAAATTTACACCCTGTTATTTTATCTACCTATGAGGATGAAGCTAATTTACTTTTATGCACTTTCAGGCGGAAAGACCAGATTCGTGACATTGCTTTTGGCGCTTTCACTACGACTACATATTTTCTTTGGCAGGAGAGGAATGCCAAAGTCTTCACAAATCATTCTACTCATTTCTCAGTTAAACTTTTATAGATTGAAAAAGAGATTAATTACTTCGTCCGAGACAATGGTAGTACGACTGCAAGATCGGATATGAATTTCAGTTTGCTTCAACATTGGGGGATTGAACTAAATGATTCTGGGTAGCGGGAATCATAAGAAGACAAGCTTTGGTTGATAGGATGTGGGCCGTGGGCCTCTATGCTTGTTCACTACTTTATTTTATTTGTTTTCAAATATTTTTGTATGTACTCATTTGTAATATATTCTGCTGTACTGTTAATATGTGGAAATTATATGTACTCTTTTCCCTTGTAAAGTACCCAGTGGAGGGGTTGCAAGGTTTTGACAAGGCATATAAGGAAAGCATATGATTGGTTTTCAATAAAGCATACCAATTTTCAATATATATATATATATATGAAATTCAAAAATAACATGCAATCAATCAAAAGAAGTAAGAAATGAATGTCAGGAAAACGCTGTGTGAAATTTGAAAATAAATGGGGTTGTGCGTAAATATATACGCACGGATTTAAAATTGAAGTCTTAGGCGTAAACTTAAAATGGAAAGTAATAAATATGGAATGAACCAAAAAGTGTAAGAGAATACTCGTGTTTGAAATTTTAACATATATTAAAAACGAAGGAATCAATGAATTCATAACGTTAAATAACAACGTTTAATCCGCAACAATTAATGGATTAAGGTTTGTAAAGTTATGTACGAGTATATGTGCGCAGGTTTGAAATAGAAACGTTAAACATACATTATAAATGGAAGTAATTATTTTACATAAGAATATTTATTAAGAAAACAAACGTTACAGCCAACATTAAACCAGAAATTTATAAATGGCGAAGTCAATGTAAATATTCCTGCTAATGGGTTGACCCGGACTATATGCGGGTCGACCTGGGGGTTGACACACCCTAGTATTAGGTTGACCCAGTGGTCGACCCAACGTTGGGTAAAATGATGTCAATTTTCCATTTGAACGACTCATATTTTATTATATTTAATCAGACGAACAAGAATTCTCAATGCATCTATAAATAGACTAGCAGAGCCTAGCTTCCAACTCATATTTTTTGAGACGACGCCAAGGCTCTGCCATTTTCTTTCTTCTCCAAACCTTCCACAAATAGGCATATATTAGTTTTGGGAATTCTGATTCAAGATTTGAAGACAAAGAATATAGATCTACAATAAAGGTACTCATATTTCTCGTCTACGTGAGGTTAATTCTGTGAATATGAATTATTATGATTTCTTTAAATATTTTAGCGTCAAATTTGTAAATTCGTGGTAACTTCAATATTGAATTCAATTAGGAAGACCATGGGGTAACAGATCTGAACCAAATTCAAGAAATGGAAAGCAGTCAGGTGAATGGATTTAAATTATACCTTTGGGTAATGGTATATTTATCGTTTAAATTCCCCGTAATTCTTAATGTAATGAATAATTGAAATTATGGTAATTGTGATATAACTCATTCCCTAAGTACGCTAAGAATGTTACTATTTTATAGATCTATTCCCATAACTTTCTAATTGGGTTTGGCAATTACTATAATATTAAAATTATGAACTTGATAGTGATTATGTGTATATTCTTAAGACTATAATTCGATGGTAAATTACAACATTAAAGTTTGCTTAAATAACAATGAACTTTTGGAAAACGTGGTGAACGAGAAATATAACCTATTATAATTAATTATGTGAATGAGAACAAAATATAATAGGTAGACTTGTCCTGGGGATAAATGAAATTATAACATATGTTATCATTAATGATGAAAAGAGAACTTATTAATAAACCTTGGTTAGGGGAACTAAGTTAATAAGTAAATCCACATCAATAGTTGTGGTAATGATATAATGTGGGTTATAATAAGAGATAAGATGCAAACTTATTAATAAACCTTAGTTAGAGGAAATAAGTTAATAAGTAAACCAACAACAACAGTTGTGGTAATGGTATAACATGAAGTTATAAGTAACATGAAAAATTAAAAGAAAGAAGAGGCTTATTATTAGCAAACTTATGAATGAAAAAGATTAAGTTTAATGAATATAATAATAAGTGGCTCCAAGATAGGGTCCGTTCCGACAACAAGTGGCTGGTTAGGGAAAATAAGCAGCCAAATATAAGCTAATAAACCAGTAACTTGAATAGAAAATGAATGCGTAAATAATCAAGTTAATTAGCAATGTAATAAGTTAAAGCAAACACATGATTAAAAGATTAGACGTAGCATCTATTAACGCGATGGCACGATGCGCTTGGACCAGTCCGTATGTATGGAGATGAAGAGCCCAACGGGGTAGATCATCGTGGTATCTGGAGGCACGTGAGGAGCACATCCGACTTATTATTCTACGAGGCTGGAGGGATACACGGGGCATCAGAGGGATGTGGTAGGGTACTCTGAGATCGGCCTTTGAGGAATAACTGGATGAAGTCGTCCCTTGGAGGCAGGTCTGTTGCACCATCTATAGTATACCTTAACTGCAACAATGGTGTGGCAGTCAAAAGGCTGTTGCAGACGATGTTGGATGACTCGGCGTTTCCCTTGCTCTGGGAGGAGGTGGTCTGTACCAAACTAAGTATAGTAATCATCGGATACCTATCATCGGAAGTCAGTGAGATGCAGAAAGACTAAGAGCAAAACCAGTAGACCAACGATCTTTCATATCGAGACATTGGTTGAGGGACACGCCAAATTGAATGCTAGATTGGTTGTTAGGGGAATGTCATTAGCACTTGATGTAGTCTTCCATTAGTTGAGGGATGGACCAGGGTGCGACCATAGCCGCCGTGAAAAGAGATAGACCATATGTGGATATCTACATTGTAAGCCTAAAGAAGCTGTCCTTTACAGATATCGAAAGGTCCCAACTGATTTTGTGCATTGGATGCAACCCTATTTATGGGACATGTGATATAGTTGGTAGTGCATTCATGTGAGGGTCTAGGTACAAGCACTAGGTGGTGTATTTTTGACGTTAGGGCATTATTCTGTGTAGAGATGTGATTCGACCAAGTAGTTCGGATACAAGGATCCGTATGCTTACGTGGCATAACGATGGTGGTTCTGTGCGATTACATTGCGTAATGACATTGATTTCCATACGCAGTTTGGCGTAGAATGAAGGATTTGCATTCTTCCGTGGTGTGACTGTGGAGACCATACGAGGAGGGTACTATGAGGATTACCTTGAGATACTGGTTATAACTATATATACATTATATTAGGTTTAATCTACCTCGGAGTAGATGGGTGCGACGTGTGTGCAAAGCCCAGAGCACTATTAACCCAAATAACTTAATAATTAAAAAATATAACTAAATGGTATATGTATGGTTATTTCAGAATGTATAATTTGTCCTCCCACAATACTTGTGTTATAACCCTCTCCTCATAAAATATTCGCAGGTTAGATTTATGGCAGAGATTCGGTAGCCTTTGGACACTTGTTAGGAAGTGTCATTATTTCAGTAAGGCTATATTTGATTATTTTATTTTACCCATTCCTCCATGAGATGTTTTATCGAGCTCTGATATATTTATTATCTCTATCTTTTCTGTAGGAAACCAGATAACCAATTCAAGCTTCGATAGATTGGGATTTTAAGGAAAAAAACGATCTATTGAAATTCAGGTTGTTATACCAAGGACCCAAGTTAAGACCTCCAATATTGCACGGAAACAACTTAAAATTCTCAACAACGATCCAAGAACATGTAAGATAGGAAGGCCAATGTAGAGGGTACATTGAAGACTTTAGTGGACTTGGTTAAGGGACAATGTGAGGAAAAAAATACCAGACAATGCCTCAAATAAAGGAGGAATTAATGCATATCAGGATGTATTGAATGAATGCCTGGCAATGACAATAACAATCCACATAATTCTTCTGATTCGGTAAGTTTGATGTAACACCCCACCTCCGTTAAGGTCTCTCACAAAAGGAATGCCTTAACTTTGATGGAGCGTTTTAGTAGACAGAACAGAAATTGACAAGATAGATAAAACAATACTTGAAAAATTTATAACTTTATTACAACAGAAACCGAAGCAAGTTTGGTTACATCTTTTCAAATCACAATATCAGAATTCAAGTACAAAAATATCAGTCTTGTACAAAAGCCTTCAAAATGCATAGTTTTTAAAATCATAATCCCTACAGAAGCTGCCATAAGGAGTCAAGCCGTACTTTAAGCACTTTAAGTACTTCAAGCAGAAGAAATCCGGATTAAGCTAAAGTATTCCCTCCTTGGAAACCTGGGGGGAAACGGAAGAAAAAGGGGCAAAAACAAGCAAGGTCAGACATAAAGTCTGCCAAGTCCGGTGACTTTTAGCATATGAACATATAATGATAATGACATGAAAATAAGCTGGATAAGAGATAACAGTAACAGGAGCAGCAGATATACTTAGGTTAAACAGAAGAAACAGAATGATATTACTATCCATTTCTCTGCGCTAATACTAGTATAACACGATTAGGGTTATCCTAATGTCTAAACTAAAACGGAAATGGGAATAGAATAATTTCCACTGAAGAGAATGCTAGTAATGGGCCTTTACCGCGCCAACAGAAGGTATAGAAACAGAAACAGATTAATCCCTATGGAAACAGAATGTAGAATTAGGTGTACACTAGTAAATGGGCCTTTACCACCCCAACAGACGGTACCACGCAGAAACAGACGGGTGTTACCACCCAACAGAAATAGACGGTACCCCACAGAAACAGACAGAGCTAAGTGTACCCTAAGTCCTACCCCACGCGATCATCTCCCTAATACACAAATACCCTGTGCCAGCCCCATAAAAGGGTGTATCATTCCCTAAAGTGACAACCTTTGTATGACACAGACCTATTTACAGATGTCACGGCATCTTACATCCTCAGAGGCATACCGGTATCCATGCACGCACATGACCCGGTTGGAACGCACCATCAACACCCTTCGCCATTATCAGAATGAACAGCTTATAATTAGTTCAGTAAGCGTGCCCGGACCCTACCTAGTGTGGGGTCAAATTTTGATACCAGAAAGGGTTACTGACTAATATGGGTCCCAAACAACAGATGACACAAGTAATTTCACTCCTAACCTTGTGTCCCCAGACTAACAGATTTCAGATTAACTTGTTTACAGAGTTCAGACATACAGAGTTCATATCAACTAGTTCACAGATCAGACAAGTTTTCAGACTAATGTATCAGATATACGGATTTAACAGATTTACAGATTTGTCTAACTTTGTATTGGGCCTACAGATTCACGAAATGGGTTTGTTAAATTCATTAGTCCAGTTGGTTTAACCCTATCCACCCAACACGTTTTAGACATCATATTTATCTTAGATTTGTATTAATTAAAAATTAATGCGCAGACCTCTCACATTAGACTGACAGTTTGCGGCCACTGGTTAGGCCGGTTGGTTCCGGAAAGGTTTCTGCCGCAAACTGAGTCTAACCTCGGTTTTCAAGCATGTTATGACTAACTTCTCACATTAGAACCTATTGTCTACGACCACTGGATGTGCCGGGCAGTTCCGGGCAGGATTACGCCGCAAACTCATTCTAACCTCGAGTTAGCCATGTTTCACGTTTGGCCAATGTATCCATTCACAGATTATGCTAATATCAGACTAATTATGCCACTATAACAAATTTACTTCTTTACAAGTTACAACAGATTATTCAAGGTTCTATTAACAAGTTTTGCTCAATTTCTAGATCGAGCCTACAGATATTCATACTCTAATTTCAATACTCAGTTTTCAACAGATTTAGTAGATGAACAGATCTAGCAGATTAGGCAATATAACAGATCTAGCAGATTAGGCAATGTAACAGAACTAGCAGATTAGCCAATATAATAGAACTAGCAGATTAGGCAATATAACCGATCTAGCAGATTAGGCAATATAACAGAACTAGCAGATTAGGCAATATAACAGAACTAGCAGATTAGGCAATATAACAGATCTAGCAGATTAGGCAATATAACAGATTTAATCATTCCTTAAAGTTTCATCGACATATCTTGCCTAATTATAAATCGGGCCTAAGTTCACATGCCTAAATAATTGTCATGATTCACAATATGATCATATACCCGTGTTTGCATTAAATTTACATCACACAGATTATGGTCATAACTTACCATATAACATATGTTCCAATTAAACTTGCATAGTACAGAAGATTCACATAGATTATACCAAATATAGCCATTGATTTCAATGCATGTCATATATTCAAAAAAAACCCACTTAGGTATTATTCACGTTTAACAGTGATCAAATCTTAATATAGATCTTTACACCTAAGTCATATTCTCTTTTTATCTCAAGTCATGAAAAATATACCCAACAATCTAGATCTTTAAATTATATCCTCTCAAAATCAGATCTTAATTTCTAAATATGCGTTATGTCCAATGTCTCAAGTCACATGTTAAATACAATGGTTCCTCTTCTTCCAATTCACAGAATATGCATAGATCTAAATCTAGTTTACAACATATGTCCTTTCTCTTAAATCAGTCACATATTAGCCATGTCCAATTATGCCATCATTCATTATTTGTCCCAAAGTTTAGTGTTTGTGCATTAATCTCTTATGAGATGTGGCGCAGGCTCGTGGTAGCCTGGCTATAAAACAGAAAGAAGAAAGAGATACAGAATAAAATAGATCAGAACAGAACGTACACAACCTCAAATTCAGAATTACAATCATGTCACAATTATAATTAAAGTTTATATCGGAAAATAACTGTACTTTCCTTTCGTGGTTTTAAGAAAGGATAATAAACTGTTGTTGATGCAGAAATGCTGAATTACTCTTCTCAAATTGTTGTTCTGGATTCTAAAAGAAAGATAATTGTAGCTGCTCTCTTTTAATTCCAGTCAGAATTGGAAGAAGGTGTACTAGTAGTTTTGATTCCAGCAGAGTAGCGACGCCATTATTTTATTTATTTATAATATTTCAGAGGCAGCATAAGGAGAGAATGAAATGGTGTAAAGAGAATGGGGCTAGGGGGCTGTTTATATAGGATTAGGCAGACGAATCTAGACTGAAAACGAGACCAGGAACATCAGAATGAATCAGGTTCAAAAACTGGGTTTCGGGAGCAGGTCGACCCCCAGGTCGACACTATGATCGACCTGGCCCCTGGGAGGTCGATACTATGGTCGACCCCCAGGTCGACCTGGTCCATGGGAGGGAATTTTCCCACCTAGCCTGTTCTGGGATTTTGAATTCGAATTTGAATTCAAATTTTCGAGCTGTTTTCGGTTATGAAAATCTCTGAAACTTCGGAGGGTCATATCTCCCTCATACGGACTCCGTTTCTCGAAAACTCGGACTCGTTTCGAAGCAGAATTTCTAGACGAACACAATGGCGCAACCCATTTTCCTTGATTCTTATTTTAGAAATTAATTATTCTATGATTTGTTACTTATACGTTCATAGAAAATACGGGGTGTTACATTCTCCCCTCCTTAAAGGATTTCGTCCCCGAAATCTTCAAGTTAAGAAGAATGTGTCCTACCATCCAGTCATCCATCTACTCAATCATCATCCACAAGCATCCATTTTCCTTAGAAAACTTCTAATGTTGTATGAACATATGCAAAAGTGTGTATATGTTCCTTATCTAATGCAAAGATCAGGCGGTCTACTGATTCAGTTGACCTCCTTAATGCGAATTATGTCAGTACCATGAGTCCAACATGTATGCAATTTTCCTATTTGATACATATTATTTCTAAATGTGTGCGCAATCATTCATCCAAATGCAACATCTATGTGATGAGTCAACCATTTTGCATCTACAAAAATTGAAAATGCTCACACATCCATATGCAGTATGAGAGTGTTTTCGAGCCGATCTAGTGCCTAGTGTGTGTATATGCATCCACGAGCAACCACTTGCACCCACTTGCAACCATCAAACATAACATGTCTCAAACACATGTTTACATCCATAGGATTCCTATCTAAAGGTCGAAGACTCGATCGATAGGATATAGTCGAATGATGGAAGCGAGCACAGATAAAATAAAAACTCGGTTCCCATTAGACGTTGGTTGAGAAAATAATTCCCCTAAGTATCAACCCCAAAGACCGAAATCAACATCAGATTGATACCCAGAGGATTACCCTCTTTAGACAATGTCAAAACTGGACATCTTAATCTTACCAGAAACATTCAGATACTTACAGACTACTGGTACAGATCAGATCACCAAATGATTCTTGGGAAACTAAGCATGGTAAAACCCAGAATGTATGCGTCCTACTTGACGCCTAACACAGATATCTATCAAACCCCAATCTATCACAAGCAGATGAGTCATAACCCTTATGGGTTTGAGCCTATAGTTGAATCAGAAACAATACTAGTATTAAAGTGCAGAGTATCGGTTACAGAATCAAAATGCCAGAATTAGAAAGAGTTTCAACTCAACAATCAGATAAAGAAATTAAACCTCCCACAGAAAGTTTTCCTAATTCTATCCTATCCACTAGCCTCGAGAGTGTTCTCCTGCCCTCCAGAAGTTGGTCCTGCCCTCTGCCCTTGCCCTCTTTTTTTCGGGCAGTCCCTAGTGAAGTGTCACATCTCACCACAGTTAAAGCAAGTGCCCTTCCTTTTTCTGCAATCCTTGTTCAGATGAGCCGAGCTTCCACAAGTAAAGCACTTTTTCTCCTTCTTATCTTCAGACTTCTCAATCTTCTTTTGTGTTTCCTTTTTGGGCCATGCTTTCTTGTTCTGTGGTTCTTCCTTCTTTGCCTCTTCCGTGCCCTTGTCTTCCTCGTGCAGTAATGCCATGTCCACCAATCTCTCGTAAGTCGCTCCCATGGGTACATGGGTCATGGCTAGACTGTGCAGTGGCTCGTTCAATCCTTTAACAAAGCGGAGAGCCTTTTTATGCTGAGTGTTGACTAAATCCAGTCCGAACCTAGCCAGTTGGTTGAACTGGTTGACGTATTTCTTGACCTTTATACTTCCTTGCTTAAGAGATAAGAAATTTTCCAGTTGTAGACTTCGTTTAGCTTGCGAGAGGAATTTTGTCTCAAACCTTGTTCTGAAATCCATCCATGTTTCAACTGGCCTCTCGGCGTTAGTGACTTCCCACCAATAGGAAGCTTCGTCCTTGAGTAACCATACCGCCAATTGTACCTTCTGCCTATCGTCTACCTCGAAAATGACGAACAAATCTTTGGTCTCCTTCCGCCAGTTCCTTGCTGCCATGAAGGATTCAGTTCCACATAAGACTTTTCCACCCATAGCCTTGAAGTCTCTACACGTCTTTGCGAAAGAATTTCCACGAGGAGGAGGAGGAGGAGGAGGTGGTACCGCTGCCACTGGTGGAGGAATATCTGCTGGGCCTGTACCATTGGCCCTAGCCTCTAAGTACCTCCTGAACCAGCCAGGTATTGGCACACCCACTGGAAGGTTAAGATTCCCAGACATGCTGAAATGAGAGAAAAAGGATTCAAAACGGAGAACTGAAAAGATAGATATATGGCTTTCGGGGATTATGTTTTTAAAAATAAGCTTTATTTTTGAATTTCAAAACCTTTTTGAAAATAGTTTTCAAAAACTTTACCCAATCTGGTAACCTTCAGCTCTGATACCAAGTGTAACACCCCACCTCCGTTAAGGTCACTCACAAAGGGAATGCCTTAACTTTGATGGAGCGTTTTAGTAGACAGAACAGAAATTTACAAGACAGATAAAACAGTACTTGAAAAATTTATAACTTTATTACAACAGAAACCGAAGCAAGTTTGGTTACATCTTTTCAAATCACAATATCAGAATTCAAGTACAAAAATATCAGTCTTGTACAAAAGCCTTCAAAATGCATAGTTTTTAAAATCATAATCCCCACAGAAGCTGCCATAAGAAGTCAAGCCATACTTTAAGCACTTTAAGTACTTCAAGCAGAAGAAACCCGGATTAAGCTAAAGTATTCCCTCCTTGGAAACCTTGGGGGGGAACGGAAGAAAAAGGGGCGAAAACAAGCAAGGTCATACATAAAGTCTGGCAAGTCCAGTGACTTTCAGCATATGAACATATAATAATAATAATGACATGAAAATAAGCTGGATAAGAGATAACAGTAACAAGAGCAGCAGATATACTTAGGTTAAACAGAAGAAACAGAATGATATTACTATCCATTTCTCTGCGCTAATAGTAGTATAACAGGATTAGGGTTGTCCTAATGTCTAAACTAAAACAGAAATGGGAACAGAATAATTTCCACAGAAGAGAATGCTAGTAATGGGCCTTTACCACCCCAACAGAAGGTATAGAAACAGAAACAGATTAATCCCTATGGAAACAGAATGTAGAATTAGGTGTACACTAGTAAATGGGCCTTTACCACCCCAACAGACGGTACCACGCAGAAACAGACGGGTGTTACCACCCAACAAACAGATGGTACCCTACAGAAACAAACAGAGCTAAGTGTACCCTAAGTCCTACCTCACGCGATCGGCTCCCTAATACATAAATACCTTGTGCCAGCCCCACAGAAGGGTGTATCATTCCCTAAAGTGGCAACCTTTGCATGATACATACCTATTTACAGATGTCACGGCATCTTACATCCTCAGAGGCAGACCGAGATCCATGCACGCACATGACCCGGTTGGAACGCACCATCAACACCCCTCGCCATTATCAGAATGAACCGCTTATAACTAGTTCAGTAAGCGTGCCCAGACCCTACCTAGTATGGGGTCAAAGTTTTGATACCAGAAAGGGTTACTGACTAATATGGGTCCCAAACAACAGATGACACAAGTAATTTTCCTCCTAACCTTGTGTCCCCAGACTAACTGATTTCAGATTAACTTGTTTATACAATTCAGACATACAGAGTTCAGATCAACTAGTTCAAGATCAGACAAGTTTTCAGACTAATGTATCAGATATACGGATTTAACAGATTTACAAATTTGTCTAACTTTGTATTGGGCCTATAGATTCGCGAAATGGGTTTGTTAAATTCATTAGTCCAGTTGATTTAACCCTATCCATCCAACACGTTTTAGACATCATATTTATCTTAAATTTGTATTAATTAAAAATTAATGCGCAGACCTCTCACATTAGACTGACAGTTTGCGACCACTGGTTAGGCTGGTTGGTTCCGGGCAGGTTTCTGCCGCAAACTGAGTCTAACCTCGGGTTTCAAGCACGTTATGACTAACTTCTTATATTAGAACCTATTGTCTGCGGCCACTGGATGTGCCGGGCGGTTCCGGGCAGGATTACGCCGCAAAATCATTCTAACCTCGAGTTAGCCATGTTTCACATTTGGCCAATGTATTCATTCACAGATTATGCTAATATTAGACTAATTATGCCACTATAACAAATTTACTTCTTTACAAGTTACAGCAGATTATTCAATGTTCTACTAACAAGTTTTGCTCAATTTCTAGATCGAGCCTGCAGATATTCATACTCAAATTTCAATACTCAGTTTTTTAACAGATTTAGTAGATGAATAAATCTAGCAGATTAGGTAAAATAACAGATCTAGAAGATTAGGCAATGTAACAGAACTAGCAAATTAGGCAATATAACCAATTTAGCAGATTAGGCAATATAACAGAACTAGCAGATTAGGCAATATAACAGAACTAGCTGATTATGCAATATAACTGATCTAGCAGATTAGGCAATATAACAGATTTAATCATTCCTTAAAGTTTCATCGACATATCTTGCCTAATTATAAATCGGGCCTAAGTTCACATGCCTAAATAATTGTCATGATCCACAATTTGATCACATACCCGTGTTTGCATTAAATTTACATCACACAGATTATGGTCATAACTTACCATATAACATATGTTCCAATTAAACTTGCATAATACAGAAGATTCACATAGATTATACCAAGTATAGCCATTGATTTAAATGCATGTCATATATTCAAAAATCCCCCACTTAGGTGTTATTCACGTTTAACAGTTATCAAATCTTAATATAGATCTTTACACCTAAGTCATATTCTCTTTTTATCTCAAGTATTGAAAAATATACCCAACAATCTAGATCTTTAAATTATATCCTCTCAAAATCAGATCTTAATTTCTAAATATGCGTTATGTCAATGTCTCAAGTCAAATGTTAACATACAATGGTTCCTCTTCTTCCAATTCACAGAATATGCATAGATCTAAATCTAGTTTACAACATATGTCCTTTCTCTTAAGTCAGTCACAGATTAGCCATGTCCAATTATGCCATCATTCATTATTTGTCCCAAAGTTTAGCGTTTGTGCATTAATCTCTTATGAGATGTGGCGCAGGCTCGTGGTAGCCTGGCTATAGAACAGAAAGAAGAAAGAGATACAGAATAAAATAGATCAGAACAGAACGTACACAACCTCAAATTCAGAATTACAATCATGTCACAATTATAATTAAAGTTTATATCGGAAAATAACTGTACTTTCCTTTCGTGGTTTTAAGAAAGGATAATAAACTGTTGTTGATGCAGAAATGCTGAATTACTCTTCTCAGATTGTTGTTCTGGATTCTAAAAGAAAGATAATTGTAGCTGCTCTCTTTTAATTCTAGTCAGAATTGGAAGAAGGTGTACTAGCTCTAGTTTTGATTCCAGCAGAGTATCGACGCCATTATTTTATTTATTTATAATATTTCAGAGGCAGCATAAGGAGAGAATGAAATGGTGTAAAGAGAATGGGGCTAGGGGCTGTTTATATAGGATTAGGCGGACGAATCTAGACTGAAAACGAGACCAGGAACATCAGAATGAATCAGGTTCAAAAACTGGGTTTCGGGAGCAGGTCGACCCCCAGGTCGACACTATGGTCGACCTGGCCCCTGGGAGGTCGACACTATGGTCGACCCCTAGGTCGACCTGGTCCATGGGCGGGAATTTTCCCACCCAGCCTGTTCTGGGATTTTGAATTTGAATTTGAATTTGAATTTTCGAGCTGTTTTCGGTTCTGAAAATCTCTGAAACTTCGGAGGGTCATATCTCCCTCATACGGACTCCGTTTCTCGAAAACTCGGACTCGTTTCCAAGAAGAATTTCGAGACGAACGCAATGGCTCAACCCATTTCCCTTGATTCTTATTTTAAAAATTAATTATTCTCTGACTTGTTACTTATACGTTCACAGAAAATACGGGGTGTTACATTTGAAGTGCGAAATCTTAAACTTTAATCTGGAGGTCATTGTGATAGGTTCAGTATACAGAGGTTCGATGGGTCCAATTATACATGGAAAAATTGTACCGCCAATGCATGAGAAGTTGATTGTGGATAGCATACTGCTGCCAGATGAAAACACGGCCAAGCAAAACCATCCTCTTGCTACGACTTTTCAAGAAGTTGGAGTTGGCGATTTTGTCTACCATCCGAAGAGTCTTATTTAATATCTGCAGACGCAGTAGCACATGTATGTAGTTAACTTTTTAATATATAGACAATGATGCAATGTAATCGAAATAACAAATGCCGGTTTGTATTTACTTATTCATATGGTTCGACCATGTGCACTTCAGTTTGCTGATTCATTGCTCTTGTTTGTATCCCCTGCCTGGTTCTACTAGTTATGCTTCTACCTTGACTTCAATTTGTTTATTTGGTTATTTAGTCGGGTGCAAGCTCACTAAATTATAAGCTTTTTCTGGCCTTACGTTTGTGCAGTAAGATGTGCTGACTATTCTTGTTTGGACCTATGTGGAAAAATCATTTTGATTTTATTAAGTAACCGTGTTGTTTCTTTTGTAAACTTATTCATGTTGATCTATATTGTAATGACCAATTAGAAGTAAAATTCTGGTTCTTATTCTTTTATACCAGAAATTTATTCTGGTATATCCAACACCTATTGTTATCTAAAAGAATGTCCTAACTAAGACAATGATTTATCTTTTAGTGAAAGCAAACAAATTTCAAGAAATAATAAGGGAAGACCCAAAATAATCTATCCAATATAAAATCAAATGCTTCAACGAAGAGGAGCTAAGAATTTACTTATTTTTTTGTTTTTGACAATGAATAAAATAATTGTTAAGGCTTAGGATTTTTCAAACAAAGATAACCAAAGACATAAATAACCACACATAATCAATGAGTATGGAAGAGTTAGGTTAAAATTAAGTAGATAATGCTAGCTACCTTAGTTTAATATTTTTTAATGGATTAGTTTAATACGAAGACAATAACATCTACAATGCATTAATCAATCATGTGAAACCATCTTCTCTGACCATTCTGCACGTATGTCCATAAATCTAAGGTGGAGTCACAGTTGAAAAACCTAAAAAAAATTGCCTGGTACCTATCTGATGAGTAGTAAATTATTATATGTCCCATTCTCTTGCAAACCATCCACAATTCGAGTCCTATATTCAAATATCTAAAATTCTGCATGCCTTCTAATTTGTCAGTGTTTAGTACTTACTATGATGTTAGGCATGCATGTAGCTTTGCCTTCCAATTAGGTTTGCCAAATTAACGCATGCCATGATAAAGGCTCTATTATTAGTTGCACTAATAAATATAATTTTTTCTAGGTTTTGTAAGCAATGGTTAAGCACATGATAGTTGTTTCATATTATAGAGTGATGAGAACTTGAATTTCATGCATTTACTGTTGGGGTTTTGTGCGCAATGGAAGTTTGACAAAGCGCCAAGAAAAATACGACCTTTGTCACCCATTCACTTGAAGATGAATGTGATTGAAAAAATAAACAACACAACAAAAATATCGGAAATATAAGCACACGATATTCCACCCAACCACCCACTTTATTGATTCACCAATAAATTGTTTACAATCGATCTCAAGTATTGTTACAAACAATTACAACTTGAACCAATGACCTTATTGAGAAATAGGTAAAGAATATCTAGATGACTACAAATATTGTTGGAGCAGAAGAGCAATGACGAACGATGACAAACCCTTGGACAATCTGGAGGCACCAACTACGTCTTTCAGCAGTAAATAGGAATAGCTACCCTCAGCCCAAATTCCTACATCTTCCTCTCCAGGGCGCAAGCCCATGGAGGCACACAAACTCACCAGATATTCTCACATGGTTTCTTCTTCTGATGTTCGCAATCTAACCAAGAAGGCTGCACATATATAGAAGAATAGAAATCCTAGGCAAATATCCAAGTTGCCCCTTTAAGATATCTCCAAAATATAACCATTCATTTCTTTCCTTCTATGATCAAATCAATCAATTAACCAATAAATCGATCAATCAATTAAGCAATCAATCAATTAATCAATCAACCAATTAGTCAATTAATTAACCAGTCAATTAATCAATCCAGTCAATCAACCATTTAATGAATTACATCCTCTTCATAAAATATTTGAATCAAAAAATTCAACACTCCACCTTGATTCAAATATCACATATCTCCAACAATCCACAAATAAGTCAACCTAGCTCTTTCAACAATGACTACTCTCAATTAAAACCAACCTTGATTTCAAGGCAATGAAATATACCCCAGTCGATTTGAAAGGACTACGAACCACACAATTACAAACACAACCCACCGCCTATAAAAGATGCATCTACCATCTGAGCTACACCATGCAAAAACCAACGGTCTAAAAAGTGCTTGCAATACCATAAGATCTTCATCGTCTTTGTGGATTTCAAACCTCAACATCCGTCTTCCGCTTGACATGAAGTCTTTATCTCCGGGTCCCTCAAGCATCATCAACATCTAGACTCTTGTCAATACCATGATCCTCCACCTTAGGACCATAAGCAGTGACAATATTAACTTCTGCACCTTGCTGTGGACTAGATTCTTCAACCGTCACCCATATTCTTCTTCGTCTTCTTCCATCTTCCCTCATCCATATCAGAGGGCTTCTTCACTTCTCCATTAATTGGACCATTGAGGCTTGGAACATCCACCATTATAGGATTCCAATTTCCCTCATTATCTACCATAAAAAATAGTCATCCACGAAAGCAACATCATCTCCGACATCTACAATCTTCAATCCAAAATCACTCCAAGCTATGCGATGAACTGAGCTTTTAAACCAATATGTTATGCAAAAATTGCTCTGACACCAAACTGTTAGGGTTTTATGCGCAACGGAAGTTTGACAAAATGTTAAGAAAAAGAAGCTCTTTATCACACGATCACTTGAAGATGAATGTGATTGAAAAAAATAAACAACACCACAAAAATATCGGAAATATGAACACACGATATTCCACCCAACCACCCTCTTTATTGATTCACCAAAAAATTCTTTACAATCGATCTCCACTACCGTTACAAACAATTACAACTTGACCAATAACCTTATTGAGAAATAGGTAAAGAATATCTAGATGACTAAAAATATTGTTGGAGTAGAAGAGCAATGAAGAACGACGACAAACTCTTGGACAATCTGGAGGCACCAACTGAGTCTTTCAGCAGTAAATAGGAATAACTTTCCTCAGCCTAAATTCCCACATCTTCCTCTCCAGGGCGCAAGCCCATGGAGGCACACAACCTCACTAGATATTCTCACATGGTTTCTTCTTCTGATGTTTGCAATCTAACCAAGAAGGCTGCATGTATATAGGAGAATAAAAAGCCTAGGCAAATATCCAAGTTGCCCCTTCAAGATATCTCCAGAATATAACCATTCATTTCTTTCCTTCTATGATCAAATCAATCAATTAACCAATAAATAAATCAATCAATCAATCAACCAACCAATTAGTCAATTAATTAATTAATAAATCAATTAATCAATCCAATCAATCAATCATTTAATTGATTACATCCTCTTCATAAAATATTTGAATCAAAAAATACTAAATTTATAAATATAACAAAGTTGATCCAATTCACTATGGCAGAACTAAATCCTGTAGTGTATTCTAAGAATAATGAAACAATAACTGGTTACATTAGGAAAAAACAAGCATGAATTGTTTTTTAAAATCCATGCTCTATAGTTGAAACCTGACAGCATGTTTGGGTAATCATAAAAACAAAATCTAAAAATATAAAACCATTTGAAATAGACTAAAAAGATTGATATTATGAAAGATCTGTAGCCATTTGTAACATCAAGGATAAATATTTTAGCATCATCATACCAATGTCCAGTATGGATAACATATCTTTCAGGTGTTATTGTTTCATCTAAGTTCTTGAATCAGAACCGGTACCATTACCCTAAAAACTGGCCATCAAGAGAACATGAAGCTGTTTGAGTTGATACATAGACCAATCTGGGTATATGCGACTCCTTCTTGATTGAATCCTGGACAGTCTCAAATTTCTTATCTAATTAAAGCTGTTCATTCATGAATTTAACAATCTTACTATTAGAGCTTTAATAGTAACTTCTTTGAATCCCAATCAGCAATATTATAGTCCACAAATAATGAGTTTTTAGTCCAAATAAACATGTAAAAAATAATAATCATAAGAAATACTGAGAAAACATATTTATAATTCACTTAACTTTTAAAATTTTATTTAACAATTTTTTAACTAAAATTTGAATTCTATAGAAAAAGGCTTCAAACTGAAAAAATGTTCATTCATACTGCAAAAAAGTGCACAATGTGCGCGTGAGCCATTTTTGAATTTTGGCACGTATAGGTACGTGCCTTGATAACACTGTCAAATATAATCATATTTTCTTGCTACAGAGTTATGACCACTGATCACTATGTTTTATAAAACAAAAAATATTGGTAGTAAAATGTTAAAAATGAAAATAAGCTTACAACCAACGATTACCCTCTATAATTTGCCCTTATAAAACCTTATATGACAATTGCTAAACACAGCCGCCTAAAGCGACTGTGTAGCATACTCTCTCTATTTTTCTATTAAGAAAATTAATTACTGTCCATGCAAAATCATACCTTCTCTCTCCATCATACAATAAAGTGTCTGCATGCATTTAATTTATGGTCCCCTCCACTTTATTACTTAATTTTCTATTCCTTTATATCTTCCCATACTTGTTGCATTCTTTCTTCACCTACAGGTCTCCTACAGGTTTCCATTTCTATTCCTTGTATCTTCCCATACTTGTTCCATTAATTTCCATTTCCAGTCGATCAAGATTAAAGCTTTGCACCAAAATATGCAACTATGAAAACAAAAATAAGATAAACAAATGCTACCAAAACAAAATAGTAATCGCAAAGATAATCAGGAATGATAATCCAATAGATGTTTAGCATCTTTTATGCTTGTAGTACAACTAGTTCTTATCCAAAAACAATCCTAAATAGAAAATATCTTATAAAGACCAGTTTGCATTCCATCCATAAGCTTCATTTCCATTTACTCGAGATTGTATGAAATGCTTCTCTCTTTGTGAGGCCAAAGTTATTGATATATACTACCATTAGCATAAGGATTTTCTTGCATGATGACCTGCAAAATGATTTGAAACATGAATCCACCATTTGTTTGAAAATTTCACAGTAATATTTCGTATAAATTCTTACCATATGTTCTATTATTTTTGGATAATTTGAAGTAGTAGCTAATGCATTTTTGATTGAACTTGAGTGTTCCTAACAATACAAAAAAAAAACAATATTAGAATATGTATGAAGCTTATTACTTGTTTAATTTATATTTATACCTTCCTTAAATAAGTTTGTTGATCAAGATCGGTAGGCTCTTGATCAACAACCTGGAAAAAAAAAATTATTCGGCATCAAATAAAAAATACCATGCTGCAAACTTGAAATAATGGAAGAGAAAATTATTGATTAAACATACCTTCTTTTGTTTTTTGTTCTTTTTATCATTTCTTTTTTCTATTCCTGCTTTTATCCTTTTGGGTGCTCCTTTTGTCTTTGATACTATAGGATCAAGCACATGCATGGATCCACATGCATTTTCATTTGCAAGATCAAATGTCTCACCGTGAGATTCTTCTACACTTTTAATTGATTGATTAACCTTCTCACATTTTTTGATAATTTTTTTATTTCATGCAATGCAATCTCAAAACTTTCTTGCGAGATAGATCCCTCCTTAAGAGACTCATGAAATAGTTCATCAAATCGTTGCCTTTTGTATTGGATGCATTTTGAAACTCTCTTCTTAGCGTAGATAATTTTAGCATTTTTAGTCCACCTTTCTAATATGTACTTAGTTGGAATTTCAAAAATTCCAAGAGACTGAAAAACATAAATAACATGCCTACAAAGATATCCACTATACTCAAATAGGTGACAAGTGCAGTAAATCTCTTTTCTTGTCGCATCATAAGTTACCTTGTAACCACACTTATTTTCAAGGTCAATGACTCTAAAAGTTTGGATTCCATTATCATCGCTCTCATTCTTCGAGAAACATCCCGTAACTCCTAAGATTTCAACTTGAAACTTTTTGAAAATTTCATGTGTGTAATTATTAGACATTTGCTTTTCAATAGGTGAAGGAGATTTTAAAGCAGGTTGTTTGTGCCATGTGATGAAATCCGTTTGAGCTTCCTTTTCTTTTCTATCTTGTAGAGCTTGTTTGTATTGCTCTACAAACTCTTTCAAACTAGTCTTCTTATTCACATATTTATCGAAAAATTAGTTTATGCTTTCGGACCGTTGAGTCGTAGACATTCCACCAAAAAAAGTTTCTCTCATGTAAGTAGGAACCCAATAAAAAAGTTCCTTATAAAGTGAATCAGGCCAATCATCATCTTTGAGGTTAAAAATTTTGATCATGTCCGACCAACCGTTCTCAAATTCCTCACTTGTCCATGAATTATAAACACATTTGTTGAAATTTTTCATAAAGTTATCATATTTTTTAATGACATGACCAAGCTTTTCAGGAAGTTTTCTCAAAATGTGCCATAAGCAAAAACGATGACGGGAATTCGGAAACACTTGTGCAATTGCCGATTTCATAGCATTGTCTTGGTCAGTGAGTATGGAGATAGGAGCTTTTGCTCCCATTGCCTTAATCCACATTTTCGTTAACCAAACAAATGTTGGTGCAGTTTCATTTGCAAGTAATGCACATCCAAGTAGTATAGATTGAAAATTATTATTAACACCAACAAATGGAGCAAATGGCATCTTATACTTGTTGGTAATATATGTCGTATCAAAAGAAACAACATCACCAAATATCTTATAATCTTCACGACCTTTTGCATCAACCCAAAAAACATTTTTTAAACGATTGTTTTCATCCAAGTCCATTGCATAAAAAAAATTAGGATCTTCTTCTTGCATGTGCATAAAATACTCAAGCATAGCCTTAGCATTTCCCGATTCTAGTTCTAAGCATTTCTCTTTATCAAGATGATTTCTTACGTCCTTTTCCATAAAACCAACATTTTCGTATCCTCCATATTGTTTAGCCATGGCCGTAAATATTTTGCTTGTTTTAACACCAACAACATGTAGATCATCAATAGTATTTTTATCATGTAAGGAAATATTTCTATGGCAAGGGAAATAGTGTGAGTATAATGGCAACAATTCATGGTTGTGCTCTTTGATATGATCGTGAACAACCCACTTACCATCATCTTTTTTTTTTTTAACATGCAAGGGGGCTTTACAATCAATCTTAAGGCTAGGTCGTGGTTCAGAAACATCTTTGGTTTGCTTATGGCCATGTCTAGTACAAGCAAATTTCACGTCAATAAATTCATATGGTTCTTTTCTCGAACGCCGACTAGCTTTAATTGATGCACCAAAACCAATTAGTTTTGCATACCTTAAGTAATACGATTTTGCTTCTTCATGCGATTCAAACTCCATTCCATTGTAAGGTTCCGTTACATCAAGATTATTGCTCATCCCATCAACATTCTCCTCCATTTCTCTTACATTTCCTTCACCATGTAGTCCTACTTCTACATCAAGGCTTTTGTCTCCAAAAAGATCTTCATGCACCTCTCTTGTATTTAGTTCACCGTGTAGTTCCACTTCCTCATCACACTCTTCTAAGCTTAAGTTTAAATCAATATTCATTATGATAAAAGATAATGAAATGTAAAAGGTTTTGAAGAATAACTATATGGAAAAGATGAGAGCTTAGTGAAAATAAGTGTTAAAACTTCTGTGTAGAAGAAGCTAATTCAGTAGTTGTTGCATGCGTGCATGGCTTTTGGGTTTACAATGAAAAATTAATTAGCTTTGGGCCACTAAAGAGGCAAAAGAATGTGATGAGATGTGTGAAGTATTAAGTTGTACTGATATATTTGCATGGTGAAATATGCAGGACCATCAATTTAGAACGTTATATGCTAGAAGAGATATAAAGGAATAGAAAATTAAGTAATAAAGTGGAGGGGACCATAAAGTTAATGCATGCAGACATTTTATTGTATGATGGAGAGAGAACGTATGATTTTGCATGGATAGTAATTAAGTTTCATCTCTCTTAATAGAAAAAAAGAGAGAGTATGCTACACAGTCGCTTTAGGCGACTGTGTTTAGCAATTCTCACCTTATATACATAATTTTCTAGTGTATGAAAAATATGCAAGTTGAGGTATAAGATTCCTGATTACTAGAAAACCACATCTATCCTTCATTGTCATGTACATTACCATATAGAAAGGTTATGACAACTTTAATCATTATGATCCCCCTCAATTAATTCTATCGTGCTAACGGTTGATGCTTATATTTTTCCAAAGTTCAAATGCCATGTGCTACTTTGAAGACTTTTCACTAATAGACATATAATAAATATGTACAAAATACACTAAAAATGATGTGCCTTTGTTAAATATCATCATGATAAGGTGGAAAACTTGGCTATTTGTTATAAATATGTTTCACAGTTGTTGTTCCACAATTTATAATAAATCAATCCATAGTGATTAATTAACCATATTTGATTGATTATTTATATTGTTGTTGATTAATATATCGTTGTTAGGTGATGTTTGGCAGAAGAACCAAAAGTAAACTGTATTATTTGTAGGATTTCCATAAACAATCTTATGGATCCATGCCATTTTCGCCTTTTTCTAGCCTTTTTTTTTTTGTATTTCATGCGGTAATTAATAGAATGGATTTTTATTTTTGCAGGCACGGTCATTGGATTTCTCATTTTCTTGTCTGCAGCTACGGAGAGTTGGTTCAAAAAGAGTTGGTGTATATTTGAGCTTATTCTTGTTTTCATCCTATGCGTATCGGTGTAGTCTTTGTACTTTATGAAGGTAGCTGCTGTATATGTAATGTAATACTGATTTGGTGAAGTCGAAATTTAGTATAATATTGTAATATTATTTTGGTTCCTAATGTTGGACTTTGTAATGCATGGAAATATTATTAGAACTTTATTAATTTTTTATGTTGAATGTACTGAAAATATTTTTTTATTGACCTTTGTACTATATGAACTTGTAACGACCTGAAATTTTTGTCGATTTAAAATTCGATTATTTAAATTTGATAGCCTAAAATAGGCATTTTGCAAACGTCTCGAATATCGATGAAACTACTTACATTGGATCCAGAATGTTAAATTATTGTAAGATTTCAAATTTCACGCCAATAGGAGTTAGTATTGTTGGATCTCGCAATATGGCATTTCAATTATGACAACTATACATGTACATATATATTATTATCGACTAATTCTATGTTGCAGGAAGATGTTTTTGGCAATTAGATTCAGTTGTCTGAATATTCATGGGATCAAAATTTTATCCCATAATTCAGTCGTTTGATTGATCTTAAAATCTTTATCATCTGTCTGTTTGTTTGTGCTTATTACGTATGCATATCGTTTGTGTGTTTGTGCATATTCATGAATTATTTACAAAAGTATCTCCTTTTTGTCAATGACAAAGGGGGAGAATATATGATAATATATGCATATTGACAAGGGGAATCACATATATAGTTGTCATTATCAAAAAGGGGGAGAATGTTGGATCTCGTATTATGGCGTTTTGATTATGACAACTATACGTGTACATATATATTATTATCGACTAATTCTATGTTGCAGGAAGATATTTTTGACAATCAGATTCAAGAACACAAAACGAAGATCACTTATATGTTGTAAGAGTCTGTTAGTCCTAGATTTATATGTTAAAATCTTCCTTGATGACACACACACACGTTTTTTATATATATAGTTTTCTAATTTAAATAAGGCAAGGAATAGGCAAGAAACAGAAAACAGACGTCTGGTCTGAAAAATTCAGACGTCTGTTTGCTGAAACCGAATGTTTTTAAATACAATATTCAGACGTCTGGTTGATATATTTCAGAGTTCGGAAATGCCCCCAAAATACACTATTTTCTTGCTGACTTAATTTTTAAAATAAACAGACATCTGAATTTTATTTTCAGACATCTGAATTCCTAAGAGTTGCATCCTTTACGAAGAGACACAACTATTTAGTCCATATATCTTCATCAAAACTCTTCACGATCAGTTGTATCTTTTTATATATTATAAATAGAGAATTGCTTATATGATCTAATTACCGAATCTTATTCTAATTTTCTCTATATTACTCAAAGTTCTCTAAGCTCTTAAAGCAATTTATTTTCATACTTGAGATCCTAAAACTTCCATATTCTTTCACGTACTTCAAGAATATCATCAAGGAAAGACTATAGGAAGGGTGTACTTAATATTCGACAAATCTGTGTTATCAAGAACACATAGAGTCAAACTATCTTTCTGTATTAGTGAAGACCTCTTCAGTGGTTGAGGCAAGAAATCCCGTTCAGCAGTTCGGGTGATTGTGTACCTATTCCTCCGGGTTAAGTGAGAGTTTTAGTGTTAGTGAAATACTAGAAGTGAGTCTGGGACTGGACGTAGGACAGTGGTCCGAACCAATATAAATTGACTGTGTGATTTACTACTTATTATTCTACTATATACTCTACATCCTACTCTCCATAGTTTACAACCCTATACCGCTGTATAGCCTCGTTCAATTAAATATATGATAATATATGCATATTGACAGGGGGAGTTACTATATAGTTGTCATTATCAAAAAAGGGGAGAATGTTGGATCTCGCTATATGGCGTTTTGATTATGACAACTATACATGTACAGATATATTATTATCGATTAACTTTGTCTTACATGAAGATAATCAACAACAGATTCAAGAGCTATAATTGAAGATTTAATATGTTTAGAGTCTGTTAGTATTAGTTTTAATTGTTAAAATTTTCCTTGATGAAACACACACATGCACGTTTTAATATATATATATATATATATATATATATATATATATATATATATATATATATGATTTTATATGACATGCACAAGGCATAGGCCTGTTACAGAAAACAGATGTCTGAATTATTTAATTCAGATGTCTGTCTACTGAAGGAAAGAATAAATTTCCCATAATATTCAGACATCCGAGTCAAAAATTTCAGACATCTGAATAACCTCCAAAATAGCCTATTTCCTTGCTGTTTGAATTTTATTTAAAAACAGACATCTGGATTTTTTAATTCAGACATCTGAATTAAAAAATTCAGACATCTGAACCTGCTTCGAAATTGCCTATTTTCTTGCTGTTTTGTTTTTAAATCCAAACAGACATCTGAAATTTTCATTCAGACATCTGAATATGAAGAGATGCAACTTTAAATAAAGAGTCACAACTTTCTATTCCATATATTTTTTATCGAATCTCTTCGTGATAAGTTATATCCTTTTGTATATTATAAATAGAGACTTGATTAAGTGATCAAATCACCGAATCTTACTACAATTCTTTTTATCTTTTCTATAAGATCTCTAAGTACGTCATCTTCATACTCTAAAGATTTTAATCTTTTAAACCTTCTATATATTCCTTCACCAATTACACTACTATCATCAAGGAAAGGTTATAGGAAGGTTGTACTTCAACTTGACATATCCGTGTTAACAAGAACACAAACAAGTCATCGATTATTGTGTATTGTGGAAGTCCTCTTCAGCAGTTAAGGCAAGAAATCCCGTTCGGCTGTTCGGGTAGTTGTAAACCTATTCCTCCGGGTGAAGTGAGGGTTGTTGTGTTAGTGAAATTCCAGAAGTGAGTCTGGGACTGGACGTAGGACAGTGGTCCGAACCAGTATAAATCTGTTGTGTGATATTTACTTACTACTATGCTATATACACTACATCCTATTCTCTATACTACACGATCCTATACCGCTGCATAGACTCTTTCAGGTATGTGACAATGCGTAATTAAAATATGAGCCAATCAATAATTTGAACTCAAACTAGAGATTTTTGAGAAAACAATCTCCGAATTCGATGACATTAGTTTCGTTGGATCTATATTTATGGAATATAGTAGTGTTCCAAATTTCATATAGATCGGACATACCGTTCGGTCGTGCGAGTAGTAAACGCGTAGGTAGATCTTAATTAGTTAAGTGGAGTTGTGCTTTCTTTGAGTCGTCACCCAATGAAGCATCCAAGTTGTGTTTTCTCCCCTTTCATTTCATGCCAACATCTCACCAATCCAAGGCTTTTCCATTTCTATAAGTAGAAGCCTTCCTCTCCCTTAAATCACTTTCTCTCCACTCTCTTCTTTTCGCTTTTCCTCTCCCCTCCTTCTCCCAGCTCTAACTCGCCGACCACAACGCACCCCAGCCACTTCTTCCTGCTCCCACTCTAGCATGCAGCATCTCTCTCCTCCCCGTGGACCCCCACCACCTCCAAACACGTTAAAATCCCTTAAAACCCAGTAAAACTCCCTACTTTACACCACCACCACCCAAATCAAGCATCCCTGCGGACCACACCTACTGCACCAGCAACTCCGCCCTTCCCCATTGCTTCCCGAACATCCCTTTCCTCTCCTCCTCGTGGACCCCACCACCCCTAAACACTATCTAAACATCTTAAAACCATTAAATGTCCCTCCTTTAGCCTCCTCCACCCTAAACCAGCCCTTCTCCAGCCCAAGTGCACCCTACTAACACGCCTCCAGCCTAAGTGGACCCCACACCCATTTGGCCGAGCTCCCCATTGCCAAAGATCCCACCTTTACCCCTTAAACGCTTAAAAATTTCAACCTTTCCACCTCTAAACACAAACGTATACATATGTCTTGTGTTATTTGAAATATTAGGTTGAAATAGTGTCAATATCTTGTTAAGTGGAGCTAGAGTGGTCCTACGTGTACGAAGGAGTGGATCCCTCAGTGGGAAACCGAGAATTTGTTAAATATATTTATCGAAACTATGCATGTAGCTAATTAAGTAGTTAAGGTTATTTAACATTGAATCACATTATTTTAACAATGTTTGGTGAATTAAAGATGTGATTTTAAGTGACAATGATACGATTGTGATGAATGCTTATGTTGATTGATAATTGTGTTTTGCAGTTAATTTGTTGATTAGCAAAAACATATAAGCGTTAATGGTTTAAGGCTTATATGGTATGAACTATGCCACATATATGTGATGGATGTTTTCATGGTTGCGAATGATGTGGTATAGATTACCATGATTGATTATACACAAAAGGTTGAAATATTTGGTATTAAACAAGATAAATAATTTTAATGAATATTTTATTCATTTAAGTAATAACTGAAATAAAAGTTGTATTTTTAAATTCAAAATGACTTGGAAATAAAGTTCAAGTGTTCATGAAAAACTTTCAAAAGAACAGAAAATTATTTGAGATTTATTTCAAGTATAAATAGCAGTTTCAAATTTGAATTCGAAAATGAATAGTAACTTAAAAAATTAAATTCATTTTGAGTATATAGAAATCATTTCAACTCGATTTTATTTCGAAAGCTATCTTATTTATTTTTATAATGGGCTTTTGGAAATTTTGAGCTTAAACGGACAAGTTTGGAAAAATAATATTATTTTAATAATAAAATAATATTATAATAAATATTGAATTTTAAGGGAAGAATTTGAAATATTGTTTTCAAACAGGTATATAAAAGTTTTAGAATGATTTATAAACTATTTTAATATGAATCGGATTTACTTTAATATAAATTTATAATGTAGTATGAATAGGACTGGTCACGCGACGTAGTTCATGAGTTTTGACTATGAACTTTAAATGCCCATAACTTGAGTAAATTTAATAGGATTTCTTTAAAATAAAAAAAGTTTACTTGCTAATGATAATAGTTTTCTAATGGAAGAGAAGTTTTCAAAATAAGATATATAGATTTGAAGTTATGTGTAAAACGAATTTCAAAAAGATTGTTACAGGTGTAGTTTAGTAATCGAATTTGGAAATCAATAACAATAGCTTTTTAAAAATTATTAAAAAAGGGAAAAATTCTTATAAATCATAATAAATATAACAAGTGATTTGAATCAAATTTATGAAGAGCTGAGGTTGATTTAATGAAAATGTGAAATTGGCTATTTTGAGTAACCTTTGGTAGTGCTTTTTAACGCTATTACCAAGAATGAAGTATTAAAGGATTTAAACTTCATAATTATATTCCAAACGTTAAGAAATGATTTAAGATAAAACTTATAATATTTTAATGAAGTTTGAAGTAAGATTTGAATGAAGACTTATACACCGATAAGTTTTGAAAGAACGATTCTATTTGGAAAGATCGGGATCGAACTCAGATCCAAAGACCATTCCAAATAAGAATAAGATGTGATGTAAGATATTTGAAGATGGTGCTGAAGACTGTGAAACTTCGCATCGAAAGGGCTACTTGCTGAATGTCTCAAATGGTTAGCTACCATTTAGAGATGGATTTTATAGTAGTTGAATGGTAGTGATTCAGACATATTTGAAGTAATTTCGGATATGCGAGGACCTCTCTCCTTTATTGGTTGAGGAGTAAGGTGCCTTCGGTTTTGTTTAGACCCACAGAACGGACTTGGATGGACGTGTATCTGACGTTGTATCTTGTAGTATGTGATTGATTTTTGCTAAACATATTTTTGTTGGTGGCGGAGAATTATTCTTTTAGCTTAACACCCTTCTTTGAGACGTACGAGTTCAAAGGTTATATGGTTAGCGATTATTGATTATATGTTATGGGATGACAGTGTGATGACCACCCATAACTCCCGCACTTAACAAGAGAAGTAATGTGCTAAAAGATGAGCCAGTCATCTATGGATGATCATCGGGGTAGGATAACACAAGCGGAACATGTCGTATAACTCACATCGCAGAGATAAAATATAATAGAATATATACAACAGGTAATAATAGTGAAGCAGAATTGAGCAGAATATTAAACTTTTATATCAACCAGGAAGATCCATACATCACTAGAGTACATCATAAGGTCTTTACAAAATGCCTCACTACAATCCCTGCGAGAACACTGAACAAGCATAACAGCGAAAACAACAACTAGTATGTATAGTAGAAAGTAATACGTAAGTCTTATGCTCGTCATCGCTCTGTAGCATCGTCTTGTCAAGATCTATCACCTGTCACCTGCTACCTAGCATGCCCATCCAAAAACAATGGATGAACAGACCAAGGCAGTAAGAGGAAACATAAAACCTTGAGTTAGACAATAGTCTTAATGAGCAATAAAACATCCATCTAACATCATCAATAAAGTATATGAGAAACAGGAAGATTAATAAACTAATCTACCAACACATCAACAAAGAAGAACTCCCCCGTCTCCATCACATCCGACAGTGGTAACCTTTACAATAATCAGATAGAAACAAATAGTACATTAATGGCAACCAGTTATCAAGCATAGTGTAACACCCCACGTCCATTAATGTCACTCACAAAGGGAATGCATTAACTTCTATGGAGCGTTTTAAGTGAGTATAGAACAGAAACTTAACAACAATACAGATATAAACAGTACTAAAACTTTAAAACTTTATTTCATTGCAGCGGAAAATACATAAGTTTGATTACATCATCAAAAACCAAAGTCAAAGTACATAATATCCATCTTGACTAAATCAAAATACATAAATTGAAAGACATAATCCCCAATACTAATTAGCCATAAATAAGAGAGGTTGAACTTTACTTCAGCAATCCAAGCAATCTTCTAGAAGCAATAAATACAGCGGTCCAAAATCAAGCTCCACTGGTGCTAGTTCCAACCTGAGCACCTGAGGGGAGGGGAAGAAAGAAAAGAGGTGGAAAAAGGGGGTCAGACATAAAGTCTGGCGAGTGTGATAACTTTAACAATATAATTACCAAAATAACTAGGGTAAGGCATAAGTTGGAAAATAAGGAAATGACTGTGAACAATTGAGTATGACAGAGCAATCTAGGAAATAAGATGAACTAAGATAACGTTAAAGCTCACCCTAATCACTATAAGATAATTACTATACTGCACCACCACTACTATATTGTACTGCACCACCACTAGTCACCCTAAGGTTGATCCCGCCTACAAAACTTAATAATGATAATGGTAGTTTCGTGCACCCCTAGCTGCCTTCATAGGTGCCGCCTGCCCCTATCTCCACTAGGTGTACCCACTACCCCCAAGCGATCGGCTCCCAAACTCATAAATACCCGTGCTGGCCCCACAGTGGGGTGTATCACGCCCCAAATTGGCAACCCGATACCACCAATAATTGCACGGCTTATACCTACACATTGCAACGTCTTACCTACCAGCCCGGGCCCACACACGAATATGAACCCGTTGGACTTGAGTTGCCACCGCAAACCTGTTTTGGCCTCTTACAGTGAAGCCCAGTATGCGTGTCCCGTCCTCGACTTGGGTCGATCCCACAAAAATACGTATGGGTTACTGGTTGAAATGGGCCCCCATTACTTGACACAAGCTATCCACCTAAGCTTAGTCCCCTCTAGTACATCCCACTTAACCCTCTTCTTATTCATGTTTCAATTACATGTTTCGATTTTGGTTAAGTGTTTCTAATCATATTTCAAATGCCACCCAAGGCACCCACTTAACCCCCTCATGTCCCATTACATGTTTATCTGGTTAAGTGTTTCTTAATTCATTAAGACCGTAACCTTATAAAGACCTCTCACATTAGACTGACATTTGTGGCAGCTGGATTTGTCGGGCGGGTCCGGGCAGTCTTACACCATAAAAGATCCTAACCTCGTGTCTTTACAATTGTTACGTATTTAATTTATGCCTAAGACCTCCCACATTAGACTGACATTTGTGGCAGCTAGATTTGCCGGGCGGGTCCGGGCAGTCTTACACCACAAAAGAGCCTAACCTCTTGTCTGAGACAATTAATTACTCCTAATTAATCATCCCCCAATTTGAATTAATTCCCCTATTCAAATTATCAATTAATTCCAAATTTAACTATGGCCATAATTGACTCAATTATGTCCATCTATTTATGGTATGTAAAATCATACCAATTATTATCAAAAATTTATTTTATGCCTTTTAAGGCATTTATGCCAATTAAATATTTTAATATTATACCCTTTACCCCCACGTTGTACGTTCATTCGTTTAACGTAAAATATACGTTAGACTCGAATAGTCTAACTCATGGAATAAAGAGAAAACATCACAACATACATATAATTAAAACTAGATCTAAACATAAGGGGTGAACTTGCATGTGTGAATGATGTTCTACATCTAAAACTTGCATAGTCCAAAGTTACAACTTGCATAAAACTACATATGTCATAGATCCAAATCTAAAGGTGTAAAATTGTTGAGATAATGGTCACAACTTTCATAAATCATGTATGTCATAGATCTACATCTAAAGGTATAAACTTGCATAGGCAATAACCACAAACTTGCATAACATGATTCATATTCCAAACTCATATATTTATATAAACTTGCATATGTGATTTATGCAACATAACAATGGTGTAAACTTACATCTAAACATGTCAACTAGCATGTAGAATTTAACATATAACTCACACATGTCATAGCCTAACCTTTAATCAAATTTTCACATAAACTAGATGTCATGAACATGTAAGGTCACATATAATTTTACCCAACTTGCATATGATTCATGTCTAAATCAAAATCCAAACTTGCATACGTATGATTTATCGTATGAATCAACATAACCAAACTAGCATATGAACAATAGGATGATTTGATTATACATAAGCCAATCTTAGAATTACAACATAGATGATAGCATCATAACTTTACAACATAAATGATAACATCACAGCATAACATCACAGAATTTACAACATGTATGATAACATCACAATTTTATGACATAATTATAACATGCGGTCAATAATTCACATCATATCCATGTAATCCACATCATAACTTAATCCAATTAAATTACTAATTATTTTATTAAAGAAATCGAAATCACAACTCAAAGAAGGTCTTGAGTTCTGAATTCTGAGTTCTTAAGTTGTAATAGCTTTCCTTTGAAGAAGATTCATTGTTAGAGTTGAATAGAACTGAATTGATTATCTTTGATTTCCCGTTAGTTGGTGGCGGCTACTCTAGGTTACAAGATGACAGCATGACGGTCATAGTTTCAGTTTTTATTTTGATTTATGGTTTGAGTCTATCCATGTTTATATAGAATTTTAATTTAATTATAGTCGTCGGATGATCTTAGGGTTAATCAAAACCATTCAGTCGGGATAAGGTGACACCTCAGCCCTAATGACTCAGCAAGGAGTCAGAAAGGACTCAGCAATGAGTCATAGCATAGATCAGACTGAACCAGAAAGCTGTGCAGGCCTGCTGCTCGGCCTGGGCGCACTTGGTAGGTGCGCCAGTGCAAATTTGTACTGGCGCACTTCCCAAGTGCGCCAGTGCAATCCCTTTTTTTTCTCTTTTCCCTTCTGACTTTGTTCGTCCATATCTTCTTCATCTGATATCCGTTTTACGCAAACTCGGATTCTATCTCGACCAGAATTTCGAGACGAACACAATGGCGCAACCCATTTCCCTTAATTCTCATGTCTGAGATTAATTATTCTTTAATTTTGTTAATTCGATTATTCAAAAATCCGGGGTGTTACACATAGACCATCCTAATTGATATCAACATCTCCCAAGCACAAGCCTTGAAGGCCTAAACCAACTCAGACAAGCACCTAAGAGATATCTCATTCGACGTTTAACAATCTACACAAAACGATACAAGCAAAACAATCATCATCCATGACTCTCGCTATCACCGCCAATCCTGCCTTGAAACCATTGTTAATCTTATGACTGGCTACGACAAACCATTCGTCAAGGGCTAATGGTAACCCTGGTTCTAGCAAAACGCCATAAAATTTTAACTTGTATGTTTGTCTTACTCAACGAAGACAACTAAGCCTTTCCACGATACCCAGGGTACTCGACCAGCTAAGATCTTGTCCTTTAGGTGTCCCTATTATACCCTTGCTTTGAGTCCGCTAGAGCCTTCGACTAACGATAATTCCTCGACCTTCTATATCTCTAGACATCCAACTTGATGACTGTTCATAAGCTCAAGCGACTTCTCGAGCTACCTTTATCCACGAACTCACAACCTTGAGTCGTTTTTACATTCATTGCATTTCGACGATTAACGAACTCTTTTTGACACTTTGAACATCCCTCCTGGTATTCACGTCGAAGCCGCAATCATAGTCGAGCCAAAACATACTTTGTTTTAATCAATTATCAATTCATAGCATTTCAGCCTTTTTTCTATGAAAAATATACAACAGCATTTCATTCAGCCTTTTATAGCGTTTCAGAAACGATGTCATATGTCCAGTGCTCAGCCATGCCCGATCCACTTCGGGAACCTTGCCCGATCCACTTTTTCCCTGATTCGCATCTGCCCGATCATCGAAAATTTCTTGCCTGATCCAACGCTATCCAGAGCATTTCCCGAAACATTGTAAAAAGTCCAGCCCGATCCATAGCCAAAATAACTTGCCCGATCTGCGTTCTAGGGCCTGATCCTCGGCCTTCACACATGCCTGATCCACTGGAAAAACTTGCCTGATCCATTACTTTTGCAACATTTTATAAACGCTGTTAAACCTAGAAAATGCCCTATACGTGCCAAAATGTGCCCAATCCATGCTAGATCCTTGCTCGATCCAGAACATGCCCGACCCATCACTTCCGACAACATTCGTAAACGCTGTCGTACCATAAAATGCCGATCCATGCCCAAACACGCTACATATGTGCCATAACTTGCCTAATCCATGCCAGTTCCTTGCCCGATCCATCACTTTCTACAATGTTTGTAAAAGTTGTTAAACCCAGAAATTCCGATCCACTCTAGTTTCGCCTAATCCATCGAAAAAAGACCGATTTAAGTTGTTAGATTAGATCCTATGGTGACTATAATGAAAATATACATACCATGATGTCAATCTAGTGAAAACAATTTGCAATGATGAAAATAAGATCAAACAACTCATATACTCGATTGAATCCGTGTGAGAGATGCTTATCACTCACCAAACCTTCAAAATAGCTTGAAAAATCTCTAATCCGGACAGCAAAGAACAATCTTCAAATATCTTAATTTGATGCGATCTTCTCTTTATGATGTAGATCTAGCCTCTCTTGATGTAGATCTTCAATCTTCTTATGTATATATAAGATTTTTAATGAAGGAGAGATGTATTTGATTGAGTAGGAAGAATCTCAACCCCAACCAAATGAGAAATGAAGAAGGTAATGCACTCTCCTTGCCTCTAACCCCCAATTTATAGCCTCTAACCAGCCTACTAATGGGGCACACCAAATTGGCCCACTAATAACAGGTTAAAATGTCGAAAAATTGTGTAGCACTAAAACAGCGACTCCTCCCAAACCTCTGAACCAATCTTTAATGTGACAAATGTATGGAATTGGCAACACCATTTCCGCTCCAATGAAATCGGTTCCAACACCTGATTTGATCCTAGTCAAAATTTATGCCATGTACAAAACTAACAGGGGAAAATGGTCATAAATAAAATTGGTAAAAATCATGGACTTGTCTCACATCGCCTTGAACAACATATTAAAATATAAGAATGATCCGACCCTTGAGGAATTAAATAAAAATATTTTACGATCCTCCGATACGTAAAATGCGGGTCCTTACATCCCCCCCCCCCTCCCCAGAAATTTCACCCCCGAAATTCCAAAACCAGAAACAATTCTGCATGCCTACCATCCACGAGAAATCAATCTATCGTCGAACTAACGTCCATCAAGCCATGCATCCATAGCCTTAACCAAGCATGCAAAATTCTAACAAAAATATCACAAGTTACAATGGTTTAAGATGAGATGACATTAATAGGTCATATCGACGAAGAGTTCCGGATGGATTGTCTTCATACTCTCTTCCGTTTCCCATGTACAATTGTCATCATCCTCACTATACTACACCTTGACTAGCTTAACCACCTTCCTCTTAAGCAGTTTCGTGTCACTCCCCACAACACGAAGCGGCTTACGAGGTTTTGAAACTACAATCTCGACTTCTAGGTCTTCATACTGTTCTGGAAATACCACCACATTCGAATCATGCACATGTTTCCGTAGAAACGACACATGAAAAACATTGTGCACACTTAACATTTTCTCTGGTAAATCCAATTTATACGCGAGCTTTCCAATCGTCTCGACTATCGGAAATGGTACAATGAATCTTGGAGCAAACTTTCCTTTACTTCCAAACCGAACAACATGCTTCAACGGTGAAATCTTCATGAAAACCATGTCGCCAACATCAAACTCCAAATCTTTTCGACATTTATCGGCGTAACTCTTCTAACGATCTTGGGCTGCCTTCATTTGTTATCGAACGATCTCGATAATATCTGAGGTCTCCCTGATCATCTCTGGCCCAAGCATCAATTTATCTCCAGTCTCTAACCATCATGCTGGAGAACTAAACGGTCTACCATACAACGCCTCGTATGGTGTCGTCCCAATGCTCGACTGGTAACTGTTGTTATTCGCAAACTCAACTAGATGTAGAAGGTATTCCCACGATCTTCTGAAGTCCATTACACAAGCTCTCAAGAGATCTTCCAAAACTCGGTTAACCCTTTCGGTTGACCATCAGTCTGGGGATGATAAGACGTACTCAAACATAACTCGGTTCCCAAAGTCTCTTGTAAACTCTTCCAAATTCCACTTGCGAACAATTGATCACGATCACTCACTATGCTCTTTAGGATAGCATGGAATCGAATTATCCATTTAATATAAAGCTCAGGCAACTTCGATGTTATCCTAGTCTATTTGACAGAAATAAACCTTAACAATAATCAGATAGAAATAAACAATACATTCATGGCAACCAGTTATCAAGCATAAACCAACCTAATCAATATCGACATCTCCCAAACACAAGCCCCGAAGGCCTAAACCAACATCAGACAAGCACCCAAGAGATATCTCCTTCGACGTCGGACAATTTACACAAGATGATACAAGCAAAACAATCATCAACTATGACTCTGGCTATCACCACCAATCCTGCCTTGAAACCATCGTTAATCATATGACTGTCTACGACACGCTATTTGTCAAGGGCTAATGGTAATCCCGGTTGTAGCAAATCTCCATACATTGTCAACTTGTACGTTTGCCTTACTCAACGTAGACAACTAGGCCTTTCCACGATACCCAGGGTACTCAACCAGCTAAAATCTAGTCTTTTAGGTGTCCATATTATACCCTTGCTTTGAGTCCACTAGAACCTCCGACTAAGGATAATTCCTTGGCCTTCGATACCTCTAGCCATCCAACTTGGTGACTTTTCATATGGTCAACCGACTTCTCGAGCAACCACGAACTCACAACTTGAGTCATCTTTACATTCATTGCATTTCGACAATCAATGAACTCATTATGACACTTTGAACATCCCTTCTTGAATTTGTATCGAAGACACGATCATCGTCGAGTCAAAATGTACGTTCTTCCTTTTGATCAATTATCAATTTGTAGTGTTTCAGCCTTTTTGCTATGAAAAACATACCACAACGTTTTATTCGGCCTTTTACAATGTTTTAGAAACGTTGTCATATGTCCAGTGCTCAACCATGCCCGCTCAACTTTCGGAACCTTGCTCGATCCACTTTTTCCCTGGTTCGCACTTTGCCCGATCGCCAGAAATTTCTTGCCCGATCCAGTGTTATCCACAGCATTTCCCCAAATGCTGTAAAAAGTCCAGCCTGATCCATAGACAAAAAAACTTGCCCGATCCTTGGCCTACACACATGCCCGATCCACCGCCAAAAGCTTGCATGATCTATCACCTTCTACAACGTTTGCCAAACCCTGTTAAACCCAGAAAATGCCCGATCCATGCCGAAACAAGCCCGATACAGGCTAGAACTCGCCCAATCCATGCCAGATCCTTGCCCGACCCATCACTTTCTACAGCGTTTGTAAATGTTGTTGTACCGAGAAAATGCTTGATCCATGCCAAAACACGCCCGATCTATGCCAGAACCCGCCCAATCCATGCCAGATCCATCACATTCTGCAACGTTTATAAATGTTGTTAAACCCAAAAATTCCAATCCACTCCTGTTTTTCCCGATCCATCGAAAAAGCCCGATCCATTACCATTTTTACGCCCGATCCACTCCATTTCTTCGAGAACAAGCCAGCCGATCCATGCTAAGAATCCCTGATCTGATCCATTACAAAAACTCGCCGGATCCAACTTCAATTCGATCCATAACTCGTGCAAAACATTCAATTTAAGCAACCAATCAAACCAACCATCAACAAGCATTAACCCAGCGATTATTCATCATTCAAACATAAGAAACTCACCAAATTCGTGATAAACAATAAATGAATTAAACAAATTGATCTAACTTGTAACAATACATGAATTAACACGGAAATTACTATTAAGTTGCTAGATTTGATCCAACGGCGATTCGAATGAAAAAAAAATACATATCATGATTTTGATCTAGGTGAAAACAAATTGCAATGACGAAAATAAGATCAAACAACTTATATACTCAATTGAATCCATGTGAGAGATGCTTATCACTCACAAAATATTCAAAATAGCTTGAAATAACTAATCTCTAATCCAGACAGTGAAGAACAATCTTCAGATCTCTCAATTTGATGCGATCTTCTCTTTCTTCATGTAGATCTAGCCTCTCTTGATGTAGACCTTTAATCTTCTATTGTAGATCTAAGATTTTAATAGATGAGAGATGTATTTGATTGGAGTGGGGAGAATCTTGAACCCCACCTAAATGAGAAATGAAGAAAGTAACCACTTCTCCTTGCATCTAACTCCCTATTTATAGCCTCTAACCAACCCACTAAAAGGCCCCACCATATTAGCCCACTAATGATTAGTTAACATGTCTAAAAATTATGTAGCACTAAAACAGCGAGTTCCTCCCAAACCGCTGAACCAAATCTACGAAATTGGCAATACCATTTTTGATCCAATGAAATTGATTCATGCACATGATTCAGTCCTAGTCAAAAGTTATTCCCTGTACAAAACTGACTGGGGCAAAATGGCCACAAATAAAATTGGTAAAAATCATGGTTAGGTCTCATATCCCCTTGAACAACATATTTAAATATGAGAATGATCCACCTTCAGGGAATTAAATAAAAATATTTTATGATCCTCTGGTACGTAAAATGAGGGTGTTTACATTCTTCCCCTACCCCCTTAGGATTTTCGCCCTCGAAAATCCAAGCAAACACAACAAACCAGAAATAATTCTGCATGCCTACCATCCACGAGCATCCAATCTATCGTCCAACTAACATCCATCAAGCCATGCATCCACCTTAACCTAGCACATGGAATTCTAACGAAAATAACACAAGCTACAATGGTGTAAGATGACACGTCATTAATGGATCATACCGATGAAGAGTTCCGGATAGATCGTCTTCATACTCTTTTCTGATTCCCATGTACAATCGTCTTCATCCTCACTTCACAGTACCTTGAATAGCTTAACCACCATCCCGATAAGCAGTTTGTGTCATTTCCCACAATACGAAGTGGCTTATGAGGTTTCGAAACTCCAGACTCGAATTCTAGGTCTTCTTACTATTCTGGAGGTACGCCACATTCGAATTATGCACACACTTCCATAGAAATGACACATGGAAAACATTGTGCACACTCGACATCTTCTCAGGTAAATCCAAATTATACGTGAGCTTTCCAATGCTCTTGACTATCGGAAATGGTCCAAAGAATCTTAGAGCTAACTTTCCTTTACTTCCAAACCGAGCAACATGCTTTGACGGCGAAATCTTCATGAAAACCATGTCACCAATATCAAACTCCAAATCTTTTCAACATTTATCGACATAACTCTTCTGACGGTCTTGGACTGCCTTCATTCGTTGCCAAATGATCTTGATACAATGTAAGGTCTCTTTGATCATCTCTGGCCCAAGCATCAACTTATCTCTGGTCTCTAACCAACATGACGGAGAATTACATGGTCTACCATACAACGCCACGTATGGTGCCATCCCAATGCTCGACTGGTAGCTGTTGTTATTCACAAATTCAACTAGATATAGATGGTATTCCCATAGTACTCCGAATTCCAGTACACAAGCTCTTAGGAGATCTTCCAGAACTCGGTTAACCCTTTTGGTTTGACCGTCCATCTGGGGATGATAAATCGTACTTAAACATAGCTCGGTTCCCAAAGTCTCTTACAAACTCTTCCGAAAACCACTTGTGAACAATGGATCTATATCACTCACTATGCTCTTTGGGATACCATGGAATCGAACTATCCATTTAATATAAAGCTCTGCCAACTTCGACATTATCCTAGTCGATCTAACAGGGATAAATCTCGCACTTTTGGTCAAACAATCCATGATGACCCAAATCCTTTCATTTCCTGCCCTGGTTCTAGGTAATCCATCGATATATGCTCCCACTTCCACGTAGGAACTTCCATCGGCTGAAGCAATCCACTCGGCTTCTTATGTTCATCTTTCACCAACTTATAGTTCATACTTCTAGAAATAAAATTTTCAACATCCCTTTTCATCCCTTCCCAGAAGTAAGCTCGCTGCATGTCCTGATACCTCTTGTTACCACCAGGATGAATCGTTAAATTCGAGTGAAGACAATCCCTTACAACCTCATCTCTCAATCCATCAATATCAGGAACAACCAGTCGTCCTTTCTTACGATGCTAACCCTCTTGATCAACTTCGAATTCTTTATCCTTTGGCTCTAACTTCTAAATGATCTCGACAAGCTTTCCATCACGTTTTTGTCTCTGGCCAATCCAAGGAAACTCCTAACGTCCATTACAATCTTAGGTCTATCCCGGTCCTAGATTGCTGCCACTTTAATGGCGTCAACTTCTATTCCATTTCCAGAAACAACATGGCTAAAGAATCTCATTCGCTCTTCCAGAAGTTACACTTTGAAAACTTAGTTCTCAACTAATGCATTCGCAAAATTTCCAAAACAACTTGCAAGTGCATCTTATGCTCTTCCTCATTCTGTAGTAAACCAGAATATCATCTACAAACATAAGAATGAACTTGTTTAACTGATTACTGAAAACCCTATTCATAAGATCCACAAAATACGCTAGTGCATTAGTCAACCTAAATGGCATCATCAACCATTCGAAGAAACCGGATGGTGTCCTAAAAGCTGTCTTTGGCACACTATCCTTCCCCACTCTCAATTGGTGAAATCTCCTTGCCAAATCCATTTGAGAAAACACCTTAGCTTCGTGAAGCTGATCAAACAAGTTGTCTATCCTCGGAAATAGATACTTTTTCTTCTTGATCACCTCGTTCATCTCACGACAATCCACACACAATCTCAAAGATCCATTAGCCTTGGTTACAAATACAACCGGTGCACCGCATTCGGACACACTCCTCCGAATGAATCCTTTTCTTAAAAAGTCATGTATTTTCACCTCTAACTCACACTGTTCCTTAGGCGCCATCCTCCTAAGAGGCATGACGATAGGTCTAACCCCTTAGACCAAATCGATTTTGAACTCAATCTCACGATGCAACGACAACCCTTTGACCTCTTTAAAGACATCATCGAACTCACTAGCAATCGGCACCGATGGCAAGTCTTCACGTGGAATCACAAGAGAATATAGATAGCTTACGAAGACCCCGTCTTCTGGCTTACATCTAATCACAACCTTTCGCCCTTCCACATTCCCGATTGTCACTTTGAGCTTCTTGTAATCCTCTTTTGCCACATACCTCTTGAGCGAGTCCATACCCAAAATAATCCCAAACCCAGCAAAGTTCAAAAAAAAAACACGACAAATCATATGCAAACTAGACGAACCCCCAACTGGATTAGTCACAACCAAAGATATATCAAAAATCTCAGGTTCCAAACCTAAGCGGCACACAAGCTCATTGCAAATGAAAGAATGCGATGCTCTAGTATCAAACAACACAAGAACCGAAACATTTCTAACGGAAAGACCTTGAACGGCGACACTCTTCCCTTTCTCCTCTGTCGTATGAGCCCTCGAAGAAGATGGCACAGCTTCCAAAGCATATGCCTTCACAATTTGCTTACTCTTAACTAGTTCTGGATAATCATTTTTGTCATGCCCAGGTTTTCCACACTTAAAGCACTTTCTTTCAGCTTTCGAGTTCTTGTAATCCTTGGAGAAATGGCCTTTCAGCTGGCAGTTATAGCAAGTCACTTCGCCTTTTTGCTTTTTCTGACCATCTTTCCCTTGTTATTCACTATAAGAAAAATACTATATTGCAACTAGCTATTTGCAATAGGCCTCAAATGTCAGTTGCAGTAAATGATATTTAGCAACAGACCTTTCGTAGCTGTTGCAATAGATAAAATTTAACAATAGGCTTTTCCTATTTTTCGCAATAGCGCTTTCATGTCTATCGCGAAAACATAGTTTTAGCAACTACACTTTCAAACCAGTTGCAAAAAATATATATTTAGCAACTGTTTTCACCAGTTGCGGTAACTGTAATTATTTGCAACAGGTAAAGCCACTTGCAAAAAACGTACTTTTAAAAATTATTTTCCCCCATGTAATATTAATATTAAGAAGTAATTAATAATTAACAACAATTTCGTGTACCAATCAATTTATAATTTGTGTCCGATAAATGTATTTTCATGAATTAATTAATAATTTATAGTTATCATCAATAATTATTTTTATGTCAAGAAAAATACCCTATTGCAATTAATTATTTGCATTCAGCATCATATTTAACAAGTAATAATTAATAATTACTAAGCAAATAACAATTACCATTAACAATCAACAATTACGATTAATGTTTAATACTTAATAAATAATAAGTAATAATTAATAAGCAACATTTAATATTTAATAAGTAATATTTACTATTTACTTTAAAAAAATATAAATAATACTATATACTTGATATTTAATAATCTGTGATAATGTTTATTAATTTTTCTTTCACAAAATTTTAGTTTCAAATTTTCATTGTACTATTAACGTTAGAGCAAATGAATTTCCTGGCAATGTTTCAACGTGCGCCAAAAATTTCGTTTCCCTCCAATCCCTTCGCTCCTTACAAAACCGTAAATTTACAGCCATCTTACAAAACCCTAAATTGTTGTTCTTACAGCCGCCTCAAAGCTCAGAAGAGATACAATAATCATCATCAAATCGCTCACTTCCCTACTTCTCTAGACTATGCACATGACAAGCAATGTCGCAAACCTCCAATCTGAGCCGTATATCCCCATAATCGACGCATTCACAAATTTTCACGGTTGAAATCCATTTGTACACTTCATTTACCCCAGTCTGCTCCAATCGAAGACTAGACGGAGCCCTAATTCGACTTTGACACTTCATTTACCACAACAGCTCCAATCGAAGACCGAACGGAGCCCTAATTCAACGTACCTGCTGAGTTTAATCAATCATCACCATAACCGAATCTTGATCAGAATTGAGGTATAGACTTGGGCGATTTATTTTTTTGTGATTTTTAGTGGATATCCAATTTGTTTTGACAATTTTGTTCTCCTCTGCTTTGCTGAACCATTGTCGAACTGACGAAGTGGTGGAATTATTTCATCTCGTGAAATGAACAAGCAAAGGGACTGAAATGTTGAAAGAAAATAGAAGCCTTTAACAAGCAAAGTGGTGGAACTGTTTCAGTTCAGTAAGCGTGCCCGAACCCTACCTAGTGTGGGGTCAAAGTTTTGATACCAGAAAGGGTTACTGACTAATATGGGTCCCAAACAACAGATGACACAAGTAATTTTCCTCCTAACCTTGTGTCCCCGGACTAACGGATTTCAGATTAACTTGTTTACCGAGTTTAGACATACAGAGTTCAGATCAACTAGTTCACAGATCAACAAGTTTTCAGACTAATGTATCAGATATACAGATTTAACAGACTTACAGATTTGTCTAACTTTGTATTGGGCCTACAGATTCACGAAACGGGTTTGTTAAATTCAATAGTCCAGTTGGTTTAACCCTATCCACTCAACATGTTTTAGACATCAGATTTATCTTAGATTTGTATTAATTGAAAATTAATGCGCAGACCTCTCACATTAGACTGACAGTTTGCGGCCACTGGTTAAGCCGGTTGGTTCCGGGCAGGTTTCTGCTGCAAACTGAGTCTAACCTCGGGTTTCAAGCACGTTATAACTAACTTCTCACATTAGAACCTATTGTCTGCGGCCACTGGATGTGCCAGGCGGTTCCTGGTAGGATTACGCCGCAAACTCATTCTAACCTCGAGTTAGCCATGTTTCACATTTGGCCAATGTATTCATTCACAGATTATGCTAATATTAGACTAATTATGCCACTATAACAAATTTACTTCTTTACAAGTTACAATAGATTATTCAAGGTTCTATTAACAAGTTTTGCTCAATTTCTAGATCGAGCCTACAGATATTCATACTCAAATTTCAATACTCAGTTTTTAACAGATTTAGCAGATGAACAGATCTAGCGGATTAGGCAATATAACAGATCTAGCAGATTAGGCAATGTAACAGAACTAGCAGATTAGGCAATATAACAGAACTAGCAGATTAGGCAATATAACCAATCTAGCAGATTAGGCAATATAACAGAACTAGCAGATTAGGCAATATAACAGAACTAGCAGATTAGGCAATATAACAGATCTAGCAGATTAGGCAATATAACAGATTTAATCATTCCTAAGTCATATTCTCTTTTTATCTCAAGTCATGAAAAATATACCCAACAATCTAGATCTTTAAATTACGTCCTCTCAAAATCAGATCTTAATTTCTAAATATGTGTTATGTCCAATGTCTCAAGTCACATGTTAACATACAATGGTTCCTCTTTTTCCAATTCACAGAATATGCATAGATCTAAATCAAGTTTACAACATATGTCCTTTCTCCTAAGTCAGTCACAGACTAGCCATGTCCAATTATGCCATCATTCATTATTTGTCCCAAAGTTTAGCGTTTGTGCATTAATCTCTTATGAGATGTGGTACAGGCTCGTGGTAGCCTGGCTATAGAACAGAAAGAAGAAAGAGATACAGAATAAAATAGATCAAAACAGAACGTACACAACCTCAAATTCAGAATTACAACCATGTCACAATTATAATTAATGTTTATATCGGAAAATAACTGTACTTTCCTTTCGTGGTTTTAAGAAAGGATAATAAACTGTTGTTGATGCAGAAATGTTGAATTACTCTTCTCAGATTGTTGTTCTGGATTCTAAAATAAAGATAATTGTAGCTGCTCTCTTTTAATTCTAGTCAGAATTGGAAGAAGGTGTACTAGCTCTAGTTTTGATTCCAGCAGAGTAGCGACGCCATTATTTTATTTATTTATAATATTTCAGAGGTAGCATAAGGAGAGAATGAAATGGTGTAAAGAGAATGGGGCTAGGGGGCTGTTTATATAGGATTAGGCGGACGAATCTTGACTGAAAACGAGACCAGGAACATCAGAATGAATCAGGTTCAAAAACTGGATTTCGGGAGCAGGTCGACCCCCAGGTCGACACTATGGTCGACCTGGCCCCTGGGAGGTCGACACTATGGTCGACCCCCAGGTCGACCTGGTCCATGGGCGGGAATTTTCCTGCCCAGCCTGCTCTGGGATTTTGAATTCGAATTTGAATTCGAATTTTCGAGCTGTTTTCGGTTCTGAAAATCTCTGAAACTTCGGAGGGTCATATCTCCCTCATACGGACTCCGTTTCTCGAAAACTCGGACTCGTTTCCAAGAAGAATTTCGAGATGAACGCAATGGAGCAACCCGTTTCTCTTGATTCTTATTTTAAAAATTAATTATTCTCTAATATGTTACTTATACGCTCATAGAAAATACGGGGTGTTACATTTGAAGTGCGAAATCTTAAACTTTAATCTGTAGGTCGTTGTGATAGGTTCAGTATACAGAGGTTCGATGCGTCCAATTATACATGGAAAAATTGTACCGCCAATGCATGAGAAGTTGGTTGTGGACAGCATACTGCTGCCAGATGAAAACAGGGCCAAGCAAAACCATCCTCTTGCTACGACTTTTCAAGAAGTTGGAGTTGGCGATTTTGTCTACCATCCGAAGAGTCTTATTTGATATCTGCAGACGCGGGAGCACAGGTATGTAGTTAACTTTTTAATATATAGACAATGATGCAATGTAATCGGAATAACAAATGCCGGTATGTATTTACTTATTCATATGGTTCGACCATGCGCACTTCAGTTTGCTGATTCATTGCTCTTGTTTGTATCCCCTGCCTGGTTCTACTAGTTATGCTTCTACCTTGACTTCAATTTGTTTATTTGGTTATTTAGTCGGGTGCAAGCTCGCTAAATTATAAGCTTTTTCTGGCCTTACGTTTGTGCAGTAAGATGTGCTGACTATTCTTGTTTGGACCTATATGGAAAGATCATTTTGATTTTATGACGTAACCTTGTTGTTTCTTTTGTAAACTTATTCATGTTGATCTATATAGTAATGACCAATTAGAAGTAAAATTCTGATTCTTATTCTTTTATACCAGAAATTTATTTTGGTATATCCAACACCTATTGTTATCTAAAAGAATGTCCTAACTAAGACAATGATTTATCTTTTAGTGAAAGCAAACAAATTTCAAGAAATAATAAGGGAAGACCCAAAATAATCTATCCAATATAAAATCAAATGTTGCAACGAAGAGGAGCTAAGAATTTACTTATTTTTTTGTTTTGACAATGAATAAAATAATTGTTAAGGCTTAGGATTTTTCAAACAAAGATAACCAAAGACATAAATAACCACACAAAATCAATGAGTATGGAAGAGTTAGGTTAAAATTAAGTAGATAATGCCAGCTACCTTAGTTTAATATTTTTTAATGGATTAGTTTAATACGAAGACAATAACATCTACAATGCATTAATCAATCATGTGAAACCATCTTCTCCGACCATTCTGCACGTATGTCCATAAATCTAAGGTGGAGTCACAGTTGAAAAACCCAAAAAAAATCGCCTGGTACCTATCTGATGAGTAGTAAATTATTATATGTCCCATTCTCTTGCAAACCATCCACAATTCGAGTCTTAGATTCAAATATCTAAAATTCCGCATGCCTTCTAATTTGTCAGTATTTAGTACTTACTACGACGTTAGGCATGCATGTAGCTTTGCCTTCCAATTAGGTTCGCCAAATTATCAAATGCCATGATAAAGGCTCTATTATTAGTTGCACTAATAAATATAATTTTTTCTAGGTTTTGTAAGCAATGGTTAAGCACATGGTAGTTGTTTCATATTATAGAGTGATGAGAACTTGAATTTCATGCATTTACTATTGGGGTTTTGTGCGCTACGGAAGTTTGACAAAGCGCCAAGAAAAATAGGATCTTTGTCACCCATTCACTTGAAGATGAACGTGATTGAAACAAATAAACAACACAACAAAAATATCGGTAATATAAGCACACGATATTCCACCGAACCACCCACTTTATTGATTCACCAAAAAATTGTTTACAATCGATCTCAACTATTGTTACAAACAATTACAACTTGAACCAATGACCTTATTGAGAAATAGGTAAAGAATATCTAGATGACTACAAATATTGTTGGAGTAGAAGAGTAATGACGAACGACGACAAACCCTTGGACAATCTGGAGGCACCAACTGCGTCTTTCAGCAGTAAATAGGAATAGCTACCCTCAGCCCAAATTCCTACATCTTCCTCTCCAGGGCGCAAGCCCATGGAGGCACACAACCTCACCAGATATTCTCACATGGTTTCTTCTTTTGATGTTCGCAATCTAACTAAGAAGGCTGCACATATATAGAAGAATAGAAATCCTAGGAAAATATCCAAGTTGCCCCTTCAAGATATCTCCAAAATATAACCATTCATTTCTTTCCTTCTATGATCAAATCAATCAATTAACCAATAAATCGATCAATCAATTAACCAATCAATCAATTAATCAATCAACCAATTAGTCAATTAATTAATCAATCAATCATTTAATGAATTACATCCTCTTCATAAAATATTTGAATCAAAAAATTCAACACTCCACCTTGATTCAAATATCACATATCTCCAACAATCCACAAATAAGTCAACCTAGCTCTTTCAACAATGACTACTCTCAATTAAAACCAACCTTGATTTCAAGGCAATGAAATATACCCCAGTCGATTTGAAAGGACTACGAACCACACAATTACAAACACAACTCACTGCCTACAAAAGATGCATCTACAATCTGAGCTACACCATGCAAAAACCAACGGTCTAAAAAGTGCTTGCAATACCACAAGATCTTCATCGTCTTTGTAGATTTCAAACCTCAACATCCGTCTTCCGTTTGACATGAAGTCTTTATCTCCGGAATCCCTCAAGCATCATCAACCTCTAGACTCTTGTCGATACCATGATCCTCCACCTTAGGACCATAAGCAGTGACAATATTAACTTATCCACCTTGCTGTGGACTAGATTCTTCAACCGTCACCCATCTTCTTCTTCGTCTTCTTCCATCTTCCCTCATCCATATCAGAGGGCTTCTTCACATCTCCATTAATTGGACCATTGAGGCATGGAACATCCACCATTATAGGATACCAATTTCCCTCATTATCTACCGTAAAAAATAGTCATCCACGAAAGCAACATCATCTCCGACATCTACAATCTTCAATCCAAAATCACTCCAAGCTATGCGATGAACTGAGCTTTGAAACCAATCTGTTATGAAAAATTGCTCCGATACCAAACTTTTAAGGTTTTATGCGCAACGGAAGTTTGACAAAATGCTAAGAAAAATAAGATCTTTATCACCCGATCACTTGAAGATGAATGTGATTGAAAAAATAAACAACACAACAAAAATGTCGGAAATATGAGCACAAGATATTCCACCCAACCACCCTATTTATTGATTCACCAAAATATTCTTTACAATCGATCTCCACTACCGTTACAAACCATTACAACTTGAACCAATAACTTTATTGAGAAATAGGTAAAGAATATCTAGATGACTATAAATATTGTTGGAGCAGAAGAGCAATGAAGAACGACGACAAACCCTTGGACAATATAGAGGCACCAACTGAGTCTTTCAGTAGTAAATAGGAATAGCTTCCCTCAGCCTAAATTCCTACATCTTCCTCTCCAGGGCGCAACCCCATGGAGGCACACAACCTCACTAGATATTCTCACATGTTTCTTCTTCTGATGTTTGCAATCTAACCAAGAAGGCTGCATGTATATAGGAGAATAAAAAGCCTAGGCAAATATCCAAGTTGCCCCTTCAAGATATCTCCAAAATATAACCATTCATTTCTTTCCTTCTATGATCAAATCAATCAATTAACCAATCAATCAATCAATCAATCAATCAACCAATTAGTCAATTAATTAATCAATCAATCAATTAATCAATCCAATCAATCATTCATTTAATTGATACATCCTCTTCATAACATATTTGAATCAAAAAATTCAAAATTTATAAATATTACAAAGTTAATCCAATTCACTATGGCAGAACTAAATCTTGTAGTGTATTCTAAGAATAATGAAACAATAACTGGTTACATTAGGAAAAAAACAAGCATGAATTGTTTTTTAAAATCCATGCTCTATAGTTGAAACCTGACAGCATGTTTGGGTAATCATAAAAACAAAATCTAAAAATATAAAACCATTTGAAATGGACTAAAAAGATTGATATTATGGAAGATCTGTAGCCATTTGTAACATCAAGAATAAATATTTTAGCATCATCATACCGATGTCCAGTATGGATAACATATCCTTCAGGTGTTATTGTTTCATTTAAGTTCTTGAATCAGAACCGGTACCATTACCCTAAAAACTGGCGATCAAGAGAACATGAAGCTGTTTGAGTTGATACATAGACCAATCTGGGTATATGCGACTCCTTCTTGATTGAATCCTGGACAGTCTCAAATTTCTTATCTAATTAAAGCTGTTCATTCATGAATTTAACAATCTTACTATTAGAGCTTTTATAATAACTTCTTTGAATCCCAATCAGCAATATTATAGTCCATAAATAATGAGTTTTTAGTCCAAATAAACATGTAAAAAATAATAATCATAAGAAATACTGAGAAAACATATTTATAATTCACTTAACTTTTAAAATTTTATCTAACAGTTTTTTAACTAAAATTTGAATTCTATAGGAAAAGGCTTCAAACTGCAAAAAGGTTCATTCATACTGCAAAAAAGTGCACAATGTGCGCTTGAGCCATTTTTGAATTTTGGCACGTATAGGTACGTGCCTTGATAACACTGCCAAATATAATCATATTTTCTTGCTACAGAGTTATGACCAATGATCACTATGTTTTATAAAACAAAAAATATTGGTAGTAAAATGTTAAAAATGAAAATAAGCTTACAACCAACGATTACCCTCTATAATTTGCCCTTATAAAACCTTATATGACAATTGCTAAACACAGTCGCCTAAAGCGACTGTGTAGCATACTCTCTCTATTTTTCTATTAAGGGAGATGAAACTTAATTATTGTCCGTGCAAAATCATACCTTCTCTCTCCATCATACAATAAAGTGTCTGCATGCATTTAATTTATGGTCCCCTCCGCTTTATGACTTAATTTTCTATTCCTTTATATCTTCCCATACTTGTTACATTCTTTCTTCACCTACAGGTCTCCTTCATGTTTCCATTTCTATTCCTTATATCTTCCCATACTTGTTCCATTAATTTCCATTTCCAGTCGATCCAGATTAAAGCTTTGCACCAAAATATGCAACTATGAAAACAAAAATAAGATAAACAAATGCTACCAAAACAAAATAGTAATCGCAAAGATAATCAGGAATGATAATCCAATAGATGTTTAGTATCTTTTATGCTTGTAGTACAACTAGTTCTTATCCAAAAGCAATCCCAAATAGAAAATATCTTATAAAGACTAGTTTGCATCCCATCCATAAGCTTCATTTCCATTTACTCGAGATTGTATGAAATGCTCCTCTCTTTGTGAGGCCAGAAGTTGTTGATATATACTACCATTAGCATAAGGATTTTCTTGCACGGTGACCTGCAAAATGATTTGAAACATGAATCCACCATTTGTTTGAAAATTTCACAGTAATATTTCGTATAAATTCTTACCATACGTTCTATTATTTTTGGAGAATTTGAAGTAGTAGCTAATGCGTTATTGATTGAACTTGAGTGTTCCTAACAATACAAGAAAAATCAATATTAGAATATGTATGAAGCTTATTACTTGTTTAAATCATATTTATACCTTCCTTAAATAAGTTTGTTTCTCAAGATCGGTAGGCTCTTGATCAATAACCTGGAAAAAAAATTATTCGGCATCAAATAAAAAATACCATGCTGCAAAGTTGAAATAATGGAAGAGAAAATTATTGATTAAACATACCTTCTTTTGTTTTTTGTTCTTTTTATCATTTCTTTTTTCTATTCCTGCTTTTATCCTTTTGGGTGCTCCTTTTGTCTTTGATACTATAGGATCAAGCACGTGAATGGATCCACATGCATTTTCATTTGCAGGATCAAATGTCTCACCGTGAGATTCTTCTACACTTTTAATTGATTGATTAACCTTCTCACATTTTTTGATAATTTCTTTTATTTCATGCAATGCAATCTCAAAACTTTCTTGCGAGACAGATCCCTCCTTACTTAACTTAAGAAACTCATGAAATAGTTCATCAAATCGTTGCCTTTTGTATTGGATGCATTTTGAAACTCTCTTCTTGGCGTAAATACTTTTAGGATTTTTAGTCCACCTTTCTAGTATGTACTTAGTTGGAATTTCAAAAATTCCAATAGACTGAAAAACATTAATAGCATGCCTACAAAGAAATCCACTATACTCAAATACGTGACAAGTGCAGTAAATCTCTTTTCTTGTCGCATCATAAGTTACCTTGTAACCATACTTATTTTCAAGGTCAATGACTCTAAAAGTTTGGATTCCATTATCATCGCTCTCATTCTTCGAGAAACCTCCCGTAACTCCTAAGATTTCAACTTGAAACTTTTTAAAAATTTCATGTGTGTAATTATTAGACATTTGCTTTTCAATAGGTGAAGGAGATTTTAAAGCAGGTTGTTTGTGCCATGTGATGAAATCCGTTTGAGCTTCCTTTTCTTTTCTATCTTGTAGAGCTTGTTTGTATTGCTCTACAAACTCTTTCAAACTAGTCTTCTTATTCACATATTTATCGAAAAATTAGTTTATGCTTTCGGACCGTTGAGTCGTAGGCATTCCACCAAAAAAAGTTTCTCTCATGTAAGTAGGAACCCAATAAAAATGATTCTTATAAAGTGAATCAAGCCAATCATCATCTTTGAGGTTAAAATTTTTGATCATGTCCGACCAACCGTTCTTAAATTCCTCACTTGTTCATGAATTATAAACACATTTGTTGAAATTTTTCATAAAGTTGTCATATTTTTTAATGACATGACCAAGCTTTTCAGGAAGTTTTCTCAAAATGTACCATAAGCAAAAATCGATGACGGGAATTCGGAAACTCTTGTGAAATTGCTGATTTCATAGCATTGGTCAGTGAGTATGGAGACAGGAGCTTTTCCTCCCATTTCCCTAATCCACGTTTTCATTAACCAAACAAATGTTGGTGCAGTTTCATTTGCAAGTAACCAAGTAGTATAGATTGAAAATGATTATTAACACCGATAAATGGAGCAAATGGCATCTTGTACTTGTTGGTAATATATGTCGTATCAAAAGAAACAACATCACCAAATATCTTATAATCTTCACGACCTTTTGCATCAACCCAAAAAACATTTTTTAAACGATTGTTTTCATCCAAATCCATTGCATAAAAAAATTAGGATCTTCTTCTTGCATGTGCATAAAATAATCAAGCATAGCCTTAGCATCTCCCGATTCTAGTTCTAAGCATTTCTCTTTATCAAGATGATTTCTTACGTCCTTTTCCATAAAACCAATATTTTTGTATCCTCCATATTGTTTAGCCATGGCCGCAAATATTTTGCTTGTTTTAACACCAACAGCATGTAAATCATCAATAGTATTTTTATCATGTAAGGAAATATTTCTATGGCAAGGGAAATAGTGTGAGTATAATGGCAACAATTCATGGTTGTGCTCTTTGATATGATCGTGAACAACCCACTTACCATCATCTTTTTTTAACATGCAAGGTGGCTTTACAATCAATCTTAAGGCTAGGTCGTGGTTCAGAAACATCTTTGGTTTGCTTATGGCCATGTCTAGTACAAGCAAATTTCACGTCAATAAATTCATATGTTTCTTTTCTCGAATGCCGACTAGCTTTAATTGATGCACCAAAACCAATTAGTTTTGCATACCTTAAGTAATATGATTTTGCTTCTTCATGAGATGCAAACTCCATTCCAATGTAAGGTTCCGTTACATCAAGAATATTATTCATCCCATTAACATTCTCCTCCATTTCTCTTAAATTTACTTTACCATGTTGTCCAACTTCTACATCAAGGCTTTTGTCTCCAAAAAGATCTTCATGCACCTCTCTTGTATTTAGTTCACCGTGTGGTTCCACTTCCTCATCACACTCTTCTAAGCTTAAGTTTAAATCAATATTCATTATGATAAAAGATAATGAAATGTAAAAGGTTTTGAAGAATAACTATATGGAAAAGATGAGAGCTTAGTGAAAATAAGTGTTAAAACTTCTGTGTAGAAGAAGCTAATTCAGTAGTTGTTGCATGCGTGCATGGCTTTTGGGTTTACAATGAAAAATTAATTAGCTTTGGGCCACTAAAGAGGCAAAAGAATGTGCTAAGATGTGTGAAGTATTAAGTTGTACTGATATATTTGCATGGTGAAATATGCAGGACCATCAATTTAGAACGTTATATGCTAGAAGAGATATAAAGGAATAGAAAATTAAGAAATAAAGTGGAGGGGACCATAAAGTTAATGCATGCAGACATTTTATTGTATGATGGAGAGAGAACGTATGATTTTGCATGGATAGTAATTAAGTTTCATCTCTCTTAATAGAAAAAAAGAGAGAGTATGCTACACAGTCGCTTTAGGCGACTGTGTTTAGCAATTCTCACCTTATATACATAATTTTCTAGTGTATGAAAAATATGCAAGTTGAGTTATAAGATTCCTGATTACTAGAAAACCACATCTATCCTTTGTTGTCATGTACATTACCATATAGAAAGGTTTTGAAAACTTTGATCATTATGATCCCCCTCAATTAATTATATCGTGCTAACGGTTGATGCTTATATTTTCCAAAGTTCAAATGCCATGTGCTACTTTTGAAGACTTTTCACTAATAGACATATAAATATGTACAAAATACACTAAAAATGATGTGCCTTTGTCAAATATCATCATGATAAGGTGGAAAACTTGGTTATTTGTTATAAATATGTTTCACAGTTGTTGTTCCACAATTTATAATAAATCAATCCATAGTGATTAATTAACCATATTTGATTGATTATTTATATTGTTGTTGATTAATATATCGCTGTTAGGTGATGTTTGGTGTAACAACCCGTGTTTTGAATAACATGTTATAAGGTAAATCAAGGCAGAATTAAATGTTAAAATTTGAATCAAGGGAAACGGGCTGTGCCATTGCGTTCGTCTCGGAAAAATACGCGAAATAGAGTCTGAGTTTTCGAAAATCGAAGTCCGTATGACCCAGTTATGGCCCGTCGAAGTTTTCAGAAAATCCAGAGTTTGAAAACAGTTCGAAAATCAAATCTGGAGTCAAACAGACTGGGCGGGAAAATTTCCCGCCCAGCCCCAAGTCGACTGGGGAGTCGACTTGGGAGTCGACTTGCCCCAGCTGGTGTCGACACCCCTGTCGACCTGGGTGGTCGGGCCAGTTGGCCTGGTGCACCTGTTTTGGCTCCTGGGTCTTGTTTTGTTGGCTTGTGACGTGATTTGATGGCTCAGATCTGAATTAGGGTTAATCCTATGGCCTAAACTAACCTAAACTTCTATATAAGCACCCTTATACCTACCCTAAACCCTCATTAATCATTTCTACAACTAAGTGCTGCCCAAATGCTCCCTAATCATGGCCTCCATCTTCTTCAACTTGAGAGCTTGAGAGCCTAAGCTTGATCTAAAGCAAAGGAGCCATCTTTCTTCATCAAAACAAGGATCTTTCTTCTTATTTCTCAAGGCTTGGAGTGGATCTTATCTTTATTTGCGGATTTCTAGTGTGGCTTCGTCTCAATCTTTTTCTATTTTATTCTACATCTCATAGCCGCGCTTTGTAAGCCACACTCTACTCTTAGATTTAAACTATGAAGTTAATATGATCATGTAGCAAGTTGAAATGAGACTTTTGGGTATAATACTTGTCTTGGGGGCTATATTTGTATACATAGATCCATTTATGACTCTTTTGATCTATGATTGTGGCATTATCATGAACCTAGTATCATTTACCTTGATTTTTGGGTATAAAGCTATCAGCTTTATTTGGTGGTTATGCATAATGCAACGTAGAACTTGGTAGTTATGCATAATGCAACATAGATCCTCTCATGATCTTTAAGTTAACTTGCCTATGATGTTATGAACTATATGCTAATCACAAGTAATCACCCTATGTTAACTATGACCATGTTATCACCTATTTGCTAAGTTGATGTCATACATGTTTTGAGGCCAATAATGCCATATGCTAGTTGTGATGAACACCTTTACCTCATATATCACCATGTTAAACTTGTGATAGACTTTGCCACTTTATGCCCAACTTATCATATCATTATGTTCCCCCTTTTGATCTATTTGTGTTGATGCGAACTTACGTGCGATGGGGTTACGTTATGGGTAAACTTAAATGACATGAAACATGACTTGAAAATATGACATGTGATTATGCTTGAAAACATGAACGTGGACATGACATGTAGAAAACATGAAAGTGGCCAACTCGAGGTTGGGTTGAGTTTGTAGCATAAATCTACCCGGAACCGACCGGCTTAACTAGTGGCTACAAACAATAGGACCCAATGTGAGTAGTTCGTCATATCGCACTTAAAACCCGAGGTTAGACTAGGTTGTGGTGTAAAGCTAACCGGACCCGCCCGGCTTAACTAGTAACCACAACAAAGTCTAATGTGAGAGGTTGGGGTGCATTAAGTAATTAATGCCACATGGCAGGGTTAAGTCATGGACCACTTGAATACTTAACCAATTGAACACGATGGATTGTTGGGGTTAAGTCATGAACCACTTGGGTATACTTAAGCAACTTGATACATGGTTTGGATAGGGTTAACCACAGTTAACCCATTAGAAACCCTAGTTTGCAGGGCCCTTTTCAGCAGTAATCCACCAGGGAGTATCGAGATACCCTAGGGACTAGGCTAGGGGTGGGGCACGATTACTGGGTTGATTGTAAGTGACCAAAAGGGACGGCTAGGTAGGTGCGCCATTGTAGATTCCGGCAGACTATGGTCGTGCACATAGTCCGGGGATGAAAGACAGACATGGGCACCAGTAGGCTTGGACTGTGCGTGCTTGTTTTATGTCAGTGGTTGGCACCCTAGGGCCCAGATACACCCTAGGGTGGACCTTGCACAGTCGACTACATCTCGCGGTTGGGCCGTATAACACTGACACTTGACGAGTTAGGCTTATAGGGAGCCGATCGACTAGACCGTGTAGTTGGACCTTGATTTAGGTCATCTCATGATGTTGGGCCAATTTTGGGCCAAGGGATCATTTCTTGTTTGTACTTGACATGGATTAGAATACTAGTACACTTGGTGCAACTTAACCTTGTATATGCGATGCCACTCTTGTTAACTTTTCACCATGCCAGTTATCATCCTATGTTTCATCTCTGTTTTACATGTCCAGTTAATTTTATTAGTTTTTATACTAATAGTAGGTAGGACTTACCAGTCTTTTTGACTGACATGTTTTCCTTTCGCCTCTTTTCTTCAGTTCCCCCCCCCCACCCCCCAAGGTTCTCAGGGTGGGAACACTAGCACCCAGCTTGGATCTTTAGCTTGCTTTCTGGATAGCTCATGTACGGTTTGGACTTGAGCTCGCTATGGCTTTACCACGTCTACTTTGGGGATAGTTTACTTTATGTTATTTCCAGTTTTCAGTTTGTGTTTCTACACTTGTAGTAGTTGGGAAATAATGACTTAGTACTCTTGATGTAAGTTGACTATGGTTCTGAAATAGTAGTTTATCCGCTGCTTTACTTACTCTGTTTTACTTATATGTTCTGTCTTGTGATATCTTTATGCATGTTTACCTTGACCAACACCCCTCCAAAGCCAGTGTACTTGCTTAGAGTGACCCTGGCGGAGGTGGGGTGTTACATTTGGTATCAGAGCATAAGGTTTACGGGATTGAACAAAAGGTTTTAAAACTTACCTTTTGAAAAACTATTTTCAAAACCGATTATAAAGAAGTATTTTTTCTCAAGAAAGTCTAGTTTATTTTAAAAGGCTATTCCCCAAAAGCCATTAGCACTATCCTTTGTTTCCTCGTTCTCAATCTATCTTTTTCTTCGTTTCAGTATGGCCGATAATTTTGCCATTCTGGAGGGCGTACCAGTACCTATTTGGTTTAGAAGGTACATGGAGGCAAGGGCGAATGAAGCCGGCCCCACGAACATTCCTCCTCCTCCCGCAGCTGAGGTTCCTCCTCCTCCTCAGCATCCACAAGCGGATTTCGCGAAGATTTGCAAGGACTTTAAGGCAATGGGTGGCAAGAGTTTTGTTGGGACGGAGACTTTTGTTGAGGCAAGAAACTGGTTGAAGGAAATTGAAGACCTTTTTGCTATCTTTGGTATAGAAGACCGTAGGAAAGTTTTGTTGGCGGTATGGCTATTGAAAGAGGAAGCTGCTTATTGGTGGGTAGTCACCACCACTACTAGGCCAATTGAGACTTGGGATGAGTTTAGGAGAAGGTTTGGACTGAGGTTTCTATCATCAACAGAAGAGAACCTTCAGATGGAGAGGTTCCTATTACTGAAGCAAGGGGACATGACCGTGAGAGAATACGTGAATAAGTTTATTCAACTTGCTCGGTTCGGTTTAGACTTAGTTAACACAGCTCAGAAGAAGGCCCTACACTTTGCTCGAGGATTGAACGAGCCATTGCACGGTTTGGCCATGTCTCATATACCCATGGGGTGACCTTCGAGAGTTTGGTAAATATGGCCCTTCTACAAGAGGAAGATAAGAGTGGCAAGAAGGAGATCAAGGCGAATGAGTCTCGAGGCAAGAAGGTAGATTCCGGGAAAGGAGGCAATAACAACAACAGCAAGGACAATAAGTCAAGAGAAAGGAGGAAGTGCAACTTCTGTAGGATCACTGGACACATAGCTAAAGACTGTAGGAAGAAGAAGAGGAAGTTGGGCGAGTGCTTTCTCTGTGGAGAATCTGGACATCTCAGCAAGGATTGTCCCAAGAAGCAAGGGAAAACTCAGCGAGCAGGACCCTCTGGAGGGCAGTTGCAGGCTCTCCTCGCTCTTCCAGCTCTTAATCAAGGTAGTGTTTCTATAGAAAGTTTTGTTTACATTTATGATCTTCCTGTTCGTACCTTATTCGATTCTGGCGCATCGCATAGTTTTATTTCTTCTGATCTTGTTGAAAGTTAGCACCTAAGTACTAGTCTAGTTGAGGATCCCGTTAGTGTTTCAAATCCAATTGGGGGTTCCGCCCATTTATCCATGATCAGTGTGGATTTGTAGATTTCTATCTTGAGTGTAGAATTCGCGTGTAATGCATATGTTCTCGGTCTTATAGGATACAGGTTGATTGTGAGCATAGGGTTGTGAGGCTCATGACTCGCCTTGGTAATACCGTAGAGATTTCTTGCAACCCTATGGGTCCCGTCTTGTTGTGTTATCTAGAATCCCTCGACTCATCCATCGATAGTTTGCAATCTGTGAGGGTGGTCAGAGAATATCCTGATGTCTTTGATGAGTAAGATGTTTATCGTGTAAACCGATGCGTGTGGCATGGGATTAGGCGCTGTCCTAATGCAAGAAGGGAAGGTGATATGTTTTGGGGGTAGACAACTTAAAGTGCGTGAGGAGAACTATCCCACTCATGATTTGGAGTTGGCGGCGATTGTCTTTGCACTTAAATCGTGGCGCCATTATATTCTAGGCGAAAGGTTTGAGTTATATATTGATCACAAATCGCTCAAGTACCTATTCTCGCAGAAAGATTTGAATCTAAGGCGGCAGAGGTGGATGGAATTCTTGGCATCATATGACTTCGATATAGCTTATACCCTCGGCAAGGGTAATGTTGTGGCGGATGCGCTAAGTAGAAGAAGGTTGACTTTGAGTCCCTTGTTTGTTGAGATGAAGAGCCTGGAGTTCTTGGCAACCTTTGATTTTCACCTGCTGTTGGGTCGATGACTGGTTCGTTAGCATCCCTCAAGCTTAGACCTACACTTCTTGATCAAGTTGGGGCTTCACAGAGGGAAGACCTGCAAATAGTCGAGATCATGGACAAGTTGATTCGTGGTGAGACGTCTAGTCACCTCGCTAGATATGCTATTGATGACAAGGGGTGGCTAAGGCGTGATGGAAGACTATGTGTCCTACAATTGGGAGACTTAGTGAATAAAGTTCTTAAAGAAGCACATCACTCGAAGATGACTATACATCCCGGGGGAGATAAGATGTATAGGGATATGAAGCGCATTTTCTTTTGGGCTGGTATGAAGAAGGACGTGGCCGAGTTTGTTTCAAAGTGCATGGTGTGCCAACAAGTGAAAGCCGAGTCGAAGAAACCCGGTAGGCTATTACATCCGTTGGAGGTCCCGCAATGGAAGTGGGAGAGTATCTCTATGGACTTTGTGGATGGATTGCCTAGGTCAAGGAAGGGGAATACTAGCATATGGGTCATAGTTGATAGACTTACGAAGAGTGCTCACTTTATTCCGGTGAAGAGCAAGAAGACCGCATCATGGCTAGCATCTGTTTATCTTCGAGAGATAGTGCGATTGCATGGAGTTCCTTCTAGCATAGTTAGCGATCGTGACCCAATCTTCACTAGCCAATTTTGGAGTAGTTTGCAAGAAGCGATGGTTACGCAATTAAATCTAAGTACAGCCTATCACCCACAGACGGATGGCCAGACCGAAAGGGTGAATAGGGTACTAGAAGATTTGTTGAGGCTATGCATTCTTGACTTTGGTGGCACTTGGGAAGACCACCTTCCTATCGTAGAGTTTGTTTATAATAACAGCTACCAAGCAAGCATAAGGATGGCACCATTCGAAGCTTTGTATGGGAGGCCGTGCAAGTCACCAACATGTTGGTGGGAGACGACGGATAAGCTTATACTTGGGCCCGACATGATAAGGGACGCATCCGAGAAGGTTGAGTTGATTCGAAGGCGGATGAAAACGGCCCAAGACAGACAGAAATCCTATGCAGACAAGCGAAGGACAGACTTAGAGTTTGAAGTTGGAGATATGGTCCTTGTGAAGGTTTCTCCTTTGCGAAATGTGGTTCGTTTTGGAGCAGTTGGGAAGCGGGCACCAAGGTTCGTAGGACCCTTCCCTATCATAGAGAGGATTGGGAAGATGGCTTATAAGGTGGAATTGCCCAAGAAGCTGGTCGGAGTGCACAATGTTTTTCATGTCTCGCATCTCCGAAAGTGCCTACATGAGTCAGCCGAGGTAGTTGAGCCTAGCATTCTTGAAGACATGAAGGTAGAGAAAGAGGCAACCCAGAGGCGAGCTCCGATTCATATCTTGGGAATGGAGATCAAGAATTTAAGGAATCGAGAAGTCAAGTTAGTAAAGGTTCAGTGGAGTGAAGCCGAAGAGGACGCAACTTGGGAAATTGAGGAGAAGATGCGCGCGCTTCACCCATTTCTTTTTGAAGGTACATTCTCGATCTCTTTTCCTAGTCAGCATATCTTTCTTTTACTATCCATGTTTATCTTGTTATCTCGTTAACCTTGTCATGAGAACCTTAGGTAGAAACCCTTTGGATGAAACATGTATTTGAAACATGTTATGCTTGATGTTTGCAAATGGTTGCAAGTGTTTGCAAGTGGATACTCGTGGATTCATGATACACATTAGGCACTAAGATCGGCTCACACACTTTCATATTGCATATGCATAAGTGCTTATACTTATTCATGGCTGAAACTTGTTATGCTATCACGTGGATGTTGCATATGGATGAATGTTATGTGCACTCATGTAGAGATTATGAATTATGTTAGGAATTTGCATACATGTGGACTCATTTCACTTACATACTTTGCATCAAGGAGGTTTACTGAATCAGTAACCGCCTGATTTTCGCATTAGATAAGTACATATACACACACCTTTCACATATGATCATACAACATTTAGAATCTTTTAAGGACAACGACTGCTCATGGATGATGTTTTGAGTAGATGGATGATGGATGGTAGGATACGTTCTTCCTAACTTGAAGATTTCGGGGACGAAATCCTTTAAGGTGGGGAGAATGTAACAACCCGTATTTTGAATAACATGTTATAACATAAATCAAGGCAGAATTAAATGTTAGAATCTGAATCAAGGGAAACGGGCTGTGCCATTGCGTTCGTCTCGGAAAAATACGCGAAATAGAGTCTGAGTTTTCGAAAATCGGAGTCTGTATGACCCAGTTATGGCCCGTCGAAGTTTTCAGAAAATCCAGAGTTTAAAAACAGTTCGAAAATCAAATATGGAGCCAAACAGACTGGGCGGGAAAATTTCCCGCCCAGCCCCAAGTCGATTGGGGAGTCGACTTGGGAGTCGACTTTCCCCAGCTGGTGTCGACATCCCTATCGACCTGGGTGGTCGGGCCAGTTGGCCTGGTGCACCTGTTTTGGCTCCTGGGTCTTGTTTTGTTGGCTTGTGACGTGATTTGATGGCTCATATCTGAATTAGGGTTAATCCTATGGCCTAAACTAACCTAAACTTCTATATAAGCACCCTTAGACCTACCCTAAATCCTCATTAATCATTTCTACAACTAAGTGCTGCCCAAATGCTCCCTAATCATGGCCTCCATCTTCTTCAACTTGAGAGCTTGAGAGCCTAAGCTTGATCTAAAGCAAAGGAGCCATCTTTCTTCATCAAAACAAGGATCTTTCTTCTTATTTCTCAAGGCTTGGAGTGGATCTTATCTTTATTTGCGGATTTCTAGTGTGGCTTCGTCTCAATCTTGTTCTATTTTATTCTACATCTCATAGCCGCGCTTTGTAAGCCCCACTCTACTCTTAGATTTAAACTATGAGGTTAATATGATCATGTAGCAAGTTGAAATGAGACTTTTGGGTATAATACTTGTCTTGGGGGCTATATTTGTACGCATAGATCCATTTATGACTCTTTTGATCTATGATTGTGGCATTATCATGAACCTAGTATCATTTACCTTGATTTTTGGGTATAAAGCTATCAGCTTTATTTGGTGGTTATGCATAATGCAACATAGAACTTGGTAGTTATGCATAATGCAACATAGATCCTCTCATGATCTTTATGTTAACTTGCCTATGGGGTTATGAACTATATGCTAATCACAAGTAATCACCCTATGTTAACTATGACCATGTTATCACCTATTTGCTAAGTTGATGTCATACATGTTTTGAGGCCAATAATGCCATATGCTAGTTGTGATGAACAACTTTGCCTCATATATCACCATGTTAAACTTGTGATAGACTTTGCCACTTTATGCCCAACTTATCATATCATTATGTTCCCCCTTTTGATCTATTTGTGTTGATGCGAACTTACGTGCGATGGGGTTACGTTATGGGTAAACTTAAATGACATGAAACATGACTTGAAAATATGACATGTGATTATGCTTGAAAACATGAACATGGACATGACATGTAGAAAACATGAAAGTGGCCAACTCGAGGTTGGGTTGAGTTTGTAGCATAAATCTACCCGGAACCGACCGTCTTAACTAGTGGCTACAAACAATAGGACCCAATGTGAGTAGTTGGTCATATCGCACTTAAAACCCGAGGTTAGACTAGGTTGTGGTGAAAAGCTACCCGGACCCACCCGGCTTAACTAGTAACCACAACAAAGTCTAATGTGAGAGGTTGAGGTGCATTAAGTAATTAATGCCACATGGTAGGGTTAAGTCATGGACCACTTGAATACTTAACCAATTGAACACGATGGATTGTTGGGGTTAAGTCATGAACCACTTGGGTATACTTAAGCAACTTGATACATGGTTTGGATAGGGTTAACCACAGTTAACCCATTAGAAACCCTAGTTTGCAGGGCCCTTTTCAGCAGTAATCCACCAGGGAGTATCGAGATACCCTAGGGACTAGGCTAGGGGTGGGGCACGATTACTGGGTTGATTGTAAGTGACCAAAAGGGACGGCTAGGTAGGTGCGCCATTGTAGATTCCGGCAGACTATGGTCGTGCACATAGTCCGGGGATGAAAGACAGACATAGGCACCAGTAGGCTTGGACTGTGCGTGCTTGTTTTATGTCAGTGGTTGGCACCCTAGGGCCCAGATACACCCTAGGGTGGACCTTGCACAGTCGACTACATCTCGCGGTTGGGCCGTATGACACCGACACTTGACGAGTTAGGCTTATAGGGAGCCGATCGACTAGACTGTGTAGTTGGACCTTGATTTAGGTCATCTCATCATGTTGGGCCAATTTTGGGCCAAGGGATCATTTCTTGTTTATACTTGACATGGATTAGAATACTAGTACACTTGGTGCAACTTAACCTTGTATATGTGATGCCACTCTTGTTAACTTTTCACCATGCCAGTTTTCATCCTATGTTTCATCTCTGTTTTACATGTCCAGTTAACTTTATTAGTTTTTATACTAATAGTATGTAGGACTTACCAGTCTTTTTGACTGACCTATTTTCCTTTCGCCACATTTCTTCCGTCCCCCCCCCCCCCCAGGTTCTCAGGGTGGGAATACTAGCACCTAGCTTGGATCTTTAGCTTGCTTTCTGGATAGCTCATGTACGGTTTGGACTTGAGCTCGCTATGGCTTTACCACGTCTACTTTGGGGATAGTTTACTTTATGTTATTTCCAGTTTTCAGTTTATGTTTCTAGACTTGTAGTAGTTGGAAAATAATGACTTAGTACTCTTGATGTAAGTTGACTATGGTTCTGAAATAGTAGTTTATCCACTGCTTTACTTACTCTGTTTTACTTATATGTTCTGTCTTGTGATATCTTTATGCATGTTTACCTTGACCAACACCCCTCCATAGCCAGTGTACTTGCTTAGAGTGACCCTGGCGGAGGTGGGGTGTTACATTTGGCAGCAGAACCAAAAGTAAACTGTATTATTTGTAGGATTTCCATAAACAATCTTATGGATCCATGCCATTTTCGCTTTTTTCTAGCCATTTTTTTTGTAATTCATGCGGTAATTAATAGAATGGGTTTTTATTTTTGCAGGCACGGTCATTGGATTTCTCATTTTCTTGTCTGCAAATACGGAGAGTTGGTTCAAAAAGAGTTGGTGTATATTTGAGCTTATTCTTGTTTTCATCCTATGCGTACCTATGTAGTCTTTGTACTTTATGAAGGTAGCTGCTGTATGTGTAATGTAATACTGATTTGGTGAAGTCAAAATTTAGTATAATATTGTAATATTATTTTGGTTCCTAATGTTGGACTTTGTAATGCATGGAAATATTATTAGAACTTTAATAATTTTTTATGTTGAATGTACTGAAAATATTTTTTTTATTGACCTTTGTACTATATGAACTTGTAACGACCTGAAATTTTAGTCGATTTAAAATTCGATAATTTAAATTTGATAGCCTAAAATAGGCATTTTGCAAACGTCTCGAATTTCGATGAAACTACTTGCATTGGATCCAGAATGTTAAATTATTGTAAGATTTCAAATTTCACGCCAATAGGAGTTAGTATTGTTGGATCTCGCAATATGGCATTTCGATTATGACAACTATACATGTACATATATATTATTATCGACTAATTCTATGTTGCAGGAAGATATTTTTGACAATCAGATTCAGTTGTCTGAATATTCATGAGATCAAAATTTTATCCCATAATTCAGTCGTTTGATTGATCTTAAAATGTTTATCATCTGTCTGTTTGTGCTTGTTACGTATGCATATCGTTTGTGTGTTTGCGCATATTCATGAATTATTTACATAAGTATCTCCTTTTTGTCAATGACAAAGGGGGAGAATATATGATAATATATGCATATTGACAAGGGGAATCACATATATAGTTGTCATTATCAAAAAGGGGGAGAATGTTGGATCTCGTATTATGGCGTTTTGATTATGTCAACTATACGTGTACATATATATTATTATTGACTAATTCTATGTTGCAGGAAGATATTTTTGACAATCATATTCAAGAACACAAAACGAAGATCACTTATATGTTGTAAGAGTCTGTTAGTCCTAGATTTATATGTTAAAGTCTTCCTTGAAGACACACACACACACGTTATATATATATAGTTTTCTAATTTAAATAAGGCAAGGAATAGGCAAGAAACAGAAAATAGACGCCTGGTCTGAAAAATTCAGACGTCTGTTTGCTGAAACCGAATGTTTTTAAATACAATATTCAGATGTCTGGTTGATATATTTCAGAGTTCTGAAATACCCCCAAAATACACTATTTTCTTGCTGACTTAATTTTTAAAATAAACAGACATCTGAATTTTATTTTCAGACATCTGAATTCCTAAGAGTTGCATCCTTTATGAAGAGACACAACTATTTAGTCCATATATCTTCATCAAAACTCTTCACGATCAGTTGTATCTTTTTATATATTATAAATAGAGAATTGCTTAGATGATCTAATTAACGAATCTTATTCTAATTCTCTCTATATTACTCAAAGTTCTCTAAGCCCTTAAAGCAATTTATTTTCATACTTGAGATCCTAAAACTTCCATATTCTTTCACGTACTTCAAGAATATCATCAAGGAAAGACTATAGGAAGGGTGTACTTAATATTCGACAAATCTGTGTTATCAAGAACACATAGAGTCAAACTATCTTTCTGTATTAGTGGAGACCTCTTCAGTGGTTGAGGCAAGAAATCCCGTTCAGCAGTTCGGGTGATTGTGTACCTATTCCTCCGGGTTAAGTGAGAGTTTTAGTGTTAGTGAAATACCAGAAGTGAGTCTGGGACTGGACGTAGGACAGTGGTCCGAACCAGTATAAATCGACTGTGTGATTTACTGCTTATTATTCTACTATATACTCTACATCCTACTCTCCATAGTTTACAATCCTATACCGCTGCATAGCCTCGTTCAATTAAATATATGATAATATATGCCTATTGACAGGGGGAGTTACATATATAGTTGTCATTATCAAAAAGGGGGAGAATGTTGGATCTCGCTATATGGTGTTTTGATTATGACAACTATACATGTACATATATATTATTATCGACTAACTTTGTCTTACAGGAAGATAATCAACAACAGATTCAAGAGCTATAATTGAAGATTTAATATGTTTAGAGCCTGTTAGTATTAATTTTAACTGTTAAAATTTTCCTTGATGAAACACACACATGCACGTTTTAATATATATATATATATATATATATATGATTTTGTACGACATGCACAAGGCATAGGTCTGTTACAGAAAACAGATGTCTGAATTATTTAATTCAGATGTCTGTCTACTGAAGGAAAGAATAAATTTCCCATAATATTCAGACGTCCGAGTCAAAAATTTCAGACATCTGAATAACCTCCAAAATGGCCTATTTCCTTGCTGTTTGAATTTTATTTAAAAGTAGACATCTGAATTTTTTAATTCATACATCTGAATTAAAAAAATTCAGACATCTGAAATAAAAAATTCAGACATCTAAATTAAAAATCCAGACATCTGAACCTGCTTCGAAATTGCCCATTTTCTTATTGTTTTGTTTTTAAATAAAAACAAACATCTGAAATTTTCATTCAGACATCTGAATATGAAGAGATGCAACTTTAAATAAAGAGTCACAACTTTCTATTCCATATCTTTTTATCGAATCTCTTCATGATAAGTTATATCCTTTTGTATATTATAAATAGAGACTTGATTAAGTGATCAAATCACCGAATCTTACTACAATTCTTTCTATCTTTTCTATAAGATCTCTAAGTACTTCATCTTCATACTCTAAAGATTTTAATCTTTTAAACCTTCTATATATTCCTTCACCAATTACACTATTATCATCAAGGAAAGGTTATAGGAAGGGTGTACTTCAACTTGACATATCCGTGTTAACAAGAACACAAACAAGTCATCGATTATTGTGTATTGTGGAAGTCCTCTTCAGTAGTTAAGGCAAGAAATCCCGTTCGGCTGTTCGGGTAGTTGTAAACCTATTCCTCCGGGTGAAGTGAGGGTTGTTGTGTTAGTGAAATTCCAGAAGTGAGTCTGGGACTAGACGTAGGACAGTGGTCCGAACCAGTATAAATCTGCTGTATGATATTTACTTACTACTCTGCTATATACACTACATCCTATTCTCCAAACTACACGATCCTATACCGCTGCATAGACTCTTTCAGGTATGTGACAGTGCGTAATTAAAATATGAGCCAATCAATAATTTGAACTCAAACTAGAGATTTTTGAGAAAACAATCTTCGAATTCGATGACATTAGTTTCGTTGGATCTATATTTATGGAATATAGTAGTGTTCCAAATTTCATATCGATCGGACATACCGTTCGGTCGTGCGAGTAGTAAACGCGTAGGTAGATCTAACGTAGTTTAAGTATTCACACTTAATTAGTTAAGTGGAGTTGTGCTTTCTTTGAGTCGTCACCCAATGAAGCATCCAAGTTGTGTTTTCTCCCCTTTCATTTCATGCCAACATCTCACCAATCCAAGGCTTTTCCATTTCTATAAGTAGAAGCTTTCCTCTCCCTTAAATCACTTTCTATCCACTCTCTTCTTTTCGCTTTTCCTCTCTCCTCCTTCTCCAAGCTCCAACCCGCCGACCACAACACACCCCAACCACTTCTGCCTGCTTCCTCTCTGGCATGCAACATCTCTCTCCTCCCCGTGGACCCCCACCACCTCCAAACACGCTAAAATCCCTTAAAACCCACTAAAAACCCCTACTTTACACCACCACCACCCAAATCAAGCATCCCTGCGGACCTCACCTGCTGCACCAGCAACTCCTCCCTTCCCCATTGCTTCCCGAACATCCCTTTCCTCTCCTCCTCGTGGACCCCACCACCCCTAAACACTATCTAAACATCTTAAAACCATTAAATGTCCCTCCTTTAGCCTCCTCCACCCTAAACCAGCCCTTCTCCAGCCCAAGTGCACCCTACTAACACGCCTCCAGCCTAAGTGGACCCCACACCCATTTGGCCGAGCTCCCCATTGCCAAAGATCCCACCTTTACCCCTTAAACGCTTAAAAATTTCAACCTTTCCACATCTAAACACAAACGTATACATATGTCTTGTGTTATTTGAAATATTAGGTTGAAATAGTGTTAATATCTTGTTAAGTGGAGCTAGAGTGGTCCTACGTGTACGAAGGAGTGGATCCCTCAGTGGGAAACCTAGAATTTGTTAAATATATTTATCGAAACTATGCAAGTAGCTAATTAAGTAGTTAAGGTTATTTAACATTGAATCTCATTATTTTAACAATGTTTGGTGAATTAAAGATGTGATTTTAAGTGACAATGATATGATTGTGATGAATGCTTATGTTGATTGATAATTGTGTTTTGCAGTTAATTTGTTGATTAGCAAAAACATATAAGCGTTAATGGTTTAAGGCTTATATGGTATGAACTAAGCCACATATATTTGATGGATGTTTTCATGGTTGCGAATGATGTGGTATAGATTACCATGATTGATTATACACAAAAGGTTGAAATATTTGGTATTAAACAAGATAAATAATTTTAATGAATATTTTATTCATTTAAGTAATAACTGAAATAAAAGTCGTATTTTTAAATTCAAAATGACTTGGAAATAAAGTTCAAGTGTTCATGAAAAACTTTCAAAAGAACAGAAAATTATTTGAGATTTATTTCAAGTATAAAAAGCAGTTTCAAATTTGAATTCGAAAATGAATAGTAACTTAAAAAATTAAATTCATTTTGAGTATATAGAAATCATTTTAACTCGATTTTATTTCGTAAGCTATCTTATTTATTTTTATAATGGGCTTTTGGAAATTTTGAGGTTAAACGGACAAGTTTGGAAAAATAATATTATTTTAATAATAAAATAATATTATAAGAAATATTGAATTTTAAGGGAAGAATATGAAATATTGTTTTCAAACAGGTATATAAAAGTTTTAGAATGATTTATAAACTATTTTAATATGAATCGGATTTACTTTAATATAAATTTATAATGTAGTATGAATAGGACTGGTCACGCGGCGTAGTTCATGAGTTTCGACTATGAACTTTAAATGCCCATAACTTGAGTAAATTTAATAGGATTTCTTTAAAATAAAAAAAGTTTACTTGCTAATGATAATAGTTTTCTAATGGAAGAGATGTTTTCAAAATAAGATATAATGATAATAGCCATCTAACATCATCAATAAAGTATATGAGAAACAGGAAGATTAATAAACTAATCTACCAACACATCAACAAAGAAGAACTCCCCCATCTCCATCACATCCGACAGTGGTAACCTTTACAACAATCAAATAGAAACAAATAGTACATTCATGGCAACCAGTTATCAAGCATAGTGTAACACCCCACGTCCATTAATGTCACTCACAAAGGGAATGCATTAACTTCTATGGAGCATTTTAAGTGAGTATAGAACAGAAACTTAACAACAAGACAGATATAAACAGTACTAAAACTTTAAAACTTCATTTCATTGCAGCGGAAAATACATAAGTTTGATTACATCATCAAAAACCAAAGTCAAAGTACATAATATCCATCTTGACTAAATCAAAGTACATAAATTGAAAGACATAATCCCCAATACTAATTAGCCATAAATAAGAGAGGTTGAACTTTACTTCAGCAATCCAAGCAATCTTCTCGAAGCAAGAAATACAGCTGTCCAAAATCAAGCTCCACTGGTGCTAGTTCCAACCTGAGCACCTATGGGGAGGGGAAGAAAGAAAAGAGGTGGAAAAAGGGGGTCAGACATAAAGTCTAGCGAGTGCGATAACTTTAACAATATAATTACCAAAATAACTAGGCTAAGGCATAAGTTGGAAAATAAGGAAATGACTATGAACAATTGAGTATGACAGAGCAATCTAGGAAACAAAATGAACTAAGATAACGTTAAAGCGCACCCTAACCACTATAAGATAATTACTATACTTCACCACCACTACTATACTGTACTGCACCACCACTAGTCACCCTAAGGTTGATCCCGCCTACAAAACTTAATAATGATAATGGTAGTTTCGTGCACCCCTAGCTGCCTTCATAGGTGTCGCCGACCCCTATCTCCACTAGGTGTACCCACTACCCCCAAGCGATCGGCTCCCTAACTCGTAAATACTCGTGCTGGCCCCACAGTGGGGTGTATCACGCCCCAAAGTGGAAACCCGATACCACCAATAATTGCACGGCTTATACCTACACGATGCAACAACGTCTTACCAACCAGCCCAGGCCCACACACGCATATGAACCCGTTGGACTTGAGTTGCCACCGCTAACCTGTTTTGGCCTCTTACAGTGAAGCCCAGTATGTGTGTCCCGTCCTCGACTTGGGTCGATCCCACAAAGATACGTATGGGTTACTGGTTGAAATGGGCCCCCATTACTTGACACAAGCTATCCACCTAAGCTTAGTCCCCTCTAGTACATCCCACTTAACCCTCTTCTTATTCATGTTTCAATTACATGTTTCAATTTTGGTTAAGTGTTTCTAATCGTATTTCAAATGCCACCCAAGGCACCCACTAGATTCCACATGCCACCCAAGGCACCCACTTAACCCCCTCATGTCCCATTACATGTTTATCTGGTTAAGTGTTTCTTAATTCATTAAGACCGTAACCTTATAAAGACCTCTCACATTAGACTGACAATTGTGGCAGCTGGATTTGTCGGGCGGGTCCGGGCAGTCTTACACCATAAAAGAGCCTAACCTCGTGTCTTTACAATTGTTACGTATTTAATTTATGCCTAAGACCTCCCACATTAGACCGACATTTGTGGCAGCTAGATTTGTCGGGCGGGTCCGGGCAGTCTTACATCACAAAAGAGCCTAACCTCGTGTCTGAGACAATTAATTACTCCTAATTAATCATCCCCCAATTTGAATTAATTTCCCTATTCAAGTTATCAATTAATTCCAAATTTAACTATGGCCATAATTGACTCAATTATGTCCATCTATTTATGGTATGTTAAATCATACCAATTATCATCAAAAATTTATTTTATGCCTTTTAAGGCATTTATGCCAATTAAATATTTTAATATTATCCCCTTTACCCCCACGTTGTACGTTCGTTCGTTTAACGTAAAATATACGTTAGACTCGAATATTCTAACTCGTGGAATAAAGAGAAAACATGACAACATACATATAATTAAAACTAGATCTAAACATAAGGGGTGAACTTGCATGTGTGAATGATGTTCTACATCTAAAACTTGCATAGGCCAAAGTTACAACTTGCATAAAACTACATATGTCATAGATCCAAATCTAAAGGTGTAAACTTGTTGAGATAATGGTCACAACTTGCATAAATCATGTATGTCATAGATCTACATCTAAAGGTGTAAACTTGCATAGGCAATAACCACAAACTTGCATAACATGATTCATATTCCAAACTCATATATTTATATAAACTTGCATATGTGATTTGTGCAACATAACAATGGTGTAAACTTACATCTGAACATGTCAACTAGCACGTAGAATTTAACATATAACTCACACATGTCATAGCCTAACCTTTGATCGAATTTTCGCATAAACTAGATGTCATGAACATGTAAGGTCGCATATAATTTTACCCAACTTGCATATTATTCATGTCTAAATCAAAATCCAAACTTGCATACGTATGCTTTATCATATGAGTCAACATAACCAAACTAGCATATGAACAATAGGATGATTTGATTATACATAAGCCAATCTTAGAATTACAACATAGATGATAGCATCATAACTTTACAACATAAATGATAACATCACAGCATAACATCACAGAATTTACAACATGTATGATAACATCACAATTTTACGACATAATTATAACATGCGGTCAATAATTCACATCATATCCATGTAATCCACATCATAACTTAATCCAATTAAATTACTAATTATTTTATTAAAGAAATCGAACTCACAACTCAAAGAAGGTCTTGAGTTCTGAATTCTGAGTTCTTAAGTTGTAATAGCTTTCCTTTAAAGAAGATTCATTGTTAGAGTTGAATTGATTATCTTTGATTTCCCTTTAGTTGGTGGCGGCTACTCTAGGTTACAAGATGACAACATGACGGTCATAGTTTCAGTTTTTATTTTGATTTATGGTTTGAGTCTACCCATGTTTATATAGAATTTTAATTTAATTATAGTCGTCGGATGATCTTAGGGTTAATCAAAACCATTCAGTCGGGATAGGGTGACACCTCAGCCTTAATGACTCAGCAAGGAGTCAGAAAGGACTCAGCAATGAGTCACAACATAGATCAGACTGAACTAGAAAGCTGTGCAGGCCTGCTGCTCGGCCTGGGCGCACTTGGCAGGTGCGCCAGTGCAAATTTGTACTGGCGCACTTCCCAAGTGCGCCAGTGCAATCCTTTTTTTTTTCCTCTTTTCCCTTCTGACTTTGTTCGTCCATATCTTCTTCATCTGATATCCGTTTTACGCAAACTCGGATTCTATCTCGACCAGAATTCCGAGATGAACACAATGGCGCAACCCATTTCACTTAATTCTCACGTCTGAGATTAATTATTCTTTAATTTAGTTAATTCGATTATTCAAAAATCCGGGGTGTTACATTCTCCCCTCCTTAAAGGATTTCGCCCCCGAAATCTCCAAGTTAAGGAGAATGCATATCCTAACATCCAAACAACCATCTACTCAACCATCAAACACTGGCATCCATTGTCCTTATAAAATTCCTAATGTTGCATGAACATATGCAAGAAGTGTGTGTATATGTTCCTTATCTAATGCAAAATCAGGCGGTCTACTGACTCAGTTGACTTCCTTAATGCAAACCTTGATATTGCCATGCGTCCATTATGTATGCGAAAGAATCCTATTGATACATATTATTTCTATATTGTGCACAACCATTCACCAAAATTCAACATCCATATGATAGTACAACCATTATACATCCATTAACTTAAATATGCACACACATTTATATGCAATATGCAATATGAAGTGACTGAGCCGATCTAGTGCCTAAAGTGTGTGTATATGCATCCACGAGCAACCACTATCAACCACTTGCATCCACATGCATCCATCATACATAACATGTATCAAACACATGTTTCAACCATAGGACTACCTTATCTAAAGGTCAAAGATACTAGCGAGAGGACATACGAAAGGTAAGATAAGTACAAGCTAAGCGGTAAAGGAGAAATTAAAAGACATACCCTCGAAAAGAAAAGGGTACAATGAACGCATCTTCTCTTCCGTCTCCCAAGTAGCGTTGCTTTCATCATCTCCCCATTGCACTTTGACTAGCCTGACCTCTCGATTTCTCAATTTCTTAATCTCCGACCCAAGAATGCACGTAGGAGCTCGTCGAATCGTCACATCACTCTCTGTCTCCACCTCTCTAAGCAAGCTCGGCTCTACCACTTCCGCGGTCTCGTGCAAGCACTTCCTTAAATGTGATACATGGAATACGTCGTGTACACCACTAAGTCTCTCGGGCAACTCCACTCTATACACCATCTGTCCAATCCTTTCCTTAATAGGAAACGACCCAACGAACCTTGGTGCTAACTTTCCAATGGACCCAAAGCGAACGACGTTCCGTAATGGAGACACCTTGACAAAGACCATGTCCCCAATATCAAACTCAAGATTTGATCTCCTTTTGTCCGCATAAGATTTCTGCCTATCTTGCGCCGTCTTCATCCTCCTTCGAATCAAATCGATCTTTTCCGAAGTCACTCTAATCATATCGGGCCCAAGCAAGATCTTAGCTGTAGACTCCTACCAACATGTAGGAGAACGACACGGCCGTCTATATAGATCCTCGAACGTTGCCATGCCAATGCTAGACTGAAAGCTATTATTATATGCAAACTCCACCAACGGAAGATGTTCCTCCCATGTACCTTCAAAGTCTAAGACACATAACCTCAATAGGTCCTCTAGAATACGATTCACCCTCTCGGTCTGGCCGTCCATCTGAGTATGATATGCGGTGCTCAAACATAACTGAGTCCCTACCACCTCTTGCAAGCTTTTCCAAAATTCGCTAATGAAGATAGGATCGCGGTCGCTCACTATGCTAGAAGGAACACCGTACAAACGAACTATCTCTCGAATGTATATAGAGGCTAACCATGGAGCAGTCCTCTTACTCTTTACGGGAATGAAATGGGCGCTCTTAGTAAGTCTGTCTACCACAACCCAAATCCTCGTATTACCCTTCCTCGATCTCGGTAACCCATCAATAAAGTCCATCGAGACACTTTCCCACTTCCATTGTGGGACCTCCAATGGATGAAGCAATCCACCTGGCTTCTTTTGCTCTTCTTTTACTTGTTGGCACACCAAGCACCTAGCGACAAATTCAGCCACATCCTTATTCATGCCGGCCCAAAAGTAAACTCGACTCATGTCCATGTACATCTTGTCCCCACCGGGATGAAGGGTCATCTTCGAACGATGTGCATCATCTAGAATGGCCTTCCTCAAATTCTCGTCCCATGGTACACAAAGTCTTCCGTCCCTACGTAACCAACCCTTATCATCTAGGGTATACCTATGGAGATGGCTCGATGACTCCCCTCTTTTGAGCTTTTCTACTAACTCAACCAACTGTGGGTCATCTTGCTGTGCCTCACCAATCCATCCCAAAAGCGTAGGTCTGACCTTTAAGGATGCTAGCAAATCGGGTACGAATTCAATGGAAGGTTTAAAGTCAAACGTAGAGATGAACTCTAAACTTCGCCGCTCAAAAAACAACGGACTCAAGGACAACCTTTTCTTACTTAAGGCATCTTCCACCACGTTACCCTTTCCAGGGGTATGTCCTATCTCGAAATCGTAGGACGCTAAGAATTCCATCCACCTTTGTTTCCTTAAGTTCAAGTCCTTCCGAGAGGAGAAGTATTTTAGCGATTTGTGGTCAGTGAACTATTCGAATTTCTCGCCAAGAAGATAATGGCGCCAAGACATAAGCGCGAAAACAATAGCGTCCAATTCTAGGTCATGTGTAGGGTAATTTCTCTCATGCACTCTCAACTGCCTTCCACCACAGGCTATTACCCTTCCCTCTTGCATTAAGACTGCGCCTAGTCCTGTCCCATAATCATCGGTATAAAAGGTAAATGGCTTACTCCCATCTGGAAACACTAAGACTGGGGCTGTGGTCAAAGCTCTCTTCAAACGTTGGAGCGCATCATCACAATCTACGTCCCATGTGAAAACTAGGTTCTTCTTCGTCAAGCGTGTTAATGGGGCTGATATATTTGTGAAGTCTTTGATAAAATTCCTATAGTAGCCAGCCAACCCTAAGAAACTCCTCATCTTGGTAGCATTTTTAGGGACCTTCCAATCTTGGATGGCAACTACCTTCGCGGGATCCACAGCTATCCCTTCTTTAGAAACCACGTGCCCTAAGAATCGCACTTCCTTCCTCCAAAAGTGACATTTAGAAAATTTAGCTTTAAGGCTATGCGCTCAAAGAGTCTCCAACACTTCCGTAAGATGTAGGGCATGCTCTTCCTCATTCTTAGAAAAGATCAAGATGTCGTCCACAAAGACTACCACAAATTTATTGAGGTACTCCCTAAACACCCTACTCATCAAATCAACAAAGTATAGGGGGACGTTTGTCAAACCGAAGGGCATCACAAGCCACTCGAAGAAACCGTCTGGAGTCCTAAAGGAAGTCTCGTCTATGCTATCCTCAGCCACTCTCAACTGATGGAAAGCCGTGGCTAAGTCCAACTACTAAAACACTGAGGTGCCAACTAATTGATCGAAGAGATCGTCAATCCTCGGCAGTGGGTGTCTATTCTTCTTAGTAAGCTTATTAAGTTCTCTATAGTCCACACAAAGTCTAAGGGACCCATCTGCCTTCGTGGAAAATACTACTGGAGCACCCCCACTCTGATATACTACGTCTGATGAACACCTTCTCAAGCAATTCTTTCACTTGCTTACTGAGTTCTCTTCTCTCTCTTGGAGCCATGCGGCGCACTAGCAATGCAACTGGCTTTGCATTATCTACTAGATATATTCAAAATTCTATCTCACGTTTTGGGGGTAAACCCCTCACCTCATCGAAGACATCAACATATTCATGGACTATGGGAATAGAATGTAAGTCATCATCGGATGTGTCAAGGGATTCTAGGTAACTAAGCATTACTGGACCTCTAGGGTCACAAGAAATATCAAGGGTCTTTCCACAACGAGTCAACAATCTAACTACCCTTCTTTCACAATCTAGGATGGCCCCATACCTAGTTAGCCAATCCATACCTAGAATCAAGTCATAGCCCATGAAACCAAGAACAAAGGCGTTGCATTCAAACTCAACGCCCAAGATAAACACTCTCAAATCCCGACAGATCATAGAAAGATGAGCCGAACCACCAATAGGATTTGAGACTACTAAGGGATCAGTAACAAGACTAGTATGTAGGTGCAGTGTTTCAACTAATGATGTAGAGATAAACAAATGTGATGCGCCAGAATCGAATAAAGTACGGACATGATGATCAAATAGAAAAACTAAACTTTCAACGGAAATTGCTCTACCTCGTTCTGGCAGCGGTGGGACCACGAGAGCCTGAACTTGTCCCCTTGCCTCCCCTGGTGCCATAAGAGCCTACATTTGTCCTCCCGAGGTAGACCCTGCCCTCTGCCCTTTCTTTGGGCAGTCCTTAATAAGATGTCCCGCTTCGCCATAGTTGAAACAACCAGTCTTCTTTTTCTTCCTACAATCTTTGCTTATACGGGTGTCCCACAGTTAAAGCATCTTTTCTTTCCCTTAGCATTGTTGCCTTTTCCACCTTTCTTGTTCTATTGTTGCTGTTGCGGCTTCTTTTGATCCCCTTTCTTCTCGGGTGCCTTATTAGCATTGGCGCCCTTCTCCTCTTCATCCATAAGCACCATGTCAACTAGTCTCTCAAAGGTAGCCCACATAGGGATGTGGGTCATAGCTAACCCATGAAGCGGCTCGTTCAAACCCTTAACAAACCTCATGGCCTTCTTTTCTGGTGTATTCACCAAGTCCAAGCCAAATCTCGCCTATTGATTGAACTTGTTGACGTATTCATTCACCGGTAGATTCCCTTGTTTCAATGCCAAAAATCTTTCCATGTATAGATTCTCTTCAGCCCGTGAGAGAAACTTCGCCTCAAACCTCCGCCTGAAGTCTGGCCATGTATCAACTGGACGCTCTCCATTAGTGACCTCCCACCAAAACGAGGCCTCATCCTTCATTAGCCAGGCAGCTAATTGAACCTTTCTTTCATCTTCCACTTCAAAGATTCCAAACAATTCTTCCACCTCCTTTAGCCAATTACGAGCTTCAACAAACGTCTTGGTCTCGTGAAAAGGTTTTCCACCCATTGCTAGAAAGTCCTTACATATCTTTGCAAAAGTATTGACGCGAGGAGGAGGAGGAGGAGCATTTGTTGGACCTACAGTGGTGGCCCTAGTCTCCAAATACCTCCTAAACCATCCTGGTATCGTTATTCCCTTGGGTATCTCGAGAATTCTAGACATACTGAAACGAAAAAGGAAAGATTCAATACAAAAGAATCGAAGGAATGATATATGGCTCTTGGGGTTATGCTTTCTAAAATAAGCTTTTCTCTTGAAAATACTTCCCTTAAAACATACTTTTGAAGGTACTTCTTTATAAAATGCTTTTGAAAAACAGTTTTTCAAAATTCATATCTGTTCTGGTAACCTTCAACTATGATACCCCGTGTAAAACCCCACGTCTATTAATGTCACTCACAAAGGGAATGCATTAACTTCTATGGAGCGTTTTAAGTGAGTACAGAACAAAAACTTAACAACAAGACAGATATAAACAGTACTAAAACTTTAAAACTTTATTTCATTGCAGCGGAAAATACATAAGTTTGATTACATAATCAAAAACCAAAGTCAAAGTACATAATATCCATCTTGACTAAATCAAAGTACATAAATTGAAAGACATAATCCCTAATACTAATTAGCCATAAATAAGAGAGGCTGAACTTTACTTCAGCGATCCAAGCAATCTTCTAAAAGCAAGAAATACAGCGGTCCAAAATCAAGCTCCACTGGTGCTAGTTCCAACCTGAGCACCTTGGGGGAGGGGAAGAAAAGAGGTGGAGAAAGGGGGTCAGACATAAAGTCTGGCGAGTGCGATGACTTTAACAATATAATTACTAAAATAACTAGGCTAAGGCATAAGTTGGGAAATAAGGAAATGACTGTGAACAATTGAGTATGATAGAGCAATCTAGGAAACAAGATGAACTAAGATAACGTTAAAGCGCACCCTAACCACTATAAGATAATTACTATACTGCACCACCACTACTATACTGTACTGCACCACCACTAGTCACCCTAAGGTTGATCCCGCCTACAAAACTTAATAATGATAATGGTAGTTTCATGCATCCCTAGCTGCGTTCATAGGTGTCGCCTGCCCCTATCTCCACTAGGTGTACCCACTACCCCCAAGCGATCGGCTCCCTAACTCATAGATACCCGTGATGGCCCCACAGTTGGGTGTATCACTCCCCAAAGTGGCAACCCGATACCACCAATAATTGCACGGCTTATACCTACACGATGCAACAACGTCTTACCTACCAGCACGGGCCCACACACGCATATGAACCCGTTTGACTTGCGTTGCCACCGCTAACCCATTTTGGCCTCTTACAGTCAAGCCCAGTATGCGTGTCCCGTCCTCTATTTGGGTCGAGCCCACAAAGATATGTATAGGTTACTGGTTGAAATGGGCCCCCATTACTTGACACAGGCTATCCACTTAAGCTTTGTCCCCTCTAGTACATCCCATTTAACCCTCTTCTTATTCATGTTTCAATTACATGTTTCAATTTTGGTTAAGTGTTTCTAATCGTATTTCAAATGCCACCCAAGACACCCACTAGATTCCACATGCCACCCAAGGCACCCACTTAACCCCCTCACGTTCCACTACATGTTTATCTGGTTAAGTGTTTCTTAATTCATTAAGACCGTAACCTTATAAAGTACTCTCACATTAGACTAGCATTTGTGGCAGCTGGATTTGCCGGGCGAGTCCGGGCAGTCATACACCACAAAAGAGCCTAACCTCGTGTCTTTACAATTGTTACGTATTTAATTTATGCCTAAGACCTCCCACATTAGACTGGTATTTGTGGCAGTTGGATTTGCCGGGCGGGTCCGGGCAGTCTTACACCACAAAAGAGCCTAACCTCGTGTCTTAGACGATTAATTATTCCTAATTAATCATCCCCCAATTTGAATTAATTTCCCTATTCAAATTATCAATTAATTCCAAATTTAATTATGGCCATAATTGACTCAATTATGTCCATCTATTTATGGTATGTAAAATCATACCAATTATCATCACAAATTTATTTTATGCCTTTTAAGGCATTTATGCCAATTAAATCTTTTAATATTATCCCCTTTACCCCACGTTGTACGTTCGTTCATTTAACGTAAAATATACGTTAGACTCGAATAGTCTAACTCATGGAATAAAGAGAAAACATCACAACATACATATAATTAAAACTAGATCTAAACATAAGGGGTGAACTTGCTTGTGTGAATGATGTTCTACATCTAAAACTTGCATAGGCCAAAGTTACAACTTGCATAAAACTACATATGTCATAGATCCAAATCTAAAGGTGTAAAATTGTTGAGATAATGGTCACAACTTGCATAAATCATGTATGTCATAGATCTACATCTAAAGGTGTAAACTTGCATAGGCAATAACCACAAACTTGCATAACATGATTCATATTCCAAACTCATATATTTATATAAACTTGCATATGTGATTTATGCAACATAACAATGGTGTAAACTTACATCTAAACATGCCAACTAGCATGTAGAATTTAACATATAACTCACACATGTCATAGCCTAACCTTTGATCAAATTTTCACATAAACTAGATGTCAAGAACATGTAAGGTCACATATAATTTTACCCAACTTGCATATGATTCATGTCTAAATCAAAATCCAAACTTGCATGCGTATGATTTATCATATGAATCAACATAACCAAACTAGCATATGAACAACAGGATGATTTGATTATACATAAGCCAATCTTAGAATTACAACATAGATGATAGCATCATAACTTTACAACATAAATGATAACATCACAGCATAACATCACAGAATTTACAACATGTATGATAACATCACAATTTTACGACATAATTATAACATGCGGTCAATAATTCACATCATATCCATGTAATCCACATCATAACTTAATCCAATTAAATTACTAATTATTTTATTAAAGAAATAGAACTCACAACTCAAAGAAGGTCTTGAGTTCTGAAGTTGTAATAGCATTCCTTTGAAGAAGATTCGTTGTTAGAGTTGAATAGAACTGAATTGATTAGCTTTGATTTCCCTTTAGTTGGTGGCGGCAACTTTAGGTTACAAGATGACAGCATGACGACCATAGTTTCAGTTTTTATTTTGATTTAGGATTTGAGTCTACACATGTTTATATAGAATTTTAATTTAATTATAGCCGTCGGATGATCTTAGGGTTAATCAAAACCATTCGGTCGGGATAGGGTGACACCTCAGTCCTAATGACTCAGCAAGGAGTCAGAAAGAACTCAACAATGAGTTACAACATAGATCAGACTGAACCAGAAATCTGTGCAGGCCTGCTGCTCGGCCTGGGCGCACTTGGCAGGTGCGCCAGTGCACATTTGTACTGGCGCACTTCCCAAGTGCGCCAGTGCAATCCCTTTTTTCTCTTTTCCCTTCTGACTTTGTTCGTCTATATCTTCTTCATCGGATATCCGTTTTACGCAAACTCGGATTCTATCTCGACCAGAATTTCGAGATGAACCCAATGGTGCAACCCATTTCCCTTAATTCTCACATCTGAGATTAATTATTCTTTAATTTAGTTAATTCGATTATTCAAAAATCCGGGGTGTTACACATAGACCATCCTAATTGATATCAACATCTCCCAAGCACAAGCCCTGAAGGCCTAAACCAACTCAGACAAGCACCTAAGAGATATCTCATTCGACGTTTAACAATATACACAAGACGATACAAGCAAAACAATCATCATCCATGACTCTTGCTATCACTGCCAATCCTGCCTTGAAACCATTGTTAATCTTATGACTGGCTACGACAGACTATTCGTCAAGGGCTAATGGTAACCCTGGTTCTAGCAAAACACCTTAAAATTTTAACTTGTATGTTTGCCTTACTCAACGAAGACAACTAAGCCTTTCCACGATTCCCAGGGTACTCGACCAGCTAAGATCTTGTCCTTTAGGTGTCCCTATTATACCCCTGCTTTGAGTCCGCTAGAGCCTTCGACTAACGATAATTCCTCGACCTTCGATATCTCTAGACATCCACCTTGATGATTGTTCATAAGCTCACGCAACTTCTCGAGCAACCTTTATCCACGAACTCACAACCTTGAGTCATTTTTACATTCGCTGCATTTCGACGATTAACGAACTCTTTTTGACACTTTGAACATCCCTCCTGGTATTCACGTCGAAGCCACAATCATAGTCGAGCCAAAACATACTTTGTTTTAATCAATTATCAATTCATAGCATTTCAGCCTTTTTTCTATGAAAAAATACAACAACATTTCATTCAGCCTTTTATAGCGTTTCAGAAACGTTGTCATATGTCCAGTGCTCAGCCATGCCCGATCCACTTCGGGAACCTTGCCCGATCCACTTTTTCCCTGATTCGCATCTGCCCGATCATCAAAAATTTCTTACCTGATCCAACGCTATCCACAGCGTTTTCCGAAACGTTGTAAAAAGTACAGCCCAATCCATAGCCAAAATAACTTGCCCGATCCGCGTTCTAGGGCCTGATCCTCGGCCTGCACACATGCCTAATCCACTGGAAAAACTTGCCTGATCCATTACTTTTGCAACATTTTATAGACGTTGTTAAACCAAGAAAATGCCCTATACATGCCAAAATGTGCCCAATCCATGCTAGATCCTTGCTCGATCCAGAACATGCCCGACCCATCACTTCCGGCAACATTCGTAAACGCTGTCATACCATTAAATGCCGATCCATGCCCAAACATGCTACATCTGTGCCATAACTTGCCTAATCCATGCCAGTTCCTTTCCCGATCCATCACTTTCTACAATGTTTATAAAAGTAGTTAAACCCAGAAATTCCGATCCACTCTAGTTTTGCCTAATCCATCGAAAAAAGACCGACTTAAGTTGTTAGATTAGATCCTATGATGACTAGAATGAAAATATACATACCATGATGTCAATCTAGTGAAAACAATTTGCAATGATGAAAATAAGATCAAACAACTCATATACTCGATTGAATCCGTATGAGAGATGCTTATCACGCACCAAACCTTCAAAATAGCTTGAAATCAACAAATCTCTTATCCGGACAGCAAAGAACAATCTTCAAATATCTTAATTTGATGCGATCTTCTCTTTATGATGTAGATCTAACCTCTCTTGATGTAGATCTTCAATCTTCTAATGTATATCTAAGATTTTTAATGAAGGAGAGATGTATTTGATTGAGTAGGAAGAATCTCAACCCCAACCAAATGAGAAATGAAGAAGGTAATGCACTCTCCTTGCCTCTAACCCCCAATTTATAGCCTCTAACTAGCCTACTAATGGGCCGCACCAAATTGGCCCACTAATAAGTGGTTAACATGTCCAAAAATTGTGTAGCACTAAAACAGCGACTCCTCACAAACCGCTGAACCAATCTTTAATGTGACCAGTGTATGGAATTGGCAACACCATTTCCGCTCCAATGAAATCGGTTCCAACACCTGATTTGATCCTAGTCGAAATTTATGCCCTGTACAAAACTAACAGGGGAAAATGGTCATAAATAAAATTGGTAAAAATCATGGACTTGTCTCACATCCCCTTGAACAACATATTAAAATATAAGAATGATCCGACCCTTGAGGAATTAAATAAAAATATTTTACGATCCTCCGATACGTAAAATGCGGGTCCTTACATTCCCCCTCCCCAGAAATTTCACCGCCGAAATTCCAAGCAACCAGAAATAATTCCGCATGCCTACCATCTACGAGAAACCAATCTATCGTCGAACTAACGTCCATCAAGCCATGCATCCATAGCCTTAACCTAGCATGCAAAATTCTAACAAAAATATCACAAGTTACAATGGTGTAAGATGAGATGACATTAATAGGTCATATCGAGGAAGAGTTCCGGATGGATTGTCTTCATACTCTCTTCCATTTCCCATGTACAATTGTCATCATCCTCACTATACTACACCTTGACTAGCTTAACCACCTTCCTCTTAAGCAGTTTCGTATCACTCCCCACAACGCGAAGCGGCTTACGAGGTTTTGAAACTACAATCTCGACTTCTAGGTCTTCATACTGTTCTGGAAATACCACCACATTCGAATCATGCACATGTTTCCGTAGAAACGACACATGAAAAACATTGTGCACACTTAACATTTTCTCTGGTAAATCCAATTTATAGGCAAGCTTTCCAACCGTCTTGACTATCGGAAATGGTACAATGAATCTTGGAGCTAACTTCCCTTTATTTCCAAACCGAACAACATGCTTCAACGGTGAAATCTTCACGAAAACCATGTCACCAACATCAAACTCCAAATCTTTTCGACATTTATCGGCATAACTCTTCTAACGATCTTAGGCTGCCTTCATTCGTTATCGAACAATCTCGATAATATCTGAGGTCTCCCTGAACATCTCTAGCCCAAGCATCAATTTATCTCCAATCTCTAACCACCATGCTGGAGAACTAAACGGTCTACCATACAATGCCTCGTATGGTGTCGTCCCAATGCTCGACTGGTAACTGTTGTTATTCGCAAACTCAACTAGATGTAGAAGGTATTCCCACGATCCTCTGAAGTCCATTACACAAGCTCTCAAGAGATCTTCCAAAACTCGGTTAACCCTTTCGGTTGGCCATCAGTCTGGGGATGATAAGACGTACTCAAACATAACTCGGTTCCCAAAGTCTCTTGTAAACTCTTCCAAATTCCACTTGCGAACAATTGATCACGATCACTCACTATGCTCTTTAGGATACCATGGAATCGAATTATCCATTAAATATAAAGCTCAGGCAACTTCGATGTTATCCTAGTCTATTTGACAGAAATAAACCTTTACAACAATCAGATAGAAACAAACAATACATTCATGGCAACCAGTTATCAAGCATAAACCAACCTAATCAATATCGACATCTCCCAAACACAAGCCCCGAAGGCCTAAACCAACATCAGACAAGCACCCAAGAGATATCTCCTTCGACGTCGAACAATTTACACAAGATGATACAAGCAAAACAATAATCAACTATGACTCTGGCTATCACCACCAATTCTGCCTTGAAACCATCGTTAATCATATGACTGTCTACGACACGCTATTTGTCAAGGGCTAATGGTAACCCCGGTTGTAGCAAAGCTCCATACATAGTCAACTTGTACGTTTGCCTTACTCAACGTAGACAACTAGGCCTTTCCACGATACCTAGGGTACTCAACCAGCTAACATCTAGTCTTTTAGGCGTCCATATTATACCCTTTCTTTGAGTCCAATAGAACCTCCGACTAAGGATAATTCTTCGGCCTTCGATACCTCTAGCCATCCAACTTGGTGACTGTTCATATGGTCAACCGACTTCTCGAGCAATCACGAACTCACAACTTGAGTCATCTTTACATTCATTGCATTTCGACAATCAATGAACTCATTATGACACTTTGAACATCCCTTCTTGAATTCGTATCGAAGACACGATCATCGTCGAGTCAAAATGTACGTACTTCCTTTTGATCGATTATCAATTTGTAGTGTTTTATCCTTTTTGCTATGAAAAACATACCACAACGTTTCATTCGGCCTTTTACAATGTTTTAGAAACGTTGTCATATGTCCAGTGCTCAACCATGCCCGATCCACTTTCGGAACCTTGCCCGATCCACTTTTTCCCTGGTTCGCACTTTGCCCGATCACCAGAAATTTCTTGCCCGATCCATTGTTATCCCCAGCGTTTCCCCAAATGCTGTAAAAAGTCCAGCCTGATCCATAGACAAAAAAACTTGCCCGATCCTTGGCCTACACACATGCCCGATCCACCGCCAAAAGCTCGCCTGATCTATCACTTTCTACAACGTTTGCCAAACCCTGTTAAACCCAGAAAATGCCCGATCTATGCCGAAACAAGCCCGATACAAGCTAGAACTTGCCCAATCCATGCCAGATCCTTGCCCGACCCATCACTTTCTACAGCGTTTGTAAATGTTGTCGTACCAAGAAAATGCTCGATCCGTGCCAAAACACGCCCGATCTATGCCAGAACCCGCCCAATCCATGCCAGATCCATCCCCGATCCATCACATTCTGCAACGTTTATAAATGTTGTTAAACCCAAAAATTCCAATCCACTCCAGTTTTTCCCGATCCATCGAAAAAGCCCAATCCATTACCATTTTTATGCCCGATCCACTCCATTTCTTCGAGAACAAGCCAGCCGATCCATGCTAAGAATCCTTGATCCGATTCATTACGAAAACTCGCCCGATCCAACTTCAATTCGATCCTTAACTCATGCAAAACATTCAATTTAAGCAACCAATCAAACCAACCATCAACAAGCATTAACACAGCGATTATTCATCATTCAAACATAAGAAACTCACCAAATTCGTGATAAACAATAAATGAATTAAAAAAATTGATCTAACTTGTAACAACACATGAATTAACATAGAAATTACTGTTAAGTTGCTAGATTGGATCCAACGGCGATTCGAATGAAAAAAAATATACATATCATGATTTTGATCTAGGTGAAAACAACTTATATACTCAATTGAATCCATGTGAGAGATGCTTAACACTCACAAAATATTCAAAATAGCTTGAAATAATAATCTCTAATCCAGACAGTGAAGAACGATATTCAGATCTCTCAATTTGATGTGATCTTCTCTTTCTTCATATAGATCTAGCCTCTCTTGATGTAGATCTTTAATCTTCTAATGTAGATCTAAGATTTTAATAGATGAGAGATGTATTTGATTGGAGTGGGGAGAATCTTGAACCCCAACTAAATGAGAAATGAAGAAAGTAACCACTTCTCCTTGCATCTAACCCCCTATTTATAGCCTCTAACCAACCCACTAAAGGGCCCCACCAAATTAGCCCACTAATGATTAGTTAACATGTCTAAAAATTATGCAACACTAAAACAGCGAGTTCCTCCCAAACCGCTGAACCAAATCTACGGAATTGGCAACACCATTTTTGATCCGATGAAATTGATTCATGCACATGATTCGATCCTAGTCAAAAGTTATTCCCTGTACAAAACTGACTGGGGCAAAATGGTCTCAAATAAAATTGGTAAAAATCATGGTTATGTCTTATATCCCATTGAACAACATATTTAAATATGAGAATGATCCACCCTCAGGGAATTAAATAAAAATATTTTATGATCCTCTGGTACGTAAAATGAGGGTGTTTACATTCTTCCCCTACCCCCTTAGGATTTTCGCCCTCGAAATTCCAAGCAAACACAACAAACCAGAAATAATTCTGCATGCCTACCATCCATAAGCAGCCAATCTATCATCCAACTAACATCCATCAAGCCATGCATCCACCTTAACCTAGCACATGGAATTCTAACGAAAATAGCACAAGTTACGATGGTGTAAGATGGCACGCCATTAATGGATCATACCGATAAAGAGTTCCGGATGGATCGTCTTCATACTCTGTTCTGATTCCCATGTACAATCGCCGTCATCCTCACTTCACTGTACCTTGAATAGCTTAACCACCATTCTGATAAGCAGTTTGTGTCATTTCACACAATACGAAGTGGCTTACGAGGTTTCGAAACTCCGGACTCGAATTCTAGGTCTTTGTACTGTTCTGGAGATACACCACATTCGAATTATGCACACACTTCCGTAGAAATGACACATGGAAAACATTGTGCACACTCGACATCTTCTCAGGTAAATCCAAATTATACGTGAGCTTTCCAATGCTCTTGACTATCGAAAATGGTCCAAAGAATCTTAGAGCTAACTTTTCTTTACTTCCAAACCGAGCAACATGCTTTGACGACAAAATCTTCACGAAAACCATGTCACCAATATCAAACTCCAAATCTTTTCAACATTTATCGACATAACTCTTCTGACGGTCTTGGACTGCCTTCATTCGTTGCCAAATGATCTTGATACAATGTAAGGTCTCTTTGATCATCTCTGGCCCAAGCACCAACTTATCTCCAGTCTCTAACCAACATGACGGAGAATTACATGGTCTACCATACAACGCCACGTATGGTGCCATCCCAATGCTCGACTGGTAGCTGTTGTTATTCACAAAATCAACTAGATATAGATGGTCTTCCCATAGTACTCCGAATTCCAATACACTAGCTCTTAGGAGATCTTCCAGAACTCGGTTAACCCTTTTGGTTTGACCATCCATCCAGGGATGATAAACCGTACTTAAACATAGCTCGGTTCCCAAAGTCTCTTGCAAACTCTTCCGAAAACCACTTGTGAACAATGGATCTATATCACTCACTATGCTCTTTGGGATACCATGGAATCGAACTATCCATTTAATATAAAGCTCAGGCAACTACGACATTATCCTAGTCGATCTAACAGGGATAAATCTCGCATTTTTGGTCATACAATCCATGACGACCCAAATCCTTTAATTTCCTGCCCTGGTTCTAGGTAATCCATCGATATCTGCTCCCACTTCCACGTAGGAACTTCCATTGGCTGAAGCAATCCACTCGGCTTCTTATGTTCAGCTTTCACCAACTGATAGTTCATACTTCTGGAAATAAAATTTTCAACATCCCTTTTCATCCCTTCCCAGAAGTAAGCTCACTGCATGTCCTGATACCTCTTGTTACCACCAGGATGAATCGTTAAATTCGAGTGAAGACAATCCCTCACAACCTCATCTCTCAATCCATCAATATCAGGAACAACTAGTCGTCCTGTCTTACGAAGCTAACCCTCTTGATCAACTTCGAATTCTTTATCCTTTGGCTCTAACTTCTAAATGATCTCGACAAGCTTTCCATCACATTTTTGGCTCTAGCCAATCCAAGGAAACTCCTAACGTCCGTTACATTCTTAGGTCTATCCCAGTCCTAGATTGCTGCCACTTTAACGGAGTCAACTTCTATTCCATTCCCAGAAACAACATGGCTAAAGAATCTCATTCGCTCTTCTAGAAGTTACACTTTGAAAACTTAGTTCCCAACTAATGCTTTCGCAAAATTTCCAAAACATATTTCAAGAGCATCTTATGCTCTTCCTCATTCTGTAGTAAACCAGAATATCATCTACAAACATAAGAATGAACTTGTTTAACTGATTACTGAAAACCCTATTCATAAGATCCACGAAATACGCTAGTGCATTAGTCAACCCAAATGGCATTATCAAACATTCGAAGAAACCGGATGGTGTCCTAAAAGCTGTCTTTGGCACACTATCCTTCCCCACTCTCAATTGGTGAAATCTCCTTGCCAAATCCATTTGAGAAAATACCTTAGCTTCGTGAAGCTGATCAAACAAGTCGTCTATCCTCGGAAATAGATACGTTTTCTTCTTGATCACCTCGTTCATCTCACGACAATCCACACACAATCTCAAAGATCCATTAGCCTTGGTTACAAATACAACCGGTGCACCCCATTCGGACACACTCCTCTGAATGAATCCTTTTCTTAAAAAGTCATGTATTTTCACCTCTAACTCACACTATTCCTTAGGCGCCATCCGCCTAAGAGGCATAACGATAGGTCTAACACCTTAGACCAAATCGGTTTTGAACTCAATCTCACGATGCAACGACAACCCTTTGACCTCTTCAAAGACATCATCAAACTCATTAGCAATCGGCACTGATGGAAAGTCTTCCCGTGGAATCACAAGAGAATATAGATAGCTTACGAAGACCCTGTCTTCTGGCTTACATCTAATCACAACCTTTCGCCCTTCCACATTCCCGATTGTCACTTCGAGCTTCTTGTAATCCTCTTTTGCCACATACCTCTTGAGCGAGTCCATACCCAAAATAATCCGAAACCCAGCAAAGTTCAGAAAAAAACACGACAAATCATATGCAAACTAGACGAACCCCCAACTGGATTAGTCACAACCAAAGGTCTATCACAAATCTCGGGTTCCAAACCTAAGTGGCACACAAGCTTATTGCAAATGAAAAAATGCGATGCTCTAGTATCAAACAACACCAGAACCGAAACATTTCTAACGGAAAGGATACCTTGAACGGCGACACTCTTCCCTTTCTCCTCTGTCGTATGAGCCCTCGAAGAAGATGGCACAGCTTCCAAAGCATATGCCTTCACAACCTGCTTACTCTTAGCTAGTTCTGGATAATCATTTTTGTCATGCCCAGGTTTTCCACACTTAAATCACTTTCTTTCAGCTTTCAAATTCTTGTAATCCTTGGAGAAATGGCCTTTCAGCTGGCAGTTCTAGCAAGTCACTTCGCCTTTTTGCTTTTTCTGACCATCTTTCCCTTGTTATTCACTACAAGAAAAATACTGTATTGCAACTAGTTATTTGCAACAGGCCTCAAATGTCAGTTGCAGTAAATGATATTTAGCAACAGACCTTTCGTAGCTATTGCAATAGATAAAATTTAACAATAGGCTTTTCCGTCCTGTTGCGAAAAACATATTTTACGCAACAGCGCTTTCATGTCTATCGCGAAAACATAGTTTTAGCAACTACACTTTCAAACCAGTTGCAAAAAATATATATTTAGCAACTTTTTTCACCAGTTGCGATAACTGTAATTATTTGCAACAGGTAAAGCCACTTGCAAAAAACTTACTTTTAAAAATTACTTTCCCCCATGTAATATTAATATTAAGAAGTAATTAATAATTAACAACAATTTCGTGTACCAATCAATTTATAATTTGTGTCTGATAAATGTATTTTCATGAATTAATTAATAATTTATAGTTATCATCAATAATTATTTTTATGTCAAGAAAAAAAACCCTATTGCAATTAATTATTTGCATTCAGCAACATATTTAATAAGTAATAATTAATAATTACTAAGCAAATAACAATTACCATTAACAATCAACAATTACGATTAATGTTTAATAATTAATAAATAATAAGTAATAATTAATAAGCAACATTTAATATTTCATAAATAATATTTACTATTTACTTAAAAAAATATAAATAATATTATATACTTGATATTTAATAATATGTGATAATGTTTATTAATTTTTCTTTCACAAAATTTTAGTTTCAAATTTTCATTGTATTATTAACGTTAGAGCAAATGAATTTCCTGACAATGTTTCAACGTGCGCCAAAAATTTCGTTTCCCTCTAATCCCTTCGCTCCTTACAAAACCGTAAATTTACAGCCGTCTTACAAAACCCTAAATTGTTGTTCTTACAGCTGCCTCAAAGCTCAGAAGAGATACAATAATCATCATCAATTCGCTCACTTCCCTACTTCTCCAGACCTATGCACATGACAAGCAATGTCGCAAACCTCCAATTTGAACCGTATATCCCCATAATTGACGCATTCACAAATTTTCACGCTTGAAATCCATTTTTACACTTCATTTACCCCAGTCTTCCCTAATCGAAGACTAGACGGAGCCCTAATTCGACTTTGACACTTCATTTACCACAACAGCTCCAATCGAAGACCGAATGGAGCCCTAATTCGACGTACCTGCTGAGTTTAATCAATCATCACCATAACCGAATCTTGATCAGAATTGAGGTATAGACTTGGACGATTTATTTATTTTTTTTGTGATTTTTAGTGGATATCCAATTTGTATTTTGTTCTCCTCTGCTTTGCTGAACCATTATCGAACTGACGAAGTGGTGGAATTGTTTCATTTCGTGAAATGAACAAGCAAAGGGACTGAAATGTTGAAAGAAAATAGAAGCCTTTGTTTTTTATCTCAATTTTTTTCAGTAGGTATTCAAATTATAAATTCCTACTAGATTATGCTGTTGCTTTTGCTTTCTTCTTATTCTGTTGTATTGTAATTTGGCGAGGCACTGTTGGGTTAATTCTTATATCCCTACAGATGCAACGATTTGGCAAGGGAAGGGTATTTTGTAGTAATCTCTCTTTCAACACTGTTGGGTTAAAGGGGATAGGAGATTTTGAGTATAGCGGTTTTGATTCCGTTTTTCACGAGCACGTGATATCAAGTTGTGTATGAGATGCTATACAATTCCATATATAATAAGTCATGGGTGATGCGTTTAGTTTACTCCTATCAACAATGCTACCTACCTTTAGCCAGTTTAACTAATGCTCTCACCCTCAACATTCGTACGTATTTTATGTATAAGTTAGGGCAGTAAATAAAGCATTGTATTCTACTTAACATACGCGTTCATAACACCAAAATGTATGGCCAAGTGCTGTTGAGCGTTTATGATATGAAATTGTGATTTAAACTCAATATATAATGCATCCATGATTGCTTGCTCTAGAAAGCAATTGAATTCCTTCTTAACTGTGACTATCAATCAATATAATAATTGAACTTACATGGTTGAGAAATTCTTGATATAAAGCTATTTGACTGCCTAGAATATTTCAAATGCATAGGGTATGGTGTGGGTTTATCTTGTTAAGAAACGATTAAGAAGTTTAATAACTTTATTTAAAATTAACAAAAACGAACTGTTCTTCATTTGGAGATGTTGAGTCGCATCTTTTTTTATACGAGGAAAGTCTAACTGTTTGCCTTTTGTTTGATACTTCTTCATTTGAAACTAGCGTGAAAAGGAAAATGAAACAATTTTGGTGGAAGCATCAAATGCTGGAGAACAGTGCATTGTTCCATAGTTTGTACATGTACATGTACAAGTCTTTGTTAAAAAAATGATACCATTTATTTTGCAAGTTAAATTGGATGCCGAATTGCATTGTTTATTTTACAATCCACTAAGTGGTGGTTACTATCTTTTAGGTTGTCCAGTTGCTATCAACAGCCATTAATTCTCATAGTCCTATTATAAAGTAGCTTAAAAGTAGAACGTCCACAGTTGTTGACAATAACAAACTAGAGTAAAGGACACTAAACATTTAGTGCCCTAAAGCACCATATTCATCAAGCTAATGTAGATTCCTAGTATTATATATATTAAGCAAACAAGACTGCTGTTTGTATGATAGACATCTTTATAAGCACTTCCAACCATCGTTTAATGTAACATTTAGTAAACCTTAACTGTAAAAAAAAACTCACTTTCTTGATATTCAAATCAATTGAAAATCTATTGGTTGAGCTCTTTATCAGATGCAGTACTCATATTGCATCCATTATTAGAGCAATTCACATACCACAACATTCATTTAAACATGATGCATATTCTTAGAGTAATAGGAGATAGATTTGCTTCAATTCCTGTATCTTGTATGTCTTCTTTGAGTTCTGCTAAATTCATTTGTAATATTTGTGTTTGCCAAATGATCCGGGGTATGTTGTGCTGGTATATCTTTTATTGCATACTGGTTACTATTTGCATTTTTTTTTTCATTTTTGTGCTTTCGTTTTCTTCAATAAGCATTTCTCTCATCTTGGTATTCTTGGTTGGTACAGAGTCTACTTTTTAGACGATTCTAGGATGACAGGAGCCAAGCCTTTGTTTTCATGTGCAGCTTTTTTGGAAGTCTTTGCTTGATAAGCTTTCTTTTCCATTTCGAATAAAGTAAGTTGCCTAACACGCTAGAATTCTTCACATTTCAATTCAAATAGTTATTTCATATATGTTTTATTATTACATGTCAATTCTAGGTTTTTATTTGATGTAGAGTTCGCTGGAATAACATACATATTTCTGGATAGGCATGTGCATGTTCATGATCGACAGCAAACTTGGAGCATGAACAACAGATTTGTTCTAGTGAACTGATGATATTTATTCTCTTGTTATAATATATGTATGATAGAGTAGAAATATGAGTAGAAACTACTCGATTCGAAAAAAATGTGTTGTGTGAGTGAAGAAATTATTATACATGAATAGTGTATGAAAATTGTAGAAACTTTTATTGTAATTGTTTGTACTATTAAAACTTTGTTAAAATAAAAATTTTATTTGTTTATTTCATTCTGTGATATACACTATTACTAAAATAAATACATTTAATATGTAATATTTGTAAGCTGTAATATTTTTTTTTTTACAAATTTATGAACCTATTGCAACGGGCATATATTGTTGCAAAATGGTTTGTTGCAACAGCAAAAGCCTGTTGCAAAAAAGTATACTGCAACATCTTATTGCAACAGGCTGAAAATGTTGCGGACTTTTAGCAACTTCGGCTATACCAACAGGCGCAGGCCTGTTGCAGTAGGTCTACTGCAACAGATATCGCCTGTTGCGAAAAGTGTTTTTTGTTGTAGTGGTTGCTTCCTCTTTTTGTTGTTACCACCCTGTTGTGGTTTCCGATCTTCCTTAGCTGCAGCAACAGTCCCTTCCTTGGGAAACAAACTCTTGTGCTTTAGAGCTTTCTCTACGATCTTCTCGTAAGTATCATCCTGATGATCGACTAGTTGATTCCCAAGATATTTGTCTAAGCCCATAACAAACTTCTCATTCTTCTGGTAGGGAGTCTCAACATATGAACGAGCAAACTTGGACAAGGCTTCAAAATCCGAAACATACTCCAACATAGGCCTACCATTCCGCTTCAGCTCAACAAAACTCTTGAACAAAATAAATTTCTGAATGGTAGAAATGAACTTCATCTCAAACTTGACTTGGAACTGACCCCATGTGATCTCATTTTCTGAGGTTTCTAGAGTGAAAGAGTTCCACCAATCCATGGCTCTGCCCTGTAGCCGTCTCGATGCAAGCTTCCTTTTAGTCGCATCACCAATTCTCAAGTCTTCGAAGATCCAAATGCAACTATCAAGCCACCCTTAAATCTCTAAAATCGGCTCTGTCCCTTTAAACAGCTTCCCTCCTAGAGGAGTGAAGTCCTTGCACATCTTTACAAAGTCCACAACACTCGGTACATGCACCTGAACCCCAACATCTACCGCAGCTGCTCCTAGAGCGGGTACCCTCCTCTTGATCACTGACATCAAAGCCTCGAACATAGATGGGTAATTTGGTATACCGCCATCACCCCCTTTAGGAATAGTCTTCTCCCTAGCAGTGTCTATAGACGTTCATTCTCATTCTAAATCTGAAAAATAGAATGATTAGTCCATACACGAGAAAAACTGCAAATGGAGTTCAAACGCTACTATATTATACACTAATATAGTATACATCCATCAGAAATCCACTACGTCTCTCATACATTATTACGTCCTTGAACTTTGGCTAAAATCGGTTAACCAGAGCTCTGATACCAAAATGTTACAACCACCCATAACTCCCGCACTTAAAAGGAGAAATAATGCGCTGAAAGACGTGGCCGACAGCTATGGACGATCGTCGGGGTAGGTTAACACAAGCGGAACCTATCGTATAACTCATAACACATGAATAAAATATAATAGAACATATAAAACAAGTTATAATAGTGAAGCAGAATTAAGCAGTATCTTAAACTTTCATATCAACTAGAATGATCCATACATCACTGGAGTACATCGTAAGAGTCTATACAGAGTGCCTTACTACAATCGCTCAGAGAACACTCAACAAGCATAATAGCGGAAACAACAACTAGTATGATAGTAGAAAGTAATACATAAGTCTCATGCTTGTCATCGCTCTGCAGCATCATATCGTCAATATCTATCACTTGTCACCTGCTACCTAGTCTGCCCATCCAAACACAATGGATGAACAACCCAAGGCAGTAAAAGGAAATATAAAACCTTGAGTCAGACAACAATCTTAATGAGCAATAAAACAACTATTTAACATCATCAAAAAAGTATATGCGAAATAGGCATATTAATCAACTAATCTACCTATACATTAACAGAGAAGAACTCCAAACTCGTCTCCTCCATATCCGACAGTGATAACCTTTACAACAATCAGATAGAAACAAACAGAACATTCATGGAAACTAGTTATCAAGCATAGACCATCCTAATCGATATCAACATCTCCCAATCACAAGCCCCGAAGGCCAAAACCAACATCAGACAAGCACCCAAGAGATATCTCCTTCGACGTCGGACAAACTACATAAGACGATACAAGAAAAATAATCATCATCCATGACTCTGACTATCACCGCCAATCCTTCCCTAAAACCATCATTAATCGTATGACTGGCTACGACACGCCTTTTGTTAAGGGCTAATGGTAACCTAGGTTCTAGCAAAACTCCATACATTATCAAGTTGTATGTTTGGCTTACTTAACGAAGACAACTAGGCCTTTTCACGATACCTTGAGTACTCGACCGACTAACATCAAGTCTTTTAGGCATCCCTATTATACCCCTGCTTTGAGTCCACTAGAACCTTCGATTAATGATAATTCCTCGGCCTTCGATATCTCTAGCCATCCAACTTGATGACTGTTCATAAGCTTAAGTGACTTCTCAAGCAACCATTATCCACGAACTCACAACCTTGAGTCGTCTTCACATTCATGGCATTTCGACGATCAACGAACTCTTTATGGAACTTCAACATCCCTCCTTGAATTCACGTTGCAGCTATGATCATCGTCGAGCCAAAACATACTTCATTTTGATTGATTTTCAATCCACAGCATTTCAGCCCTGTTGCTATGAAAAAAATTATACAGCGTTTCATTCAGCCTTTTACAGCTTTTCAGAAACGTTGTTCATATGTCTAGTGCTCAACCATGCCCGATCCACTTTTTCCCTAGTTCGCACTCTGCCCAATCACCAGAAATTTCTTTGTTGACCTAGAGCTATCCACAACGTTTCCCCAAATGCTATAAAATGTCCATCCCGGTCCATAGCCAAATAAACTTGTCTGATCCACGTTCTGGAGCCAAATCCTCAGCTTGCACATATGCGTGATCATTGGCAAAAGCTTGCCCTATCCATCACTTTCTACAGCCTTTTCCAAACGCTGTTAAACCTAGAAAATGCCTGATCCATGCCAAAACACGCCTGATCCATGCTAGAACTCGCCCGATCCATTCCAGATCTTTCCCGATTTAGAACTTGCCCGACCCATTACTTTCTACAGCGTTTGTAATCGCTGTCGTACCCAGAAAATGCCTGATACATGCCAGAACACTCTTGATCCATAAAAGAACTTGCCCAAGCCATGTTAGATCCTTTCCCGACCCATCACAATCTATAATGTTTGTAAATGCTGTTAAACCAAGAAATTCTGATCCATAGCAGTTTGGCCCGATCCATCGAAAAACAACCGACCAATCACCATTTTTACTCTCGGTCAACTCCATTTCTTGGAGAACAAGCCAACCGATCAATGCTAAGAATTCCCGATCTGATCCATTTCAAAAACTCGCGCGATCCAACTTCAGTTCGATCAAAAACTTGTGCAAAACATTCAATTTCACCATCCAATCAAACCATCAACAAGCATTTACACAACGATTATTCATCATTCAAACATAAGAAATTCACCAAATTCATGATAAACAATAAACGAATTAAACAAGTGAATCTAACTTGTAGTAACACATGAATTAACATAGAAATTTACTGATTTAAGTTGTAAATTAGGTCCTATGGTGATTCGAATGAAAATACACATACCATGATGTCGATCTAGGTGAAAACAACTTGCAATGATGAAAATAAGGTCAAACAACTATATACTCGATTGAATCCGTGTGAGAGATGCTTATCACTCACCAAATCTTCAAAATAGCTTGAAATCAACAAATCGCTAATTCGGACAGTGAAGAACGATCTTCAAATATCTTAAGATGCGATCTTCTCTTTACGATGTAGATCTAGCCTCTCTTGATGTAGATCTTGCCCCCCTTTGCCTTCGTCCCTGACAACAGATATATGGCAAATTTCAATATTCATATATACTCCTATACATGCAAATCAGATGGAATAAAATAAATTAATATACATAAAAACATTCTGATTGCAAAGTAGGTATACCTATTTTGAACCAGTTTCTCTATTCAGTTTCCTAAATCAATTCATGTTTCTCTGGCCTCACTAATATCAATATCGAGATTGCAAATATGGTTCAAGTTCAACTTGATCATTAATGGCCTAGTACAAATTTTTGCAATCTCAATTATTGATATTGATGGGACAAGATCCTAAAACATAATGCTTCCCCTGAGCCTACAGGGAAATTTTGTGTGAAATGTATCGGTTAAGTGTTACATATTGTAAAATATTCATAAACTCCCAAGTTATATGCTGCACAATTTATATACTGTGTAACTCATATATGTATTTCATTAACAATATTTACAAGTTGTACAATTGTGTTTAAGAAACTCCATGCAAAATTCAATTGATTCTTCTCTAAGATAACTTTCAGCTATACAACCTTCCGGAGAAAATCAATTTTGCACATATGTAGTACTAGGCAACACATGATCATTAGTTAGGAAAGAACCAATAGAAGTGAGAAAATCAGTGAACGCGGCGTTGCTAATCCCAAACCTAGCATTACAGTTATACAACTTTAACATTGACTCTAACTTGGTGCACTCGCTTCCCTCAAATAGAGGTTATTCGTCAACAGCCACAAACCTCTTGAACTCAAATGATTCGTTGTCGTAATCCCCATCATTGTAGGCTGTTTCGTAAATATCAGTTGTTTCTGAGGTAGGGGTCTGTTTTGTAGTAAGACAAGTACTACCAACAGATGATGTGGTACCCCTAGAAAATTCTTTCCCATGCCAAATCCACTCAATATGCCCTAAACTATGCCCGTTTCCATATAGATGACCTCTAATTGTTTCAATCAATTTTTTTTAAATTAAAACAACGTCGACATAGGAAGGAAATTGTCTTAGGATTTTTAGCATTTCCTTCAGCGAATATCAAGAAGTTTCCAAAACCAATTTCATATTCTAAAGAATCCCTATCTTCTTTAATCCGTGACTTATCCATTTCAACCACTTACAAATAAGAAATACCAAATTAAAGCTTACGCACTTAGAACATATATAAATTAGAAATATCAAACCAAGCTTAACCACTCACAAACCAAAAGCAATACGAACATAGATCCGAGAAGCTTATCCATATAAATTTAGATTTGAGCTTCGAGCATCACAAATTAGGGCTTTCAACTAATCGATTTGAGCTTTAAACAGAGCTTCGAGCTTCACAAAGCAGGTTTACATATTAGGGCTTTGAGTACGAGTGGAGAGAGCAGCTTCAGAAATTAGGGCTCGAGAGATTAGGAGGAAAAATGAAAAAAATCATGGGGAAAAGTGAAAATTTTCTGATATGATTTTACCTTTAGTTCGATGAAAAATTTAGATAAGGCGCCGAGGGGAAATAATTTGGTTAAGGGAGGCAAACAGAATGTTAAGGGGTAAAATATTTGAGCGACCTAATTTTTCCTTTTTCTAAAGTGTGTATAAGACATAGCTCCTTTAATAAAATGATGTGCGACCTGATTTTTCTATTTTTCTAAAGCGTGTATAAGACATCGCTCCTTTAATAAAATGATGTCTGAGAAACCAACAACATCAATTTTAATATTGACGATGTTAAAAATCGTTTTGACATCAACTGAAATTGCAACCATATTTAAATCTGTGATGTCTATTCTACTTTTTCTTATAGTGTCCCCTTGAACAAAATATTAAAATATGGGAATGATCCGACCCATGGGGAATTAAATAAAAATGTTTTACCATCCTCCGATACGTAAAATGCGGGTCATTACAGACCGAGTGGCATGCCAAGTGATATGCTCTGATGATCAAAACATGGCTTAGTGTAGATTAGATTTGTGTAACGAGAGTTCGACAAGCCTCACACGTCGGTAAATGACCGAAATAGGAAAAATGCGGCGAGTTATGAGTTATCGTCTCTTTCTAAATAGAAAGGTGTACCATGGTATGGAGCCCAAGTGTTACCTTAATGGTGACTTCTACTTTTATGTGGTTGTTGATGTTGCAGGGCCATCCGGTTTATAGGTCTGTGACGACCGAGAGATGATATACTCATGGTTGATCCAATTAAGGAGATCCCGCCTTGTGTTGGTAGAGGACATTGTGTTGTTCTCGGACATCCCTCTAGAGGTTCCCAAATGCGGAAGGGAAGTTCCTTAGCTCGATCTTTGTTGGAAATCCATTTTCCACTTTGAGTTTGTATGGTTTTGGTTGTAAACCTTTATGGCAGCATAGTGGTATGGGACATTCATGTCGTCTAGGATTGATACATTTGTTTGTGAAAATGATTTCCACACTATGCACTAATAATAATAAAAGATAGTTTTATGTATCAAGCACGTTTGGCTATCATCAGAGGCAACCTCTCTTAATTTGTGTTTGCATGCGTGTGTGACGAGGGACCTTATGGTAGCTTCATTTTCCAAAAGCATTATGAGTTTTATGACTGGTATTAACTAGGAGGAAATGTGTTCCGTGCTATATGGCGTGGTCTTATGATTTACCAAATTTTAAATATATGTGAATAACTATTTTGTTTCACATACCAATCTCATGACTGACTCGGAGTTTATTGTTATTTCCCTAAACTCTGGGTGCCCATAATTTTTTGCATAGCCGACCTAAGAGTTAGGTGTAGCAGTTTCTAGAGTTAGTATTTTGGAGCACTATCTTTTGTGGTGCACTTAGCAAACTTTTGTATCTAGAGGTGAAGACGGAAGCATGTTTTGGATTCATTCTCTTTAGTTTCATTACTGTAGTACTTTTATCAAGTAGTTCATGTAATTGGATATGCAAATTACTCTGATGATAATGATGTAACTCTGAAGTACCTCATATTATGTAATGAGATGTTGTTTTGTTTCCATTGTGATTGCTTCTGATATGATATAACTCCAAGACAACTAGGGATCAGGCATTTGGAGTTGGCGTTTGACGCTTGAGTTGTGCCGAATGTCGAGCTTTGAAGCGCCGAAATTTCGGGTCATCACAGTTGGTATCAGATTTTTGGTTCATACAAAGCTTTGGAGTATAATGCATTAGAAAGCTCATTAGAAGAAGGGATAGTAATACCAAAGATGAGTAAAATCCATTGAAATATAAAGACTATCAACTGTTCCATGATCCCAAAGATAATTCATTTGTATGCCCTAACAAATATTTTTCTTACTATTTACAAATAGTAGAAAATGAGAGGTAATAGAAGACGTGCGGGTGGAGGCAGCACCACCACCAGTGGTCGCACACAACAGTTAAAGAGGAGGCGATTTCAGCTCAGTCCCAATTTAGTCTTTATATTTCAAATAAGCATTATACAAATTTGGGTGGAAAGCCGTTCAAAGGAGTTGATGATATCCTAGCAGCCCGAGCTTGGATGAATGCATGCGAGAAGAATTTCAAAGGGTTGAACTTGGAGGATAAAAAAAGGATATTGGATACTTGGCAATTTCACGATGGAGCTGCAATATGGTGCGAAACTGTCATTTAAAGATGTGTTGAAGATGACATCTCTTAGGAAAAAATCAATGAATCCTTTAAAGAGTGATTTATGTCATCCACGGGAATCTCCCGGATGTATGGAGAATTCATGGACCTCAAGAAAAGAAGTATGTCTTTTGAAGAATACCCGAACAAGTTTAATGAACAGTCTCGATTCGGATCGGGTTTTATTAACATTTTGCTAAAGAAGAATGAAAGGTTTATCAAAGGAATGGAGAAGAAGTACCATGAGAGGATGACAACCCATGTGAAGCAATCGTTATTGGACTTAGTAGATAGGGGTTATCGATATGCTACAACTGATAGCGTTTGGAGAAAAAGCAAGCAACAATAACAACAACTGGAAGAAAAGGAAATTCAAAGGGAAGAAGCAAGGATCGAACAAAGAGCAGAAAGGAAGAAACAAAAATTCTCTCCAAAAAGTTACATGTTACTACTGCAACGAGAAGGGGCTTTATTCAAGCAGTTATAGCAAACCAAAGAGAGAAAAGGAGAGTAAAGAATGCTATGACTGCCATTAGTCTGGACATCTGGTCAAGCATTGTCCAATTATGAAGAAAGAAGAAGTAACAAAGGTTTATGCTATCAAGGACGTTCTCTCAACTACAAGGGATAACAAAGGGAAAGAAGTGTTGGAAGGTAACATTCTTGTTTGTGATAAATTAGATCGAGTTTTGTTTGACACTTGTGCTACACATAGCTTTATTCCTAAACATACGATAGAAAAGTTTAACCTAAAGACAAAATTCGTTGAGGACCCCCTTTGTGTGAAAAATCTAGTAGGAGGCTCTAGTACTCTAATTTTTATATTGTAAAGAAGTCCCCATTTCATATTCGCATCAACAATTCCCTTTCAAACTATATATTCTAGATTTTGAAGAATTTGATATTATATTGGGAATGAATATGCTAATTGAATATGAAGCAAAGTTTGATTATGTGAATAGAACTATATCAGTAAAAATGAAGTTTGGAAGAATTATTGAATTTTCATGTGAGGACCGAAACCCAAAATGAGATAGATTATTGTGTACTCTGGGTTACCCTATTACGGACATTGGAACAATACCCGTCGTTCGAAATTTTCCCAATGTGTTCGAAGAAGTCAAAAGTCTCCCTCCACACGGAGAAACTGAGTTTAGGATTCACTTAATATCTGATGCTCGACCAGTTTTCCATCCTGGTCGGAGAATGACACCAAAGAAAAAGAGAGAGATGGATAAGGAAATTAAAGAACTTTTGAAGAAAGGGTTTACTAGACCAAGTCATTCTAGCTAGAGATCTGTCGTGGTGCTTGTAGCTAAGTCTGATGGTTCCTTAAGTTATATGTCAATTATAGAGACTTGAAAAAATAAACTCTTAAGAACAACTACCCTTTGCCTCGAACAGATGACCTATTCAACCTATTGAACCGAGCTAGATTTTTCTCTAAAATGGATATAGCCATAGGTTTTCATCAACTCAGCATTTCTGAAGAACATATCCATTTGACCGGCTTTAGAGGGCCCGATACTTTTTACGATTGGTTAGTAATGCCATTCGGATTGACTAACACCCCTACCTATTTCGTGGATCTAATGACTAGAGTATTTCGAGAAGCATTGAATAAATTAGTATTGGTTTTCATTGATGATATTCTTGTTTATTCAAAGACCGAAGAGGATCATGCAGAACATTTAAGGATTATTTTGGAAATATTAAGAAGGAACATGCTTAAAGCAAAACATTCCAAATGCTGTTTCTAGGAAAAATAAGTTAAGTTTCGTGGTTATATTGTGTCTGGAAAAGGAATCTTAGTAGACCCAGGATAGATATCTACTATTATTGGGTGGAAATGACCCTCAACTCCAAGAGAGGTCTGAAGTTTCATAAGGCTGGCTGGATACTACAGGAAGTTTGTTTAGGATTTTACTAAGATAGCCTCAACTTGGATGATGCTAACAATGAATAAGGCAAAGTTTATTTGGTCTCCCAAATGCGAAGACGCTTTTGCAAAGTTAAAGAAAAGATTGATTACTACCCCCAGTCTTAGCCATTATTGATGGGAACTAAGGATTATCTGTTTATATAGATTCATGAAGAGAAGGTGTCAGTGCTGTATTAATGCAAGATGGCAGAGTTTTTGCTTATGCATATAGACAGCTGAAGCTGCATGAAAAGAATTATCTGACTCATTACTTAGAGTTACTAGCATTAATTTTTCTTTGAAAACATGTAGGCACTATTTGCTAGGAAATAAATTTGAATTATTCACATATCACAAGTCCCTGAAGTATCTATTTACTCAAAAGGATTTGAGTTTAAGACAACAACGTCGTTTGGAATTTCTAGCTTCTTACGATCTGGATATTCAGTATACTCCCGGAAAAGCCAACATAGTCACTTATGCTTTAAGTCGAAAGCATGTTGCCATTTCTTACCTAGTAGCCACTAAAACTCTTATGGAGATAATTGTTAGTAAGAAAAGCGAAGATGAAATTCTATAAAGAATTGCTAGAAGTATTCAACAAGGTGAAAGTTCAGATTTTGAGATTAATGATAAGGGCATTCTGATATTTCCAGGAAGAATTTGTGTCCCAAAATAATAAAGAGCTCCTAAAGGAAGTATTGGACGATTTTCACAAGTCCAAATATAGTATCCATCTAGGGGTTAACAAGATGTATCGAGATATTAAACGTACTTTTTGGTGGAAGAGGATAAAGAGGGATATATCTATATATGTTGGCCGGTGTGCTACTTGCCAATTAATTAAAAGTGATCAGCAAAAAACCACAGGATTACTTCAACCCTTAGAGATACCAAAGTGAAAGTGGGACAAAGTTTCGATGGATTTCCCTATTCTCATAGGGGGAACGAAGGTAAAAGGGTTATTGTGGATCTTCTAACCAAGGTTGCCCATTTCATCCCAGTAAAATCATCTCGAACAGCTACAAGTTTAGCAGAAATATACATAAAGGGATTGTAAGATTGCACAGAGTCCCGAGAGGTATAGTGAGTGATCGAGATCTGATCTTCACTAGTCGTTTTTGGGAAGCTTTCCAAACTTCCTTGGGAACCAAACTGAATTTCAGCACGACATATCATCCGTAGTCAGACGCACAAATGGAAAGTGTCAACCGTATATTGGAAGATCTTTTACAGACTTGCATACTTAACTTTGGAGGATCATGGGAAAGCCATCTACCTTTGATTGAGTTTTCCTGTAACAATAGTTATCAAGAAAGCATTAAGATGACACCATTTGAAGCATTTTATGGTTGTCCCTGCAAATCACCCGCTTGTTGAATTGAATCTGAAGATAGACTTGTTTTTGGACTAAATATGATCAGAGAAGCCACGGAAAAAGTGTACTTGATTAGAAAAGTTAAAAATGGCATAGGATCGATAGAAGAAGTATATGGATCGAAAAAGAGCCTTGTACTTTGAAATTGGAGATTCGGTATTTTTGAAAGTTTCTTCATTGCGCAGAGTAATTATATTTGGAAAGAGGAGGAAGCAAGCACACTGATATATTGGACCTTTTCATATTCTAGAAAGAATTGGACCACTGGTTATAGAGTTCATCTACCTAAATAGTTATCTGGAATACATAATATTTTTCAGCTATCTGGTTTACGGAAGTAAGTCCACAATCCAAACCAAATTATTGAAGAGGTTGCTCAACAGGACTTAGAGATTACACCCAACTTCGGAGTCGAAAGAGGGCCACTCAAGATTATTGATCGTGAAGAAAAGAGAGCCATATTTACCCAATTGTGTTTGAAATATGGTAATCTTTCACATTCATAGGTATCAAATAAGGTTTTGAATTCGGTCGTGTTTATATTCACTATTACCCGATTAGGTTTGAAATTTGGATGTCTTCTGTATTTCATAGTTTTCACTGTTAAACAACATATAATGGGTACAAATCAATTTTCATATGTACCCGGTTAGGTTTGGAATCTGGTCATCTTTTACATTTATAGGTACCCAATTAGATTCGGAATCTGGTTGTCTTCTAATCCATAGGTACCCAATTAGGTTTGAAATCTATACATCTATTGCATTCCATGGTGATCGGTTAAACAATATATCTTGGGTATAGATCGGTTTCCGTATGTACCAGATTATATTTGAAATCTAATTAGCTTTTGCATCCATGCGTACTCGATTAGATCTGGAATATGATTGTCTTTTACATCTATACATACCCGATTGGGTTTGGCATCAAATTTCTTTTGCATTTCATTCTTTGCTCGGTTAAACAATATATCTTAGATCAGACCATTTTCTATAAGTACTCGATTAGGTTTGGAATCTGATCGTCTTTTACATCCATAGGTTTCCGACTAGGTTCGACATCTGAATGTCTTTCGCATTCGATGTTTACTCCATTTAGAGATATATCTTAGATAAAGATTGCTTTTTATATGTACCCAATAAGTTTTGGAGTCCGATTATCTTTTACATCCATATTTACCCAAGTAGGCTTGACATCCGGGTGTCTTTTACATTTGGTGGTTTGCTTGGTGAAACACAATATCGTGGTTACATATTGGTTTTCATAAGTACTCGATTAGGTTTGGAATCTAGTTGTATTTTACGTTCATAGATACGCAATTAGGTTTCCCTTTACATCAAAGCACTTGGTAGTATTGAGTTTTCTTTTGCATTTATACGTATGTAATTGAGTTTAACATCATATTGGATTTAAGTTCCTATGTACCGAATTTGATTTGACACCTGGTTAGTTTTTTGATTCAATGATATCATTGATTAAACAATATATCTCTATGACTAAGTATGGAAAACATAACTCAAGCATGATAGTGGGCCTCATAACTAAAATGTTATATTAAGCTATCATCTTGCATGTTTTAAACATGATCTTGGACTTTCTAACCCAATGTTATGCTAAACAATCATTTTGGATACCTTAAATATGTTATTATACCTTGTAATTAAAATACTACATTAAATATCATTATGCATATTGTAATCATGATATTGGATTTTGTAACTAAATTTATACATTAAACTATCATTTTTTATATTTTTAGTAAGATATTGAATTTCATAATTCAAATGCTTATTTTACCTACAATTTTGTATATATTAAATATGCTAATGGACTTTTTAATTGTATGTTACATTACAAAAAAAAATGATATATTCAACTATCATTTTGCATATTCTATTCATGATAGTTCTTTTTTGAAATGTTTTTATCATATTGAATATTCTATTCATACTTGTTCGCTTTATATATACTTACGCAAAATTTAAATATGCTAGTGGACTTTGCTATTAAAATGTTACATTAAAAAATCCTATGTTATAAACAGTTATCATTATATACACCATATTTTAAGCTAGTTTACTTTAAATATTCTTACGAAAAATTCAAGTATCATTTTGCATATTTTTCCATGATTGTTCGATTAAAACATACCTATGCTATATTCAACTATCATTTTACGTACAAGTAGTGATACTTTATTTTTGAAATTGTAAATGCTATACTAGTCTATTATTTAGCATTTTAAATAGTCTGCTGTATTTCAAGTTATGCTTTGCTAAATTTGGTAAATTAGTGTTAGCGTACAGGTCAATAATGGAAGTATCGTTTGCACCTGTATATAGATTTAGCAATGACTTGCATGGCCGAGACTTGCACCGTGGTGGCTTGGACTATGGAAAATTAGCATTAGCGTATAGGTCGATAATGGAAAAATTGATCGGGTCTAAGCATTAACAAAATAAAGGATTGTATAGTCACGACTTAGATAGCGTCGACTTCTACGTCGGTGCCTTGGACGGCAACAGGTTAAAACAATGGTTAGTGGCAGAGTTGCATGAGTACGGAAGAAATAGTCAAGATCGAAAAATTATGAAAATCGCATTACTATCCTTTAGCCTAAACCTAAAACGTTGTGTCCTAAGTATAAAAATTAGTTTATAGTTTTTCCTATAAACTAATTACCTTTTTGTTGTTTAAGGATTTTTAGTTTCAGTTGGTTAAATTATTTCCTAATTTATTCTGAGAAGAGACTTTTCATTATAATTCCTTCAATCAAAGGTTAACATTCACAAAACATTCATTCATACATCCTTTGGTTCAAAATATTGCTTACAAAAGATCACAAACAAAATAAATTCCACCTAGTGTTAGATAATTTTCCTTACTTACACATAACCAATGCTCCTACTATTTCTTTCTCTTTCTCAGTGGCAATGGTTGTCTTAGTAAGGGTATCAAAAGGTCTGGGTTGTTCTCTTATCTCGATCACTGGGCAGTTTATGGCATTATGGCACTGTGCCTAATAGATACAACATCTTATTATGGAAACTTTCTAATAACTTGGGAGTTTTATGTAGCAATCCTTCATTTCATGACCCTCACCATTACTCTTGAAGCAAATCCTTCTAGACTGTTGATGCTGTCTCCCTTGAGTTGGCATCTCACTAGTAAACTGAGGAATAAGGTCTTATATCTTTAAAATGTTGTCTACGACCTCCTGAATGACTTATTGATCCAATTTATTATCTCATTATAAAGTTAATCACACTTTACTAACCAATCTTGAACTTCCTTAATCGAGTCTAATGCATCGAGCTTCCTTTGACTTAAGATCTCAAATTCTTGACATAAAATGGAAAAATTTAGTGGGTATCATCCTTCTAGAAAAGAATTCTTATTATACTCAAGTACCTTATAGTCAAATTATGAAACTTAATTCACAGGGCATTTTCTCTTAATTACTTTTTTCACTAGATATTTATTATCTATTCATTTGTCTAAGGATAGATAACCACTATCTTTTGACTAATCCTTTGTTCAACCATATTCAATTGTCTTCGAAGCCCCGACCACCAAATCAATATCAACTTAACGACCACTCATGTACTCACTAAATGCCCAATGATCCGACTTGTTATTTGGGTTTGACCTCGCTTCAAAGGCAAATCTATGTAATCACATGCGACGACACTACAACAAATATGCCCTTTTATAGCGTTTAATATCCGCTATAAAATAAAACTATAGCGATTTTATAAACGCTATATATCAACAAGCTATAATAGGTCAGAAATATACAATAGCATTGGTAAAACGCTATGGAAAACATTATTTTATAGCATGTTTGTTGCTATCTTAGACGCTATGTGTCAGTACAAATACCTTCTATAGCATTTCATAACTTGCTATAGAAAATGTACATAGAATGATGCTGCTAGCATTTATGACGTCATTTAATTGCTATAATATGTTGATATATTAGTTTTATAGCATCAAAAACGCTATAGAATAGTTGGTGACTACCTTCTATAGCATCGTTTGCTCTCTTTGAGAACTATTTATAGCAACAACATGACACTATTGTATATAAAAGCTTGAAAAAATGTCTTTCCATAGCATGGTTAAAACGCTATAACCATTTATCATTTTTGATTGTCGTATACAATCAAGCTTATAAATTATAGATCTAATAATATATTATAAATTTCAAAAAGACACAATTATGACATTATAATATATGTAATCAAATGAAGTCAAAATTAGACCAAAAAGTATATATCCATAATAATTCGTACATAGTTTTCAACAAATAAATATTTGTGACTAAAAGTAACCATGCATACAATGAATCGTAGCTAACCAAAACGATAAAAACTAAGAACAACAATCTATGAACGTCGTACAAAATACATTAATGCAAGCATTCTGCCTTCCAACTTGTGGCAATCCCAGTATCATCATCATACACCACCTGTAATAAAAATGCACCAAAACATGGTTAGCAATAAGCACTTCTGAATTTCTTTTCATATTAAAAAAAAAATCATACAACTTAATGTTTCACTTGTAATTTAACTTCATTGTTCTGGTATCATATTTCATTTACAAGTTTATTTTTTATTTTCATCCTAAAAAAATAGAGCAGTTCACATTGCACCTTGAAAGGGGGGGATTACATTCAATTCCCTCCTGACATCTTACGTGCAACACTATCATGTCACTATATAATTTGACTCATGCGACGGCCTAAACTCCTTAAATTCAGAAACATTGCAACCATGACTTCAAAGCAGAAACATTACACACGTCATTTTCCTTCTTGATTTTGCTTCTTTTTAATCATAGAAAATAGAAGCTTTATTTTAAACTGGGTATTCTAATGATAATTCAAGATTTGACGCAGCTGCTATTGATAATTCAAGATTTGATAATGTAAAAATATATCGGATGCAATATGAGCCTGTATCTAACAACTACCCTACAAAATACCCCGTGGATCATCCAATATATCAAATGTCATAAATATAAGAAATATGGTATTTATGTGTAAGCCTTTTTAAAAAAATTACGGATTAAAACATGAACAAAAGAAAAGAAAAAAAATTGTACTTACTAGAAACAGATTCCATTATAATGTTCGCAACAGGCCAAGCTATAGTAGTGCCAAGAGCATCTTCAATGAATTCTAAATCATATGTCATTCTCCATAGACGTGCTTTTGGAATTTTTACAATATCTATCCAAACTTTAATTGCATTTTTTCTCCAAAGGAACACCATGAACCATTGTAGTTGGCTCGGTTGAAGACACTCTTCCCAATGCAACTATTTCTCACTTTCCTGACCAATCGATCATCTTGTAGTTACCATTTGTCATAGAATTTGTATGCTATCAATTAAATAGATACTTTTTTATATAATCTTCAACAATTTGTACCATAAAAAAAGTAAATCAATTATAAACAAGTTCACCTTCTCGACAACTCTGGCATTACTCCTATAATTAGCAGATGATGCAACATTAGTAGTTTCGATAATTACTTTAGATACAGGCCATGCGACTTTGATACCTATGGCTTCTCCAACTCGTGTCAAATCTTTAGTAGGCCTCCATAAAAAAGCATTTTCCGCTTTTGGATTATCTATCCAAACTGCAACAGCGGCCGGTCCAAGAGGGAGATCATTCACAAGTTGTTTTGGATCACTCGAAAGTAATTGTCCTTCTGCAACTATTTCTTCGCTCTCACTCCAATCAATTAATTTGCAGTTATGATGTATGCTACTACTTTTACTCTATTAAAAAGCATAATGATTATTATTTACGTATATTCAAAATAAAAACTTAAGTAATATTAAAAATGAAAGATTACCGCATTATCTTCTTTTTCCGAGTTATCGAAGTTGTGCAAAACAACTCAAATAGATGGTCACGCTACTATCTCACCTTCAACTTCTCCAATACGAGTCAAATTAAGTGAAGGTCTCCACAAGAAAGCATCTAGTTTCCTCACAGTGTCTATTTTAATTTTCTTGGCATCAGACCCTAGAGGTATTTGTTGGACAAGCTCGTTTGGATCAGTAGACACAACTCTTCCTTCCGCAACAATTTCATCTGTCCCACTCTAATCCAATAAATCGCATGTACCATATATTTTATCGTGCTAGTCCTATAATTAACCAAAAAAAGTAAATTAATAATAATTTAAATGTCAAATATAATGATATCGCAATAAATTTAAATAACTTATACCACTTGAGGTACATTTACTTCGTCACGACTTTCTTTTGTCTGTCAATTAAATAAAAAACAACATTTGTGATGTCCAAAAAAAGAAAATACCACAATAAGAAACAACACATTTATATAAAATTACCAGTGGTTAAAGGTACAATAAGAAAATACCAGTGGTTAAATACCGGAAACGTTGGCTTCAGCATTACAATAAGAAAATACGGGGAACGTTAGCTTCAGCATTACAATAAGAAACTACTAGTGGTTAAATCCAAAAACCGAATGATACAAACATCTCATTCTGTGCATAAAAATGTAGTGCAAAATCAGAGATTTGGGCAGCGGAATACGAATTAACCCAATGATCTAGTCTGTCAACAATTTCAACAACGCCAAAAATAAAAAACAAGTGGCACAAATTTATAGAGAGAACAAAAATAGAGGAAAGAGCACACCAATTTTTAACGTGGTTCGGCTTTGCCTACGTCCACGGAGACCCAACAACCTTTATTTCTCAGTGAAGAAATGAGTACAACAGATTACAATAGAGAGAAGACTAATGGTGGATTACGCTTTTTTTTTTTCTTCATACAATAACATGACCCCTAATTATATAGGGATTTCTTGGAGATAAAGAATAGAAGTTTCTAGGACATGAAGAAAAATAAATATCTTCCTTGATTTGACTGGAGCATAAATGGATGGCATAATTATGGTCTCAATCTCTTTCCCTTTCTTCATCAATTGATTGATTGGCCTATTAATTATTTTTCTTCCAAAAAAAAAAAATCTTCCTCTTATCCCTTTCCATAAACAAGCCAATTAATTGATTGACAATCAATCAATTTCTTTCCTTCTCCACTAATATTTGAATCATTAATTTCAACACTCCACCTTGATTCAAATATGGCAATCTTTCTTCATTAACTCATGTTCAACAATCAACATAGAAGTTGTTGGGCCCAGCGCCCAATGTCGCTCAAGTAACAGGAAGAAAACTGATCAAGTTTGAGCAATGCTCAAACTTGTCCTTTGGAAGTGACTTGGTCATCATATCTGAAGGATTATCTGAAGTACCCACCTTCAATAATTTGATCTTGCTTCGTTCTTCCTCAAGCATAAGAAAGAAGCCTCTAACATCAATGTGCTTCGTCCGTGAACTATAAGCCTGATTCTCAACAAGATGAATCGCACTCTGACTATCTGAAAATAGCTCCACTGTCCGCTGCTCCATTGAAAGATCATCCAACAGCTGAATTAAGTACAATCCTTCCTTTGTTGCTTCCACAATCGACATTAACTCTGCTTCGGTAGTCGACAAAGCTACGATTGACTGCAACTTTGATCTCCACGAAATCGGGCCTATGCCAAGTGTAAAAACATAGCCCGACACCGACTTCCGTCCATCTCTATCCCCAGCATAATCTGAATCACAGTATCCTCTAAGAGAGATGTCTCCATCTACTCCACCATATAACAAGCCAACTGAAGAAGTGCCACGAAGATATCTGAGTATCCACTTCACTGCTTGCCAATGCTCTTTACCTGGGTTAGACATATATCGACTGACAACACCAACTGCATGAGCTAAATCAGGCCTTGTGCATACCATAGCATACATAAGGCTTCCAACCGCACTAGAATAAGGAATATTACACATATCCCTTTTGTCTTCATCCGATGTGGGACACATATCTTTGGATAGCTTGAATTGAGAGCCTAATGGAGTAGCCACCGGTTTAGCATTCTCCATACCGAATCGAGATAGGACTTTCTCGATGTATTGAGTTTGAGTGAGCCTCAAAACTCTTTGCTTTCTATCCCTCTGAATATTCATCCCCAAAATTCTTTGTACATTTCCCAAATCTTTCATCTCAAATTCCTTACTGAGCTCCATTTTCAACTCCGAAATTTTTGACATACTCTTAGAAGCTATCAACATATCATCAACATAAAGTAACAAATAGATGATATCATCATTACAATTTTTAAAATAGACACATTGGTCCTTAAAGCTTCTAGAGTAACCATGTGAGATCATAAACTTATCAAATTTCTTATACCACTGTCTAGGAGACTGTTTTAAGCCATAAAGAGATTTGTTAAGTTTACAAACATGACCTGGCCTGCTGCTATCAATGAACCCTTCTGGCTGCTGTAGGTAAATGTCCTCCTCAAGATCACCATGCAAGAATGTTGTCTTGACATCTAGTTGTTCCAACTCCATGTCAAAGTGAGCAACCAATGCCAAAAGAATGCGAATGGAAGTATGTCTAACGACTGGAGAAAAAATATCATGAAACTCCACATCTTTCTTCTGAACATAACCCTTCGCCACTAATCTTGCTTTGTACCTCAAGTCACCATTGCCGCCATCTTTCACCTTATAGATCCATTTACATCCAATTGCTCTCTTGCCGGAAGGAAGTGGCACTAAATCCCAAGTGTGATTTTTGTGCAAAGACTCAATCTCCTCCTCCATTGCTACTAGCCAACTGGAGCTATCAACTGAACTAATGGCATCTTTGTAGTCTCTTGGTTCATCATGAAATATGCTTAATGCATAAGCTGCCATGTCATCAAAGTCAATATCTTCAATGCTTAATCCCACAAAATCATCAAGCCATGTAGGTCTTTTCTTCTCTCTCGTTGGTCGAGTTTGAATTTGAGCTCCACCTTGAGATTGATCTTCTATCTCTTCCCTATCAACCACGGTGTCATCTGAATCACCATTTTTACTTGTATGGAAGTCTGATGATCTGCCTTGTGTTTGGTATTCTGAATTTGTCCTCTCAACATCATCATTAACTGAAGAAGAAGGCTCCACCTTCAACATAGCCTTCTCATCAAATGTAACATGCCTGCTAGTAACAATCTTCTGGGTAGTAGGACACCACATCCTATAACCCTTAATTCCTTTCTTATAACCAAGAAAAATACACTTGCGCGATCTTGGATCCAACTTCCCTTTGCTCTCATGCACATAAGCTGGACAACCAAACACTCTGAGAAAGGAATATGATACAGGCCCTCCCTTCCATACTTCTTCAGGAATCTTCATATCTATGGCGGTAGAAGGTGTGCGGTTGATAAAGAAAACCGCCGTAGATAATGCTTCTGCCCAAAATCTCTTATTTAATCCTGCAGTCAGCCGTAAGCAACGAGTTCTTTCCAACAAAGTCCGATTCATTCTCTCTGCAACCCCATTTGACTGAGGGTCTCCTGGTGCGGTGTAGTGTCTTTTGATTCCCTCGGACTCACAAAATTTGATGAATTTTTGAGAAGTGAATTCACCACCATTATCTGAACGAAGAACCTTCACTTTCTTTCCAGACTGCTTCTCAACAAGAGATTTCCAACTTTGAAACCTATCAAAAGTTTCATCTTTGGACTTCATAAAGTAAACCCATACTTTTCTAGAAAAATCATCAACAAATGAAACGAAATACCTGGCTCCTCCATAAGATAGGCATGGTGTGGGGCCCCAAACATCAGTATGAACATACTCTAAAACATCTTTAGACTTATGCTCTGCAATGCCAAAAGAAACCTTCGTCTGCTTTCCAAGTACACATCCTTCACAAAAGTCAAGTTTTGAATGATGAACACCGTCAATCAAGCCTCGCTTTCTCAATACTTCTAAACTGCGCTCTCCAATGTGGCCCATACGAAAATGCCACAATCTGGTAGAATCGGAATCAACTGAATCAATAACTGAAGCAGACTCCACAACAGCAGTTGTACCCTTCAGCAAATACAGATTTCCAGCTTTTACCCCTTTCATCACTATCAATGAGCCATTTGTAATTTTTAATGAATCTTTTTCTATTACACACTTTAAGCCAAAATTGCACAATGCTCCAATGAAGATCAAACTACGCCTTAAATCAGGCACATGCCTGACATCACATAAAGTGCGAACAACACCATCAAACATCCTGATTTTTACTGTTCCAATACCAATCATGCGACAAGCAGCATTATTTCCCATGAGAACCTCTCCTCCATCAAACTGACGATAAGTGGAAAAAACGTGCCTATCCGGTGTCATGTGATAGGATGCACCCGAGTCAATAATCCACATAGTGCTCTTCATAGGAGAGGCAGAGGCTGTAAAAATGCCAGGATCATTATCTGAATCTGATGTCTCCGCCGTAGATGCTGAAGCCTTCTGCGGAACAGCTTTGTTTTTATTCTCCAACTTGGGGCAATTTGCAATATAATGTCCAGGTTTTCTGCAATAATGACAAACTCCCTTCCGAGCTCCTCTTGACTGAGATCTGGACTTAGCTCTGTCTCCACCATATTTGGGTCTACTTTGACTTCTTCCTCTCTGTGCAACAAGGCTTTCAGAATCATTCTCCATGCTCATGCTTGCCAACTTTCCTCTCAACATCTCATTATGCAAATTTGTCTTCACATCCTCCAAGCAAATAGACGAACGCCCATAGATCATAGAGTTAACAAAAGTGTTATACTCTGCAGGCAAAGAACATAAAAGAATAACAGCTTGCGCCTCATCCTCAATCTTTACATCAGCTGCTCGAAGATTCATGACAAGTGTGTTGAGGGCATCTATATGAGCAAATACATCTGTTCCAGGCCTCATTTTGAAAGAATAAAGTTGTTGCTGTAAGATGATGCGGTTGGTGAGAGACTTGTCGTAGAACTTTCTCTGAAGAGCATCCCACAATTCCTTAGCAGTTTTCACATGAGAAAACTCTCTAAGTACTTCGTCAGAAAGGCTAAGTTGGATGGTAGTAAGAGCATCCTCTTCTAATTCTTCTAACTCTTCAGGTGGTAATTTCTTCAATTTCTCTGGATCTGAGACAACTTTAAATGTCCTCTCTTTCTTCAACACCGCTTCCATCTTCATCTTCCATGTGCCAAAATCCCCCTTTCAATCAAATCTAGCAACTCCATAATTTGTAGCGCTTCTACCACCGTTATTCTTTGCGGAATTTGACATGGTTGAAAAAGTCTTTGAACAGGACGATTGGCTCTGATACCAATCTGTAGTGCAAAATCAGAGATTTGGGCAGCGGAATACGAATTAACCCAATGATCTAGTCTGTCAACAATTTCAACAACGCCAAAAATAAAAAACAAGTGACACAAATTTATAGAGAGAACAAAAATAGAGGAAAGAGCACACCAATTTTTAACGTGGTTCGGTTTTGCCTACGTCCACGGAGACCCAACAACCTTTATTTCTCAGTGAAGAAATGAGTACAACAGATTACAATAGAGAGAAGACTAATGGTGGATTACGCATTTTTTTTTCTTCATACAATAACATGACCCCTAATTATATAGGGATTTCTTGGAGATAAAGAATAGAAGTTTCTAGGACATGAAGAAAAATAAATATCTTACTTGATTTGACTGGAGCATAAATGGATGGCATAATTATGGTCTCAATCTCTTTCCCTTTCTTCATCAATTGATTGATTGGCCTATTAATTATTTTTCTTCCAAAAAAAAAAAAAAATCTTCCTCTTATCCCTTTCCATAAACAAGCCAATTAATTGATTGACAATCAATCAATTTCTTTCCTTCTCCACTAATATTTGAATCATTAATTTCAACAAAAAACTCCCTAATCTGATCAAGACAGTGAACTCCATTTACAAAACCACATGAAATCGGTAGTTGAACAAAAATCCCTAGCCTTGTTTTTTCCAATAGACTTTGCATGAAAATCATTATGATAGTTTGGTCTCCAGAACAAGTATTCCCAAGAACAATTGAAATAACGTGCATGTGCATTCACCCTCTCCTTCCCAAAACATTCAATGCTTCTCAAGATTCCACCTACTTATCCATATTCAACTTAAATTCTCAAACCAAAGTTACCAAACAGCACAACGCCTTCTCTTTCTAAATCATTCTCAACCTCCCCTTTCACCTTCACTGCTATCACTTAATTACACAAATCCTCCCTCTCTACTGACCAACACTAGCTCAGATGCAACTTTATATTTGAACTTACAAATGTATAAACGCAAATATTTTTGAAATTATGATTTTTGAATAAATATTTATCTAGAAGGCAACCTAAAAATAGTACCCCAGAAGCTCCTAAATATTTAGTTGAAATATACGCTTATAAAGCTTTGCCGAACTACATATGTGCAAGTAAAGGCAACTGTCAATGGGTGCATGCTGAATATCCATCGAAGCAATTAATATGCACCCACTATACAAAAATTGGTCATAATATATCAAAATACACTTTTATAAAAGCACTGCACCCGTATTTTCGCTTAGGGGGCATCAGAATATACTCAGCAAAAGGAAACTTATCAAAAAAGCCGAACATGAATATGCCTACAATACAGAACAACCATCCGCTTGTGCAAAAGAAGAATCATCAGCCTGTGCATATTCATGTTTGGCTTTTTTGATAAGTTTCCTTTTGCACAAGCGGATGATTGTTCTGTATTATTCATTGATGAGTATATTATGTATGTCAATCATGTTAAAAAAGAATGGTTTTGAAATACAAAACAATGAATAACAGACAGCAATGAATTATAGACACCAATGAATAGTAGACAACAATGTACTTTTTTAACATGATTGATAGCATGCAATATTACGATCAAGCAATATCAAAACCATTTCAATATTGCTTCCTCAACTAAAGTGCATGGAAATATATGAACAACAAGTGTTCCATGTTAAGAAAAATACGGACGAAGTTGTTTCCAGGTTAGGGAAATATGAATAAGATGTGCATGTATATGGCATAGGAGAGCCAGTGGCGTATATTTGTCATAAATATCACATTAATAGGGTATGAACCATGATAGGTTAACTTGTTAGAATGAAAGTTAACACTAGTGCATACCTGATTTTTAAGAAGCATTTTCTGAAATTTTATTTTGCATGTCGATGGTTTGCTTATCCCTTACGTGTGACCATATCGCCTTGGTGTAGGTCATACCCCTTCCCATAGCTCTCAATCATCCTGGTCTATCTTGTCCCAACATTTATGCAAGCGCATCTTCTTTGTAATTAACCGTTGAGCTAGAATTTGATTCATTGTTTATTTATTTAATTTTTTCCTACACAAGTTGTCATGCATACATATTATAGACAATGAAACTATTACAATAAGAAACAAATTGTTAATTAATAAATTTTTAAAGTACTTACAATAGTCTCTGCTGCAGTCATATTTACAATTCGCCATTTTTTCGAGTGTGAGATTTGATCCAAACGTGAGATCAAGTGACAGAAGACGGCCGAGGACTCATCTTTTTCTATATTTTAGAAAATGTATTACAACATGTCACATTGAATAAGTAGCTTAAAAACATTATGGTCCGTAAATCAGTAATTCTTACCAAATCATCAGTCACTCGAGCCATTCCTTTACGACTACACGTGTATGGTACCTACTTCTTTCTAATAGCTTTATATTTATGACTCATTTCCTTGACAAAAAATACATTATATATGTTGTTTAATAGCATACAATCTCATCAACAATAAATGTGTAACTACTGCTTAATTTCATCAGTAAAACCTAAAACTAACTTTACCTTAAACTCTGAAGTTGTTTTAGACTTCACAAACTTTTTCCACTCATTCATACTTAGGTTGTCGGGTTTCAACCTATTTCGTTCTTCTTCATTCTTTGCATTTGCTATTTTGCGAACTAATCTAGATTTCGAAGCTCTAAAAATACACCCCATTTGCTGAAATACGTCAGCCTTTTGACATTCCTCATCAAGCTTAAATCTAACCTGTAACATAATGTATTATAAATTGAATTGAATTTGATGAACCACAAGAACAAAAGGATAAATTTTAAAAATAAATATGAATTTTCATTGGGATATGAAGTCTCAAAAATTGTTTAACATGGCATAATTTAACAAATAAAAACTTTATAAAACCTCAGCAAAAGATCAAAGCCCGTAATGATTTAACATGGCATAACTATGAACAAGTTTCATATGGACTTCAAAGTGACCGAACTATGAAAAATGAATTATAAATATAAACTATGAATTTGCGTCTTATGGGGCAACAAGAGCATCAAAATATAGAATGAATGCGATAGTTTAACTAAGCACAATTAATACATTGGTGTCTATTATTCATTGTTCAACCATTTGCATGCTGTCAGTCAGGTTAAAAAAGTACACGTTCAATCTATGTTTGTTAACGTTAATAATAATTATTAAGAAGAAATGAAGAGTACGCATATCCACATCTCTATTTAATTGAATTAACCGGAAGATTAAAAAAAAATACAGTGTTTAATATACAGTGTTTCTGTCTTCCACTTTATCTTCTTATAGTTGTTTTTTTTTTAAAATATGGCCATTTATTGATATTTCAAACAACTACATTTATTCATCTCTACACCAAAACAGTAGAAATGAACTAAAGGCTTGCTGCAGCTGCCCAAAAAAACCAAAGAAAGACACTTCATACTTGCAGAAACAATCATATATGCTAGAACTAAACACTAGATGGCAGCTCAGTACCATCTACTTTTACAAATTAAACAACCCAACATGAAAATTCAACTCCTAAAGCCCAACATGAAAATCAAAAATTCATTTGAAAACATCAACGCTACAACAGAGCTGCTCTATGGAATGATGCATTATTACTATCTGCAGTAGGGAAATGATCTACTAGCATGCATTTGTTCCATAGTATCAAGACCTAGTACTTGTAATGCTGATATTTCCAATGTCAACATTCCTCTAATCTAGATCCATCAGTTCATTTCTAACTCAAACAATGATGGTACTCTTTCATATGATAAAACAATGATTGTACTCTTTCATAAAGTAATAAATGGACATGTCGGAAGTGAAATAAGATGTGTTCAGCGTCAGGAAATGTGTGTATGTGTATAAAACTATATAAGATATTAAAAAATAGTGTATACCTGAATGCATTCCCACAAAGTAACTTATAATTCATCACTTAGTTGCGCCCACAAATCAAGTGTAATCGGAACATGTTCACTTACTAGCGGACCTAAGTATGAAGATAACTTGACAGACCCCTCTCCTACTGGTTTTCCATTCACATCAAATTCGATTTCTATATGACTTTCTGGGTTTGTTGGAAGTCTTTCCACTTTGGTTGGACCTCAACGTTTGCGCTACACAACCGAAATTGCAGTGGCATCTCGAGTAGTTCCCTCATTAACATCAACCTCAAAATTTGTTTGCATTGTATCTTCAAAACCTACTTCATCGTTATCCTGAATTTGAGCATCGTTGTTCTCTTCTGTTTGTGTGACTTGGTTTTCAATTTCTTGTGAGTTGTCTTCGGCTTGAATTTCATGGACTGCTTTAAGCCATCTTAGAGCAGTCTTCTTCCTTTTAGTCATTTGCTGCAAGGTATCAAGTATATTATATAAATAATAATCAAAATAACATATTAATAACTAAACATCAACTCAAACAAATAGCTACTAGGTATCATTCTTTTAACTATTTTGGTTGAAAGTAGTACTACTGGCAAAAAAAAACGTATACACCTATCAGTCTATGAAATTTCCTTCAGGAACATGTCAGAGCATAATCTTTTTATTATGCATCTTCATCTGATTGTGTTCTTGTCATCAAGTCGAAGTAAATAAGTTTGATTATGTCATGTTACTCTTCATTCAAGTGTGCTAGTTGCACTGTGCTAGTTATAAATAAGCAAATGTTAGTTTTACTATAGCAATTAGCACTAAGATGGATTCTTTTATACCAATTTTAGCAATAAGAAAATGTCTGTTTTACTGTAGGGAATAAGAAGCCACTAATGAGGCTTAACTGATACATTAATATTACAAAAAGTTGCCTCCTTTAGAAAATAACAGTCAATTATAAAGACTACATAGCATGTACAACACCAACCACCTCTACTACTAAACTATTTTTTAAGAGAATGAAACCGAAATAATTTTTAATAGGAACCAAGTCAAACGAATCCAGTTCAAATTTAGTTAACACTAAAACTTATGTCCATAGGTTTTCCAAATTGCTTTGACAATCCAACATGTTAAAATTTATTCATAAATTTGGTAACTCCATTGTTTCACAAACTATTGAAATTCATGCTCGTGGCAGAATAATGGCAACAGGCATAACAACTCTTTTTTCACCTTCAGTCCTTAGTATCGGACCCGGACCCAGACCAGCACCCAACTTTTTTCAATGTCATGCAAGCTGGAATCGCCGGTGTCGAGACGAACGACAAACTCTTCCAAAAATGTGGTAAATTAATAAAAAAGATAATATTAAATGGAAAAAATTTGTGTTTGGTAATTCTGTCGCCAAATGGAGAAAAATCGATTGCACTTATTAAGTTTATTGGCGGCGCCTTTGTTGGTGCGGTTCCTGAAGCCACTTACAGACACTTAATGGAGATCCTAGCCAGGGAAGGATTTTTTAATATTTTCTATACCGTATAATGTAACATTTGATCATATCAAATCATCTACAGAAATTTTTGATAGAATTCATAAGTGCATGGATGTCCTTTCGATTAGTGGAATCTCTGATGCCGATCTACTACCCTCTGACCTCCTCAGTCTTCCTATATACTCGGTTGCCATAGTAATGGTGCATTGCTTCAGGTACTAATTGGTTCTTCTTACTCGGAAAAAATACCAAAGGCCAATGTTATCGTCTCTTTCAACAGCAGACCAGCTGGGGATGTTGTTCCGTACGTCAAACAGGTAGGCCCTCTAGTAAGCCAAATTATGCCTATAGTGGAAGCAAATTCTATGTACTCATTTGCTAGAAATGCCTCAGGTGATGTATGGAATGCGTTACTTGATTCATCCAGAGCACTAATACGAGAATATGAAGAACAAGCGGCTACACATTTAACTAAGTTCATTGATCAACTATCATCTGTCATGAATCAGGTAGCTCAGGGTACGTTTGAGTTCAACCCAACGTCGTTTGAGAATCGCAAGTTCTTCAAGGAAGCGTACAGTGTTTATCAAACATTACTGGTGAAATTCCATGCCGACAACATTGTCGTGACAGATCAACTTGAAGATATTTTACGGCCTCGTGTTGAGTCTATAAGTGGCACTCTAGAAAAGGTTATTTTACCAGGAAATCATCTTACTCCATGTGTACAGGATTTTAAATGGGAAGTGGGAGATTATTATACTCCAGCAGATGTCGTTGCTCAGAGTTTCAAAACTCTTGCTCTCAATGATACTCGAGTTCTTGCAAGATGCATAATAGACTGATTTAGGCCCTCTAGTAAGCCAAATTATGCCTCAGGTGATGTATGGAATGCGTTACTTGATTCATCCAGAGCACTAATACGAGAATATGAAGAACAAGCGGCTACACATTTAACTAAGTTCATTGATCAACTATCATCTGTCATGAATCAGGTAGCTCAGGGTATGTTTGAGTTCAACCCAACGTCGTCTGAGAATCGCAAGTTCTTCAAGGAAGCGTACAGTGTTCGTCAAACATTACTGGTGAAATTCCATGCCGACAACATTGTCGAGACAGATCAACTTGAAGATATTTTACGGCCTCGTGTTGAGTCTATAAGTGGCACCCTAGAAAAGGTTATTTTACCAGGAAATCATCTTACTCCATGTGTACAGGATTTTAAATGGGAAGTGGGAGATTATTATACTCCAGCAGATGTCGTTGCTCAGAGTTTCAAAACTCTTGCTCTCAATGATACTTGAGTTCTTGCAAGATGCATAGTAGACTGATTTAAAGAAATCAAGAATCGCTGATATTTGGTTGATTTCAATGAAAATATGAATACCCAAATATTATAGAAAACTGGCTACTTGATATCAAATGTATTATAATTTGAAGCCCTTCATTAACGGTGCTCGATTGGTATAAAATTAAAGTTCATAATTATTGAGTTAAAAAAAATCAACATTCACAAAACATTATTTTTATATTTTTCATTAATATTTATGAAAGCAATTACTCACGAATCACACCCATGCCATCGGCACAGGCATTATACTAGCATTGTACAAAATTGGTTGTGACATGTTTTAGTTAAACCTGCCCTTCGATATTACATAAAACAAGTGGTGCAACAAAAATTGAGTAAGATCTTATAATGTGACTGGATTTTTAAGGCAACAAGCAAAACATAGGGAACTTTGCACCTAAAGCATGCAAAGAAAACAAAGAAGAAAGGGAAGTCATGAAACTAATTTACAGCAACCAAAAAGCAACGAATCTTTTTAATACTTTTTTCAACTATAAAACCACAATTCACTAGTCCAAGGCTCAATCATTCAACATAAAATTGATAAGCATGTAATTAGATATTCAAAGATAAGCCATTTTCTCTATATCATTAAACTCAGATTTAAATAGCAAGCGATGAAAAATTCAATTCAAGCATTAAACTCGGAATTTTTTTTTTTAAAAAAAAAGGGGAAATATACCAACTTCATGGCTTCGTGCTTTTGACGGTTCGAGCGGTTCGTGCATTTTCCAGCATCGAGCGATTCAACTTGTAGGGGAATCGGCGTCTCAGAAATGTCCAGAATCGATTTGAGTCAGGCACTGAGTGAGGAGGAAATTCGTACGCAAGAATCGCAGAGGACTAGAAGAGATTCAGAGAGAGTAGTTGTCGAAGATGAGATGAGAGAGAGGACTTGTCGAGATGAGAGGAGATTTGGAGTGGAAATTAGAAAGGAAAAATAGGCGTAGAGTTTGGCAAAGGGAGGGAAACGAAAATTTTAACCGCTCAACGAAAAATTTAGCCACTCAATGTAATTAAGTTAGAACGAAAGCGATTATGGTGCTATGTTTTACGTGAACGGAACACTAACCTAGTTAAATTATAGCACGCCAAGTTTATGTGCTATTCTTGTTGCTATTAATTAAACATTTTCTTGTAGTGCGACATACGCTAAGTTTGTCCTTATAGCGACTTTCGCATATACAAGTTCTCGAAACTTCGATCTTTGGAACCCACTTGGATCGTTGAATGATTGTGTACTTATGAATCCAAGTGATTTAGCGGAACATGCCAAATGATCAAGCTCTAGTTCAACGACGTTCCAATAATCACCTTACGCGGTCGTGCATCCAAACTATGGCTACTACCACGCATACACATTTTCGGAATCTCGACCGACCAAACTGGGTCAACCCGCTAAAAAATTGTGTGCTCATGGGCTCGAATGACCCAAGAGGGAACATCAAACGATCAAGTCCTGATTCAGCAACTATATGGAAGCTAACTTTCTTGATCGCATGCCTACTTCATGTTATTTAATTTTATGCTACTAATTCCAACTCAGATCGCATCATGCAAAACCTCGTGCAAACGTGTGAGTGCATACGCGATTCTGGAATGACAACGAACCATTTGCACTTTGGTGCAATCTGTAATTGGCGACTAATGTTTAATTTCTTGAATCAATTGAGATTAGACGCCTTAGACAAGTTCCAGCATGAGCTACAAGATTCAAACAAGCCAAAACTCTCAAAAATGCTGGAATCCCAAACTCATACCAACAGTCTTCAACAATGCGTCTGAGCCGCTCCGAAGCAGCGCACTCCCGGTGCACAACTCAGCGGAAAGGTCACGACCAATTGGTAAGAACAACACGGAGATCTTTTAAGCCATCTCCAGACTTCACTCATTTCAAAGCACGTCCCGTTAACACAAGACATACTTTGGAGGGAAATGTTAACTGACATTTTGGTTCGATTACCAAAAGCAGTCCAGGCCCAAACAACTCGGCTTATCCCATGGTTTAACGGCTCAAAAGAGTTGTCAATATCTTCAGGAATCAAGCTAAGACAGGGTCGCACAAGAACGGTTATCGCGGCTCGTCAAACTTCTTTCCAACAACACAAGTCATGAATCAAGTGAACGCACTCAGGACTGTATGATCATATCGAGCAATTCATGGTTCCAGCACCAGAAGACTCGAGTCGGGCCACTGGCAGAAATTTTCATCCTTCGGAGGCGAGATCCATCGGCATTGAAGACCTCTCTCCATGCACGTGCCACTTACCTCCAAAAGCTTGCGGAACACGCACCGATCGGTTTCAACCTTAAACCTTGGCTTCCATGGTATCACATCACCGTACCTCGCATCACCGTGCCTCGCATTGTCGTGCCTCACATCGTCGCGGCTCGCATCACCATGCCTCGCATCAACGCGGCTCGCATCATCACGCCTCGCATCACCATGCGTCGCATCCCTTAACTCGCCACCACCTCGCAATGCATCACATCCCCTCGTCCCTCCGGCTATTGTCTCGCATACCTAATAGGGATGCGAATTCTTATCCAATAAGGATGCAAGATCGCATTCCCACTAGGGTTGCGAATTCACATCCAGCCAGGATGCGAGATCGCATCCTTGCGGATGCGAGGGATGCGAATCTCACATCCCTCCGAATGCGAAACTTACATCTCTCTAGGATCCAAAAAGGATGCAAGATCGCATTCCCACTAGGGACGCGAATTCACATCCAAACAGGATGCGAGATCGCATCCCTGCGGATGCGAGGGATGCGAATCTCACATCCCTTCGAATGCGAAACTCGCATCTCTCTGGGATGCGATTTCGCATCTCTTAGAGGATACAAAATGTGTAAGGGGATTACTTGTGGGATGCAAAATCCCACTCCTTTTTATCCCTTTTCCCACTCCTTTTTTTTTTACCTACTTCCATATCTCACCTTCTTACACCTACTTCACTTCCTATAAATTGCTCCTACCTCATTCTTTACAAAGGTTGGCATTTCACTCTCTCCACATCTCAAGGAGGAGCTTGAACTCATTAATGGAAGCATGGCCTTTGGGGAAGAAGAAGACCTTGAACCTCGGATTTTCCCAGTACACCCCGAACATCTCGACTCTGCCCGGACTTGGGCGACTACCGACACCTTCCGAACCTCGACGACTCCCGGCACCTTCTGGACGTTGGCTACTCCCGAGACCTACTGGACCTCGGCTACTCCTGACACCTCCCGGACCTCGGCGACTCCCGCCACACCCGGACCTCGGCGACTCCCGACACCCCTGGACCTCGGCGACTCCCGACACCTTCCGGACCTTGGCAACTCCCGACACCTCCCAGACCTCAGCCACTCCCGATCCTTCCGGACCTCAGTGACCCCCGACACTTCCCGGACCTTGGCGACTCCCAACACCTTCGGGACCTTAGCGACCCCCGACACCTCCCGGACCTCGGCGATTCTCGACACCTCCAGGAACTCGGCGACTCCCGACACCTGTCGGACCTCGGGGACTTCCGACACCGGCCGGACTTCGGCAACTCCTGACATCTTCCGGACCTCTGCAACTCTCGACACCTTTCGGACCTCGGCGACTCCCGACACCTCCCAGACCTCTGCGACTCCCCACACATCCAGGACCTTGACGATTCTTGACACCCTCCGGACCTCAGCAAATACCGACACCCTCCGGACCTCGAGACCTCCCGACACAGTCCGGACCTCGGAACTTCCCTACTCATCCCGGAGTTCAGAAACTCCCGACACTTTCCGGTCCTTGTAACCTCCCGACTCATCCTGGGCCACGAAACCTCCCAACTCATCCTGGACCTCGGGAACTCCAGTCATCATCCATACCTCGGAACCTCTCGACCCATCCCGGACCTCGGAAACCCCCGACACCTTTCGGACCTCAGCAACTCCCGACACATTCCGGTGCTCGGCGAATCCCGACACGTTTCGGACCTCGGCGACTCCCGACTTACCCCAGACCTCGGGAACTCCCGACACACTCCGGACCTCGGCAACTCTCGACACCTTCCGGACCTTGGCGACTCCCGACACCCTCTGGACCTCGGACCCTCCTGAGACCGTTCAGACCTCTGAACTTTCCGACTCATCCCAGACCTGGGAAACTCCTCCACTACTCCCAACCAATAAGGATTAATCGAACATCGTCAATCATTGTAACTTCTTATAATGATGTCTCACTACACTTTGTTGAAAGTGAATAAAAGTAGCAAAGCCTTCAATGTTGGCGTAGGTTCAATCTAAAATGAACCACTATAAATTACCGTGTTCTTTACTTTCCCCCATATTATTACTGCATCTCGCTTACCTTTCCGCTCTGGACATTTAGTTTCAAATTTTTGGAACTCTCGGGCGTTGGCGACCATGTTGGGCGTCGACAATACCTAAAAATCAATATTCAACCAATTTTTACATTAAAGTCCTTTTTTCCTAATTTTCTTATTATAATAAAATAATATTAGTGTTTTTCAAATATTAACTTTTTGAATCCTAATTTTTTTTGTAAAGTCAAACTAAAAATAAATTAAGGCTAATGATGTTTCCTAATTGTGTTTAAACCTTTATTTGCATACCAAGCTCAACTTCGGTTTTTCTAAATTGATTTCAATTTCAATTTGTTATTCATCGCTAACTTTATTTTTTGATTCACTATCCATTTTAACTCCGAATTAAATTCTGTTTTTGTTTTTGAACCAAAGGTTCGAAACTAGGTTTCTGGTTCTGTTCCGGTCACATAGAAAATCTAAAAATCTGGTTCCATTTCGAAAATACCAAAAATTCCTGTCTAATTCCGGCTTGGTAATTCCGGTGTAGTTTTTTATAAATACACAAACAAATATGCATTACAAATGAAGGTTCAAAATTCCGCTATCTGATATTGATTCAGTTATTGAGACATTTTGATTACACATTTAATAACTTCCGTTGATGGCTAATTAGACTACTTCACAACAAAAATAATTAAAATCTAAGTTTGTTCAAAATCCCATAATCAAAAAGTACAACCTAGTATTTCCTGAAAAAGAAGAAGCAGCAGCCCATGATCGAAAGGCAGATCCCAATGTTTTCCAAAAGAAAAAAAATACAACCCAATACAAACTAAATGACATACCTTACAGAACACGAAAATAATTACATGCAGTGCTAAAGCCTTCAAGTCCATCAGGTGATATAATGTACATTAGACCAGATTTGAACTCTTCCCAACAACCGCTCCCCAAAAGCAGTGGCTTCAATAAAGCCAAATTCTTCTTCAAAAATGAAATACATCCTCATTCTCCAATGTGGTCATTAATACCGCTCAAGTCAAGCACGAATGCTTCAGTTTCAAATTTCGTAGATTAAAACGAAAAGGGAAAACAAACAAATACATGCTTGTAGATAGCTTGCACGCACTGATTTGACTGCATGGACTAAGCAACAAAGTCGGGGTATAGATGTAGGATTCCTGCAATTTCAAATGGCTCTGAATTTGTATGCTTTCTTTTTTTGTATTTTTAAGAGATTGTAATAGTTTCTGTAGCCAAAGTTCGATTCTATTCCATGTAATTGAATTGACAGAAAGTTTAAAGCACGATTTACTTATCTGATTTTCATTCTCTGCACAATGATAGTTTGTAGTTGAGCAAGAATGCTGAGATTCTCTCTTTTTGAATCAAGCTGAAGTGATATGCTTTTTTTCTAACTTTACATTGTCCGTAACTTTTTCGACTCTAGCTGACGGAACGGTTATTGGACGGATTCCATCCTGGTCACCGTTGGAACCGGGCTGAGATGGACGGATTGCCAGCGTGCCGCGGATTGTCTGCGTGCTGAACATAATCTTGAACCTTGTTTTGAACTCCATGTTATTTTAGTTTCAAAAGTACTTACTTTTATGTTAAAAATTTGATTTATTGTCCTTTCCTCTACCTTGATCGTAACTACTTTTTCAAATGCAGATTAAAATAGATCTATGTATATTCCATATTACCAAAATGGCTATTATAAAAATTTGAACATGATCATTACTAATATCATATGTAACATACATTCATCCATCTAAATATAACATACAATGATTTTAATCATTATTCATCTGCTCATACAACATATCACATATCATGCATACATCCATAACCAAATAATTCAAATATCACAAATTAGTAGCATTTTAACATGAAACCAAATGGGGTATCATTTTTACTTTACATAACATGTGTTCAAATGTTTAGATTAAACAAAAAGTTATGACATAACTTTCACACCTTGATATACGCTCCGTCTTACTTTACGGCTTAACGTGTGCACTGCGAATTGAAGCGTCTGACTTTGATTTTGCTTCTATCTTCCTCTCTCTCTCTTTCTCTTTCTTTCTCCTGTTCCCTTTATTTTCTTACTTTTTTATTTAATAAGGGTGCTCAGCTTTGGATGTGTGTAGAAGGGTGTGGTCTTGTGTAGAGGCTAGGGAGAGGGTACGATTTTAGGTAGGCTAGAGGAGTGGGTTGGTAGAGTTTTGGCTCTGGTGTGTAAGGTCATGGGGAGGGGAGAGGGAAGGTGGTATAGGGGCGCGTATGTAAGCCAGAGGGGAGAAGTAAGGAGGGTAGGTTCTGTAGGCCAAGGGTATGGCAGTGTATGGGATTGGGGTGTGCTTGTGTCGTGGGGGTTTGGTAGGTAGTGGTGGATATGGGGCTCATTGGATATTAAGCTCTTCATACTTAGTATATAATCAAAAACCGCACAATGCTTATTGGATATTAGATTTCCAACATTTCAAGGTATAGTACCACCTTCTGATAGTGTACCTCTTGAGATCAATACACTAGGGTTCAACAAAAACATCTTGCAATCCGACCACACATGACCGACCACTCAACTCGAGTGTACTAAATATATTGTCACCCTACAACTTTTTGTTGCGACCACCGTAATTCCCAAGAGATACAGAAATAGAAGAACAAAAAGAAATTTCTCTAGATGGTAACAATACATCCTAACGGGAATGACCCACCTGGCCATGTTGTCTGCCTGATTTCTATCATTTCCCGGTTGATGAGGCTTGAGGTCACGTTTTATCTTTTAAGAACATCTCATTATCTTTTGAATGTCACACTGTCAGGTCCATAAAAACACTAATTGACGTCCATAAATACAATCTGGGTGTTAAGCTAAGAGTAGATGTTTTATCGGCCATGAAACTTGGTATATTTGTAAAAATCAACGTATGTGACTCCTAAGAATATGCTGTCAGACATTTGTTCATACAAGTCATTCAGGAACAGGATGAACCGAAGGCATCCTCCTACCGCATCCTTGGAATCACCCTATAGATCAGTAGCCAGTAGCCCTTGCGATCCGTAGAATTCTAAACACGACAGAATCATAGCGTATCTCTGGTTGCAAGTCATAGATTATAAGTAGTTCTTCCGTTTTATGGAGATCTACAGTCTTCAGCGCTCCATCTTTTTCCCTGAAAATTAGTTTCGCAATGCAACGTTGGTTTGAAGTGGTTTTGGGTTTAGTTCCCATCCCAATCTCTTCGAAACAACACGTCAAAGGTCCAATAAGATATTTAATTGATAGTCCGGTTTTAATTATCAATCTTAACAAATTTCAACCAAAGCAATCATCCATCAGATTGGTCAAACAGTGCAGTCAAGTATATTGGTAGCTCGGGTCTTTTCATTTAAAATCAATAATTTAAAACTCTTAATCGATTCTTAGAAATCATTCTTTATATTCAAAAAACACTTTCGTTTCCATTACATCAGAAACATTACCATAACTCATCTCTTAAAACAATTGTATTTCTCAAACCCATCTTTTTATTTCTTTACTTTGTAAATATCATTATAATTTCATAACCTCCTTCTATATTCTTTCTTATGGAAATATATAAATTGATTTCAACTATTTACTTTTGTTTCCAATATAAATAACCCTCTCCATTTATTCGGAAAATTTTATCGCCATTCAATTATTATTTAAGTATATTTTAAACTAACTCTTTTCATTATTTAGAAAACAGTGCTATGTTTATATAAATCAAGCCTTAGCTTGGTCAAACAATGTTCATTTATACGTTGTTTATTTTACAACCAAGTAGTTTAATTTCATTTCATTTCAAAACATGCAAATACATTGCAATATTTTTCTTATGAAAATAATAAACTCATTCCAGCATTCTTTACCGTTACAACTAGTACCATCCCATGATAATAGTGAAGTGTTCAAGTTGGGCTATTTTATTTACCTCTCATACGTTGATCGACAATGTTCTTATTTCAGGATAGATAGAAGTTTGTAACTAAAACCTATATTACTTATAACATCAAACCAATCTTTACTTTTTATTTTATATTAAACTATGGTTGTAAGCCATAACCGTATTTTGGGAAATCTCAATTGATTATGACCGCTTTTGTTTAATATTATTTTCTTGTTTTAACTTCGCCATATAAATTCCATTTATAACTGGAATTATATTACGACAATTCGTTATCACATTAAAACCCTTTTAACGTCATATCATAAAACCAAACCTTTAGATTTTATAATCAAAATCCATTTATTAATATCTTTACCAAATATCATTAACATCATACATCCTTGCATTTCAATATTTCCTTTTTATTCGGGTCATTTAACTTAGTTAAATTTTTAAGTAAGCATCTTTGTAAAGTTATCGCTTTAATTTCTTTTTATAAACCTTTCCAAAACATTTAGATTTTTATTTACAAAATCTCTTTACCAAATCTTTTCGGATATCCAATTAAACTTCATTACCAACTCAGTTCTTAAATGAATTTCATTTAAGAAATAATCATTATAATAATTAAATTTATCGCTTACTCAAGTAAAAAAAGTTTACTTCTCCATAATAAATTTGTTAATCATTTTTTAAATTAAAATTATTAAGCCATAATTAATTTTGTTAATAATCTTCGGACATCGTTAATTAAAATATAAATTACATTTATGAATCTAATTTAAACAACCATTAACTATTCTTATTTAATTGAAGACAAAATAAATCTAGTAACCCTTTTAAATCAAAACTGTTGACTCGGTCAACCTTAAACCATCAGTTGTCTTACTAACTGATTTTTAATTACTTCTCCATTTTAGATTAATATAATTAATCTAATAATAACTCTTAATCAGTTCTTAAAAATAATCATCCCAAAATATTAACCTGTAGGTTAATTATAGCTTTTTTCATTTATAAAACTTGTTAAAATATTTTTATAAAACCAATTTATAAATATCGATTTATTTCTAATCTTCATTTGTATATAAATTTAAAATATAATTAAAAATATTTCTTCAGTTATAAAAATAAATTTTATAACTTAATTTGGTCAATTCGCCTGACAGCAAATCAACGCTTTAACAAACATGTGGATTTTAGGCCACTGGCTGTCAATCCCTCAATCAATACCGTCTATTGATTAAAATAACAATAACGTTGAATTTCAGTTCAACGTCAACATTTAGACAGGTTTTAAATGTCAATTGGATTCAATAAATTCATAAACAAAATATTACGCAAATAAACAGCATATACAATATTTAAGGAAATTAGTTGGATCCATCCAACATGTTCTTCCCTGCATCAAAGTTCATTATAATATTTGATAATAATATATGAAACGAATATTTAAAACATATCATCCAATACGACATAATATAAATGTTGATAGTCTTTAAACAACCAATAAGCAACCAGGGCATCCAATCATTATTATCAACGATAAATTATATTTTTATATGAATTTAACACATTATAGAATTCCAGAAAGCGTGAGAATTAAATCACATTTAATTTCGATGATCGATTTGTGCATTACTTCATTTAATTTTAAACTAACGTTTAAAATTAAATGAAAATCCAGTTGCATCCAATCTCTTTTGAACTTAATCAACAATGTAGTACTTTCTACTGCGATCCCAAATGAACCCAAGTTTGCGTAATTCTGATAACATATCGGCGTGTTATGATTATTTAAAGTTTAAATTAGTTTTATATAAATTAAATAAATAAACTTTTAATTACCTTTACCAAATATTAAACGTCATCAGTCTCAACGAGTTTTAATCCATCTAGATGCGAGAAACTCGTTCATGCCTCTTCCTTCATGAACGAACTAAACCCAATACCTAGAATTCATGGTTGATGCCAATAGACCATCGAACCTGACCCCATTTTACCTTCCGACACCTCAGGACCGCCTCAATCAATGACCTCTGGCCTGACACCCCAGACTTCACCCAATCGCCTGAAACTGTAATAACGCCTGAAACTGTAATAACTTTTCATTACTATGCCTTTGCAAAAATGTGGAAAATATACATATTGAGCCAGATCATTGGATTCAAGCGGTTAGATCATCAGAATCATTGTTGGACATGGTCATCAGCGAAGGTGATAGGAAGGCATGCACTATAGATGAAGATAGAGGACAACAATGATCTTTTAGCAAGATGTGCATGGGCGTGCATATGGTTATACTTGTGTATGTGCATAGGTGGGTTACTGCATTTACGAAACCCTAATGGTTTTAATTTGTTTTCTTGTATTTTCTTAAGTGTTTGGCAAAACTAGCCATTGCAAATAAAGCTATATATATAAGGGCAGAAACATGTGTATGTCATGTTGAGAAATAAAAGCAGTATCCCCTTCCTATTTGCAATGTTCATTCTTTCTACTCTTGCTCCTTCCCCTTTTACTTTTTTGATCATCTTCACTAATATCTCCTCTTAATCGTCTGATTCCTTCCCCATTTCGTCATTTCTCCTTCCAACTGATTCTACCTCCCGCTTCCTTCCTTCATACCTCCCATTCAGTTCTTCTGATTCATCTAAAAACCCATTATCCTAGCATAGTTTACTGACAGTTCATTAGAAAAAGCCATTGGCATGGCCATCTCAGAAGCAAGTCATAACAAATCAGTATTAGAGCCTAAGTCTATGCATGATTCAGACCCAAAACACCTGACCATCACCATAATAGTGCCTTTCTCACCTTCCTTCAAGGTCATGAAGAAGCGTGGGAAGACAAGATGAGACTAATGGCAAATTGTCTCAATCTCTGGATGATATGAACAACAAGGTTAATCAACATAACATGAAAATTGAGGGAATCTACACCATGTTGCAGGATATATCACAAGACTTACAACAAATCAAAGGCCAAACTTCTAGCCACCAACCCAATACTACAAATATACAAGGAGGGTTCTTGCTGCAAACCATAATAGTCGGCCTCTTCAATCTTGCACCAAATCCCCTATGTTACAATCCCAACCAAGAATCAATTCCACACCTCATCAGAACAACACAAACCCTTCAACCACCATTAAACATTAACCCAACTCTACCTTCTACATCAATTCAAAACCAGACCAGTTAGGAACACGATTCTTGGAACAAAAACTCCTCGTTCCCTAACCTTAAACTTGACTTTCCCTTAGTCAAAGGAGATGACATGGTTCTTGAATGGATAAACCAGTCAGAACAATTCTTTCGATTTCATCAACTGAGGAATATTTATGGGAAAAGATTGCTTCTTTATATTTAAAGAAAAATGCTCTTAAATGGTATAGCTGGTATACCAAAAACATCGAGAAGCATGAAACATGGGTTGTATTTAAGGAAGAGATTCTGGTTAGATTTAATGATGAAGAGATGAATAAGCTACATGAAACACTGGCAAAACTCAAACAAGTCATCACTGTGTCTGCATACCTCTTTAAATTTGAGGGATTACATTCAACTATTGAAACCCTACCACCACAATTCCTTTTGGACCGATTTATAGGAGGACTTAAAGAAGAAATAAGATACGATGTGATGACTTCCAAACCACAGAATTTTAAACAGGCTGCCTCATTAGCAAAAATGGATGAAAGAGTATGGATTCGAACCAAGAAAAGCAAAACCAGCTGTACCTTCCTTACTTCTAACGGTAACCCTTCCTCCTCTTTTCCTACTTTTAAAAATGCAGCACGGAATTCAAGAAAAGGGGCTACTAACCTATAGAAATTAGCCAAAAACAAAGGACTGACCCCACAATGGTTGGTAGAGATGAGAAGACAAAAGATATGGTATGGTTGTAGAGAACCCTGGCATAAAGATCATAAATGCAAAAGCCCTCAAGTACGTATTACGAGAGGCATGATGTCTTTATCTGATATTGAGGATATTACTGAAGAATCCTTAGAATTAAATAATGAGAATAGCTATAGAGAAAGTGTTGAAGAGACATATAAAATAAGATTACAAGCAATGTTTGGAACACCAACATTATCGACTATTAAGGTACAAGGCACTGTTAAAGGAAAACTAGTACAAATGTTAATTGATTCCAGTTCAACCCATAGCTTCATACATATGAAATTAGCCCATAAATTTCAACTCAAGATAAGTGAATCTAAAATTTGTGAAGTTATGGTAGCTAATGGGGAAAAGCTACAAGGATCTGGAATTTGTCATGATGCAATTCTTGATGGACAAAGATGCAAGAAACCTATTGATTTATTACTTCTTCCTTTAGAAAGATGTAAAATAGTCCTAGGAGCTCAATGGATGAACAAACTTGGGGAGATTACAATAAACTTGGATAAATTATAAGGAAAATATATTTATGGAAATAAAAAATATATCTAGTAGGGGGTACAGAAACATGATGTAAAGTTAGTAGATAAGAAGACCATTAACAAAGAGAAAGCCACTGGAAAACTCACAGTGATGATGTATACCATGTCCGGAACTCAATTAAATATGCATAAAGATCATCCACCAGATATTTCACTAGAAATTCAAAGGTCACTGAAAGAATATCCTAAGGTAATCTCAATAGCAATCGCTATCCCACCTTCTAGAGGACATGATCATAAAATGCCACTGAAGACTGGAGCCAATCCAATTCGCCTTAAACCCTACATGCATGCTCATCACATCATCAATGAATTATTGGAGAATGGCATTATAAGGCACAAAAACAGCTCCTATTCCTCTCCATTAGTAATGATAAGGAAGAAGGATGGGACTTGGAGGTTATGCATGGATTACAGAAGTCTGAATTCTCTAATCATCAAAGAGAATTATCCGATCCCTTTAATAGATGATTTATTTGATGAACTACTTGGTTCAGAATACTTTACTAAACTTGACCTTAGATCTGGCTATCATCAAATAAGAATGTGTAAGGAATACATACAGAAAACTGCTTTTAAAACTCATGATGGACATTATGAATTTGTTGTAATGCCTTTTGGGTTAGTAAATGCTCCATCAACTTTCCATTCTTTGATGAATCATATTTTTAACATATTTAAGGAATTTTGTACTAGTATTTTTTGATGATATACTAATATATAGCCTTACTATGTCTGAGCATATATAGCACCATAGTCTAACTTTTCAGGTATTGAAAGACAACCAGTTAGTTATTAAATTATCTTAGTGTAGCTTTGCCAAAGAATCAATGGAATACTTAGGCCATGTAATATTAGTGCTAGGCATATCAGTAGATCCTAGCAAGGTACAAGCTGTACTTGAATGTCCACTTCCTAAGAACTTAAAGGCACTCAGAGGAATCTTGGAATTCACAGGGTATTATAGAAAATTCATTAGAGGCTATAAACTAATAGCCAGACCCCTTACCAACATGCTTAAGAAGGATTCCTTTTCATGGACTAAAGAGGCAAAGAAGGCATTTAAGACATTGAATCAGTGTTTGATTAACCCACCCATACTTGTAATGTTAGATTTCTCTAATCTATTTGTGTTGAAGTGAGATGATAGTGCCCAAGGCATTGGTGTTGTGCTTCTACAAGACAATAAGCCTCTTTCTTGTCTCAGTAAAGCATTACAAGGAAGAAATTTATCCCTTTCCCATGAAAAATAATTAATGGTAATGATAATACCTACAAGGAAATAGTCTCAATGCTTAATAGGCAAACAATTCATCATCAGAACCGACCATCAAAGCTTAAATATCTTTTGTCACAGAAAATTCACAGTGGCATACAAAGTAAATGGCTAGCAAAGTTGCATGGGTTTGAATATAAGGTTGAATATATAGCTGGTAATGAGAAAATTGTGGCAGATGCCCTATCTAAAAAAAAGGAAGATATATATCAAGGACAATCACATGCTATATCTACTATGCAGACACCCTGGTTACAAGAGTTAAAGAAAACCCCAATGTCTTCAGAGTGGTACCAGCAACTACTACAAAAGATTAAAATCAAAATATTGGAAATAATAAGTACCAAATGGTAGATAATTTAATTTTCTATAACAAGAAAATTCTGATTGATCATCAGTTAACGGACTTAGTACAAATTATTATTGAAGAACATCACTCTACTCATTTAGGAGGAAAGTACAATGAAAAGGAAAAAGCATATTTTTATTGGAGGCACATGAAGAAAATAGTAGAAAGATTTGTTAAAGGACGAGATACTTGCCAAAGTAAAAAAAGCAGAAAATGTTATGATGCCTGGACTCCTTAATCCACTATCAATTCCAAAAAAGATACGAATTGATATCACCATGGATTTCATCACGAACTTACCAAGAAGCCATAAATCTACCATATATATTGTGGTGGCTCGACTAAGAAAATATTCTCATTTTTTCCCATTAATCCATCCTTATACTGCCAAGGATGTAGCTAAAGTATTTTTCAATGGAGTATTCATGGAATGCCTAATTCTATTGTTAGTGACCGAATGTTTTATTCACTAGCAATTTTTGGCAATAACTATTCAAGCTTCAAGGATGCAGCCTCAAGTTAAGTTTAGCAAATCATCCGTAAAGTGATGGGAAAACCGAAATTATTAGTAAAATAGTAAAGGGTTACTTGAGATTCTTTATATGCCATAATCCACACGAGTGGGTGAAGTGGCTACCCATTGTTGAATATTGGTACAATACCTCTTGGAAGGCTTCCATCATCACAACTCCATATTTAGCCGTGTGTGGGGGTAGATCCACCTACATTATTATCTTATATTCTCAATATAGATAAGATGGAGCAAGTAGAAGAAGCATTATTCAACAGAGATGTCACTTTTGAGGTTTTAAAAGATAGCTTGAGATTGTCACAAGATAGAATGAAAAAACATGCTGATATAAAGAGGACTGAAAGACACTTTAATGTAAATGACTGGGAGTACCTGAAGCTTCAACCATATAGACAAATAACCGCAAGAAATTAGAGAACTCACAAACTCTCACCAAAGTATTAAGTCCCTTATCAAGTCGAGGAGAAGATAGGGTCAACTGCATATAAGCTTAAACTACCTATGCATGTAAAGATATACCCAATATATCATGTATCACAGTTAAAGAAAAAGGTGGGGGACCAAATAGTAATTCAAGATGATTATCCCGGCTATGAGCAAGAAGAAATGTTGTTACCAGAGAAAATTATTGATAAAAGAATGATACCTCGAAATAGTGAAGCTGTGGTACAGATACTAGCTAAGTAGAGGGGAAAAACTAATGATGAAGCCGTATGGGAAGATTATTGGCCGTTAATACGAAAATTTCCCACCCTAAACCTTGAGACAAAGTCTGTTTTTGAAGGGGAGGGGAGGTGTAATAACTTTTCATTATTAAGCCTTTGCAAAAAGAGGAAAATTTACATATTGAGCTAGATCATCGGATTCAAGCAGTTAGATCATCAGAATCATTGCTGGACATGGCCATTAGTGGCGGTGATAGGAAGGCATGCACTGTAGATGAAGATGGAGGATGGCAAAGATCCTTGAGCAAGTTGCGCATAGGCGTGCATATGGGTATACTTGTGCATGTGCACAAGTGGGTTACTGTATTTACGATACCCTAATGGTTTTAATCTGATTTCTTGTATTTTCTTAAGTGTTTTCCAAAACTAGTCGTTACAAATAAGGCTATATATATAGGGGAAGCATCAGGCATATGTTATGAAATCAATATCCCCTTTCTATCTGCAATGTTCATTCTTTCTACTCTTGCTCCTTCCCCTTCTACTTTTCTGATCATCTTCACCATTATGTCCTCTTAATCGTCTGATTCCCTCCCCATTTCGTCATTTCTCCTTCCTGCTGTGTCGACCACCCATAACCCCTGCACTAAACAAGAGGAATAATGCGCTAAAAGGTGTGCTAGGTAGCTATGGACGATCATCAGAGTAGGTAAACAACATCGGAACCTGTTGTAAAACTCACATCACAAGGATAAAATATAATAGAACATATACAACAGGTAATAGTGGTGAAGCATCATATAACAAATTGCCTGTCACTCACCCTCACACAACATCATCGTCCTCACCAATTGCCTGTCACCTGCTATTTAGTATGTCCATCCACAACCGGATGAACAACCCAAGGCAATAAGAGGAGGCATAAAACCTTGAGTCAGACACAGTCTTAGTGAGAGATAAAACAACTAACAAACTTCAACAATAAAGGTATATGAGAATGGATAGATAAACATACTAATCTACCCACAACACTAGAGAAGAACTCAACCCAATCTTGCCTACATCGGATAGTGATAGCCTTTACGATAAACAATTCAACCATTCATCCATGGAAACTAGAACACTAATGTAATCAGGGTAAGCACTCATAACATCCGGATTATATATATCTCATGTAAACCATCGTAATCGAATTTGACATTCCTCAAGCACAAGCCCCAGAGGCCTAAACCAATAAGCACCCAAGGAACATCTCCTTCAACGTTGGACAATCTACAAGAGACGGTTCAAACAAGGCAACTAATCAACCATGACAGACTCTGGCTATCACCATCAATCCTGCTTCGAAACCATCGTTAATCGTATGACGACCAATCTTTACATGGTCAAGGGCTATTGGTAATCCCAGTTCTAGCATAAACTCCATATTTCCAACCTTGACAATGTCCAACCTTGACAACTAGGCCTTTCTACAAGTCCCAGGGTACTCGACCTACAACCAGTCTTTTAGACGACTCTAGTGACCCCTGCTTCGAGCCTGCTAGAACTTACCACAACGGTAATCTCTCGTCCTTCATATCTCTAGTCATCCAACCCGACGACTTTTCATAGCTCAAGTAACCGTTATTCACCAACTCACGACCTTTGAGTTGTCATCTCATCTGTTGTTCTACACCGATCAACGAACAACTTTCAACACTTCAAACCTTCCTACATGAATTTACTTTGAATCCACACCATTACCAAGCCAATTACATCATAGCTCTGCGGCCAAGGTTGGGGGTTGCCCTCGAAAAATATTTTTTCAGACCCTGTGGCTCAAATCTGGATCATACCAGAAAACAAATTTTTTAGAAATGACCCTGTTCTGCATGACCGACCGACCCTGCTCGACCCCTCCACTGTGGACGACCCACTCCTGCACTTGGGACCGAACTAGTGTAACAATCCCCGGACCGACCTAATTGCTTGCTAGATGTCGTGCATCACTACTTGATCGACCCAGTTGCTCGCTCGACCCAAGATACTGCTCGACCTGACCCACTCAGGTGCGACCAACCCAACCTTGTACTTGGCTCGCTCGACCCAATTGGCTTGTACTCCAAGACATGATTTTTGGCCCGACCGACCCACCATGTCTGACCAGGCCTTGCTCGACCCAAAAACCTACACATCTCCGATTTAGCTCTGATTCCGACCTAAACTTCGCCAAATGATACATTCGACGAAACCAATCCATCCAATTCATCCAACATGACCACAATCATTATATGTAATCATTAACATCACCAATATGTCAATTCCATCAATAATTATGTAAAATTCACCAAAATCACCAAAGTGTACATATGAACAAAATCATGGATTTAACTTGCACATTCACATGAAATATCATAGAAATTACTTACATAAACTTGCTAAATCAGATCATAGGGTGATTTACATGAAAATGGACTTTCTATGGAATAACACTTGCACTTGATGAAAAACATGAACAAATACTCATATGTTTTATTGAATCCATGTGAGAGATGCATATCACTCACCGATTCTCCAAAACAAGCTAAAATGATATAAATAAGAATTCGGACAACAAGCACCTCGCATCAAACCCCTTGATCAGATGAACTCTTGCTTTAATTGATGTAGATCAAGCCTCCAATGGAATAGATCTATGATTTCCCTCCTTGGATTTTGATTTTTAATGGTGGAAAGGTGTAGGAGGAAGGAGGAACCTAGGCCATCTTATGAGAGAATAGAGAAACCAAAACATTTCTCATACCTCTCCTCCCTTATTTATACCCTTACACTAGTCCACTAATGGGCCTTCCCAAATCAGCCCATTGTGGCTCTCCAAACTGAACAGCCAACTGAAAAACCTTAAAATAGCGATTCCTCCCAAACCGCTAAGCCAAATCTTTAATGTAACCACTCTACGGAAAGGCAATCATCCGTTCCTTTCCAATGGTACAGGTCTCACTCTTTGAGTTGACCTGAGTCAAAAGTTATCCCTTGTACAAGGCTGACCGGGGCTAAATGGTCACAAACAAAATCAGTAAAAATTATGGATATGTCTCATATCCCTATAAGCAACATATCAAAAGATGAGAATGATCCATCCCTCAGGGAATAAAATAAAAATGTTTTACGATCCTCCGATACGTAAAATATGGGCTATTTCATTCTCCCCCCTTAAGAATTACGCCCCTGAAATTCCAAGTAAACCTAGGAACCACAACAATTCCGCATGCATATAATCCATGAGAAGCCAATTCTATCATCCAACCTAGCAACTGTTAAGCCATGCATCGATAGCCTTATCCTAGCACGCGGAATTCTACCAAACAACAACAAGAGACAATGATATAACGATGATACGATATCGAAGGGTCCTACCGACAAAGAGTTCTGGATGAGTCACTCTCATGCTTTCTTCAGTTTCCCACATACAATCGTCGCCATCTTCACTCCATTGTACCATTACCAGCTTAACCACCTGTATTCCTAAGCTGTTTCGTGTAAATCCCCACAACACGAAGCGACTTACGAGGTCTCGTAACTGCGGTATCTACCTCTAGGTCTTCGTACTGTTCTGAAGATACCACCACATTCGAATCATGCACGAACTTCCATAGAAACGACACATGGAATACATTATGAACACTCGACATCCTCTTGGGTAACTCCAATCTATATGCGAGCTTTCCAATTCGCTCGACTATCGGAAATGGTCCAACGAACCTAGGAACTAACTTCCCTTTCTTTCCGAATCTAACCATATGCTTTAACAGCGAAATCTTCACGAAAACCATATTTCCTACATCGAATTCCAAATCCTTTCGACGCTTATGAGCATAACTTTTCTGACAATCTTGTCCTGCCTTCATTCATTGCCGAACGATCTCGATACGATCCAAGGTCTCTCTAATCATCTCTGGCTCAAGTACCAACTTATCTTCAATTTCTAACCAACATGTTGGAGAATTGCACAGTCTCTCATACAATTCCTCTTATGGTGCCATCCCAACGCTAGACTGGTAGCTATTATTATATGCAAACTCAACTAGATGCAGATGGTCTTCCCGTGATCCTTCGAAGTCTAACACACAAGCCCTCAAGAGATTTTCCAAAACTCGATTGACTCTCTCGGTCTGACCATCAGTTTGGGGATGATAAGTCGTAATTAAACACAACTCGATTCCCAAAGCTTCTTGCAAACTCTTCTAAAATCCACTCGTAAACAATGGATCTTGGTCACTTACTATACTCTTTGGACACCATGGAAATGAACTATCCATTTCACATAAAGTTCAGCCAATTTCGATGTCGTCCTAGTCGACTTGACAGGAATGAATCTCACACTTTTGGTCAAGCGATCCACAATGACCCAAATTCCTTCATTTCCTGCCCTGGTTCTAGGTAGTCCATCGATAAAATCCATCGATACTTGCTCCCACTTCCAAGTAGGAACTTCCAATGGCTGAAGCAACCCACTCTGCTTCTTCTGTTCAGCTTTCACCAACTGACGGTTCATGCACTTGGAAATGAACTTTATAATAACTCGCTTCATCCCCTCATAGTAGTAGACTCACTTCATGTCCTGGTACATCTTATTACCACCAGGATGAATTGTCAACTTCGAGTGATGACATTATCTCAGAACCTCATCTCTCAATCCATCAATATCAGGAACAACTAATCGTCCTTGCTTTCGAAGCCAACCTTCTCGATCGACCTCTAACTCTTTATCTTCTGATTTCAGCTTCTGGATAAACTCGACAAGCATTGCATCTCGCTTTTGGCTTTCTCCAATCCTTTCGACAAGAGTAGGTCTTATCGACAAGCTTGCCAACATTTCAGGTTCCATCTCACACCTAGGCCTAATTACAAACCTTGCTAAATACTCAAGGCTCTTCCATTCCAAAAACATTACTCCCAAACTTGCGTGTCTTCGACTCAACGCATATGCAACTGCATTACCTTTGCGAGGAGTATAGGCCACACCAAAATCATATGACACCAGAAACTCTAACCATCGTTGCTGCCGAAGATTCAAATCCTTTTGGGAGAAAAGATAATTCAATGACCTGTGATTTGTAAACAACTCGAATCGAACTCCCAAAAGGTAACGTCTCCACCTCTTCAAAGAAAACACAATCGCTGCCAACTCTAAATCATGAGTTGGGTAATTTCTCTCATGCGACTTCAGTTGTCGACTTGCATAGGCCACAACCTTATTCCTTCTGCATTAGTACTGCTCCAAGCCCAGTACCACATGCATCAGTGTATACCACCATCTCTTCATTCCCATTTGGAATGGTCAACATAGAAGCACTCGTTAGTCTCTCTTACAGGATCCCAAATGCTTGTTCTCACTTTGCATCCCATGTGAACACTTGGTTCTTCTTTGTCTAACCTGTCAATGGTGCAGCAATCTTCGAGAAATCCTTAATAAACCGTCAGTAATAACCAGCCAACCTAAGAAACTTCTCAAATCTGTTAAAATTTTTAGGTCTATCCCAATCCTGGATTGCTGCCACCTTAGCAGGGTTAACCGCTATCCCACTACCGGAAACTACATGGCCTAAGAATCTCAGTTCACTCTTTCTGAAGTGACACTTTGAAAACATGGCTCTCAGCTGATGTTTTTTTCATATTTCCAACACAATCCTCAAGTGCGTCTTGTGCTTTTCCTCATTCCGTGAGTAGACCAAAATGTCATCCACGAACACAAGTACGAACTTATTCAACTGATCTCTGAAGACCCTATTCATAAAATCTATAAAATACGCCGGCGCATTAGTCAACCCGAATGGCATCACCAACCATTTGAAGAACCCGGATGGTGTCCTAAAAGCAGTCTTTGGCACACTATCCTTTGCCACCCTCAACTAGTGAAATCCCGTTGCCAAACCCATCCGAGAAAACATTTTGGCTTCGTAAAGCTGATCGATCGAGTCATATATCCTTGGCAACAGATACTTGTTCTTCTTTGTAACCTTGTTCAGCTCACGATAGTCCATACACAATCTTAACGAGCCATCCGCCTTGATTGCAAATACGACCGGTGCACCTCATTCGGATACGCTCCTCCGAATGAATCCTTTTCCCAAAAGTTCTTTAACTTACACCTCCAACTCTCGCTGATCCTTAGGCGCCATCCGCCTAAGATGCATAACGATTGGTCCAACACCCTCGACCAAACCGATGCTAAACTCGATCTCACGATGCGGTGGCAATCCTTTGACCTCGTCAAAGACATCCTCATACTCATTAGCGATCATCACAGATGACAAGTCTTCCTATGGAATCCCAAGCGAATATAGATAGCTCACAAAGACACCCTCTTCACGCTTACATCTAATCAATACCTTTTTCCCTTCCACATCCCCGACCCTCTCCTCTGGCTTCTCGCAATTCACCCTTGCCGCATACCTCTTAAACCAATACATCACCAAGATGATTCTAAACCCAGCGAAGTTAAGAACAAAGCAATCACACACAAAAAAGCAACCATGACTCGACAACACTAGACCGCATCAAATCGTGCAAACATTGGACGAACCCCCAACTGGATTAGTCACGATCAATGGTCTATCACAAATCTCGGGTTCCAAACCCAAGCGGCACACAAACTCATTGCAAATAATGAATGCGATGCTCCAGCATCAAAAAGCACACGAACTGAAACACCACTAACAGAAAGAGTACCTTGCACCACGACACCTGTAACGACCCGCATTCTACGCATTGGAGGTTCGTAGAATGTTTATTTCATTCACATATAAAGTCGTATGGTCGTGTAACTTTGATGAACGACTATTGGGGTCATTTCCCATGTTCATGAATTTTTTCGAATTTTAAATGACCGTTTTATCCATAGCGAATTGTGGTTTGCCTATAACGTTTGATTGGTGAGGAGTTTTGACTTTAAATGACTTCCATTGGATCCAGATGATGGTTTTCCTTTCCGTAGAGTTGTCACATTTGTCAAACGGATTTAACGTTTGGGAGATATGGCTGAAATAATGTTTGGAAGGTGAAAAACAACTTAACTGGGCCTAATACGGTGATTAGCAGCTAGGTCCATAACCCATTTTGGGATTAGGGTTATAGGGAGGCTGAAATGAGTTAGGAAACCATTTCATTTCAGTTTTCTAGTGGCCACTTTCATTTCTTTAAACCTAGCAATGACCTCCACCTTCTAAATTCATCCTTAATCACTTTCTAAGAACATATTAGCCAAATCTACACAAATTAAGGCGGATTAGCATAGAAATAGAGATAGAGCCGTTGGAATACATTGGGAACCATGCAAAATCGGTTGGAGTTTCAGATCTGAGATTTATTTGTGGCTAAGGTGAGTGATTAACATGTTTTTACACTAATTACGGCTAATTAGGGGTGATTATGAAATCTGAATTTTTCACATCCGTTAGAAAGATATTGTTAAATAGATTATAATGTTTCTGGTTTACTGAATTCCGATTTGTTTTGAATCTTATACATTCAGTTGAAATTTTAAATCGAATTTTCGAACTACCGTGTTATTTCGAGTTCGTTTTATAATTAAAATAAATTTATATGTTCTAACTTCGATTTAAATAAATTTTTAGTCATTATTATTTTAAATAAATCATTTTAAATATTCAAAACCCAATAACATTGCTAAAATAAAAAATTTAAGTTGGTTCAGAAATTCCGTGTTGTCACATGTTTATATTTATGTGCACATCAATAAAGAGAAACAAGGCGTTATATACATATACACATATTCAACACACACACACACATATATGTATACATAAACTTCTGTTTGAATCAAATTTGTCCTTTTTCTATGTCTCATATAAAAACGTTAATATTTGATTATTTCAAATGTGAATACGTTCAAATTCTCCATTAAGAATGAAGATCTAAACCTGTCCAAATTTTGAAACCAAACCAAATCTTAACCCTTTTATATTACAAACATTTATAATTGATTTTTCATTGAAACAAAAGGATAATCACCAAATCATTTCTCAATCATAACCAAATAATTTACAAACCCACAATAATTGATTGACAAACTTTGCGACAAATAAAGATAGGAGAATTAGGGGGTTTGTTATGGTATTATCGTGAAAACCCAAATTCCCTGAGGATATAGATTCATATAAAATCTACCAAATAGAGGGAATAATCTAAACCAATCTTATTTCCTTTCATAGTTATAGTAGTGATTAAAGTATCAGTGAGTTGAACACTGTATGCAAGAATTGATTTTGTGTTCCATTTCTGATTGGAGATATATATGAAAGATCCATATAAAATCGAGCCACTTATATAGATTTAGAATTCTGGAATGTTAATCTAAGAAGGATATAGATTAGAAAATAAAATAGAAAATAGAACTGAGATAGAAGAAGAAGAAAGCTTAATTTATGAAATCTCAACAGTAGAATGACGGCATAAGGAAATGAGATGGCAAGGGAATGGTGAGGTGAGTAGGGTAGGATTTATATGAGTGTAAGTGAATGAAAGCCATTAGATTAAAGTGATTTAATCCTGACTGTTAACTTTCTATAAAATTAACCCATATACTAACCTGACACACCATTACCATATCTGGGCCACACGGCCGATACACCTTAATTAAGGGCGGTCGACATCAGGCTTGTGTGCGTAAATATTCACCTCTTAAGAAGACTGTATAGTTTGGAAAGCCTAGGAACCTGGCTCCTAGATTTATTGGGCATTTCAGATTATTAAAAGGATATAGAGTATTTTCCAAATTAGACCTCGCAACTGGATTTCATCGATTGAGACTTTCAGAAGATAGTGAGGATAAAACCGCATTTAGGATGGGAGATGGATTATTCCAATGGGGATGTGACCCTGCGGAAAGCACTTGGGAGATTGAGGATAAGATAAGACAGACCCACCCAGAACTTTTCTAAGCCCAAATTTCAACAAAAATAAAAACTCGAACCCATTCAAGCATGGAACGTGTAATCCATATTAAATGAAAATATATATTATGATCGTTGAAGCAATAAATGTGATTGATTTGCTACAAATGCTATCTTAAAGAAATAATAACTATTGTAACCATCGTTGATTAGGAGAAATAAATTGAATTAGGTAGTTATGCCTAAATGGTTAGAATTTGAAAATGATGACTAGGATTAGGAAATGTAACTCCAATAAGTAATTCACATAACATATAAAAACATATATGTACAAGAATAAATCAAACTAAAGTAAAATAGAAATGTTTAAGGAGTTACAAAAATTAGGTTAGAGATAAAAAGGGGCTGATATAATAAGGACATTTAATTGTTAATTAATGTCTTAGGAAAATTATGACCGTTAGGTTCATAAATGACATTAATTAAAATTGATGGTAACAAATGGTATTTAAGTGGTTAATTAATGCCTTAGGAAAATATGACGGTTATGGTCATAAAGGGAAATAACCCAAATAAATAGCAATAAATGAAATTAAATGGGGACTAATAGGTATTGTTTGTCGTTTTAAGCACTAAGTCCAATAAGGAAGCAATTGATTAAACATCCTAGGATAGGAAAGTAATAGGTTTTCCTTATTCTATTAAATCTAGAATTAATATAATTAGAAATTAGAATTGGACTTAACAGGTTAATTATGCGAGGTCAGTTGCCTTATTCGACAAAAGTCTGCACTTTCTAACAGTCGAATATATGTCAAATTGATGTGAGACATTACTGACCATAGGAACCTGTGATGATAATTAGTTTGTGCATGTGGATTATTTTCAAAAGGAGAAGCCAAACGAAAATAACTCAATAGTATGGCCTGCTTTGGGAATTGAGATCTTAAGTGGTTAGATCCACCTTTAAAATGGTATTAAGTGATCGTGTAGCCCAACTCCTATAATGAAAGCATTAAAGGCTAATTGGGTATGAGTTCAATAATCTCCACGATTAGTCCACTTCCATTGGGTCTCAAGTGGCTGGGGCCGAGGGTCCACCCAGGAATAGGTTTTAAATGACCACTACAGAGGTACCATAGGTCAAACTATGCTATGACGGAAGTATTAATTGATCAGGGGATTGTCCTAATAGGTCAGCTAGATGGTAGCAAGAGGGTCCACCATAAGGTGGTCTTAAATGACATGCTACGTCTACCTATCTGATTAGTCTTAAGTACATGCTTACTATTTCTCACCTTATGTGGGGAGTGGGTTTATATGCGTGAATGAAGGAAGCCTTAATTAGTAGGACCTGTTGCTAGTGTCCTCTAATTTATATAGCGTAAGGTAAACCATCGAAAAGGTATCCCCCTAGGGTTTTAAGTGATCAAAGAGATCCACCATTATCTATCATTGATAGTGAGGTCTTAAGTGGCTATATATATAAATAATTAACCTTCTTATGATTTGTGAGTAGTTGAGATCCCAACCCTTAGTTTTGGGAATTGGTTGAATGATAGTTTAAAGGCTTCATAACTTAAGCATAAATGTTCTATCTCAGTATCGTTATCATTTGTGAGTACTACCTTAGGCGTGGCAGTTGGAGTCGTGCATAAGTGTTTGTAAGGTTAGGTTGGAATGACTAGCCTTAATAGACATATGTCTCTGGTTAAACCAAACATGATGCATCTATGTATTGTTGACTGTGTTATACTCTTTCTTCTCATCGAAATTTATTGTTCTGACCCCCTCCTCATTACAATCTCCCAGGTTATCTCGAGGAGGTTAGATTTCCGCAGGTGCTTAAGTCTGGTTTTTGGTTCTCGTCTCTCTTATGCTCGGTATTGACTTGGTGACTCACTCTTATAAGGTAGTTTCCCGACTGGATAGTAGTCTATCCTATTTCATTTCCGCTGTGACTTATTTTATCATACTCTGATTATGGTCATGCTCATTTATTTGCAAGTACTAGACTTACATGCTCCATGCTTGAATGGGTTTGAGTTTTAGATTTTGTCGAAATTTGGGCTTAGAAAAGTGTAGGCCTAAATTTCGAAACAAGGATAAAGCCCTATTATGTGCCTTGTCTTCTAGTTCAGAAGGACCATCTTCGTCCCTATAGTATATGAGTTCTTAGATGTCCTTGAGGAAGTTACAGGACTTACACCCATTAGGGAGATCTCTTTACGTATTGACCTAGAGATGGATGTCAGACCAATAGTTTTACCCTTGAGGCATATGGCGCATAGAGAAAGAAGAGAGTTGGATAAACATATTTTGGAGTTGCAACAGAATGGCTTCATCCGATGGAGTGCATCTGAGTGAAATGCACCTATCGTGTTCGCAACTAAAGATAATGGATCCCTAAGACTTTGTGTAGATTATAAGGAGCTAAATAAACTTACCAAAAAGAATAGTTACCCCTTACCTAGATTTGATGATTTGTTTGACCACTTGGAGGATCCTGAGTATTTCCCAATCAGACCTCGCAACTGTATTTCACCAATTGAGAATTTCTAAAAATATTAAGGATAAACCGCATTTAAGACACCAGAAGGATTATTCTAATGGAAAGTTATGCCCTTTGGACTGATGAATGTAGCTTCCTTCTTTGTAGACCTTATGAGTAGAGTTTTTAGGGGCATTATGAATAAGATCGTGGTGGTTTTTATAGACAATATCCTTATATTTTCCAAGGACCATAAAGAACAAGAAAGTCAATTAAGGTAGGTCGAACGAATTTTGAGAGAGAATGAGTTGAAAGCCTTATCTTCAAAGTTTCATTTCAAGAGAGAAGAAGTTAGATTTTTAAGGAATATTTTGTCGGAGAAAGGTTTGGAAGTTGACCCCGTGAAGATCGAGGCAATTAAGGAATGGAAAGTACCCCAAAGCGCTACAACAGTGAGAAGGTTTTTTAGGTTAGCAGGATATTGCCGAAAGTTTATAAAGGACTTCTAAAAGATTGCTACCACTTTAACCCAACTGACGAAGAAGAACTTAGTTTTTTCTTGGAGCGATAAGTGCGATGTGTCTTTTAGAAAACTGAAGGAATCATTGACTAGTACATCAGTTCTCATTATCCCTGATAGTTCAAAAATATTCACGGTTTACACTGACGCATGCAGAACTGGTTTAGGAGCAGTTCTCATGCAAGAAGGAAGGATAATTGCCTACGCTAGTATACAACCCAAGGACTACGAGAAAAGTTACCAAGTTCCTGACCTAGAGTTGGTTGCAATAGTATTTTCCTTAAAGGTGTGGAGGAACTATCTTTTAAGGGAGAAATTCGAGATTTTCACTGACCATAAATCGTTAAAGTATTTACTCTCACAACGTCATTTGAATTTAAGCCAGCAATGATGGACGGAATGCATTGCCTCTTTGAAATCATGATCCAGTATATCCCAGGGAAAGGGAACATCGTGGAAGATGCGTTTAGTAGAAGACATGCATCTTCAAATACAATTTTGTAATGGAAACAGTTGGAGTTTCTCTCCAACTTTAACTTACATATGCCAACTGTAGCATCTAGTAGTTTTCTTGGAGTTATGATGGTTAGACCCGCTTTAAGGGAAAGGACAGAGAGTATGCAAGATCTTGACGAGGTGCTAAGAAACTTGAAGAGAAAGTTGGGAAGAAGGAGATCTTTCCTCATTCATTTAGATATTCTCTTAGTGACGATGGGAGTTTGCTTAGGGACAGACGACTTTGTGTCCTTAAGGATGAGCTATTGAGGAAGGAAATTTGTAGGAGTGCCATAGGTTAAGGATGACCATACACTCTAGTGGAGATAAAATGTATGAGGATATAAAGAGAAACTTCCACTGGGAAGGGATGAAAAGGAAGGTACCTAAGTTTGTGGCCAAGTGTCTAACGTGCCAAAAAGTTAAAGTGGAGCAAGGAAGGCCTGGAGTGTTATTGCTACCTTTAGAGGTTACCATGTGGAAATGGGAGCATATTTCCATGGATTTTGTTGATGGGCTTCCAAAGAGCCAGAGGGTAAATGAAGTTATTTGTAACATAGTGGACTGTCTAACTAAGAGTGCTCACTTTATACCGGTCAAAAAGAATAAGATCGCGACTTCTTTGTCCCAGTTATGTGTCAGAGAATTAGTTAGACTGCACAACATTCCATCGAGTATAGTTAGCAATCGAGACCCTCTATTCATAATTGGGTTTTATAGAAGTTTACAAGAAGGATTAGGGACAACGCTCAACTCAAGTACAACATATCACCCACAGACTGATGGCCAGATAGAAAGTGTAATGACCCGTATTCTACACATCATAGGATCGTAGAATATTTATTTCTTTCCCATGTGAAGTTGTATGGTCATGTAACTTTGGGAAACATCCATTAGAGTTATTTCCCATGCTTACGATTTTTGTCGATTTTTAAATGACCATTTTGCCCCTAGTTGGTACTGTTTTGGCCATAACTTTTGATTGGAAAGGAATTTTGACCTGAAACCACTTCCATTTGATTCGTTTGATGGTTTACCTTTCCGTAGAGTGGTCACATTAGCCAAACGGACTTACCGTTTGGGAGATATGGCTGAAACAAGGTTTGGAGGGTGAAAAACTACTTAACCGGACCAAATCGGGTGATTAGTGAGTAGGCCCTTTACCCATTTCGGGATTAGGGTTATGGGGAGGCTGAAATGAGAAAGAGGGTCATTCCATTTCAGTTTTCTAGCCTCCACTTATCACCAAGGATCCCCAAAAATGGCCTCCAACCTCTAAATCACCTCTAAATCACCTTTAGGTTAAGGATTAGGCTTAGCAACCCCTAATCAAGGAAGATCTTCACCAAATCAACATAGGAGCTGCTATTTGGCATTGAAATTCGCATCAAATCAGAGAATTACTTCAGATCTTAGTTTATTTGTGGCTAAGGTGAGTGATTTGCATAGTTTTACACTAATTATGACTAATTAGGGGTGATTAGTGCTAATTAGCGAATTTAAGCATGATAAAATTCTGGAAAAATGTTTGTAAAATTCGGAATGATGTTTTAGACCTCTGATATGAATTTGGGTTAATTTGGTTAAGTTTTGCTAATCATATCATAAGTTTCACCTAAACATGCTTAGGGGAAAGTAGGGGGTTTTGGGTATGTTTGATCAATTTCTACCCATCATATTGATGTTTTGATGTTTGTGGTTGATTATGTATGTTGCTATGACTGTATGAAATGCTTTGTGATTGGTTAGAATAGCTGGAATGGTCGAAAACGCGGTCGAGGGGCGTAAACAGCTCGCTGGACAGGGTGCAGAGATTCGGATCGGATAGGGGATTGAGGGACGATCGGATCGCCCTATGGGACCGTGGGACATCACCACGAGTCGAGTCATCTCCTCCGAACCGAACCATCTGCGCAAGGCGCACGAGACGAATCGATGCAGCACCGTGCCCAAACTGAAGTACTCCGATCCGGATCGCGAATGAGCATTACGACCCGATCCGTCCATGAAGGGTGAGCACGATCCGTCGACCTGGAGAAGTGCTTTCCGACCCGAACCGCTTGAAGGACCACGATCTGATCCGAAGGAGCTTATCACGAATCGATCCATGGCGATGGACTTGGAGACCCCGACCCGATTCGCTGAAGGGTACTCGAACCGATTCGATGGAACTGGAGGACCACGAGTTGATGGCGCGACCCGATCCGAATGCAGAAACCCGATCCGAACCGTGGTGATGAGGGAACAGGACTCCGAACCGATCCGATATGAAGGCTACGATCCGATTCGATGGTGATGACCAATAACCCGAGTGCAAAGGTAGTCCAAATGGAAGTTAGATCTCAGGATCCCGGAACCAGTTGGGAACCAATGAGTTCACTTCATGGTTGGGCTTTGCTGCGGGACGTGTGCTAAGGAGTTGTCGACGTTCATAACTTCGATTCACCACTAAAAAGGAATGATGGGCTACTTATCAGTGCAGTAGGGTCATTATGACCTGAGGGGCAAAGTGATGGTAGCAAGACTACGTTATCAGTGCAGTAGGGTCATTACGACCTGAGGGGCAAGGTGATGCGTAGTAAGACTATGAGCCAGTGCAGTGGGGTTTTTGTGACTCCATGGGGCAGAGTGGACATAGTAAGGATTAGTAAGGCTATGAGCCAGTGCAGTGGGGTTCTTGTGACTCCATGGGGCAAAGTGGACATAGCAAAGGAGTTGTGGCTACGTTATCAGTGCAGTGAAGCCATTTATGACTTCATGGGGGCAAAGTGATCGTAGCAAGGAATGTTGGGTGATCGAAGTGGTGAATATCGTATGCTTTACGCACTGAGTGAGAGATGTGAGGATGGATGCTATGCTTGATTGTTGCCATCATTATGACATGCACACCTCCCCCACCTCCGTATCTTTACACTGTTTGACATGATACCTTAGAGTGTTGTACAGTATGTAGTGCTAACTCTTTGGTTGCAGGTCCAGGTTCAGGTATGTTTTAGTCTACCTGTTATTGTTCACTTTAGATGCTTATCGCTCATACCAGGCTTTATGTCTGACCCAGAGTTTTATGTCTCCTCTTATTACTCTGGGTGCTCACACGAGCAGACTAAAGACAGGTTAGCTGGTGATGAGCGAGTAGCCGATTCGGAGGCGGGTAGGAGGCTTCCACGTATGATATATATATACACATTCTCCCTGTGTCGTTGGTGGTCGCTACTTGGGCATTAGTAGTGTACATCTTTTATCTTGTTTTTGCTTTGAGACAGTTTGAAAGTTGTAATAAGCTGTATTCTGAATTTCCGCTGCTATGATGTTTTAGTTCTGATTTTCAGCTTATACACTGTCTCTCCTGTTTTATGTCAAGTATGTTATATTATATTTTATTCTATGCGCTGTGAGACATTCTACAGGTTCTTTGTATGTTCATTTCCTTCTTCCTTTTTCCTTCTGGCGACCCGTTCCGTGCTAACTGGACATGTGTATAGCGCACTTTTGGAGTAAATGTCGGTTGGTGCGAGGCGGGCCGTCACACTTGGTATCATAGCTCTAGGTTGCGTAGTTAACCTAGGGAAAGACACTAGGGAGAGATAGTACGTATATGAGATCGCGTATTTGTGATTACTTTGGTTTTCAAAAGCTATGTATGTATATACTATTAGTAGTATAAAGATGAAGTCGCACTGCACTAGCACCACTATGGGGTCGTTAATCGTTTCCCTTTTTACAGATTAACGATGAGCCGAGAGACGAGGTGTGCTGGTAGAGGGACCAACCAAGGGAATGCCGCTGACATGAGGGCTATGTTTACTAACCTCATGAGAGACATGCTTAGAGAAGTGCAAGGGGCAATTCCCAATCCCGGAGTTGGTGTTGGCCCAGTAGTGCAGGCGCCTAGGGTCGATTTTGCCAAGTTGTGCAAGGATTACACTAATCTTGGTGGGAAGCCGTTCCACAGGACGGAGTCGGCCACGGATGTTCAGGACTGGATGGATAGCTGTGACCGTATCTTTGATGACTTGGGTCTTGAGGGTGCGATGAAGAGAAGGCTAGCGTCTCGTCAGCTGAAAGGGCGAGCGATGAATTGGTGGAAAGCCATTAGAACAGCTACTCCAGAGGATCAAGTTACTTGGGATCAGTTCAAGGCTCGCTTTAGCGAGAAGTTTATCCCAGCTGCCCAGAAGTCAATGTTGTTTAAGAGGTTCTTGGAACTCAAGCAGAACGGAAGGGCAGTTTCTGACTATATTGCTGAGTTCGACACTTTGTCGAAGTATAGACTGTCTCTTATCGATACTCCTGAGAAGAAGAATGAGAAGTTCATTACTGGTCTGGATGGGTACTTGGGGGAGAGGCTCATTAACCACATCGATGAGACTTTTGAATCGATCGTGGGGAAAGCTTTGAGATCAGAGAGCCTTTACCCTAAGTCAAAGACTGAGGCTGCATCTGCAGAAGGGCCAAAGCCGCAAGCAGGCGGTGGAGGCAAGAATAATCCTCAGAATAAGAGGAAGCAGGACCAATCAAAAGGTGGCCAGAAAAAGAGCAAGAAGGATGTTGAGTGCTTCAGCTGTGGAAAGAAAGGCCATTATGCTAAGGAATGTCGGGCCAAGCCAGCGGAAAGGAAGTGCTACAACTGTGGTCAAGTGGGACATCAGAAGGATAAGTGTCCGCAACCTCTTAAGGAGAAGCAGATTGTGAAAGCATATGCTATTGATGTTGTTCCTTCTTCGTCGAATGCCCCAACTGCGGCGGAGAATGGAAAGAATGTTGTTATTCAAGGTATGCTTTCTATTTATGATATACCAGTTCGAGTTTTGTTTGATACTGGGGCTTCCCGTTCCTTCATATCTAGTGACCTGGTAGATAGGTTGGGACTGGAACCCGAGATAGTCGATAGACCTTTGATTGTGACGAACCCGATTGGTGGTTCGACTAGCCTTAGTATGATTTGCAGGAATTTGGTCTTATCGAGTCATGGATGTATGTTTGTATGTGATTGCTTTGTTTTGGGCTTTATCGGGTATGGCATTATATTGGGAGTCGATTGGCTCCAAAGATACGGGGTGGTGGTAGACTGTGAGGGCTTTTTGGTGACAGTGAGGGCGGATGATGGACGGAGGGTAGTGTTTGGTAGTCTACCTAGTGATGGGGTTATGGCTAGTTTTGTAAATTCCCTCAACATCCCGCAGGATGAGTTGTCAGATGTGCCCGTGGTTGGCCAGTATCCGGACGTCTTCGAGGAGGTAACCAGGCTTCCACCACACCGAGAGATTGAGTACCGTATTGATTTAGTGAAAGATGCCAGACCTATAATGATGCCACTTCGTCGTATGGCACCAAGGGAGCAGCGAGAGCTCGGGGTGCAAGTCAGCAATCTTTTGAAGAAGGGATTTATTAGAAGGAGTGTCTTCGAGTGGGGAGCACCAGTTGTGTTTGCCACTAAGGCAGATGGTTCCCTTCGTTTGTGTGTGGACTATCGCGAGTTGAATAAGGTGACGAGGAAGAATAAGTATCCTCTACCGCGGATAGATGACTTGTTTGATCAGCTGGAAGGAGCTAGAGTGTTCTCCCAGTTGGACCTCGCGACAGGATTTCATCAGCTTCGAGTAGCAGATGAGAGTGTTCAGAAAACGGCATTTAGGACGCCGTCTGGATTTTATGAGTGGTTGGTCATGCCGTTTGGGTTGACCAGTGCACCAGCCTATTTTGTGGATCTTATGAATCGAGTATTCAGAGATCAGTTTGTTCTTGTGTTCGTGGATGACATCCTTGTTTATTCAAGGACAGAGGAGGAACACAAGGGACACTTGAGGATAGTGATGGAGGTGTTGAGGAAACACCAATTGAAAGTGAAATTCTCTAAGTGTCATTTTTGGAGAAGGGAAGTGAGATTCTTGGGTCATGTTGTTTCAGAGACTGGTATTGTCGTGGACCCTGCGAAGGTGGCTACGGTACAGGATTGGCCTACGCCCAAGAATGCTACAGATGTAAGAAGTTTCTTAGGATTAGCTGGATATTATCGTAAGTTTATCCAGGACTTCTCCAGGATAGCAGCACCGTTGACTCAGTTGACTAAGAAGAATCAGTCCTTCGTCTGGGACGGAGTGTGTGAGGATGCCTCCAAGAGTCTAAAGGAGAAGTTGACGCGTGCGCCAGTGTTAGTCATTCCTAAAGGGAATGAAGAGATGACGGTATACACGGATGCTTGTGGTACCGGACTGGGTGCCGTATTGATGCAAGGAGGTAGGGTTGTAGCTTATGTTAGTCGACAGCTAAAGCCGCATGAGAAGAAGTACCCTACCCATGATTTGGAATTAGCAGCGATTGTGTTTGCGCTGAAGATGTGGAGACACTATCTCTTGGGAGAAAGATTTGAGTTGTTTACCGATCATAAATCGTTAAAGTATCTCTTCTCCCAGAAAGATCTGAATCTCCGTCAGCAGAGATGGTTAGAGTTCTTAGCTTCGTATGATTTTGATATCGCATACACACCTGGGAAGGGTAATGCGGTAGCCGATGCCTTGAGTAGGAGACATGCCAGCTTAGGGGCAATGTTTCTTGAATGGAAGCAACTGGAGTATATCGCGGGGTTTGATTTCAGACCAAAGTGCGAATTAGATCCAGTTATGCTAGCTAGTTGACGATCAGACCCACTTTGATAGAGCGGATTGGTTCTAGCCAGAGGGACGATCCTAATCTATTAGAATCATCTCCAAGTTAGAGATGGGTATCGATGAGGAGATGAATGAGTATGGGCTTGATCGAGATGGATGGCTTCGAAAGAATGGAAGACTAGTGGTGCCCAACGTGAATGGTTTGAGAGATGAAGTGCTTAGAGAATGTCATCACTCAAAACTGACTATACATCCCGGTGGTAATAAGATGTATCGAGACATGAGACAGACATACTACTGGGAGGGGATGAAAAGAGACGTTGGGAAGTTTATATCCAAATGCATGAATTGCTAGCTAGTTAAAGCCGAGCAAAAGAAGCCTAGTGGGTTGTTGCAACCATTAGAAATTCCCGAATGGAAATGGGAGCAAGTCTCGATGGATTTCATCGATGGCCTACCAAGGACTAGATCGGGATATGATAGCATTTGGGTAATTGTGGATCGATTGACTAAGAGCGCAAGGTTTATACCAGTCAAATCGACCAGAACGGCAGCCAAGTTGGCAGAATTGTATATGAAGTGGGTAGTGAGATTTCATGGAGTACCCAAAAGCATCGTGAGTGACCGAGACCCGTTGTTCACTAGTGGGTTTTGGAAGAGCTTACAAGAGGCTCTAAGGTCAGGATTACATCTCAGTACCGCATATCATCCTCAGACCGACGGTCGGACGGAGAGGGTGAATCGCATATTGGAAGATCTCTTGAGAGCGTGTATATTGGATTTTGGTGGATCATGGGATGACCATTTGCATCTAGTAGAGTATGCATATAATAATAGCTACCAATCCAGTATCGGTATGACTCCATATGAAGCTTTGTACGGAAGACCGTGCAACTCACCATCATGTTGGATAGAGACTGGCGAGAAGTTTGTGCTTGGACCAGATGTGGTGAGGGAAACTTCCGATAAGATTAAGATCATTCAGCAACGAATGAAAGCTGCTCAAGATAGGCAGAAAAGCTATGCTGATAAGAGGAGAAGAGACTTGAAATTCTCCGTTGGTGACTTGGTGTTTGTAAAGATCTCTTCGTTAAAGTGCGTGATTCGATTTGGCAGGAGAGGCAAGTTGGCACCAAGATTCGTTGGCCCATTCCCTGTTCTTGAATTAGTCGGGAATTTGGCGTATAGAGTTGGCTTACCAGAGAAGATGGCGGGAGTTCACAATGTATTTCATGTTTCCCAACTAAGGAAGTTCGTTCACGACTCAGATGTGACTATTTCACCTGATCAGTTAGAGGACTTCGAAGTAGAACCCGAGGCGGTTGGGAACCGCAAGCCGATTCGTATTGTGGGGCACGATACGAAGCGACTTCGAAGGAAGGCGGTGAAGCTAGTCAAGGTTCAGTGGGGCGAGAACGAGAATGATTGTACTTGGGAGACAGAAGAGAGCATTAGGAAGATGCCTCCAGAACTCTTTACCTGGTAAGATCCACTTTGTAATTTAGTTTTCCGCATGCTAGGATAGACTTGCTTTGTTTGTTTGCATGTTTGATTGTTGTTTTATGATTGATAGGCATGCGGGACTTTTATGTGTGTTTGGATTAGGGAATTTCGGGGGCGAAATTTCTTAAGGGGGGAGAGTGTAATGACCCGTATTCTACACATCATAGGATCGTAGAATATTTATTTCTTTCCCATGTGAAGTCGTATGGTCATGTAACTTTGGGAAACATCCATTAGAGTTATTTCCCATGCTTACGATTTTTGTCGATTTTTAAATGACCATTTTGCCCCTAGTTGGTACTGTTTTGGCCATAACTTTTGATTGGAAAGGAATTTTGACATGAAACCACTTCCATTTGATTCATTTGATGGTTTACCTTTCCGTAGAGTGGTCATAATAGCCAAACGGACTTACCGTTTGGGAGATATGGCTGAAACAAGGTGTGGAGGGTGAAAAACTGCTTAACCGGACCAAATCGGGTGATTAGTGAGTAGGCCCATAACCCATTTCGGGATTAGGGTTATGGGGAGGCTGAAATGAGATAGAGGATCATTCCATTTCAGTTTTCTAGCCTCCACTTATCACCAAGGATCCCCAAAAATGGCCTCCAACCTCTAAATCACCTCCAAATAACCTTTAAGTTAAGGATTAGGCTTAACAACCCCTAATCAAGGAAGATCTTCACCAAATCAACATAGGAGCTGTTGTTTGGCATTGAAATTCGCATCAAATCAGAGAATTATTTCAGATCTTAGTTTATTTGTGGCTAAGGTGAGTGATTTGCATAGTTTTACACTAATTATGGCTAATTAGGGGTGATTAGTGCTAATTAGCGAATTTAAGCATGATAAAATTCTGGAAAAATGTTTATAAAATTCGGAATGATGTTTTAAACCTATGATATGAATTTGGGTTAATTTGGTTAAGTTTTGCTAATCATATCATAAGTTTCACCTAAACATGCTTAGGGGAAAGTAGGGGGTTTTGGGTATGTTTGATCAATTTCTACCCATCATATTGATGTTTTGATGTTTGTGGTTGATTATGTATGTTGCTATGACTGTATGAAATGCTTTGTGATTGGTTAGAATAGCTGGAATGGTCGAAAACGCCGTCGAGGGGCGTAAACAGCTCGCTGGACAGGGTGCAGAGATTCGGATCGGATAGGGGATTGAGGGACGATCGGATCGCCCTATGGGACCGTGGGACATCACCACGAGTCGAGTCATCTCCTCCGAACCGAACCATATGCGCAAGGCCCACGAGACGAATCGATGCAGCGCCGTGCCCAAACTGAAGTACTCCGATCCGGATCGCGAATGAGCATTACGACCCGATCCGTCCATGAAGGGTGAGCACGATCCGTCGACCTGGAGAAGTGCTTTCCGACCCGAACCGCTTGAAGGACCACGATCCGATCCGAAGGAGCTTATCACGAATCGATCCATGGCGATGGACTTGGAGACCCCGACCCGATTCGCTGAAGGGTACTCGAACCGATTCGATGGAACTGGAGGACCACGAGTTGATGGCGTGACCCGATCCGAATGCAGAAACCCGATCCGAACCGTGGTGATGAGGGAACAGGACTCCGAACCGATCCGATATGAAGGCTACGATCTGATTCGATGGTGATGACCAATAACCCGAGATGCAAAGGTAGTCCAAATGGAAGTTAGAGCTCAGGATCCCGGAACCAGTTGGGAACCAATGAGTTCACTTCATGGTTGGGCTTTGCTGCGGGACGTGTGCTAAGGAGTTGTCGACGTTCATAACTTCGATTCACCACTAAAAAGGAATGATGGGCTACTTATCAGTGCAGTAGGGTCATTATGACCTGAGGGGCAAAGTGATGGTAGCAAGACCACGTTATCAGTGCAGTAGGGTCATTACGACCTGAGGGGCAAGGTGATGCGTAGTAAGACTATGAGCCAGTGCAGTGGGGTTCTTGTGACTCCATGGGGCAGAGTGGACATAGTAAGGATTAGTAAGGCTATGAGCCAGTGCAGTGGGGTTCTTGTGACTCCATGGGGCAAAGTGGACATAGCAAAGGAGTTGTGGCTACGTTATCAGTGCAGTGAAGCCATTTATGACTTCATGGGGGCAAAGTGATCGTAGCAAGGAATGTTGGGTGATCGAAGTGGTGAATATCGTATGCTTTACGCACTAAGTGAGAGATGTGAGGATGGATGCTATGCTTGATTGTTGCCATCATTATGACATGCACACCTCCCCCACCTCCGTATCTTTACACTGTTTGATATGATACCTTAGAGTGTTGTACAGTATGTAGTGCTAACTCTTTGGTTGCAGATCCAGGTTCAGGTATGTTTTAGTCTACCTGTTATTGTTCACTTTAGATGCTTATCGCTCATACCAGGCTTTATGTCTGACCCAGAGTTTTTTGTCTCCTCTTATTACTCTGGGTGCTCACACGAGCAGACTAGAGACCGGTTAGCTGGTGATGCGCGAGTAGCCGATTCGGAGGCAGGCAGGAGGCTTCCACGTATGATATATATATATATATACACATTCTCCCTGTGTCGTTGGTGGTCGCTACTTGGGCATTAGTAGTGTACCTCTTTTATCTTGCTTTTTCTTTGAGACAGTTTGAAAGTTGTAATAAGCTGTATTCTGAATTTCCGCTGCTATGATGTTTTAGTTCTGATTTTCAGCTTATGCACTGTCTCTCCTGTTTTATGTCATGTATGTTATTATTATATTTTATTCTATGCGCTGTGAGACATTCTACAGGTTCTTTGTATGTTCGTTTCCTTCTTCCTTTTTCCTTCTGGCGACCCGTTCCGTGCTAACTGGACATGTGTACATTGCACTTTTGGAGTAAATATCGGTTGGTGCGAGGCGGGCCATCACAGAAAGAGTCAATAATTTTTTGAAGATTTACTTAGATCCTACATTATTGACCTTGGAGGAGTTTGGGAGCAGCACCTGCCACCTATGGAGTTTGCATATATAGCAACAATGTTCAAGCAACGAATTGTATGGCCCATTTTGAATCACTTTTTGGGCGGCCATGCATATCGCCAACATATTGGTGGGAAAGTACCGACAAGGTTCTACTCAAACTAGACTCCCGGCGGGTTATTACCAGAGCTCAGCTAATTGTCGAAATTAAGTCGTTGTTACCCCTAATCCTTCTTGTAAACTTCTCCAAAACTCACTTTTGAATAGAGGGTCTCGATCGCTAACTATACTTGATGGAATGCCACGTAGTCTAACTATTTCTCTGACATACAAATGGACCAATGAAGTCACAATCCTATTCTTCTTAGGGTGCGTTTTTTACAGGTCCATATTAACTATTAAAATATAAGAAAAGTCCAACCATAGAAATTATACAAATTTCATCCCTATTTTCAAAACGTGGCATATCAAATTCCAGTTTTATCCTTTAAACCCTAAAAAATAGTCGGTCCACAAAGCTGTATCATTTCACTAATCGCAACGCTGATTTATCGCAGACGAGAAGAAAATTTCTGAATTCAAAGCCGAAGTTCATCGTTTTAATCTCGATCGAAGAAAATAATCAAAATCGTGGCGATTTCACCAGAAGATTAGCAAAAAATGGCGAGAACAAAGGTAAAAAATTTATTTTCTAATTATAATTTCAACAACTGATAATATACATATATTATATAATAAACTGTGGATGAATATGGAATAGTTGCATAATTATATGATTTTATGATTTGGTGTGTGATTGTATAATTTTATTCAGAATTGTTGCATGATTCTGAAGGTTTAATTAGAGTTGTTGCATAATTATATGAAATTAGAAGCTAATTTTTTTAGTCATATATTTAGAATATTTTTTTTGCAATTTTTCAGTTGAATTAATTCGTTGATTATCCGAATAAATGAATTTAAAAAAAAAATTGCATGTAATTATGCATGTATTTCTAATAATTTCATAATTATATGCATATATTATGTACATTTGTACATATGTCTATATATATTCATATCATTTATGTACAGAGATTTGTATTAGAAAAAGTTGCATGTAATCAGGAATTTATACAGAATAGTTGCATACAGTAATGAGTGTAATTAGAAATTTTGCTTTCTTGTAGGCATTTTATCAAAATTGTTATTTGAATGTATGCATTCATCACCTTATTGTTGCATGATTCCATGAAATTAATTTGAACTATTTAATGCTAGTGTGAATTTATCACCTGTTTTTTACATTACTATTTGCATTTATTTGGAGCTGTTGCACGCAAGTGTGCAACTATCAACAGATTCATGCATAAATGTATGCATTTAATCACAATGTTTCATGTAATTGTGCAACTATTAACTGATTGTTGAATAATTATATGCATTAATCCAAAACTATGGCATGTAATTGTGATTTTATTACATAATTGTTGCATAACTCTATGCATTTATCTATATATGTTTTTATACAGAGAATTTACATCAGTGGAGTGGTGAAAAGGTTGGAAAAGATGAATTATCATTAACACGGGCAACTTGAATTGACTAATTGGCCACAAGGCCATATGTAAGTAAATAAATTCAAAATACTTGTATACGCATATATAAATATTCAGAATATTTGCATACAACTATGCCAATATTCAGAACATTGGCATAGTTGTATGCAAATATTGATAATATTTGCATGTTTGGATGCAGATAATAAAAAAAGTTGCATGCTTATATGCACATATTTAGAACAGTTGAATATGCATGTACACACATACCAAGTGCATACTTGTACGCATGAATTCATAATATTTGCAACCTTATATGCATAAAATATGATGACTTAAATACTTTTATGTTGATTTCGTAAATGTTATCGTATTAATGCAAATATTGAGAATGTTTGTATATTTTTATGCATGTTTTCATACTAAATAGAATATTTCTAACAAATTGATAATTTTTTTTACAATTTCTGCAGCTTTAATTGTGGAATGTATGTAATTAATATAATGAAACAGAGAAGAGAGGACAAACAAGTCGACAAAGATGATAAAATGTACAAGCTTGATTCTGTAAATCTACAATGAGTTGTGGTTGCTGCTCAAATTCTAAGTTGCAAACTTTACAGTTGGACTTTAGATGATGACCTAACACAGGCGGTCCTGCTATCAGACAAAAACAAACCTTCTGAATAAAATGATTAAAAATTGGGTCTAGATTTCCATACGAATATGTTGACCGATTTTCTGTATTCGAACTACTATGAAATGAACATGTATTTTCCATACTGAATTACTGTGGAATTTTATGTATTGAATTTAGTTGGTTTATTCTTAAATGATATTAGGAATTGTTACTTTCCGGTATACAGTTATTCATAATACTTGCACGCTTACATGCAACTATTGTTAAATGTTATGCATATGCGAATGATAAAATATTCAACATAATTTCAAGATAAAAAAGGGAACTAAACTAGAAATTTAAAAGAGGATATGCCTATACGCTAAACATTTGAATACTCGCATGCATATAATAAGAATTATTCCATACTTGTATGCAACAATTGATAATACTCGTATACATTATCCAGTTATAAAGATACTTTCGTACCTGTATGTAACTACTACGAGCTGTTTCGTACATTTATGCAGCAATTCAAAATACGAAGAAAATATCATATATACAAATATTCGGTATAATTGCATACATCTATGCAATTATATTGAATAATTGCATGTATATAAGCCAAAAAAATAACTGTAAAAATCACAGAATTTAACATTAAAGTTCATGAATTAAATTTAAAGTAGAATGTAAATGTTCACAACGGTATGCAGTATAACTTTGTTTAAAAAAAATACAAAATAACATCTAATAGTCTATTGAAGAGCACATCCTTTTAGTATGACCCAACTTCTGGAACAAACCACATCTAGCAGTCTTCCTAAATTCACCTGCAGATTTCAGCCTTTTGGAAGATCAAAAAGTTTTTAGGTTGACGATTAGAAATGAAAAAAAAATCATCTAATATTAAATACATACCTATAACAGTTGAAAACACTCTGTACAGTCATAATAATTGCATTCAAGTATACATATATCCAGATTAATTACATACCCTTATGCAAATAATTCAATATTCCTAACAATTATATGCATCTGTTTATTGCATCTGTTTACAATTTCTACATTATTGCATGCTAGTATTAACCAAAAGAAGCGTAATTAAAAGCATATATACAAAAGAATATTATACTATTCAGATTACATTCATGAAAACATGCAAATATTCCGAAAAATTGCATACATAAATGCTTAAAAACAAAATAATTGATGTTATAAGTGAAAAATAAACTGTAACACAACAAACCTTCATTTACATTTTTTCCGGTAACAGCTATTAAACATTCTAGTCCACATCTATCATTACCAAACATCAACAGCACAAATACACCATTATTAGCAGGAACACTGTTATACGAAGAAGAGAATAAACATTAATAAACATAATATGCAGTAATCAAATAACATTACGCAGAAATTTACAAGAATTAAAAATATGAACAATATTTTCATATATTAAACATTTTAGTATTCATATATTAAAAAAATATGCAAATTTGTATACAATTAATCAACAAACACACACAAAAAGACATTCAAAATAGTTTTATATTCTAATGCATTTATACAAAATATATGAATACATATACGTAAATTTCCTGAATATACGAAAAGCCCAATACACCGGTTATAACAATAGTTGCATATTTTTATGCAAATATTAACAACTTATGCATCTTTGTATATATCTATTCAGAATATAAGAACAAATGTACTGCCAAAATCAACAAATAAAACTGTACGATCTATAATAACATTAAAACTATATACAATAATTAAATTGTAAATCAACAAGTCTGTACAATTAAAGAAGATTAGATTGATCAATTAACAAAGATCAAGCAAAAAATGATAGCCGTAGAAAATAAAAATTAATAAATAGTATAAATTACCTTAAAGAATAAGCATTCATCACATAAATCAAGGATGGATCTAATTAAATCACTGAAAGAATTCTGAGCAAAGGAAATTTTAGATCGACGGGATTCGAAAAATGAGAAGGAAGAAGGTGCCGCCATGACACAAAATTATATGATACTGGAAAAAATAAAACCCTAATATGTGTTTCGTATTATTTAATTACGGCGCCCATAAGTGAAAAAGGTTAGTTCTATAAAAAAAAGTGCCATTATTTGAAAATAGGGATGAAATCTTTATGTTCCAAAAGGGGAGGATGTGAGTCTAATTAAGTTTAGTTTTTAGGACATGAGCCTAATTTTCACTTCTTCTTGACTGGTATAAAATGAGTATTCTTAGTCAGACGGTCCACTACGACCCAAATAGCTTCATTTCCCCTCTGACTCCTTGGAGGCCCATCAACAAAACCCATTGAAATATGATCCCATTTCCAAATTGGAACCTCTAAAGGTAACAATAATCCTTCAGGCCTTTCTTGCACCACTTTAACTTTTTGGCATGTCACTTGGCCACAAACTCAGCTACCTCTCTTTTCATCCCTTCCCTGTGGAAATTTCTCTTCATATCCTTATACATTTTATCTCCACCAGGGTGTATGTTCATCCTTGATGTAACACCCCGAATTTTCTATTAACACTAAAGTTGCTAAATTAATAATAAGTATGTAAGAGAGGGGATGTATCTAATATGAATATAAAAATATTAATAAGTATGTAAGAGAGGGGATGTATCTATTATGAATATAAAAATATTAATAAGTGTGTAAGAGAGGGGATGTATTTAATATGAATATAAAAATATTAATAAGTGTGTAAGAGAGGGGATGTATCTAATATGAATATAAAAATATTAATAAGTGTGTGAGAGAGGGGATGTATCTAATATGTATATAAAAATAATAATAAGTAAAGGGGGATGTATCTAATATGTACATTGTAGAAAATATATATATATATATATTTATGACATGAATAGAAGTTTATTAATATGCTGAGTGTTTGCTGAGTCACTTCTGACTCATTGCTGAGTCAACAAGATAAACCCCATCTTGTCTGAACGGCTGCGGTTATTTCTAGGTTAAATCTAATGGCCTAAATGAATTCTAAAATCTATAAATAAGTGGGTAGACCCTAAACCTAAATCACTTGTAAAATTAGAGAAGCTACCGTCATGCTGCTGCCATGGAGTTCAGCATAGCCGTCACAAACTAAGAAGAGGAAGCCTAATCATCTACAACTAAATCTACACAAATCAAATCAAAAGATCTCTCTTTCTCTAATTCTTTTCTTTTGTTGGTGAGTATGATGATTCTCACAAGACTATTACAAACTAATTTGACTCAGTTATGAATGGATCACAAGAAAGTGACGTGATTTGTAATTGTAAATTCTATATATTGTGGATCTCTTATTATGTTATTATGTTGTCGTATGATGAAAATTATATATGCTATGTCATGCTATGTTGTAAATTCTCTTATGCTATGTCGTGCTATGTTGAGAATCATGTCAAGCTATGTTATACTATCATACTATGCCATGTTATAAATCATGCTATATTATGTTGTAAAATCATGATGTTGTTGGAACATGCTTAAAGTTATGTTTTTTTTAATTTAAATGGATCTTGTTTATGGGAATTTGCCTATTAGGTTAGGTGTACCCATAAACTTGAAACTATAATTAAATAAAACTTGAATATGGGAATTTGCCTATTGAGTTAGGTGTACCCATATAAAACCATGTTGTTAAAAAATTAGATGATGTTGATTCACACATGTTCATATGTAAGTTTATGAAAATTGATTGAGATTATATTAGGTGAATTTTGAACAAGTTGACACCTTTAGGTCCATGACATGTATAATCTATGCAAGTTGGACATATGCAAGTTTCACCCCTTATTATGATTCATTTGGTCACATATACATGTTGTTATTATGATAATCTCTTTTATGCTATGAGTTAGGCTATTCGAGTCTAACATATATTTTGCGAATAAACGTTCAAACGTGGGGTAGGGGTAATATTAGGAATTAATAAATTGGGTGCAATTTTGTAAGATTTTGCATACCATGAATGGATGTCCATAATTGAGTCAATTATGGACATTGTTAAAAATTGGAAGTAATTAATAATTCAAGTAGGGAATTATTAAAATTGGGGGAAAGTGGATTATTATTAATAATCAATGCTTAGGACATGAGGTTGGACCCGTTTGTGATGTAAACCTGCCCGGACCCGCCCGGCAAATCCAGTAGTCACAAATGTCGGCCCAATGTGAGAGGTCCTAGGCCCAAACTAAAGCATAACAGTTGTAAAGACACGAGGTTAGACTCTTTTATGGTGTAAGACTGCCCGGACCCGCCCGACAAATCCAGCTGCCATAAATGCCAGTCTAATGTGAGAGGTCTTTATGAGGTTATGGCCTTAATGAACTAAGAAATACTTAACCAGATAATCATGTAAGGTGGGACATGGGGGTTAAGTAGGTGCCTTGGGTGGCATGAGGAATCTGGTGGTTGCCTTTAGAGGCATTTGAAATACGATTAGACTTAACCAAACACACATGTAAATGAACATGACTGAGTGGGTTAAGTGGGATGGACTAATGGGGACAAGCTTAGGTGGAATGCTTGTGGTAAATAGTGGGGGCCCATTTCAACCAGTATCCCAAAACGTATCTTTGTGGGCTCGACCCAAGTCGAGGACGGGACACGCATACTGGGTTTGACTATAAGAGGCCAAAATAGGGAGCAGTGGCAACGCAAGTCCAACGGGTTTCATATGCGTGTGTGGACCCGGGCTGGTAGGTAAGACGTTGTTGCATCGTGTAGGTATAAGCCGTGCATGTCCGTTGTATCAGGTTGCCACTTTAGGGGAGTGATACACCCCACTGTGGGGCCAGCACGGGTATCTACGAGTTAGGGAGCCGATCGAATAATGGGAAGTAGGGTACACCTAGTGGAGATAGGGGCAGGCGGCACCTATGTAGTCAGCTAGGGGTACGTAAAGCCATTGGGAAAGTTTCTAAGTGAAGCTAAGTGGGATGAATCTTTAGGGTGACTGGTGTGGTGCAGTATAGTGTTTATCCTTTAGTATTTAGGAGCGCCTATAACGTTGCCTTTAGCGATTGTCTATGTCCTTAGTCTGCTCTTCATAGACATTTTCTTGTTTTCCAGCTTATGCCTTAGTCCAGTTATTTTGGTAATAGTATTATAGAATTATCATATTCACCAGACTTTATGTCTGACCCCCTCTTTTCCATCCTTTTTCTCCCTTCAGGTCCGCAGGTTGGGCCAAGTTCTAGTGGAGTCTAGTTGGATCGCTTATCTACTGGAAAGCTTGGACTGCTGAAGTAAAGTCCAGCTTGTTATCTTTCTTTTTAATGGCTATTCATGTAATGGGATTATGTACTTGTTTTATCAAGATAGATATTATACTTGACATTGAATATGGTGTTATGATGTAATCAAACATGTTTTGACTTCTGCTACAATGAAATAAAGTTTTTGAATTTCCAAGTACTATTTTATATCTGTCTTGTTGTAATTTTACTGTTCTATATTCACTTAAAACCTCCATGGAAGTTAATGCATTCCCTTTGTGAGTGACATTAATGGACGTGGGGTGTTACACGTGGTATCAGAGCATAAGGTTACCAGAACAGATAAAAAATTTTTTTTTAGAAAAATATTTTTTTCTAAAGTATTTTTGGAAGAAGTGCTTTTAAAAAAAAAACATGTTATTTATTGGGAGTTTTTATGAAAAACATAATCCCAAATAGCCACATCCTTATCTTTATCTTTCGAATTCTCCATTTTGAATCTTTCCTTTTTCGTTTCAGCATGGCTGAAGATCTTAATCTCCCAGAAGGTGTAACGATTCCAGGGTGGTTTAGGAGATACTTGGAGGCTAGGGCCACCACTGCAGGCCCAGCGGATACTCCTCCACCCCTAGTTGCACCCATTCCTCCTCCTCCTCCTCCTCGTGTTGACACTTTTGCAAAGACGTGCAAGGAATTCAAGGCTATGGGAGGAAAAACTTTTCAAGGGACTGAGACGTTTGTGGAGGTCAGAGATTGGCTTAAGGAGACTGAGGAATTGTTGGATATCTTTGAAGTAGAAGATGGAAGGAAAGTCCGTTTAGCTGCTTGGTTAATGAAGGGAGAGGCCTCGTTTTGGTGGGAGGTCACTAACGGGGAACGTCCAGTTGATTCATGGGCGGATTTCAGACGAAGGTTTGAGGCAAAGTTTCTTTCAAGGGCCGAGGAGAACTTAAATATGGAAAAATTCCTGGCACTAAAGCAAGGGAGCTCATCAGTAAAGGAATATGTCAATAGATTTAATCAGTTAGCAAGGTTTGGCTTGGAGTTGGTGAACACGCCAGAGAAGAAAGCTTTGAGGTTCGTTAGAGGCTTGAATGAACCGTTGCAAGGGTTGGCTATGACCCACATCCCTATGGGAGCCACCTTTGAAAAGCTAGTAGAAATGGCACTTATGCATGAGGATAAGGCAGTTGAAAAGAAAGGGGATCAGAAGAAACCCCAACAGCAAAATAAGAAGGGTGGTAAAAACAATAATGGCAAAGGGAAGAAGAAATGCTTCAATTGTGGGACGCCTGGCCATCTCTGCAAAGATTGTAGAAAGAAAAAGAAGACTGGTTGTTTTCATTGTGGAGATGCGGGACATTTAGTGAAGGACTGTCCAAAGAAGGGGCAGAGGGCAGGGTCTACCTCGGGAGGACAGGTGCAGGCTCTTATGGCACCAGGGCAGGCAAGGGGGCAAGTTCAGGCTATTGCGGCCCCACCGCTGCAAGAAAGAGGTAGAACAATTTCTGTTGAAAGCTTAGTTTTTCTGTTTGATCATCCTGTCCGTACCTTATTCGATTCTGGCGCATCTCATTCGTTTATCTCTGCATCATTAGTTGAATCACTGCACTTGAACACCAGTTTAGTAGAAGATCCCTTGGTCGTTTCAAATCCAATTGGGGGTTCGGCTCATTTGACCATGATATGTTTGGATTTGAAAATCTCTATACTTAGCGTTGAATTTAGATGTGATGCTTATGTATTGGGCTTCACGGGCTATGGGCTAATTTTAGGAATGGATTGGTTGTCTAGAAATAGGGCCATTCTTGATTGTGAAAGGAGAGTAGTTAGGCTTGTGACTCGCCTTGGTAATGCTCTCGACATCTTTTGTAATCCCATAAATTCCGTTATGCTAAGTTATCTTGAATCGCTTGACGCGTCTGTAGAGAACCTGCGATCGGTAGAAGTGGTCCGGGAATATCCGGATGTGTTTGAGGAGGTGAAGGGCTTACCTCCAAAGCGGGAGATAGACTTTCGAATTTATCTTGTGGATAATGCTAAACCCGTATCTTTGCCAGTGCGCCACATGGCTCCTCGTGAAAGGAGGGAACTCAATAAGCAAGTAAAGGAGTTGCTTGAGAAGGGGTTCATAAGACGTAGTATATCGGAGTGGGGTGCTCCAGTAGTTTTTGCCACAAAGGCGGATGGGTCTCTTAGACTTTGTATGGACTATAGAGAACTAAACAAGCTTACTAAAAAGAACCGACACCCACTGCCGAGGATTGACGATCTCTTTGATCAGTTAGTTGGCGCCTCAGTGTTTTCGCAGTTGGACTTAGCCACTGGCTTTCATCAACTGAGAGTGGCTGAGGATAGTATAGATAAGACTTCTTTTAGGACTCCTGACGGATTCTATGAATGGCTAGTGATGCCCTTTGGTTTGACAAACGCCCCTGCATATTTTGTTGATTTGATGAGTAGGGTGTTTAGGGAATACCTTAACAAATTCGTGGTAGTCTTTGTGGATGACATCTTAGTCTTTTCTAAGAATAAAGAAGAGCACTCCCTACATCTTAGGGAAGTGTTGGAAACCCTTCGAGCGCATAACCTTAAGGCAAAATTTTCTAAGTGTCACTTCTGGAGGAAGGAAGTACGGTTCTTAGGGCACGTGGTTTCCAAAGAAGGGATAGCAGTGGATCCCGCAAAGGTGGTGGCCATCCAAGATTGGAAGGTCCCTAAAAATGCAACCGAAGTAAGAAGTTTCTTGGGGTTGGCTGGCTATTATAGGAAGTTTATCAAAGACTTCGCAAAAATATCAGCTCCATTAACACGGTTAACGAAGAAGAACCTGGTTTTTACGTGGGACAAAGATTGCGATGATGCGTTCCAACGTTTAAAGAGAGCCTTAACTTCAGCCCCAGTCTTAGTGCTGCCAGACGGGAATAAACCGTTTACCATCTATACTGATGCTTGTGGGACGGGACTTGGCGCGGTCCTCATGCAAGAGGGAAGAGTAATAGCCTATGGTGGAAGGCAGTTGAGGGTTCATGAAAAGAATTACCCCACGCATGACTTAGAGCTAGCCGCAATTGTTTTCGCGCTTAAGTCTTGGCGTCACTATCTTCTTGGTGAGAAATTCGAACTGTTCACTGACCACAAATCATTAAAATACTTATTCTCTCAGAAGGATTTGAATTTAAGGCAGCAACGATGGATGGAATTCTTAGCCTCCTACGATTTTGAAATAGCATATACCCCGGGCAAGGGTAACGTGGTGGCAGACGCCTTAAGTAGGAAAAGGTTGTCCTTGAGTCCGTTGTTTGTTGAACGACAAAGCTTAGAATTCATCTCTATGTTTGACTTTAGACCCTCCGTTGACTTAGTACCCGGTCTGTTAGCATCCTTGGAGGTTAGACCTACACTTCTAGGACGGGTTGGTGAGGCACAGCGAGACGACCCACAGTTGGTTGAGATAGTAGAAAAGCTCAAAGGGGGGGAGTCGTCAAGCCATCTTCGTAGGTATACCCTAGACGATAAGGGTTGGTTACGAAGGGATAATAGACTTTGTGTACCACAAGACGAAGACTTAAGGAAGGCCATTCTTGATGATGCTCATCGCTCAAAAATGACCATTCATCCCGGCGGGGATAAGATGTACAAAGATATGAAGCGGGTTTTCTTTTGGGCCGGTATGAAAAAGGATGTGGCCGAGTACGTCGCTAGATGCTTGGTGTGCCAACGAGTTAAAGCAGAACAAAAGAAACCCAGTGGGTTGCTTCACCCATTAGAAGTTCCACTATGGAAATGGGAAAGCATCTCAATGGATTTTGTGGATGGATTACCAAGATCAAGGAAGGGTAACACGGGGATTTGGGTTATAGTAGATAGACTTACTAAAAGCGCCCATTTTATTCCCGTGAAAAGTAAGAGGACTGCTCCGTGGTTGGCTTCTGTATACATTATGGAGATAGTTCGTTTGCACGGTATTCCTTCTAGTATAGTAAGCGACCGTGACCCCATCTTTACTAGCGAATTTTGGAAGAGTTTACAAGAGGCGGTAGGGACTCAGCTATGTTTGAGCACCGCATATCATCCTCAGACAGACGACCAGACCGAGAGGGTGAATCGCATTCTAGAGGATCTTTTAAGGCTTTGTATCCTAGACTTTGGGGGTACATGGGAAGAGCACCTTCCGTTAGTAGAATTCGCATATAATAATAGCTTTCAGTCTAGTATTGGCATGGCACCTTTCGAAGCTCTTTATGGAAGGCCTTGCCGTTCGCCTACATGTTGGTGGGAATCTACCGATAAAATCCTACTTGGGCCCGATATGGTTAGGGAAACCTCGGAGAAGATTGAGTTGATTCGAAGGAGGATGAAAGCAGCACAAGATAGGCAAAAATCGTATGCTGATAAGAGGAGGACAGATCTTGAGTTTGACATTGGGGACATGGTTTTTATCAAAGTATCTCCGTTACAGAATGTTGTTCGCTTTGGGTCCGTGGGGAAATTAGCACCAAGGTTTGTAGGGCCGTTTCCTGTAAAAGACAGGATTGGGAAGATGGCATATAGGGTGGAGTTGCCTGAGAAACTTAGTGGAGTACACGACGTATTCCATGTATCACATTTGAGGAAGTGTTTGCACAAGACCACGGAGGTGGTAGAGCCGAGCTTGCTTAAAGAGGTGGAAATAGAGCGTGATGCAACAATTAGACGAGCTCCTACATGCATTCTTGGGTCGGAGATCAAAAAGTTGAGGAATCGAGAGGTCAGACTGGTTAAAGTGCAATGGGGAGATGATGAGAGCAACGCAACTTGGGAGACAGAAGAGAAGATGCGTTCGTTGTACCCTTTTCTTTTTGAGGGTATGTCTTTTAATTTCTCCTTTATCGCTTAGCTTATCTTATCTTATCTTATCTTTAGTATGTCCTCTCATTAGTATCTTTGACCTTTAGTTAGGATAATCCTATGGTTGAAACATGTGTTTGAGACATGTTATGTATGATGGATGCAAAATGGATGCAAGTGTTTGCTAGTGGTTGCTCGTGGATGCATATATACACACACTTTAGGCACTAGATCGGCTCAGTCACTACATATTGCATATTGCATATATATATGGATGTATTTAGTAAAATGGATGAACGATGGTTGTATTATCATGTGGATGCCGCATTCAGATGATGGTTGTGCACGCATATAGAAGTATTATGTAGCATTAAGAATCTTTTGCATACATAATGGATGCATGGCACGATCATAGTTGCATTAAGGAGGTCAACTGAATCAGTGGACCGCCTGATTTTGCATTAGATACGGACATATACACACACTGTGCATTTAAACATGAAAGCATTAGAAGTCTGTAAGGACAATGGATGCCTGTGTATGATGGATGAGTAGATGGACGTTTGATGGTAGGATATACATTCTTCCAGACTTGAAGATTTCGGGGACGAAATCCTAAAAGGAGGGGAGAATGTAACACCCCGAATTTTCTATTAACACTAAAGTTGCTAAATTAATAATAAGTATGTAAGAGAGGGGATGTATCTAATATGAATATAAAAATATTAATAAGTATGTAAGAGAGGGGATGTATCTATTATGAATATAAAAATATTAATAAGTATGTAAGAGAGGGGATGTATTTAATATGAATATAAAAATATTAATAAGTGTGTAAGAGAGGGGATGTATCTAATATGAATATAAAAATATTAATAAGTGTGTGAGAGAGGGGATGTATCTAATATGTATATAAAAACAATAATAAGTAAAGGGGGATGTATCTAATATGTACATTGTAGAAAATATATATATATATTTATGACATGAAAAGAAGTTTATTAATATGCTGAGTGTTTGCTGAGTCACTTCTGACTCATTGCTGAGTCAACAAGATAAACCCCATCTTGTCTGAACGGCTGCGGTTATTTCTAGGTTAAATCTAATGGCCTAAATGAATTCTAAAATCTATAAATAAGTGGGTAGACCCTAAACCTAAATCACTTGTAAAATTAGAGAAGCTACCGTCATGCTGCTGCCATGGAGTTCAGCATAGCCGTCACAAACTAAGAAGAGGAAGCCTAATCATCTACAACTAAATCTACACAAATCAAATCAAAAGATCTCTCTTTCTCTAATTCTTTTCTTTTGTTGGTGAGTATGATGATTCTCACAAGACTATTACAAACTAATTTGACTCAGTTATGAATGGATCACAAGAAAGTGACGTGATTTGTAATTGTAAATTCTATATATTGTGGATCTCTTATTATGTTATTATGTTGTCGTATGATGAAAATTATATATGCTATGTCATGCTATGTTGTAAATTCTCTTATGCTATGTCGTGCTATGTTGAGAATCATGTCAAGCTATGTTATACTATCATACTATGCCATGTTATAAATCATGCTATATTATGTTGTAAAATCATGATGTTGTTGGAACATGCTTAAAGTTATGTTTTTTTTAATTTAAATGGATCTTGTTTATGGGAATTTGCCTATTAGGTTAGGTGTACCCATAAACTTGAAACTATAATTAAATAAAACTTGAATATGGGAATTTGCCTATTGAGTTAGGTGTACCCATATAAAACCATGTTGTTAAAAAATTAGATGATGTTGATTCACACATGTTCATATGTAAGTTTATGAAAATTGATTGAGATTATATTAGGTGAATTTTGAACAAGTTGACACCTTTAGGTCCATGACATGTATAATCTATGCAAGTTGGACATATGCAAGTTTCACCCCTTATTATGATTCATTTGGTCACATATACATGTTGTTATTATGATAATCTCTTTTATGCTATGAGTTAGGCTATTCGAGTCTAACATATATTTTGCGAATAAACGTTCAAACGTGGGGTAGGGGTAATATTAGGAATTAATAAATTGGGTGCAATTTTGTAAGATTTTGCATACCATGAATGGATGTCCATAATTGAGTCAATTATGGACATTGTTAAAAATTGGAAGTAATTAATAATTCAAGTAGGGAATTATTAAAATTGGGGGAAAGTGGATTATTATTAATAATCAATGCTTAGGACATGAGGTTGGACCCGTTTGTGATGTAAACCTGCCCGGACCCGCCCGGCAAATCCAGTAGTCACAAATGTCGGCCCAATGTGAGAGGTCCTAGGCCCAAACTAAAGCATAACAGTTGTAAAGACACGAGGTTAGACTCTTTTATGGTGTAAGACTGCCCGGACCCGCCCGGCAAATCCAGCTGCCATAAATGCCAGTCTAATGTGAGAGGTCTTTATGAGGTTATGGCCTTAATGAACTAAGAAATACTTAACCAGATAATCATGTAAGGTGGGACATGGGGGTTAAGTAGGTGCCTTGGGTGGCATGAGGAATCTGGTGGTTGCCTTTAGAGGCATTTGAAATACGATTAGACTTAACCAAACACACATGTAAATGAACATGACTGAGTGGGTTAAGTGGGATGGACTAATGGGGACAAGCTTAGGTGGAATGCTTGTGGTAAATAGTGGGGGCCCATTTCAACCAGTATCCCAAAACGTATCTTTGTGGGCTCGACCCAAGTCGAGGACGGGACACGCATACTGGGTTTGACTATAAGAGGCCAAAACAGGGAGCAGTGGCAACGCAAGTCCAACGGGTTTCATATGCGTGTGTGGACCCGGGCTGGTAGGTAAGACGTTGTTGCATCGTGTAGGTATAAGCCGTGCATGTCCGTTGTATCAGGTTGCCACTTTAGGGGAGTGATACACCCCACTGTGGGGCCAGCACGGGTATCTACGAGTTAGGGAGCCGATCGAATAATGGGAAGTAGGGTACACCTAGTGGAGATAGGGGCAGGCGGCACCTATGTAGTCAGCTAGGGGTACGTAAAGCCATTGGGAAAGTTTCTAAGTGAAGCTAAGTGGGATGAATCTTTAGGGTGACTGGTGTGGTGCAGTATAGTGTTTATCCTTTAGTATTTAGGAGCGCCTATAACGTTGCCTTTAGCGATTGTCTATGTCCTTAGTCTGCTCTTCATAGACATTTTCTTGTTTTCCAGCTTATGCCTTAGTCCAGTTATTTTGGTAATAGTATTGTAGAATTATCATATTCACCAGACTTTATGTCTGACCCCCTCTTTTCCATCCTTTTTCTCCCTTCAGGTCCGCAGGTTGGGCCAAGTTCTAGTGGAGTCTAGTTGGATCGCTTATCTACTGGAAAGCTTGGACTGCTGAAGTAAAGTCCAGCTTGTTATCTTTCTTTTTAATGGCTATTCATGTAATGGGATTATGTACTTGTTTTATCAAGATAGATATTATACTTGACATTGAATATGGTGTTATGATGTAATCAAACATGTTTTGACTTCTGCTACAATGAAATAAAGTTTTTGAATTTCCAAGTACTATTTTATATCTGTCTTGTTGTAATTTTACTGTTCTATATTCACTTAAAACCTCCATGGAAGTTAATGCATTCCCTTTGTGAGTGACATTAATGGACGTGGGGTGTTACACGTGGTATCAGAGCATAAGGTTACCAGAACAGATAAAAAAAAAATTTTTAGAAAAATATTTTTTTCTAAAGTATTTTTGGAAGAAGTGCTTTTAAAAAAAACATGTTATTTAAAGAGAGTTTTTATGAAAAACATAATCCCAAATAGCCACATCCTTATCTTTATCTTTCGAATTCTCCATTTTGAATCTTTCCTTTTTCGTTTCAGCATGGCTGAAGATCTTAATCTCCCAGAAGGTGTGACGATTCCAGGGTGGTTTAGGAGATACTTGGAGGCTAGGGCCACCACTGCAGGCCCAGCGGATACTCCTCCACCCCTAGTTGCACCCATTCCTCCTCCTCCTCCTCCTCGTGTTGACACTTTTGCAAATACGTGCAAGGAATTCAAGGCTATGGGAGGAAAAACTTTTCAAGGGACTGAGACGTTTGTGGAGGTCAGAGATTGGCTTAAGGAGACTGAGGAATTGTTGGATATCTTTGAAGTAGAAGATGGGAGGAAAGTCCGTTTAGCTGCTTGGTTAATGAAGGGAGAGGCCTCGTTTTGGTGGGAGGTCACTAACGGGGAACGTCCAGTTGATTCATGGGCGGATTTCAGACGAAGGTTTGAGGCAAAGTTTCTTTCAAGGGCCGAGGAGAACTTAAATATGGAAAAATTCCTGGCACTAAAGCAAGGGAGCTCATCAGTAAAGGAATATGTCAATAAATTTAATCAGTTATTAAGGTTTGGCTTGGAGTTGGTGAACACGCCAGAGAAGAAAGCTTTGAGGTTCGTTAGAGGCTTGAATGAACCGTTGCAAGGGTTGGCTATGACCCACATCCCTATGGGAGCCACCTTTGAAAAGCTAGTAGAAATGACACTTATGCATGAGGATAAGGCAGTTGAAAAGAAAGGGGATCAGAAGAAACCCCAACAGCAAAATAAGAAGGGTGGTAAAAACAATAATGGCAAAGGGAAGAAGAAATGCTTCAATTGTGGGACGCCTGGCCATCTCTGCAAAGATTGTAGAAAGAAAAAGAAGACTGGTTGTTTTCATTGTGGAGATGCGGGACATTTAGTGAAGGACTGTCCAAAGAAGGGGCAGAGGGCAGGGTCTACCTCGGGAGGACAGGTGCAGGCTCTTATGGCACCAGGGCAGGCAAGGGGGCAAGTTCAGGCTATTGCGGCCCCACCGCTGCAAGAAAGAGGTAGAACAATTTCTGTTGAAAGCTTAGTTTTTCTGTTTGATCATCCTGTCCGTACCTTATTCGATTCTGGCGCATCTCATTCGTTTATCTCTGCATCATTAGTTGAATCACTGCACTTGAACACCAGTTTAGTAGAAGATCCCTTGGTCGTTTCAAATCCAATTGGGGGTTCGGCTCATTTGACCATGATATGTTTGGATTTGAAAATCTCTATACTTAGCGTTGAATTTAGATGTGATGCTTATGTATTGGGCTTCACGGGCTATGGGCTAATTTTAGGAATGGATTGGTTGTCTAGAAATAGGGCCATTCTTGATTGTGAAAGGAGAGTAGTTAGGCTTGTGACTCGCCTTGGTAATGCTCTCGACATCTTTTGTAATCCCATAAATTCCGTTATGCTAAGTTATCTTGAATCGCTTGACGCGTCTGTAGAGAACCTGCGATCGGTAGAAGTGGTCCGGGAATATCCGGATGTGTTTGAGGAGGTGAAGGGCTTACCTCCAAAGCGGGAGATAGACTTTCGAATTTATCTTGTGGATAATGCTAAACCCGTATCTTTGCCAGTGCGCCACATGGCTCCTCGTGAAAGGAGGGAACTCAATAAGCAAGTAAAGGAGTTGCTTGAGAAGGGGTTCATAAGACGTAGTATATCGGAGTGGGGTGCTCCAGTAGTTTTTGCCACAAAGGCGGATGGGTCTCTTAGACTTTGTATGGACTATAGAGAACTAAACAAGCTTACTAAAAAGAACCGACACCCACTGCCGAGGATTGACGATCTCTTTGATCAGTTAGTTGGCGCCTCAGTGTTTTCGCAGTTGGACTTAGCCACTGGCTTTCATCAACTGAGAGTGGCTGAGGATAGTATAGATAAGACTTCTTTTAGGACTCCTGACGGATTCTATGAATGGCTAGTGATGCCCTTTGGTTTGACAAACGCCCCTGCATATTTTGTTGATTTGATGAGTAGGGTGTTTAGGGAATACCTTAACAAATTCGTGGTAGTCTTTGTGGATGACATCTTAGTCTTTTCTAAGAATAAAGAAGAGCACTCCCTACATCTTAGGGAAGTGTTGGAAACCCTTCGAGCGCATAACCTTAAGGCAAAATTTTCTAAGTGTCACTTCTGGAGGAAGGAAGTACGGTTCTTAGGGCACGTGGTTTCCAAAGAAGGTATAGCAGTGGATCCCGCAAAGGTGGTGGCCATCCAAGATTGGAAGGTCCCTAAAAATGCAACCGAAGTAAGAAGTTTCTTGGGGTTGGCTGGCTATTATAGGAAGTTTATCAAAGACTTCGCAAAAATATCAGCTCCATTAACACGGTTAACGAAGAAGAACCTGGTTTTTACGTGGGACAAAGATTGCGATGATGCGTTCCAACGTTTAAAGAGAGCCTTAACTTCAGCCCCAGTCTTAGTGCTGCCAGACGGGAATAAACCGTTTACCATCTATACTGATGCTTGTGGGACGGGACTTGGCGCGGTCCTCATGCAAGAGGGAAGAGTAATAGCCTATGGTGGAAGGCAGTTGAGGGTTCATGAAAAGAATTACCCCACGCATGACTTAGAGCTAGCCGCAATTGTTTTCGCGCTTAAGTCTTGGCGTCACTATCTTCTTGGTGAGAAATTCGAACTGTTCACTGACCACAAATCATTAAAATACTTATTCTCTCAGAAGGATTTGAATTTAAGGCAGCAACGATGGATGGAATTCTTAGCCTCCTACGATTTTGAAATAGCATATACCCCGGGCAAGGGTAACGTGGTGGCAGACGCCTTAAGTAGGAAAAGGTTGTCCTTGAGTCCGTTGTTTGTTGAACGACAAAGCTTAGAATTCATCTCTATGTTTGACTTTAGACCCTCCGTTGACTTAGTACCCGGTCTGTTAGCATCCTTGGAGGTTAGACCTACACTTCTAGGACGGGTTGGTGAGGCACAGCGAGACGACCCACAGTTGGTTGAGATAGTAGAAAAGCTCAAAGGGGGGGAGTCGTCAAGCCATCTTCGTAGGTATACCCTAGACGATAAGGGTTGGTTACGAAGGGATAATAGACTTTGTGTACCACAAGACGAAGACTTAAGGAAGGCCATTCTTGATGATGCTCATCGCTCAAAAATGACCATTCATCCCGGCGGGGATAAGATGTACAAAGATATGAAGCGGGTTTTCTTTTGGGCCGGTATGAAAAAGGATGTGGCCGAGTACGTCGCTAGATGCTTGGTGTGCCAACGAGTTAAAGCAGAACAAAAGAAACCCAGTGGGTTGCTTCACCCATTAGAAGTTCCACTATGGAAATGGGAAAGCATCTCAATGGATTTTGTGGATGGATTACCAAGATCAAGGAAGGGTAACACGGGGATTTGGGTTATAGTAGATAGACTTACTAAAAGCGCCCATTTTATTCCCGTGAAAAGTAAGAGGACTGCTCCGTGGTTGGCTTCTGTATACATTATGGAGATAGTTCGTTTGCACGGTATTCCTTCTAGTATAGTAAGCGACCGTGACCCCATCTTTACTAGCGAATTTTGGAAGAGTTTACAAGAGGCGGTAGGGACTCAGCTATGTTTGAGCACCGCATATCATCCTCAGACAGACGACCAGACCGAGAGGGTGAATCGCATTCTAGAGGATCTTTTAAGGCTTTGTATCCTAGACTTTGGGGGTACATGGGAAGAGCACCTTCCGTTAGTAGAATTCGCATATAATAATAGCTTTCAGTCTAGTATTGGCATGGCACCTTTCGAAGCTCTTTATGGAAGGCCTTGCCGTTCGCCTACATGTTGGTGGGAATCTACCGATAAAATCCTACTTGGGCCCGATATGGTTAGGGAAACCTCGGAGAAGATTGAGTTGATTCGAAGGAGGATGAAAGCAGCACAAGATAGGCAAAAATCGTATGCTGATAAGAGGAGGACAGATCTTGAGTTTGACATTGGGGACATGGTTTTTATCAAAGTATCTCCGTTACAGAATGTTGTTCGCTTTGGGTCCGTGGGGAAATTAGCACCAAGGTTTGTAGGGCCGTTTCCTGTAAAAGACAGGATTGGGAAGATGGCATATAGGGTGGAGTTGCCTGAGAAACTTAGTGGAGTACACGACGTATTCCATGTATCACATTTGAGGAAGTGTTTGCACAAGACCACGGAGGTGGTAGAGCCGAGCTTGCTTAAAGAGGTGGAAATAGAGCGTGATGCAACAATTAGACGAGCTCCTACATGCATTCTTGGGTCGGAGATCAAAAAGTTGAGGAATCGAGAGGTCAGACTGGTTAAAGTGCAATGGGGAGATGATGAGAGCAACGCAACTTGGGAGACAGAAGAGAAGATGCGTTCGTTGTACCCTTTTCTTTTTGAGGGTATGTCTTTTAATTTCTCCTTTATCGCTTAGCTTATCTTATCTTATCTTTAGTATGTCCTCTCATTAGTATCTTTGACCTTTAGTTAGGATAATCCTATGGTTGAAACATGTGTTTGAGACATGTTATGTATGATGGATGCAAAATGGATGCAAGTGTTTGCTAGTGGTTGCTCGTGGATGCATATATACACACACTTTAGGCACTAGATCGGCTCAGTCACTACATATTGCATATTGCATATATATATGGATGTATTTAGTAAAATGGATGAACGATGGTTGTATTATCATGTGGATGCTGCATTCAGATGATGGTTGTGCACGCATATAGAAGTATTATGTAGCATTAAGAATCTTTTGCATACATAATGGATGCATGGCACGATCATAGTTGCATTAAGGAGGTCAACTGAATCAGTGGACCGCCTGATTTTGCATTAGATACGGACATATACACACACTGTGCATTTAAACATGAAAGCATTAGAAGTCTGTAAGGACAATGGATGCCTGTGTATGATGGATGAGTAGATGGACGTTTGATGGTAGGATATACATTCTTCCAGACTTGAAGATTTCGGGGACGAAATCCTAAAAGGAGGGGAGAATGTAACACCCCGAATTTTCTATTAACACTAAAGTTGCTAAATTAATAATAAGTATGTAAGAGAGGGGATGTATCTAATATGAATATAAAAATATTAATAAGTATGTAAGAGAGGGGATGTATCTATTATGAATATAAAAATATTAATAAGTATGTAAGAGAGGGGATGTATTTAATATGAATATAAAAATATTAATAAGTGTGTAAGAGAGGGGATGTATCTGATATGAATATAAAAATATTAATAAGTGTGTGAGAGAGGGGATGTATCTAATATGTATATAAAAACAATAATAAGTAAAGGGGGATGTATCTAATATGTACATTGTAGAAAATATATATATATATATATATATTTATGACATGAAAAGAAGTTTATTAATATGCTGAGTGTTTGCTGAGTCACTTCTGACTCATTGCTGAGTCAACAAGATAAACCCCATCTTGTCTGAACGGCTGCGGTTATTTCTAGGTTAAATCTAATGGCCTAAATGAATTCTAAAATCTATAAATAAGTGGGTAGACCCTAAACCTAAATCACTTGTAAAATTAGAGAAGCTACCGTCATGCTGCTGCCATGGAGTTCAGCATAGCCGTCACAAACTAAGAAGAGGAAGCCTAATCATCTACAACTAAATCTACACAAATCAAATCAAAAGATCTCTCTTTCTCTAATTCTTTTCTTTTGTTGGTGAGTATGATGATTCTCACAAGACTATTACAAACTAATTTGACTCAGTTATGAATGGATCACAAGAAAGTGACGTGATTTGTAATTGTAAATTCTATATATTGTGGATCTCTTATTATGTTATTATGTTGTCGTATGATGAAAATTATATATGCTATGTCATGCTATGTTGTAAATTCTCTTATGCTATGTCGTGCTATGTTGAGAATCATGTCAAGCTATGTTATACTATCATACTATGCCATGTTATAAATCATGCTATATTATGTTGTAAAATCATGATGTTGTTGGAACATGCTTAAAGTTATGTTTTTTTTAATTTAAATGGATCTTGTTTATGGGAATTTGCCTATTAGGTTAGGTGTACCCATAAACTTGAAACTATAATTAAATAAAACTTGAATATGGGAATTTGCCTATTGAGTTAGGTGTACCCATATAAAACCATGTTGTTAAAAAATTAGATGATGTTGATTCACACATGTTCATATGTAAGTTTATGAAAATTGATTGAGATTATATTAGGTGAATTTTGAACAAGTTGACACCTTTAGGTCCATGACATGTATAATCTATGCAAGTTGGACATATGCAAGTTTCACCCCTTATTATGATTCATTTGGTCACATATACATGTTGTTATTATGATAATCTCTTTTATGCTATGAGTTAGGCTATTCGAGTCTAACATATATTTTGCGAATAAACGTTCAAACGTGGGGTAGGGGTAATATTAGGAATTAATAAATTGGGTGCAATTTTGTAAGATTTTGCATACCATGAATGGATGTCCATAATTGAGTCAATTATGGACATTGTTAAAAATTGGAAGTAATTAATAATTCAAGTAGGGAATTATTAAAATTGGGGGAAAGTGGATTATTATTAATAATCAATGCTTAGGACATGAGGTTGGACCCGTTTGTGATGTAAACCTGCCCGGACCCGCCCGGCAAATCCAGTAGTCACAAATGTCGGCCCAATGTGAGAGGTCCTAGGCCCAAACTAAAGCATAACAGTTGTAAAGACACGAGGTTAGACTCTTTTATGGTGTAAGACTGCCCGGACCCGCCCGGCAAATCCAGCTGCCATAAATGCCAGTCTAATGTGAGAGGTCTTTATGAGGTTATGGCCTTAATGAACTAAGAAATACTTAACCAGATAATCATGTAAGGTGGGACATGGGGGTTAAGTAGGTGCCTTGGGTGGCATGAGGAATCTGGTGGTTGCCTTTAGAGGCATTTGAAATACGATTAGACTTAACCAAACACACATGTAAATGAACATGACTGAGTGGGTTAAGTGGGATGGACTAATGGGGACAAGCTTAGGTGGAATGCTTGTGGTAAATAGTGGGGGCCCATTTCAACCAGTATCCCAAAACGTATCTTTGTGGGCTCGACCCAAGTCGAGGACGGGACATGCATACTGGGTTTGACTATAAGAGGCCAAAACAGGGAGCGGTGGCAACGCAAGTCCAACGGGTTTCATATGCGTGTGTGGACCCGGGCTGGTAGGTAAGACGTTGTTGCATCGTGTAGGTATAAGCCGTGCATGTCCGTTGTATCAGGTTGCCACTTTAGGGGAGTGATACACCCCACTGTGGGGCCAGCACGGGTATCTACGAGTTAGGGAGCCGATCGAATAATGGGAAGTAGGGTACACCTAGTGGAGATAGGGGCAGGCGGCACCTATGTAGTCAGCTAGGGGTACGTAAAGCCATTGGGAAAGTTTCTAAGTGAAGCTAAGTGGGATGAATCTTTAGGGTGACTGGTGTGGTGCAGTATAGTGTTTATCCTTTAGTATTTAGGAGCGCCTATAACGTTGCCTTTAGCGATTGTCTATGTCCTTAATCTGCTCTTCATAGACATTTTCTTGTTTTCCAACTTATGCCTTAGTCCAGTTATTTTGGTAATAGTATTGTAGAATTATCATATTCACCAGACTTTATGTCTGACCCCCTCTTTTCCATCCTTTTTCTCCCTTCAGGTCCGCAGGTTGGGCCAAGTTCTAGTGGAGTCTAGTTGGATCGCTTATCTACTGGAAAGCTTGGACTGCTGAAGTAAAGTCCAGCTTGTTATCTTTCTTTTTAATGGCTATTCATGTAATGGGATTATGTACTTGTTTTATCAAGATAGATATTATACTTGACATTGAATATGGTGTTATGATGTAATCAAACATGTTTTGACTTCTGCTACAATGAAATAAAGTTTTTGAATTTCCAAGTACTATTTTATATCTGTCTTGTTGTAATTTTACTGTTCTATATTCACTTAAAACCTCCATGGAAGTTAATGCATTCCCTTTGTGAGTGACATTAATGGACGTGGGGTGTTACACTTGACCTATGGCATTCCTCTAAAATCTCCTATCTTTATTTTGTCGTTAAATTTTTAATTAATATTTTAGGCTTGTAATTGTTTAGTAAGGTTTGAGAAATAATTTGGTGGTTATTATTTTGTTTGGTTTGATTTTCCCATTTCAATGAAAAATTAGTTATAAAATGTTTGTAGTGTAAAAGCGTTAATATTTAATTTGATTGTAGAATTTGGATAGATTTAGATCTCCATTCTTAATGGAGAATTTGAGCATATTCGGATCTGTAATAATTAAATATCAACGTTTTTATATGCAATGTAGAAAAGGGAAATTTTGATTCAAATAAAAGTTTATCAATATATATATATATATATATATATATATATATATTGAATATGTATATATGTATATAACGCCTTGCTTCTCTTTCATTACCTAAATTATTCAAAAAAGCCTAGCATACAAGTTTGAATGATTAGTGTTGACATTTTCCCATTTGCTACTTGTTATTAATTATGCCATGAATCGAGTACTTTGTTATGGGAACTAGGCTTGTAAACCTTATATGTGACCAGGGTCGACAAAATTCACTGTTACGACTTTTCTTAATCCGAACGGTAATTAGCACTTATAGCGATTATTAAATTATATATTTATATAGGAAAATCAACGTAATTAAACGTAATAATGGTGTAACAAATATATTAGGATAAGATTTGAATTTTTATTGTCCCCATAGGAATCGTTGTTTGTGTGTATGTATAAATGGCTTATATATTAAATAGTGACACACAGACACAAGGTTTGGGTGTCATATGCTATTTAGTTTAGAACATTATGACATGAGGTTAAGCCCGCTCGTAGTAGAAGTCTGTTTAGAACCACCCAGCAAATGCAACATCTACGAGTAGTCAGTTTAATGTGAGAAGTCTAGTGTGTATATATATACACATTATATATGTGTGAATATGTATGCTTACTACCTGCTTTAGGAAGGTCTAAAGTGGCTAACTTTCTTCTTGCCTAGTTTGGGTCTTAAGTGGTTAGGACTAGGCCCGTTCCGAAGGTTTATTCCTTAGTTTGGGCCAAAGTCATGGGACCCTCCGTTATTATATTTGAAGTGGTCTATAAGTCCTCCTTCGCTAAAGTAGTCTAGTCATGGCGATAACGAAGGAGGGTAGTTTACCAGAATGTCCACTTTCTCTAGGAGTTATGTAAGTGCCAACCTAAGGATGTATTAGGTATATGAGGGATGTAGGATACCATTTATCAACCACCGACTAAGGGAAGTCTAAAGTGACATAGGTCTACTACCGTAATATCGGTTGAGTAGTAACTTGAGGCATCCGCCAGAGGGGTCATAATGGCTATATGCAGGCCTACCCTAAACTGATACTAAGTGGAGAGATACTACTTCTCGTATTACTTGTGAGAATATATATATATATATATATATATATATATATCGATGACGTTGACGTGATAGGACGGGGTCTTAAGTAGCTAGGGCCCATCTTATAGTTATAAGAGATCATAGGAATTCACCCTGAATAGATATACTAGAATGGGCCTTAAGTGACCGAGAATGTCTACCTCGTTGGGTTAAGTGATCGTTGATCCACCTTAAATTCATTGATGAAGGTCTTAAGTGACTGATTCGGATGTCCACCTCATTAATTAAAATATACCCTTGTATGCTTGTGTGTTTACATAGACATACTTTGAAGTATATAACCCACCAAATTTAGAGTACGTTCTTTAAACACATGTTATTTTCATTCACCACAACTTTATGTTCTGGCCTCCCTCCTCTAAACGTATAAACATGACAGTAGGTGGCAACACTTGGATCGGTGAAACCTTTGAGATGGAGGATCCATAGCTATCAGGGATTGTGGCAGTATTGTTACATTGGGATAATTAATGTTGATGTACCTATTATTGCATGAGACTTATTGTAACTGACATTTATGATGGTTTTAATTAAAGGTACATATATTTTAAGTTATAATATTTTATATCTTCTATTTTGTAAGATTCTGATTTTTCTTTAGTATGCTCTGTTATATTTTTTGTACCATTTTCTTATAGCAACCAACGATCCATTTAGAATGACTCTACTTCGATTTACCTTTTTGGATCGAAATTTCATGTGACCACCACCCACAGCCCCCGCACTTAAATAGAGGAATAACGCGCTGAAAGGTGTGCCACACATCTATGGACGATCATTAGAGTAGGTAAACACAAGCGGAACCTCTCATAAAACTCACAGTGCAAGGATAAAATATAATAGGACATACACAACAGGTAATAGTAATGAAGCATCATATAACAAACTTTTCAAACTTTCACAACTTCATGAAAGTTTATCCCAACATCATAGGAAATATCAAGTATGTACACAAGGCCTCACTATAACACTCATAGAGCAACTTAAATAGCGGAAACAGAAATATTAGATAGTAGTAAAAGTAATACGCCAGCCTCCTACTCGCCTTCACACAGCAACATCGTCCTCACTAATCACCTGTCACCTGCTACTTAGTCTACCCATCCAAACCGGATGAACAGCCCAAGGTAATAAGAGGACACATAAAACCTTAAGTCAGACAATAGTCTTAATGATCATTAAAACAACTATCAAACTTCAACAATAAAGTATATGAGCATGGATAGATAAACATACTAATCTACCCACAACACCAGATGTTAGACCAAAAAGTGGTTCTAACACCAAATCGCTCAAATTATCCACAAATTCGAGTTGAAATCAACTAAAAAGGAATTGACAGAAATTTTTTAACCCACCTATGTAATCGACTCGAGAAATGAAAGAGGAATTTTGAAGATTTTAAGGTTAGGGTTTTTTCTTGTCTTTTGAGAAAATCCTAGAAAGTGACGGAAGTAAAAAGAGGAAGGTGGAAGTAGAGAAATAGCGAATATATACATAAACTTGGGACGGCTCTTTATATTCTTGCCAACGTGTTATCTTACTCCGTTCGGACCGGAGGCCGAACCCTTGAACATATGCTTGGCCCATTATTTCAGCAATGGTGGATTTAAACGAGAACCAGAAGGCATTAGATATATTCTGCGACTCCAAAATAGTCGTCTGCCAAGTGCGAAAGGAGTTTGTGGCCCGGGGACCTCGACTTATTACCCATCTCGGAAAAGTGGAGGAGCTGTTGAGCAATTTGGAACGGTATAACATAAGCATATCCCAAGAGCTGAAAACCAGAAGGCAGACAGGCTAGCGAAGCTGGCTAGTTCCGACAATCCAGAGGAAACCGTAATGGTTCCAATTGAGACACTGGGATCACCAAGCTTTGGGACAATGGAAATTGAATTAGCTTTCGAAGCAGAACCGGAGAGGGAGTCGTGGATGACCCCAATCAAGAATTTCCTTAGAAATGGAGTATTCCCGCCAAAGAAGAGTGAGAGGCGAGCCATAGTTCGCAAAGCTACCAGATACATCCTTCAAGATGATACCCTTTAACGGCAATGATTTTCTATGCCCCTGTTACGATGTATAGAACACAACGACATCAAGCGTGTACTAAGGGAAGTACACGAAGGTGAGTGTGGAGATCATACGGGGGGTCAGACTTTAGCAAAAAAGGTATTGCCGTATGGGTATTTCTGGCCCATAGTTAATAAAGATGCAGCTGATTACTCACGATGCTGCGACAAATGCCGGAGGTTCGCTAAGATCCCCAGAGCACCACCGACCCAACTCAAGTCGATGGTGAGTCCATGGCCATTTTCCATGTGGGGAATTGACATCATCGAAGTTTTACCGATTGCCAAAGGAGGAGCAAAGTATGCAATAGTTGCCGTGGACTATTTTACGAAGTGTGTGGAAGCTGAGCCCTTAACCAAAATAACAGCGAGAAAGGTGATAAGTTTCGTGGTTAGAAATATCATATGCCGATTTGGGATTCCAAGGACCATTATAACTGATAATGGAACCCAGTTCGATGGTGCCAAATTCAGAAATTTCTGCCAGAAATACAAGATCGACAAGCGGTACACGGCAGTCGCCCACCCACAGTCGAACGGGCAAGTAGAAGCAATAAATAAAGTCATAAAGTCCATCCTCAAAAAGCGATTGGAACGTGCAAAAGCGAAATGGGTAGATGAATTGCCCTTGGCTTTGTGGGCATATTGGACAACGTTTAAGACAACTACCGGTCATACTTCTTTCTCTCTCTCATTTGGCTTAGAAGCAGTAATCCCGGTAGAGCTTGAAGTTCCCTCTCACAGGGTGACATATTATGACCCGATGACGAATCAGGCACTCCTCCTCGAGTCCCTTGATGAAATCGAAGAGAAAAGGGAGGAGGCAGACTTGTGTGCGTCAAGAAATCGACGTCAGGTGGCACTCTACTATGACAAAAAAGTTCGTTTTAGAACCTTTAAACCAGGAGATTTGGTGTAAAAGCGAGTTTTTCCATCCTTTCCTCTCCTCGGTCCAAAGTGGGAAGGACCATTCGTCATCCAACGGAAACTTGAGATAGGAGCCTTCAAGTTAACGACCGTAGATGGCAAAGAAGTGCCTAGGGCTTGGAATGCCCAACACTTGATGCGATATTTGAATTAGGGATGTTGTATTTTCTTTTGTTTTTCTTATGAACCCTGTAAAAAGGCACGAATTGCCTTAGAAAAGTCTGTTGATACGAACAAAGAACCATAAAGCGGATGTAGACTACGACTTAGCCGAACCACTATAAAAATATCGTGTGTCATTTACTTTCCTGCATTATTTATATCCTCAACTATTATTCTATTGTGACTGTGGAATACGAAATGTTAAATTAAAATCTGAAAAGTTGGAGATGGCTTATATGCAGGAACGAACACAACGACTGTTTGTACAATAAGACATAAAAGAATGGGAAGACAACATTCTTAACTCTAACTCTCAAGAATTGAGAGAGAGTATAAAGGACGGGAATATGACATCCTCTGAGGCGTGAAGGTGCACCCAGATGAGAGACCGCCTCAGCAAGAACTCTAACCTGAATATAAGACATGAGAGTATAAAAGATGCCAGAAAAGAATAGGAATCAATGACAAAAGGAATGTGAACCCCGTCAGAGAATCGGGGACATTCGAACTTTTTAATTTAATCTTGAATAGTTTTTCAAGACTGACTGGGGGCATATATGTACACACATATTCCTCCCCACTATGACTCCATTACTCAACTTTAGTAGGACATGCATTTGCATTTTTACATAAGTAATGAACTGATAACTAACAGGCATTGCAGGAAATGAATTATTTTTATTTACAAATGTATGAATTTGTACAGGAAAACAGGCAAAAAGAAGATGCGAGGGCCGTACTCGCTGCAACAAATGTGGGCCAATTAAATGCTAAAATAAAGCAAAACACTTCATCACTTAGACTTTGAAGTGGATTTGGATTTTTTAGCAGACTTCTGAGCATCCTTCGCCTCTCTTTCAGCATCAGTTAAGATGCGCCTTGGTTTTTTCTTCCCTGAGACTGAAGTGCTGGAATCAGTTGATTTTTTTCCCGGGAGTCGGAACGCTGGAATCAAGAGAAGACTTTTTAACAAGTTCTTCTGTAATAGATCTAGTCGAAAGCTTAACAACTAACCTTGATCTAGCATCCACTACTGCGAGAGGCTTAAGGCTTTCAGGGTCTAGGTCTTCAACTTTAAGCTGCATGCGTTTGTCTTGTTCGGCTTTCAATGCAGCTAAAGTAATGTCATCGGCGCTTTTTGACTCTCTAACTATAGCCACCTCAGGGTCTTCTTCATGTCCCTCGTCACCACTATCATCCTTTAAGGCGTCTATCATCTCGCCGTCGTGAGGAGCGTCAGCCTTACCCTTGTCTCCTTTATCCTTCTCCGCTGACTTTGTTTCGGCAGTGGTTCCCTGGGGCACGTCTGCCTTCTCGGACGGTTCAACACTTGCGGAATGAGAAGTAACAGTTATAAACTCGGGAGAAAATAAAGGGTCCTTCATTGATTGTCCGACTATGCGATGGAAAGTGGAGACAGTTTTAACGAATTGGGGTGAAAAGGTAGAAATACCTTACGATGATTTCTTAGCTGGAGTAGCCGCCGCCTCTGAAGCCGATTCAGGAATAGGAGATAAAAGAGATGTTTGAGGGATCGCTGGGTTTTCGGGGTCGTATCCCTCTACTTCAGGAGTTTTAGCGGCAGTGGAAGAAGAACTAGCCTCCAAGATGTCCTTTTGTTTAGCCTTCCGCTTTTCCTCATCCATAGCGGCAGCAATCAGGCGACGCCCCTCGGCTAGACTCGCCGGCTCGTCATCTCTTAGATACTTTTCCATAAGTTTGTCCTCGTCGATGGAATCTACCTTGAGTTCTTCTTTTTCCCATTCAACAATTTGGCTCCATACATGAACCAAGGTAGTCGGATAATCATCGATCCAAGAGATGTTTTGGTGGCGAATTGTATGTGCAAAAAATTCAATCAGTAATTCACCAAAGCCCTGCACATCCTCCTGGGCCTCCGCCAGCTGCTTGCGAGACTCTTCGGCCGATTTAATGACACTTTCAACATTACCCTCTGCCAGGGCAGCCCTGTTCTCGACCTCCATCAATTTGGAAGCTAAGTCAGCATTTTTCTTCTCCAATTCGGCGTTCTTCTTCGCCAATTTGGCCTTTTCTCGCTCAAGGTCAGCATAAGCAAGTTGCATTTTGGCAGCATCTGACTTGGCGTCTTCTGCCTACTTTTTCAGCTCCAAACGCTCTTGAGTATGGGAATCGAGCAAGTCATGGTAGCGTTTTTTGTAGATCTTCAAATTGTTGCTTGAAGCTAGCAGCGTCTCGTTGAGCGATAGCAAGTTGATCCTATGTATCCTCGAGGTCTTTTCCTAAATTTTTAAGGCCCTTGCATCATCTTCTGCGGTCTTCTGCATCGAGTTAGTATTCGTGATTAGATTTCGAATGATTCTGGAAAGGTTATGCGAATACTTGAACATCTCTAAATATTGTTTCTCGACCGCGTCAATTTTTGCTTTGGCCTCATCTGCCCACCTCGAGGAAATAGGCTCAAGAGCAGGTAAAAAAGTCAAGTTTTCAAAGTAGTGATCGGGAAATTGCTCCTACAGATACGCCCGCTTAACTGCAGTTTCAGCATCCAACGGTGGAGGTGCAGGAAATGTCAGCTCGGTATCCTTATGTGTGGAGGGCTCAACGGCCTCTTCATCCCTTCTAGGCCGTTTAGCAGGAACCTTGAGCTTGCTTCGCGATTCGGTATCTCTCGGCGGGCTCCTTTCCTACTGCGCTTTTCTTGAGAAGAAATTGGGTCTTTTGGCTGCGGCCTGTCATCTTCTCGATGACCTTGGTAGCCCTTATATCGCCTTGGATCCGACCGAACGGGAGAGCAAGAGCGCGAGGACAACGACTGATAAGAATCATAGGGCCTTCTATCCTCCCTACCGCGGCCTTTGCGATGATCATACTCAACATCATGGGGGAGTCTGGTCATGCTGCGGCGTAGTTTCCTGATGTCATAGTAAGCACGAGACATTGTACCTGCACAATAATGCAAGTGGAATTCAGAATAAGTATTCTCATAAGACGTAAGTGCTGTGAAGTGGGGTGCAATTATGTTAAGTGCATCCTAAGTGGTGTCCCCCCTCCGACAAACCAGAGTCTGAAGTCGAGCCAGTGCGAGAGGGCTCTTTGGCCTTAACAGGAGTGGCCTCCTCCGAAGAAGTAAAAACTAAAGGATTTGCGCCAAAATCCTCGGAAGTGTAAATAGTGTCAGGAAGAGGGAGATCTCCCAAGCCCTGAAATGTAGGATCATCAACAGTATGGGCATCTTTTTGGGAAGCGCCTGTTGGCTGTTCATTAGGAGATGGTGATTTCTCAGGAGAAACAACATCCCCAGGAGTGATGTACCCCTCTCGGTGCTTTTCAGGTAAATTAGCCAACTCATCGTCTTGAGTCGAACTTGGAGAAGGTGAAGTTCAAAGTGGCATGGTGGGACCTTTCGAGCTCTCACCCATTTCTGGAATTACATCCACCAGAGGAATATATACATATGGACCTGACCCGTGACCTATGCTACGGGTAATGGACAGCAACCTATGAAGATGAAGATATTCGTCCTTAAGGACTTCATCGATAGTTAAAAACTTTTGATCACCATTAAGGAGCCGGTGCATCCGATCAAAGAACACTTGACCCGATATTTGTTTTGGATTGTCAACTGCAAACAAAAAGAAAACGGATTAGTGTGGTGCCGTGGACATTCAGAATCGAGGTTTAGAAAACCAGTGCCTTACTCGATTTTGTCCATCTCATAGCACACCCCGGCTGTTGCCTTATATAAAACCATTCCAGCTTGGAGTCGCCGGCCTTGCTACTGAATGGCGCTGAAATTATCTTTCTTTTTAGAACAGACTCGAAGTAAGAGAAAGAAGGAGTTTCTCGAGTCCGATGCTTGAAGTTATAAAAGAAATGAACGTCATCAAAAGTGAGCTCTATGCCTAAGATCTCGCGGTATGCTACATATAAGGTATACAGGTAAGCATAGGAATTGGGATGCAGCTGCATGGGGGTAATCTGCATTTGTCTTAGAAAATCGACGACGAAAGGAGAAAATGGAGGGATAGCCCCAACCATGCACATCAATCGGGTGATTGCCATAAATCCCTCCAGAGGATTATGAGGACGGTCGGTTTTAGACGGTACCAGGGTATCTTTTTTATGTATCCCGTACTTTAAGCATATTCGAAGGATCCTGTCGTAGTCAAACGTCGATTCAACAGAATCTTGAGGTGATTCCAATATAATGGCAGACTCAAATTCGTCAGGAGCTCGATTATCTCCAACCCCTCCTTCCTCTTCATAACCTGGAGAAACTTCACTGTCAGAAGACGTTCCGCTGCTATGCACCCCCACTTCGTAATCTGATCCCTCGTCATCCCATTCAGGGTCTGAGGAAGAAGATATGTCGTCAAGAGTGATTTTATTGGATGTCTTTGGGAGCTCTTTCTCTTCTGCTAATCTAGATGAACGTCTTGTTGTCATTGTTACTAAACTATTGAAGAAGCAATAGCACAAGTTAGAGTAAATTAGCCCGTATCCCCCTGTGCATGTGTATGAACTAAAATGTGTACAGTGTGTGCAGAAGATGTAAAGTTAACACTCAAAAGTGTAATGCAAAATCTGGGCAAAGTAACGATGTTCAGAGCAGTTCTTGATGTTCATGTATGTTCGCAGGGCACTATCCTAACTCTTCATGAAGGTGGAAGTTATGTCAAATATTGATTTTAGCCAATTGTACGAAGTATTGTGCTTTAAGTTGGGTGGCCTCGGTTCGGTTCGAGTACACATGATGAGATCGGATCGGAGGCAAAGTCGTGCTTCGGTCAGAAGTTAACATCCAACTGGATCGGCTCGGGAGCATGCTTCTGGAGCGGACCGGGTAGCCTTGAATGTCAACACCCCTTTCTCCTTTGTTCTGCCTTCCGACCCAATCCGGTCAAATAAGCCTCGTTTCCCTTTTTTTGCTTTTTACTCCGACCCGACTTGATAGAGTAAGCCTCGCCTTCCCTCTTTTCCGACCCGATCCGGTCTTGTGAACCCCTCACTCTTTTCTTCTCCTCCATCTCCTATGCTTCCTCGCCCGAACCGATTCCCTATGCCCTTCGTCTTCCTCTTCCCCCTCAGTCACAACCAAACCCAATCCCGTTTTCAAAGCTCCAGTTAAGAAGGGACGTGTACCCTCTCCAACATCCTAGTGCCTAGAGGTGGTGGAGGAGCCACCAGCGACGACGACAAGGGAGAGGAGATCATGGCGTCAAGGTCAATTAAATACCGTGCTCAAATCGCTCAACAGCTCCTCCACTTTTCCGAGATAGGTAATAAGTCGAGGTCCCCGGGCCACAAACTCCTTTCGTACTTGGCAGACGACTATTTTGGAGTCGCAGAATATATCCAATGCCTTTATTCCGAATTCCTTAGCATGTTTCAGCCCGGCAATCATGGCTTCATATTCAGAGTCATTATTGGTCGGTGAAAATTCTAGTCATAGAGCATAATACAACGATCGTCCTTCAGGAGTAACTAAGACGACTCCAGCACCGGACCTTCGGTCGTTCTTGGCTCCGTCTATGTACAACTTCCAGGGATCTAATTTTAATTCCTTCTCTGATTTGGCCACCTTACCATCAATCATCTCTTCCTTTGGAATTGTGAACTCTGCTATAAAGTCAGCCATAGCTTGCCCCCGGATCGATCTTCGCGGCTGAAAATTTAAATCAAACTGAATTAATTCAATATTCCATTTGATCAACCGTCCCGATGCTTCGGGTCTTTGCAACACCTGTCTCAGAGGCTGATCAGTATATATGGTTATTAGGTGAGCTTGAAAATAGTGGAGACGTTTTCGGGAGGCGATTAGAAGGCTGTAAGCAAGCTTCTCAATCCTTGGGTAGTTACGCTCTGTAGCTGCCAATTTCTTACTTACGTAATATACCGGCCTTTGCACTTTGTCTTCTTCCCGGACCAAGGCGGTGCTAACAACGTGAGCCGATACTGCTAGATAAACAAACAGCTCTTCATGATTCACTGGCTTTGACAAAATCGGTGGTCTCTCTAGTAAGTCCAATAGATTTCGAAAGGCTTCAACACAGTCCGGAGTTCATTCGAAATTTTTCTTTCCCCTTTTTATCAAGTCAAATAAGGGGACGCATTTGTCTGTTGCTTTGGAGATAAATCTACTCAACGCAGCTACTTTCCCCGCAAGACTTTGGACATCTTTGATTCTTCTTGGTTCCTCAATGTTCCTTATCGCTGCTATTTGACAGGGATTGATTTCAATCCCTCGAGAGCTCACGATGAAACCTAGAAACTTTCCAGATGCCACCCCAAACGAGCACTTCAAAGGATTTAACTTCATCCGATATTTTCGCAGGATACCGAACATCTCTGCCAAATCTTGCGTATGGTTGGAGGACTGTCTTGATTTGACAAGCATATCGTCCACATAAACCTCCATAATCTTCCCTATTTGGTTATAAAACATCCTGTTCACCAAGCGTTGGTAGGTAGCTCCAGCATTTTTCAATCCGAACGTCATGACCACATAGCAATACAACCCCAAATTTGTAATGAAGCTCGTGTGCTCTTGATCGGGCACATGCATAGGAATCTGGTTGTATCCGGAATACGCATCCATGAAAGAAAGAAGTTCGTGTCCCGCCGTCGAATCCACAAGCTGGTCTATTCTGGGGAACGGGAAGCTATCTTTCGGGCAGGCTTTGTTCAAGTCTGAAAAATCAATACATGTCCGCCACTTTCCGTTTGACTTCTTTACCAGAATATGATTCGATATCCAGTCGGGATATGTCGAATCTCTAATAAATCCGTTCTCTTTCAGCTTCTCAACTTCTTCTTTCAGAGCTGCCCACCTCTCTGGGCCCAGCACACGTCTCTTTTGCTTTACAGGCTTGTGTTTTGGGTTTATACTCAGCGAATGACTCATGATGGATGGTGATATCCCACACATGTCAGCGTGGGTCCAGGCAAACACATCCAGGTTTGGCTTAAGAAAGTTAGTCAGTTCTTTGGCTCGGTGCGGATCCAACTGGGATCCAATCTTCAAAACTTTTGCTGGATCAGCGTCATCAATGGGTATATCCACTGTCGTTTCGTTAGGAGTTGCCTTTCTATCTTCAGGTTCCTCATCTTCTCTGGGATCCAGGTCTTCGGGCATTCCCTTGGGCAACTCCTTTGGGGCTGATCCCTCTAATTGCTACGTCGAACCCTCCTTTGGAGGAGGTGAGGTACCTTTAGTCTCGATGTTGAGTCCCTTCATCAGCATCTTTAATTCAGCAATAGAGCAAGCTCTCCGGAGACTAGATCTCCTCTCATTACTCCTGTTCCGGCTTCAGTTGGGAACTTTAGCAATAAGCACCATGGTGCGATACAAGTCCTGAACTCTGCAAGGGCAGGCCTTCCCAAAAATGCGTTGTAGGGCGAATCGATATCTAGCACTACGAACTGAAGCATTCGTACTCTTCGACAATCCCCTTGCCCCAATGTTACGGGCAATTCTATATACCCCATTGGAGCTGTTGATGCCCCATTGAATCCTCGGATCCAACCTTCACAGGGCTTCAAATCTCCAGATTCAAGTTTTATTTGATCAAACGACTTCTTAAACAAAATGTTGACAGAGCTTCCATTGTCAACTAGTACCTTATGAACCAGAGCTGGCCCAATAGTAGTGGTAATAACCAATGGATCTTTGGTAGGTGATTGGATTCCGGTATCGTCTCTGCTACGGAACACTACATCATCGAACATTGTCTTCTGTTGTTTCACAGGGGTGATGTCTTCCAAATCATCTCACTCATCCACATCTATGTGCTTAACTGCATTAATGTATTGGTCCATTGCTCTGAAACTGTGGATAACCGGATGGAGTCCACCTCCTATGGTGTTAATGACAATACCTTTGCCTTTTTGTTGCGCCGTAGGCTTGGGAGCAGGCTGATCCTGGTTTGGGGCCTGTCCTCCTTTCCCCCTGTCCCTGGGGGCAGCCTTATACTCATCCAACTTACCTTCACGCAACAACTTCTCAACCACATCTCTCAAGTGTCGACATTCGTTCGTTGAATGTCCGTGGGTTCCGTGAAATAAACAAAATTTTCCGGTAGCAATTTCTTTTTCTGTCGAATCTCGTGGTGGCGGTGGTCTTTTGTATTGCAAAACATTAACGTGTCCAAACAAATGTTGTCTAACGTGTCATTCAACGGTGAATAGTTTTCAAATGTCTGGAACCGGGGTCTTTTGTCAGAATTACTTCCCCGGTTCCTGTTTCTCCTATTACCATCCCATTGCGGTTGTTGTTGCCCCCGTTTCCATTATTATTGTTTCCATTCTTGTTTCCAACATTCACTTCAACTTTCCCAGAGTTTTATCCAGACTGCTTTATGACAACATTACTCTGAACAGCTTCTTTTGAGGCCGCTCCGGACTTCCTCTTTCTGTTTGCCCTTGCTTCCTCCCGTCTTAACTGAATATTGGCCTTCTCATAAAACAACTCTCTTGTGGGAGGCGGCTTCTCAGAAAGATAATCTCCAAAATTTGAATCAGGATCAACTCCTTCCATTAAGGCCATCAAGATGGTAGGCTCATGCGGGTCACTGACTTTTGTTACAGCTAAATTGAAGCGGTCTAGATACGACTTCAAGGACTCACCCGACGCTTGCTTAATTCTCGATAATTCAGTAACATTCTTAGACTTTCGGGCGTGAAGTCGGAATTGATTCATACAACGTTCACTTAATTCCTTGAAATTCGATATTGATCGAGGAGGAAGTCGGGTAAACCATAGTAATGCTACGTCTTCTAAGTAAATCGGGAAAGCCTTACACTTCACAGCGTCAGGGGCAGCGGCAGCTTTCATAAGCCATGCGTATCGCATCAAATGTTGTCCCAGGTCGGTTCTCCCGTTATATCTGTCCATCTGCGGTAGATTAAAACGTCGGGGGAACTGAAAGTCAAGAATGTCATCAGTAAAGGGAGTATGGCTTCGCTCAATACCATAATCTTCATTGGTGTAGTTTCGACTCTCAGACATGATCTGGTGTACCATATCCCATACGTCAGCATTGGTCAAGGGCCGTTCAGGCTTCCTGGCTCTGATGTTCGGGTATCCTCTCGCCTCCTAATCAGGGGACACCCTCCTTCTTCTAGCGGCTTCTGCTCTGCTTTTCTCCCTACGTTCCTGGTAGATCTCGGGAGGAAGGGGCTGAAGCATTTGTCCCTGAGTGGGGTTGGTGAGGTTAGGATCTCTAGGCAAAACATGGGATCCCCACATTGGTAATAGCATAGGCTCTCTCAAGCTCGGATCATTGGGTCCTAGTACACGAGCAGCGTCCTCGCGGGATCCCAGAGATCCGAAAGTCATTTGTTCCAAATTCTGATGTCGTTCGAGCGGCCTTCTTTCACGAGGCCGTTCTTCCTCAGAAGAAGAAGACTGATCCATTGCAGTGTGGTGAACTGGGGAAGGAGTTCTCTGCCTGTGTAGCTCGCCGATTTCCCTACTCATGATTCTCATATTCTCTTGCATCATAAGATTGGTACGCTCGTGGATTCTCATAGCCTCCCTAGTGCTCTCAAGCATGTCGAGAAGGCGCGAAAAATCTCCTTGGGTGACAGGCGCAGATGGATTGATCCGGTCATTGATCCTGGTGGCTGGAGTTGGAGCATTTGGAGGGGCTCGAGTAGAGGTTCCAGCATCACCTAGTGTCGGATCGGATAGGAGCAAAGTAACCTGGCCGGATCGGTTCAGGTTGGGGAAGTGCACCTCTTCAACGTCTTCTACTCGGTTCGGATCGGAGCTCTCTCTATGTGATCGGTTCAGATTTCCTAAACCTGTCCGATCCCCTCCCGAACTCTGACCCCGAGACCTCGTCACGACCGGATTTTGCTGATCTTCACCAATTTTGTTCCCTCGACTGGTTTGAACTTCCTTGCCTTTTCCTTTGGCCATAATTCTTCAACAATCAACCAACAAGTATTTAAAAGCGTCGAAAATTGGGGATTAACTTCTTTGAACTCAACGGTCCAAAAAGTAGAACGATAATCCAGAAAAATAGACAATTCAAATTGTTCTCAGTGAAAGCACCAAAATGTGAGACCAAAAAGTGGTTCTAACACCCAAATTGACTGAAATTACAATAAAATGAGATCAAAAACAGAAAAGAGACACAGGATTTATAGTGGTTCGGCGTTAAAGAGCCTACATCCACTTTAAATCACTTTGTTTAATGATGTATATGAAAATACAATAAGATATTCACTCAATCTCCCTTACTTTTCATATACATTCACTCAATTATCTCAAAATATACTTTGAATGATGATCTGGATTGTTTGGGAATGCTGGAATTCGGTTCTCAAAGATGTTTGAACTCTCAGAGTGCCAAAAGATCCTTTCAAACGACCCTTGGGGGTCTATTTATAGGTGGAAACTTCTCCAGAATTCGGTTCGGATCGGGTGCACGTGTCCTCCATTCCATGACTTTTGGGATCGGATGAGTTCTGGTGTTGCCAGCACATCAAGTAAGTGGCCATCGTGGGTAGAAAGTGGGTGTAACTGCCCCGAATACTCAGGAGATTGTGGTGTGGAGTAGCAGGGTGAACTGGGTTCGAATCGGATTGGCTAGTAAATGGGGTTCGGCTCGGATAGGCTAGCAAAATGGGGGTCATATCAGAGCATCCCATCTGATCTGATCCGGTTTGAATTTTGTCTTTCCTTACTTTGTCTCACTTTGCTTTTCTCTGACTACACCCGATCCGATCCGATTTATAGGCAGATTATATTCTAATACTTGATCTTTTAGCTTTGTGTTGCCTCTGTTCCTACCCCTGTAATTCCGATCCGAATCGGATGCGTAACAGAGTGTCTTTTGTCTACTTGATCTTCTTACTTCTTGACTTTGTATAGCCTAGTTTACAAAGTAGGCTAACACCAGAGAAGAACTCAACCTTATCTTCTCCACATCGGACATAACAAGCAAGTTAACCATTCATCTATGGAAACCAGAACACCCATTCAATCATGATAAGTACTCCTAATATCCAGATTATATATATCTCAAGTAAATCATCCTAATCGGATTCAACATCCCTCAAGCACAAGCCCCAGAGGACTAAACCAGCATCAGACAAGCACCCAAGGAACATCTCCTTCGACGTTGGACAATCTACATGAGACGGTTCAAACAAGGCAACTAATCAACCATCACAGACTCTAGCTATCACCGCCAATCCTGCTTCGAATCCATCGTTAATTGTATGACGTCCAACCATGCCATATATCGTGGGCTAATGCTAACCCAGTTCTAGCATAAACACCATACGCCTTTGAATGATACGTATGCATGTCCAACCTTGACAACTAGGCCTTTCAATGATACATAGGGTACTGGACCTACAACCGGTCTTTTAGGTGCTCTTATCTTACCCCTTCTTTGAGCCTGCTAGAACTTACGACTACGATAATCTCCCGACCTTCTCATCTCTTATCATCCAACTCGACGAATTTTTATAGCTCAAGCAACCTTCTCAAGCAACCATTATTCACTAATTCAACACCTTTGAGTTGTCGCCACATTCGCTATTCTACACCGATCAACGAACACATTTCAACACTTTGAACCTTCCACCTTGAATTCACTTTGAAGTCACACTATCAGCGAGCCAAATCACATCACTACTGCAATGACCCGAAAATTTGGCGATCTTGGTTATCCGATATACAAAACATATCGAACATCCAAGGATCAAAAATACCGGTAGTTAATGAAAGAAAATAGAGGGTGAGGAAAGATAAGATAGAAACTTAGAATAGAAGAAGAAGATGAACACAACATCAGAGTAACACGAGCCACACAGCGGAGCGAAATAACATATAATAGATAACGTATCTTTGAAATAAAAGATTGTACTTGAATATGCATATCATCATCAAGTACAGCACTTATAACACAACAGAAATAAGCTATAGCTATATGATCCTGAAGCCTCCTGCTCCAGCTCTTCAAGTATCTGTAAATCCCGACTACTTGACTGCCCGTACAAAATTGGCACCCAAGAGTTTAGGGAAAACAAAACAAAATAAACTCCGGGTCAGTCATGGAACTGGTGTCAGTAAAACAATTTAAAACAGTTTGAGCCATTAAACGACATCTCATAAGACCACACCGTATAACGGAACGAGTTTTTCCCTTATGTGAATCGAAATTATCTTTATATCAAAAACCTTTTGATATTATAATAATGTCTATCAAACACAATAATAATAATCATCTAGCAGAAACGCTTTCATCTCACGTTCTACATATATAATATACAATCAAAACCGCAAGCACGTATTGGGTAATGGATTTCCAACTATGACAGGTATGGAACCACCTTTCGCTAGCGTACCTCTAGAAAGGAATACACTGGGTTCAACAAGAACATCTTGCAACCCGGCCACACATGACCGACCACTCATTTTGCTTGAGCGTATCGAATGTATATCACCAACGGTTGGGATCAGCAACCGTTTCCCGAATGGGACAGCATCAATAATAGATTTTTAGAAGTAAATGAAACTCTAGATCAGGTGATTATACACCCTAATAGGTGCGACCTACATAGCCATGCTGCCTGCCCGATTTCTGTCATTTACCGGATGTGAGGCTAGAAGCTACGCTTATCTTTTTACATATCATATCTTCATTCACTTAGAATGTCACATCGTCATACCCGCCAAACCACAAATTGATTTATCCAAAAATAACACAGGTATACATCTAAGAGAAACGAATTCCTCCACTACCAAACGTGAATATGTTTGAAGAGATCAACTTACGCGATCTATTGGATATACTCTGTCAGACCTTCATCCATACAAGTTGTCCTAAGACTGGACAAACCGGAGGCACTATTCAGTACATCCATCTTAGGAAATTGTTATCTAAGATTTATACAACAGCCCTTGCACTTTACTCCGTCTTCAATTTTCTTTGGCATATATGATTCGCAACGCTTATGCCAATACAGAGTGGTTCGTCGGATAATATTCCAACCGGTCTCTCCATATTAACAACGTTAAAATGGTCAAAACATTGATAGTCAGTGATTTAACTATCAAATGAAAACATGTATGTGTACACACGACGATCTTATTTCCAAATGGAATTATCGATCCAATCATCAAACACACACACACATACACACACATATATATATATCCTCATTTTCTATGTTTAAAAAATATACGTTATTAACACTGGAAAACATTTCCATGGCTTAATTACGTATCACTATTCTTCCACACCTATCAGACTCTAACTATAAACTAACAAGAGAACAACTTCCTAAGTATAAACCCCGAAGGCCAAAACTAATATCAGATCGATACTCAGGAAACTATTCAACTTATTAATCTCTAGTCAGTTTCCAATTTCTGTTTAACTCCATTTTGATTAACTATGTTCGATTAACTCCTTTCGATTAACTCGATTCGATTAACTCCTCTATTTATTTTCTAAATAAATAATCCTTTATTCTACTTATTTTCTAAATAAATAATCCTTTATTCTATTTATTTTCTAAATAAATAATCCTTTATTCTATTTATTTTCTATAAATAAATATTCCTTTCCACATTTGTTTTACAAATCTTTTTCCTTATCTTTGTTTTACAAATAATTTCCTTTTTAACTCTTTAATTTTATAATTATCTCCTTTTATAAAATCCTTTTCCTTTTATATATAAAATCCATTGATTTTTTATAAATAATTTATTTTCAAAATACATTTTGAAAATCCCCTTTTTACATTCCAGTATTTTTTCACAGTGTTTAGAATACCAAATAACGATGATCGATATCACTCAAACATACATAATCTACAACAGATTATATATCACATCAAATATTACAATATATGAACAGAAGAATATTATAAATATTGAGGAACCCAGTTGGGTCCCTCCAACCTGTTTCCCTGCATCACAGATGTTAAACAACACGAATATAAAATATTCTGTTAAACAGAATCAATATTCAATTAACGATTTATATATATATATATATCGTTATCTATGATTTCAATCAATACACAAAAACTTCAACCAAAAAGTTAACACACATCAATCAACAGATAATTATTAGTTCTAAGTATACGTTATAAAAATAGAACTGTTCAGAGTTGGTGAGTTTTACTCACATTGGCAGTTCATCGTTAAAAACGATAAACTATTTGTTTGATTTGAATCAAACAATTTATTTCGCCATAAATTCAAACGAGCTTCAATCCACTCCCAGTCAGTTCCATGATGTAGCCACCGTGTTTACGATCCTAACGGATCCAACCGTTCGAAATTCTGATGAAGTATGATCAAGATATTGCCTTAACAAGTTCGAACCTTATTTAATTTAAAAATAACTTAAATTAAAATTTACAAATGCGCTTTACCCTCTTTGTTTTCGGCCCATCATGCCCCGTTAATACCCAAGCCCACTCCTATCTTGCCTTTCTTCCCCAAATCTAAACGCTCCCAGGTCCCGTTCACTTTTCCCATGGCCGAACTTTCACCATCACCATCCCCTTCGTTTCTCTATTAATTTACACACTACAATCACCAAACCCCTTAGCTTGAACTCATCTTTCTCCTCATACCCCTAATGTACAGCTCGTCGCCTTCCCTCAATTTCCGACCTCGACCCCAAACTGCTCCGTACAGTAAAACAACCGAACAAACATATAACCGATCACCTCAAAAACTTGCCAACCCCTTTCATTTCCCCTCACGATCATCACTACACCCTCCATTCTAATCAAAACTCCCCCCATTTCTCATAAATCGGAACCCTAGCTATCGCTGCTCATTTTTAGCACCCACGGAATTGCGTCGAACAGGGTGAAATCACCATGAGGTCGAAGATAATCTTATGTTGAATCGAAATATATATGTATGAGGATTTATAGAATTTATATGGAAGTTTTCTTTGATTTTCATTGCTGCTTTTTTGGTTTGCTTAATAAAGTTTGGTGGCGGCTCAAGAGAATGGTCTTATAGGGAACGAGACTTTTCTGTGTGGTTGTAAAGGAGGATGGGTGGCCTTCTTTAGGTCCACATATTTTAGTTTTTTATTTATTTTCTAATCGTTCTTACCTTCAAAAAATTCGTGTGATCACACAATGTGTTCAAAAATAACGGAATTGGTCATGTAGCTACAACTCGACATTACGGTCCCAACGGAACTGGTTTCGTCGAGTTACGACTTCGTATGCCCACACAGCGTATTTTTAACAATCGAAATATCGACTGTTTTTCACTTTAAAAATCGGTACGACCGCATACTGACTTCAAAAATCACTAGTATTGAAATCTAAAAATAATTTGACATTACAAATCCAACAAAATTGGTTTCGTCGAATTCTGAGGTCGTTTTGCAAAACTGGTTATTTTTAAAGCTCTAAATAACCCTTTTAAATATATAAATATATTTAAAAACAATTAATTTAATATTTAAAAATAAATATTATTGTATATATATTCTCAGTGGAATACCATACAACTCCAGAAAAATCATATCAGAATTTACAGCTCGATATTCAAACTCCTGGATAAATCGATATTCGAATTATATTGAAAAATCTATTTATAACGTAATTAAAGTGTTGCAAATTATATAGAAATTCAACAGCGACTTTTCTAAAATTTGATTTGGACATAAATCAAAATCTACACGACGAAATCTCGATTATTCTCTTCCACTAGAAAAATATACTTCCCCAGCTCCTAACGTTTCTTATTTCACAGAAATCCGATTTAAAACGGCTTCTGTATATTCGTTTAAAGATCAAATCGCGAACTGTCGCGCCATTTCGAGCTCGGTTATATTTATAATATAATTAATACATTCAACCATCGTTAATTAAATATGTTCATTACCGTAATTAAATATTAAACTGAATTATATATTTTGAATTTCCCAATTCACACCATATCCCCATTTCAGCCAATTCTGATTATTTCAGAATTAAATATATTATTTAATTATTATTTTAATTAAATATTCACCATTATTTAATTCAACGACCATGAAATCCTTTTAATCACCTTTTAAATAATTAAATAAAATAATTATTATATCGCTGAAAAATGCGGGTCATTGCATTCTTCCCCACATAAAATAATTTCGTCCTCGAAATTGCTAAGGTATAAAACAAACCCTATTGACTGGTTAGAACTTATTTGTTCACTTCTAAATCTTCAGTTTCAACTGAACCAATTTAATTTCAATTAAAATATTAATTAATTCTTATCAACAAAAATTTTCAAAAATCATGAAAATTTTCTAACACCTTAACTTTTCAAAAAATTTCGCCAGCACCTCCCTTGTACTGGTCAACAGGCCAAAATCCAACTCGCCTCTCTGGGCCTTCTCCAACCCAAAAGAAAATCAAACTGCCAAGCGGCTTGCTAATTCGGCTCATAAATCCCATGCTTATATCAAATATAAACTTGTACCTTTTTGTCAGGCATATCAACCTTATCACTTTCACCTGTTATCAATTCTGCATATATCCATGCATTCCAATCAAGTTATCCTTAAATAATCGTTTTAACTCGAGTTCAATCCTTGATTATAAATCTTAACTCATTAACTCAATTTCGTTGCAGATTATTCTATAATCAAATCTAGATCTTATTTAACTTAATTCAAGTTAAATTTTATTGACTTTTACCATCTTGATATATTTAACTTTATAAGTTAAATTTAAATTCCTGGGCTCATTTCAGATCAATTTGAAATCCTAATACCAATTCAAAACCTTTGAATTCCTTAACAACTTGTTTCCTTAAAACAATTCAAAAACAACATCTTTTGGTGGTAATCCGTCACTTAGAACTCGAAAATGACACTGATGAGGCGGCTGCACTCATCAGGGTTATTTTCCAGCGACCCAAGTGAGGTCAATACCATATTACTTTCTAAAACCCATTCTTAAACCATTCCATTTTGAAATCACTTCAACAATCTCTTTCACAATCCTTTTGAAAAAAAACATTTTCAAATCTCCCAGGAACTTAAAATTTCCTTATATTTAATTCCAATTCTGACTAAAATTCAAATTTAATTCATTTCGTAACACTTATACGAATTCTGATTGGTTATTCGCATAACCATTACTCGATTATAATAACAACCAACATATCCAATATATTATAATCATTCCAATATAAATCCTTTATATCAAAATATAATTTGGGTAAAATTATTTCATTTACCCTCTTTTCAAAACATACCGTGTCGGTTCATCGTATTCAAGTGTTTAGTAACTCCTATCGATACAGTGGATCAAACTGATCGACCAGAAATTCATAAGTCGCTCAATCAATAAATCTCCATAATATAAAACCATTTTTATATCAAATAACAAATACGTTCACTCGTATATATACACTCAACTCAATCTAGGGTATCACTAACCCTATCTATACCGAATCACGCCACAGAGCCAAGGTAATTCAGTTAACCTTAAGCTCTGATACCAACTGTAACGACCCGAAAATTTGGCGATCTTGGTTATCCGATATACAACACATTTCAAACATCCAAGGATCGAAAATACCGGTAGTTAATGAAAGAAATTAGAGGGTGAGGAAAGATAAGATAGAAACTTAGAATAGAAGAAGAAGAACACAACATCAGAGTAACACGAACCTCATAGCGGAACGAATAACATATAATAGATAACATATCTTTGAAATAAAAGATTGTACTTGAATATACATATCATCATCAAGTACAACACAGTGGAAATAAACTATAGCTATATGATCCTGAAGCCTCCTTCTCCAACTCTTCAAGTATCTGTAAATCCCGACTACTTGACTGCCCATACAAAATTGGGCACCCAAGAGTTTAGGGAAAACAAAACAAAGTAAACTCCGGGTCAGTCATGGGACTGGTGTCAGTATAACAGTTTAAAATAGTTTGAGCCATTAAACAATATCTCATAAGACCACGCCGTATAACGGAACGGGTTTTTCCATTAAGAGAATCCAAATTATATTTATCTCAAAAACCTTTTGATATTATAATAATGTCTATCAAACACAATAATAATAATCATCTAGCAGAAACGCTTTCATTTCACGTTCTACATATGTAATATACAATCAAAACCGCAAGAACGTATTGAGTAATGGATTTCCAACTATGACAAGGTACGGAACCACCTTTCGCTAGCGTACCACTAGAAAGGAATACACTGGGTTCAACAAGAACATCTTGCAACCCGGCCACACATGACCGACCACTCATTTCGCTTGAGTGTATCGAATGTATATCACCAACGGTTGGGATCAGCAACTGTTTCCCGAATGGGACAACATCAATAATAGATTTTTAGAAGTAAATGAAATTTTAGATCAGGTGATTATACACCTTAATAGGTGCGACCTACATAGCCATGCTGCCTGCCCGATTTTTGTCATTTACCGGATGTGAGGCTAGAAGCTACGCTTATCTTTTTACATATCATATCTTCATTCACTTAGAATGTCACATCGTCATACCCACCAAACCACAAATTGATTTATCCAAAAATAACATAGGTATACATCTAAGAGAAACGAATTCCTCGGCTACCAAACGTGACTACGTTTGAAGAGATCAACTTGCGCGATCTATTGGATATACTCTATCAGACCTTCTTCCATACAAGTTGTCCTAGGACTGGACAAACCGAAGGCACTATTCAGTACATCCATCTTAGGCAATTGTTATATAAGATTTATACAACAGCCCTTGCACTTTACTCCGTCTTCAATTTTCTTTGGCATATATGTTTTGCAATGCTTATGCCAATACAGAGTGGTTCTTCGGATAATAACCCAACCGGTCTCTCCATATTAACAACGTTAAAATGGTCAAAACATTGATAGTCTGTGATTTAACTATCAAATGAAAACATGTCTGTGTACACACAACGATCTTATTTTCAAATGGAATTATCGATCCAATCATCAAACACACACACATACACACACACACACACACACATATATATATATTTATATTTATATTTCCTCATTTTCTATGTTTAGAAAATTTACGTTATTAACACAGGAAAACATTTCCATGGCTTAATTACGTATCACTATTCTTCCACACCTATCGGACTCTAACTATAAACTAACAAGAGAACAACTTCCTAAGTATAAACCCCGAAGGCCGAAACCAACATCAGATCGATACTCAAGAAACCATTTAACTTATTAATCTCTAGTCAGTTTCCAATTTATGTTTAACTCCATTTTGATTAACTATGTTCGATTAACTCCTTTCGATTAACTTGATTCGATTAACTCCTCTATTTATTTTCCCAATAAATAATCCTTTATTCTACTTATTTTCTAAATAAATAATCCTTTATTCTATTTGTTTTCTAAATAAATAATCCATTATTCTATTTATTTTTATAAATAAATATTCCTTTCCACATTTGTTTTACAAATCTTTTTCCTTATCTTTATTTTACAAATAATTTCCTTTTTAACTCTTTGATTTTATAATTATCTCCTTTTATAAAATCCTTTTCCTTTTATATATAAAATCCATTGATTTTATATAAATAATTTATTTTCAAAATACATTTTGAAAATCACCTTTTACATTCCAGAATTTTTTCACGGTGTTTAGAATACCAAATAACGATGATTGATATCATTCAAACATACGTAATCGACAATAGATTATATATCACATCAAATATTACAATATATGAACAGAACAATATTATAAATATTGAGGAACCCAGTTGGGTCCCTCCAACCTGTTTCCCTGCATCACAGATGATAAACAACACGAATATAAAATATTCTGTTAAACAGAATCAATATTCGATTAACGATTTATATATATATATATATATCGTTATCTATGATGCCAATCAATACACAAACACTTCAACCAAACAGTTAACACACATCAATCAACAGATAATTATCAATTCTAAATACACGTTATAAAAATAGAACGGTTCAGAGTTGGTGAGTTTTACTCACATTGGCAGTTCATCGTTGAAAACGATAAACTGTTTGTTTGATTTGAATCAAACAATTTATTTCGCCATAAATTCAAACGAGATTCAATCCTCTCCCAGTTAGTTCCATGATGTAGCCACCGTGCCTACGATCCTAACGGATCCAACTGTTCGAAATTCTGATTAAGTATGATCAAGATATTGCGTTAACAAGTTCGAACCTTATTTAATTTAAAAATAACTTAAATTAAAATTTTCAAATGGGCTTTACCCTCTTTGTTTTTGGCCCATCATCCCCCGTTAATACCCAAGCCCGCTCCTCTCTAGCCTTTCTTCCCCAAATCTAAACGCTCCAGGCCCCGTTCACTTTTCCCATGGCCAAACTTTCACCATCACCATCCCCTTCGTTTCTCTACCGATTTACACACTACAATAACCAAACCCCTTAGCTTTAACTCCTCTTTCTCCTCATACCCCTATTGTACAACTCGTTGCCTTCCCTCAATTTTCGACCTCAGCCCCAAACTGCTCCGTACAGTAAAACAACCGAACAAACATATAACCGATCACCTCAAAAACTTGCCAACCCCTTTCATTTTCCCTCACGATCATCACTACACCCTCCATTCTAATCAAAACTCCCCCCCCATTTCTCATAAACCGGAACCCTAGCTATCTCTGCTCATTTTTAGCACCCACGGAATTGCGTCGAACAGGGTGAAATCACCATGAGGTCGAAGAGCATCTTATGTTGAATCGAAATATATATGTATGACGATTTATAGAATTTATATGGAATTTTTCTTCGATTTTCATTGCTGCTTTTTTGGTTTGCTGAGTAAAGTTTAGTGGCGGCTCAAGAGAATGGTCTTATAAGGAACGAGATTTTTCTGTGTGGTTGTAAAGGAGAATGGGTGGCCTTCTTTAGGTCCACAGATTTTAGTTTTTTTATTTATTTTCTACTCGTTCTTACCTTCAAAAAAATTCGTGTGATCACACACGATGTTTAAAAATAACGGAAATGGTCATGTAGCTACAACTCGGCATTACGGTCCCAACGGAACTGGTTTCGTCGAATTACGACTTCGTATGCCCACACAGCGTATTTTTAGCCATCGAAATATCGACTGTTTTTCACTTTAAAAATCGATACGGCCACATACTGACTTCAATAATCACGAATATTGAAATCTAAAAATAATTTGACATTACGAATCCAACAAAATTGGTTTCATCGAATTCTAAGGTCGTTTTGCAAAACTGGTTATTTTTAAAGCTCTAAATAACCCTTTTAAATATATAAATATATTTAAAAACAATTAATTTAAAATTTAAAAATAAATATTATCGTATATATATATTCTAAGTGGAATACCATACAACTCCAGAAAAATCATATCAGAATTTACAGCTCGATATTCAAACTCCCGGATAAATCGATATTCGAATTATATTGAAAAATCTATTTATAACGTAATTAAAGCATTGCAAATTATAAAGAAATTCCACAGCGACTTTTCTAAAATTTGATTTGGATGGAAATCAAAATCTACACGACAAAATCTCGATTTTTCTCTTCCACTAGAAAAATATACTTCCCCAGCTCCTAACGTTTCTTGTTTCACAGAAATCCAATTTAAAACGGCTTCTGTATATTCGTTTAAAGTTCGAATCGCCAAATCGCGAACTGCCGCGCCATTTCGAGCTCGATTATATTTATAATATAATTAATACGTTCAACCATCGTTAATTAAATATATTCGTTATCGTAATTAAATATTAAACAATTATATATTTTGAATTTCCTAATTCACACCATATCACCATTTCAGACAATTCTGATTATTTCAGAATTAAATTTATTATTTAATTATTATTTTAATTAAATATTCACCATTATTTAATTCAACGACCATGAAATCCTATTAATCACCTTTTAAATAATTAAATAAATTAATTATTAATTCGCTGAAAAATGAGGGTCATTACAACTGCGTTGCGGCCAAGGTTCAGGGGGTTGCCCCCGAAAAATATATTTTTTCAAACCTTATTTTCAAATCTAAATCGTACCCGAAAATATAATTTTTCAGAAAATGACCCTATGCGACCGACCCTCCTTATGCGACCCCATTATTTGCTCGACAGGCCTTAACTTGCTCAACCCCATTGATGCTCGACCCCATTGTTGGTGATCGGCCTAGTATGTACTCAACACATGGTCAACCCCATCCACTGCGTGACCAGACCACACCATGCCTGACCGACCTAATCTGTGCTCAATCCAAGCAATGACCACACAAACTGCTCGGTCTGTACCATGCTCGACCAACCCAGTACACAAGTACGACCAACCCTGTACTCTAGTCTTCGCTCGCTTGACCAACCCAACTTCATCTCGTGACCGAACCAGCCATTCAGGAGCGGCCGACCCTTCACCTTACCATTCCCCACTCCATGACTTGCTCTCCAAGGCATGATTATGGCCGACCGACACACCATGAACGACCCAAAACCCCCAACACCCCGATGCAACTCCAATTTCAACAAAAACATCTCCAATCGACACAACCGACGAAATCTACTCGTCCAATTCATTCAACACAATCATAAGCATGTTATGAAGTCACTAAAAACATGAATACGACGATTATCACTAAAATTATGCAAATTACTCCAAAACCATGATAAATGAACATATGATCTAAATTGCGGATCTAACTTGCATAAACATATGAAATTGCATAGGAATTACCAATCTAAACTAGCTAAAATAGATCATAGGGTGATTCATATGAAAATGGACTTATAACGGTATAGATCCATAGTAAAACACTTGAAATGGATGAAAAACATGATCAATTACTCACACACTTCATTGAATCCATGTGAGAATGTAAGCCACTCACCGATTCTCCCAAATAAGCAAAAGTCAATGCAATAAGATTCCAACAACAAGCAATTGAATCCGAACTCCTTGATTTGATGAATTCGTTCTTTAATTAATGTAGATCTAGCCTCCAATAGTGTAGATATTTAATTTCCCCCCTTTAAAGGTTGATTTTAATGGTGGAAAGGTGTTAGAGGAAGGAGGAACATAGGCCACTTAGTGGGAGAATAGAGAAACTAAACCATTTCTCATACCTCCCACCCCCTGTTTATACCCTTCCACTAGCCCACTAATGGGCCTTCCCAAATCAGCCCATTATGGCTCTTCAAACCTGAAAGCCAACTGTAAAACCTAAAAACGGCGATTACTCCCAAACCGCCGAGCCAAATCTTTATTGTAGCCAATATACAGAAAGGCAATCATCAATTCCTTTCCAATGGCAGAGGTCTCATCCTCTGATTCGACATGAATCAAAAGTTATGCCATGTACAAGACTGACATGGGAAAAATCGTCACAAACAAAATCGGTAAAAATTATGGACATGTCTCACATCCCCATAAGCAACTTATTAAAATATGAGAATGGTCCAACCCTCTGGGAATAAAATAAAAATAATTTACAATCTGCCGATACATAAAATGCGGGCCGTTACATTTAGGCCCATTCTGGGCATGTTGTTACAGTTTGTATTAGAGCATAGATTACTCGGTTATAGGGAAATATATACGTATAAGAGGCGTACTTATTATTTTGAAAAAGCATTTTCAAAACTTTTAATATATATATATATATAAGAGTGTGTGTGTGTATATATATATATATGTATGTATGTATTTAAAGTACGAGTGTCTTTAGAAAATATTTTCTGTATGTCCTTCTAGGAAAGAGTTAACCTTGATTTCTAGAAAAATTCCTAGAAGTCATGTAGTGATTCAGTAGTTCCCTTATCGATTTGGAAGCCTATGAGAACCTAAGGGATGTAAGACCCAAAAAGTTGGAAAGTGGAAAGAAACTCCATAACTTAATAGGTAGTTAATGGGAATAAATTGGTGATTTAATTATCATTCATGGAAGAGAAAAGGGAGAAATAAGTATTAAGAATCTGGAATAGGACAAATTAACGTCCATAACATAAAAGGGTGAAGGTTTGTAGAAAAAGCAGGAGAATACCTTTATTAATTAAGATAAAACTTTTGCATGAGTAGTTAATGGAATTTTGAAATTCGAAAGAGCACTAAATGGTCAACAAGAAAATGGATACCGAAGTTGGAAAATATTAAGGAAGTAATTAAGGCCATTTGTGCGGAGGTTTAAATATTCAATTTTTAAATGTCCATAAGAATGAGCGTTGTTTAATGGATAAAGTGGCATGAAGGACATTGATAGTGGAAGCAATTAGGAATGTCAAGAATTAAAAATTTAAGAACGGAAGAAAGGATGTGATAAAAGAAATAGACTTCCTTAGAGTAGCGTGTCAGAAGATTTAGACAAAAGAAAAAAGAAAAAATCAAAAGCGTTAAGAAAACTATAAAGTGATTTTTTGACACACTACCAAATTATTTTGAAAAAGAAAATTTTGACATTTTGATTATAGACTCAAGTTGCGTTATAATTCCATTCAGGAAGAATTTTTGAAAACATAAACGTTTTGAGGAATTCGATAAAAAAAGTTTACAGTTTCTTCTGTTAGATAAACTAAAATTTTAAACTTTAAGAAAAACAGAAGATGAATTCCTTAATTAAAGAATAATGGTTAAAAAATTATTTATTAACCTTAAAAAGATTCTTGTGTAGATTGTGTAATAAATTGACACTTAAATTAAAAGTAGAAAGAAGACAAAACACATAAGCTTGGTAAGATAAACGTCATAGAAATACTCAACTGGAAGAGAATAGATAGTAAATTTATTTATTGAAACTAGATAGAAGTGAAATAATAAGATACTCATATAATAAGAAGTATATGAGAAAGTAGTAATATTAAACTTTTAGCAGCAAATATATTATAATGGCGACTGTATAACCTTTCTCCTCGAGCCAAACAAATCCCCGATTCCCGCTGCCTCCTCGATTCCTTCCCAATTCAGATCCAGCTTCTGCACCAATTCCTCCTCCTCTAGATCCACCGCCCTACCTCCCTCCTTAATATCCTTTACCTCCGAACTTACCTCTGCCTCAAGTAAGATAGTCTTCCTTTTTCGCATCAAAACCACGAAGCGCTGGCATTTTCACACCGCCATCGATCACGCTTTTATTCAAACTGAAGATATCGTTCTAGCGAGCGTTGATGTTTGGGATGAATACATCACTAGATTTTTCCTTGATTCCTCACTATCTTATATTGCAGTGGTATCACATTCGAAAAGGATCTAGAAACCACGTGGTTCGATCAAGGTAAAATCAAACGGTCGTATGCTTTTCTTCCTTCTTTCTGATTCTGAAGACATGAAGAGGATCTTGGAAGAAAATCCAATAGTGATTAAAAATAAGGTTTTTATTTTAAAGATGTGGGATGTTAATATGGGGAACTCAAGTAAAGGTGTTAAAAAAAGTGCTAGTGTGGATTAATATGTTCAATCTTCCCATGGTAGCATGGTCTAAGATTGGAGAATGTTCGTTGGCCTCACATATTAGCAAGTTTTTATGCTTGGATCAAGAAACTGAAAGTCTTGTGTGGCTTTTCTATGCAAAAGTATTGGTGGAGATAACCTTTGATAGTGAACTGTCGAGCATGATCTCTATTATACATGGTGATGGCATAGAGCATTTTGTCATTGTTAACTATATATGGAAACCAGATATTTGCCAAAATTGTGTCAGTTTTGGACATACAGAGATGAATTTTCCATGCAAATTCAAAGACTCCATGATCAAGAATTATGGTAGAAGTGGTGGAGAAATGGGTAACAAAGGCACTGATTAGGTAAAAGCACAAGAAGCCAGTGGTGCTGAGAGTAGATGGTGTAAATGCTAAGAAAGGTAATAATATTAGTATGAATAAAACCGATGCTACTGCTATTCAAAATTAAAACAGTTTTGAGGCCTTGATCAACTTGCGTGAAGTTAATGAAGCTCAACCTATTTCGCAAGTCATTGAGGAAGGAGAAATTTGTGAAACATCAAAGGTAAATGAAATGGGGAATAGAACTAATGGGTGTACTTTGGGAAATGATACTGTCAGCCCTGTGAGGTCCATTAAAGTTGTAAATAAGGATGGGCAGATTGAGAGAGCCAATAAAAACGAGGGTAAAGTAGTAGAGTGTTCCAATGTTGATGAGATGTAAGAAATGAATAGGGTAGAAACTGAATTCATTAATATTATGAACATTGGTGGGTTTGATGTTGATGTCCCACTATCATTTCCCGTAGTGCAATTGAATACTGAGTGCAACTTCAGAACTGGGTTCCTTATGTTAGGGATTGCGGAAGGAATCTTTAAGGCAAAACAAACGCTAGAGGGGGGTAAATAGTGTTTTTGAAAATTTAAACAAAATCTAAAACTTATGTGATAAACTATATGAATCAAACACCACAGAAACAATCACAGATATAGAATCAAACAGACACAAATTAAACAAAAATAAAATTGTAGAAAAGGAAAGAACACACCGGATTTTATACTGGTTCAGATTGCTTTTACGTCCAGTCCCGCACAACAATGGATTGCACAGAGTTTTGTTACTATATCAATATCCAATTACACCCCTTGATTTCATGGCTACAAGGTTAACACCACTCCCGTTCCTTGATTTCACGGCAATAAGGAAAACACTGATTCCATTCCTTGATTTCAGGGCTACAAGGAAAACACCAATTCCCAAATACTTCCCAAACAATTACAATAGCCATATAACTCTTCAATAGCACTTTATTCAGAGAGTAATGAGTATAGAGTGTAGAGAGAAGAAGATTAGTGAAAACAGAATTGAATTCGACAGAGTATAGGCCTAGGAATCATAAAAATGATAAGAAATAATGGTGTAATGAAAGAGAGTGAAAGTGGAGAAGAAGGATTGATTAAAAATTCGAAATCAATCCCTTTTTATAGTGTGTGAATGGTTGCAACGCTCCAGAACCGTCACAAATAGTGAAAAGACACTTCCTTTCAAATTTGAAAAAAAAATGACAGTCATATGTCGACATGGTGTTTTCCATATGTCGACATATTGTAACGACCCGGATTTCGAGCGACTTTGGTTATCGACATAAGCACGATGTCGATAACCAAAACACCGAAAAATCCTGGTAATTAGTGAAAGAAATTAGAGGGTGAGGAAAGATAAGATAGAAAATTAGAATAGAAGAAGAAGAAGAACACAACATCAGAGTAAGACGAATCTCACAGCGGAACGAATAAATATATTTCATAACATAACTTTGAAATACAAATTGGTACTTGAATATACATATCATTATCAAGGTACAACACTTAAAACACAGCGGAAATAACTATAGCTATATGATCCTGAAGCCTCCTGCTCCAGCTCTTCAAGTGTATCTGTAAAATCCCGACTACTTGACTGCCCGTACAAATTTAGGCACCCAAGAGTTTAGGGAAAACAACAAAGTAAACTCCGGGTCAGTCATGGGACTGGTGTGAGTAAAACAGTTTAAAACAGTTCAAGCAGGTAAACGATATCTCATAAGACCACGCCGCATAACGGAACGGGTTTTCCCTTATGAGAATCCAAAATAACTTTATATCAAAAACCCTTTTGATATTATAATAATGCCTATCAATCACAGTATATATAATCATCTAGCACAAACGCTTTCATCTCACGTCCTACATATATAGTATACAATCAAAACCGCAAGCACGTATTGGGTAATGGATTTCCAACTATGACAAGGTATGGAACCACCTTTCGCTAGTGTACCTCTAGAAAGGAATACACTGGGTTCAACAAGAACATCTTGCAACCCGACCACACATGACCGACCACTCATTTCGCTTGAGTGTATCGAATGTATATCACCAACGGCTGGGATCAACAACTGTTTCCCGAATGGGACAGCATCAACAATAGATTTTTAGAAGTAGATGAAACTCTAGATCAGGTGATTATACACCCTACTTCGGTGCGACCGACTTAGCCATGCTGCCTGCCCGATTTCTGTCATTTACCGGATGATGAGACTAGAAGCTACGCTTTAACATCACATCAGATTCACTTTGAATGCCACATTGTCAAATCCATCAAATCACCCATTGACGTCCTCAACCATACATTATGTGTGAGCTAAGTGAAGTTTCCTTCTCCGCTTCCACTCTTGGTACAGTTGCAGAAATCAATATACGTGATCGTCTGGAAATACTCTGTCAGACATCCGTCCATACAAGTCATCCAGGAACAGGATGAACCAAAGGCACTATTCTGTAAACAGGATACCCCTTGCATAACTCCGTCTTCAATTTCCTTTGGCATATATGATTCGCAATGCTTATGCCAATACAGAGTGGTTCTTTGGATAATAATCCAACCGGTCTCTCCATATTAACAACGTTAAAATGGTCAAAACTTTGATAGTCTTTGATTTAACTATCGAATAAAAACAGGTGTGCAAACAACGATATTATTTCCAAATGGAAATTATATCGATCAAACATCATTTAACATTCATCTCCTTAGTTCATTAATTTACTTATCTCCTTTTTCCCTATATTCAATATTTCTTATTTTCTAAATTTGGAAAATATTCGTTATTAACAATGGAAAACATTTCCATTTCTTGTTTTCTTTATTAGAAAAAATTTCTGGTTTCTTATTTGGAAAACATTTCCAAAGCTTCTTCATTGGACTTAGACAGATGTTTAAACAAACCATCGCGATGCCAACTCAAACCATTTCCTTTACTGCCGAACCTTAACTATTCCCTAGTTAAAAACGAAGCCAATCAAGTTGGGGTAGAACTACCTCTCAGACCTTAACTGAACAACATTTCTAACTTGGAAATAGGCAAAGTTCACTTTATATTCCTTTAACTAACTTCCTTACTTAACTCTCGTTCGAATAAATCTCTATTCGATTTATTCTATTTGATTTACTCTTTTTGATTTACTCTATTCACTTAACCCCTTTCGAATAAATTATATTTGATTTACTAACTTTATTCGAATAAACTATATTCTATTAACTCCTTTTACTTTAACTCTAATCGATTAAACTAACATCGACTAACTCCTTTTACTTTAACACTAATCGATTAACTAACAACGATTTGCTCTTTTTAATTTTAACTCTAATCGATTAAACTAACATCGATTAGCTCTTTTTACTTTAACTCTAATCGATTAAACTAACATCGATTAGCTCCTTTGCTTTAACTCTAATCGATTAAACTAACATCGATTAACTCCTTTGCTTTAACTCTAATCGATTAACTAACATCGATTAACTTCTTTGTTTTAACTCTAATCGATTAAACTAACATCGATTAACTTCTTTGTTTTAACTCTAATTGATTAAACTAACATCGATTAACTTCTTTGTTTTAACTCTAATCGATTAAACGAACATCGATTAACTCCTTTTAACTCGATTAAACTATTCATTGATAAAGATTTACTTTTAGTAACAGTTCTTCACTTTACAAATGATTTCCCTTTTATAAAACTCTATTCGTTTTAAAAACATTTTTCCCTTTTTATTTTCTTTCGAAATATTTCCTTTTATAAAATATGTTGATTTTATAAAATCCCTTTATTTCAATATACATTGAAATAATTCTTTTTACATCCCAGGGTCTTTTATGATTTTTAAAATATCGAATAAAAATGATCAACATCATTCCAACACCCATAATCCATAACAGATTATATAACACATCATATATCACAATATATGAAAACAGTAAAATAAATGTTGAGGAATCCAGTTGGATTCCTCCAACCTGTTTCCCTGCATCACAGATGTTAAACAATATAGATAACATCACTTTCAGTTCTATATGATACATTCTGTTAAATAGAATCAATATAGAAATTTAACTAACTGCCTAGCAGTTCAATCAAATGGTCAACACACAGTCAATCAGCCAATATCTAATTGTTCTAAAAATACAACATGAAATTATAACTGTTCAGAATTAGTGAGATTTACTCACATTGGACGATCATCGTTGATAACGATAACCATCGCTTGATTTAGACAGACAATTTATTTTGCTATAAATTGTAACGAGCTCGGATTCACTTCCAGTCAGCTTCATTGTGAAGCTCTCGTCCATACGATCCCAACGGATCTTGTTTCGCTGAAAACCGGTGTCGTATGAGTAAGTTATTGCATTCTGAAGTTTGTATACATTTTTAAATAAAAACAAAACTTAGAAAATAAATATTAGGCCCTCACCCTTCCAACCCAACCCGATTCCTACTGCACCCTCTCCTTCTTCTTCTCCTATCCAAACCCGTCGCTCATCAATGTCCACCCACGAAAATATCAGATGCCAACTGCTCCTCCGCTCCTCTATTATAAATTCAAATAAAATAACCAAAATTTTCCTTATTCAATTCCCTTCCATCCCATACCCACCGTGCTCCACTCGACCCTCATCCCCTCATCGCGACTTCACCCAAAACCTGACGTCGCTGCACCCATCCACTGTCGCATTCTATCTCTGACCATCGGAGTTCCTCCGACCCACCTCGTCCTGACCCCTGCGCCACCATGAGTTCACCCACCTCCTCGCTTTGGCCAAAACCTCTCCATATCGACGACACACCTCCATCCTAGCCTTGCTGCCGAGAATGTGGAGTTCCCAAATTTCCATCGCTCGAAGTTCTGAGCGTACCGGGCTGAAGCTCACACACCCACCATTTCAACGAACCCAATCTCACCCTATCCCGTTCAGGATTGAAACCGATTGAATTACTTGAAGATCTCAGATTGTGGCGGCCTCTAATTTTGTTTGCTGTATAATGGAAAAATGACCTAGGTTTAGTGATACTTTGGGTATTTATAGTTTTTAGTTGTGGAGTTTTGGAGGATGTTATTCCCCCACCTTTGCTTGCTGGGAAAAAGAGAACGGTGGCACCAGTATATACACTCGAGTGAAGAGTATTAAATGTAAACATGGAGCTTTGAGGAACATGTATATGTTTGTTGTTTATGCCTTTGTGGTACCGGCTTCCTTCTGGTGATTAAATTTTATTATCACATGAATACTACTTTCATATACTTGCATGTGTGATGCATTACCAAATTTTGGCAACCAATTGGGCTTAATGCACAAATGAATGCTTCGTAGTTTTATCATCTGGAAGTTGATTGCTAGAGCAATTTAGGGTCAAATACTCTCGGAGATAGATGAGTTTTGTCAATTTGAACCAGGAAATAGATAAATATATTACTTATTGTTGCCGTAAATTCCATTCACCTACGGACAGAAATCAAGATACTGTTGCATCGAGCTCGGTTCCACGATCCCAAAAATATAAAAATATCGGTAGGTTAACTCATATTTTGAAACTTCAAAATGTTGATTTCGGGGTGCGAAATACTTCAAATGAAAAGTCGCTTATTTAATTAATTAAAAATTACAGTAAAATTCTAAAAATTATTTTATCGCTACGTCTCAAAAGAACCTAGTCTAAATTCGAAACCGATATTTAAATACACTCAAATAACCGTTATGGCCATAAACGAATATGCCGCTGTTTTTTTTCTGAATATTTGATTTGGACATAAAACAAAATCTACACGTCGAAATCCCGATTTTTCTCTTCCACTAGAAAGATATACTCCGCCAGCTCCACATGTTTCTTGTTTCACAGAAATCCAATTTAAAACGAATCCTGTACATTCAGTTGAAGTTCGAATCGCCAAATAGCGAACTGCCGCGCCATTTCAAGATCTATTTTAAATTATATTATAATTATACGTTCAAACTGTCATTGATTGAATATATTCGTTATTTTAATTCAATTCCAAGCTGAATTAAATATCACAGATGATCCGGTTCACACCATATCGCCATTTCGACCATTCAGAATTAAATATATTATTTAATGTATTATTTCAATTAAATATTCACCATTATTTAATTCAACGACCATTAAATCCTTTTAATCACCATTGATATAATTAAATAAATTAATCATAATACCCCTGCCAATGCGGGTCATTACAATCTTCCCCACTTAAAGTAATTTCGTCCTCGAAATTGCTAAGAGGTAGAGAACGACCCTATTGGCTGGTTAGAACATATTTGTTCACTTCTTAACTTCAGTTTCAACTGAACCAATTTAATTTCAATTAATTCCTATTAAACGAAAATTTTCAAAAAATCCTGAAAATTTTCTAACGCCTTAACTTTTCGAAAAATTTCGCTAGCACCTCCTTTGTACTGGTCAATCGGTCAAACTCCAACTCGCCTCCCTGGGCCATCTCCATCCCAAAAGAAAATCAAACAGCCAAGCGGCTTGCCAATTCGGCTCATAAATCTTATATCCAATAGAAATATAAACTTGTACCTTTTGTCGGCATATCATTATATCCTTTACATCTGCTGTTAGTTCAGCATATACCAAGGTCAACCTAATCAAATTCCAATCTGTTTTTATCCACAAATCCAATCATTCACTTATATCCAAGCCAATTATCATTTCAAACTCGAGTTTCATTCTCGATTCCCAATTCCTTAACTCCTCAATCCAATTCCATTTCGGATTTTAATTTCACAAATCCAATCTTTTTCGATTTCAATTCTACTTCAGTTACCACTTAACTGACTTTGCTTTAATTCAAATCTGCTTTCACAAATTTCTGTTAAATTTGTTTTTAATTCAAACAGCCTTTCCCTAGGAGTTTTTAAACAGTTTACTCTTTTCAAAAATCAAATTTTCTCTTTGAACAAGTCACTGAGCCCTTAATTAATATTCCATTAGTTAAATCACTTCTCCATTTCTTTATCAATATTTGTTAACCAAGTATTTTCAATAACCATATTGGCCTTTTACGTTATTTGGAAAACATTTCCGAATATTGCCTTCCTTTATTTTCTAAACTTTAGAAAATATATGCTATTTATAATTGGAAAATATTCCAATTACTTATCTCTTTTCAAATCTTGTTTATTTCTATACTTAGGAAATATTCTTTATTCTATTTCCAAGTTACACTCATTTGGGTTAAAACGGATGTTGTGTAAAACATCGTTACGACAACCCAAATATTATATTCAACTAACTCTTATTCAACATTGATCTTCGAGCCTGAAATCTTACTATTTATTTGTTAATAATGAAATCAATCAAGTTGGGGTATAACTACCTCTCAGACCTTGACTGAATAACATTTATAACGTCAAAACAGATATGACTACTTACTCGAATAATCAATACCACACAACTACTTCTTCCCTTTTAAACACGTATACGCTTTCTCTTTCTATTCTTACTAGATTTTATTCTTAGTCTTCCCTTTTGATTATACTATTCTATTTCTAAGTTCGTTTCCTTAACGACTCCTATATATATCGATACGTTAATTTCTAACTATCAAATTATCATAAAAATATTCTAACTCCTTAGATTCCCGGAAAAATTCGCCATAACCTCCTTTGTACCAGGAGCATCGGGATATTTCAAATAGCCTCCCATGGCCCTCACCAATCCAAAAGAAAAAGAAAAAGCCAAGCGGCTAGCCGATACGGCGCATAAAATCTCTTATATGAATTAAATACATACCTTTTCGTCGAGCATTCTATTTATATACCTTCATACCTTATCCATACCTATCTCAATGTATATTCATACATTTCTAATTCATTCCAACTTAATCCAATCGTTTTAACTTATTTCGTTAAGTGATTTTCAAATTACTGGTTTGCCCATTTAGCCTTCATATTTGAGTATAACATGTTCAAATATATTTTAACTTGTTTATCAACTAATTGAATTCCTTTTCAATTCTATTTGAATTTCCTATATTCAAATTCCATTTCAATTCTCTTATTCAAATTCTATATTTGAATTTCATTTCCAATCTCTTATTCAAATTTTATATTTGAATTTCGTTTCAATTTCCTTATTCAAATTCTATATTTTCGATTTCGTTTCAATTCTATTTGAATCTTCTTTACTCATTCTTTATTATAAATCCCATTTGAAATTCAACACAACTTGTCTTTCCCAAAACAATTTCAAAACAGTATCTTTGGTAGTAATTCGTCACTTACAACTCGAAAATGAATACTGATGATGCAGCTGTCATCATCAGAATCTATTTTCCTGCGATCAAAGTGAGTTCAATACTATAAAACCATTTCTAATCATTTCCACCTTGAAATTCATTTCAAAATATAATTCACACTGCTTGTAAAACAAATTTAAAATCTCCCAGGATCTTAAATTTTCCTTACTTTTAATCCAAATCCATTTACAAACACTTATCCAATTCTCCAGAAATTTTAATTCAATTTCTGGTTTAAATTTCAGATTTAACTAATCTGATTTCACGTATTTCACTTATATGAATTCTGATTGGTTATTTACATAACCATTTAATTTATAATCTTACTCGATTATAATAACAACCAATATATACACTATATTATAATTTTGATATATATATATCTTTTCTATATCAAGATATACCTTGGGTAAACTTATTTTAATTTACCCTCTTTCAAAACATATCGTGTCGGTTCATCGTATTCAAGTGTTTAGTAACTCCTACCGATACAGTGGATCAAACTGATCGACCAAAATTCACAAACAACTCAACCAATGAATCTCCACAAATATAAAACCATTTTTATATCAATAACAAATACGTTCACTCGTATATATACACTCAATCTCAGTCTAGGGTATTACTAACCCTATCTCTACCGAGTCACGCCACAGAGCCAAGTAATTCTTAACCTGGCTCTGATACCAACTGTAACGACCCGGATTTCGAGCGACTTAGGTTATCGACATAAGCACGATGTCGATAACCAAAACACCGAAAAATCCTGGTAATTAGTGAAAGAAATTAGAGGGTGGGGAAAGATAAGATAGAAAATTAGAATAGAAGAAGAAGAAGAACACAACATCGAGTAACACGAATCTCACAGCGGAACGAATAAATATATTTCATAACATAACTTTGAAATACAAATCTGTACTTGAATATACATATCATTATCAAGGTACAACACTTACAACACAGCGGAAATAACTATAGCTATATGATCCTGAAGCCTCCTGCTCCAGCTCTTCAAGTGTATCTGTAAAATCCCGACTACTTGACTGCCCGTGCAAATTTAGGCACCCAAGAGTTTAGGGAAAACAACAAAGTAAACTCCGGGTCAGTCATGGGACTGGTGTGAGTAAAACAGTTCAAGCAGGTAAACGATATCTCATAAGACCACGCCGCATAACGGAACGGGTTTTCCCTTATGAGAATCCAAAATAACTTTATATCAAAAACCCTTTTGATATTATAATAATGCCTATCAATCACAGTATATATAATCATCTAGCAAAAACACTTTCATCTCACGTCCTACATATATAGTATACAATCAAAACCGCAAGCACGTATTGGGTAATGGATTTCCAACTATGACAAGGTATGGAACCACCTTTCGCTAGTGTACCTCTAGAAAGGAATACACTGGGTTCAACAAGAACATCTTGCAACCCGACCACACATGACCGACCACTCATTTCGCTTGAGTGTATCGAATGTATATCACCAACGGCTGGGATCAACAACCGTTTCCCGAATGGGACAACATCAACAATAGATTTTTAGAAGTAAATGAAACTCTAGATCAGGTGATTATACACCCTACTTCGGTGCGACCGACTTAGCCATGCTGCCTGCCCGATTTCTGTCATTTACCGGATGATGAGACTAGAAGCTACGCTTTAACATCACATCAGATTCACTTTGAATGCCACATTGTCAAATCCATCAAATCACCGATTGACGTCCTCAACCATACATTATGTGTTAGCTAAGAGAAGTTTCCTTCTCCGCTTCCTTCTTGGTACAGTTGGAGAAATCAACATACGTGATCGTCTGGAAATACTCTGTCAGACATCCGTCCATACAAGTCATCCAGGAACAGGATGAACCGAAGGCACTATTCTGTAAACAGGACAGCCCTTGCATAACTCTGTCTTCAATTTCCTTTGGCATATATGATTCACAACGCTTATGGCAATACAGAGTGGTTCTTTGGATAATAATCCAACCGGTCACTCCATATTAACAACGTTAAAATGGTCAAAACTTCGATAGTCTGTGATTTAACTATCGAATAAAAACAGGTGTGCAAACAACGATATTATTTCCAAATGGAAATTATATCGATCAAACATCATTTAACATTCATCTCCTTAGTTCATTAATTTACTTATCTCCTGTTTCCCTATATTCAATATTTCTTATTTTCTAAATTTGGAAAATATACGTTATTAACAATGGAAAACATTTCCATTTCTTGTTTTCTTTATTAGAAAACATTTCTGGTTTCTTATTTGGAAAACATTTCCAAAGCGTCTTCATTGGACTTAGACAGATGTTTAAACAAACCATCGCGATGCCAACTCAAACCATTTCCTTTACTGCCGAACCTTAACTATTCCCTAGTTAAAAACGAAGCCAATCAAGTTGGGGTAGAACTACCTCTCAGACCTTAACTGAACAACATTTCTAACTTGGAAATAGGCAAAGTTCACTTTATATTCCTTTAACTAACTTCCTTACTTAACTCTCATTCGAATAAATCTCTATTCGATTTATTCTATTTGATTTACTCTTTTTGATTTACTCTATTCACTTAACCCCTTTCGAATAAATTATATTCGATTTACTAACTTTATTCGAATAAACTATAATCCATTAACTCCTTTTACTTTAACTCTAATCGATTAAACTAACATCGATTAACTCCTTTTACTTTAACACTAATCGGTTAACTAACATCGATTTGCTCTTTTTAATTTTAACTCTAATCGATTAAACTAACATCGATTAGCTCTTTTTACTTTAACTCTAATCGATTAAACTAACATCGATTAGCTCCTTTGCTTTAACTCTAATCGATTAAACTAACATCGATTAACTCCTTTGCTTTAACTCTAATCGATTAACTAACATCGATTAACTTCTTTGTTTTAACTCTAATCGATTAAACTAACATCGATTAACTTCTTTGTTTTAACTCTAATTGATTAAACTAACATCGATTAACTTCTTTGTTTTAACTCTAATCGATTAAACTAACATCGATTAACTCCTTTTAACTCGATTAAACTATTCATTGATAAAGATTTACTTTTAGTAACAGTTCTTCACTTTACAAATGATTTCCCTTTTATAAAACTCTATTCGTTTTAAAAACATTTTTCCCTTTTTATTTTCTTTCGAAATATTTCCTTTTATAAAATCTGTTGATTTTATAAAATCCCTTTATTTCAATGTACATTGAAATAATTCTTTTTACATCCCAGGGTCTTTTATGATTTTTAAAATATCGAATAAAAATGATCAACATCATTCCAACACCCATAATCCATAACAGATTATATAACACATCATATATCACAATATATGAAAATAGTAAAATAAATGCTGAGGAATCCAGTTGGATTCCTCCAACCTGTTTCCCTGCATCACAGATGTTAAACAATATAGATAACATCACTTTCAGTTCTATATGATACATTCTGTTAAATAGAATCAATATAGAAATGTAACTAACTGCCTAGCAGTTCAATCAAACGGTCAACACACAGTCAATCAGCCAATATCTAATAGTTCTAAAAATACAACATGAAATTATAACTGTTCAGAATTAGTGAGATTTACTCACATTGGACGATCATCGTTGATAACTATAACCATCGCTAGATTTAGACAGACAATTTATTTTGCTATAAATTGTAACGAGCTCGAATTCACTTCCAGTCAGCTTCATTGTGAAGCTCTCGTCCATACGATCCCAACGGATCTTGTTTCGCTGAAAACCGGTGTCGTACGAATAAGTTATCGCATTCTGAAGTTTGTATACATTTTTAAATAAAAACAAAACTTAGAAAATAAATATTAGGCCCTCACCCTTCCAACCCAACCCGATTCCTACTGCACCCTCTCCTTCTTCTTCTCCTATCCAAACCCGTCGCTCATCAATGTCCACCCACGAAAATATCAGATGCCAACTGCTCCTCCGCTCCTCTATTATAAATTCAAATAAAATAACCAAAATTTTCCTTATTCAATTCCCTTCCATCCCATACCCACCGTGCTCCACTCGACCCTCAGCCCCTCATCGCGACTTCACCCAAAACCTGACGTCGCTGCACCCATCCACTGTCGCATTCTATCTCTGACCATCGGAGTTCCTCCGACCCACCTCGTCCTGACCCCTGCGCTACCATGAGTTCACCCACCTCCTCGCTTTGGCCAAAACTTCTCCATATCGACGACGCACCTCCATCCTAGCCTTGCTGCCGAGAATGTGGAGTTCCCAAATTTCCATCGCTCGAAGTTCTGAGCGTACCGGGCTGAAGCTCACACACCCACCATTTCAACGAACCCAATCTCACCCTATCCCGTTCAGGATTGAAACCGATTGAATTACTTGAAGATCTCAGATTGTGGCGGCCTCTAATTTTGTTTGCTGTATAATGGAAAAATGACCTAGGTTTAGTGATACTTTGGGTATTTATAGTTTTTAGTTGTGGAGTTTTGGAGGATGTTATTCCCCCATGTTTGCTTGCTGGGAAAAAGAGAACGGTGGCACCAGTATATACACTCGAGTGAAGAGTATTAAATGTAAACATGGAGCTTTGAGGAACATGTATATGTTTGTTGTTTATGCCTTTGTGGTACCGGCTTCCTTCTGGTGATTAAATTTTATTATCACATGAATACTACTTTCATATACTTGCATGTGTGATGCATTACCAAATTTTGGCAACCAATTGGGCTTAATGCACAAATGAATGCTTCGTAGTTTTATCATCTGGAAGTTGATTGCTAGAGCAATTTAGGGTCAAATACTCTCGGAGATAGATGAGTTTTGTCAATTTGAACCAGGAAATAGATAAATATATTACTTATTGTTGCCGTAAATTCCATTCACCTACGGACAGAAATCAAGATACTTTTGCATCGAGCTCGGTTCAACGATCCCAAAAATATAAAAATATCGGTAGGTTAACTCATATTTTGAAACTTCAAAATGTTGATTTCAGGGTGCGAAATACTTCAAATGAAAAGTCGCTTATTTAATTAATTAAAAATTACAGTAAAATTCTAAAAATTATTCTATCGCTACGTCTCAAAAGAACCTAGTCTAAATTCGAAACCGATATTTAAATACACTCAAATAACCGTTATGGCCATAAACGAAAATGCCGTTGTTTTTTTCTGAATATTTGATTTGGACATAAAACAAAATCTACACGTCGAAATCCCGATTTTTCCTCTTCCACTAGAAAGATATACTCCACCAGCTCCACTCGTTTCTTGTTTCACAGAAATCCGATTTAAAACGAATCCTGTACATTCAGTTGAAGTTCGAATCGCCAAATAGCGAACTGCCGCGCCATTTCAAGCTCTATTTTAAATTATATTATAATTATACGTTCAAACTGTCGTTGATTGAATATATTCGTTATTTTAATTCAATTCCAAGCTGAATTAAATATCACAGATGATCCGGTTCACACCATATCGCCATTTCGACCATTCAGAATTAAATATATTATTTAATGTATTATTTTAATTAAATATTCACCATTATTTAATTCAACGACCATTAAATCCTTTTAATCACCATTGATATAATTAAATAAATTAATCATAATACCCCTGCCAATGCGGGTCATTACACATATACTTAGTACAAAATTAATTTTTGAGCATTTTTCAAGTGTTTTGATATAAATATAATTCTGGAAAATTTTCAATTAAAATATAGTGTTATAAATTAATATTATAAAGTAGGTAATCACACGAATACATAAATACAAACTATATAAACATATTTATAAAATTATAAAGTTTGAAACTAAATAAACTACAAATATATAAACATATAAAACTTATAAAACTTGAGATTGAAAACAAAAGTAATGCAAGAAAGAAAAATAGAAAAGATAGAAAGTAAAATAGAGAGAAGTGAAGATAGATTTGAAATTTGAAAACATAATTTGAAACCAGAACTTGAATTTGAACCTGGAGTGCTATTTAGAGTCCTACACAATCTAGACTCTATAACTATATTAATCTTGAATACTCATGAGTCTTGAAATATCTCTGAATTCTGAATCTCTAATATCTTTAAACTGTACAGTCTTTAGTAATATTTACTATATATTAATCCTGCATATTTGTGTGTGTTTGTTTATATATATATATATATATATATATATATATTCTAGACAAAAGTGTTAGTATACACTTTATAATCAAATAATATTGAAATAAGGTTGTTGTCATCAAAACTTCATTCTCCAACATTCTCCCTCTTTTTGATGATGACAACCTTAGTTTATAAAATATCGTACTTGTATATACCTGTTGATGATGAGCCTTCAAATACTCCCCTGTCTATATGAATCCTATAAACTATGTCTATATTTTATAATTTCTCCCCCTTTGGCATTATCAATAATTAATTCTAAAACAACTCCCCCAAAGTTGTATAACTATCTAAATAAAACCAATAAGAACTTAAATAACTAATCCTATTATGATATTCCCCCTTTATCTATAACTAATTCAAAATTGAATACTCCCCCTTAATATATACATGCCTATAATAGTAAATCCCAGCAATATGATGATTAAATACAAACCAATTCAAGTACTAATTACATATGTTATATATATATATATATATATATATACAAACCATATCAAATCACATCACACCATATGTCTTAATATATACATATAAGTTTTAAATCATAGAATCCAAATCAAATTCAAACAAATCAATCAAATCGTAATGAATAATTAAATGTTTCTTGGAAATTCAACCCAACCGTCTTCTCCAAGGATAGGATCCTTCTTAATTACTTCCCAATCCTTATCTTCTTTGGTTGGTGGAGCCTTTGCGAGATTATTATCTTCATTTATGAAAAGAGAGGATATTAGCCATTGCATTACATCAAAATTCTTCTCTTGTTGTTCAAACATCTTTATTTGGCTTAGTTCGAGATGAAGTTGGTTTCGTAGAATGATAAAGAGTATTTTTGAAAGAATTTAAGGTTTCTTCTAGATTTTCACTAAGATTATGAATTGGATTTGCCATGGATTTGATAAGAAATGAATAAGGAAGAAGAAGAGATAGAACAATGAAATTTTCTAGAAGAAATAGAATTAAATATTGTTTGAAATTCGTTTGATTTCGAATGGACATCAGTAGTTATTTAATTTTAAAATTTGAAACAAATTGAAAAATTGGCAGTTATATGTCGACATATACTTAATAGTATGTCCACATATCATAGTGAAAATTTTGGAAATTTTCAAATTTTCAATTCTTTTGATCTCTATTATATTATAATTAGTTCTAAATTTTTTACAGAGACATTAAGATGATTTTAACATAAATAAAACTCCATTCATTACTTACTAGAAAGCAAATACATCCAACTAATCAAGAAACACTTAAATACGAGATTCAAAAATAAACACAAGGAAATATAAGCGAATAAATAAAGATATATTAAACTAGATAGACTAATTTTCAGATGATGATGAGGAAGATGAAATTCCAAGCCTTCTTCCTATCTTGACCATGAATTTGGATATTTTGGAAAGTTTTTTGTTGGGCTTCTTTTGATTGTTGACGATTTTCACTAGATTTTGAACAATTGTCTCTTTGTAAATGCGTTTAGTGTTGGTTGGATACTCAACACTTTCTGTAGAAGCCTCTTCTTCTTCAACTTCCATTAGCTCTTGTTCTTGTTGAATTCGAGCTTGTTTGGCTTCGAATGTCTCATACAGTTTGAAAGTGAGAGTAATTTGCATGAGATGAATGTTTGATGAGTCAAACACTTTTCTAGGCACAAATTCTTCTCCATGAAGATCAACATTAAAGTATTTGTAACACCCCGGATTTTTGAATAATCGAATTAACTAAATTAAAGAATAATTAATCTCAGACGTGAGAATTAAGGGATATGGTTGCGCCATTGTGTTCGCCTCGGAATTCTGGTCGAGATAGAATCTGAGTTTGCGTAAAACGGATATCAGATGAAGAAGATATGGACGAACAAAGTCAGGAAAAAAAATAGATTGCACTGGCGCACTTGGGAAGTGCGCCAGTACAAATTTGCATTGGCGCACTTCCCAAGTGTGCCCAGGCTGAGAGAAAACCTGCACAGCTTTCTAGTTCAGTCTGACCCATGTTGTGACTCATTGCTGAGTCCTTTCTGACTCCTTGCTAAGTCATTAGGGCTGAGGTGTCGCCCTATTCCAACTGAATGGTTTTGATTAACCCTAAGATCATCTGACGGCTATAATTAAATTAAAATTCTATATAAACATGGGTAGACTCAAACCCTAAATCAAAATAAAAACTGAAACTATGGCCGTCATGATGTCATCTTACAACCTAGAGTAGCCGCCACTAATTAGAGAGGAAGAACAACAAATCAAATCAGTTCTATTCAACTTTAAACAACGAATCTTCTTCAAAGGAAAGCTAATACAACTTCAGAACTCAGAATTCAGAACTTATACCTTCTTTGAGTTGTGAGTTCGATTTCTTTAATAATATAATTAGTAATTTAATTGGATTAAGTTATGATGCGGATTATATGGTGATGTGAATTATTGACCGCATGTTATCATTTATGTTGTAATTTTTGATGTTATCATTTATGTGGTAAGTTCTATGATGCTATGTTATGATGTTATCATCCATGTTGTAAAGTTATGATGTTATCATCTATGTTGTAATTCTGTATAATCAAATCATCATGTTGTTCATATGCTAGTTTTGTTATGTTGATTCATATATGTATGCAAGTTTAGATTTTGATTAAGACATGAATCATATGCAAGTTGGGTAAAATTATAGGTTACCTTACATGTTCATGACATCTAGTTTATGTGAAAATTTGATCAAAGGTTAGGCTATGACATGTGTGAGTTATATGCTAAATTCTACATTCTAATTTACATGTTTAGATGTATATTTTGACCATTGTTATGTTGCATAAATCACATATGCAAGTTTAGATAAATATATGAGTTTGGAATATGAATCATGTTATGTAAGTTTAGGGTTATTGCCTATGCAAGTTTACACCTTTTAATGTAGATCTATGACATACATGATTTATGCAAGTTTGTGACCATTATCTCAACAAGTTTACACCTTTAGATTTGGATCTATGACATATGTAGTCTTATACAAGTTGTAACTTTGGCCTATGCAAGTTTTAGATGTAGAACATCATTCACACATGCAAGTTCACCCCTTATGTTTAGATCTAGTTTTATTTCTATGTATGTTGTGATATTGTGATGTTTTCTCTTTATTTCATGAGTTAGACTATTCGAGTCTAGCGTATATTTTACGTTAAACGAACGAACGTACAACGTGGGTTAAAGGGGATAATATTAAAAGATTTAATTGGCATAAATGCCTTAAATGGCATAAAATAAATTTGTGGTGAAAATTGGTATGATTTTACATACCATAAATAGATGGACATAATTGAGTCAATTATGGCCATAGTTAAATTTGGAATTAATTAATAATTTGAATAGGGAAAGTAATTCAAAATGGAGAATGATTAATTAGGTGCAATTAATCGTCTAAGACACAAGGTTAGGCTCTTTTGTGGTGTAAGACTACCTGGACCCACCCAACAAATCCAGTTGCCACAAATGCCAGTCTAATATGGGAGGTCTTAGGCATAAATTAAATACGTAACAATTGTAAAGACACGAGGTTAGGCTCTTTTGTGATGTAAGACTGCCCGGACCCGCCCGGCAAATTCAGCTGCCACAAATGCCAGTCTAATGTGAGAGGTCTTTATGAGGTTACGGTCTTAATGAATTAAGAAACACTTAACCGGATATGTAGTGGGACATGGGGGGTTAAGTGGTTGCCTTGGGTGGCATTTGAAATACGATTAGAAACACTTAACCAAAATTAAAACATGTAAATGAACATGAATAAGAAGTGGGTTAAGTGGGATGTACTAGAGGGGACCAAGCTTAGGTGGATAGCTTGTGTTAAGTAATGGGGGTCCGTTTCAACCAGTATCCCATGCGTATCTTTGTGGGCTCGACCCAAGTCGAGGACGAGACACGCATACTGGGCTTGACTGTAAGAGGCCAAAACGGGTTAGCGGTGGCAATGGAAGTCCAACAGGTTCATATGCGTGTGTGGGCCCGGGCTGGTAGGTAAGGCGTTGTTGCATCGTGTAGGTATAAGCCGTGCATTATTTGTGGTATCGGGTTGCCACTTTGGGGAATGATACACCTCACTGTGGGGCCAACACGGGTATCTACGAGTTAGGGAGCCAATCTCTTGGGGGTAGTGGGTACATCTAGTGGAGATAGGGGCAGGCGACACCTATGAAGGCAGCTAGGGGTGCATGAAACCACCATTATCATTATTAAGTTTTGTAGGCGGGATCAACCTTAGGGTGACTAGTGGTGGTGCAGTACCGTATAATAGTGGTGGTGCAGTATAGTAATTATCTTATAGTGGGTTAGGTGCGCTTTAACGTTATCTTAGTTCATCCAGTTTCCTTGTTTACTCTATCATACTCAATTGTTCACAGTCATTTCCCTATTTTCCAACTTATGCCTTAGCCTAGTTATTTGGTAATTATATTGTTAAGTTATCGCACTCGCCAGACTTTATGTCTGACCCCCTTTATTTCCTCCTCTTTTCTTCCTTTCCCTCCCCCCCCCCCCCACCCAGGTGCTCATGTTGGAACTAGCACCAGTGGAGCTTGATTTTGGACAGCTATATTTCTTGCTTTTAGAAGATTGCTTGGATCGCTGAAGTAAAGTTCAGCCTCTCTTATTTATGGCTATTTTGTATTGAGGATTATGTCTTTCAATTTATGTACTTTGGTTAAGTCAAGATGGATATTATGTACTTTGACTCTGGTTTTTGATGATGTAATCAAACATATGTGTTTTCCGCTGCAATGAAATAAAGTTTTAAATTTTCAAGTACTGTTTATATCTGCCTTGTTGTTAAGTTTCTGTTCTATACTTACTTAAAATGCTCCATAGAAGTTAATGCATTCCCTTTGTGAGTGACATTAATGGACGTGGGGTGTTACAATATTTGAAAATATGAGTGAGATAAACATAATTATAGAGAGTGTTTTCTCATTGACGATCATTCTATGGGCTTAATTTCATTTAAGATCAACTCGGCCTAATTGATAGTATAGCCACCCATAATAGCAAAGAGCGCCTTTTGGACTTTGAGAGTTGGATTGTTGAAATTTCCAGAACGGGGAGGGATGGTATGTTGGAGAAGAAGGTTCACGATTCTTGTTTTTGGACGAAAGAAGCGATTTTTGAACTCCATTAGAGCACCGTCTTCAAATATATCATGATAGGTTTCCAAATCGGTTTCGTCGATAATGAAATCCGAAAAAACCAGGCCAGTGCTTCTACAATTTAGAATAGTGCCTAAGAGCTCGACATCGAGAACAATTTGAGTGCCTTTGATACTACTCCAAATTTGGTCTTCGTTGCCTTTGTAAAATCAGCAATTGAGATTCGCATAGAACATCTTAACGAGTTTGGGATAACACAGTTCGCCGTTATCACGAGAGTCAATTAGACTCAAGACTTCGTTGTGTTCGAAAAGAGAGACGAGATCATAAGAGGGAAAATCGCTAAAGACGGCGAAAGCGCCTGTGTTGACTTTAGCATTTGCTAAGTAGTTAGCATAGGTTTTGATAACTTCTTTGTCATTATTAAGATAATCTTGGATGGTTTTGGTTATTTTCATTTTTTGAGATGAACTTGAGGAAGCTATTGAATTGATAATTTTGAAGAGAATGGATATGAATAATATTGTTTTGAGTTGTGAATGAAGGGTAAAGAGAATAGATGTATATATAGAAATTGAATGAATATGAATTGAATAGGCACAACTTTTCAGATTGAAATGACACCTTTTCGGACCTTGGGAGTTGGTGAAAAGTTGGAGGGAAGTTTGAAAGTTTAAACCTTTGAAATTCAAATTTTGAATTTCAAAATACTGGTCAGATATGTCAGCATATACATATATGTATCTCAACATATATATTTATTTTCAAAGAGAATTAAATTTTTGTGAATTGAAATCTATATTATCGATTTTATATTTCATGTTTAACAATTTCCTGAAATAACTAATCCTTATAAACACACAAACAATTAATTTTATTATTTTATTTATTATTTATTATTATTTTGAATTTAAAATTCAAATTTCAATTTTGAATTTCAAGTTTTAATTTTTAAAGTTTTTAAATTCTAATCCAAGCAAACAACCAAAGCAACCATTCAACCAGATAAAATTAAAATTTAATTAATGCATACCCGGTTTTTGGATCCTTTTCCTCGAAATTTTCTGAACTCTAAATTGCCGTAAAGCATATATTCATATTTCCGGTTTCTGTTTCTTCATCACTTGGTGATGAATCTGAATCATCTAATGTTATTGCGTATGCTTTCTTTCTCTTTTTCGACGAATGGCTATTATCTGTTTATTGAGTCGATTTGTCTGGATAGAGACACATTCTCTTTATATGGCCTGGTTTGTTGCAATTATAACATCGACCATCATTGCTTTTTGGGCTTCCTTGGTTATAATTTTTCTTTCTATATCTTACAAATTTTCTAAAATGATTTGTCATAAGAGTTATTTCTTCATCATCTTCGCTACTTAAGTCTGAATTATTTGCTGTTGCTTTTAATGCAACAGATTTCTTCTTTGTTAATCTATTTTCTTTTCTTTTCTGTATTTGAACTTCGTATGACATCATATTTCCAATTAACTCTTCATTTCATTGACATCATTGGCTTCTTCGATTGCCAAAGTTTTCTAATCCCATTTTGGATTCAGTGGACTCAATATTTTTCTGAATTAACCTGCTTTAGAATATGTTTTTCCAAGTGCTGTTAATGAATGCACTATCTCTAGAAATCAGCAATACATATCTGAAATAGACTCGTTCTCATTCATTTTGAATAACTCAAATTGATTAACTAGCATTGCTATTTTAGTTTTTTTAAATTTACTAGTTCCTTCATGAGTAACTTTTAAAGTTCTCCAAATTTTACAAGCATTTTTACATACTGATACTCTATTAAACACATTTCTGTCTAATGAACAAAATAACGTATTCATGGCTTTAGAATTTCTTTCTGCAGCAGCCTTTTATTCATTTGTCCATTGTGCAAAAGCAGTTGTAGGTTCAAAAAATTCATTTTTTGTACTACTCCACGTGTCTGATCCTACCGACTGTAAATATTTTTTCATTCTACATGCCCAATATGAATAATTACTACCATTAAATAGTGGTGGTCTAAAAGTGGACTGGCCCTCTATAAAAGAACTATTATTACTATCAGTGTTGTTTTCCATTATCACTATTTTCAAAAATCAGATTATGAACTTTATGAAAGACCTTGCTCTAGTACCAATTGTTAAGGATTGCGGAAAGGATCGTTAAGGAAAAATAAACACTATAAGGGGGAGTGAATACTGTTTTTGAGAATTTAAACAAAATCTAAAAATTATGTGATAAACTATATGAATCAAACAACATAGAAACAATCACAGATGTATAATCAAACACAGACACAAATTAAACAGAAATAAAATTGTAGAAAAGGAAAGAACACACCGGATTTTATACTGGTTCAGATTGCTCCTACGTCCAGTCCCACATAACACGGGATTGCGCAGAGTTTTATTACTATATCAATATCCAACTACACCCCTTTATTTCACGGCTACAAGGTTAACACCGCTCTCATTCCTTGATATCACAACAACAAGGAAAACACTGATTTCGTTCCTTGATTTCAGTGCTATAAGGAAAACACCGATTCCCAAATACTTCCTAAACAATTACAATTGCCGTATAACTCTTCGAGTAGAGAGTGTAGGGAGAAGTAGATGAGTGAAAATAGAATTTAATTCGATAGAGTATAGGCGTAGGAATCACAAACACGATAAGAAATAATGGTGTAATGAAAGAGAGTGAAAGTGGATAAGAAGGAGTGATTAAAAATCCGAAATCAATCCCTTTTTATAGTGTGTGAAAGGTGGCAATGCTCCAAAACCGTCACAAATAGTGAAAAGAAACTTCCTTTCAAATTTGACAAAAATGATAGTTATATGTCGATATGGTGTTTTCTTTATGTCGACATATACTTAGTACAAAATTAATTTTTAAGCATTTTTCAAGTGTTTTGATATAAATATAATTCTAGAAATTCTTGAATTAATATATAGTGTTATAAATTAATATTATAAAGTAGGAAATCATATGAAAACATAAATATAAACTATATAAACATATTTATCAAAAATATAAAGTTTAAAACTATGTAAAGTAAAAATATATAAATATATAAAACTTATAAAACTTGAGTTTGAAAACAAATTTAAAGTAAGAAAGAAAAATAGAAAATAAAATAGGGAGGACTGAAGATAGAATTTGAAATGTGAAAACAGAATTTGAAAACCAGAATTTGAATTTGAACCTGGAGTGCTATTTAGAGTCTTACATAATTTAGATTCTATAACTATATTAGTCTTAAACTCTTAAAATCTTGAATACTCATGAGTCTTGAAGTATCTCTGAATTCTGAATCTCTAGTATCTTTAAACTGCGCAGTCTTCAGTAATATTTCCTGTATATAAATCCTGCATATGTGTGTGTGTGTATATTCTAGACAAAAGTGTTAGTATATATTTTATAATTAATTAATATTGAAATATGGTTGTTTCATCAAAACTCCATTCTCCAACGCCTTAGTCCCACGAATCATTCCTTTAAGCAGTAGATTGTAAGTGAATCCTTGAATTCTATGCAAGAACTTATCGATGATGTTAGAAATTTTAGCAATCAGTTAACCTCTGGTGGCAATTATGAGCAAATGGCCAGTTACAATGTAAGTCCCACTGAAAATGAGAACTGTTAAGTGAATGTGGAAGCCAGTGCTGCATTGCCACTTTCTTCTGCCACATATTGTGTAGTTGAGAATTGGGATAGCTTTTTAAAGCAGAACTTCAATCTTGATAGACCGGAAGTTGCCAAAAGGAAGGTACCACCTGATAAAATGAAAACAAAGGCAGTGTATAAAGACAAGAATGTATTAGAAATGATTGAAAGCCTGAGAGAAGAAATAAAGAGTGGTGAACTCAATAAAGAGACAGGTGAAATTAAGAAGCAAGTTATGGAGAACATAATCAAGAATTACAACATGGATAAAGGAAAGCAACCTGCGTTTACCAGTCCATATGCGAATATTCCACCACCATCTGGTTACATAGCTCCACCAGTTGTCGTGATAGCTGCTAATTCTACCATTTCATCTGTGTGCAACTCTAGAAAGTCCCTGATCTCTCGAGGAAAGAAAAAAGCGATGGAGAATGCTCGGTTTGATAATTGTTGAGTTTTTAGCCATCTATATGCAATCAGTAGGGCACATGGTTACTAAACATGTATATATCACGATATTTGTATTGATGTTTCTGCTTTAGCATATGTTTTTGTCCCCTGTGTGGGAATGTCATTATGTTGCAGTGTGTAAGTGTAACGACCCGTATTTTTGGCAATCAAATATTTAATTTAAATATTATATTTGGAATATAAATGGAATTTAATATTGAATTCATTATTTAAACGAAGTTTGAATGATATATATATATTTATATAAATATAAATCGAGCCCGAAATGGCGCTGTAGTTCATAATATGGAGTTTTGAACTTCAATTGAATATACAGGATCCAATATAAGTTGGATTTCTGTGGAACAAGAAACGTTGGAACCGTATTGATGATAATTTTCATATGAAAGAGAAAAATTCAGATTTCGTGTTATAAATAGTAAGTTATGGTCAAAACAAAATTTGAAATAGTCGCTATGGATAATCATTATTTAATTATTGGCCTTTAAAATAGCCATTTTTCAAATGGACTCCATTTCCAATTAAATCAGTTTCATTGGAACCGTATCGTTAAATTATTGTAAGGAAATCAAATTGCATGGCAAGCCGATGTCATATGTGACCACGGCAGCCGTAAACGCCCGTTCATTTTATATAGTGCGTAATTAAATTTATTCAATTCAATATAGAGATATTTGAGTGTAACTGGAGCAGACGATCGAATTAGGCCACGAAATCAGTTCCTTTGAGTTCGTATCGTCGATTAGAGTCAAGATAGGTTAAACATTTTTATTTTTGGAGACCGGTAATTTTGGTGTCCAAAATGGCATTGCGATGCGCGTAAAAATAGCCTACCGGGGAAACAGTCTCGGAATGCGACGAAAATAGTGTCGTTGGGTATGCATTAATTAATTATTATAGGATATCAAAGTTTCAAGTTGACTGGATTTATCTAGTGATCGTGGAAAAATTAAACGCGTGTTTTTCGCTGGTTTTATAAAGGAATTTTTTTCAAACGATGTCGGAATTCGACGAAACTTGTCCCATTGAGTCCGGAATATTTTTCTATGCTAAGATTAGTTTTTTAATCAGAAAATGGAGATTGTCTGTAGTGGTTTTATTGCGTTACTTCACGCTGAAGTTTTGAATAATAATAAACAAATCTAACCATCCACTATATATACCCTCAATGTAAGGGTCAAAACCTAATTCAGTGGTCAACCATATTATGAGCTGCTATCATCGAAATCCACGGTAGAAACCCTTTCAACCTTCCTTCTCTTCGAACTTCAAATCCACGCCCTTTTTATTCAAACTCCTAACAAGAGAAACGTGAGAGTGATGAGGTCTTGATATTGTACGGTGGTGATGGGTTTTTGTTGAACAAGGGGGCTGAAATCTGGAGAGGAAGGCGCGACATATGGGGCGAGCTGATGGCAATAGGAAGTACTGGAGTTGGTGGGATCTCTGCCGTTGGATGAGTAGGCCGTGGCGCTCGTTATGGCTACGGCTGATCAACGTCCGGGAGGTAAGGAAGGAGCTCGGCAATGAGGGTCTGAAGGAGCGAACGTAACAGGAGGGATACGCGAGAATGCTAAAGGGAAGGAAACGGGGCATATACGAAACAAAAGGGAAAGTATGGACTCAAGGCCGAATTCTTTGATCACAGAAAAGCATAATGAGTAATACTAATTTATATACTTAGTCAATAAGAAGAAAAATGATTAATTAAAGCATTATGGGTTTGATGAAATCATGCGTGGTGCAGGTTCCAAAAGGGAGCAGTACGAAGGATAAGGAAAACAGTTTCCAGTCCGCTGTTTTTATACAAACGTAATTAACTATTTAATGAATGGTTAGTGGTTTACTCATATTAATTAATATATATTAACAAAACGTGGTTATGTACGGACCTTTGGGGGAGATACCTGAAGAATAAACGCACATGAGAGCAGTCATTCTCTTCCTAGGTTAGAACGTGTATGCCACAACAAGTTATAATTACGTTATTATGATTATTATTAAAATGATGAACTAAATTTGATGAAAAATTACCACAGATTCAAACACAAGGGAACCTGAAGCCGTTTAAACAAAGCTGATAGAATTGAGCGACCAATTTTCGTTAAATGTAATTAGTTAATCCTAAAACTCAATTAGGGGATTATTATATTAATTAAATGGAGATAACTTTAACTGTTAACAATTCGTTCAAATATTATCAGAATTGGGGCAGACCAGAAATGTCAATATTGTATGGACGAACAAAATATCGTGGAACAGATCTGAACAGTAATGAGGGCAACGGGAAATTTCAGTTAAATCAAATATATGTTTAATTTGACTGTAACCGAACGCTACAATGAAATGATTTCAAGGTAAGTTAAACTCACTCAGTTCTTCCCATTTATATTTTATGTAAATTAGGTTTTTTATTTGTGTGTTCTATTTGCCAACGGTTGACTGTTTGCTAGTTATATATATTTATTGGTTGATTTAACCGATAAAGTTAAACCATTGTTTAATTTCAGTGAAATATCAAATCGTTATTTTAATGATTGGATCCAATGAAGGTAACTTACCTTATTGGTCACACTTATTTATAAATGTGTTTTAATTGTTTGAATTGTTTTGTTGATTGATTGATGTTAAATATTCGTTATTTGCTATTATGGAAATTATCAATTAAATGGAATTGATTGATCTGATATGAGATAACCATTTGATTTCAAGGAAGAACAGGTTGGATGGATTCCACGGGATTCCTCAAATATGTTATTTATTTTTATATTATCATATATGAACTGTCCTGTTTGGGTGATTGATTTGATTTATGATCATTGACTGAAAATTCAACCTATGTTTTGTTTTAACCAATGAGCAATATTGGTTGAGTAATCGGCAGTTAATTGCCTAAATAAATTGTTTTGTTTTATAGTGATTTACGGCCAGGTGAATCGATAGAACTGAACTTATAAAATTTATTTTATAACTGGAGATAGATTTTGAAATATATTTTATTTTGATTAAAAGTTTGTTAAAAGGAAATAAATATTCATTATTTATTTTTAAATTTATAATTAATTTGAAACACCCCACCTCCATTAAGGTCACTCACAAAGGGAATGCCTTAACTTCGGTGGAGGTTTTATAAGTAAAAGTCACAGATAAACACAAGACATATATAAACACATATATATAAGCAACGGAAAACAGACAGATTTTATTTCATAAATATGTGTTCATACAAAACATTTCCATAATTGTCTCATAATAACTTCCAAACAATTACCTCATCATTTCTGTCTTAATTATTAAATAAAGAAGCATAAAACATAATAAAAGCAACATAAATCCCCATAGAACGTGTCCAAAAGCCATAGCCAGAGAAAGAGAGTCCAAACCATACATCTACTATCTTGAAGCTTGCAAAGAGTCTGACTAAGCTGGGTTGTTTTCTACCTATGGACCAGGGGGGAACGGAAGAAAAGATGATGAAAGAAAATAGGGTCAGACATAAATCCTGGTAAGTCTAATGACTCTTAAGTATGAGAATAAGAAAAAAGGGCATGATAGGTATAAACTGGAAATAGGAAAGTATCATAAACTAAGATAAAGCAGTTTGAACAGAATATACTATCGCACCCCACACTATATCTCTGCACCTACTTGCATTGTCTCAACTGGCACCCCATGATCGGGGTGAAGTGATCCCCTTTCTAAAGATCGGCTCCTACTCGCAGAATCATATGTGTCATACGGCCCCCAATGATTGTAGATACCTATGCTGGTCCCACCATGGGGTATATCAAGTCCTATGGTGGCGGCCCGACACAATCCTAGAATGCATAGGGTATACTAGTGGTGCCTAGTGCCCTGTTTGTCTGCTCCGAAGTGTGTGCACGCCCGCACTCCGTTAGAACCCACACTACTGCACCAACCGCCGTCGCTTTTGACCGCTTACAATCAGCCCAGTAATCGTGCCCCACCCTGCCTAGTTTCAGGGTACCATGACACCTAATTGGGTTAATGCTGAAACGGGTCCCCGTTACTAGGGTTTTCTAGTCAAACATGTTAAGTGGTTAAGTGTCTGTATTTACCAAACCCCACCCATCAGTTTAATTAACAATGTTGAATTGGTTAAGTGTTTTAGTTAACTTAACCCTACCATCCTGACTTATCTGTCCTTAGCTTTTTAAAGCACCGACCACTCATATTGGACAGGTATTATTACGGTTACTGGATGTGCCGGTCGGTTCCAGGCAGATTTACATCGTAACTCAGTCTAACCTCAGGTCATTAATGGGCTCAATGCTTAACCTCTCACATTGGATAGGTATTGTTGTGACTACTGGACAGCCAGGCAGGTCCGGGCAGGTTTACATCACAACTCAATCCAACCTCGGGTTAAGCATACTCGTATTTTCTAAATTTACATATTTGTCTTTATTACTTGTTATATGTAAAAAAATTAACAATTAAATGTTGTGGCCCACTTTCCAAGTTTATCATTTTCGGCATAAGAATTTATACCATTTAAGTGCCACCAATTTTGGCATGTGACAAACATGCCAATTTATATATTTTCACCAATTTATGTCAAGTTTCCTATAATTACCAATTTTTCCCAATGCTTCCCCGTCTAAATATTAGGCTAACAATCTTAGCCTAATTTTTCGTTCGCATGATTTTTAACATATAATATTAGGCTAAAAACTTAGCCTAATTTAGCGTACACAAAATTGGAATAAAGAAATTCATTAACATGAACATGACATAGGTGTAAACTTGGCATTTTTGGCATAGTCAATATGAACATCATAGGTGTGAACTTGCAAAATAGTCAACATACATATATGTGAATTTGCAACATAGACTGAATCATGGGTTTCAACCTGTCATGTGAACTTGCATAAAAAAGGGGAATCTAACTAAACAGGTGTCACATGTTTTAGCATATGATTTAGACAACATAAAACTAAACATGTTTAGATCTAGGCATAACATCGAAACATATGACAAGAATATGACATGTCCATAGAGTATGTATAATTTTATCACATGTGTGAACTAGATCAAATCATATGTCCAATTACAACATAAAACATGTATTAAAGTGGATCTAGGCATAATCTCAAACACAAACTAGTATATGACAAAATTATGTCATGTCCATAAAGTATGTCTATTTTTAGCACAAGGGTGTGAACTAGATCCTATTATATTTACTACTATAACATGAAACTTGTATTAAAATGGATCTTGGCATGGATCCAATTATGAATTTGTGACTTTTGTATAAACATATAAGTATGAATATGAACTTAGTCATTTAGGCATAGAAGTTCTATTTTACAGCATATAACTTGTCATAATCACCTAAACATATAGGTGCACAGCCAAATAACTTGTATGTGAATTTGAATAGATCCAACATCAACTAGATTAATCCACAAACATTCTAATGGATCCAACATCAAGTCAATTATACCACAAACATCCCAATACCATTCACAACACAATCGTTACAACACATAGATATGAATTAACATCATCGTTATACAATAACACAATTCCATTTCCATTTTACATCGAATCAAATCTAATTTTTATTCCCATCGGAAAAATCACTATATGTACAAAAAACGACGAACTTGAATTCTGAATTCTGAGTTCTGAATTTGCAATGCTTTCCTTTGGGTGGACAAACATTATTTGATTCTTGTTTTTTTACTTTAGTTTTGCTCGTCTCTAATCCTTCTTTAAGTGGAGGCTACTCTTGGCTTCCTTCCAGCAGCATGATGGCTCAAGGTTCTATTTTATTTGTGTGAATTTATGTTGAGACTAAGGTTGTTCATATAGAATTTCAAACTAATAAACGACGAACTTGAATTCTGAATTCTGAGTTCTGAATTTGCAATGCTTTCCTTTGGGTGGACAAACATTATTTGATTCTTGTTTTTTTACTTTAGTTTTGCTCGTCTCTAATCCTTCTTTAAGTGGAGGCTACTCTTGGCTTCCTTCCAGCAGCATGATGGCTCAAGATTCTATTTTATTTGTGTGAATTTAGGTTGAGACTAAGGTTGTTTATATAGAATTTCAAACTAATTAGAGCCGTCGATGAAGCTAGAGTTAATCAAGGTCATCCATCTCAAGAGAAACCAATCAGAGAGTGACAAATCAGCCCTAGTGACACAGCCAAGCCCCAGAAATCGAGCCAGGACTAGACCAGTAGGTCAGGTCGACTAGGCAGGTCGACCCCCAGGTCGACTACGTCATCGACCTGGGTACCCAGGTCGACTCCCAGGTCGACCCCCTGGTCGACCCCCTGGTCGACCTGGGCGGAAAAAGTCCCGCCCAGCCCAGTTATGGTCTAGTTTTTGAATTTTTGAATCTGTTTTTGGGCTGTTTGAATTTTAAATCGAATTCTGAAACTTTCGGAGGTCATAACTCCTTCTTGCGGAGTCCGATTTATGCAAACTCGGACTCTATCTTAAGCAGAATTCCGAGACAAATGCAATGGCGTAACCCGTTTCCCTTAATTCTTTCATTTAGAATTAATTATACTTTAATTTGTTAATTTATCGTTAACAGAAAATTCGGGGTGTTACATTCTCCCCTCCTTAAAGGATTTCGTCCCCGAAATCTTCAAGTCTAGAAAAGCGTATATCCTAACATCCAATCGTCCATCTACTCAACCAACAAACACGGGCATCCGTTGTCCTTAAAAGACTTCTAATGCTTCATGATCATATGCATAGTGTGTGTATATGTCCTTATCTAATGCAAAAATCAGGCGGTCTACTGATTCCGTTGACCTCCTTAATGCGAATCATGTAAGTATCATGAATCCATTATGTATGCAAATTTTCCCCTACTCATAATTCTACATGAGTGCGCAACCATTCATACAAATGCGACATCCATATGACAACATATCAAGCTTCAACCACATACAAACATGAATACATATATGCATATGTAATATGAAGTGACTGAGCCGATCTAAAACCTAAGTTGTGTGTGTATACGCATCTACGAGCAACCACTAGCTACCACTTGCAACCACTTGCAGCCATCAACCATAACATGTTTCAATTACATGTTTACATCCAAAGGGGTTTCTACCTAAGGATAAAGGATAATATTGAGGAGATATACCTAAAAAGATAGGTACAAGCACAACTTAAGGAAAAAGAGAGAGATCAAAGATGTACCCTCAAAAAGAAAAGGGTAGGCCGCGCGTATTCTGTCCTCAGTTTCCCAAGTCACGTCTTCCTCGGCGTCGCTCCACTGAACTTTGACAAGCTTGACTTCGCGGTTGCGTAGCTTTTTCACTTCAGTTCCTAAGATGCGGGTTGGAACTCTCCTTAGAGTTGCTTCGCGTTCCACTTCAGCTTCTTCTAGAATGCTTGGCTCCACCACTTCCGCAGATTCATGTACACATTTTCGGAGATGAGAAACGCGAAAGACATTGTGAATTCCAGCCAACCTTTCGGGCAGCTGTACTCTATAAGCCATCTTACCAATCTTCTCGACGACAGGGAACGGTCCTACAAATCTTGGTGCTAGCTTTCCTGCGGATCCAAAGTGAACGACGTTCCTTAAAGGAGATACCTTAAGGAAAACCCTGTCCCCAACCTCAAACTCAAGGTCGGTCCTTCTTTTGTCGGCGTAGGATTTCTGTCTATCTTGGGCAGTCTTCATTCTCCTTCATATCAAGTCCACTTTTTCTGAAGTCTCTCTAATCATGTGTTGCCCAAGTATAATCCTGTCTGTAGACTCCCACCAACAAGTTGGTGATCAGCACGGTCTTCTATACAAAGCTTCGAAGGGCGCCATGCCTATGGTGGCTTGGTAGTTGTTGTTGTAAGCAAATTCCACTAAAGGAAGATGATCCTCCCATGTCTCTCCGAAGTCAAGAACGCATAGTCTCAAAAGATCTTCTAATACTCTATTCACTCTTTCCGTCTGACCATCAGTTTGGGGGTGATAGGCCATGCTCAAGCATAACTGTGTGCCTACAGCTTCTTGCAGACTTCGCCAAAATTCGCTTGTAAAGATAGGATCTCGGTCACTAACTATGTTAGAGGGTATTCCATGGAGTCGAACTATTTCCTTGAGATAAAGAGAAGCTGGAGACGAGGCAGTCCTTCTATTCTTAATAGGTATAAAGTGGGCGCTTTTTGTGAGCCTGTCCACTATTACCCAAATGCTAGTATTGCCCCTTCTTGACCTAGGCAACCCATCAATGAAGTCCATTGAAATGCTATCCCACTTCCATTGTGGGACTTCTAGAGGATGAAGCAGTCCTCCAGGCTTCTTTTGCTCCGCCTTAACCTATTGGCATGTCATGCACTTAGAAACGAAATCTTCCACAACTTTCTTCATGCCGCTCTAATAGAAAACTCTCTTTACGTCCTTGTACATCTTGTCTCTACCTGGGTGTATTGTCATCTTGGAATGATGTGCTCCCTCGAGAACCATCTTTACTAAATCCCTTGCTTGTGGGACACATAGCCTTCCATCTCGCCTTAGGCAACCCTTATCATCGATGGAGTACCTATTGAGGTGATTGGAAGTTTCATCCCTAATTAGTTTATCAATCACATCAACAAGATGAGGGTCTTCGCGTTGTGCGACCACTATTGAGTCTAAAAGAGTGGGCCGTACTTCTAGTGATGCCAATAGACCAGGTATAAAATCAGAGGAGGGCCTAAAGTCAAAACTGGCTATATTCTCTAAGCTTTGCCTTTCTACAAAGAGAGGGCTTAAGGTCAGCTTCTTTCTACTCAAGGCGTCTGCTACTACGTTGCCCTTGCCAGAAGTATAGGAAATCTCAAAATCATACGAGGCAAGGAACTCCATCCATCTTTGCTACCCAAGTTAAGATCTTTCTAGGAGAAAGCATACTTCAACGATTTATGGTCAATATATAATTCGAACTTCTCACCTAGGAGATAATGGCGCCAGGACTTAAGTGCAAAGACAATGGCAGCTAACTCAAGATCGTGGGTTGGGTAGTTCTTTTCATGAACTTTCAATTGTCTTCCACCATAAGCTATTACCTTCTCTTCTTGCATCAAACAACGCCTAGTCCCGTACCACAAGCATCCGTGTATACGGTGAACATCTTGCTTCCATCTGGCGAAGTCAGAACTGGGGCTGTTGTGAGAGTCCTTTTCAATCGTTGGAAAGCAAACTCGCAATCCAAATCCCAAGCGAACACCAAATTCTTCTTTGTTAGCCTTGTGAATGGAGCTGAGATTTTCGCGAAATCTTTAATGAACTTTCAGTAAAAACCGGCTAGCCCAAGAAAGCTTTGGACTTCGATTGCATTTCTTGGTGTCTTCCAATCTTGTACTGCCACCACTTTCGCGGGGTCCACAACTAACCCTTCTTTGGACACTACATGTCCGAGAAACCTTACCTCTTCTCTCCAAAAGTGGCACTTGGAGAATTTTGCTTTTAGCTGATGTGCACGGAGAGTATCCATGATTTCCTACAGATGCTGAGCATGTTCTTCCTCATTCTTTGAGAAGATCAAAATATTGTCTACGAAGACCACCACGAACTTATTGAGGAATTCTCTGAACACCCTGCTCATTAGATATACGAAATAAGCGGGCGAGTTTGTCAAGCCAAAAGGCATGACAAGCCACTTGAAGAAACCGTCTGGGGTTTTGAATGTCGTTTTATCAATGCTATCTTTAGCTACCCTTAGCTGATGGAACCCAGTAGCCAGATCAAGTTGGGAGAAGACCGTCACACCTACAAGCTGATCAAACAAATCCTCTATTCTAGGAAGCGGGTGTCTATTCTTTTTAATCAGCTTGTTTAGCTCCCTATAGTATACACAAAGAGTGTGACGGCCCGCCCCGCACCAGCCTGCATTTCCTCCAAAAGTGCGTTGTACACATGCCCGACTAGCACAAGACGGTCGTCGTAAGAAAGGAAAGAAGGGAATGAACTAATCAAAGAACCTGTAGAATGTCTCACAGCGCATGGAATAAAATATAATAATAACATACTTGACATAAAACAGGCGAGACAGTGCATAAGCTGATAACTAATAATCAATGTCAACATCAGAGCAGCGGAAAACCAAATACAGCTTATTACAACTTTCCAAATTTACTGTCTCTAACAAAAGAAAACTAAAGTAGAAGATGCACCGCCAATGCCCAAGCAGTGATCTTCAACAGCACAGGGAGAATACTATATATATTTCGTGGAAGCCTCCTGCTCGTCTCCGGATCATCTACCCGTGCATCACCAGCTAACCTGTCTCTAGTCTGCTCGTGTGAGCACCCAGGGTAATAAGAGGAGACATAAAACTCTGGGTCAGACATAAAGCCTGGTATGAGCGATAAGCATCTAAACAGAGTAATAACAGGTATACTAAACCATACCTGAACCTGGACCTGCAACCAAAGAGTTAGCACCACATACCGTACAATACTCCAAGGTGCCATAATAAATAGTTCAAGAATACGGGGGTGGGGTGTGCATGTCACAACGATAGCAAACAAATCATCCATATCAACCATCCTCACACCTCTCACTCAGTGCATAAAGCGTACGATATCTACCACTTTGGAACACTAGACAAACTGAGGTAACGACGAATCCCGACTTGTAGAAACCCTGCTGTGACCATGCCAAACACTTGGAGTCATGACCAAACATTTCAATGACCCACTTCATTGGTCGTAGCCCTTGGTTCTACCGATGCCATAATGGCCCTGAATCCGCCTTCGTACCTCCTACCATAGTGGTCCAAAGCTATAGACGTCGATAACTCCTTGGCACGCGTCCCGCAGCAAAGCCCAACCATGAAGCCCACTCATTGGTTCCCAGCTGGATCCTGAGTCAAAGCTTCTCATTTGGACTTCCTTTGCATCTCGGGTTTTGATCGAATTGGAGTGGGTCTTCAGAAGAGTTGTCGTGCAGTAGCAGCCCTAGAATACGGTTCGGTTCGGTGGTCATCATCCTCGTCGGTTCGGTTCGGTCCTCCTTCCTTGTCACCTTTCCATTCGGTTCGGGTCGGGTTCTCCTCTTCGGGTCGGGTCGGTGCCCTCCTCCGGGTCGGGTCGGGTGTCCTTCCTTCCAGTGCTCCGATCCGCTCCCTCATTCCTTCACGTATTCCGATCCGATCCCTCCTTGCCATCTGATCCGCGTGGCCTTCCCTCTTGCTAGTTCTCCCAAATGTTTACTTCCGATCCGAGCCCTGCGTCTCCAAGTCGATCCGATCTGGCCTCCAATTATTCTTCCGATCCAATCCCCTTGTCCACTCCAACTCTAAGCAAACGGCCTTCCTTCTCGCCAAGTCTCCTATGTGCCAAACTCCGGTTCGGGTCGGATTTCTTGCCTAGTTCACATATCCGATCCGAGCCCCCTTCCGATCCGATCCGAAGCCCTGCACGACTTTCTGCAACTTTTCCAGCAACTTGTTTACGCCGTTCGACGACGTTTTTGACAAATCTAACTATTCTAATCAATCACAATCCATGTCAAATAGTCATAACAACATAGCAAACTAACCTCAAACACCAAAACGATGAATTTATATGTCAAAATGGATCAAACGTGCCCAAAACCCCTTATTTTCCTATAATCCTTCTTAATCATGTTTAAGCATACAATTAGCAAAACACATCGAAATTAACCCAAATTTCTAACAGAGCCTTAAAACATTATTTTAGAATTTTAAGAATTTTTCCAGAATTTATTTACGTATAAATTCGATAATCTTCACTAATTACCCTTAATTAACTGTAATTAGTGTCAAAATGATGTTATCACTCACCTTGGGCACAAATGAAACACCAAATCTGAAATACTCTCTGTTTGGGTCGAATTCCTATGTATAGCAGCAGCTCTAACCTTGCTTTGTTGCTATTTGGCCTTGCTTTGATGTAGTTTAGGCTTAATCTTCACTAAAAATGTGTTTTGGAGTGGTTTTAGAGAGATTTAGAGAGTGGAGGCCATGGCTAGGGTCTCAAGGAGGTTTGTGGCGGCTCAAAACTGAAATGAAAGTGATAACCTAACCCTAATCAGTCCTCCTATACCTCTAAACCCGAAATTCCTCTCTGGGCCTAGCTGCTAATCACCCGGTTAAACCCAATTAAGCTGTTTTTCACCATCTGAAACTTGTTTCAGCCATATCTCCCAAACGGTAAGTCCGTTTGGCTAATGTGACCAATCTACGGAAAGAGGAACCATCATCCGGAGCCAATGGAAGTGGTTTCAGGTCAAATTCCTTTCTAGTCAAAAGTTATGGCCAAAACAGTGATAACTAGGGGTAAAATGGTCATTTAAAAATCGGGAAAAATCATGAACATGGGAAATGACCCCAATAGTCGTCTCCCAAAGTTACACGACCATACGACTTCGTATGTGACAGAAATAAATATTCTACGATCCTATGATGCGTAGAATGCGGGTCGTTACACTCTCCCCCCCTTAAGAAATTTCGCCCCCGAAATTCCTCAACCCAAAACATACGAAGGATCCCGCATGCCTAACAGCTAAGTACAACAATCAAACATACAAAACAAGCAAACAAGCCTATCCTAGCATGCGGAAAACTAAATCGAAGTCAAAATCTTACCAGGCAAAGAGTTCTGGGTGCGTCTTCTTAATGTCCTCCTCTGTCTCCCAAGTACAATCATTCTCGTCCTCGCCCCATTAAACCTTGACTAACTTCACCGCCTTCCTTCGAAGTTGCTTCATGTCGTGCTCGACAATACGGGTCGGCTTGCGGTTCCCAACCGCCTCGGGTTCTACTTCGAAGTCCTCTAACTGATCAGGTGAAATAGTCATATCTGAGTCGTGAACGAACTTCCTTAGTTGGGAAACATGAAATACGTTATGAACTCCCGCCATCTTCTCCAGTAAGTCAATTCTATATGCCAAATTCCCGACTAGCTCAAGAACAGGGAACGGGCCAACAAATCTTGGTGCCAACTTGCCTCTCCTGCCAAATCGTATTACGCTCTTCAACGGAGAAATCTTGACAAACACCAAGTCGCCAACGGAGAATTTTAAGTCTTTTCTCCTCTTATCAGCATAACTCTTCTGCCTATCTTGGGCAGCCTTCATTCGTTGCTGAATGATCTTAATCTTATCTGAAGTCTCCCTCACCACATCTGGTCCAAGCATAAACTTCTCGCCAGTCTCTATCCAACATGATGGTGAGTTGCACGGTCTTCCGTACAAAGCTTCAAACGGAGCCATACCGATACTGGATTGGTAGCTATTATTATATGCAAACTCTACTAGATGCAAATGGTCATCCCATGATCCACCAAAATCCAATATACATGCTCTCAAGAGGTCTTCCAAGATACGGTTCACCCTCTCCGTCTGACCGTCGGTCTGAGGATGATATGCGGTACTGAGATGTAACTCTGACCCTAGAGCCTCTTGTAAGCTCTTCCAAAACCCACTAGTGAACAACGGGTCTCGGTCGCTCACAATGCTTTTAGGTACTCCATGAAATCTCACTACAGACTTCATATATAATTCTGCTAACTTAGCTGCCGTTCTGGTCGATTTGACTGGTATAAACCTTGCACTTTTAGTTAGTCGATCTACAATTACCCAAATGCTGTCATATCCCGATCTAGTCCTTGGTAAACCATCGATGAAATCCATCGAGATTTGCTCCCATTTCCATTCGGGAATTTCTAAGGGCTGTAACAACCCACTAGGCTTCTTTTGCTCGGCTTTAACTAGCTGGCAATTCATGCACTTGGATATAAACTTCCCAACATCTCTTTTCATCCCTTCCCAGTAGTAAGTCTGCTTCATATCTCGATACATCTTGTTACCACCGGGGTGTATAGTCAGCTTTGAGTGATGACATTCTCTAAGCACTTCATCCCTCAATCCATTGGCATTGGGTACAACAAGCTTTCCATTCTTTCTAAGCCATCTATCCCGATCAAGCCCATACTTGTTCATCTCCTCATCGACACCCATCTCTAACTTGGAGATGATTTCCAATAGGTTAGGATCGTCCCTCTGACTAGAGCCGATCCGCTCAATCAAAGTGGGTCTGATCGTCAAACTTGCTAACATTTCTGGATCCAATTCGCACTTTGGTCTGAAATCAAACCCCGCGATATACTCCAGTTGCTTCCATTCAAGGAACATAGCCCCTAGGCTGGCATGTCTTCTACTCAATGCATCAGCCACCGCATTGCCCTTTCCTGGTGTGTATGCGATGTCAAAATCATAGGAAGCTAAGAACTCTAACCATCTCTGCTGACGGAGATTCAGATCTTTCTGAGAGAAGAGATACTTTAACGACTTATGATCTGTAAACAGCTCAAATCTTTCTCCCAAGAGATAGTGTCTCCACATCTTTAATGCGAACACGATTGCTGCCAGTTCTAAATCATGGGTAGGGTATCTTCTCTCGTGCGGTTTCAATTGCCGACTTGCGTAAGCTACAACCCTACCGCCTTGCATCAATACAGCACCCAGTCCGGTACCACAGGCATCCGTGTATACCATCATCTCTTCATCCCCCTTAGGAATGACTAACACCGGTGCGCTTGTCAACTTGTCCTTTAAACTTTTGAATGCATTCTTGCACCTTTCATCCCAGACAAAAGCTTGATTCTTCTTGGTCAACTGGGTCAATGGTGCTGCTATCTTGGAGAAACCTTGGATAAACTTACGATAATATCCCGCTAACCCCAAGAAACTTCTTACATCTGTTGCATTCTTGGGCGTAGGCCAATCCTGTACCGTAGCCACCTTTGCCGGGTCTACGGCAATACCATTCTCTGATACAACATGGCCCAAGAACCTCACTTCCCTCTTCCAGAAGTGACACTTAGAAAACTTGGCTTTCAATTGGTGTTTTCTCAACACCTCCATCACCACTCTTAAGTGTTCCTTGTGTTCTTCCTCTGTCCTTGAATAGACCAAAATATCATCAACGAACACAAGGACAAATTTATTCAACTGATCTCTGAATACCCTATTCATAAGATCCACAAAATATGCTGGGGCATTGGTCAGCCCGAATGGCATGACCAACCACTCATAAAACCCAGACGGCGTCCGAAATGCCGTTTTAGCTATACTCTCAGCTTCCACTCTAAGCTGATGAAAACCTGTCGCGAGATCCAACTGAGAAAATACTCTCGCGTCACTCAACTGATCAAACAAATCATCTATCCGCGGTAGAGGATACTTGTTCTTCCTCGTCACTTTATTCAACTCGCGGTAGTCTACACACAAACGAGGGGAACCATCCGCCTTGGTAGCAAACACAACTGGTGCTCCCCATTCAGAAACACTCCTTCTGATAAATCCCTTCTTCAAAAGATCGCTGACTTGCACCTCGAGCTCTCGCTGCTCCCTTGGTGCCATACGACGAAGTGGCATCACTATAGGCCTGGCATCTTTTACCAAATCAATACGGAACTCAATCTCTCGGTGTGGTGGAAGTCCGGTCACTTCTTCGAAAACATCCGGATACTGGCCAACCACGGGCAAACCTGACAACTCACTATGCGGAATGTCGAGGGAGTTTAGAAAACTAGCCAATACCCCCTCACTGGGTAGACCACCAAACACTATCCTCCGCCCATCATCCGCTCTAGCTGTCACCAAAAAGCCCTCACAGTCTACCACCACCCCGTATCTTCGGAGCCAATCTACTCCCAAAATAATGCCAAACCCAGTAAAGCCCAAAACAAAGCAATCACAAACAAACATGCATCCATGACTCGATAAGACCACATTACGACAAATCATGCTAAGGCTAGTCGAACCACCAATCGGGTTCGTCACTACTAAAGGTCTACCGACAATCTCGGGCTCCAATCCCAACCTATCTACCAGGTCACTAGATATGAAAGAACTGGAAGCTCCGGTATCAAACAAAACTCTAACAGGAACATCGTAAACAGAAAGCATACCTTGAATGACGACATTCTTTCCCTTCTCCGCCGCTGTTGGGGCATTCGACGAAGAAGGAATAGCATTAAGAGCGTAGGCTTTCACCATTTGCTTTTCCTTAGGGGGCTGTGGACACTTGTCCTTGTGATGTCCCATTTGGCCACAGTTGAAGCACTTCCTATCCGCTGGCTTGGCCCGACAATTACTAGCATAATGGCCCTTCTTACCACAGCTGAAGCACTCAACATCTTGCTTATTCTTTTTCTTCTGGCCATCCTTAGCTTGGTTCTGCTTTCTTTTATTCTGAGAACCACCCTTGCCTCCACCACTTGCTTGTGGCTTTGGCTCATCTGCAGATGCAACCTCCGTCTTCGGCTTAGGGTAGAGACTCTCTGATCTTAATGCTTTTCCCACAATCGACTCAAACGTCTCATCGATGTGGTTAATAAGCCTTTCCCCTAAGTACTGATCTAACCCAGTTATGAATTTCTCATTCTTCTTCTCGGCAGTATCTATAAGAGATAACCCATACTTTGACAAAGTGTCAAATTCAGCAATATACTCCGAGACAGCTCTGCCATTCTGCTTGAGCTCCAAGAATTTCTTAAACAGCACTGACTTCTGAGCAGCTGGAATGAACTTCTCGCTAAAGCGAGCTTTAAACTGCTCCCAAGTAATCTGATCTTCGGGAGTAGCTGCCTTTATAGCATTCCACCAATTCATTGCCCGCCCTTGCAGCCGACGGGACGCTAGCTTTCTCTTCATCGCATCTTCGATACCCAAATCCTCGAAGATACGTTCGCAACTATCCATCCAATCTTGAACATCCGTGGCCGACTCCGTTCCGTGAAACGGCTTCCCACCAAGGTTAGTATAATCCTTGTTTAGCTTGGCGAAGTCGACTCTTGGCGCCTGCACTATTGGACCACCACCATTTCCACCATTGGGAGCTGCCCTCTGTACATCTCTAAGCATCTCTCTCATGAGGTCAGTAAACATCGTCCTCATGTCAGCAGCATTCCCATTATTGGCTCCCCTACCGGCACCTCTAGTATATCGGCTCATCGTCAATCTGAAAAAGGAAACGATTAACGACTCCATAGTGGTGCTAGTGCAGTACGACTTCATCCTTATACTACTAATAGTATATATATAGCTTTTAAAAACCAAAGTAATCACAAATACGCTCTCTCGTATACGTATCTTATCTCTCCCTGATAACTTCCCTAGGTTAACTACGCAACCTAGAGCTCTGATACCAAGTGTGACGGCCCGCCCCGCACCAGCCTGCATTTCCTCCAAAAGTGCGCTGTACACATGCCCGACTAGCACAAGACGGTCGTCGTAAGAAAGGAAAGAAGGGAATGAACTAATCAAAGAACCTGTAGAATGTCTCACAGCGCATGGAATAAAATATAATAATAACATACTTGACATAAAACAGGCGAGACAGTGCATAAGCTGATAACTAATAATCAATGTCAACATCAGAGCAGCGGAAAACCAAATACAGCTTATTACAACTTTCCAAATTTACTGTCTCTAACAAAAGAAAACTAAAGTAGAAGATGCACCGCCAATGCCCAAGCAGTGATCTTCAACAGCACAGGGAGAATACTATATATATTTCGTGGAAGCCTCCTGCTCGTCTCCGGATCATCTACCCGTGCATCACCAGCTAACCTGTCTCTAGTCTGTTCGTGTGAGCACCCAGAGTAATAAGAGGAGACATAAAACTCTGGGTCAGACATAAAGCCTGGTATGAGTGATAAGCATCTAAACAGAGTAATAACAGGTATACTAAACCATACCTGAACCTGGACCTGCAACCAAAGAGTTAGTACCACATACCGTACAATACTCCAAGGTGCCATAATAAATAGTTCAAGAATACGGGGGTGGGGTGTGCATGTCACAATGATAGAAAACAAATCATCCATATCAACCATCCTCACACCTCTCACTCAGTGCGTAAAGCGTACGATATCTACCACTTTGGAACACTAGACAAACTGAGGTAACGACGAATCCCGACTTGTAGAAACCCTGTTGTGACCAAGCCAAACACTTGGAGTCATGACCAAACATTTCAATGACCCACTTCATTGGTCGTAGCCCTTGGTTCTACCGATGCCATAATGGCCCTGAATCCGCCTTCGTACCTCCTACCATAGTGGTCCAAAGCTATAGACGTCGATAACTCCTTGGCACGCGTCCCGCAGCAAAGCCCAACCATGAAGCCCACTCATTGGTTCCCAGCTGGATCCTGAGTCAAAGCTTCTCATTTGGACTTCCTTTGCATCTCGGGTTTTGATCGAATTGGAGTGGGTCTTCAGAAGAGTTGTCGTGCAGTAGCAGCCCTAGAATACGGTTCGGTTCGGTGGTCATCATCCTCGTCGGTTCGGTTCGGTCCTCCTTCCTTGTCACCTTTCCATTCGGTTCGGGTCGGGTTCTCCTCTTCGGGTCGGGTCGGTGCCCTCCTCCGGGTCGGGTCGGGTGTCCTTCCTTCCAGTGCTCCGATCCGCTCCCTCATTCCTTCACGTATTCCGATCCGATCCCTCCTTGCCATCTGATCCGCGTGGCCTTCCCTCTTGCTAGTTCTCCCAAATGTTTACTTCCGATCCGAGCCCTGCGTCTCCAAGTCGATCCGATCTGGCCTCCAATTATTCTTCCGATCTGATCCCCTTGTCCACTCCAACTCTAAGCAAACGGCCTTCCTTCTCGCCAAGTCTCCTATGTGCCAAACTCCGGTTCGGGTCGGATTTCTTGCCCAGTTCACATATCCGATCCGAGCCCCCTTCCGATCCGATCCGAAGCCCTGCACGACTTTCTGCAACTTTTCCAGCAACTTGTTTACGCCGTTCGACGACGTTTTTGACAAATCTAACTATTCTAATCAATCACAATCCATGTCAAATAGTCATAACAACATAGCAAACTAACCTCAAACACCAAAACGATGAATTTATATGTCAAAATGGATCAAACGTGCCCAAAACCCCTTATTTTCCTATAATCCTTCTTAATCATGTTTAAGCATACAATTAGCAAAACACATCGAAATTAACCCAAATTTCTAACAGAGCCTTAAAACATTTTTTTAGAATTTTAAGAATTTTTCCAGAATTTATTTACGTATAAATTCGATAATCTTCACTAATTACCCTTAATTAACTGTAATTAGTGTCAAAATGATGCTATCACTCACCTTGGCCACAAATGAAACACCAAATCTGAAATACTCTCTGTTTGGGCCGAATTCCTATGTATAGCAGCAGCTCCAACCTTGCTTTGTTGCTATTTGGCCTTGCTTTGATGTAGTTTAGGCTTAATCTTCACTAAAAATGTGTTTTGGAGTGGTTTTAGAGAGATTTAGAGAGTGGAGGCCATGGCTAGGGTCTCAAGGAGGTTTGTGGCGGCTCAAAACTGAAATGAAAGTGATAACCTAACCCTAATCAGTCCTCTTATACCTCCAAACCCGAAATTCCTCTCTGGGCCCAGCTGCTAATCACCCGGTTAAGCCCAATTAAGCTGTTTTTCACCATCTGAAACTTGTTTCAGCCATATCTCCCAAACGGTAAGTCCGTTTGGCTAATGTGACCACTTTACGGAAAGAGGAACCATCATCCGGAGCCAATGGAAGTGGTTTCAGGTCAAAATTCCTTTCCATTCAAAAGTTATGGCCAAAACAGTGATAACTAGGGGTAAAATGGTCATTTAAAAATCGGGAAAAATCATGAACATGGGAAATGACCCCAATAGTCTTCTCCCAAAGTTACACGACCATACGACTTCGTATGTGACAGAAATAAATATTCTACGATCCTATGATGCGTAGAATGCGGGTCGTTACAAAGACGTAGTGAACCATCTGCTTTGGTGGCGAACACCACTGGAGCACCCCATTCCGAGATACTCCGCCCTATAAACCCCTTCTCGAGAAGCTCCTTAACTTGCTTACTGAGCTCCTTTCTCTCCTTTGGAGCCATGTGTCTGACAGCTAAAGCTACGAGCTTTGCATTATCAGCGAGATATATGCGGAAGTCTATTTCCCGCCTCGGAGGTAAGCCCTTTACCTCTTCAAAGACATCCAGGTATTCCCGGACCACCCTAACTGACTGCAAATTCTCAACAGAAGCATCAAGCGACTCTAGATAACTAAGCATAACAGCATTCAAGGGATTACAAGAAATTTATAGAGTGTTACCGAGAGGAGTTAAGAGTCTAACCACTCTTTTCTCACAATCAAGAATGGCACCATTACTGGATAACCAGTCCATGCCTAAGATCAGTCCATATCCCGAAAAGCCCAAAACAAAGGCACTACATCTAAACTCAACACTTAGAATAGAGATTTTCATATCCAAACAACAAATAAGCTGAGCCCCCAATTGGATTTGAAACAACCAAGGGATCTTCTATCATACTAGTGTCTAGGTGCAGGGATTCTACTAAAGTAGATGAAATAAAGGAGTGTGATGCACCAGAATCAAAGAGAGTGTGAACTAGATGATCATAGAGATAAACTAAGCTTTCTACAGAAATATTTCTACCTTGTTCCTACGGAGGTGCCACCAGCGCGTGAACCTGTCCCCCTGAAGTGGATCCAGTTCTCTGTCCCTGCCCCCGCTTCTTTCGGCAGTCCTTAACCATGAGTCTGGTATCGCCGCACTGGAAACAGCCACCATTCATTTTCTCCTTCTCCTTTCTGCAGTCTTTCACTATATGCCCAACAATGCCACAGAAATTGCACTTTCTCTTTTCACGATGTTAGTTGTTCTTCCAGCCTTTCTTTGAATCAGCATTCTTGTTCTGTGACCCTTCCCCCTTCTTGTCTTGAGGCACTTCTTCTTTTGCCCCTTTCTTGCCTTTATCTTCCTCGTGTAGCAGCGCCATGTCCACCAAGCTTTCATAGGTCGTTCCCATGGGTATATGGGTCATAGCAAGGCTGTGTAGAGGCTCATTCAGACCTTTGAAGAAGCGAAGGGCCTTCTTGTGTTGGGTGTTTACTAAATCCAGCCCAAATCTGGCTAGCTGATTAAACTGATTGACGTACTCCCTGATCGTCATACTCCCTTGTTTAAGTGTTAGGAACTTCTCCATCTGCAGGCTTCTTTCAGCTTGGGAGAGGAATTTCATCTCAAACCTCATCTTGAAATCTTCCCAAGTTTCTACTGGCCTTTCAGCATGTGTAACTTCCCACCAATAGGAAGCTTCATCTTTAAACAACCACACTGCTAGCTATATCTTTTGCCTGTCGTCAACTTCGAAGATGACGAACAAATCTTCGGTATCCTTCAGCCAGTTCCTTCCAACCACAAAGGATTCAGTTCCATAAAATTCCTTTCCACCCATAACCTTGAAGTCTCTACACGTCTTAGCGAAAGTATTTCCATGAGGAGGAGGAGGAGGAACCGCTGCCACTGTAGGAGGAGGAATGTCTGCTGGGCCCGTACCATTGGGCCTAGCCTCTAGGTACCTTCGGAACCAACCAGGTATCGGTACGCCTTCTGGAAGGTTAAGATCTCCAGACATGGTGGAACAAAAAAGGAAAGTATTCAAGACAAAAGGATAGAGAGATAGTGCATATGGCTTTGGGGAATTATGCCTTTTAAAAACAATGCTTTTTCTTAAAAGAATGCTTCTTTAAACTTCTTTTTGAAAATAGTTTCAAAAACTTTTATCTAATCTGGTAAATCTGTGCTCTGATACCAAGTGAAACAACCCACCTTCACTAAGGTCACTCACAAAGGGAATGCCTTAACTTCGGTGGAGGTTTTATAAGTAAAAGTCACAGATAAACACAAGACAGATATAAACACATATATATGCAGCGGAAAACAAACAGACTTTTATTTCATAAATACGTTTTCATACAAAACATTTCCATAATTGTCTCATAATAACTTCCAAAACATTACATCATCATTTCTGTCTTGATTATTAAATAAAGATGCATAAAACATAATAAAAGCTGCATAAATCTCCATAGAACGTGTTCAAAAGCCATAGCCAAGGGAAGAGAGTCCAAATCATACATCTACTATCTTGAAGCTTGCAAAGAGTCTGACTAAGCTGGGTTGATTCCTCCCGGTGGACCCAGGGGGGGGGGGATGGAAGAAAAGAAGACAAAAGAAAATAGGATCAGACATAAAGCCTGGTAAGTCTAGTGACTCTTCAGTATGAGAATAAGAAAAAGGGCATGATAGGTATAAACTGGAAATAGGAAATTATCATAAACTAAGATAAAGCAGTTTGAGCAGAATATACTATCGCACCCCACACTATATCTCTGCACCTACTTGCATTGTCTCAACCGGCACCCCATGATCGGGGTGAAGTGATCCCTTTTCTAAAGATCGGCTCCTACTTGCAGAATCATATGTGTCATATAACCCCCAATGGTTGTAGATACATATGCTGATCCCACCATGGGGTGTTTCAAGTCCCATGGTGGCAGCCCGACACAATCCTAGAATGCGTAGGATATACTACTGGTGCCCAGTGCCCTGTTTGTCTGCTTCGAAGTGTGTGCACGCCCGCACTCCGTTAGAACCCATACTGCTGCACCAACCGTCGTCGCTTTTTACCGCTTACAATCAGCCCAGTAATTGTGCCCCACCCTTCTTAGTTTCAGGGTACCATGATACCTGATTGGGTTACTGCTGAAACGGGTCCCAGTTACTAAGGTTTTCTAGTCAAACATGTTAAGTGGTTAAGTGTCTGTATTTACCTAACCCCACCCATCAGTTTAATTAACATGTTGAATTGGTTAAGTGTTTTAGTTAACATAACCCTACCATCCTGACTTGTCCGTCCTTAGCTTTTTAAAGCACCGACCACTCACATTGGATATGTATTGTTACGGTTACTAGATGTGCCGATCGGTTCCGGGCAGATTTACACAGTAACTCAGTCTAACCTCGGGTCCTTATTGGGCTCAATGCTTAACCTCTCACATTGGATAGGTATTGTTGTGACTACTGGATAGCCGGGCGGGTCCGGGCTGGTTTACATCACAACTCAATCTAACCTCGGGTTAAGCATACTCGTATTTTCTAAATTTACATATTTGTCTTTATTGCTTGTTACATGTAAATTTGTTAACAATTAAATGCTGTGGCCCACTTTCCAAGTTCAACATTTTTGGTATAAGAATTTATACCATTTAAGTGCCACCAATTTTGACATGTGACAAACATGCCCATTTATATATTTTCACCAATTTATGTCAAGTTTCCTATAATTACCAACTTTTCCCAACGTTACCCCGTCTAAATATTAGGCTAACAATCTTAGCCGAATTTTTCGTCCGCATGATTTTTAACATATAATGTTAGGCTAAAAACTTAGCCTAATTTAGCGTACACAAAATTGGCATAAAGAAATTCATTAACATGAACATGACATTGGTGTAAACTTGGCATTTTCGGCATAGTCAATATGAACATCATAGGTGTGAACTTGCAAAATAGTCAACATACATATATGTGAACTTGCAACATAGACTGAATCATGGGTTTCAACTTGTCATGTGAACTTGCATAAAAAAGGGGAATCTAACTAACCAGGTGTCACATGTTTTAGCATATGATTTAGACAACATAAGCCTAAACATGTTTAGATCTAGGCATAACATCGAACATCACTAACATATGATAAGAATATGACATGTCCATAGAGTATGTATAATTTTATCACATGTGTGAACTAGATCAAATCATATGTCCAATTACAACATGAAACATGTATTAAAGTGGATCTAGGCATAATCTCAAACACAAACTAGTATATGACAAAATTATGTCATGTCCATAAAGTATGTCTATTTTTAGCACAAGGGTGTGAACTAGATCCAATTATATTACTACTATAACATGAAATTTGTATTAAAATGGATCTTGGCATGGATCCAATTATGAACTTGTGACTTTTGTATAAACATATGAGTATAAACTTACTCATTTAGGCATAGAAGTTCTATTTTACAGCATATAACTTGTCATAATCACCTAAACATATAGGTGCACAGCCAAATAACTTGTATGTGAATTTGAATAGATCCAACATCAACTAGATTAATCCACAAACATTCTAATGGATCCAACATCAAGTCAATTATACCACAAACATCCCAATACCATTCACAACACAATCGTTACAACACATAGATATGAATTAACATCATCGTTATACAATAACACAATTCCATTTCCATTTTACATCGAATCAAATCTAATTTTTATTCCCATCGGAAAAATCACTATATGTACAATAAACGACGAACTTGAATTCTGAATTCTGAGTTCTGAATTTGCAACGCTTTCCTTTTTTCTCGTCTCTAATCCTTCTTTAAGTGGAGGCTACTCTTGGCTTCCTTCCAGCAGCATGACGGCTCAAGGTTCTATTTTATTTGTGTGAATTTATGTTGAGACTAAGGTTGTTCATATAGAATTTCAAACTAATTAGAGCCGTCGATGAAGCTAGAGTTAATCAAGGCCATCCATCTCAAGAGAAACTAATCAGAGATTGAAAAATCAGCCCTAGTGACACAGCCAAGCCCCAGAAATCGAGCCAGGACCAGACCAACAGGTCAGGTCGACCAGGCAGGTCGACCTGTAGGTCGACCCCCAGGTCGACTACATAGTCGACCTGGGTACCCAGGTCGACCCTCTGGTCGACCTGGGTCCTGGGCGGGAAAAGTCCCGCCAAGCCCAGTTCTGGTCCAGTTTTTGAATTTTTGAATTTGTTTTTGGGCTGTTTGAATTTTAAATCGAATTCTGAAAATTCCGGAGGTCATAATTCTTTCATACGGAGTCCGATTTACGCAAAATCGGATCTATCTCAAGCAGAATTCCGAGATGAACGCAATGGCGTAACCCGTTTCCCTTAATTCTTTCATTTAGAATTAATTATACTTAAATTTGTTAAGTTATCGTTAACAGAAAATTCGGGGTGTTACATAATTATTAATAGATTTTATAGAGTCAATTCTGATGTTAATCCGATTTAGAGACGGTATTCAAATATGGATTCTATTTCCTTTTTTCTGAAACCTTGGCAAAGATCTAAGGTACAATTTAATCATAGAGATCAACAAAGGCAAAAAAAAAGAGAAAAAAAGATAACTTTTGTTTTTTAACAGTTTGGGGAAGAGAAGCAGAGCTACCTTTTGGGTATAACCTAATAGGTTAAATTCGATAGTTGTTTATGTTAAGAAACAAATTAAATGGAATTTATTTGGATTAATTATATTGATAATTAATTAAAAAGGAAAACGAATTGGAATCGGTTAACGAGATAACCGTGTTTTGAGTTGAATAAATAGACTGTTTAATTGGGATTGATTTTTGAATTAGTGTGTTATGAATAGTTAAACGAATATTGTTTTAATTCTAATAAGATTTCAAAAAGAGGATTTACTATTTATTTTAGTTAATAAAGCAATTAACTATTGAAGTAATCAATGATTGAAATAAATTATTATTACTTTTTAATGGAAATTCATTTAAAAGTAATCGATGTTGAAATGAAATCTAGTTGAATGGTGAAAGAAGTTTATGAACGGGTTTGTATTTAAATCCCGAATTTTTATAATGAAATTATAAAGTGAATTTCAAGTGAATACAATAGCTTGAAAGAAATGTTACTTAATTATTTGAGTTAAGTCAAAGGAAATTAAGATAAAAGGTTTATAATAAAACAAGGTTATGAAAATGAGGTCTAAAGTGTTAAGGCGTTAATTTTACTTTAACGATGCTTGAAAATGAGATCAAGTAGAAAGGGGAAATTTTAAATAAGATTTCCAAAGTAGGATATGGTCGAATAGATTTGAAAGGAGATCGGTAAAAGTGAATTTGGGTAAAGAAGTGGGTCGTAGGATTTTATAACCAAATCCAAATTATAATGGAATTTGTTTTGAGACTGGAATATAATATTGGTTTGATTACAACTTATATTTATCTGAGGATAAGAACGTTGTTAATCAAGGTTTGAGAGGTAATTAAAATACCCCAACTTGAACAACATTAGGATTATCTGAAGATGATATTAGTTGGTAATCGTGAAAGTGGTTAGTGATAATTTATTATTTCCATTAGAGAAATAATAATGCGAAGTTTAGTGAAAATTTGGAGAATATAAGAAGTAAATGAAATTAGTAAGAAGGAAATGTAAGGTTGAGTTTTTATTTTATACAAATAAATATTTTTTATTGTTTCAATAATAGAATAAAAGATATTACTTAACGTTGATGACGAATAATAAGAAGTGGATTTCCTAAGTTAAATAATAAAGAATAATGTAACAAATATTTTGAAAGGAGAATTATGTGGAAATTGAATATGGCTATAAGTTTCTAAGTATTAATATGAAATTGTTTTGGAAAAAGTTAGTATATTAAATAAGGATTCAAATATCGTATTTTAAAATATTAAAAGAGTTAGAAGTTTTAATTAAATAGAAGTGAATCAGTTTGTTTCAATTAAAAGGCCAAGTGATGCTGAATACTAAACCAGTGAACTCATTGGATTGTCATGATTGAATCACTGTATATTTTGATAGTTAAATGACCAACTATCAAGTCTGTCCAATATGATTGTTGGTACGGAAAGACCGGGATTGAATTTATATTCGAAAACCATTCCGACCAACGAATACGTGAAGATATCAGAAGATGATCGAGATGGAGCACTGAAGACCATGGATTTTCATAAACGGAAGAAATACTAATATTCTCTGCCTGGCAAGCATAGATAAGCTGTGATTCTGTCGTGTTTGGAATCTACGGATTGCAAGGACTGCTCGTTACTGATCCATAGGGTGATTCCTATATTGGATGCAGTAGTCGAGTACCTTCGGTTCATCCTGTTCATGGATGACTTGTATGGACGGATGTCTGACATAGTATTTCCAAAGGGTCATGTACGTTGATTTCTTCAAATGTGCTATAGTCGTTGGCGGAGAATAGTCGTTCTCTTAGCCGAACTGCTAGAGTACTTTTGTGGACGTCAGTTAGTGATATCTGGTGGATCTGACGATATGGCATTCAAAGTGAATGATGACCAAATGTTCAAAAGTTAATCTAAACCTCAAGCCTCACCAACCGGGAAATGACAAAAATCGGGCAGGCAGCATAGCTATGTGGGTCGCTCCCATTAGGGTATATAATCACCTATCTAGAGAAATTTCATTTTCTTCTTTAATCTATTTCGATGTTATCCCTTTCGGGAAACGGTGGGTTGCACCCAACCGTTGGTGATATACATTCGATACACTCAAGCGAAATGAGTGGTCGGTCATGTGTGGACCGAGTTGCAAGACGTTCTTGTTGAACCCAATGTATTCGCCTCTAGAGATACACTATCGGCAGGTGGTCCCGTCGGAATCCAATCTCCAATAAGCCCCGCGGTTTTGATTTTATACTATATATGTGGAGCGTCAGATGCAAGCGTTCCGCTAGATTGATATTTACTTGTATTTAAACACTATTATAATATCAGAAAAGATATTGATTTCAAAAATGTTTTGGGTTATCGTAAGGTAAAACCGTCCGTATTTATGTGTAGATTTGGTCTTACGATTATCTTTTTCTTCCTAAAGTATTTTAACTTTAAATCGTGTTAGATTCCCCTTAACACTGTGCGAGTTTATCTCACTCTGGTTCACTAGACTGACTCGGTTGTTTGTAAAAGCTCGGGTTAGCCCGGGGTGTACAAGTTCAGGTTATCGAATGCCGTGAAGTCTAGAGACGAGCAGGAGATGTTCAGTCGTATGATATTAAATAGCTACTATTCCGCTGTGTGTTGTATATGGGAACATGTTATTATAACTGTCCCGTTGTACTTTGATATTGTAAGTATTTTTAAAGCTCTCGATAAAGATTTATTTCTGCATTATATTTTATTCCGCTGCGATGTGAGACTCTGTGTTGTGTTGTTTCTTCTTTTTCTTCTATTCTAATATTTCTTTCTTTCTTATCTCACCCTCTAAATTCTTTCTAGTAACATTCCAGTGTTTTCGGTGTTCGGAAGGTTGGCATGAGTTACGGTAAAGGTATTTATGTCGATTTCTGGGGCCAAAAATCCTTGGGTCGTTACAGTGGTATCGGAGCTGGTTGCTTAATTGGTAGCATGATAGGGGTTCTCTCTTCGTGTTTGGTGGCGAACGGAAGACTCTTACCCCTACATGTCCCAATAATGAGGGTCGGTCGAGTCGCTAGGCTGGCCGTAAAAGCAGGTCTGAGGTATCTCTGTAGTGCCACGCTGGGAGGTTAGCCCAGTGGTTGATGGTTGAATAGACTTGGGTCGTTACAGTGGTATCAGAGCTATTGGTTTAGTTATAACCTTGACTCTGTGGTTTAACTCGATAGAGATAGGGTTAGCAATACCCTATATCGAGATTGAGTGTATATATATGAGAGCGTATTTGTAAATTTTATATACAAATGTCTTGTATTGGGTTGGTCGATCGGTTCAAGTGTTGAGAAGCATTGAACTAGCAATTGATACAATATTGTTTTGTAAGGGGGTAAATGAAATAATTTTACCTAAATTATATTTTTATATATAAAAGTAATAACTTTATCAAATTATTGGGATATTAGTGTGTTTGATCAATTTGAATGGAATTCAATTGGGATTACAAAATTGAATTGAAACTTAACCTTGTTAAGTGAAAACTAAATTGAAATAATTAAATTGGAATTTGAATAAATAGTAATTGAATAGAAAGCAATCGTATATTAATCGATTGATGTTCAAATATGTGAAACCAAAGTAAAATATTAGTATTTAATGTAAATTCAATTGGTTTGGTTGATTTGGTTGCATATTGGTTGTTGATTGTGAATTGTTGTTATTGGATTATAGTTTGGTTTGAATGGAATAATCAATCATTTATGAAGCTAAATGAATATATAAACTAAAGAATAAATTTCCGGTATAATTAAACTGGAATGGAAATGCATTTGAATTATAATTTATGACTTAACCTTGTATTTGATAATGAAGTGATGCCAGCTGTTTGACTTTGAAATAGGTGTAGCTATACTTGTTAATTAGTGAAATAATATATAAGAATTTCATATATTTATTACTCATATGTGAATTGAGTAAGTACAGGTGCCAGATGGCTAGGCAAATTGATATTTGTTGAGTAAATTGCATATACATTGAGCAATTATGCCCAATAGCACTCGTAAAGGTACACCTACGCAAAAATATGAAATTTTGAGTTTTGTTTTTTTTCCGACCGTGTGGGTCGATGAATATATATTATTTGTTCCTGCGATATCGTAGATGTCACTCCATGCAGGGGAGACTCTGCTGAATTTTTCCGGGAATTTAAAGTGTTAGAAAATTTTCGATATTTTTGAAAATATTTATTTACGATATTGAATTAGTTTTGATTTGAATTAAAATTGGGTTTGGAAATTAATGGGTTTGTAACGTCCTTTCTTACCTTAGCAATTTCGAGGACGAAATTATTTTAAGGGGGGAAGAATGTAACGACCTGTATTTTTGGCAGTCAAATATTTAATTTAATTTAATTTATTTAATTTAAATATTATATTTGGAATATCAATGGAATTTAATATTGAATTCGTTATTTAAACAAAGTTTGAATAATATATATATATATATATTTATATAAATATAAATAGAGCTCGAAATGGCGCTGTAGTTCGTAATATGGAGTTTTGAACTTCAACTGAATATACAGGATCCGATATAAGTCGGATTTCTGTGAAACAAGAAACGTTGGAACCGTATTAATGATAATTTTCATATGAAAGAGAAAAATTCAGATTTCGTATTATAAATAGTAAGTTATGGTTAAAGAAAAATTTGAAATAGTCATTATGGATAATCGTTATTTAATTATTGGCCTTTAAAATAGCCAAACGGACTCCATTTCCGATGAAATCGGTTTCAATGGAACCATATCGCTAAAATATTGTAAGGAAATCAAATTGCGTGGCAAGCCGATGTCGTATGTGACCACGACAGCCGTAAACGCCCGCTCATTTTATACAGTGCGTAATTAAATTTATTTAATTCAATAAAGAGATATTTGAGTGTAATTGGAGAAGACGATCGAATTAGGCCACGAAACCAGTTTCATTGAGTTCGTATCGTCGATTAGATTCAGGATAGGTATATAGTTTGTTATTTTTGGAGACCGGGTAATTTGGTGTCCAAAATGGCATTGCGGTGCATGTAAAAATAGCCTACCGGGGAAACAGTCTCGGAATGCGACGAAACTAGTGTCATTGGGTTCGTATTAATTAATTATTGTTGGATTTCAAAGTTTCAAGTTGATTGGATTTATCTAGTGATCGCGGAAAAATTAAACGCATGTTTTCGCTGGTTCTATAAAGGTATTTTTTTCAAACAATGTCGGAATTCGATGAAACTTGTCCCATTGAGTCCGAAATATTTTTCTATGCTAAGATTGGTTTTTTTATTAGAATATAAAGATTGTCTATAGTGGTTTTATTGCGTTACTTCACGCTGAAGTTTCGAATAATAATAAACAAATCTAACCATCCACTATATATACCCTCATCGTAAGGGTCAAAACCTAATTCAGTGGTCAACTATATTATGAGCCGCCATCATCGAAATCCATGGTAGAAACCCTTTCAACCTTCCCTCTCTTCGAACTTCAAATCCACGTCCTTTTTATTCAAACTCCTAACAAGAGAAACGTGAGAGTGATGAGGTCTTGATAGTGTACGGTGGTGATGGGTTTTTGTTGAACGAGGAGGCTGGAATCTGGAGAGGAAGGCGCGACATATGGGGCGAGCTGATGGCAATAGGAGGCACCGGAGTTGGTGGGATCTCTGCCATTGGATGAGCAGACCGTGGCACTCGTGGTGGCTACGGCTGATCAGTGTCCGAGTGGTCAAGAAGGAGCACGACAGTGAGGGTTTGAAGAAGCGAACGTAACAGGAGGGATACGCGAGAATACTGAAGGGAAGGAAACAAGGCATATACGAAACAAAAGGGAAAGTATGGACTCAAGGCCAAATTCTTTGATCACAGAAAAGCGTAATGAGTAATACTAATTTATATACTTTGTCAATAAGAAGAAAAATGATTAATTAAAGCATTATGGGCTTGATGAAATCATGCGTGGTGCAGGTTCCAAAAGGGAGCAGTACGAAGGATAAAGAAAACAGTTTCCAGTCCGCTGTTTTTATACAAACATAATTAACTATTTAATGAATGGTTAGTGGTTTACTCATATTAATTAATATATATTAACAAAACGTTGATATGTACAGACCTTTGGGGGAGATACCTGAAGACTAAACACACGCGAGAGCAGCCGTTCACTTCTTGGGTTAGAACGTGTATGCCATAACAAGTTATAATTACGTTATTATGATTATTATTAAAATAATGAACTAATTTTGATGAAAAAACATCACAGATTCAAACATAAGGGAACCTGAAGCCGTATAAACAAAGCTGATATTATTGAGCGGCCAATTTTCGTTAAATGTAATTAGTTAATCCTAAAAATCAATTAGGGGTTATTATATTAATTAAATGGCAATAACTTTAATTGTTAACAATTCGTTCAAATATTATCAGAATTAGGGCAGATCAGAAATGCCAAGATTGTATTGACAAACAAAATATCGTGGAACTGTTCTGAACAGTAATGAGGACAGCTAGAAATTTCAGTTAAATTAAACATATGTTTAATTTGACTATAACAGAACGCTACAACGAAATGATTTCAAGGTGAGTTGAACTCACTCAGTTCTTCCCATTTATATTTTATATAAATTGGGTTTTTATTTTGTGTGTTCTGTTTGCCAATGGTTGACTGTTTGCTAGTTATATATATTTATTGGTTGATTTAACCGAATAAGTTAAACTATTGTTTAATTTAAGTGAAATATCAAATCGTTATTTTAACGATTGGATCCAATGAAGGTAACTTACCTTATTGGTCACGTTTATTTATAAACGTGTTTTAATTGTTTGAATTTTTTTGTTGATTGATTGATGTTAAATAGTTGTTATTTGTTGTTATGGAAAATATCAGTTAAATGGAATTGATTGATCTGGTCTGAGATAACCATTTGATTTCAGGGAAGAACAGGTTGGTGGGATCCAACGGGATTCCTCAAATATATTATTTATTTTCATATTATCATATATGAACTATCCTGTTTGGGTGATTGATTTGATTTGAGATCATTGACTGAAAATACAACCTATGTTTTGTTTTAACCAATGAGCAATATTGGTTGAGTAATCGGCAGTTAATGGCCTAGATAAATTGTTTTGTTTTATAGTGATTTACCGTCAGGTGAATCGATAGAACTGAAGTTATAAAATTCATTTTATAACTGGAGATAGATTTTGATTTATATTTTATTTTGAATAAAAGTTTGTTAAAAAGAAATAAATATTCATTATTTATTTTTAAATTTATAATTAATTGATTTTATAGAGTCAATTCTGATGTTAATCAGATTTACAAATACGAGAATAGAAGTTAACCTAATAGTTAAAATTCAATAGTTGGTTTTTGTTAAGAAAAAATTAAATGGAATTTATTTGGATTAATTTTATTGATAATTAATTAAAAGGGAAAACGAATTGGAATCGGTTAACGAGATAACCGTGTTTTGAGTTGACCAAATAGACCGTGTAATTGGGATTGATTTTTGAATTAGTGTGTTTTGAATAGTTTAACGAATTTTGTTTTAATTCTAATAAGATTTTAAAAAGAGGATTTACTACTTATTTAAGTTAATAAAGCAATTAACTATTGAAGTAGTTAATGATTGAAATAAATTATTATTATTTTTTAACAGAAATTCATTTAAAAGTAATCGATGTTGAAATGAAATCTAGTTGAATGGTGAAAGAAGTTTATTAACGGGTTTATATTTAAATCTCGAATTTTTATAACGAAATTATAAAGAGAATTTCAAGCGAATACAATAGCTTGAAAGAAATGTTACTTAATTATTTGAATTAAGTCAAAGGAAATTATTTTAAAAGGTTTATAATAAACCAGGGTTATGTAAATGAGGGTTAAAGTGTGAAGGCGTTAATTTTACATTAACGATACTTGAAAATGAGATCAAGTAGAGAGGGGAAAATTTAAATAAGATTTCCAAAGTGGGAAATGGTCAACTAGATTTGAAAGGAGATTGGTAAAAGTGAATTTGGGTAAAGAAGTGGGTCGTAGGATTTTATAACCAAATCCAATTTATAATGGAATTTATTTTGAGACTGGAATATAATATTGGTTTGATTACAACTAATATTTATCTGAGGATAAGAACATTGTTGATCAAGTTCTGAGAGGTAATTAAAATACCCCAACTTGAACAACATTAGGATTATCTGAAGATGATATTAGTTGGTAATCGTGAAAGCGGTTACTGATAATTTATTATTTCCATTAGAGAAATGATAATGCGGTGTTTGGTGAAACTTTGGAGAATATAAGAAGTAATGGAAATTAGTAAGAAGGAAATGTAAGGTTGAGTTTTTATTTTATATAAATAAATATTTGTTATTGTTTCAAGAATAGTATAAACGATATTACTTAACGTTGATGATGAATAATAAGTTAAGTGGATTTCCCAAGTTAAATAATAAAAAATAATGTAACAAATGTTCTGAAAGGAGAGTTAAGTGGAAATTGAATATGGTTATAAGTTACTAAGTATTAATATGAAATTGTTTTTGAAAACGTTAGTATATTAAATAAGGATTCAAATATCGAATTTTTAAATATTAAAAGAGTTAAGTGAATCAGTTTATTTTAATTAAAAGGCCAAGTGATGCTGAATACGGAACCAGTGAACTCATTGGATTGTCATGATTGAATAACTGTATATTTTGATAGTTAAATCACCAACTATCTACGATTGTTGGTACGGAAAGACTGGGATTGAATTTATATTCGAAAACCATTCCGACCAACGAATACGTGAAGATTTCAGAAGATGATCGAGATGGAGCACTGAAGACCATGAATTTTCATAAATGGAAGAACCACTAATATTCTCCGCCTGGCAAGCAGAGATAAGCTGTGATTTTATCGTGTTTGGAATCTACGGGTTGCAAGGACTGCTCATTACTGATCCATGGGGTGATTCCTATGTTTGATGCAGTAGGAGAGTTCCTTCGGTTCATCCTGTTCCTGGATGACTTGTATGGATGGATGTCTGACAGAGTATTTCCAAAGGGTCACGTACGTTGATTTCTTCAAACGTGCTATGGTCATTGGCGGAGAATAGTCGTTCTCTTAGCCGAACTGCTAAAGTATTTTTGTGGACGTCAATTAGTGATATCTGGCGGATCTGACGATGTGGCATTCAAAGTGAATGCTGACCAAATGTTCAAAAGTAAATCTAAACCTCAAGCTTCACCAACCGGGAAATGATAAAAATCGGGCATGCAGCATGGCTATGTGGTTCGCTCCAATTAGGGTGCATAATCACCTATCTAGAGAAATTCCATTTGCTTTTTTTATCTATTTCGATGCTCTCCCTTTTCAGGAAACGGTGGGTCGCACCCAACCCTTGGTGATATACATTCGATACACTCAAGCGAAATGAGTGGTCAATCATGTGTGGGCCGGGTTGTAAGACGTTCTTGTTGAACCCAGTGTATTCGCCTCTAGAGATACACTATCGGCAGGTGGTCTAGTCGGAATCCAATCTCCAATAAGCACCTGCGATTTGGATTGTATACTATATATGTGGAGCGTGAGATGCAAGCGTTCCGCTAGATTGATATTTACTTGTATTTACACACTATTATAATATCAGAAAAGATATTGATTACAAAAATGTTTTGGGTTATCGTAAGGTAAAAACCATCCGTATTTATGCGTGGATTTGGTCTTACGATTATCTTTTTCTTTCGAAAGTATTTTAACTTTTAAATTATGTTAGATTCCCCTTAATACTGTGCGAGTTTATCTCACTCTGGTTCACCAGACTGATCCGGTGTTTTGTAAATGCTCGGGTTAGCCCGGGGTGTACAGGTTCAGGTTATCGAATGTTGTGAAGTCCAAAGATGAGCTGGAGATGTTCAGACGTATGATATTAAATAGCTACTGTTCGGCTATGTGTTGTATATGGGAACAGGTTATTATAACTGTCCCGTTGTGTGATGTACTCTGATATTGTAAGTAATTTTAAAACTCTCAATAAAGATTTATTTCTGTATTATATTTTGTTCCGCTGCGATGTGAGACTCTGTGTTGTTTCTTCTTCTTCTTTTCTAATATTTCTTTCTTTCTTATCTCACCCTCTAAATTCTTTCTAATAACGTTCCATTGTTTTCAGTGTTTGGAAGGTCGGCATGAGTTACGGTAAAGGTATTTACGTCGATTTCCAGGGCCGAAAATCCTTGGGTCGTTACATTGGTATTAGAGCTGGTTGCTTAATTGGTACGCGTGATTGGGGGTTCTCTCTTCGCGTTTGGGGGCGAACGGGAGACTCTTACCCCTACATGTCCCAACATTGAAGGGTGGTTGAGTCGTGAGGCTGGCCGTAAAAGCAGTTCTGAGGTATCTCTGTAGTGCCACGCTGGGAGGTTAGCCCAATGGTTGATGGTTGAAAAGCCTTGGGTCGTTACAGCGGTATCAGAGCTATTGGTTTAGTTATAACCTTGGCTCTGTGGTGTAACTCGATAGAGATAGGGTTAGCAATACCCTAGATCGAGATTGAGTGTATTTATATGAGAGCGTATTTGTAAATTTTATATACAAATGTCTTGTACTGGTTTGGTCGATCGGTTCAAGTGTTGAGAAGCATTGAACTAGCAATTGATATAATATTGTTTTGTAAAGGGGGTAAATGAAATAATTTTACCCAAATTATATTGTTATATATAAAAGTAATAACTTTATCAAATTATTGAGATATTAGTGTGTTTGATCAATTTGAATGGAATTCAATTGGGATTGAAAAATTGAATTGAAACTTAACCTTGTTAAGTGAAAACTAAATTGAAATAATTAAATTAGAATTTGAATAAATAGTAATTGAATAGAAATCAATCGTATATTAATCGATTGATGTTCAAATATGTGAAACCAAAGTAAAATATTAGTATTTAATGTAAATTCAATCGGTTTGGTTGATTTGGTTGCATATTGATTGTTGATTGTGAATTGTTGTTATTGGATTATAGTTTGGTTTGAATGGAATAATCAATCATTTATGAAGCTAAATGAATATATAAACTAAAGAATAAATTTCCGGTATAATTAAACTGGAATGGAAATGCATTTGAATTATAATTTATGACTTAACCTTGTATTTGATAATGAAGTGATGCTAGCTGTTTGACTTTGAAATAGGTGTAGCTATACTTGTTAATTAGTGAAATAATATATAAGAATTTCATATATTTATTACTCATATGTGAATTGAGTAAGTACAGGTGCCAGATGGCTAGGCAAATCGATATTTGTTGAGTAAATTGCATATACATTGAGCAATTATGCCCAATAGCACTCGTAAAGGTACACCTACGCGAAAATATAAAATTTTGAGTTTTGTTTTTGTTTTCCGACCGTGTGGGTCGATGAATATATATTATTTGTTCCTGCGATATCGTAGATGTCACTCCGTGCAGGGGAGACTCGGCTGAATTTTTCCGGGAATTTAAAGTGTTAGAAAATTTTCGATATTTTTGGAAATACTTATTTACGATATTGAATTAGTTTTGATTTGAATTAAAATTGGGTTTGGAAATTAATGGGTTTGTAACGTCCTTTTTTACCTTAGCAATTTCGAGGACGAAATTATTTTAAGGGGGGAAGAATGTAACGACCCGTATTTTTGGCAGTCAAATATTTAATTTAATTTATTTAATTTAAATATTATATTTGGAATATCAATGGAATTTAATATTGAATTCCTTATTTAAACAAAGTTTGAACGATATATATATTTATATAAATATAAATTGAGCCGAAATGGCTCTGCAATTCGTAATATGGGGTTTTGAACTTCAACTGAATATACAGGATCCGATATATGTCGGATTTCTGCGAAACAAGAAATGTTGGAACTGCATTGATGATAGTTTTCTTATGAAAGAGAAAATTTCAGATTTCTTATTATAAATAGTAAGTTATGGTCAAAACAAAATTTAAAATAGTCGCTATAGATAATCGTTATTTAATTATTGGCCTTTAAAATAGCCATTTTTCAAACGGACTCCGTTTCCGATGAAATAATTTTCATTGGAACCGTATCGTTAAATTATTGTAAGGAAATCAGATTGCGTGGTAAGCCGATGTCATATCTGACCACGGCAGCCGTAAACGCCCGTTCATTTTATATAGTGCGTAATTAAATTTATTCAATTCAATAAAGAGATATTTGAGTGTAACTGGAGCAAACGATCGAATTAGGCCACGAAACCAGTTCCATTGAGTTTGTATAGTCGATTAGAGTCAGGATGGGTATATAGTTTGTTATTTTTGGCGACCGGGTAATTTGGTGTCCAAAATGGCATTGCGGTGCGCGTAAAAATAGCCTACCGGGGAAACAGTCTCGGAATGCGATGAAACTAGTGTCGTTGGGTTCGTATTATTTAATTATTGTAGGATTTCAAAGTTTCAAGTTGATTGGATTTATCTAGTGATCGTGGAAAAATTAAACGCGTATTTTTCGCTGGTTTTATAAAGATTTTTTTTCAAACGATGTCGGAATTCGACGAAACTTGTCCCATTGAGTCCGGAATATTTTTTTATGCTAAGATTAGTTTTTTTAAACAGAAAAAAAAAGATTGTGTTTAGTGCTTTTAGTGCGTTACTTCACACTGAAGTTTCGAATAATAATAAACAAATCTAACCATCCACTATATATACCCTCAACGTAAGGGTCAAAACCTAATTCAGTGGTCAACCATATTATGAGCCGCCATCATCGAAATCCACGGTAGAAACCCTTTCAACCTTCCTTCTCTTCGAACTTCAAATACACGCCCTTTTTAATTCAAACTCCTAATAAGATAAACGTGACAGTGATGAGGTCTTGATACTGTACGGTGGTGATGGGTTTTTGTTGAACGAGGAGGCTGAAATTTGTAGAGGAAGGAACGACATATGAGGCGAGCTAATGGCAATAGGAGGCACCGGAGTTGGTAGGATCTCTGCCCTTGGATGAGCAGGCCATGGCGCTCGTGGTGGCTACGGATGATCAGCGTCCGGGTGGTCAGGAAGGAGCTCGGCAATGAGGGTTTGAAGTAGTGAACGTAACAGGAGGGATACGCGAGAATGCTAAAGGGAAGGAAACAAGGCATATACGAAACAAAAGGGAAAGTATGGACTGAAGGCCGAATTCTTTGATCACAGAAATGCGTATTGAGTAATACTAATTTATATACTTGGTCAATAAGAAGAAAAATGATTAATTAAAGCATTACGGGTTTGATGAAATGATGCGTGGTGCATGTTCCAAAAGGGAGTAGTACGAAGGATAAAGAAAACAGTTTCTAGTCCGCTGTTTTTATACAAACGTAATTAACTATTTAATGAATGGTTAGTGGTTTACTCATATTAATTAATATATACTAACAAAACGTGGATATATACAGACCTTTGGGGAAGATACCTGAAGACTAAACGCACACGAGGGCAGCCGTTCACTTCCTGGGTTAGAACGTGTATGCCATAACAAGTTATAATTACGTTATTATGATTATTATTAAAATGATGAACTAATTTTGATGAAAAATCATCACAGATTCAAACACAAGGAAACCTGAAGCCGTATAAACAAAGCTGATAGGATTGAGCGGCCAATTTTCGTTAAATGTAAATAGTTAATCCTAAAACTCAATTAGGGGATTAGTATATTAATTAAATGGCGATAACTTTAACTGTTAATAATTCATTCAAATATTATCAGAATTGGGGCAGACCAGAAATGACAAGATTGTATGGACGAACAAAATATCGTGGAACTGATCTGAATAGTAATGAGGACAGCTGGAAATTTCAGTTTAATTAAACATATGTTTAATTTGACTGTAACAGAACGCCACAATGAAATGATTTCAAGGTGAGTTAAACTCACTTAGTTCTTCCCATTTATATCTTATATAAATTGGGTTTTTATTTTGTGTGTTCTGTTTGCCAATGGTTGACTGTTTGCTAGTTATATATATTTATTGGTTGATTTAACCGATGAAGTTAAACCGTTGTTTAATTTCAGTGAAATATCAAATCGTTATTTTAACGATTGGATCCAATGAAGGTAACTTACCCTATTGGTCACGTTTATTTGTAAACGTGTTTTAATTGCTTGAATTGTTTTGTTGATTAATTAATGTTAAATAGTCGTTATTTGCTGTTATGGAAATTATCAGTTAAATGGAATTGATTGATCTGATCTGAGATAACCATTTGATTTCAGGGAAGAACAGGTTGGAGGGATCCAACGGGATTCCGCAAATATATTATTTATTTTCATATTATCATATATGAACTATCCTGTTTAGGTGATTGATTTGATTTTTGATCATTGACTGAAAATTCAACCTATGTTTTGTTTTAACCAATGAGAAATATTGGTTGAGTAATCGGCAGTTAACGGCCTAAATAAATTGTTTTGTTTTATACAGATTTACCGTCAGGTGAATCGATAGAACTAAAGTTATAAAACTTATTTTATAACTGGAGATAGATTTTGAAATATATTTTATTTTGAATAAAAGTTTGTTAAAAGGAAATAAATATTCATTATTTATTTTTAAATTTATAATTAATTATTAATTGATTTTATAGAGTCAATTCTGATGTTAATCAGATTTACAAATACGAGAATAGAAGTTAACCTAATAGTTAAAATTCGATAGTTGTTTTTGTTAAGAAACAAATTAAATGGAATTAATTTGGATTAATATATTGATAATTAATTAAAAGGGAAAACGAATTCGATTCAGTTAATGAGATAACCGTGTTTTGAGTTGAGTAAATAGACCGTTTAATTGGGATTGATTTTTGAATTAGTGTGTTTTGAATAGTTTAACGAATATTTTTTTAATTCTAATAAGATTTTAAAAAGAGGATTTACTATTTATTTTGGTTAATAAAGCTCTTAACTATTGAATTTGTTAATGATTGAAATAAATTATTATTACTTTTTAATGGAAATTCATTTAAAAGTAATCGATGTTGACATGAAATCTAGTTGAATGGTGAAAGAAGTTTATGAATTGGTTTATAATTAAATCCCGAATTTTTATAACGAAATTATAAAGAGAATTTCAAGCGAATACAATAGCTTGAAAGAAATGTTACTTAATTATTTGAATTAATTCAAAGGAAATTAAGTTAAAAGGTTTATAATAAACCAGGGTTATGTAAATGAGGTTTAAAGTGTTAAGGCGTTAATTTTACATTAACGATACTTGAAAATGTGATCAAGTAGAAAGGGGATAATTTAAATAAGATTTCCAAAGTGGGAAATGGCCAAATGGATTTGAAAGGAGATTGGTAAAAGTGTTGGGGTAAAGAAGTGGGACGTAGGATTTTGTAACCAAATCCAATTTATAACGGAATTTGTTTTGAGACTGGAATATAATATTGGTTAGATTACAACTTATATTTTTCCTGAGGATAAGAACGTTGTTGATCAAGGTCTGGGAGTTAATTAAAATACCCCAACTTGAACAACATCAGGATTATCTGAAGATGATATTAGTTGGTAATCGTGATAGCGGTTAGTGATAATTTATTATTTCCATTAGAGAAATAATAATGCGATGTTTGGTGAAAATATAGTGAATATAAGAAGTAAAGGAAATTAGTAAGAAGGAAATGTAAGGTTAAGTTTTTATTTTATACAAATAAATATTTGTTATTGTTTCAAGAATAGAATAAAAGATATTGCTTAACGTTGATGACGAATAATAAGTTAAGTGGATTTCCCAAGTTATATAATAAAGAATAATGTAACAAATGTTTTGAAAGGAGAATTAAGTGGAAATTGAATATGGTTATATGTTACTAAGTATTAATATGAATTTTTTAGAACGTTAGTATACTAAATAAGGATTCAAATATCGTATTTTTAAATATTAAACGAGTTAGAAGTGAATCAGTTTGTTTTAATTAAAAGGCCAAGTGATGCTGAATACTGAACCAGTGAACTCATTGGATTGTCATGATTGAATCACTGTATATTTCGATAGTTAAATCACTGACTATCAAATCTGTCCAATATGGTTGTTGGTACGGAAAGACTGGGATCAAATTTATATTCGAAAACCATTCTGACCAATGAATACGTGATGACATCAGAAGATGATCGAGATGGAGCACTGAAGACCGTGGATTTTCATAAATGGAAGAACCACTAATATTCTCTGCCTAACAAGCAGAGGTAAGCTGTGTTTCTGTCGTGTTTGGAATCTACGGGTTGCAAGGACTGCTCATTACTGATCCATGGGGCGAATCCTATATTGGATGCAGTAGGAGAGTACCTTCTGTTCATCCTATTCCTGGATGACTTGTATGGACGGATGTCTGACAAAGTATTTCCAAAGGGTCACGTACGTTGATTTCTTCAAATGTGCTATAGTCTTTGGCGGAGAATAGCTGTTCTCTTAGCCGAACTGCTAGAGTATTTTTGTGGACGTCAATTTGTGATATCTGGCGGATCTGACGATGTGGCATTCAAAGTGAAAGATGAACAAATGTTCAAAAGTTAATCTAAACCTCAAGCCTCACCAACCGGGAAGTGACAAAAATCGGGCTGGCAGCATGGCTATGTGGGTCGCTCCCATTAGGGTGTATAATCACCTATCTAGAGAAATTTCATTTACTTCTTTAATCTATTTCGATGTTGTCCCATTTAGGGAAACGGTGGGTCGCACCCAACTGTTGGTGATATACATTCGATACATTCAAGCGAAATGAGTGGTCGGTCATGTGTGGGCTGGATTGCAAGACGTTCTTGTTGAACCCAGTGTATTCGCCTCTAGAGGTACACTATCGGCAAGTGGTTCCGTCAGAATCCAATCTACAATAAGCGCCCGTGGTTTTGATTGTATACTATATATGTGGAGCATGAGAAGCAAGCGTTCCGCTAGATTGATATTTACTTGTATTTAGACACTATTATAATATCAGAGAAGATATTGATTTCAAAAATGTTTTGGGTTATCGTAAGGTAAAAACCGTCCGTATTTATGTGTGGATTTGGTCTTACGATTATCTTTTTCTTTCGAAAGTATTTTAACTTTAAATCATGTTAGATTCCCCTTAATAATATGCGAATTTATCTCACTCTAGTTCACCAGACTGACCCGGTGTTTTGTAAATGCTCGGGTTAGCTCGGGGTGTACAGGTTCAGGTTATCGAATGCTGTGAAGTCCAGAGACGAGCTGGAGATGTTCAGACCTATGAAATTAAATAGCTACTATTCGGTTGTGTGTTGTATATAGGAACAGGTTATTATAACTGTCCCGTTGTGTGATGTACTCTAATATTGTAAGTATTTTTCAAGCTCTCAATAAAGATTTGTTTCTGTATTATATTTTGTTCTGCTGCGATGTGAGGCTCTATGTTGTGTTGTTTCTTCTTCTTCTTTTTCTATTCTAATATTTCTTTCTTTCTTATCTCACCCTCTAAATTTTTTCTAATAACGTTCCAATGTTTTCGGTGTTTGGAAGGTCGGCATGAGCTACGGTAAAGGTATTTATGTCTATTTCTAGGGCCGAAAATCCTTGGGTCGTTACGATGGTATCAGAGCTGGTTGCTTGATTGGTACGCATGATTGGGTGTTCTCGCTTCGCGTTTGGTGGCGAATGGGAGACTCTTACCCCTACATGTCCTGGTAATGAGGGTTGGTCGAGTCGAGAGGCTGGTCGTAAAAGCAGTTCTGAGGTATCTCTGTAGTGCCACGCTGGGAGGTTAGCCCAGTGGTTGATGGTTGAAAAGCCTTGGGTCGTTAGAGTGGTATCAGAGCTATTGGTTTAGTTATAACCTTGGCTCTGTGGTGTAACTCGATAGAGATAGGGTTAGCAATACCCTAGATTGAGATTGAGTGTATATATATGAGAGCGTATTTGTAAATTTTATATACAAATGTCTTGTATTGGGTTGGTCGATCGGTTCAAGTGTTGAGAAGCGTTGAACTAGCAATTGATACAATATTGTTTTGTAAAGGGGGTAAGTGAAATAATTTTACCCAAATTATATTTTTATATATAAAAGTAATAATTTTATCAAATTATTGAGATATTAGTGTGTTTGATCGATTTGAATGGAATTCAATTGGGATTGAAAAATTGAATTGAAACTTAACCTTGTTAAGCGAAAATTAAATTGAAATAATTAAATTGGAATTTGAATAAATAGCAATTGAATTGAAATCAATCGTATATTAATCGATTGATGTTCAAATATGTGAAACCAAAGTAAAATATTAGTATTTAATGTAAATTCAATTGGTTTGGTTGTATATTGGGTGTTGATTGTGAATTGTTGTTATTGGATGATAGTTTGGTTTGAATGGGAATAATCAACCATTTATGAAGCTAAACGAGTATATAAACTAAAGAATAAATTTCCGGTATAATTAAACTGGAATGGAAATGCATTTGAAGTGGAATTTATGATTTAACCTTGTATTTGATAATGAAGTGATGCTAGCTGTTTGACATTAAAATAGGTGTAGCTATACTTGTTAATTAGTGTAATAATATATAAGAATTTCATATATTTATTTCTCATATGTGAGTTGAGTAAGTACAGGTGCCAAATGGCTAGGCAAATTTATATTGGTTGAGTAAATCGCATATACGTTGAGCAATTATGCCCAATAGCGCTCGTAAAAGGTACGCCTACGCGAAAATATGAAATTTTGGGTTTTTCTTTTGTTTTCCGACCGTGTGGGTCGATGAATATATATTATTTGTTCCCGCGATATCGCAGATGTCACTCCGTGCAGGGGAGACTCTGCTGAATTTTTCCGGGAATTTAAAGTGTTAGAAATTTTCGATATTTTTGAAAATATTTATTTACGATATTGAATTAGTTTTGATTCGAATTAAAATTGGGTTTGGAAATTAATGGGTTTGTAATGCCCTTTCTTCCCTTAGAAATTTCGAGGACGAATTTATTTAAAGGGGGAAGAATGTAACGACCCGTATTTTTGGTAGGTAAATATTTAATTTATCTAATTTAAATATTATATTTGGAATATCAAGGGAATTTAATATTGAATTCTTTATTTAAACGAAGTTCGAATGATATATATATTTATATAAATATAAATCAAGCCCAAAATGGCGCTGCTGTTCGTAATATGGAGTTTTGAACTTCAACTGAATATACAGGATCCGATATAAGTTGGATTTCTATGAAACAAGAAATGTTGGAACCGTATTGATGATAATTTTCATATGAAAAAGAAAATTTCAGATTTCGTATTATAAATTGTAAGTTATGGTCAAAACGAAATTTGAAATAGTAGCTATGGATAACCGTTATTTATTTATTGGCCTTTAAAATAGCCATTTTTCGAATGGACTCCGTTTCCGATGAAATCAATTTCATTAGAACCGTTTCGTTAAATTATTGTAAGGAAATCAAATTGAGTGGCAAGACGATGTCGTATGCGACCACAAAAGCCATAAACGCCAATTCATTTTATATAGTGCGTAATTAAATTTATTCAATTCAATAAAGAGATATTTGAGTGTAACTGGAGCAGGCGATCGAATTAGGCCACAAATCCAGTTCCATTGAGTACGTATCATTGATTAGATTCAGGATAGGTATATAGTTTGTTATTTTTGGTGACCAGGTAATTTGGTGTCCAAAATGTCATTGCGGTGCACGTAAAAATAGCCTACCGAGGAAACAGTCTCGGAATGCGATGAAACTAGTGTTGTTGGGTTCGTATTAATTAATTATTGTAGGATTTCAAAGTTTCAAGTTGATTGGATTTATCTAGTAACCGTGGAAAAATTAAACGCGTGTTTTTCGCTGGTTTTATAAAGGAATTTTTTTTCAAACGATGTCGGAATTAGACGAAACTTGTCCCATTGAGTCCGGAATATTTTTCTATGCTAAGATTAGTTTTTTTATCAGAAAACAGAGATTGTCTGTAGTGGTTTTATTGCGTTACTTCATGCTGAAGTTTTGAATAATAATAAACAAATCTAACCATCCACTATATATACGCTCAACGTTTGGGTCAAAACCTAATTTGGTGGTCAACCACATTATGAACCGCCATCATCGAAATCCACGGTAGAAACCCTTTCAACCTTCCTTCTCTTCGAACTTCAAATCCACGCCTTTTTTATTCAAACTCCTAACAAAAGAAACGTGAGAGTGATGAGGTATTGATACTGTACGGTGGTGATGGGTTTTTGTTGAACGAGGAGGCTGAAATATGGAGAGGAAGGCGTGACATATGGGGCGAGCAGATGGCAATAGGAGGCAACGAAGTTGGTGGGATCTCTGTCGTTGGATGAGCAGGCCGTGGCTCTCGTGGTGCCTACGGTTGATCAACGTCAGGGTGGTCAGGAAGATGCTCGGTAGTGAGGGTTTGAAGGAGCGAACGTAACAGGAGGGATTCACGAGAATGCTGGAGGGAAGGAAAAAGGCATATACGAAACAAAAGGGAATGTATGGACTAAAGCTCGAATTCTTTGATCACAGAAAAGCGTAATGAGTAATGCTAATTTATATACTTAGTCAATAAGAAGAAAAATAATTAATTAAAGCATTATGGGTTTGATGAAATCATGCGTGGTGCAGGTTCCAAAAGGGAGCAATATGAAGGATAAAGAAAACAGTTTCCAGTCCAATGTTTTTGTACAAACGTAATTAACTATTTAATGAATGGTTAGAGGTTTACTCATATTAATTAATATATATTAACAAAACGTGGATATGTACAGACCTTTGGGGGAGATACCTGAAGAATAAACGCACATGAGAGCAGTCGTTCACTTCCTGGGTTAGAACGTGTATGCCGTAACAAGTTATAATTTCGTTACTATGATTATTATTAAAATGATGAACTAATTTTGATGAAAAATCATCATAGATTCAAACACAATGGAACTTAAGCCGTATAAACAAAGCTTATAGGATTGAGCGACCAATTTTCGTTAAATGTAATTAGTTAATCCTAAAACTCAATTAGGGGATTATTATTTTAATTAAATGGCGATAACTTTAACTGTTAACAATTCATTCAAATATTATCAGAATTGGGACAGAACAGAAATGCCAAGATTGTATTGACGAACAAAATATCGTGGAACTGATCTAAACAGTAATGAGGACAGTTGGAAATTTCAGTTAAATTAAACATATGTTTAATTTGACTGTAACAGAACTCTACAACGAAATGATTTCAAGGTGAGTTAACCTCAATCAGTTCTTCCCATTTATATTTTAAATAAATTGGGTTTTTATTTTGTGTGTTCTGTTTGCCAATGGTTGTTTGTTTGCTAGTTATATATATTTATTGGTTGATTTAACTGATGAAGTCAAACCATTGTTTAATTTCAGTGAAATATCAAATCGTTATTTTAACTACTGGATCCAATGAAGGTAACTTACCTTATTGGTCACGTTTATTTATAAACGTGTTTTAATTATTTGAATTTTTTTGTTGATTGATTGATGTTAAATAGTAGTTATTTGCTGTTATGGAAATTATCAGTTAAATGGAATTGATTGATCTGATCTGAGATAACCATTTGATTTCAGGGAAGAATGGGTTGGAGGGATCCAACGGGATTCCTCAAATATATTATTTATTTTCATATTATCATATATGAACTGTCCTGTTCGGGTGATTGATTTGATTTGTGATCATTGACTAAAAATTCAACCTATGTTTTGTTTTAACCAATGAGCAATACTGGTCGAGTAATCGGCAGTTAATGGCCTAAATAAATTGTTTTGTTTTATAGTGATTTACCGTCAGGTGAATCGATAGAACTGAAGTTATAAAATTTATTTTATAATTGGAGATAGATTTTGAAATATATTTTATTTTGAATAAAAGTTTGTTAATAGGAAATAAATATTCATTATTTATTTTTAAATTTATAATTAATTATTAATTGATTTTATAGAGTCAATTCTGATGTTAATCAGATTTACAAATACGAGAATAGAAGTTAAACTAATAGTTAAAATTCGATAGTTGTTTTTGTAAAGAAACATATTAAATGGAATTTATTTGGATTAATTATATTGATAATTAATTAAAAGGGAAAACGAATTGGAATCGGTTATCGAGATAACCGTGTTTTGAGTTGACTAAATAGACCGTTTAATTGGGATTGATTTTTGAATTAGTGTGTTTTGAATAGTTTAACGAATATTATTTTAATTCTAATAATATTTTAAAAAGAGGATTTACTATTTATTTTAGTTAATAAAGCAATTAACTATTGAAGTAGTTAATGATTAAAATAAATTATTATTACTTTTTAATGGAAATTCATTTAAATGTAATCAATGATGAAATGAAATCTAGTTGAATGGTGAAAGAAGTTTATTAACAGGTTTATATTTAAATCCCGAATTTTTATAACAAAACTATAAAGAGAATTTCAAGCGAATACAGTAGCTTGAAAGAAATGTTACTTAATTATTTGAAACAAGTCAAAGGAAATTAAGATAAAAATTTTATAATAAGCTAGGGTAATGTAAATGAGGTTTAAAGTGTTAAGGCGTTAATTTTACATTAACGATACTTGAAAATGAGATCAAGTAGAAAGGGGAAAATTTAAATAAGATTTCCAAAGTGGTAAATGGTCGAATAGATTTGAAAGGAGATTGATATAAGTGAATTTAGCTAAAGAAGTGGGTCATTGGATTTTATAACCAAATCCAATTTATAATGGAATTTGTTTTGAGACTGGAATATAATATTGTTTGATTACAACTTATATTTATCTGAGGATAAGAACGTTGTTGATCAAGGTCTGAGAGGTAAATAAAATACCCCAACTTGAACAACATCAGGATTATCTAAAGATGATATTAGTTGGTAATCGTGAAAGCGGTTAGCGATAATTTATTATTTCCATTAGAGAAATAATAATGCGATGTTTGGTGAAAAGTTGGAGAATATAAAAAGTAAAGGAAATTAGTAAGAAGGAAATGTAAGGTTAAGTTTTTATTTTATACAAATAAATATTTGTTATTGTTTCAAGAATAGAATAAAAGATATTACTTAACGTTGATGACGAATAATAAGTTAAGTGGATTTCCCAAGTTAAATAATAAAGAATAATGTAATAAATGTTTTGAAAGGAGAATTAAGTGGAAATTGAATATGGTTATAAGTTACTAAGTATTAATATGAAATTGTTTTTGAGAATGTTAGTATATTAAATAAGGAATCAAATATCATATTTTTAAATATTAAAAGAGTTAGAAGTTTTAATTAAATAGAAGTGAATCAGTTTGTTTTAATTAAAAGGCCAAGTGATGCTAATACTGAACCAGTGAACTCATTGGATTGTCACGATTGAATCACTGTATATTTTGATAGTTAAATCACCGACTATCAAATCTATCAATACGATTGTTGGTACGGAAAGACCGGGATCGAATTTATTTTCGAAAACCATTCCGACCAATGAATACGTGAAGATATCAGAAGATGATTGAGATGGAGCACTGAAGACCGTGGATTTTCATAAACGGAAGAACCGCTAATATTCTCTGCCTGGCAAGCTGAGATAAGCTGTGATTCTGTCGTGTTTGGAATCTACGGGTTGCAAGGACTGCTCATTACTGATCCATAGGGTGATTCCTATATTGGATGCAGTAGGAGAGTACCTTCGGTTCATCCTGTTCCTGGATGACTTGTATGGACGGATGTCTGACAGAGTATTTCCAAAGGGTCACGTACGTTGATTTATTAAAACGTGCTATAGTCGTTGGCAGAGAATAACTGTTCTCTTAGCCGAATTGCTAGAGTATTTTTGTGGACATCAATTAGTGATCTGGCGTATCTGACGATATGGCATTCAAAGTGAATGATGAACAATGTTCAAAAGTTAATCTAAACCTCAAGCCTCACCAACCGGGAAATGACAAAAATCGGGCAGGCAGCATGGCTATGTGGGTCGCTCCCATTAGGGTGTATAATCACCTATGTAGAAAAATTTCATTTGCTTCTTTAAGCTATTTCGATGCTATCCCTTTTCGGGAAACGGTGGGTCGCACCCAACCGTTGGTGATATACATTCGATACACTCAAGCGAATTGAGTGGTCGGTCATGTGTGGGCCGGGTTGCAAGACGTTCTTGTTGAACCCAGTGTATTTGCCTCTAGAGATACACTATCGACAGGTGGTCCTATACCTTGTCATAGTCGGAATCTAATCTGCAATAAGCGCCCGCGATTTTGATTGTATACTATATATGTGGAGCGTGAGATGCAAGCGTTCCGCTAGATTGATATTTACTTGTATTTAGACACTATTATAAAATCAGAAAAGATATTGATTTCAAAAATATTTTGGGTTATCGTAAGGTAAAAAACGTCCGTATTTAAGTATAGGTTTGGTCTTACGATTATATTTTTCTTTCGAAAGGTTTTTAACTTTAAATAATGTTAGATTCCCCTTAATACTGTGCGAGTTTATCTCACTCTGGTTCACCAGACTGACCTGGTGTTTTGTAAATGCTCGGGTTAGCCCGGGGTGCACAGGTTCATGTTATCGAATGTTGTGAAGTCCAAAGACGAGCTGGAGATGTTCAGACGTTTGATATTAAATAGCTACTATTCCGCTGTGTATTATATATGGGAACAAGTTATTATAAATGTCCCGTTGTGTGATGTACTCTGATATTGTAAGTATTTTTAAAGCTCTCAATAAAGATTTATTTCTGTATTATATTTTGTTCCGCTGCGATGTGAGACTATGTGTTTTGTTGTTTCTTCTTCTTCTTCTATTTTAATATTTCTTTCTTTCTTATCTCACACTCTAAACTCTTTCTTATAACGTTCCAGTGTTTTCGGTGTTTGGAAGGTCAGCATGAGTTACGGTAAAGGTATTTATGTCGATTTTCGGGGCCGAAAATCCTTGGGTCGTTACAGTAAGCTTTGCTTGCATGTTATAACATTTGCCTAGTATTAGTGGACGGACCACTTCAAAACCAAAGTAGTAGATATGCATAAGGCATATCACCTGTTCTCATTTGTAACTTTTTATTTTTTGTTAAATAAAAGTGTGTGTTACAGATCACTATAAAAACCGGTCAGCTTTGCCAAAAAAAGTAGTAATATTGGATTAGAATATAGGATAAAAGACTATTCGAAGGAATTTATTTAAATTGAAATTTATTTGCGACCATTAAATACATTTTTGAAAGGCCTCCCACGGTGTAAATAAAAGGGTAATGAATAGTTATATTCATTAAGGACTTTCAAAATTCAAATATATATATATATATATATATATATATATATATATATATATATGGGAAATTTTATGAGAATATGCAAACATAGCAGTAATTTTTTAACTTTAGTGCTAAAATGAATGTAGCCTAATGTTTTTAAATATATTTGAAATAAATTTAAAATATAGATATAGATGTGTTAAGAGAATTAATTGCTAATCCGTTGTTTAGAAGATTAAAATCCCATTTTCAAATAGTAGCAAACAATTATTTCAAAAGTAATTGTTGTTTTGGAAGACCTTAAAGACGAACATCCAAAACGCTAATAAAAGATGGGCATTAGTATAAGAGAGGATATTTTACTTCTAATTTAAGAAGTTATGAGCATGTCTATTATATTATATGAAACCGCAATCTCCATGCAGAGTCCTTTCGGTTCCATTTTTGGAGAAAAATATATAAGGCTGACATCTGTATTGGATTCAGATCCAACGGCTCATCACAGCTTCACGTTTCCCACCGCTTTACCTTTAACCCTGAAATAATCTCTCCCACAGATGCCGACATCATCTTCTACATCTACCTTTCCGTGGCCTTTTGTTTTCTTCTCCCCTCTACACACTATGGTCTGTGGACAATACTAAGTGCAAGCCCTTCCCTCTTCCAACGTGTTACGATGTAATTTCCCCTATCTATCTTTTTCGCTTCCTGCCGAATCATGTAACGACCTAAAGTTTGAACCCTTCTTCCTGTCTTGTAATCATATCGACGATCAATTGAGGACATTTTTTTTCCTACTAGATCCGGCAACCTTGGAGCATGAATCGGCTTACTGAAGGGGAAGAAGAAGCTCAAACCCTTTGCACCGACTCTGCAGTTTTCTTTTTCTCACAACAAACAGGTATTCCCCAATTTTTTAAATATTTTTGGGTTGTATGGTTTCAAAATTGATTCGTTGAATGGACCTTTGATCTCTAAACTCTTAACATGTTCATCTTATTTTTTTATCGATTGTTGGTACAAATGATGCTTGCAGAGTTATGTTATACGTATCATTCTCACATTGTGTTGTAGACCGATTTAAATCAATTAACTTGTATTTTTTGATGGCCTCATATTTTTTGATTAAATCATACAACATAATTATGCATTGGATTTAACCAGTTTATTCTTTACAATGCAACTTTAAAAATTCAAATGTTTAACTACCTCTTATCTTAAAAATAAGTCTGTTTTCATTCTACCTTTTGATTTTGTATTTTAATAATGCATGTTTTTGCATTTTCAATCAATACATAAACGCAGGTAAGAATAATTGAATATCAGACAGAAAGGTAGGTCAGAAGGTCGGTAGAAGCATTATAGACCGATTTAACTTGGTAAACTCACAAAAAATGCAAGCCTTATCTTTTTTTGTAGGTATAGTTTTGTTCAAATTTTCTCATATTCTTTCGTTCAGCTTCGCTTTACAAGTAGTTTTACCATTGGTCTATATGGTTACTCACTTAATCTGTGCATTAAATATTTTATATCATTATTTAAAGATAGTTCTTTCTTTTGAAGATTCTTTCAATTCAACATTAATTTATTTTTGATTATTTTTCCTCTTTTCTGTGGAAGTTTGCATTTTAATTTTACATTTTCACTTAATTTTCATTTTGATCTTTTAATTATTTATTTGGGTTCTACATTTAAAAGATAATTCAACTTTCATAATAGTTTGTTAAAAATAGAAACAAGAAATTTTCTGAATATGCTTGCACAATTAGCACATAGCAGGGTTCATTATTTAGAATCTGAGATTTTACAAGGACATTAATTGAAATGCAACTTCCAATATAAGCAATAAAGACGTGTCAATTTCCTAAGAGACACATCAATTTCCTAAGAGACATACACTCATTCATTTTATCAAATAATGAAAGGACTTATTGGGAAGCGGAATAATTAAATGCTGATTGGGAGGTAGGTAGAATTATTATATGCAGAACTATCTCCAACACTCCCCCTTAAGCTGGTGAATAGATATTCATCATTCCTAGCTTGGACACCATTTCTTCAAAAACTGGGCTGCTCAATCCTTTGGTTAGAATATCTGCGAGTTGCCTTTGTGAAGGTACATACGGAGTACAAATCAAACCAGAGTCGAGTTTTTCTTTGATAAAATGTCTATCCACCTCAATATTTTTTGTTTGATCGTGTTGTACGGGATTATGAGCTATGCTGATTGATGACTTATTATCACAATTTTCATAGGTTCATGCCATTTAATCTTCAAATCATCTAAAATTATTTTGAGCCAAAGTAGTTCACAAATTCCCTGTGCCATAGCCCGAAATTCAGCTTCAGCACTAGAACGAGCCACCACATTTTGTTTTTAACTTCTCCAAGTTACTAAATTTCCTCCAAGAAAGGTGCATTATCTAGTAGTGGATCTTCTGTCAGTGATTGACCCTGCATAATCAGCATCAGTATAAGCCTCAATAATTGTGTTTCCATTCCTTTTGTATAAAATTCCTCTTCCTGGAGTCCCTTTGAGATACTGCAGAATTCTATGAGCTGCCTTTAAATGAACTTCCTTGGACTGAGCATAAATTGGCTGACCATACTTACAACATATGCAATATCTGGTCTAGTGTGAGACAAGTAAATTAATCTCCCAACAAGGCGTTGGTACATTTTTTTGTCTACTGCAACACTTTCCTCTGCATTACCCAATTTCAGATTTAGAACCATAGGAGTGCTTGCAGGTTTACATGCTGTTTTTCCTGTCTCTTTGAGTAAATCTATAATGTACTTTTGCTGAGATATAAATATTCCTTTTTGGGAATGTGCCACCTCGATTCCCAGAAGGTACTTCAACTTTCCAAGAGTTTTCATTTCAAACTCATTAGCCAAACACTGACTCAAGATATTTTGCTCCTTCCAATCATTTCCGGTCATTATGATGTCATCCACGTATACTAACAAAATTGTCACCCCTCTTTGTGGCGAGTGTTGGATAAACAAGGTATGATCTCCTTGACTTTGATCCTACCCCAAAGATGTCATAACCTTGGTAAATCTTCCAGACCATGCCTGGGGTGATTGTTTTAGGCCATATAATGCCTTTTTCAACCTGCAAACTGTATTAACAGGTACATTTTTATCATACCCCGGTGGTACCTGCATATAAATCTCCTCCTCAAGCTCCCCATTTAAGAAGGCATTCTTCACATCAAATTGTTGTAAATTCCAACCATAATTAGCAGCAAGTGACAAAATAACCCTGACAGTATTCATCTTTGCAACCAGAGCAAATGTCTCTGAATAGTCAATTCCATATGTTTGTGTAAATCCTTTGGCAACTAGTCTTGCTTTATATCTTTCAATTGTTCCATTAGCCTTATATTTTATAGTGTATACCCATTTGCATCCAACTGGCTTCTTCCCTTCCGGTAAATTCACTATTTCCCAAGTTCCATTCTTCTTCAGTGCATCCATCTCTATATTCATGGCTTGCTTTCATTTTTCATCAGACAATGCCTCAGAAACATTTGTTGCGATAGGAGTAGTGTTTAGGTTTGTAAGGAAGACTCTATGGGTAGGTGAGAATTTTTGAAAAGAAAGATAGTTTGAAAGGGGATACAAGGGCTGTTTGGTGCATTTTCTGATTCCTTTTCTAATGGCAATTGGAAGGTCTAGGTCATCATCTATTGTTTGGGTAATCATTTCATCCTCATTCAAAGGAGTCAAATTATGCTCTTGAACTTGTGTCGATTCAAAAGAATTATTTACCTCATTCAAAGGAGTCAAGTCAGGCTCTTGAACTTGTGTCGATTCAGGAACAACCTTTGACTTTCTCATGTAGACCAGATTCTTTCCAAATCTTACATCTACTTCAGGTTCATCTGAAGCTGAAGGTGAACTTGAATGATTTGATTCAGTTTCTTCAGCCTTAGATGATTCTGGAACAAGTTTGCTTGACTCAGATGGTTTTGGAACAAGTTTGTTTGACACGAAATCGGAAAGATTAGGTGTATTTGACTCAAGACAAGAAAGATCAAGTGTTTCAAGCTTCTAATCTTCCTTCAAATTCTCCCCCTGAAGATAAGGTTGAGAGAAATATGGTTCCACCTCATGTAAAGTTACATACCATGAAACAAAAAACCTTTTAGATGGAGGATGGAAACACTTATATCCCTTTTGAGTAGGGGAGTACCCGACAAAAACACATCTTAGTGCTCTTGGATCAAGTTTTTTCCTGTCTTCACTATGAATATGGACAAATGAAACACATCCATAGATTCGAGGCTTAATATTACTATTTGCTGAAAAATTTGGATAGAAGGAAGAAAGAACATCCGTAGGACACTTGAATCCTAATACTTTAGAGGGTAATCGATTAATGATATATGTGCTAGTGAGAACAACCTCCTCTCATAAATATTTAGGAACATTTTGATGAAACAACAGTGCCCGGGTTTGGTCTAATAGATGTCCATTTTTCCTTTCTGAGATTCCATTTTGTTGTGGTGTTTTAACATAAGAAGACGCATGGACAATGCCCTCCTTTTGATAGAAAGAAATAAGAACATGATTGAAGTACTTTTTCTATTATCAGTCCTAAGCCATTTGATGTTTACTCCAAATTGATTTTGAACCATGTAGATTTTTTTTGGAAAAACAGTACTGACGTCAGACTTGTTTAACACCCAAGTAACCCAAGTACAATCATCGATAAAAGTCACAAACCACCTAGCACCGGTCACATTCGGAACTGTAGAGAGACCCCAAACATCTGAATGAATAAGATAGAAGGAGGAAGAACTTCTATTATTGTTTAATGGAAAAGGTAGACGCTTGTGTTTTGCAAACTCACACACATCACAATGAAGACTTCCAATATCTACCTTAGTGAATACAGACGGAAACAAGACTTTAATGACTCCGAAAGAAGGATGACCCAATCGATAATGAAAAAGAAATATTTTTTTCCTTTTTAGAGAGAAATGACTATAACATAAATGAGTGAGACAAGTGGAATTTTGTACTCTGACCTGGTTCTAAAAGATAGTAAAGGCCATTCCTTTCTCTAGCACACCCAATAGTTATTCCCGACTCCTTATTCTGAAATATACAACAATCATTCTGAAATATCACATTACAAGATAAATCGTTTGTAAGTTTTTGTATGGAGACAAGGTTCATAGATAGTTTTGGAACATGAGAACCCTCTTTAAGGTTGTAAAATGATTTAATTGGATATCTCCGATGCCCGCTACAGTTACAAGAGTACCATCAGCAGTAATAATTTTCTTATTACTGGGACAAGGGGAATATGTGGAGAATTGATTAGAAGAGGGTGTCATGTGGTCTGTGGCTCTGGAATCTAATATCCAGAAAAGGTTAGAAGGTGTTTCTGAGACATGAAATCCAAATGAAAATGGAAGATTGCCTGAACATGCCATACTACAATTACCTGCTGATTTTTCCGTACCAAAAAATGTCGGGACAGCAGCTGGAACAGAAGATAGTGGCTGAAAAAGTGTACTAACGACTGTTGAAAATCCTACGGATGACTGTTGGAAAGATTCCGACAGTGAATAACTTGACAACACTTAGTGCCTAGTCAAGATTTTGAAGTTACTGATAGCAAAAATGCCCAATCAGATTTTCTCAAGAATTATTTGCAGAAGCAGAGTCCTAGATTAAGGCTCTGATACCATGTTAAAAATAGAAACAAGAAATTTTCTGAATATGCTTGCGCAATTAGCACATAGCAGGGTTCATTATTTATAATCTGAGATTTTACAAGGACATTAATTGAAATACAACTTCCAAGATAAGCAATAAAGACGTGTCAATTTCCTAAGAGACACATCAATTTCCTAAGAGACATACGCTCATTCATTTTATCAAATAATGAAAGGACTTATTGGGAAGTGGAATAATTAAATGCGGATTGGGAGGTAGGTAGAATTATTAAATACAGAACTATTTCCAACATAGTTTTTGCTTAATATGCAGCAATCATATACGTTCATAAATATTTACATAAGTACACATATATACATATATATTTATATACATACATATACATATATATATATATATATGTGCGTGTGTATATATTGAAAGATATATTATTCTAATGGAACTAATATACACAGTAAACTTGAATATTTGTTTCGATACATATTTTCCACTAAATATTAGAAATTTCTATGTTATGTATGTAGATCATTTGTTTATTATTAACATCAGACTCTTTTAGTTTTTTATTTTGGTTTCTAAGTGTATTTCTGAACAACGATGTTAGTTTAATTGTTTCTCCAGTTCTCTTCACTTTAACAATAGTTCAATTATTATTCTCTTCTATTTTATCCTAGATTCATGTCTTTATATGGGAAAGTCTGTGGACACAAAAAATAGACACAATTGGTGACATAGTGAATCTGCATCATCGGATTGTCCTCTGAATTTCACCTTTCATATAAAGACAAAATAATCTAACAATCAAGATTCTGTGTCTCTATTTATGTTTAATTTTGTGTTCAAATAGATAGCCTCTTATTTTTTGATTAAATCATAAAACTTAATTATGCATTGGATTTAACCAGGTTATTCTTTACAATGCAGCTTTAAATATTCAAATGTTTAACTGCCTCTTAACTTAAAAATAAGTCTGTTTTCATTCTACCTTTTGATTTTGTATTCTAATAATGCATGTTTTTGCATTTTCTACTTCATATTATCTTAGGACTGCAACAACTTTTTTAAATATATGCGTCCAGCAAACTGAATTTAAAAAATAATTTGCACTGCGTGTTGATTTGTGATTTTTTTTGATGATTTTGTTTGCTTAAAAATAAAGCTGTGGATTTAGAGGTTTTATTAAGGGAAGGATTCATCAATTTTGAAAAAAACTTATTGGCAAAATAATAATAATCTTGTTTTCTATATAGTGGTAGTAAACTTATTATGGTAACTGCAAGTTCACTGCTACTGTGCACCAAACTCTAAGAAGTTTGTTTACTTTATGATAATATACTTTGTGCTGCTATTCATCTTCATTAACTATCAGAGGTTGGGGTTTGACATGTCCTCTGTTGGAGAATGGACCACATATCAAAATGTTGATTTTTTTTATCCTGCCACTAGAAAACGCTATGTGCAAATGTCAGCTTTAACAACTCTTTGGGTACAAGAGGTTCAAAGCTATCGCAATGTCAATTTGCAATTGTATCTACAGTGCCAGTGCTATATATTTCTATTGGTCTTTGCCTTATGGTCATTGGCCGTCTACATGAAAACCATATAAAGAATGTAATCTCAAAAGGATAAGGGGGATACCTATTTGATATCAATATAATACATGCATCATTTCGTACCTTCACCATGGAAGGCGTCTAAACGGCTATGAGGATAACCCAGATAAGATAGCTCTATGCATGTTGTAGTATATGTATCTTTAAAAGCTTTCATACTTCAATTTGCCTATATATTAGATATATTTCTTAATACCGCAAAGCTACAGTTGTTCATGAAATAAATTTATCATTTCTTTGCAAGTGATAAATACGTTTTAGCCTAATATAGTATAATTGGTCCTAAATGGAAGAGAACACATAACTCATTTTGGATCCACTATTACAACCTTTATTTCAATCAACATATAACTGTTAGAACCTTGCATCCCTACTTAGTAATATTATATTTCTACTCATATCCTTGGATAGAGTATCTATATACACATGAATGGAATTCTCTTATGGTTAATGTATGATTGGTAATTGCAAAAACTAGGAAGTAATATTGTGCAAGACAAGACTATATATAGATTTCTTTATCTATATGTAGCATAACTGAAGATTCACTATGTGGGCAATTAATATTATTTTTGAAATTGCCGAAATATGAAAAGAACATTATATTGTTGATATAGGTTTGGAGCTTAATGTATTTTTGATGTTTTTGAGCCCTATGTTATTCTCTGTTCAGATGAATTTTTATTCATCAAATCAAAAAAGAAAAAAAAACTAAGCAAGGTAGTTATCAGCGAATGACATTAAATTGGCCATATACCTTTAATTCATATGGTCCACGATTTTTAAACTGACTAGGTTCCATTAGTAAGTGCTACTTTCCAGACTTATTGATTTTTCCTGGTTAAACTATTACAGGATTTCGTATTTTTAAGTTAGTGAGAATTCAATTATCAGGAAATTTTCCACCATTAAAAATGAAATGGATTAATCCTATCGTTAGATAGCATAAAAAAAGAATAACCCATATTTTTTTTAGCTTCTTGGTCGTTTATGCTCTAATGTCTAGTAATAAAACTATTAGGTTATTAATGATATTTTAAGCACATGGTATTTTCATGGATTATTATGAAATATGAATAAAAAAGCAATATTGTTCTAGCTTAAACATGCATTTAAGACGCATTTTGGTTCTAACTGATGATTATTACATATCAGTAATAGGACCCTGTATGATTTTAACTAGTTGATTCTATTTTTGTTTTCTGCTATGATATGATTACTCTACGAGCTTGAAAATAAATTTGCTAAGTATTTTGAGTTCAAAAGGCCTTGCCATTTTAACCACCTACTTTATGTTCCAGTTTATTATTCTATTATGAATGCTAGCTTGAAAATATATTTAAGATACATTTTGATTCCATTTGGCGATTTAATACATTTCAGTAAATATCCTCTAAAATTTTACTTAGCAAATTATAGTTTTCTTTATTACTATTTTATGATTACTCTTCTAGCTTGAAAACATATATGTGCAATGTTTAAATATTCCAAAATAACTAAATTTCAATTTCAAATATCAATTTTCATTTCAATTTATTAATTTATCGTGATTAGCGTTCAAGCTTAAATATTGTGACAACTGTTCAAATTAAAACTTAAAACACATTCGATTCCAACTAGTGATTATCGCATTTTGGTTGTTTGATACCTTACTCTACTAGCTAGCTAGAGGATATATTTGCAAACTATTTTGATTCCGACATAAACATAATAAATTTTGTATCATGCATGAAGAGCAAGGTGTTTGGATCAATAAACATGTTGGTTGAATATTTATAAACTCTTGAAGATATCTATTTTGTGCTTATTATTTGTTTTCTTGGTTTAGTAAATTGCTGTTTTGCTTTGCTGTAACTTTATTAAGCAACTAAATAATGGCATTTTATATATATAATAATTATAAACAATAAGAAATGATGGCCACATTATTTATTACATTTCAATAGTAAGATTCCTTATAATTTTAATTAACATTACTTCTGTTTTAGTTTAGTTCTTTGTTACGATTATGGTTCTAGCTTATAAATATGTTTGAGGCACATTTTGAATCCAAAGTAAACAAAAATTTTTTTTGGATGCATGCCCAAGATGTTTGGATTATCAACCGCGCTAGGTATGCACATATGCAAGTCTTAAAAAAATCGTTCTTTGCGCGTTCAGTTGTTAGTTCTGCTTTTTCCCAAGTTATGATTGTTTTTCCTTGCACTATAGTTGATTTATTTAGAAACTAATAAATAACATTTCATATAATTTTTATTTATAATAAAAGACCATGATTAAGCAGTACCTAATTGTATATGCGTGCACATATATGGGACATGAAAGAAAAACGAAATTACAAACACCTTTCATACGAAAACTTTGACATCTGTTGGCAGTAATTGAAGAAGCTTCTATGACCAGTATTTTCCTATTTTCTCTCTTTCGTTGTCAGTTAAGTCTCGCCCTCAAAAGAGGATACCACTGCGTATAAAATACCAATTCATTTTATCATACTGTGTTTCATGTCCTTATCCCAAACCTAATTTCATCTTCAGTTTTAACATCCAACTTCATGGCATGTTATTTTGTAAACTTTTTGGGCCAACTGTTGATTTCTATCTTTGATCACTGTCATGATGCAAAATCAATTTTGATTTTTAGATCTTATATTGATTTATTACTTTTTTCATGACCATTGTTGTTGGTTATAAATATATTTAACGTGCAGTCTCCAAATTGCATTTTAGTTGTAAAATTCCATACAGTTTCAGTTGACTAATTTCACTTTTCATTTGTTACTTTGTTATGGCTAAAGCTCTCGATTTAGAATACATATAAGAAATAATCTGAATCCATAACAACTAAAATTGATTCGTTTTGGATGCATGTGGGATATAATTTGTCTTACATGCTTACTAACTTATTAATGTCATCGAAATTGTCTTTTGAAAAACTTAATCATGAATTTTAGGTGAGAATATGTTTTTGATGTGGTTTTGTTTTTTGTATGAGATATGAAACATTACTATTAGATCTAGATTTGTTATCTGATATTTACTCTTAATAGAGATCCTTATTGCTTTATACGAAATTGTCCTTTTCGTTGGTTTTGCAATAACATTTTATTGTGTTCTCAATATTTCTTTCTTGGTTAGTGACTAGATCCAGTTTCACTTGTATTTATTAGACTAATGTAAACATGAACTTTATTTGGTGATCCTGCTAACTATTTCATTATAGAAAATCCACAGCTGTTATCCGTAGCTACAAACTTAGGCTATGCTAGATAGCAGATATATTTTTTTTGAAACGTAATCTCAATTACATTATTTTCTCATTGATTAGGAGCCTCACTTAACTACAATATATAGTTGAGTTTCAATTAAGAGATTATACAGTCCAAAGCATCTAAAAAGAAAAAATCAAGTGGATGGTCAAAAAATGGTGCAGCAAGTAAGCCTGTGAAATGGTACTTGGTACTTTTTTTTTGAATGTTATAATATTTCTGCTTCTGCTTTTAGTTTTGAAACGTTTGATCATCTTTTAAAGTAAAACTAAAATATACATATTTTCCTAAGATTAGTTGATTATTATGCAAAAAGGAAATGATAATAATATTTTTGTCCTAAGCACATGCTTTTCAGTTTTATCAAAAAGGTGTTATGGGAGAGTATGGTCAATCTTATGTTTACAATTTCATCCATATTTTTTTTCATTTATGTTACTGTGGCATTTTTTTTGTTATTCGTTTCAAAATTTTCTAAACATCAACGAACAAAATTGAATCATTCCAACTATTTATTGTTTGAGTTGCTATTTTCATTCTTATGGATTTCTTCATTATTATATAATATTTTATGACAATAAATTTTTTGTTCTAATTCAATGTTCAGTGTGGTTGCTATCACATTTGTGATAATAATCATTTGTCTAACCATCTAATTTTTGCTAGAGTGTATACCATACATAATTAGACTAAATTTTTTAACTCAAAGTTGTAGACAGAAAAAATGTAATTGATTTTATTATTATTCAGTCGGCGTTGTACTAATTACAATGTACCCTAATCTATCGTTCCTTTTTTTGTCATTGTAGTTCCTAAAATCGGGTCTTATATTAAAATAGTGGAGAACGCTTCAACATAACTAACATCAGCAATTGATTAAACACGTTTAAAGAAAGATTAATCCAATTTATGTTTCACTTTTGGCTTTCTTTCAAAGATCCATTCTTTTTATTTCATTGTCTTGCTTAATGGAGTGGGTAAATTCCACAAAGTTTGCTTTAGATGCAATCAAATTGTATAGTACAATTTCATGGTTCCACAAAGACTGTTTCTTTAAAACATGTTTCTTTCTTTGGAATTCACCCTCCCATCCAGTTAACTTCAGCTCAAGGAATCTGTTGTAGCAGTGATATTAAGAATTTCATTTGTATACTATGTTTTGTCCTTGATTAAATTGCACGTTCAATTTATGCTTGATAGCTTATGTTGTCCGCTTATTTTGGAACTATATTCAGGATAATCCTTTCCATAAACAGATCTTTTCATTCTTGCTATGTTAATTGATATATATTACCATATGTTAACCGATATTAAGAATTTTCTAAATTGCACGTTCAATTTATGCTTGATAGCTTGTGCATGACATTAAAATTATTCATGGGAAATTCAATTTTTTGTTGTTGTTGCAGTAGTGGGAGAACATTACCTGGATGTATGGTATAAAGCTACTGGCTAGACTTCAGACGATTTTATGCAGCTACATCACAGTGATATATGATCATTCAAGTACTTATGGTATTTCAAAAATTAGAAAAATCAATGTAAAAATATTCTGTATGCATATCGTGTGCTGCTGTTGCGAGGGTTTTTGGTTTTTATTCTCTGCTGTTTTGGCTCCTTTTGTATGTTGAAATTTCTTCTAATAAGATTTTTACCATACGTTAACCGATCTCTTGCTTCCTAATGCTATGTCCTCCAACAAGTCCCTATCAAGTGTCTATTTATAGTTCTATCTACCTTTATATTGCTTCATCAATATTGCAAATGATTCTTATTAGTGGTCAATGAAGTCATTTTGTTCTCTAACTATGAACAGATGGCCAATTATTAGGCCTGCTATCATACCCTTTTCACGAATCTTTTGGTTTGTTGTTTATGAGATGTATGCTTTAATGATACAATGGAGCCCCTGTTTTCACTTCAATCTTCGAGGAGGATATAAATTCAAAATTACAATGTTTCTCCAACCATTGTCCCATGGTAAAGTCACACCTCAGGACACTTTCATATGTTTTGTTTTTTATATCACCTTATGCTATTTTCATCATTTAGGACAAAATATTATAAATGTGGAGAACTCTAAATTGTTAGACCTTATCGCTCACGGGTACCAAAATCAATCTAAAATGGATTGTCCAATCCATTTTTACACTGCTATCATACAATCTACTTTACTTCTATTTGCAGTTTCTGTTGAACCATTGCTTTTTGTGTATATAAGGGGTTATGCTACTATATTTAGAAGAAGAAAATATGGTGAATAGTAACTCGCTTGAATACCATTGTTTTAGAAAGTGAATGAAACATTAATTTGTACTAAATAAAGGAAAAAGGGATTTAAGTCCAAAATAGTTCTTAAAATGGTAATAAGCTATAATTACATTATTTAAATATGTATTTTATTTTCAATCCGTATGCAAAGCACGGGTTCACACTAGTATTAAATATTTGTGAAACATTATAATTTCATGGTTGATTGAAATGCTTTTCCAAAAATAAAGAAGTAATCAAAAATTTATTGTCAAAATAGGATATTAAACATTATTATTAAAAAGCACATAAACCGTGAGTAATATTTCAAAAGCATATTTTGTGGAGTAATAATATATTTTGAAAAGTTTAGCAGTAAATGTCATTAGAAAATTTAGGAGGCATAATTGCTGCCAAATTCAATTTTGGGAATTAATTAAGTTCCTATAAAATGAGCAATTGTTTTAAAAGTTTTAGTTGTCGTTTTGAAAATTTTAATGGCTGACATTCAAAATTGTTGTTAAAGATAAGTGTTATCCCGCTCTTATGTTTTTTTATATATTGAGTAAGAATTTGAAAAAGTGTCGTCTAAATTTTAATCGTAACATTTTAAAATAAAGGATGTTTTATTAAATCAAAACATGTAATGAAATTGAGTACAGTGAGAATTAAAGTCTTCACGAAAATATTAACGCCTCGGGGTTTTAATAAGTGAAAATTAGGCTCACATCCTTAAAACTAAACTTAATTAGGCTCACATCCTCCTCTTTTGAAACATGTAAAATTCATCCCTATTTTCAATCAGCGGCTCTTTTTTTCCCGAAATGCCCTTTTCCTCTAATTAACGATGTAATTAAGTTTCGGTCTAAACACGTATTAGGGTTTCATTTTTTTTCATCATTAATATTTTTCTGAGTCATGGCGGCGCCATCATCTTCACCTTTCTCCTTTCTAGAATCAATTAGTGATCCCTTCGCTCTCCTTCGAAATCAACAATGGACAACGTCCGTCCGCTCTTTTATCTTCAGGCAGCGCAACTACAAATAGGGCACAAAACAAAACATGAAGAATGAGGTGTCACGATTTTTTTTTACGAGCTACAAATCTAAGAAAAAAGACGTCGGATGGACTGCGAGGGATATTGTTCGAGCTCTAAGGCAATTGATTCATCAAACGTCGGATATAAGGTATTTGTATCTAGGGGTACGATTTTTAGTTTTATTCGATTATGATTGTTCAATGTTTTTTCTGTTGTTGGATTTTGTAGTTACTGAAGAAGTTTGGTTGGAAAGAAGGCACTGGTCTCGGCGTTTCAGAGCAGGTTCGTATCTACTTTTTTTTGCTGAATTTGTGTTTTTCATATTTCATTTTTTTATAATATTATATTTGATATATGTTCAGTATTAAAACTATTGATGATTTGATTAGTCGGGTAATTAGTTATTTTTGAGTTAATTAGTTATTTTTTAGTAATTTATTCAGATCTGTAAATTGATTCATGAACCGAAATCAAACTTTTCTATTTTTCAGTAATAAAAGATATGTAAATGTTTACTGACGATTAAAAAAAATTCACGCATGTCTATTATTGTCAGAACATTTGGGTTTGTGTGTGATCAGAAAAGTTGAGTATAAGTATGCATATATTATTGATATATGCATACAAATATGCATATATTTTAAAGATCTATTTTCAACATTTCTGTTAAAAATTTGCCTACAAATATGCATATATTCTAAATATATGCATATCTGTATGCAACTTTTTACCAGGCATGAAGAAAAACATATTGTTATAACATTATTGTTATTTTGCTGAATTGTACGCATATAAATATGCAGATATTATTGTTATTTTGCTGAATTTTAAGCATATATTTATATCAATCTAATTTGATCGATCATTCATTTAAAAAATTGCATGTTTCTCGACAAATTCAAGTATGAAACTGTTGTTAGAACATTTGGGTTTGCATGTGCTCAGAAAAGTTGAGTATAAGTATGCATATTTTATAGATATATTGTAATGTCCCGCAGTTTTATCGGTTTATATTTGAATATTTAAATCAGTTTAAATATTGAATTCGTAGTATAAGTAAATTTATATATTAATTAAACGAAGTTAAACGTATAAAAATATATATTAAATATAAACGAGCTCATAACGACGCTGCAGTTCGTAATTTAACGTTCTGAACTTCAACTGAGTATACAGAACCCGTTATTAGTCGGATTTCTTCGAAACAAGAAATGTTGGAATCTGTTGAACTGTGTTTTTCTAATGGAAGTGAAAAATCAAGATTTTGCGTTATAAATGGGAAGTTATGTCCAGATTAAATATTCAGAAAAGCAGCGGCATATTCGTTTTTGGCCATAACGGTTTATTTGAAATAACTAGATATCGGTTTCGAATTTAGACAAGGTTCTTTTGAGACGTAGTGATAATTTGATTTTTAGAATTTTACTGTAATTTTTAATTAATTAAATACGCAACTTTTTTTTTGCAGTATTTTGCACCCTATATCAATATTATGGGATTTCACAATATGAGTTAAACTACCGATATTATTATATTTCTGTGATCGTGGCACGTTGTTCGTCACAACGGTATTTTATTTTTGGTCTGTAGCAGTTCATACATGAACGGAATATTAGGTAACATGGTACCTTAAAAATCAAAATTTAACCGTCCCACATATGTATACAATACATGCGCAATTCAAGCCAGCTTTGGTACTGTCGAACTCCCTGAGCTCTACCATTCTATCACATGTGGCTTTATCTATGTCTGAATGTTTGTAAAATACAGAAATACTAAGTTTAAGCAGAAATATCAATTATTATCTTATTGGCATTTTTAAAGTAGAGGAGGTGAATGATGACAAGAACATGATTGCATGCAAGACGTGAACCATGAGCTCAAGAACAGCTAATGTAGTAGTTACATTACTCGGCTAATGTAATACAAAACATGATTTGGCAAAACGTCCCCAAGTTCATATTATATTACCAGGACTCAACTAGCTAATGCAAGTTAAAATCCAAATGAACACTATACCTACCGTGTACCTACTATATTAGCCGCAAACATTATGAAATGACGTCCAGTAACTTACACTGCCACTGACTGCATTGAACCATTAACCAATAAATTATGGTAGGAAATTTATAGCTCCAAGGACAATGTCTAGGCTAATCAAATCTTTTAAAATAAAATAAGTAATATATACACATTATTTCTATTCTTTGGAAGCTTCGTACACATTGATCCCTTTCGAAACGCCCCTTTCTTTTCCATGCTGCCTGTATACTCAAATACTAGCAGGCTATCCTATATATTTTGTCAACCTACTATCAAAACTTGCCGACAAAGTATTTAAACAACTGCAGACCTATCTCAATGACCATTCGAAATCAACAGTTACCCTAAGGAAGTGAAAATTCATAGTAGACCTATCCTAAAGCTTGAGTAGCCAGCAACCTATTTACGTGAGGACCAAACTACCTTTCCGTGGGTGTCAAGTATTTTTAAGCCTATATATACACAGCAGTTTCTCCTCTAATTTTCCTCTGGGTTCCAAGCTGTATTACAGCAAACAAAAGTTTTCTGAAGCTTTTGAACGGCTTCAACATAAATTGAACATAAATCTTTTAAACCCAAAAGCATACGTCCTCGAGACAATGGGATCTTCCTCTCCACTTTAGTGTACATCTGGATAGGCGTTTTACTGAGGATTGAGTCCTCAGTTGCCTTCAAGTTTTCATCGTAGTGGTAGCAAAAGTGGAAGTGGTGGAGAGCTTATGACAATAGGTGTAAAGGATGGGCTTAGAGGTAAAACGTGAATGGTGATTTATTGGAGAATGTTTGGTGAGTTGTTAAATGAAGGGATAGACGTGGGATGGGTTCCAACGTGCATGTCATATGGGAGAGTTGGGTAGCGTTGGTGGTACTAAGGATAACACGCACGAAAACTTTGCATACGTTTTTGGGGTGAGAAAGCATGAACCATGGCAGCAAACTTCATGCATGTATTCAGGAGATGCTATGTTATAGTGTATGGTTGAACTTTGGGTTTGAAGTAAACAGGAGTTGAGAGCCAAACTTAGTGGTGGAGACTGTAGTGGCGATGTAAGTGAAGACCTGCGGCTCGACCAAGGTTGGTGTAGTCGAATGGGAAGTAGTTAGCGTGGAGTAGGGGACGTGCAGATGTGCAAATGATAAAGGACGTGGTGAGTTCTAATTACATGCGGCTTGAGTTTGATGAATGCCATACGTTTACACGCGGCTCGACGCTTTGGAGCTTGGCTTTCCGATATGGGAATGTGGCGATCAGCAGGGGCAGAGATCGAGTAATAGCAAGTTTCGGTGACGAGAGAGGTTTGCTGGTGGAAGTCCATTTGTGGGAAAAGAAGCGTAAACGGGCTTGAACGTGCGATATTGGATCAACGCAAATCGTTATTTAACGGTTAACGCGCCAAGGTGAGTAAATTCACTAACTCTCTTTTTATTTAAAATATTTTAATTATATTTTAAATAATGGTTGAATGCTGTGTGATGGTTGTTTAGGCAGATTATGGTTAAATTGTTTGAATTATATATCGTTGCATATATATACACATCATTGGTTGGACTGATTCCATCGATTATAATATTTCCTGGTGTGAAATCAGTGTTAATTGTTGACTAACATCGGTGGATGCAGGAAACCGGTTGGAGGAATCCAACCGGATTCCTCAATATTTATATGTACTGTTTGTTTTATATGGATGCACTGTTTGAACCCAAATGACATTTGAAACCTTGTGTTGATATTAGCGTTGAATGGAAATTTCAAACGTTATTTTGATTTAACCAATAGACGATATCGATTAAGGAAGTGGCAACAACCAACCGTAAATGTATCATTTGTTTTAACCGCTATTGTTTTACCAAAAACCCACTGTGTGCGAAGCACGTGTTTCACCATACTTACTAAATGATTTGGTAAAGTGGATTCTTATATTAATAAGATAAATAAGTAAGTAGGCGGAGATTTACTTGATGATTAATAACAAGGATTTATTGTTCTAAGAACAATTAAATGAGATATTTACAAATAGATTATGGTTTATTCCATAGTAAGATTTGTTAAAATCGATTATTGTTTATTTAATAGTAAATGAGATTATTTAGAAACAAATTATTTTTCTATAGTAATCGATACAAGTGAAATTATTTGAATAAATAAATGTTATTTATTCAAAATGAAAAGCTTTGTTAGAGTTGATTGGTGGGTTAACCATGGCTAAATATTTACCAAGCAAACTGTTTTGATCAATAATTGGTTATTTAATTAAGTTAGATTGGGTTGATTTATCTAATGTAATAAAATTGACGAATAATTGATTTAATAAGATTTTAAAGTATAAGGGATTTGTCTAAGGGAGACAAAGCGAAGAGGAATGTTTAAAAAGAGATTTGTCTAAGGAAGACGAAGCGGAGGAAAATGTTTAAATGGGTTTGAACAAGGAAGTTGAAGCTAATGTAAATAACCGAGTTTGCAAAATAAGGATATGGCGTCATAAAACCATATTTAAACTATAACAAGAAGTACGGTTGGCCGATTTTAAAGTATAAGGGGTTAGAGTTACGAACTTATATGTAGTCTAAGATAAGAATGTCGTTGTTCAAGGTCTGAGAGGTAATTAAAAATACCCCAACTTGAATGGCTTCACTATTAGCGAGGAATGGTATTTTTTTGTAACGGAAAGAGATGTCAAGATTTTTGTAACAGAAAGAGGTGTCAAGATTTTTATAACGGAAAGAGACGTCAAGATTTTTGTAACAGAAAGAGGTGTCAAGATTTTTATAACGGGAAAAGATGTCAAGATTTTTGTAACAGAAAGAGGTGTCAAGATTTTTGTAACGGAAAGAGGCGTTGAGATTAATTATAAAGTGGAGTATAATAGCATATTGCAAGTCTGTGAACTATAGCAATAAAATAACGCTGTTGAGGTTTAGGCGTGACTGTTGTGTCGAGATTAGTTAAAAATGGGAATATTACAGCGTATGACAAGTTTTGAACTATAACGTTAAATTAACGCTGTTGGCCAAGCTTAAGCGTGATTTTTGTATATAGCACTACTCCCTAGGGAATGTAAACAGTTGTTTGAAATCCGCTTATTCTAAAGTAATAAGTAGCGATGATTTTCCAAAGGAATATAAGAACAAGTGGTGGAAAATTGTTTCAGAAAATGATGACATCATTTCGGTGTTGGAAATATGATTGGAGTTAAATAACACTATTAGAAATGGGAACTATAATTCGATGATGATGAATGTTAAATAAAAGTGCCCATGGTAGTGTGATGATAGTTATACATTTGATTGAATGTTTGTTTTACTTCGATAGTTAAATAACCGACTATCGAAGTGTTTTGACCCTCGTTGTCTATACGGGGAGACCGGTTGGATATACTATCTGAAACCACTCCGTATAGGCATAAGCGTTGCGAATTAGATTATGCTGAAGACAATTGAAGACGGAGTGAAGTGCAAGGGTCGTCCTATTCAGATTGGTGCTTTCTGTTTTGTCCAGACCCAGGACAACTTGTATGGATGAATGCCTGACAGCGTATTCTTAGAAGATCACCTAAGACGTTCTTTTCAAGATATTACGTCTGGTGGCGGAGGAATTCGTTTCTCTTAGCTCTTATACCCGTAATATTTTTGGGAAGATCAACTAGTGATTTGACGGGTTTGACGATGTGGCATTCAAAGTGTATGGTGGCCAGATGTTCTAAAAGGTAGACGTAGCCTCAAGCTTCACAACCGGGAAATGACAAAAATCGGGCAGGCAGCATGGCTATGTGGGTCGCTCCCATTAGGGTGTATAATCACCTATCTAGAGAAATTCCTTTTGTTTCTAAATCTGTCGATTCTGCCCATTCGGGAACGGTGGTTTGAGTCCAACCGTTGGTGATATACATTCGATACACTCAAGCGAAATGAGTGGTCGGTCATGTGTGGGCCGGGTTGCAAGACGTTCTTGTTGAACCCAGGTGTATTCGCCTCTAGAGATACACTATCGGAAGGTGGTCCCATACCTTGTCATAGTTGGAATCCAATCTCCAATAAGCGCCCTGCGGGTTTTGATTTTATACTATGTATGTAGAACGTGAGATGCAAGCGTTCTACTATTTGGTTATTTAGTTGATTAGACATTATGATAATATCACTGGATTTTGATATCAAAAATGTTTGGGTTATAGTAAGGTAAAAACCATCTGTATTTATGTGTGGACTGGTCTCACTATTATCCTTTTCTTTCGAAAGATCTTTGAAGTTAAACCATATGGTTGGAGTTTACTCATACCAGTCCCATGACTGACCCAAAGTTTGTTTTGTTTTGTTTTTCCTAAACTCTTGGGTGCCCAAATTTGTATGGGCAGTCAAGTGTTTCAGGCTTTTACAGATACCCTTAAAGGAGCTGGAAGCAGGAGGCCTCACCACTAGTTATTTTAGAGTTATTTCCGCTGTATCAAATGTTATGTTGTACTCTGATAATGGTATGTATATACAATACAGTTTTGTATTTCAAATTTATGTTATATAATATATTTTATTCGTTCCGCTGTGAGATTCGTGTTTACTCTGATTATGTTCAGCTGTGTTCTTCTTCTTCTCCTATTCTATTAGTTCTATCTTTTCTATCTCATCCTCTAACTTCTTTCTATTAATGGTCCGGTATTTTCGATGTCTGAACAGTCGACGCTGGGTTTTGTGTCGATATTCGGAGTCGAAAATCCCCGGGTCGTTACAGTGGTATCAGAGCTGAAGGTTAAGCGATTACCTTGGCTCTGTGGCGTAACCCAATAGAGATGGAGTTAGTAATACTCTAGATTGAGTTTGAGTGTATATATATGAGCGCGTATTTGTAAATTGATATAAAAAATTGTTTTATATTGTGTTGATTGGTTTGGCGAGTGGTTTATGAATTCTGGTCGATACTGGATTGCAAACTGTATCGATAGGTGTTTCTAAACTTTTGAACAGAGTAACTCGACACAATATTGTTTTGAAAGCTGGGTAAATGAAATAATTTTACCAGAATATATTTTGATATAAAAGAAATATATATATCTTGATATTATTATAATATGTTGGATGTATTAATCGTAGTATAATCGAATAAAATTTATAATTGAGTTGGTTATATGAATAACCAATCGAAATATTATATAAGTATAATAGGCAAAATCAGATGAACTGAATCTGAATTGAAAACCAGAATTGGAAATAAAAACTCTGGAAACCTGGAAAGGAGTTACAAATAATGTTTGAATTAAGTATATGGAATTTTAAGATCCTGGGGAAATTTTGAAATATTATCCAAGTTTCGAAAAGACAGTTTTGAAGTAAAATTTCAAATAAAAGTATTTGAATATGAGTTTTGAAAGTGATATAGTATTGAACTCACTTTGATGGCTAGAAAATAATTCCGATGATGATCCGGACATCATCGGTGTTCATTTTCGAGTTTCTAAGTGACAGATTACTACCAAAGATTTTGTTTTGAGAAAACGAGTTGTTAAAAATTCAAATGTTTTGAATTGCTATGATATGAATATATATATATATATGTGTATTATTTCAAACTGATTTGAAATGAAAACCTCAGGAATTTGAATTCTGAAATTTAAAATTTACTTATGAAGTAAATAAACAACGAATTTAAATAAGTCAAATAAAATTTGAGTTGAATTGAAGCCAAGTAAGTGGAAATCGTACTGGAATAAGGATTTGACTTGGCAAAGTAGTTGAGTTGTGAATTGAGATTGGGAATGGAACCAAACTTGGTTGGGAAATTTGATTATTTAGAATTGGAATTGAACTGGAGTTTGAAAAAGAAATTTGAGTTGGGATTATTGATTGAGAATAAACTGACTGGAGATCAGTTGGAGATACAATTGGGTATGTTGAATGGATTGCAAATGGAAGCGAGAAAGTTGGACACCCAATAAAGGGAGAAGGTCCAGAGTGGCGTGTGGTAGTAGTACCGAATGAACCACGCAGCGGAGAGGTTGAGAAATTCTCCGAAAATTAAAATGTTAGAAAATTTTCAGAATTTTCCCTACAAAGAAGGGAATTAATATTTTGATCAGTTTAGTTGAAAACTGAAATTATGAAATAAAACAAAAGGATTTTCAACCTATTTGCAACAGAGATTGTAGCATTTTCCCCATCTTAGCAATTTCGAGGACGAAATTATTTTAAGGGAGAAGGAATGTAATGTCCCGCAGTTTTATCGGTTTATATTTGAATATTTAAATCAGTTTAAATATTGAATTCGTAGTATAAGTAAATTTATATATTAATTAAACGAAGTTAAACGTATAAAAATATATATTAAATATAAACGAGCTCATAACGACGCTGCAGTTCGTAATTTAACGTTCTGAACTTCAACTGAGTATACAGAACCCGTTATTAGTCGGATTTCTTCGAAACAAGAAATGTTGGAATCTGTTGAACTGTGTTTTTCTAATGGAAGTGAAAAATCAAGATTTTGCGTTATAAATGGGAAGTTATGTCCAGATTAAATATTCAGAAAAGCAGCGGCATATTCGTTTTTGGCCATAACGGTTTATTTGAAATAACTAGATATCGGTTTCGAATTTAGACAAGGTTCTTTTGAGACGTAGTGATAATTTGATTTTTAGAATTTTACTGTAATTTTTAATTAATTAAATACGCAACTTTTTTTTTGCAGTATTTTGCACCCTATATCAATATTATGGGATTTCACAATATGAGTTAAACTACCGATATTATTATATTTCTGTGATCGTGGCACGTTGTTCGTCACAACGGTATTTTATTTTTGGTCTGTAGCAGTTCATACGTGAACGGAATATTAGGTAACATGGTACCTTAAAAATCAAAATTTAACCGTCCCACATATGTATACAATACATGCGCAATTCAAGCCAGCTTTGGTACTGTCGAACTCCCTGAGCTCTACCATTCTATCACATGTGGCTTTATCTATGTCTGAATGTTTGTAAAATACAGAAATACTAAGTTTAAGCAGAAATATCAATTATTATCTTATTGGCATTTTTAAAGTAGAGGAGGTGAATGATGACAAGAACATGATTGCATGCAAGACGTGAACCATGAGCTCAAGAACAGCTAATGTAGTAGTTACATTACTCGGCTAATGTAATACAAAACATGATTTGGCAAAACGTCCCCAAGTTCATATTATATTACCAGGACTCAACTAGCTAATGCAAGTTAAAATCCAAATGAACACTATACCTACCGTGTACCTACTATATTAGCCGCAAACATTATGAAATGACGTCCAGTAACTTACACTGTCACTGACTGCATTGAACCATTAACCAATAAATTATGGTAGGAAATTTATAGCTCCAAGGACAATGTCTAGGCTAATCAAATCTTTTAAAATAAAATAAGTAATATATACACATTATTTCTATTCTTTGGAAGCTTCGTACACATTGATCCCTTTCGAAACGCCCCTTTCTTTTCCATGCTGCCTGTATACTCAAATACTAGCAGGCTATCCTATATATTTTGTCAACCTACTATCAAAACTTGCCGACAAAGTATTTAAACAACTGCAGACCTATCTCAATGACCATTCAAAATCAACAGTTACCCTAAGGAAGTGAAAATTCATAGCAGACCTATCCTAAAGCTTGAGTAGCCAGCAACCTATTTACGTGAGGACCAAACTACCTTTCCGTGGGTGTCAAGTATTTTTAAGCCTATATATACACAGCAGTTTCTCCTCTAATTTTCCTCTGGGTTCCAAGCTGTATTACAGCAAACAAAAGTTTTCTGAAGCTTTTGAACGGCTTCAACATAAATTGAACATAAATCTTTTAAACCCAAAAGCATACGTCCTCGAGACAATGGGATCTTCCTCTCCACTTTAGTGTACATCTGGATAGGCGTTTTACTGAGGATTGAGTCCTCAGTTGCCTTCAAGTTTTCGTCGTAGTGGTAGCAAAAGTGGAAGTGGTGGAGAGCTTATGACAATAGGTGTAAAGGATGGGCTTAGAGGTAAAACGTGAATGGTGATTTATTGGAGAATGTTTGGTGAGTTGTTAAATGAAGGGATAGACGTGGGATGGGTTCCAACGTGCATGTCATATGGGAGAGTTGGGTAGCGTTGGTGGTACCAAGGATAACACGCACGAAAACTTTGCATACGTTTTTGGGGTGAGAAAGCATGAACCATGGCAGCAAACTTCATGCATGTATTCAGGAGATGCTATGTTATAGTGTATGGTTGAACTTTGGGTTTGAAGTAAACAGGAGTTGAGAGCCAAACTTAGTGGTGGAGATTGTAGTGGCGATGTAAGTGAAGACCTGCGGCTCGACCAAGGTTGGTGTAGTCGAATGGGAAGTAGTTAGCGTGGAGTAGGGGATGTGCAGATGTGCAAATGATAAAGGACGTGGTGAGTTCTAATTACATGCGGCTTGAGTTTGATGAATGCCATACGTTTACACGCGGCTCGACGCTTTGGAGCTTGGCTTTCCGATATGGGAATGTGGCGATCAGCAGGGGCAGAGATCGAGTAATAGCAAGTTTCGGTGACGAGAGAGGTTTGCTGGTGGAAGTCCATTTGTGGGAAAAGAAGCGTAAACGGGCTTGAACGTGCGATACTGGACCAACGCAAATCGTTATTTAACGGTTAACGCGCCAAGGTGAGTAAATTCACTAACTCTCTTTTTATTTAAAATGTTTTAATTATATTTTAAATAATGGTTGAATGCTGTGTGATGGTTGTTTAGGCAGATTATGGTTAAATTGTTTGAATTATATATCGTTGCATATATATACACATCATTGGTTGGACTGATTCCATCGATTATAATATTTCCTGGTGTGAAATCAGTGTTAATTGTTGACTAACATCGGTGGATGCAGGAAACCGGTTGGAGGAATCCAACCGGATTCCTCAATATTTATATGTACTGTTTGTTTTATATGGATGCACTGTTTGAACCCAAATGACATTTGAAACCTTGTGTTGATATTAGCGTTGAATGGAAATTTCAAACGTTATTTTGATTTAACCAATAGACGATATCGATTAAGGAAGTGGCAACAACCAACCGTAAATGTATCATTTGTTTTAACCGCTATTGTTTTACCAAAAACCCACTGTGTGCGAAGCACGTGTTTCACCATACTTACTAAATGATTTGGTAAAGTGGATTCTTATATTAATAAGATAAATAAGTAAGTAGGCGAAGATTTACTTGATGATTAATAACAAGGATTTATTGTTCTAAGAACAATTAAATGAGATATTTACAAATAGATTATGGTTTATTCCATAGTAAGATTTGTTAAAATCGATTATTGTTTATTTAATAGTAAATGAGATTATTTAGAAACAAATTATTTTTCTATAGTAATCGATACAAGTGAAATTATTTGAATAAATAAATGTTATTTATTCAAAATGAAAAGCTTTGTTAGAGTTGATTAGTGGGTTAAGCATGGCTAAATATTTACCAAGCACTGTTTTGATCAATAATTGGTTATTTAATTAAGTTAGATTGGGTTGATTTATCTAATGTAATAAAATTGACGAATAATTGATTTAATAAGATTTTAAAGTATAAGGGATTTGTCTAAGGGAGACAAAGCGAAGAGGAATGTTTAAAAAGAGATTTGTCTAAGGAAGACGAAGCGGAGGAAAATGTTTAAATGGGTTTCAACAAGGAAGTTGAAGCTAATGTAAATAACCGAGTTTGCAAAATAAGGATATGGCGTCATAAAACCATATTTAAACTATAACAAGAAGTACGGTTGGCCGATTTTAAAGTATAAGGGGTTAGAGTTACGAACTTATATGTAGTCTAAGATAAGAATGTCGTTGTTCAAGGTCTGAGAGGTAATTAAAAATACCCCAACTTGAATGGCTTCACTATTAGCGAGGAATGGTATTTTTTTGTAACGGAAAGAGATGTCAAGATTTTTGTAACAGAAAGAGGTGTCAAGATTTTTATAACGGAAAGAGACGTCAAGATTTTTGTAACAGAAAGAGGTGTCAAGATTTTTATAACGGGAAAAGATGTCAAGATTTTTGTAACAGAAAGAGGTGTCAAGATTTTTGTAACGGAAAGAGGCGTTGAGATTAATTATAAAGTGGAGTATAATAGCATATTGCAAGTCTGTGAACTATAGCAATAAAATAACGCTGTTGAGGTTTAGGCGTGACTGTTGTGTCGAGATTAGTTAAAAATGGGAATATTACAGCGTATGACAAGTTTTGAACTATAACGTTAAATTAACGCTGTTGGCCAAGCTTAAGCGTGATTTTTGTATATAGCACTACTCCCTAGGGAATGTAAACAGTTGTTTGAAATCCACTTATTCTAAAGTAATAAGTAGCGATGATTTTCCAAAGGAATATAAGAACAAGTGGTGGAAAATTGTTTCAGAAAATGATGACATCATTTCGGTGTTGGAAATATGATTGGAGTTAAATAACACTATTAGAAATGGGAACTATAATTCGATGATGTTGAATGTTAAATAAAAGTGCCCATGGTAGTGTGATGATAGTTATACATTTGATTGAATGTTTGTTTTACTTCGATAGTTAAATAACCGACTATCGAAGTGTTTTGACCCTCGTTGTCTATACGGGGAGACCGGTTGGATATACTATCTGAAACCACTCCGTATAGGCATAAGCGTTGCGAATTAGATTATGCTGAAGACAATTGAAGACGGAGTGAAGTGCAAGGGTCGTCCTATTCAGAATGGTGCTTTCTGTTTTGTCCAGACCCAGGACAACTTGTATGGATGAATGCCTGACAGCGTATTCTTAGAAGATCACCTAAGACGTTCTTTTCAAGATATTACGTCTGGTGGCGGAGGAATTCGTTTCTCTTAGCTCTTATACCCGTAATATTTTTGGGAAGATCAACTAGTGATTTGACGGGTTTGACGATGTGGCATTCAAAGTGTATGGTGGCCAGATGTTCTAAAAGGTAGACGTAGCCTCAAGCTTCACAACCGGGAAATGACAAAAATCGGGCAGGCAGCATGGCTATGTGGGTCGCTCCCATTAGGGTGTATAATCACCTATCTAGAGAAATTCCTTTTGTTTCTAAATCTGTCGATTCTGCCCATTCGGGAACGGTGGTTTGAGTCCAACCGTTGGTGATATACATTCGATACACTCAAGCGAAATGAGTGGTCGGTCATGTGTGGGCCGGGTTGCAAGACGTTCTTGTTGAACCCAAGTGTATTCGCCTCTAGAGATACACTATCGGAAGGTGGTCCCATACCTTGTCATAGTTGGAATCCAATCTCCAATAAGCGCCCTGCGGGTTTTGATTTTATACTATGTATGTAGAACGTGAGATGCAAGCGTTCTACTATTTGGTTATTTAGTTGATTAGACATTATGATAATATCACTGGATTTTGATATCAAAAATGTTTGGGTTATAGTAAGGTAAAAACCATCCGTATTTATGTGTGGACTGGTCTCACTATTATCCTTTTCTTTCGAAAGATCTTTGAAGTTAAACCATATGGTTGGAGTTTACTCATACCAGTCCCATGACTGACCCAGAGTTTGTTTTGTTTTGTTTTTCCTAAACTCTTGGGTGCCCAAATTTGTATGGGCAGTCAAGTGTTTCAGGCTTTTACAGATACCCTTAAAGGAGCTGGAAGCAGGAGGCCTCACCACTAGTTATTTTAGAGTTATTTCCGCTGTATCAAATGTTATGTTGTACTCTGATAATGGTATGTATATACAATACAGTTTTGTATTTCAAAGTTATGTTATATAATATATTTTATTCGTTCCGCTGTGAGATTCGTGTTTACTCTGATTATGTTCAGCTGTGTTCTTCTTCTTCTCCTATTCTATTAGTTCTATCTTTTCTATCTCATCCTCTAACTTCTTTCTATTAATGGTCCGGTATTTTCGATGTCTGAACAGTCGACGCTGGGTTTTGTGTCGATTTTCGGAGTCGAAAATCCCTGGGTCGTTACATATATACATACAAATATGCATATATTTTAAAAAATTGGATGTTTTCCGACAAATTCACGCATGAAATTATTGTCAGAACATTTGGGTTTGCATGTGATCAGAAAAGTTGAGTATAAGTATGCATATATTCTTGATATATGCATACAAATATGCATATATTTTAAAGATCTATTTTCAACATTTCTTTTAAAAATTTGCCTACGAATATGCATATATTCTAAATATATGCATATCTGTATGCAACTTTTTACCAGACATGAAGAAAAACATATTGTTAGAACATTATTGTTATTTTGCTGAATTGTACGCATATAAATATGCAGATATTATTGTTATTTTGCTGAATTTTAAGCATATATTTATATCAATCTAATTTGATCGATCATTCATTTAAAAAATTGCATGTTTCTCGACAAATTCAAGTATGAAACTGTTGTTAGAACATTTGGGTTTGCATGTGCTCAGAAAAGTTGAGTATAAGTATGCATATTTTATAGATATATACATACAAATATGCATATATTTTAAAAAATTGGATGTTTTCCGACAAATTCACGCATGAAATTATTGTCAGAACATTTGGGTTTGCATGTGATCAGAAAAGTTGAGTATAAGTATGCATATATTCTTGATATATGCATACAAATATGCTTATATTTTAAAGATCTATTTTCAACATTTCTTTTAAAAATTTGCCTACGAATATGCATATATTCTAAATATACGCATATCTGTATGCAACTTTTTACCAGACACGAAGAAAAACATATTGTTAGAACATTATTGTTATTTTGCTAAATTGTACGCATATAAATATGCAGATATTATTGTTATTTTGCTGAATTTTAAGCATATATTTATATCAATCTAATTTGATCGATCATTCATTTAAAAAATTGCATGTTTCTCGACAAATTCAAGTATGAAACTGTTGTTAGAACATTTGGGTTTGCATGTGCTCAGAAAAGTTGAGTATAAGTATGCATATTTTATAGATATATACATACAAATATGCATATATTTTAAAAAAATTGGATGTTTTCCGACAAATTCACGCATGAAATTATTGTCAGAACATTTGGGTTTGCATCTGATCAGAAAAGTTGAGTATAAGTATGCATATATTCTTGATATATGCATACAAATATGCATATATTTTAAAGATCTATTTTCAACATTTCTTTTAAAAATTTGCCTACGAATATGCATATATTCTAAATATATGCATATCTGTATGCAACTTTTTACCAGACACGAAGAAAAACATATTGTTAGAACATTATTGTTATTTTGCTGAATTGTACGCATATAAATATGCAGATATTATTGTTATTTTGCTGAATTTTACGCATATATTTATATCAATCTAATTTGATCGTTCATTCATTTAAAAATTTGCACGTTCCTGCGATTATTGGTGTATTAATGTTGTTGAAGCTTGGGAATGGTAGCTATTATATTCGTCTTTTTTTTTATAGTTCTGTTGCTATTGCTATTATAGCTCCTCCGAAATGTACATGAATGCCTGGTCGTCCATTTTCATCAAAAAAATAAAATCTGCAGGTGATTTTACAAGGAGTACTAGAAGTGGTTTGTGGAGTAAGCTGGGCCATAACAAAAGAACTTGTTCTTCAAAAGACCATTAGTTCTGCTACATTAGTTCTGTTACATTTGTTGTAAACTTTTACCATTTGTTGTAAACATTTACGTGATGTAATACAATCAATTCAGTATTTTGTTGTAAATTTGTTTTTACTTACCAGTCATTTATTCAAGCTGAAATGTATGCAAATATTTGTTATATCTGAATAAATGTATGCAGTTTTTTTGAACGTTCATTTGCCTCATTTGTACAAAAAAATTTGCATGTCTATACTGTAAGAAACAAGTAGTACCTGCAAAATATTAAACTGTAAATATGCTTATTAGGAAACTACTACTGATCATTTTTACATATAAGTGTGCAATTTTTTTGAATATTTGCATGATCTTCATTAAAATTATGACCAACGGCTTTTGAGTGTTCAACACGTTTAAAAAAAAAAATTGAAAAGTTCAACAGCGATATTTTTATTGATGGTTTTGCAGAATCATGGAAATAGTGTTTTGAGCGAGATTAAAGGTATGTTTTGAATGATTAAATGATGACTAATCAAAGTTGGAAAGTTTTTTAATTGCGCAAGGGTAGAGTTGGAATGTTTTTAGTGGAATTTCAAAAATAGGGATGTATTTTATATTGTTTTTATCACCGGGTTTTTTATCTATTTTGAAACTTAATAGGGACCTGTAAAAAACGCACCCTTTTAATAATGCATTAAACACCTTTTTTTGAAATTTGCAAGTTTGAGAATAATAAGGAAATAACTCCAGAATAAACAGAGGTTAACAGTCATATAAGTTAGAATTAGGCTTTAGGACTAAGTAAGGATAATTAGACAACTTAATCTGGAAATCCTATTATCAGTTCCAGAAGTTTATATTTGAAAAGGTGGCAAAATATAATATTTCCAGAGTTAAGGTGTAATGACCCGCATTGGCAGAGGTATTATAATTAATTTATTTAATTATTGAAATGGTGGTTTAGAGAATTTAATGGTTGTGGAATTAAATAATGGTGAATATTTAATTAAAATAATAAATTAAATAATATATTTAATTCTGAAATAATCAGAATTGGCTGAAATGGCGATATGGTGTGAACTAGGCAATTCAGAATATATAATTCAATTTAGAATTTAATTTGAATAACGAATATATTTAAATAACGGCAGTTTGAATGTATAATTATAATATATAATTAAAATCGAGCTCGAAATGGCGCTGCAGTTCGTAAATTGGCGATTCGAACTTCAACTGAATGTACATGATTCGTTTTAAGCCGGATTTCTGTGAAACAAGAAACGTGTGGAGCTGGTGGAGTATATCTTTCTAGTGGAAGAGAAAAATCGGGATTTCGTCGTGTAGATTTTGATTTACGACCAAATCAAATTTTAGAAAAGTCGCTGTGGAATTCCTTTATAAATTATAAAGGAATTATTTATATTTTAAAAAGGAATTTCAATATAAATCGAATATCGGGTTGACCCAGATTTGAAATATCGAGTTAGAAATTCATATAGGAATATTCTGAAGCTGTATGGTATTCCACTGTGAATATAGACGATAATATAAATTTTTAATATTTAATTCATTTATATTTAAATATATTTATATATTAAAATAAGCTATTTAGAGCTTTAAAAATAGCCACTTTTGCAAATGAAGTCGGAATTCGACGAAACTAATTTTGTTGGATCCGCAATGTCAAATTATTGCTAGATGTCAGTTTCCGTGATTTTTAGAGTCAGTATGTGGCCGTACGGATTTTTAGAGTGAGAAATAGTCAGTATTTTGACAGTCAAAAATACGCTGTGTGAGCATACGGAGTCGGAATTCGACGAAACCAGTTTCGTTGGGACCGTAATGTCGAACTCTAGCTATATGTCCAGTTTCATGATTTTTGGGTATCGTCTATGACCACAGATATTTTTAAGGACAATTACATACAACGATTGCTTAAAACAAAATATAAAAATCAAATAAAATTATACTATAAATACCCCTATTAACCTAATTTCATCTTTCCCATTTGTCAAAGCAATGCGGCCGCCACCAGTTTCCTTCTGGAAACCCAAATGTGAAGAAACCGTGTCCTCTAAAATCAATATCAAATGGGATTAAATCCTATAAATTAGGAGATAGATATTTTTGAATCCCTGATATCCTTAGCTTCAAAACCGTGTGTGTAGCGTTGAGATCGATCAAGTTTTTGGTTAGTTGTGTTTTTAGAGCGTCATCTAGGGTTTGAATTTGTGGGGATTGTCGATGATTATTGATGAAGTGGAGGTTGTATTTGGGTTCAGCGAGGAAGAACCGCACCTAGTGGGATGATTTGGGCGAGTTCGATGATAAAAATGTTCGAGCGATTCACTGTATCTAGCGTTCCAGGCTTTCGACGAGATTGGGAGGAGGCTGTCGAGTTGGTTTTGGTGGTGTCGGGATGGAAGAGCGCGAGACGAGCAGCGCGATGGTGGGTCTTGTTTTGAATCTCGTTAAGTGAGGAGGGAGATTGATGGAGGTTTAGGACGTCGTTTATGGCTTTGAAAGGGAGGAGCTGCTATTCGATTGGAGTGGGGGAGAAGAGGCCACACGGGTCAGGGAAATGATTTGGGCCTTCAGTTTTGTTTGGGCCGGGAAGGAAAAAAAGAAAAGGTTAAGCCCAGTTTAGAAATTGGTTAAGTTATTTTAATTTAAATTGGTGTTTAAACTTGTAAATCTAATAACTTGTTCATACGTTATCGGTTTCCAACGAAACAAGATACGTTGGGATCGTATGGACGGACACTACACGATGGAACTGACGAGGGGCGAATCGGGACTCGTTACAATTTATGGCGAAATAAATTTTCCGACTAAATCAAATAACGCAAACCGTTATTCAACGGTTAACGCGCCAATGTGAGTAAATCTCACCAACTCTAAACAGTTTATAATTTCATGTTGTATTTTAGAACTGTAGATATTGGATGATTGACTGTGTGTTGACCGTTTGATTGAACTGCTAGTCAGTTAGTTGAATTTCTATATTGATTCTGTTTAACAGAATATATCATATTGAAATGAAAGTGATGTTATATTATATTGTTTAACATCTGTGATGCAGGGAAACAGGTTGGAGGAATCCAACTGGATTCCTCAACATTTATTTTACTGTTTTCATATATTGTGATATATGACGTGTTATATAATCTGTTATGGATTATGTATGTTGGAATGATGTTGATCATTGTTAATCGATATTTTAAATATCATAAAAGACCCGGGGATGTAAAAAAATATATTTCAATGTATATTGAAATAAAGGGATTTTATAAAATCAACAAATTTTATAAAAGGAAATGTTCGAAAGTAAATAAAAGGGAAAAATGATTTTAAAACGAATAGAGTTTTATAAAAAGGAAATCATTTGTAAAGTAAAGAACCGTTACTAAAAGTAAATCTTTATAAATGAATAGTTTATTCGAAAGGAGTTAATCGATGTTAGTTAATCGATTAGAGTTAAAGTTAAAAGAAGTTAATTGATGTTAGTTAATCGATTAGAGTTAAAGTTAAAAGAAGTTAATCGATGTTAGTTTAATCGATTAGTGTTAAAGCAAAGGAGTTAATCGATGTTAGTTAATCGATTAGTGTTAAAAAAAAAGAAGTTAATCGATGTTAGTTAATCGATTAGAGTTAAAGCAAAAGGAGTTAATCGATGTTAGTTTAATCGATTAGAGTTAAAGCAAAGGAGTTAATCGATGTTAGTTAATCGATTAGAGTTAAAGTAAAAGGAGTTAATCGATGTTAGTTTAATCGATTAGAGTAAAAGTAAAAGGAGTTAATCGAATATAGTTTATTCGAATAAAAGTAAAAGGAGTTAATCGAATATAGTTTATTCGAATAGAAGCAAAGGAGTTAATCAAATATAGTTTATTCAAACAGAAAGTAAAAGGAGTTATCGAATATAGTTTATTCGAAAGGAGTTAATTGAATAGAGTTAATCCAATAGTGTTAGTCCAATAGAGTTAATTGATAAGGGTTTATCGAATAGAGTTAAGTGAAAAGAGTCAATCGAATATAGCTATTCGAAGGAGGATTAAGTAAGGAAGTTAGTAAAAGGAATATAAAGTGAACTTTGCCTATTTCAAAGTTAGGAATGTTGTTCAGTTAAGGTCTGAGAGGTAGTTCTACCCCCAACTTGATTGGCTTCGTTTTTAACTAAGGAATAGTAAGGTTCGGCAGTAAAGGAAATGGTTTGAGTTGGCATCGCGATGGTTTGATTAAACATCTGTCTAAGTCCAATGAAGAAGCTTTGGAAATGTTTTCCAAATAAGAAACCAGAAATGTTTTCTAATAAAGAAAAGAAGAAATGGAAATGTTTTCCATTGTTAATAAGGTATATTTTCCAAATTTAGAAAATAAGAAATATTGAATATAGGGAAACAGGAGATAAGTAAATTAATGAACTAAGGAGATGAATGTTAAATTATGTTTGATCGATATAATTTCCATTTGGAAATAATATCGTTGTTTGCACACCTGTTTTTATTCGATAGTTAAATCACAGACTATCGAAGTTTTGACTATTTTAACGTTGTTAATATGGAGAGACCGGTTGGATTATTATCCAAAGAACCACTCTGTATTGGCATAAGCGTTGCGAATCGTATATGCCAAAGGAAATTGAAGACGGAGTTATGCAAGGGCTATCCTGTTTACAGAATAGTGCCTTCGGTTCATCCTGTTCTTGGATGACTTGTATGGACGGATGTCTGACAGAGTATTTCCAGACGATCATGTATATTGATTTCTCCAACTGTACCAAGAGAGGAAGCAAAGAAGGAAACTTCTTTTAGCTAACACATAATGTATGGTTGAGGACGTCAATCGGTGATTTGATGGATTTGACGATGTGACATTCGAAGTAAATCTGATGTGATGATGAAGCGTAACCTCAAGCCTCATCAAATCGGTAAATGACAGAAATCGGGCAGGCAGCATGGCTAAGTCGGTCGCACCGAAGTAGGGTGTATAATCACCTGATCTAGAGTTTCATTTACTTCTAAAAATCTATTGTTGATGCTGTCCCATTCGGGAAATGGTTGCTGATCCCAACCGTTGGTGATATACATTCGATACGCTCAAGCGAAATGAGTGGTCGGTCATGTGTGGCCGGGTTGCAAGATGTTCTTGTTGAACCCAGTGTATTCCTCTTTAGAGGTACACGAGCGATAGGTGGTTCCATACCTTGTCATAGTTGGAAATCCATTACCCAATACGTGCTTGCGGTTTTGATTGTATACTATATATGTAGAACGTGAGATGAAAGCGTTTCTGCTAGATGATTATATATATACTGTGGTTGATAGACATTATTATAATATCAAAAAGGTTTTTGATATAAAGATATTTTGGATTCTCATAAGGGAAAAACCCGTTCTGTTATGCGGCGTGGTCTTATGAGATATCGTTTACTTGTTCGAACTGTTTTTAATTGTTTTACTCATACCAGTCCCATGACTGACCCGGAGTTTACTTTGTTGTTTTCCCTAAATGCCTAAATTTGTACGGGCAGTCAAGTAGTCGGGATTTTACAGATACACTTGAAGAGCTGGAGCAGGAGGCTTTAGGATGTTATAGCTATAGTTATTTCCGCTGTGTTGTAAGTGCTGTACTTTGATAATGATTTGTATATTCAAGTACTGATTTGTATTTCAAAGTTATGTTATGAAATATATTTATTCGTTCCGCTGTGAGATTCGTGTTACTCTGATGTTGTGTTCTTCTTCTTCTTCTTCTATTCTAAGTTTATATCTTATATTTCCTCACCCTCTAATTTCTTTCACTAATTTCCAGGATTTTTCGATGTTTTGGTTATCGACATCGTGTTTATGTCGATAACTAAAGTCGCTAAAAATCCGGGTCATTACAGTTGGTATCAGAGCTTGGTTAAAAATTACTTGGCTCTGTGGCGTCACTCGGTAGAGATAGGGTTAGTAATACCCTAGACTGAGATTGAGTGTATATATACGAGTGAACGTATTTGTTATTGAAATAAAAATTTGTTTTATATTGTGGAGATTCATTGGTTGAGTCGTTTATGAGTTCTGGTCGATCAGTTTGATCCACTGTATCGGTAGGAGTTACTAAACACTTGAATACGATGAACCATCATGGTATGTTTTGAAAAGAGGGTAAATAAAAATAATTTTACCCAAAGTATATTTTGATATATATTGGATATATTGGTTGTTATTATAATCGAGTAAGATTATAAATTAAATGGTTATGTAAATAACCAATCAGAATTCATATAAGTGAAATACGTGAAATCAGATGAGTTAAATCTGAAATTTAAACCAGAAATTGAACTAAAATTCGGGAAAATTTGGATAAGTGTTTGTAAATGGATTGAGAGTAAAAATAAGGAAAATTTAAGATCCTGGGAGATTTTAAATTGTTTTACAAGCAGTGTGAATTATATTTTGAATTGAATTTCAAAGTGGAAATGTTTAGAAATGGTTTTATGGTATTGAACTCACTTCGATAGCTGGAAAATAGATTCTGATGATGACAGCTGCATCATCAGTGTTCATTTTCGAGTTGTAGGTGACGAATTACTACCAGAGATACTGTTTTAAATTTGTTTTGGGAAAGACAAGTTGTGTTGAATTTCAAAATGGGATTTTAAATATAGAAATTGGAATTTTTAAATAGATTTGAAATATTAACTTGTTTTAAAAGAAATAAAACGAGAAGTTCCTTTATAAACGAAGTTTATAAATAGTTCTTTTATAAATGAAGTTTATAAATGAAGTGAAAAGAATTATCATTGGATAATTCAGAAATAAAAATACAAGTGTGAAATTGAAAGGGAAATCTATTTTCAAAAGGTAGAAACACCGATTTCAAAAGGAATTGAAATCGAGACTTATATAAAGAATGAATAGAGAAAGTTTGAAAGGGAATTTGAATAAAGGAAGTTCAAATATAGGATTTGAATATAGAAATTCAAATGATATTTGAATAAAGAAGATTTAAATAATGGAAAATTGAATATATGAAATTCAATGGAATTGAAATAGAGTTTGAATATAGAAATTCAAATGAAATTCAAATATAGAATTTGAATATAGAAAATATAAAGGAATTCAAATATAGGATTTGAATATCGAAAGTGAAAATGAAATTTGAATATAGAAGATTCAAATAGAATTGAAATGAAATTCAAGTATAGAATTTGAATAAGAGAATTGAAATGGAATTTGAATATAGGAAATTCAAATAGAATTGAAAAGGAATTCAATTAGTTGATAAACAAGTTAAAATATATTTGAACATGTTATACTCAAATATGAAGGTGAAATGGGCAAACAAGTAATTTGAAAACCACTTAACGAAATAAGTTAAAACGATTGGATTAAGTTGGAATGAATTTGAAATGTATGGATATACATGAGACAGGTTTGGAATATAGTATAGAAGTGAAATAGATAGAATGCTCGACGAATGGTATGTATTCAATTCATATATGAGATTTTATGCGCCGTATCGGCTAGCCACTTGGCCGTTTGATTTTCTTTTGAGTTGGAGAAGGCCTGTGTGGCAGTTTGGGGATTTTTCCCGATGCTCCTAGTACAAAGGAGGTTATGGCGAATTTTTCCGGGAATTTAAGGAGTTAGAATATTTTTTAAGATAATTTGATAGTTAGAAATCAACGTATCGATATTTATATTTATATATATATATATATATATACATATATAGAAGTCGATAAGGAAACAAACTTAGAAATAGAATAGTAAAATAAAAAAGGAAGACTAAGAATAAAATCTAGTAAGAATAGAAAGAGGAAGCGTATACGTGTTTAAAAGTGAAATAAGTAGTTGTATGGTATTGATTATTCGAGTAAGTAGTCATATCTGTTTTGACGTTATAAATGATTATTCAGTCAAGGTCTGAGAGGTAGTTATACCCCAACTTGATTGATTTCATTATGACCAAATAAATAGTAAGATTTCAGGCTCGAAGATCAATGTTGAATAAGAGTTAGTGAATATAGTATTTGGGTTATCATAGCGATGTTTTACACAACATCCGTTTTAACCAAAATAAGTGTAAGCTTGGAAATATAATAAAGAATATTTCCTAAGTATAGAAAAAACGAGATCGGAAAAGAGATAAGTAATTGGAATATTTTCCAATTATAAATAGCATATATTTTCTAAGATTTAGAAAATAAAGGAAGGCGGTATTTGGAAATGTTTTCCAAATAACATAAAAGGCCAATATGGTTATTTAAAATATTTGGTTAACAAATATTGATAAAGGAATAGAGAAGTGATTTAACTAATGGAATATTGATTATGGGCTCAGTGACATGTTCAAAAGGAAAATTTGATTTTTGAAAAGAGTAAACTGTTTGAAAACTCCCAGGGAAAGACTGTTTGAATTAAAAACAAATTTAACAGAAATTTGTGAAAGCAAAATTGAATTAAAGTAAAACCAGTAAAGTGGTAACTGAGGTTGAATTAGAATGATATCAAGACAAAATGGATTATGAGATTCAAATTTGAAGTGTAATGTGACAATCAGGTTAAGAGTTGAGAATCGAGAAGAAACTCGAGTTGAAATGATGTTTGGCTCGGATATAAGCGAATGGTTGTGTTGTGGATAAAAGCAGATTGGAATTTGATTGGGATGACCCTTGTATCCGCTGAATTGATAACAAGTGGAAAGGATGTAATGATATGCCGACAAAAGGTACAAGTTTATACTTCTATTGGATATAAGATTTATGAGCCGAATTAGCAAGCCGCTTGGCTGTTTGATTTTCTTTTGGGATGGAGATGGCCCAGAGAGGCGAGTTGGAGTTTGACCGATTGACTAGTACAAAAGGAGGTGCTGGCGAAACTTTTCGAAAGGTTGAGTTAGAGAATTTTCAAGATCTTTGAAAATTTTCGTTGATAAGAATTAATTAATAATTTAATTGAAATTAAATTGGTTCAGTTGAAACTGAAGTTAAGAAGTGAACAAATATGTTCAAACCAGTCGATAGGGTCGTTCTATACCTTTTAGCAATTTCGAGGACGGAATTATTTTAAGTGGGGAAGATTGTAATGACCCGCATTGGCAGAGGTATTATAATTAATTTATTTAATTATTGAAATGGTGGTTTAGAGAATTTAATGGTCATGGAATTAAATAATGGTGAATATTTAATTAAATAATATATTTAATTCTGAAATAATCAGAATTGGCTGAAATGGCGATATGGTGTGAACTGGGCAATTCAGAATATATATAATTCAGTTTAGAATTTAATTTGAATAACGAATATATTTAAATAATGGCAGTTTGAATGTATAATTATAATATAATTAAAATCGAGCTCGAAATGGCGCTGCAGTTCGTAAATTGGTGATTCGAACTTCAACTGAATGTACATGATTCGTTTTAAGCCGGATTTCTGTGAAACAAGAAACGTGTGGAGCTGGTGGAGTATATCTTTCTAGTGGAAGAGAAAAATCGGGATTTCATCGTGTAGATTTTGATTTACGACCAAATCAAATTTTAGAAAAGTCGCTGTGGAATTCCTTTATAATTTATAAAGGAATTATTTATATTTTAAAAAGGAATTTCAATATAAATCGAATATCGGGTTGACCCAGATTTGAAATATCGAGTTAGAAATTCATATAGGAATATTCTGAAGCTGTATGGTATTCCACTGTGAATATAGATGATAATATAAATTTTTAATATTTAATTCATTTATATTTAAATATATTTATATATTTAAATAAGCTATTTAGAGCTTTAAAAATAGCCACTTTTGCAAATGAAGTCAGAATTCGACGAAACTAATTTTGTTGGATCCGCAATGTCAAATTATTGCTAGATGTTAGTTTCCGTGATTTTTAGAGTCAGTATGTGGCCGTACGGATTTTTAAAGTGAGAAATAGTCAGTATTTTGACAGTCAAAAATACGCTGTGTGAGCATACGGAGTCGGAATTCGACGAAACCAGTTTCGTTGGGACCGTAATGTCGAACTCTAGCTATATGTCCAGTTTCATGATTTTTGGGTATCGTCTATGACCACAGATATTTTTAAGGACAATTACATACAACGATTGCTTAAAACAAAATATAAAAATCAAATAAAATTATACTATAAATACCCCTATTAACCTAATTTCATTTTTCTCATTTGTCAAAGCAATGCGGCCGCCACCAGTTTCCTTCTGGAAACCCAAATGTGAAGAAACCGTGTCCTCTAAAATCAATATCAAATGGGATTAAATCCTATAAATTAGGAGATAGATATTTTTGAATCCCTGATATCCTTAGCTTCAAAACCGTTTGTGTAGCGTTGAGATCGATCAAGTTTTAGGTTAGCTGTGTTTTTAGAGCGTCATCTAGGGTTTGAATTTGTGGGGATTTTCGATGATTAATGATGAAGTGGAGGTTGTATTTGGGTTCAGCGAGGAAGAACCGCACCTAGTGGGATGATTTGGGCGAGTTCGATGATAAAAATGTTCGAGCGATTCACTGTATCTCGCGTTCCAGGCTTTCGACGAGATTGGGAGGAGGCTATCGCGTTGGTTTTGGTGGTGTCGGGATGGGAGAGCGCGAGACGAGCAGCACGATGGTGGGTCTTGTTTTTAATCTCGTTAAGTGAGGAGGAAGATTGATGGAGGTTTAGGACGTCGTTTATGGCTTTGAAAGGGAGGAGCTGCTATTCGAATGGAGTGGAGGAGAAGAGGCCACGCGGGTCAGGGAAATGATTTGGGCCTGCAGTTTTGTTTGGGCCGGGAAGGGAAAAAAGAAAAGGTTAAGCCCAGTTTAGAAATTGGTTAAGTTATTTTAATTTAAATTGGTGTTTAAACTTGTAAATCTAATAACTTGTTCATACGTTATCGGTTTCCAGCGAAACAAGATACGTTGGGATCATATGGACGGACACTACACGATGGAACTGACGAGGGGCGAATCGGGACTCGTTACAATTTATGGCGAAATAAATTTTCCGACTAAATCAAATAACGCAAACCGTTATTCAACGGTTAATGCGCCAATGTGAGTAAATCTCACCAACTCTAAACAGTTTATAATTTCATGTTGTATTTTAGAACTGTAGATATTGGATGATTGACTGTGTGTTGACCGTTTGATTGAACTGCTAGTCAGTTAGTTGAATTTCTATATTGATTCTGTTTAACAGAATATATCATATTGAAATGAAAGTGATGTTATATTATATTGTTTAACATCTGTGATGCAGGGAAACAGGTTGGAGGAATCCAACTGGATTCCTCAACATTTATTTTACTGTTTTCATATATTGTGATATATGATGTGTTATATAATCTGCTATGGATTATGTATGTTGGAATGATGTTGATCATTGTTATTCGAAATTTTAAATATCATAAAAGACCCTGGGATGTAAAAAGAATTATTTCAATGTATATTGAAATAAAGGGATTTTATAAAATCAACAGATTTTATAAAAGGAGATATTCGAAAGTAAATAAAAGGGAAAAATGTTTTCAAAACGAATAGAGTTTTATAAAAAGGAAATCATTTGTAAAGTAAAGAACCGTTACTAAAAGTAAATCTTTATAAATGAATAGTTTATTCGAAAGGAGTTAATCGATGTTAGTTAATCGATTAGAGTTAAAGTTAAAAGAAGTTAATCGATGTTAGTTAATCGATTAGAGTTAAAGTTAAAAGAAGTTAATCGATGTTAGTTTAATCGATTAGTGTTAAAGCAAAGGAGTTAATCGATGTTAGTTAATCGATAAGTGTTAAAAAAAAGAAGTTAATCAATGTTAGTTAATCGATTAGAGTTAAAGCAAAAGGAGTTAATCGATGTTAGTTTAATCGATTAGAGTTAAAGCAAAGGAGTTAATCGATGTTAGTTAATCGATTAGAGTTAAAGTAAAAGGAGTTAATCGATGTTAGTTTAATCGATTAGAGTAAAAGTAAAAGGAGTTAATCGAATATAGTTTATTCGAATAAAAGTAAAAGGAGTTAATCGAATATAGTTTATTCGAATAGAAGCAAAGGAGTTAATCAAATATAGTTTATTCAAATAGAAAGTAAAAGGATTTATCGAATATAGTTTATTCGAAAGGGGTTAAGTGAATAGAGTTAATCCAATAGTGTTAGACCAATAGAGTTCATTGATAAGGGTTAATCGAATAGAGTTAAGTGAAAAGAGTCAATCGAATATAGCTATTCGAAGGAGGGTTAAGTAAGGAAGTTAGTAAAAGGAATATAAAGTGAACTTTGCCTATTTCAAAGTTAGAAATGTTGTTCAGTTAAGGTCTGAGAGGTAGTTCTACCCCAACTTGATTGGCTTCGTTTTTAACTAAGGAATAGTAAGGTTCGGCAGTAAAGGAAATGGTTTGAGTTGGCATCGCGATGGTTTGTTTAAACATCTGTCTAAGTCCAATGAAGAAGCTTTGGAAATGTTTTCCAAATAAGAAACCAGAAATGTTTTCTAATAAAGAAAACAAGAAATGGAAATGTTTTCCATTGTTAATAAGGTATATTTTCCAAATTTAGAAAATAAGAAATATTGAATATAGGGAAACAGGAGATAAGTAAATTAATGAACTAAGGAGATGAATGTTAAATGATGTTTGATCGATATAATTTCCATTGGGAAATAATATCGTTGTTTGCACACCTATTTTTATTCGATAGTTAAATCACAGACTATCGAAGTTTTGACCATTTTAACGTTGTTAATATGGAGAGACCGGTTGGATTATTATCCAAGGAACCACTCTGTATTGGCATAAGCGTTGCGAATCATGTATGCCAAAGGAAATTGAAGACGGAGTTATGCAAGGGCTATCCTGTTTACAGAATAGTGCCTTCGGTTCATCCTATTCCTGGATGACTTGTATGGACGGATGTCTGACAGAGTATTTCCAGACGATCATGTATATTGATTTCTCCAACCGTACCAAGAGTGGAAGCAAAGAAGGAAACTTCTTTTAGTTAACACATAATGTATGGTTGAGGACGTCAATCGATGATTTGATGGATTTGACGATGTGACATTCGAAGTAAATCTGGTGTGATGATGAAGCGTAACCTCAAGCCTCATCAAATCGGTAAATGACAGAAATCGGGCAGGCAGCATGGCTAAGTCGGTCGCACCGAAGTAGGGTGTATAATCACCTGATCTAGAGTTTCATTTACTTCTAAAAATCTATTGTTGATGCTGTCCCATTCGGAAAACGGTGGCTGATCCCAACCGTTGGTGATATACATTCGATACGCTCAAGCGAAATGAGTGGTCGGTCATGTGTGGTCGGGTTGCAAGATGTTCTTGTTGAACCCAGTGTATTCCTCTCTAGAGGTACACGAGCGATAGGTGGTTCCATACCTTGTCATAGTTGGAAATCCATTACCCAATATGTGCTTGCGGTTTTGATTGTATACTATATATGTAGAACGTGAGATGAAAGCGTTTCTGCTAGATGATTATATATATACTGTGGTTGATAGACATTATTATAATATCAAAAAGGTTTTTGATATAAAGATATTTTGGATTCTCATAAGGGAAAAACCCGTTCCGTTATGCGGCGTGGTCTTATGAGATATCGTTTACTTGTTCGAACTGTTTTTAACTGTTTTACTCATACCAGTCCCATGACTGACCCGGAGTTTACTTTGTTGTTTTCCCTAAACTCTTGGGTGCCTAAATTTGTACGGGCAGTCAAGTAGTCGGGATTTTACAGATACACTTGAAGAGCTGGAGCAGGAGGCTTCAGGATGTTATAGCTATAGTTATTTCCGCTGTGTTGTAAGTGTTGTACTTTGATAATGATATGTATATTCAAGTACTGATTTGTATTTCAAAGTTATGTTATGAAATATATTTATTTGTTCCGCTGTGAGATTCGTGTTACTCTGATGTTGTGTTCTTCTTCTTCTTCTATTCTAAGTTTCTATCTTATCTTTCCTCACCCTCTAATTTCTTTCACTAATTTCCAGGATTTTTCGATGTTTTGGTTATCGACATCGTGTTTATGTCGATAACCAAAGTCGCTAAAAATCCGGGTCATTACATAAGGGTTGTTTAAATATAGCGTAACTTACCGTACTTCACGATTTTAGAAATAAGATTCATGGATATTAATTGAAAATTTAGTGAGCAATAAATTTGTAATTAATAAGATAAAAAGAGAATTTTATGGACTGATTTAAATGATACATGGATTTAGAGAAAATACATATATTTTCAAGCTTGAAGGAGCTTGAAGGAAATAAGTAAGTATTTATGGAAGGGTCCGATTTTGAAAATGGACCACATTTATAAGAAAAACAAAAGTGGAAGATTTTAAGGAAAGGTTTGGCATTCTAAGGGATCAGGAAAAAGGTAACATGACCTCAACACTTTTAAACTATTTGACTGTAAGGGAAAAAATCCAAAAGAATATTTTTAGGTTGTGCTCGCTAGTGCCGTTTTGATCAAAACTGTATATATTTGTTTTTGTCTAGCCTCTTTTAGTCTTGATATGACGTGTACTCTTTGTTATATTTTTATTTTTGCTCCTCCTTGTTACTTTGTAGTCGTCTTCGGTGTATCAGTAAAGTGGTAGAGTAGCACTCAACCCCGTCGGCCTTGCCAAAAAAAAATCCATGTCAAAGTTGGGATTTAAAACCCTTATTAAGTTTTAAGATAAATGAGTAAGAGAGAGAACTTCATGGGGATACTTAACTTAGCTATTTATCATACACAGGATTTGGAAGTTAATTGCGGAATTGGATTGGTAACCTACAAGGAGGAAATGTAATTGTCTTAGGATTTTTATAGTTTTGAAAAATTTAGCCTTATTTAATGCCACCCTCAGAAATAGGTATGAGATTAAGGGGAAAGGCTTAGTAAATTAGGCTTATATTAGACTTTTTAGTTTGAATATGACTGTGTTTTGGTTTGCTTAAGGTATTTGTTTAATTTCTATAAATTATCCCTTTTGTCGCTATTTACAACAAGACTATATTCAAAATTATAAGAAATATACTCAAAATATAAGGAATATGATGTATAATTTTATATATTTGCATATAAATTTTACTATCCATTCAAAATAAAACAATACTCATTCCTTATAATTTAAATATGTCAATATTATCGTTTGGAAAAATTTATGAAAATTTTAAAAAAGTCCTTATTAGTATTTAATTTTCTGCAAATTGGAGCATAGGAAAATATTCCAATTACTAGCGTAAACTTGACTTTAATAAGATATATTTAGATATGGGTGCTTTTTTACAGGTCCCTGTTAAGTTTCAAAATATTAAAAAAACGCTGATAAAAAGAATATAGAATACATCCCTATTTTTGAAATTCTGCTCAAAAAATTACAGATCTAACCTTACGCTATAAAAAAATTATCCAACAACGATTCATCATCATTCACGCAGTCAATCACTCCTTTTATCTCGCTGAAAACCCTAATCCTACAATTCTGGAAAACCTTCGATCACTCCAACTTTAACGACCCGCCTTTTTGCCCGATTCTTGCCGGTAATTAAACCAACTTAAACCGTTCAGAAAGACGAATTGTTATGGGTACATACATACGTTGAACAAAAATAACAGAACTTTTCATTGAATAAACCAATATTACATCAGAATTACAAGAATATCAGAGTTACAACCTAAACGTATACAGCGGAAGAAAGAAAATAACTTTACTCTCAGCGGAAGATCAAAACACAGCGGAAGCTTCAACTCTATAGTGGACTCCAACTCTAGAAGCGCTCTAAATCCTGATCCAACGATCCATAACTGCAAAACTAAACTACTGGCTGCCCGTGCGAAAATCATGGACACCCAGAGTTTAGGTGAGGGAACAATAAACTCCAAGTCAGTCGTGGGACTGGTGTGAGAACTCGAAACAGTTAGATTCATTTTTAAAGTTGGGAAATTCACCGGATCACGCCGCTAACGCGGAACGGATTTACTCCAAGTGAATACCCGTGCATATAAGTGCGCAATGACTTTTGAAAATGAAGTTATCATAAGCTCGTCCCACATCACACAATGCAAGCGCACACCAGATGGGCGAGTTTTATTTTATGACAACCAAATATGCTTCCATACGTAAATCCTCTTCAATACCATAATATATAGTGTGGAAAACATTTCGCAAGTAAATGTATTAATCCTAAACAGCATAATACCCCATAATATATGTTGCCATATATATATATATATACAATCAAAATCGTATGGCTCGTATTAGAAATTTGGGTTTCCAACTTGATGATTCCTGGCACGAAAGATCAATCAGGGATACAAAACGAAGTGCCTCAACGGCTTTTTCGACCATACGCGGACACCGACTACACATCGTCAGGGCAGATCAACGGTTTTCGACCAGACACGACCCCCCGAACATGCCCAACTTCCCCAGGTTCATAAGTGGTTTCCCACTGCTGCACAGCTTCATCATCAATTCATAAATAAGTATAAACCTAACCGCCAGTTTCTCATCAATCCGGGGTGTGAGGTTTGTTGATGTCACGTCATACGCAAAGCGATGCTTCGATAAGCCATTCTTTGATCATCACTAGCTCATCTCATAACTTGGGTATGCCACATTGACAATTCACGACATATCACTGATTTCAATCAATGCATACCCCCTAAGTTCATATGACTTAGAGATGAGGATAATATATTGCCACAAATCCGACATACATTAACGGAACTCAGTGCTATGCGGTTAATTTCAACGTCAGACACAACATCCATACAAATCCGTTCTGGGTCTGAACGGAACAACAACCCGAAAATACTTAAATATGTTCAGGTCTCATGTAACTCATACCTCGTATCAGTGGCCTACCTAATCGAGATATTTATCAACAATCAACCTAAACAAATTTAAATATTTCCGGTCTTCATTTGTCGTTTACCGAGTCTTGAATTGTTTCATAACGTCGTATTATTACTTGGAATGGTTTTTCGAACATATATTCAATCCCGGTCTTTCCAAGTAATAAGCGTACTTTAAAACAGTAGCTATGGTTCACACAGGCTTATCAATTCAAATCTCCTTCCAAATGGTAATCAATTCATTTATAACTCAAGATTTGAATTACTTTAAATTTCATACATCTCATTTTCATCTTAGACTCTTCTTTGAAATCGAAGATTATTCATTCTCTTAAATTTCTTACCTTTAATTCCCTCGAATCAAAGATTTGATTAAATCCCTAATTACGATATGAATTTCCCCCCATTCAATCTCATTGGGTTTCAAGAATGATATTATTGAAGATACGATTCAGGACAAAACCCGAATCAACCGATTTTGAATCTTAAGTTACATAGAAATCGTATCCACTTATATTCGATATACATTCTCATAATCAACGAATACTATAAGTGGAATAACGATATAATAATATCTTCCAAATTCCTCAGATAGTATTCATTTACACCATGAAATTTTATATCCAATATCGAAGATTATTTCTATCTAACTTATTTCAATCAGGTGGAGAAACCCATATCTTTAATTAAAAGATTTATTCAATTCTTCGACATTCGATCTGGATAGAAATACCGTCAACTTATATTCAATATAAATTTCTGTATCCAACTCATATCATAAGCGGAATAACGGTGAATTACCTCTTAAATTCCTCAGATAATAAGAGTTTTCATCTACCGAATAAATATCGAACATCCGAAGATCTATCTCCAACCATATCCAAATTTTAAATTTGGAAAAACCCATTTCCATTCTATATAAATACTCCAATACTTGAATAATCTTCGAAACTATTCTTATCGTCTATTAATAGTTCATGCTTATAAATATCAAAACTATTAACAACAATTGGTGAGTGTTACCAAAAGCACTGCCGTTAACATATCCATTTAAATCAAATAGATTTAAAATTTATTTGAAATTCAACTATTCAAACTTCTATTTGCTTTTGAAATTTATAAATTTCTCCAATTTAATAAACTTGTTTATTCGACTTTTCGTTATGATCGCCAACTGCACGTATTCCAATTTGTTTAAATATAACTTGGAAAATCACTTGTTGAAAAAAAATCGAAATTTCCTTTGTATTCAAAAACTATTATTATTTGAAATCCAACGCTCCTTACTTCACGTCAAGTCAATTTTAAATAATCAAGTCGTAGCCATTCAAAGTTTGAAATCGCTATTTACGAATTGTCGCATCATAGTGTGTTCTATCCAAACCATATAATGATTATAAATTTCCACGCCCTTTTCAATCTAATTTACATTTCCAAAAAACATTTGCAAAACAGTTTCAAATTACATTTCAAATTCGATTTCAAATTTACCATCCCGTTGCCGGATCAGTTAGGGATAGCCAGGGAGAGCAGGCAACTGTATTTCCAGACCCAAGCCTAGACAACATCCTTTCTGTCATCCTGGAACGTTCTGGTGTCTATATATTATCATATTATGTTTTTCAAAACATATAAAGCCATAATCAAATTTTCAAAAATCTCATTTTTTTGAAATAAATTGAACATGGTAATATTTAATATTAGAAAAATCAACTTCGTTTATATGGAAGGGGAATAAAATCGATCACTTGTATAATCCCATAACCATGGTATTGTGTATGCATCATATAACAGAATAAATCAACCATATATATACGATGATAATGAATTATCGTTATCATCAACAACAACCAATTCAGTTGTGCACAAGCGTTACTGTCGATAACGCTTTCCAGTGTTCAGTGTATTATCTAACAACATGCACATCCATTCACATAATAACATTCATCACACAATCATCATCAACAAATTATAATTAACTCAGCTAATTATAATTAATTAATTTAAATAAATAAATTTAAATTCGAAGTTCTCACCGAAATAGCTCCAATATCTTTATTGTCGGAACCTCGTATTAACCGCGAACAAGCCAACGGACAATGATATCGCTGCGCGACTACTTCTTTTCCTTTCAGTCCCATTCCAAAATACAGACTATGTCAAAAGGAGTTCGACGATTCTACGGTGTTCTTTTCCAACCGTCGCTTCCAAACTCCTCTCGAACCAGCACCAAAAATCTATCGTCAATACTACAACACACATATATCAATACACCCTTCAACTGCTACCTCTTCCTTGCATGTCTCTATTTTTCTCAAGTTCGCTCATCAAATTTCAAGTTCACTTTCGCTCTTTTTTTTTTTTTCCTTTTTACTCTTTTCTGTCTCTTCATTCTTGCATTCCATCTCCTCTCTTTCTTTATCCTTCGTAAATATTTTTTTTTCTTTTAAACCAATAGCTTTGCATTTTCAAACATGTGCATGCAGATGCATGCGAGATCTGCACACGGATGGGCACTGGATGGAGCGGACTGACGTTTAAGTGTAGCGGACTGACGGCGTAACAGCGGTGAAGGTGAATCTCACGCGGAGTTGCAATTGGGATAGGCCAAAGTGGTTGCATGCAAGGATCGGTGAGATGGAGTTTGAAGCTGGGGTCTGAGGCAACTAACGGTGGACTAACAGTAGAGCGAGTTTGCGGTTTTCGGGGAAGAAGAGAGGGACTTGCTGGTTTTTTTTTCTTCTGCTCATGTTGGATAGAAGACACAGTACTCTACTTTCTTTTGAGCCTGCGCATGCGGATATTGGAGATATTCAAACGGTTGCTCACAGGAATGGAGGAGTTGATGAAAAATGCTAGGGGATTGGTAATTGGCGCAAGGGAGAAAAAATAGAAGGGTGGAGGCTTTGTACATGCAGGCTTCACGTCCGCATTTTCTTTTTTTTTAGTAGAGGAGGCGGAAGCTTGGAGAAGAAGGGGAAGAGGAGCAATGTGACGGGAAGAAGAAGTAAGTTATTTATTTATTTATTTTGTACAGAAATTTAAACGGTGGAGAGACAAGAGATGGGAAGCACGTGTAAAATTTGTTTACACTTGTCCCTCCTCACTTACATACACATGCCACGTTTCCCTCTTTTTTTCTTTTTTTTTTCTAAATTTAAAGGTGCAAATGGAAAGTGGTACAAAGTTTGTGAAAGGAACATATGCTGAGAAAAGAGAATGGCATGCGTGAACTCCTTATCCCATGCGTTTGTAACTTAGACTTAATTCTTTTTTTCTTTTTTTTTCTTTTTTTTTTTTGAAAAAATTGTACCCTAAATTTTCCTTTCCAATTTCTTTTATTTTTAATTATCGATAACCATCAACACCGAACTAACAGTATAATCGAGTATAATAATATACTACGATCCCAGAACCATAATAAAACAGACTGGTTGATTAGTTCTGTAAAGTGTCAAAAGGGACCATAGTTACCCTAAAATACGTTGGAAAAATATATGTTTATTTTCCAAAATAAAAATTACAGTAAATTTCTATAAAATATTTTAAGACTACGTGAACTGAAACTGAACAAAAATTTGCGATGAATATTTAATTATATTTTAATTTCAATTCTGATCGTTTGCAACAACTCAATTACAACTCTTTCTGATATTTCATCTTACGACGAACCATTTCTCTAAAACAAACATTGTTATAACTGATTACGCAATAAAATTAAATTTTTAATCATTTAAAATACTATTATCACCTTAAAATTTGATTCATCAATCATTTAAACTTTCCAAACTTTATTTAAAATTCATATTAAATTCAAAATTTGACTTTTAAAAATCTTAGATCGTTACATTCTCCCCCACTTAAGACTTTTCGTCCTCGAAAAGGAGAATTCGTGAAATTATACATATGGAAAATAAATCTTATATATAAATTTGTTAAACTTACAACTCTTGTATTAAATCTAAATTTATCAACGCAACTTACAGGAAATTTCATAATAATAGATTTGCCAAACTTTCATATGAAAACTTATCAAAACAAAATTCAATTCGTTATATAAGAAAGGTACAATTTTGGAAAGGTCGATTTAAAGAAATTTGAGTTTTAACTATTATTACAAATCATAGTTTGCAAAGAGCTTCAAAATGAATTCTCCGACTTTGAATCCCATTTCATTTCGAACCATTGAAATGTTATTTTATAATCATACTTTACTTTGAGATTTCCAAAACCAAATTTGTTTTCAAAATTTTCAAACATACCATGTTCAAATCTATATATTAATAGTTCGAGAAGTTCCTCCTTGTGACAGGGCCACTGAGTACCACCCATCATACTAAAGCAAATCCTTCATCACAACCCAGTTTTAGTCACGGTTACTCGATCAAACCAAATCATTTCATATCCCGAAGTTGTAAAACAAAATTTTCAAATACTTAACCATAGTTTGGTATTTCTAAATATTCTCAAAATATTGGGATTCGAGTCGTCGAATTTTCTTTTATAAACCATTCGTCACATTTAAACTAGTAGGAAATAAAATTCGTCCAATTAAAAATACAATTTTCAACTTTCAAAAATGCAATTTATGTTTCATATTTCAAAACCAATGCTCGTATGTAAACCATTCGAGCCTTTCAAATCAATTTATACACAATTTTAAGCTTTCTACTTTCTAAAATTTTCGAAAATCGTTTACACTTCCTTCATTTTCAAATATACCATCATGCTTCCGTTGTGCATTCCAATTTAGTACGTACATGCTTCAAACCATCATTATTCAAAACATTAGAATAATTTATTTATTTTCAGAACCAATCCTTAAAAATTCGTCTTCCAATTTCTGTGCAAAGCTCATTAGTTTAAGTTTCGTTAACATAATGTCTTGAATAAAATAAAGTTATCTTAGTTGAACTCGTTCTTGGCTTCATTCGACAAACAGCACAATAAGGTATACACACATGGGTCAAGTCAGATTCCACGCGTTCAAGACAAAACTCAATATCAAATGAGCATCAAAGAGGTATAATGGCCAAAATCCAAATACGCCTAAATCCAAAAAGATGAACTACACAAGATCAATAAGTTTGATTCAAATTCTCAACAGGATCAAGACAAGAAAATCGAGTGCACCCAGGGATACGAGTATAGGCAGTTCAAAAGTACGATGATTTGAGTCAAGATATTCGACCGAGCTTAAGAAAAGGACAGGAACGAAGCTACTCAACGGTACGAATTTAAACAATGGAACTAACTTAGGTCAAACTAGGAAAACGAGCGCGCCTAAGGATATAGGCGTAAGTAGCTTATTATTGGGATACTCTTTTCTCATTAACTTCCTCTTGAGTAAATCTTACTTCAAATTTCATTTTTCTTTGTATCGTAAATGGTTACTCTTTACATACTTTCTGTTTGGATTGCTCATATCGTTTCAATGGGGAAGAGTGGTTTTCTCCCCCACTTAGATATTTGTTACAATTTAAATCGTCTTTTTAACCAAATTCTTAACTTAAGTCAAAATTACCTTCAATTCCTTTAGGAAAGTTTGATTGCAAAAATCTTCTTCTGAGCAAAATAGTTTAATTTGCATTCTATCATTTACAATTCCTGCTAGTTATTGGTTCGAGTCTATTACTTATTTAACATTCATCGAGAAATATGATATCTTCCTAAATTACACTTTTTGATCTCAAAAATCCATATTTGTTGATCCATTTTGAAATGTGGGTTGATATTTTAATATTATCTCTCAATGAATTATCTCACTTACGTGCGTTTCAAATCTTTACGTAAGGTTTACTTCTAAAATGTCTTCTTTGATTGTTAACAAAGTAGTTTGTTTGCATTTATTACATATTGTCCTTATATTAAATCCTTTTAAAATTTCCAACATAAGAAATAGTTTAAGTATTTTTCGACGTTTTAACTGGAATCATATAGTCATCCCACTTTCGAAACTCGAAAATAATTGCTGATGGTGCCATGATCATCAGCAAAATCATCCTCGAGCGACTAGAATGTGATTCTATATTTAACTAGTATATATTGGACTTCATATATACGTTGATCAGACGTATATTCAAAATCCTTACATACTCGATAGTCCAATCGCGACGTCGAATAAAATACTCGAAAATTCTTATTAAAAGTTTTTTTTTTCAACATGATTTTCAAATGATTTACCTAATTCAAGATAATTTACTTCCAAAATACGCTCTCTCAACGAAATATTCCCAAAATCTCATTCTAGGGTATTCCTAACCCTATCTCTAACGAGATATTTTAACTCTGATGAGTCCCATCTTTTTGTTCAAAGTAAGTCGTACCCCGTAGCTTTGCATGAACCAAAGCTCTGATACCAACTTTAACGACCCGCCTTTTTGCCCGGTTCTTGCCGGTAATTAAACCAACTTAAACCGTTCAGAAAGACAAATTGTTATGGGTACATACATACGTTGAACAAAAATAACAGAACTTTTCATTGAATAAACCAATATTACATCAGAGTTACATGAATATCAGAGTTACAGCATAAACGTATACAGTGGAAGAAAGAAAATAACTTTACTCTCAGCGGAAGATCAAAACACAGTGGAAGCTTCAACTCTATCATGGACTCCAACTCTAGAAGCGCTCTAAATCTTGCTCCAACGATCCATAACTGCAAAACTAAACTACTGGCTGCCCGTGCGAAAATCATGGACACCCAGAGTTTAGGTAAGGGAACAATAAACTCCAGGTCAGTCGTGGGACTGGTGTGAGAACTCGAAACAGTTAGATTCATTATTAAAGTTGGGAAATTCACCGGATCACGCCGCTAACGCGGAACGGATTTACTCCAAGTGAATACCCGTGCATATAAGTGCGCAATGACTTTTGAAAATGAAGTTATCATAAGCTCGTCCCACATCACACAATGCAAGCGCACACCAGATGGGCGAGTTTTATTTTATGACAACCAAATATGCTTCCATACGTAAATCCTCTTCAATACCATAATATATAGTGTGGAAAACATTTCGCAAGTAAATGTATTAATCCTAAACAACATAATACCCCATAATATATGTTGCCATATATATATATATACAATCAAAATCGTATGGCTCGTATTAGAAATTTGGGTTTCCAACTTGATGATTCCTGGCACGAAAGATCAATCAGGGATACAAAACGAAGTGCCTCAACGGCTTTTTCGACCATATGCGGACACCGACTACACATCGTCAGGGCAGATCAACGGTTTTCGACCAGACACGACCCCCCGAACATGCCCAACTTCCCCAGGTTCATAACTGGTTTCCCACTGCTGCACAGCTTCATCATCAATTCATATATAATTATAAACCTAACCGCCAGTTTCTCATCAATCCAGGGTGTGAGGTTTGTTGATGTCACGTCATACGCAAAGCGATGCTTCGATAAGCCATTCTTTGATCATCACTAGCTCGTCTCATAACTTGGGTATGCCACATTGACAATTCACGACATATCACTGATTTCAATCAATGCATACCCCCTAAGTTCATATGACTTAGAGATGAGGATAATATATTGCCACAAATCCGACATACATTAACGGAACTCAGTGCTATGCGGTTAATTTCAACGTCAGACACACCATCCATACAAATCCGTTCTGGGTCTGAACGGAACAACAACCCGAAAATACTTAAATATGTTCAGGTCTCATGTAACTCATACATCGTATCAGTGGCCTACCTAATCGAGATATTTATCAACAATCAACCTAAACAAATTTAAATATTTCCGGTCTTCATTTGTCGTTTACCGAATCTTGAATTGTTTCATAACGTTGTATTATTACTTGGAATGGTTTTTCGAACATATCAATCCCGGTCTTTCCAAGTAATAAGCGTACTTTAAAACAGTAGCTATGGTTCACACAGGCTTATCAATTCAAATCTCCTTCCAAATGGTTATCAATTCATTTATAACTCAAGATTTGAATTACTTTAAATTTCATACATCTCATTTTCATCTTAGACTCTTCTTTGAAATCGAAGATTATTCATTCTCTTAAATTTCTTACCTTTAATTCCCTCGAATCAAAGATTTGATTAAATCCCCAATTACGATATGAATTCCCCCCCCCCCATTCAATCTCATCGGGTTTCAAGAATGATATTATTGAAGATACGATTCACGACAAAACCCGAATCAACCGATTTTGAATCTTAAGTTACATAGAAATCGTATCCACTTATATTCGATATACATTCTCATAATCAACGAATACTATAAGTGGAATAACGATATAATAATATCTTCCAAATTCCTCAGATAGTATTCATTTACACCATGAAATTTTATATCCAATATCGAAAATTATTTCTATCTAACTTATTTCAATCAGGTGGAGAAACCCATATCTTTAATTAAAAGATTTATTCAATTCTTCGACATTCGATCTGGATAGAAATACCGTCAACTTATATTCAATATAAATTTCTGTATCCAACTCATATCATAAGCGGAATAACGGTGAATTACCTCTTAAATTCCTCAGATAATAAGAGTTTTCATCTACCGAATAAATATCGAACATCCGAAGATTTATCTTCAACCATATCCAAATTTTAAATTTGGAAAAACACATTTCCATTCTATATAAATACTCCAATACTTGAATAATCTTTGAAACTATTCTTATCGTCTATTAATAGTTCATGCTTATAAATTTCAAAACTATTAACAACAATTGGTGAGTGTTACCAAAAGCACTGCCATTAACATATCCATTTAAATCAAATAGATTTAAAATTTATTTGAAATTCAACTATTCAAACTTCTATTTGCTTTTGAAATTTATAAATTTCTCCAATTTAATAAACTTGTTTATTCGACTTTTCGTTATGATCGCCAACTGCACGTATTCCAATTTGTTTAAATATAACTTGGAAAATCACTTGTTGAAAAAAAATCGAAATTTCCGTTGTATTCAAATACTATTATTATTTGAAATCCAATGCTCCTTACTTCACGTCAAGTCAATTTTAAATAATCAAGTCGTAGCCATTCAAAGTTTGAAATCGCTATTTACGAATAGTCGCATCATAGTGTGTTCTATCCAAACCATATAATGATTATAAATTTCCACGCCCTTTTCAATCTAATTTACATTTCCAAAAAATCATTTGGAAAACAGTTTCAAATTACATTTCAAATTCGATTTCAAATTTACCATCCCGTTGCCGGATCAGTTAGGGATAGCCAGGGAGAGCAGGCAACTGTATTTCTAGACCCAAGCCTAGACAACATCCTTTCTGTCATCCTGTAACGTTCTGGTGTCTATATATTATCATATTATGTTTTTCAAAACATATAAAGCCGTAATCAAATTTTCAAAAATATCATTTTTTTGAAATAAATTGAACATGGTAATATTTAATATTAGAAAAATCAACTTCATTTATATGGAAGGGGAATAAAATCGATCACTTGTATAATCCCATAACCATGGTATTGTGTATGCATCATATGACAGAATAAATCAACCATATATATACGATGATAATGAATTATCGTTATCATCAACAACAACCAATTCAGTTGTGCACAAGCGTTACTGTCGATAACGCTTTCCAGTGTTCAGTGTATTATCTAACTACATGCACATCCATTCACATAATAACATTCATCATCAACAAATTATAATTAACTCAGCTAATTATAATTAACTAATTTAAATAAATAAATTTAAATTAGAAGTTCTCACCGAAATAGCTCCAATATCTTTATTGTCGGAACCTCGTATTAACCGCGAACAAGCCAACGGACAATGATATCGCTGCGCGACTACTTCTTTTCCTTTCAGTCCCATTCCAAAATACAGACTATGTCAAAAGGAGTTCGACGATTCTATGGTGTTCTTTTCCAACCGTCGCTTCCAAACTCCTCTCGAACCAGCACCAAAAATCTATCGTCAATACTACAACACACATATATCAATACACCCTTCAACTGCTACCTCTTCCTTGCATGTCTCTATTTTTCTCAAGTTCGCTCATCAAATTTCAAGTTCACTTTCGCTCTTTTTTTCCCCCTTTTTACTCTTTTCTGTCTCTTCATTCTTGCATTCCATCTCCTCTCTTTCTCTTTCTTTATCCTTCGTAAATATTTTTTTTTTCTTTTAAACCAATAGCTTTGCATTTTCAAACATGTGCATGCAGATGCATGCGAGATCTGCACACGGACGGGCACTGGATGGAGCGGACTGACGTTTAAGTGTAGCGGACTGACGGCGTAACAGCGGTGAAGGTGAATCTCACGCGGAGTTGCAATGGGGATAGGCCAAAGCGGTTGCATGCAAGGATCGGTGAGATGGAGTTTGAAGCTGGGGTCTGAGGCAACTAACGGTGGACTAACAGCAGAGCGAGTTTGCGGTTTTCGGGGAAGAAGAGAGGGACTTGTGGTTTTTTTTTTCTTCTGCTCATGTTGGATAGAAGACACAGTACTCTAATTTCTTTTGAGCCTGCGCATGCGGATATTGGAGATATTCAAACGGTTGCTCACAGGAATGGAGGAGTTGATGAAAAATGCTAGGGGAATGGTAATTGGCGCAAGGGAGAAAAAATAGAAGGGTGGAGGCTTTGTACATGCAGGCTTCACGTCCGCATTTTTTTTTTTTTTAGTAGAGGAGGCGGAAGCTTGGAGAAGAAGAGGAAGAGGAGCAATGCGACGGGAAGAAGAAGCAAATTTTTTTTTTTTTTTTTTGTACAGAAATTTAAACGGTGGAGAGACAAGAGATGGGAAGCACGTGTAAAATTTGTTTACACTTGTCCCTCCTCACTTACATACACATGCCACGTTTCCCTCTTTTTTTTTTCTTTTTCTAAATTTAAAGGTGCAAATGGAAAGTGGTACAAAGTTTGTGAAAGGAACATATGCTGAGAAAAGAGAATGACATGCGTGAACTCCTTATCCCATGCGTTTGTAACTTAGACTTAATTCTTTTTTTTTTTTTTTTTTTTTTTGAAAAATTTGTACCCTAAATTTTCCTTTCCAATTTCTTTTTTTTTTAATTATCGATAACCATCAACACCGAACTAACAGTATAATCGAGTATAATAATATACTACGATCCCAGAACCATAATAAAACAGACTGGTTGATTAGTTCTGTAAAGTGTCAAAAGGGACCATAGTTACCCTAAAATACGTTGGAAAAATATATGTTTATTTTCCAAAATAAAAATTACAGTAAATTTCTATAAAATATTTTAAGACTACGTGAACTGAAACTGAACAAAAATTTGCGATGAATATTTAATTATAATTTAATTTCAATTCTGATCGTTTGCAACAACTCAATTACAACTCTTTCTGATATTTCATCTTACGACGAACCATTTCTCTAAAACAAACATTGTTATAACTGATTACGCAATAAAATTAAATTTTTAATCATTTAAAATACTATTATCACCTTAAAATTTGATTCATCAATCATTTAAACTTTCCAAACTTTATTTAAAATTCATATTAAATTCAAATTTTGACTTTCAAAAATCTTAGATCGTTACACCAACAGCCATTCCTCATCATTTACCCAGTCCGATCGGTCCTTTTGTCTTGCTCGAAATGCCAATCCCACAATTCTATAGAACCGTCGAACAATTAATCACGTTTTTGAATCAAAAGCTGGTGGTTATCATTTTAATCAACATCGTCCTGTTTTGCTTCGCTGTCGTCATCATCAAAGTGCAAGAAATAGCGGAAAAAAGGTATAAATCTGATTGCTCATTTTCGTATCCGAATATGGATACCGTCTTCTTGTAATCTGATTTTTATGCAGTAAATCTGTATGATTGTAAGCAAGTATGCATAAAAATTAAATGTTTGAATGCATTTATTCGTAATAGATGCACGTTGGAATTTCAGAATTATACAATTCAACAAAATAACAAATAAAATCTGCATATTTATATGCAAATATTCTAGATATATGCATACAAATGTACATCTATTCTATATTCTATTTTTCTGCATGTTTGATAAAAAGTTGCATACAGATATGCTTATATTAAGAATATATGCATATCTGTAGGCAATTTTTTAACATAAATGTTGAATACAGATATTTAAATATATGCATGTTTGTATGGATATATCTAGAATATATGCATACTTAAACTCTACTTTTATGAATACATCCAAACCCAGGTGTTCTAACAATAGTTGCATACGTTTATGCTCATATTGACAATATATGCATATTTTAACAATAGTTGCATGATTCTATTGATGAAGTAATAATTATTGCAGTTATCTTCATTCAATTGTGAATACTGGTATGCATTTATTAATAATTATTCCATGATTTTATGCAAATATTTTAAGCAAATTCTTAACAAAGCCTATTATGCAACTAACCATTGGTGATGATGTATAAAATTTTCAATGTCGAATATTCAATGTTTGTAATGAACATGATGAATCAAAGAAGTGAGGGCAAGGAACTGGACAAGAAAGATGAACATTACCGTGCTTCGGCTGTTGATTTACATAGAGCGGTGATTGCATACAAAATTCTGAACTACAAACCACACAATTGGACTCCAAATCAAGATCTGACATAACACTAGTTAATATTGAATGCAAAAAACGTGAAATAAAACTGGAAAATTTGATGTTTAGAGTTCTTTGTGAATATTTGCACTGGTATTTTGTTTTCATACTACGGTCTATTGATTATTATTTTCAATAATGAATTACTAGGGAATATTATGTAGGGTTTCAAGTTATTTTGATTCTATATGATAACCTGGAATTTTTACTTACTGGTGTGCAGTTATTCAAAATATTAGCATCATTGTATGCAAATATAAAGAAAAGTTGCAAATTTGAATTCCAGAATTTAAATACTAGCATACTTATATGATTAGTTGCAAACAATACGAATATGCAAACAATACAAATACTAATTGCATGCATATAATTTCTATAGGTGCATACATTTATGCATTTATGTGGAATAATTGCATACATTACTACATAAATTTGCACAAGTGGTCAAGAAGAAACTGCTGCCAATATTATCAATACTAACTACACGAGCAAAAGGTTTAAAATATTTGTATAGAAAATTGCAGATTATAAATGATGCATAGTAAGATATAACAAAAAATTACAACATATACAAAGGAAAAATTAATTGAAGTTTAAAAGAGAGTATACGAATTTTCAGAACTTTAGAACATTTGCATGAAAATATTCAAAATAATTGCACACTTATATGCAACTATGTTCAACAGTAGTATGATAATAATTACAAAAAACAATAGTAGCGTTTTTTGGAGTAATGATGCAAATATTAGCAGTTGAGTAATCAATTATGTTGGAAAAATGCATAACAATATGCAATATATTATTTATAACTGTACATAAGAGAGCAACATTTGATAACATCATGAAAAAGTAGTAGAACTTCGTACAGAACATAAATTTCCAAAGTAAATCAGTTCAAAAACTACATACTCAGTTTCACGTGATTTGAAAATAAAACATCATTCAACATTTTCACCAGAAATATAAACACCAGTTTTCATCATTTTAATCACTAGGTTTGTTATATTTTAAGGCCAAGAACTTCTATGTGAGGAGATTATTATCAATAGTCCAACTATAAAGCTTGCAATTGAGTATTTCATGAGGAAGCTCAGCACATTGTTCATTAACAGCCACAGCACCATATACTTCCTCATCTTTAATGATTTCTTGGTTCTCACTTCTCTGTTTCATCAAGTTAATGACAAATTGCCACAATCAACGCTGCAGAAATTTATAAAACATTATCATGTTTGTTTGAATAATTCTATGTGGTATGATAACAAGGGTAGAAATATGCAATCATTCTTAAAATCTACATACTAGTATGTATGCAGGTTTTCGAAATATCAGTATACAAGAATCCCATAATTTACATAAAAAATGAATACATGTTTACAAGTATTCATATTACATGCATACAAATATGCAAAAAATACTGTATATCTGCATAGAAGCATGCAAATATTATTAATATTTGATTTCAAGCATGCAAATATACTTCATATTAGCATAAAAGCATGCAGATATTGTCAATATATGCATACAAGAATGCATATATTTAAAATATCTGCATACAAACATGGAAATATTGTCAATAACTGCATATAAGCATGCACATATTGTCATAAATTCCGTACAAACATGTAAATATAAATGATAACTGGGTACAAGCATGCAGAAACATACATACATGCAGACGGATAATTGCAAATGAACTGCCTAATTAAATTATACGGCTATAAAATTAATAATAACCATACAACTTTATACAAAAATTACATTATGCGTCGATAAAAGTATACAATTAAAGAATTTTAGAATAATAAATCAACAAAAAATGACCTCAAAATGAAATCCGTATACAAAAAAATTTTATTAACAAGTATAAGTCACCTTGAAGAAGAAACATCCTCTTATTTAAATGAAGGCTCGATCCGATTAACTCTTTGAAGAATTTGCAGCCATTAACAAGGAAGAAAAAACTAATTCAGTATGTGAAAAATGAGAATGAAAGAACCCAAAGAAAAAAAAAATATTGATGACATCGCCGCCGCCATGGATAGGTAAATTATGTTTCTGGAAAAAATTAAACCCTAATACGTAACCTATAAACATTAACTACATCGTAAATTTGAATGGGGGCATTTCCGAAAAATTAAAAGCTGCGTTTTAAAAATAGGGACGAGATTTATATGTTTCAAAAGGGAAGGATGTGAGCCTAATTAACTTTAGTTTTAAGGATGTGAGCCTAATTTTTCACTTTAGATATTTGAGTTAGATATTTTTTGAGTTATATCTCAATCGAAGACTGAAGGACAAACTGAAGAATACCAGACATTGGGAATAAGAATAAGAGTTGCATCTTCAATATCATAGATGATAGAAGTAATATTTATCTTTTTAGGAGTAGAATAAATAACCTTTTCTTTGGTAATTAGTAGGCACTCTTTAAGAATTACAAGGAGGACACCTAAAATACCATAGTGTTGATGGAATAACGCATTGACAAATTTCTACTCTAACCAAATCTGTGGTTAGACTTTAAAAAAGTCTAATTTAATTAGGCAGATTATAAAGGATAAAGAGTCGATACTATATTTTGGGCTTTCCCAAAGTTAGGGAGATATCGGATATCATGAATCATAGGAGTCCATAAAAGTTTTATGTTTTATAAGATACCTTCATAGTACAATGAATTTTGAAAGGGCCTAATCAAGAGATGGGGATAAGGATGGAACCTTGGGAATCTTATGCCACCGTAGATATTTTGGACATAGGATTTTGAGACTCCTTTTGTTCAGTTAGAATGGTTGGAGTACAGTAAGGAGAAAATTCAAGAGAAGGCTTGAAAATTTAAAACCTCCCTTCAAAAATTTAGGATTGGTTGTATCGTGGCTGCTATATTTTATGGTAGGTGATGACTGCAACACAAATGCACCAAGCACTCATATAGTAATTATATGCACGTTAAGGTGCTTTGCATACATACTGCATCACTTATTACTCATACACGCTAGGATTGAACTCACTTTAGTAAGTCTGAAGTGCATAATCACTATGAGTCATGGATGTATTTAAAACAATAAGGGTGTATAAAATGGTTGTTTAGATCGAGTTGTGTTTTTCACCCCTTTAGACAGATTTCAGGATGAGTCTATTTTAAGGGGGGAGAATGTAACACTCCATAAAAATATAAATATAGTAGACTAGATAATTAAGTAATAATAATTAGTTAAATATATGATAAATGTAAAACAATAGAAAAATGGAATTTTAAACAATTAAGAATTTAGCTAAAAAATAGTATATTTCTGATCGTGACAAAATTCTAACGCATTTTCAAAAACAATATGTTGAAAATGGTGTCCTTATGAAGAAAATATAATTAATTTAAATCATATGGTAAATATGCACATACAAACGTTTGAATAAATAAAACAAATAAATATCTAGGGGATAGTATTGAATGAATTGGAATAAAAGAATATTCCCCTAAAGAATTTGAAATTCAAACATATGGATAAGTAGTAAGGGACAAGAAATAAATAAGGAAACATTAGTTAAGTTGTACGCAAAATAGTTTGCGCACAAAAGATGAAATTCAAATAGAATAAATAAATATATGGAATATGAATATATATTAATTAACTAAAAAGAATACTTCATGAAGTTTGAATTTTTATGCATATATTTATATGCAATAGGGGACAGAGACTTGTAAACAAGGAAAGAAATTAATCTCAAGGTAATTAATGTAATACGGGAACAGTTAATTAAATCAATATATCCATCAATTAAGAAAACTCGCTATCCGTTTCAGAACCCATGGGGTCAACCGCTTCCCTTAGAGTGGTCGACCGCTTGGTGCGGTGTGGGCATGGTAAAGGTGGTTTAGGATTAGTTTTGGGTTAATTTTATAGGAAACTAACAGCTAAGACTGAATTATAATAATTTAACAGATGTTATTCTTTTACACTCCTGTAAATACAACCCCATTCACCTCACCATTCCCTAGCCATCTCATTTCCATGTGCCTCCATTTTGCTGCTGAAATTCCAGAAAATAGGTTTCTTCTTCTTTTATCTCAATTTGATTTCTATTTTCCTTTGTAATCCTAATTCATATTAGATTAACATTCTGGAATTTTGAATCTATATAGGTGACTCAATTTTATATGTTCTTTTCATGTAGATCTACAATCAGAAATTGAGAACAACGTCAATTTGTGCATACACTATTCAGTTTATTCATATTTTCATCTTTGCTACAAGTGTGAGTGGAAATAAGATTTGTCAAAACTATTCCCTATATTTTGTTGGTTTTATATAAATCCGTATGCCTAGGGATTTGGGATACTCTAAGCAACTCAATAAAAGGCCCATCGAAACTTTGAGCTACTCTAAGCAGGTGGTTGGTTCTTGTAAGGAATTACATTTGCACGGGATAACAGAGTAATATAATGAGATTGAATCTAATACATCGGAACAAGAAAAAATTATTATCTAAATAAGATGTACCATTTATTCAAAAATCACATGTTCAAAATACCTAATCCACATGTTTACAACAGTACATTATTATTCATTATCAAGTGCTTCCAACAATAAAAGAGCAATAACAGCCAATAACATAATAATAGTCTCGTTGCCCTCTTCAGGCTCCATCTTTGTCTCATCCACCATGCCTACTCTTCACCTATTGATCTGTTATATATGTTAAGGTAAGGGGTCAGAGCATAAAATTCCAGTGAATAAAAATAACGTGTGTATAAGGACTACACATTAAATTTTGGTAGGTTATATACTTCAAAGTATGTCTAAGAAACACACAAAGTTATATTTAAATTAATGAGGTGGACATCCGAATCAATCACTTAAGACATTGGTGGATCAACGATCACTTAAGACCCAGCGAGGTGTACATTCATGGTCACATAAGGCCCATTCTAGCATATTTATTAAGGATGGATTCTTACGATCTCTTATGACCCTAAGGCGAACCCTAGCCACTTAAGACCCCGTCCTATCACGTCAATGTCATAAGTATGTATATTCTCACAAGTAATATGAGAAGAAGTATCTCACCACTTAGTACTGATTTATGGTAGGCCTACATACAGTCATTTAAGACCCCTCCGGCGGACGCTACATATTACTACTTAACTGATATTATGGTAGTAGAACTACGCTACTTAAGACTTCCCTTAGACGGTGGTTAATTAAATTGCATGATATGTCCCATGTATACCTAACCCATCCCTAGGTTGGCGCTTACATAGCTCGAAGAGGAAGTGGACATTTCGGTAAATTACCATACTCCGTTATCGCCATGACTAGACCACTTTGGAGAAGGAGGACCTATAAACCACTTCGAATCTAATAAGGGATAGGCCCATGACTTTGGCCTAAATCCAAGGAATAAATCTTTGCAATGGGCCTTGTCTTAACCACTTAAGACCTAGACCAGACAAAAAGAAAGTCAACCACTTAATACCTTCTCAAGGCAGGTAGTAAGCCTACCTATTCACACACATGTAATTGGTATATGTATACACTAGACCTCTCACGTTAAACCGACTATTCGTAGATGCTAGATTTATCAGGCGCTCCGTCCATACTTCTACTACAAGTGGGCTTAACCTCGTGTCATACTGTTATAAACTTAATGGACCATGACACCAAGAACCTTCATATTAGTCAGGTTCACTTTTGGTTGCTGGATTTGCCGATTGGTTCCAAGCAGACTTCTACCACAAATGACGACTAACCTCCTGTATGTGGGTCGCTATTTAATATATATAAGTTGTTTACACACACAAGAAAAAATTCTTATAGGGATATCAAAAATATTAAAATCTTATCCTAACATATTAACTACGCCATTCTTATGTTTAATTACGCTAATTACACTATATAAATATTTAATTTAATACTCGCTATAAACGAAAATTACCGTTCGAATCAAGAAACGTTCTAATGGTGAATTTTGTCAGTCCTGTTCACATATAAGGTATATAGGCCCAATTCCCATAATAACTACTCTATTCATGACACAATTAAAAACAAGCAACAAATGGGAAAATATCAACATTAATCATTCAAACTTGTATCCTAGGCTTGTTAGAATTATTTGGGTAATGAGAGAGAAACAAGGCATTATATACATATATATACATATTCAACACACACACACACACATATATATATACACACACACACACACACACACACACACATAAACTTGTGTTTAAATCAAATTTTCCGTTTTTTCTATATTGCTCATAAAAATGTTAATATTTGATCATTTCAAATCTGAATACTTTCAAATTCTCCATTAAGAATGGAGATCTTGTGATGACCCCAAACTCACGTGCCACGGAAGCATGGATAATCATTGGAATATAACATATAAACAATAACAGCATAATAGAAAAATAGAATTATACCAGATAATGTACATCAGATTACACTGTAAATAATGTCAACATCAGAGTTACATAGCATAATAGGATCATACTTTGTACATAATACAGTTTCAGCATAATATAACATGTCTGCAGCAGAATCAAACATAATATACATAATACAGTCTGGAACAGTATAATAGAAATGATAGAATCCATCTTCAGCTCCACAGCTATCCAAAATGAACCAGCTAAAACCGGAATACAAGGCTGCCTTGGTAGAAAATAGGGGCATTTGAGTTTGCAAAGTGAAACAAACTACGGGTCAGTCGTGGGACTGGTATGAGAAATCTACTTAACTTATTTGGTAATAAGGCTAATCAAAGGACCACGCTGCTAACGTGGAACCGGTTTACTCAATTGGATTGCCAGTGCATAAAACAAATAAATCATTTATACATCGCAATGTTTTTTACAAAGATGAAGCCATTATAAGACTCAAGTCCCATCACACAATGCAACATAAACCGGAGGGTAGAGTTTTACCTTACAATGGCCAAAATATGCTTGATACATATAAAACGAAATCATTTGATATTATTATTAGTGTATATATGTTTCAGAAACAACTTTCATCGTAATATCAATCATAGACGGCATAGCTACCATCTACTATGTCGCCATATATAGGCTTACAATCAAAACCGCGCAATGTCGTATTGGAAGTTGGATTTCCATCATGAACCAAGGCAAGGGACCGTTCTTACCGAATTCGAGGCACTCTAGCCCGTCCCTCAGGATACAGCCGCAACTGCACCAAGGAAAATGCAGGGCCGGTCCACCTAAGTGGATTAATAATCCCTGAAAAAAACGTTCCTCTGCCCTATGGGGCATAATGGTCAGTATGTCGACTATATCATCCATCGGCCCCGTAGTGACCGATATATCGGAGGTACCTCGCTTTTCAACAACCACATAAGTAAAAATGTCTGGGCTCCATACCATGACACCACTCCGAGCTAGAAAGAAATGCATGTCCTCCCTGTCGTCCTTCATCCCGTTTCTGGTTCATACTGGGTGTGAAGCTCACGAATCAACGCTATACACAAAGCTATGCTACATTAAAGCCGTGCTTTGATCATCAACCACAAGGCCCTGTTTTTCAACAAAAGCCTTGATCACTTGCATCTCAGCATGCCACATTGACATTCCACGCCATGTGACTGATGTCTATCGATATATAACCTCTAAGCCCGTATGTCTCAGAGAAGGGTGTTAAGCAAGAGATTAAATTCTCTGCCACCAAATAGATATATATTTAATAGAAATCAATCAGCATAGAATAAAATACAACGTCAGACACACATCCATTTACTAGTTCATTCTGGATCTAAACAAAACCGAAGGCACCTTATTCCTCGTCCCATATATCTAATACAGGAGAGAGGCCCTCACACATCCGAACAATCAACAAATACGTCCGGACCACTACCACTACAATCCCTCCCGGGAGCTAACTGTTCCAGGGCATTAGTAGTAATTCATTCGATGTGAAGATCATCGGTCTTGCACCGACTTTTATCTTCGACTTTAAATCGTCGATCAATTATTTGAAATGAGAATTAACTCGGCCTTTTCAAATAATACATGTATACATAAAATTCAAATCAATTCTTTTCCATGGTTAAATTATTCAGCATTCACGTTTCAAATCAGTATAATAATTTCATGTCAAATACATCTAACCATCAGAATATCCAATAAACCAAGTAAAATTGGTTTATTTCCATTCCATATCGTTTATAATATTTTAAACGATTTTTTACTATTTTTATATATATAAAAATAGTCCCTTTTCATCGAATGACGTTTCAGGTCATTCGATGGCCCTAGCGTTGTTCTCATCCAAATTTGAATTTAACATTTCACAAAATTTAACCTTTGGATCTCAACGAATTTTGTATCATTGGAAAGATCTCTCCAAAACGAACCCAACGGTTCTGGTTTCGGGAAAATCCGACGGACGGATCTCCCGTAATAATCGTTTAAAATTACGATTTCAAAACGCGAACTACAGCGTTGTTATTCGTTTTATTTTAATTATATATATAATTAATTCAACGATTTCTAAATCGTTTTCACTTCAAAAATTTTGTCTAATGCCTTTAAATTTCGAATTTTTTTGCTATAACCTCCTTTGTACGGAGAGGGGTTTGGAAATTTTTTGGGCCGTATTAGGCACCCAATAAATCCAGTATAAGCACACATAATTTTTATTGTCCTATTCTATGCCCGAGGGAGGGTGTAAAATTACTCCAGAGATAAATCCCGTCACCTCGTCCAGTGTTGGAAAATAAATAATCCATGTGCCGTATCTAATAACTAGAGAGGCATGATTATTGTCAACTCTACACCCGTGTGGGGTTTTTATTAAATCTGGCAATTTACCGTTATACTTATTTTTTCCATATCAATCCTTAGTTCAACCTGTAATTCAATCATCGCCATACGAGCGTCTGGCCCGTATGGTAATCCCAACCTCATCATACAAGCTCCAAATGCTTATATGGAATATGATATGCTATGAAATCAATAATTCGTCTTCGGTTCAACCTAAAATACAGTCATCTCCATAAAAGCGTCTCGCTTGTATGGTAATTCCAACCTCGTCACATAAGCTCCAAATGCTTATGTGGTACATGGTAGAGTATGCTATCTTCACGAAGTATGCCATACAATATAGTTCGAAATTAATTGTTGCTATTCTATGGTGTTGTTTATAATCTCACACAGAACAACCGGCACACCGCATCCAATGGCATTCACAAGAGTTTATATAAATAAAATTGCACAGCCAACTCATTAAGGTTTACCTATTTGTCGGGCACGCAAATAAATTATTTACTCAACAGCAGATCCATTTACCTGTTTAGCATGTGTATATATATGCATATCTATGCTAAAAATAATATTTTTAGCGAAAAAATATTTATTTCCATACATGACTATTTTTTAACACTTCATATACATGTTAAAAATATTATTTTCAACTAACAAATATTTATTTCAACCGATGTCTATTTTTAATCCTTCATACATGATAAAAATAATACTTTTTGGCGAACAAAAATATATTTAAACTCATGACTATTTTTAACAGTTCATATACATGTTAAAAATATTATTTTCAATCAACAAATATTTATTTCAACCTTGGACTATTTTTAACAGTTCATATACATGTAAAAAATATTATTTTCAATCAACAAATATTTATTTCAACCTTTGGTTATTTTTAACAGTTCATATACATGTTAAAAATATTATTTTCAACCAAAAAATATTTATTTCAACCTTCGGTTATTTTTAACAGTTCATATACATGTTAAAAATATTATTTTCAATCAACAAATATTTATTTCAACCTTTGGTTATTTTTAAAGATTCCTACATACAATAAAAATGTGATTTTTATTGTTAAACATTTTATTTCAAACATGAATATTTTTAGTGATTCAAATATACAATAAAAATGTTATTTTTTTATTGTTCAAATAATTTATTTCAAACATGAATATTTAACAACACATGAATATTTCAGAAAATTTCGACATTATAACAACAGGGTATTTAGCACCGGCACCGTGTCCAGCACGGCTTCTCTGCTATCCTAGGCCTTGCAGCATTAAAATACTTTCATTTCAATGATTTCCACAATAGTTTTCATTTTCACCACACAATGAATATACCACAAGCACAACCAATTTTGTTGCAACCACAATCAATCATTCCCAATCACAATCCAAACAATTTATATTGTCCATGGTCTGTGGATGAGGGGAGTGTATGTGTGTGTGTATATATATATATATATTTCATTTCCATTTCAATTTCCTTTCAATTCCATTCAACGCATATATGATTTTTACAATGCATGTATAATTTATACATTGCTTATATAATTTATACAACGACCATTTATGAGATATACAACGCGTATATAATTTATACAACGCCCATATATGAGATATACAACGCGTATATAATTTATACATCACTTATATAATTTATACAACGCGTATACGTTCCAATTTGAATTCAGAAATCTCACATTGGGTTCCACTCCTCCAAAAAAAGTAGATAACTCTAAAAATTTCCCAGTCACTTCCAGAATGTAGCGAACGATGTCACGGTCCCAATGTCTCTTGTTTCACTGGATTTCGACAACATACAAAAAAGATATGATTTTTATTCTTAAATCACAATTCATAACGCTTTTAAAAGTTGAAAACGGTTTAAAATACATAAGCTGTATACCTCAGACATTGATTCAAAACTAGGGTCGGATTTATCTTCAAATCCGTAGCACGAGAGGATAATCGACCTTCACTATGTTGAAGAGCCAGGAGGGGTGCGCCTACGCCAGGTGGTGGCGTTCAGATCGGTGGCGGATCGGAGAGGATACGACAGTTCGAACGTCTAGAGTTGGAGGTTTGGATCGAAGAAAATACACAACGGTTTTGGACAAGAGTTATATGGATTTGAAGATCTAAGGATTCTCTACAAAATCTTCAACTAGATAGGTGGATTTTATTAAGTGGATTGAAGGTTATGGAGGAGAGAAGGGAGGACGCTTCAGTGCTATCGAGAACGAGGGGTTCGGGAGGATTTTCCTAGAATGGGTTTAACGAAGGAGAATTTTGATTGGTTAATATATATTTTTAAATTATTTAATTCTAAAAATACCCCTATATCCATGCAAACTCCAAATCAAACCCAACGACTGTCTCCCTAGCTAAATACCCTCATTACGGACACAATGGAATATGTTTCGTAAGCCCGTTCGACAGTTTCAGTTAGTTATTCTTCAAATTAAAATATAAAACATTCAATTTTAGATTTGAACGTACATTTTAACTTACCGGGGCCACATACTGATTCCAAAATTCCCGAAAAATAAATCTAGCTATGTTGGGACGATACGGTCCCAACAAAATTAATTTCGTTGAATTTGGAGACCGTTTGAAAAATGGCCATTTTCTGGTCGTTCTAATTCAAATTGAAATTACCAAACTCGTTTTCCTTTGCCACGCTCACATATTAATTCCAAAAATTTTGGAATTTTAAATCTAGCAATAAATTGACATTTCGGATCCAACTAAAGTGGTTTCATCGAAAATGGAGGTCGTTTGCAAAATGTCTATTTTTAAGGGCTATATTTATATTAAATTCCATAGTGACTATTCTAAATATTCAACTGGTTATAACTTTTTATTCCCTCTATGAAATTTCAATTTTTCAGAATCGTTAGAAAGATATTTTTAAATAGATTTAAATATTTTTTGATTTTACTAAAATTCGATTTATTTTGAGTCCTATACGTTCATTTGAAATTTGAAATCGAATTTTCAAACTACCGCGTTATTTCTAGTTATTTTTATAATTAAAATAAATATATTCGTTCTAACTTTGATTTAAATAAATTTCTAGTCGTTATTATTTAAAATAAATTATTTTATATATTCTAAATTCATTTAAATAGCTAAAATAAAAATTTTAAATTGGTTCTGATTTTCCGGATTGTTGCAGATCTAAACCTATCCAAATTCTGAAACAAAACCAAATCTTAACCCTTTTATACCATAAACATTTTTAATTGATTTTTCATTGAAATGGAAAATCCAACCAAACAGAAAGGATAATCAAAAAATCATTCCTCAATCATAACCAAATAATTTACAGACCCAAAAATTATTGATTGACAAACTTTGCAACAAATAAAGATAGGAGATTTTTTTAATGGTATTATTATGAAAACCCAAATCCTCTAGGCACACAGATTCATATAAAATCTGCAAAATAGAGGGAATAATCTAAACCAATCTTATTTCCACTCCCAACTATAGTAGGGATGAAAATATCAATGAATTGAACACTTATGCACGAATTGACGCTATTATCCAATTTGGATTGCATATACAAATGAAAGGACCCTATAAAATCGAGGAACTTATATAGATTTAGAATTCCAAAATGTTAACCTAAAAAGGATATAGATTAGAAAATATAATTGAAGTAGAAGAAGAAGAAAACCTAATTTCTGGAATCTCATCAGTAGAATAGAGGCACAAACAAATGAGATAGCTAGGGAATGGTGAGGTGAGTGGGGTGGTATTTTTAGGAGTGCAAGTGAATGACAACCATTATATTAAATTGATTTAATCCTGATCATCAATTTTCTATAAAACTAACTCATATACAAACCTAACACATCATTACCATGCCTGGGCCGCACCAAGCAGTCGAAACCCCTATAAAGGGCAGTTGATCCCCTATGTGTCGACCGCTCGAAGGCAAAAATGCCTACCGAGCTCGATGGCACGTGTTCTTAATTAATTAATTTAAAATTTTCCTTGAATTAATAATCCCTTCCCTTATGTAATATATTTTTTGTCCCCTTGATCTTATATATTCATTTGAATTTCAAATCCACCAAAGGGAGTGTTTTATTATTCCAATTTAGTCGTTGTTATCCCTTAGATATGTGTATATATATATTATTAATTCAAACATTTATATATATACCATATTATTTCGTTTAATTATTATTACTTCATACAGACTCCATATTCAACATATTATTATGAAAACGTATCATAATTTTGTCACGAATCAAAATATAACAGTTTCATGACCCAACTCATATATGTCCAAAACCTCCATTTTCCATTGTTTTATATTTATTATTTATTTAACTCATTCAATTACTTAGTCTATTTAGTACATTTTTACGAGGTGTTACGTTCGCCTCCCCTTAGAAAAGATTACGTCCCGAAACCTATCTAAAGGAGAGAAAAACAAAACTCGCTTTAAACATCCATGTTATAAACCTATGTTATTTTTAATTCATCCATGACTCGCAGTGATTATGAACTGCAGACTTACTAAAGTGAGCTCAATCCTAGCGTGTTTGTGTAATAAGTGATGCAGCATGTATCAAAACATCCTAATATGCATATATTTCTATATGAGTGCGTTGTGCAATTGTGTTGCATCCATTTCCCTAACATCTAATCTAGCAATCACAATGCATCCATAAACGTAAACTTAGAGGGAAAATTACCCGAGCAAAGCTTTGGGTGGGTCTGTTTTATCTTATCCTCGGTCTCCCAAGTGCTTTCCGCAAGGTCATCTCCCTGTTGTACTCGGACAAGGCGAATGGTCTTATTGTGGAGTCTTTTGATTCTGTACTCTATAATCTTTGCAGTGGCACGAAGCACCCTAGTCTCCAACTATAGGCTTCCTATGTCCGCAAACTCATCAAGCTTGAGTCTAATAGCAGAATCATAAAGGCACTTCTTCAGATGAGAAACATGAAAAATGCTATGGATTCCCGATAGGCGCTCGTAGAGATCCACACGATAAGCTAAAGATCTTATCCTCTCAATAATCCGGAAAGGCCCAATAAATCTATGAGCTAACTTCCCAGACTTTCCAAACTGGATAGTCTTCTTGAAAGAGGAAACCTTTACAAATGCTAAGACTCCAATACTGAACTCAAGTCCCCTCCTCCTCTTATCCACTTACGATTTTTGATGGCCTTGGTCTGCCATCATCCTCTTCCTAATCAAATAAATCTTTTCTTTGGAATCACGAACGAAGTCTAGTCCGACTAGAACCTTGTCGATAGTTCCCACTAAAAAATTGGCGATTTGCATGGTCGCCTATAAGCGCTTCAAAATAGGCCATACCAATTATCGCTTGAAAACTGTTATTATACGCAAACTCCACAAGCGACAGATGCTGCTCCCAAACTCCTTCTAGGTTGATAAGCTCTATGTAAATCTTCGAGAATCCGAATGACCCTTTTTGTTTGGACATCGGTCTGCGGGTGATAGGCTATGAATAAGTTTACCATTGTCCCTAATCCTGCTAGTAAACTTCTCCAAAAATCACTTGCGAATAGAGGGTCTCGATTGCTAACTATATTCGATGGAATGTTGTGTAGTCTAACTATTTCTATGACATACCACTGAGCCAATGAAGTTGCGGTCCCATTCTTCTTGATTGGTATAAAGTGACACTCTTGGTCTGACGGTCCACTATGACCCAAACATCTTCATTTCCCCTCTAACTCCTTGGAAGCCAATCAATAAAATCCATGAAAATATGCTCCCATTTGCATATGGGAACATCTAAAGGTAACAGTAATCCTCCGGACCTTCCCAGTTCCACTTTAACTTTTTGGCATGTTAGACACTTGGCCACAAACTCAGTTGCCTCTCTTTCCATTCCTTTCCAATGGAAATTTCTCTTTATAACCTTATACATTTTGTCTCACCAGGGTGTATGGTCATCCTTGACCTATAGCACTCCCTTAAAATTTCCTTCCTTAACTCCTCATCCTTAGGGACACAAAGTTGTTTATCCCTAAGTAATCTCCCATTGTCACTAAGTGAATATCTAACTGAATGAGGAAAGATCTCCTTCTTCCCAACTTTTTCCTTCATGTTTCTTAGCTCCTCATCAAGATCTTGCATACTCTGTATCCTTTCCCTTAAAGTGGTTCTAACCATCATAACTCCAAGAAAACTACTGGAAGCTATAGGTGGTAGATGTAAGTTAAAGTTTGAGAAAAACTCCAATTGTTTCCCTTCCAAAATTGCATTCAAAGATGCATGCCTTCAACTTAGCACATCTTCCATGATGTTCCCTTTCCTTAGGGTATACTAGATCGTAAAATCAAAAGGGGCAATGTATTCCATCCATCGTTGCTGTCTCAAATTCAAATCATGTTGAGAGAATAAATACTTTAAGGATTTATGGTCAATGAAAAGATCGAATTTCACCCCTAAAAGATAGTTCCTCCACAACTTTAAGGCGAATACTACAGCAGCCAACTCTGGGTTATAAAATGGGTATCTTTTCTCGTGGTCCTTGATTTGTCCACTAGCATAGGAAACTACCCTTCCATCTTGCACGAGAACCGCTCCTAAACCAGTTCCGCATGCATCAGTGCAAACCATGAACGTGAACATTTTTGAACCATCGGGGATATTGAGAACCGACACCCTAGTCAATACTTCCTTCAATTTCCTAAAAGCCACATCGCACTTCTTGTTCCAAGAAAATACCATCGTTGGTTGGGTTAAAGGGGTATCAATATTTCCTTAATAAACTTTCAGTAATATCCTACTAACCGAAGAAAGCTTCTCACTTCTATAGCGCTTTGGGTACTTTCCACTCCTTACTTGCCTCGATCTTCGTGGGGTCAACTACTAAACCTTTCCCCGATGCTATATGCCTCAAAAATCTAACTTCTTTTCTCCATAAATGGAACCTAGAAAACATGGCTTTCAACTGGTTCTCTCTTAGAATTCCTAGGACTTGCCTTAAGTTACTTTCATGTTCTTTATGGTCATTGGAAAATATAAGGATATCATCTACAAAATTCACCATGATCTTATTCCGAATTCCCCTAAACACTCTACTTATGAGGTCTACAAAGAAGGATGGTGCACTCGTTAGAAAAAGGGCATAACTTCCTATTAGAATAATCCGTATAGTGTCTTAAATGTGATTTTATACTTACGATCTTCCAAAATCCTCAATTGGTGAATTCCGGTTGCGAGATCTAATTGGGAAATACTCAGGCTCCTCCCAAGTGGTCAAACAGATCATCAATTCTAGGTAAAGGGTATTTATTCTTCTTGGTAAGTTTACTTAGCTCCCTATAATCTACACAAAGTCTTAGGGATCCATCTGCTTTGGTGGCAAACACAATAGGTGCACCCACCAAGATGTACTCCGTCGGATGAAACCTTTATGTAGCAACTCCAAAATATATTTATCCAACTCTCTTATTTCTTTAGGCACCATATGCCTCAAGGGTAAAGCTATTGATCTGGCGTCCTTCTCTAGGTCAATACGAAAAGAGATCTCCCTAAGGGGTGGAAGTCCCGGGACTTCCATAAAGACATCTAAGAACTCACATACTATAGGGACCGAAGATGGTAATTCTGAACTAGGAAATAAGGCACACAATAGGGCTTTATCCTTGATTCTAACACTACGATGGATTCTCAAACTACGTCCTCCTCGACTCCTAAGATGAACAATTCTCTTGTGGCAATCTAGAATGGCTCCATAAAATGATATCCAATCCAAACCTAGAATAAGGTCATACCTCATAAAATCCAACGCATACACATCATAGAGAAATTCAACATCATCGATATCCAATACTAGGTCTTTACAGATCAATTGTAAGAATTTAGGAATTTAGGCCTAAAAGACTATTTAATACCCGTTTTGAAGCAAAATTTCTACCTAATATAACAACCCGGAATTTTGACAGTAAACAAATTAGTTATTTAATTAAATTTCCACAAATACGAATTTCTGCAAATGAAGGAATCTAACGACAAAACTTACAAATTTGCATTCTTCATGGAATTCTGGTCAACCTTCATGTTTGGAGTTTCGCGAACGGACTCCGTATGAAAAAAGCTACGGACAAAATACCAAAAACGGAGAGAAATAATTAAAATAAAACAAAATATATATGGTATATATTTATTTCCCTGCCCCCATCTGCTAGGTCGAGCAATCGATCGGTGGTGGACCACTTGGGTTAACACTTGACACAATAGGTGGAGGCTAGTGATTTTATTATATAATATATATAACGGATAGACGGATGTTTATTAAATTAAATCTAACGAACAACGGCTATTTCGACTCCTAAAAATAAAGGGTTATCTTTTCCATATATTTTTGATAGCAGCAGCGATGCTCTTCCTTTTCTCTTTCTCCTCAAACAAATTCTAAAACAAAAATATGTTCATATATAATCAAAATTAAACATAAACAATATAGATTTGAAGGGGTAAATCAGATTCAAATGGAAAAGAATGTGGATTGTAGTTAGGTTCTTCTTCAATATATTTCTTCCCTCTTTTCTTATTTTCTTGCAAATCCAAAAATATGAAAATATCCCTCATTTCATAATAACTATAGATTTGTAAGAATTTAGGAATTGTAAGCCTAAAAGACTATTCAGATTCTAATTTGGATGCTTTAAGTGAGTAAGAAGTTTATATGCATAGTGTATAATAATCTGATTACTTTATTTGCATTAAATCTGAAATATACGCCTATATGTTCAACAGATCTATTATAATTTTTGTCAGATCTGAAAGAATAATTGTGGTTTGAATATTATTATTTTGTTGGCTAGTTAGATTGTTCATATTATTACCTACAATTGTGTTTAAAAATATTGTGGTCATTGTAAACACCATAGATCTGGAAATCAGTCCCATAAATCATTGTTAAAATATAGCTTTACTCCAGATATGTAGTTTTCGTGCTGATTTGTGGTTCATGCATGTCTTGTTAAAAAGATATAAGCTTGTTTTTGTTTAGTTTTGTTTAGGTTTTAACTTGATTATTGTAAATATTGGTTTTTTCTTCTTAAATAAAAATATATTATTTGAAATCAATAAGAAACATGTACAAAAACAAAAAGGAAAGAGTTAGGTAAATTCATGGACTGGCATAGATTTATGTATACTTGTGTAAAGTTTACATCAACCATTCTAAAAAGATACATATTATATTATTTCTTATAATTTGAAATATGTTTATTCCTCTTTTAAATATTTTGGCCATAATTTATAATAATTGCAGTTAATGGCCTTTTTGTAAGATTTGGAATCTTATTACAAGATTGAATGCAAAAAAGATTATTTTGGGTTGTAATCTTAAACCAAAACATTGAATCTAATCATAATAAAAATAAAAATAATAATAACTACGTTTACATCGCGAAAATATAAATATATATACACATTATCCATCCAAATCTACGTAAATAAAACAAAATATATTATAATTAATGTTTGTCATACATGTGTGTTTAAATGGTTCCCATTTTATGGAATTACATACAAAAGTATAATCAATATTAAATGGAAATATATATTATGGTCATTGTAGCAATAAATGTAATTGAGTTGTTATAAATAAGCTCATAAAGGAATAATAACTATCGTAACCATCATTGATTTGGGGAAAATAAATTTAATTAGGTAGTTATGCTTAAATGGTAGCAATGAGTAGGAATAGGAATTGTAACTCCAATTAAGTAAATAAATAATTCTTATAAACAAATAAATATGTACAACAAGAATGAATTAAGTTAAAATAAAATAGAAAGATTTAAGGAGTTATGATAATTAGATAAGAATAATAAGTGACTGATACAATAGGGACATTCACAGGTTTAATTAATGTCTTAGGAAATTATGACCATTAGGTTCATAAATGACATTAATTATAATTGATGGTAATGAATGAAATTTAAGGGGTCTAATAAGAGCTTTAGGAAAATATGATTGTTATAGTCATGAATGGAAATAACCCTAATAAATAGCAATAAATGGAAATAAAAATCGATTAATGGGTATTGGTTGTCGTTTTAAATATTAAGTCCAACAGGGAAACAATTAACTAAACATCCTAGGATGGGAAAGGTACATGTTTTCCTTATAGTATTATAGTTAATCTAGAATTAAAATAATTAGAAATTAGGATTGGACTTAGTATGTTGATGATGCGAGGTCGGCTGCCTTATTCGACAGAAGTCTGCACTTTCAAGCTGTCGAATATATGGCCAACTGATGTGAGACATCATGAACCATACAAACCCATAATGATAGTTAGTTTGCATACGTGAATTATTTCTAATTTTAAGGTTTAGTTCACGAGTGAGGGTTTTATTTTCTTCATGAGTGAGGTCTTAAGTGGTTGTAGGACCCTCCACCCGTACGAAAGAAGAAACCAAAACGGAAATAATTCAATAGTGTGGCCTGCTTTGGGAATTAAGGTCTTAAGTGGTTAGACACACCTTTAAAAATGTGTTAAGTGATCACATAGCCCACCTCCCATAAATGAAATCATTAAAGGCTAATTTCGTAAGAGTTTAATAATCTCTATGAGTAGTCTTCTTCTCTTGGGTCCTAAGCAGATAGGTTGAGAGTCCACCTGGGAATAAGTTTTAAATGACCACTACGGAGGAACCATAGGTCAACCTATCCTAAGGGGAAGTATTAAGTGATTAGGTGATTATCCTAATAAGGTGAGCTAGATGTTAATGAGGGTCCACCATAGGGAGGTCTTAGATGGCATGCTACGTCTGCCTATCTGATTGGTCTTAAGTGACTATTTACTATCACTCGCCTTATGCGGGACATATGTTTATATGCATGAATGCCAGAAGCCTTAAATTAGTAGGACTCGTATCTAGTGTCCTCTAATTTATTTTAGTGTAGGGTAAACCATTGAAAATGTATTAAGTGATTGATGTGTAACGACCCGGATTTTTGAATAGTTTATTTTAAATATTTAATATGGTTTTAAATATTGAGCTGATAATATAAATGGATTTTTATATTGAGTTATTGATTTAATAATCTATTTCGATTTAATATCGAATATATTAAATTATCGTAATACGAAAAATAATTCATTTCGTGATTTAAAAACTGAATCAAAACAATTCAGATGATCAGTATTAATTATATTTGAATATAGGCGATAATAAATATATTTTATTTTCGGAGAATTTATTTGTTTCTGAATTTAAATTATATTATATAGATTTAATATGGTTATGTTATATATAGCGTTCAAAATAAATTTTAGAATATATCCTGTAATGTCCAGAGTAGCATTATAATATTGAAATGTCGGTCGGTGCGTTAAAATAGCGGTTACGATCTCAAGTTGCGAACCCCGGGATAATTGTAATGGATAAGATCGAAATCGAATCAAAAATCAAATCGATATCTATTTAAAAAGGATAAAAATCCCTTTAAATCAAATCGGTATTAAATTTTGCTTGTACTTCACTAGACAACCATTTAATATCGTGTACGTTCTGTTCCCTTCTCCATCTATTTATAAGCGCGATATCCCCTTTCCTTTTCCATTTTCATTTCGTTACTCAGAACAAATCAAAAGCTTCAGATAAATTAACATGTCGTGCCTCTTTCTTCTAAATTCATGGTTATATGTCCCTTATCCCCTTTCTCTTTAAAAATCCAAGCCTTTCCTCCTTCAATCTATTCGAACTTCAAGAAAAGAAAGAAAAACCCCATCCTCTGCTTCAAAACAAAAACCGCGACGCTCCTCAAAAATCAGAAACCAATACAAATGAAATCAAATCGAAATCGAGTTCGATTTCAAAACGTGAGGCCAACAGCTCAACCCAGAAGAGTTCGCGTACTGTGAGTTCAGGCAAGCATGATTTGGGCAAGAGCGAAGGAGGTTTGACGAGCTTTGAGGACCGGAAGGTAGCTCACGAAGGTGGATGTCGAGTAGAGGATTGGGTGAAGGTGCGATGGGTTCACGGGGGAGAGGCACGACTGTAGATGAAGGTTGGAGGGGATTCGATTCATAGTTTGGTGATGGAGTGGAGGCAGGTGCAAACATGAAGTGGTGATGAGCATCAGGTAGCGCTCGTGAAGACTTAAATTGTATTGTGTGAACTTCGGTGAAATCACAGTGGTGATGGGAAGGGGTTTTGTGATAAAAACCATCGCTATTGTTCACTATAAGGGTCAAGCTCAAGTATCAGCGTCCCGATATGGAAATGGGGTTTAGTTTCAGTGTTCTGCATGAGTTGTCGATTGAGTTTACATGAGGTAAATTCCTATTGGAATTTGATTAGTATATTAGTTAAACTAAATTTAATATACTGTTAGAAAAGAAATGTTGGTTACTACTAATTCAGAATTTTGAAACTGAAAAGGAGAAAGAAAAATATTTTTGGTAAATCATTATAAATATCTTAAAACAGATAAGTGAAAACTTAAACTTGGAATTTTTAAGCTGTTCAACTAGGAAGAAAGAAAAATTAAATGTTAGTGTATTTTTAAATAAAACCATGTCAAGAAAAAATTCTATAGCTTATTTATAAAATTCGAATTTTTCTTATGCTGGGATAAATCGAATGGAATCATTCATATGGGGTTCGGAGCCTCGGAAATCGATGGAAAGAAATTGAATTGACACAAGTGCGAATAAAAATCTCGGTGAGTAAATCTCACTCTGTTTTTATTTAGAATTATTTTTGTTGGTTAAAAATATTTATCTGTTGGTTGTTTGGTTGCATTAAAATATTCTCGTGGCTATGAAATATATATTAGTTATTTAGGATTGGTGTTTGTGGTTATTATATATATATATGTATATTGGTGATTGGATAGTTCCCGCAGTACCATTAGCGGATGCCCGCAGTATCATTAGCGGATGACCCTATGCACCCCACGCTATGATAGTGGATGACCTTCTATACCGCGATATCCTACCTCAACGCAGGATGGGTATTATTTATGTTGGCTAACGTTTATGGATGCAAGAAAACAGGTTGGAGGAATCCAACTAGATTCCACAAAATTATTATTATTTGTTTGTTTCATATACATCATCATATATGATATATTAGATCACCTGGGTGTTGTTAATGTTTGAAATATCGCTGGGGCTTGAATATTGATTTATAAGAATATCGTAAAAACGATAGTTTCAGATTTAAAAGGGAAATCTATTTTTCTAAAAATAGAATTTCAATTTCAATTGGGCTATAAATATATTAACTTGTTTTGAATATATAAAACAATTAGTGAATTTATAAACATGGTTTATAAATTAATAAATGCAGAGAATTAAAATGAATTTATAAACAGTGTTTATAAATAAAGTGAAAAAATTATCATTTGATAATTTGAATATTTAAAATTCAAAATGTGAATTTAAAAATAATAATGGGGAAATCGTTTTAGAGAAATAAACGATGGAATTTATTCTGATGTTCAGAATATAAATTGAACTAAAATAAATCCATAAGGATTTATGATTTGAATTCAATTAATTCGAATTTATTTAAATAGAAGTTATGTTGAATATGAAAATAATTTGGGTGTTATATATATAAGTTATTATAAATAGAAATTTCCAAAATAAGATTTTGGTTTTTAAATAGATTTCAAAAATAGAATTGTTTAAATATAAAACAAGGAAATTTATAAAATGGTGTTTATAAATATAATGAATTGATTGTCAAGAGATAATTTGAATATTTAAATTCAAATATGAATTTAAAAATAGAATTTGATATCATTCGAAAGGGAATAACGGTTTTATTCCAAAATTCGGGATATCAAAGGGATAGAGTTTCAAATAGAAATTTGAAAAGGGAACTTGTTTAAATATATGAAACAAAAAAGTTGAATTTTTAAATAGTGTTATAAATTTGGTGAAATAAATTATCATTTGGATAATTTAAACCATTTAAATTCAAATAGTAATTTAAAAGTAAATAGGAAACGTTTTGGAACAAAACGATTGATTATATTTCGGAATTCGAAATATAAGCTGAATTGAGAAGAATTCAACGAATTTATAATTGAAATTCGATTATATCGAATTTTAAAAATAATTTATTTAGAAAAAGAAATTGGAATTAAATATAAAAGATCGAAGTATAAATAAATTTATTACTGACTAAGGAAAAATCGACAACGATAGATAATCGGAAATATTAAGTTGAATTGTGAAAATTAGTTTGATATATATTAAAATATATTAGAATAGAGTTGGAATTTATATATAAACGAAGTTTAAAATGTTTATATATTAAATATAATTAAAACGAACTCGCCGCAGCACGACAGTTCATGAATTGGCATTTCAAACTTAAATTGAGTATACAGAACTCAATATAAGTCGGAATTCTTTGAAACAAGAATCGTCAGGACCGATTTGATAATGGTTTTCTAACGGAAGAGGAAAATCTGGATTTCGTCTTATAGATTTCGAGTTATGTCAAAATCAAATTTTCAAAAATACAGCGCCAGAACCATCATAAAGCCATAATTGTTTATTTAAATAAATAAAAGGATTTTAAGGAAATAAAATCCGAATTGCCATTAGAAAAATCCAGACTTGACTTATAAAATATATCTAAACTCAAGTGGAGTAATGAATTGATTTTTGAAACAGAAATCAGATTTTAATTATTGAATACAATTAACTAATTTGAATAGTAATTTGTTAATGAAATTTTGAATTGATATTAGGCTTTGAATAAGTGAATTCGATTTGGAAATTTTATTCGAAATCGAAAAGGAAACTTGAATTGAAATTGGAATTCAATTTGGTTATAAGCAAGTTTATACTTTATTTGAACATGTTATGTTCAAACAAAGAAGTGAAATAGGCAAAAGAGCTAATTAAAGAATAAATTAGCGAATTGAGTTAAAAACGATTGGGTTGAGTTGGTATAAATTGGAAATGGACGTATATGAGTTAAACAGGTTTGGAATGAAGTGTTTGAAGATTATAATTTAAGTGCCGACAAAAAGGTACATGTTTAAATTCCATATGAGATTTTATGCACCGAATCGGCAAGCCACTTGGCTTTTCGATTTTCTTTTTGAATGGAAAGGGCCTAGAGAGGCGAGTTGAGGTTTGAACTATCGACCGGTACATAGGAGGTTATGGCGAAATTTTCCGGGAATTAAAGGAGTTAGAATATTTTTAAGATAATTTGATAATTATAAATCAATGTATCGATATATATATATAGAATTTGATAAGGAAATGAACTTAAAAATAGAATATTATAAACAAAAAGAAAATCTATAAATTAGATTTTTTTAAAAATAGAAAGAGAAGCGTATACGTGTTTTAGAATTGGAAAATTGGTTTAATATGGTGTTGATTATTCGAGTTAGCGGTCTTGCCCTTTTTGAAGTTAATAATATTTTCAGTCAAGGTCTGAGAGGTAATTATACCCCAACTCGTTGCTAGCTGTGTGAGCTGGGTACGCATGATAGAGGGTTCTCGCTTCGCGTTAGGTGGCGGACGGGAGACTCTTACCTCTACATGGCCCTCGAAAGTAAGGGAGGGTTAGTTGTGAAGTCGAAAGGATGGCCGTAAAATGAGTTGGTAGGGTATCAGTTTAAGCCACAGTAGGATGTTATCCCGCTGACTTGGGAGTTGAGGGATGGTTGAAAAGCATACCGAAATTGCCGGTACGTTACAATTGGTATCAAAGCTTAGGTTGAGCGAATACCTAGGCTTGTTGGGATGTGCTCATTAAAGATAGGGTCAGTAGTACCCTAGAATGAGTTGAGTGTGTGTGTGTGTATATATATATATATATATATATATATATATACACACACGAGAGAGCGTATTTGTTAATTGATATAAAATTTGTTTTATATTGTGTTGGCTATTCTGGTTAGTGGTTTATGAATTTTGATCAAATTGTGGGATGCCACGAAGTCGATAGGAATTTCTAAACACTTGAACAGAGAAATTTGACACAATACTGTTTTAAGTGGGTAAATGAAATAATTTTACCCAAAATTCTATTTTTGATAGAAAAGGAATTATATATATATATATATATATATATATATATATATGGATGTGTTGGATGCTAATATCATAATCAAATAAGATTATAAATTTGAAATGGTTATGTATAACCAATTATAATTTGTATAAGAATCAAATATACAAATAAGATGGATTAAAATTAAATTCAAACCAAAATTTCGAATTTAAATCCTGGGAAGTTGGAAATATTTTTGAAGTATATTAGAACAATATAGCTTTGTGTTTGAAGGATTTATGAATCAAAATCATTTTGATGAATTTTGAAAGTGATAAAGCACTGAACTCACTTCAGTGGCTGGAAAATAATTCTAATAATGACTGCAACATCATCAGTTTCATTTTCGAGCTTCTAAGTGATGGTAGAAAAGATTTTTGATGGAAATTTGTTTGAAATAAACCAAGATGGTTTGAAAATTCAAATGTTTTGAATTTGAAATAGTTATAAATGTATGTACATATATTTATGTGATTTCAAAAGGATTTGAAATAAAATCCAGACATTTGAATTATGGAATTCAAATTTAACTTAAGCAAGTTAAATGGATCGAAGTTAATAAATTGATTAAAGACAATTTGAATGAATCTGGAATGAATATGAATACGAATTGAATGCAAATACATTGATTGTATATCATTCAGACTAAATGAATGCAATGTAAATGAAAACCAAAAGTTTTGGTTGGAACTATAATTGTGGAAATAAAATGTTGAGTTCCAAAATAAGTGAGATTTTGAAAAGTAACGAGTTTGTACCATTTTTCCTACCTTAGTAATTTCGGGGACGAAATTCTTTTAAGGGGGGAAGAATGTAACGACCCGGATTTTTGAATGGTTTATTTTAAATATTTAATATGGTTTTAAATATTGGGTTGATAATATAAATGGATTTTTATATTGAGTTATCGATTTAATAATCTATTTCGATTTAATATCAAATATATTAAATTATCGTAATACGAAAAATAATTCAATTCGTGATTTAAAAACTGAATCAAAACAATTCAGATGATTAGTATTAATTATATTTGAATATAGACGATAATAAATATAATTTATTTTCGGAGAATTTATTTGTTTCAGAATTTAAATTATATTATATAGATTTAATATGGTTATGTTATATATACACGTTCGAAATAAATTTCAGAATATATCCCGCAAGGTCCGGAGTAGCATTATAATATTGAAATGTCGGTTAGTGCGTTAAAATAGTGGTTACGGTCTCAAGTTGCGAACCCCGAGATAATTGTAATGGATAAGATCGAAATTGAATCGAAAATCAAATCGATATCTATTTAAAAAGGATAAAAATCCCTTTAAATCAAATTGGTATTAAATTTGCTTGTACTTCACTAGACAACCATTTAATATCGTGTACGTTCTGTTCCCCTCTCCATCTATTTATAAATGCGATATCCCCTTTCCTTTTCCATTTTCATTTCATTACTCAGAACAAATCAAAAGCTTCAGATAAATTAACATGTCGTGCCTCTTTCTTCTAAATTCACGGTTATATATCCTTTATCCCCTTTCTCTTTAAAAATCCAAGCCTTTCCTCCTTCAATCTATTCGAGCTTCGGGAAAAGAAAGAAAAACCCCATCCTCTGCTTCAAAACAAAAACCGCGACTCTCCTCAAAAATCAGAAACCAATACAAATGAAATTAAATCGAAATCGAGTTTGATTTCAAAACGTCAGGCCAACATCTCAACCCAGAAGCGTCCGTGTACCGCGAGTTCAAGCAATCGTGATTTGGGCGAGAGCGAAGGAGGTTTGACGAGCTCTGAGGACCAGAAGGTAGCTCGCGAAGGTGGATGTCGAGTAGAGGATTGGGTGTAAGGTGCGATGGGTTCACGGGGGAGAGGCGCGACTGTAGATGAAGGCTGGAGGGGATTCGATTCACAATTTGGTGATGGAGTGGAGGCAGGTGCGAACATGAAGTGGTGATGAGCATCAGGTAGCGCTCGTGAAGATTTAAATTGTATTGTGTAAACTTCGGTGAAATCATAGTGGTGATGGGAAGGGGTTTTGTGATAAAAACCATCGTTGTTGTTCACTATAAGGGTCAAGCTCAAGTATCAGCGTCACGATATGGAAATGGGGTCGAGTTTCAGTGTTGCACAGGTTGTCGATTGAGTTTACATAAGGTAAATTCCTATTGGAATTGGATTAGTATATTAGTTAAAATAAATTTAATATACAGTTAGAAAAGAAATGTTGGTTATTACTAATTCAGAATTTTGAAACTGAAAAGGAGAAAGAAAAATATATTTAGTAAATCATTATAAATATCTTAAAACATATAAGTGAAAACTTAAACTTGGAATTTTTAAGTTGTTCAACTAGGAAGAAAGAAAAATTAAATGTTAGTGTATTTTTAAATAAAACCATGTCAAGAAAAAATTCAATAGCTTATTTATAAAATTTGAATTTTTCTTATGCTTGGATAAATTGAATGGAATATTCATATGGGGTTCGGAGCCTCGGAAATCGATGGAAAGAAATTGAATCGATACAAGTGCGAATAAAAATCTCGGTGAGTAAATCTCACTCTGTTTTTATTTAGAATTATTTTTGTTGGTTAAAAATATTTGTCTGTTGGTTGTTTGGTTGCATTATAATATTCTTGTGGCTATGAAATATATATATTAGTTATTTAGGATTGGTGTTTGTGGTTATTATATATATATTGATGATTGGATTGTTCCCGCAGTACCATTAGCGGATACCCGCAGTATCATTAGCGGATGACCCTATGCGCCCCACGCTATGATATTGGATGACCTTCTATAACGCGATATCCTGCATCGACGCGGGATGGGTATTATTTATGTTGGCTAACGTTTGTGGATGCAGGAAAAAAGGTTGGAGGAATCCAATTGGATTCCTCAAAAATATTATTATTTATTTGTTTCATATATATCATCGTATATGATGTATTAGATAACCTGTGGTTGATAATTGGGGGTTGTTAATGTTTGAAATATCACTAGGGCCTGAATATTGATTTATAAAAATATCATAAAAAGGATATTTTGAGATTTAAAAGGGAAATCTATTTTTCTAAAAATAGATTTTGAATTTCAATTAGGCTATAAATATATTAACTTGTTTTGAACATATAAAACAAGTAGTGAATTTATAAACGTGGTTTATAAATTAATAAATGTAGAGAATTGAAATGAATTTATAAACAGTGTTTATAAATAAAGTGGAAAATTTATCATTTGATAATTTGAATATTTAAAATTCAAAATATGAATTTAAAAATAGAAATGGGGAAATCGTTTTAGAGAAATAAACGATGGAATTTATTCTAATGTTCAGAATATAAATTGAACTAATATAAATCCATAAGGATTTATGATTTGGATTCGATTAATTCAATTTTTTTAAATAGAAGTTAAATTGAATATGAAAATAAATTAGGTGTTATATATATAAGTTATTATAAATAAAAGTTTCCAAAATAAGATTTTGGGTTATAAATAGAATTCGAAAATAGAACTGTTTAAATATAAAACAAGGAAATTTATAAAATGGTGTTTATAAATATAATGAATTGATTATTAAGAGATAATTTGAATATTTAAATTCAAATATGAATTTAAAAATAGAATTTGAAATTATTCGAAAGGGAACAACGGTTTTATTCCGAAATTCGAGATATCAAAGGGATGTAGTTTCAAATAGAAATTTGAAAAGGGAACTTGTTTTAATATATGAAACAAGGAAGTTGAATTTTTAAATAGTATTATAAATTTGGTGAAATAAATTATCATTTGGATAATTTAAACCATTTAAATTCAAATAGGAATTTAAAAGTAAATGGGAAGCGTTTCGAAACAAAACGATTGATTATATTTCGGAATTCGAAATATAAGCTGAATTGAGAAGAATTCAACGGATTTATAATTGAAATTCGACTATATCGAATTTTATAAATAATTTATTTATAAAAGATATTGGAATTAAATATAAAAGATCGAAGCAAAAATAAATTTATTATCGAGTAAGGAAAAATCGACAATGATAAATAATCGGAAATATTAAGTTGAATTGGGAAAATAAATTTGATATATATTAAAATATATTAGAATAGAGTTGGAATCTATATATAAACGAAGTTTAAAACGTTTATATATTAAATATAATTAAAATGAACTCGTCGCAGCACGACAGTTCCTGAATTGGCATTTCGAACTTAAATTGAGTATACAGAACTCAATATAAGTCAGAATTCTTTGAAACAAGAATCATCAGGACCGATTTGATAATGGTTTTCTAATGGAAGAGAAAAATCTGGATTTCGTCTTATAGATTTTGAGTTATGTCAAAATCAAATTTCCAGAAAAACAGCGCTAGAACCATTATAAAGCCATAATTGTCTATTTAAATAAATAAAAGGATTTTAAGGAAATAAAATCCGAATTGCCATTAGAAAAATCCATACTTGAGTTATAAAATATATCTAAACTCAAGTGGAGTAATGAATTGATTTTTGAAACAGAAATCAGATTTTTAATTATTGAATACAATTAACTAATTTGAATAGTAATTTGTTAATGAAATTTTGAATTGATATTGGGCTTTGAATAAGTGAATTTGATTTGGAAATTTATATTCGAAATTGAAAAGGAAACTTGAATTGAAATTGGAATTCAATTTGGTTATAAGCAAGTTAATAGTTTATTTGAGCATGTTATGTTCAAACAAAGAAGCGAAATAGGCAAAAGAGCTAATTAAAGAATAAATTAGTGAATTGAGTTAAAAACGATTGGGTTGAGTTGGTATAAATTGGAAATGGACGTATATGGGTTAAATAGGTATGGAATGAAGTGTTTGAAGATTATAATTTAAATGTCGACAAAAAGGTACATGTTTAAATTCCATATGAGATTTTATGCGCCGAATCGACAAGCCACTTGGCTTTTTAATTTTCTTTATGAATGGAAAGGGCTTAGAGAGGCGAGTTGAGGTTTGAACTATCGACCGGTACAAAGGAGGTTATGGCGAAATTTTCCGGGAATTTAAGGAGTTAGAATATTTTTAAGATAATTTGATAGTTAGAAATCAATGTATCGATATATATATAAAATTCGATAAGGAAATGAACTTAAAAATAGAATATTATAAACAAAAAGGAAATCTGTAAATTAGATTTGTTAAAAATAGAAAGAGAAGCGTATACGTGTTTTAAGAAATGGAATTTTTTTTAATATGGTGTTGATTATTCGAGTTAGCAGTCTTGTCTGTTTTGAAGTTTATAATACTTTAAGTCAAGGTCTGAGAGGTAATTATACCCCAACTCGATTGATTTCATTATTAGCTGATAAATAGCAAGATTCAGTCTCAAAGAGAAATGTTTTAGGAAAATTAGTCGAATGCAGTATTTTGGGTTGTTGTAGCGATGTTTTATATAACCTTCGTATTAACCCAAGGAAGTGAAATTTTGGAAATATAATAATAAATATTTCCTAAGTATAGAAATGAATTGTCGTGAAACGGAGAAGTAATTGGAATATTTTCCAATTATTAATAGAAGATATTTTCTAAGTGTAGAAAATAAAAGATGGCGAAATATGGAAATGTTTCCAAACAGCTTAAGAGACCAAGATGATTATTGAAAATATTTGGTTAAAAAATATTGGTAAGGAAATGAAGAAGTGATTTAATTAATGAAATATTAATTAAGGGGCCTAGTGATTTGTTTGATTGTTGGAATGTTTGTTTATTTTTCTTTGATAGTTAAATAACCGACTATCGAAGGGTTTGCCAATATCGTTGTCAATATGGAGAGACCGGTTGGATTATTATCCGTGAACCACTCCGTATTGGCAGTAACATTGCGAATCATATTATATGAAGATAATCAAAGACGGAGTAAAGTGCAAGGACTTTTTCTATTAATTGAAATTGTGCCTTCGGTTTCGTTCAGTCCCAGAACGAAGTTGTAACACCCCGTATGTTGAATAACTTGCTATAATGTAAAACAGGGTAGAATTAAATTTTAAAATCTGAATCAGGGGAAACGGGCTATGCCATTGCGTTCGTCTCGGAAAAATATGCGAAATAGAGTCCGAAATTTCGTGAATCGGAGTCCGTATGTCCGAGATATGGCCTTTAGAAGTTTCACGAAAAATCAGAAAACGAAACAGATTTCAAAAATGCAGAATATGGGCTAGGCGGGAAAATTCCCGCCCAGACCAGGTCGTCCTGGGAGTCGACCTGGGGGTCGACCTGGGTGTCGACCTACCCACCAGGTCGACTAGGGTGTCGACCCTAGTGTCGACCTGGGGGTCGACCTCCCTGGTCAAGCCCAGGTGACCTGGGTGCACTGATTTGGGATCAGGGCTTGGTTTTGGTGGCTAGTGACGAGATCTGACGGCTCTAATCTGATTTAGGGTTAATCTAATGGCCTAAAACACTTAATTAATCTATAAATACACCCTAAGACTACCCTAATTCATACTAAAATTGGAGACAACGTCGTTATGCCGTCAAATTGCAACTAGAAGGAGCCACCAACAAATTAAAGAGGAAGATAGCTTCTCAAATCAACTTCTAATCAACTCTAGCAACTTAATCTTCTTCATAGGAGTGCTAATCAACAATTTGTGAGTACTATTGCCTTAATGACCAATTGTTGAAATGAATATGATAGGATATAATGAGGTTATGGCTATGAATGTGGATCAATGCAAGTTATGTTATAATATGCTATCTGTTTATGATGTTATGCAAGTTATGCAAGTCATATGCTATATGTTCATGATGTTATGCAAGTTATGCAAGTTACATGTTACATGATCATGATGTTATGCAAGTCATATGCTACATGTTCATGATGTTATGCAAGTTATGCAAGTTATATGCTATATGATCATGATGTTATGCAAGTTATGCAAGTGTTAGGCTATGTGTCCATGATGCTAGTTATGCAAATTGCTATGATAAACATTGATCCATTATGATATCATGTTATGCAAGTTTGGTGTTTGATTATATGCAAGTTCATATATGATATGTTATGCAAGTTTGGTGTTTGATTATATGCAAGTTTATATATGACATGTTATGCAAGTTTGGTGTTTGTGTTTATGCAAGTAACATGTGCAAGTTTACACCTTTGTATGATATGCATACATATGCAAGTTAACCCCTTTGTATGCCATACATACATATGCAAGTTACCCCTTTATATGACATAAGTAACCTATGCAAGTTACCATCTTTATGACATATGTGATTCATGCAAGTTTGGGTTGATTATTTATGCTAGTTGGGTTTGATGCTATGGTCACATATGCATGTTGACACCTTTTAAACCCATGTTGATGCTAATGTTATGCAAGTTGAACCCATTGTATTTGTGATGAATCTTCCCTTTTAAGTATGTCATGTTAGCGAATTACGTGGGAAACGATGGGGTTAATATTCATGTTAATGAAATGGTGTGAAGTTGGTATGATTATGCATACCATAAAGTGGATGGACATAATTAAGTCAATTATGTACATCGTTAAATTTGTAATTAATTAGGGATAATTAATACAAATTATGGGGGTGATTAATTAGGTGTAATTAATCGACTAAGACACGAGGTTGGACCCTTTTGTAGCATAAGACTGCCCGGAACCGACCGGCAAATCCAGCGGCTACAAATGATTGGCCCAATGTGAGAGGTCTTAGGCATAAACTAAACACGTGACAAGTGTAAAGACACGAGGTTAGACTCGGTTATGGCGTAAGGCTGCTCGGACCCGACCAGCTAATCCAGCTGCCATAAAAGATAGTCTAATGTGAGAGGTCTTTACAACGGTTACGTTCTTAATCAATTAAGAAACACTTAACCAGATAAGCATGTAGTGGGGCATGAGGGGTTAAGTGGGTGCCTTGGGTGGCACGAGGAAATCAAGTAAGTGCCTTGGGTGGCATGTGGAAATCTAGTGGGTTGCCTTGGGTGGCAATAGAAAATACGATTAGAAAACTTAACCAAGTGGAAACATGTAATTAAACATGATTAAAGGGTTAAGTGGGATGCACTAGAAAAAGGGACAAGCTTAGGTGGGTAGCTTGTGGGGGCCCATTTCAACCAGTAACCCATATGTATCTTATTGGGCTCGACCCATGTCGAGGACGGGACACGCGTACTGGGCTTGACTATAAGAGGCCAAAATGGGTTAGCGGTGGCAACGCAAGTCCAACGGGTTTCATATGCGTGTGTGGACCCGGGCTGGTAGGTAAGACGTTGTTGCATCGTGTAGGTATAAGCCATGCACCGTTGGTTGTATCGGGTTGCCACTTTGGGGAGTGATACACCCCACTGTGGGGCCAGCACGGGTATCTATGGTAGGGAGCCGATCGCTTGGGGAGTAGTGGGTACACCTAGTGGAGATAGGGGCAGACGGCACCTATGTAGTCAGCTAGGGGTACACGAAACTACTGGGTAAATTTTCTAAGTCCTTGGGTGGGATAAACCTTTAAGTAGGAATGACTGGTGTGGTGCAGTTAGTAATTACCCTTGGGTGGGTAGATGCGTCTTTACGGTTATCTTAGTTCATCCTATGTCTAGTTGGCTGCTTAGTGTAGTCATTTATCCCCAGTCATCACCATACCAAGTTTATATCATACCCTAATTACTTTAATGATTGTATTGTTAAAGTTATAGGGCTCACTCAGACTTATGTCTGACCCCATTGTTTTTATCTTTTTCCCAACCCTCAGGTTCTCAGAGTGGGCCTAGCACTAGTGGGCTTTGATCAGATTGCTTTATCTATCTTTTGGAGCTTGGACCGTGATGTAAAGCCCAGCTTATCTTTTCTATTATGGCTATTAGTTATGTAGTGGGATTATGTGCTTATGTTTTATCAGGATGGATATTTAGTACTTGACTCTTGTTTTAGTTGGTTTTGATATGTAACCAAACATGTTTATCTTCTGCTGCAATGAAATGATTTTTTAGATTTCAAGTATTATTTATATCTGTCTTGTTGTAATTTTTCTGTTCTATATTCACTTAAAATACTCCTCCGAAGTTAAGGCATTCCCTTAGTGAGTGACCTTAGCGGGTGTGGGGTGTTACACGTGGTATCTGAGCGAAGGTTACCGGAACAGATAAAATTTTTAGAAAACTATTTTTCTAAAAACATTTTTGGAAGAAGTATTTTCAAAAACATGTCTTTTAAGAGAAAAGTTTTTGAAAGAAAAGCATAATCCCCAATAGCCATATCTTTATCTTTCGAATTATCCGTTTTGAACCTTTCCTTTTTTAGTTTCAGCATGGCTGAAGATCTTAACTTTCCGGAGGGTGTGACGATACTAGTATGGTATAGGAGATTGATGGAGGCTAGGGTCACCGCTGCGGGTCCAGCAAATGTTCCTCCACCAACAGTAGCACCCTATCTTCCTCCTCCCCCTCCTCCTCGCACGGATACTTTTGCTAAGACTTGCAAGGAATTTAAGGCTATGGGAGGGAAACTTTTTCAAGGATCATAAACTTTTGTGGAAGCTAGGGATTGGCTTAAGGAGGTGGAAGAGTTGATAGATATCTTTGAGATGGAAGAAGGAAAGAAAGTCAAGTTAGCTGCGTGGTTAATGAAGGGAGAGGCCTCGTTCTGGTGGGAGGTCACTAATGGAGAGCGCCCTGTTGACTCTTGGGCGGATTTCAGGCAAAGGTTTGTGGCAAAGTTTCTCTCAAGTGCGGAGGAAAACTTGTATATGGAGAGGTTCTTGACTCTAAAGCAAGGAAACCTATCAGTGAATGAATATGTCAACAAGTTTAATCAATTGGCAAGGTTTGGCATAGACATGGTGAATACACCAGAGAAGAAGGCTTTGAGGTTCGTTAAAGGCTCGAATGAACCGAGGCATGGATTGGCTATGACTCACATCCCTATGGGGGCCACCTTTGAGAAGCTAGTAGACATGGCACTCATGCATGAGGAAGAGAAGAGTTCCAATGCTAATAAGGCACCCGAGAAGAAAGGAGATCAAAAGAGACCTCAACAGCAACAGCAAAGCAAGGGTGGGAAAGGCAACGGTGGCAAGGGAAAGAAGAAGTGCTTCAATTGCGGGACACCAGGCCACCTAAGCAAAGATTGTCGGAAGAAGAAGAAGACGGGCTGCTTCCACTGTGGCGAAGCAGGGCATCTAGTGAAGGACTGCCCTAAGAAGGGGCAAAGGACGGGATCTACCTCAGGGGGACAGGTGCAAGCTCTTATGGCACCAGGTCAGGCAAGGGGGCAAGTTCAGGCTCTCGCGGTTCCACCAGCTCAGGAAAGAGGTAGAACTATTTCCGTTGAAAGTCTGGTTTTTCTGTTTGATCATCCTGTCCGTACTTTGTTTGACTCTGGCGCATCGCATTCGTTTATCTCATCATCATTAGTTGAGTCACTGCACTTAGACACCAGTCTAGTAGATGATCCCTTGGTTGTTTCAAACCCAATTGGGGGCTCCACTTATTTGTCCATGGTATGTTTGGGTTTGAAGATTTCTATACTTAGCGTTGAGTTTAGATGTGATGCTTTTGTTTTGGGCTTCACGGGCTATGGGTTGATTTTGGGCATGGACTGGTTATCCAGTAATGGTGCCGTTCTTGATTGTGAAAGGAGAGTTGTTAGGCTCATGACCCGCTTGGGTAACACTCTCGAGATCTCTTGTAATCCCATGGATTCTATTATGCTAAGTTATCTTGAATCGCTTGACGCTTCGGTCGAGAGTTTGCGATCTGTTAGAGTGGTCCGGGAGTACTCGGATTTGTTTGAGGAGGTGAAGGGCTTATCTTCGAAGCGGGAGATAGACTTCCGAATATATCTGGTGGACAATGCTAAACCAGTATCTTTGCCAGTGCGCCACATGGCTCCTCGTGAGAGGAGGGAACTCCATAAGCAAGTAGGGGAGTTGCTTGAGAAGGGGTTCATAAGACGAAGTATATCGGAGTGGGGTGCTCCAGTAGTTTTTGCCACGAAGGCGGATGGGTCCCTCACACTTTGTGTAGACTATAGAGAACTCAACAAGCTCACAAAGAAGAATAGACACCCATTGCCGAGGATTGATGATCTCTTTGATCAGTTGGTTGGCGCCTCAGTGTTTTCGCAGTTGGACTTGGCCACGGGGTTTCATCAGTTGAGAGTGGCTGAGGATAGCATAGACAAGACTACCTTTAGGACTCCGGATGGTTTCTATGAGTGGTTGGTGATGCCATTTGGTTTGACGAACGCCCCTGCATACTTTGTTGATTTGATGAGTAGGGTGTTCAGGGAGTACCTTAATAAGTTCGTGGTGGTCTTTGTGGATGATATCTTAGTCTTTTCTAAGAGTGAAGAAGAGCATGCCCTACATCTTAGGGAAGGGTTGGAGACTCTTCGAGCGCATAGCCTTAAGGCTAAATTCTCTAAATGTCACTTCTGGAGGAAGGAAGTGCGGTTCTTGGGACACGGGGTCTCCAAGGAAGGGATAGTTGTGGATCCCGCGAAGGTAGTGTCCATCCAAGATTGGAAGGTTCCGAGGAATGCTACCGAGGTGAGAAGTTTCTTGGGGTTGGCTGGCTACTATAGGAAGTTTATCAAGGACTTCGCGAAGATATCAGCCCCATTAACTCGCTTGACAAAGAAGAATCTAGTCTTCGCATGGGACGTAGATTGTGATGATGCGTTCCTACGGTTAAAGAGGGCTTTAACCACAGCTCCAGTCTTAGTGTTTCCAGATGGGAGTAACCCATTTGTTGTTTATACCGATGCTTGTGGGACAGGACTGGGCGCAGTCTTAATGCAAGAGGGAAGGGTAATAGCCTGTGGGGGAAGGCAGTTGAGAAAGCATGAGAAAAATTACCCTACCCATGATTTAGAGTTGGTCGCTATTGTTTTTGCGCTTAAGATTTGGCGCCATTATCTTCTTGGAGAGAGGTTTGAATTGTTCACTAACCACAAATCATTGAAGTACTTGTTTTCTCAGAAGGATTTGAACTTGAGACAGCAAAGGTGGATGGAGTTCTTAGCATCCTATGATTTCGAGATAGCGTATACCCCTGGCAAGGGTAACGTGGTTGCGGACGCCTTAAGCAGAAAAAGGTTGTCCTTGAGTCCATTGTTCGTGGAATGACGAAGCTTGGAATTTATCTCGATGTTTGATTTCAGACCTTCCGTTGACTTTATACCCGGTTTGCTTGCATCCTTAGAGGTCAGACCTACTCTTTTGGGACGGGTTGGCGAGGCACAGCGGGACGACCCACAGTTGGTTGAGTTGGTAGAGAGGCTCATAAGGGGGGAGTCGTCCAACCATTTGAGTAGGTACACCCTAGACGATAGGGGGTGCTTGCGTAGAGACGGTAGACTTTGTGTACCACAAGACGAGGGTTTGAGGAAGGCTATTCTTGATGATGCGCATCGTTCAAAGATGACCATTCATCCCGGTGGAGACAAGATGTACCAAGACATGAAGCGAGTTTTCTTTTGGGCCGGTATGAAGAAAGATGTGGCCGAGTATGTCGCTAGATGCTTGGTGTGCCAACAAGTGAAAGCGGAGCAAAAGAAACCTGGTGGGTTGCTTCACCCATTGGAAGTTCCGCAATGGAAGTGGGATAGCGTCTCGATGGATTTTATTGATGGGTTACCGAGATCGAGGAAGGCTAATACGGGAATTTGGGTTGTGGTAGACAGACTTACTAAGAGCGCCCATTTCATACCCGTGAAGAGAAAGAGGACTGCTCCATGGCTAGCTTCAGTTTACCTTCGAGAGATAGTTCGATTGCATGGGGTACCTTCTAGGATTTTGAGTGATCGAGATCCTATCTTCACTAGCGAGTTTTGGAAGAGTTTGCAAGAAGCAGTGGGGACTCAGTTGTGTTTGAGCACCGCATATCATCCTCAGACGGACGGCCAGACCGAGAGGGTGAATCGTATACTAGAAGACCTTTGGAGGCTATGTATCTTAGATTTTGGAGGTACATGGGAAGAGCATCTTCCATTGGTGGAGTTCGCGTATAATAACAGCTTTCAGTCTAGTATTGGTATGGCCCCTTTCGAAGCTCCTTATGGAAGGCCTTGTCGATAACCTACATGTTGGTGGGAATCTACGGTTAAGATCTTGCTTGGGCCTGATATAGTTAGAGAGACTTCGGAAAGGATTGATTTGATTCGAAGAAGGATGAAAGCAGCGCAAGATAGGCAAAAATCTTACGCAGATAAGAGGAGGACGGATCTTGAGTTTGATGTTGGGGACATGGTCTTTGTTAAAGTATCTCCGTTACGGAATGTTGTCCGCTTTGGGTCCGTTGGGAAGTTAGCACCAAGATTTGTAGGACCGTTTCCGATTAAGGAAAGGATTGGACGGATGGCATATAGGGTGGATTTACTCGAGAGACTTAGTGGGATACATGACGTATTCCATGTGTCACATTTGAGGAAGTGCCTACATGAGACCGCAGAGGTGGTAGAGCCGAGCTTGCTTAGAGAAGTGTAGGTAGAGCGTGATGCGACTATTCGACGAGCTCCTACCCGCATCCTTGGGTCAGAGATTAGGAAGTTGAGAAACAGAGAGGTTCGACTAGTCAAAGTGCAATGGGGAGAGGATGAGAGCAATGCTACTTGGGAGACAGAAGCGAAGATGCGTTCACTGTACCCATTCCTTTTTGAGGGTATGTCTTTTAACTTCTCCTTTATCGTTTGTCTAGTACTTATCTTATCTTTAGTATGTCCTCTCATTAGTATCTTTGACCTTTAGATAGGGTAAACCTATGGTTGAAACATGTGTTTGAGACATGTTATGATTGATGGATGCGTGTGGATGCAAGTGTTTGCTAGTGGTTGCTCGTGGATGCATATAAACACACTTTAGACACTAGATCGGCTCAGTCACTTCATATTGCATATTGCATATAATTGTGTGTAGGTATCTATATTAATGGATGTATAATGGTTGTGTTATCATATGGATGATTCATTTTGGTGAATGATTGTGCACTCATGTAGAAATAGTATGTGTCGATAGGGTTCTTTCGCATACATATTAGATGCATGGCACTATCATGGTTTGCATTAAGGAGGTCAACTGAATCAGTAGGCCGCCTGATTTTGCATTAGATAGGGAACATATACACACACTTTTTGCATATGTTCATACAGCATTAGAAACTTTAAGGACAATGGAGCCAGTGTTTGATGGTTTGAGTAGATGGTTGTTTGGTTGGTAGGATACGTTCTTCTTGACTAAGAGATTTCGGGACGAAATCCTTTAAGTAGGGGAGAATGTAACACCCCGTATGTTGAATAACTTGCTATAATATAAAACAGGGCAGAATTAAATTTTAAAATCTGAATCAGGGGAAACGGGCTATGCCATTACGTTCGTCTCGGAAAAATACGCGAAATAGAGTCCGAAATTTTGTGAATCGGAGTCCGTATGTCCGAGATATGGCCTTTAGAAGTTTCACGAAAAATCAGAAAACGAAACAGATTTCAAAAATGCAGAATATGGGCTAGGCGGGAAAATTCCCGCCCAGACCAGGTCGTCCTGGGAGTCGACCTGGGTGTCGACCTGCCCACCAGGTCGACTAGGGTGTCGACCCTAGTGTCGACCTGGGGGTCGACCTCCCTGGTCGAGCCCAGGTGACCTGGGTGCACTGATTTGGGATCTGGGCTTCGTTTTGGTGGCTAGTGATGAGATCTGACGGCTCTAATCTGATTTAGGGTTAATCTAATGGCCTAAAACACTTAATTAATCTATAAATACACCCTAAGACTACCCTAATTCATACTAAAATTGGAGACAACGTCGTTATGCCGTCAAATTGCAACTAGAAGGAGCCACCAACAAATTAAAGAGGAAGATAGCTTCTCAAATCAACTTCTAATCAACTCTAGCAACTTAATCTTCTTCATAGGAGTGCTAATCAACAAGTTGTGAGTACTATAGCCTTAATTACCAATTGTTGAAATGATTATGATAGGATATAATGAGGTTATGGCTATGAATGTGGATCAATGCAAGTTATGTTATTACATGCTATGTGTTTATGATGTTATGCAAGTTATGCAAGTCATATGCTATATGTTCATGATGTTATGCAAGTTACATGTTACATGATCATGATGTTATGCAAGTTATGCAAGTCATATGCTACATGTTCATGATGTTATGCAAGTTATGCAAGTTATATGCTATATGATCATGATGTTATGCAAGTTATGCAAGTGTTAGGCTATGTGTTCATGATGCTAGTTATGCAAATTGCTATGATAAACATTGATCAATTATGACACCATGTTATGCAAGTTTGGTGTTTGATTATATGCAAGTTCATATATGATATGTTATGCAAGTTTAGTGTTTGATTATATGCAAGTTCATATATGACATGTTATGCAAGTTTGGTGTTTGTGTTTATGCAAGTAACATGTGCAAGTTTACACCTTTGTATGATATGCATACATATGCAAGTTAACCTCTTTGTATGTCATACATACATATGCAAGTTACCCCTTTATATGACATAAGTAACCTATGCAAGTTACCCACTTTATGACATATGTGATTCATGCAAGTTTGGGTTGATTATTTATGCTAGTTGGGTTTGATGCTATGGTCGCATATGCATGTTGACACCTTTTAAACCCATGTTGATGCTAATGTTATGCAAGTTGAACCCATTGTATTTGTGATGAATCTTCACTTTTAGGTATGTCATGTTAGCGAATTACGTGGGGAACGATGGGGTTAATATTCATGTTAATGAAATGGTGTGAAGTTGGTATGATTATGCATACCATAAAGTGGATGGATATAATTGAGTTAATTATGTACATCGTTAAATTTGTAATTAATTAGGGATAATTAATACAAATTATGGGGGTGATTAATTAGGTGTAATTAATCGACTAAGACACGAGGTTGGACCCTTTTGTAGCATAAGACTGCCCGGAACCGACCGGCAAATCCAGCGGCTACAAATGATTGGCCCAATGTGAGAGGTCTTAGGCATAAACTAAACACGTGAGAAGTGTAAAGACACGAGGTTAGACTCGGTTATGGCTTAAGGATGCCCGGACCCGACCGGCAAATCCAACTGCCATAAAAGATAGTCTAATGTGAGAGGTCTTTACAACGGTTACGTTCTTAATCAATTAAGAAACACTTAACCAGATAAGCATGTAGTGGGGCATGAGGGGTTAAGTGGGTGCCTTGGGTGGCATGAGGAAATCAAGTAAGTGCCTTGGGTGGCATGTGGAAATCTAGTGGGTTGCCTTGGGTGGCAATAGAAAATACGATTAGAAAACTTAACCAAGTGGAAACATGTAATTAAACATGATTAAAGGGTTAAGTGGGATGCACTAGAAAAAGGGACAAGCTTAGGTGGGTAGCTTGTGGGGGACCATTTCAACCAGTAACCCATATGTATCTTATTGGGCTCGACCCATGTCGAGGACGGTACACGCGTACTGGGCTTGACTATAAGAGGCAAAAACGGGTTAGCGGTGGCAACACAAGTCCAACGGGTTTCATATGCGTGTGTGGACCCGGGCTGGTAGGTAAGACGTTGTTGCATCGTGTAGGTATAAGTCGTGCACCGTTGGTTGTATCGGGTTGCCACTTTGGGGAGTGATACACCCCACTATGGGGCCAGCACAGATATCTACGGTAGGGAGCCGATCGCTTGGGGAGTAGTGGGTACACCTAGTGGAGATAGGGGAAGACGACACCTATGTAGTCAGCTAGGGGTACACGAAACTACTGGGTAAATTTTCTAAGTCCTTGGGTGGGATAAACCTTTAAGTAGGAATGACTGGTGTGGTGCAGTTAGTAATTACCCTTGGGTGGGTAGATGCGTCTTTACGGTTATCTTAGTTCATCCTATGTCTTGTTGGCTTCTTAGTGTAGTCATTTATCCCCAGTCATCACCGTACCAAGTTTATATCATACCCTAATTACTTTAATGATTGTATTGTTAAAGTTATAGGTCTCACTCAGACTTATGTCTGACCCCATTGTTTTTATCTTTTTCCCAACCCTCAGGTTCTCAGAGTGGGCCTAGCACTAGTGGGCTTTGATCAGATTGCTTTATCTATCTTTTGGAGCTTGGACCGTGATGTAAAGCCCAGCTTATCTTTTCTATTATGGCTATTAGTTATGTAGTGGGATTATGTACTTATGTTTTATCAGGATGGATATTTAGTACTTGACTCTTGTTTTAGTTGGTTTTGATATGTAACCAAACATGTTTATCTTCTGCTGCAATGAAATGATGTTTTAGATTTCAAGTATTATTTATATCTGTCTTGTTGTAATTTTTCTGTTCTATATTCACTTAAAATACTCCTCCGAAGTTAAGGCATTCCCTTAGTGAGTGACCTTAGCGGGTGTGGGGTGTTACACTAATGGATGAATGTCTGACAGAGTATTTCCAATGATCGAATATTTTGGTCTGTATAAATATATATTGTAGCGGAGAATTTATTCTCCTAGCATAATATCCCGAATATATTTGTGCAAATCAATTAATGATTTACGGATCTGACAATGTGGCATTCAAAGTGATTGTTCTATCAATGAATGATAAGTAACCGTAGCCTCAGGCCTCAACAACCGGGAAATAACAAAAATCGGGCAGGTAGCATGGCTATGAGGGTCGCTCCCATTAGGATGTATAATCATCTATCTAGAGAGATTCCATTTGCTTCTTCAATCTATCGATGTTGTCCCTTTTTAGGAAACAGTTTCTGATCCCAACCATTGGTGACATACATTCGATACACTCAAGCGAAATGAGTGGTCGGTCATGTGTGGGCGGGTTGCAAGATGTTCTTGTTGAACCCAGTGTATTCCTCTCTAGAGATACACTATCGAAAGGTGGTTCCATACCTTGTCATGTTGGGAATCCAATCTCCAATAAGCGCCCTGCGGTTTTTGGTTTTATATTATATATGGAGCGTGAGATGCAAGCGTTCCGCTAGATTCTATTTATTTGATGTAGACACTATTATAATATCACTGGATTTGATATCAAAAATATTTTGGGTTATCGTAAGGTAAAAACCATCCATGTTTATGTGTGGATCGGTCTTACGATTATCCTTTCTTTCGAAAGGATTTTTAAAGTTAGACAAATGATTGGAGTTTACTCACACCAGTCCCATGACTGACCCAGAGTTTATTTTGTTTTGTTTCCCTAAACTCTTGTGTGCCCAAATTTGTACGGGCAGTCAAGTAGTCGGGATTTTTCAGATTCACTTGGAAGAGTTGAAAGCAGGAGGCTTCACCAGTTAGCTATAGACTGTCATATATTCTGCTGTGTACCATGTTTGTATCTAGAAACAGGTGTTTATAACTGTTCCAGGAATAACTTTTGTGCTCTGATGATGGTTTGTATATATAAAGTTACTGATTTGTATTTCAAAGGTTTATGTTACCTAATATATTTTATTCGTTCCGCTGTGAGTTTGTGATCTTCGTTTTCTTCTATTCTAATATTTCTTTCTTTCTATTTCTCATCTTCTAACTTCTTTCTAATAATGATTCGTATTTCTATGCAATTTGGGTTGGACATGTGGTGTTATTAGTCAACTCAAATAGTACAGATTTGCGGGCCGTTACATGATGGGTCCGCCTTGGGTCTTAAGTGATGAAAAGGATCCACCCTTATCTACCATTGATAGTGAGGTCTTAAGTGGTTATATAGAAATAATTAACCTCCGTATGAATAGTGAGTAGTTGAGAGCCCACCTCTTTGTTCTTGGTAATTAGTTGAATGATAGCTTAAAGGCTTCATCATAATTATGCGTAAACGTTCTATCTCAGTATCGTTATCGTTTGGGGATGCTACCTTGCGTATGGAAGTTAGTGTTGTGCGTATGCGTTTACAAGGTTAGGTGAGAATTACAGCCTTGGTAGACATATGTCTCTGGTTGAACCAAATGGGATACATCTGTGTATTGTAGACTGTGTTATACTCTTTCTGCTCACCAAAACTTATTGCTCTGACCACCTCCTCATTGCAACTCCCAGGTTATCTCGAGAAGGTCAAGTTCCCACAAGTGTTTAAGTTTGGTTTTCGGTTCTCTTTCCCTCTCTTGCTTGGTAATGACTTGGTGACTTACTTTTATACGGTAGTCGCCCGAGTTGGTAGTAGTTCATCCAACTTAATTTACATTGTGATTTATTGTATCGTACTCTAATTATACTCTTGCTAATTTATTTGCAGGTAGCAGATTTACATGCTCCATAATTGAATGGGTTCGATTTTCGATTTTCGTCTAAATTTACGCTTAGAAAAGTGCGGGGTGTTACAATATTTGCATAAATCTAGATGCATAGCATGAAAATATTTGCATGAAAAGGAAGTCGACCGAATCATTCTTTTAGATACATATACATTACACTAGTACATAATAACATAAATTGCATTGGAAAACTAAAGTATAATGGATGCAGTGGTTGATGGTTATGTAAATGGATGTAGACATTGGTTGTAATTAACTATATCATTCTTTTGTCCTTAGAGATTTCAAGGATGAAATCCTTAAAGGAGAGAAGAATGTAATGAACCTAAAATTGAGTAATAATAATTAATTAAAAATTAATTAAGAAAATAATAAGTTTGTGAAATTGTTAGAAGTTAGTTACAAGAATCATACCTTTGAGCCCGTGTAATTTTCTAAGCAATTTACATATATAACTTGTCGAAATCCAAGTTAGTGTGAAGAACTTAATAAAGAAACAAGTTTTAAGAATAATCTGAAATCAATAAACAAAGAAGAAGAAAAAAAACATGTCATACCTATATGGGTCGATCCTCGGTTGGGTCGGGTCAACCCGCATAATGAACCTGGATGAATTTTCGTCCAGGAATGTGCGTAATTCTAAACTTACGTGGCTGGTACTGGAGCATTTGAATTCTAATTTGTAGGCTAAAATTTTACCTGTAATGAGTCTGGAATGGATTGAATCTTAAAATCTAACGGCCTGAGATCCCTAGACTTTACTATAAATAAATCCCTAGGCATTGCTCTTCATTCACAATACAAATCTATTCATTCATGGTTTTCTTTTAGCATAGATGTATATAAAACTTAAACTTTTCTGTATGAAGAGATTTTATAAATAAAAATATATTATTAATCAACCTAAGGACGGGATCAGGGAAGGTTTGGCGCACTCCAAAAGCTTAGGACTATAGGTGAGTGTTGCAGTCATTTAAATTTTAAGTAATATAAAGAAATAGGGTTACTAATAATTGAAGTTTATTTTGTAGTTTTCCTACAGTTTTCTCATGGTTTTTATTATTTTTCTGTAAGTTAGTTTCTATTATTATGTTTTAATTTTTCTTACCATTTTCTTATAGTTTTTTTTTGTAAATTTTCAATAAATCATTTCCTAGAAGTATACTTTTGTCCGTTTCTTACAATTTCTTTCAGTTAAATTCTATAAGTTAGTTTTCATTTTTTTTTCCCTTATTAGTTATTTTATTCCTATCAGTTATTACGGCTCTATGCAATTATTTACGTTTGTTTCTAGCAATGCCTAGATATGTAAACATTAGTTTGTAGAAATAGAATTGATTCTCTTTTAGCGCATGAAAAATAGGATAAATGTGTAAACTTGCAAACATGGGTTTAGAAAAAGAAAAACTAAATTACAGTAAACATATGTACAAATTGTCGATCTATAACAAAAAGGAATCAGACTGAAGTAGGCAAATTTGTAGGAGTTTGCAATAAAATTAGGACAAGAGTTGTAATTTAAAGAAAGATAGAAAATAAATAGGTTATCATGATAACTGTATTGACGTGTTAAAGAAATTGTAATAAAAGAAAAGAATGAAACCTGTTATGATAAAACATTAAAGTAGAATATCGTAGGCTCAAGTCAGGGATTGAGTCAGTAGGTTAGGCATAGATCTGGGATTGGGCCAAGAACTGAAACTTAGATCTTATATTAAGTTTATAAATAAAACCCAAACCTAAGATTGGATCAATAAAGAGAACTCAAATCAAGTACTGAGTATGGGTGGGAACACAGTTAGAATATTAGTTGTTAGGTGCCTGCTGCATTTTCCATTCAGGTCAAGGACTAGATTTTAGATCTGGTATTGATATTGAAATCATTTTATACTATTTAGGGTACGATTGGGGCGTTACGTAGGCACTCCATGATCACCGTGCATGCAGAATCGATTAGGGACTACTTTGTTCGTGCACTAATTTGTGTTTTTTGTTGGCGAATCGATGGATGATTATTCGTATTGGTACGATTTAACGATGGGCAAGTTCATAGTAGGCATGCTATCATGCTAAGAGGGGATTTATAGGAAAAGTCGATCGATGGGTAGAATTAGGAAAACTTATCCTAATTAGATTTTCAGAATAATAGAAATTACAAACAATCGAAAATGCATTTCAATTTAAATCAAACATGTAACCCTGTCTCATTAAAAGTGTTAAAAGTTGTGCATGAACACATTTCTTTATGATACTAGAACTGTTATCAAGTATATTCCCTTTATCTTGCTTAATCGTGCTAGTAATTACTTCATTCACCAGACTTTATGTCTGACCCACTCCTCTTTCTTCTTTGCTCTCCTCCGTTAGGCTTGTGGGGCTTATGCTGATTGGTTTGTATTTCTTAGAGGATCATTCTTGGAGTTTGTTCTTGCTATTGAGGTACTCTTCTTGTGTTTTTGCATCTAAGTCAGTCGGGTGTGGTTGTATTATTGACATTGAGAGCGATGATTTTTATGGTGAGACATATGGTTTTATGACTTGGTATTTTGTCTGAAATGGAAATTTTCTGTTGGAATAATAACTTATATTTTTAACTTAAAAGTTCTGGATGTGTTTACTTTTCATGTCTTGTGAATCTTAGTTTATGTGGTTAGCTTCTTTGTATCTAAAATGCTCCACATTCCTCGGCCTAACCTTATTTTGGGATTTGTTAAGGGGTGCGGGGTGTTACAAAGTATTTTTACAAATATGGTTTTATGCCAAATTATTATTTATGGGATCGTCATCAAGAAATTTTTGCACCTACAGCTAATCCTATAGTGTTATAGGTTGATATAGTTATGATGAATCTAATAGAAGATATAGTATAAAATGCAGCACAATCATTGTTTCATACCGTTAAAGTTAACAATGACAACGTGAATATTGAAGAAGAACCGAATGTGGAGGCAATTTTTTTATGATTTATGGGATTCTGCTAAGAACCCATTGTGGGATGATTATAAAAGTGAAACCAAATTATTAGTAACAGCAGAATACATCTTTATGAAATCAAAATTCAATCTTACAAAACCTGCATTAATGGCGATTGTACAAGCTATTAAAAGACATGCCACCCAATAATATTATGTGTGATAATCGTTTCAAAATGAAAATACAAATGCCGCTTTCGTTCTACCATACCAAAAGATAGATACTTATATAAAAGATTACATGTTGTATTGAAAAGATGATATTAACCATAGAAAGTGCAAGATATATGGTGAGGAAAGATACAAACCTAGAAAGAAAAGAAAGTTATGTACAAGTGAATGCATTATTTAACCATTACCATAGGCTACAAAGGTTATATGTGTCTTCAGTCACGGCATGTCCTCTACGATGGCACAGCATGAGAATACAAGAAGGTGGAACTTTCACACATCCATTGGATAGAGAAGCATGGAAACATGTTGATAGGACGTATCCTACATTTGTCGTAAAGAGTCGTTACGTCAGACTTGGTTTATGTATAGATAAGTTTTCACCATTCTCTAGATTTGATAGTAAATATTCATCTTGGCCTATTATCGTTACTCCTTACAATTTACCTCCATGGATGCATTTGAAAACTCCATATATATTTCTCACTATTGTCATTGTTGATCCTGATGACCCGACACAAGATATTGATTTTTATCTACAACCATTAATCAAAGGTCTAAAAACACTATAGATTAAACGAGTTGAAACACACGCCATTTTAAAAAAAAAAAAATGTTCTCAACTTTTTTTTATGGGCTATTAGTGATTTTCCTGCGTATGGGACGATTCCAGGGGTAATGGCCCAAAAATTCCAACTTTACGATTCGATCGTAAACCACGCAAGTCCGGTCCAAAATGGCAGAAACCATTGAGACATTACCTTTGGGCATACAACACATCAGACTGAAACAAAAGACTTTTTATTAACATCATTACAATGTTACATCAGAATACAGAATATATTAGAGTACATCGCAAATATCATAGATTAATACATTACAATATACAAAGAAATCTTAATTACATTTAGCGGAAGACTATCAAATGCTTTGGACATAGCTCTAGCTTCAATCCAAAATCCTGCTCAAGAAAAATATCTGCAAACAAAGCTACTCGGCTACCCGTATGGAAAATATGGGCACCCAAGTTTGCAAGGGAAAAACAAACTACGGGTGATTCATGAGACTAGTATGAGAACTTAAGTTAATTATAATTCATATTAAACTTAGGTAACTCATTGGACCACGCTGTATAACACGGAATGATTTTTCTCTATATGGATATCGACTCATCAAACACAATCCAAAATAGTTTATTCAACACTTTTAGATTTATCAAATCTAATAAACTTCATAATAACCCAAAACCAAACAAGTTTTATCTTCACCTTTAGATTTATCGAATCTAATTTATTTTCAAAAACAATTCTTTTGAAAATAATCACTTCAAACTTAGAACCCCCATTTCATTTCAAATCATTTGAAATACTAAATATTTCTTTCATATTAAATCATACTTAACTTTGGGATTTCAAAATAAATCAATTTTTGGAAAATTCGAAATATCTACAATATAAGCATATTAAAACATACGCAACTAAGTTGAGAGGCTTCTCCTGATGATAAGGCAACTTGGCCAATCCTTCCTATCTTGATAGTCATTCTAGTATATGCCTTCTATATTGAGATTAGTCCCATATGGTATGTCCCTCTATAACTACAGAGCCCCATACCTGGTTGCCCAGATTTTAGTCATGGGTTACCCAAATCATAGGTAACATATCAAATCATTTCTATCCTGAAGTGATAAACCATTTCACAATAATGATCACAAATACTTTCAAATCATAGTACTTTTGCTTTCTAAATCATTTAAACACTGGGGTTTAATCCATAGAAATTCTCTTTACTTATAAAACATCTTTTATAAACCATTTATCACTTCGAAATTTTTATTTTCGAATATTTTTAATCTTCTCGAAATCAACATTTCATAAATATTTTTATATGACTCAAACGCTACTGCTAGTCAACAATGTCACAAATAACTCTAAGAATAGGCTTATATTGGTTAATTTTGTAAAAATGACTTTTATGTGACCCAAAACTTCACATTACTAATCCAAATCACTTTCAAACCATCTATAATGATTTATCGTAATTTATCTCTATTTTTAATAATTTAAAAATAGCTCATTCTTTAAAAATCCAGTTTCAGGTCTTAAACTGCAGAATATGTATTTTTATAGAGATTTGATTTTGACTTATCTCACAATCTAACCATTGGATCTTAACATTCTTATATTCATTTGAAAACTCTTTTCATTTCGGACCCAATGTTTTTCATTTCAGGAAGATCTGACGGTCGGACTTCTTGTTTCGTCAGTTTGAAGTCAATGGTCGAAATTCGCGAACTACCGCTACGCAACTAGTTCTATTTTGACCAAAATTCAATTTTTAAAATAAATGTGAATCGACTATAATTCCAAATTGTTTATCAAATATATATCACACATCAACAACCAATATTACATCCAATCCACATATTTGGTAAATATATCATATAAGCCTTAAACCATTAATGCTTATATGGATTTGTCAATTAACAGATTAACTACAAAATGAATCATCAACGATCATATCTTCAATACCCCATGGTGTACATACTTAAGCCCAATAACAAACAGCTAGTTAATCTTCCCAATCAATAGCCATTTAAGTTCAAGTCAAATTCCAGGTCAACATTATCAGTTTTAGGTGCCAGATACCCCAGCAACTACATTTATACCACTTAAGATTACATTTTTATTATGACATCATTGAACACTATAATGATCTTATATTATTAACTACAAGTCAATATGTAACTTAATAAATTCACAAACATTAATCAATAATTAACTAGCTCTTAATTGGTTAAAGAATTATCACTGTGGGTTCCACTCCATCAATCTTTAATCGGATGATATCCCTATGTTCCTGGAAAATTTTGGTAGCCTCCCTGCGTCACTGGAGAGTTATGAAAATAAATTTTGTAGAGTTACTACGCAGTGGGGTTTCTAAACTTAGAGACGAAGAAATGGAGCTAGATCTGGACTTTAGGAGTAAACGTGGTGGGGTTTCGAGACTGTGGAGGTTCAGCCGAGGGAAAAGAAGGCACGGTCTTAGAGAGGAGAGGAAAGGCCTTAGACATGTAGTAGAAGGAGGAAAATGTGGTAGAATGATGGTGTTTTAGTGGAGGAGGAAACCATGTACAAGAGCTTAAAGGAGAGAGGAAAGAAAAGAGAATGGTGTGAGTCAAATGATGTGGTATGGGGGTGTCCATATATAGGCTTGTGAAAAGGGGTTTTTGATAATTTTCCAAATCTTCCCTTGCAAGCCATCCAAAGCTTCCTTGAGAAGCCATAAGCTTAAGGAAGAAAAAACCAAATTGCCTTCATACACATATTACCCTCTTTAGCTTCTTTGAGAAGAAAGAAAAAAAAAATCAAATTGTCCTCATACACATATTATTCTCTTTAGCTTCTTTGAGAAGCTATGGACTTAAGGAAGAAAAAATAAAATTGTCTTCTTATGCACATTATTCTCTTTAGTTTCTTCGATAAGCTATGGACTTAAGAAAGAAAAAAATCAATTTGTCTTCTAACACATATTACTCTCTTTAGCTTCCTTGAGAAGCTATGGGCTTAAAGGAGGAAGGCTCTTAGAATAGCTTACGGAGGAAGGCACCAAGCATGCATAAGATAAGTATTAAGAAGATTAAGGAGGAAGGTACTAAGAATTGGCTTCCAAGAGAAGCCACCAAGAATTGGCTTCTATGAGAAGCCATGTAGATATGACAAGAATTCTAAAAGAAGCCACTAAGAATTGGCTTCCAAGAGAAGTCACTAAAGGAAAACATTTTTTAGATAGCATTTCACATAAAATACTAGGGAAAGTTATATGCAATAGTAGGCTACCATTCCATATTTTAATATTTTCACTTTTTAATTGAATTTAAAAGTTTAATAGCCTTGTTTTAATCCTAGTAAAATATAGAACAAAATTAGAACTTATTTTTAATTGTTTTCAGATCTACATTTAATATTTTAACCATTTAAAGTTCACTAAAAATCAATTAAAATTCATATTTTAATTGACAAAAAATTAGGGTCTTACACTAGGTTGGAGTCGTCTAGATTATCCTCATTGCATGGAAGAAACATAAGCATTTTCCTTACAGTAAGGAAAACTTTTTCTTAATTTGGTTGTATTTGTTGTTTTCTCCATCATCATAATTTCAGAAGAGATAAAAAACTTTAAAGCAAGGTTATATTTCAGCGGTTAGCTAAAAATGGAAATGGCGACAGGTGAAAACCCTTTTTCACCTTCTCCATCTTCTCCTCCGTTCGTTCAATTTTACCCTAAAGCTCAGTCTCTCCCCAAATCAATGCTTGCTTTTGCCACGCCTGATTTTAGCTGCCTCTCGCCTTATCAATCCAATTCCTTACATCAGATCTATATTGCCTATCTTCCTTCTTTGCCCATTAAGCTTGTGATGAGCCGATCGTTTAGTGGTTGCATGGAGTTCCTTTTTGTTAGCTCCTTTGGAAGCCTACCACTGTGCCTATGAACCATATACGAGACTGGTTACTCAGCTAACGTGGGACAAAGGCGATTTGGCTATGGAGCTGATGGAGGTCTGGTTTTGTCTATGACTTATTTTTTGTTCAGTTTGCATTTCAGATTGTTTGGGTGGAGTTTTTTGATTTATTGGTTCATCTGGTATCTTTCTCGGTTGAGTTTGCGTTAGTTTGGGGATGTTTTGCTATTTTGTTGCTTCACTTATACGCTTCATTCAGCAACGCGAGAAGCTTTTGCTCTAACTTGATGTTTGTAGAGGTAATGCAATCCTTGTGCAGTCATCCCTCCATGGTCATTGATATATTGTCATATGTTTTATGCAATTCAAGTAGATATCATATGCTTCCTTTTACATGCTTTGCGTAGTTTCCTACTTGCTGGCAACTTGCTTGCCTTGTCAGATTATGATGGTAATCTTGGTGATTTACTTGCTGCTCTTCGAACTGGCTATCACGTTTTGGTTAATATTGTGTTTGATGTCTCCATGTCCTTGTTTAATCACAAGTCTGAGAAATGGAAATTTTGTAGATGGCTTTCACTATTCATTTTAGCTACTAGGGTTGACAAGTCTTGCTTGCTCTATTGAGTCTTGCAGTGTGTTCGTACCCATGTCAGACCTATATGTTATCTCGGGTACATGATTGTGTCCCATACCATGTCAATGTTAGCTTACACTATTCCTTGAAGATACTTGGGGCAGATACTTGGGGCAGCTGCTATGTGCTTTTGTACAATAGCTTGTTGTGTTAAGTTATTTGTTTTTGTAAGCAATGTAAAATAATATGTAATTCCATTTACTTTTGTAGAATGCAATGCAACGCACTCCCTGCTTGGAGTAGAAAATAGTAGTCTAGTATTGTAGCTATCTCCTTACTGTAATCTAGGAAAAGATACTGTTGACGGTCCACTTTAAATGTCGTAGGTAGTGGGTGGTCCACTTTAAAAACCAAGATAGTAGTCTGGTGATCTGCCACATTCCTGTAACTATTGTAAATATTATTTATTATAATAGTAAGTGTTACAGAACACTTTAAAAACCGGTCGACTTTGCCAAAAAAAACTTTAATGCTAGTAGAGAAAAGAATATATAAGCATCAAAGATTTGGTCAAACGAAGAAATATATGAAACTTAAAGAACTATGTCAAGATACATAAAGCTACAGTACAGTCTGAAATTCCCGATAAATTTGGCACTCATAACTGGTGCAAACAATGTATATTTTGAGAGATACCTTATTGGAAAGATCTCTTGCTTCGACATATTATTGACATGATGCATAATGGAAAATCATTCTTGGTAATGTGTTTAATACAATATTGTATGTTAAGGGAAAAACAACGGATGATATTGGTTCAACATATGACACAGAATACTTCTGTAAATGCCTAGAACTTCGTATGAAGCCCAATGATAGCAAAAAACCAAAAGCGTGTTATGAACTAGACAACAAGCAAATAAAATTCATGCTAAAATGGTTTGAAGAACTAAATTGTCCTAATGAGATTTCGTCTAATCTCTGTTGATGTGTTGACTTTAAAAATAATAAATTGAGTGGATAAACGGTCTGATTGACATATCATGATGGAATATTTATTTTCGTTGGTGTTCAAAGAACTGTTGCTTGTAAAAGTGTGGAGTGATATAATAGAGTTTAAGTTTGTTTTATAAACAATTTTGTTCGATAATGTAAAAATCAACCGTCTATGTAAACTGGAGAAAATATTTCTTTTAGGTTTCTTTAACGCAATGGAGAATTTACTTGTTCATCTTCCAACCGAAGCAATTCTTCTAGATCCAGGGTAATATGGATGGGTGTATCCATTTATAAGGTATATGAAATATTAGACAAATCTGTGTTAGTTTAAAATTCAGACTTGCGTAAGTACACTTAAGCTGAATTAATTTTTCAATAGGTATTTGAATCATCTGAAGAAAAAAGTTTGACAAAAAGCATGAGTAGAAGCTTCGATTTGCAAACTTATCTTAAAAAAGAATCTTCATTCTTTTTATCTTATTACTTCGGTGACCATGTGAACTTATCATTTGTAAGTGGTTTTCGTAATGATGAAGCTATTGAACAAGGGTTTTGTTAACAATGTTATCTATTTTTAGACAACATGGACGATGTGCTCAAAAATATATGGAAATATGGTTAGACGATAGAGATCACTGTGTAGCACATACATATCTTCTAAATTATGCTGAAGTTGCACCATTTGTTAGCTAATAATAAATTTATATTTATTTCAATTATACATACATCAGTTGTTAGGTAATAATAAACTCATGTGTGTTTCCAGTATTTACGAACCATAGCATTCATTTGGTGATCTTAGTAAATATTATGCCATATGATTTTCCAACTACGCTTAGATCCAATAAACTGCGGATGAAGGATAAAAATATCTTGCACTCAGACCAAAAATAAATACAAAGACTTATTTGATATTCTTAGTCAGTTGATTTAAATTCAATACCAAAACATGGCACTGAAAAATCAACATATAACAGTGGTGTATTTGTCAAAGATAGTGACGATCTTGATAAGCATATAAAAGACTTTTACAGCATCTTAACATAGGTTTTGGAGTTGGTATATTATATACAACTTGCTGGAAAAAAAATTGTTTTATTCAAGTGCAACTGGTTCAACAATGTTCCTGGTTTTGGAATCAGCATGCACACAGATTCTAAGATTATAAAAATAAAACAAACATCACATTATCATAAGTATAATTTACTTGTATTATCCAAACAAGCGTCACAAGTTTATTTTTCCCTGTATTCAACCTTAAAAAGGGATTTTAGAAAGGTCTATTGTGTATAAAACAAAGGCAATGTTTGCATTTGATGGAATTAATATTTGACAAGAAGCAGTGTATCAAACAGATCTAATACAAAGATGAAATACAAATAATTGATGACATTTATTTAGGGTTGCTGGAGTACGAGGCCGAACCTGAATCAGAAAACAATGAAGATATCTAATTTTGAATATTTGTATCACTTGTTGTATAAATTATGTTTTGAATTTTAGTTATGTTGCAAGTTATGTTGTATAATGATATGTTTTCTAATAATGAACTAATATTATGCACAGAGTTTATGAATTGCTAAAATGAACCTATATAATATATGTTCTGACTTTGTGGAATGCTACAATGTATGGCATTAGTTTCATGTGATAATAAATATATTTATGTGTGTATGTTATGAGTATGTTTTGAGTTTGACAATTGATATACATGTATTATCATATACAAAATGATATGTTTGTGATCGATCAAGGTATGATATTCTGAATCCTCATTTCTAATGGAATCGAAATGATCTCTGGATTGATCAGAGGATCCTTTTGATTGGCTAAAATCCGTTACTTGAACGAAAATAGATCTTGTGGAATCATAAAACAGAGCCTTAATCTTCTTTCTATACACACACACACACACACAACAACAACAACAACAACAACAACAACAAATCTGGAAATTAACACAATCCATTCCATTCTATATAGATTTCTCTTTGCTTTGTTTGTTCTTTAGTTTAGTCTTAATTTCGATTTCTTCTGTAAAATGAATGAAATTTCAATACCAGATATGATTAGGCAACAGTCCATCCATTCTACTTCTATAGATGCTAGCAGCACACCACTAGATTTACGTTCGGTCACAGGGCTCCTGCCAAAGGGTGAAAATTATTCTAATTTATTAAATGTTTATTATTTAAAATTTATTAAATGCCTACATCATATTTTCTGCACAGGCTTCGAGATAGATCTGGCAATTTTTATTTCATCTATTTCTAGGTAGGCCTATATCAGTAGAACGATAGGTTGTTAGGCTCACTCGAACGAGATTGCTGCTCATGTCAAGAATTCAATCCTCACCAAAGTGCTAGTAAGCATAAAATTTTATTTCATTTGAAAATTAATATAAAGCATAATGCAAAAATAAATTTTAATACATAAGCTGTTGTTCACGTTGAGCCCCAAGATATGGATGTCTTTGTCAACAACTGAAATAAGAGTATGTGAAAGAACTATAGAAACACCATATTCAAAGCCAAAAATGTGGGAAAGGAGCCGAACTATATGAGTAACGAGGCATGAAAATAGTTTCTTCAGCTGTGGGAGACTTCCGGGACGACGGTAAATCATATAAAATAATTTTTAGTTTGGGTTTTGTTGCAGTTTCATATATCAATTAATTTGATTGTATATTTAAATTTACAAGACATTTCAGAGTGAAACTGCTTAATTAGGAATAAAAATCCTGCTTTGTTCTGCAGTGGCTCTAAGTCTTTCTAGTGGCATCGACGGGAACTGATTAATATTATAAATTGCATTTACAAAAAGTTGTAACATTGTTTAATCATATTGGTAACATTGTTCATCCATACAATTTCAGATGTCGACTCCACATCGAAAGCTTATATTTGTTGAGGTTTTAACCCAGACTGACATCGTCGAGTATACTGACGAGGAGTGCACTGACACTAAGTCTCAACGTGTGATGGTAAGCATTCTTAATTTTTTATTTCACAATCGATAAATTTTAAATTAAATATTTAATTTGTGAACCATTTGCTATCATAGAAGAGATACGAGATGGAGGTCGCTCGAATGGTGCAGTCCACAGGCCATGAGTAGACCTTATACAAGTGAAATTAAATAAAAGACACTATCATTGACCCGCTTACTCGAAATAGACATTATGGCTTCAACAATATGGAGGTAAAGTGTTTTATTAACTAAATTATAAATTTTATTTTATCTTAAATCCTAAATTAAACTTCTAATAAAATAAATTACAAGCACCGGCAACCCATGCCACTTATTAGAGATCCCAGCATAAGGAGTAGATTGTTATGCTTTGTCAACAGATGATGTTTCAAGATTGACAAAAGAGTGGACTGACTGTCATGCTTGGTGAGAGGATCATCGCATATTTACCGGAGCATGGAAGGATATTTGGAAATCAGGATGTGACAAGGGATGGGAAGGATGATGATGATGATGTTGACAAGTAGGTATTATCTTTTATGTCGTTTTATAAATATATGTTATTGGATACTTTTTTTGTATGGATGATGTATGGATGTTTTTCTAATAAGTGAGGGTCGTTGTGGATATTTTTGTTTGGTATGTGAATGATGTATACTAGTTTTTGTGGTATATATGTTATTTTGTTGTATATTTGCTTGGTTTTTGATATTTATATATGTGGGTTGCAGAATTGAATATGCCTGTATTGTGAAATTGTTGGATATAAATATGTTGTAGAATTGAGTATACATGAGTTGTGGAATGATGGAATATGAGTGTATGAAAGACAGCAAGGAGTCTGAATGCAGAGTAAAAGTTTCAATTTTGTGATGGCTGATGTCAGCTCATGACGGATTATGTACTGTTCATGGATTGTGTCCATTCATGTTGACTCGTGCGATTTATGTTCCCAAGCATGTGTTGATTATCTTCCGCTAGTGACAGTTTAGGGTTTGTAACGAAAGAAGAAAGTATTTGAAGTATTATTCAATTGTAAAATTATTGATATGATTTGGTAAGAGCCTAAACGGCTAATGCTTGATGTATATATAGAGAAAGGAAAGAAAAACTTGCTGAAAATAGGAAATGTAAAAAGCCCATTATAATAAAGGCCTAAGTACAAAAATATAAGTGGAAGGCCAAAGTGTAATCGGGTATTATACAGATGTGATACTATCATCCCTCAAACTTATCTAGGTTTTCTTTACCCCTTCCATTCTGTCACCATCGTTAACTATGAGATCCTCTCGTTGTCTGATGAAATTTTTATTCGAGAGAGCCTTCATGAGTATATCGGCTCGCTGGTAATAAGAGGGGATGTGACAAACCGATAATTTTGCAGCTTGTGTTGTTTCTTGAGCGAAATGGAGATCGATTTCTAAATGTTTCGTTCAAAAATGTTGTATAGGGCTGAGAGACAACGAAACAGTCTGTTGTCGCACCAGAAAACTGGTTCTCTCTTGGAAGCAAACCCTAGCTCTTTCATTAGTGACTCGATCCACTAGATTTCAGCGGCGGTGCTCGTGAGTGCTTTATACTCCACTTCAATACTGGATCTTGAAGTGGTTAATTGTTTCTTTCTGCACCACGAGATGATGTTAGTGCCAAGGAAAATACAATAATCAGATATTGATCTTCTATCATCTATGTCATTTTCCCAATCTGCATCATTGAATCCCTGTAAGTATAACTCCTTGTTTGATTTTAAACTAATTCCATAATGTTTTATTCCTTGCAAATATCTTAGAATCCTTTTAATTGTTGTCCAATGTTCATACAAAGGGTTCTGCATATATTGGCTAAGTTTGCTAACACTTTAACATATGTCTGGACGTGTGATGGTTGCATATTGTAGTGCTCCAATTATGCTCTTGTGTTGCTTTGTATTATTAATTGCTTCTCCTTTGAGTTTAGAAAGTTGTAGATTACCGATCATAGGTGTTGGCAAGTGCTTGGCATGATGCATGTTGGCTCTTTGCAGTATTTCTGAAATGTAATTCTGTTGAGACAAGAATAATTTTGTGTCACTTTTTATGTTAATCTGTATTCCAAGGAAATAGTTTAACTCTCCTAAGTCTTTAATAGTGAAACTTTGATCAAGCATTTGTATTACTCTGTTAACCTCATGACTGTTATCCGCAGTTATTAACATATCATCCACATACATGAGAATGTAAATGATTCCATGATTATCCTTTCTCATATATAATGAATTGTCAGATTTTGCTTGTGTAAATCCAAGGTTAGATAGAGTTAATTTTAGCTTCTCATACCATGCCCTTGAGGCTTGCTTCAAACCATGTATTTCTTTATGTAACTTGCACACTTGTTTGTCACCACTGTTGGATTCATAAACTTCTGGTTGATACATGTACACTTCTTCAGTTAATTCTCCATTTAAGAAGGCATTGTTGACATATATCTGCTTTATGTTCCAACCTTTACATAAAGCAATGGTTAAAATGATTCTAATAGTTGTGGATTTTACCACCGGTGAGAAGGTTTCAATAAAATCGAAGCCAAATTGTTGAGCATGACCTTTGGCAACAAGCATGGCTTTGTAGTTGTCCACAGATCCATCTGCCTTCCTCTTTATTTTATAAGTCCATCAGTAGCCCATGATATTCTTGTGAGTGGGATGTGTAACTAGGCTCCAAGTTTCATTTTTCATAAGTGCTCCATACTCTATACCCATTGCCTCTTTCCATTTATTTGATTTTATAGCTTAACTATAGTTTATTGGCTCAACTTCATTCACTATGACATTGTACAATTTGGGTTAAAAAATCCCACTTTCGGATCTAGTAATCATGTGATGTTCTGTATGTGGTTGTTGTGTCTGATGTTGAACAGTAGCACTGATATTTGATGTGTCTGCACTGTTGTTGTCTTCCATGTTTCCTTGTTTGTCCTGATTAGCATGTATGCCTTCAGAACTGCATTTAGTTTCATTTGCAGATGCAGTGACTTGTTCACTTGGTCCCACTTGTATGTTTGCATTGTTTTGATTATGTTGCTCCTCACCGTTGTTTGTGAACTTTTTTGCAAGCAAAGGTATGATTGTCGTATTTGTGACAGAATTCTGGCTATTACCTTCTTTGACTGCTTGCTTTCCTGTAAGAGGGAAAACACTCTCATCGAAAACTACAGTCTTGAGACATAAACTCTACCATTTCTATTTAAACATTTATATCCCTTCTAATTTTGGGCATAGCAAACGAATGTGCATGGACTTGATCTCATGCTAAGTTTGTGTTTGTTATAGTCCCTTAGACATGGAAAACATAGACATCCATAAGATTTCAAAATTTTGGAATTTGGTCTATCATTGAATAACTTCTCATGTGGGGTTTTATTAATTAACACTTTTTTGGGTAACTTATTACTAAGATACACAGAAGTGTGGAAAGTCCCATTCCAGTATTTCATTGGTAATCGCCCCTGAGATAACAATGTTAGACCATTTTCTTTATGCCCCGCTATTACCCCGCCATATCCCTGCAATATCTTGCAGCAGATTTCTACCGCTACGCTATTTCTAAATAGCCTCTGAAATAGTCTTTCTGGTTTAAGCCCCGCTATATTCTGATATTCCCGATATGTCCCATTATTTCAGTATATTCCGCTATTTCTTGTACAAAAGAAATAAACTGAAAAAAGACATTTTCACATTACAAAATTAGTATTATAATAGAATTTTTTGAAATATATCTTTCGTAAAGAAAATGCTATAATATTATATTAAACTTAATCAAACTAAATAAAAGTTTACATTTATTTACATATATTTGCACATGCTTTTATATAAAATTAAGAATTTACTAATTATAATTAAATTAAATGTTTGTTTTCCATTCATTTATCATTTGTATATTTTTAAAAGCATTAAATATGAATCTTATATGCTATTTTGGACTCATCCGCTATATCCTGTTATTTCCTCGCTTTATCCCCACTACAACTTTTTGCACCTCCGCCACAATGGATCCGCTGAGCGCTTTAACTATACAATATATATCTATTTTTTGTCAACTAAACCATTCCGCTCAGATGTATGGGGACAAGTTAGCTTATTTTTTATGCATCTTTTGATGAAATAATTGTTTAGTGGTTTGAATTCGGCCCTACCATCTGATTGCATAATTTTTACATTGTTGTTGGTATGTTTCACTTTATAAGTTATAAACTGAATGACTATATTACATACTGCTGACTTGGTTCTTAGCATGTATAACCAAGTATATCTTGAATAAGCATTAATAAAGGAAAGATAGTACTTATGTTCTTGGCATGAGTTCAGTGGTGCAGGCCCCCATTAATCAACGATTACAAGCTCTAATGGATTACCATATATGCCGAGTTGGTAGTGTGTGCAAGTGTAATTACCAGGTATATTATTAAAAGAAATACTATTATTATTCAAAACCATTCTTACAATTTCTAAGTTGGGATAACACGATCTAATATGCCAAGATACAATACCATTTCTATTACTACTACTACTACTACTACTAGCATCTACATTATTGCACCAATTTTCTTTACTTGAAGAATTTCCAGTCTTCAAGTTGCCAAATTTGTAAAGTCCGTTATGTAGATTACCATGTAGTAATATTTCTTGACTTAGTAAGTCTTTAACTAAACAGAATCTAAGGTAGAATTCAAAGTACACATTATTATCATTGGCAAATTTTGAGATACTTAATATATTTTTGTTAATCATAGGAACTCTAAGTAAACGGTTTAGTTTAAGTTGTCTCTTCCCAGATATAGTACCCTTACCAATGTGTGTGATACTTGCAGTTTCACCATTACCTATATACACAAACTTCATACCTGTGTAGCTTTTGCTTCCATTATTTAAACTCTCAAGATTGTTAGTGATATGATGAGTTGCACCTAAATCTGGATACCATTCATCAAAGTTAATATCATTAGTCATGCATGTATCCTCATTGCTAGTGTTTTGACTCCTATTGCTACCATAGTTGTTCCTGCTTTGATTGCTCGTAGTTGCTAGATTAGCATTAGGACCCCTTTGTCCTAAATTGTTTTCGTTAGATTGTGGGCCATTGAATTATGTGATGTACCTAAAATAACATTTATTAGCCATGTGGCTAAACTTCTCACAAATTTGACACTTTACCCTGTTATTGTTACTCCATCTGCCTCTTCCACAACCTCTTTGAGGCTGGTATGCCCTTTGAGGCTAGTACCCTTTTTGATTTTGATTGTCCTGCCTATTGAGAATCCCATTATTATTTTGTGGAAGTTTGTTCTTTGTAGTGGCGACATAGTTTGCAGAATATTCACTTTGTGTCATCTTTCTCTGACCAAGTCTGTCTTCATGATAGGCCTGTCAATGGATACTGGAAAAAATCTGAAATCTGTATGAATCCGTATCCGAAAAGCGGATGCAGATATCCGATATCTGAAACAAACATCGGATGCGGATATGTATGTATCTGTATCCAAAAAATATCCATCTGGTCAGAAATCAAGTTCACTAAATAACAATAATTAATTAAGGAGAATTATAATTATTATTTTAGTTTAAAAGCCCAAACCGTCCTATGGCACTGTTCAATGTGAATGTTTATACGGACTGACCCGCACCCAACAAAACCCTAACTCTCATAAAACAAACAATCCACTATTCAACTCAGCCGACAGCCATTCATTTGTATTTCATTCAAAAAAACCTAGATCCATGAAATCTGGAAACCTCCCCCTTTCATCCAGTAAAATCGTCATTCCCACCTAGTCAATCGTCGCCACACCCCTCGACTTCCACCTTACAATAAGCGGTTTTTTGACGACCATACTTCAAATTGTTCTCGTTCTATTCCCGATTGAATGAATATATGATTTCTTCTTTTCGTTATTACTTCTTTTTTCTCTCTTAAACTCTTGTCTTGATAGTCTTGTAAACATGGGTTTGTGTGTGTGAACTTATGTCTTATTGGTGTTCGCAGTATTAAATGGAATTTGCATAGGTTGTAAGCATGGATTTGCAGTGAACATATGTCTTATTGGTAATGTCATAGTAAAACATCAGTATATTTTTTTAACCAACTGTAATAGTGGAAAACACAGTGATAAATTGTTTCAGACGATGGTGTCTTGTAAACATGGTTTTTTAATTCATTCTGTTTAACTAATTGCATGGGTTGTAAACATGGATTTGTAGTGAACACGGTGTCTGTTGAAACTTGAGTTAAACTCAAACTCATGCATCAGTTTGTTACATGTTTATATATAAAGCATGTGCTAGAACATGTGGTTTCTCTTCTTTTGCAAGTTGAAATAGTCTGAACTAAACAATAGGAAATGTGTGTTTTCCTTTGAACTAGTTTTTAGACAAGTGGCTATATTTGTGGATCATTTTTTGTTTAAGAATCAACATCCGTTGTAAGTTTATTTTTTTTGCTCATGACAGTGAATAATAACAGAAAATCACCTTCCCAAACTTTTGCACTTTTTTTTCTGTTTTGATCCATGTTTTGGAAACTGCATTTTTCCTACAGTTTCTTGTAAAAATGGTTTTGAAATTCATTTCTGACGATGCCAACATCTTTATTTTTGTCTTTCTCCTTTATGTCATTGTTCATTTAATAAGCGACATGGTGATAATTATTGAAAAATATACTGAACATTTTTTATTTATCGTGAACTTGATGTTTAAGAGTCTGTGGCATAGCAGTAGTTTAGGTAGTATCACCTACAAATGCAAAGTTTCAAAATTCAATAATGTATTATGCTTGTGTACTTCGTTATGTCCCAGTATCATATATGACTGATCTTTTAAAGATCGCACCTTCAGTCACTTTCCATCTGAGATTTTATTAAGATCATATGAGTTAGATGCAATCAATGAACGACTATTGTAAGGTTTGTTCATATGAGTTAGATTTTTGCATAAGTATTAAATGGAATTTTGTATATTTTGCAGATTTTGAAAATGGAAGATCTTTCATCAAGTTGTAGTAACAAATTAATCTATTCGATGCGGATCAAATGCTTGTGTTGAGGATAATACAATTGTCAAAGAAGCTCAAACCATCGACTCTAGTGTGCCACAAGCTCAAGATCAATCCACAAACGAAGAAAAATCTACAACTATAAATATAATGCCGATGTAGTACGAGGTATGGAAAGATTTTGATAGAGAAGTGTTGGAGGGTAGTGATAACATTAAAGCAACTTGTAAACATTTTTTCATGATTTTCATTGGAGCTACAGCATCAGGAATAACACATTGAAAAAATCACTTAAAAGCTTGCCCAAAAAATATTAATAATAGGAGACTAGCTAGATAACAAATTTTGACTACAAGAAAGTCTCCTAGCATACCATTTTAATTAGCAATTTGGAAGTTTGATAAGAATAGGACTCAAATGTGCTTTGCACGTGTGGTTGTCCAACATGATTATCCGTTCAATATGATAGAACATGTTTACTTTCAAGAATATATTAAAAGTATTAACCCAACCGTTAAGCATTATTCTAGAAACACGGTGTGTTGTGATGTGTTGAAGCTTTATATTGATATGAGAGCCAAATTACAACGAATGTTCGATAGTTTATCTGCTCGTATTAATATTACTATAGATTTATGGACATCAGAATATATGCTATTGTTGCATGACTTGTCATTACATCGACGATAATTAGAAGTTGCAAAAAAAAAAAGTTGCTTATCATGAGATGCCCCCTCCACACAGTAGGCTTGCGTTAAGTGCTGTAATTAAAACTAAACTATTGCATTGGAATTTAGATAAGAAGTTATTTTCAGTTACTCTTGAAAATGCTTCTAATAATGATGTCATGATAAGAGTTCTCAAGGACTGGTTAGATGGTAAAGGCATCTTGATTTTAAATGGTGATTTATTTCATATGCATTGTTGCACACATATACTGAATTTAATTATGCAAGATGGATTAAAAGTTGTGCATGATCTCATTGTAAAGATAAGAGAAAGCGTTAGTTTTACAAAGTCACTACAATTTAGGAAACAACTTTGGGAAAATGCATTGGCTCAAACTAGATTAATTGGAAAAGGAGTTTCATATGATGTTCCAACATATTGGAAATTAACATACCTTATGCTTGAAAGCGCGCTTGAATTACGTCCTGCATATGAACGGCTGATTAAATTATGTCCTGCATATGAACGGCTGATTAAGTTTACTTCTGATTATAGATGTTTGCCTTCAAGGCAAGAGTGGGAGATAGGCAAAAATATATGTGAATGTTTGAAAATATTTTTGTAACGACCCAGGGATTTTCGACCATAAAAATAAATACAAAACGCCATGTTGACTATCCGAGCATCGGAAATACCAGATCATTAATAGAAAGAAGTTTAAGGGTGAGAAATAGAAAGAAAGTTAGAAACGAAGAATAAGATCACCAAAAAACAAAGTCAGAGTAAACATGAATCTCACAGCGGAACAAATAAAATATATTACATAACATAACTTTGAAATACAAACCCGTATTTGTACTTACATATATCATCAGAGTACATCACATAAATATCACATCGGAAATAAACTCTATATATATCTACAAATGAAGCCTCCTACTCCAGGCTCCTCCAACTGTATCAGTAAAATCCCAACTACTTAACTGTCTATACAAATTCGGGCACCCAAGAGTTTAGGGTAAAACAAAACAAAATAAACTTTGGGTCGGTCATAGGACCGATGTGAGCAAACTTCAACCATTCGGTTTAACTTTTCAAAACCCTTTTCAAAAGAAAGAATAATCGTAAGAGTGTTCCATACATAAACACAGATGGTTTTACATTACGATATCCCAAAACATTTCCTTTAAACAATATTATTTTGATATTATAATAATGTCTAATATAAGTAAATAGCAATCTAGCAGAACGCTTGCATCTCATGCTCCATATATATAATATACAATCAAAAACTGTGGGCTCTTATTAAGTAGTGGATTTCCACCTTCTGATTAGTGTACTCTAGAGGGGATACATTGGAGTTCAGCAAAGAACATCTTGCAACTCAGCCACACATGACCGGCCATTCATTTCGCTTGAATGTTCCGAATATATTATCACCTTACGGTTGGTATACCAACATAATCATTCGTGGGAGACATAGAAATGCAAAGAAGTAACAAGAATGAATAATCTCTAGATGGTGACAATATGCCCTAATTGGGTGCGACCCACTTAGCCATGCTGCTTGCCCGATTTTTGTAATTTCCCGATTGACGAGGCTTGAGGTCATAACATATCTTTCGATAGATCACATCTTCATTTACTTTAAATGCCACATCGTCATATCTTCCAAATCACAAATTAATTTCCCCAAAAATACCACGAGTATAAAGCTAAGAGAAACGAATTCCTCCACCACCAAGGTCAATACGTTTGAAGAGATCAACTTACAAGATCTATTAGATAAACTCTGTTAGACAATCATCCATAAAAGTTGTCCTAGGACTGGACAAACCGAAGGCACTATTCCGTAAATCCATCTTGGGCAATTTCTACCTAGGATTGCCAGAACAACCCTTGCATAAACTTCATCTTCAATTATCTTCGTCATATTTCATTCTCAAAGCTAATGCCCATACAAAGTGGTTTTTAGTTAACAAACCTAATCCCGGTCTCTCCTTTGACAACGGAAAAATGGTCAAAAACTTTGAAAGCCTGTGTTTTAGTTATCAAAGGAAAACATACATACAAACAACGGTCGTATTTCCAAATGGAAATCTTATCGATCAATCATCAATCAACACTGAGCCCCTTTAATTTAATTTATCATTAAACCATTCATTTCCCAATTTCCTCTCAATATCTTTACCCAAATATTTATCCAATTCTTTACGCTTCTCACGATTCTTGGAAAACATCTCCATCTATTTTAAACTATTTATTGTCTATATTTCAAAAAATATTTCTCACTAACATCGGAAAACATTCCCACTTCTTATTCACACATCTTAACACTTCTACATCCATTAGTCTCCAACTGCAAATTAGTAAGAGAATAACTCCCTAAGTATTAATGTAACGACCCGCATTCTACGCATCATGGGATCGTAGAATATTTATTTCTTTCACATACGAAGTCGTATGGTTATGTAACTTTGGGAGACGACTATTGGGGTCATTTCACATGTTCATGATTTTTCCCGATTTTTAAATGACTGTTTTGCCCCTAGCTGATACTGTTTTGGCCATAACTTTTGATTGGAAAGGATTTTTAAACTGAAACCACTTCCATTGGCTTCGGATAATGGTTTACAATTCCGTAGAGTGGTCACATTAGCCAAACGGACTCACCGTTTGGGAGATATGGCTGAAACAAGTTTCAGATGATGAAAAACATGTTAATTGGGCTTAACCGGGTGATTAACAGCTAGGCCCAATGGGGGATTTCGGGATTAGAGGTATTTAAGGGCTGCTAAGGTTAGGATTTCGGTTTTTCACTCATTTTCCAGCCGCCACAGACCCTCTCTTCAACCTAACAATGGCCTCCAACATCTAAAAACACCTCTAATCACTTCTTAATCAAGTTTTGGCTTAAACCACATCAAATTAAGGAGGAATAGCGCCAAAGCAAGGTTAGAGCTACTGTGTTACATTGGGAACAACACCATAACAGTATATTATTTCAGATCTAAAGTTCATTTGTGGCCAAGGTGAGTGATTTGCATAGTTTTGCACTAATTACGGTTAATTAAGGGTAATTAGTGAAGATTAGTGAATTTAAACGTGATAAAATTCTGGAAAAATATTTATAAAATCCGAAATGATGTTTTAGACCTCTGTTAGAAAATTTGGATAATTTTGTTAAGTTTTGCTAATCCTATCATTAATTATGCCTAAACATGCTTAAGGGGAAAATATGGGTTTTTGGCTATGTTTGATCCATTTTACATGCTATGATTCATTGTTTTGGTGTTTATGGTTAGTTCTCTATGTTGCTATGACTGTATGGTATGCTTTGTGATTGGTTAGAAGAGTTACATTGGTCGAAAACGCCGTCGGATGGCGTAAAACAGTCGCTGGAAAGATGTGCAGGAATTTGGCCGAGCCGGATCGGATCGGAGGAAGGAGCCCGAACCGAACCGCCCCTCCAAACTATTGCATCCACGAGACGATCTGGAGAATTGGCGAGCATCTTCTCTGACCCGTCCCGTGTAGTCTGCTCCGAACCGAACCGATGGGAGCTCCGGACCGATCCGCTTATTTGGAGAGCCCACGATCCGAACCATGTTACCCGATCCGAACCGATGCGCCATGGAAGAACTTGAGGAACTCTACCTGATCCGAGGTGATGAAGCATTCCGATCCGAACTGTGGATCTTGGACATGAGGCGTGGATCACGAACTGAACTGGGAAGCACGATCTGAACCCAATGGGAGTACGATCCGAAGCAAAGTAAAGGGAGGAACCGAACCGATCCGGTGACGACTAAAAATCCAAGATGCAAAGGTGGTCCAAATGGAAGACTAGAGCTCAGGATCCAGTTGGGAACCAACGAGTTCACTTCATGATTGGGCTTTGCAGCGGGACGTGTGCTAAGGGGTTGTCGATGTCTATAACTTTGGATCACTATGTGCAGGGGGTACGTGAACGGATTCAGGGCCACAGTGACCTAGGTACGACTAAAGAGCTATAGACCAATGAGGTGAGGTCATTTGTAAAGAATTGGTCATGACTCCATGGGGCGAGCTTGGTAGTAGCAGTAGTTGTACAAGTCGAACTCCGTCACTACTTCGATGGGTCTAGTGATCGAAGCGGTAGATATCGTATGATTTACGCACTGAGTGAGAGATGTGAGGATGGTTGTTATGCTTGATTTGTTTGCCTTCATTATGACATGCACACCCCTACCCCCGTTACCTTTACACCATATGTTTAGTGGCATCTTAGAGTATTGTACGGTATGTAGTGCTAACTCTTTGGTTGCAGGTCCAGGTTCAGGTATGGTTTAGTATACCTGTTATTGTTCTGTTTAGTTGCTTATCGCTCATACCAAACTTTTTGTCTGACCCAGAGTTTTATATCTCTTCTTATTACTTTGGGTGCTCTCACGAGCAGACTAGAGATAGGTTAGCTGGGTATGCACGAGTAGCTGATCCGGAGACGAGCAGGAGGCTTCCACGTATGATATATATATATATATATATATATATATATATATATAGATATTCTCCTTGTGTTTTTGAAGATCATTGCTTGGGCATTAGTAGTGCATCTTCTACTTTAGTTTTCTTTTGCTTTAGAGATAGTTTAAAGTTGTAATAATGATGTTGGGTCGTAAGTTGTATCTGGATTTCCGCTGCTACGTTGATTTAGTTTTCAGCTTATGTACTGTCTCGCCTGTTTTATGTCAGATTATGTTATTATTGTATTTTATTCCATGCTCTGTGAGACATTCTACAGGTTCCTTGTTAGTTCATTCTCTTCTTTCCTTTCTTTGGCGACCATGCTAGTCGGGCATGTGTACAACGCACTTTCGGAGGAAATGCAGGCTGGTGCGGGGCGGGCCGTCACAATTAACCCCGAAGGTCGAAACCAACATTAGACCGATACCTCGAAAGCTATTCAACTTAACTAATTTCCAATCAGTTTCTAATTTCCTTAATTCCATTTCTTAATTTTTTATCAAATCATTACTTACGCAACTCTCAGATTCGGTTTACTAATCCACTTCTTTATATAGAAAATATTGGTTATAACGATAGCATTAAAATCTTTATTTCCAAAATATTTAACTATAAAATATAACTTTGATTAGTTACTTTGAATAAATAAATAACATTTAATTAATAAATAAATAATCTTCATTTAAAACGAAAAGTAAATATTACTTTCCCAAATTCGATATAGTCGAATTCCCACGTATAACTCTCTTTCGAATAATTCCTCTTCGATTAATGTTCTGGACTTCAGAATAATTTACCTTTTCAGATCAACTCAAATTCTAAATTCATTTTTGAATTTATCATTTCCAAAACATCACCAATTTCCTTTATAACCATTCGACTTTGCAAAACGTTTGCTTTTAAATCATTATTCATTTTAAAACGTGAATATCATTTCCTTTATTGAAATTCGGACTACTTTTATCAATTAAATCTCTATTTAAAAAGTAATTACCATAATAGGTTAAACTACCATCTATTGAGTTATCTTATAATCCATATTCATATTACACTTCATAAACTCCGTCTATAAGTAAACTTCATGTTAATTATATCTCAAGTTTATAACTTCATCTCGATTACATATTCGATTTTAAATTATTGGTTATAAACCGAATATCCAATTTCTGGGCACATTCCAAATTTTATAATATATAGTTTCTAAAAATAAATTATTTTGATAACATTCGATATTGTCGAATTATAATTACAAATCCCGATGGTTTTATTTAATTCTATTCACATTTCGAACATCGAAATAATTTTCATCATTTTCCTTTGGAAACGATTTCCAATTCCCTTTCTAATATTCATTTTTATAATTTCGAATTATTTAATAATCATTAATCCATTTTATTTCTAACATCAAACTACTTGTTTTAATATAATTAAAACAAATGATTATATTCTAGTCCATTCGAAGTTCAATTTCTATTTAAAAATAGATTATTCTTTCTAAAACCCCAATTTCTTTTCCAATATATTTGGATATATTTTACGGTATTTAAATACCAATTATTTCAGGTCAATGTTGTTCAAACATCCCAAACACACCATAATCAACCACAGATTATTCGTCACATCATATAATACAAGATATGAAAAACAACAATATAATTGTTGAGGAATCCAGTTGGATCCCTCCAACCTATGTCCCTGCATCCATAGATGTTAATCATTATATGTAATCCCAATTTCATATCAATATGAAATATAATAGTAAATAGAATCGGTTTTCAACCAATGATTTATGTATATAACTATATATATTATTTCAACCAATTTATTTGTAGTTTACCCAAACAACCATTACACAACATTCAATCATCATTTATAAATTATAAAATACGTTTATAATGATATAAAACTGAACAGAGTTAGTGAGTTTACTCACCTTGGTCGTTAATCATTGAAAAAATGATTAACGTTGGTTGATTAAACTAGACGTTTTATTTTTTCCTAAAATTGTAACGACCTCCAAATCAATCCAAATCAATTCCAGTATGTAGTCTGTGATCACACGATCCCAACGGTACCAAATTTACACAATTCTGATATCGAACGAGTAAATTATAAGCATAAATGTTAAATCATTATTTAAAATAAATTAAATTAAACAATTTTCTTTTAAAAATTGGGCCTTACCCTGTTTAATTGTATGGATCCGCGTCTCACCAAGTCTTCTTCTCCAACAAAAAAATCCAAACACGATGCTCCTATTTTGAACCTAATTCCATTGCTACACATATCTCGATCCATACTCCTTCATGATTCACAAAAATAAAAACCTGATACTACCCTTAAACTTCCCATCGAAGACTCCTTCTCCCTTAAAATTTGCCAACTCCAGTAATATTTGTTACGCACTTCAAGGTCATGACGCAAACTTTGAACCACCCATTCCTCCATTTAAAATATGTTGTTCCAGTACTAGTTCACCCGAAAATTAAAAAAATGACCGAAGCCATTCAAAAACTTCAAACCACCCTTTCAGCCCCAATTCTCCACGAAACTCCGCTGCGACTTCCCCTTTTATTCTTATCATTCCAGTAATCCATGCGTGACATTCTAATTTTTTTCTTACTACGTGAGTAGCAACAGCTCTCGGCTCTTCTCCTTTCTGAATGGCCATGCACCAAAAAAAAAAAAAAACTTCCACCACTTCACCTAACTACTGCCTTCTAACGCAAGCCAACAAATTCACCTTGCCTCCGCTTCACGTTTGCAAACCAATGACTGAGATGGTACGTTGCACTATTTTTTTTGGCTTATGAACTTCGATTGTGCGCATGCTTTGTTTCATTTGGGAATGAGAAGTGAGGGCGTACAGTATTTATAAGATGAATGACTTGGCATGCTAGGAACCCAATAGTTTGGCACGCAAGAAATGGGACATATAGGGTATGCACAGTGATACCTTTGGTCTGCTGAATTAAAGAGTAGGCTTGCAGATTTATTCACTTCGATTTTCCATAACATAACCTTGCAGTTCATTGCATAAGTCACTTTAAATCCCCTAATGTGCAAGTTTTAGCTAGACAGGTAAGCATGAATAGCCCATATTAGTATATCTTAGGCATGTGCTACTTAGATGGCTTGGATTTTGATGTCGATTACAAAGTTTTGTTGTGCTGAATACAAATATAGATAAGTTTTGTTGTGCTCGAAACTTAAGTTTATTTTGTGGATAACAATCAAAGGATTTGCAAGGGGAGCTGTTGTGTATTCAATCAGAACAGATCAAAGATTCAAACTGGATTTCGGAGGATTTGCAATTTGTTTCTGAATTTGACCCAACTTTAACTTTTTTTTTTCAAATTTGAGATAGAGGATATATGTTTTATGTTTAGTTATTTTTTCTTGCGAGTTTCATATGCTTCTAGTCCGCTAGCTTGGGTTAGTGTTGTTTTCATGGTTTTGAGCTTGTTGCCTTGCTAGATTTATATGAAATTAATTTTAGAAAATAGTGTACCTTACTACGTGAAACTTTATTCACTTACGGACGACTAACTACAAAAATAAAAATAGTCTAGTAACCAGCAATGTGTCGGGACTTCAAAACTATAATAAAATAGACAAATTAGCTTATCTTGTGAAGTCCCGAAAATGCTGATTTAGGGTGCAAAATATGTTAAATGAAAAGTTGTTTATTTTTCAAAATAGAAATTACTAAAAATTAATTCTATAAATTAAATTAAGTATATGCCTCAAAATTCTTATCCAAATTCAAAACCAATATTTTGTTATATTAAATAAATCGTTGTAGTTTATAAACGATTCCATAACGACTTTTTGAAATTTTGATTTGGACATAACTTACAATATACAAGGCGATATCTCGATTTTTCACTTCCATTAGAAAAATACAGTTAATTAGATTCAAACGTTTCTTGTTTCGAATAAATCCGACTTATAACGAATCTTGTATACCCGATTGAAGTTCTAAATGTTAAATTACGAACTACCGTGGTGTTACGAGCTTGTTTAAATTATATTATAATTAATACGTCCAATCGTCGTTTATATAAATATATTTGTTATTCTAATTCGAATATAAACTCAATCAAATATCTTAAATTATCCAATTTACACAATATTGCAAGTTAACGATTTTTGACTATTCCGAAATTAAATTTTATCACTCCATTATTTATATTAATTAATTATTCAAAGTATTTGAATTCAAACCATTTAAATTATCAAACCAATATATTAAAATAATTAATTATTAGATTGCTAAAATTCTAGGACGTCACAATTTTATGAAGTTACACTAAAATTTTCAAGAGTTAAGTATCCAATGACCAATCTATATTCTAAATGTGTTTGTGATGTTTACGAGAGTATTACAAGTTGAGAGATAATTGAGCATGAATACATTAGTTCCATAACAAAAATGATGACACTTAAATTTGACAAGTATTGGAGAGCATGTAATTTGATGATGAGTATTGGCATGATACTTGATCCTCGTTATAGAATGACCTACATTGAGTTTTTTTATGATGTGATTTATGGACAAGAAGCACAAGTTCATGTAAAAAAAGATTATGACTCGTTGAAAGCTCTTTTCTATTCATATGAAAGAGAATGTGCATCGTATACAAATGTATCTACGTCTTCTTGTTCATTGGATGATAATTCTAGTAGTGGGCCTAGGAAAAGAACAAAAATGGATCTTAAATGGAAAAATTATAGAGAACAAAAAGTTGTAAGTTTACAAGTTACGGACGAAGCTCGATAAATATTTAGAAGACGAATTGTTGCATATTGAAGATGATGACAACTTTGATATTTCAATGTGGTGGAAAACAAATGGGACTACATTTCCTATCCTCGTAAGAGTTGTTCGTGATATTCTAGCCGTTCCGGTTTCCACTGTAGCATCCGAATCTTCATTGAGTACTGATGGTTGATTGATTACCAAAACTAGATCCTCGTTATCTTCAGATATTGTTGAATGCTTAAATTGTATTAAAGATTGGTTACCGTCAGACATTGGTTAGTTTCTTCTATTTTTCCATACTTAAATTAGTTTGAAAAGATTACTATTTGATGTTATTTATTAAAAAAATTATTTTGTAGGAAAAGACATAGAACTCGTGACGAAGCATCAACCCCGCTGTAGAGATTGTCGCACAAGGTATGTTTATTAAACTGGTTTTTCATTTGAATCACCTCTTTGTATAAACAAATGAATCTAAATTGAATAAATGATCCGACTCATTAAAATGTTGCTTCTTTATTATTCATATTGAATTTAATAAATGAACATGAGTTGAACAAATGGGTAAGCTATGCTACCTTAATGGAAGTCTTTGCATAAGTCTTAGCAGTTCGCTGCTGCTGCCCGCAGCAAGCAGCAGTTCGTTGTTGCTGCCCGCAACAGCGAAGCGATCTGTTGTCTTGCATTTAGTTTAATGCCTCTTATTATATTTAATTGTTATTGACATGAAATGTTGGAAATCTATGTTAGATGGAAGGAAGAACAAAATTTATCTTTGTTTCCATGTTTTTTATTATTTGTATTATAGTAACATATGAACTTGTTTAATATTTTATATATTGTTGTTTTATGCGAACTTGTTTGAGTATTGTATGTGAACTGGCTTGAGAAAGCAAATGGCTAAGTTGTTTTGTTTTAGTTCTAGAAAATCTGGTATACAAGTGTTTTGTTCATTTTCGGATGTGGATATTTCGGATATTCGAAAATATCCGGATGCGGATACGGATGTTGGTTTTTTAATATCCGCGAATATCGATACGGATTTTTTCTCAATGCGAATGCAGATATTGCCATATTTTGATCCGTCGATAGGCTTAATTCATCAGCAAGAAGAGCAGATCTAACGAATTGTAAACCTGGCAATGCCTATTGTGTAGCAAAGATAGTGACCAATGATTTGTATTCCTCATCAATACCGTTAGTAATAAATAAAATTTGTTCACTATCACTGATTTTGTGTCCAACAATGTTCAATTCATCACAAAGACTCTTTATTTTACCTAAATAGTCCTTCATACTCATGTCTTCCTTTCTGGAGTTTCGCAAATCTCTTCTATATTGCATAATTCTTGCAGCAGATTGAGAGCTAAAAATTTGCTTGATAGTTGATCATATTTCATGAGATAAGTTATATCCAACAATTTGCAATAACAAGTTTGAACTGATAGAAGATAATAGCCATGATGACAAGAGGTTATCTTGTTTTTGAAATTTGATGTGGTCAGGGTTCGGTATTGTGTTGCCATCTTGGTCGGTGATCATGACAGAAGGGATGTTAATAGTTCCTTTGATGTATTCTTGAAGTCCATATCCGCTTAGGGCTATTTCTATTTGATATTACCATAATATATAGTTTTCTTCATCCAAAGAAGTTGTTATAACTTGGCTTTTTGGTTTGATTAGGTTGGAGGTTTTAACATCCCGCAGATTTAGATCGTTTAAATATTGAATTAATTGAATTTAATGCTTGAATTTAAAATGGTTTGAAAATAAATTTTAGGATATTATTAATAAACGATTTCAAATTTATTTCTAATAAACAACAATTTATGATTAGATGAATGGTGATTTATTACAATGGAAACAATTATTAAATTTTGTGGAATTACTAACTTTGAAGTATTATTTATAAAAGGAAAGATAGTTGTCAATCGTGAAATAATAACCGTAATAATATTGAAATGTTTGGCGCTAGAATTTAAATTCAAACTTTAATTCCGTACATGAAAATACAAATGTTTATTTAATTTAAGTAAATTTAAATTAAACATTAATAATGGAAGTTTTAATGATTTTAACAATGTACGATTTAAATGGTGCAGTTACTTGAAACATTATGTAAAATTTTGCAGTCAAATTTAATTACGAAAATTTGATATTAGGAATACATGCAATTTAATATAGCAATGAAGGGATTTTCGTAGTAATGTACAAAAGTTCGTTTCGTTCGTAATATAGAGAAAATTTCAAATAAGTTAGATCGTTACCAATAAATTGAATTTAATATAGCAATTGAAACGGTAAACATTTTGATTGGAAACGTCGCACCTAGTTTGAACCAGTAATATAAGTTTATGGTTTCTTCGAAATTAATATCGTCCCTTTCTCTGAATCCAGTCACGTTCATTCGTTTAATAAATGAAATAAAGGAAAGTGAGTCATTTGATTTACCTACCCTTTTCTCTACGTTCTTTTTCTATTCCTTGCAATATTATATATAGTAAAGCAATATGTTTTTCCTGATCCATTTCAAATCTACTGCCTCTCTCCTCTTTTATCTCTTCTACCTTTTTCGATTAGATCCAGATCCAAAAAAAAAGAATCCAAATCGTTTTCACAATTCAGAAATAATGGCTCCATTCTCCAAAATAATCGATCCGCTTCGCTTCCACCGAAATCGCCATGACCTTGACCCATCGCTTCCTCCTCGAATGATTCAACGTCCGCCTTCAAAACCTAGAGCCACCGCCACTTTGCCCCACCGTGGTCCGCCTCTTCTCAAAGTCTGAATCCCTCCTGTCACTCACAACAACCACCATGTCACCAAATGGAAGCGCCGCCGCCTATCTCTGCTCACCAATGCCACTACGCTGAAGCTCTGTCCGATGCCGCCTGCTGCACCCATAATGATTGCCGAGTCCTTTTTCTCCACTGACCGATTGTAAGTACTCTTACGATTAAAAATATTTCAAGTGTACGACTTCGGTTTTACACTGATATTATTAGTTTATCAGTTGTCTTTGGCCGTCTTGAATTGATTTATCAATGCATGTTCTTTTTATTGTTATGTTTTCAAATTTGTAATTGGAGAAAGTTTTGATTCAAGGGTACTGTAATGATGTATAGGATTTGTATTGACAATTTGTGAATATTTTGGTCAGACTAATTCATCCAATGGTTTACTCTTGAATACGACCATCAACATAATGAATGTCCTTATCTGAAATATTTTGGTGGTCGTGTTAGCATCATACTCATGTAAAGGATCTAACTCGTGAACTAAAACCGTTTATCCCTTGGTATTTTCACCTCTTCTTTGTGTGTTAGCATCATACCCATTTTGTTGGAATGTGAATCAGGCTTTCAAATAATTTCCTAAGGATAACTCTTGGTGTCTACAAAATATAGTATAATGAAAAAAGAAAGAAAACAACGTGCTTTATTCATTTGATATTGATTTACCATGAGATTTCCAAACCGTTGGAAATTAAATAAACCATTTGCTGTGAAAAGTCACAAACTTTTGCATTTCATATATGATATAAATTGCACGTGTTTATGAAATACACATGCATACCGGAGTCTAGTGGCGCATTCATTTTATATTTTGGGAGAATGGGTTCATTTGAGATTTAACATATGAAATAATTCCCTGTTCCTTGGGCTTGAAACCCTCGCTCATTTTGCATGTCGCATGCATGTCTTATTATTCATGTCTGTCTAGTCAAGTTGCATTGTTTCTTCCAGAACTCTTTGCTCATGGAATTTACTCCGCATACATGCTACACTTGAAATTTCCATGCACGTCCCACTTTTGGTTACCATGCATTTTTCTGTATGGAAACATGCTTGGAAAATATGTGTACACTTGTACTTTGTCTTCATGTTAGCTTATTATTTCACTTGACTATATACTGTTGCTATTTGGGTTACTGCCATTGCATATATTTGAACTAGGTGATTTTCTTATGCCTCTACTTTCATGCTGCACCCTTAACTCAAGTTGTTGCCTGCCATTTATTACCTCATTTGATGTTTAATTATGTCGTGTGTCCCTTTAATTGTGACCATAAAAATAATTACTATAGCATTTTTGCTACACCCGCTTCCTACTATTTGGAAATAGATGTGTGCCACATGGATGCCATGTTTGTTCCATTTATTTTCGGTAGTTCACTGAATTGGTATACTCAGGTTATTTAATATATTATTAGGAAATATACTGAATGTATTTATGTGTTTATCGAAGTGTGCTAACTTGAAATAAGTTTAATCCTAACTCGGGTGTTTTGTGTTTTGCATGAAATGCTCGAGTCAGGTCCTAAGTGTTCCATATTTAAAGATTCAGCGCAAAACTGGAGAGGAATGTGAAGACACATACGGTGCACACTCGTCAAAATTGTAAAACTTCTACATATATATATATTAATGCATGTATATATATATATATATATATATATATATATATATATATATATATATATTTAATATTTTCCACTGTACAAATTTTGTAAAAATAAAACTCTGATATTATTATGTAAAATTTATTTCCACTGCAAAGTGTTTATTTTTGTGTCTGTGATTCTGTGTTATTATGTTTAAACCTGCTAAGCTAAATAACTACCCGTCGTTTTGAACGTTCTATGCTGGTTTAATTACCAACTTGGAGCGGTCAAAATGGTAAGGTCGTTACAAAGTGGTATCAGAGCTTTGGTTTGACAAAGCTTAGCTTATCGGGTTTAAAAACTTATTAAAGATAGAGTAGCAATACTCTAGAATGAGTGGAATTATCACAAGAATCACTGTTGAGAAAGCGCATTTTGAAAATATGAATTATTTTGAAATATAATCTTTGACTAGAGTTTTTGTGTATTTTATCGACGTCGAAGTTGGACTGTTAAGTATGTACGGATTTTGAATATACGCCTAGCTAACGTATATACAAAGTCCAATATATGCGAGACTGATATAGAATCACATTCTAGTCGCTTGGAAATAATTCTGGGGATGATCGCGACATCACTAGTATTCATTTTCGAGTTTCGAAAATGGGATGACTGTATGGTTCTGACTTAAACTTTGAGAAATACTTGAAACCGATTAGATAAGCATGTTTGGATAAAATTTAATAAAATGTTTTGATAAATTAATATGAACTGAATTAGATAAGCGAAATTTAAATAAGCGACATATTAAATATTTTGTAAAGTATAAATTGAAATTGCAAATGAATTGCGATGAAATTGGGAATAATTTGAATAAATATTCAAATAGAAATGAATGTTTAAAAATATAATTTTGCCGTTTCACTTGTTATGTTTGTTGGCCTTGACCTGCCGTTATCGTTCGAACCATTCGTGCTTAAAATTTTGAAACTGTCCAAATCTTATCCAGATCCTTTCAATTGCTTTAACAAAATCTATGGACAAGTTGAAATTTGAAAATTGGTTTAAAACAAAGAACATGGAATGAATGAAAAAATCAAACTTCAAATGAAAATTTAAAATGAGAAATTTGGGTAGTGATCTAACTTGAACACTTAGTTCGAACTGAAAGGTTTCCAATTGAACTTTTAGTTAAATTTGGGTTTGATTACGACATTGAAATCGATGTTAGCCAAATTTTGTAAAGTTCGGGAAATTTAGTTCGGATTGGAATATTTCCTAAAAATAATATTTATTTTATAACTATTATATGTTTTATTATTTTTTATGTGAACTAAAGTATAACTTTTATCTATCTTATTTAATTATTCTCTACCAAATCTATTTTGATTTTCGAACTATTCTGAAAACTATTTTATATTAAAATATATTTAATTTATTCAAACCTATTTAATTTACTTAAACTATTTTATATCATAACTTATCTAACTTATTCAAATTCTATTTTTCTAAAGACTTATTTATTCGAACCTATTTTATTTCAAGCTTACTATTTTAAAACTAATCTGAGATAAATTATTTATTCCTGATCCGAGCAATCTAGTTCGAAGTAATTGAATGTAAAGATTCAACTGAATAATGATATTTTCTGATGTGTAACCTAAATCAAATGTGAATTTTGAAATTTGATTAATTTGTGAATATGAACTAGATTTGAAATGAAAATGAATATTCAAATCAATTGTGAAATCAAAACTAAATTGGTATTGAAATGGAATTTCGTGAAATCTTGTATAATGAAATTAATATAAGAATGATATGTTGAAACGTGATTTGAACAGAAAATCTTATGAAAATTGATATTTATGTAAGTGCGATATATGAGAAACGTCAAATGAAGTATTATATATAGTATGTATATTTGAAATGAAGATATGGAAATATCATTTATAAATAAAACTTACTTCATGGAATTGAGATATCTTATAGATGACTATGTAAGTACGTTGAACTCGAAATTACGACTTGATAAAACCGAATTCGTACGAGTTATGTTGAAATTTACCTGTTAAATTATATGGAAAATGATTTATGAGATATATTTGAAAATATCAAGAACGAATGTTATTCGAACTTGAAACAAAATCCAAACGTTAAATTCTAAAATGATAGAATTTGGAAATTGATAATCTTATATTTATATAAGTGTGGAAATGAAATAGTTTTGAAAGCTATGACTATTAAAAAATTTGAATTCGGCAAAGACTCGATATTGAACAATTTGATTCTTTTATAAAATTGGAAGTTATATAAGTATGTGGTGAATTTGATATTACTGATTTGAACGAATCCCAATTGAAAAGGAAGAAAAACTTTTGTAAATGTAATTTATATAAGCACGATATATGCGATGTACGAAATGAAAAATACTATATGTAATATTATCTGTTTTGAAGTCGAAGACATGGAAAGTACTTTCTATCGAAAATTGTGATCCTACTTGATAGGGTTGCGTTGGGACTCCGCACGCGGTGTCCATCGGAAATCGCGAACCTACTCGGTAGGGGCTGCGTTGGAACTCCACCTGACAGGAGTGTCCATCGGAAATAGGGGTCCTACTCGATAGGAACACGTACTGGAATCCCACTCGGGGGTCACTTTGATTTATTTATATTCACTTGATTTTTCATAGCGTAATTCGAGGGGCGAGATGCCTACAGTTACAAGAAATTCTACTGGGATAGTGGCGTAACCACTGCGTAACTGCGATCTATAACCATAGCGAAACTCGAGGGGCGAGATGCTTACAGTTACAAGCGATTCCACTGGGATAGTGGCGTAATCGCCGCGTAACTGCGATCTATGGCAACAACCATGGTGAAATTCTATGGGTGTGATAACTACGAGCACAAGCGATTCTACTGGGATAGTAGCGTAACCATCGCGTGTCCACGATCCATGGGGGAATGTATTTTTCGTATCTATTTTAAAAGTTTTAAGTATTTTCACTGGAAGTTGAAATATGTATATTGAGTACTTGGAGATTTTTAGTCGTGCGTCTGATCAATGTATGTCTAAAACTTTTAAGAACAAAAATAAATTTGTTAAGACTTCGAGTTATAAAGTATTTTGACGTTAACTAACAAATTAATGATATGAAAATTTAACATTGTATCACCTCAACATACTAAAATAAGAAAGAGTTTTCAAATGTTTTGCAAGTTCACGGCTTTGTAATAAATCAAAATACTAATTTTCGTCTCCAGAAAGGAAAAGAACTAATGGAATGAATACATAGTTAAACATAAATCATTCTATTTGTATAACAATTTTGATTTAGTTTGAATATAAAATGTTGATTCTAAATAGAATTGTTTGCTCGATTTTTGATGATGAATTTCTAAAAAGAATTTTGATATGAATCTGAAATCCTCTATCATAACTTATTGCTATGCAAGGAGAATAGAAGTTTCTTGTCAAGAAGTCGAATTTGAAGTTCGCACTAGAGTGTTCGGGTTATCAATACTAGTTGGAAGCATAATTTTGTATTTAAACCAGCAATTGAGGTTGATAAGCGACTGAATTATATATCATTAAATTACTAGTTCTTTACTACGTTCCTTTTCGAGGACGAAAAGTTCTGAGTGAGGGAGAATGTAACATCCCGCAAATTAAGATCGTTTAAATATTGAATTAATTGAATTTAATCCTTGAATTTAAAATGGTTCGAAAATAAATTTTACAATATTATTAATAAACGATTTCAAATTTATTTCTAATAAACAACAATTTATGATTAGATGAATGATGATTTATTACAATGGAAACAATTATTAAATTTTGTGGAATTATTAACTTTGAAGTATTATTTATAAAAGGAAAGATAGTTGTCAATCGTGAAATAATAACCGTAATAATATTGAAATGTTTGGCATTAGAATTTAAATTCAAAATTTAATTCCATACATGAAAATACATATGTTTGTTTAATATAAGTAAATTTAAATTAAACATTAATAATGGAAGTTTCAACGATTTTAATAATGTACGATTTAAATGGTGCAGTTATTCGAAATATTATGTAAAATTTTGCAGTCAAATTTAATTATGAAAATTTGATATTAGGAATACGTGCAATTTAATATAGCAATGAAGGGGTTTTCGTAGTAATGTACAAAAGTTCGTTTCGTTTGTAATATAGAGAAAATTTTAAATAAGTTAGATCGTTACCAATAAATTGAAATAATATAGCAATTGAAATGGTAAACATTTGGATTGGAAACGTCACACCTAGTTTGAACTAGTAATATAAGTCTATGGTTTCTTCGAAATTAATGTCTTCCCTTTCTCTGAATCTAGTCACGTTCGTTCGTTTAATAAATGAAATAAAGGAAAGTGAATCATTTGATTTACCTACCCTTTTTTCTAGTTCTTTTTCTATTCTTGCAATATTATATATAGTAAAGCAATATGTGTTTCCTGACCCATTTCAAATCTACTGCCTCTCTCCTCTTTTGTCTCTTCTGCCTTTTTCGATTAGATCCAGATCAAAAAAAAAAAAAGAATCCAAATCATTTTTCCAATTTAGAAATAATGGCTCCATTCTCCAAAATAATCAATCCTCTTCGCCTTCCACCGAAATCGCCCTGACCTTGTCCCATCGCTTCCTCCTCGAATGATTCAACTTCCACCTTCAACACATAGAGCCAAGGCCACTTTGCTCCACCATGGTCCGCCTCTTCTCAAAGTCTGAATCCCTCTTGTCGCTCGCAACAGCCGCCGTGTCACCAAATGGAAGCGTCGCCGCCTATCTCTGCTCAACAACGCCACTACGCTGAAGCTCTGTCCGATGCCGGCTGCTGCACCCATAATGATTGCCGAGTCCTTTTTCTCCACTGACCGATTATAAGTACTCTTACGATTAAAAATATTTCAAGAGTACGACTTCGGTTTTACACTAATATTATAAGTTTATCAGTTGTCTTTGGCTGTCTTGAATTGATTTATTAATGCATGTTCTTTTTATTGTTATGTTTTCAAATTTGTAATTGGAGAAACTTTTGATGCAAGGGTACTGTAATGATGTATAGGATCTGTATTGACAACTTGTGAATATTTTGGTCAGACTAATTCATCCAATGGTTTACTCTTGAATACGACCATCAACATGACGAATGTCCTTATCTGAACCATTTTAGTGGTCGTGTTAGCATCATACTCATGTAAAGGATCTAACTCGTGAACTAAAACCGTTTATCCCTTTGTATTTTCACCTCTTCTTTGTGTGTTAACATCATACCCATTTTGTTAGAATGTGAATCAGGCTTTCAAATAATTTCCTAAGGATAACTCTTGGTGTCTACAAAATATAATATAATGAAAAAAGAAAGAAAACAACGTGCTTTAGTCATTTTATGTTGATTTACATGAGATTTCCAAACCGTTGGAAATTAAATAAACCATTTGCTGTGAAAAGTCATAAACTTTTGCATTTCATGTCTGACATAAATTGCACGTGTTTATGAAATACACATGCATACCAGATTCTGGTGGCGCATTCATTTATATTTTGGGCGAATGGGTTCATTTGAGATTTAACATATGAAATAATACTCTGTTCCTTGGGCTTGAAACCCTCTCTCATTTTGCATGTCGCATGCATGTCTTATTATTCATGTCTGCCTAGTCAAGTTGCATTGTTAATTCCAGAACTCTTTGCCCATGGAATTTACTCCGCATACATGCTACATTTGAAATTTCCATGCACATCCCACTTTTGGTTGCCATGCATTTTTATGTAAGAACACATGCTTGGAAAATATGTGTACACTTGTACTTTGTCTTCATGTTAGCTTATTATTTCACTTGACAATATATTGCTGCTATTTGGGTTACTGCTGTAACACCCCATGTCCATTAATGTCACTCACAAAAGGGAATGCATTAACTTCTATGGAGCGTTTTAAGTGAATATAGAACAGAAAATCACAACAAGACAAATATGAAATAGTACTTGAAAATTTAAAACTTTATTTATTGCAACGGAAGGTAAATATGTTTGGTTACATCACCAAAACCCAAAGACTAAAGTCAAGTACATAATATCCATCTTGACAAAATCAGAGTACATAATATAAAAAGCATAATCCCATAAATAGTCATAAAAGAGATAGGTTGAGCTTTGCTTCAGCAATCCAAATCCAAGTGCTCCCAAAGAGATCCAAATCAAGCTTCCCACCCTAAGAACCTGGGGGGGGGGGGGAGGAAGAAAAGAGGTGGAAACAAAGGGGGTCAGACATAAAGTCTGGCAAGTCCGATAACTCCAACAATATAATTGTCAAAGTAACTAGGATAAGACATAAGCTTGGTAAATAAGGAAATGACTGTGAATTAATGGCAAGACCAAGCAACCAAAAATAATAGGATGAGCAAAGATAACGTTAAACGCGCTTCCTAATCAATATAGGGTAATTACTATACCCTACCGTACTGTACTATACTAACACTAACTGCACCCATACTAGTCACTCTAGAAACTTCATCCCTCTTGACTAAATAGAATGATGATAGCTTCGTGTACTACTAGATGTACCCACTATCCCCACTAGATGTACCCCTTCAATGGTAATTCCATGTACTCCTAGCTGACGTCATAGGTGCCGCCTGCTCCTATCTCCACTAGGTGTACCCCTTTAATGATTAATTAATAATGGTAGCTTCGTGTACCCCTAGCTGACTACATAGGTGTCGTCTGCTCCTATCTCCATTAGATGTACCCACTACCCTGCCCCATTCGATCGGCTCCCTAACTCGTAGATACCCGTGCTGGTCCCACAGTGGGGTGTATCACTCCCCTAAAGTGGCAACCCAATACAACTTAAGGATGCACGGCTTATACCTACACGATGCAACAACGTCTTACCTACCAGCCCGGGCCCGCGCACGCACATGACCCCATTGGACTTGCTTTGCCACCGCTAACCCATTTTGGCCTCTAACAATCAGGCCCAGTAGGCGTGTCCCGTCCTCGACTTGGATCGAGCTCACAAAGATGCTTAATGGGCTACTGGACTGAAAAGGCCCCCCCGCCAAGCTTCCCACCTAGGCTTGGTCCCCTCTAATACATCCCACTTAACCCCATGTCCACTTACATGTATAAATTTGGTTAAGTGTTTTCTAATTTAACCTAGTCTCACCCTTTTGTTTAATTAACAGGTTGTATTGGTTAAGTCTGTGGGCCTATATACACAAATATTACCCACCTACCCAAGATTTACTTAGCCCTCTCACTGGTTCAGACATATTAATTTACGGTTAAGTTTGTGGGCCTATATATACTAATATTACCCACCTACCCAAGATTTACTTAACCCACTCATTCCGTATAACCCGTTTTACTTAACCCCCAACTTAAACTTAAGTTCTTACAATCCCTAGGGATCAGATTTGGTTATGTAGTCCATTTCATTTACCATGTCCATTATTAATTAATTAATCAATTAATTAAAATCTTTCCCTTCATAGGTGTCAATACTTATTTTATCCAATAATTTGAATTACATGTCATAATTGTTTATATTCAAATTACTCCATTTTTCTAATCGTATTTCTCATGACATCCTCATGTCACCCACATGTCACCCACTAGATTCCTCATGCCACCCAAGGCACCCACTTAACCCCCTCATGTCCCACTACATATTTACTTTGGTTAAGTGTTTCTTAATTTATTACTATCGTAACCCCTGTAGGACCTCTCACATTAAATTGACATTTGTGGCTGCTGGATTTGCCTGGCGGGTCCGGGCAGTCTTACACCACAAACGAGCCTAACCTCGTGTCCATACAATTGTTACGCATTTAGTTTGGGCCTTTGACATCTCACACTGGGCTACCATTTGTGGCTGCTGGATTTGCCGGGCGGGTCTGGGCAGTCTTACACCACAAATGAGTCCAACCTCGTGTCTTAGGCAATTAATTATACATAATTAATTTCCCCTATATTTGAATTACTTTCCCTATTCAAATTACAAATCATTTCCATATTTATTTATGTATAAATATGTCACCTTAATTATGTCCACTATTTATGGTACATAAATTGTACCAATTTACATCTCAAATTAATTTCATGCCTTTTTAGGCATTTGTGCCAATTCCCAATATTTAATATCCCTATTCAAATTCAAATTAATCTATGTCCATAATTAAACTATGTCTATTACTACACATTAATTTTCCAATTAATGCCTTCATTAAATTTTTCGCCTTTTAAGGCAATTCACCTTAATTAATATCTCAAATTCGTTATATGCCTCATTTACATGCCAATTCACATTTATTAACATAATCAATATTTTCATCCCATATTTGGATTAATTATTCCTAATCAAATATGTTAATAAAATTCCAATTATCTTTATGACCATAATTCACATTAATTATGTCCATATATCACTTTGCCAAATAATATCTCAATTTACATATATGCCTCTTTTAAGGCTATTACATGCCAATTCACATTTATCAACATAATCAATATTTTTCCCATAATCCCCGCGGCGTCCATTCGCATAGAATATATGATAGACTAAGAAATAGTCTAACACATGAAAAACGGAAAAACACCACATATTCACATAACATACAAAATAGGCCTAACTTGCATATGAGAATTTACCACATAACTTGCATAAAATCATAGATCTAAACATAGGCCTAAAAGGTATGAACCTGCATGTTATGAATAAGATTTTCATCACAAAATTTACATAGGCAATAACCACAAACTTGCATAACATGATTCATATTCCAAACTCATATTTTTATATAAACTTGCATATGTGATTTATGCAACATAACAATGGTGTAAATTTACCTCTAAACATATAAACTAGCATGTAAAGATTTAGCATATAACTCATACATGTAATAGCCTAACTTTTGATCTAAAATAGATGTCATAATCTTTACTAACTTGCATGTGATTTATGTCTAAATCAACATCTAAACTTGCATACATACATATGATCTATCATATGAATCAACATAACCAAACTAGCATTTAAACAACATGATGATTTGATTATACATAAGCCAATCATAAATTACAACATAGATCATAACTTTACAACATGTATGATAACATCCCAATTTAACAACATAATCATATCATACGGTCAATAATTCACATCATATCCATATAATCCACAATTATATCTAATCTTACTTAATTTAATAATTATCTTGATTAAAGAAATCGAACTTGCCTTTCGTGGTTAAACAATTATGAACAATTGATTAAACTTGATGCAGAATTGTTGTAGCGACGTTAGTTGATTCGTTGTTGAAGCTCTAAGCTTGAATTAGGTTGAATTGATTAGCTATCTTCCTCTTTAGTTGGCGGCGGCTACACTGAGTTCCATGGCGACGGCATAACGGCTTTAGTTTCAATTTTAATTAGGTTTAGGGTTAGCATTAGGATGTATTTATAGGTGTAGGAAGTTATTTAGGACCATTAGTTTAACCCTGAACCATGAGAACCAACCAAATGCAAAATCTGCATTTGAGCGAATCGGCCCACGGGTTGACAGCCAAACACCCTGGATTAACCCCTAGTCGACCCAGCCGAGCTCGGGTCGACCTCAAAAATGGGCCGGTTCGGTCATTCCCCCCTCCCAATTCGCTGTTTGGAACTTTTTCGCATATTTATTTATTTAATTTTTAATTTATATATATATCAATATATATATATATATATATATATATATATTTCTCTACGCAACCCATTTCACTTAATTCTTTTCTATAAATTAAGTATACTTTAATTTGTGAATTTTAATGTTATAAAATTACGGGGTGTTACATTCTCCCCTCCTTAAAGGATTTCGTCCCCGAAATCTCCAAGTCAAGAAGAATGTATATCCTACCATCTAATCGTCCATCTACTCAACCATCAAAAACCAGCATCCATTATCCTTAAAAGACTTCTAATTCTTTAATGTTTATATGCACAGTGTGTGTATATGTCCATATCTAATGCAAAATTAGGCGGTCTACTGATTCAGTCGACCTCCTTAGTGCAATTCATGATAGTGCCATGCGTCCAATATGTATGCAAAAGATTCCTAATGATACATATTAATTCTATATGCGTGCACAACCATCCACCCGAATGCAGCAACCATATGATAATACAACCATTATATATCCATTTTACTCAACACATCCATATATATGCAATATGCAATATGAAGTGACTGAGCCGATCTGGTGCCTAATAGTGTGTGTATATGCATCCACGAGCAACCACTAGTGAACACTTGCATCCACTTTGCATCCATCGTACATAACATGTCTCAAACACATGTTTCAACCATTGGATTTCCCTAACTGAAGGTCAAAGATACTAGCGAGAGGACATACTAAAGATAAGATAAGCACAAGCTAAGCGATAAAGGAGAAATTAAAAGACATACCCTCGAAAAGAAAAGGGTACAATGAACGCATCTTCTCTTCCGTCTCCCAAGTAGCGTTACTCTCATCGTCTCCCCATTGTACTTTGACTAGTCTAACCTCTCGATTTCTCAACTTCTTGATCTCTAACCCAAAAATGCATGTAGGAGCTCGTCGAATCGTCGCATCACGCTCTATTTCCACCTCTCTAAGAAAGCTCGGCTCCACTACCTCCGCGGTCTCATGTAAGCACTTCCTCAAATGTGATACATGGAATACGTCGTGTACACCACTAAGTCTCTCAGGCAACTCCTCTTATCCGCATAAGATTTCTGCCTATCTTGCGCTGCCTTCATCCTTCTTCGAATCAAATCAATCTTCTTCGAAATCTCTCTAATCATATCGGGCCCAAGTAAGATCTTATCCGTAGATTCCCACCAACGTGTAGGTGAACGACAAGGTCGTCCATAAAGAGCTTCGAAAGGTGCCATGCCAATGCTCGACTGAAAGCTATTATTATATGCGAACTCCACCAATGGAAGATGCTCTTCCCATGTACCCCCAAAGTCTAGGATACATAGCCTCAAAAGGTCCTCTAGAATACGATTCACCCTCTCGATTTGGTCATCCGTCTGAGGATGATATGCGGTGCTCAAACATAACTGAGTCCCTACCGCTTCTTGTAAGCTCCTCCAAAATTCGCTAGTGAAGATAGGATCACGATCGCTTACTATGCTAGAAGGAACACCATGCAAACGAACTATCTCTCGGACGTATACAGAAGCTAACCATGGAGCAGTCCTCTTACTCTTCACGGGAATAAAATGGGCGCTCTTAGTAAGTCTATCTACTATAACCCAAATCCCCGTATTACCCTTCCTCGATCTTGGTAATCCATCAACAAAATCTATCGAGATACTATCCATGTGAACTCATCGCAACTATCCATCTCCCACGCAAGCCGTCCTATTCGAACTCGATATCCCCCAAGCACAAGCCCCAAAGGCCTAAACCAATATCAGACAAGCACCCAAGGAATACCTCCTCCGATTTCAGACAGTCTACGTGAGATGATACTAGCAAAACAAATAATTGGGCACTTAACCGACTCTGGCTGTCCTCGCCAGTCTTGCTTCAAAACCATCACTAATCACCTAACTAACTTTGCATTATCCCCTAGGCACACACGAATACCTCGTGCCTCTAGGTAAACTCCGCACTTCATCGAAGACGTCACTATACTCACGGACCACACGAAAAGATTCCAAATCACCGTTGGATACGTCAAGAGATTCGAGACAGCTAAACGTCACTGAACCCCTAGGGTCACAAGAAATATGACGGTCTTTCCATAATGAATCAATAGTCTAAGTACCCTCCTTTCACTATCTAGGATGGCACCCCTCCTGGGTACCGTGAAACCAAGGACGAAGGCGTTGCATTCAAATCCAACGTCCAAGATAGACACTCTCAAATCCCGACAAACCATTGAAGGATGAGCCGAACCACCAAAAAGATTTGAGACTAGGATGGGATCCTTAACTAGACTAGTATTTAGGTGCAGTGTTTTCAACTAACGAAGCAGATACTAACGAGTATGAAGAGCCAGAATCAAACAAAGTTCGAACAGGATGATAAAGGAAACCAAATTTCTACCTGGACGGTCCTACCCCTATCAGGTATACCAACCGTGAGGGAATATAACTACCCTCCAGAAGATCCTGTACTTTGCCCTTGCCTCTTTGGACAATCCTAATAAGGTGTCCTATTTCTCCAAAAGGATAACTACTAGCCTTCTTGTTCACATTCCCCATTCGTGACCTTCCACCAAGATGAGGTTTCGTCCTTCATTAACCAACAGCTATTTGAACATTCCTACCATCGTCTACCTTAAAGGTATCAACAAGCCCTCCACTTCCTTGAACTAACTTCTAGCCCGTCAAACGTCTAAGTCCCTTGAAGTGGTTTTTCGTCCTTCGTATGGAAGTCCCTATTTATCTTAGAAAATGCATCTATACGCGGAGGGGAAATCCAAAAAAGAGAAAGAGGAAGAGATTCAAAACGGAGAGTCGAAGGAAGGATATATGGCTCTTGGGGATTATGTTTTTTAAAACAAACCTTTCTTTCAAAAATACTCTTCTACAAACATATTTTTGAAAGTATTCTTTATAAAAATGCTTTTGAAAAATAGTTTCTCAAAATATCTTATCTGTTTGGTAACCTTCAGCTCTGATACCACGTGTAACACCCCATGTCCATTAATGTCACTCACAAAAGGGAATGCATTAACTTCTATGGAGCGTTTTAAGTGAATATAGAACAGAAAATCACAACAAGACAGATATGAAATAGTACTTGAAAATTTAAAACTTTATTTATTGCACCGGAAGGTAAATATGTTTGGTTACATCACCAAAACCCAAAGACTAAAGTCAAGTACATAATATCCATCTTGACAAAATCAGAGTACATAATATAAAAAGCATAATCCCATAAATAGCCATAAAAGAGATAGGTTGAGCTTTACTTCAGCAATCCAAATCCAAGTGCTCCCAAAGAGATCCAAATCAAGCTTCCCACCCTAAGAACCTGGGAGGGGGGGAATGGAAGAAAAGAGGTGGAAACAAAGGGGGTCAGACATAAAGTCTGGCAAGTCCGATAACTCCAACAATATAATTATCAAAGTAACTAGGATAAGACATAAGCTTGGTAAATAAGGAAATGACTGTGAATTAATGGCAAGACCAAGTAACCAAAAATAATAGGATGAGCAAAGATAACGTTAAAGGCGCTTCCTAATCAATATAGGGTAACTACTATACCCTACCGTACTGTACCGTACTGTACTGTACTAACACTAACTGCACCCATACTAGTCACTCTAGAAACTTGATCTCTTTTGACTAAATAGAATGATGATAGCTTCGTGTACTACTAGATGTACCCACTATCCCCACTAGATGTACCCCTTCAATGGTAATTCCATGTAATCCTAGCTGACGTCATAGGTGCCGCCTGCTCCTATCTCCACTAGGTGTACCCCTTTAATGATTAATTAATAATGGTAGCTTCGTGTACCCCTAGCTGACTACATAGGTGTCGTCTGCTCCTATCCCCACTAGATGTACCCACTACCCTGCCCCATTCGATCGGCTCCCTAACTCGTAGATACCCGTGCTGGTCCCACAGTGGGGTGTATTACTCCCCTAAAGTGGTAACCCAATACAACTTAAGGATGCACGGATTATACCTACACGATGCAACAACGTCTTACCTACCAGCCCGGGCCCACGCAAGCACATGACCCCTTTGGACTTGCGTTGCCACCGCCAACCCATTTTGGCCTCTAACAATCAGGCCCAGTAGGCGTGTCCCGTCCTCGACTTGGGTCGAGCTCACAAAGATACTTAATGGGCTACTGGACTGAAAAGGTCCCCCCACCAAGCTTCCCACCTAGGCTTGGTCCCCTCTAATACATCCCACTTAACCCCATGTCCACTTACATGTATAAATTTGGTTAAGTGTTTTCTAATATAACCTAGTCTCACCCTTTTGTTTAATTAACAGGTTGTATTGGTTAAGTCTGTGGGCCTATATACACAAATATTACCCACCTACCCAAGATTTACTTAACCCTCTCACTGGTTCAGACATATTAATTTACGGTTAAGTTTGTGGGCCTATATGTACTAATATTACCCACCTACCCAAGATTTACTTAACCCACTCATTCCGTATAACCCAGTTTACTTAAACCCCAACTTAAACTTAAGTTCTTACAATCCCTAGGGATCAGATTTGGTTAAGTAGTCCATTTCATTTACCATGTCCATTTTTAATTAATTAATCAATTAATTAAAATCTTTCCCTTCATAGGTGTCAATACTTATTTTATCCAATAATTTGAATTACATGTCATAATTGTTTATATTCAAATTACTCCATTTTTCTAATCATATTTCTCATGACATCCTCATGTCACCCACATGTCACCCACTAGATTCCTCATGCCTCCCAAGGCACCCACTTAACCCCCACACGTCCCACTACATATTTACTTTGGTTAAGTGTTTCTTAATTTATTACTATCGTAACCCCTGTAGGACCTCTCACATTAGACTGACATTTGTGGCTGTTGGATTTGCCGGGCGGGTCCGGGCAGTCTTACACCACAAATGAGCCTAACCTCGTGTCCATACAATTGTTACGCATTTAGTTTGGGCCTTTGACCTCTCATATTGGGCTACCATTTGTGGCTGCTGGATTTGTCGGGCGGGTCCGGGCAGTCTTACACCACAAATGAGTCCAACCTCGTGTCTTAGGCAATTAATTATACATAATTAATTTCCCTTATATTTGAATTACTTTCCCTATTCAAATTACAAATCATTTCCATATTTATTTATGTATAAATATGTCACCTTAATTATGTCCACTATTTATGGTACATAAATTGTACCAATTTACATCTCAAATTAATTTCATGCCTTTTTAGGCATTTGTGCCAATTCCCAATATTTAATATCCCTATTTAAATTCAAATTAATCTATGTCCATAATTAAACTATGTCCATTACTACACATTAATTTTCCAATTAATGCCTTCATTAAATTTTTCGCCTTTTAAGGCAATTCACCTTAATTAATATCTCAAATTCGTTATATGCCTCATTTACATGCCAATTCACATTTATTAACATAATCAATATTTTCATCCCATATTTGGATTAATTATTCCTAATCAAATATGTTAATAAAATTCCAATTATCTTTATGACCATAATTCACATTAATTATGTCCATATATCACTTTGCCAATTAATATCTCAATTTACATATATGCCTCTTTTAAGGCTATAACATGCCAATTCACATTTATTAACATAATCAATATTTTTCCCATAACCCCCGCGGCGTCCGTTCGCATAGAATATATGATAGACTAAGAAATAGTCTAACACATGAAAAAGGAAAAAACGCCACATATTCACATAACATACAAAATAGGCCTAACTTGCATATGAGAATTTACCACATAACTTGCATAAAATCATAGATCTAAACATAGGCCTAAAAGGTATGAACCTGCATGTTATGAATAAGATTTTCATCACAAAATTTACATAGGCAATAACCACAAACTTGCATAACATGATTCATATTCCAAACTCATATTTTTATATAAACTTGCATATGTGATTTATGCAACATAACAATGGTGTAAATTTACCTCTAAACATATAAACTAGCATGTAAAGATTTAGCATATAACTCATACATGTCATAGCCTAACTTTTGATCTAAAATAGATGTCATAATCTTTACTAACTTGCATGTGATTTATGTCTAAATCAACATCTAAACTTGCATACATACATATGATCTATCATATGAATCAACATAACCAAACTAGCATTTAAACAACATGATGATTTGATTATACATAAGCCAATCATAGAATTACAACATAGATCATAACTTTATAACATGTATGATAACATCACAATTTAACAACATAATCATATCATACGGTCAATAATTCACATCATATCCATATAATCCACAATTATATCTAATCTTACTTAATTTAATAATTATCTTGATTAGATAAATTGAACTTGCCTTTCGTGGTTAAAGAATTATGAACAATTGATCAAACTTGATGCAGAATTGTTATAGCGACGTTAGTTGATTCGTTGTTGAAGCTCTAAGCTTGAATTAGGTTGAATTGATTAGCTATCTTCCTCTTTAGTTGGCGGCGGCTACACTGAGTTCCATGGCGACGACATAACGGCTTTAGTTTCAATTTTAATTAGGTTTAGGGTTAGCATTAGGATGTATTTATAGGTATAGGAAGTTATTTAGGACCATTAGATTAACCCTGAACCATGAGAACCAACCAAATGCAAAATCTGCATTTGAGCGAATCGGCCCACGGGTTGACAGCCAAACACCCTGGATTAACCCCTAGTCGACCCAGCGGAGCTTGGGTCGACCTCAAAAATGGGCCGGTTCGGTCATTCCCCCCTCCCAATTCGCTGTTTTGAACTTTTTCGCATATTTATCTATTCAATTTTTAATTTTTATATTTATATATATCAATATATATATATATATTTCTCTGCGCAACCCATTTCACTTAATTCTTTTCTAAAAATTAAGTATACTTTAATTTGTGAATTTTAATGTTATAAAATTACGGGGTGTTACAACTGCCATTGCATATATTTGAACTAGGTGATTTTCTTATGCTTTTACTTTTCATGCTTCACCCTTAACTCAAGTTATTGCCTGCCATTTATTACCTCACTTGAAGTTTAATTATGTCATGTGTCCCTTTCATTGTGACCATAAAAATAATTACCATAGAATTTTTACTACACCCGCTTCCATCTATTTGGAAATAGATGTCTACCACATTGGATGCCATGTTTGTTCCATTTATTTTCGGTAGTTCACTAAATTGGTATACTCAAGTTATTTAATACATTATTAGGAAATATACTGATTGTATATTTATGTGTTTATCGAAGTGTGCTAACTTGAAATAAGTTTAATCCTGACTCAGGTGTTTTGTGTTTTGCATGGAATGCTCCGGTCAGGTCCTAAGTCTTCTAGATTTAAAGATTCAGCGCCAAACTTGTAACACCCCACCTCCGCCAGGGTGTCTCTTGCAAGCACTCTGACTTTGGAGGGGCGTTTGAATCAGGTAAACATGCATAATGATATATCAAGGCAGAACAAGAACATATGTATATATATAAACAGAGTAAATAACATAGATAAAACAGCGGAAGATTTCAAACCATTTCAAAACAAGTCTGGTACAACATAATGTCAACTTTCCAAATACACAAGTCTAGATAAAAACAACAGCACTGAAAAACTGAAATACATAAGTACTATCCCCAAATAAGTGATAACCATAGCTAGCTTCATGTCGAACCGTACATGAGCTAAATCCCACAAGCAAGTGATCAGAAATCCAAGCTAAGCTCCAATATTCCCTCCCTGAGAACCTGGGGGGGGGGGGGAACGGAAGAAAAGAGGCGAAAGAAAACATGTCAGTCAAAAAGACTGAGTAAGCCCTACTACAATCAATGTAAACTGATAAAGTTAACTGGCATGAGAAGCAGGGATGAACATAAGGATAACAACATACTAACATGATGATTAACTAACAAGGTAGATAAAGGTGTCATCGCATAATCAGGATTAAGGTTTTTGCACCACAGGTGTACTAGCAAACTAACATGACTTGAATAAACAAGTATTGATCCCTTGGCCCAAGCTTTGGCCCAATAACATGAAGTGACCCTAATACGAGGTCCAATAACATGAAGTGACCCTAATACGAGGTCCAATAACATGAAGTGACCCTAATACGAGGTCCAATAACATGAAGTGACCCTAATACGAGGTCCAATAACATGAAGTGACCCTAATACGAGGTCCAATAACCAAACGGTCTAGTCGATCGGCTCCCTATAAGCCTAACTCGTCACGTATTGGTGTCAATACGGCCCAAACATAATTGTAGTCAGACTGTGCAGGGTCTCCCGTCGGGTGTATCAAGCCCTAGGGTGGCAACCCTTGGACACCATAAACATGAGTGCACAGTCTCGATCTACTGGTACCCGTGCATGCTTTCCCCGGCTTCGGACTATGTGCACGACCATAGTCCGCCCGGAACTACACCGGCGTACCCTCTGCCGTCGCTTTTGGTCACTTACCTCCTAGTCCAGTAATCGTGCCCCCTCCCTAGCCTAGTCCCTAGGGCCTTAATGATACGAACTTGGGATTACTGCTGGAGTGGACCCCCATTGCTAGGATTTTTCTAGTGGGTTAAGTACGGTTTAACCCTTCTGCTAATCATGGATTAACTTGGTTAAGTGTAACGATGAGTTCACGACTTAACCCTGATTAATCTACCAAGCCCAAATTGGTTATTAAGTGGACCATGACTTAACCCTAATCATGAGGCATTAATTAATTTAATGCGCCTTAACCTCTCACATTAGACCTTGTTGTGGTTACTAGTTAAGCCGGGCGGGTCCGGGTAGCTTTACACCACAACTTGGTCTAACCTCGGGTTCAAGGTACAACATGACCAACTTCTCACATTGGGTCCTATTGTTTGTAGCAACTAGTTAATCCGGTCAGTTCCGGGTAGTTTTACGCTACAAACTCAACCTGGTCACACTTATATTTTCTAAGTGTCATGTCAATCATGTTTCCAAAACATGTTACAAGTTTTCAAGAATTTGGGTAGACCTAACTTAATAGGTAAATTCCCAATGGGTAGACCTAACTTAATAGGTAAATTCCCAATCTTGTGTTTTTATGTCTTTTAAGTTTACCCAACCCCAAACGCAATCCCATCGCTTACATATCGCAATAGCGCATAAAGGATAGAAAGAGGGAACTTGGCATAATCATGACATAAAGGTGTTGAAGCCACAAGTTCAACATGGTGGCATATGAAATGTACATATGTTCATATACTTGCATATTACATTTTTAGGCCTCAAAAGCATGCATAAAACCAAACTTAGCATATTGGTGATACATGGTGATAAATGACATGTAAAAATGGCCACAAGTTCGCATTTAGCCTCACATGCAAGTTATCATAAGGGATATGATAACTTACATGTTGCCAAAATGCAACCTTTAGCATAAAGCTTGAAGCTTTAAGCTCATAAACCCAAGATAAGCTTGCATATCATGATAACATGAACAAAATGACCAACCCAAACTTGCATAACATAACTTGCATATCATATGACAAACTTGCATATCAAACTTGCATAACATAACATGATGAACTTGCATATCACAACATGGCAAACTTGCATAGCATAACATGGTAAACTTGCATATCATAACATGGCAAACTTGCATAGCATAACATGATAAACTTGCATGTCACAACATGGCAAACTTGCATAACATAACATGATAAACTTGCATATCATAACATGGCAAACTTGCATAACATAACATGATAAACTTGCATATCATAACATGACAAACTTGCATAACATAACATGATAAACTTGCATATCATAACATGGCAAACTTGCATATCATAACATATCAAATTTGCATAACATGACATGGTGAACTTGCATATCATGGCAAACTTGCATATCATAATGATCAACCAAACTTGCATCATTCATTTAACTTTAGAGTTTAAATATGAAAGTAGAAAAGGGCTTACAATGCTTAAGCAAATATAAGATTGAGACAAAGCCCTTATGAATTCAAATCAACCCAAAATGCAAGCTCCAAATCAATAAAAACCCTTGCTTTGTGATATAAATATGGAAACTTGACTTGAATGCAAGCTAATGATGCTCATATAAGCTTGAAAACACTTGTATGCATGGAAAATCTCTCATAGAAATGACTTAGGAATTGTATGAAGAGAGTGGAGGCCATGAGAGGTAAAATTTTGCCATAGTTTAGTTGTATGGTTGAATAATAATGATTTAGGGTTAGGTTAGGGGCTTATTTATAGAGATTAGGATTAGTTCTAGCCTTAGGATTAAACCCTAATTCCATTCTCAGCCCTCAAAACCGAATCTGGCCCCCAAACTCAACACAAACCCAAAATGGTGCACCAGGCAGGACTGCCCGGCTGAGCCAAGTCGACAGCCAAGTCGACAGGGCTGTCGACTTGGTCCGACCAAGTCGACTCCCAAGTCGACAGGGCTGTCGACTTGGGTGCTCTGGCGGGAATTTTCCCGCCTGGCCCAATCTGCCCAAATTTTTTCCAAATTCAAACTTGAATTTGAAATCTGTTTTTATTTTGAAATTTTCTGAAAACTTCATTGGGCCTTAATCGGGTCATACGGACTCCGATTTTCGAAAACTCGGACTCTATTTCGCGTATTTTTCCGAGACGAACGCAATGGCATAGCCTGTTTCCCTTGATTCAGATTTTTAAATTAAATTCTGCCTCGATTTACGTTATAACAGGTTATTGAAAATACGGGTTGTTACATTCTCCCCTACTTAAAGGATTTCGTCCCCGAAATCTTCAAGTTAGGAAGAACGTATCCTACCATCCAACATCCATCTACTCACAACATCATCCACGAGCAATCATTGTCCTTACAAGATTCTAAATGTTGTATGAACATATGCAAAGGTGTGTGTATATGTACTTATCTAATGCAAATATCATCAATGCAAATTATGTTAGTGAAATGAATCCATATGTATGCAATTCCTAACATAATGTATAACATCTATATGTGTGCACATAACATACATCCATATGCAACATCCATGTGATAACACAAAGATTTTCATCCATGAATAAGCATAAACACTCATGCATATGCTATATGAGGAGTGTGTGAGCCGATCTAGTGCCTAACGTGTATAATGCATCCACGAGTAACCACTTGCAAACACTTGCAACCACTTGCAACCATTAAGTATAACATGTTTCAAACACATGTTTCATCCAAAGGGCTTCTACCTAAGGTTCTCATGACAAGATTAACACGATAAACTAGATAAATACGGATAGCAATGAGAAAGATATGCTAACAAAGAAAAGAGATTGAGAGTGTACCCTCAAAAAGGAATGGATAAAGCCCATGCATCTTCTCCTCGGTTTCCCAAGTTGCGTCTTCTTCGGCTTCACCCCATTGAACCTTCACCAACTTGACCTCTCGATTCCTTAGCTTCTTGGTCTCCGTCCCCAAGATACGAATCGGAGCTCTCCTCAAGGTAGCCTCTTTCTCCACTTCCACATCTTTCAGAACACTCGGCTCAACAACCTCTGCTGATTCATGTAAACACTTCCGGAGATGCGAGACATGAAAAACATCATGTACTCCGGCAAGCTTCTCGGGCAACTCCACTCAATAAGCCATCTGCCCGATCCTCTCTATAATAGGGAATGGTCCGACAAACCTCGGTGCTAACTTCCCAACGGCTCCAAATCGGACCACATTCCGCAAAGGAGAAACCTTCACGAAAACCATATCCCCAACATCAAACTCCAAATCAGTTCTTCGCTTATCAGCATAGGATTTCTGTCGGTCTTGGGCCGCTTTCATCCGTCTCCGAATCAACTCGACCTTCTCGGATGTATCTCTGATCATATCAGGCCCAAGTATAAGCTCATCTGTAGTCTCCCACCAACATGTAGGCGACTTGCACGGCCCCCCATATAAAGCTTCAAATGGTGCCATCCCTATGCTTGCCTGATAACTGTTATTATATGCAAACTCATCAAGAGGAAGATGGTCTTTCCAAGTACCACCAAAATCCAGAATACAAAGCCTTAATAGATCCTCGAGTACCACCAAACTCATCAAGAGGAAGATGATCATATCAAGAGGAAGATGGTCTTTCCAAGATATGGCCTCGCGAAGTTTCACAAAAAATTCCCAAATTAAAGTATACTTAATTAAATGAAATGGGTTGCGCAGAGAAATATATATATTGATATATTTATATATATATAATTGAAAATTAAATAAATAAATATGCAAAAATGTTCAAAACAGCGAATTGGGAGAGGGGAATAACCGAACCGGCCGATTTTTGAGGTCGACCCAAGCCCGCTGGGTCGACTAGGGGTTAATCCAGGGTGTTTGGCTGTCAACCCGTGGGCCGATTCGCTCAAATGCAGATTTTGCATTTGGATGGTTCTCATGGTTCATCTTTAATCTAAAGGCCCTAGATGGTTCCTACACTTGACTTCTTCCCCAAGACATGCTTTGATGGCTTGGATTGAATCTAGGTTTAATCCTATGGCCTAAAACACTTGCCTAATCTATAAATAAGACCCTAACCTATCCTAAATCCTCATTATTCATTCATGCAACTAAACTATGGCAAAATTTTACCTCTCATGGCCTCCAGTCTCTTCATAAAATTTCTAAATGGTTTCTATGAGAGATTTTCCATGCATACAAGTGTTTTCAAGCTTGTATGAGTGTCATTAGCTTGCATTCAAGTCAAGTTTCTATCTTTGCATCATAAAGCAAGGGTTTTGATCATTTTGGCTCAAGGGTTCTTATGTTAGAGCTTGCATTTTGGGTCTATTTGATTGCATAAGGGCTTTGTCATATCTTTTGTGCCTTCATAGCAATGTAAGCCCTTTCCCTACTCTTAGATATTAACTATGAAGTTAAATGTTCATGTTGCAAGTTTGGCTTTGATCATTGAGTATGATACATGCTATCATGTCATGCAAGTTTATGAAGTCATTATCTTGATCTTGTGAGCTAAAAGCTACAACCTTTATGTTGAAATGTTGCATTAGGCAACATGAGAACCCTCATAACCTTTATGTCAACTTGCATATGAAGTCATAACCCTTATATGATGATATATGCGAGTTACTAGTCATCATTCCATATCTTTTGTCACCATGATTCGCTTATGTGCCAAGTTTGGGTTTATGCATGTTTTGAGGCTTAAGAATGTAACATGCAAGTTAATGAACACATTTGTGCCTAATTTGCCACCATGATTAACTTGTGGCTTAATATCCATTTTTGTCATGCCTTTACCAAGTCTCTTCTTTTAATCCATTACGTTGTCGCGAACGTATATGCGAGTTTAAAAGCGTTGGGTTATGTTATGGGTAATTTCTAATGACATGAAAATACAACTTGAAAACATGACTTGAAATATAACATGGAAGTTGACATGTAAGTATGCATAAAAACATAAGCTTGGGAATTTACCTATTAAGTTAGGTCTACCCTTTGGGAATTTACCTATTAAGTTAGGTCTACCCAAATGCTTGAAAACTTATAACATGTTTTGGGAAACATGATGGACATGACACTTAGATAATATAAGTGTGGCCAACTCGAGGTTGGGTTGAGTTTGCAACGTAAAACTACCCGGAACCGACCGGCCTAACTAGTAGTTGCCAACAATAGGACCCAATGTGAGAAGTTGGTCATGTTGTGCTTGAACCCGAGGTTAGACCAAGTTGTGGTGTAAAGCTACCCGGAACCGACCGGCTTAACTAGTAACCACAACAAAGTCTAATGTGAGAGGTGAAGGTGCATTAAGTAATTAATGCCACATGATAGGGTTAAGTTAATTTGATTAATGACTCTTAACCAAATATGACATGGACAAATGGGTTAAGTAATTTGATTAGGCTAATGATACTTAACAAAACATGACAAGGTTGGGTAGGTTAAGTAACTTGATTTGCCTAATGAAACTTAACCATTTTTATATGACTAGTGGATGGGGTTAAGTTAACCAACACTTAATCAATCCAACGCGATAACTTGGTAAGGTTAAGTAAGTTTTCTTAATGACGCTTAACCGAAAAATACGGTTAACGAATGGGGTTAAGATTAGACTCAACTAGTCTAAACATGGAAATCGGATGGGGTTAAGTTAGCCTAGACTTAATTAATCCCACTTGGTAATTTAATGGGGTTAAGTTAAACACTTAACTAATCTAAACATGATGAATTGATGTGGTTAAGTGACCTATACTTAACCAATCTAACTCGTGAATTTATTGAGGTTAAGTTAACCTATACTTAACCGATCTAACGTGAAAACATGATAAGGCTAAGTCACGAATTGCTTGAATACACTTGACCGATTTGACTGAGTAAATTGATAGGGTCAAGTTAATATATACTTAACCAATCTAGAATGATAATTGGACGAGGTTAAGTCATGAATTGCTTAATACATACTTAACCAACGTGAGCATGGTTTGTAGGGTTAAGTCTTGGACTTGGATACTTAGCCAATTTTGACATGATTTGAAGACGGGTTAAGTCTTGGACTTCGATACTTAGCCAATTTTGACATGATTGGTAGACGGGTTAAGTCATGAACTTAAGTGACACTTAATCCATTATGTAAACCCTAGTTCTGAGGATAGGGGATAACCGTAGTTAACAAGGATAACGGGAATAAGGCTAAGTGGTAAACCTTAGTTGAGGAATAACTAAGTAATGATTCTTAGTCAAGGAAATTTAGACCAGTTCATAGATAGATGAGTAACCTGATACGGTAGGTCATCGTTTAAGTATACGAGTAGGAGCAAGTATCTGATTTAGAAAAAGGCTCCAACGAACTAGGTAACGAAGCAGCGGCTTCGGGGAACGTGAGGGTATTCTTGGTATCCCTCTATGAGCTGCCAGGTGATTATACTAGGCTCATGAGAGGTTAAGGTCTGCGTTAGAAGAACCAAGAGTATGCCTTGGTTGCTAAGCGAGCGACCTAAAGACGGGGATGGATAGGGGATAGTCGACGATACACGGTCGTACCCTAGATAGCATTTCGTCAGACTACCTACCATCTTTGGTCAAGCGTGTACGTACGGAAAGGCAGAGAACACCCAATAGACCATAATTGCTATCTAATTATGGTTGCGGTAAGGCTAGGATTGTGGGTTGGCCAGTAGTGTGTTCTCATACAGGATTTATCCTATCTTGTCTTTCACTAGTTGAGGGAGGGGTCGCGTGGGACCATAGCCACGTATAGAAAAACAGACCTTAGCATCTGCATCGGCAGATAAATCGAAAGCTCCCGACCGAGTCCTGTATTTCTCGATCTGCCCTGTGACAGGACTCAGATGGCACGATGTGATACATGTGCATACAGTCATGGAAAACGATTCACGATGAATGCGTGGGAAAAAGGGCGCGGTTGACGGTTAGCGTAAATCCCAGTGGCCCTGGGTGGTTGAACCAAAATCGAGATACGAAAACGTGCAATAGGTAAGCGTAATCCCTAGTGGCCCTAGGTAGCATAAGTCCTAGTTGTACAAACGATAATTCATGTTGGAAGACCCTAGCTAGGTTTAGGGTAACAGTCCAAACCGATCTTAAGGATCATGGAACTATGTTAAAGTAATGTAGAATCTCATGGGAAAGCCCGTATGGTCTACGGCAAGGGACTGAACATTTACATGGAATAAAACATACAAGTTGAGTAACCTATATATGCGATATATTAGGTTGACATGGACCATTACACGACTTTTGAGTGAGGGTCATTCTTGGTTAACACATGATACGGTGGGGATACTAGTACGGTAGGTGCAGAGCTAAAATGCAGGATAGATATCATGGGACGTTATACGTGATAGATATCTTGGGGATATTATACTTGATAGAAACCTGACGATGTGATACCTTGTTTTATCTTGACATCGTAATTTATCATGACACCTTAGTTTATCTGAGTTCAGTAGTTCATCCTGTTATTTTGATTTAGCTTATCTATCTTGTCATCATGCTTATGTTCATCTCAGTTTCTCATGTCAGTTAAATTTACTAGTTTTATGCTAATAGTAGATAGGGCTTACTCAGTCTTTTTGACTGACCCGTTTTGTTTCGCCTTTTTCTTCCGTTTCCCCCCCCCCAGGTTACAGGGAGGAAATACTGTTGTTTAGTGCGGACTTCTTCTGCTTGAAGGTCATCATGGATGGCTTGGACTTTTCTTGGCTAATGGCTACTTTACTGTTTTTACTTGGGGAATAATTTATGAAAATGTCTTTATGCTTCTTTACTATTGCAAGACAGGTTTTGATGTACTCAGATGTAAAAGGCTTTAGACCTTATTTATTCATGTTATGAAAGTTTGATTTTACTTCCGCTATTTTTATATGTTCTGTCTTGTGATATTTCTGTGCATGTTTACCAATAATGCCCCTCTAAAGCTAGTGCATTCCTTTGCGAGTGACCCTAGCGGAGGCGGGGTGTTACACGGTCACTGACTATACTAGAAGGGACTCCATGTAGTCTCACAATCTCACGAAGATATACAGACGCTAGCCAAGATGCGGTCCTCTTGCTCCTCACCGGAATGAAATGAGCACTCTTCGTAAGTCTATCCACGATAACCCAAATGCTCGTATTCCCTTTCCTTGACCTTGGTAGCCCATCGATAAAATCCATGGAAATACTCTCCCTCTTCCATAGTGGAACGTCTAGAGGATGCAATAGCCCACCGGGCTTCTTCGACTCGGCCTTAACTTGCTGGCACAACATGCTCCTTGGGACAAACTTGGCCACCTCCTCAGGTGATGTGCATCTTCAAGAACCTTCTTTCTCTCATCGCGTCTTAGCCATCCCTTGTCATCTATAGCGAGGTGACTTATCATCTCGCCTCGAATCAACTTGTCCATGATCTTGACTAACTGCGGGTCTTCCTTCTGTGAAGTCCCTACTTGATCCAGAAGGGTAAGTCTAAGCTCAAGGGACGCTAACTAACTAATTAAACTGTGAGAACTTCTTACTTTAATTATCCTCGTCGGAGCTTTTCGGTTTTGAACCGCGACCACTTTAGCAGGATCCACCACTAAGCCTTGCTTAGAAACTATGTGCCCAAGAAATCTAACTCCCCTTCTCCAAAAGTGACACTTGGAGAACTTGGCCTTCAACTGATGCACTTTAAGCGTATCCATCCCCTCCTTGAGATGTCTAGCATGTTCTTCCTCGTTCTTTAAGAAAGTCAGGATATCTTCTACAAACTCGTTCAGGAACTCCCTAGACACCCTACTCATCAAGTCCACGAAATATGCGGGTGCATTAGTCAAGCCGAACGGCATGACAAGCCATTCGAAGAATCCATCTGGAGTTCTGAACGCAGTCTCGTTTATACTATCTTCAGCTACCCTGAGCTGATGGAATCCAGTAGCAAGATCAAGCTGAGAGAAAACAGAAGCACCGACAAGCTGGTCAAAGAGATCATCAATCCTCGGTAACGGGTGTCTGTTCTTCTTAGTCAGCTTATTCAACTCTCGATAGTCAACACAAAGTCGGAGAGAACCATCTGCCTTGGTAGCAAATACCACAGGCGCTCCCCATTCAGATATACTTCGTCTAATGAAGTTCTTCTCAAGCAACTCCTTCACTTGCTTACTTAGCTCCCGCCTTTCACGCGGAGCCATGTGCCGAACGGGCAAAGAAACCGGCTTTGCATTATCCACCAGATAAATGCGGAAATCAATCTCTCGCTTAGGGGTAACCCCCTAACTTCATCGAAGATATCATGATATTCTCGGACCACCCTCACCGATTGCAAACTATCGATAGACAAGTTGAGGGATTCAAGATAACACAACATGACGGGACTCATAGGGTTACTAGAAATTTCTAGGGTGTTACCGAGGCGAGTCATGAGCCTCACAACCCTATGCTCAAAAATCAAGAATGGCTCCAAAACTGGACAACCAATCCATGCCCAAAATCAACCCATACCCCATGAAACCGAGAATATAAGCATCACACGAGAACTCTACACTCAAGATATCGATCTTCAAATCCACGTAGATAATAGACGAATGGGCGTAAACCCCAATTGGATTTGAAACACACACGGGATCATAAACTAGACTAGTACTTAGGTGCAAACTTTCAACTAGATCAGATGAAATAAACTATGCGATGCACCAAAATCAAAAAAGGTACGAACTGAAAAATCAGAAATGTATAAAAGGTTTTCAACAGAAATACTACCTTGATCGGGAACTGGAGCGGCATTGAGAGCATGAACTTGCCCTCCCGAAGGTCCAGCATGCTGAGTCTGACCCTGGCCTTGCCCTTGCTTCTTCGGGCAATCCCTAGTGAAGTGTCCCATTTCTCCACAGTTAAAGCAAGTGCCCTTCCTTTTTCTACAATCCTTGTTTAGATGAGTCGAGCTTCCACAAGTAAAGCACCTTTTTTCCTTCTTATCCTTAGACTTCTCCTCCTTCTTTTTCATTTCCTTCTTGGGCTCTGTTTCCTTGTTTTGAGACTTATTCATCTTGACCTCCTTCTTGTCACTCCTATTCTCTTCATTGAGTAGGGCCATATTCACCAAACTCTCGAAAGTTGCCCCCAAGGGTATATGAGACATGGCTAAACCATGTAATGGCTCGTTTAATCCTAAAGCAAAGTATAGGGCCTTCTTCTGAGCTGTGTTAACCAAGTCTGAACCGACCCGAGCCAGTTGATTAAACTTATCTATGTATTCCCTAATAGTCATGTCCCCTTGCTTCAGTGATAAGAACCTTAGTCCAAACTTTCCCCGAAAGTCATCCCAAGTCTCAATTGGCCTAGTAGCGGTGGTGACCACCCACCAACGTGCAGCTTCGTCCTTTAGCAACCATACTGCCAATAAAACCTTCCTACGGTCACCTATGTCAAAGACGGCGAAAAGATCTTCGGTTTCTTCAACCAATTCCTTGCCTCTACATAAGTCTCGGTTCCAATGAAATTCTTGCAACCCATCGCCTTAAAGTCTTTGCAAATCTCCGCGAAATCCTCTTGTGGATGCTGAGGGGGAGGAGGAAGAGGAACCTCAGCGACAGGAGGAGGAGGAACATCAGCGATAGGAGGAGGAGGAACATTAACTACCGGAGGAGGAGGAACATCTGCGGGGCCGGCTTCGGTCGCCCTAGCCTCCAAAAGTTTCCTACACCAAACAGGTACGTGTACTCCCTCCGGGATGGCAAAGTTATTGGCCATACTGAAAACGAAGAAAAGTACAGATTCAGAATGGGGAAAAACGAAGGAATTTTGCTAACGGCTTTTTAGGGAATAGCCTTTAAAATAAACTAGACTTTTCTTTGGAAAATACTTTATACTTGGTTTTGAAAATAGTTTTTCAAAAATTTTCTAAATTTTTTTTTTGTTCCTTCTCGTAAACCATATGCTCTGATACCAAATGTAACACCCCACCTCCGCCAGGGTGTCTCTTGCAAGCACTCTGACTTTGGAGGGACGTTTGAATCAGGTAAACATGCATAATGATATATCAAGGCAGAACAAGAACATATATATATATATATATAAAAACAGAGTAAATAACATAGATAAAACAGCAGAAGATTTCAAACCATTTCAAAACAAGTCTGGTACAACATAATGTCAACTTTCCAAATACACAAGTCTAGATAAAAACAACATCACTGAAAAACTGAAATACATAAGTACTATCCCCAAATAAGTGATAACCATAGCTAGCTTCATGTCGAACCGTACATGAGCTAAATCCCACAAGCAAGTGATCAGAAATCCAAGCTAAGCTCCAATATTCCCTCCCTGAGAACCTGGGGGGGGGGGGGGGGAACGGAAGAAAAGAGGCAAAAGAAAACAGGTCAGTCAAAAAGACTGAGTAAGCCCTACTACAATCAATGTAAACTGATAAAGTTAACTGGCATGAGAAGCAGAGATGAACATAAGGATAACAACATACTAACATGATGATTAACTAACAAGGTAGATAAAGGTGTCATCGCATAATCAGGATTAAGGTTTTTGCACCACAGGTGTACTAGCAAACTAACATGACTTGAATAAACAAGTATTGATCCCTTGGCCCAAGATTTGACCCAATAACATGAAGTGACCCTAATACGAGGTCCAATAACATGAAGTGACCCTAATACGAGGTCCAATAACATGAAGTGACCCTAATACGAGGTCCAATAACATGAAGTGACCCTAATACGAGGTCCAATAACCAAACGGTCTAGTCGATCGGCTCCCTATAAGCCTAACTCGTCACGTGTTGGTGTCAATACGGCCCAAACATAATTGTAGTCAGACTGTGCAGGGTCTCCCGTCGGGTGTATCAAGCCCTAGGGTGGCAACCCCTGGACACCATAAACATGAGTGCACAGTCTCGATCTACTGGTACCCGTGCATGCTTTCCCCGGCTTCGGACTATGTGCACGACCATAGTCCGTCCGGAACTACACCGGCGTACCCTCTGCCGTCGCTTTTGGTCACTTACCTCCTAGTCCAGTAATCGTGCCCCCTCCCTAGCCTAGTCCCTAGGGCCTTAATGATACGAACTTGGGATTACTGCTGGAGTGGACCCCCATTGCTAGGATTTTTCTAGTGGGTTAAGTACGGTTTAACCCTTCTGCTAATCATGGATTAACTTGGTTAAGTGTAACGATGAGTTCACGACTTAACCCTGATTAATCTACCATGCCCAAATTGGTTAAGTATTAAGTGGACCATGACTTAACCCTAATCATGAGGCATTAATTAATTTAATGCGCCTTAACCTCTCACATTAGACCTTGTTGTGGTTACTAGTTAAGCCGGGCGGGTCCGGGTAGCTTTACACCACAACTTGGTCTAACCTCGGGTTCAAGGTACAACATGACCAACTTCTCACATTGGGTCCTATTGTTTGTAGCAACTAGTTAAGCCGGTCAGTTCCAGGTAGTTTTACGCTACAAACTCAACCCAACCTCGAGTTGGTCACACTTATATTTTCTAAGTGTCATGTCCATCATGTTTCCAAAACATGTTACAAGTTTTCAAGAATTTGGGTAGACCTAACTTAATAGGTAAATTCCCAATGGGTAGACCTAACTTAATAGGTAAATTCTCAATCTTATGTTTTTATGTCTTTTAAGTTTACCCAACCCCAAACGCAATCCCATCGCTTACATATCGCAATAGCGCATAAAGGATAGAAAGAGGGAACTTGGCATAATCATGACATAAAGGTGTTGAAGCCACAAGTTCAACATGGTGGCATATGAAATGTACATATGTTCATATACTTGCATATTACATTTTTAGGCCACAAAAGCATGCATAAAACCAGACTTAGCATATTGGTGATACATGGTGATAAATGACATGTAAAAATGGCCATAAGTTCGCATTTAGCCTCACATGCAAGTTATCATAAGGGATATGATAACTTACATGTTGCCAAAATGCAACCTTTAGCATAAAGCTTGAAGCTTTAAGCTCATAAACCCAAGATAAGCTTGCATATCATGATAACATGAACAAAATGACCAACCCAAACTTGCATAACATAACTTGCATATCATATGACAAACTTGCATATCAAACTTGCATAACATAACATGATGAACTTGCATATCACAACATGGCAAACTTGCATAGCATAACATGGTAAACTTGCATATCATAACATGGAAAACTTGCATAGCATAACATGATAAACTTGCATGTCACAACATGGCAAACTTGCATAACATAACATGATAAACTTGCATATCATAACATGGCAAACTTGCATAACATAACATGATAAACTTGCATATCATAACATGGCAAACTTGCATAACATAACATGATAAACTTGCATATCATAACATGGCAAACTTGCATATCATAACATATCAAACTTGCATAACATGACATGGTGAACTTGCATATCATGGCAAACTTGCATATCATAATGATCAACCAAACTTGCATCATTCATTTAACTTTAGAGTTTAAATATGAAAGTAGAAAAGGGCTTACAATGCTTAAGCAAATATAAGATTGAGACAAAGCCCTTATGAATTCAAATCAACAAAAAATGCAAGCTCCAAATCAATAAAAACCCTTGCTTCATGATATAAATATGGAAACTTGACTTGAATGCAAGCTAATGATGCTCATACAAGCTTGAAAACACTTGTATGCATGGAAAATCTCTCATAGAAATGACTTAGGAATTGTATGAAGAAAGTGGAGGCCATGAGAGGTAAAATATTGTCATAGTTTAGTTGTAGGGTTGAATAATAATGATTTAGGGTTAGTTTAGGGGCTTATTTATAGAGATTAGGATTAGTTCTAGCCTTAGGATTAAACCCTAATTCCAATCTCAGCCCTCAAAACCGAATCTGGCCCCCAAACTCAACACAAACCCAAAATGGTGCACCAGGCAGGACTACCCGGCTGAGCCAAGTCGACAGCCAAGTCGACAGGGCTGTCGACTTGGTCCGACCAAGTCGACTCCCAAGTCGACAGGGCTGTCGATTTGGGTGCTCTGGCGGGAATTTTCCCGCCTGGCCCAATCTTCCCAAATTTTTTCCAAATTCAAACTTGAATTTGAAATCTGTTTTTATTTTGAAATTTTCTGAAAACTTCGTTGGGCCTTAATCGGGTCATACGGACTCCGATTTTCGAAAACTCGGACTCTATTTCGCGTATTTTTCCGAGACGAACGCAATGGCATAGCCCGTTTCCCTTGATTCAGATTTTTAAATTAAATTCTGCCTCGATTTACGTTATAACAGGTTATTGAAAATACGGGTTGTTACAAAACTGGTGAGGAATGTGAAGACGCATACGGTGCACACTCGTCAAAACTATAAAACTTATATATATATATATTAATGCATGTATATATATTTAATATTTTCTGCTGTACAAATTTGTAAAAAGAAACTCTAATATTATTGTATAAAATTTATTTCCGCTGCAAAGTGTTTATTTTTGTGTCCGTGATTCTGTGTTATTCTGTTTAAACCTGCTAAGTTAAATAACTACCCGTCGTTTTGAATGTTCTAAGTTGGTTTAATTACCAACTTGGAGCGGTATAAAAGGTAAGGTCGTTACAGAGGTGGTCATAGAAGCTTTATTGCTTATGCTTCGAGATAAGGCAGAAGATTCTTCATTGTCTTGTGTCATAATTGGTTGGGATTGGTAAAAGATACTACTACGTATTATGGCAAGGCAGTTACACAGACCGCAACCTATTTAGAAAAGAACCAAAGAGGAGGCACGAATGATGGTGAAGGGTTATGCAGGCACGACAACAGTTGGTATTGCAGCCGCAGTGATGCTAGGCAAGGCAACATCAATGTTGCGATCGCTAATTTCTTCACTAAAGATCAAAATAAGGGTGAGATAAGAGACGTTGCAGCCAGCAAGATATTTTTGCTAGGCACGGGAGATCTCTGTCGACGGTCCAAAGAATCAGTAAACCAAAGATAAATTGTCTGATGATGAAGAGATAACTGAAGAGAAAGATCAAATAACAATCTTCCTGGGATGATGGAGACTAGATCAAAAGATGTTTATCGGCTATTGTAGCTCTGATACCATAATGAAAGAAGAAAGTATTTGAATTATTATTCAATTGTAAAATTATTGATATGATTTGGTTCGACCTTAAACGACTATTGTTTGATGTATATATAGAGGAAGAAAGGCAAAACTTGTTGAAAATAGGAAATGTAAAAAGCCTAGTATAATAAAGGCCCAAGTACAGAAATACATGCAGAAGCCCAAAGTGCAATCAGGTATTATACAAATACGATAATAGTTTGCAGGTTAACGTACATTTATTACTGCTTGTGACAGAATTAAACAACTCACAATTTGCCTCGTCTTCCAAAGCCAACATTGGCCAATGCTAAAATGACAAGGGTGGTCTTACTTAAGTCATCGCTATTTTGTTAGCATCGGGGTAAATAGTGTCGACTTTTTGTGCCGGTTATCCACGACTGATGTCGGCTAGCAACAGTTTTTAGTCGTCATTATCAGCAGCTTTTCTTGTAGTGGTTTCTTCCTCTTCGTCAACTCTATAGTTGTTATAATATTCTTCCATGAACATGTATGTGTTTGATGTATGTTTCTTTGGTATGCTAATTGCCTTCGGCGCTTTATAATCCAACTTCTGATGCACGTTTTAGCGATTTACATCATTTTTTACGCTGCTTTTGTACCACTTCTCTTCCTATATCAGTTCATATTCATAAGGTTTTGTTTTCATTATTTTGCTATTTCTTTCTCCCTTTCCTCCTTTTTATCTCACTTTTTAGAGCATCTCCAACGGTGGAGTGATTCAGCTCTTGAACCTTGAGTTTGGGTAGAAATCGTCTCTAACGGATATTACAACCCTTAATATTCAGTGAAATGTTATGGGACGTATTCCGAATTTAGAATATGTCCCGCGCGCCTATTTTATCGGCTTGCGACGTCGCAAGGCTTTAAAATCGGCTTGCAACAGCAGAAAAAGCCAAATTATTTTTTTGGCATTTTCAGCTGTTGCGAGCTGATTTAATAGGCTCGTGACGTCGCAAGCCGATAAAATAGGCTCGTGACGTAATTTTTTTTTCTCTGTTAGGTACGCCACGTAATATTCAGCTGAATATTACGTAGTGTAATATTCATATCTTGAATCTTGTTGGAGTTTCTCTTAAGGTTCTAGCCTCAATAGCTACAACGTTTCGAACCTGAATTTATAGGTGGAAAACAATAATATATTAGATATGCGTTTATGTAGGTAATATTAACGTCTGGAACTTAGCATGCTTGTGATTTTTCTGCTCTATATATATTCTTTGTCGTTTCTTGACAATTGTTAATGTAATGTGGCACATGTTCTAATACCGTTGATTCATGTTTGGTTCCGTTTGGTAGTGTAGCTGAAGAAAATTATATTTAAGATTAGAGCAAACACGTGTGCAAATTATTAGAAGTGCATGAATGAATTATGGATGAATTAATTATTTATAGAAAGGATTTGATTTAGTTTAATGTATGAACTAGATTAGGTTTTCAAATCGTGGAGGTTGGTTCTTTATTTTTTGTTCAATTTTTGCTTCACAGTACATCTTTGTTTGTAGATGAACTATATATACCTAGCTTGACGGTATATGCTTCTATAAAAAAAACTGTGAGCAACAGATTAACTAGCCCAGTTTATTTTTAACAAGTTAACCTTCTGCATTGACTTCAAGCTAAGTTTGTATCCAGAACAGAAATAAAACAAAGCATTAAAGTGTGACGATTTAAATTAAAATGTGTTTACACGTATGTCATCACGGAATATTCTGTACCTTATCATTTTCATCATTTTCATGTTTTGTTTCATATTATAAACTCTTCATCGAACATGCTACATATGTACACGATATTTAAACTTGAAAATTTGACTAATCGACATATGTACACGATGTCATCACGGAATATTATGTTGAGCTTAAGACAACACAACTTTTGCATAATTTTTTTTAATAAACATGAATCGGTCGCTGTATTTTCAGTCATGCTGTCTAATATGCTTATATAATTATAAGTTGTCATGAAATGGGAAGATTAGACAATTTTTCATTCATAACTGGCACTGATTTCAAGTGCCAATTTGTTCACATTTTTTAAGATAAGTGACCATGACATTATACTTCTATTGAAAGAGATATATGATTCCCTCTGATTTCCATCAATAAAAATTGAGTGTTATCACTTAACTTGAAAAAAGTGTGAACAAACTCCTATTAACTTATTTCATTTACTTAACAACCACCATAATAAAAATCAACATATAGAGCCAGCTAGCTTTTAAGAGTAAGACTGCAATCGTAAACGTTATGTTAATGCGTGCATCAAAGCCAGCTTTTGACTTAAGCTCAAATAGGACAAAAATATACATGTATGGACAAAAAAAGCAAAGTTTATGTACAATAACTTTTGAACAAACCATGCAATCAAGACTGATTTAATCATAGAAATATAATGAAACCACTGATTGAAAAACAGACAAAACCAGAAGGTCAACTTACTTGTATAAACTGGACAAAAGTGATGATGATGCATATAAGAAAACATAACAAATTATCACGAAGAAAGCGATGGAAAATATTGAAATCTGTTTTGAACTTCAAATCATTGGACAAATTAGGTGAACGACAGAATCTGCCAAGACCTTCCAGCTAGAGATGGCCTTGGAAACGCGAAGAAGAAGAAATATATACAGAAAGACCGATGGTTTTGGTCTAAACACAACAACCGTTCATGAACTGATCACTGTAGAAAATTAATTGAAGAGAAAGAGATGTTGAAGATTTTGGAAGACAAATTTTTATTCCTTATTTTTTTTCTCAATATTTTTTATATTTTGATTGACATGAGATGCTTCTTTTATACATGCTTTTCTAAATAAAAGAAAATTCTAGATAAGATCACAATTATACATTTCCAAATATAATCAAATAAGCAAATCCGGAAATGTATATATGTAACGACACGCATTCTATGCATCATAGGATCGTAGGATATTTATTTCTTTCACATACGAAGTCGTATGGTCATGTAACTTTGGGAGACGACTATTGGGCTCATTTCCCATGTTCGTGATTTTTCTCGATTTTTAAATGACCGTTTTGCCCCTGGCTGATCTTGTTCTGGCCATAACTTTTGATGGGAAAGGAGTTTTGACCTGAAACCACTTCCACTGAATCCGGATGATGGTTTACAATTCCGTAGAGTGGTCACATTAGCCAAACAGACTTACTGTTTGGGAGATATGGCTGAAATAAGGTTTGGAAGGTGAAAAACTGCTTAACCGGGCCGAATAGGGTGGTTAGTGAATGAGCCCGTAACCCATTTCGGGATTAGGGTTATGGGAAGGATGAAATGAGTTAGGTTTTCATTCTATTTCACTTTTCTAGCCGCCACTTACCTCTTAGAAACCCTAACAATGGCCTCCAACCTCTAAAACACCTCCAAATCACTTTCTAATCAAGGATTAAGCTTAACAACATCAAATCAAGGCGGATTAGCACAAGAATCGAGGTAGAGCTGCTGTGTTGCATCGGCATTCGCGCTCAAACTGTAGAGTTTCAGTTCTAAAGGTTTTATTTGTGGCTAAGGTGAGTGATTTGCATAGTTCCTCACTAATTATGGCTAATTTAGGGTAATTAGTGTTAATTAGCGAATTTAAACATGATTAAATTCTGGAAAAATATTTATAAATTCTTAAATATTGTTTTAGAGCTCTGTTAGAAAATTTGGCTAATTTGGTTAAGTTTTGTCAATCCTATCATTAGTTTTGCTTAAGCACGCTTAAGGGAAAATATGGGGTTTTTGCTATGTTTGATCTATTTTAACCTATCAAGTTATTGTTTTGATGTTTGTGGTTGATGTTATATGTTCCTATGACTATTTGGTATGAATTGTGATTGTTTAGAATAGATAGATTGGTCGAAAACGCCGTCGAATGGCGTAAACAGTCGCTGGAAAGAAGTGCAGGAATTTGGCCGATCCGGATCAGATCGGAGGAAGGAGCCCGAACCGAACCGACCAGGAGACCTCTCCGCGAACCGAACCGCCCCTCGAAGCTGTTGTATCCACGAGACGGCCTGGACCGGAACCCACGAACTGATCCGCCTCTCGTGTGCCACTCCGACCCGAACCGATGCACCATGGAGAAGCTTGAGAGACCCAACCCGATCCGGAGTGCTTGGGAAGAAGGACCGAATCGGAGGAGTTTTCCATGAAGCCAGGAGGAGTGGACCCCGATCCGAACCGCTGGAGAAGGTCACTACGATCCGAACCGATCTGGAGAGGGTACTACGAACCAATATGAATCCGAGCCTAGATGATGATCATGAACTAAATGAAGAACGATCCGGAGATGGTGGCCAAAGCCCGAGATGCAAAGGTAGTCCAAATGAGTAGTTTTGACTCAGGATCCAGATGGGAACCAACGAGTGAACTTCATGATTGGGCTTTACTGCGGGACGTGTGCTAAGGGGTTGTCGATGTCTATAACTTTGGATCACTATATGTAGGGGGTACGTGAATGGATTCAGGGCCATAGTGGCCTAGGTACGACTAAAGAGCTATAAACCAATGAAGTGGGGTCATTTGTAAAGATTTGGTCATGACTCCATGTGGTGAGCTTGGTAGTAGCAGTAGTTGTACAAGTCCAACTCCGTCACTACTTCGATGGGTCTAGTGATCAAAGCAGTAGATATCGTATGTTTTACGCACTGAGTGAGAGATGTGAGGATGGTTGTTATGTTTGATTTGCTTGCAATCATTATGTCATGCACACCCCCACCCCCGTTATCTTTACACCATCTGTTCAGTGGCACCTTAGAGTATTGTACGGTATGTAGTGCTAACTCTTTGGTTGCAGGTCCAGGTTCAGGTATGGTTTAGTATACCTGTTATTGTTCTGTTTAGCTGCTTATCGCTCATACCAGACTTTTTGTCTGACCCTGAGATTTATGTCTCTTCTTATTACTCTGGGTGCTCTCACGAGCAGACTAGAGACAGGTTAGCTGGTGATGCACGAGTAGCTGTATCGGAGACGAGCAGGAGGCTTCCACGTATGATACATATATAAATATTCTCCCTGTGTCACTGCTGGTCACTACTTTGGGCATTAGTAGTGCGCTCTTCCTTTCTTTTGTTTAGAGACAGTAATTTGAAAAGTTGTATTTAGACTTCCGCTACTCTGATGTTGATGTTGGTTTTAGTTATCATCTTATGCACTGTCTCGCCTGTTTTATGTCAAGTACATTATTATTATATTTTGTTTCATGCGCTGTGAGACATTCTACAGGTTTTCGATTAGTTCATTCTCTTCTTTCCTTTCTTTGGCGACCGTTCCGTGCTAGTTGGGCATGTGTACAACGCACTTTCGGAGGAAATGTTGGCTGGTGCGGGGTGGGCCGTCACAATATTGCAATTAACATATGCAATATATGATTGCATTTATTGCAATTTAATTTACTGCCAACAATGTCTCCCCTAAATTAAACTTGCTTCTTGTTTCCAAATTCTCTGCACTTCTTCTAAAGACTTGTCTGCTATGTGCCTTTGTCAAAATATCAGTCATCTGATCACTTGTTTGCAATATCTGGATTTTGATTCCTTTATACCTAACGTGCTTTGGCAAGAAAAAAACAAAAAAATTCCAAGTTTTCTTTCTCATCAGCTTCTCTTCTTTTTCTTCTTCACTGGTAGAGACTCTAGGTTTTGCTTTAGCTGTTTGTTTTGATTTAGGCTTTTGCTTTTCTTTTATTTTCTCATTGCGTGCTGAAGCTCCTTGTTCGAATATTGCAAGCTCCTGTCCAACATACCCTGTTGGCATAACACCAGTGCCACCAGCAATTCTTGCAGCTGTGTTGCCCACCATATTAACATACAGGTTTGGGGTAAGCATCACATCAAATTGTTCCGGCTTTGACACAAGTTGCATACAGCAATTGTCGACTATGATTTCATTGTACTCGATTCCAGGGTATTCTTTTGCTATATCTCTGCATGACTCCAGAAATAATCCATCAGCTAGTTTCATGATATTGGTTTTATGTACAGCCGTGACTTTCTTCCAATCATTCAGATACGCATACTCAAATGCATACTTTGCTATTCCAAACATGCCCAATATCTCAGCAGGCTGTTCAAAACCCACTTCTTTTTCTACAATGTTTTTCATCGCAATAGAACTTTTACTGACCTTTGCTGGATCACCCTTATCTATGACGTACTTATTATTCCCAACATAACTCTCATGACCTAAAGACTGTTTTGTGCTCTCTTCAATGCCAGCTACTATGTCGGAGCTCTTCTCATACTCTTGAACTTCCAAAACACCTATTTTTTTCTTCTTTCTTCTGTTTTGTCTCAAGCATACCAACATTTTGATTATCTTTATCACATATATCTATTTCCACTTCAGCTGAAATAAGGGAATCTGATGCCTTCTTAGCATCAGAACTCTCATTCTTCTTCTTCATACCGTCGTGCTTCGTCGTGCCGGATTCAGACTCTTTTCGGCGACGAGATCTGAAACTGCCATCTCTTTCCTTCTCCTTTGCTTCGTGTCAGAACCGAGATTATCATGTTCAGAATCCTCTCCTGATTCATCGAATTTCTTCTCATTTTTTTCTTCTTTAGCAGCTTCTTCAACCACCTTTTCATATTCTTTTTCGTTCTCTACCGAAGTCACCATAACATGACCTGTAACGGTAATATGTACTGACTTCTCATCAGTAGCCTCATCTTCTTTATTTGCCGTTAGGGTCTCCTCAGCATGGTCTATATCTTTCTCTCTTGCTTTTGGCTTTTCCTCTGCTTCTTCTTATTTAGAAGTTTTCTCTTCTTCCTCCTTTTTTAACGTGTTTTCTCTCTCCACCTTCTCCTTTTCTTTTACTTCTTCATCTGCCTTGTCAGCTTCTACATCGGCCATGTTGGCATCTTTATTAGCCTTTGCAGGTTCTACATCATCCATATTAGCATCTGTATCTGCCTTTTTAGCTTCGGTTACTTCCTTTTCAGCTTATTTGCTTTCATCCTCTTCTTCCTCTTCTTCGACCTCCTATTCATCTTTTTCTTCTGCTTTTGTGTTATCCATTGCATACACCTCTTTCAATAAATTCCACGAATCTTTTACAAATTTTTCTCCATGAATATGTCTCCATGTTTCTCCATCAACGTTCTCACTCATCAATAAACGAGCTTGAAGATCTTTCCGTCTCAAGCTTACAAATGTTTTACTCTCTTTCTCCGTCATGTTTTTAACATCTTTTGGTCATTCGTAGTCATACTCAACAACCTCCCATAATTCTTTGGACATCAACTCTTCTTTCTTTTTATTACTCCATTTTTCGAAATTTTCTTTTGTGAGAACAAACGATGAGAAAAATAACATTGCCATAGTTTCAACCTGACGCTTCGATACCAATTTGTAGAAAATTAATTGAAGAGAAAGAGATGAAGAAGATTTTGGAAGACAAATTTTTATTCCTTATTTTTTTTTCAATGTTTTTCTATATTTTGATTGACATGAGATGCTTCTTTTATACATGATTTTCTAAATAAAAGAAAATTCTAGATAAAATCATAATTATACATTTCCAAATATAATCAAATAAGCAAATCCGTAAATGTATATTGCAATTAACATATGCAATATATAATTGCATTTATTGCAATTTAATTTATTTCCAACAATCACAACAAAGAGATGGCCACCATGAAATCCTAAGTTTGTTGTCGCATCAGAAATTAGGGGATCTTAAATAAGGGAGTCACTGTAATTTTGTTACTGTACCACATTTTTAATCATTTGTAATTTCTACTTAAGAGTTAAGTAGATATGCCACGCCTAAAAGAGACCAGCTTTGTAAAATATAAATAAATAAATAAATAACCTACAAAATTACTTTGGAGGTATCCTGTATCCAGTGGCGGTCCTTCTAAGTATATAATCTTCTTAACAAAAATAAACACAGTTAAGTAACTATCACCTATTTTATTTTGGAACTTGCGTGGAAAAAGCATACACACCATTGCACCATACAATCCTATGTGAATTTTGTGGCCATGTTGCTTTTCTAACTCAAGTTTATTTAACAGCAGGTAGAACTTCGGTCACCCTTCTTCGCCATCATCGGCTCCCCTTTTGGCAAACCTAATTGATATGATAATGTTTTGCATAGAATTATCGGTATATTAGCAATGCATTTTTTCACAATTTCGATGGTACATTATCAAATTTACTAACAGGATAAGATACCTTAATCTAAAAGGCATCTGCACAATCGGTTTATATATCTTATACAACGACAAACATGATAAATATGATACTTTAAAATAGAACGATAAATATGCCAATTATATATACTAGATTATACAGTTTGAAATCAAGAAATTCAACGTGCCTCCGACTGTTGTAAAGGTGCACACGTAACATGAGAATTTCAGTTTAGATTATACTCAAATGAAGAATCAGTAGTCTGTTCGAACAAACTCCAATGATTTCTAGCTCAAAACACTAATAATACACATTGATCAAGCAAACTACTATACATAGCTAGATAGAGAAATAAACCTAAATTTCAAGAAATCCGGTCATTCTAAGTACATAATCCCTGACGTGCTTCTGTTCTCTTCCTTTCAAAGTTCTTCCTTGACTCATCCTGACTGAGCCTATCATTCTTTCGCCTGATCTGCTTCTGGATGCAAGTATATGTGGTGGCCCTGTAATTTCCATTTCTTCCTCTTCCTCATCCCCGTAGCCATTATCACGGTACTCTCCCATGCACCTGTACGTGTCCGATGCATGTTTCTTTGGTATGCTAATTGCCTCCGAAGCCCTATAATTCGACTTCTGATCGACGCTTTGATGATTTACAACATATTCGACGCTTGTTTTGCTTTCGTACCACTTGTCTTCCCACATCACTTCATACTCATACAGTTCTGATCCCATTCCTTTCCTATTTCTTTCTCCCTCTTTTTTTTTCCTTCTTTTTTTTTTTTTTTTAATCTCGCTTTTTGGAGTTTGAGTCTTGTAATAGATAGGACAATTCGAACTTCAATTTATAGGGAGTGAATGATAATTCAGTAGATATTCTGTAGCATTTGCGTCTGAAATACAAACATGCTTCTTGTTTTTCTACTCTTTTTTGTCTTTTACTGTATCACAAACCGATGTTGCCATGTGGAACGTGTTCCAACTTCCAATGCCTATAGGTCATGCTTAGTTTGCATTTGGTAGTGTACTTACGAACCATAACTTAAGATTAGGACAAACACGTGTAATGTAGTTATAACGTAGATAAATTGATTAAGACTGAAAACCACTGATTAAAAAAGGAATTTCGTTGATTTAATGCGAAAGGATAGATGAACAGTTTGATTAAACCGTGGGAGGTTCATTCTAGGTTTATTGTTAATATTTGTTTGATATTTGTATAGATAAACATTGCTGCTTTGTTTAACAAAATAAATTAGGTGGCACACGATGCTTAAAACGTTTCGAAGAACGATATGAGCTCCGATAAATTTGTTAATGTACATGAACAAGCAATTGTGCATATAACAACCTGTATTACTCAAGTAGATTCAAGTTAAAACAAAGTAAACATTTGTCTACGGATAAACAAAGCAAAAGTCAAACAAATAAATATATCATTTTCACTACAGAGCATTTTCAACAAGCTTCTTAATTAAATTAGGGAAATATTGACACCACTAGTTGTAATACAGACAAAAAAAAACTTAGTATGTTGACTTCCTTGTATTTGCATATACATAGCTCCACATGGGCAGATGGATAAATGACACGATAGAATTTTTGAAATCAATTAGTTAACCAATAAAAAATAGAAGTGTGAAGCAAACAGACGTAAGAAGATAAGGTCATAAGTCACACAATGCGTACAAAGAAACTAAACAATCATTTACCAAGAAACCAATTGCAAGAAGCATGTGTTTTGCACTCGAACTCATTGGATGAATTAGCAGATATTAGAAATACTGTTATAAAACAAACTCAGAATATAAGAAAAAAATGACATTTTTACTCGTCTGGATGTATTTAGTATTTACAGCATACATAAGCTCTTTATTTATAGACTATACATGTCCAAACAATTACAATAATGTCATTTGCATCAACGTATTATGTGTGTGAGCTCTTTATTGATAGACTACACATGTCCAAACAATTACAATAATGTCATTTGCATCTCCCCCTTAATCTCCACCACTTATTTCCCCATTCATTCTCTCTCTTTCCATTTCAATATTATTTCTTAGTGCGAAGAGAGAGAATGAGTGGGAAAATGGGTGGTGGAGATTAAGAGAGATAGTTCACGTGCAACATAAGAGGTATAGCGGAACCCTCCTCATATATATATATATATATATATATATATATATATATATATATATATATATATATATATATATATGAGGCAGACATTTTCAAAAAAAAAAAAAAAAATGAGGCAGGTTCAATGACACCCCTATTTTATTGCCTTCCATTTGCACCTCATTTATAGCCACTCGTTTATATTACAATAATATAGTGGAGAATGAGTGGAAGGAGAGAAAGAGAAACTTGTGGTGGAAATCAGGGGGCTTTTGGGGTGCTGCACTATTTGGGGTGTCATTGAACGCTCGCATATATATATATATATATATATATATATATATATATATATATATATATATATATATATATATATATATATATATTTGAAAATGGGTCAAACTTTGTATTAGGCTTTCAGCCCAGAAAATTGATCCACATAGCGCACAAACGAAACGCACGTGGTCATACCCCAAAAGCGCGTCAGCACTTTGAGATTTACAGAACTTCACTTTACAACTGAAAAGTAGGGTATAAAATATAACATAAAGTAATAGCCAAACCCTAATTAACCAATCTTCTTCCACTCATGGCGGCTCAAACAGTCTATGTGGGCTTCCTACCGTTGACGCCGCTCCATCCACTGCTGCGCTATGAGTTGCATCTGTCCCCATCCTAGTAAGTTTCTCTAGGATTCTCAATTTCATAAGCATCAGTTCGCCCCGAATTATCCTCTCCAAATCGTTTTGATTTGTGCCTTTGTGTTGAAAAATACGCTTGTTTCTTTCTTTCCAAACTATCCATGCAGCTACAGTGAAGGAGATAATGTGGTGTTTGGTCTTCAAGTCTTCTGTGCTTCTTCTACTAACGAGGTACTCAATGATGTCCTCCATCTTCAGTAAGTTAGATGTAATACCCATAACAGTGTAACACTGTGTCAGTATGAGTTTCGATGTGGTGCACTCAAAAAATAGATGGCTGTGGGTTTCGGTATTAGAGTTACATAGTACACATTGAGTGTCGTCTGTGATTCCCCAATTGTTAAGCCTGTCCCTCGTAGGCAGCCTCCCCAAGACCGCTTTGTACACATTGAAAGCCATTTTAGGGCAATTAACACGATCCCACACTATTCTGCTCCAAAATTTTGGCTGAGCCTTCTGCCTCACCTCATTCCATGCAGTTTTCATAGTGAAGTCATTGTCTGTCGCATTCCACACTCATATGTCGCTTTGTCGATCTGAAAAAAGAGGCATGTACTTTGCACCCGAAATTCTTGGCACCGCTTTTGCACCCGAAGGAGAGCCATCCGTTTATAGTTAAATAAGTTAGACGTGGGGGGAGAGAGAATTAGTGGATGGACAGAGAAACAGGAATGTGGTGGAAATCAGGGGGACTAAAGGGGTGCTGCACTATTTGAGGTGTCGGCGAACGTTCCTCATATATATATATATATATATATATATATATATATATATTACAACACTCTACCTTGAATATGCGTATGCGAAGATGATAAGATTAATTGTCTCATTATAAACTTACTTATGAAAACCGTGTGAGAAAATCATAAACAAGAAAAAAATTACAATTTTTATTTCATCTTACGATAACATGTTTACAATGTTACTATGAGAGTTGATACTTCTGAATCAAGATAATGACTCATTAAATATCTTACTAACAAAAACTCGATGGGAAAAATATTAGTGAAGGAAAAGAGTACATTATAACATAATTTTATATGCTCACCCTGATTCACAACGCATTATTCAAATAGTTTGATGATGCAATCGACGCATACCAATTTTATAAATCATCTTCTGAAATGGTGATTTTGAATATGCCTTCGTGAATAGATTTAGTGTATTTTCTTGAGACTGAATTTGCTTCACTTTTATTTTATTATCATTTTAATAGTTCATGTGTGAAGAATTTTTTTGAAGAAATGTGTTTCGTCCTATCGTCCTTGATATAACCTGCTTGAATTTAAGCTACGCATGCTCATTGTTTTCATAAATAATAGTTGATCCTTCTGTATTTGAGGCAAGTTGACTTGTTCTTCGAATATGTTCGATTAATGATCTTAACCAAATACATTCTCGACCTTCTTCATGTAGTGCTAATATTTCATAATGATTGGATAATGTTGCTACCAATGTTTGCTTTGTAGATTCCCATGAAATAGCTTCATTGTTCACATATCCAGTTTGTGATCTTCCTAATTTATATGGTTCAGAATGGTAGTCTGCATCAGCATAACCAACTAGCATTGGATTATTGCCTATGTTAGAATAAAGCAAGCCTAAATCCATGGTTCCACGCGGATATCTCATGGCATATTTTATGTCATTCCACTGTATTTTTGTTGGTGCAGAATTGCATCTTGCTAGAAGATTGACTGAAAATGCAATATCTTGTCTCGTGCATTGGGCTAAATATAACAATGCGCTAATGGCACTAGATATGATACTTCTGGATGAAGTATATCTTCATCATCTCCTTTTAGGCGGTAAGAATCTTTTTTAATATCTGGTGATCTGACAGTCTGTAATGGCCCAAGAAAGATTTTCGACCCCGAGAATCGACAAAACCATACCATGTCGACTATTCATCGAAAATACTAGAACGTTAATAGAATGAATTTAGAGGGCGAGAAATAGAAAGAAAGTTAGAATAGAAGAAGAAGAACATAAATACAACATCAGAACCAAAGTAAATACGAATCTCAAAATGGAACGAATAAAATATATTAGATATTTTAACTTTTGAAATACAAATTTGTTGGCATATACATAACATTATCAGAGTACAACACTTACAACACAGCGGAAATAACCAATAACTATAAAATGTTGAAGCATCCTGCTCCAAACTCTTCCAAGTGTATCTGAAAAACCCTGACTACTTGACTGCCCGTACAAATTTGGGCATCCAAGAGTTTATGGTAAAACAAAACAAAATAAAACTCTGGGTCAGTCATGGGACTGGCGTGAATAAACTCCAATCACTTGGTTTAACTTGCAAATATCCTTTTCAAAAGAAATGATAATCATAAGACCGATCCACACATAAATACGATGGGTTTTCCCTTATGATAACTCAAAATATTCTTTGTATCAAAACTCTCTTGATATTATAATAGTGTCTAAATCAAATAAACAGCAATCTAGCGGAACGCTTGCATCTCACGTTCCATATATAATATAGAATCAAAAACTGTAGGGCACTTATTGGTCAATGGATTTCGAACTATGACAAGGTATGGAACCACCTTCCGATAGTGTATATGTAGAGGGGAATACACTGGATTCAACAAGAACATCTTACAACCCGGTCACACATGACCGACCACTCATTTTGCTTTTGTGTATCGAATACATATCACCAACGGTTGGGATTAGTAACTATATCCCGAAAGGGACAACATCGATAGATTAAAGAAGGAAATGAATATTCTCTAGATAGGTGATATACACCCTAATTGGGAGTGACCCACTTAGCCATGTTGTCTGCCCGATTTATGTTATTTCCCGGTTGTGAAGCTAGAGGCCATAACTTACCTTTTTAACATATCATATGTTCATTCGCTTTGAATGCCACATCGTCAAACCTGCCAAACCACTATCGATTTCCATAAAAGTATCACGGGTATAAAGCTAAGAGAAACGAATTCCTCCACAACGAAACGTAATACGTTTGAAGAGATCGATGTATATGATTTTTTAGGTGTACTCTATCAGACATTCATCCAAACAAGTTGTCCTGGGACTGGACAAACCGAAGGCACCATTCTGTTAATCCATCTTAGGCAATTTATACATAGGATTAACAAAACAGCCTTTGCACTTTACTCCGTCTTCAATTATATTCAACATATTTGACTCGCAACGCTTATTCCTATACGGAGTGGTTTCCAGATAATAAATCTGATGTCGGTCTCTCCATATTGACAACGGGAAAAATGGTCAAAAACTTTGATGGTCGGTTATTTAACTATCAAAGGAAAACATCTATACAAACAACTATCCTATTTCCGAATGGAAATATTATCGATTAATCATCAAGCAATATTTACCCCTTTAAATTAATCCCTTATTAATTTATCATTTCAATTTCTCTTAAAAATCTTTACCCAAATATTTCTCCAACTCATATGGCCTCTCATGATTCTTGGTAAAACATTTCCATCTATTATAAACTGTTTATTTTCTACATTCCAGAAAATATTTCTTTTTAATATCGGAAAACATTTCCATATATATATATATTCACATTTCCTTATTTTCTATATTTAGAAAACATACGTTATTAATATCGTAAAACATTTTCATTTCTTATTCACGCATCACTATCCTTCCACATCCATCAGTCCCTAACTGTAAACCAGTAAGAGAACAACTCCAAGTATCAACCCCGAAGGCCAAAACCAACATCAGATCGACACTTAGAAAGCCATTCAACTTGAGTAATCTCTAGTCAGTTTCTAATTTCCTTAACTTCATTTCTTAATTTCTTATCAAATCATTGCTTACGAAATTCTCAAATTCAATTTTTGAATCCATCAGAAATACAGGATAGTTACAGAAACATTTGAACATGTTCCAACTTCAAATCATTGCTTAAGAAATTCTCAAATTCCTTTTCGAAAAACATTTGATTATAATGATAATGTTATTGTAACTACCCGGGGGATTTCGCGATCCTGGTTATCGACACCAAACACGATGTCGACTAATCAAGCATCAGAAATACAGGATAGTCCATGAAAGAAAATAAAGGGTGAGAATAGATAAGATAGAAACTTAGAATAGAAGAAAAAGAAGAAGAACAAACAACATCAGAGTAAACACGAATCTCACAGCGGAATGAACAATATATAACAGATACATATCTTTGAAATAGAATTAGTATATGTATACAGTAATATTATCAGAGTATAACACTTACAACACAGCGGAATAAACAATAGCTCTATAATCCTGAAGCCTCCTGCTCCAAGCTCTTCAAGTATATTTGTAAAATCCTGACTACTTGACTGCCCATACAAAATTTTGCACCCAAGAGTTTAGGGAAAACAAAACAAAATAAACTCTAGGTCAGTCATGGGACTGGTGTGAGTAAAACAATTTAAAAACAGTTTAAGCAATAAAATGATATCTCATAAGACCACGCCGTATAACGGAATGGGTTTTTCTCTTATGAGAATCCAAATCAATTTGATTTAACTTTCAAATCATTTTGAAAGAAACAATGATCTTTTATATCAAAACTCTTTTGATATTATAATAATGTCTATCAACCACAATATAATAATCATCTTGCAGAACGCTTTCATCTCACGTTCCACATATAGTATACAATCAAAACCGCGAGCACTTATTGGAAAATGGATTACCAACTATGACAAGGTATGGAACCACCTTCCGATAGTGTACCTCTAGAGAGGAATACACTGGGTTGAACAAGAACATCTTGCAACCCGGCCACACATGACCGACCACTCATTTCGCTTGAGTGTATCGAATGTATATCACCAATGGTTGGGATCAACAACCGTTTCCCGAATGTGACAGCATCGAATAGATTAAAGAATGAAATGAATATCTTTAGATAGGTGATAATACACCCTAATTGGCAGCCAGCCACTTAGCCATGCTTCCTGCCCGATTTTTGTCACTTCCCGGTTGTGAGGCTAGAGGGCACGCTTATCTCTGACAGATCACACAATTATTCACTTTGAATGTCACATCGTCATACCCGCCAAATCACAAATTGATTTCCCAAAAAATACAACGGGTATACAACTAAGAGAAATGAATTCCTCCGTCACCAAACGTAAATATGTTTGAAGAGATCAACTCATGCGATCTGTTAAATATACTCTGTCAGACATTCCTCCATACAGGTCGTCCTGGGACTGGACAAACCAAAGGCACTATTCTGTAACCAGGACAGCCCTTGCATAACTTCGTCTTCAATTATCTTCATCATATTTGATTCGCAACCCTAACACCCATACAGAGTGGTTTTCTGATAATGAATCTGATCCCGGTCTCTCCGTATTGACAACGGAAAAAGGGTCAAAGACTTCGATAGTCGGTGAGTTAACTATCAAAGAAAAACACATGTGCAAACAACGGTCGTATTTCCAAATGGAAATCTTACCGATCAATCATCAATCGTCCTATTTTCCCTTTTTAAATTAATTTATCATTAATTTATTCAATTACCCATTTCCATATATACATAAATTCTTATTTTCTAAATTTAGAGAATATAGGTATTAGCTATTGGAAAACATTTCCATTCCTTATTTCACGTATCACTGTCATTCCAGTATTCTTTATCATCCAACATTTCATTTTCTATGATTAGAAAATATCTCTGATTATATTTGGAAAATGTTTCCATAACTCATTCATTGGATTTAAACAGATGTTTAAATAAAACATCGCTATGCTAATTCAAATCATTACCTTCATTAACTAAGTTCACTTAACCAACCTTCACTATCAAACCTTAACCATTCCTTAGTTAAAAATAGAGCCAATCACGTTGGAGTATAACTACCTCTCAGACCTTAACCGAACAACAATTCTAACTTTGAAATAGACAAAGTTCACCTTCTAAATCTTTAACAAACTTCCTTACGTAACTCTCAGATTCTATTTACGAATCCACTTCTTTTACAGAAATCGTTTGATTATAACAATAGTGTTATAATCCCATGCTTCCGAAATATAATAACTTAAGTATAAATTTTATTTATTAATTTGGATAAATGAATAAACAACTAATTTATTTATAAATAAATAATTCTTGATTTAAAACGGAAAGTGAATAGTACTTTCCCAAATTCGATATGATCGAATTCAACGTATAATTCTCTTTCGAATAATCTCTATTCGATAACTCCTTTTCGAATAAACTATATTCGACTAACTCTCTTCGAATAACAAATATTCGATAATCTCTCTTTTTGAATAACTCTTTTCAATTAACTCCTTTAACTCTATTCGAATAAAATATATTCGATCAACTCCTTATCTCTATTCGAATAAACTATATTCGATTAACTCCAATCGATTAACTCTAATTCGACTAACTCAAATCGATTAACTCTATTTGATTAACTCTACCGATTAACTCTAATTGATTAACTCTAATCAATTAACTCTATTCGATTGACTCTAATCGATTTAATCTATTGGATCAACTATATCGATTGACTCTAATCGATTTACTCTATTGGAACAACTCTATCGATTAACCCTAATTTCCTTTATAAATACCAAGTTCAATTCCATTTCAAATATCGGTGTTGAAACCGATTTTACTTCTCTATATAAATTCAGATTTTTTATATCCAATGATAAATATTTTACTTAATTTATAAAACATTATTTATAAATTAATCTTCTTACTTTATCTGTTAAAACAGATTTCTATTAAATATCCACTTTAAATTCATATCATGTTATACCAATGTGCGAAGCATGAGTCTAAACCTTCCTAGTGTAAAATTCTCTTTTTAAACAACTCTATTTATTTTACAAATACTTCCTTTTTATAATTCGATATATTTATATTCCAAATAATTATTCCTTTTATAATTTAGTTATTTTCCCAAATAAATATTACTTTTGTCTTTCTATTTTTTCAACAAATATTTCCTTTTCAATTCTATTTATTTAACAAATAAATATTTTCCTTTTTAATTCTATTTATTTAACAAATAAATTTTCCCTTTCAATTCTATTTATTTAACAAATATTTCCTTTTCGATTCTATTTATTTAACAAATAAATATTTCTTTTATAACTCCTTTGATTTTATAATTATTTCCTTTTATATATAAAATCCATTGATTTTATATAAATAATTTATTTTCAAAATACACTTTGAAAATCCCCTTTTCTATATCCCAGTATTTCTTACGGTATTTAAAATACCAATTCACAATGATCGCTATCATTCAAACACACATAATCAACAACAGATTATATATCACATCATATATTACAATATATGAAAATGAACTGTATTATAAATATTAAGGAATCCAGTTGGATCCCTCCAACCTGCTTCCCTGCATCACAGATGTTAAACGATATAATAACATCGATTTCATTTCGATATGAAATATTCTGATAAACAGAATCAATATTTGATTTACGATTCATATATATATATATATATCGTTATCTATAATTTCAACCAATACATAAGCAATTCAGCCAAACAATCAGCACACAACAATCAATCAGCATTACTAGATTATATTTATAAAAATATAAAACTGATAGAGTTAGTGAGTTTTACTCACATTGGCAGTTCATCATTAAATAATGTTAAACTGTTGTTAATTCGGATCAGACAATTTATTTTGCTATAAATTGTAACGAGCCCCGATTCACTCCCAGTCAGTTCCATTGGGTAGTGCCCGTCCATACGATCCCATCGGATCCTGTTTTGCCTGATTCTGATACAGAATGGATAACATATTAATTTTACAAGTTGTATGGTTATTTAAAATATCTTTAGCTTAATTAACAATTAAATAAATCTCCCCTAATTACCATCAATTAATTGCCTAATCCTTCTTCTACCTGGTCCCGTATAGCTACGCCCGTAACAATGGTTCTGCGCCTCTTTCTAACTTCCAATCACATGTTCATCTTACCATAATTAAATCAATACCAATCACCAACATTCATCACTTCGGACCCTCTCTAACCTCCACGTAATCACCTCCAACTCGAGCTTCTCCTTTGAGTACAGTAACCGTGTTCTTCAGCATCCATGGCTGAGATTTTATACATCCTTCTCTCCTTCTACAATTGATCATTCCACAAACCATTAAATCCATTCTCTTCTCCTACACCAACACTACAAACCTACGACCATCACACAACTCCATCCCCTACCAAAAATATCGCAATATCCGACTCCTGGCATGGATGCAAAAACAGTACCGAAACTTTTTAACCCCAAATCATATGATTAACCTTTAAATATTATTATCCCAAATCATGGTATTAAGTCCAAACCTTTTTCCTTACTGGAAAAATACGCAGTTGTTTCCTTCCTACTCCAACCAATTGCCACACTCTAGTAAACATCTCAGCCCGACATTGCATCACGTTCTCCCTCCACAAACCGCCAAACTCAATGAGAATCCCACCGATCAGCTCCTCTTCGAATTCTCCATCACCACATCTCACTTTGGTCGACCTCGCACCATCCTAGAGATATGCGATTACAGCTCGAAAACCTCATCTCCTAGGAAACGCACGTCACGTTTTTTCTCACCGTACACCCCAATATCTTGCCTACTGACCATACTTTATACCCTCGATCCAAATACATAACTCAAAGTTGGAGTCAATGTTTGTAAAATAGGAAAGTTCGAACCCTAATTCACGCTGGAAGTCTGAAGTGAACTACGAACTCCTCAGGTGATGTCGGACCTTGCAAATGATGTATAAAATCAAAGCTTTCCATCCCAGGATTTTAACGAGCCAATGATTTGATTTTTCTATGTAGTAATCGGTTTTAAATTTATTTTAGTAGTGGCGATTTTTTTTGTTGTTGAGAAAAAAAAAACTGATGGCGGATTTTTGTGTTTGACTAAGGAATGAAACTAGGGTTAGGATAAGGTATGGTATTTATAGGATAGGGAAATGATTTTTTTATTCGAATTTTATATTCGATTTTAATCCAACGCTGTTTATATTTGTCATTTAAAATTCCTATGATCACACGTGATATCCAAAAATCACAAAAATGGACATGCAGCTGCAGTTTGACATTACGGACCCAACAAAACTTGTTTCGTCGAATTCTGACTCCGTTTGCTCACACAACGTATTTTTAAACGTCAAAATACTTACTGTTTTTCCCATTAAAAATCCTTACGGCCACACAGTGACCCCAAATTTTACGGAAATTGAAATCTAACAATAATTTAATATTACGGATCCAACAAAATTAGTTTCGTCAAAAACAGAGGTCATTTGCAAAACTGGCTATTTTTAAAGCTCTAAAAACCCATTTAAATATATAAATATATATTTAAAAATAATTAAATTAAATATTTATAAATAAATATTATCGTATATATATTCACAATAGAATACCATACAGCTCTAGATTAAATATATATGGATTTACAACTCGATATTTCATCATCAGAGTTATATCGATATTTGATTTATATTTAAATCCTTTTATTAATCGTTATAAATTATAAAGGAATTCCATAGCGACTTTTCTAAAATTCGATTTGGACATAAATCAAAATATACACAATGAAATCCCCATTTTTCTCTTCCACTAGAAAAATATACTTCACCAGCTCCAAACGTTTCTTGTTTCACAGAAATCCGGTTTAAAACGGATTCTGTATATTCATTTAAAGTTCGAAGTGCCAAATAGCGAACTGCTGTGCCATTTCGAGCTCGATTATAATTATATTATAATTATACATCCAGACTTCATTTAAATAATATATTCGTTATTCGAATTCAATTCCAAACTGAATTATATATATTTTAAATTGTCCAGTTCACACCATATCGTCAATTCACTATTTCCGACTATTTCAGAAATAAATACATTATTCTATTATTTATATTAATTAAATATTCACTATTATTTAATTAAACAACCATTTAATTCTCTATATCACTATTTAAATAATTAAATTAATTAATTATTATATCGCTAAAATACGGGACAATACATTCTCCCCCCCTTAAAAAATTTCGTCCTCGAATTTGTTAAGGTAGAAAACAACCTCTATTAACTGGGTTAAAATTATTTGTTTACTTCTTTAATTTAGTTTCAACTGAACCAATTTAATTTCAATTAAATATTTATTCATTTCTACTAACGAAACCTTTCAAAAATCCTGAAAATTTTCTAACGCCTTAACTTTTCGAAAAATTTCGCCAGCACCTCCTTTGTACTGGTCAATAGCTCAAACTCCAACTCCCCTCTCTAGGCCTTCTTCAACCCAAAAGAAAATCAAACAGCCAAGCGGCTTGCCAATTCGGCTCATCAAAATCTCAAACCCATATATAATATAAACTGGTACCTTTTTGTCGGGCATATCAATATATCCTTTTCATGTGTTACCAATTCTGCATATACCAATGTCATCCTAATCACTCGGTTATACCCAAGCTGAATTCTGTTCTTAAATCAGATTCCATTTTTAATTTCAACTCTTAACTTACCAGTTAAATTCTATTTCGGATTATCTCCAATCCAATCTAATTCGATACTTTCTATCTCAATTTATTTTCCACTTAACTGGTTTCAATCAAATTTCTATTTCTATTTGCTTTTACAAATTCTACTTTAATTTGTTTTAATTCAAACAATCTATTTTTGGGAGTTTTTTTAAACAGCTTAGCCTTTTTCAAAAATCAAAATATTCATTTGGAATATCAAAACAACTTGTTTTCTCAAAATAATTCGAAAACAAAACTTTGGTAGTAATCCGTCACTTACACACTCGAAAATGAACACTGGTGATGCAGCTGTCATCATCAGAATTTATTTTCCAGCGATCGAAGTGAGTTCAATACTATATCACTTTTCAAAACCATTTCTAAACATTTCCATTTTCAAATTAATTCAAAATACCACTCACAATTCTTTTAAAACAATTTAAAATCTCCCAGGATTTTAAATTTCTCATATATTTATTCCAAATCCATCTACAACACCTTTCCAAAATTTCCAGGGTTTTAACTTCAATTCTGATTTAAATTCAGATTTAATTCATCTGATTCCATGTACTACACTTATATGAATTCTGATTGGCTATTTATATAACCATTTAATTTATAATCTTACTCGATTATAATGACAACCAATATATTCAATATATTATAATCATTCCAAAATAAACCCTTTATATCAAAATATAATTTGGGGTAAATTATTTTATCTACCTTTTTCAAAACATATCATGTCGGTTCATCGTATTTAAGTGTTTAGAAACTCCAACCGATATAATGGATCAAACTGATCGACCAGAACTCATAAACGACTCAACCGATAAATCTCCACGATATAAAATCATTTTATATCAAATAACAAATACGTTCACTTGTATATATACACTCAACTCAATCTAGGGTATTACTAACCCTATCTCTACTGAGTCACGCCACAGAGCCAAGGTAATTACTTAACCTTAAGCTCTGATACCACTGTAGTGACCCAGGGATTTCGCGATCCTAGTTATCGACACCAAACACGATGTCGACTAATCAAGCATCAGAAATATCAGATAGTCCATGAAAGAAAATAGAGGGTGAGAATAGATAAGATAGAAACTTAGAATAGGAGAAGAAGAAGATCAAACAACATCAAAGTAAACACGAATCTCACAGCGGGACGAACAATATATAATATATACATATATTTGAAATAAAATCAGTATATGTATACAATAACATTATCAGAGTATAACACTTACAACACAGCGGAATAAACAATAGCTATATAATCCTGAAGACTCTCGCTCCAAACTCTTCAAGTATATCTGTAAAATCCTGACTACTTGATTGCCCGTACAAAATTAGGCACCAAAGAGTTTAGGGAAAACAAAACAAAATAAACTCTGGGTCAGTCATGGGACTGGTGTGAGTAAAACAATTTAAAAACAGTTTGAGCAATAAAATGATATCTCATAAGACCACGCCGTATAACAGAACGGGTTTTTCCCTTAAGAGAATCCAAATCAATTTAATTTAACTTTCAAATCATTTTGAAAGAAACAATGATCTTTTATATCAAAACTCTTTTGATATTATAATAATGTCTATCAACTACAATATAATAATCATCTTGCAGAACGCTTTCATCTCACGTTCCACAAAACCGCGAGCACTTATTGGAAAATGGATTACCAACTATGACAAGGTATGGAACCACCTTCCGATAGTGTACCTCTAGAGAGGAATACACCGGGTTCAACAAGAACATCTTGCATACCGGCCACACATGACCGACCACTCATTTCGCTTGAGTGTATCGAATGTATATCACCAACGGTTGGGATCAGCAACCGTTTCCCGAATGGGACAACATCGAATAGATTAAAGACTGAAATGAATATATCTAGATAGGTGATAATACACCCTAATTGGCAGCCAACCACTTAGCCATGCTGCCTGCCCGATTTTTGTCATTTCCTGGTTGTGAGGCTAGAGGCCACACTTATCTCTGATAAATCACACAATTATTCACTTTGAATGTCACATCGTCATACCCTCCAAATCACAAATTGATTTCCCCAAAAATACAACGGGTATACAGCTAAGAGAAACGAGTTCCTCCACCACCAAACGTACATACGTTTGAAGAGATCAACTTACGCGATCTGTTAAATATACTCTGTCAAACAGTCTTCCATACAGTTTGTCTTGGGACTGGACAAACCGAAGGCACTATTCTATAAACAAGATAGCCCTTGCATAACTCCATCTTCAATTATCTTCATCATATTTGATTCGCAACGCTAACGCCCATACAGAGTGGTTTTCAGATAATGAATCTAATCCCGGTCTCTCCGTATTGACAACGGAAAAAGGGTCAAAGACTTCGATAGTCGGTGAGTTAACTATCAAAGAAAAACACGTGTGCAAACAACGGTCGTATTTCCAAATGGATATCTTACAGATTAATCATCAATCAACTTTTTTTCTCTTTTTAAATTAATTTATCATTAATTTATTCAGTTACCCATTTCCATATCTCCATAAATTCTTATTTTCTAAATTTAGAGAATATACGTATTAGCTATTGGAAAACATTTCCATTCCTTATTTCACGTATCACTGTCATTCCAGTATTCTTTATCATCCAACATTTCATTTTCTACGATTAGAAAATATCTCTGATTATATTTGGAAAATGTTTCCAAAACTCATTCATTGGATTTAAACAGATGTTTAAATAAAACATCGCTATGGTAATTCAAATCATTACCTTCATTAACTAAATTCACTTAACCAACCTTCACTATCAAACACTACAAGAAAAACAACAAATAGCATCGGCAGAATCTGCTTCAAATCCGTCGCTAAACAGGCCTTAGCGACGGATTTCCAACGTAACCTGGTGGTCGGTAAAAACCATGACGGTAATTGTGTCGGATTTAGCGACGGAATATAGCATGAGTTTTCCGACAGTTTTATGTCATTTTACTATTTTTTAATAAAAAAATTATTTTATTAATTTAATTTTAATTTATTTACCGACTATTTACCGACGGATAAGTAATTTATAATAAATTATTATTTATAAAAGACGTTGGTAAACCCTTACTAATTGCCAAGGGATTAACGATGGAAATAAAATTGAAGTAAACTTAACCTCACTTTTTTTGTTGGTAATCCGCCGCTATTCCCCTTCTAATCTGCCTATATATATATATACACACACACACATACATACATATATCGAACTAACATCATTCAACTGTGAATACTGAAATAGCATATCAAAAAAGAAAAAGATAAATTAGCAAGAAAAAACATCTATAATCACATTCAAGAAAGAACAACATCCATATTAACATGTAAAAAAGAACAACATCAGAAAACCTTTATCCGAAGGAGCTTCAACTAATTTTAGTACATTAAAACCTAACAGAATTTTGTTAATCAGTGTAGCTTAGACAATAACTTACTAAACATGTCAAAATCTACCAAGTTGCCTTCTTCACTACTTTTGATTATTGTTGTATGTGCCTTCTTTGCAACTATTGCTGCATCCGGTTCGGCACCAAGTGCACCACTCAAATTATTTTGAAACTCCCGAGTATTCAAACGATTCATTACAGATAATGACTAGCTCGGACTGTTTGGCAACATTAAACCGACCAGCCACATCAAACAAAAGTAGTATCCAAGGAGCACAGCATCCCTACCATCCAAACAACCTGCATCCACATCAAAAAATATTCCCAGTTAGAGTTGTAAAGTAACAAAAGAAAGATGCAGTAACATACAACATGCGCTTTCGATAATTATCTACAAAAGTAGCCTAATATCTTGTTTCATTTTATCAATGGGACAACTAATGTAAATAAACTGATATGCGTTATTTTCTGGTCATCTCAAGGGAGTTTCATGTTCTATAATTAGACCCGCTGCAACTTGTAAGTATGGTGTTACATGAATTTGCCATCATTCTCTAGAACATATTCAACTTATAAGAAGCAATTTAGTGAATTAAATACATATGATGCACCAAAAATCCACGACTGCAATGCCTATTGTTGGAGTTGGAGTTGTCATTGTTGATTGACCTTCATTTTGCCAATCTGGATTTTGGATGGAGAGTTAAATGAGTATTTGTCAAGGTTAAATAGTTAAGGCTAAATATTGACTGTAAATGCATATTTCTAACTAGCCTCTGTTTCTAATCAACATGAAGTGCCCATTGTGTACTCTGTACACATCCTCCTGTGCTCCCATGTTTAGATTTACTAGTTAATGAATGCAGAAATGCCACTCCAATATAAAATATTCATTGTGATGAGAAAACATGACATATTTATCTTGAGGTTGATCATTAAAAATAATTCAGAGTTTTCCTGCTTATAATGTATCATATCCAAGATTTTGTTTACACTCATATCTGAAAATGATTTGATGATTGATAACAAACTCTCTTACTTAATACCAGTGACTAATTTTGAGTAATCTTTTCTTTCTAAAAACTGGAAAAAAGAGTTTCACTTTTATTTGCAACTTTTTAACTCAAAATCTAATATGTAAACAAAAGGCCATCGCTAATTGAATTGACAAGCATTTAATTTTAGCTGAGTATATTTTCATTGACTAATTTTTATCTAAAGTTTCATGACCAAAAGTTAAACTGAAATGGAATAATATTGAAATTAGGGTTACCTACTTTCTCAAGTTCTTTTTCTTCCGTGCAATATGCAACATTTTTCTTCTCTAACACTTCTCAAGCCACGCAGCCAGTTCTTCCTTCTTCAATTTTTCATTACGCGACTTTTTCTCCGATGAATATCATAAAATGAGTAGTCAAACCTGTCAGTTTTATAAGGTGGACCAATAGACGGAATTAATACAGTACGTAAGATGGATTAGTTATACAATAATAACTTAACTTAATGGTCACATAACGATTAGAAATATACATGCTAGTTACATGAAAATTGGAATACAACGAAATATCTATGTGTTTCACAGTAATCCAATATTATCAAAATGATGTGATTACACACAAAAATGCAAAAGTAGTTAAAAAGGAGGAATTGGCAGAAATATCAATGTCCAATTCACTCAGTTTTACTGAACTTAACCAAGAAAGCAACTTCCATGATCCAACATGTTATTGTTACTTGTTTGGTAGTTGGAGATTCAAAGATTGGAATGAAATTTTTGACCGCAATGTCGTAGGTGATTATGAATTGGGTGTATGATATAGCTCATCAGACAATGCATAAAAGAGTGTAAAAAATAGAGAAATGTTTAAGGTTTACTTAGCAAATAAATGGCATACAATGCTGCTAATAATAAGCGATAGAAGCTTGCAGCAATTAACAAAAACGCATTAATATCAGCGCCACTTATATTCTTAATCAGGGAGTGCAATAAAAATTCTGTTTTTTTTTGCAGTATTAATTAATATACACACAAAACCAATTATTATCTAGCAGCATGTACACATTCCATGCCTTGATTGTCCTTGATTGTATAATCCAAGTTCATGCAATAGTTGGTTCACCCTTAGGCTGAAACTACGGATGTTGCATTAAAAGTCCACAGATAAGCTAGTTGTCTATGGAAATAAAACGTTGCTTCTAGATTCTAAAAATCTACAAAGCATAACTTCAAGCTTTGTATGACAAAGATGAGAGAGAAATATGTACCTATTGAACATAAAAAAGGCTGTCGAAAGATATAGTGGTCCAATGACTCCAATCAGTTATGGTCCGAAGTAGAAATGCATAGCAAACATAAAGGAAAAATAAAATGGAGGTTAAACAATACCTAATAGTAAGAGTTACTCAAACGATATTGGGATATCACATAAGTACATTTTTTTGTGGTAGTTAAGTCATTTTTTCACTCCATCCTCCATGCTAATGCATAAAGAACCTTAACCTGCATTCAGATGACTATAGAATAAAATATCAAAAATTTACCTTAGTCTATGTTAAACTTATAAAAGCATGTCAATGTGAAATTTCATAGCTAATAAAACATGCTGAAAAGAAGGCATCGATGTAATTAAAAAAAACACACACTTGCCTCTCCTACACAAATGCATTCAATAGCTGGGCGGTAGACACAATTTTTTCATGTCATAACAGAATTACAAAGGTAGAAAGATAGAGAGCATAAGGTGAAATTGAAATGTTAACCCAAAAGAAGTTGCAATATCAACGCCGTAAAGAGGAGCCATATAAACTATAAGATGTCACCGGGATAATGAACTCTCCTATGGTGATTATAGACATTAACTCAACTCAGATACCATATGCAAATATTTCAAACATTTTAGCAGGTATATATTGACTTGAGGCTTAACCAAGTTTTTTATGGAAACAACTACTTTTGCTATATGCAATCAAATCTTACTTTCGCAGGAAATGGTACAGAATCTTTGAAGAAGGGATTAACTACAGATATTCTAAAACTTAATCTATGAGATAATGAGGTTAATGCATCAACTTCAAAGAACTCATCATCTACCACAAAGAAAAATGTTACAGTTTCATTAGTGAAAGAAACTATCACAATCAATTCAACTGCAGAATCACAAGAAAAAAGATCATTGTTGATTCACGTTCATATCCTAACAAGCAACCATTTTAACAATACAACTTATGCCTGAATCATGTCTCTTAATTACAGTTAGAAAGAAAAACACTGACAACCTATATTGCAAAAGAAAACTTTAAATCTCAAATTTGTATACACTATCAATTAAAACATCCATTACAAATTGTAATTTCAGGGAATGGCCGAATGGGTTCTACAAACAGGCAGTATAAATACAATAACATACAAATAAAATTAAAACACCGTCAACTTATTGAATTACTAACCGTCCAAGAAGATTAAAAGAATACCCTTCGCTGAAATCGCTTTGTTGTCATGCCTGCCTTCCTGGATCGCCATTGTTCCTTCGCTAGAAATTTGAAACCAAATCGCTGGACGGGAATCGCTGATGTGCCTGCATGAATCGCTGGAATCACTTCCGAACCTTTGCCAGAATTAGCAAATCGAACGCGATGTGGATGACAATTGGGAATAAGGGAAGTTAGGGTTCAGTGAACGAGGAAATCTGAACGATAAGGAATCGAAGGGAAAAATGGATTAGCACAAATGTGCTTTCGCCAAATGACTCGGATCGCTAGTTGGATGGATTGTAGATCTAACGGCTGAGGTTCCCCCAAAGTTAGCACATGGATTGGTGAGTAGATAACAAAAATTATTTGAACCAGCACATGGATTGTAGATCAAACGGCCGAGGCTCCCCCAAATCAAATAGATCTAATGTAATATCTTTTTTTTTTCTTCAAGTTTTTGCCTTTAAAATACTTAATATTTCCTATATTTTCATTTAAGATTCAATGTTTAAAGACAATTTTTTTTCCTTCGAAATTTAAACAATTTTTATAATCTAATATTTTTAAAGCTTGTATTTTTTTAATTTTTTGTTGCATCGCTTTTGCGATTCAAAACTTTTATAGATTCATAATTTTTAATGACTTTTTTTTTTTGCAGGTTGTTTATTTCTCCTACCATTTTTAAAAATATATATTGAATAACTTTGAATCATATCTATTTGCAATGAGTAAAATAAAATTGATTTCATGAATTTTCATAATAATACATGTTTGTTTTATTATTTTATTATAATGCAATCTCTCTTTGTGAAATCAAGTTTCATGGCTTAAACAGTTTACCGTAATATCCTATTTTATGACAGTTAAAATTTGTCATTATTTATAGAATACAACGGCATCAAATAAATGTTGTTTTAAGAAAACAATCTTTTATAATACTAATATTTTGTTACTAAAGATATGTTTCCACAACGTTTTGAAATAGTAGTTAAGGTAGTTTATTTTACAACATTTTGCCTTTAATTTTTTTTAAGTATGCTTTCCACGACATTTACTCGGTTATATGTTGTAAAAGCCCTATATATTTTCAATGGTTTATCAAACTGTTGCAGAACGTCAGTTGTAAAAGGGTAATTTTCTTGTAGTGTATATACAATTTAAATTAAACAATTAAATGATATTTTTCAATATTTTGAAGTTTAGAAATTTTGGTTATTTCGTGTCGAACAATAATTGGTTTTATAAACTTTATGATTTATTTCAAACTTATTCAAGATTATTTCAAATTTTTTAATTTTTCGAAATATAAAATATAATTATCAACTATAATTATAAAATATATATATCAACTATAATTATCAACTTTCATTATTAAATACAATTATATAAAATTAATTAATGAATGCTAGATACCATTTCATAATTATTAAATTTTATTATTAATTATTAAATAATTATTATAATAAACTGATATTTTTATCTCTTGCAAATCTGTTGGAATTCGGCTGCAAAATAGCTTCGATAAATATTCGTCGGTATTCTGTCTGTATTTGCAGTGGAAAATAGCGACAAAAATTTTCTTTCGGTAATTTGACGCAATTTGCAACGGATTAGTGAGGGTTGACAGAAGGCGACGGTAATAAATAAAAGAAAAACGTTTGAAAATACAAAAAAATTATCCCTTGCAAATCACATGGAAATCCATCGCAAATTAGCGATGGAATTTTCCGCTGCTAAAAATCTGTTGCTAATCTCGGTTTCTCTTGTAGTGAAACCTTAACCATTCCTTAATTAAAAATGGAGCCAATCAAGTTGGGGTATAACTACCTCTCAGACCTTAACTGAACAACAGTTCTAACTTCGAAATAGACAAAGTTCACCTTCTAAATCTTTAACAAACTTCCTTACGTAACTATCGGATTCTATTTACGAATCCACTTCTTTTACAGAAATCATTTGATTATAACAATAGTGTTATAATCCCATGCTTCCGAAATATAATAACTTAGGTATAACATTTATTTATTAATTTGGATAAATAAACAAACAACTAATCTATTTATAAATAAATAAATCTTGATTAAAAACGGAAAGCGAATAGTACTTTCCCGAATTCGATATATTTGAATTCAACGTATAATTCTCTTTCGAATAATCTCTATTTGATAACTCCTTTTCGAATAAACTATATTCGATTAACTCTCTTCGAATAACTAATATTCGATAATCTCTCTTTTTGAATAACTCTATTCGATTAACTCCTTTAACTCTATTCGAATAAACTATATTTGATTAACTCCTTTTCTCTATTCGAATAAACTATATTCGATTAACTCCAATCGATCAACTCTAATTCGACTAACTCAAATTGATTAACTCTATTTGATTAACTCTATCGATTAACTCTAATTGATTAACTCTAATCAATTAACTCTATTCGATTGACTCTAATCGATTTACTATATTGGATCAACTCTATCGATTGACTCTAATTGATTTACTCTATTGGAACAACTTCATCGATTAACTCTAATTTCCTTTATAAATACCAAGTTCAATTCCATTTCAAATATCGGTGTTGAAACCGATTTTACTTCTCTATATAAATTCAGATTTTTTATATCCAATGATAAATATTTTACTTAATTTATAAAACATTATTTATAAATTAATCTTCTTACTTTATCTGTTAAAACAGATTTCTATTAAATATCCACTTCAAATTCATATTATGTTATACCCGTGTGCGAAGCACGGGTCTAAACCTTCCTAGTGTAAAATTCTCTTTTTAAATAACTCTATTTATTTTACAAATACTTCCTTTTTATAATTCTCTATATTTATATTCCAAATAATTTTTCGTTTTACAATTTATTTATTTTCCCAAATAAATATTCCTTTTGTCTTTCTATTTATTCAACAAATATTTCCTTTTCAATTCTATTTATTTAACAAATAATTATTTTCCTTTTCAATTCTATTTATTTAACAAATAAATATTCCTTTTCAATTCTATTTATTTAACAAATATTTCCTTTTCAATTCTGTTTATTTAACAAATAAATATTTCTTTTATAACTCCTTTGATTTTATAATTATTTTCTTTTGTAAAATCCTTTTCCTTTTATATATAAAATCCATTGATTTTATATAAATAATTTATTTTCAAAATACACTTTGAAAATCCCCTTTTCTATATCCCAGTATTTATTATAGTATTTAAAATACCAATTCACAATGATCGCTATCATTCAAACACACATAATCAACAACAGATTATATATCACATCATATATTACAATATATGAAAAGAACAGTATTATAAATGTTGAGGAATCCAGTTGGATCCCTCCGACTTGTTTCCCTGCATCAAAGATGTTAAACGATATAATAACATCGATTTCATTTCGATATGAAATATTCTGATAAACAGAATCAATATTTGATTTACGATTCATATATATATGGTTATCTATAATTTCAACCAATACATAAGCAATTCAGCCAAATAATCAGCACACAACAATCAATCAGCATTACTAGATTATATTTATAAAAATATAAAACTGATAGAGTTAGTGAGTTTTACTCACATTGGTAGTTCATCGTTAAATAACGGTAAACTGTTGTTGATTCGGATCAGACAATTTATTTTGCTATAAATTGTAACGAGCCCCGATTCACTCCCAGTCAGTTCCGTTGGGTAATGTTTGTCCATACGATCCCATCGGATCCTGTTTTTCTTGATTCTGATATCGTATGGATAACATATTAATTTTACAAGTTGTATGGTTATTTAAAATATCATTAGCTTAATTAACAATTAAATAAATCTCCCCTAATTACCATCAATTAGTTGCCTAATCCTTCTTCTACTTGGTCCAGTATAGCTGCGCCCGTAACAATGGTTCTGCGCCACTTTCTAACTTCCAATCACATGTTCATCTTACCATAATTAAATTAATACCAATCACTAACATTCATCACTTCGGACCCTCTTTAACCTCCACGCAATGACCTCCAACTCTAGCTTCTCCTTTGAGTACAGTAACCGTGTTCTTTAGCATCCATGGCTGAGATTTTATATATCTTTCTCTCCTTCTACAGTTGATCATTCCACAAACCATTAAATCCATTCTCTTCTTCTCCACCAACACTACAAACCTACGACCATCACACAGCTCCATCCCCTACCAAAAATATCGCGATATCCGACTCCTGGCATGGATACAAAAACAGTACCGAAACTTTTTAACCCCAAATCATATGATTAACCTTTAAATATTATTATCCCAAATCATGGTATTAAGTCCAAACCTTTTTCCTTAATGCTTCTCCCTTACTGGAAAAATACGCAGTTGTTTCCTTCCTACTCCAACCAATTGCCACACTCCAGTAAACATCTCAGCCCGACATTGCCTCACGTTCTCCCTCCACAAACCGCCAAACTCAACGAGAATCCCAACGATCAGCTCCTCTTCGAAGTCTCCATCACCACATCTCACTTTGGTCGACCTCGCACCATCCTAGAGATATGCGATAACAGCTCAGAAACCTCATCTCCTAGGAAACGCGCGTCCCTTTTTTTCTCACCGTACACCCCAATATCTTTCCTACTGACCATACTTTATACCCTCGATCCAAATACACAACTCAAAGTTGGAATCAATGTTTGTAAAATAGGAAAGTTCGAACCCTAATTCACGCTGGAAGTCTGCAGTGAACTCCGAATTCCTCAGGGGATGTAGGACCTTGCAAATGATGTATAAAATCAAAGCTTTCGATCCCAGGATTTTAACGAGCCAATGATTTAATTTTTCTATGTAGTAATCGGTTTTAAATTGATTTTAATAGTGGTGATTATTTTTTTTTGAGAAAAAAAAACTGATGGTAGATTTTTGTGTTTGACTAAGGAATGAAATTAGGGTTAGGACAAGGTATGACATTTATAGGATAGGGAAATGATTTTTTTTATTCGAATTTTATATTCGATTTTAATCCAACGTTATTTATATTTGTCCTTTAAAATTCCTATGATCACACATTATATCCAAAAATCACGAAAATGGACATGCAACTACAGTTCGACATTACGGACCCAACGAAACTTGTTTCGTCGAATTCTGACTCTGTTTGCTCACACAACGTATTTTTAAACATTAAAATACTTACTGTTTTTCACATTAAAAATCCGTACGGCCACACAGTGACCCCAAAAATTATGGAAATTGAAATCTAACAATAATTTAATATTACGGATCCAACAAAATTAGTTTCGTTGAAAACGGAGGTCGTCTACAAAACTGGCTATTTTTAAAGCTCTAAATAACCCATATATATATATATAAATATATTTAAAAATAATTAAATTAAATATTTATAAATAAATATTATCGTATATATATTCACAATAGAATACCATACAGCTCCAGAATAAACATATATGGATTTACAACTCGATATATTTCATTATCAGAGTTATATCAATATTTGTTTATATTTAAATCCTTTTATAAATCGTTATAAATTATAAAGGAATTCCATAGCGACTTTTCTAAAATTTGATTTGGACATAAATCAAAATCTACACAATGAAATCCCCATTTTCTCTTCCACTAGAAAAATATACTTCACCAGCTCTGAACGTTTCTTGTTTCGCAGAAATCCGGTTTAAAACGGATTATGTATATTCATTTAAAGTTCGAATCGCCAAATAGCGAACTGCCGCGCCATTTCGAGCTCGATTATAATTATATTATAATTATATGTTCAAACTTCATTTAAATAATATATTCGTTATTCGAATTCAATTCCAAACTGAATTATATATATTTTAAATTGTCCAGTTCACACCATATCGCCAATTCACTATTTCCGACTATTTCAGAAATAAATATATTATTCTATTATTTATATTAATTAAATATTCACTATTATTTAATTAAACAACCATTTAATTCTCTATATCACTATTTAAATAATTAAATTAATTAATTATTATAGCTATAAAATACGGGACATTACAGTTATAATACCTACTTCTTAAATATCTAACTTTAAAATATAAGTTTTATTCATTAATTTGATAAATAAATCTTGATTAAAAATTGGAAAGTAAAAGTACTTTCCCAAATTTAGTATAATAAAATTCCATGTATAACTCTCTTTTGAATAATTCTTATTCGATAACTCTCTTTCAAATAACCTATATTCGATTAACGTTTCGAACTTCGAAATAATTTACCGTTTCTGGTCAACTCAAATTCTAAATTTATTTTTGAATTTATCACTACCCAATATTTACCAGTTCCCTTTTCTAACCATTCCAATTTGCAAAACATTTGCTTTTAAATTATTACTCACTTTAAAATGTGAATATTATTCCCTTCTCTAAATCTAGACTCGTTATATCAAATTAAATCTTGATTTGAATTTGCTACTATTATTATTACAGGTTCAAATTCCGTTCATCGAATCATTTTATAACTTCTCATCTCTATTCCATTTTATTTATCAAGTCACGTTTGCACATCACTCTTCTTATCTGTTTTTATTAACAAGTTTATATTTCTATATCAATTTTATATTTGATTATAAAATATCGGTTTCAAACCAAATATTAATTTCTTGTAAAATCCTGATTTATTTAATATATAATTTTTTAAAATAAATTATTTAGATTATTTCGACATAGTCGAATACCAATTATAAATCCTTATGGATTTATTTCAATTCTATTCGTAATTCGGTCTTCAGAATAAATTCCATTGTTCCCTTTTTGAAACGATTCCCAATTTCCTATTTTAAAATTTACTATTGAATTTACATTACCAAATTTCCAATGATAATTATTATACTTCATTTATAACATTATTTATAATTGAAACCACTTGTTTTTATTATTAAAAGCAAGTTAATATATTCGAGCCCATTTGAAATTTAATTTCTATATCGGGAAAGACGGAATTTTCCTTTTAAAACACAAATTCATTTTCAATTTATTTAAAATATATATTTTTATGGTATTTAGATACCAATTATTCTCGGGCTAGTTCTATCTAAACTTCCAACACACCAAATCTATCACATAACTATTAATACATCATAGTTCACAATATATGAAAACAAACAGTAATAATTTTGAGGAATCCAGTTGGATCCCTCCAACCTGTTTCCTTGCATTCATAGATATTAATCAACATAAATAACACTAATTAAATCTTAATATGAGATATTAAAATAAATAAAATTTATATTCAACCAACATTATATATATAACTGTATTTAATTCCAACCTATTTATATGCAATTCATATAAATGACTATCACACAACATTTAATCGTCATTTATCAATATTAAATAACATTTATATCATTATAAAAATTGGACAAAGTTAGTGACTTTACTCACATTGGTCGTTAATCGTTAAATAACGATTAAATGTCGATGATTTGAACCAGGTGTTTTATTATGCCATAATTTCCAACGAGCTCCAAATCATTCCAGACTTAACGGGCTTGTAGTATTCGTCACTGCGATTCCAATGAATCTTGTTTTGCGTAATTCTATAATCATATGAAAAAGTTATAACATTTACAAGTTTGAACGAATATTTATATTGTTTAATTTCATTACTTTATCTATAACGCCCCGCAAATCCGTACTATCTGAGTTGACTAAATACACTACACGTCCAACCCAAATTGCACAAAAATACGAATCATTATTAATAAAGAAGAAAAAGGTAGAAGAAGAACAAAAATAACAATACAGAATCTCACATCGCAGCGGAACAAAATATAATATATACCAGCTTTTGGAGTACAAAATTTTTCTATATACATATCATAATCAGAGTACAACACTTACAACGCAACAGAAAAACAATAACTAAATAATGCCGAAGCCTCCTGCTCCAAGATCCTTTAGATAAATATGTAAAATCCTGAACTACTTGACTGCCCATACAAATTGGGCACCCAAGAGTTTAGATTAAAAAAATAAACTCTGTGTCAGTCATGGGATTGGTATGAGTAAACAATTTAAAACAGTTTGAGAAAATAATCGATATCTCATAAGACCACGCCGTACAACAAAGAACGGGTTTCCCTTTATGAGAATCCAAAACACTTGATATAACTTTCAAAATCCTTTTGAAAGGAACGATAATCTTTATATGAAAACACTTTTGATATTATAATAGTGTCTAAATCAAATAAATAACAATCTAATAGAATGTTTGCATCTCACGTTCCACATATCTATAATATACAATAAAAACTGCGAGCACTAATTGGGTAATGAATTTCCAACTATGACAAGGTATGGAACTACCTTTCGATAGTGTATCTCTAGAGGAGAATACACTGGGTTCAACAAGAACATCTTGTAACCCGGCCATACATGACCGACCACTCATTTCGCTTGAGTATATCGAATGTATATCACCAACGGTTGGGATCAGCAACCATTTTCCCGAATGGGACAGAATCGAACATAATAAAGAATGAAATGGATTTCTCTAGATAGGTGATAATACACCCTACTTAGGAGCTACCCACTTAGCCATGCTACCTACCTGATTTTTGTCATTTCCCAGTTGTTGAGGCCTGAGGCTACGCTTATGTACTTTTCATTTATAGCACAATCACTTTAAATGCCACATTTTCAGTTCCGTTAACCATTAATTGATTTGCACAAATATAATCTTGATATTATACTAAGAGAATAAATTCTCCGCCACTATATATATTTATATAGACCAATATATGCGATCATTGGAAATACTCTGTCAGACATTCCTCCACATACATTCATTCTGGGATTGAACGAAACCGAAGGCACAATTTCCATTTATCTAACTTAGGCAATTTCTATCTAGGATTAACAGAAAATCCCTTGCACTTTACTCCATCTTTGATTATCTTTATATAATCTGATTCGCAATGCTACTGCCAATATGGAGTGGTTCTCGGATAATAATCCAACTGGTCTCTCCATATTGACAGCGATATTGGCAAATACTTCGATAGTTGGTTTTTTAACTATCGAAGAAAACAAACATCCATTCAAGGCAACAAACAAATCACTGGGCCCCTTAATTAATATTTCATTAATCAAATCACTTCTCCATTTTCTTATCAATATTTGTTAACCCAATATTTTCAATAATCATCTTCTTGGCCTCTTATGCTATTTGGAAAACATTTCCATATATCGTCTTCTTTTATTTTCTATACTTAGAAAATATCTTCTAATTATAATTGGAGAACATTCCACTTACTTATCTCTTTCACGACCATTCATTTTTAGACTTAGGAAATATTCATTACTATATTTCCAAAATTCCACTTATTGGGTTAAAACGAATGTTGCGTAAAATATCGTTACAACAACCCATAATACTGCATTCAACTAAACTCTTATTCAAAACATTTCTCTTCGAGACTGAATCTTGTTATTTATCGTGTAATAATGAAATCAATCAAGTTGGGGTATAAATACATCTCAGATCTTGATTGAATAACATTCTTAACTTCAAAACGGACAAGACCACTTACCTCGATTAATCAACACCATAAAAACCAATTATTTTGTTTTATTTAAAACATATATACATTTCTCTTTCTATTTCCAGATTATTGATTTCTTTTTTGTTAATAATATTCTATTTTAAGTTCGTTTCCTCATCGAGTTCATACATATCGATATATTGATTTCTAATTATCAAATTTCTTAAAAATATCCTAACTCCTTAAATTTCCGGAAAATTTCGCCAGCACCTACCGGTCAATAGTTCAATCCTCAACTCGCCTCTCTAGGCCCTTTCCATTTAAAAATAAAATAAAAAAGCCAAGCAGTTTGCCGAATCGGCGCATAAAATCTTATATGGAATTTAAACGTGTACTTTTTTGTTGGGCATTTGAAATATAGTTTTCATACACTTCTTTCCATTTCTGTCTAACCCATATACGTCCATTTCTAATTTATTCGAACTCAATTCAATCATTTTTAACTTAGTTCACTAATTTATTCTTTAATTAGCTCCTTTTCCCCATTTTGCTTTTTAATTTAGCATATCACGTTCAATTATATTTTAATTGACTTATAAACCAATTGAATTCCATTTTCAACTCAAGTTTCACATTCGATTTCGAATATGAATTTGCTAACCCAATTCTCCTATCCAAAGCCAATTTCGATTCAAAATCCCATTAACTAATTATCCTTCAAATTAGTTAATTCTATTTAATAATTAAAAAATCTGATTTTTGTTTCAAAAATCATTTCACTTACTCCACTTGAGTACATATTTTATATCTCAAATCTGGATTTTTCTAATGGAAATTCGGATTTTATTTACTTAAAATCCTTTTATTTACTTAAAATCCTTTTATTTATTTAAATAAACCGTTATGGTTTAATAATGGTTAAGGCGTTATTTTTCTGAAAATTTGGTTTTGACCTAACTCAAAATTTATACGACAAAATCCATATTTTTCTCTTTCATTAGAAAACTATTATCAAATCGGTCCTGACGATTATTGTTTCAAACAATTTTGACCTAAATTGAGTTATGTATACTCAACTGAAGTTCGAAACGCCAAATTACGAACTTCCGCACTGCGGGGAGTTCGGTTTAATTATATTCATATACAAACGTGTAAACTTTGTTTATTAATAAATTTCACTTCTATTCTTCCATATTTTTAAATATAGATTTGTAACACCCCATGTCCATTAATGTCACTCACATAGGGAATGCATCAATGTCCATGAAGCGTTATTGTTGTATAGAACAGGTAAATTACAAGAATAAATAAATAAAACAACACAGCGGAAGGTAAAACTTATTTCATAGCATCGTAACTCAAAACAAGCTTACATAAGTAGTTCCCAAAACCATTACAACATGATCAATAGTCTTTTCCAAAAACTTCAAAGTACATAAAGAAGCAAATACTTAAATAACATAAATGCATAAATCCCCACTGAGCATAAGCAAAGCCATAAAGATGAGAGAGTCCAAAGCGATACATCTACTCTTTTCAAGCAACTGAAAGAAATCGGCACTAAGCTGTAGTATTCCCTCCTTGCAAACCTGAGGGGGGGAAAGGAAAGAAAAGAGGTGGAAATAAACGGGTCAGACATAAAGTCCGGCGAGTCCAGTAATTTTAACAAATAATAGGTAAGGTAAACGATCAAGACATAAATAGGCATCATAATATGGCTATAACTTAGATAAGGTAGATAAAAAGGATGGACAAGATGATTTCGTTCCTAAGTACTAAGACAATCCTACACCTTGGCTAAGCGAACAACCCTCCAAGTACTAACCCCGAAGACCGAAATCAACATCAGACTAGCACCCAAAGGACTATCCAACTCAACCAACATGTATTTTGTTACACCGCAATTTTGCTAAGTTACCCCACATTACTTAATTACACCGCACATCTACTAGTCTCTTTTTACTAGAGGTTGATCCCTTCCCACTAACTGTACCCACATGACAAACTTAGTAGTTACTTGTACCTAGCTGCTATCGTAGGTGCCGGCTTTCTCCTACCACCGCTAAGGTACCCTTAATCTACCCATTCGATCGGTTCCCTAAACCACGTAGGCACGCGTGCTGGCCCCACAGTGGGGTGTATCACTCCCCAAAGTGGCAACCCCGATACCAACATAAAATGCACGACCATACCTACACGATGCAACAACGTCTTACCTACCAGCCCGGACCCATGCACGCACATGAACCCGTTGGACTCGTGTTGCCACCGCTATTCACGTTTTGACCTCTTACATTCAAGTCCAGTAAGTGTGCCCCAACCCCGGCCTAGTACCAGGCCCAATTAGATACTCAAACGGGTTACTGGTTGAAACGGGTCCTACATCAGACACAAGCCTCCCACCTATGCTTGGTCCCCACTAGGTTTTTCTCCCACTTAACCGTTTTAATTTAAATGTCCATGTCTTACACATGCTATGGTTAAGTCCATACTTACATGTCATAATTTACATGTCTTATCTTATACCGGTTAAGTCCATATTTACATGTCATAATTTACATGTCACCCCACTTAACCCTCTAACCATACCCATGTCTTATTATGGTTAGTATTCCTTAATTCATTCCTTATGACGAACGGTGCATGACCTCACACATTAAACCGAACGCTTTGTGGCCGCTGGATTTGCCGGGCGGTTCCGGGCAGTCTTACACCACAAACCGGGTCTAACCTCGTGTCATTAACCGTTGCGCCTACAATTCATTCCTTTGACCTCTCACATTAGACGTCCAATTGTGGCAGCTGGATTTGCCGGGCGGTTCCGGGCAGTCTTACGCCACAATTGCGCCTAACCTCGGGTCAAAGGTTTATTAATAATCATACTTCACCTATACCCAATTTTCATGTCATGTATATCCAATTAAACATATAATCATGTTTATAATATTGCCTATTCCAAATTGTCACTAATTACATATTAATTAGCCTCAATTACAAATTTACAATTATAGGCAATTTCATCAATTCCATGTAATTCATATCCAAATATGCCAATTTCACATATTATCCAATTATCCAAAATATCCAATAATATCCAATTTTCCAAATTTCCCATATTCCCAATATTCCACATCGTTCCCACGTATTCGCATTCACGCATATTTTTAATATAGGCTCGAAGGTAGCCTAGATCCACAAATAAAAGGAATAGGGGTAAGAAGAGAGAATCAATTCATAGAAAATTGGAATAAAACAACATCATGAAATAAAGAGGCATATAGACTGGCAAAGAAGCATAATAAAAGATTCAACATGAATAAACTGATAAAAGGTATGAACTTTACATAGAAACATAGGCATATGATGACATGAATAAAAAAGGTGAAGACTTGGTGAGATTTTCATTATAAACATATATATGAATCCTTTTTACAACTTTTTCATGTTACTTTAATCCCATTAAATTTGTGAAAATAACTGTACTCACCTTTCGTGGCTTAAGAAAAGGATTAACGGATTGAAATTGGTGAAGAAATGTTGCGGTGATGTTGATTGATCTTCTTTAATTGTTGTTGAAGCTATAAACTTTGATTTGAATTGTGTATGAACACTTGAGATTTAATTTAGAGGCGGCGGCTAGGGTTTAAGAGAGAGCTTGATAGCATAATGGTGTCATAGATAATATTTTCTGAATTAGAGTTAGGTCTTAGGTGTATATATGGATATCTAGGATCGATTAGAGCTCTTAGATAAACCCAGAAATCATCAGGACCACTCAGATGCAACATCAGCCCTTAGCGCGAATCAGACCATGGGTTGACAGCCAAACACCCTGGATCGACCCCGAGTCGACACGAGCGGGGCTCAGGTCGACTCAAAAAATAGTGCGATTCGGCTATTCCACCTCCCGATTTGCTGTTTTGAACTTTTTTTGAATATTTGTTTATTTAATTTTTATATATATCTATACATATATTTCTCTCATATGCAAACAAACTTCAAGGCTTAATAACATCTTCATAAGGTATCCGTTTTGTGCAAACCAAATGTCTATCTTGACCCAAAATTTTGAGACGAACATAATAGCGCAACCCATTTCACTTAATTCTTCTTTTAAAAATTAAGTATACTTTAATTTGTGAATTTAAATGTTATAAAATTATGGGGTGTTACGTTCTCCCCTCCTTAAAGGATTTCGTCCCCGAAATCTCCAAGTTAAGAAGAATGTGTCCTACCATCCAATCATCCATATACTCAACCATCATCCACAAGCATCCATTGTCCTTAAAAGATTTCTAATGTTGTATGAACATATGCAAAATGTGTATATATGTTCCTTATCTAATGCAAAGATCAGGTGGTCCACTGATTCAGTCGACCTCCTTAATGCAAATAATGATAGTGCCGTGTATCCTCCATGTATGCAAAGAACCCTATACATATCATTACTACATGTGTGCACAACCATTCAAACAAATGCAACATCCATATGTTACGTCCATTTAATATACATCCATTTAACTAAATACATCCATTTATGCAATATGCAATATGAAAGTGAGTGAGCCGATCTAGTGCCTAAAGTGTGTGTATATGTATTCACGAGAAACCACTAGCAAACACTTGCATCCACACGCATCCATCAATCATAACATGTCTCAAACACATGTTTCAACCATAGGATTACCTTATCTAAAGGTCAAAGACTTAAACGAGAGGATATACTAAAGATAGGACAAGTACAAGCTAAGCGATAAAGGAGAAATTAAAAGACATACCCTCGAAAATAAAAGGGTACAATGAACGCATCTTCTCTTCCGTCTCCCAAGTAGAGTCGCTCTCATCATCTCCCCATTGCACTTTGACTAGCTTTACCTCTCGATTCCTCAACTTCTTAATCTCCGACCCAAGAATGCATGTAGGAGCTCGTCGAATCGTCGCATCACGCACTATCTCCACCTCTCTAAGCAAGCTCGGCTCTACCACTTCCGCAGTCTCATGCAAGCACTTCCTCAAATGCGAAACAAGGAACACGTCGTGTACACCACTAAGTCTTTCTGGCAACTCTACTCTATATGCCATTTGTCCAATCCTCTCCTTAATAGGAAACAGCCCTACAAACCTTGGTGCTAACTTCCCAACAGACCCAAAGCGAACAACATTCTATAATGGAGACACCTTGATAAAGACCATGTCCCCAATATCAAATTCAAGATCTGTCCTCCTCTTGTCCGCATACGATTTCTGCCTATCTTGCGCCGTCTTCATCCTCCTTCGAATCAAATCAATCTTTTCCGAAGTCTCTCTAATCATATCGGGCCCAAGTAAGATCTTATCCGTAAATTCCCACCAACATGTAGGTGAACGACAAGGCCTTCCATAAAGAGCCTCGAAAGGTGCCATGCCAATGCTAGACTGAAAACTATTATTATACGCACACTCCACCAAAGGAAGATGCTCCTCCCATGTACCTTCGAAGTCTAAAACACATAGCCTCAAAAGGTCCTCTAGAATACGATTCACCCTCTCAGTCTGGTAGTCCGTATGAGGATGATATGCGGTGCTCAAACATAACTGAGTCCCTACCGCCTCTTGCAAGCTCTTCCAAAACTCGCTAGTAAAAATAGGATCGCGATCGCTCACTATGCTAGAAGGAACACCGTGCAAATGAACTATCTCTCAAATGTATACGGAGGCTAACCATGGAGCAGTCCTCTTACTCTTCACGGGAATGAAATGGGTGCTCTTAGTAAGTCTGTCTACCACGACCCAAATCCCCGTATTACCCTTCCTCGATCTCGGTAACCCATCAACAAAGTCCATCGATACACTCTCTCACTTCCATTGTGGGACCTCCAATGGGTGAAGCAACCCACCGGGCTTCTTTTGCTCTGCTTTTACTTGTTGGCACACCAAGCATCTAGCGACAAACTCGGCCACATCCTTCTTCATACCGGCCAAAAAGTAAACTCGTCTCATGTCCATGTACATCTTGTCCCCGCCAGGATGAATGGTCATCTTCGAACGATGTGCATCATCAAGAATGGTCTTCCTCAAGTTCTCGTCTCGTGGTACACAAAGTCTACCGTCCCTAAGTAACCAACCCTTATCATCTTGGGTATACCTACTGATATGGCTCGATGACTCCCCCCTTATGAGCTTCTCTACCAACTCAACCAACTGTGGGTCATCTCGTTGTGCCTCACCAATCCGTCCCAAAAGCGTAGGTCTGACCTCTAAGGATGCTAGCAAACCGGGTACAAAGTCAATGAAAGGTCTAAAGTCAAACGTAGAGATGAACTCTAAGCTTTGCCGCTCAACAAACAACGGACTCAAGGACAACCTTTTCCTACTTAAGGCATCTGCCACCACGTTACCCTTGCTAGGGGTATATGCTATCTCGAAATCGTAGGACGCTAAGAATTCCATCCACTTTTGCTGCCTTAAGTTCAAGTCCTTCTGAGAGAACAAGTATTTTAGCGATTTGTGGTCTGTGAACAATTCAAATTTCTCGCCAAGAAGATAATGGCGCCAAGACTTAAGCGCGAAAACAGTAGCAGCCAACTCTAGGTCATGTGTAGGATAATTTCTCTAATGCACTCTCAACCGCCTTCCTCCATAGGCTATTACCCTCTCCTCTTGCATTAAGACTGCGCCTAGTCCTGTCCCACAAGCATCGGTATAAACGGTAAATGGCTTACTCCCATCTAGCAACACTAAGACTGGGGTTGTGGTCAAAGCTCTCTTTAATCGTTGGAACGCATCATCACAATCTACGTCCCATGTGAAAAATAGGTTCTTCTTCGTCAAGCATGTCAATGGGGCTGATATCTTTGCGAAGTCCTTGATAAACTTCCTATAGTAGCCTGCCAACCCCAAGAAACTCCTCACCTCGATAGCATTTTTAGGGACCTTCCAGTCTTGGATGGCCACCACCTTCGCGGGATCCACAGCTATCCCTTCTTTAGAAACCACGTGCCCTAAGAATCGCACTTTCTTCCTCCAAAAGTGACATTTAGAAAATTTAGCTTTAAGGTTATGCGCTCGAAGGGTCTCCAACACTTCCCTAAGATGTAGGGCATGCTCTTCCTAGCTTTTAGAAGAGATCAAGATGTCATCCACAAAGACCACCACGAATTTATTAAGGTACTCCCTAAACACCCTACTCATCAAGTCAACAAAGTATGCGGGGGCGTTTGTCAAACCGAAGGGCATTACAAGCCACTCATAGAAACTGTCCGGAGTCCTAAACGAAGTCTTGTCTATGCTATCCCCAGCCACTCTCAACTGATGGAAACTAGTGGCTAAGTCCAACTGCGAAAATACTGAGACGCCAACTAACTGATCGAAGAGATTGTCAATCCTCGGCAGTGGGTGCCTATTCTTCTTAGTAAGCTTATTAAGTTCTCTATAGTCCACACAAAGTCTAAGGGACCCATCCGCCTTCATGGCAAATACTACTGGAGCACCCCACTCCGATATACTACGTCTTATGAATCCCTTCTCAAGCAACTGCCCTACTTGCTTATTGAGCTCCCTCCTTTCACGAGGAGCCATGTGGCATACTGGCAGAGATACTGGTTTTGCATTGTCTACAAGATAAATACGAAAGTCTATCTCACGTTTTGGGGGTAGACCCCTCACCTCATTGAAGACATCAACATATTCACGGACTATACGAACAGAATGTAAATCATCATTGGATGCGTCAAGTGACTCAAGATAACTAAGCATCACCGATCCTCTAGGGTCACAAGAAATATCAAGGGTCTTTCCACTACGAGTCAACAATTTTACTCCCCTTCGTTCACAATCTAGGATTGCACCATATCTGGCTAGCCAATCCATCCCTAGAATCAACCCATAGCCCATGAAACCAAGAAAAAAAAGCATTACATTCAAAACCAACGCCTAAGATAGACAATCTCAAATCCCTACAAACCATGGATAAATGAGCCGACCCACCAATAGGATTTGAGACTACAATAGGATCTACAACGAGACTAGTATTTAAGTGCAGTGTTTCAACTAATGATGTAGAGATAAACGAATGTGATGTGCCAGAATCGAATAAAGTACGGACAGGATGATCAAACAAGAAAATCAAACTTTCAACAGAAATTTTTCTACCTTCTTCCTGTCCCGGAGTCATGAGAGCGTGAACCAGCCCTCCCGAAGTAGAACCTTCCCTCTGCCCTTGCTTCTTAGGACAGTCCTTCACAGCAATACAGCATGACCCGCATCACCACAATGATAACAAGCGAACTTCTTCTTCTTCCTACAGTCTTTCTTCAAATGGCCGGGTTTCCCACAGTTGTGACACTTCCTCTTTTCTTTACCACCTTTCTTTTGTTGTTGGGGTTTCTTTGGATCCTCCTTCTTATCTTGCGGCCTAAAAGTACTTACACCCTTCTCTTCTTCATGCATGTATGCCATATCAACAAGTTTTTCATACGTAGCCCCCATTGGAATGTGGGACATAGCCAAACTGTGAAGCGGTTCATTTAGGCCCTTTGCAAACCTCAAGGCCATCTTGTGAGGCGTATTCACCAACTCTAGCCCAAATCTTGCCAACTTATTAAATTGGGTCACATACTCCTTCACGGTCAAATTTTTCTACTTCAATTCAAGAACCTCTCCATGTACATACTCTCCTCAGCTTGAGAAAGGAATTTCAACTCAAATCTTCCCCTAAAATCTACCCACGTCTCCACAGCACGCTCTCCATTAGTAACCTCCCACCAAAACGAAGCTTCGTCCTTCATCAACCAAGCAGCCAATTGGACCTTCTTACAGTCGTCCAAATCGAAAATGCCAAACAGATCGCCCACTTCTTTCAACCAATTTCTAGCTTCAATGAACGTTTCAGACCCACTAAAAGGTTTTCCATCCCTCGAACGAAAGTCTTTACATATCCTGGAGAAAGCATATCCACACGGAGGAATGACTGGAGCTGGGGGAGGAGGAGGAACTTTGGCCGGACCTGCGGTAGCGGCCCTAGCCTCGAGATATGGATGAAACCAACCGGGTACATGAACACCCTCTGGTATCTCAGATGCTCCAGACATGCTGAAAAGAAAAAGAAAGAGTTTCAAAACAAGGGAAGCGAAAGAGAGATGTATGGCTTGCGGGGATTATGCTCTTTAAAGTAATCTTTCCTTGAAAATAGCTTCTTTAAAACAAGTTTTTGAAAATACTTTCTAGGAAAATAATACTTTGGAAAACACTTTTCAAAACTTTTTATCTGTTCTTGTAACCATAGCTCTGATACCACGTGTAACACCCCATGTCCATTAATGTCACTCACAAAGGGAATGCATCAATGTCCATGAAGCGTTATTGTTGTATAGAACAGATAAATTACAAGAATAAATAAATAAAACAACACAGCGAAAGATAAAACTTATTTCATAGCATCATAACTCAAAACAAGCTTACATAAGTAGTTCCTAAAACCATTACAACAGGATCAATAGTCTTTTCCAAAAACTTCAAAGTACATAAAGAAGCAAATATTTAAATAACATAAATGCATAAATCCCCACTGAGCATAAGCAAAGCCATAAAGATGAGAGAGTCCAAAGCGATACATCTACTCTTTTCAAGCAACTGAAAGAAAACGACACTAAGTTGTAGTATTCCCTCCTTGCAAACCTCGGGGGGGGGGGGGGGAGGAAAGAAAAGAGGTTGAAACAAACGGGTCAGACATAAAGTTTGGTGAGTCCAGCAATTTTAACAAATAATAGGTAAGGTAAATGATTAAGACATAAATAGGCATCATGATATGGCTGTAACTTAGATAAGGTAGATAAAAAGGATCGACAAGATGATTTCGTTCCTAAGTACTAAGACAATCCTACACCTTGGCTAAGCGAACAACCCTCCAAGTACTAACCCCGAAGAGCGAAGTCAACATCAGACTAGCACCCAAAGGACTATCCAACTCAACCAACATGTATTTCGTTACACCGCACTTTTGCTAAGTTACACCACATTACTTAATTACATCGCACATCTACTAGTCTCTTTTTACTAGAGGTTGATCCCTTCCCACTAACTGTACCCACATGACAAACTTGGTAGTTACTTGTATGTAGCTGCTATCGTAGGTGCCGCCTTGCTCCTGCCATCGCTAAGGTACCCTTAATCTACCCATTCGATCGGCTCCCTAAACTCCGTAGGCACCCGTGCTAGTCCCGTAATGGGGTGTATCACTCCCCAAAGTGGCAAACCCAATACCAACATAAAATGCATGCCATACCTGCACGATGCAACAACGTCTTACCTACCAGCCCGGGCCCATGCACGCACATGAACCCATTGGACTCGCGTTGCCACCGCTATTCACGTTTTGACCTCTTACATTCAAGTCTAGTAAGCGTGCCCCAACCCCGGCCTAGTACTGGGCCCAATTAGATACTCAAACGGGTTACTGGTTGAAACGGGTCCCCCATCCGACACAAGCCTCCCACCTATGCTTGGTCCCCACTAGGTTTTTCTCCAGTTAACCATTTTAATTTAAATGTCCATGTCTTACACATGCTATGGTTAAGTCCATACTTACATGTCATAATTTACATGTCTTATCTTATACCGGTTAAGTCCATATTTACATGTCATAATTTACATGTCACCCCACTTAACCCTCTAACCATACCCATGTCTTATTATGGTTAGTATTCCTTAATTCATTCCTTATGACAAACGGTGCATGACCTCCCACATTAGACCGAACGCTTTGTGGCCGCTAGATTTGCTGGGCGGTTCCGGGCAGTCTTACGCCACAAACCAGGTCTAACCTCGTGTCATTAACCGTTACGCCTACAATTCATTCCTTTGACCTCTCACATTAGACGTCCAATTGTGGTTGTGGCAGCTGGATTTGCCGGGCGGTTCCGGGCAGTCTTACGCCACAATTGCGCCTAACCTCGTGTCAAAGGTTTAGTAATAATCGTATTTCACCCATACCTAATTTTTATGTCATGTATATCCAATTAAACATATAATCATGTTTATAATATTGCCTATTCCAAATTGTCACTAATTACATATTAATTAGCCTCAATTACAAATTTACAATTATAGGCAATTTCATCAATTCCATGTAATTCATACCCAAATATGCCAATTTCACATATTATCCAATTATCCAAAATATCCAATAATATCCAATTTTCCAATTTTCCCATATTCCCAATATTCCACATCATTCCCACGTATTCGCATTCGCGCGTATTTTTAATATAGGCTCGAAGGTAGCCTAGATCCACAAATAAAAGGAATAGGGGTAAGAAGAGAGAATCAATTCATAGAAAATTGGAATAAAACAACATCATGAAATAAAGAGGCATATAGACTGGCGTAGAGGCATAATAAAAGATTCAACATGAATAAACTGATAAAAGGTATGAACTTTACATAGAAACATAGGCATATGATGATATGAATCAAAAAGGTGAAGACTTGGTGAGATTTTCATTACAAACATATATATGAATCCTTTTTACAACTTTTTCATGTTACTTTAATCCCATTAAATTTGTAAAAATAACTGTACTCACCTTTCGTGGCTTAAGAAAAGGATTAACAAATTGAAATTGGTGTAGAAACGTTGCGGTGATGTTGATTGATCTTCTTTAATTGTTGTTGAAGCTCTAAACTTTGATTTGAATTGTGTATGAACACTTGAGATTTAATTTAGAGGCGGCGGCTAGGGTTTAAGAGAGAGCTTGACAGCATAATGGTGTCATAGATAATATTTTATGAATTAGGGTTAGGTCTTAGGGTGTATATATAGATGTCTAGGATCGATTAGAGCTCTTAGATTAACCCAGAAATCATCAGGACCACTCAGATGCAACATCAGCCCTTAGCGCGAATCGGACCACGGGTTGACAGCCAAACACCCTGGATCGACCCCTAGTCGACCAAGCGGAGCTCGGGTCGACTCCAAAAATAGTGCGGTTTGGCTATTCCCCCTCCCGATTTGCTGTTTTGAACTTTTTTGAATATTTATTCATTTAATTTATATATATATATATATATATATATATATATTTCTCTCATATGCATACAAACTTCAAGGCTTAATAACATCTTCATAAGGTATCCGTTTTGTGCAAACCAAATGTCTATCTTGACCCAAAATTTCGAGACGAACATAATAGCGCAACCCATTTCACTTAATTCTTCATCTAAAAATTAAGTATACTTTAATTTGTGAATTTTAATGTTATAAAATTATGGGGTGTTACAAGATTAATCCAGTTTTCCAAATTCAACTTAATATTTCTCATTTTCCCTAACCGTTGATTATTTTATAATTCAATTATAATTAAATCTTCTATACTGAATTCCAATCCTTTATAAATAAATTATTTATAAAATTCGATATAATCGAATTCTTATTTTAACCTTAGATTTTTCTCAATTCCGTTTATATTTCCAGTTCCAGAATAAAATTTATCGTTTTATTTTCAAACCGTTTTCCAATTCATTTTTAAATTCATACTTGAATTTAAACGTCTAAATTATCAAATGATAATTTATTTTACTCGATTTATAAACATCGTTTATAAATCTTACTTCCTTGTTTATATGTTAAAAACAAGTTTCATTTCACATCTATTTAAACTCAATTGGTTTTATATTCCGAATTCCGAAATAAAAACTGTAACACCCCACCTCCGCTAAGGTCACTCACAAAGGGAATGCATTAACTTCAGCGGAGCGTCATAAGTGTATAGAAAAGATAAATTACAAAACAGACAAAATTTAAACAGTGGAAAATAAATAAAACTTTACTTTATTGACAAAACAACAACTTGGTAAAACAGCTTGTACAAAGTTTGTTTTCCAGCACCAAAACACCAATACCCATTACAACAAAACATCTGTCTTGTTTAACAAAATAAAGAAGCATGAAATGACAATGATATTCCCCAACAAAGTATGAGCCAGCCATAGCAGTGGAAAGGAGAGTCCAAAGCAATACATCATCTATCTTCAAGCTTGGAAAGAAAACTGAGCTAAGTGGTAATATTTCCTCCCTGTGAACCTGGGGAGGGGGGAGGGTGGGAAATGGAAGAAAAAAGCGCGAAACAAAACAGAGTCAGACATAAAGCCTGGTATGTCCAGTGACTTTCAGCATGTAAACAGGTAAAAGCATCATGACATGAATAAACTGGATACCAGTCATAACCATGATAATAAGCATAGCATGAAAACAAATGATGATCATTAGATATGTGACAAGGTAAGATACACTGAATGCGCTCCGGTTCTTTCTTTGAGTTCCTATTTTCTCTGCACCACTCAACTAGCATCCTAACTGTGTCTTTTATAGAACGATTCGTATTCCCTACTAGTGACCCAATTAGTATCCTGTGAAAAAGGATCCATATCACCTACTAGTGTCCCAACTAGTATCCTATGTTATATAATAAGGTGATCCCAACCCCGCAATTATGGTAGCCTTTAGGTGTACATCTAGTATGATGATCTTACCTCAATCAGCCTAATTGCCATGAAGATGTCAGATGTACCCTTACTACCCTATCGATCGGCTCCCTACTTGTATTAATTTTCCTTGTGTCTGTGTCAATCGGCCCTCTCTTACATGTAGATACCCTGTGTTGGTCCCACCATAAGGTGTATCAATCCCTATGATAGCAACCCGACACGATTCAAGATGCACAGTGTATAACTACTGGTACTCAGTGCCCGCTTTTTCCACTCCGGAGTATGTGCACGCCCTTAATCTGTCGGAACCTACACTGACGTACCCCCTATCGCTATTTTGGCCGCTTATAATCAGCCCAGTAATCATGCCCCACCCTACCTAGTTCAGGGTACCGTGAGACATCTATGTGGGTTACTGCTGAAATGGGTCCCCGTTACTAGGGCTTCCTAGGGTCTATTCGTATAACCCCCCAAATTGGCTAAGTGTTATCCATCCATTCAGGTTAACTTAACCCATCCACATGTCATGTCATATTGGTTAAGTGTTTCTTATTAACTTAACCCTTCTCATCCATCATGTTGTAATTGGTTAAGTGTTTTCTATTAACTTAACCCTGTTCATTCATCATATTATATTGGTTAAGTGTATCCCCTTAGCTTAACCCCATTCGTTCACCATGTTATATTGGTTAAGTGTTTCCCATTAACTTAACCTTACTCATTCATCATGTTAGGTTGGTTAAGTGTTGCCCTCTTGTGTTAACTTAACCCTACCACTTGTCATGTTACATTGGTTAAGTGTTGCCCTCTTGTGTTACTTAACCCTACCACTTGTCATGTTACATTGGTTAAGTGTTGCCCTCTTCTTTTACTTAACCCTACCACTTGTCATGTTACGTTGGTTAAGTGTTGCCCTATCACACATCATGTTATATTGGTTAAGTGTTACCCTCTTGTGTTAACTTAACCCTACCGTTCTTAGCATGTCCGTTCATTAGCATTAATTCATTCATTAATGCCTCAACCTCTCACATTAGAACTGTTGTTTGCGGTTGCTGGATGTTCCGGGCGGTTCCGGGTAGACTTCTACCGCAAACTCATTCTAACCTCGGGTTTTGGGCTTAATGCGCTAACCTCTCACATTAGATCTATAATGTTGCGGTCGCTGGATGTGCCGGGTGGTTCCGGGAAGTCTTACACCGCAACTTAATCTAACCTCGGGTTAGGCACGTTCATCTTTAGCCAATTTACATATTTACAATACAAGTCCAAGTCTAGATTTTATATGCTAATTATCCCAAATTCACAAAACTAGTCATGTTCCAATTCCCAAGTTATGCCCAACAAATTTATTAGTTATTACTCAAAATAGGTTACACCTAATCTTCCTAAATTTGCAATAATAGTCATGCCCCAAAATTGCAATATACATTATGCTTGGCGTCCCAACCAATAGTTATGCCCAATCTAGATTTAATATTCCAATTTACAGTTTTCGCCCAATCTAGATTTAATATTTTATTTTATCCCAAGTTCGCAACAATAACATTTATACCCCAAATCACAAGTTACAAATTATGTCCAACAATTTCACCAAATATGTTATGCCCAATTATTTCACCAAATACATTGTGCCCAATATTTACCCAAAATATTCCCCGTATTCCAATCGTTCGTATTTCGCGATTTCAGCCTAGGTTCGAAGGTAACCCGGTTTCATAAAAGAAAAAGGAAATAGGAAAAGAGAGAGAGAAGGAGCATAAAATAAGAATATGTTTAAAAATAGGCATGTAACAACAGACCTAATACAAGAGACTTAGATCTAACAAAGATAGATTCTTGAATAAACTGATACAATCATTATCGCAGGCATAAGAATAACATCACGAACCAAAAAGGATTATTAACCTGATGTACAACCAAGATAGGCCAATCATAAGTCGCCACGTAGCCCTACGATTCAGAAATTCGTCACTGCCTCGTCAGCTAGATACAAAACGAAGTATTTCACCCAAATCTGGGGGGCAGAGGGTGTCGACACCCCTATTGGGGGGGGGGATACCTATGTCGACACCCCTATGGGGGGATCGACACCCCTTAAGGGGGGTCGACACCCTCTGGCGGGAATTTCCCCGCCCAGCCTGTTTTTGGCTGATTTTGAATTTCTAACCCATTTTTGACTTTCTGGACTATTTCTGAAGAACATAACCCAATATATATATATATATATATATATAGAGAGAGAGAGAGAGAGAGAGAGAGAGGAGCGTTCAATGGCACCTCAAATAGTGTAGCACCCCTTTAGCCCCCTGATTTCCACCACACATTCCCGTTTCTCTCTCCTTCCACTAATTTTCTCTCCCTCCACTAACTTATTTAACTATAAATACTTGGCCACAAATGAGGTGCAAAAGGGAGGCCAAAGAAATGGGGTGCCATATAACCCTCCTCATATATATATATATATATATATATATATATATATATATATATATGTTCTCCCTTACACGTATACAAACTTCTAAGGCTTATAACTTCTTCATACGGTGTCCGATTTACGCAAACTCAGACTCTATTTCAAGCAGAATTCCGAGACGAACGCAATGGAGAAACCCGTTTCACTTAATTCCCACTTTTAATATTAACTATTCTTTAATTTGTTACTTTAATATTCATAGAAAATACGGTGTGTTACATTCTCCCCTCCTTTAAAGGATTTTGTCCCCGAAATCTCTAAGTTAAGACGAATGCATCCTAACATCCGACATCCATCTACTCAACCATCAATCATAGGCATCCATTGTCCTTAAAAAGATTTCTAATGCTTTCATGATCATATGCATAGTGTGTGTACATGCCCTTATCTAATGCAAAATCAGGTGATCTACTGATTCATTTGACCTCCGTAATGCGAATTATGTCAGTGCTATGAGTCCATCATGTATGCAATTACTCCTAATCGTATTTTATAACTTCTACATGAGTGCCTAATCATTCATACAAATGCAACATCCATATGATAACACATCAAGTTTCAATCCATATACAAATACATATATGCATATGCAATATGAAAGTGACTGAGCCGATCTAGTGCCTAATGTGTGTGTATATGCATCCACGAGCAACCACTAGCAAACACTTACATCCACCAAACATAACATGTCTCAAACACCTGTTTACATCCATTGGCTTCTACCTAAGGATCGAGGATAGGACCGAGAGGATATACTTAAAAGATAAAGACTAGCATGCAAATAAACTTTACTGAAAAAGAGAGATCAAGGATATACCCTCAAAAAGGGTATGATGCGCGTACCTAGTCTTCAGCCTTCTAAGTCGCATCTTCTTGAGATTCACCCCATTGTACTCTGACTGTCTTAAGTTCACGATTGCGTAGCTTCTTAATTTCTGTTTCCAAAATATGAGTTGGAACTCATTTCACTGTCGCCTCTCGTTCCACACCTTCTCCTTCTAGTATACTCGGCACTACAACTTCTGCTGTGTCATGCTAAAAAGGTCTTCCAAAATTCACTAGAGGATATTCCATGTGGAAGAACTATCTCTTGAAAATAAATAGATGCTAACCATGTTACCAGGTGTAGTTATTAAGGTGATTAGAGGTCTCTTCTCTACTTAACTTATCCATTGCTTGAACTATCTAAGAGTTTGTTCTTTGTGAAGTCCTTATTTGATCCAAAAGCGTAGGTCTTACTCCTAGTAACGCCAACTACTAACTTAACTGAAGGTTTTTAAATCAAAGGTTGATATATATATATATATATTCTGAACTTTTCCTTTTCACATAAAGAGGACTTGAAGTCAACCTTTTTCTTCTTAAAGCATCCGCTACAACCTTACCCTTCCTTCTTACATCAAAATGGCGCTAGTCTCGTGCCGCATGCATCCGTATATACCGTAAACCTTTTACTACCGTAAGGTAAAAGTCAAAACTGGGGCCGTTGTAAGAGCCCTCTTCGATCGTTGGAAAGCGACATCACAATCAATACCCCGAGCAAAGGTTAGATTCTTCTTTATTAATCTAGTAAGTAGGGCTAATACCTTCGCAAAGTTCTTAATGAACTTCCTATATTAGCCCGCTGATCCAAGAAAGCTTCTTACTTCTGTGGCATTCCTTGGGACCTTCCAGTCTTGCACCGCAACTACTTTTGCGGGATCTACTGTTATCCCTTCTTTGGACACCACATGTCCTAGAAACCTTACTTCTTCTCTCCAAAAATGACATTTTGGAGAACTTCGCCTTAATTTGATGTGCTCGAAGTGTATCCATGACTTCTCTTAAATGCAAAGCATGTTCTTCTTCGTTCTTTGAGAAAATTAAGATATCGTCCACGAAGACTACTACAAACTTATTAAGGAACTCCCTAACCACCCTACTCATCAAGTCAACAAAATAAGCGGGTGCATTCGTCAAATTGAAATGCATGATGAGCCACTCAAAGAAACTGTCAGGGGTCCTAAAAGCAGTATTGTCTATACTGTCCTCAGCTACTCTTAGTTGATGAAACCCTGTAGCCAAATCTAATTGGGAGAAAACAAACACACCTACAAGCTGATCAAACAAATCATCTATTCTTGGAAGTGGGTGTCCATTTTCTTTAGTCAGCTTGTTTAATTCTCTATAATTCACGCATAGGCGAAGTGAACCATCCGCCTTAGTAGCGAACACTACTGGAGCACCCTATTCAGAAATACTTCGCCTAATAAACCCCTTCTTAAGCAACTCTTTAGCTTGCTAGTTGAGCCCTTCCTTTCCCTTGGATTCATGTGTCGTACAGGTAATGCAATTGGCTTTGCATTGTTAACTAGATAAATACGGAAGTCTATCTCGCGTTTTAGGGGATAAACCCCTAACCTAATCAAAAACATCTGTGTACTCATGGACTACTCCAACGGATCGCAAATCGTCGATAGATGCATCAAGTGATTCTAGGTAGCTAAGCCGAACAATCCCTTAGGATCGCACGAAATCTCAAGGGTATTCCCGAGGCAAGTCAAAAGTCTAACTACCCTCCTTTCACAATTACTAGCTAACCAATCCATGCCTAGAATCAACCCATTTACTATGAAACCAAAAACATAAGCATTACACTTAAACTCAATACTTAATATAGCTATTCTCAAATCCTTGCAAACCAAAGATAAATGAGCTGAACCACAATTGGATTTGAGAGAATAATGGGATCTTCTAATATACAAGTACCAAGGTGCAGAGACTCAACTATGGAAGCAGATAGAAAAGAATGTGAAGCGCGAGAACCAAGCAAAGTTCTAACAGGACGATTGAAAAGATAAACTAAACTTTAACCAGAAATATTCCTACCCCTCTTAGGTACACTAGCAGTGAGAGCATGCAATTGCCCTCTAGAAGATTATGTCCTTTGCCCCTTGTCCTTGTCCTTCGGGCAATCCTTGATAAGATGCCCTGCTTCACCATACTGAAAACAACCACCTGTTTTCTTCTTCCTACAATTAAATGACCCGCTATACCACAGAAAAGACACTTCTTCTTGTCGCGGGATCTATTATTTCTTCCACCCTTCTTATACTCCAATCCCTTTTTTGTGATTCTTCCACTTTGGCCTCTTTCTTTTCACCTTTCTCCTTTTGCGTGGATTAAGCCATATCAACAAGCTTCTTATCCTTGGGCTTGTGCTCCTTAACCCAAACTCCCTAATTCTCATCTTTACTATCCTTGTGTAGCCTGTTGACTAGTTTCTCGAAACTACCTCCATCGCACGACAACCTACAAGGCTTGAAAGAAAATTGGCCGTAGGTGAAACTACTGCGGCTACAGATGGAGGTTGGGCACTACTTCAGCCTCAACATGTGCCGTATACCTACGAAACTATGGCGAAAAGAAAGGAAGAAGAGATTCAAATAGAGAATAGAAAGATAATGCATATGGCTTTGGGGAATATGCCTTTTAAAAACAATACTTTTCTCTTGAAAAATGCTTCTTTTAAACATGTTTTAGAAAACACCCCTTTTAAAATATGCTTTTGAAAAATCTTTTATCTATTCTGGTAACCTTTTGCTCTGATACCACGTGTAACACCCCACCTCCATTAAGGTCACTCACAAAGGGAATGCATTGACTTCAGTGGAGCGTCATAAGTGTGTAGAACAGATAAATTACAAAACATACAAAATTTAAACAGCGAAAAATAAATAAAACTTTACTTTATTGATAAAACAACAACTTGGTAAAACAGCTTGTACAAAGTTTGTTTACCAGCCCCAAAACACCAATACCCATTACAACAAAGCATCTGTCTTGTTTAACAAAATAAAGAAGCATGAAATGACAATGATATTCCCCAATAAAGCATGAGCCGGCCATAGCTATGGAAAGGAGAGCCCAAAGAAATACATCGTCTATCTTCGAGCTTGGAAAGAAAACTGAGCTAAGTGATAATATTCACTCCCTGTGAACCGGGGGGGGGGGGGGAAGAAAAGAGAGAGAAACAAAACAAACTCAGACATAAAGCTAGGTAAGTCCAGTGACTTTCAGCATGTAAATAGGTAAAAGCATCATGGCATGAATAAACTGGATACCAGTCATAACCATGATAATAAGCATAGCAAGACAACAAATGATGATCGTTAGATATGACAAGGTAAGATACACTGATTGCGCTTCGGTTCTTTCTCTGATTTCCTATTTTCTCTGCACCACCCAACTAGCATCCTAACTAGTGCCTTTTATATAACAATTCGTATTCCCTACTAGTGTCCCAACTAGTATCCTGTGAAAAAGGATCTGTATCCCCTACCAGTGTCCCAACTAGTATCCTATGTTATATAATAAGGTGATCCCAACCCCGTAATTGTGGTAGCCTTCAGGTGTACATCTAGTATGAGGATCTTATCTCAATCAGCCTAATTGCCATGAAGATGTTAGATGTACCCATACTACCCTATCGATCGACTCGCTACTTGTATTAATTTTCCTTGTATGTGTGTCAATCGGCCCTCTCTTGCATGTAGATACCCTGTGCTGGTCCCACCATAAGGTGTATCAATCCCTATGATAGCAACCCGACACGATTCAAGATGCACAGTGTATAACTACTGGTACCCAGTGCCTGCTTTTTCCACTTCGGAGTACGTGCACGCCCGTATTCCGTGGGACCTACACTGACGTACCCCTATCGCTATTTTGACCACTTGTAATCAGCCCAGTAATCGTGCCCCACCCAGCCTAGTTCAGGGTACCGTGATACATCTATGTGGGTTACTGCTGAAATGAGTCCCCATTACAAGGGTTTCCTAGGGTCTATTCGTATACCCCCCAAATTGGCTAAGTGTTATCCATCCATTCAGGTTAACTTAACCCATCCATACGTCACGTCATGTTGGTTAAGCGTTTCTTATTAACTTAACCCTTCTCATTCATCATGTTGTAATTGGTTAAGTGTTTTCTATTAAGTTAACCCTATTCATTCATCATATTATATTGTTAAGTGTTTCCCCTTAGCTTAACACCATTCGTTCACCATGTTATATTGGTTAAGTGTTTCCCATTAACTTAACCCCACTTGTTCATCATGTTACGTTGGTTAAGTGTTGCCCTCTTGTGTTAACTTAACCCTACCACTTGTCATGTTACATTGGTTAAGTGTTGCCCTCTTGTGTTACTAAACCTTACCACTTGTCATGTTACATTGGTTAAGTGTTGCCCTATCACACATCATGTTATATTGGTTAAGTGTTACCCTCTTGTGTTAACTTAACCATACCTGTCTTAGCATGTCCGTTCATTAGCATTAATTCATTCATTAATGCCTCAACCTCTCACATTAGAACTGTTGTTTGTGGTTGTTGGATGTGCCGGCCGGTTCAGGGAAGACTTCTACTGCAAACTCATTCTAACCTCGGGTTTTGGGCTTAATGCGCTAAACTCTCACACTAGATCTATATTGTTGCGGTCGCTGGATGTGTCGAGCGGTTTCGGGCAGTCTTACACCGCAACTCAATCTAACCTCGGGTTAGGCACGTTCATCTTTTGCCAATTTACATATTTACTATACATGTCCAAGTCTAGATTTTATATGCTAATTATCCCAAATTCACAAAACTAGTCATGTTTCCCAAGTTATGCCCAACAAATTCAGTTACAAGTTATTACTCAAAATAGGTTACACCCAATCTTCCTAAATTTGCAATAATAGTCATGCCCCAAAATCGCAATATACATTATGCTTGGCGTCCCAACCAATAGATATGCCCAATCTAGATTTAATATTCCAATTTACAGTTTCCGCCCAATCTAGATTTAATATTTCAATTTATCCTAAGTTCGCAACAATAACATTTATACCCCAAATCACAAGTTACAAATTATGTCCAACAATTTCACCAAATATGTTATGCCCAATTATTTCACCGAATACATTATGCCCAATATTTACCCAAAATATTCCTCGTATTCCAATCGTTCGTATTTCGCTATTTCAGCCTAAGTTTGAAGGTAATGCAGGTTCATAAAAGAAAAAAGGAAGTAGGGGAAGAGAGAGAGAAGGAGCATAAAATAAGAATAGGCATAAAAATAGGCATGTAACAACAGACCTAATACAAGAAATTTAGATCCAACAAAGATAGATTCTTGAATAAACTGATACAATCATTATCGCAGGCATAAGAATAACATCACGAACCAAAGAGGATTATAAACCTGATGTGCAACAAAGATAGGCCTGATTTAATCAATAAAATTAACCTTTAAGGCATGTAAAGACATAGATTCAATAGAAGGATAGGGATAAATCTGAAAAGATTATCTTACAATCAGGCATAGACTTTGATTCATTTTATTACATGTCAAGATTACAATCAGGTATTCAAATCTGAAAATAACGTGAACTTACATTGCTAGGATTAAGAAAAGATAATTAAATCATTGTTATTGTAGCAAAACCAGTCTTCTAATTTGATTTAAGGCTCTCTAATTTTCTTCTTGAATTTAGGTTGAAGAATGACGGCTAGGCTAGTTTGGGGATGAACAACATGATGGTGCCATAACCTTTGAGCAATAGAATTAGGGTTGGGTTATAAGTGTATATATAGATGTCTAGGATCATTAAGAGCCTTTAGATTAACATAGGGTCCATCCAAACCATCCAGTCCAAGAGAATGCTTCATCAGGCCAACCAGAAGTCGCCCCGTAGCCCTATGACTCAGAAATTCGTCACTGCCTCATCAGCCAGATACAAAACGAAGTATTTCACCCAGATCTGGGGGGGGGGGTCGACACCGGGGTCGACATCCCTATGGGGGGTCGACACCTATGTCGACACCCCTTAAGGGGGGTCGACACCCTCTGGCGGGAATTTTCCCGCCTAGCCTGTTTTTGGCTGATTTTGAATTTCGAACCCATTTTTGACTTTCTGGACCTATTTCTGAGGTATTGAACCCAATATATATATATATATATATATATATATATATATATATATTCTCCCCTACACGTATACAAACTTCTAAGGCTTATAATTTCTTCATACAGTGTCTGATTTACGCAAACTCGGACTCTATTTCAAGTAGAATTCCGAGACGAACGCAATGGCGTAACCCTTTTCGCTTAATTCCCACTTTTAAAATTAAGTATTCTTTAATTCGTTTCCTTAATATTCACAGAAAATACGGTGTGTTACAAAAACTATCGTTCCTTTTTTCGAAATGATTCCAAATTATAATTTAAATTCATACTTGAATTTAAAATGATAAATTATCTCTTGATAATAAATTCACTACATTTATAAACATCGTTTATAAACTTGTTTGTTATATATATTCAACAAGTTCCATTTTGAAGCCTATTTAAAAAACAAATCTTATTTTTGGAAATTCTATTTATTTTAACTTATCGACATATAACATAGAATCTATTTTGATATTAAATTTAACTTCTATTTATATAATCCTAATATATTTTCTAGACATATTTTATTTAGATAAATTCGAACTAATCGAATTCAAATCAAAATTCCTTACGGATTTATTTTAGTTCAATTTATATTCTGAACATCAGAATAAGTTTCATCGTTTAGTTCTTTAAAACGATTCCCTTTTTCTATTTTTAAATTCACATTTGAATTTAAATATTCAAATTATAAAATGATAATTTTTCCACTTCATTTATAAACACCGTTTATAAATTGATTTCAACTCCCTGATTATCCAATGAATATCATTCCATTTTACTTATAAACACTATTTATAAATTTACTTCAATTTCCTGCGTTATTTAATTTATAAACATCGTTTATAAATTCACCACTTCAATTTCCTATATTATTTAATTTATAAACATCGTTTACAAATTCAATACCTGTTTTATTTATTCAAACCAAATTAATATCTTTATAGCTCATTCGAAATTCAAATTCTATTTTTGAAAAATAGATTTTCCCTTTTAAATCTTGAGATATCCTTTTCACGGTATTTTTATAAATCAACATTTTAGGCCCAATGATATTTAACAATCAAACCACCCAATTATCAATCAACACATCATATATGATAATATATATGTGAAAACAAACAATAATAAATTTTTGAGGAATCCAGTTGGATCCCTCCAACCTGTTTTCCTGCATCCACAGACTTTAGCCAACATAAATAATACCCATCCTTCTTCGAGGCGGGATATCGCGGTATACAAGGTCATCCACCATCATATTGTGGGGCGCATAAGGTTATCCGCTAAAGATACTGCAGGCATCCACTAATGGTACTGCGGGAACTATCCAATCACCAATATATATATATATATATATATATATACATATATATATATATGTAATAACCACAAACACCAATCCTAAATAACTAATATATATTTAATAGCCACAATAATATTTCAGCGCATGCAAACAACCAACAAATAATTATTTTAACGAATAAAATAATTCTAAATAAAAATATAAGTGAGATTTACTCACCGTGATTTTTATTGATCGACTTATTCTAAGTATAAAATCCAAAGCGACTCCAAAACTAACTCTAGTTCATATCTCTCGCATCTACGAAATCCATTCACCTTGGTTCATGATTTTTCTTTGACCCTGTCTACATTTTATATTATATTATAAGTTAACGTGATTATATAAGTTTTATATTAAATGATTAAATGACTATTTAATTAAATTAGTTAACATAAATAATTAAATTATTCTATGAATTTAAATTCGGTAAAATATATACCTTAATTATTCATCAAAAAATCTCTTTCTCTATGATATGTCGATCTTGCTCAGCCCTGCAACACCTTGTCACCATTCTCCCAAACCAACAGGCTGAACTCTTCCATATCACAGACCGTTTAAACCATGGCAAACAGCTCTTCTTCCGAGCTCGAGATCTACCTGAACCATTATCCTCATTCTTCACGGAAGCCACAAACTCCATTCTACAGCAGTTCGTCCTCAACACTACAACCCAAGTCCAGACTTCCTCAATTCACGGTTGATCCTCAACAGCACCCAGATTCACAGTGAAAGCCGCTTGAACAACCCTTATGCTCCTATCTCAACATCGACTTTTAGCATCGCCGGCTCTTCCCCAAATTCAACGCACACCATCGGACAACTTATATCACTTTGAACCATCTCTCTACGCTACTCAATCCTTGCGTTACTCTCAAACAAACGAACTCTACCCAAATCAGAGAATCCCCATCGCCTACTTATTTTCCAACGCCTCCAATCCAGACCACCACGCCTCGATTCAGTCCCTACTCCATGCACAACTACCAAGTACCCATTGAAAATGCGACTTTGATTCCTCATTTTCTGCACGATATTCGTACTATTATTTCCATCCTCGTCGCCTTCCCCAAAATAGAAATCGCGACTTCACAATATAACTCCAGTCACCGCTTCCCAGTTGCGAGCTACCCCATCTAGCGTTATTTTCAAGTTCGAGCGAAGGGAAACCCATCGCTGGCCTTAATACGAGTTGGAATCAATCAATAGTTACTGTTTGATTCTGATTTTTGGGAGCGGAAGCTATTGTATGAGAAGAGGAACTAACGCCTTCGAATTGGATTGAAAAGAAAAATAGTTTTACAGTTGTTTTGAATAGCAGAGGAACGAAATGGAGATTATATAGAGGTAGTTGCGTGATTTTATAGAGATGTATTCTTCGGCATTAAGGAATAGCGTTATAGGTAGGGTAGCTTAAGGTACATTGTTATTAAATACGATTTTGATGTTTATTTGACTGTGATTTGAGTTTGATCTTATCCATTCAATTTTATAATAATATATTCGGGGTTTCGAATACCAATTAGATCACAACAACTGACGTTTATAGGGTTTAACCACTATTCTAGACACACTGGAACAAGCTATGAAGTCTAATCTGATCATATGGAGAAGATATTAATTTAAATCGATATAAATTAAATTCAAAACAGTTAATTTATTGATAATAGATTATTATTATCGTCTATATTCGAATAAAATATATATTCATCATCTAAACTGTTTTGACTCGGTTTTAAATTTCGTATTAAATTATTAGTTGTTCTTTTCAGGATTACGATAATTCAATATACATGAAATTAAATAGTAATCGATTATTAAATTGATAACTCAATATAAAAATCCATTTATATATTTAATTCAATATTTAAAACCATATTAAATATTTAAAATGAATTGTTCGAAAATCAGGGTCATTACATTCTTCCCCCCTTAAAAGAATTTCGTCCCCGAAATTTCCAAGGTAGGAAAAGTGCTAACAACCCCTTTCTTTTTCAAAAACTCACTTATAATGAAACTCAACATTTCATATTTCAACAAAATTTAAATCCCATAATATTTTTGGTTTTCATTTACATTGCATTCAAATTGATTTTAATCAATTTATTCACTTCGATCCATTTAACTTGCTAAGTTAAATTTTAATTCCAGAATTCAAATTTCTGGGTTTTTATTTCAAATCCTTTTGAAATCATATAAATATACACGTATATTTCTAACTATTTCAAATTCAAAACAATTGAATTTTCAAACCACTTGTTTCCTTTCAGACCAATCTCCCAGGATTTAAATTCTTAATTCAAATTCCGAAGCCAACTTCAGTTCATCTCGTTTGTATATTTCATTTATATACAAATTTTTATTTGGTTATATATAACCATTTCATTTCTTATAATCTCATTTGATTATAATAATAAAAACCAACTTATCCATGTAATATAATAATTTCAGAAAATTATTCTTTTTCTATCAAAATAGAATTTTGGGTGAAATTATTTCATTTACCAACTTTAAAACAATATTGTTTCAAAATTTTCTTTTCAAGTGTTTAGAAATTCCTATCGACTTCGTGGTGTCCCACAATTCGATCAGAATTCATAAGCCGCTCAATAGACTAGCCAACACAATATAAAATAATTTTTTATTTCAACTAGAAAATACACTCTCTCATATATTTATATACACTCAACCCATTCTAGGGTACTAATGACCCTATCTCTAATGAGTACATCCCCACCAAAGCCCAAGTATTTGTAACGGCCCAGATTTTTAACAGCTTAATTTAATATTTAAATATGGTTTAAATATTGATTTATAATTTAATAGCTTGAATATTAATGGTTTTGAATATTTTATTAATATGAATAATAAAATAATAATTCAAATTCCAGAATGGTCGGGATTTGTTAACTTCGCAATATAATGTGAATGAGCAATTTAAAAGGATTTAATATGGTTTAGTTTTAAAATATATTAACGATTTCGTTTATTAAATGACGCTAGAACGTTTAATTTATAATTTAATTATAAAACGAGCTGCAACGGCGCGGTAGTTCATAATATTATGGTTTGATCTTTAAATGGTTGTACAGGATCCAATATAAGTCGGAATTTCTCAAAATAAGAAACGTCTGAATCTATTCGATGATATTTTTCTAATGAAAGAGAAAAATTGAATTTTCGTGTTATAGATTTTGTTTTATGACCAAATCAAATTTTCAAATAGTCGCTATGGAATCGTTTATAAGACATAATGATTTATTAAATATAATAAATCATTGGTTTTGGATTGGAATAAGATTTTTGAGACGTAGTTATAATTTAATTTTTAGAATTTTACCGTAATTATTTATTTGGAAAAAAACGCAATTTTTTATTTGGAGTATTTTACACCCTATATTAGCATTTTGGGGTTTCACAGAATTAGTTAACTTGTTTACTTTATTATATGGTTGTGATCGTGGCACACTACTGGGCGCGACGGTATATTTATTTCTGTCGATAGCGAACCATATGCGGGCGGAGTTTTATATAGCAGGATACGATAACTTTAAAACCAAATATCGCTCGTCATCTTCAAAGGGGAAAATATTTAGTCCTTTTCAACTGTGAAACAATGTATGGTTCACTAAATACTGAAAGAGACCAAACGAAGCTATCAACCACCAATTTCAACCCCTACGCAATTCTTTTTCAAATCCTACTTTATGTTTCACATGGATTGGTCACTGAAACATCTAACAAAGTGAATAAATAAAATAAATATCTCTGATTTGCGTAGTCATTGCTTTTCTTTATCGGCACGACTCTCCCGCTATTTAACCCTACATCCTTTCATCCCTCTCCATCCACATAACACAGCAATCCTCCATTTAATATTTTTTCTAACAAATAAAGCATGCAACATTTTCAGTTCATGAACAAATTTTAAAACAAAACAGAAGGGAAGCAGCCTTATTAATACTAACGACCATGTTTTTTTAAACTTTACACGCGAGATCTTCTCATTTAAGCCTTTTCTCGGGTTTGGTTCAACAGCGAAGTCATTCTTCAAGTTGAGGGTTGTGCATTGTCGAAGGCGCAGAGTTTCCGGTCGCCATGTCGGGTGAAAGCGAGATGCTCGAACTTGTGGAGTACAACCGCCGGGAATTTTGAGGGGTAGCTTTCGGAGTAGCGACATGACAGGTGAACGAGGAGTAAAGCTTTGATGGCAGAGTGGTGGAGTAATATATCTCGGGTATGGTGAACTTCATGTGGAGTTTGCGATGAAGTTGTGATGGCGTTTCATGTGGTAAGGGAGGAGAAAGGTAATGCTTAAGTTCAGTCAGTAAGGGGGACAAGCGGTGCATGGGTCGGTGCGGTGGAAGGAGTTGTGCATCGGTGGGGACGCACTGACCAGGATGGGGGAGGCGAGTTTGTCAATGGTGGTCACAGGTGTATTGTTAACAAGTGAAGCTTGTTAAGAGTGGAGTGAGGGAAGAAAATCACGTTCATTGGTCGAGTAACAGTGGTAGAAGAAAGTGGCAGTTAGATATATAAGAGAAGCAGGAGGCTTGTGAGGAATTCACTATGAGAAACAAACAGGAGGTGGCCATGTTATATTTTCTCAAGAAGAAGAAGTCTGGGTTTCTAGTGTAGATGTGCCTGGGTGAGGCGGAGACACCGGCGGGTCAGTTGGGGACTCCGGTCATCGGTACAAGGTGGCGCGAGAGAATGATCTGGTTGGAGTTTCATTCGTGAATGGGGAAAACAAGAAGTTGGGTAGCAGGAAGAACACAAAGAAGAAAGAATCTGGTTTGTGAAATCCGATTTAGGAAGAAAACGTGTTTTCTTTGCTGACGTGGACTTCAATTATTAAGGTAAATAACATGTTATTAATTAATAATAAATTTAATTAAGTTTTAATGTGTTAAATCCCTGTTAAAATTTAAAAGATCATAACTAATTCACACGGTCACAGAATCGCGTGAAATTGGGTCTGTTGGGATCGTGGCGACGGAGGCTACATGTTCAAGCTGATTTGGTCAGAAATGGAAGTAGTTGGAATTTCATGTAATTTTAAATGTATGTTTAAAATTAAACGAAACAACGTCCAAATCGACAATCGAAACCCAATGGTGAGTTAACTCTCACACATTTCTGGAATTCTATGATGTGATAAATCCATATAATTATAATTTAATCATTGATAGTATAAATTGGTTGATTGGTTGCCTTTTATGCTATTTGTCTGTTATTGGTCGACGTTAAATATATTCACATCATTTGAAGGGTATTGGCTGAAATTTCCATATTATTATAAAATATTATAATGAGCTATGATGCAGAGAAGGACAGGTTGGAGGAATCCGACCGGATTCCTCAAATATTATGTGTGTTGATTAATTTTATATTATATATATGAACTGATTGGACCCCATTGACATTAAAAATCTGTGTGAATGTTGACGTTGAATGGTAATTCGATGTTGTTGTAATTTAAATCAATAAATGGTATTGATTGGAGAATCGGAAGCAAATGACCTTGAATCCACATTTTTGTTAAACATTGTTTTACCGTCAGGAGAATTAACAGAGTTTTGTTATAAAATTTATTTTATAACTAAAGAAGGGTTTTTAACCATATTTTATATGTTTTAAAAATAAATTGATACTTATAAATTAGTTTATAATATTATGAAATGATTTGTTTTGACGTTAGATAAGTTTGTGGGTGAACAAAGCTATAATTAACCTACGGGTTAATATATTTGGAATAAGTATCTTTGAAATAAACAATTAAGTGACATTATTAGACTAATTCCATTTATCTGATGGTAAGGGGTAGTGAAAATCAGTTAACAAAATTAACTGATGTATTAAAGTCACTACTACAAAACAGGTATGTTGCTTCGCCTCATTTGCTTCGGTTGTTCTTATAACAGAAGCAAATAATATCATTTGCTTCTGTTCTGTTAACAGCAGAAGCAAATGCAGCGAAGCAAATGATATTAATTGCTTCGGTTATGCCAATAACAGGAGCAAATAGTATAATTTGCTTCTGTTGTACACAAAACTGAAGCAAATGCACCGAAGCAAATTGTGTTGTTTGCATCGGTTGCTTAGAAACTGAAGCAAATGCACTAAAGTAAATAATGTATTTGCATCAGTTCCATAAGAACAGAAGCAACTACACCGAAGCAAATAATGTATTTGCATCTATTCTATAAGAACAGAAGCAACTGCACCAAAGCAACAACGAATATTTTACCAAAGCAAATGCACATATCAATAATCATAGACAACCTTACATATGTCATTATTTATAATTTATAATAATGAATGATTGTTAATAAGTAATTTATTATTACAGATTATTACAAATAATCAATAATTATATTTTATATTTTTTAATTTATTGTAGTTAATTACTAATATTTATAAATTGTAGTTAACATTTATTAATTTCATTTAATAACTAACAAATGAATTAATGATTAATACTAAATAATTAACAAATAATATTTAATACTGAATGTTTAACATTTATCATTAAATTAATAAGAATTATTTAATAATTAATTAAGAAGTAATATCTATTATTATTTTTCGACAATTATTATTTAATAATTACTATTAAATAATTAATTATTAATAATTATATACAATTAAGACTTATTAATATTTAGCAATCAATGTTATAATTTAATATTTAGCAATCAATGTAATAATTATTATCAATAAATAATTTATAACTACAAATTATTCTTAATAATCAATAATTATATTTTATATTTAATAACTTGTTGTAGTTAATTACTAATATTTAATAAATTATACTTAATTTTTTTATTATTTTCACTTAATAGTTAATAAATGAATTAATAATTAATTTCTAATAATGACCGTTTAACATTTACTTATCAAATAATATTAAAAAAATTAAAATTATAAATTAATAAACTATAATTTATATTTAATAATTAATATATGTTGTATACTATGATTATGAGAAATTAATATTGATTATTTTAACCATTAACAATAACTATTATGACTAAAAATTAATTTTCAATAGATAATAATTACAATTAAATAACTAATTTTTACTAGTTATGTAATAATTATGACTCAAATTTAATACCCAAGTAGTGATATTTGGTGTTTAATAAATAAATTTAAATAATTATTAATTAATAATGATTATAAAGAAAATTAATACATAATAAATAATAATAAATAATTCTATGAAATAATTAATGATCACTAATTATTAAACTTTAGTATCAATAAATAATTTATAGTTACTAGTTATCACAAATAATTAACATTTTTTTATATTTAATATCTTTCTATAGTTAATGTAACGAACTAGATTTTTCCACGCTTTAAAATTTTGAAATTTATTTAGATATGGTAGTTAGGAATTTTTTTTTGTACATTGAAATCTAACCTATTTTATTTTAGTTTTAAATCAATTTTGGAATTATAAATTTAATTTTCATTTGTATTCGATGTAAATACTTTGTTAAATTTGATATTAGTGATATGTTAAACCAATTGATATTTATGTATTGTTTGAGAATTTATTTAAGTAAATTTGTATATTTTAAAATTTTATTTGAATTGATATTTATGGGAAATTATATTTGTTATAATTTTGGGAATCTAGTCTATTTAAATTGATTTTTGAGTTGATTTTTATAAATGTGAATTTAAATTTTAATATTTGTATTATAATTGTTTTACTTTATGATAATAGTATTTTAAAATTTATTGAAATCGATTATTTTAGAAATGATGAATTTGTTTAAATCTAAACTTGAGTTTTTTATTTTATTTTAGAATTGAATTTGAAAAATAAATATTTATTTTGGGTTTTTCCACTTGTTAAAGGTTATTAATAAAATAAAATAGCTTTGCTTTACACTTGTTAATTCATGCAAACGCCTTTCTATACGCGTCCCTTTTCATCCGTGTCCCCTTTTGTTTGTTTATCGTGCCTTCTCCATTTCCTCATTCACTTTTACCAGCGAAATCCCTAAATCGTTTTCTTGGCCTCCTCAATCAAAACCAAATTCTTAGCCTCGTCAGGGTTTCCACCCACCATCGAAGAGCACCCAACCCTCCATCGCACCGCTCTTCATTGAACCCAAAACCCTCTTTAGCTATCACCTTGCCTCTCAGAAGTTGCGCTGACGTCGTCGCCTTTCACCAGCGATCCAAAAATCGAAACCTGTGTTACTTGAGACCGCTGCTTCCACAGCCAAAGCTCCCCTCAAGTCGAGCACCCAAACAACGTCGCACCATCAATCTTCGGCGCCCACCATCAGCATGAGTTCACCACAGTTTCCCATCGTCTGAACCGGGCCCTTTGCTGATACCTCAGCCAAGCGTCGCCTTCGAAGTCCGCTCCTCTCCTCAATTTGGTGCACAGCCTCGTCTGACTTTCCAGCAGTCAGTAATAGTGTAGCAGCTATGCCTATCCCAGTCCATGCTTCATCACTGTTACACCATTTATGTAAGTTTAACTTACGATTCAATTTGTTGCATGTCTTTCTACTTCGGGTACACTGAACATAATTAGTTAAGGTTGTTTGCTACTACATTTTACCATTTGTTGTCTGTCTGAGTTGGGCATTTGTTAGTTGAAATAGAAAACTGGGTTCATATGGTTGTTGTACTTAGTTTATGCATGGTATTCACCAATCGCTCATTTTATGTTGCTGCATGGGCCGATTTAGCCACTCATGTCAACACATTATTACCCATTTCTTCATTTTTGTTCCATTTGCATGACAATTGTCACACCGCACTCCTGCTTGCTGTTTGGGAATAGCTAAACATGTCTTGATACTGTGTTAGTGTGCATTTATGCCATGTGCATCACTTTAACTTTTAAATCTTTACCCTTGAAACGGTTAATAAATGATTCATCAGCTCCAGGGTGTCTCATACTGTATTTTATTAACTGTTTTTGGAATTAGTCATTCATCCCACTAGTTTGCACATAAATAAATTTGCAAGTTTAGAAAGGGAAGGAAATTAATGAAATTTTTCTCTTCCTATACGTCTGAAATTTTGGACCAATAAGCATGTATTACACATAGGAATATTATACATTAGATTTGCAAAGGTGCCATAGCATACCTGCACATGTATCTATCCATATAAACTCTCTGCACGTGGCTGTCTTGTTCGATTTACATATATATAGGTCCTTACTGATGTCGAACTTCACCCTTCTCATGTTAATACTTCTGTCCCTATGTACATCATGCTTTATACTTGGAAAATAAAAGCACACTATACTTTATACTGGAAAATGAAAGTCAGCATTCGGAATTTCCATGCTGTATTTATATTCATAGGACTGTTCATACATTGGTTGCATATTGATCACCTCATGAATTTTGGAACTAGCCACGGTACATTCCAATCTTGTTTGGTTGTTGTTGTGTTTTTTTTTTTTTTGGTGTTAAAGTTTTGCACAAGGTTTGCATGCCTCACTTCCCGTCATGAACAACAGACCACGATACTGTTTTCTATGGGTGGGGTACCGTTTCTTTTATGTGTTGGTCATTGACACTATTACCCGGTTCACACCTCACATGTTATCTGCTAATGTTGGCATATATAACTTTATCATATGTCTCTTTGTATTATTGTGTCACCTTCTGAAGCCTTATTATTTAATTTGTTATTTCCATTTTATGCTTATGCTTGCACTTCGACAAATATTACATTGCTCTGTGTATTTTGTAAGTATTAATAGCCGATCAGAAGCATAAAGTACATACAGTTATTCTTAATGTGGACTGTGACATGTTTGCAAATAATACTGAAGTAATTTTACATAGAATGTGCCTACTGCTTGGTTTTGATGATGAGACATCAAGTGGATTTGTCCAAGTCTTTCAGCAATTTTATGGGGCTTTAAAAGACGATCCTTTTGGAAACCAATTGGAGGTTCTGTGTAATGTAAGTTATCCTTAGAAAATTAATGCTATTTTTTCCTGATATAACCATACTTATTTTATTCAATTTCTGTTGCGGCCAAAAAATGGGAAAAGGCATCTGTGGACTTCAAGATCCAATGTATGGAGGAATAGGATGTTTCCATCGTAGAAAAATTATATATGGTGCATCACCTCATGCTTACCTTAACCAACAAGGTAAACTAGACTATTTTATGCCTTAGTACAATAAATTAACCTTAGGTTAGGTACACTATCTGCTACAGGTGGGGGGGGGGGGGGGGGGAATGCATTTCAGGCATCTAGCGCAATAACTTGTGTTTAGAGTGTTTAGATATTAGAAGATACAAGGGTGGATATGATCCTGGATGTTTGTATTTGCATAAATCTTTATGAAAGGATAATTTTGTTGAAAATATACAATGTTGATTTCTTTATTCTTTTAGTGAATGAATACCACTGATTTCATTGTTTCTTTGAATAAAATCACAATTTTATAATTTCACCCTTTCCCAATGCAATTTTCTGAATTTCAACCAGGGCATCATATATAATTGGACCGACAATGTTTGAAGGGTTGTTGAATACAAATAGTTTAGGTGGTTTACTGGTAGGTTAGCAAGAAACAACGTATCTAAATGATAATGAAATATTTTTAACGCTCATTCACTTCATCGGATGGGGTTATAATACTCTTCATTCTTAAACATAATAACTTTAATTATATTTTTTATGTTCCTTATGTTTTTTTTCACCAGTTTATGCAATTCCTACGTGTTAATTAATGGTATGACTTGGCCTTCAATGAATTCTTTGTGAAGCAAACTGAGAGTAATTTATTCTTTTATGTATTATTTATCACAGATGATGTCGAAAGGAATAAACAGTATGTAGATATACTGAAGCTGAGACCTTTGTCACCTACACATGACTTGACAGGTTCAAAAATATATACTAGTTTTGATCTATGCGGAAAATTAAATGACATTTAGGTATGGTGAGCGTTGACTTGCTTTCAGTTTTGCTGTATCTACACACATGAGGTCGGGATACTTAGTTAATCATGTGGCTGTATGGTAGCCTTATAATCTTATGCAAATCTTTTTTTCTACCATTTTAATCTGTTATGCTTAAAATTTAATTTCAAGCTTAAAGCTATGTTGTTAACATTTCATAGTATGGCTGATGCATTGTATACTGGGTCTCATTCTTTTTTTTATAGGTTCTTTCTTTTTTTTTTCTTTTTTTTTGGGGGTATATGTTTGCCATCTGATAGACTGATAGTTAATGCAATATATCAGATAAACTTGTTAAACACTGGCCATATTTTCATCAATGAAATAAATGAGAGAAAAATATGACTCAGCTTCCAACTATTCGCCATCGTTAATAGACAGTCGTCTCAGGGTGCCTTTTCTATCAAAACATATCGTCATTTACTGTTCTTTCTTTTGAATTAAGATGCTATCCTTTTAATTGATGAAAATCCTAGTTTTTTTAATTTGAGTAATTCACCTCTATGTGAATTCTTTAGGTTTCCATTTTTCTTCTCTTATTTATATTATGTTTAATTGGTTACCATTGATTATATTGTTAGATAAAGCAAGTTAAAGAAGAATGATAATAAAAAGTTGTACATTGAAAGTCTTTGTTGACATGCAATAATATCTATTTTTATTATCTTTTTATGCATGTGAGAACATTGAATCTGTATAGAACCATGATATTTGTGAGACTAATCATGTGATAGCATTCAATCTGCATAGAACGTTTATTGAATATGTATTGAACCTTTATTGAATCCGTTATTTGAAATTGCATTTATAACTGTCTGGTGGTACCGTTGTCATTATCAAATTTATCAGACTGCACATCACATTTAGAGTAAATTTTTTGCATTTATGTTACTAATGAGACATCTAGATATATCTTGATATAAGATTTCGTCACTTGAGTGTTATGATACCAATATTTTAACATGTTTGAAATTTTGTCCTCATTATCCAATATTATGCTCGACATTTTTAAGCTTCACATTATCAGTACTTGAGTATGTAGCTGGTATAGTTTTTTAATTTAATTTCTTGGTTTCAAAGATTGCAGACTGTTGAAAGCATGCAATTTAGGACACTGAAAACAACAAATTGTAGTTTAACTGGTGAAAGGTAGCAAGCTTGGGAGACTTTTGTTATGCACTTGGATTTCATTCCATTGCTGTGATGATATTATCACAGTAAATAGCATTTACCATACGTACCATCATCACAGCATTCCTTGCACCCCAATACCCTTTTATAATGTTGCGTATGTTTCATTTTCAGCTCAGTAACGATAGCCATGTATATTGTTATCTCAGTACGTCCAAACCATGCTACATTATATATGTTTTGTTTCCTAAAAGTTGAACTTCATAGTTATATAATTTATCTTTTATTGTTTTTTAACGTGAGTGACAAGAATGTAAAGGTGACAGGTCCTCAACAAAAATAATTAGTACTAGGATATTGTTATGTCTACTGGAGCATTATTTTGAGTATTTTGCAATATTCTGCATGAGTAAGAGTTCATTTACAGTTGAATTTTTGGATTTGGTTGGAATAGATGCGAGATCAGATATCGAATGTTTTTTGGATTTACTTGGTTTATACTTTTGTTTATGTTCACTTTTCACAAAATGTGTTGTTTATTATCCGCAAAGTTGATGCACGGTCTCTTCTGCTTAATGTTATATCATATAGTACTCCAATTCTGTAATGGTTGGCTTCCAGTAGAATGTATCATCATTGTGTAATTTTTTTTATGTGCTTTCTATTCTGACTTTAAATGTTGTGCTTTCTATTTTGACTTTAAATGAAGTTTGACGCTGTTTCAGGTTTTAATTAAAACCTAAGGCAATATTTTTTTCAACTTCATCCACTTTTTTGCTTCGGTTGTTTGGAGCAACTAAAGCAAAATATTGGTCATTTGCTTCCTCCGTAGAACCGAAGCAACAGGTGTAGACCTATTGCATCGTCTGCATTTGCTTCAGTTATTGAACTGAAGCAGTAGGGGGTTAATAACCGAACCAAAAAAATATTATTTGCTTCGGTTGTTTGTCCGAAGCAACAAATTTTGATCTGTTGCGTCTGCTGCAGTTGCTTCGGCTCCAGAACAGAAGCAACAGTGGGTAAATAACCGAAGCAACAGACCTATTTTGTAGTAGTGAGTTGACTAAGTCAACTATTTTGACAAAAATGGGTTATTAATGAATAATTGTATAATTTAATAAGATTACTTAAGTTAAAATTTACTTTTATTAATGATGTTTGAATATTAATAAAATAATTAATGTAGTTAATTATTGGTTATAATACTAAAAGTGATTAACTATCTATTTGGTAAATAAAGAAGTAAATTACTATCACTTAAATAACTAGTGAAAGCGAGTTCTTCTTAGACAAGATTATTTTAAGAAGTAATTGAGTAAGTAAATTTTGGAAGCATGTATGAAGGATTTTAAATCCGAAATTCATAAATGAAGCTGGTTTGAGTTAACGTGATTGTTTAAAACAAATATTTTATTTAAATTAAGTTTTGAATTTAAAAGTAAGTTTCGATACAAAAAGAGATTTGTGAAGGGATTGAATAAAATAAACAAAGTCGAGTTAATGTGATAAATATTAAGTTAAATATTTTATTTAAAACTCGAATTGAAGTAAAAGGGAAATTTTCCTGAATACAAGGGAAGTTATTTATTAGTTTGGTAAAAAGTTGAAATGGATTTGGTTATAAACATTCAAGATTCAGTTTTATTATATGAAAAGGGGTTTTGGGAAGAAATATTTAATAAGTGGATTGTCGCATTATAGTTCCAAAAGGAATTAAAGAAGTTTAAACAAAAGGTAATATTAAGTAAATGATTTGGTGTAAAAGAAAGGGTCGTAATGACAACAAAGGATGACATTAATTATTTTTAAATCGTTAAATGGATTTTTAATTATAAAATCCATAATTTAGTTATAATATGATATTAAACGGTTTTGGGTAAATTATGTAAATGAATTATCGTAGAAAATTCCGATTATAAACGAAATGTGAATAACGAAGTTAAAGTGAAATATTGATATTTTAAATGGGCATAGTCGAATGAGATTCTCAAAAGTAATGATATGGTTTATCAAACCATAATTTAATTAAAGAAATAACATTTGATTCATATTATGAATAAGATGGGTTTTTGAGTTATAAACTTCTGTCTATTGAACATTTTCGATCAAGGTCCGAGAGGTAAAAATAATAATAATACCCAAACTTGAACGACTTCACTATTATCGAGGAATGATATTAGTTTGTAATGGTAGTGGGTAACGAGATTCGAAATGTAAATGTTAGCGGCGAGGCTTTGGAATATAAACAACACCATTTGGTTTTGATGCAAAATATACATTAATGATTGTTTGCCCCAACTTTAAAATATAATTCCATTTGGTTATATATATCACTATTTTCTAGATAAAGAAAGTTGTTGAGTTCAGAAATATCTTTATTCGAATGGTAAGAAAAGGGCAATGAGGATTATTTCGAGACGAAACGAAATGTTGAAAATTTATGTGTATCCCATAAGTACTCGTAATAATTCATAACTTCAAGGTTTGGGAATTTAATGAAGTCATTAAAAGTTTATATGACAATAAGTGCGTCATTTGACATGGTTTGGCCATAAAAGAAATGACAATTGGTTTTATACCATAGACTTAGTAATATAGATCGATATTCTACGAAGTAAAGAAAAATAAGATATATTTGAATATTAGGTAATATTTCCAAGATTAAGGAAATGGAAAGGGTTTTGGAAATGTGTTGGTCTTTTTGAAGTAAAGGAAATAAATGGAAGATCATTGAATACGTTATTCTTAAAAGACAAGAATATAGTCTTATTGAGATAAGTAATTAAAATAGATTTTTAAATCGATGAAATGATTTCAAGAGTTTTAATGAATGATTTGAAATAATAAAACCTAAGCTGCAAATATACTGGATCATATTGTTTATAATTTATAGTTAAAACACTGACTGTCAATGAAATATTACTGGACCTTTTTGGCATGTTGTTTCGAAGAGACCGGGATGGGAACTAGACCCAAAATCACTTCGAATCAACTTTGCATATGAAACTAATGTATAAGGATATGTATGGAGCATTAAAGACCATAAATCTTCATAAGCGGAAAAACTACTTGTTGGGTTTCTCTAGCTGATCCCTAGAGATATTTCGATAGTGATTATGTCATGATTGAAATCTACGGATTTGCAAGGACTACTCGCTACTGATCCTTTGGGTGATTCCTAGGATGCGGTAGGAGGGTATCTTCACTGGATGACTTGTATGGACGAATGTCTGATAGAGTATTTCCTGAAAACTCATGTACGTTGATTTTTACAAATATACCAAGTTTGGTAGCAGAGAAATTCTCTTGCTTAACACCCAGAGTGTATTTGTGGACGTCAATTAGTGATTTGACGGATCTGACGATGTGGCATTCAAAGTAAATGGTGGTCAGATAATCTAAAAAGATAAACATGACCTCAAGCCTCATCAACCGGGAAATGACAGAAATCGGGCAAGCAGCATGGCTAGGTGGGTCATTCCCAAGCAGGGTATATTGTCACTGATCTAGAGAAAATTCATATTTTTTCTTCTTTCAATTTATGTATCTCCGCGGATGTACGGTGTGCCCTTAAAATCATAATGGGTGACAATATATTCGATACACTCAAGCTAAATGAGTGGTCGGTCATATGTGGCTGGGCTGTAAGATACTCTTGTTGACTCCCAGTGTATACCCTCTAGAGTACACTTATTGGAAGGTGGTCCCATACATTGTCATAGTTGGAAATCCATTCTCCAATAAGTGCCCTGCCGATTTTTGATTATATACATATATATATATATATATATATATATATATATATATATATATATATATATATATATATATATGGAGTGTGAGATGCAAGCGTTCCGCTAGATTGTTATTTACTTGTGATTTGATAGACACTATGATAATATCACTGGATTTTAATATATCAAAAGTGTTTTGGGTTATAGTAAGGTAAAAACCGTCCGTGTTTATGTGTGGGCTTGTCTTACTATTATCCTTTTCCTTTCAAAAGGATTTTCAAAGTTAAACAAGTTGATTGCCATATGAATTTATCAATGAAAGTATTCCAAATTGATCCGGGTGAATTTTGCTTTGCTTCAAATGTGCTCGGGTCAGACCGAGTATATTTCCAAATTAGTTTTCGCTTGGATTTCTAGAGAAAGAGCTGAAGTCGAGATGTATTCTATATATTTACTGGTACTAGTTTACTTCCGCTGTGCGTTGTATTGATCTGAGTGTATACTCTGATGTTGTAATCATATATATACAGTTCTTTTTTTACAAAGTATTATTGATTATTATATTTTGTCCATTCCGCTGTGAGACTCTGATCTTCTTATTCTTCTATTCTAATATTTATTTCTTTTTCTCTCACCCTCTATCTTCTTTCTATTAACAATCTCGGATTTGATACTTGGATTTTTGGCAAGTAATACAGGATTATGTGTTATTGTCGAAAATTCGAGCGTCTAATTTTCCAGGTCGTTGCAGTTGGTATCAGAGCATAAGGTTGAGGTAACCTTGGTTTTGCGGCGTGAGTCAATAGAGATGGGATTATTAATATCCTAGATTGATTTTGAGTGTATATATATATATATATATATATATATATATATATATGAGCACATATTTGTTAATTGATATAAAACTACTTTTATATTGTGTTGATTAGTTTGTCGAGTGGTTTAAAAATTCTGGTCGACGTAGGGTGCACACTGTATCGAAAAGTATTTACATACACTTGAACAAAGTGATTCGACATAGTGTTGTTTTAAAGCTGGGTAAATGAGATATTTTTGCCCAAAATTATATTTGGTTATAAAAGAATAATTTTTTGAGATTGTTATTATATATGAATGTGTCGATGGTTGTTGTTATAATCAAATAGGATTACGCGAATATTGCTACAATAATCGCGAGATATTGAATTGAAAATAATTTACAACATTTATTGTGAGGTTTGAAATAAGATAATATTGGAACGTGAGTATTAAAATTCAATATAAGTTAATAAGAAGTTTGACTTAAGACAGAAATACGTGTAGGTAATAAATACAAATAGAATGTGTGGAAATCAGTTTGATTGTATGGTTGGAATGGATTCCATGGTTGTATAAAATAAACTTGATCTGATACAAACCTAGAAAAGTTGAATTAAATCCATTGAGATGAATTCAAGTTAATAAATTTGAATGGAATGAAATAAATTCAAGTAAATGAATCAGGATGGGGTATAAGGAATTGGTTAATATATCTAAATGGATGGACACAAATGGCTGTGAATAGAATTCCATGTGAGTTGGATGGTTTGTAAAAAGTGCTTAGAATGGATGATTTGACCGAATTTGATGATTATGAAGCAAATGAATTTCATATGAGACGAGAACAGGTACAAGAGCCATATTGGTTGAGTTAAAGAGCTGATTAATCCAGTTTGATTAGAGCTACATAATAATTGAGCAAGCTCGAGTACAATTTATCTCTTATCGAATAATAACGCTCACAAAAAGTACGCAAATACGCAAAAATATAAATTTTTGGTTTTGATTTGGATTTTTAAATTGGATTTTTTCGACCATATGGGGCAATGGATTTATTTTTGTACTTGCAATTTTGTAGAAGTCGCCTATGTAGGGGAGACTCTGCCAATTTTTTTTCCAAAGGTCAAGGTTTTAGAAAAAATTCAATCTTTTGAAATTTTTGAAATCGTTTTTTTATTATAACCATTTTTTTGTTAAAATTGGGATTTTGTAAAGTGAAAAGGTAGTTTTTTATTTATTGGATTTCTGAAAAATTGCTGAGTTTGTAACATTCTTCCCTTCTTAGTAATTTCGGGGACGAAATTCTTTTAAGGGGGAAGGAATGTAACGACCCAGATTTTTAACAGCTTAATTTAATATATAAATATGGTTTAAATATTGTTTTATAATTTAATAGCTTGAATATTAATGGTTTTGAATATTTTATTAATATGAATAATAAAATAATAATTCAAATTTCAGAGTGCTCAGGATTTGTTAACTTCGCAATATAATGGATATGAGCAATTTAAAAGGATTTAATATGGTTTAGTTATAAAATATATTAACGATTTTGTTTATTGAACGACGCTAGAATGGTTAATTCATAATTTAATTATAAAACGAGCTATAGCGGCGCGGTAGTTCATAATAGTAGGGTTTGACCTTTAAATGGTTGTACAGGATCCAGTATAAGTCGGAATTTCTCGAAACAAGAAACGTCTGAATCTATTGGATAATAATTTTCGAATGAAAGAAAAAAATCGAGTTTTCGTGTTATAGATTTTGTTTTATGACCAAATCAAATTTTCAAATAGTCGTTATGGAATCGTTTATAAGACATAATGATTTATTAAATATAATAAATCATTGGTTTTGAATTGGAATAAGATTTTTGAGACGTAGTGATAATTTAATTTTTAGAATTTTACTATAATTTTTTTATTTGGAAAAAAACAATTTTTTATTTGGAGTATTTTGCACCCTATATCAGCATTTTGGGGTTTCACAGTATTAGCTAACTTGTCTTTTTTATTATATGGTTGTCATCGTGGCATACTGCTGGGCACGATGGTATATTTATTTCTGTCGATAGTGAATCGTATGTGGACAGAGTTTTATATAGCGGGGTACGATAACTTTAAAACCAAACATCGCTCGTCATGTTCAAAGGGGAAAATCATTAGTCCTTTTCAACTATGAAACAATGTATGGTTCATTAAATACTGAAAGTGACCAAACGAAGCTTTCAACCAACAATTTCAACCCCTGCGCAATTATTTTTCAAATCCTACTTTATGTTTCACATGGATTGGTCACTGAAACATCTAACAACCAGAATAAATAAAGTAAATATCTTTGATTTGCGCAGTCATTGCTTTTCTTTATCGGCACTGTAACGTCCAATTTTTTTAGCAATCGTGTAATTAATTTATTTAATTATTTAATTGGTGATTTAGAGATTTGAATGACTTAAATTCAATTATTTTGAATATTTAAATTAATAAATAATGGAATAGTATATTTGATTCTGAAATAGTTGGAAATAAGTTGAATTTACAATATGGAGTTAAAAAAAAAATTGAAATATATATATATAAGTCCTTTCTAAACACGGCTTGTATAATATGAAGAAAGCCAAAAGTAATGTGGGGGTAGAGAACTGCAGTAAGCTAGAAGTTCATCACGTTTTCCCAAATATTTATATACAAAAAAATAAGGAATAATAATATAACCAGACCGTGAAAGCTGTCATCCTAGTTTTGTTTTGCACAATGCCTAACATGTAGGTTAAGGGGAAAAAACGTCGGTGCTTATCACATTTAATAAGGCACATAATAATCGTACCAGTAAAGAAGGAAAAAAGTCTGCGCGTATGCATTTCTATCTTGTCTTCTGTTCATACGCACATGCATTTCCACCTTTTACATTAGTTAAGGCACAAACTACAAGGAAATATCTATGTATGCTACCTCCTTTGATTCCAAGTAGTAATAATAACATAAAAAATATACTATCTTACCATGAAAATTCAGATAGCGTGCTCTCCACGCGTCTTAATTCCGTGTTTCCCAAACAAATATTCACCGTGCCTGCCAAGCCAATTCGTTTCGTGCGTGCCAAGTAAATTAGTATTATAAATATGTACTTAACTCACCCCTAATTTCCGATTTCACTTTTCGTCCCATTCCTTACCTCCTCACCCAATCTATTTCTTCTAGAAATTAAAAATGAGTAAAAACATTAAATTCAAAAATCCATGACAATTCAAGTAAAATACTATAAATCAAAATCCTTATATATTCAAATTCCCCTTTAATTTCTCTTCAATCTCATCTATAGTTCATCAAGCTCGGGTAATAATACAACGTGTTTAGAGTTTAAATTCACCAGATATATGTGATAGTCGGATTCAATAGGAGAAATCGCAGCTGTATGCTAAGCTTTGGGGGAAGTTGGAGTATTTTGTGGTCTCGAATTACTGTAGGAAGCTGGGGAGTTTGAAATTTGCTGTTGGGGTTTGAATGAAGAATGGTGGAGTTGGCGATGTGGGATGGCCGTCGTGCCTCCTGGCGAGGGAAGGTCTTGGGTAGGGCGAGGCGTCGGCGGGTCAGTAGGTGTCTTCGGTGAACTGGGTGAGGCGGTACAATGGGTTTGACAAGTTGCGTTTTAAGGCTCGGGCAAACTGGAGGTATGGGGAATGGCATCGTTATTATCTGGTGTAAGAAGAGACCTAACCGAGAATTTAAGTGGTGTAGCACCATGTGAAAACGGAGAAGGATTTTCAACGATTGGTTTCGAACTGTGGAGAAAAAAAAGTATATATATGTAGTTTAGTTTCATGTCGCTGTGCGTGGCGTTTGATTGGCATAAGGAAGTTCATAGCTGGAAGTTGGTAATTATACCATGGGTGACACGTTTTCATGTCAACTGGAATGAAAGGGAGGGGCGACTATGATTTTAAGTATCGTGGTTTTGCTATAGCCATGAGCGGGTTTAACATTAGAAGGGAGAAGCATTGAAATGTTTATGTCAGTTGATAATTTGGTGAATCTACTGGAGAAGAAGTATTATCAATGTAAGTTTAAAAAATTAATTTATTATATTTGGTTAAGTTAAAAATGCTTTAATCCATTTAAATGTTGAGATGGCCATGAAAATTATGTAGGCGGTTTCGAAAGTTGGAAAAAACAAAAGAATGGGCCACAGCGAAGGCAACGATGTTTATAAAGTAATAGCAGGGAAGTTACTGTGTGGTCACTTTGTTTAAACGAAGGGAAAATCTCATTTTATTGAAGGATGGACGAGAGGGAGGAAGTTTGAAGAGGAAGTTTGGTAGTAGCCGTTTAAATTGAGGATGGGTTCGTATTAGCAGCGGAAATTTGAGATAAGATTTTAATTAATTAAACCAGGGTTAGTAAGTTAATAAAATTAATTAAGGATAATGATTTTACTTATATATACACGATAACTTATAAAGTTTATAACGACTGTATTTTTCTTCATCTGGGAATAGAATAAAACGAAATCAATTATGTTGGGAAGATAGCAACAAGGCCTACATTGTGAAACCAATTTCACTGGAAACAAAGCTATTGGAATTTCGTAGTAAAATTAAACGCTTGTTTGATTGTAAACAAAAGCAGAACCATCAACTGCGAACCAAGGTGAGTAAACTCACTCGTTATATTTTTATATAAACGAGTTTTAAATTTATTTATAGTAATTTTATACTGTGTGATGGTTGTTGGATGAATGGTTGATAAAATTGGTTGAAATAGTTGATACAGTATATCATTGATCGATTATTGATTCTTTTTACTATGATATTTTATATTGAAGTGAAATTAATGTTATTGATGTCGATTAACATATGCGTGTGCAGGGAAACAGGTTGGAGGGATCCAACTGGATTCCTTAACATTTATATTACTGTTTATTTTCTAATATATATATATATATATATATATATATATATATATATGTTGTGATATATATGCCGGGATTGATTGTGCTGTGTTGAATTAACCTGGTCCTATAAATTTGGTATTTTAAATACCGTAAAATATTTTCGAATATGAAAAAGGAATCTAAGATTTTAAACAAAAGAAATTATTTCAAAAAATGGAAATTGAATTTCGAATAGATTTGAAAATAGAAACTTGTAGTGAATAAAACGAGTAACTAAATTCATAAATGATATGTATGGATTATCATTGTATAATTAATACTTGGTTTGAAATCGATATTTTATAATCGAATGTAGAATCACTATCAGGTTTTAAAAAGAGGTTATAAATAGAAATCTGTTTTAACAGATAAATTGAAAAGATTAATTTATAAACGATGATTATAAACTTAGTAAAATATCTACTTTGAAATAAATTGAAATATAAATTCAAATTTTGAATTTATATAAAAGAGTAGAAATCTGGTTTAAAATCGATACTTGTAAATGGACTTGAGGTGAGCTGTGATAAAGGAAATTATAAACTAGATTTTAAATGATTGCCAATGAGATTGATATGGAAAAATCTGAATGGAAGTTATAAATAAAATTTGGGTTTATGATATTATCTTTAAGTATGAAATCAAACTGATTGGATTATATATAAAAGGAATACATTCACAGTTAAAGCGAATAATAGTTTAAAGCAAATAATTTGCAAATAAAATATCTATAAAGGAAATTTAGATTTGAAATATGAATCCAAATTGGAACATGAAATGGTAGATAAATTCCGAAGTTTAGAATATAATCGAATATAGATTATTGGAGAAAAAGTTGTTTATTGGAATTCAAATATATCGAATTTAGGGAAGTAGTTATTTTTACTTTCCGTTTTGAATCAAATCTATTAATCTATTTATTTACTTATTAATTGAATTAATAAATACAAGTTATATTTTTATATACCAATTATTTGGGGACAATGATTATAACGTTACCGTTATAAATCTAAATAGCGATTATAACGCTGTTGTTATAATAAATGTTTTATAAATCTAAACAGCGATTTTAGCGCTGTCGTTATAATAAATGTTTTGTAAATCTAAACAGCGATTTTAATGCTGTCATTATAATAAATGTTTCATAAATCATTGGAAACAACAATTATAATGCTACCGATATAATCAATGTTTTTCGCAAAAGAAGTCTATTCTTAGATTGAACTCGGGAGTCGCGTAAGAAATGGTTTGACTAGAATTTGAAGTTGTGAGCCTTGTCTATTTCAAAGTCGAGAATGATGTTCAGTTAAGGTCTGAGAGGTAATTATACCCCAACTTGATTGACTTCACGATTGACTAAGAAATGGTTAAGGTTCGGTAGTGAAGATTGGTTAGCGATATGGTTAGTGAATAAATGATTAATGGTTTGAGTATAATAACGGGGTTTTATAACATCGCGTTAATTTGAAGGATTTTTGAAATGTTTTTCCCCAAATAAAATGAGTGATATTTTCTATGCATAGAATATGAAATGAGTTGGTCAACGAGGAATTAAGAAAGGGAATATGGAAGTATTTTCCGATAATAATAAGGTATATTTTCTGAATATAGAAAATAAGAATTTGTGAATATTTAGAAATGTTTTCTAACCAAAATGCGAGATATTTTCTCGAATAAAGAAAATCAGAATATTGGAAATGTTTTCCAAGAATCGAGAAAGATAATTGAATTTTGGAAGAATCCAAAAGATGGGAAATGGAATTAGAAACGATGACATAGTGAATTAATATAAAAGGGGCCAGTGTTGTTTGATGTTTTGATCGGTAGAATTTCCAATTGGAAATAGGACCGTTGATTGTATGGATGTTTCTTTGATAGTTAAATCACCAACTATCAAAGTTTTGATTTATTTTATACCTCTGTTGTCAATACGGAAAGACTGGGATTAGGTTATTACCTGAAAACAACTCTGTATTGGCATAAGCGTTACGAATCAACTTATGCTAAAGAGGAATGAAGACGAAGTAAAGTGCAAGGGCTGTTCTGTAATCCTAGGTAGAAACTGCCCAAGATGGATTAATAGAATGGTGCCTTCGGTTTGTCCAGTCCCAGGACAACGTATATGGAAGGACCTGATGACGTGACATTCAAAGTAAATGGTGGAAAGAAGTTCTGAAAAATAATCGTGACCTCAAGCCTCATCACCCGGGAAATGATAGAAATCGGGCAGGCCGCATGGCCATGTGGGTCATTCCCATTAGAGGTATTATCACCTGATCTGGAGAAATTTCATTTGCTTCTTATTCTATTCACTGTTGTATGCTTTCGGTAATGGTTGCTGATCACAACCGTTGGTGATAATATGCTCTATACACTCAAGTTAAATGAGTGGTCAGCCATGTGTGGGCCGGGTTGCAAGATGTACTTGTTGAACCCAGTGTATTCCCCTCTAGAGATACACTATCGGAAGGTGGTTCCATACCTTGTGATGCTGGAAATCCAATCTCCAATATACCCCATGCGGTTTACGATTTAATATTATATATGGAGCGTGAGATGCAAGCGTTCTGCTAGATTTCTATTTATTTGATTTAGACACTATTATAATATCACTGGATTTGATATCAAAAATATTTTTGGTTATCGTAAGGTAAAAACCATATGTGTTTATGTGTGGATCGATCTTACGATTATCATTTCTTTTGAAAGGATTTTGAAGGTTAAACAAATGGTTGAAGTTTACTCACACCAGTCCCATGAGTGACCCAGAGTTTATTTTGTTTTATTTTACCCTAAACTCTTGGGTGCCCAAATTTGTACGGGCAGTCAAGTAGTCGGGATTTTACAGATTCACTTGGAGGAGCTTGAAGCAGGAGGCTTCATCAGTTAGCTATAGACTATCATATTTTCCGCTGTGTACTGAGTTGTCTCTGGAAACAGGTGTTTATAATTGTTCCAGGAATAACCGTTGTTCTCTGATGACGGTATGTATAAACAATTACTGATTTGTATTTCAAAAATTATGTTATATGATATATTTTATTCGTTCCGCTGTGAAATTTATGTTCTTCGTTTTCTTCTATTCTAATTTCTCTTTCTTTCTATTTCTCATCCTCTAACTTCTTTCTATTAATGAATCGTGTTTCTGTGCAATTTGGGTTGGCCGTGTGGTCTAAGTAGTCATCTCAAAGGGTACGGAAATTCGGGCCATTACATTTGGTATCAGAGCCGAAGGTTGAGTGGTAACCTTGGCTCTGTGGCGTTACTCAATAGAGATGGGGTTAGTAATACCCTAGATTGAGTTTGAATGTATATATATGGGCGCGTATTTGTAGATTTGATATAAAATGGTTTTATATTGTGTTGGTTGATTTGTTGAGTGGTTTATGAATTCTGGTCGATACAGGATGTACAACTGTGTCGATAGGTGTTTCTAAACTCTCAAATAAAGCATTTCGATACAATATTGTTTTTAAAGGGGTAAATGAAATAATTTTGCCCAAAAACTATTTTTGATATAAAAGGAATAATTTTCTGAAATTATTGGTTTAGTTGATTGTCATTATAATCAGATGGGATTATAATGGTTATATATAACCAAATTGAATTTATATGAGAATAGAATATATAAATGAGTTGAATTAGAATTGTATTCAGACTAGAAGTGTGGATTTAAATCCCGGATATTTAGAAAATATTTTCTGAAACATTATTAAAAGTAATATAATATTACTTTGATGGATTTTCGAATAAGAATGGTTCTAAATGGATTTTGAAAGTGATTAAGCACTGAAATCACTTCAGTGGCGAGAAAATAATTCTGATAATGGATCGCGACATTATCGGTATTCATTTTCAAGTTTCTGAGTGACAGATTGCTACCGTAGTAATTTGAGAATGAAAAATTTGATTGAGAAAGGAAAAGTTGTTTTAAAAATTCAAATGTTTTGAATTTGAAGATGATTATAAGTATGTGTATAATTATAAGATTTCAATCTGATTGGAAATAAAACCCAGGAAATTAAATTCTGAAATTAAAATTTAACTTGTATTAGTTGAATGAATTGAGATGGTGAAAGTAAATCAAATAGATTGGAATTTAACTTGTGTCAAGTTGAATAAAATTGAATTAGATTGAGATAATCTCGATTGAGACTGAATATGGTAATAAGGGAAATATTTAAGATTTAAGTTATTAAAATAGATTCGATTTATACGAAACAAGTTGAATACATATATATTGGATGTCGTTAATTGAAGTTAAGTTATTTTTGAGCCCAAGCAGGGTAAGTTGATTGATTTTGGAAATAGAAATCAAGTTTGAATTATAAATTGGAAGGGAACTAATCAGAAAGTCGATTAGTGTATTGGAAAACCAAGAGTTTAATTGTTTGGAAACCAATTGGAATGGATATATGTATGATGAGCAGATACTGAATGGAAGCCAATGCAAGGGATAGAATTATGCCAGACAAAAAGGTACATGTTTACAATATTACTTGGATTTGATGGTTTTATGAGCTTATGAGGCAAGCCGCTTGGCTTTTTGATTTTCTTTTGGATTGGAGAAGGCCTAGAAAGGCGAGTTGTGGTTGTACCGATTGAGTCGTGCAAAGGAGATGCTGATAAAAAAATTCGAAATTTTAAAAAGTTAGAAAATCTTCAAGAAATTTTTGATAATTTGAAATCGAGTTGTTAATTATAATTAAAAAGTAAACCAGAATTGGTTAATAAAATTTCAAGTGGAATAATGAAATTGATAAATGGATTTAAAATCAATTGGAATGGGTGTGAGTATGCAGAAGAGCATGTGAATTGAAGATAAGAAAGTGATGATGGATTGTCCAAAAATGGTGGACAGATCATTTGGAAAGGATTATGAATGGCCGAGTTGTATGAGAATTCGAAGGTCGGGTAAGAACTGGGGTTATGCAGGTGTGGAAAATAAGATTTCAACCAAGTAGGTTATGAGGAGTTAGAGTTATAGAATTTTTACTGCTTAGCAATTTCGAGGACAAAATTATTTTAAGGGGGAAGGAATGTAACGTCCAAATTTTTTAGCAATCATGTAATTAATTTATTTAATTATTTAATTGGTTATTTAGAGTTTTGAATGACTTGAATTCAATTATTTTGAATATTTAAATTAATAAATAATGGAATAGTATATTTAATTCCGAAATAGTTGGAAATAAGTTGAATTTGCAATATTGAGTAAAAAAAATCTTTGAAAAAATATATATATAAGTCCTTTTATTTTCAAATATTACAACATCTCTTCGATGGGTGCTCACGTCAAGGATTTCGGCTCTGGCCGGTGAAAGTGACATAAAACAAATTCTGTCTCGTCTTTCTAAACACGGCTTGTATAATATGAAGAAAGCCAAAAGTAATGTGGTGGTAGAGAACTGCAGTAAGCCAGAAGTTCATCACGTTTTCCTAAATATTTATATACAAAAAAAATAAGGAATAATAATATAACCAGACCGTAAAAGCTGTCATCCTAGTTTTGTTTTGCGCAATGCCTAACATGTAGGTTAAGGAAAAAAACGCTGGTGCTTATCACATTAAATAAGGCACATAACAATCGTACCAGTAAAGAAGGAAAGAAGTCTATGCGTATGCATTTCTATCTTGTCTTCTGTTCATACGCACATGCATTTCCACCTTTTACATTAGTTAAGGCACAGACTACAAGGAAATATCTGTGTATGCTACCTCCTTTGCTTCCAAGTAGTAATAATAACATAAAAAATATACTACCTTACCATGAAAATTCAGATAGCGTGCTCTCCATGCATCTCAATTCCGTGTTTCCCAAACAAATATTCACCGTGCCTGCCAAGCCAATTCGTTTCGTGCATGCCAAGTAAATTAGTATTACAAATACGTACTCAACTCACCCCTAATTTCCGATTTCACTTTCCGTCCCATTCCTTACCTCCTCACCCAATCTATTTCTTCTAGATATTAAAAACGAGTAAAAACATTAAATTCAAAAATCCATGACAATTCAAGTAAAATATTATAAATCAAAATCCTAATATATTCGAATTCGCCTTTCATTTCTCTTCAATCTCATCTATAGTTCGTCGAGCTCGGGTAATAATACAACGCGTCCAAGTTTCGATTTTTTTGAAGAAATTGGAGTTTAAATTCACGAGATAAATGTGATAGTCGGATTCAATAGGAGAAATCGCAGCAGTATGCTAAGCTTTGGGGGAAGTTGGAGTATATTGTGGTCTCGAATTACTGTAGGAAGCTGGGGAGTTCGAAATTTTCTGTTGGGGTTTGAATGAAGAATGTTGGAGTTGGCGATGTGGGATGACCATCGTGCCTCCTGGCGAGGGAAGGTCTTAGGTAGGGCGAGGTGTTGGCAGGTCAGTAGGTGTCTTCGGTGAACTGGGTGAGGTGGTACAATGGGTTTGACAAGTTGCGTTTTAAGGCTCGGGCAAACTGGAGGTATGGGGAATGGCATCGTTATTATCTGGTGTAAGAAGAGGCCTAACCGAGAATTTAAGTGGTGTAGCACCATGTGAAAACGGAGAAGGATTTTCAACGATTGGTTTCGAACTGTGGAGAAAAAAAAGTATATATATGTAGTTAGTTTCATGTCGCTGTGCATGGCGTTTGATTGGCATAAGGAAGTTCATAGCTGTAAGTTGGTAATTATACCATGGGTGACGCGTTTTCATGTCAACTGGAATGAAGGGGAGGGGCGACTATGATTTTAAGTATCGTGGTTTTGCTACAGCCATGAGCGGGTTTAACATTAGAAGGGAGAAGCATTGAAATGTTTATGTCAGTTGATAATTTGGTGAATCTACATGAGAATAAGTATTATAAATGTAGGTTTAAAAATTAATTTATTATATTTGGTTAAGTTAAAAATGCTTTAGTCCATTTAAATGTTGAGATGGCCATGAAAATTGTGTAGGTGGTTTCGAAAGATGGAAAAAACAAAAGAATGGGCTACAGCGAAGGGAACGATGTTTATATAGTAAAGGCAGGGAAGTTACTGTGTGGTCACTATGTTTAAACGAAGGAAAAATCTCATTTTATTGAAGGATGGACGAGAGGGAGGAAGTTTGGTAGTAGCCGTTTGAATTGAGGATGGGTTCATATTAGCAGCGGAAATTTGAGATAAGATTTTAATTAAATAAACCAGGGTTAGTAAGTTAATAAAATTAATTAAGGATAATGATTTTACTTATATATACACGATAACTTATAAAGTTTATAATGACTGTATTTTTCTTCATCTGGGAACAGCCTAAAATGAAATCAATTACGTTGGGAACATAGCAACAAGGCCTACATTGTGAAGCCAATTTCGCTGGAAACAAAGCTATTGGAATTTCATAGTAAAATCAAACGCTTGTTTGATTGTAAACTGTAACGACCCGCATTTTTCTGCGATATAATTAATTTATTTAATTATTTAAATAATGGTTTGGTTATTTAAAATGACCAGAATTTAATAATATTGAATATGTAATTAAAATAAATAATATAATAATATATTTAATTTCTGAAATAGTCAGAAATGGTAGGATTCACAAAATGGTGTGAATTGGATCATCGGTGATATTTAATTCAGTTTAGAATTGAATTAGAATAACGAATATATTATTTTAACGGCAGTTTGAACGTATAATTATATTAAAATTATACTCAAGCTCGAAATGGCGCTGCAGTTCGTAATTTGGCGATTTGAACTTCAACTGAATGTACATGATTCGTTTTAAATCGGATTTCTGTGAAACAAGAAACGCTAGGAGCTGGTGAAGTATATTTTTCTAATGGAAGAGAAAAATCAGGATTTCGTCGTGTAGATTTTGATATATGTCCAAATAAAATTTCAGAAAAGTCGCTATGGAATTCCTTTATAATTTATATCGATTTATTTATATTTTAAAATGGATTTTTAAATATAAATCGAATATCGATGTAACATTGGATTTGAAATATCGAGTTATAAATCCCAGTGTAACAGTATGATATTTTGTTATGAATATATACGATAATATTTATTTTTAAATATTAATTTTTTTTAAATATATTTAAAAGGGTTATTTAGAGCTTTAAAAACAGCCAGTTTTTCAAACGACCTCAGAATTTGACGAAACTAATTTTATTGAATCCGCAATATCAAATTATTGCTAGATTTCAATTTCCGTGATTTTTGAAGTCAGTATGTGGCCGTACGGATTTTTAATGTGAAAATAGTCAATATTTTGACGGTTAAAAATACGTTGTGTGAGAAAACGAAGTCGGAATTCGACGAAACCAGTTTCCTTGGGACCGCAATGTCAAACTGTAGCTGCATGCCTATTTTTGTGATTTTTGGGTATTGTATGTGCTCACGGTGATTTTTAAACAGTGTCTACAAACAGCGATTGACTAAAATAAATATAAAAATCGAATAAAAAAATAATAAAACCATCTTATAAAATACCTTACCTTTCCTAAACCCTAACCCAATTTTCTCTCAGCTAAAAACATGCGCCGCCACCACCGAAACAAATTCAGACAGTGAAAACCCTTTTTCAAAAATCAAAATAAAATCATAAGTATTTCTATAAATTACAAAACTGAAATCCTTCAGCTCCTCTTGACACAAGATACTCATCCATACCCATTTTGTTGGGTGCGATGCACTTCTGGAAAGCCTGGAAATAGGCAGCGCCTTCTAGGGCGAAATAATTCGAGAGATATAGGATTTAGGAGCGATTTGAATGGTAGAGCGATGTTTGTGGTATGGAGGGGATTCGTTTGTGGTTTCTTTGTGGGATACAGTGTTTGAAAGTGTCGTGATTGACAAATCGGGGGCGCAGTTTTTCTGAAGTCGCGATGCTCGAATTAGGTGCCTCGATGCTGGATTCAAAATCGTATTCGAATTTGGAGCAGTGTTTAGCTTCTGTTTTGATTATTCGAGGAGAATCCGCGCTGAAGAGGGACATCGAACTGCTTCAGTATAGTGGGTATACGGACTGATATCGCGATTTCATGGTTTGGGTGGATGTCGGGTTCCCTGTAGTTGAGGTTAAGGAGATGGTAAAGACAAGGAAGGTTGGCGAGTTTGGTTCTTGTTTTTGTTGAGTTCGTAAGTAGCATGGTGTTTCAAGGATTCCGCAATGGCTTTCCTGATGCCTGAAAGAGGAGGATCGCGCGGAATGGTTTTGGGAGAAAGGGCAGGTAAGGGTTTTGAGAAAGTAATTGGGCCGGCTCATTTAGTTAAAGCCCAATTGGATTTATAGATTTAGTTTTTAGTTTAATTTAATATGCGTTAACTTGTAAAATTTATAACTCCGTCATACATTATCAAAATTGAGCGAAACAAGATCCGTTCGGATCGTAGGGACGTACACTACAACATGGAATTGACCGGAAGTGAAGTGGAGCTCGTTTGGATTTATGGTGAAATTAAACGCCTGAATCAGATCAATGATCGATAATCGTTATTTAACGATAAACCGACCAATGTGAGTAAATCTCACTAACTCTACTCAATTTATATTTTTATAAAATATTTTTAGAATTGATAAATGATGGTTGTTTGCTATGTGTTGGTTGTTTGATTGAACTGCTAGTTAGATGATTGAAAATATAGATAACGATATAGATATAAATCGTAAATCGAATATTGATTCTGTTTAGCAGAATATTTCAAAGTAAGATGAAATTGATGTTAATTTTATTGTTTAACATCTGTGGATGCAGGGAAACAGGTCAGAGGGACCCAATTGGGTTCCTCAACATGTATTTTACTGTTTTTCATATATTGTGTTATATGATGTGATATGAACTTTGTTGTTGATTTTATATGGTTGAATGATACCGATCATTGTTATATGGTACGTTAAATACCATAAGGAATACTGGAATGTTAAAAAAAGGAATTTTCAATGTTATATTGAAAAAGAAATATTTATATAATCAAAAGATTTCTAAAAATAAAAACTATTTATTGAGAAAATAAATAGATTAAAAAGGGAATACTTATTTGTTAATCAAATAGAGAGAATTGAAGGGAAATATTTGTGAACATTTACAAATAGAATTGAAAAAGAAATATTCGTAAACTATTTATAAATAGAATTGAAAAGGAATATTTATTTGAAAAATAAATAGAACAGAAAGGGGAAATGCGTGTAAAGTAAATAGAAAAAGAAAATAGTTAGATTATCAAAGGAATTACTTATAAAATCAATAGATTTTATAAAAAGGAATTTTTTTTTTAAATAAATAGAATTATCGAAAGGGGGTTTATTTTGTAAAGAAATAGATTTTAAAAGGAAATACTTGAAAAGTGACTAGAATTATATAAAAGGAGAATTTTGCCTTTGGAAGGTTTAGACCCGTGCTTCGCACACGGGTATAACATGATATGGAATTAAAGCAAAGATTTTAAATAGAATCTATTCTAACCGATGGATTGAGAAGATAAATTTATAAATAATATTTTATAAATCAAATAAAATGTTTATCATGGATAAATAGAATATATAAGTCAGGAGTTATATAGAGAAGTAAGAATAGATTTCAACATCGATATTTGAAACTGAATAATCAGTAGGAGTTAATCAGTTAGAGTAAATTGATTAGAGTTAGAATTAATCGAATTAGAGTTAACTGAACCTAGTTAATCGAATTATAATTAATTGAATATTAGTTATTCAATTAGAGTTGATCGAATATAGTTATTTGAGATAGAGTTAGGCAAACATAGTTATTTAGGATGTGTTGCCATTTCGTACGACTGCTAGCGTAATTCGCAGGGCTGCAGATAGCCTACGGCGGTCGGATGTTTCCTGAGGGAATCAGGCGTAACCATTGTGATTGCTGCGATCTAGAGTCAAGCGAATGGAGTTAAATCGAATATTAGCCATTCGAATAAAGTTAAAACAGACATAGTTATTCGAATACAAATTAATCGAATATTAGTTATTAGATAGGAGTTAAATAAGTTGAGTTAAATAAGTTAAATTAATCAAGTTTAGTTAATCAAGTTGAGTAAATCGAGTTGAGTTAATCAAACCGAGTCAATCCAAATGAGTTAATCCAAAGGAGTTATTCGAAATAGTTTATTCGAATAGAATTAAAGGAGATTAATCGAATGTAAATCATTCGAAGAGAGTCAATCGAATGAAAATCATTCGAGGGGAGATTATCGAATATAGTTATTTGAAGAAAAAGTTATCGAATATAGTTTATTCGAAAAAGTTATCGAATATAGTTTATTCGAAAGAGAGTTATCGAATAGTGATTTTTCGAGAGTGAATTATACAGTGGGATTCGATTATATCGAATTCGGGAAAGTAATATTTACTTTTCGTTTTAATCAAGATTTACTTATTTATGGATAAATTAGTGGTTTAGTTATTTAGTTAAATTAAGGAATAAAAGTTATACTTTGAAGTTAGATATTTCAGAAGTAGGGATTATAACACTATAGTTATAATAAATATTTTCAAATAAGAAGTGGATTCGTAAATAGAATCCGAGAGTTTCGCAAGGAAGTTTGTTAAAGATTTGAAAGGTGAATCTTGTCTATTTCGAGGTTAGAAATGTTGTTAAGTTAAGGTCTGAGTGGTAATTATACCCCAACTTGATTGACTTTGTTTTTAACTAAGGAATGGGTAAGGTTCGATAGTGAAGATTGATTTAGTGAATTTAGTTAACGAGTGTAATGGTTTAAATTGGCTTAGTGATGTTTTATTTAACATCTGTTTTAAATCAAATGAATAAATTTTGGAAACATTTTCCAAATATAATCAGAGATATTTTCTAATTATAGAAAATGAAATGTTGATGAGAAAGAATACTGGAATGACAGTAATACGTGAAACAGAGATGAAAATGTTTTCCAATGATTGATGGCGTATATTTCATAAATTTAGGGAATAAGAGATGTTGAGTATATAGAAATGGGAAATGAATGAATTAATGATAAATTAAATTAAAAGGGTGAATGTTGAATGTTGATTGATCGATAGAATTTCCATTTGGAAATAATATCGTTGGTTGTACACTTATTTTTCTTTGGTAGTTAAATCATCGACTATCGAAGTTTTTGACCATTTTATCGTCGTCAATATAGAGAGACCGGGATCAGATATATTATCTGAAAACCACTCTGTATGGACGTTAGCGTAGCGATCAAATATTGAAGATGGAGTTATGCAAGGGCTATCCTGTTTACAGAATAGTGCCTTCGGTTTGTCCAGTCCCAGGACAAACGTGAATGGACGAATATCCGACAGATTATATCTAACGGATCACGTAAGTTGATCTCTTCAAACGTACTTACGTTTGGTGGCGGAGGAATTTGTTTCTCTTAGCTTTATACTCGTGGTATTTTTGAGGAAATCAATTTGTGATTTGGCGGGTATGACGATGTGGCATTAAAAGTAAATGAATGTATGATATGTCAAAGATACGTTATGACCTCAAGCCTCATCAACCGGGAAATGACAGAAATCGGGCAGGCAGTATGGCTAAGTGGGTCGCTCCCATTAGGGTGTATATCACCTATCTAGAGAAAATCCATTTCATTCTTTATATATGTTCGATGCTGTCCCTTTTCGGGAAACGGTAGGGTAGCTCCCAACCGTTGGTGATATACATTCGACACACTCAAGCGAAATGAGTGGTCGGTCATGTGTAGGCCGGGTTGCAAGACGTTCTTGTTGAACCCAGTGTATTCGTCTCAAGAGATACACTATCGGCAGGTGGTCCCATACCTTGTCATAGTTGGAATCCAATCTCCAATAAGCGCCTGCGGTTTTGTTTGTATACTATATATGTGGAACGTGAGATGCAAGCGTTCTGCTAGATTGATAATTACTTGCGATTAGACATTATTATAATATCAGAGAAGTATTGATTTCCAAAAACTGTTTTGGGTTATCGTAAGGTAAAAACCGTCCGTGTTTATGTGTGGATCGGTCTTACGATTATCTTTTCTTTTGAAAAGGATTTTGAAAAGTTAAACCAAATGATTTGAGTTTACTCACACCAGTCCTATGACTGACCCATAGTTTATTTTGTTTTGTTTTCCCTAAACTCTTGGGTGTCCAAAATTTGTACGGCCGGTCAAGTAGTTCAGGTCTTTACATATATACTTGGAGGAGCTTGAAGCAGGAGGCTTCAGGACTATATAGCTATTGTTATTTCCGCTGTGTGGAAGTGTTGTACTCTGATAATGTCATTGTATATATATATATACTGTGTTATTGCAAAGTTAGGTTATATATTATATTTTATTCGCTCCGCTGTGAGATTCGTGTTTACTCTGATTGTGTTCTTCTTCTTCTTCTATTCTAATTTTCTATCTTATCTATTCTCACCATCAACTTCTTTCTATTAATGATCTGGAATGTTCGATACCTGAATAATTAACATGGGTTTTATGTTGATTTTCGGAGTCGAAAATTCCAGTTCGTTACATAAACGAAACAAAAGCAGAGCCATCAACTGCGAACCAAGGTGAGTAAACTCACTCGTTATATTTTTATATAAACGAGTTTTAAATTTATTTAAAGTAATTTTATACTGTGTGATGGTTGTTGGATGAATGGTTGATAAAATTGGTTGAAATAGATGATACAGTATATCATTGATCGATTATTGATTCTGTTTACTATGATATTTTATATTGATGTGAAATTAATGTTATTGATGTCAATTAACATCTGCGGGTGCAGGGAAACAGGTTAGAGGGATCCAACTGGATTCCTCAACATTTATATTACGGTTTATTTTCTAATATGTATATATATACACATGTTGTGATATATATACCGGGATTGATTGTGCTGTGTTGAATTAACCTGGTCCAATAAATTTGGTATTTTAAATACCGTAAAATATTTTTGAATATGAAAAAGGAATCTAAAATTTTAAACAAAAGAAATTATTTCAAAAAATGGAAATTGAATTTCGAATAGATTTGAAAATAGAAACTAGTAATGAATAAAACGAGTAACTAAATTCATAAACGATATGTATGGATTATCATTGTATAATTAATACTTGGTTTGAAATTGATATTTTATAATCGAATGTAAAATCACTATCAGGTTTTAAAAAGAGGTTATAAATAGAAATCTGTTTTAACAGATAAACTGAAAATATTAATTTATAAACGATGTTTATAAACTTAGTAAAATATCTACTTTGAAATAAATTGAAATAAAAATTCAAATTTTGAATTTATATAAAAAATAGAAATCGGATTTAAAATCGATACTTGTAAATGGACTTAAGGTGAGCTGTGATAAAGGAAATTATAAAAGATATTTTAAATGATTGCAAGTGAGATTGATATCGAAAAATCTGAATGGAAGTTATAAATAAAATTTGGGTTTAAGATATTATCTTTAAGTACGAAATCAAACTAATTGATTATATATAAAAGGAATACATTCACAGTTAAAGCGAATAATAGTTTAAAACAAATAATTTGCAAATAAAATATCTATAAAGGAAATTTAGATTTGAAATATGAATCCAAATTGGAACATGAATGAGAAAGGGAAATGGATAATCATTTTAAAAGAAACGATGAGTTTTATGTAACGACCCGTAAAATCTGAACCAATTTAAAAAATTTAAATTAGCTATTTTAGTGGATTTTAAATATTTAAAATAAATATTTTAAATAATAATGATGAAAAGTAAGTTGGAATCGACGTTTGAAAATAAATATAATTACTTTGAATTATAAGCAAGGCCTGAAATGGCGCGGCAGTTTCAAATTTTCATTTCAAACTTTGACTGACTGTACCGGGTGCAAAATAAACGGATTTGGGTGAAGCAAAAAATATTTAAATCTGTTAGTGAATACCTTTCTAACGAATCTGAAAAATCGAAGTTTCATAGCGGGAAGCAAAAGTTATGGCCAAATGAATTTTCAGAAAGGTCGCTATTGAATATATATAGCCCGTGAAAATGGCCATTTTGCAAACGACCTCGGAATTCGACGAAACCACTTTTGTTTGATCTGGGATGTAAAATTATTGCTAGGTTTCAAATTTCATAATTTTTGAAGTTAATATGTGAGCGTGGCAAAGGAAAATGTGTTTGGTCGACTTCTATTAAATTGGATAGACCAGAAAAGGGCCATTTTTCAAACGGTCTCAGAATTCGACGAAACTAGTTTTGTTGGGACCGTATCTTCAAAAAATAGCTAGATTTATTTTTCGGGAATTTTTTGAATCAATATGTGTCCCCGGCATATTGAAATGTACGTTCAAATTAAATATTGAATGTTTTATATTTTAATTTGAAGGAAAACTGACTTAAACAGTCGAATGGGCCTATGAAACATATCCCATTGTGTTCGGAATGGGGGTATTTAGCTAGGGACGACAGTCGTTGGGTTTGGATTGGAGGTCGTGTTAGAAAACCCTCTTTTAAAAGCTCCCGGCCAATCAGAATTTTATTAAAAAAAAGAAATTTCTCTCTCTCCCCCCCCCCCGATCGACTACGGAAACCACCTCCTCGCTTCCTGTCCATTTTCTGGCGAATCCACGCCGAATTAGCTCGTGCCCCAGTTGAACTTTTTGATGATCTCCCCGAGCTCTTCAAATCCATACCCGTTGCTGCCTCCCACGTGCTCTGGTTCTCGAGAATCGAGCTTCGAAAGATGAGGGTTTGAAAACGCCGCCGCCGCTTCCTCCGATCACCGAACGCCGCCGCACCACCATCGAAGGCTGCACCTTCCGACCCCCTACAGTCCCGTGCTAACCGATCGTGCTATCGTGCTTCAGATTTCAAAAGATTTGAAGACCTAGTTTTGAAGATTTAAAAAGGAGGTACGACTGAAATTAATTAAACTATATTATAGCACTTCTAAGCGCTACGGTTTTTGATTTCACTGTAAATCATATCTTTTTCGTTTCTTGACGAAATCCAGTGAAACAAGAGACAGTGGACTCGTGTGGACGTCTTCTACATTCTAGAAGAGACCGCATATTTTTCTGAGCCTTCTGCTATTTTTGGTGGAGTGGAACCCAATGTGAGATTTCTAAATTATAAACGATATGGAAAACGACGATGTATAAATTATATAGTCGATGTATGAGTTATATAAGCGTTGTACACCTCTTGTATAAGCGTTGTATAAGTTGTACGTTCGATATATAAGTTATATATGCGTTGTAAAAATTATATATGCGTTGAAATAGAAGTGAAATGCTTATATATAAATATAAATATATATATAAATATATATACATATACATATATATATATATATATATATATATATATATATATATATATATATATATGCGCCCCTCGTCCACAAACCATGGACGATATTTATTGGTTGTGATTGGTTGATTACGAATGGTTGATTAGAATTGTTTGTGGTTGAAATTGATTGATCGTGGTTGAAAAATACCCATTTGTGGTTGATAAATATTTGGGTGAAACCACATAGGATTAGTTTGTGGAAATGAAATATATATACATGCCGCCTGCGTGCGAACTAGATGCATGGAATCCCCATTGTCAAAAGCTGCGAGGCTTTAAGGTAGAGCGAGGAGCCGTACTAGGGACGGCCCCGGTTTTAACTACCCTGCCGTTATGCTGCCGAAATTTTCTGAAATATTCATGTGTTAGAATAATTTTCATTTTTTGAAATTATTTTCATATATAGAAACCGTTCATGTGTTGAATAGAAATTCATTCGTTGAATAGAAATTCATGTGTTGAATGGTCTTCGTGTTTGAAATAAATTGCCTTATAATAAAAATCCTATTTTTATCATCTATATGAACTATATAAAATAGTCGTGTTTTGAAATAAATTGTTTTGCAATAAAAATCACATTTTTACTATATATATGTACAAACTATAGAAACCGTTCGTGTGTTGAATAGAAATTCATTCGTTGAATAGAAATTCATGTGTTGAATGGTATTCGTGTTTTGAAACAAATTGTTTTATAATAAAAGTCATGTTTTTATCATCTATATGAACTATATAAAATAGTCGTGTTTTGAAATAAATAGTTTTACAATGAAAATCACATTTTTATCATATACATGAATTGTTAAAAATAGTGAAGTGTTGAAATAGAAGTCAGTTGGATAAAAATATCATTTTTATCAAAGGTATGAAAAGAATAGGGTTTTGAAATCAAAGAATCGATTATATATATATATATATATATATATATAAATATAATTAAAATATATCGAATAACGAAGCTGTAGTTCGTGTTTTGAAACCGTAAATTCAAACGATTAGTGCGGGAGATTTGACCATCGGATTTTCCCGAAACCGAAACCGTTGGGTTCGCTTTGGAAATATCTTTCCAACGACACCAACTTTGTAAAGATCCAACGATTGGATTGTCTGGAATAATTAATTCAAATCTGAAGAAAAACAGCGCCAGAATCGATTATATTTATATATATAAATATAATTAAATTAAATCGAATAACGACGCTGCAGTTCGTATTTTGAAATCGAAACTTCAAACAATTGTACCGGGAGATCCGACCGTCGGATTTTCCCAAAACTGGAACCGTTGGATTCGTTTTGAAAAGATATTTCTAATGATGTAAATTTTGTGAAGATCCAACAGTTAGATTTTCAGATATGTGTAAATCAAATCTGAAGAAAAACAGTGCCACGGCCGCGTAATGGCCCGAAGCGTCGTTTGAATAAATTGGCTATTTTAAAATAAATAAAAATAGTGATAAATCGTTATAAGATATTATAAACGATATGGAATGTGAAATTTAGAAATTAACTGGAGGTTGGCTAAGTCGAATGGTTTCCTGGGTTTTGATCTGATGTTGGTTTCGGCCTTCGGGGTTAATATTTGGGGAATCGTTCTCTTACCGATTTACGGTTAGTGACTAATGAATTGGAATGAAGCGTGTGTTGTGTTTGTGTAGCACTTTTTAATTACATACGCGAGTTGCTCAGAAAGTCCGGGTTTATCCCATTCTGAATAACTGAATCGACGATAAGAAGTCGAAGATGAAGACGGTGGTCGAAGACCGGAGATCTTCACCTCGTTTGGATGGTAACTGTTGTCCTGATTGGGAGGCATCCCGAAATATGGATAATGAGTGGTGATCGTCCAGACGTACGTGGAGATCGATGGGTTTTGCGAGGTATATAGTGCCACCGGTTTCGTTCAGACCCAGAACGGACTTGTAAATGGATTGTGTGTGTGACATTGGAATTTATTCTGTGTGATTGATACCCATCAGTTGCATGGTGTGAATTGCCTGTGTGGCATGCTAAGATGCAGTGACAGGGCTTCTGTTGAAAAGAAAAGTCTTGTAATTGACGATCAAAGCATCGCCTGTGTGGCGTAGCTTTGTGTAGAACGTGAATTCGCGAGCCTCACACCCCGGTATGAACCAGAAACGGGAGAAGGACCTCAGGGAGGGCATGCGTTTCCTTCTAGCTAGAGGTGGTGTCGGTGCTTAAACTGGCTGACATTTATACTATTTTTCACCTATGTGGTTGTTGCTATTGCGAGGCGCCTCGGTTATATCGGTCGATCCGGGACCGATGGAGTCATTCGTTGGCTCGTTTACGCCCCAAAGGGCGGAGAAACGTAGTGTTTAGGTATAATAATCCACATCGGTGGACCGGCCCTAACGATCCAAGGCTTGTCTGCGCGCTTGCCTGAGGCTCGGGCTAGAGAGTCTCGAATTCGGTAAGGACTATCTTTTGCCTTAGTTCTTGAAGGAAATCCAATTTCCAAATACGTGACTGTGCGGTTTTGATTGTATACCTATATATGGCGACATAGTGGTATGGGGCATTAATGCCGTCTATGATTGATATTTATGATTGTTTTATAAAATTAGAAACTAACTGGAAACGAGCTAAGATGGGTGGTTTCCTGGGTATTGGTCTGATGTTGGTTTCGGCCTTCGGGGTTAATACCTATGGAATCGTTCTCTTACTATTTTACAGTTGGAGTCTGATTATCAAATGCTTTTGTTTTATTCGTATCAAGCATATTTTGGCCATTATAAGGTAAAACTCTATCCTCCGGTTTGCGTTGCATTGTGTGATGGGAACTGAGTCTTATAATGGCTTCATTTTTATAAAAAGCATTGCGATGTTTTAAAGAATTATTTGTTTTAAAGCACTGGCAATCCAATGGAGTAAACCCGTTCGATGAAAGTGGTGTGGTCCTGTGATTATCCATATTGTAAATGTGTTAAGTAGATTTCTTATACCTGTCCTATGACTGACTCGTAGTTTGTTTCATTTGCAAACTCGGGTGCCCCTTTTTCTACACGGGCAGCCTTGTATTCAGGTTTTAGCTGGCTCTTTCGGGATAGCTGGAGCTGAAGATGGATTCTATCATTTATCTCTTTTTATGCTATTCAGCTCCTATTGTACATTATGTTTTGTTTTCCGCTGTAGACATTTATGTATAGCTGAACTGTTGTACTAAGTATGATCCTGTATACTGTGTAACTCTGATGATTTCGTTTATCCAGTGTATTATTTGTTCATTATCTGGTGTATTTATTTTATTCTGTTAATTATTATCTGTTTATGTGTTATATTCCAAAGATTACCCTTAACACCGTCAGTACGGGTTTTGGGGTCGTCACAACGTGGTATCAGAGCTTTGGTTAAGCTTAGCTCTGGTATATAACACATTAACGAACTCGTCAGAGATAGAATGTAACACCCCGTGAATTCTATAACATTAAGCTTCACAAATTAAAGTGTAATTAATCCTAAATGAAAGAATTAAGGGAAATGGGTTACGCCATTGCGTTCGTGTCAGAATTCTGCTTGAGATAGAGTCCGAGTTTGCGCGAATCGGACTCCGTATGAAGGAGATATGAACTTCGGAAGTTTCAGAATAAAATTTAAATTCAAACAGCTCGGTTTTAAATTCAAAATTCGAATTTCAGGTTCAAACTGGGCTGGGCGGGGAAATTCCCGCCCAGAGACCAGGTCGACCATAGGGCCGACCAGGGTGTCGACCTGGCCACCCCAGGTCGACCATAGTGTCGACCTGGCCTCCCTAGGTCGACCATAGTGTCGACCTGCCAGTCGACCTGCCTTGTTGACCTGGCTGGCTAGGTCTGGCTCTGGCTCGAATTTTTGTGGCTCTGTGTGTCACTAGGGCTGACGTGTCACCTCTTGATTGGCTCTTTGAACTTTGTATGGTCTAGACTCCTCCTGTCTTCATCTGATGGCTCAAAACAATTTAAAAATCTATAAATACACCCTAAGTCTGAACTGAAAATTCACACAAAAAAATATGAAAGGAGTCGTCATGCTGCCAGGGAGGAATTGAACATAGCCATCAAGAGAGAAAAGCCTAAGAGACAAATCAAATTAAGAAGAAGATTAAAGTTTAATCAAAGTTAATGCAACATTAGTCTACCCAAAGGAGCGCATCTCAATTTCAGAATTCAGAATCCAGAATTCAAGATTCTGCATTCGTTGTAAGTATAGTGACCTTTCAGAATATTAATAAAAACTGTGATGTGATTCGATATAAATGAAAATAGAATTGTGTTATTGTATAAATTCTGTGTATTGTAATGGTTCTATCATGACTTGTGTATTGATGTCTGTGGCATAAATTTGATTGATGCAAGCCTATTGAACAATTGTATATAATGGCACTTGCAAGTTTGTGGCAAAAACTAGAATTTGATCCCTTTATGTTTATACCTATGGCATGGACTATATACATTCACTAAGTCCAAATTAAGGCTTATGTAAACATGTTCTAGATTTGAAACCTTTTATGCCCACTTGACCCAAAAACTATGATATCATTCTCATGTTTATTTGCAAGTATAATTGGATCTATGTTAAGTACCGTTTGGGTCTCATAAACTATGCAAGTTCATGTTTATTTGCAAGTATAATTGGATCTATGTTAAGTATCGTTTGGGTTTCATAACCTATGCAAGTTCATGTTGAAATAGGCTATGTGATTAGATGTTATAATTGGACATTTTGGTGAATATACAACATGCTAGTTTTGTGGTTGACATTATGCCAAGTTAGACATGTTTAAACACAAGTTTGTATTAGCCTAAACTATGCCATTTCATATGTCACATACTTAGTTATACTTTGATTTGACTGCAAGTTCACATGACCCATATTTATGTTAGTATCGCTAAATTCACTACACCAAAACAGTGGATTCCCAACAAGTATATGTGTTAAAAATAATTTCTGTAACACTTTTATGTGTCACCAACGGTCTGTGAGGAGTTTCCTGTAACACTTATAAGTGTTACAAGCAGAGTAACTGCTAACACTTATAAGTTACAAACATATTCATTGCTAACACTTATAAGTGTTACACGAAATTCATTGCTAACACTTATAAATGTTGGAACTATAAGATATGGTAACACTTATAAGTGTTACAGGAAATTCATTGCTAACACTTATAAATGTTGGAACTATAAGATATGGTAACACTTATAAGAGTTACAAACATATTCATTGCTAACACTTATAAATGTTGGAACCATAAGATATGGTAACACTTGTAAGAGTTGCAAACATATTCATTGCTAACACTTATATTTGCATATAAGATGGCATAAGCTCTATTTAATATGCATTCAGCTATGATATTATCTCGACATAACAACGTGTAATGAAATCCATAAGAAAAAAATCCATATTCATGACAACAACAAAGTACAAACTAACAAAAAATAATAATACATAAAGATACTAAATTCAACACAAATACAATATCCAATTCCATAGTAAAAACAATACATAATTAACAAAATGCAAGATGTTTTTCATATTTGAAGTCTACAAGTACCAAATGCGAAAATCCAGCCATATAACGAACCTTACATCCAAAATTTTGCATAGCTTGTACCACCAAAATTTATCCTTTTCTCCGTTTCAATGTTTCCTGCGTGCATTTAATTAAATAGCATCATTTAAGTTTCAGATAGTGTTAAATGTTATAAGTTCAAAGTCATACCTTCTTAATTTTGACACATCTTTTGTCTATTGAACTCGATGAAATCTTGCAATTTAAGCTCCTTTTTAAGCCTTCTGTTTTCTTCAAGAACCTCCAACGCAAATTCCACACCACGATCGCATAATGGTTCGTCAATCCAATGGATGAATCCACAGTCTCTAAGAGTTCCAGTGTTTGCACAAATAAAATATCGACGTCCAACATTTTTATTCAAATAACATGTTTTGAATATTGGTTCAATGTTGCAATGATATAGCAACCTTCGAGATTGTACTTCTCCAATATTGAATATTGGCAGGGATGGCAATTTTTTTGGTGTTGTCGATCTAGTAGGCGGTGCCATATCATTCTGAACATTTAATAATGCCAAATCTCTTTGTAAGCTCGACTCTATTCTCTCGTAGACGCTAAATGGAGTTGCCGTACAAGATTCGGCTGAACAAACAATTTGAGAAGGATCGTCTGAATCATCTGAATACACTAGGAAGTAATCACGGTAATCAGTCAAAGATCTTGAGTATGAAGACATCTACAGAAAATAAATAAACAACAACAATATCCACTAGCACAGTTTCAGCAATCCACAGTTTCAGCAAGCCACTGGCATAGTTTCAGCAATCCACGGACGATATGCACAGTTTGCTTCTAAAAAAAGACAGTATATAAGGAAAAAAAAACAGTTATTTGTTTTGGCATAGATTACAAATCCTTAGAAACTGAAAGACAAACCTGGATTAATTTTGGCAAAGCAATGTTCCAGCTTGATATGTTGCAAATTCTAAGTGTATGTGTGAATATTGCAAGAAAGATAAACTAGTGAACACTAATTAATTTCAATAGAACTTAAGTCTCTATTTTAATGTTATACATAATACAATATTTCTGCTAGAACCTGTGTCCAATACTATTGTTACATAAAACATATGTATCGCCTTTTTTAGTCTTCATACAGTAACCACTAAAAAGGTATGCTGTCACACTTCATAATTTAGTTACAATCAAATGGTGGTTAAGCTAAGCAAAGTCGCAAGTAAACTCTGAACTAAAAATTAAACTGGGATTTTTGAAATTTACAGCATTTATGGCAATAACTAGTGAGGATTATTACACCTTCGGATGGGAGTTCTACTTTACCTGCATACTGAATGAGATCGGAAAATGAAACAGGACCTCCTTTAGATGCAGAGTCTATTTTCTTCTTAGCTTCTATAATTATATTCAATGCAGGAGAATGCCCTCTATTTTCTGGTCTGCTAATCTCTGGATTTTAAATATGAAGGAAAAAGGATGAGTTATTCACCAAAACAATCAAAAATTAGTACAAATATTATAACCTTTAATGCTGTACATAATGTGTCTTCGATACTTGCTGCAAAACAATGTTATAACATGATAAAGCTTCATAAACAATTTAAGTTTATAACCCACAGTACAATTGATGCTGAACAAGTTAGATATATCAGCCATATACACCTGGTTATTCAAGAGATATTATTTTAGATGCATGATCAATAATAAAATCATCCATAGTCAGATTTCAGTGATTTTCATATGCCAGCGATATGAATTTCTACAAGCAAGAACATAACTTCCTTTCCTTGTTATGTATATTATCATTTAACTGAAAGCAGTGTTCATTAGTTTCCATTTTTTCCTTTAAAATAAAAAAGAAATATACCAAATTATCCCTCTTCTTTCAATAAGCAGTGTTCATTAGTTTCCAAATTATCCCTCTTTTGTATTATCCTGTCATCTTTTAGAGCACAAAAAAGTTTACTTTTCAGAGCCCAAGTAAACAAAATCATTATCATAAACTATAAAGAAAATTTATTCCAAACGACTTGCCGCATCTAGTCAGTATCCTATTTTTCTTTAGCAAACTTGCACAATCTTCAATGTCTTTCTCACATTTTACCCAAGCAAATGCAGGATGTGAAGGAGTTCTTTCACCAGTAAATTTGCACGTTTCAGGCGTTACACAAAGCGATTTCGCAGTTTCGAGAACTCGAAACTGAAACTGAAACTGAACATTGCTCAGTTTCAGTTTCGAGTTCTCGAAACTGAACTGAACATTGCTCAGTTTCAGTTTCGAGTTCTCGAAACTGAAACTGAACATTACTCAGTTTCAGTTTCGAGTTCTCGAAACTGAACTGAACATTGTCCAGTTTCGAGAACTCGAAACTGAACTGAACATTGCTCAGTTCCAGTTTCAAGTTCTCGAAACTGAACTGAACATTGTCCAGTTTCGAGAACTCGAAACTGAACTGAACATTGTCCAGTTTTCAAAATTTTCTCATTGTTAAAAATGGTTTAACTGAAAACTGAAAATGTGACTAAGAAACAGATTCTGATTCTCAATTGTTTGACAAGTAGGAGTTATGCAACATGTAGATCACATATGGCGTACATATATACATATATGCGCAGATGATAACATATATATAAGTAATACACAAGTAATACTATATGATCACATATGGCGTACAATCAGCGACTTGGAGTTTAGATGGCATAACAGCAGATCACACAAGTAATAACTATTCATTGTCATAAACCCATATACTTAATTAAGACAGAAATAATGTGCTGAACTCAAAGGTACGAACTTACAATATTGTGTGTAGTAAGAAATATCACATGAGCTACATAAAACGGAAATATTAACCTGTAATTCATGTAGTCATCCATTTTTTTAATTATTGAAAGCCTAAATGATTTTGACATATCAAATCACCAAATTACAAAACTAATGAAGAACTTGCCTAAATGATATGTAAATGATCTCTTGATTGACCCTGGTTTACACATTAATACACTCTATCACATACAGTTTATAATAGCTTTACCAATTCGAATATAGCTATTTACAGGAAAAAAAATCCAAGAAAAATAATATGACAAAATCTCAATGTCTATTTCTGTAAATTGATACAAAAATAATATATCCGTTTCATAGCCCAAAAATAAATAACATAAATTTGTTTTAAAACAGACTTTTTGTCCAAACATAATGAAATATAAATTAATCAAAATTTGAATCTAGATGATCCGTATAGTTAACAAGTAATACTATATCGCCATAACAAAACTCACACTCGGATTATCAATTAAAATATAAAAGCAATCTGCTCAGATTCGTAATTCCTTGAGCAAGATCAAGGATTTATCTAACAATTCCAGTTTTATTTTAAAAAAAATGCCAAGAACAAACTGGAAATTCTAAGCTCATGTAAGATCTGATTTCAGATATAGCTCAATAAGCTTATACATGCTTTCCACCCCCAAATCAATTACACAAATCTGATTCATACAAATCTCAGGAGCTAAACAAAATTGGATCTAGAATGCTGATGCAAGCCATATTTCGATCAGATTTGATACCAGATTTAAAGCAGTGAACCAGTATATATGCATTGGACAAAGTATCAAAAAACCGACTCTCAAATAGGCCAGGACCTTCAAAAAAGCAAATAAAAAAATACCCTAAAATCCATTCATGCCAAATTCTAATTCACCAAAGACCAATAAAGGAAAACAAGAAGCATATGTTCTGAATTTCAGTTCTAGAGGAAGAAAAAGCTCACGGTTTAGAGGATTCCTAGAAGTGAAATCGAATTTTTACCTCAAATCGTGATTCCTAGAAGCCGCCGTGATTCCAAGAATCCCCAATTCCTACAAGTCCCAGTTCGAAGTCCATTCTTTAATCGTAGATTTCAATTTTCGAGTTTCTCTGATGTTGATGAGAACGGTGATTTCAATTTCAACGTATATTTGCGTTTGTAGCGGCCTGGAAAGAATAAGTGTTAGAGGACTGAGCGTTGAACATCCAATTAGGGTTATATGCGACAAGTTACCCTTTTGCCCTTACAAAAGAAGACTTGACCAAGCACAACAACACATAAAAGTGTTGGCACAATTTTGGTGACACATTTTTGCTACTGCAACACATATAAGTGTCACTAGTCTACAACACATATAAGTGTTGGCAGTTAAAAAAAAATAAGAGTTGCCAATTGTCCATTGTGGTGTAGTGATTGCAAGTTCATGCGCCACACACCTTTATGTATTACATGTTCTTGATTTCCTATTTTTCTCACGTTTATAAAGTTGGGTTGAATTGTGACAAGCCCAACACATGTTGCGAACAAACGGGGGTAATAACGTTGGGTGTAAAACATGACAATATATGTTGGCATGGTTGGCACATGCCAACGACAATGACATTTGAGCGGTATGAATTGATATACCCAAGAATAAAAGATATGACATTTACATATATAGTTGTGAAATAATAAAATATGTAAATTTAGAAAACACGATATGCTTAACTCGAGGTTGGATTGAGTTGTGATGTAAACCTGCCCGGACCCGCCCGGTTGTCCAGTAGTCACAACAATACCTATCCAATGTGGGTGGTTAAGCATTGAGCCCAATAATGACCCGAGGTTAGACTGAGCTACGGTGTAAACCTGCCCGGAACCGACCGGCACATCCAGTAACCGTAGCAATATCTGTCTAATATGAGTGGTCAGGTGCTCTAAGAGGCTAAGGACAGATGGTAGGGTTAAGTCAACTATAACACTTAACCAAATTCAACATGTTAACAAGAATTGATGGGTGGGGTTAGGTTAATACAGACACTTAACCACTTAACATGTTTGACTAGAAAATCCAGGTAACGAGGGACCCGTTTCAGCAGTAACCCAAGTTAGGTATCATGGTACCCTGAAACTAGGCAGGGTGGGGCACGATTACTGGGCTGATTGTAAGCGGTCAAACGACGGCAGTGGGTGCGCAGTGTAGGTCTAACGGGGTGCGGGCGTGCACACACTCCGGAGCAGACAACCAGGGCACTGGGGACACCAGTAGTATAACCTATGCCTTCTAGAATTTGTGTCGGGGCCGCCACCATGGGTCTTGATACACCCCATGGTGGGACCAGCATAGGTATCTACAATACTTGGGGGCCGTATGACACATGTTAACGCGAGTAGGAGCCGATCTTTAAATAAAAATGGGGATCACTTCACCCTCAGCATGGGGTGCCAGTTAGAATAAACTCAAGTAGGTGCAGAGATATAGTATGGGTGCGATAGTACATTCGACACTTCCTTAGCTTGTGACACTTTCCTATTTTCAGTTTATGTCTATCATGCCCTTTTCTTATTCACATACTGAAGAGTTACTAGATTTACTCAGGCTTTATGTCTGACTCTATTTTCTTTTCGTCTTCTTTTCTTTCGTCCCCCCCCCAAGTCCACAGGGAGGAAACAACTCAGCTCAGTCAGACTCTTTACAAGCTCCAAGAACGTAGATGTATGATTTGGATCTCTTTTGCTCGGATTATGGCTTTGGATATCACTATGGGGATTTTTGTCACTTAATTTATGTTTTATGCTTCTTTAATAATCAAAACAGTAATGAGGTTGTAATGTTGGAATTATTTTGAGACAATTATGGAATCTTTTGTTTGAACACGTATTGATGAAATAAAAGTCTGTTTTGTTTCCGCTGTTTAAAATATGTGTATTTATATTTGTCTTGAGTTTATCTGTGGCTTTTACTTATAAACCTCCACCAAAGTTAAGGCATTCCCTTTGTGAGTGACCTTAACGGAGGTGGGGTGTTTCACTTGGTATCAGAGCACAGGTTTACCAGACAAGATAAAAGTTTTTGAAATTGTTTTCAAAAAGAAAGTTCAAAGAAGCATTTTTCAAGAAAAAGTGTTATATTTTAAAAGACATAATCCCCCAAAGCCATATGCACTATCTCTCTCTATCCTTCGTTTTGAATCTTTCCTTTCTGTTTCAACATGTCTGGAGACCTTAACCTTCCTGAAGGAGTACCGATACCCGGCTGGTTTAGGAGGTATTTAGAAGCAAGGGCCAATGGCGCGGGCCCAACAGACATCCCTCCTCCAGTGGTCGCGGTTCCTCCTCCTCCTCCTCGTGGAAATGCCTTCGCAAAAACATGTAGAGACTTCAAGGCTATGGGTGGAAAAGACTTTTATGGGACATAATCCTTTGTAGGAGCAAGAAACTGGTTAAAGGAGACTAAGGATCTGTTTGTCATCTTCGGAGTTGATGACATGCAAAAGATACAACTAGCGGTATGGTTGCTTAAGGATGAAGCTTCCTATTGGTGGGAAATTACCAATGCTCAGAGGGCGGTGGAAACATGGGAAGACTTCAGGACAAGGTTTGAGATGAAATTCCTCTCCCAAGCTGAAAGAAGCCTACAAATGGAGAAGTTCCTAACTCTGAAACAGGCGAGTATGACAATCAGGGAGTATGTTAATCAGTTTAATCAGCTGGCCAGATTTGGACTAGACTTAGTAAACACCCAACACAAGAAGGCACTTCGCTTCGTCAAAGGTTTGAATGAGCCTCTACACAGCCTTGCCATGACCCATGTATCCACGGGAGCGACTTATGAAAGCTTGGTGGACATGGCGTTGCTACACGAGGAAGACCACGGCAAGAAAGAAACTAAGGTGGAAGAGAAGAAAGAGGGTCTACAAGCAAAGAAAACAGACTTCAAGAAAGGAGGGAAGAAAAGTAAGCCCTATGAGAAGAGAAGGTGCAATTTCTGTGGCATTGTGGGACATATATCAAAAGACTGCCGAAAAAGGAAGGCGAAGATGGGTGGTTGCTTCCATTGTGGAGAAACTGGACACCAAGCTAAGGACTGCCCAAAGAAGAAAGGGCAGGGACAGAAAGCCGGATCCGCTTCAGGGGGTCAGGTTCATGCGCTAGTGGCACCTCAGCAGGAACGAGGTAGTAATATTTCTGTAGAAAGTGTAGTTTATTTTTATGATCATCCAGTTCGTACACTTTTTGACTCTGGCGCATCACACTCCTTTATTTCATCTGCCTTAGTAGAATCTCTACATCTAGACACTAGTATGGTAGAAGATCCCTTAGTAGTTTCAGATCCAATTGGGGGCTCCGCTTACTTGTCAATGGTTTGTTTGGGTTTGAAAATCTCTATTCTCAGCGTTGAGTTTAGTTGTAATGCCTTTGTTTTGGGCTTCTTGGGATGTGGTTTGATCTTAGGCATGGACTGGTTATCCAGTAATGGGGCCATCCTTGATTGTGAGAAAAGAGTAGTTCGACTCTTGACTCGGCTTGGTAACACTCTAGAAATTTCTTGTAATCCCTTGAATGCTGTTATGCTTAGTTATATAGAGTTGGTTGATGCTTCTGATGAAAATTTGCAATCAGTTAGAGTAGTCCGGGAATATCCGGATGTCTTTGAGGAGGTGAAGGGCTTACCTCCGAGGCGGGAAATAGACTTCCGCATATATCTTGTGGATAATGCAAAGCCTGTAGCTTTACCTGTCAGACACATGGCTCCAAAGGAGAGAAAGGAGCTCAGCAAGCAGGTTAAAGAACTTCTCGAAAAGGGGTTCATTAGACGGAGCATTTCGGAATGGGGTGCTCCAGTGGTGTTCGCAACCAAAGCGGACGGTTCGCTTCGCCTTTGCGTCGACTATAGGGAGTTAAACAAATTGACCAAGAAAAATAGGCACCCTCTTCCTCGAATCGACGATTTGTTTGATCAGCTTGTAGGAGCGTCGGTCTTCTCCGAACTTGATCTGGCAACTGGGTTCCATCAGCTAAGAGTAGCTGAAGATAGCATTGATAAGACGGCGTTCAGAACCCCAGACGGTTTCTTCGAGTGGCTTGTCATGCCTTTCGGCTTGACAAATGCACCCGCTTATTTCGTAGACCTAATGAGCAGGGTGTTCAGAGAATTCCTCAACAAATTTGTGGTTGTCTTCGTAGATGATATCTTAATATTTTCAAAGAATGAGGAAGAGCATGCTCAGCATCTGAAAGAAATCATGGAAACTCTCCGTTCACATCAGCTTAAAGCCAAATTCTCCAAGTACCACTTTTGGAGAAAGGAGGTAAGATTTCTAGGGCATATAGTGTCCAAAGAGGGGTTGGCTGTGGACCCCGCGAAAGTGGTGGCAGTACAAGATTGGAAGACACCAAGAAATGCAACCGAAGTTTGAAGCTTTCTTGGGCTAGCCGGTTTTTACCGAAAGTTTATTAGGGATTTCACGAAAATCTCAGCCCCGTTCACAAGGCTAACAAAGAAGAATCTGGCGTTCACTTGGGATTTGGACTGCGAGTTTGCTTTCCAACGACTAAAAAGGGCTCTCACAACAGCCCCAGTTCTGACCTTGCCAGATGGAAGCAAAATGTTCACAGTATACACGGATGCATGTGGAACGGGACTAGGCGCTGTTCTAATGCAAGAAGGAAGGGTAGTAGCTTATGGCAGAAGACAATTGAAAGTTCATGAAAAGAACTACCCAACCCATGATCTTGAGTTAGCCGCCATCGTCTTTGCGCTTAAGTCTTGGCGCCATTATCTCCTAGGTGAGAAGTTTGAATTATACACTGACCATAAATCGTTGAAATATCTCTTCTCGCAGAAGGATCTTAACTTGAGGCAGCAAAGATGGATGGAGTTTCTTGCCTCATATGACTTTGAAATTTTCTATACTCCCGGAAAAGGCAACGTGGTAGCAGACGCGTTGAGCCGAAATAAACTGACCTTAAGCCCGCTCTTTGTGGAAAGGCAAAGCTTGGAGTATATAGCCAGTTTTAACTGTAGGCCCTCCTCAGATTTAGTACCGGGTTTACTAGCATCTCTCGAAGTACACCCTACTCTCTTGGACTCTATAGGGGCTGCACAACGTGAAGACCCTCAGCTAGTTGATGTGATTGATAAACTTATTAGGGGTAAGACTTCTAGTCACCTCAGTAGGTACGCCATCGATCATAAGGGTTGGCTGAGGCGAGATGGAAGATTATGCGTCCCACAAGCAAGGGAGTTGACAAAGAAGGTTCTCGAGGAAGCGCATCATTCCAAGATGACTATACACCCTGGCGGTGATAAGATGTACAAGGATATAAAAAGAACTTTCTTTTGGAGCGGCATGAAGCAAGACGTGGCAGATTTCGTTTCTAAGTGCATGACCTGCCAACAGGTCAAGGCGGAACAGAAGAAGCCTGGAGGACTACTTCATCCTTTAGAGGTCCCATAGTGGAAGTGGGATAGCATTTCAATGGACTTCATTGATGGACTGCCTAGGTCGAGAAGAGGCAACACTAGCATTTGGGTAATAGTGGATAGGCTTACTAAAAGCACCCACTTTATACCTATCAAGAGTAGAAGGACCGCCGCATCTCTTTATCTTAAGGAAATAGCTCGACTCCATGGGATACCCTCCAGCATTGTTAGTGACCGAGACCCTATCTTCACAAGTTAGTTTTGGCGGAGTCTGCAAGAAGCTGTAGGCACACAGTTATGTTTGAGCACGGCCTATCACCCCCAAACCGATGGCCAGACAGAAAGGGTGAATAGAGTTTTGGAGGACCTTTTAAGACTTTGCGTTCTTGACTTTGGAGGGACGTGGGAGGATCACCTTCCTTTAGTAGAATTTGCCTACAACAACAGCTACCAAACTACTATAAGCATGGCACCCTTCAAAGCCTTGTATGGAAGACCGTGCGAATCACCAACTTGTTGGTGGGAGTCTACAGATAAGCTTTTACTTGGGCCAGACATGATTCGAGAGACTTCGGAGAAAGTGGAATTGATACGTAGGAGAATGAAGACTGCCCAAGATAGACAGAAATCCTACGCCGACAAAAGAAGGACCGACCTTGAGTTTGAGGTTGGGGACAGGGTTTTCCTTAAGGTATCTCCTTTAAGGAACGTCATTCGCTTTGGATCCGCAGGAAAGCTAGCACCAAGATTTGTAGGACCGTTTCTTATCATCGAGAAGGTTGGGAAGATGGCCTATAGATTAGAGCTACCCGAGAGACTGGCCAGAGTTCACAACGTCTTTCATGTTTCTCACCTCCGGAAGTGTTTGCATGAGTCTGCGGAAGTGGTGGAACCTAGCATTCTAGAAGAAGCCGAAGTGGAACGTGAAGAAACTGTAAGGAAGGTTCCAATCCGCATCTTAGGAACTGAAGTGAAAAAGCTATGCAACCGCGAAGTCAAACTCGTTAAAGTTCAGTGGGGCGACGCCGAGGAAGACGCGACTTGGGAAACTGAGGACAGAATACGCGCTGCCTACCCTCTCCTTTTTGAGGGTACATCTTCGATCTCTCTTTTTCCTTAAGTTATGCTTTATCTATCTTTTTAAGGTATATCTCCTCGGTCCTTTTCCTAACTCCTTAGGTAGAAAACAAATGGATGCAAACATGTATTTGAAAACATGTTATGGATGATGGATGCAAATGGTTGCTAGTGATTGCTAGTGGTTGCTCGTGGATGCATACACACACACACCCTAGGTTATAGATCGGCTCAGTCACTTCATATTGCATATGCATATATGTATTCTCATTTGTATATGATTGAAACTTGATATGCTGTCATATGGTCGTCGCATTTGTATGAATAGTTGTGCACTCATGTAGAATTATGAGTAGGAAAAATTTGCATACATAATGGATTCATGACACTTACATGATTCACATTAAGGAGGTCAACTGAATCAGTAGACCGCCTGATTTCTGCATTAGATAAGGACATGTACACACACTGTGCATATGATCACGAAGCATTAGAAGTCTTTTAAGGAAAGTGGACGCCTGTGTTTGTTGGTTGAGTAGATGGACTGTTGGATGGTAGGATATACATTCTTCCTAACTTAAAGATTTCGGGGACGAAATCCTTTTAAGGGGGGAGAATGTAACACCACGTGAATTCTATAACATTAAGCTTCACAAATTAAAGTGTAATTAATCCTAAATGAAAGAATTAATGGAAATGGGTTACGCCATTGCGTTCATCTCAGAATTCTGCTTCAGATGGAGTCTGAGTTTGCGCGAATTGGACTCCGTATGAAGGAGATATGACCTTCGGAAGTTTCAGAATAAAATTTAAATTCAAATAGCTCGGTTTTAAATTTGAAATTCGAATTTCAGGTTCAAACTGGGCTGGGCGGGGAAATTCCCGCCCAAATACCAGGTCGACCATAGGGTCGACCAGGGTGTCGATCTGGCCACCCCAGGTCGAGCATAGTGTCGACCTGGCCTCCCCAGGTCGACCATAGTGTCGACCTGGGTGTCGACCTGCCAGTCGACCTGCCTGGTCGACCAGGATGGCTAGGTCTGTCTCTAGCTCGAATTTCTGTGGCTCTGTGTGTCACTAGGGCTGACGTGTCGCCTCTTGATTGGCTATTTGAACTTTGTATGGTCTAGATTCCTCCTGTCTTCATCTGACGGCTCAAAACAATTTAAAAATCTATAAATACACCCTAAGTCTCAACTGAAATTCACACAAAAAAATATGAAAGGAGTCGTCATGCTACCAGGGAGGAATTGAACATAGCCGTCAAGAGAGTAAAGCCTAAGAGACGAATCAAATTAGGAAGAAGATTAAAGTTTAATCAAAGTCAATGCAACGTTAGTCTACCCAAAGGAGCGCATCTCAATTTCAGAATTCAGAATCCAGAATTCAAGATTCTGCATTCATTGTAAGTATAGTGACCTTTTAGAATATGAATAAAAACTATGATGTGATTCGATGTAAATGAAAATAGAATTGTTTTATTGTATAAATTCTGTGTATTGTAATGGTTCAAGCAAGTTTGTGGCAAAATCTAGAATTTGATCCCTTTATGTTTATACCTATGGCATGGACTATATACATTCACTAAGTCCAAATTAAGGCTTATGTAAACATGTTCTAGATTTGAAACCTTTTATGCCTACTTGACCCAAAAACTATGATATCATTCTCATGTTTATTTGCATGTATAATTGGATCTATGTTAAGTACCGTTTGGGTCTCATAAACTATGCAAGTTCATGTTTATTTGCAAGTATAATTGGATCTATGTTAAATATCGTTTGGGTTTCATAACCTATGCAAGTTCATGTTGAAATAGGCTATGTGATTAGATGTTATAATTGGACATTTTGGTGAATATACAAAATGCTAGTTTTGTGGTTGACATTATGCCAAGTTAGACATGTTTAAACACAAGTTTGTATTAGCCTAAACTATGCCATTTCATATGTCACCTACTTAGTTATACTTTGATTTGACTGCATGTTCACATGACCCATATTTATGTTAGTATCGTTAAATTGCATGTTCATGCGCCACACACCTTTATGTATTACATGTTCTTGATTTCCTCTTTTTCTCATGTTTATAAAGTTGGGCTGAATTGTGACAAGCCCAACACATGTTGCGAACAAACGGGGGTAATAACGTTGGGTGTAAAACATGAAAATATATGTTGGCATGGTTGGCACATGCCAACGACAATGACATTTAAGCGGTATGAATTGATATACCCAAGAATAAAAGATATGACATTTACATATATAGTTGTGAAATAATAAAATATGTAAATTTAGAAAACACGATATGCTTAACCCGAGGTTGGATTGGGTTGTGATGTAAACCTGCCCAGACCCGCCCGGTTGTCCAGTAGTCACAACAATACCTATCCAATGTGGGTGGTTAAGCATTGAGCCCACTAATGACCCGAGGTTAGACTGAGCTACGGTGTAAACCTGCCCGGAACTGACCGGCACATCCAGTAACCGTAGCAATATCTGTCTAATGTGAGTGGTCAGGTGCTCTAAGAGGCTAAGGACAGATGGTAGGGTTAAGTCAACAATAACACTTAACCAAATTCAACATGTTAACAAGAATTGATGGGTGGGGTTAGGTTAATATAGACACTTAACCACTTAACATGTTTGACTAGAAAATCCTGGTAACGAGGGACCCGTTTCAGCAGTAACCCAAGTTAGGTATCATGGTACCCTGAAACTAGGCAGGGTGGGGCATGATTACTGGGCTGATTGTAAGCGGTCAAACGACGGCGGTGGGTGCACAGTGTAGGTCTAACGGGGTGCGGGCGTGCACACACTCCGGAGCAGACAACCAGGGCACTGGTGACACCAGTAGTATAACCTATGCCTTCTAGAATTTGTGTCGGGGCCGCCACCATGGGTCTTGATACACCCCATGGTGGGACCAGCATAGGTATCTACAATACTTGGGGGCCGTATGACACATGTTAACGCGAGTAGGAGCCGATCTTTAAATAAAAATAGGGATCACTTCACCCTCAGCATGGGGTGCCAGTTAGAATAAACTCAAGTAGGTGCAGAGATATAGTATGGGTGCGATAGTACATTCGGCACTTCCTTAGCTTGTGACACTTTCCTATTTTCAGTTTATGTCTGTCATGCCCTTTTCTTATTCACATACTGAAGAGTTACTAGATTTACTCAGGCTTTATGTCTGACTCTATTTTCTTTTCGTCTTCTTTTCTTTCGTCCCCCCCTCCCCCCAGGTCCACAGGGAGGAAACAACTCAGCTCAGTCAGACTCTTTACAAGCTCCAAGAACGTAGATGTATGATTTGGATCTCTTTTGCTCGGATTATGGATTTGGATATCACTATGGGGATTTTTGTCACTTCATTTATGTTTTATGCTTCTTTAATAATCAAGACAGTAATGAGGTTGTAATGTTGGAAGTATTTTGAGACAATTATGGAATCTTTTGTTTGAACACGTATTGATGAAATAAAAGTCTGTTTGGTTTCCGCTATTTAAAATATGTGTATTTATATCTGTCTTGAGTTTATCTGTGGCTTTTACTTATAAACCTCCACCAAAGTTAAGGCATTCCCTTTGTGAGTGACCTTAACGGAGGTGGGGTGTTTCACTGAACCAGTAGTGTTCTAGGACGAGTAACTCATTACAGATAGGATCAGCAATATCCTAGTATGAGTGCAGCAGAATCAGAATAACTCGTTAGAGATGGGGTCAGAAGTGCCCCTGAACGAGTCGAGAGTTATATGTTTATAAATAACGTATTTGTGATTATATATATAGTTTGGTTTTAGAAATATGATTTTTGAATATATAAAGGTATGATTTTGAAAAGTTAAAAACAAATTGCTTGTTGTTTGCATTGTGTGATAGTAGATTTGATTAATTAAATTATTAGAACGATAGTTAATTTAATCAATAAGTGAATGAATGGTAGAATTTATTCGACTAAATAACACATTGAACTGATTTAAAAATAGATAGAAATATATACATGTGCATTATATATGTTTCAACAGGTAAATGGATTAGCTGTTGAGTAAAGATTTTATTTGCATGCCCGACAAATAGGTAAACCTTAATGAGTTGGATGCGAAATATTATTATATCAACTCCTGTGAGTGCCATTGGATGCAGAGTGTTGGCTGTTCTGTGTGTAGTAATAAACGTCGCCATAGGATAGTAACAATTAATTTTGAACTACATTACATGGCATACTTCTTGAAGATAGGCATACTTCATCATATACCACATAAGCATTTGGAGCTTGTGTGACGAGCTGGAAGATTTACCATACGAGCGAGAGGCTTGTATGGCGATGACTATATTTTATAGGTTGAACTGATGACTGATATGACCATATAAAATTGTAACGATAAATTGCTAGATTAATAAAAAACCCACACGGGTCTGGAGTTGACAATAATCACGTCTCTCTAGTCATTAGATACGGCACATGGATTATTTATTTCCCACACGGGACGAGGTGACGAGAATTTATTCTCTGGAGCAATTAAAAATACACACTCCCTCAGGCTTTGACACGGTGACGAGAATTTATTCTCTGGAGTTATTATCTATACACGCTCCCCTGTAAACACCAGAATATATCACTATAAATATGTGTATGCTTTATAGGATTTATTGGGTACCTAATACAGCCCAATAAATTTCCAAACCCCTCCCCGTAGAAAGGAGGTTATGGCGAATTTTTTCGAAAATTCCGGGTGTTAGCCAAATTTTTGAAGAATTTGAAAATTCTCAGAAACTGAAAAGTTGGAGAATGGAAGCCAGATTGGACATAGAGTTGGTTAATCAAACCACTTTCGACTTTGTTCCTTTTCGGGGACGAAAAGTTTTAAGTGGGGGAGATTGTAACGACCCGGAAAATCTGAACCAATTTAAAATTTTTAAATTGGCTATTTTAGTGGATTTTAAATATTTTAAATAAATATTTTAAATAATAACGATGAAAAGTAAGTTGTAATCGATGTTTGAAAATAAATATAACTACTTTGAAGTATAAACAAGGCCTGAAATGGCGCGGCAGTTTCAAATTTTCATTTCAAACTTTGACTGATTGTACCGGGTGCAAAACAAAACGGATTTGGGTGAAACCAAAAATATTTAAATCTGTTAGTGAATACCTTTCCAACGAATCTGAAAAATCGAAGTTTCATAGCGGGAAGGAAAAGTTATGGCCAAATGAATTTTCAGAAAGGTCGCTATTGAATATATATAGCCCGTGAAAATGGCCATTTTGCAAACGACCTCGGAATTCGACGAAACCACTTTTTTTGGATTCGGGTTGTCAAATTATTGCTAGGTTTAAAATTTCATAATTTTTGAAGTTAATATATGAGCGTGTCAAAGGAAAATGTGTTTGGTCGATTTCTATTAAATTGGATCGACCAGAAAAGGGCCATTTTTCAAATGGTCTCAGAATTCGACGAAACTAGTTTTGTTGGGACTGTATCGTCAAAACATAGCTAGATTTATTTTTCGGGAATTTTTATAATCAATATGTGTCCCCGACAAATTGAAATGTACATTCAAATTAAATATTGAATGTTTTATATTTTAATTTGAAGGAAAACTGACTCAAACAGTTGAATAGGCCTATGAAACATATCCCATTGTGTTCGGAATGGGGGTATTTAGCTAGGGACGACAGTCGTTGGGTTTGGATTGGAGGTCGTGTTAGAAAACCCTCTTTAAAAAGCTCCCGGCCAATCAGAAATTTTTTTTAAAAAAAAGAAATTTCTCTCTCTTCCCCCCCACCCCCGATCGACGACGGAAACCACCTCCTCGCTTCCTGTCCATTTTCTGGCGAATCCACGCCGAATTAGCTCGTGCCCCAGTTGAACTTTTTGAAGATATCCCCGAGCTCTTCAAATCCATACCCGTTGCTCCATCCCTCGTGCTCTGGTTCTCGAGATTCGAGCTTCGAAAGATGCGGGTTTGAAAACGTCGCCGCCGCTTCCTCCGATCACCGAACGCCGCCGCACCACCATCGAAGGCTGTGCCTTCCGACCTCCTACAACCCCGTGCTAACCGATCGTGCTATCGTGCTATCGTGCTTCATATTTCAAAAGATTTGAAGACCTAGTTTTGAAGATTTAAAAAGGAGGTATGACTAAAATTAATTAAACTATATTATAGCACTTCTAAGCGCTACGGTTTTTGATTTCACTGTAAAAATCATATCTTTTTCGTTTCTTGACGAAATCCAGTGAAACAAGAGACAGTGGACTCGTGTGGACGTCTTCTACATTCTAGAAGAGACCGCATATTTTTCTGAGCCTTCTGCTATTTTTGGTGGAGTGGAACCCAATGTGAGATTTCTAAATTATAAACGATATGGAAAACGACGATGTATAAATTATATAGTCGATGTATGAGTTATATAAGCGTTGTACACCTCTTGTATAAGCGTTGTATAAGTTGTACGTTCGATATATAAGTTATATATGCGTTGTAAAAATTATATATGTGTTGAAATAAAAGTGAAATGCTTATATATAAATATATATATATATATATATATATATATATACGCCCCTCGTCCACAAACCATGGACGATATTTATTGGTTGTGATTGGTTGATTACGAATGGTTGATTTGAATTGTTTGTGGATGAAATTGATTGATCGTGGTTGAAAAATACCCGTTTGTGGTTGAGAAATATTTGAGTGAAACCACATAGGATTTGTTTGTGGAAATGAAAAAAATATACATGTCGCCTGCGTGCGAACTAGATGCATGAAATCCCCATTGTCAAAAGCTGCGAGGCTTTAAGGTAGAGCGAGGAGCCGTACTAGGGACGGCCCCGGTTTTAACTACCCTGCCGTTATGCTGCCGAAATTTTCTGAAATATTCATGTGTTAGAATAATTTTCATTTTTTGAAATTATTTTCATATATAGAAACCGTTCATGTGTTGAATAGAAATTCATGTGTTGAATGGTCTTCGTGTTTGAAATAAATTGCCTTATAATAAAAATCCTATTTTTATCATCTATATGAACTATATAAAATAATCGTGTTTTGAAATAAATTGTTTTGCAATAAAAAACACATTTTTACTATATATATACAAACTATAGAAACCGTTCGTGTGTTGAATAGAAATTCATTCGTTGAATAGAAATTCATGTGTTGAATGGTATTCATGTTTTGAAACAAATTGTTTTATAATAAAAGTCATGTTTTTATCATCTATATGAACTATATAAAATAGTCGTGTTTTGAAATAAATAGTTTTACAATGAAAATCACATTTTTATCATATACATGAATTGTTAAAAATAGTGAAGTGTTGAAATAGAAGTCAGTTGGATAAAAATATCATTTTTATCGAAGGTATGAAAAGAATAGGGTTTTGAAATCGAAGAATCGATTATATTTATATATATATATAAATATAATTAAAATATATCGAATAACGAAGCTGCAGTTCGTGTTTTGAAACCGTAACTTCAAACGATTAGTGCGGGAGATCCGACCATCGGATTTTCCCGAAACTGAAACCGTTGGGTTCGCTTTGGAAATATCTTTCCAACGACACCAACTTTGTAAAGATCCAACAGTTGGATTGTCTGGAATGTTTAATTCAAATCTGAAGAAAAACAGCGCCAGAATCGATTATATGTATATATATATATAATTAAATTAAATCGAATAACGACGCTGCAGTTCATATTTTGAAATCGAAACTTCAAACGATTGTACCGGGAGATCCGACCGTCGGATTTTCCCAAAACTGGAACCGTTGGATTCGTTTTGAAAAGATCTTTCTAATGATGTAAATTTTGTGAAGATCCAACGGTTAGATTTTTAGATATGTGTAAATCAAATCTGAGGAAAAATAGCGCCACGGGCGCGTTATGGCCCGAAGCGTCGTTTGAATAAATTGGCTATTTTAAAATAAATAAAAATAGCGATAAATCGTTATAAGATATTATAAATGATATGGAATGTGAAATTTAGAAATTAACTGGAGGTTGGCTAAGTCGAATGGTTTCCTGGGTTTTGATCTGATGTTGGTTTCGGCCTTCGGGGTTAATATTTGGGGAATCGTTCTCTTACCGATTTACGGTTAGTGACTAATGAATTGGAATGAAGCGTGTGTTGCGTTTGTGTAGCACTTTTTAATTACATACGCGATTTCTCAGAAAGACCGGGTTTATCCCATTCTGAATAACTGAATCGACGATAAGAAGTCGAAGATGAAGACGGTGGTCGAAGACCGGAGATCTTCACCTCGTTTGGATGGTAACTGATGTCCTGATTGGGAGGCATCCCGAAATATGGATAATGAGTGGTGATCGTCCAGACGTACGTGGAGATCGATGGGTTTTGCGAGGTATATAGTGCCTCCGGTTTCGTTCAGACCCGAACGGACTTGTAAATGGATTGTGTGTCTGACATTGGAATTTATTCTGTGTAATTGATAGCCATCAGTTGCATGGTGTGAATTGCCTATGTGGCATGCTAAGATGTAGTGATCAGGGCTTCTGTTGAAAAGCAAAGTCTTGTAATTGACGATCAAAGCATCGTCTGTGTGGCGTAGCTTTGTGTAGAACATGAATTCGCGAGCCTCACACCCCGGTATGAACCAGAAACGGGAGAAGGACCTCAAGGAGGGCATGCATTTCCTTCTAGCTAGAGGTGGTGTCGGTGCTTAAACTGGCTGACATTTATACTATTTTTCACCTATGTGGTTATTGCTGTTGCGAGGCGCGTCGGTTATATCGGTCAATCCGGGACCGATGGAGTCATTCGTTGGCTCGTTTACGCCCCAAAGGGCGGGGAAACATAGTGTTCAGGTATAATAATCCACATCGGTGGACCGGCCCTGACGATCCAAGGCTTGTCTGCGCGCTTGCCTGAGGCTCGGGCTAGAGAGTCTCGAATTCGGTAAGGACTATCTTTTGCCTTGGTTCATGACGGAAATCCAATTTCCAAATACGTGACTGTGCGGTTTTGATTGTATACCTATATATGGCGACATAGTGGTATGGGGCATTAATGTCGTCTATGATTGATATTTATGATTGTTTTATAAAATTAGAAACTAACTGGAAACGAGCTAAGATGGGTGGTTTCCTGGGTATTGGTCTGATGTTGGTTTCGGCCTTCGGGGTTAATACCTATGGAATCGTTCTCTTACTATTTTACAGTTGGAGTCTGATTATCAAATGCTTTTGTTTTATTCGTATCAAGCATATTATGGCCATTATAAGGTAAAAATCTATCCTCTGGTTTGCGTTGCATTGTGTGATGGGAACTGAGTCTTATAATGGCTTCATTTTTATAAAAAGCATTGCGATGTTTGAAAGAATTATTTGTTTTAAAGCACTGGCAATCCAATGGAGTAAAGCCATTCCACGAAAGTGGTGTGGTCCTGTGATTAGCCATATTGTAAATGTGTTAAGTAGATTTCTCATATCAGTCCCATGACTGACTCGTAGTTTGTTTCACTTGCAAACTCGGGTGCCCCTTTTTCTACACAGGCAGCCTTGTATTCAGGTTTTAGCTGGCTCTTTCGGGATAGCTGGAGCTGAAGATGGATTCTATCATTTATCTCTTTTTATGTTGCTCAGCTCCTATTGTACATTATGTTTTGTTTTCCGCTGTAGACATTTATGTATAGCTGAACTGTATTTGTACTAAGTATGATCCTGTATACTGTGTAACTCTGATGATTTCGTTTATCCAGTGTATTATTTGTTCATTATCTGGTGTATTTATTTTATTCTGTTCTGTTATTATCTGTTTATGTGTTATATTCCAAAGATTACCCTTAACACCGTTAGTACGGGTTTTGGGGTCGTCACATTTTATTCCAAAATTTGGAATATAAATAACGTTTTGCAGACTAAAATGGTTATAAAGGAATTTGATAATGATTTGAAAAAGATAAATTCAAAAGCGAAATTGGAATTTGAATTAACCTGAAATGGTAGATAAATTCCGAAGTTTGGAATATAATCGAATATAGATTATTGGAGAAAGAGTTGTTTATTGGAATTCGATTATATCGAACTTAGGGAAGCAGTTATTTTTACTTTCCATTTTCAATCAAATCTATTAATCTATTTATTTATTAATTGAATTATTAAATACAAGTTATATTTTTATATACCAATTACTTGGGGACAACGATTATAATGTTACCGTTATAAATCTAAATAGCGATTATAAAGCTGCTATTATAATAAATGTTTTATAAATCTAAACAGCAATTTTAGCGCTGTCATTATAATAAATGTTTTGTAAATCTAAATAGCGATTTTAATGCTGCCGTTATAATAAATGTTTCATAAATCATTGGAAACAGCAATTATAACGCTACCGATATAATCAATGTTTTTCCGCAAAAGAGGTGTATTCTTAGATTGAACCCGAGAGTCGCGTAAGAAATGGTTTTACTGGAATTTGAAGTTGTGAGCCTTGTCTATTTCAATGTCGAGAATGATATTCAGTTAAGGTCTGAGAGGTAATTATACCCCAATTTTATTAACTTCACGATTGACTAAGAAATGGTTAAGGTTCGGTAGTGAAGATTGGTTAGCGTTACGGTTAGTGAATAAATGATTAATGGTTTGAGTATAATAACGAGGTTTTATAACATCACGTTAATTTAAAGGATTTTTGAAATGATTTTCCCCAAATAAAATGAGAGATATTTTCTATGCATAGAAAATGAAGTGAGTTGGTCAACGAGGAATTAAGAAAGGGAATATGGAAATATTTTCCGATATTAATAAGGTATATTTTCTGAATATAGAAAATAAGAATTTGTGAATATTTAGAAATGTTTTCTAACCAGAATATGAGATATTTTTCACGAATAAAGAAAATCAGAATATTGGAAATGTTTTCCAAGAATCGAGAAAGACGATTGAATTTTGGAAGAATCCAAAATATGGGAAGTGGAATTAGAAACGATGACATAGTAAGGAATTAATATAAAAGGGGCTAGTGTTGTTTGATGTTTTGATATGTAGAATTTCCAATTGGAAATAGGACCGTTGATTGTACAGATGTTTCTTTGATAGTTAAATCACCAATTATCAAAGTTTTGATTTATTTTATACCTCCGTGGTCAATACGGAGAGACCGGGATTAGGTTATTACCTGAAAACCACTCTGTATTGGCATAAGCATTACGAACCAACTTATGCTAAAGAGGAATGAAGACGAAGTAGATGCTAGGGCTATTCTGTAATTCTAGGTAGAAACTACCCAAGATGGTTTAATAGAATGGTGCCTTCAGTTTGTCCAGTCCCAGGACAACGTATATGGAAGGACCTGATGACGTGAAATTCAAACTAGATGGTGGCAAGATGTTCTGAAAAAATAATCGTGACCTTAAGCCTCATCACTCGGGAAATGACAAAAATCGGGCAGGCAGCATGGCCATGTGGGTCATTCCCATTAGGGGGTATTATCACCTAATCTAGAGAAAATTCATTTGCTTCTTATTCTATTCGCTGCTGTATGCTTTCGGTAACGGTTGTTGATCACAACCGTTGGTGATAATATGCTCGATACACTCAAGTTAAATGAGTGGTCAGCCATGTGTGGGCCGGGTTGCAAGACGTTCTTGTTGAACCCGGTGTATTCCCCTCTAGAGATACACTATTGGAAGGTGGTTCCATACCTTGTCATGTTGGAAATCCAATCTCCAATAAGCCCCCTGCGGTTTACGATTTAATATTATATATGGAGCGTGAGATGCAAGCGTTCTACTAGATTTCTATTTATTTGATTTAGACACTATTATAATATCACTGGATTTGATATCAAAAATATTTTTGGTTGTCGTAAGGTAAAAACCATCTGTGTTTATGTGTGGATCGGTCTAACGATTATCATTTCTTTCGAAAGGATTTTGAAAGTTAAACAAATGGTTGGAGTTTACTCGCACCAGTCCCATGACTGACCAAGAGTTTATTTTGTTTTATTTTACCCTATACTCGTGGGTGCCCAAATTTGTACGGGCATTCAAGTAGTCAGGATTTTACAGATTCACTTGGAGGAGCTTGAAGCAGGAGGATTCATCAGTTAGCTATAGACTATCATATTTTCCGCTATGTACTGAGTTGTCTCTGGAAACAGGTGTTTATAACTGTTCGAGGAATAACCGTTGTGCTCTGATGACGGTATGTAAACAATTACTGATTTGTATTTCAAAAATTATGTTATATGATATATTTTATTCATTCCGCTGTGAAATTTATGTTCTTTGTTTTCTTCTATTCTAATTTCTCTTTCTTTCTATTTCTCATCCTCTAACTTCTTTCTATTAATGAATCGTGTTTCTATGCAATTTGGGTTGGATGTGTGGTCTAAGTAGTCATCTCAAAGGGTACGGAAATTCGGGCCATTATAGGCACGACTCTCTCGCTATTTAACCCCACATCCTTTCTTCCCTCTCCGTCCACATAACACAACAATCCTCCATTTCATTTTTTTTCTAATAAATAAAACACGCAACATTTTCAGTTCATGAACAAATTTTAAAACAAATTAGAGGGGAAGCAGCCTTCTTAATAGTAACGACCATGTTTTTCCTAACCTCTACACACCAGATCTCCTCATCTAAGCCTTTTCTCGGGTTTGATTCAATAGAAAAGTCATTCGTCAGGTTGAGGGTTGTGCGTTGCCGAAGGCGCAGAGTTTTCGGTCGCCATGTCGGGTGAAGGCGAGATGTTCGAACTTATGGAGTACAACAACTGGGAATTTTGAGGGGTAGCTTATGGAGTAGCGTCTGGACAGGTGAACGAGGAGTAAAGCTAGGGTGGCAAAGTGGTGGAGTAATATATCTCTGGTATGGTGAACTGCATGTGGAGGCATGCGATGAAGTTGTGATGGCATTTCATGTGGTAAGGGAAGAGCAAGGTGATGCTGAAGTTCAGTCGGTAAGGGGGACGAGCAGTCCATGGGTCGGTGCGATGGAACGAATTGTGCATCGTTGGGGACGCACTGACCAGGATGGAGGAAGCGAGCTTGTCAATGGTGGTCACAGGTGTATTGTTAACAAGTGGAGCTTGTTAAGAGTGGAGTTAGGGAAGAAAATCACGTTCATGGGTGGAGTAACAGTGGTAGAAGAAAGTGGCAGTTAGATATATAAGAGAAGCAGGAGGCTTGTGAGGAATTCTCTACGAGAAACAAACAAGAGGTGGCCATATTATATTTTCTTAGGAAGAAGAAGTCTAGGTTTCTGTTGTGGATGCGCCTGGGTGAGGCAGAGACACCGACGGGTCAGTGGGGGACTTCGGTCATTAGTACAAGGTGGTGCGAGAGAATGATTTGGTTGGAGTTTTATTTGTGAATGGGAAAAAAAGAAGTTTAGTAGCAGGAAGAACACAAAGAATAAAGAATCCGGTTTGTGAAATCCGATCTGGGGAGAAAATGTATTTTATTTGCTGACGTGGACTTCAATTGTTAAGGTAAATAATGTGTTATTAATTAATAATAATTTAATTACGTTTATTATGTTAAATCCCTGTTAAAATTTAAAAGATCATAACTAATTCATACAGTCACAGAATCGCACGAAATTAGGTCCATTGGGATCGTGGCGACGGAGGCTACGTGTTCAAGCTGATTTGGTCAGAAATGGAAGTAGTTGGAATTTCATATAAATTTAAATGTCTGTTTAAAACTAAACGAAACAACGTGCAAATCGACAATCAAAACCCAATGGTGAGTTAACTCTCATAGATTTCTGGAATTCTATGATGTGATAAGTCCATATAATTATAATTTAAAAATTGATAGTATAAATTGGTTGATTGGTTGCCTTGGATGCTATTTGTCTACTATTGGTTGACGTTAAATATGTTCACATCATTTGAAGTGCATTGGTTGAAATTTCAAGATTATTATAAAATATTATAATGAGCTATGATGCAGGGAAGGACAGGTTGAAGGAATTCGACCGGATTCCTCATATATTATGTGTGTTGTTTATTTTTATTTTATTTATATATGAACTGATTGGACACCATTGACATTAAAAATCTGTGTGAATGTTGACGTTGAATGGTAATTTTATGTTGTTGTAACTTAAATCAATAAAAGGTACTGTTTGGGGAATTAGTAGCAAATGGTCTTGAATCCACATTTATGTTAAACATTGTTTCGCCATCAGGCGAATTAATGGAGTTTGGTTATAAAATTTATTTTATAACTGAAGCAGGGTTTTTAATCATATTTTATATGTTTTAAAAATAAATTGATATTTATAAATTAGTTTATATATTATAAAATGATTAGTTTTGACGTTAAATATGTTTGTGGGTGAACAAAGCTATAATTAACCTAAGGGTTAATATATTTGGAATAAGTATCTTCGAAATAAACAACTGAGTGACATTATCAGACTAATTCCATTTATCTAATCGTAAGCAGTAGTGAAAATCAGTTAACAAAATTAACTGATGGATTAAAGTTGACTAAGTCAACTATTTTCACCAAAACGGGTTATCAATGAATAATTGTATAATTTAATAAGATTAATTAAGTTATGATTTACTTTTATTAATGATGTTTGCATATTATTAAAATAATTAATGTAATTAATTATTGGTTATAATACTAAAAGTGATTAACTATCTATTTGGTAAATAAAGAAGTAAATTACTGTCACTTAAATAACTGGTGAAAGCGAGTTCTTCTTGGACAAGATTATTTTAAGAAGTAATTGAGTAAGTAAATTTTGAAAAGATGTATGAAGGATTTTAAATCCAAATTTCATAAATAAAGATGGTTTGAGTTAACATGATTGTTTAAAAATGATATTTTATTTAAATTAAGTTTTGAATTAAAATGGAAGTTTCGATACAAAAAGAGATTTGTGAAGGAATTGAATAAAATAAACAAATTCGAGTTAATGTGATAAATATTAAGTTAAATATTTCATTTAAAACTCAAATTGAAGTAAAAGAGAAATTTTCCTAAATATAAGGGAAGTTATTTATTAGTTTGGTAAAAAGTTGAAATGGATTTGGTTATAAACATCCAAGATTTAGTTTTATTACATAAAAAGGGGTTTTGGGAAGAAATATTTGATAAGTGGATTGTCGCATTATAGTTCCAAATGGAATTAAAGAAGTTTAAACAAAGGGTTAATACTAAGTAAATGATTTGAATCGAAAGAAAGGGTCGTAAAGACAACAAAGGATGACATTAATAATTTTTAAATCGTTAAATGGATTTTTAATTATAAAGTCTAGAATTTAGTTATAATATGATATTAAATGGTTTTGGGTAAATTATGTAAATGAATTGTCGTAGAAAATTCAGATTATAAATGGAATGGGAATAATGAAGTTAAAGTGAAATAATAATATTTTAAATGGGCATAGTCGAATGAGATTCTCAAAAGTAACGATATGATATATAAAACCATAATTTAATTAAAGAAATAACATTTGATTCATATTATGAATAAGATGGGTTTTTGAGCTACGAACTTCTATCTATTCTGAGATAAGAACGTTGTCAATCAATGTCTAAGAGGTAAAAATAATAATAATACCCCAACTTGAACGGCTTCACTATTATCGAGGAATGATATTAGTTTTTAATGGTAGTGGGTAATGAGATTTGAAATGTAAATGTTAGCTGCGAGGCTTTGGAATATAAACAGGACCATTTGGTTTTGATGCAAAATATACATTAATGATTGTTTGGCCCAAGTTTAAAATATTATACCATTTGGTTATATATATATACACATATATTATATATCACCATTTTCTAGATAAAGAAAGTAGTTGGGTTCAGAAATATCTTTATTCAAATGGTAAGAAAAGGGCTAAGAGGATTATTTTGAGATGAAACGAAATGTTGAAAATTTATGTGCATCCTATAAGTACTCGTACTAATTTATAACTTCGAGGTTTGGGAATTTAATGAAGTCATTAAAAGTTTATATGATAATAAGTACGTCGTTTGACGTGGTTTGGCATAAAAGAAATGACAATTAATTTTATACCATAACTTAGTATTATAGATCAATATTCTATGAAGTAAAGAAAAATAAGATATATTTGAATATTAGGTAATATTTCCAAGATTAAGGAAATGGAAAGGGTTTTGGAAATGTGGTGGTCTTTTTGAAGTGAAGGAAATAAATGGAAGATCATTGAATATGTTATTCTTAAAAGACAAGAATATAGTTTTATTGAGATAAGTAATAAAAATTGATTTTTAAATCGATGAAATGATTTCAAAAGTTTTAATGAATGATTTGAAAAAAATAAGACCAGCGCTGCCAAAATACTGGATCATATTTTTTTATAATTGATAGTTAAAACACCGACTATGAATGAAATATTACTGGACCTTTTTGATGTGTTGTTTCGAAGAGACCGGGATAGGAACTAGACCCAAAACCACTTTGAATCAACGTTGAGTACGAAACTAATCTGTAGGGATATGTATGGAGCTTTGAAGACCGTAAATCTTCATAAGCGGAAGAACTACTTGTTGGATTTCTCTAGCTGATCCCTAGAGATATTCCGATAGTGATTCTATCGTGATTGAAATCTACGGATTTGCAAGGACTACTCGCTACTGATCCTTTGGGTGATTCCTAGGATGCTGTAGGAAGGTACCTTTGGTTCATCCTATTCATGGATGACTTGTACGGACGAATGTCTGATAGAATATTTTCTGAAAACTCACGTATGTTGATTTTTACAAATATACCAAGTTTGGTGGAGGAGAAATTCTCTTGCTTAACACCCAGAGTGTATTTATGGATGTCAATTAGTGATTTGACGGATCTGACGATGTGGCATTCAAAGTGAATGGTGGCCAGATAATCTGAAAAGATAAACGTAACCTTAAGCCTCATCAACCGAGAATTGACAGAAATCGGGCAGGCGGCATGGCTAGGTGGGTCATTCCCAAGCTAGGTATATTGTCACTGATCTAGAGAAAATTCATATTTTCTTTTCTTCCAATTTATGTATCTCCACGGATGCACGGTGGGCCGTTAAAACCATAATGGGTGACAATATATTCGATACACTCAAGCTAAATGAGTGGTCGGTCATGTGTGGTCAGGCTGCAAGATGTTCTTGTTGAACCCCAGTGTATACCCTCTAGAGTAAACTGATCGGAAGGTGGTCCCATACCTTGTCATAGTTGGAAATCCATTCTCCAATAAGCGCCATGCGGGTTTTTGATATATATATATATATATATATATATATATATATATATATATATATATATATGTATGTATGTATGCAGCGTGAGATGCAAGCGTTCCACTAGATTGTTATTTACTTATGATTTGATAGACACTATTATAGTACCACTCGATTTTGATATATCAAAAGTGTTTTGGGTTATAGTAAGGTAAAAACCGTTTGTGTTTATGTGTAGGATGGTCTTACTATTATCCTTTTCTTTTCAAAAGGATTTTCAAAGTTAAACAAGTTGATTGCCATGTGAATTTATCACTGAAAGTATTCCAGATTGATCTGGATGAATTTTGATTTGCTTCAAATGTGCTCGAGTCAGACCGAGTATATTTTCAGGTTAGGTTTTGCTTGGATTTCCAAAGAAGGAGCTGAAGTCGAGAAGTATTCTATATATTTACTGGTACTAGTTTATTTCCGCTGTGTGTTGTATTGATTTGAGTGTTTACTCACTCTGATGTTGTAATCACATACATACAGTTCTTTTTCTACAAAGTATTATTGATTATTATATTTTGTCCATTCCGCTGTGAGACTCTGATCTTCTTATTCTTTTATTCTAATATTTCTTTCCTTTTTCTCTCACCCTCTATCTTCTTTCTATTGACAATCTGGGACTTGATACTTGGATTTTTGGCAAGTAAAACAGGATTATGTGTTACTGTCGAAAAATCGAGCGTCGAATTTTCCAGGTCGTTTCAGTATTCGCTCAACTTAAGCTCTGATACCAACTGTAATGGCTCGTAAATACGTACTATCTGAGTTGACTAAATACACTAGTAACACTACACATCTAACCCAAATTGCTCAGAAATACGAATCATTATTAATAAAGAAGAAAAAGTAGAAGAAGAACAAAAATAACAATACAGAATCTCATATCGCAGCGGAACAAAATATAATATATACCATCTTTTGGAGTACAAAATTATTATATATACATATCATAATCAGAGTACAACACTTACAACGCAACGGAAAAACAATAACAAAATAACGCCGAAGCCTCTTGCTCCGAGCTCCTTTAGATAAATCTGTAAAATCCTGAACTACTTGACTGCCCATATAAATTGGGCACCTAAGAGTTTAGGTAAAACAAAATAAATTATGGGTCAGTCATGGGACTGGTATGAGTAAACAATTTAAAACAGTTTGAGAAAATAAACGATATCTCATAAGACCACGCCGTGTAACACGGAACGGGTTTTCCCCTTATGAGAATCCAAAACACTTGATATAACTTTCAAAATCCTTTTAAAAGGAATGTTAATCTTTATATCAAAGCTCTTTTGATATTACAATAGTGTCTAAATCATATAAATAACAATCTAGTTGAACGTTTGCTTCTCACATTCCACATATATATGATATACAATTAAAACCGCGAGCACTTATTGGGTAATGAATTTCCAACTATGACAAGGTATGGAACCACCTTCTGATAGTGTATCTCTAGAGGAGAATACATTGGATTCACCAAGAACATCTTCTAACCCAGCCACACATGACCGACCACTCATTTCGCATGAGTGTATCGAATTTATATCACCAACGGTATGGATCAGCAAGCGTTTTACCGAATGAGACAGGATCGAATAGAATAAAGAATGAAATGGATTTCTCTAGATAGGTGATAATACACCCTACTTGGGAGCTACCCACTTAGCTATGCTGCCTGCCCGATTTTTGTCATTTCCCGGTTATTGAGGCCTGAGGCTACGCTTACGTACTTTTCATTTATAGCACAATCACTTTGAATGCCACATTATCAGTTCCGTTAACCATTAATTGATTTGCAAAAATATAATCTGGATATTATGCTAGGAGAATAAATTCTCCACCACCATATATATTTATATAGACCAACATATGCGATTATTGGAAATACTCTGTCAGACATTCGTCCATATACATTCGTTCTGGGACTGAACAGGCACAAATTCCATTTATCCATCTTAGGCAATTTCTACCTAGGATTAACAGAAAAAACCCTTGTACTTTACTCCGTCTTTGATTATCTTCATATAATCTCATTCGCAATGCTACTGCCAATACGGAGTAGTTCTCAGATAATAATCCAATCGATCTCTCCATGTTGACAATGATATTGGCAAATACTTCAATAATCGATTATTTAACTATCGAGGAAAACAAATATCCATTCAAGGCAACAAACAAATCACTGGGCCCCTTAATTAATATTTCATTAATTAAATCACTTCTCCATTTTCTTATCAATATCTGTTAACCTGATATTTTCAATAATCATCTTCTTGGCCTCTTACGCTATTTGGAAAACATTTCCACATATCGTCTTCTTTTATTTTCTATACTTAGAAAATATCTTTTATTTATAATTGGAGAACATTCCACTTACTTATCTCTTTCACGACCATTCATTTTTAGTCGTAGGAAATATTTAATACTCTATTTCCAAAATTCCACTTATTGGGTTAAAATGAATCTTGTGCAAAACATCTTTACAACAACATGAAATACCGCATTCAACTAAACTCTTATTCAAAACATTTTTCTTCGAGACCGAATCTTGTTATTTATCGGTTAATAATGAAATCAATCAAGTTGGGGTATATATATACCTCTCAGACCTTGACTGAATAACATTCTTAACTTCAAAATGGAAAAGACCACTTACCTTGATTAATCAACACCATAAAAACTAATTATTTCATTTTATTTAAAACATATATACATTTCTCTTTCTATTTCCGGATTATTGATTTTCCTTTTGTTCATAATATTCTATTTTAAGTTTGTTTCCTCATTGAGTTCTATACATATCGACATATTGATTTCTAATTATCAAATTTCTTAAAAATATTCTGACTCTTTAAATTTCCGGAAAATTTTGCCAGCACCTCCTTTGTACCGGTCAATAGTTCAAACCTCAGTTTGCCTCTCTAGGCACTTTCCATTCAAAAAGAAAATCAAAAAGCCAAGCGGCTTGTCGATTCGGTGCATAAAATCTCATTTAGAATTTAAAAGTGTACCTTTTTGTTGGGCACTTGAAATATAATATTCAAACACTTCATTCCATTTATGTCTAACCCATAAACGTCCATTTTTAATTTAATCGAACTCAATTCGATCATTTTTAACGTAGTTCACTAATTTATTCTTTAATTAGCTCCTTTTGCACATTTCGCTTTTTAATTGAGTATATCACGTTCAATTATATTTTTAATTGAATTATAAACCAATCTAATTCCATTTTAAACTCAAGTTTCATATTCGATTTCGAATATGAACTTGCTAACCCAATTCTCTTGTCCAAGCCAATTTCGATTCAAAATCCCATTAACTAATTATCCTCCAAATTAGTTAATTCAAATTAATAATTAAAAATCTGATCTTTGTTTCAAAAATCAGTTCACTTACTCCACTTGAGTTCATATTTATTTATATCTCAAATCTGGATTTTTCTAATGGAAATTTGGATTTTATTTACTTAAAATCCTTTTATTTGTTTAAGTGAACCATTATGGTTTAATAATGGTTATGGCGCTGTTTTTCTGAAAATTTGGTTTTGACATAACTCAAAATCTACATGACGAAATCCAGATTTTTTCTTTCATTCGAAAACTATTATCAAATCGGTCCTGACAATTCTTGTTTCAAAGAATTCCGACTAAAATTGAGTTATGTATACTCAATTGAAGTTCGAAATGCCAAATTACGAACTACCATGCTGCGGCAAGTTCGGTTTAATTATATTTATATATAAAAGTTTAAACTTTGTTTATTAATAAATTTCACTTCCATCCTTCCATATTTTTAAATAAAGATTAATCCAATTTTCCAAATTCAACTTAATATTTCTGATTTTCCCTAACCGTTGATTAATTTATAATTCAGTTATACTTAAATCTTCTACATTGAATTCCAATCCTTTACAAAATTATTTATAAAATTCGATACAATCGAATTCTAATTTTTAATCCTTAGATTTATCTCAGTTCCATTTATATTTCCAATTCCAGAATAAAATTTATCATTCTATTTCAAACCGTTTTAAAATTCACTTTTAAATTCATACTTGAATTTAAATGTTTATTATCAAATGATAATTTATTTTACTCGATTTATAAACATCGTTTATAAATCCAACTTCCTTTTTTATATATTAAAAACAAGTTTCATTTCACATCTATTTAAACTCAATTGGTTTTATATTTTGAGTTCCGAAATAAAAATTATCGTTCCTTTTTTCGAAATGATTCCAAATTATAATTTAAATTCATACTTGAATTTAAAATGATAAATTATCTCTTGATAATAAATTCACCACATTTATGAACATCGTTTATAAACTTGTTTGTCATATATATATTCGACAAGTTCCATTTTGAAGTCTATTTACAAAATCTTATTGTAACAACCCATATTTTATGTATCGAAAGATCGTAGAATATTTTTATTTCATTCTCTGGGGGTTGGATCATTCTCATCTTCTAATATGTTGCTTATGGGGTTGTGAGACATGTCCATAATTTTTACCGATTTTGTTTGTCACCATTTTGCCCTTATCAGCCTTGTACAAGGCATAACTTTTGACTTGGATCCAACCAGAGGGTGAGACTTGTGCCATTGGAAAGGAATTGATGGTTACCTTTCCGTAGAGTGGTTACATTAATGATTTGGCTTAGCGGTTTGGGAGAAATCATTGTTTTAAGGTTTTTCAGTTGGCTGTTCAGATTTGGAGAGCCTAATGGGCTGAATTGGGGAGGCCCATTAGTGGGATGGTGGAATCCTATAAATAGATGGTGAGAGTGGGGGGAAAAATTTTACTTTCCCATTCTCTCATTTTGAGGGCATTGATCACCTTCTTCCTCTAACACCTTTTCACCATTAAAAATCCAAATCTAAGGAGGAAAATCATAGATCTACACCATTGGAGGCTAGATCTACATCATTTTAAAGGTGAATTCATCAGATCAAGGAGATTGGTTCGAATTGCTCACTGTCCGGATTCATAATTCTATCATTTAACTTGTTTTGGAGAATCGATGAGTGATTTACATCTCTCACATGAATGCAATGAAGTATATGAGTGTTTCTCGTTAAATTGGGATGTTTTACCATAGATTTACACCATTACATGTTCATTTTCATATGCATCACCCTATGATCTTATCTAGCAAGTTTTACTCAATAATTTCATGTCATTTAACATGTTTATGTTAGTTAGATCTCTTATTTTGATCATATGTTCATTTTAATGGTTTTTGGTGAGATTTACATCATTTTTATGGTAATCGTCATATGCATGTGGTTAGTAATGTTATGATCTGTTTATGATTGTGTTTGATGAGTTTGGTTGAGTTGGTTTCGTTGGATTCGTCATTTGGCGAAGTTTTGATCGAAACCGGAGTAGAATTGAAGATGTCCAGAAAGTGGCTCGGGTTGGACCAAAGCGGCTCGGGCCGAGATCAAATTCTGCCATGGGGAACAAGTCAAAGTTGGCTCGGATCGGACTAAAGTTGGATCGGGTCGGACTAAAGGTGTAACGACCCGTGTTTTTCTGCCTATTTATTTGATTTATTTAAAATATTGGGTGAATTTAAATAATCAAATTTAACGACTATATTTTGAATTATTATTTAAATAAATAATAAAATAATAATTTAATTCCAAACCAGTCAGAAAATGTTGTGTTGGCAATATAGGGTGAACGGGCAGTTTGGAATAGTTCGATATTGGATATATTGAAGTTATATCGACAGTTTCATTTAGTTGTCGACGATGGAATATATATAGTTAATAATTTAAATATAAACGAGCTGCAGCGGCGCGGCAGTTCGCGATTTGGTGTTTTGAACTTCGATTGGTCGTACCGAGTTCAAAATAAGTCGGATTTTCTCGAAACAAGAAACGTCGGGACCCGTTTGACGATATCTTTCTAATGGCAGAGAAAAATCCAATTTTCGTCGTGTAGATTTTATTTTATGTCCAAATCAAATTTTGAAAAAGTCGCTGTGGAATTCCTTTATAAACTTTATCGTTATTTGTAGTAAATAAAAGGGTTTTTAAATTTTATAATATCGATTTGGCCTGGAATTCAACTGGGATATTTTATTGTGGTAATATACGATATTCTGGTCGTGTATGGCCAATTTCAATATTTTAATATTTTTATATTGAGGTATTTTAAAATTGGTTTATTTTAATTCAAATTGGGCAGTTATAAAAGGGACTTTATTCAAACGACCTCAGTTTTTGACGAAACAAATTTTATTGAGACCGCAACAGTGAATTATTGCTAGGTTTCAAGTGGCGCGTCAATCGGGGTTAATTTGTGAGCGCAGCAAAATAAAATACAAACAAAAATGACCATTTGAACGTGAACGAGCGCCATTTGAGCAAACAGACTCAGAATTCGACGAGACAGGTTTCATTAGGGCCGTATCATCAACTTATACTATGCCGTCCATTCGCGTTTCGAACGGGGTTTGTATGTGAGCATAGGAACGAATAAACGATGTTTGAAATTGCGATAGACACGAAATAAAAATCGTTAGTCAACATCGTTCGTCACGTCAACTTAAATATATAATAAAACCGATTATATATACACCCCAACCAGAAATTTCCAGCCCATCTCATTTTCAGCCATGTAATTTTGCAAAAATAAGTCCTCTAACACAAATCAATTTATATCTCCCAATCCGTTGAGAATTTGTGAGGGCGATCTGAAGTAAACTTGTAGATCGGGACGAGATCTAGCAGCTGAGAAAAATTGGGGGTGATCGGAGGGTTGTGGTGGCCGGAATTGGTGTTAAACCGTAGAAATTGGGTTTCGTTCTTTTCAGAAATTGAGGAGTTTGGGTTGATTTGAGGAGACGAGACCTTGGGGTTATCGAAGAGGGGATATCAGGCTTCGATTTGGCTGTTGTCTCGGGTTTTACGATGACCTGTGGACGGAGAAATCGAAAGATGAACAGAGACAGTCATTTCTGGGTTGGTTTTGAAGTAAAGGTGGGTTTTTGGCCATTTTTCCGGTGGTGGTGGACATGGTGGGGGTCGGGGTCTGAAGCAGAAAGGACAGGGGAAGGACGGCGGAGGTCTGGTCGTAGATTGTTGTCGAAGGTGGCGGATATTCTCAGATGAACGGAAGTTCGTTCGAACCAATTGCTGGCGGCGTTGATGGGTTTTAGGGTCGGGGCTCTCGGGAGACGACGCTGCTCCGTTCAGGGGATCTGGTGACGGAGGTGCGGCGGTCCAAGGCCAAGTGTAGAGGCGGTGGTTGGAGGAAGTTTGGTCCAGGTTTGGTTCGGTGGATTCAGGGAGAAGGAGATCGGGTCTGGAAATTTGGATGGAAGAAAACGCGTCATTTTGATTTATCTGAGGATGACATGGTCGTTTTGAAAGGTAATTAAGGTCAGAAATTAATTAATTAAAATATGATTAGTTAATTATATAATCGTATATTTATTCAAACTTCAAACGGTCGTAACTTACTCGTACGTTAACGAAATCTGAAGAAACAGGATCCGTTGGGATCGCAGGGACGAGACCTATCCGATGACACTAACTAGGAGTCGATCTGACGTAGTTGGAATTTCAGACAATTTTGAACGGTCGTCTCAAATTAAAAGCAACAAACTCGTCAACCGTCAACCAGAACAAAATCTGGTGAGTTAATTCTCACACCCTCTGGAATTCTGTGATGTGGTAAATCCATTGAAAAATATAATTGACCATTAATAGTAGAAATTGGTTGATTTGCTGCTACGGATGCTATTGCTTGTTTGATTGATTGTGTTATTTATGTTCGTCAGTTTTAAATAATATATTATTGAAATTAAATTCGTATAACTGATGTCTGTGATGTAGAGAAGGACAAGTTGGAGGGATCCGACCAGATTCCTCAAATAAACTGTATTTTTGTTTGTTGTGCATATATATGAATTATTCACTCTGATTGACACCAAAACCGGTTTGAATGTTGATGGTTGAATATATATTCATCATCGTTGTGATTAAGATCAATCGACAGTGTTGATTGGGTAATTGGCAGTAAATGGCCTAAATGTATGGTTTTAACGTCTATCTACCGTCAGGTGAATTGACGGGGTTTTAAAGTTATAAATTTATTTATAACTGAATTAAAGTTTTTCAATTATTTCGTATAAGGATTCAAATTAGGAATTTACAAATAAATATATTAAATCAAGTTTATAAGGGAAATTATTTAAATGATTTAGGCGATTTTAAAAGTGGAAACCAAGAATTTACCAATAGGTTGGTAAAATAGAATAATTGGTTTTAGACCAATTAAATAGTGATTTTAAATTAATTAAGTTATTTAATTATCTTAAAAGGGGAAGTGACAAATGGAAGTCAGTTGACTGCTAACTGATAGGTACAGATGGCAAAATCAACCGTTGTAATTACAATGGATAATTGAATAAATTGGTATTCGTTAAGTTTAACGAATAGTGTAAACATTAGATAATCTCCGATTGATTATAATTAAAGAAGTTATCGAGTTGTCTAGTCTAAATGAAGTTAACTACTGTTTAATAAGATTTTCAAATATGATAACGACTCTATCTTTAGTAAGTAGCGAAGTTAACTATTTTTAATATAGTTAACGTTAAAGCTAATTATTATTTTAATTAATAATAACATAAAGAAATGATTTTTTTGGGATTGAAGCGGCGACCAGGTTTGATCAAAGGGTTGATAAGTGTTTTATAAAGAGATTTAAAATTTAAGTTTTCAAAGTAGATTGGTAAATGATATTTGTAAGTGGATGCAGAGAATTCAGATAAGATTTTACTTAATTGTGAAATTAGGTAAAGGGATTCAATTGGAATGAACTATTTAAGGGAAACGATTATAAATTGACAATAAGTCGAAATATAGTAATAGGTTAAATTCTAAGCTAAGTATTATGAGTTGTTAAGAAAATTAGTGTAAGCGATTTGGAAACAAATCCGACGAGGTTTTAAAAAGGTTTTAAATCAAATTGATGAGTTAAATATTAAGAAATTGAATTTAGCAAATATTGTAATTGAACTAGAGGACTTCAAACGAAAAGGAAATCCGTGAAATGGTATGATATGAGAATATTGGTTTTTGGAACTAAATTCCAAGATAAATGTGGCGTTATTTGACTTTTACTTAATCAAACAAATTATGTAAATGAATTATATTGGAAAGGGTTTCAAATGTAAGAAACGGTTTGCGAAACCAGTTTGAAATCGAGATGGTAAAGGAGATTTTGGTGAGATGTTTAAGTGGTGAACTTTTATTATTCTAAGGTAAGAACGGGGTCGATCAAGGTCTGAGAGGTAACTAAAATACCCCAACTTGGTTGGCTTCACTATTATCGAGGAATGGTATCAGTTTGAAGTGAGTGAAGGTATTGGAATTGGTTTTATCCTATACGAGGAATATCGAATTCAAATGCGAGGTTTTGGGAAAGTAAATAATATTGAAATATTAGTTTCAAAATAAATAAGAATATTTGATTTTGACTTATATAAGTCAACATTAGGTTTAACCATATTAGAACTAGAATGTGTTAATGCCATTAAAGTATAATATATATATATATATATATATATCGAGATACTCGAATATAAAGAAAGAGGAAAAAGGTTTTTAAAGCAATATATCGATATTTCCAAAAGGAATGTAAGTCTGGGTATATAATTATATGCCTGTTATAGTATTTAAAATAGTTTTGTTGTAAATAAGGATAGGTATAATGTTTTAAAATATATTGGAAGGTTTAAAGTTGATTTACCACTTAGTTAAATATATATAAATTTTGAATAGGCCAGGTAATGCCAAATGTAGAACCAGTGATTTCATTTCATTGACACATTTGTTATTTGATAGTTAAATCACCGACTATCAAACCCTAATTAATACGCTTGTTGGTATGGAAAGTCCGGGATCGAATTTATATTCGAAAACCATTCCGACCAACAAATACGTGAAGATATCGGAAGATGATCGAGATGGAGCAATTGAAGACTATGGATTTTCATAAACGGAAGGACCGCTAATAATCTCTGGATTGCAACCAGAGATAAGATGTGGTTCTGTCGTGGTTGTAATCTACGGGTTGTAAGGACTTCTCGCTACTGATCCATGGGGTGATTCCTATATGGATGCAGTAGGAGGGTACCTTCGGTTCATCCTGTTCCTGGATGACTTGTATGGACGAATGTCTGACAGAGTATTTCCAAAGGACCACGTACGTTGATTTCTTCAAACGTAATATAGTTGGTTAGCTCCCAACTTGAGTATTTTTGTGGACGTCAATTAGTGATATCCAGAGGATCTGATGACGTGGCATTCAAAGTGAATGGTGGCCAGATGTTCTAGAAGATAAGTTCTAGCCTCAAGCCTCATCAACCGGGAAATGACAAAAATCGGGCAGGCAACATGGCTATGTGGGTCGCTCCCATTAGGGTGTATGATCACCTATCTAGAGAAATTCCATTTGCTTCTTTAATCTATATTCGATGCTGTCCCTTATCGGGAGGCAGTTGCTGATCCCAGCCGTCGGTGATATACATTCGATACACTCAAGCGAAATGAGTTGTCGGTCATGTAAGGGACGGGTTGCAAGACGTTCTTGTTGAACCCAGTGTATTCGTCTCTAGAGATACATAGTCGGAAGGTGGTCTCATACCTTGTCAAGTTGGAATCCAACATCCAATAAGCGCCTGCGGTTTTGATTGTATACTATATATGGGGAGCGTGAGATGCAAGCGTTCCTCTAGATTGTTATTTACTTGTATTTAGAAACTATGATAATATCAGAACAAAGTATGATTTCAAAAATGTTTTGGGTTATAGTAAGGTAAAAACTGTCCGTGTTTATGTGTGGGATGGTCTTACTATTATCCTTTATTTCAAAAATGATTTTGCAAAGTTAAACCAGTTGTTTGTGCTGTGAATTTATCATTGACAATATTTCAGACTGACCCGGTGTATTCTGCTTTGCTTCAAATATGCTCGGGCCAAACCGAGTGTATTTCCAAGTTAGATTCGCTTGGAGTTTTAGGAGCTGGAAGCAGGAGGCTTCACCACTAGTTATATATATACAGTTATTTTTCCGCTGTGACTGATATGTATGAACTCTGATAATTGGTATGTATTTACTGTTCTTTTGTATAAAGAGATTTGATATTATATTTTGTCGTTCCGCTCTGAGATTCTGATGTGTTCTTCTTCTTTCTTCTTTTCTAATATTCTTTCTTTCTTATCTCACCCTCTAACTTCTTTCTATAGACATTCCAGTGTTTTCGATGTTTGGAAGGTCGACATGAGTTACGGAAAGGGGATTTATGTCGATTTTCGAGGCCAAAAATCCCTGGGTCGTTATAGTGGTATCAGAGCTATTGGTTTAGTGATAACCTTGGCTCTGTGGTGTGACTCAATAGAGATGGGGTTAGCAATTCCCTAGATTGAGTTTGGATATTGATATACGAGAGCGCGTATTTGTATTTTGATACAAAATTATTTTTGCCCAATATATTTTATAAATAATAAAAGTAAGGATTTCCACAAATTATTATTATATGGGCAATCGATTGATTTGTTTGCATGATATGTTTGGATGGTGTGCTCGATTTCATGAATATGAATCTGAACCTGAATCGACTTGGTTAAAACCAATTCGAAATAAATAATTCGAATAAATCAATCGAGATAAATAAATTTGAATGGATAGTTAAAGGAATAAATGAAGTGATTATAAATAGTTATAACCTCGTGTGAATTGAACTGTGTGTAAAATGAGTTGATAGGAAATTATATGGATGTTTTGAACATAACTGACATTGTGTGATGGTTGATGAATTTATTTGAGTTGAGAAACAGGTGCAGGAATGCCAAATCAGCTTTAAAACCCAACCAGAGAAAATTCTGGAGTTAATCGAATCCAGAGCTGCACAATAATTAAGCAAGCTCGAGAATAAATTATAGCTTATCGTATAATAGTGCTCGCAAAAAGGTACACCTACGAAAATATGAAATTTTGGATTTTGTTTGGATGTTGGGTTTGGATTTTGGATTTTCCGACCATGAGAGTCAATGTATACATATTTCTTGATCCTGCAATATTGCAGATGGTCCTACGTGCAGAGGAGACTCTACCGAAATTTTTCCAAAATTTAGGGTGTTAGAATTTTTTAAAGATTTTTGGAAAATTCTTTTATTTGAAGTAAATTGGTTTTAAAACCAATTGGGTCAGTTTGGAAATAAATTCGAGTTTTAAAATTAATTCTTTTCGGGAAAAATAAAAGTTGACGGCATTTCTTCTACCTTAGCAATTTCGAGGACAAAATTATTTTAAGGGGAAAGGAATGTAACGACCCATGTTTTTCTGCCTATTTATTTGATTTATTTAAAATATTGGGTGAATTTAAATAATCGAATTTAACGACTATATTTTGAATTATTATTTAAATAAATAATAAAATAATAATTTGATTCCAAACCGGTCAGAAAATGTTGTGTCGGCAATATAGGGTGAACGGGCAGTTTGGAATAGTTCGATATTGGATATATTGAAGTTATATCGACAATTTCGTTTAGTTGTCGACGATGAAATATATATAGTTAATAATTTAAATATATAACGAGCTGCAGCGGCGCGGCAGTTCGCGATTTGGCGTTTTGAACTTCGATTGGTCGTACCGGGTTCAAAATAAGTCGGATTTTCTCGAAACAAGAAACGTCGGGACCGGTTTGACGATATCTTTCTAATGGCAGAGAAAAATCCAATTTTCGTCGTGTAGATTTTATTTTATGTCCAAATCAAATTTTGAAAAAGTCGCTGTGGAATTCCTTTATAAACTTTATCGTTATTTATAGTAAATAAAAGGGTTTTTAAATTTTATAATATCGATTTGGCCTGGAATTCAACCGGGATATTTTATTGTGGTAATATACGATATTCTTGTCGTGTATGGCCAATTTCAATATTTTAATATTTTTATATTGAGGTATTTTAAAATTGGTTTATTTTAATTCAAATTGGGCAGTTATAAAAGGGCCTTTATTCAAACGACCTCAGTTTTTGACGAAACAAATTTTATTGAGACCGCAATAGTAAATTATTGCTAGGTTTCAAGTGGCGCGTCAGTCGGGGTTAATTTGTGAGCGCAGCAAAATAAAATACAAATAAAAACGACAATTTGAACGTGAACGAGAGCCATTTGAGCAAACGGACTCGGAATTCGACGAGACAAGTTTCATTAGGACCGTATCGTCAGCTTATACTATGCCGCCCATTCGCGTTTCGAACGGGGTTTGTATGTGAGCACAGGAGCGAATAAACGATGTTTGAAATTGCGATAGACACAGAATAAAAATCGTTAGTCAACATCGTTCGTCACGTCAACTTAAATATACAATAAAACCGATTGTATATACACCCCAACCAGAAATTTCCAGCCCATCTCATTTTCAGCCATGTAATTTTGCAAAAAAAAGTCCTCTAACACAAATCAATTTATATCTCCCAATCCGTTGAGAATTTGTGAGGGCGATCTGAAGTAAACTTGTAGATCGGGACGAGATCTAACTGCTGCGAAAAATTGGGGGTGATCGGAGGGTTGTGGTGGTCGGAATCGGTGTTAAATCGTAGAAAATGGGTTTCGTTATTTTCAGAAATTGAGGAGTTTGGGTTGATTTGAGGAGACGAGACCTTGGGGTAATCGAAGAGGGGAGATCAGGCTTCGATTTGGCTATTGTCTCGGGTTTTACGATGATCTATGGATGGAGAAATCGAAAGATGAACAAAGACAGTCATTTCTGGGTTGGTTTTGAAGTAAAGGTGGGTTTTTGGCAATTTTTCCGGCGGTGGTGGTCATGGTGGGGTCGGGGTCTGAAGCAGAAAGGACAGGGGAAGGCCGACGGAGGTCCGGTCGTCGATTGTTGTCGGAGGTGGCGGATATTCTCAGATGAACGGAAGTTCGTTCGAACCAATTGCTGGCGGCGTTGATGGGTTTTGGGGTCGGGGCTCTCAGGCGACGGCGCTGCTCTATTCAGGGGATCTGGTGACGGAGGTGCGGCGGTCCAAGGCCAAGTGTAGAGGCGGTGGTTGGAGGAAGTTTGGTTCGGTGGATTCAGGGAGAAGGAGATCGGGTCTGGAAATTTGGATGGAAGAAAACGCGTCGTTTTGATTTATCTGAGGATGATGTGGCCGTTTTGAAAGGTAATTAAGGTCAGAAATTAATTAATTAAAATATGATTAGTTAATTATATAATCGTATATTTATTCAAACTTTAAACGGTCGTAACTTACTCGTACGTTAACGAAATCTGACGAAACAGGATCCGTTGGGATCGCAGGGATGAGACCTATCCGATGAAACTGACGAGGAGTTGATCTGATGTAGTTGGAATTTCAGAAAATTTTGAATGGTCGTCTCAAATTAAAAGCAACTAACGCGTCATCCGTCAACCAGAACAAAATCTGGTGAGTTAATTCTCACACCCTTTGGAATTCTGTGATGTGGTAAATCCATAGAAAAATATAATTGACCATTAACAGTAGAAATTGGTTGATTTGCTGCTATGGATGCTATTATTTGTTTGATTGATTGTGTTATTTATGTTCGTCAGTTTTAAATAATATATTATTGAAATTAAATTCGTATAACTGATGTCTGTGATGCAGAGAAGGACAGGTTGGAGGGATCCGACTGGATTCCTCAAATAAACTGTATTTTTGTTTGTTGTGCATATATATGAATTATTCACTCTGATTGACACCAAAACCTGTTTGAATGTTGATGGTTGAATATATATTCATCATCGTTGTGATTAAGATCAATCGACAGTGTTGATTGGGTAATTGGCAGTAAATGGCCTAAATGTATGGTTTTAACGTCTATCTACCGTCAGGTGAATTGACGGGGCTTTAAAGTTATAAATTTATTTTATAACTGAATTAAAGTTTTTCAATTATTTCGTATAAGGGTTTAAATTGGGAATTTACAAATAAATATATTAAATCAAGTTTATAAGGGAAATTATTTAAATGATTTAGGCGGTTTTAAAAGTGGAAACCAAGAATTTACCAACAGGTTGGTAAAATAGAATAATTGGTTTTAGACCAATTAAATAGTGATTTTAAATTAATTAAGTTATTTAATTATCTTAAAAGGGGAAATGACAAATGGAAGTCAGTTGACTGCTAACTGAAAGGTACGGATGACAAAATGAACCATTGTAATTACAATGGATAATTGAATAAATTGGTATTCGTTAAGTTTAACGAATAGTGTAAACATTAGATAATCTCCGATTGACTATAATTAAAGAAGTTATCGAGTTGTCTAGTATAAATTAAGTTAACTACTGTTTAATAAGATTTTCAAATATGATAACGACTCTATCTTTAGTAAGTAGCGAAGTTAACTATTTTTAATATAGTTAATGTTAAAGTTAATTATTATTTTAATTAATAATAACATAAAGAAATGATTTTTTTGGGATTCAATCGGCGACCAGGTTTGATCAAAGGGTTGATAAGTGTTTTATAAAGAGATTTAAAATTTAAGTTTTCAAAGTAGATTGGTAAATGATATTTGTAAGTGGATGCAGAGAATTCAAATAAGATTTTACTTAATTGTGAAATTAGGTAAAGGGATTCAATTGGAATGAACTATTTAAGGGAAATGATTATAAATTGACAATAAGTCGAAATATGGTAATAGATTAAATTCTAAGCTAAGTATTATGAGTTGTTAAGCAAATTAGTGTAAGCGATTTGGAAACAAATCCGACGAAGTTTTAAAAAGGTTTTAAATCAAATTGATGAGTTAAATATTAAGAAATTGAATTTAGTAAATATTGTAATTGAACTAAAGGACTTCAAACGAAAAGGAAATCCGTGAAATGGTATGATATGAGAATATTGGTTCTTGGAACTAAATTCCAAGATAAAGGTGGCGTTATTTGACTTTTACTTAATCAAACAAATTATGTAAATGAATTATATTGGAAAGGGTTTCAAATGTAAGAAACGGTTTGCGAAACCAGTTTGAAATCGAGATGGTAAAGGAGAATTTGGTGAGGTGTTTAAGTGACGAACTTTTATTATTCTAAGGTAAGAACGGGGTCGATCAAGGTCTGAGAGGTAACTAAAATACCCCAACTTGGTTGGCTTCACTATTATCGAGGAATGGTATCAGTTTGAAGTGAGCGAAGGTATTGGAATTGGTTTTATCCTATACGAGGAATATCGAATTCAAATGCGAGGTTTTGGGAAAGTAAATAATATTGAAATATTAGTTTCAAAATAAATAAGAATATTTGATTTTGACTTATATAAGTCAACATTGGGTTTAACCATATTAGAACTAGAATGTGTTAATGCTATTAAAGTATAATATATATATATATATATCGAGATATTCGAACATAAAGAAAGAGGAAAAGGTTTTTAAAGCAATATATCGCTATTTCCAAAAGGAATGTAAGTCTGGTTATATACATATATACCTGTTATAGTATTTAAAATAGTTTTGTTATAAATAAGGATAGGTATAATGTTTTAAAATATATTGGAAGGTTTAAAGTTGATTTACCACTTAGTTAAATATATATAAATTTTGAATAGGCCAGGTAATGCCAAATGTAGAACTAGTGAATTCATTTCATTGACACCTTTGTTATTTGATAGTTAAATCACCGACTATCAAACCCTGATTAATACGCTTGTTGGTATGGAAAGTCCGGGATCGAATTTATATTCGAAAACCATTCTGACCAACAAATACGTGAAGATATCGGAAGATGATCGAGATGGAGCAATTGAAGACTGTGGATTTTCATAAACGGAAGGACCACTAATAATCTCCGGATCGCAACCAGAGATATGATGTGGTTCTGTCGTGGTTGGAATCTACGGGTTGTAAGGACTTCTTGCTACTGATCCATGGGGTGATTCCTATATGGATGCAGTAGGAGGGTACCTTTGGTTCATCCTGTTCCTGGATGACTTGTATGGACGAATGTATGACAGAGTATTTCCAAAGGACCACGTACGTTGATTTCTTCAAACGTATTATAGTTGGTTAACTCCCAACTAGAGTATTTTTGTGGATGTCAATTAGTGATATCCAGAGGATCTGATGATGTCGCATTCAAAGTGAATGGTGGCCAGATGTTCTAGAAGATAAGTTCTAGCCTCAAGCCTCATCAACCAGGAAATGACAAAAATCGGGCAGGCAACATGGCTATGTGGGTCGCTTCCATTAGGGTGTATGATCACCTATCTAGAGAAATTACATTTGCTTCTTTAATCTATATTCGATGTTGTCCCTTATCGGGAGGCGGTTGCTGATCCCAACCGTCAGTGATATACATTCGATACACTCAAGCGAAATGAATGGTCGGTCAGGTGAGGGCCGGGTTGCAAGACGTTCTTGTTGAACCGAGTGTATTCGTCTCTAGAGATACACAGTCGGAAGGTGGTCCCATACCTTGTCAAGTTGGAATCCAACATCCAATAAGCGCCTGCGGTTTTGATTGTATACTATATATGGGGAGCGTGAGATGCAAGCGTTCCTCTAGATTGTTATTTACTTGTATTTAGACACTATGATAATATCAGAACAAAGTATGATTTCAAAAATGTTTTGGGTTATAGTAAGGTAAAAACCGTCCGTGTTTATGTGTGGGCTGGTCTTACTATTATCCTTTATTTCAAAAAGGATTTTTCTAAGTTAAACCAGTTGTTTGTGCTGTGAATTTATCACTGACAGTATTCCAGACTGACCTGGTGTATTTTGCTTTGCTTCAAATGTGCTCGGGTCAGACCAAGTGTATTTCCAGGTTAGATTCGCTTGGAGTTTCAGGAGCTGGAAGCAGGAGGCTTCACCACTAGTTATATATATACAGTTATTTTTCCGTTGTGACTGATATGTGTGAACTCTGATAATTGTTATGTATTTACTGTTCTTTTGTATAAAGAGATTTGATATTATATTTTGTCGTTCCGCTGTGAGATTCTGATGTGTTCTTCTTCTTTCTTCTTTTCTAATATTTTTTCTTTCTTATCTCACCCTATAACTTCTTTCTATAGACGTTCCATTGTTTTCGGTGTTTGGAAGGTCGACATGAGTTTTGGTAAGGGGATTTATGTCGATTTTCGGGGCCGAAAATCCCTGGGTCGTTTCAAAAGGGGGTCGGGTCGGGCTAAAGGGGGTCTAGTCGGACCACTCTGGATTGGGTTAAAGTGAATCAGACCATTTTGGATCGGGCTAAAGTGGATTGGACCATTCTGGATCGGACTAAGGTAGGTCGGGTCGGGCTAAAGAGGGTCCGGTCTGGCCTAATGGAGGGGTCGGGTCGGACCAAAGTGGCTCGGGTCGGGCTGTTCTGAACCGCCATTTCTGGTCAGCCATTTTTGCCATTTCTGGTCGGCTATTTCTGGTCGGACACTTCCGGTGATGATGTGACTTCAAAGTGAGTTCAATTGGGAATTTAGGAAGTGTTGAAATAATATTATGGATTGTTTTGAACCTTACATAAATGTTGGTTGGTTCAACGATGGTGGTGGCTTCGACAAGAGTCCATAAGGGGATGTTCGAAGTGATGTAAAAGATTCGTTGATCGGTGAAAAGCAACAAATAGGCAGACAACTCAAAGGTCATGAGTTGGTGGATAATGGTTGCTCGAGAAGGTTGCTTGAGCTATGAAATGTCGTCAAGGTTGGATGACTAGAGATGCGAAGGCTAAGAAGTCATCGTTGTCATAAGTTCTAGCATGCTCAAAGCAGGGGTACGATGGGGGCACCCAATAGACCGGAAGGTTGCTGGTCGAGTACCTTGGGTATCGTTGAAAGGCCTAGTTGTCAAGGTTGGACATTGTCAAGGTTGGACATATGGAGTTTATGCTAGAACTGGGGTTACCATTAGCCCTTGACATATGGCAAGGTTGGTCGTCATACGATTAACGATGGTTTCAAAGCAGGATTGGCGGTGATAGCCAGAGTCAGTCATGGATGATTGGTTGTTCTGTGTGAGACTTATATATTCGGGATGTTATGTGTGTTTTCCATTATTGAATGATTGCTTTGGTTTCCATGTATGAATTGTTATTCCTTTGGTTGAATGGATTGTAAAGGCCATCACTATCCGATGTAGGGAAGATAAGGTTGAGTTCTTCTCTAGTGTCGTGGGTAGATTAGTATGTTTATATATCCCCTCTCATACACTTTATTGTTGAAGTTTGTTAGCTTTTTTATCGCTCACTAAGACTATTGTCTGACTCAAGGTTTTATGTATCCTCTTATTACCTTGGGTTGTTCATCTGATTGTGGATGGGCAGACTAAGTAACAGGTGACAGGTAATGCTTTAGTGAGGATGACGATGCTGATCGATGGCGAGCAAGAGGCTTACGTACCAGTTTTACTACTAGCCAATAATTGGATTTCCACTGTTTTCTTTTCTAAGTGATGCAGTGAGGCAACTTTGTATAAACACCATTTCCAAGTTTGTGGATATTACTTTCTAGCTGTATGAAAGTACAGTGTTTCTGCTTCACTATTACTACCTGTTGTGTATGTTCTATTATATTTTATCCTTGCGCTGTGAGATTTACGACAGGTTCCGCTTGTGTTTACCTACTCTGATGATCGTCCATGACAGCCTTGCACATCTTTCAGCGCATTATTTCTCTTGTATAGTGCGGGGGTTATGGGCGATCGTCACAATTATTTTTGGAATATTATATTTATTTTAACTTATCTATATAAACATAGAATCTATTTTAAAATTAAATTTAACTTCTATTTAATATAATCCTAAAAAAATTTCTAGACATATTTTATTTAAATAAATTCGAACTAATTGAATTCAAATCAAAATTCCTTACAGATTTATTTTAGTTCAATTTATATTTCGAACATCATAATAAATTTCATTGTTTAGTTCTTTAAAACGATTCCCCATTTCTATTTTTAAATTCACATTTGAATTTAAATATTCAAATTATCAAATGATAATTTTTCCACTTCATTTATAAACACCATTTATAAATTAATTTCAATTCCCTGATAATCCAATGAAAATCATTCCATTTTACTTATAAACACTGTTTATAAATTTGCTTCAATTTCCTGTGTTATTTAATTTATAAACATCGTTCATAGATTCACCACTTCAATTTCCTGTATTATTAATTTATAAACATCATTTACAAATCCAATACTTGTTTTATTTATTCAAAACAAGTTAATATCTTTATAGCTCATTCGAAATTCAAATTCTATTTTTGAAAAATAGAATTTCCCTTTTAAATCTCGAAATATCCTTTTCACAGTATTTTTATAAATCAACATTTTAGGCCTAGTGATATTTAAACAATCAAACCACGCAATTATCAATCAACACATCATATATGATAATATATATGTGAAAACAAACAATAATAAATATTTGAGGAATCCGGTTAGATACCTCCAACCTGTTTTTCTGCATCCACAGATGTTAGCCAACGTAAATAATACCCATCCTGCTTCGAGGTAGGATATCGTGGTGTAGAAGGTCATCCATTATCATATTGTGGGGCACATAGGGTCATCCGCTAATGATACCGCGGGCATCCACTAATGGTACTGCGGGAACTATCCAATCACCAATATATATATATATATATATATATATATGTGTGTGTGTGTGTGTGTGTGTATGTATATGTATAATAACCAAAAACACCAATCCTAAATATTTAATATATATTTTATAGCCACAATAATATTTCAGCACATGCAAACAACGAACGAACAATTATTTTAACGAATAAAATAATTCTAAAAAAAATATGAGTGAGATTTACTCACCATGATTTTTATTGATCGACTTATTCTGAATATAAATTCCAAAGCGACTCTAAAACCAACTGTAGTTCGTATCTCTCGCATCTACGAAATCCATTCACCTTGGTTCATGATTTTTCTTTGACCCCGTCTACATTTTATATTGTATTATAAGTTAACATGATTATATAAATTTTATATTAAATGATTAAATGACTATTTACATAAATTACTTAACATAAATAGTTAAATTATACTATGAATTTAAATTCAGTAAAATATATACCTTAATTATTCATCAAAAAAATCTCTTTTTCTATGATATGTCGATCTTGCTCAGCCCTACAACACCTTATCACCATTCTCCCAAACCAACAGGCTGAACTCTTCGATATCACAGACCGTTCAAACAATGGCAAATAGCTCTTCTTCCGAGCTCGAGATATGCCTGAACCATCCTCCTCATTCTTCACGGAAACCACAAATTCCATTCTAAAGCAGTTCGTCCTCAACACTACAACCCAAGTTTAGACCTCCTCAATTTACGGTTGATCCCCAACAGCACCCAGATTCACAGTGAAACCCGCTTGAACAACCCTCATGCTCCTCCCCAAATCAGACAACTTGTATCACTTTGAACTATCTCTCTACGCTACTCAATCCTTGCGTTACTCTCAAACAAACGAACTCCACCCAAATCAGAGAATCCCCATCGCCTACTTATTTGCCAACGCCTCCAATCCAGACCACCATGCCTTGATTCAGTCCCTACTCCATGCACAACTACCGAGTACCCATTGAAAAGCGACTTTGATTCCTCATTTTCTGCTCGAGATTCGCACCATTATTTCCATCCTCGTCTCCTTCCCCAAAACAGAAATCACGACTTCGCAATATAGCTCCAGTCACCGCTTCTCAGTTGCGAGCTACCCCACCTAGCGTTATTTTCAAGTTCGAGCAAAGGGAAACCCATCGCTGGCCTTAATACGAGTTGGAATCAATCAATAGTTTGTGTTTGATTCTGATTTTTGGAAGCGAAAATTATTGTATGAGAAGAGGAACTAACACCTTCGATTTGGATTGAAAAGAAAAATAGTTTTACAGTTATTTTAAATAGCAGAGGAAGAAATCGAGATTATACAAAGGTAGTTGCGTGATTTTACCGGGATGTATTCTTCAATATTAGGGAATAGTGTTATAGGCAGGGTAGCTTAAGGTACATTGTTATTAAATATGATTTTGATTTGACTATGATTTGAGTTTGATCTTATCCGTTCAGTTTCATAATAATATATTCGGGGTTCCAAAGACCAATTTGAACGCAACAACTGACGTTTATAGGGTTTAACCACTATTCTAGACACACTGGAACAAGCTACGAAGTGTAATCTGATCATATGGAGAATATATTAATTTAAATCGATATAAATTAAAATCAAAAGAATTAATTTCTTGATAATAAATTATTGTTATTGTCTGTATTCGAATAGAATATGTATTCATCATGTGAATTGTTTTGACTCGGTTTTAAAATTCGAATTTAATTTTTAGTTGTTCTTTTCAGGATTACGATAATTCAATATACTTGAAATTAAATCGTAATCGATTATTAAATCGATAACTCAATATAAAAAAATCCATTTATATTTTTATTTCAATATTTAAAACCATATTAAATATTTAAAATAAATTGTTTGAAAATCTAGGTCGTTACATTCTTCCCCCCTTAAAAGAAATTCATCCCCAAAATTTCCAAGGTAGGAAAAGCGCTACCAACCCATTTATTTTTCAAAAACTCACTTATGATGAAACTCAACATTTCATATTTCAACAAAATTTAAATCCCATAACACTTTTGGTTTTCATTTACATTGCATTCAAATTGATTTTAATCAATTTATTCACTTCGATCCATTTAACTTGCTAAGTTAAATTTTAATTCCAGAATTCAAATTTCTGGGTTTTTATTTCAAATCCTTTTGAAGTCATATAAATATACACATATATTTATAACTATTTCATATTCAAAACAATTGAATTTTCAAACCACTTGTTTTCATTCGAACCAATTTCCAAAAAAAACTTTTCTAAGGCAATAATTCATCACTTAGAAACTCGAAAATGAACACGGATGAGGCTGCAGTCATTATCAGAACTATTTCCCAGTGTAACAACCCGGAAAATACGAGCCAATTTAAAATTTTTAAATGGGTTATTTTAAAGAAATTTAAACAATTGAAATAAAATATTTCAATAAAATAAAGAGTTAGAAATGGTGCGGCAGTTTGAAAATTTGAATTCAAACTTTAACTGACTGTACCGGGTGCAAAATAAAACGGATTTTAGTGAAACCAAAAATATTTAAATCTGTTTATGAATATCTTTCTAACGAATCTGAAAAATCGAAGTTTCATAGCGGGAATCAAAAGTTATGGCCAAATGAATTTTCAGAAAGGTCGCTATAGAGAATATATAGCCCTTGAAAATAGACATTTTGCAAACGACCTCGGAATTCGACGAAACCACTTTTGTTGGATCCGAGATGTTAAATTATTGCTAGGTTTCAAATTTCATAATTTTTGAAGCTAATATGTGAGCATGGCAAAAGAAAACGTGTTTGGTTGATTTCTGTTAAATTGGATCGACCAGAAAATGGCCATTTTTCAAACGGTCTCAGAATTCGACGAAACTAGTTTTGTTGGGACCGTAGCGTCAAAACATAGCTAGATTTATTTTTCTGGAATTTTTCGAATCAGTTTGTGGCTCTGGCAAATTGAAATGTACGTTCAAATCGAATATTGAATGTTTTATATTTTAATTTGAAGAATAACTGACTGTAATAGTCGAATTGGCCTACGAAACATATCCCATTGTGTTTGGGATGGGGGTATTTAGCTAGGGGCGATAGTCGTTGGGTTTGAATTGGTGTTCGTTTGGAGAAACCCTAATTTTTGAAATAAATAAAGCATCGGACAATCAGGAATTTCCATCATAAATTTAAAATAAATAAATAACCCCTGAAACCCCCCTCCCTCGCCTATCTCGCTCTCGACGAAAGAGGTTTTCCCACCTTCACGACCCTTTTCCGACCGCCATAGCCACCTGACGCCTCCGCCACCATCCGATCTTCAAATCCCTCCTCCTCCTCTTCAAATCAACACCAACCTCGACCCCCCTCTTCTCGTATTTCGTGCGCAACGTCCCTCCAAAGTTCCGAACTTCCCACCGCCTCCACGCACGACTCAGACCACTGAACTGGCCATGACCCCCCTGCGCATGAAGCCCTCTCCATCCTCTTCGTCGTGTTGAAGGTCGATTTCAACATCGTGCAGCGGTTTGGTCGTTAGATCAAAACCTAGTTTTGAACCAACGTTGAAAGGTATCGGCTTTGGCCATTTTAAACTGAAAATAACACTTTTAAGTGTTGCAAACTTTGAAAAATCGTATCTTTATCGTGTATTAACGAAATTCGATGAAACATGAGACATCGTGACTGTAAGGACGCTCTCTACATTCTAGAAGTGTCCGGGGGATTTTTCTGAGCTTGCTAGGATTTTTAGAAAAGCGACAAACCAATGTGAGATTTCTAAACTGAAATGTGAATGGAAATGTGTTGTATAAATTATATAAGCGAAATATAAATTATATACGTGTTGTATACCTCATCTACATGCGTTGTATAAGTTATCTGAGCGAAGTATGAATTATACATGCATTGTATAAATGATATGTGTGTTGGAATGGAAATAAAATATATTTATATTCGAATATATATATATACTCCCCTCGTCCACAAACCATGGACGATATTTATTGATTGTGAATTGGCGTGAAAATTTTGGTGAATAATGCGAATGGTTGATAGGATTGTTTGTGGTTGATATTGTTTGAATTGTGGTTGAAAAATACCATTGTGGTTGAAAAATACCCATTTGTGATTGAAACAAAATTTGAATAAATTATGGAAAAGAAAATCATACTCGCCTGCGTGCGAATTAGATGTATGAAATCCCCATTGTCAAAAACCGCGAGGTTTTAAGGCAGAGCGAGGAGCCGTACTCGGGATGGTGCCGGTTTTAACTACCCTGCCGTTATGCTGCCGAAATTTTCAATAATATTCATGTGTTAGAATTATTTTCATACGTTGAAATTATTTTCATGTGTTGAAACCTTATTCATGTGTTGAAACCATATTCATGTGTTGAAACTAAAGTCATGTGTTGAAACCATATTCATGTGTTGAAAAATATATTCATGTATAGAACAAATTCTTTAAACGATAAAAATAACATCTTTAACATAAGTATGAAGTAAATAATGATCATGTGTTGAAAAATAAATTCATGTGTTGAATTAATAAGTTGTTTTAACAATAAAAATCACATCTTTCTTATATGTACGAACTATATAAAATATCCATGTGTGGAAATATTCATGTGTTGAGCTGTTCATGTGTTGAAAAAGGTTCATGTGTTGAATAAAAAGATCGAACAATAAAAAATAAATTTTTATTGAAAATATGAAGTGTTAAAAACATTCATGTGTTGAATAAATATTTTTGATGATAAAAATACCATTTTTTATCATGTATATGATTTGCTAAAAATACACAAGTGTTGAAATAAATATTTGTTTGCTATGAATATTATTTTTAACATGTATAGGGACTAAATAAAATAGTCATGTGTTGAAATAAATTTTAGTTCGCTAAAAATATCATTTTTAAATGAAATATGAAGTGTTAGAATAACCACTTGTTCAAATAAATATTCATGAATTGGAAATATTCATTAGTTAGCTAATAATGTGATTTTCAGCTTATGTATGCAACATTGGAATGAATGGTAACGTTAAACCAAATCGAATCAAATAGGAAACTGAATTGAAAATTGATAAGTGATTAGAATTGCACACATGTACATGCATATTTATTGAATAGGTTATAGCAAAGAGGCTAAAGAAGAGGAATAAAATTATGTGCCCGACAAATAGGTACATGTTTACTGTTTTGCTTGGGTGATGATTTTATGAGCCGATTGGCTTTTTCTTTTTCTTTTTGAGATAAGACGCCCGTATGGCTGATTGGGGATTTTCTCGACCCTTCCCGTACAAAGGAGGTTATGGCGAAATTTTCCAAAATTTAAAGGTGTTAGTGAAATATTTGAAGTGAAAACGAATTAGAAATCGCCGAATGAATTATATTTATATATATATAAATATAAATTAAATTAAAATGAATAGAGGCCGTGCAGTTCGCGTTTTGAAATCGTAATTTTAAACGATTATACCGAAAGATCTGACCATCGGATTTTGACGAAACTAGAACCGTTTTGTTCGCTTTTGAGAGATCTTTCCAATGATATAAACTTTGTTAAGATCCAACGGTTATATTTTCAGATATGTATAAAACAAATTTAGGGAAAAACAACGCCAGTGTCTCGGCACGACCTGAAACGTCGTTTATTTAAATAGGGCCATTTTTAAATAAATAAAAATGGCGATATATCGTTATAAAATATTATAGACGATATATAATGGAAATAAACCGATTCTGCTTGGTTTGCTTGATATTTGATGGTTGAATGTGTTTGACATGAAAATTATACTAAGGAACCGAAATGTGAATGTTGAATAATTTAACCATGTGAAGAATTGATTTGAAAATCTAAATATACGTGGATTATTTGAAAAGGCCGAGTTAATTCTCATTTCAAATAATCGATCGACGGTTAGAAGTCGAAGAGTTGAAGACGGTACGAGACCGATGATCTTCACATTTTATAGATGGGTGCTACTGATGCTCATGATTGGATTAGCTACCTTGAAGGAGCTGAAGTGGTAACCATCCGAACGTATTTGTTGATTGTACGGATATGCGAGGAATATGGTGCCTCCGGCTTCGTTCAAACCCAGAACGAACTTGTAAATGGACTGTGTGTCTGACATTGGATTTTGTTATGTGCTGATTGATCTCTATTAAATATATATCTGTTTGGCGGCGGAGATTTATTCTCTTGCTTAACACCCTTCTCTGAGACATACGAGCTCAGAGGTTATATATCGATAGAAATCAGTCGCATGGAGTGAATTGCCCGTGTGGCACGCCTAAGTGGCAGATGATCAAGGCTTCTGTTGAAAAGCAAAGTCTTGTGGTTGAAGATCAAAGCATGGCCTATGTGGTAGCTTTGTGTATAGCGTTGATTCGCGAGCCTCACACCTCGGTATGAGTCAAAAACGGGATAGTGACTGCAGGGAGAACACGACGTTTCCTTCTAGCTATGGGTGATTTCAGTGACCTACCAGCCCTAACATTTATATATTATTTTACCTGTGTGGTTGTTGGAATGCGAGGCGCCTCGGTTATAGGTCTGTAAGGACCGGGAAATGTGTGTTCAGGAATTGCCAATCCTCAAAAGCAAGAGAGGACTGACCCTGAAGATCCAAGGATCGCTGTGTGTGGTCCTGAGACATTTGCTAGAGTGTCTCGAACGGAGAGGAGCTTGCCCCTTGCCTCAACTCATGATGGAATCCAATTTCCAATACGAAATTGTGGATTTGATTGTATTACTAGTATGGCGACATAGTAGATGGTAGCTATGCCGTTTAGGATTGATATTTATGATTGAATTTTCTTTTGAAACATATATGGACTAGTAATAATATCAAACACTTTTGTTTTATACGTATCAAGCATTTCTTGGCCATTATAAGGTAAAACTCTATCCTCCGGCTTGCGTTGCATTGTGCGATGGGACCTGAGTCTTATAATGGCTTCATTTTTATAAAAAGCATTGCGATGATTTAATAATTTACTTTATTTCATGCACTAGCAATCATTGGAGTAAACCCGTTCCGCGAAAGTGGCGTGGTCCTTTGATTTGCCTTATTATTGTTGTTAATTAGTTAAGTAGATTTCTCATACCAGTCCCATGACTGACTCATAGTTTGTTTCACCTTGCAAACTCGGGTGCCCTTATTTTCACACGGGCAGCCTAGTATCAGGTAGCTGGACCTATTTTGGCTTTGCACTGCAGCAGAGGTGCATCTTTTGGCTCATGGCGAGGCTTGACTACACAGTGTTGACTATTGATTTTTCCGCCATTATTATATATGTATATGATTCCACCTCTGGCGATGTAGACTGATGTTTCGTTTATGTACTCTCCAAGTATATGTACCGCTTATAGCGATGTAGACTGATCATGTACTTTTATGCACTAAGTTGTATCCTACACTGTGCTCTCTGATGTTGTGATATGCATGATTCCGCTGTCATATTTGTGTAAATTATTCTATTTCCTGTTTATGCTATTATCTGTACTCTGCTAATGATGATTAATGTGTTATATTCCAATGATTATCCTTAACACCATCGTACGGGGTTTTGGGATCGTCCCAGGTGGTATTAGAGCTTTGGTTAACCTTAGTTCTGGATTTTAACACATTAGACACCTCGTCAGAATAGAATCAGTAGTATTCTAAGGCGAGTAGCTCATTAGAGATAGGATGTAATGACCCACATTTTTCAGCGATATAATAATTAATTTATTTAATTATTTAAAAGGTGATTAAGAGGATTTAATGGTCGTTGAATTTAATAAGAGTGAATATTTAATTAAAATAATAATATAATAATATATTTAATTCTGAAATAATTAGATTGGGCATAAATGGCGATATGGTGTGAATTGGGAAATTCAAAATATATAATTCAGTTTAGTATTGAATTAGATTGGCGAATATATTTAAATAACGACAGTTTGAACGTATAATTATATTATAATTAAAATCGAGCTTGAAATGGTGCGGCAGTTCGCGATTTGGTGATTTGAACTTCAACCGAATGTACAGGATTCGTTTTAAGCCGGATTTCTGTGTAACAAGAAACGTTCGGAGCTGGTGAAGTATATTTTTCTAATGGAAGCGAAAAATCGGGATTTGATCGTGTAGATTTTGATTTATGTCCAAATCAAATTTTAGAAAAGTCGCTGTGGAACTCCTTTATAATTTATAAAGGAATTATTTATATCTTTAAAAGGAATTTCATTATAAATCGAATATCGATTTAATCGGGATTTGAAATATCGAGTTAGAAATTCATATAGGAATATTGTGGAGCTGAATAATATTCTATGTGAATATATACGAGAATATTTAATTATAAATATTAAATTAAAATGTTTTTAAATATATTTATATATTTAAAAGGGTTATTTAAAGCTTTAAAAATAGCTAGTTTTGCAAACGACCTCAGAATTCGATGAAACTAATTTTGTTGGATCCGCAATATTAAATTATTGCTAGATTTCAATTTCCCTGATTTTTGAAGTCAGTATGTGGTCGTATGTGATTTTAATGTGGAGAACAGTCAGTATTTTGACGGTTAAAAATACGTTGTATGAGCAAACGGAGTCGGAATTCGACGAAACCAGTTTCGTTGGGAGCATAATGTCGAATTGTAGCTACATGACCATTTTCATGATTTTTAGGTATCGTGTGTAATCACACGAATATTTAGAAAGGAAGAACGAAAATAAAATAATAAAAGAAAATATCTAAAACTCATTTTGAGGTCAAAACAAGGCCACCTACTGCCTTCTTCAACCACACAAGAAATCTCATCCCTGTATAAAACACCCTTTGGCTGCCGCATTTCATTTTTCAGCAAAACGCAAGTTTTGAAAATCAATTACAAATCAAAATAAATCATATAAATCACCACATAAACATATTCGGTTTCACATCGGTTTCCTCTTCGATCTGCTATACTTTTTGTGGGGTGCGACGTTTGTTTCCTGATGCTCGAAAACACGCAGCGAACTAGGGTTCGTTTGTTTGGGCATTTCGAGTTTCGATTCGAGAAACTGATGGTATATTTGAGTTGCCGGGAGGATTTAGTGCAAGTTGTGGTTTAGTTTGTGAGGTGCGATGGGATTTTGGTCGGGTCTGTCACCGTGAATGGCTCGACAACGGAATGTACTAATGGGGTGCGAGATGAACTAAATGGTGTGGTAGTTGAAGAGAGTGAGATGAGAATCATTTTGGTAGTTTTGTTTTTGGAATTCATGGGGTGAAAATTGGGAATTGTGATGGAGGAAGCAATTCGAAATGGTGTTTGGGTTTACTGGAGCGTACGGGTTTGGGGCGGAGAGGAAGAAGAGTGGAGCGGGTTTGGTACTTTAGAAGGGTAATGGGCCGGGGAAAGTTAAGTAAGCCCAAAGGAAAATAACCATGTTTTATTTAATTTCAATTCATGTACTAACTTTAATGTACCGTAACTTTATCATACGATATCAGAATTAGACGAAACTGGATCTGTTAGGATCGTATTGACGGACTCTACCCAATGGAACTGACTGGGAGTGTATTGGAGCTCGTTTGAATTTATGGAGAAATAAATTTTTTGATTCAAATCAAACAACAGTTTATCGTTCTTTAACGATGAACTGCCAATGTGAGTAAAACTCACCAACTCTGAACAGTTATATTTTATAACGTATTCTTAGAATTGTTAATCATATGTTGATTGCTGTGTGTTAACTTTTTGGTTGAATTGCTTGTGTATTGGTTGAAATTATAGATAACGATATATGGATATATATCGTTAATCAAATATTGGTTCTGTCTAGAAGAATATTTCATATCGAAGTGAAGTCGATGTTATTATATTGTTTAACATCTATGATGCAAGGAAACAGGTTGGAGGAATCCGACTGGATTCCTCAACATTTATTTTACTGTTTTTCATATATTGTGATATATGATGTGTTATATAATCTGTTATGGATTATGTGTGTTAGAATGATATTGATCCTTGTTATTCGATATTTTAAATATCATAAAAAGACCCTGGGATGTAAAAAGAATTATTTCAATGTATATTGAAATAAAGGGATTTTATAAAATCAACAGATTTTATAAAAGGAAATATTTCAAAAGTAAATAAAAGGAAAATGTTTATAAAACGAATAGAGTTTTATAAAAGGGAAAATGTTGATAAAAACGAATAGAATAAAGGAATATCTATTTAGAAAATAAATAGAATAAAGGATTTTTATTTAGAAAATAAATAGAATAAAGGATTATTTATTGGGAAAATAAATAGAGGAGTTAATCGAATCGAATTAATCGAAAGGAGTTAATCGAACATAGTTAATCAAAATGGAGTTAAACAAAAATTAGAAACTGACTAGAGATTAATAAGTTGAATGGTTTCTTGAGTATCGATCTGATGTTTGTTTCGGCCTTCGGGGTTTATACTTAGGAAGTTGTTCTCTTGTTAGTTTATAGTTAGAGTCTGAAAGATGTGGAAAAATAGTGATACGTAATTAAGCTATGGGAATGTTTTCCAGTGTTAATAACATATATTTTCTAAACATAGAAAACAAGGAAATGTGAATGTGTGTGTATATATACACACACACACACACACACATATATATATATGTTAAATGATGATTGATCGATATAATTTCCATTTGGAAATAATATCGTTGTATGCACATGTGTTTTTCTTTGATAGTTAACTCACCGACTATCGAAGTTTTTGACCATTTTAACATTGTTAATATGGAGAGACCGGTTGGATTATTATCTGAAGAACCACTCCGTATTGGCATAAGCGTTGCGAATCATATATGCCAAAGATAATTGAAGACGCAGTAAAGTAAAAGGGCTGTTGCATAAATCTTAGGTAAAGATTGCCTAAGATGGATGTACTGAATAGTGCCTTCGGTTGGTCCAGTCCCAGGACGACCTGTATGGAAGAATGTCTGACAGAGTATATTTAATAGATCGCGTAAGTTGATCTCTTCAAACGTATTTACATTGGTAGCGGAGGAATTCGTTTCTCTTAGCTGTATACCCGTGGTATTTTTGGAGAAATCAATTTTTGATTTGGCGGGTATGACGATGTGACATTCAAAGTGAATAAACGTGTGATCTGTCAGAGATTAGCATGGCCTCTAGCCTCACAACCGGGAAATGACAAAAATCGGGCATGCAGCATGGCTATGTAGGTCGCACCTATTAGGGTGTATAATCGCCTAATCTAGAGTTTCATTTACTTCTAAAAATCTATTGTTGATGTTGTCCCATTCGGGAAACGGTTGCTGATCCCAACCGTTGGTGATATACATTTGATACACTCAAGCGAAATGAGTGGTCGGTCATGTGTGGCCGGGTTGCAAGATGTTCTTGTTGAACCCAGTGTATTCCTCTCTAGAGGTACACTAGCGAAAGGTGGTTCCATACCTTGTCATAGTTGGAAATCCATTACCCAATACGTGCTTGCGGTTTTGATTGTGTACTATATATGTAGAACGTGAGATGAAAGCGTTTCTGCTAGATGATTATTATATTGTGGTTGATAGACATTATTATAATATCAAAAGGTTTTTGATATAAAGACATTTGGATTCTCATAAGGGAAAACCCGTTCTGTTATACGGCGTGGTCTTATGAGATATCATTTACTTGCTTGAACTATTTAAACTGTTTTACTCATACCAGTCCCATGACTGACCGGGAGTTTATTTTGTTTTGTTTTCCCTAAACTCTTGGGTGCCCAATTTTGTACGGCAGTCAAGTAGTCAGGAATTTACAGATATACTGGAAGAGCTTGGAGTAGGAGTGTGACGATCCCAAAACCCCGTGACACGGTGTTAAGGATAATCATTGGAATATAACACATTAATCATCATTAGCAGATCACAGATAATAGCATAAACAGAAAATAGAATAATTAACACACATATGACAGCGGAATCATATAGATATCATCACATTAGAGAAGCACAGTACAGGATACAACTTAGTGCATAATGATACATAATCAGTCACCATCGCCTGAGGTGGAATCATACATAAAGAGTACTCAAAATAAATATCAGTCTACATCGCCAATGGCGGAATCATAATATAGATACAATAATGGCGGAGAAAATCCAAGTCAGCACGGTGTAGTCAAGCCTCGCCATGAGCCAAAAGGTGCGTCAGAAACCTATAACTAGGCTGCCCGTGTGAAAATGAGAGCACCCGAGTTTGCAAGGTGAAACAAACTACGAGTCAGTCATGGGACTGGTATGTGAAATCTACTCAACTTATTAACAACAATAATAAGGCAAATCAAAGGACCACGCCACTTTCGCGGAACGGGTTTACTCCAATGAGTGCTAGTGCATGAGATAAAGTAAACGATTAAATCAACGCAATGCTTTTTATAAAATGAAGCCATTATAAGACTCAGGTTCCATCACACAATGTAACGCAAGCCGGAGGATAGAGTTTTACCTTATAATAGCCAAAAATGCTTCATACGTATAAAACAAAAGTGTTTGGTATTATTACTAGTGCATATATGTTTCAAAAGCAAATTCAATCCTAAATATCAATCCTAGACGGCATGGGTACCATATATCATGTCGCCATACTAGTAATACAATCACATTCGCATATTTCGTATTGGGAATTGGATTCCTTCATGAGTCGAGGCAAGGGGCAAGTTCCTCTCCGATTCGAGACACTCTAGCAAATGCCTCGGGACCACACACAGCAATCCCCTGGATCCTCCAAGGCCGGTCCTCTCTTACTTTTGAGGATTAATTATTCCTGAACACACGTTTCCCGGTCCTTACAGACCTATAATCGAGGCGCCTCGTATTCCAACAACCACACAGGTGAAAAGTAGATATAAATGTCAGGACTGGGAGGTCACTGACACCACCATAGCTAGAAAGAAACGTCATGCACTCCTTGGGTCCTTCTCCCGTTTTTGACTCATACTGAGGTGTGAGGCTCGCGAATTCACGTTATACACAAAGCTACGTCACACAGACCATGCTTTGATCATCAACCACAAGACTTTGCTTTGCAACAGAAGCCTTGATCTTATGCCACTTAGGCGTGCCACACAGGCAATCCACTCCATGCGACTGATTTCTGTCAATACATAACCTCTGAGCTCGTACGTCTCAGAGAAGGGCGTTAAGCAAGAGAATAAATTCTCCGCCGCCAAACAGATATATATTTAACAGAGATCAATCAGCACAGAACAAAATCCAATGTCAGACACACAGTCCATTTACAAGTCCGTTCTGGGTCTGAACGAAACCGGAGGCACCAATTCCTCGCATATCCGTACAATCAACAGTATGTTTGGATGGCTACTACTTCAATTCCTTCATGGTAGCTACTCCAATCACGAGCATCAGTAGCGCCCATCCATCCAATGTGGAGATCGTCGGTCTTCAGCCGTCTTCGACTCTTCGACTTCTCAACGTCGACCGATTATTTGAATGAGATAAACTCGGCCTTTTCAAATAACCCACGTACATTTAGATTTTCAAATCAATTAATCACATGGTTGGACTATTCAACATTCACATTTCAGTTATTTAGTTATAATTTTCATGTCAAATACATTCAACCATCACATATCAAGCAAACACAACAAAATTGGTTTATTTCCACTATATATCGTCTATAGTATTTTATAACGATATATCGCCATTTTTATTTAATTTAAAACGGCCATATTTAATTAAACGACGTTTCGGGTCGTGTCGATGCACTGGCGCTGCTTTTCACTAATTTTGTTTTACACATATCTGAAAATCTAACCGTTGGATCTTCACAAATTTGGTATCATTGGGAAGGTCATTTCAAAACGAATCCAACGGTTTCAGTTTTGGGAAAATCCGACGGTCGGAACTTCCACGCTAGCCATTTGAAGTTACGATTTCAATTTACGAACTGCAGCGTCGTTATTCGATTTAATTTTAATTATATTTATATTTATATATATAAATATAATCGTTTCTGGCGTTGTTTTTCTTCAGATTCGAATTAAACATTCCAGACAATCCAACCGTCGGATCTTCACAAAGTTGGTGCCGTTGGAAAGATATTTCCAAGGCGAACCCAACGGTTGCGGTTTCGGGAAAATCCAATGGTCGGATTTCCCGCACTTGTCGTTTGAAATCACGGTTTCAAAACACGAACTACACGGCCACGTTTAGTTTTAATTTTATTTATATTTATATATTTATATAAATATAGTTCATTCAAAAGTTCCTATATCGTTTTCACTTCAATTATTTCACTAACGCCTTTAAATTTCGGAAAATTTCGCCATAACCTCCTTTGTACGGGAGGGTCTGGGAAAATTCCCAAATGGCCACACGAGCGTCTCATATCAAAAAGAAAAAGAAAAAGCCAACAGGCTCATAAAATCATCACCCAAACAAAGCAGTAAATGTGTACTTATTTGTCGGGCACAAAATTTTATTCCTCTTCTCTAGCTCCTTTGCTATAACCTGTTCAATAGATATGCATGTACATATATACAATTTCTATCACTTATCATTTTCCATTCAATTTCATATTTGATTTACTTTGGTTTAAAAACACCATTCATTCTAATGTTGCATGCATAGGCTAAAATCATATCATTAGCTAATTAATGTATATTTCAACTCATGCACATTTATTTGAACAAGTGGCTATTTTAAACCCTTCACATTTCAAAGATGATAATTTTGGCGAACTAAAATATATTTCAACACATAACCATTTTATTTAGTTCCTATGCATGTTAAAAATAATATTTCTTTCACAAATATTTATTTCAACGTCCGCATATCTTTAGCATATCACAAATATGATAAAAATGATATTTTTATCGTTCAAAATATTTATTCGACAAATGGATGTTTTCAACACTTCATAGTCTCAATAAAAATGTAATTTTTATTGTTCGATCTTTTTATTCAACACATGAACTTTTCCACTACACACACTTCTCAACAAATGAGCATTTCCACACATGGACATTTTATTTATGTTGTTCATATTAGAAAGATGAGATTTTTATTGTTGAAACTATTTATATAAGGCGAATATATTTCATACTTCATATATATATATAAATGTGATTTTTATTGTTTAAAACATTACATTCATTCACAAATGAATTTAATTTTCACACGTCACTTTTCAACACACAAACATTTCCACACATGGATATAGTTTCAACATATGACTTTAATTTCAACGCATGAAAATAATTTCAACATATGAAAATAATTCTAACACACAAAGATTATTCAAAATTTCGGCAGCATAACGGCAGGGTAGTTAAAACCGGCACCGTCCCTAGTACGGCTCCTCGCTCTACCTTAAAACCTCGCGGTTTTTGACAATGGGGATTCATGCATCTAATTCACACGCAGGCGGCATGTTTATTTTTATTTCCACAAATATTTCCAATTCATTTCAATCACCAATGGGTATTTTCCAACCACAACCAAACAATGTCAACCACAAACAATTATTCAACCATTCGTATTTTTCATCCAATATTTCACACCAATTCACCACAATAAATATCGTCCATGGTTTGTGGACGAGGGGAGTACATATATATATATATATAATTGTTATATTTCACTTGCATTTCAACACATATATCAATTATTCTATGCATGTAAAATTCATACTTCGCTTATATAGCTTACACTACGCATGTACATGAGGTATACAACACGTATGTAATTTATATTTCGCTAATATAAATTATACACGACATTTTCCATTCAATTTCATAGTAATTTAGATTTCTCACATTGGTTTTCGGAGTGCTAAAAATCGATACGATGTCAGAAAAATCCGCGGCTTCTTCTATTGGGTAGAGAGCTTCCTTGCGGTCCCGATGTTTCCTGTTTCATCGAATTTCGTCAACACACCAAAAAGATATGATTTTTCAAAGTGTAAAGATAAAAAAAAACTCACCTTTCACGAAGGTTCTAAACTAGGTTTACGGTTTTCGCGACAATCGGGGCACGAGGGGATGATCAGCGAGTTGGACGTGGAAGAGGGAGGAGAGGGCTATCTGGCGGTGGTGGTTTGGTGGCGTTCGGTGGTCAGGATCGGCGGCGGCGGCGCTGGGAAGGTCGAGGCTTTGGACGCTCGATTCAGGAGGAGGAGGGGTTGGTCGGCGTCGAACTGGGGTCCGATTTGAAGGGGAGGCGAAGGCGCTTCGAATGGTGGCGGTGGCGGAGGCTGGAAGCGACGGCAGCGGCGGCGATCGGGGCTGGAAGGTTTGGAGCTCGGGTCGCCGTTCGTTCGAGGGTTTTCTTTTTTTTTTAAATTATGAATGGAGAATTCTGATTGGCCGAGGACTATATTAAATTTTTAAATAGTGTTTTCTCAAACGAACTCCTTTTTAAACCCAACGACTGTCGCCCCTAGCTAAATACCCCCATTCCGGACACAATGGGATATGTTTCATAGGCCAATTCGACTGTTACAGTCAGTTATTTTTCAAATTAAAGTATAAAACATTTAATTTTTAACTCTGAACGTACATTTCAATTTGCCAGGGCCACAAACTGATTCGAAAAATTCCAGAAAAATAAATCTAGCTATGTTTTGACGCTACGGTCCCAACAAAACTAGTTTCGTCGATTCTGAGGTCGTTTGAAAAATGGCCATTTTCTGGTCGATCCAATTTAACAGAAATTGACCAAACACATTTTCTTTTGCCACGCTCACATACTAGCTTCAACAATTATGAAATTTGAAACCTAGCAATAGTTTGACATCCCGGACCCAACAAAAGTGGTTTCGTCGAATTCCGAGGTCGTATGCAAAATATCAATTTTCCAGGGCTATATATTCTATATAGCGACCATTCTGAAAATTCATTCGGCCATAACTTTTGATTCCCGTTATGAAACTTCGATTTTTCAGATTCGTTAGAAAGGTATTGACTAACAGATTTAAATATTTTTGGTTTCACTAAAATCCGTTATATTTTCCACCCTGCACAGTCAGTCAAAGTTTGAATTCAAATTTTCAAACTAACTCACTATTTCTAATTCCATATTTTATTGAAGTATTCTATTTCAATTGTTCAAATTCCTTTGAAATCACCAATTTAAAAATTTTAAATTGGCTCGTATTTTTCGGGTTATTACAATCTCCCCCACTTAAAACTTTTCGTCCTCGAAAAGGGAACAACAGTAAAGTAGGAAATAAAATGTAAATGAAAAGTATTGTAAAGGTACCTTGCACCGGAGTTAGTCAGAGATATCCACTCTGCATTTGGGGTAAGCTTGCTTAATGCTTTCCTCAGTCTCCCAAGTACAGTCTCTAGGATCACTGCTCCACTGCACTTTAACTAAATGAACCTTTTTTCTTTTGAGTTCTCTAGTTTCTTTGCCAACAATCTTTAATGGCTCTCTTCTGAGTGATAATTCTGGAGTTATGACCACATCCTGTTGCGCTGCTTCTTCCACAACAAGATCCGGATCATGCACATGTCTTCTAAGTTGAGATACGTGAAATACATCGTGCACTCCAGGCAACCAATCTGGCAATTGAACCCTATAAGCAAGAGTTCCAATTCGTTCAAGTATAGGAAAGGGACCAATAAATCTCGGTGCCAACTTCCCAGTATTGCCAAATCTGATCACTCCTCTCATCAGAAAAACCTTCAAATAAACATGATCACCAATAGCAAATGTCAAATCTCTCCTTCTAGAGTCTGCATAACTTTTCTGTCGGCTTTGGGCGGTTCTCAAACGCTTTTTGATGAAGTCGACTTTATCAGATGCTTCTCTAATCATATCGGGCCCTAACACAAGTCTATTGCCAGGTTCTACCCAACATGTTGGAGATCGGCAGGGTCTGCCATATAATGCCTCAAATGGCGACATTCCCAAACTTGCTTGATAGCTATTGTTATATGAGAATTCTTCCAAATGTAAGTGATCTTCCCATGACCCACCAAAATCAATTATACAAGCCCGCAATAAATCTTCTATAATTCTATTCACCCGCTTAGTTTGGCCATCTGTTTGAGGGTGATAAGCGGTGCTCATATTCAGTTTCGTTCCCAATTCTGTCTGGAAAGCCTCCTAGAATTTGCTAGTAAATAGGGGATCTCTATCACTGACTTTGCTGATGGGAATTCCATGCAGCTTAACAATTTCTTTGAAGTATATCTGCGCTAGACTTTGAGCGGTTCTATTGGATCTGACAGGTATAAAATGGGCAGTCTTCGTGAAGCGATCTACGATTACCCAAATGCTGTCATTACCTTTCTTGGTTCGCGGCAAACCATCTATGAAATCCATGGAAATCTGTTCCCATTTCCAACTTGGGACTTCCAACGGTTGCAACAATCCAGCTAGCTTCTGTTGGTCGCTCTTGACCAATTGACAAGTAGGGCATCTGCTAACATACAAAGAAATATCCCTTTTCATTGCCTTCCACCAGAAAGTGCGTTTGATATCGTTGTACATCTTACTCACACCAGGATGGATACAAAATTTGGATTTATGGCATTCATCTAGCACTTCTCTTTTGAGCTCAGGAAGGTTGGGAACACAAATCCTCTCATTCAGCCTCAGAACTTCTTCTTTATCTACTTGAAAGCTTGAGGGCTCTCCCTTCTGGATTCTTCCTTTGATCTTTTGAATGAAATAATCATTCTTCTGGAGAGCACATATCTTATCGATCAAGCTAGGTGTAATTATAAGATGGGCAACGATTGCGGTCTTTCTACTAAGCGCATCCGCTACAACGTTAGCCTTCCCCGGCGTATACAAGATATCAAGATCATACGCTGCAAGAAATTCTAGCCAACGCTGCTGTCTCAGATTCAGATCTTTCTGGGTGTATAAATACTTCAATGATTGATGATCTGTGTACAGTATAAATTTCTCGCCCAATAAATAATGCCTCCAGATTTTCAAGGCAAAAACGATGGCTAGCAACTCAAGATCATGAGTCACATAATTCTTCTCATGCGGTTTCAGTTGGCGGCTTGCATAAGCGACTACTTGGCCTCTTTGCATTAACACTGCACCAAGACCTCTAATAGAAGCATCTGTCCAAACCGTTAAATCCTGATTGCCATCAATAATAGTTAACACTGGAGCAGTGGTTAGTTTCGATTTCAATTCCTGGAAAGCTTCTTCACAGTCGGAAGTCCACTTAAACTTCTCATGTTTCTTTGTGAGCTTTGTTAACGGACCGGATATCTTCGAAAAATCCTTAACGAACTTTCGATAATAACTAGCCAACCCCATAAAACTTCTAACTTCTGTGGGAGTAGTGGGTTGTTTCCAGTCTTGAATCGCTGTTATTTTGCTTGGGTCAACAGAAATTCCTTTCTCTGACACGACATGGCCAAGAAATTTGACTTCTTCTTGCCAGAAGACACATTTAGAGAAATTGGCTTTGAAGACGTTCTTCCTTAGAATCTCCAATACTTGTTCTAAGTGTTTTTCATGCTCGGGTTTTGATTTGGAGTAGATTAAAATATCATCGATGAAGACGAGGACAAATTTATTCAGAACTCCCCTGAACACTCTATTCATTAGATCAACAAAGTATGCTGGAGCGTTACACAGGCCAAACGGCATTACTAACCATTCATAAAATATGTCTGGACCTCTGAAAGCTGTCAAAGGAAAACACTCTTCTGCTATTCTCAATTGATGAAAACCTGTAGCTAGGTCCATTCGGGAAAATACTTTCGCCCCATTCAATTGGTCTAGCAAATCATCGATGCGGGGTAATGGATATTTATTTTTAAGCGTCTGTTTGTTGAGGTCTCGGTAATCAACACATAATCTAAGAGTACCATCTGACTTTGGGACAAACACAATAGCTGCACCCCAATTAGAAAAACTAGGTCTGATTAGACCCTTCCACAACAGTTGACGAGTTTGATCGCCTAATTCTTCTTTTTCTTTCGGAGTCATTCTGCGAATTGGATATACCACTGGTCTGGCATTGGGAATTAGATCGATTTGCAATTCTATTTCTCTTTGCGGAGGTAAGTTTTCAACTTCTTCAAACACATCCGCATAGTTTCTAACAATCGGAATCTTCTCTATGGAAGTGGGGAGAAGTTCTAATGCTGACCAAAATTCTTGTCTATTTGGATTCGAACCATGACAAGGTATATATATGTGTCCAAGCTCCGTTCGGATTTTAACGATTCTTTCCGCACAATTCACTTCAGCTTCGTATTTCGTTAACCATTTTAGCCCAAGGATAACGTCGAATTCGGGAAAATCCATAACGATTAAATCAAAAGGAAACTTGTAGAAAGAATAAGAGACTGGCACTCTACAATATGAACCGAGAGTAACAGGACCCCCTATCGGGTTATGTACTTCAACCGATTCTTTAAGCTTCCTCTGTTTTAACTTTAATTTGTGGACTGTGTTTTTAGCAATAAAACTACGCGACGCACCTGTGTCAAACAATACAGAAACAGGAATATTTTTAATGGTAAGGGTACCTCCCAAAACATCAGGTTTACCTGCTCCATCGGAAGCAGCTGGCGGGCTCGACCCGTCATAGACGTGAGCTACTGTAGCTTTCTTCAGCAAAGGACAGTCTTTGACCAGATGATCGGTCTTACAGCAATTGAAGCACGAGCGAGGGTTCTGGGAGCCTTGGCTCGAGCCTTGAGAATTTGTCTTCTGCCTCTTCGGAGCTGTGCAGACATTTGAGTAGTGCCCCGGCTTACCACAGTTAAAGCAATTTCCTCTTGGCGGCTTGCCAGTCTGAGGTTTTGAAGATGCTACTTGGCTTGACTCGCCTTGATTTACAGCAGGCTTGCGCTTTTTTCCGGCTTGGCTTCTAGCGCGATCCTGATCCAGATGCCTTTGATCAAGGTCTTCGTAGTTGCATGTCATTTCCACCAGTTCGTTGAATTCCAGCTTGACATGGGCCATGGCTCTATCATGATATTGTCTTCTTAGCCCAAGGATAAACCTCTTATTATTGGATTTCGCAGTGGCGACGAGCTCCGGAGCATAGGGTGACAACAGTGTAAATTTATTCAGATAATCTTGCACGGAAAGATCCCCCTGCTGGAGATTGGCGAAGTCATCGTGCATTCTTTATAGAGCTTGTTCTGGGACATATTTCTCCTTGAAGAGTTCTTTGAATCCATCCCATGTTCTTCCAGCTTCTCTATTCTCGGCGGTAAGAGATTCCCACCATAGTTCAGCTTGTTCCTGCATAAGCCAGGCGCCCATAATAGCTTTGTCTTCGTCTCCAAGCCTTAGGCCTTCAAGAATTTTCTCGCATGTTTTGAGCCATGCAAGGGCCTCTATTACGGTGCCAGTTCCCGAGAAGGTCTTGCCTCCTAAGTTTTTATATCTCTTAGCTACACGGTCTAGCTCGAAGTATTGAGCTGCCGGAGGTTGTATCAAAGGTCCTTCTTGAGCTGGGACTTCTCCCCTTCCTCGGCCTCGGCCTGCACGGCCTCCTCTAGCGGCGGCTGCTCTGGTAGCCATTTGTCAAATTCTGTATAAGCAACGAAAAAGTCAGCTAACAGAAATGATAGTCTATTGCATGATTAAGCAGAAAATTTTACGGAAAGATAACGATGGACTGATCAATTGTTTTTGCTATTATTCTCGGCTCATTCTAGGACTTTACTAGTCCTATCTCTAATGAGCGACTCGCCTTAGAATACTACTGATTCTATTTTGACGAAGTGTTTAATGTGTTAGACTCCAGAACTAAGGTTAACCAAAGCTCTGATACCAGCTGTGACGATCCCAAAACCCCGTGACACGGTGTTAAGGATAATCATTGGAATATAACACATTAATCATCATTAGCAGATAACAGATAATAGCATAAACAGAAAATAGAATAATTAACACACATATGACAGCGGAATCATATAGATATCATCACATCAGAGAAGCACAGTACAGGATACAACTTAGTGCATAATGATACATAATCAGTCACCATCGCCTGAGGCGGAATCATACATAAAGAGTACTCAAAATAAATATCAGTCTACATCGCCAATGGCGGAATCATAATATAGATACAATAATGGCGGAGAAAATCCAAGTCAGCACGGTGTAGTCAAGCCTCGCCATGAGCCAAAAGGTGCGTCAGAAACCTGTAACTAGGCTGCCCGTGTGAAAATGAGGGCACCCGAGTTTGCAAGGTGAAACAAACTACGAGTCAGTCATGGGACTGGTATGAGAAATCTACTCAACTTATTAACAACAATAATAAGGCAAATCAAAGGACCACGCCACTTTCGCGGAACGGGTTTACTCCAATGAGTGATAGTGCATGAGATAAAGTAAACGATTAAATCAACGCAATGCTTTTTATAAAATGAAGCCATTATAAGACTCAGGTCCCATCACACAATGCAACGCAAGCCGGAGGATAGAGTTTTACCTTATAATGGCCAAAAATGCTTCATACGTATAAAACAAAAGTGTTTGATATTATTACTAGTGCGTATATGTTTCAAAAGCAAATTTAATCATAAATATCAATCCTAGACGGCATGGGTACCATATATCATGTCGCCATACTAGTAATATAATCACATTCGCATATTTCGTATTGGGAATTGGATTCCTTCATGAGTCGAGGCAAGGGGCAAGCTCCTCTCCGATTCGAGACACTCTAGCAAATGCCTCGGGACCGCACACAGCAATCCCCTGGATCCTCCAAGGCCGGTCCTCTCTTACTTTTGAGGATTAATTATTCCTGAACACACGTTTCCCGGTCCTTACAGATCTATAATCGAGACGCCTCGTATTCCAACAACCACACAGGTGAAAAGTAGATATAAATGTCAGGGCTGGGAGGTCACTGACACCACCATAGCTAGAAAGAAACATCATGCACTCCTTGGGTCCTTCTCCCGTTTTTGACTCATACCGAGGTGTGAGGCTCGCGAATTCACGTTATACACAAAGCTGCGTCACACAGACCATGCTTTGATCATCAACCACAAGACTTTGCTTTGCAACAGAAGCCTTGATCTTATGCCACTTAGGCATGCCACACAGGCAATCCACTCCATGCGACTGATTTCTGTCAATACATAACCTCTGAGCTCGTACGTCTCAGAGAAGGGCGTTAAGCAAGAGAATAAATTCTCCGCTGCCAAACAGATATATATTTAACAGAGATCAATCAGCACAGAACACAATCCAATGTCAGACACACAGTCCATTTACAAGTCCGTTCTGGGTCTAAACGAAACCGGAGGCACCAATTCCTCACATATCCGTACAATCAACAGTATGTTTGGATGGCTACTACTTCAATTCCTTCATGGTAGTTACTCCAATCACGAGCATCAGTAGCGCCCATCCATCCAATGTGGAGATCGTCGGTCTTCAGCCGTCTTCGAATCTTCGACTTCTCAACGTCGACCGATTATTTGAAATGAGATAAACTCGGCCTTTTCAAATAACCCACGTACATTTAGATTTTCAAATCAATTAATCACATGGTTGGACTATTCAACATTCACATTTCAGTTATTTAGTTATAATTTTCATGTCAAATACATTCAACCATCACATATCAAGCAAACACAACAAAATTGGTTTATTTCCACTCTATATCGTCTATAGTATTTTATAACGATATATCGCCATTTTTATTTAATTTAAAACGACCATATTTAATTAAACGACGTTTCGGGTCATGTCGATGCACTGGCGCTGCTTTTCACTAACTTTGTTTTACACATATCTGAAAATCTAACCGTTGGATCTTCACAAATTTGGTATCATTGGGAAGGTCATTTCAAAACGAATCCAACGGTTTCAGTTTTGGGAAAATCCGACGGTCGGATCTTCCACACTAGCCATTTGAAGTTACGATTTCAATTTACGAACTGCAGCGTCGTTATTCGATTTAATTTTATTATATTTATATTTATATATATAAATATAATCGTTTCTGGCGCTATTTTTCTTCAGATTTGAATTAAACATTCCAGACAATCCAACCGTCGGATCTTCACAAAGTTGGTGCCGTTGGAAAGATATTTCCAAGGCGAACCCAACGGTTGCGGTTTCGGGAAAATCCAATGGTCGGATTTCCCGCACTTGTCGTTTGAAATCACGGTTTCAAAACACGAACTGCACGGCCACGTTTAGTTTTAATTTTATTTATATTTATATATTTATATAAATATAGTTCATTCAAAAGTTCCTATATCGTTTTCACTTCAATTATTTCACTAACGCCTTTAAATTTCGGAAAATTTCGCCATAACCTCCTTTGTACGGGAGGGTCTGGGAAAATTCCCAAATGGCCACATGGGCGTCTCATATCAAAAAGAAAAAGAAAAAGCCAAGCGGCTAGCCAACAGGCTCATAAAATCATCACCCAAACAAAGCAGTAAATGTGTACCTATTTGTCGGGCACAAAATTTTATTTCTCTTCTCTAGCCCCTTTGCTATAACCTGTTCAATAGATATGCATGTACATATATACAATTTCTATCACTTATCATTTTCCATTCAATTTCATATTTGATTTACTTTGTTTTAAAAACACCATTCATTCTAATGTTTCATGCATAGGCTAAAATCATATCATTAGCTAATTAATGTATATTTCAACTCATGCACATTTATTTGAACAAGTGGCTATTTTTAACCCTTCACATTTCAAAGATGATAATTTTTGCGAACTAAAATATATTTCAACACATAACCATTTTATTTAGTTCCTATGCATGTTAAAAATAATATTTCTTTCACAAATATTTATTTCAACGTCCGCATATCTTTAGCATATCACAAATATGATAAAAATGATATTTTTACCGTTCAAAATATTTATTCGACAAATGGATGTTTTCAACACTTCATAGTCTCAATAAAAATGTAATTTTTATTGTTCGATCTTTTTATTCAACACATGAACTTTTCCACTACACACACTTCTCAACAAATGAGCATTTCCACACATGGACATTTTATTTATGTTGTTCATATTAGAAAGATGAGATTTTTATTGTTGAAACTATTTATATAAGGCGAATATATTTCATACTTCATATATATATATATATATATATATAAATGTGATTTTTATTGTTTAAAACATTACATTCATTCACAAATGAATTTAATTTTCACACGTCACTTTTCAACACACAAACATTTCCACACATGGATATAGTTTCAACATATGACTTTAATTTCAACGCATGAAAATAATTTCAACATATGAAAATAATTCTAACACACAAAGATTATTCAAAATTTCGGCAGCATAACGGCAGGGTAGTTAAAACCGGCACCGTCCCTAGTACGGCTCCTCGCTCTACCTTAAAACCTCGCGGTTTTTGACAATGGGGATTCATGCATCTAATTCGCACGCAGGCGGCATGTTTATTTTTATTTCCACAAATATTTCCAATTCATTTCAATCACCAATGGGTATTTTCCAACCACAACCAAACAATGTCAACCACAAACAATTATTCAACCATTCGTATTTTTCATCCAATATTTCACACCAATTCACCACAATAAATATCGTCCATGGTTTGTGGACGAGGGGAGTACATATATATATATATATATATATATATATATATATATAATTGCTATATTTCACTTGCATTTCAACACATATATCAATTATTCTATGCATGTAAAATTCATACTTCGCTTATATAGCTTACGCTACGCATGTACATGAGGTATACAACACGTATGTAATTTATATTTCGCTAATATAAATTATACACGACATTTTCCATTCAATTTCATATTAATTTAGATTTCTCACATTGGTTTTCGGAGTGCTAAAAATCGATACGATGTCAGAAAAATCCGCGGCTTCTTCTATTGGGTAGAGAGCTTCCTTGCGGTCCCGATGTTTCCTATTTCATCGAATTTCGTCAACACACCAAAAAGATATGATTTTTGAAAGTGTAAAGATAAAAAAAAACTCACCTTTCACAAAGGTTCTAAACTAGGTTTACGGTTTTCGCGACAATCGGGGCACGAGGGGATGATCGGCGAGTTGGACGTGGAAGAGGGAGGAGAGGGCTATCTAGCGGTGGTGGTTTGGTGGCGTTCGGTGGTCAGGATCGGCGGCGGCGGCGCTGGGAAGGTCGAGGCTTTGGACGCTCGATTCAGGCGGAGGAGGGGTTGGTCGGCGTCGAACTGGGGTCGGATTTGAAGGGGAGGCGAAGGCGCTTCGAATGGTGGCGGTGGCGGAGGCTGGAAGCGACGGCAGCGGCGGCGATCGGGGCTGGAAGGTTTGGAGCTCGGGTCGCCGTTCGTTCGAGGGTTTTCTTTTTTTTTATTTTTAAAATTATGAATGGAGAATTCTGATTGGCCGAGGACTATATTAAATTTTTAAATAGTGTTTTCTCAAACGAACTCCTTTTTAAACCCAACGACTGTCGCCCCTAGCTAAATACCCCCATTCCGGACACAATGGGATATGTTTCATAGTCCAATTCGACTGTTACAGTCAGTTATTTTTCAAATTAAAGTATAAAACATTTAATTTTTAACTCTGAACGTACATTTCAATTTGCCAGGGCCACAAACTGATTCGAAAAATTCCAGAAAAATAAATCTAGCTATGTTTTGACGCTACGGTCCCAACAAAACTAGTTTCGTCGAATTCTGAGGTCGTTTGAAAAATGGCCATTTTCTAGTCGATCCAATTTAACAGAAATTGACTAAACACATTTTCTTTTGCCACGCTCACATACTAGCTTCAAAAATTATGAAATTTGAAACCTAGCAATAGTTTGACATCCCGGACCCAACAAAAGTGGTTTCGTCGAATTCCGAGGTCGTATGCAAAATATCAATTTTCCAGGGCTATATATTCTATATAGCGACCATTCTGAAAATTCATTTGGCCATAACTTTTGATTCCCGTTATGAAACTTCGATTTTTCAGATTCGTTAGAAAGGTATTGACTAACAGATTTAAATATTTTTGGTTTCACTAGAATCCGTTATATTTTCCACCTTGCACAGTCAGTCAAAGTTTGAATTCAAATTTTCATTCTGACTGACTATTTCTAATTCCATATTTTATTGAAGTATTCTATTTCAATTGTTCAAATTCCTTTGAAATCACCAATTTAAAATTTTTAAATTGGCTCGTATTTTCCGGGTTATTACAAGGAGGCTTCAGGATTTTTATAGCTATAGTTATTTCCGCTGTGTTGTAAGTGTTGTACTCTGATAATGTTATTGTATATATATACTGGTTTTATTTCAAGGATATGTTATCTATTTTATGTTGTTCGTTCCGTTGTGAGATTCGTGTTACTCTGATGTTGTGTTCTTCTTCTTCTTCTATTCTAAGTTTCTATCTTATCTATCCTCACCCTCTAATTTCTTTCATTAATGACCGGTATTTTTCGATGTTTGGTTAGTCGTCATCGTGTTTATGTCGATAACCAAAGTCGTCAAAAACTGGGTCGTTACAGTTGGTATCAGGGCAAAGGTTTAGTTATTACCTTGGCTCTGTGGCGTGACTCTGTAGAGATGGGGTTAGTAATACCCTAGATTGAGTTTGAGTGTATATATACGAGTGAACGTATTTGTTATTCAATATAAAATGATTTTATATTATGGAGATTTATTGGTTGAGTTGTTTATGGGTTCTGGTCGATCAGTTTGATCCACTGTATCGGTAGGAGTTTACAAACACTCGAATACGATGAACCGACACAGTATGTTTTGACAAGAGGGTAAACGAAATAATTTTACCCAAATTATATTTTTATATAAAGGATTTATACTGAAATGATTATAATATATTGGATATATTGGTTGTTATTATAATCGAGTAAGATTATAAGTTAAATGGTTATGTAAATAACCAATCAGAATTCGTATAAGTGTTACGAGATGAATTAAATCTGAATTTAAATCAGAATTGAAATTAAAACCCTGGGAATTTGGAAAAGGGTTTGTTAATAGATTTGGATTAAATATATGTAAATTTTAAAATCCTGGGAGATTTTAAATTGTTTTGAATGATATTTTGAATTGATTTCAAAATGGAAATGTTTAAATATGAGTTTTAAAAGTGATATAGTATTGAACTCACTTCGATAGCTGGAAAATAGATTCCGATGATGATCATGACATCATCGGTGTTCAATTTCGAGTTGTAAGTGATGGATTACTACCGAAAAGATTTGGTTTTTGAATTGTTTTGAGAGAAACAAGTTGTTGAAATCCGAAAAGGAATATTTGGTTTTTGAAAAGCTAAGTGATTTAAAAATTCCCAGGGAAATATTGTTGATTTAAAACCAAACTGAATTAAAATTTGGGAAAGCCAATTTGAATTAAAGTAAAGCCAGTAAAGTGGTAACTGAGATTGAATTAGAATGATATCAAGACAAATTGGATTGTGAGATTTGAATTTGAAGTGTAATTTGATAATCAAGTTAAGAGTTGGGAATCGAATGAAACTCGAGTTTGAAATGATATTTGGCTCGGATATAAGCGAATGGTTGTGTTGTGGATAAAAGCAGATTGGAATTTGATTGGGATGACCCTTGTATCTGCTGAATTGATAACAGGTGGAAAGGATATAATGATATGCCGACAAAAAGGTACAAGTTTATATTTCTATTGGATATAAGATTTATGAGCCGAATTGGCAAGCCGCTTGGCTATTTGATTTTCTTTTGGTTTGGAGATGGCCCAGAGAGGCGAGTTGTAGTTTGACCTATTGACCAGTACAAAGGAGGTGCTGGCGAAATTTTCCGAAAATATTAAGGCATTAGAAAATTTTCAGGATTTTTGAAAATTTTCGTTGATAAGAGTTAATTAATAATTTAATTGAAATTAAATTAGTTCAGTTGAAACTGAAATTAAGAAGTGGACGAATATGTTCTAACCAGTCGATAGGGTTTGTTTCCTACCTTAGCAATTTCGAGGACGAAATTATTTTAAGTAGGGAAGAATGTAATGACCCGCATTTTTCAGCGATATAATAATTAATTTATTTAATTATTTAAAAGGTGATTAAGAGGATTTAATGGTCATTGAATTTAATAAGAGTGAATATTTAATTAAAATAATAATATAATAATATATTTAATTCTGAGATAATCAGATTGGGCTGAAATGGCGATATGGTGTGAATTGGGAAATTCAAAATATATAATTCAGTTTAGTATTGAATTAGATTGGCGAATATATTTAAATAATGACAGTTTGAACGTATAATTATATTATAATTAAAATCAAGCTTGAAATGGCGCGGCAGTTCGCGATTTGGCGATTTGAACTTCAACTGAATGTACAAGATTCGTTTTAAGCTGGATTTCTGTGAAACAAGAAACGTTCGGAGCTAGTGAAGTATATTTTTCTAATGGAAGAGAAAAATCGGGATTTCGTCATGTAGATTTGTATTTATGTTCAAATCAAATTTTAGAAAAGTCGTTGTGGAATTCCTTTATAATTTATAAAGGAATTATTTATATCATTAAAAGGAATTTCATTATAAATCGAATATCGATTTAATCGGGATTTGAAATATCGAGTTAGAAATTCATATAGGAATATTGTGGAGCTGAATAATATTCTGTGTGAATATATACGAGAATATTTAATTATAAATATTAAATTAAAATGTTTTTAAATATATTTATATATTTAAAAGGGTTATTTAAAGCTTTAAAAATAGCCAGTTTTGCAAACGACCTCAGAATTCGATGAAACTAATTTTGTTGGATCCGCAAAATTAAATTATTGCTAGATTTCAATTTCCGTGATTTTTGAAGTCAGTATGTGGCCGTATGGGATTTTAATGTGGAGAACGGTCAGTACTTTGACGGTTAAAAATACGCTGTATTAGCAAACGGAGTCGGAATTCGACGAAACCAGTTTCGTTGGGAGCGTAATGTCGAATTGTAGCTACATAACCATTTTCATGATTTTTAGGTATCGTGTGTGATCACACGAATTTTTAGAAAGGAAGAACGAAAATAAAATAATAAAAGAAAATATCTAAAACTCATTTTGAGGTCAAAACAAGGCCACCTACTGCCTTCTTCAACCACACAAGAAATCTCATCCCTGTATAAAACACCCTTTGGCTGCCGCATTTCATTTTTCAGCGAAACGCAAGTTTTGAAAATCAAATACAAATCAAAATAAATCATATAAATCATCACATAAACATATTCGGTTTCACATCGGTTTCCTCTTCTGTAATGACCCGGATTTTTAGCGACTTAGGTTATCGCCATAAACACGATGATGACTAACCAAACGTCGAAAAAAATACCAGTCATTACTGAAAGAAATTAGAGGATGAGGAAAGATAAGATAGAATCTTAGAATAGAAGAAAAAGAAGAACACAATATCGGAGTAACACGAATCTCACAGTGGAACGAATAAATATATTTCATAACATAACTTTGAAATATAAATCTGTACTTGAATATACATCATTATCAAAGTACAACACTTACAACACAACTGAAATAACTATAGCTATATGATCCTGAAGCCTCCTGCTCCAGCTCTTCAACTATATCTGTAAAATTCCGACTACTTGACTGCCCATACAAATTTAGGCACCCAAGAGTTTAGGGAAAACAACAAAATAAACTCCGGGTCAGTCATGGGACTGGTATGAGTAAAATAGTTTAAAATAGTTTAAAACAGTTCAAGCAGGTAATCGATATCTCATAAGACCACGCCGTATAACAGAACGAGTTTTTCCCTTATGAGAATCCAAATATCTTTATATCAAAAACCTTTTGATATTATAATAATGTCTATCAACACAATATAATAATTATCTAGCAGAAACGCTTTCATCTCACGTTCTACATATATAGTATACAATCAAAACCGCAATCACGTATTGGGTAATGGATTTCCAACTATGACAAGGTATGGAACCACCTTTCGCTAGTGTACCTCTAGAGAGGAATACACTGGGTTCAACAAGAACATCTTGCAACCCGGCCACACATGACCGACCACTCATTTCGCTTGAGTGTATCGAACGTATATCACCAACGGTTGGGATCAGTAACCGTTTCCCGAATGGGACAGCATCAACAATAGATTTTTAGAAGTAAATGAAACTCTAGATCAGGTGATTATACACCCTACTTCGGTGCGACCGACTTAGCCATGCTGCCTGCCCGATTTCTGTCATTTACCGGTTGATGAGGCTAGAAGATACGCTTTATCATCATACCAGATTCACTTTGAATGCCACATCGTCAAATCCATCAAATCACCGATTGACGTCCTCAACAATACATTATGTGTTAGCTAAAAGAAGTTTCCTTCTCCGCTTCCACTCTTGGTACGGTTGGAGAAATCAATATACGTGATCGTCTGGAAATACTCTGTCAGACATCCGTCCATACAAGTCATCCAGGAACAGGATAAACCGAAGGCACTATTCTGCAAACAGGATAGCCCTTGCATAACTCCGTCTTCAATTTCCTTTGGCATATATGATTCGCAACGCTTATGCCAATACAGAGTGGTTCTTTGGATAATAATCCAACCGGTCTCTCCATATTAACAACGTTAAAATGGTCAAAACTTCGATAGTCTGTGATTTAACTATCGAAGAAAATAGGTGTGCAAACAACGATATTATTTCCAAATGGAAATTTATATCGATCAAACATCATTCAACATTTATCTCTTTATTTCATTAATTTACTTATCTCCTATTTCCCTAAATTCAATATTTCTTATTTTCTAAATTTGGAAAATATACGTTATTAACAATGGAAAACATTTCCATTTCTTGTTTTCTTTATTAGAAAACATTTCTGGTTTCTTATTTGGAAAACCTTTCCAAAGCTTCTTTATTGGACTTGGACAGATGTTTAACAAACCATCGCGATGCCAACTCAAACTATTTCCTTTACTGCCGAACCTTAACTATTCCTTAGTTAAAAACGAAGCCAATCAAGTTGGGGTAGAACTACCTCTCAGACCTTAACTGAACAACATTTCTAACTTTGAAGTAGGCAAAGTTAACTTTATATTCCTTTTACTAACTTCCTTACTTAACCCTCCTTCGAATAGCTATATTCGATTGACTCTTTTCACTTAACTCTATTCGATTAACCCTTATCAATTAACTCTATTGGACTAACACTATTGGATTAACTCTATTTGACTAACGCTATTGATTTACTCATTTCACTTAACTCCTTTCGAATAAACTATATTCGATTACTCCTTTTACTTTCTATTCGAATAAACTATATTCGATTAACTCATTTTACTTTCTATTCGAATAAACTATATTCGATTAACTCATTTTACTTTCTATTCGAATAACTATATTCGATTAACTCATTTGCTTTAACTCTAATCGATTAAACTAACATCGATTAACTCCCAATTGGTTTAGCTCTAACTGATAAACTCTAACTGGTTTAACTCTACGCTTTAACCTAACTGATTTACTCTAACCAATTAACTTTAACTGGTTAACCCTAACTGATTAACTCTGGTTGATTAACTCTAATCAATTAATTCTATTCGATGACTTCTGATCGAATAACTCCTTTTGGCTAAACTATATTTGAATACCTCCTTTTAACTTTATTTGATAACTTCCTTTATTCTATTCGAATAACTAATTCGATTAACTCTTTTTCGAATAAACTATTCATTTATAAAGATTTACTTTTAGTAACGGTTCTTCACTTTTCAAATGATTTCCTTTTATTCTAACTTATCCTTTGATTTTATAATTATTTCTTTTATAAAAATCCTTTTCCTATATAAAATCCATCGATTTTATATAAATAATTCATTTTCAAAATACACTTCGAAAATATTCCTTTATCAACATTCGGTATGTTATGGTATTCAACATATCAAATCACGATGATCAAAATCGTCCAAACACATATAATCGACAACAGATTATATATCACATCATATATCACAATATATGAATCACAGTAAAATAAATGTTGAGGAATCCAGTTGGATTCCTCCAACCTGTTTTCCCTGCATCACAGATGTTAAACAATATAGATAACATCACTTTTCAGTTCCATATGATATATTCTGTTAAACAGAATCAATATGGAAATTTAACTAACTGACTAGCAGTTCAATCAAACAATCAACACACAGTCAATCAACAAATATTTAACAGTTCTAAAAATACAACATGAAATTTATAAACTGTTCAGAGTTTGTGAGATTTACTCACGTTGGACTATCATCGTTAATAACGATAATTGTCGTTGATTTAGATCGAACAATATATTTTTGCTATAAATTGTAACGAGCTCCGATGGACTTCCAGTCAGTCTCATTGTGTTGCTCCCGTCCATACGATCCCAACGTGACTAACCGTTCTGAATTCTGATTAAGTATGACAAAGATATACATTTTTAAAGTTGAACTAATTTAAATTAAAATTAAACTAATTTTAAAGAACAAGTGGGCTTTAACCATCAATACCGGCCCAATTCCCATCGTGTGAACCCAAGCCCGCTACCCAAACTCTTCTTCCCCGATGTTTTCCTCTGTAGCCTGCTCTCGTTCAACCATGACCGCACGTTCTTCCATCGCCGATACCTCCTTCCACGCTCCACCATTTTCCACGACACCACCCCATCTTCTTCCTCTTCACAACCTCCTTGTCCTCGTACCCACCATGCCACTCTCGATCCTACCCCCCCAAAACCCGTCGGACTGAACTGTCATCGTCCCCACTCAGCACCAATCAAAATTTCAATCGCACCTCACCAAATAACCTGCAATCGAACCCCTACAACCCCCTGAACCACAATACGAACTCGAATCCACAGATTTCTGCTTCCATCCACTCAAAATCGCAGCCCTAAGTGTTGCGGTAAAAACTCACGAGCTAAAAATGTGCATCGCACTTCACAAAATTAATACAAGACCGAAGATCTCCTCTTGCCGAACTCATATAGCCTTGGTTTGGATTTTATAGAGTTTTATTTGAATTTACATGAATATATGAAGATCGAATTTGATTTCCTAGAAGGAAATAAATCACGGCTGAAATTTTGTTGATTGTGGACTTAGGGATTAGGTTTAGACTTTTAAGGGGGGTATTTATAGTGTTTTCAAAATATCTAGATATTTTTGTATTGAGATATTTTTAGTTTTTATATTCATTTTATATTCGTTCTTTCCTTCTAAAAATTCGTGTGATTACACACGATACTCGTATATCACGAAACTGGACCTGTAGCTAGAGTTTGACATTACGGTCCCAACGAAACTGGTTTCGTAGAATTCCGACTCCGTATGCTCACACAACGTATTTTTAACTATCAAAATACTAACTGTTTCTCACTCTAAAAATCCATACGGCCACACAGTGACTCTAAAAATCACCAAACTTGGAAGCTAACAACTATTTGACATTGTGGATCCAACAAAATTAGTTTCATCGAATACCGACTTCGTTTGCAAAAGTGGCTATTTTTAAAGCTCTAAATAGCCTATTTTTAAATATATAAATATATTTAAATATAATTGAATTTAATATTTTAAAATAAATACTATCGTCTATATTCATAGTGGAATACCATACAGCTCTAGAATATTCCTATATGAATTTCTAACTTGATATTCACTTCTGGGTCAATCCGATATTCGATTTATATTGAAATTCCTTTTAAAATATAAATAATTCCTTTATAAAATATAAAGGAATTCCACAACGACTTTTCTAAAATTTGATTTGGACATATCTCAAAATCTACAAGACGAAATCTCGATTTTTCTCTTCCACTAGAAAGATATACTCCACCAGCTCCACACGTTTCTTGTTTCACAGAAATCCGATTTAAAACGAATCCTGTACATTCAGTTGAAGTTCGAATTGCCAATTTGCAAACTGCAGCGCCATTTCAAGCTCGTTTATAATTATATTATAAACTATACGTTCAACTGTCGACGATTGAATATATTCGTTATTCAAATTCAATTCCAAGCTGAATTAAATATCACAGATGATCCAGTTCACACCATATCGTCATTTCGGCCAATTCTGATTATTTCAGAATTAAATATATTATTAAATTTATTATTTTAATTAAATATTCACCATTATTTAATTCCACGACCATTTAATTCTCTATATCACTATTTATATAATTAAATAAATTAATTATAATACCTCAGCCAATGCTGGTCATTACATCTTCGATCTGCTATACTTTGTGTGGGGTGCGACGTTTGTTTCCTGATGCTCGAAAACACGCAGCGAACTAGGGTTCGTTTGTTTGGGCATTTCGAGTTTCGATTCGAGAAACTGATGGTATATTTGAGTTGCTGGGAGGATTTAGTGCAAGTTGTGGTTTAGTTTGTGAGGTGCGATGGGATTTTGGTCGGGTCTGTCACCGTGAATGGCTCGACGACGGAATGTACTGATGGGGTGCGAGATAAACTAAATGGTGTGGTAGTTGAAGAGAGTGAGACGAGAATCATTTTGGTAGTTTTGTTTTTGGAATTCATAGGGTGAAGATCAGGATTTGTGATGGAGGAAGCAATTCGAAATGGTGTTTGGATTTACTGGAGCGTACGGGTTTGGGGAGGAGAGGAAGAAGAGTGGAGCGGGTTTGGTACTTTCACTACAACAAAAACACCATATTACAACTTTAATTTTACAACTGTGCGTAAAGCACAATTATAATAAATGCTTTTTTACAACTGTGCAAAACGCACTGTTGTAATAAATGTTTTTTACAACTGTAAAATAATCACTGTTGTAATAAACATATATATCACAACTTTTCATTTTATTGGTTGTAATAGAGATGCCTAGTACAAACTTCATGTTTACAATATCTATATTTAATAACTAATAATATTGATATTTAATAATAATATTTAATAATAATAATTAATAATAAACTTGGGAATCAATAATATTTGTCAATTATTATTAAATAATTAATAAGTAGTAATTTATTTTTAATAGTTAATGTATGTTAACTAGCTACTTATTAATTAATAGTAACATAAGCTTTTAATAAGTATTACTCTCGATTATAATTAACTAAGTACAAAATAATTAAAAGTTAATTAATAACTATTATTAATAAGTAATATTTGATTTGGTAGTAACTATTTCAGCAATTTTAATAAATATAATTTTGGCATACTTGTTTATTCAGCAGTAAATACTCTCATTAATGTATATAATTATGCATTTTTATGCTCTTGTTGGAAATTTTGCATCCACGGACACAAAATGTAGGATCCAATATGAAAACTTTTTAGAAACCAAAATTTTGGCTTTAGAAACCTAAAACATAAGCTTCGCCATAAAAAATTTGAGTAAGCTATAACTACCGGTTTTCAACATCAGGAAATAGACGATGTGAAACAGTTTTCGCGGCAGCAAAATAGGGGGTTCTTTCTAATCTGGACATTTTCACCAGATTTTCATTAGTCATTGTAGCATTTGCGAAAAAAATTTGGCTCCCGTAACCGAAATTTTTGGCTCCCAAAAAGCAAAAATTTTGGCTCCCAGGTCCGAAAATTTGGCACCATCGTGAATTTGGGCTCCAATTGCGTATATTTTTCATTTTCAATTATCCTCCCTCTTTCTCAAGTCATTCTCCTTAACCCTAGATTTGGTTTCCAACGCCTTGCTTGCCTTCACAGCTAATCTGGCCAAATCTTTCGGGAAGATCGGACGCTTCAGCATCGATTTAGGAAGCATGAAGTAAATTTGAACGGGCCTAAGCTTCTCGTTGAATACGAGGGGGTAAGGTAGCCCTCGAGCTCCCATGTTGTCGCCGTCGCTGATGAAGTAGTCGGATTCACTACTGAGAATGTAGGACGGCCTAATCGAGTGATCGAGCAACTGGAGCAGGCGTCTGGTGAATTGGAATCCAAACAGAAGTCGGTGGTTACTTTGATTATTGGGATGTACGTGAGCTGGATGAATTATGGAATCATGGTTGTTCGAATGCCAGGTATGCACAATTTCATTTTTTTTAAATTCTAGCGTGATTTATAGTTTCCATCTTGCCTAAAATTGCAGCAATAAATTTGTAGGAATGTTCCTGTATGGAGGTGTTTTCGAACTATAGTGTTTTACTGGGGAATGCTAGAACGACCAAAAATTTTTTGTAGAAAGGTGCAGATTTGAAATTCAAGGGGGGAGAAAAACAAGGCTGCATAATCCAAGGGGGAGAAAAAAAGGTGCGGATCTGAAATTTTTGCTAGCACTCGTGACTAAGTTACATGTTACTGCTTTTTCTTTTTGAATAGACAAGGAAGTCGGGTTCATTCTGAGTAGCTATGCCCCTTAGTACAGAACGTTTTCCCTTTATCTCAAATTTTTTAGCTGGCACATTATGTCTCTTATAGTTTTGTTGTTGCAGATGGATCCTCCCACATGGTTGGTGCATGTAACTGTGTGTACGAAGAAGTTTTGCGGTTGCCAAAGAACTGGAATTGCGATGGACGGAAGAAGAATGAGAAGTATCATTCAAGCTCCTAGGTTCTAAATGTTTTTAAAAAAAGTTTTTATAATATTTTCCTGTTATATAAACTAGCAAGTATTCAAGCCTGGAAGAAAAATGTACATTGCCAGAAACTATAACTCTTCATGCTTTTTTGCAGTGGCAAGTATTTCTTATTATTTCAATGCAATCCCAACATTTTATTCCTAATTTTAGCTACATTCTCCACCTTGAATTATTCTAATTTATAATTGAAAGAACCAAATTCGGAGGAAAAGTGATGTTGTTGGGATATCGTGAAAGTTTTCCGGCATACATTTGAAGTTAATTGGTTTTTATTAAATTAACCAGTAGTAATTAGTTGTCATTGTCAAATTCAGGTGGTACGTTTGCATTGTATTCGTTGATTTGTTGGCATGCAGATGTAAGCCTTTTGCCCAACAAACAACTATCTGATGAAGAGTTGTCTACGTACAAAGTAGAATGTACCTCCGAAGTGAAAGAAAAATCAAAGATCAATGGTTTGCTTGAGAAGCACAAGAATTTGCATACTGCTTTATTACTTGTTGTTATGCTTGGTACATGTATGGTGATTAGTGATGGAGTGCTCACTCCAGCATTATCTGGTAAATTTGGTTTCTACCTTTTTTTTTCATTTTTACTTTTGAAGTTATCGCCAGTATACTCTTCTCATTTTCTTTTACTATCTTTCTCAGTCTTCTCTGCAGTTTCTGGACTCGAGTTTTCCATCTCAAAACAACACCATGAGTGTAAGTAATCTACTTCTACCATGAAGTTCAATTTGTTGATGCAGATAAAGCAGAAGACGCAACATCTTTTATCGAGCAGGAATACCAAAAGGTGCAGCCTGAGCTTGTAAGCCAGCTTGTACTAAGTTGCTTTGTAACGGTCAAATATGTAATAATGTACGAAATTTTGTCTAAAACTTATTGTTTGTAATACTAAATATTTGAGTATTTTAATAAATTAGTTTGCAAATAATTGTAATATCGGATTTGCTTATGGAGTATTCCTATATTTAGTGTATTGTTCTTTTTAGTTGCAAAAGATGTTTATTTTTTTAAAAACCTAAATGTCAATCACAATGGTGCATAACAGTTGTAGTAGATTTTATTACAGCGGTGCGTAACTGTTGTAATAAAGTTTATTACAACGGTGGAAAAAAGTTGTAAAATATACATATTACAACGGTGTTGCAACAGTGCAAAAAAGTTGTAAAAGATATTAGTCTATTACAACTTCTTAATACACGACGGTTTGCCCACCGTTGTAAAATGTATATTACAACGGTGTTCCACCGTTGTAGTAGGGTCATTTTGTTGTAGTGTTTAGAAGTGTAATGGGCCGGGGAAAGTTAAGTAAGCCCAAAGGAAAATAATCCATGTTTTATTTAATTTCAATTCATGTACTAACTTTAATGTACCGTAACTTTATCATACGATATCAGAATTAGACGAAACTGGATCTGTTAGGATCGTATGGACGGACACTACCTAATGGAACTGACTGGGAGTGGATTGGAGCTCGTTTGAATTTATGGAGAAATAAATTGTTTGATTTAAATCAAACAACAGTTTATCGTTCTTTAACGATGAACTGCCAATGTGAGTAAAACTCACCAACTCTGAACAGTTATATTTTATAACGTATTCTTAGAATTGTTAATCATATGTTGATTGCTGTGTGTTAACTGTTTGGTTGAATTGCTTGTGTATTGGTTGAAATTATAGATAACGATATATAGATATATATCGTTAATCAAATATTGATTCTGTCTAGCAGAATATTTCATATCGAAGTGAAGTCGATGTTATTATATTGTTTAACATCTATGATGCAGGGAAACAGGTTGGAGGAATCCGACTGGATTCCTCAACATTTATTTTATTGTTTTTCATATATTGTGATATATGATGTGTTATATAATCTGTTATGGATTATGTGTGTTAGAATGATATTGATCCTTGTTATTCGATATTTTAAATATCATAAAAAGACCCTGGGATGTAAAAAGAATTATTTCAATGTATACTGAAATAAAGGGATTTTATAAAATCAACAGATTTTATAAAAGGAAATATTTCGAAAGTAAATAAAAGGAAAATGTTTATAAAATGAATAGAGTTTTAGAAAAGGGAAAATGTTGATAAAACGAATAAAATAGAATAAAGGAATATCTATTTAGAAAATAAATAGAATAAAGGAATATTTATTTAGAAAATAAATAGAATAAAGGATTATTTATTGGGAAAATAAATAGAGGAGTTAATCGAATCGAGTTAATCGAAAGAAGTTAATCGAACATAGTTAATCAAAATGGAGTTAAACAAAAATTAGAAACTAACTAGAGATTAACAAGTTGAATGGTTTCTTGAGTATCGATCTGATGTTGGTTTCGGCCTTCGGGGTTTATACTTAGGAAGATGTTCTCTTGTTAGTTTATAGTTAGAGTATGATAGATGTGGAAGAATAGTGATACATAATTAAGCTATGGGATTGTTTTCCAGTGTTAATAACATATATTTTCTAAACATAGAAAATAAGGAAATGTGAATGTATATATATATATGTTAAATGATGATTAATCGATATAATTTCCATTTGGAAATAATATCGTTGTTTGCACACGTGTTTTTCTTTGATAGTTAACTCACCGAATATCGAAGTTTTTGACCATTTTAACGTTGTTAATATGGAGAGACCGGTTAGATTATTATCCGAAGAACCACTCCGTATTGGCATAAGCGTTGCGAATCATATATGCCAAAGATAATTGAAGACGGAGTAAAGTGCAAGGGCTGTTGTATAAATCTTAGGTAAAGATTGCCTAAGATGGATGTACTGAATAGTGCCTTCGGTTGGTCCAGTCCCAGGACGACCTGTATGGAAGAATGTCTGACAGAGTATATTTAATAGATCGCGTAAGTTGATCTCTTAAAACATATTTACGTTGGTGGCGGAGGAATTCGTTTCTCTTAGCTGTATACCCGTGGTATTTTTAGAGAAATCAATTTGTGATTTGGTGGGTATGACGATGTGACATTCAAAGTGAATAAACGTGTGATCTGTCAGAGATAAGCGTGGCCTCTAGCCTCACAACCGGGAAATGACAAAAATCGGGCAGGCAGCACGGCTGTGTAGGTCGCACCTATTAGGGTGTATAATCGCCTGATCTAGAGTTTCATTTACTTCTAAAAATCTATTGTTGATGTTGTCCCATTCGGGAAACGGTTGCTGATCCCAACCGTTGGTGATATACATTCGATACACTCAAGCGAAATGAGTGGTCGGTCATGTGTGGCCGGGTTGCAAGATGTTCTTGTTGAACCCAGTGTATTCCTCTCTAGAGGTACACTAGCGAAAGGTGGTTCCATACCTTGTCATAGTTGGAAATCCTTTACCCAATACGTACTTGCGGTTTTGATTGTATACTATATATGTAGAACGTGAGATGAAAGCATTTCTACTAGATGATTATTATATTGTGGTTGATAGACATTATTATAATATCAAAAGGTTTTTGATATAAAGACATTTGGATTCTCATAAGGGAAAACCTATTCCGTTATACGGCGTGGTCTTATGAGATATCATTTACTTGCTTGAACTATTTAAATTGTTTTACTCATACCAGTCCCATGACTGACCCGGAGTTTATTTTGTTTTGTTTTCCCTAAACTCTTGGGTGCCCAATTTTGTACGGGCAGTCAGGTAGTCAGGAATTTACAGATATACTGGAAGAGCTTGGAACAGGAGGCTTCAAGATTTTTATAGCTAAAGTTGTTTCCGTTGTGTTGTACTCTGATAATGTTATTGTATACATATACTGGTTTTATTTCAAGGATATGTTATCTATTATATGTTTATCGTTCCGCTATGAGATTCGTGTTACTCTGATGTTGTGTTCTTCTTCTTCTTCTTCTATTCTAAGTTTCTATCTTATCTATCCTCACCCTCTATTTTCTTTCATTAATTACTGGTATTTTTTGATGTTTGGTTAGTCGTCATCGTGTTTATGTCGATAACCAAAGTCGTCAAAAACCGGGTCGTTACATAGGACTAGTAATGTCCTAGAATGAGCTAAGAAGAATAGCAAAAATGATTTGATCAGTACATCGTTGTCTTTCCTTAAGTTTTTCTGCTGTATCATACGATAAAATTATCGTTTCTGAGGACTGACTCTTTTCTTGCTTATACAGAACTTGATAAATGGCCACCAGAGCAGCAGCAGCTGGAGGAGGCCATGGCAGAGGACGAGGAGATGTCCCCACTGCAGAAGGACCATTAATACAACCACCAGCCGCTCATCCATTCGAGCTCGACCGAGTGGCCAAGAGATATAAGAATCTATGAGGCAAAAACTTCTCAGGAACAGGCATTGTGATTGAGGCCTTAGCATGGTTGAAAATGTGCGAAAAGATCTTGGGAGGCCTGAGGCTCGGAGATCAGGACAAAGCATTCATGGGTGCCTGGCTTTTGCAAGACGAAGCAGAATTATGGTCGGAAGCCATCACCGCTGAGAACAGAAATGCAGGGAGAACATGGGATGAGTTCAAAGATATGTTCAAGGAGAAGTTCATCCCAGAACAAGCGATTGAACGCATGCAAGATGAATTTGCAAACCTCCAACAAGGAGACCTCTCTGTGCAAGACTACCTCAATAAGTTTACACAGTTATCTCGCTACGCCCCATAGCTTATCGCGACTGCCAATTCCAAGAACAAAAGGTTCATCCATGGGCTAAAGCGTAAGTATCAAGACAGGGCCATGAGCCACATCAAACTAGCATTTTCAGACTTATTGGAGATGGCCTGTAATTATGAAGACCTGGACCAAAGAAACCTTGATCTGGACCGTGCCAAGAGCCAAGCGGGGAATAAACGCAAGCCCTCTGCAAACCAGGCTGAGTCAAGCAACGCGGCATCCATAAATCAGCAGACTAGCAAGCCGGCAAAGGGAAGTTGCTTCAATTGTGGCAAGATGGGGTACTACTCTAATGTGTGCACAGCCCCAAAACGGCAGAAGACCAACTCTAAAGGCTCAAGCTAGAACTCTCAGAATTCTCGTTCATGCTTTAACTGCCGCAGAACAGGACATCTTGTCAAAGATTGTCCCTTGCTTAAGAAGGCAGAGGTTGCTCATGTGTATGACGGGGCGAACCCGCCGGCTGCTTCCGATGGAGCCGGTAAACCCGATGTTTTGGGAGGTACCCTTACAATTAAAAATATTCCTGTTTCTGTACTATTTGACACAGGTGCATCACGTAGTTTTATTGCAAGTAACATTGTTAACAAGTTAAAGTTAAAACAAAGAAAGCTTAAAGAATCGGTTAAAGTTCATAATCCGATAGGAGGATCTCTTGTTCTTAGTTCATATTGTAGAGTGCCAGTCTATTATTCTTCCTATAGGTTTTCTTTTGATTTGATTACCATGGATTTTCCCGAATTTGATATCATTCTCGGGCTAGATTGGTTAACGAAAAACAAAGCCGAAGTAAATTGTGCCGAAAGAATAGTAAGAATTAAAACGAAGCTTGGATACATTACTATACCATGCCATGGTTAAAATCCAGATAGAAAGGAATTTTGGTCTGTGCTAGAAGTTATCCCCACTTCCTTAGAAAAGATTCCTGTTGTTAAAAAATATGCGGATGTGTTTGAAGAGGTCGAAAACTTACCTCCGCAAAGAGAAATTGAATTCAGAATCGATCTAATTCCAAATGCCAGACCAGTGGTACATCCAATTCGAAGAATGACTCGAAAAGAAAAAGAAGAATTAGGCGATCAAACTCGTCAACTGCTATGGAAGGGCCTGATCAGACCTAGCTTTTCTAGTTGGGGTGCAGCTAAAGTGTTTGTCCCTAAGTCAGACGGTACTCTCCGATTGTGTGTTGATTACCGAGACCTCAACAAACAGACGCTCAAAAACAAATACCCGTTACCCCGCATCGATGATCTGTTAGACCAATTAAATGGGGCGAGAGTATTTTCCAGAATGGACCTAGCTACAGGTTTCCATCAACTGAGAATTGCCGAAGAGTGTGTTCCTTTGACAGCTTTCAGAGGTCCAGACATATTTTACGAATGGTTAGTAATGTCGTTCGGCTTATGCAACGCTCCAGCATACTTCGTCGATCTAATGAATAGAGTGTTCAGGGAAGTTCTGAATAAATTTGTCCTGGTATTCATCGATGATATTTTAATCTACTCGAAATCAAAACTCGAGCATGAAAAACATTTAGAACAAGTATTGGGGATTCTGAGAAAGAACGTCTTCAAAGCCAAATTTTCTAAATGTATCTTCTGGTAAAAAAGGTGAAGTTCCTTGGCCATGTCGTGTCAAAGGAAGGAATTTCTGTAGATCCGAGCAAAATTACAGCAATTCAAGACTGGAAACAGCCTACTACACCCACAGAGGTCTGAAGTTTTATGGGGTTGGCTAGTTATTATCGAAAATTCATTAAGGATTTTTCGAAGATATCCGGTCCATTAACGAAGCTTACAAAGAAGCACGAGAAATTTAAGTGGACTTCCGACTGTGAGGAAGCTTTCCAGGAACTGAAAAAATTGACAACCGCTCCAGTATTAACCATTATCGATGGCAATCGGGATTTAACGGTTTGGACGGATGCTTCTATTAGAGGTCTGGGTGCAGTATTAATGCAAAGAGGCCAAGTAGTCGCTTATGCAAGCCGCCAGCTGAAACCGCATAAGAAGAATTATGTAACTCATGATCTTGAGTTGCTAGCCATTGTTTTTGCTTTGAAAATCTGGAGGCATTACTTATTGGGTGAGAAATTTGAACTGTTTACAGATCATCAATCATTGAAGTATTTGTTCACCCAGAAAGATCTGAACTTGAGACAGCAGCGCTGGCTAGAATTTCTTGCAGCGTATGATCTAGATATCCTGTATATGTCGGGAAAGGGTAATGTAGTAGTTGATACGCTCAGTAGAAAGAATGAAATCATCGCCAGCCTAATTGTTACATCTTCATTGATTGACAAGATTTCAGTCCTTTAGAAAGACGATGAATTTATTCAGAGAATCAGTCAGAGGATCAAGGAAGGTGAAACCACAAGTTTCCGTATTGATGATAAGGGAGTTCTTAGATTAAAAGGCAGGATTTGCATCCCGAATATTCCAGAGCTTCGAAGAGAAGTCATGGATGAATTCCATAAGTCCAAACTTAGTATCAATCCCGGTGTGAGAAAAATGTATAATGATATTAAGCGCACCTTCTGTTGGAGGGTAATGAAGAGGGACATTTCTTTATATGTTAGCAGGTGCCCTACTTGTCAACTAGTCAAGAGCGACCAATAAAAGCTGGCCGGATTGTTGCAACCGTTGGATGTCCCAGGTTGGAAATGGGAACAGATTTCCATGGATTTCATAGATGGTTTGCCCCGAACCAAGAAGGGTAATGACAGTATTTGGGTGATCGTAGATCGCTTCACGAAGGCCGTCCATTTCATACCTGTCAGATCCAATAGAACCGCCCAAAGTCTAGCACGGATTTATTTCAAAGAAATTGTTAAGCTGCATGGAGTTCCCATCAGCATAGTCAGTGATAGAGACCCAATATTTGCTAGCAAATTCTGGAAGGCATTACAAACAGAATTGGGAACAAAACTGAACCTGAGCACCGCTTATCACCCTTAGACAGATGGCCAAACTGAGCAGGTGAATAGAATTCTAGAAGATTTACTGCGGGCTTGTATTATTGATTTTGGCGGGTCATGGGAAGATCACTTGCATTTGGCAGGATTCTCATATAACAACAGCTATCAAGCAAGTTTGAAAATGTCGCCATTTGAAGCATTATATGGTAAACCGTGCAGATCTCCCGCATGTTGGGTAGAACCTGGCAACAGACTTGTGTTGGGACCCGATATGATTCGAGAAGCATCTGATAAAGTCGATTTCATCAGGAAACGATTGAAAACCGCGCAAAGCCGACAGAAAAGTTATGCGGATTCTAGAAGAAGAGATTTGGCATTCGCTGTTGGTGATTATGTTAATTTGAAAGTTTCTCCGATGAGAGGAGTAATCCGATTCGGTAAAACTGGGAAGTTGGCACCCAGATTTATTGGTCCCTTTCCTATACTTGAACAAATTGGAACTCTTGCTTATAAGGTTCAATACCTGATTGGTTGCTTGGAGTGCATAATGTGTTTCACGTATCTCAACTTAGAAGACATGTGCATGATCCGGATCTTGTTGTAGAAGAAGCAGCGCAATAGGACTTGGAAATTACTCCAGAATTAGCAGTCAGAAGAGAGACGTTAAAAATTGTTGGCAAAGAAACTAAAGAGCTAAGGAGGAAGAAGGTTCATTTAGTTAAAGTGCAGTGGAGTAGTGATCCTAGAGACTGCACTTGGGAGACTGAGGAAAGCATTAAGCAAGCTTACCCCAAATGCAGAGTGGACATCTCTGACTAACTCCGGTGCAAGGTACCTTCACAATACTTTGCATTTCCATTTTTGTTTCCTACTGAACTGTTGTTTCCTTTTCGGGGATGAAAAGTTTTAAGTGGGGGAGATTGTAACAACCCGGAAAATAAGAGCCAATTTAAAATTTTTAAATTGGTTATTTTAAAGAAATTTAAACAATTGAAATAAAATATTTCAATAAAATAAAGAGTTAGAAAGGGTGCGGCAGCTCGAAAATTTGAATTCAAACTTTGACTGACTGTACCGGGTGCAAAATAAAACGGATTTTAGTGAAACCAAAAATATTTAAATCTTTTTGTGAATATCTTTCTAAAGAATCTGAAAAATCGAAGTTTCATAGCGGGAATCAAAAGTTATGGCCAAATGAATTTTCAGAAAGGTCGCTATAGGGAATATATAGCCCTTGAAAATAGACATTTTGCAAACGACCTCAGAATTCGATGACACCACTTTTGTTGGATCCGGGATGTAAAATTATTGCTAGGTTTCAAATTTTATAATTTTTGAAGCTAATATGTGAGCATGGCAAAAGAAAACGTGTTTGGTTGATTTCTGTTAAATTGGATCGACCAGAAAATGGCCATTTTTCAAACGGTCTCAGAATTCGACGAAACTAGTTTTGTTGGGACCGTAGCGTCAAAACATAGCTAGATTTATTTTTCTGCAATTTTTCGAATCAGTTTGTGGCCCTAGAAAATTGAAATGTACGTTCAAATTGAATATTGAATGTTTTATATTTTAATTTGAAGAATAACTGACTGTAATAGTCGAATTGGCCTACGAAACATATCCCATTGTGTTCGGGATGGGGGTATTTAGCTAGGGCGATAGTCGTTGGGTTTGAATTGGTGTTCGTTTGGAGAAACCCTAATTTTTGAAATAAATAAAGCATCGGCCAATCAGGAATTTCCACCATAAATTAAAAATAAATAAATAACCCCTGAAACCCCCTGCCTATCTCGCTCTCGATGGAAGAGGTTTTCCCACCTTCCCGACCCTTTTCCGACCGCCACAACTACCTGACGCCTCCGCCACCATCCGATCTTCAAAGACCTCCTCCTCCTCTTCAAATCAACACCAACCTTGACCCCCCTTGTCTCATATTTCGTGCGCAGCGTCCCTCCAAAGTTCTGAACTTCCCACCGCCGCCACGCATGACTCAGACCACTGAACTGGCCTTGACCCCCCTGTGCCTGAAGCCCTCTCCATCCTCTTCGTCGTGGTGCAGGTCGATTTCAACATCGTGCACCGGTTTGGTCGTTAGATCAAAACCTAGTTTTGAACCAACGTTGAAAGGTATCGGCTTTGGCCATTTTAAACTGAAAATAACACTTTTAAGTGTTGCAAACTTTGAAAAATCGTATCTTTATCGTGTATTAACGAAATTCGATGAAACAGGAGACATTGTGACCGCAAGGATGCTCTCTACATTCTAGAAGTGTCCGGGGGATTTTTCTGAGCTTGCTAGGATTTTTAGAAAAGCGACAAACCAATGTGAGATTTCTAAACTGAAATGTGAATGGAAATGTGTTGTATAAATTATATAAGTGAAATATAAATTATATACGTGTTGTATACTTCATGTACATGCGTTGTATAAGTTATATGAGCGAAGTATGAATTATACATGCATTGTATAAATGATATGTGTGTTGGAATGGAAATAAAATATATTTATATACGAATATATATATACTCCCCTCGTCCAAAAACCATGGACGATATTTATTGATTGTGAATTGGTGTGAAAATTTTGGTGAATAATGCGAATGGTTGATAGGATTGTTTGTGGTTGATTTTTTTTGAATTGTGGTTGAAAAATACCATTTTGGTTAAAAAATACCCATTTGTGATTGAAACAAAATTTGAATAAATTATGGAAAAGAAAATCATACTCGCCTGCGTGCGAATTAGATGTATGAAATCCGCATTGTCAAAAACCGCGAGGTTTTAAGGTAGAGCGAGGAGTCGTACTTGGGATGGTGCCGGTTTTAACTACCCTGCCGTTATGCTGCCGAAATTTTCAATAATATTCATGTGTTAGAATTATTTTCATACTTTGAAATTATTTTCATGTGTTGAAACCTTATTCATGTGTTGAAACCATATTCATGTGTTGAAACTAAAGTCATGTGTTGAAACCATATTCATGTGTTGAAAAATATATTCATGTATAGAACAAATTTTTTAAACGATAAAAATAACATCTTTAACATAAGTATGAAGTAAATAATGCTCATGTGTTGAAAAATAAATTCATGTGTTGAATAAATAAGTTGTTTTAACAATAAAAAACACATCTTTCTTAAATGTACGAACTATATAAAATATCCATGTGTGGAAATATTCATGTGTTGAGTTGTTCATGTGTTGAAAAAGGTTCCTGTGTTGAATAAAAAGATCAAACAATAAAAATTACATTTTTATTGAAAATATGAAGTGTTAAAAACATTCATGTGTTGAATAAATATTTTTGATGATAAAAATACCATTTTTTATCATGTATATGATTTGCTAAAAATACACAAGTGTTGAAATAAATATTTGTTTGCTACGAATATTATTTTTAACATGTATAGGGACTAAATAAAATAGTCATGTGTTGAAATAAATTTTAGTTCGCTAAAAACATCATTTTAAAATGAAATATGAAGTGTTAAAATAACCACTTGTTCAAATAATTATTCATGAATTGGAAATATTCATTAGCTAGCTAATAATGTGATTTTCAGCTTATGTATGCAACATTGAAATGTATGGTAACGTTAAACCAAATCAAATCAAATAGGAAACTGAATTGAAAATTGATAAGTGATTAGAATTGCACACATGTACATGCATATTTATTGAACAGGTTATAGCAAAGAGGCTAAAGAAGAGGAATAAAATTATGTGCCCGACAAATAGGTACATGTTTACTGTTTTGCTTGGGTGATGATTTTATGAGCCGATCGGCTAGCCGCTTGGCTTTTTCTTTTTCTTTTTGAGATAAGATGCCCGTGTGGCTGATTGGGGATTTTCCCAACCCTTCCCGTACAAAGGAGGTTATGGCGAAATTTTCCAAAATTTAAAGGCGTTAGTGAAATATTTGAAGTGAAAACGAATTAAAAATCGCCGAATGAATTATATTTATATATATATATATATATAAATTAAATTAAAATGAATAGAGGCCGTGCAGTTCGCGTTTTGAAATCGTAATTTTAAACGATTATACCGAAAGATCTGACCATCGGATTTTGACGAAACTAGAACCGTTTTGTTCGCTTTTGAGAGATCTTTCCAATGATATAAACTTTGTTAAGATCCAACGGTTATATTTTCAGATATGTATAAAACAAATTTAGGGAAAAACAACGCCAGTGTCTTGGCACGATCTGAAACGTCATTTATTTAAATAGGGTCATTTTTAAATAAATAAAAATGGCGATATATCGTTATAAAATATAGACGATATAGAATGGAAATAAACCGATTCTGCTTGGTTTGCTTGATATTTGATGGTTGAATGTGTTTGACATTAAAATTATACTAAGGAACTGAAATGTGAGTGTTGAATAATTTAACCATGTGAAGAATTGATTTGAAAATCTAAATATACGTGGATTATTTGAAAAGGCCGAGTTAATTCTCATTTCAAATAATCGATCGACGGTTAGAAGTCGAAGAGTTGAAGACGGTTCAAGATCGATGATCTTCACATTGGATGGATGGGTGCTACTGATGCTCATGATTGGAGTAGCTTCCTTGAAGGAGCTGAAGAGGTAGCCGTCCGGACGTATTTGTTGATTGTACGGATATGCGAGGAATATGGTGCCTCCGGCTTCGTTCAAACCCAGAACGAACTTGTAAATGGACTGTTTGTCTGACATTGGATTTTGTTCTGTGCTAGTTGATCTCTATTAAATATATATCTGTTTGGCGGTGGGAATTTATTCTCTTGCTTAACGCCCTTCTCTGAGACGTACGAGCTCAGAGATTATATATCGATAGAAATCAGTCGCATGGAGTGAATTGCCTGTGTGGCACGCCTAAGTGGCAGATGATCATGGCTTCTGTTGAAAAGCAAAGTCTTGTGGTTGATGATCAAAGCATGGCCTATGTGGTGTAGCTTTGTGTATAGCGTTGATTCGCGAGCCTCACACCTCGATATGAGTCAAAAACAGGATAGTGACTGCAGGGAGAACATGACGTTTCCTTCTAGCTATGGGTGATGTCAGCGACCTACCAGCCCTGACATTTATATATTATTTTACCTATGTGGTTGTTGGAATGCGAGGCGCCTCGGTTATAGGTCTGTAAGGACCAGGAAACGTGTGTTCAAGAATTGCCAATCCTCAAAAGCAAGAGAGGACCGGCCTTGAAGATCCAAGGATCACTGTGTGTGGTCCTGAGACATTTGCTAGAGTATCTCGAACGGGGAGGAGCTTGCCCCTTGCCTCGACTCATGATGGAATCCAATTTCCAACACGAAATTGCGGATTTGATTGTATTACTAGTATGGCGACATAGTAGATGGTAGCTATGCCGTCTAGGATTGATATTTATGATTGAATTTGCTTTTGAAACATATATGCACTAGTAATAATATCAAACACTTTTGTTTTATACGTATCAAGCATTTCTTGGCCATTATAAGGTAAAACTCTATCCTCCGGCTTGCGCTGCATTGTGTGATGGGACCTGAGTCTTATAATGGCTTCATTTTTATAAAAAGCATTGCGATGATTTAATAATTTACTTTATTTCATGCACTAGAAATCATTGGAGTAAACCCGTTCCGCGAAAGTGGCGTGGTCCTTTGATTTGCCTTACTATTATTGTTAATTAGTTAAGTAGATTTCTCATACCAGTCCCATGACTGACTCGTAGTTTGTTTCACCTTGCAAACTCGGGTGCCTTTATTTTCACACGGGCAACCTAGTATCAGGTAGCTGGACCTATTTTGGCTTTGCACTGCAGCAGAGGTGCATCTTTTGGCTCATGGCGAGGCTTGACTACACAGTGTTGACTATTGATTTTTCCGCCATTATTATATATGTATATGATTCCGCCTCTGGCGATGTAGACCGATGTTTCGTTTATGTACTCTCCATGTATATGTACCGCTTATGGCGATGTAGATTGATCATGTACTTTTATGCACTAAGTTGTATCCTATGTTGTGCTCTATGATGTTGTGATATGTATGATTCCACTGTCATATTTGTGTAAATTATTCTATTTCCTGTTTATGCTATTATCTATACTCTGCTAATGATGATTAATGCGTTATATTCCAATGATTATCCTTAACACCGGCGTACGGGGTTTTGGGATCGTCACACTGAGCCATTGAAGTGAGTTCAGTGCTTTATCACTTTCAAAATCTATTCAAAAATGATTTTTAATCAAAAATCCTTCCAAAATAAAGCTATATATATTATTCTGATATACTTCAGAAAATATTTTCCAAATCTCCTAGGATTTAAATTCTTAATTCAAATTCCAAACCCAACTTCAGTTCATTCATTTGTATATTTCATTCATATACAAATTTTTATTTCGTTATATATAACCATTTAGTTTCTTATAATCTCACTTGATTACAATAATAACAACCAACTTATCCATATGATATAATAATTTCAAAAAATTATTCTTTTTCTATCAAAATCGAATTTTGGGTAAAATTATTTCATCTACCTACTTTAAAACAATATTGTGTCAAATTTCTTAATTTTCCACGTCTAAATCTCTTCCTCTCCATATATATATATATATATATATATATATATATATATATATTAGTCAACTAGCATGCTCACCCTCTATCGCAAGTTCCTGCTTCTCCTCGTTGATGAAGTGCCGGTCATGAAACATTTTGTGCCCAAAACCTTTAAAAATCTTCAAATGGTCGCGGTTTTCCATCCTAGAGCCAACAATAATACCCATATCTCACATCGATGCTCTAATTCCTCAGAAGCTCACACCCTTTCCTACATTGTTACTACACGGTGTGAAGAACTGATGTTCGAACTACCCAAAAATCACACTAGGTTGTAGAGCTTCACTCCAATAATCCAAAGACATGAGTTGGTGAATTATAGATTTTTATATGAATATCTATTGATTTTATCACTCATGTTTTGTTTGTGAAAGGAGAAAAATATGGCGGCTAAACTTGATTGACTACGGGAAGAAAAAGATTATGGTTAGGAGAGGGTAAGTGGAATATATATATATATATATATATATATTTAAGGTGGGTGGATTCAAGGGTAAGATTCATATATTATTATAATAATTTATAACGTATAGTTATTTATATTTTTTGATTACAAATCTATATGGTCATATACGATATTCAATTTCGATGAAAATGGACATATGGCTATGGTTTGACATCACGGACCCAACAAAACTTGTTTCGTCGAATTCTGAACTCGTTTGCTCACACGACATTATTTTGAAGCCAAATTATTGATCGGTTCACATTTAAATTCCACATGGTCACAACACAACTGCAATTGGCGTGAAATTTGAAATCTAGCAATAATTAATCACTACGGATTTTATAAAATTCATTTCATCAAAAACGGAGGTTATTTGCAAAATGGCTATTTTCTAAGGTCTAAATAAACCAATAAAATATTAATATATTAAAAAACAATTTAAATTAATAATAATAATTTAATATTATTGTCTATATTCAAATAGAATAGCATATAACTCAAAAATAGATTTACTTGGATTTATAACTCAATATTTCGAAATCTGAGTTAATCGAAATTCAATTTATAAAAAAAATCCTTCTGTATTATTAAATAAATCGTTATAAATTATAAACGAATTCCATAGCGACTTTCTGAATATTTGATTTGGACATAACTTACAATCCACAAGACGAAATCTCAATTTTTCTCTTCCATTAGATAAATATTGTTCAATAGATTCGAACGTTTCTTGTTTCAAAGAAATCCGACTTATAACGAATCATGTATAGTCATTTAAAGTTCAAAACGTAATATCACGAACTACTGCGATGTTACGAGCTAATTTTTAATTATATTATAATTAATATGTTCAAACATTGTTTAAATAATAAACTCGTTATTATAACTCAAATCTAAACTCGATTAAAATATCCTAAATTATCCAATTCGCTAAATATTGCAAATTCAACTATTTCCAACTATTTCGGAAATTAAATATATTCTTCCACTATTTATATTAATTAAATATTCAATATTATTTAATTCAAGTCATTTTAAATTACCAAACCAATATTCAAATAAATTAATTATTTAATCACTAAAATTCCAGGACGTTGCATTCCTTTCCCTTTAAAAGAATTTCATCCCGAAATTACTGAGTAGAAAAGATATCCTAACTCTTCTTACTCCTCACAACCCACCTGGTTGAAATCTTAACTTCATATCTAAGTTCAGTTCTTTCCGGAACTTATCAACATCCAACCTTCCATTATTGATACCAAATGATTTGTCCACCATTTTTAGACAATACATCATCACATACTTATCTTCAATTCGTATTATCACTTACATATTTCCACATCTATTCAGATTGATTTTAATTTAATATATCAACTTCGTTACTCTACTCTAATTCTTATTAACCAATTCTGGTTTTTAAATATTTTATACAATCGACAAGTCGATTTCTAATTATCAAAATTTTCTAACTCCTTAAATTTTTGGAAAATTTCGCCAACATCTCCTTTGTACGAATCAATCAGTACAACTACAACTCGCATCTCTAGGCCCTTCCCAATCCAAAAGAAAACCAAAAAGCCAAGCGGCTTGCCAAATAGTCCCATAAAATCTCATATCCAATTAATTTTGTACCTTTTTTTTCGAGCATAATATTTATTTTTCTTCATTGACTTCATTCTGTACTTGCTCAACATATATATCCATCCATACCAATTCATATCAAATCAATCCAACTTCTAGTTTTTAATGTACTAATCAACTTCCTGATTAGTTCACTTTCATTTCATAATCGTACTTGATTTCTATCCCAAAAATCAATTCACTGGTCTTGCTAGAGTTCAAAATTTTATTGCAATAAGTGATAACATCCCATATATAACCGACTTGCTTATGCATAAGTCGAATCCATTTTAATAATTCGAATTTCAACATTCCTCTTTTCACCATATTCAGTTTCATTTGGGATTATTTCTAATCAATTCCAGTCTAATTTAACTTAGTTTATGTTAAATTTCAATCCATTTGATTCACTTTTAATATTTCAACTTATTGAACTTCAGAAGTTAAATTTAATTTTTAGAATTCAAATCCTTTTTTTTTATTTCAAATCAGTCTGAAATCATATAATTATACATATACATACATATACATATAATAACAACCATTACAACTCAAAACGTTTGAGTTTTTAAACAACTTGTTTTTCTTGAACAATTTTCATTAGAAAATTACAATGGTAGCAAGCCTTCACTTAGAAACTTGAAAATGAACACCGATGATGTTGCGCAGTCATCATCGAAATTATTTTCCAGCGACTGAAGTGATTTCAGTGCTTTAACAAATTTCAAAATCTATTCAAAAAGATTTTTAATCAAATCCTTCTCAAATACTTTTATCTTATCTCCAAAATACTTCGGAAAATACTTTCCAACCTGCCGTGATTTTAAATTCCATATTCTAGTTTGAATTTCAATTATAGTTCATCTATTTGTATATACGATCCATATACAAATTATATTGGTTTTAATATATAACCACTTCAAATTTATAATCTTGTTAGAGTATAATCATCCAACACACAATATATTATAATTATTTCAGAGAAATTATTCCTTTATATCAAAATACAATTTGAGTAAAATTATTTCATTTACCCACTAAAACAATAACATGTCAATTTGCCTCGTTCAAGCGTTTAGAAATCCCTATCGACCTTGTCAGGTAAACGCGTCAATTTGGAATTTATATACCACTCAACAAACCAATCACTACAATATAAAACATTTTTATAACAATTGCAAATACGCCTTCTCGTATCTATACACTCAAACTCAATCTAGTGTATTACTAACCCCATCTTTATCGAGTTACGCCACAGAGCCAAGGTTATCACTTAACCTTCAGCTTTAATACCACTATAACGACCCTGAAAATCAATACAAACACACCATGTCAACTATTCAAGTATCGAAAATACTGGAATGGTAATCGAAAGAAGCTAGAGGGTGAGAATTAGAAAGAAAGTTAGAATACAAGAAGAATAAGAACATAAATACAACAACTTCAGAACCAGAGTAAATACGAATCTCACAGCGGAACGAATAAAATATACTTGATAACATAATTTTTGAAATACGAATATGTTTGCATATATATAACATTATCAGAGCACAACACTTACAACACAGCGGAAATAACCAATAGCTATAAAATGTTGAAGCCTCCTGCTCCAAGCTCTTCCAAGTGTATCTGAAAAATACCTACTACTTGACTGCTCGTACAAATTTGGGCACCCAAGTGATTAGGGTAAAACAAAACAAAATAAAACTCTGGGTCAGTCATGGTACTGGTGTGAGTAAACTCCAATCACTTGGTTTAACTTTCAAATATCCTTTTCAAAAGAAACGAAAATCGTTAGACCGGTCAACACATAAACACGGATGGTTTTTACCTTATGATAAGTCAAAATATTCTTTGTATCAAAGCTCTTTTGATATTATAATAGTGTCTAAATCAAATAAATAGAAGTCTAGCGGAACGCTTGCATCTCACATTCCATATATAATATAAAATCAAAAAGCGCATGGTGCTTATTGGGCAATAGATTTTGAACTATGACAAGGTTTGGAACCACCTTCTGATAGTGTATCTCTAGAGGTAAATACACAGGATTTAACAAGAACATCTTGCAATCCGGCCACACATGACCGACTACTCATTTCGTTTGAATGTATCGAATATATATCACCAACGGTTGGGATGAACAACCATTTCCCGAAAGTGACCGCGTCGATAGATCAAAGAAGGAAACGAATATTCTCTAGATAGGTGATATACACCCTAATTGGGAGTGACCGACTTAGTCATGCTGCCTGCCCGATTTTTGTCATTTCCCAGTTGTGAGGCAAGAGGCCATAACTTACCTTTTTAACATATCATATCTTCATTCGCTTTGAATAACACATCGTCAAACCTACCAAACAATTATCGATTTCCCTAAAAGTATCAAGGGTGTAAAACTAAGAGAAATGATTTCCTCCGCCACCAAACATAATACGTTTGAAGAGATCAATGTATATGATTTGTTAGCCGTACTCTGCCAAACATTCATCCAAACAAGTTTTCCTAGGACTGGACAAACCAAAGGCTTTCAATCCATCTTAGGCAATTGCTGCCTAGGTTAACAAAACAGCCTTGGCACTTTACTCTGTCTTCAATTATATTTAGCATATTTGATTCGCAACGCTTATGCCCATACAGAGTGGTTTCCAGATAATAAATCTGATCCCGGACTCTGGATATAGACAATGGAAAAATGGTCAAAAACTTTGATAGCCAGTTGTTTAACTATCAAAGGAAAACATCCTTACAAATAACTATTCTATTTTCGAACGAATATATTATCGACTAATCATCAATCAATATTTACCCCTTTAAATTGATTCCTTATTAATTTATCATTTCAATTTCTTTTAAATATCTTTACCCAAATATTTCACCAACTCATATTGTCTCTCACGATTCTTGGGAAAACGTTCCCATCTATTATAAACTATTTATTTTCTATATTCCAGAAAATATTTCTTTTTAACATCGGAAAACAATTCCATACATATATATATATATATATATATTCACATTTCCTTATTTTCTATATTTAGAAATTATACGTTATTAATATCAGAAAGCATTTCCATTTCTTATTCACGCATCACTATCCTTCCACATCCATCAATCACTAACTGTAAACTAGTAAGAGAACAACTCCCTAAGTATCAATCCTAAAGGCCGAAACCAACATCAGATCGACACTCAGAAAGCAATTCAACTTGACTAATCTCCAGTTAATTTCTAATTTCCTTAACTCCATTTCTTAATTTCTTATCAAATCATTGCTTAGGAAATTCTCGAATCAATTTACGAACCCACTCCATTTTTGAAAAACATTTGATTATAACAATATGTTATAATCCCTACTTCTGAAATATCTAACTTAAAATATAAATTTTATTCATTAGTTTGAATAAATAAATAAATAAATCATGACTAAAAATCGAAAAGTAAATACTACATTCCGGAATTCGATATAATCGAATTTCAATGTAAAAATCTCTTTCAAATAATCCTTATTCGATAATTCTCTTTCGAATAACCTATATTCGATTAACGTTCTGAACTTTAGAATAATTTACCGTCTGAGGTCAACTTAAATTCTAAATTCATTTTTGAATTTATCACTACCCAGTATTTACCAATTCCCTCTTCTAACCATTCCAATTTGCAAAACGTTTGGTTTTAAATTATTATTCACTTTAAAACGTGATATTCCGTTCTCTAAATCGAGGCTCGTTATATCAAATTAATTCTTGATTTTAGTTTGTTATTATTATTAAAGGTTCAAATTCCATTCATCAAATCATTTTATAACTTCTCATCTCCATTCCATTTTATTTATCAAGTCACATTTACACATCACTCGTCTTGTCTATTTTAATTAACATGTTTATATGAAACACCCCATATTTTCAGTGAACATTAAAGTATACCTAATTATAAATGTGAGAATTAAGGAAAACGGGTTATGCCATTGCCTTCATCTCGAAATTCTTCTTGGAATAGAGTCCGAGTTTGCGTAAATCGGACTCCGTATGAAGAAGTTATGGCACTTAGAAGTTTCAGGAATTTAAAATAAAAACCAGCCCGAATTCAAATTTAAAGTTTCGAAATTCAAATCACACACCCGGGATGGGCGGAAAATTTCCCATCCAGGACCTAGGTCGACCAAGGGGTCGACCTGGGTAGAACCGGTCGACCACGGGGTCGAACTGGGGGTCAACCTCCCCCCCCCCTTTTCCAAATCCGTGGACAGATTTGTTTTTCTGCATTTAGACGCTCGTTCTGACCAGATTCGTTGCTCCTAAGCCATTTAAACACCACCAAACCTCACTTTCTCTCCACACAACTTCATTACGCCTATACTTTACCCTAATTCATGTCAAAATAAATCTAAGACGGGGTTATGCTGCTCAAGTCCTTCGTAGAAATCAAGTTTAGAATTCTAGTAGAGATTCAAAAGCTAATTCAACGACTTCAACAACTATTTCTAAGAATCAAATCAAATCTAAATTAGAAGAACAAATAGTCTACTTCAAGGGAAAGCTATTCAGTTTCATAATACGGATCCCATAATTCAAGACCATTCTATAATTTGTAAGTTCACGTTACATTCAGAAATAAAAGTTAATTGTGATTCTGACATTTTAATAAATCTGGATCTGAGATTATGCCTTCCTTTCTATATCCTTTGGATCTATCTCATTGATATTATTATGTCCGTTCTTTGTCTCTTCTTTCCTTCTTCCCTTTTTGTTTTATAGCCAGGCTACTACGAGCCTGAGCCAGATCTCATAAGAGATGAACATACGTTGGAAATAAAAATTGGGCATAATTGAGTTGTAACTAATTTGAGGACATAACACATGTTGTATTCAAAACATAAAGTGTATCGAACATATGACTTGGGATTTGAGGCATAAAGTATTGGACATATGACTTGGGATTTGAGGCATAAAATATTGGACATATGACTTGAGATTTGAGGCATAAAGTATTGGACATATGACTTGAGATTTGAGGCATAAAGTATTGGACATATGACTTGGGATTTGGGGCGTAAATTGTATTGTAAATATAAGGCATAGTACATGTTGTAGTCTAAGATCTAAAATTGGGACATATATATATGATAATTTATTGGCGTGAAAACAAGATTTGCTTTTGTTTTGTAAGTCAGTTACTTTTTAGATTTGAACAATTAAATCTAACTGTGACATGTAATAAAATGGATATGAGAATATGCCTGATGTAAGCTATCCTCTCATTGAAATCTGTGCTTGAGTATATATATCTTTGGGTATCATTTTTGACTATGAAACTTGTCCAATCATATATATCCTTGTTGTATATCAGAATTGTAATCCTTTTTAAGTTCATGATATAATTTTTATCATATCTATATGCCTGCGATGTATTCCTTGCAAAACTTGTCTTTTTAGTACATCAAGTTTATTGGACCAGTAGTTCTTATCATCATATGACTATGCCTATCCTTGCGATGTTCCATCTTTCTTCTCCCCTTATATTATGAATCTTGAGTTGAATCTCGAAACACGTATGTTATGAACGCGGGGGAAATTGAGTATAACATGAAACTGACATTACTTGGCATAATTTGGAACATGTAATATGGCATAACTGTTAAGATGTTATTTGGGGTAATTTGACATGAATTATGGAATATGTAATTTGACATATTGAACCTAGAATTGCAATGAACGACAAAGTATGAAGTTGGAAAATAAATCAAGTTTGTGCAAAATTGTTATTATTGCGAATTTGGGGTGTGAGCATTAATTCTTGATTGGGTGTAAAATGTAACATGACTAGTTTTGGTGAATTTGGTAATTAGCATGTAAAATCTAGATTTGGGTATATAGGGTAAATGTGTAAATTAAAGATGAACATGCCTAACCCGAGGTTAAATTGAGTTGTGGTGTAAAACCGCCCGGAACCGCCCGCCATATCCAGTAACCACAACAACACCTATCTAATGTGAGAGGTAAGTGCATCATGCCCAAGAAAAACCCGAGGTTAGATTGAGTTGTGGTGTAAAACTGCCTGGGACCACCCGACACATCCAGTAACTGCAACAACACATATCTAATGTGAGAGGTTGGTGCATTAATAAATCAATTAATGCTAATGAACAAGAAATGCTAAGAAATTACTAGGGTTAAGTTAATGAGAAACATTTAACCAATATAACAAGATGAATGACTAGGGTTAAGTTAATAGGAAACACTTAACCAGTATAGCATGATGAATGAGTAGGGTTAAGTAATAAGAAACACTTAACCAATATAACTTGATTTGTGGTAAGGTTAAGTTAAAACATGAGGGCAACACTTAACCAATATAACTTGATTTGTAGTAAGGTTAAGTTAAAACAAGAGGGAAACACTTAACCAATATGACGTGATTTGTGGTAGGGTTAAGTTAACACAAGAAGGCAACACTTAACCAACGTAACATGACAGGTAGGTGGGTTAAGTAACTTGAATTGATTGATGACACTTAACCAATATAACATGAATGACTAGGGTTAAGTTAATGAGAAACACTTGACCAATATAACTTGATGAACGAACGGGGTTAAGTTAATAAGAAACACTTAACCAACATGACACGACGAACGGGTGGGTTAAGTTAACATGGATAGACAACACTTAACCAATATGACATAATGTGCGGGAGGGTTAAGGACATCTCGGGTTGGTGGGTAATATTAGCACATATTGGCCTACAAACTTAACCGTTAAATAAACATGCTTGAACCGATGGGAGGGTTAAGTACATCTCGTGTAGGTGGGTAATATTAGCACGTATAGGCCCACAAACTTAACCGTTAAATAAACATGCTAGAATCGGTGGAAGGGTTTAGTACATCTCGTGTAGGTGGGTAATATTTGTATATATAGGCCCACAAACTTAACCAGCAGGAAACCCTAGTAATAGGGACCCATTTCAGCAGTAACCCACATAGATGTATCATGGTACCCTGAACTAGGCAGGGTGGGAAACAATTACTGGGCTGATTATAAGCAGTCAAAAACAGTGGCAAGGGGTACGTCAATGTAGGTTCCGACGGTTTACGGGCATGCACGTACTTCGGAGTGGGAAAAAGCAGGCACTGGGTACCAGTAGTTACACACTATACATCTTGAATCGTGTTTGGTCGCTATCATAAGGATTGATACACCTTATGGTGGGACCAGCACAGGGTATCTACACGCAAGAGAGGGCCGATTGACACAGACACATGGAACATGAATACAAGTAAGGGAGCCGATCGATAGGGTAGCAAGGGTACATCTAACACATTCATGGCAATTAGGCAGACTGAGGTGGAATCCTCATAATAAATGTACACCTAAAGGCTACCACAATTGCGGGGATTAGGATCACGTTATCATACAGATTACTAGTTGGGAGACTAGTTAGGTGTTGCAGAGATAAATATAGAAATCATAATAACAAAGTAGTAGCGAAGCAGAGAAAGAGTATATGTGCATTCAGTTTATCTTGCCTTATCATACCTTGTGCTTATCATCTGTTATCATGTTATCCCTATTATCGCGGTATTGTCTTATATTCAGTTTATTCATGTCATGATACTTTTGCCTGTTTATATGCTGAAAGTCACTGAACTTACTAGACTTATGTCTGACCTAGTTTTGTTTCGCCTCTTTTCTTCCGTTTCCCCCCTCCCCCCAGGTTCACAAAGAGGAAATGTTACCACTTAGCTCAGTTTTCTTTCCAAGCTCGAAGATAGTCGATGTATTGGTTTGGACTCTCTCGTCCACTGCTATGGCTAGTTCATGCTTTATTGGGGAATATCATTGTGGTTTTTATGCTTCTTTTATATTTGGAAGTTTTTAGATCAAGATAGAAGTTCTATGTATTACTTTTAAGTATGATTGAGACAACTGTTGTAAAAGCTTGACTGAACCATATTGTTAATAAAATGACTTTATTTTTCCGCTGCTTTATTTGTCTGTCTTGTAATTTATTTGCATCTTTTACCTATAATGCTCCACCGAAGTTAAGGCATTCCCTTTGTGAGTGACCTTAATGGAGGTGGGGTGTTTCACTTGGTATCAGAGCTGAAGGTTACCGGATCAGATAAAAGATTTGAAAAATTGTTTTTAAAACGATTTTAAAAGAAGCATTTTCAAAGGAAATGTTTTGTTTAAAGGCATATTCCCCAAAGCCATATGCATTATCTTTTGATCCACTATTTGAATCCTTGTTTTCTTTCTTTACTGAGTCTCCGGGGCTCCTGGCTTTCTGGGAGGTAACCTCATCGCGGCATGGTTTCGTAGGCTTGATGAGACTACTATACCTGTCAAAGGGCGAAGAAGTGGCCAACTTCCATCTATAGCCGCTGTAGTTTCACCTGCGGCTGATTTTCTTTTGAGCTCTGTAGGATTTTCCGTGCGATGGTGGCAGCTTTCAAGAGACCTGTCAACAAGTAACACAAGGATGGCAAAGATGAGAATGAGGGAGTTTGTCTCAGGAGCACAACCCAAGGATGAAGAACTCATGGATATAGACTTGGTTCACAAAGGACGGGAGGAAAGAATAGTAAAACCTAAAACAAGAGGAAGTATCTTTATTATGGTATAACGGGTCGTATAATTAAGGGCAAGGGCAATAACAAATGACAGGATTTTCAGGAGCGCAAATGCTTGCTCTCACTACCAGCGTACCTGAGAGAGAGGTAGTAAGGTTTCTGTTGAAAAAGTTTAGTTTTTCTTCTTGATCATCCTGTTAGTACTCTTTTTGATTTTAGCGCTTCATATTCGTTTATGTCTGCTTCCATAGCTGAGTCTCTGCACCTTAGTGCTTGTATAGTAGAAGATCCCATTATTCTCAAATCCAATTTGTTGTTCGGCTCATTAATCTTTGGTTTGTAAGGATTTGATATACTTATGTTTTTGATTTCATGGGCTATGGGTTGATTCTAGGCATGGATTGGTTAGCTAGTAATTGTGAAAGGAGGGTAGTTAGACTTTTGAATTATCTCGGGAATACCCTCGAGATTTCGTGCGATCCTAAGGGATCAGTTTGTCTTAGCTACCTAGAATCACTTTATGTATCTATCGACGATTTTCGATCCGTTGGAGTAGTCCATGAGTACGCAAGATGTTTTGATTAGGGTAGGGATTTCCCCCCTAAAACTCGAGATAGACTTCCGCATATATCTAGTTGACAATGCAAACCCAGTTATGCGATGCAAGATTGGCGGGGACACTACACCATATATGCTGATTAGGCTGTGTTTTTAGCCGTATCTAAAGCCGTTGGGCACGGTAAAAAGCCGTATCAAAAAGTGGCGCGTCTAATTATTAGATATAGCTACCAAACGTATCTCAGTATATTATCATACGACTTTTAGCCGTATCTAAAGTCTAACAAGACACGGTCTTTGACCGTGTCTAATTATATGTGTGTGTGCACACATATATATACCCATGTATATATATATATCATATATGTGTATATATATAAAACAGAAACTGTATCGCATATGTTTCATAACACAGAGCATACATACCACAAAGTATACACAGGAATAACACAATTTATATATATATACACTTAAAGCTTTACAAGGTTTTTCATATAACACGATGTACATACAAACATATACAATAAAAGGAAACTGTCAAAGATTTTCATCACATTACATAGTAACAAAAATGAGGTAAAAAGATAACAGCCTGATAGAACTCCAGTCGCGGCCGGGAAGATTGAGCGCGATAGTTAGTGGCCTAGAGTTCAAGTTTCCCTTGGCAGCAAAACTGAATCGTGATATATAGCCTGCAGTCTGAGTTCCAGCAACACAAAAGCACCATACTCTCCAACAGGACTGCCTATAAAATACAAGAAACAAGTTACAAATACTTCACAGCTGGACAGTAGATCGACATTGTAACTCACTATGACTGAGATGCAAACATGAATAAAGAGCTAAGTACTGTATGTTAATACAGATATAAAATGAAACTAATTTAGTTTTGTTTTCCAAACATTTATCCTGTTGTAGAATCAGTCCAAAATATGAAATACAAGAACTCTTCTTTACAAGGAGTCTTCTTTACAAGATCTATATTCAGCAGAGTACGTTCAGAATGCGCCATTGAATGTTAATTCTGGTAGAAAAAGTGATAACAACAATGGTAACAAAAAATCAATGTCGCAGGGTATATAGTTGAGGGAATCAGAGTTGGATGTATAGTTGACGGTAGTCGATCAGTGTGTTTGTGTAATTTAACGGTAGTCGATCAGTGTGTTTGTGTACAAATACTTCACTGGCCCAATAACAACCTAGTCGATTAGTCGACTAATTTCTACCCATACGGCCTAAATTCATACAAAAAGCAAATCCAGACTTCATGTCGATGGTTTGATCTCGATTAGTAGACTAGTCGACGACTAGTCGCGACTAGTCGAGCGTCGTCCAAGTGTTTGTGTAGTCGATCAGTATATGTCTCAAAAATTAATGAATACACATTGTAAACTGGTTTTGCTATGTGACCATATCGTTTAAATGAAATTAACTGTACATACTACATAGAAGTGGAAATATGAAAGTCATTAAAAATGCAAACCCAAAAGAAGAATCACCTGAAGTGTAGTCCATGTGCAACACGGGTAGTTCATACCCTAGCATACAGAACATCCTCCTATACACACAAAAAGGAACAAATAAACGAAAAGAATATTCAAGATGTGCACACAAGTACATGTCCATTAAATTCTTATGTAAGATACTACGTAGAGATAAGTATAAAATAATATATACCTGCTCCAACGTCTAAGGATATCGAATCATCATCGTAGGATGACACACATACTCGACTTTTTCTGATTAAGAATTTACTGGGCGATCCACCAGGTGGATGCATTTTAGCTCACGCGTAGGGTTAGTAATCCATGCTTATTAGCTTTATTCAAATGTCGAATGCCGCTTCACTTAACATTTGGAAAAAGCTGCTTTCACTTGCAACTTTCAGTTTCTTTGAAGCAGACTGTGTAGTGCAAGATTACTTACACTAAAGTCTCTGCTACAAAGTAAGGGAAAAGTTGCTAGTGAAAGAAGCTTTTTACTAAGGTTAAGTGCAGCAGCATCCGACATTTGGATAAAGCTAATAAGCGTGGATACCCAACCCTACACGTGAGCTAAAATGCATCCACCTGGTGGATCGCCTATTAAAATATTAAACAGAAAGTCTAGTAATAATCCATCGACCAAATTTTTCAACAAACCTATTAAATTAACATCAGATAACAGGGTTATAAATGAGTGCATTCTTTTGTTAAAGAATATAGATGATGCATAGATCACCATAAAAAAATTGATTTTTGCTAGTATGTATTTTGCATCGAGATGTTGTATCGGAACATATATCGAATATTTCCCAACATTAAGTCTATATCCAGATTTGCAGACTGCCTACAGAATACCATTTTTTTTAGGCTACCTCCCTTGAAACCCCGACTATTTAGATAGTTCCCTCACCAAATTCTGGTCCTAGCTCCGCCACTGTATACCGCAATCTAAAATTATACCATACATCTAATGGCAATTCTAACAAAAATTATACCGAAATCTAACAAACATTCAGATGTTTTTTACATTATCACAAAACATGATTCAATTTTGATTTCTCTGATTTTAGGGTACAAGCACAGATCCGTCCCTAACACACTTACACAAACACACTTACACAAACCAATTCAATCGAAACAGCTAACACACGAAGTACTAACACAAAGTAGCAATCAACTATCACACAAAGATTTCAATTTATTCCCTACTATCAGTCATGCATGCCAAAATTCAATTGAAACACATACCTGCGTTGTCGAAGGAGGGTGAGGGAGACGTAGGGTTGCTGCGTTTCTAGCGAAGGACAGGGTTGTTCGTCCCTGTCGAAGGTGGAGGCATGATTTGGTGACTGAAAACCCTAATTTGGGTTTTCGGTCACTATTAAAGTAAAACAAATGGAAAAGGGAGCAGCCAAAACTTTTATTCGGAGTGCCCAATGGGATGCACAATATGATACGGATTCAATTTGGCCCAAAGTCGTATCAAAATAACTAATCCGGGGCTTCGTTGATGGACGGTCAGATTTAGGGCATTTGGGGTGACGCAGATCGCAAAATGTAATTTGATACGGATCTGAGCACCATCAAATATGATACGGCTTTTACCCGTATTACATGTCCGCATCCATCTGTGCCAAATTGGATGATATGGTGTAGTGGGATAGCCAGAGTCGGTTAAGTGCTCAATTGTTTGGTTGTTTTACTAGTATCATCTCACGTAAATCGTCCAAATTCGGAGAACGTATTACTTGGGTGCTTGTCTGATATTGGTTTAGGCCTTTGGGGCTTGTACTTGAGGGATGTTGAGTTCAACTAGGATGGTTTGCGTGAGAAATAAATGGTTGTGGCAGGCGCCCTAAGTAAGACTGACCTTATGAGAGGTAAAAAGTACATAGCAACCTTTAGCTTTAGACCCTCAGAATTGTGACATGATAAGCTAAGTATAAAAGAGACCTCTAATCATCTTAGTATATATACTTGGTATCATGGTTAACATCTGTTTATCTTGGAAAGATAGTTCGACAACATTGGATACCCTCTAGCATAGTAAGTGATCGAGGTCCTATCTTTACTAGTGGGTTTTGGAAATGGAGGTCAAGAAGCTTCGCAATTGTGAAGTTAAATTAGATAAGGTACAGTGGAGTGAAGCTCAAGAAGATGCGACTTAGAAGACTGAAGACTAGATACGCGCATCATACCCTTTTTGAGGGTATATCCTTGATTCCACTTTTTCTGTAATATTTATTTGCATGCTAGTCTTTATCTTTTAGGTATATCCTCTAGGTCCTATCCTCGATCCTTAGGTAGAAGCCAATGGATGTAAACATATGTTTGAGGTGGATGCAAGTTTTTGCAAGTGTTTGCTAGTGTTGCTCGTGGATGCATATACACACATTAGGCACTAGATCGGCTCAGTCAATTTCATATTGCATATGCATATGAATGTATTTGTATATGGATTGAAACTTGATGTGTTATCATATGGAGGTTGCATTTTTATGAATGACTTTGCACTCATGTAGAAGTTATAAAGTACGATTAGGAATAATTGCATACATGATGGACTCATGGCACTAACATGATTCGCATTAAGGAGGTCAACTGGATCAGTAGATCGCCCGATTTTGCATTAGATAAAAGACATATACACACACTCTACATATGTTCATACGGCATTAGAAATCTTTTAAGGACAATGGATGCCTGTGATTGAATGGTTGAGTAGATGGATGTTGGATGTTAGGATATACGTTCTTCCTAACTTGAAGATTTCGGGGATGAAATACTTTAAGGAGGGGAGAATGTAACACCCCATATTTTCAGTGAACATAAAAGTATACCTAATTATAAATGTGAGAATTAAGGAAAACGGGTTACTCCATTGCGTTCGTCACGAAATTCTGCTTGGAATAGGGTCCGAGTTTGTGTAAATCGGACTCCGTATGAAGAAGTTATGGCACTTAGAAGTTTCAGGAATTTAAAATAAAAACCAGCCCGAATTCAAATTTAAAGTTTCGAAATTCAAATCAGACACCCGGGATGGGCGGGAAATTTCCCGCTCAGGACCCAGGTCGACCTGGGGGTCGACCAGGGTAGAACAGGTCGACCATGGGGTCGACCTCCCCCCTCCCTTTCCAGATCCGTGGACAGATTCGTTTTTCTGCATTTAGACGCCCGTTCTGACCAGATTTGTTGCTCCTAAGCTATTAAATCACCCCCAAACCTCACTTTCTCTCCACACAACTTCATTATGCTTACACTCTACCCTAATTCATATCAAAATAAATCTAAGATGGGATTATGCTGCTCAAGTCCTTCGTAGTAATCAAGTTTAGAATTCTAGTAGAGATTCAAAAGCTAATTCAACGACTTCAAAAACTATTTCTAAGAATCAAATCTAAATTAGAAGAACAAATAGTCTACTTCAAGGGAAAGCTATTCGGTTTCAGAATACAGATCCCAGAATTCAAGACCATTCTATAATTTGTAAGTTCACGTTACTTTCAGAAATAAAAGTTAATTATGATTCTGACATTGTAATAAATCTGGATCTGAGATTATGCATGTCTTTCTATATCCTTTGGATCTATCTCATTGATATTATTATGTCCGTTCTTTGTCTCTTCTTTCCTTCTTCCCTTTTTGTTTTATAGCCAAGCTACTGCGATCCTGAGCCAGATCTCATAAGAGATGAACGTACGATGGAAATAAAAATTGGGCATAATTGAGTTCTAACCGATTTGAGGACATAACACATGTTGTGTTCAAAACATAAAGTGTATCGAACATATGACTTGGAATTTGAGGCATAAAGTATTGGACATATGACTTGAGATTTGAGGCATAAAGTATTGGACATATGACTTGAGATTTGAGGCATAAAGTATTGGACATATGACTTGGGATTTGGGACGTAAATTGAATTTTAAATATAAGGCATAGTACATGTTGTGGTCTAAGATCTAAAATTGGGACATATATATATATATATATATATATATATATATATATGATAGTTTATGATTTGGAAGAAGAAGATTAGGCTGTATAGTGATGCATGGCTTAGGCATGAAAACAAGATTTGCCTTTGTTTTGTAAGTCAGTTACTTTTTAGATTTGAACACCTAAATCTAATTGTGACAAGTAATAAAATGGATATGAGAACATGCCTGATGTAAGTTATCCTCTCATTGAAATATGTGCTTGAGTATATATATCTTTGGGAATCATTTTTGACTATGAAAGTGGTCCAATCATATCTATCCTTGTTGTATATCGGAATTGTAATCCTTTTTAAGTTCATGATATAATTCTTATCATATCTATATGCCTGCGATGTATTCCTTGCAAAACTTGTCTTTTTAGTACATCAAGTTTATTGGACCAATAGTTATTATCATCATATGACTATCCCTATCTTTGCGATGTTCCATCTTGCTTCTCCCCTTATATTATGAATCTTGAGTTGAATCTCGAAATACGTACGTTATGAACGCGGGGGAAATTGGGTATAACATGAAATTGACATTACTTGGCCTAATTTGGAACATGTAATATGGCATAACTGTTAAGATGCAATTTGGGGTAATTTGACATGAATTATGGAATATGTAATTTGACATATTGAACCTAGAATTGGCATGAACGACAAAGTATGAAGTTGGCATATAAATCAAGTTTTGGGGAAAATTGTTATTGTTGCGAATTTGGGGTAACTTTAGCATTAAATCTAGATTGGGTGTAAAATGTAACATGACTAGTTTGGGTGAATTTGGTAATTAGCATGTAAAATCTAGATTTGGGTATATAGTGTGAATGTGTAAATTAAAGATGAACATGCCTAACCCGAGGTTAGATTGAGTTGTGGTGTAAAACCGCCCGGAATCGCCCGGTACATCCAGTAACCACAACAACACCTATCTAATGTGAGAGGTTAGGGCATCATGCCCAAGAAAACCCGAGGTTAGATTGAGTTGTGGTGTAAAACTGCCCGGAACCGCCCATCACATCCAGTAACCACAACAACACATATCTAATGCGAGAGGTTAGTGCATTAATAAATCAATTAATGCTAATGAACAAGACATGATAAGAAATGACAAGGGTTATGTTAATGAGAAACACTTAACCAATATAACAAGATGAATGACTAGGGTTAAGTTAATAGGAAACACTTAACCAGTATAGCATGATGAATGAGTAGGGTTAAGTAATAAGAAACACTTAACCAATATAACTTGATTTGTGATAAGGTTAAGTTAAAACAAGAGGGCAACACTTAACCAATATAACTTGATTTGTGGTAAAACAAGCGGGAAACACTTAACCAATATGACTTGATTTGTGGTAGGGTTAAGTTAACACAAGAAGGCAACACTTAACCAAAGTAACATGACAGGTAGGTGAGTTAAGTAACTTGAATTGATTGATGACATTTAACCAATATAACATGAATGACTAGGGTTAAGTTAATGAGAAACACTTAACCAATATAACTTGATGAACGAATGGGGTTAAGTTAATAAGAAACACTTAACCAACATGACACGACTAATGGGTGGGTTAAATTAACATGGATGGACAACACTTAACCAATATGACATAATGTGTGGGAGGGTTAAGGACATCTCGGGTTGGTGGGTAATATTAGCACATATAGGCCCACAAACTTAACCGTTAAATAAACATGCTTGAACCGATGGGAGGGTTAAGTACATCTCGTGTAGGTGGGTAATATTAGCACTTATAGGCCCACAAACTTTACCGTTAAATAAACATGCTAGATTCGGTGGGAGGGTTAAGTACATCTCTTGTAGGTGGGTAATATTTGTATATATAGGCCCACAAACTTAACCAGCAGGAAACCCTAGTAACGGGGACCCATTTCAGCAGTAACCCACATAGATGTATCATGGTACCCTGAACTAGGCAGGGTGGGGCACGATTACTGGGCTGATTATAAGCGGTCAAAAACAACGGCAGGGGTTACGTCAGTGTAGGTTCCGACGGTTTACGGGCATGCACGTACTCCGGAGTGGGAAAAAGCAGGCACTGGGTACCAGTAGTTATACATTGTGCGTCTTGAATCATGTCGGGTCGCTATCATAAGGATTGATACACCTTATGGTGGGACCAGCACAGGTTATCTACACGCAAGAGAGGGCCGATTGACACAGACATACGGAACATGAATACAAGTAAGGGACCCGATCGATAGAGTAGTGAGGGTACATCTAACACATTCATGGCAATTAGGCAGATTGAGGTGGAATGCTCATAATAGATGTACACCTGAAGGCTACCACAATTGCGGGGATTGGGATCACGTTATCATATGGATTACTAGTTGGGACACTTGGTAGGTGGTGTAGAGATAGATACAGAAATCAGAATAACAAAGTAGTAGCGAAGCAGAGAAAGAGTAGAAGCGCATTCAGTTTATCTTGCCTTATCATACCTTATGCTTATCCTCTGTTATCGTTTTATCCCTGTTATCACGGTATTGTCTTATATTCAGTTTATTCATGTCATGATACTTTTGCCTGTTTATATGCTGAAAGTCACTGAACTTACCAGACTTATGTCTGACCTAGTTTTGTTTCTCCTCTTTTCTTCCGTTTACCCCCCTAGGTTCACAGGGAGAAAATGTTACCACTTAGCTCAGTTTTCTTTCCAAGCTCGTAGATAGTCGATGTATTGCTTTGGACTCTCTCTTCCACTACTATGGCTGGTTCATGCTTTATTGGGGAATATCATTGTGGTTTTTATGCTTCTTTTATATTTGGAAGTTTTTAGATCAAGACAGAAGTTCTATGTATTACTTTTAAGTATGATTGAGACAACTGTTTTAAAAGCTTGACTAAACCATATTGTTAATAAAATGACTTTATTTTTCCATTGCTTTATTTGTCTGTCTTGTAATTTCTCTGCATTTTTACCTATAATGCACCACCAAAGTTAAGGCATTCCCTTTGTGAGTGACCTTAATGGAGGTGGGGTGTTTTCTTATATTTCTATATCAATTTTATATTTGATTATGAAATATCGATTTCATACCGAATATTAATTTCTTGTCAAATCCTGGTTTATTTAATATATAATTTATTAAAATAAATTATTTATGTAACTTCGACATAGTCGAACACCAATTATAAATCCTTGTGGATTTATTTCGATTCTATTCATAATTCGGTCATTAACATATATTTAATTGTTCCCTTTTTAAAATGATTCCCAATTTCCCATTTTAAAATTTACTACTGAATTTACATTCCCAAATTTCCAATAATAATTATTATACTTCATTTATAACATTGTTTATAAATGAAACCACTTGTTTTTATTATTAAAAACAAGTTAATATATTCTAGCCCATTTGAAATTTAATTTCTATATTGGGAAAGATAGATTTTTCCATTTAAAACACAAACTTATTTTCATTTTATTTAAAATATTTTTTTATGGTATTTAGGTACCCATAATTCTTGGGCTAGTGCTATTCAAACATCCAACACACCAAAATCTATCACATAACAATTAATACATCATATATCACAGTATATGAAAACAAACAGTAATAATTTTGAGGAATCTATTTGGATCCCTCCAACCTGTTTCCCTACATTCACAGATGTTAATTGTTAACCCATAAAATATGGTTAATGAATAATAAGCATGATTAGGTCGTCTCAGAATTTAGGTCGCTAATAACCTTTGAGTCGTTGAAGATATTTAAACCCATCAGGCTCTTTAGCTGGTTCAAAGTTTTAGACCGTCCAACCAACTTTAGGCCGCTCCGCTTCTGAAGCTGGCAAAGGCCTTTAGGTCGCCCCACTTTTGGCTCATTACAGGTCCTCATAGCCTCTTTAGCCCGCTCTGCCTTTGGTCAGAAGAGTCTAGGTCGTTCTGCATCTCTTTAACTTGTCGCTGCCTTGTTTCAGCTGGCTCTAGGTCGCTCTGCCTTCTTTAGCCCGCCCCACATTCTTTAGCCCGTTCCGTTTTCTACAAAGTAGTTTTGGCTTGCCCCACGCTATTTTAGCCCGTTCTGCTCTAGTTTGGGTCGCTCCGCATCCCTATAGCACATTTTATCCCGCCAACGACCTAAAATCAATACACTGTAATTACAGAATTGCAGCCTGGGTTGGATCTCACCTATAAATACCCCCTCATTCCTTCATTGGGGGGATCGAATCTCTTGGCCACGAAGTGCTGCTAAAATTTTTCCACAACTATTTCAACATTCCTAGCAGTTAACTAACATCATTAAGTGAAGATTCAATGATTCATGGATCATGGCTCCCATCCAATCCATCTAAGGGATCTAAAAGTTGATGGTTCATCATCCTAGCTCCAATGCTAGAAGAAATCCCTCCAATGCTGATCATTCCATTCCTCCCTGATTTTTGGTGAATTCAAATGAGATTTACAAGTGAGAGAGTGATTAACTTGTTGTAAGAGTGAAGTTAATCTTGTAATTGACATATTGATAATGGAATCTCTTACGAAAATGGATGTAGATCCTCATTGGGTCGAACCACTATAAAAATTCCGTGTTCCTGCTTTTATGTTTTTTGTATGTTTGTGATTGCGGCCTCACTTTGTTTCTCCTTACCGATTTGGTGAAGTGTTTTTATACACCACTGGTGTTGAGACGAATTTTAGTCTCAACATTTTGGCGCCCACCGTGGGGCCGATTCAATCTTCCGTTCTCTCAAACTCTCTCATAAGGTTCAAGACCTCACATTGAAAATCTAAGCCTATCCTACTACAACCTAGTTCAAGTCCTTTCCTGAAATCATGGGAAAACCGGGTAGACAATCAAAAAGAGTTGCTAGTCAAAATGTCGAGAATGATGATAATGCCGCCGACAAAGAGAACACCCCACCTACCAACCAATTTGAGGTTGGGGAAAGTTCTAAGGCCGGAGCCGCCGTGGCAAGGCGAGAATTGGATGAAGTAGTCGCGACTTTAAAAAGCCAAATGGAAATTGCGAACAAAGCCACGATGAAAAAACTAGAGTCCATGTTTGCCATGCAAGCCGCCATGGTGAAAGTCACCATAGAAACCGCCCGTGCTAAGTCCATTTAAGAAGATCATACAGAAAACGCAGCCTCCTCTTCTTCGAGCCCGAATCGTGGAAATTCCATTCAAGAGGTCACAAATCCTAACGTCTTCAAAGGGGAACAAAGTCTCAAATGTGCGACCATTCCAATAAAGCGACTTCTCGATAAGCGCTTGGTGCCACCAAAGGAGCACCTCCCCAAGAGGGAGGCAAATGACCCCGGATTCCAGACCGTGACCATTTTCTTAGGAAAACATCCGGTAGGGATGAAGGCGTCCACTCCGTGGGCCTGCTCAACGAAGAAGAACGCTTAACGGACTTGCTGCGCAAAATTATGAAAAGAACCTCAAAGAAGCCAGATGATGAGAAGGAATGGGGATTTGCTCCCACCGAAACACCACTCACAGAAAGGATAAAGATGACACCATATCCAAATAAATTCAAACCACCAATGGTCCAAGCTTACAATGGAACGAGTGATCCCAACGTATTTCTGTTCAAATATGATCAGCATATGGACGGGGCACGGGCCACCGACGAGTTAAAATGTTTATATTTTCCAACTTATCTGGTGGGAGTGGCATCGCTCTGGTTCATGAAGCTACCACCCAGATCTGTGGATGACTTTGACACCTTGGCCAAATTGTTTCAAGAACAATTTAGGCTTCAAGCGACGAATGTGCAAGATGTTATGGAATTGAACGAGCGTGAGCAAAAGCCAGGGGAGTCCATAAGGGATTTTCTCACCCTATTCAACACAGCTGTGGCTGAAGTTGGAAACTATGAGCCCCGCTTGGTTTTAATGGCCTTAAAGGGAGCCATAAGCAAGAAAAACAAACTCGGACGATGGATCAAAAAGAAAAAACCAACTACTCTCGAGCAACTATTTGATAAAGCCAAGGAATATATAGGCGTGGATGAAGAACTGGCCTATAGCATGGATATTCCAGAAAGCAGTACACAGCTCGAAAAGAAGAGTAATAAAGCAGAGAATAGTAAAAAGAATCCCAGTAATCCAAAAAGAGGGAATGATGAAAGAGACAACCAACCTAATAAAAAGCTCAATTTCTTTAAAAAATCGGAATTGACACCTTTGAATGAAACAATTGAAAATATCTTCATGGAAACCAAAGATACTGAAGATTACCCAGTACCAAAGCAAGCAAAGGTTAGTGATGCAGCAGTCAAGTCAGGAAGGTTCTTCCAGTTTCATAACCAGTCAGGTCATAATACAAACGAGTATAGGCACCTGAAAAGCTTGATCGAAGAACTGATAAGGAAAAACAGTCTTCAGCAGTACACAAAGAACCCGCAGAATACCCAAAATGCTCAAGGGCAAGGAACCTTCACGGGACAACCTAAGCAGAATGAGAATGTTTCCATTGCTGCTATTCCAAGGTTGATTGTCAATATTATATCAGGTGGGCCACACCCTGTCGGGAGAAGTTGGGGGGACAATGTGAAATATTCTAATGAAATGAAATACCTTCCGAAAAACGAAGAGCTTATGATCATGAAAGAAGCCTTGTCAGCCAAGATGCCAAGAATTCCATGGGATGACATTGTATTCAAAGATGAGGAAGTAAATGGACTCATAACTCTAACATAATATCCCATGGTGGTGACCATTGGTTTGGGACCAGCTATTGTTAGAAGGGTTTTAGTTGACAATGGAGCATCGGTCAACGTCCTCTTCATCAGTGCATTTCATAGAATGAAACTTTCCATGGATGATGTGAAAGCTTGCAAGAATAAAATTCACGGATTCACGGGGCAAGCTGTTCAACCAATTGGTGTCATCAATTTGCTCGTCGAGCTTGGAGAAGGAGAGTGTAAGGCGGCGCTAAAACAAGATTTTGTCATAATATATGAGTTCTCTGCTTACAACGCCTTCCTTGGGAGGCCAACTCTCGCAACATTTAGAATAACGATGGCTCCATGGTGTCTCACAATGAAATTCCCTACTGAAAACGGAATTGGTACCATCAAGGGCGACCAGTAGACTGCGAGGGAATGCTATCTGGATGAGCTTGCCAAAGCAAGAAAGAACGAAGTGAAGAAGGATGTGGAGCTTCCACTCCGCATTCGCAATCCCCCCTTATAGCAATTAAGGAGGGGTCCTTATACTGGCGAGCATAGCGGAGCCCAGAAGGAAATCGATCCAAGATAAACCAGTATAGGGGAAAACAGAGCGGCGCCGACCGAGGACACTATATTTGTTCTAGTACATGATAAAGATCTTGACCGAGTCCCAAGATAGGTTCTCAGTTGGGCTTGAAATTGCAGAAGGATTTGATATTGTTTTTAAAAGCAAACTTAGATGTTTTTGCATGGACGCACTCGTACATGTGTGGAATATCACCATATGTTATTGTTCATAAGTTGAATATTAATCCAAATTTGACTCCTGTAAAACAAAAAAGACGAATGCAAGGACCTGAAAGATCTGTGGCACTAAAAGAAGAAGTAGATAGATTGTTCAAAAATAATTTTATAAGAGAATCTATGTATCCTGCTTGGGTTTCCAATCCTGTCCTTGTTAAAAAATCCAATGGTAAATGGAGAGTGTGCATAAATTACTCGGATCTTAACAAAGCATGACCCAAAGATAGCTTTCCATTACCAAGAATTAACCAACTTGTCGACGCAACTGCGGGGCATGAGTTATTGTCATTCATGGATGCATACTCCGGGTATAATCAGATCATGATGCATAAGCCAGACGAAGAAAACACGAGTTTCATAACCGATAGAGGCTTATATTGCTACAAAGTTATGCTGTTTGGGCTAAAGAATGCGGGAGCAACTTACCAGCGCTTTGTGAGTTCCATGTTCAAATCCCAAATCAGGAATAACATGAAGGTCTATGTAGATGATATGCTGGTAAAGTCCAATAAGGCAGAGAATCATCTTGAGAACCTAGCTGAGATGTTTCACATCCTTAGAAAGTACGGTATGAAGTTAAATCCTCTAAAATGCTCATTCGGAGTTTCATCAGGGAAATTTCTCGGATTTATAGTCAACGCTAGGGGCATTGAGGCAAACCCTTCCCAAGTCACAGCATTACGGTAAATGGAGTTCCAAGGACGAAGAAAGAGCTTCAAAGTCTGAATGGAAAAGTTGCTGCCCTTAACTGGTTTATCTCCAAAGCAACAGATCAGTGCATTCCACTTTTCGATGCTTTGAAAAAGGGAAGGAAAGACTTCCTGTGGACTTCGGAATGTCAAACAGCTTTTGAGGAATTGATTAAGCATATGGAGTCACCACCGATGCTCTCCAAGCCTAGGGATGGAGAAGAGCTTTTCTTATATCTAGCCGTCTCATCACATGCCTTAAGCGCCACACTTGTCCGCGAGGATGCTAAAGTCCAATGGCCAATTTATTACATTAGCAAGCAGCTCGCTGGAGCAGAATTAAACTATCCAAAGTTGGAGAAACTTGCATACTTTCTGCTAATTGCTTTGAAGAAGTTAAGACCGTATTTCCAATCCCATCCGATAAAAGTTATCACCGATCAACCGCTAAGATAAGTTCTATTTCATCTAGAAACTTCGGGGAGGTTATTGAAGTGGAACATTGAACTTAGCCAATATGACATCACTTATCACCCCCGAAGAGCTGTTAATGGGTAAGCCTTAGTGGATTTCATTGCTGAATTCACAGCCAGGGGAGAGGAGGCTGGAGAACATGCAGAGACAGTGGCAAGCTGGAAGCTGTACTTCGATGGGTCCAGGAATGATTACTGTTTAGGGGCAGGAATTGTCTTAAAAAACTTCGGACGGCCACTCCCTATGTTATGCTCTGAGATTGGAATTTCCATTGACAAATAACGAAGCCGAATACAAAGCATTAATAATAGGGTTGAAGTTAGCAAAGTAACTAAATCTGAAAGCTTTGCAAATCTTCAATGATTCTCAACTGATGGTGTGTCAGGTCCTTGCAGAATTCCAGACCAAAGGCGGAAACCTCCCTTCTTTTCTCGTCAAAGCTATGGATCTTCTCAATGACCTCGACCACTACACTATATCTCACATTCCAAGGATAGAAAATTCAAAAGCAGATTCTCTTGCCAAATATGCCAGTTCTTCAGATGCATAGTTGCTGGGTATTATTCCTATAGAAGTACTTTCAACTCCTGCCATCGATGAGGCAGATGTTGACTGGGTCATGGAAATGGTTGAAGAACCCGTGTCATGGATGACTCCGGTCAAGCAGTCAAGGTCCTTCAGGGGACACTCCCCGAAGAGTCAAAAAAGCGAAGGAAGATATTACGCAAGGCTGCATTATATCTTATTTAGGATGGAAGGTTGTATAGACGAGGATTTTCGATGTCATTATTTCGGTGTTTAACAAAGGACGAATCAAAAGCGATCTTGGCAGAGTTACATGAAGAAGATTGTGGAGGTCACATAGGTGGTCAAACACTGGCCAAGAAAGTTCTGCAATATGGCTACTTTTGGCCCGATGTGAACCTAGATGCGATGACCTATGTCAAAAAGTGTGATAGATGCCAAATGTTTGCAAAAATTCCGAGAGCACCTCCTACAGAATTGACTCAAATGGTTAGCCTGTGGCCATTCACCGTTTGGGGCATAGACTTGATCGGAGCATTACCTACAGCTAAATCAAATATGAAGTACGCAATAGTGGCAGTTGAATATTTCACTAAATGGGCTGAAGCTGAACTGCTAGCTACTGTTACTTCAAATAAGGTGATCAATTTTGTATTGAAGAACATCATCTGCAGGTTCGGTATACCGCAAAAAATAATTACCAATAATGGAACACAATTTGAGAGCAGTGAGTTTCTAGATTTCTGTGCCAAATACAAGATCAAGAAGAGTTTTGCAACTGTCGTCCATCCGCAGGTCAACGGGAAGGTTGAAGCAATCAACAAAATCTTGAAGTCAACCATTAAGAAGTGACTCGAAAAAGCTAAGGGTGCTTGGGTAGACAAGCTTCCACTCGCACTATGGGCGTACCGTACCACTCATAAAACTGCAACAGGGGATACTCCATTCTCGCTTGCGTTTGGATCCGAGGCTATAATTCCAGTGGAACTAGAGGTTTCGACTGATAGAAGAATCCACTTCAACCAAGAAGAGAATGAGAAACTGCAATTCGAAGCACTTAATTTTCTCGAGGAAAGGAGAAGAGAAGCAGAACTCAGAGTCCTAACACATCAGAGAAGAATAACTCATCATTTCAATGCTAAAGTAAAACACAGAACCTTCCCAGTTGGGGACCTTGTCCTGAAAATGATTATGACAGGAATTGGGGTACATGGACCTAACTGGGAGGGGCCTATGTGATTAGTCAGAAATTCTCCGATGGTACTTTTAAGCTAAAAACGACAGATGGACTCTAACTTCTGAGAGCATGGAATGCCATACACCTCTGTCACTACTTCATTTAATGATTCTTATATATGATTTGACAAAGTTGTAGATATCATGCATTGTAAATACCATGCAACATCATTACAAGCTTTGTCCATACTAGTGAAAGAAATTGCTTTACTTGCCTAAATTGTATGATTTGCAATCCGTTTGCTAAGATTCGATTTTGATTGCAGGTCTATTAAAAGAGCGCTGACGCATTTTTGACCTAATAAAACCTGGTGTTTATTGTATCACATCTCGATTAGGATAGCTCAAACATCCATTGCGCAATGCTCAAAACATCATTCACAATCAGCTCAATGATGTAAAGCATAGAAATGCAAGGAAGAGACACCAGGGACTGAATGGTTAAATGGCATGATGTTCAAAGTTATAGACAAAATTGCAAGTTTCATTAAAGGGGCACTTTCCTAATCACAGTGTTCCACGCCTTAGTTCTGATAGATCGAGGTAAAGCCCGATAAACGAACTAGCGTTTGCCCCAAGAAACAAAGCAATTTTAAACCAAAGATCTCCCAAGGGGACACCCGGTTCATCGCCGATGCAATTGATACATGGCTAGATAGCGATATAAACACCGGGCTTTAAAACCAAAGACCTCCCAAAGGGGAACCCGGTTCATCGCCGATGCCATTGATACATGGCTGGATAGCAATATAAACGCTGGGCTTTAAAACCAAAGACCTTCCCGAGGGGCACCCGGTTCATTGTCAATGCCATTGATACATGGATGGATAACGATATAAACTCTTGGATCTAAAACCAAATACCTCCCCAAGGGGCACTTGGTTGATCGTCGAAACCATTGATACATGGTCGGATAACGATACAAACACTGAGTTCCAAAGGACCTTTTCGAAGGCGCCCCACAAATTCTACAAGTTACTAAGTCATTCAATGACAATGAATAATGGGTCTACAAATACCTCTTCGGAGGGACGGAAAATAAGACCTCTTAAGCAGGGGCACAAAAACAAAAATCCATCCCTATATAAAAGGTATTAGTTGAATCGGCTAGACCGGAAACCTTTAGTCATGATCATGCCAAAGGACTCAATAATGGAAGAAACTCGTAACTCAAAGATTCCGAAAAAAGTTAATTACAAATACGGCCTCTAGCCTCTAAAAAAATTTGTGACAAGATTTTGGTATGGGTACCACTGCATTAAATTAATGCTCGCCTCATAAACATAACACAAATTTGTCACAATCTTAGGCTAAAGGTTTGACATTTGCAAGGGTTGCCCTGACCAATAAAGCTAAGCCTTGAAATAGCAATAACAAACTTGAAAACTTCGATACCGTGATAAGCACAAAGGTGATTGTTCACGGAAAAGAAGTCTCAAAAATTGCTTCAGCCAAAATCGAGGAGGTTCGACACTAAAATTGGTTTGGTAAATCCAGCTAATAATGATTTGTGGCTACAATAAAAACCAGGTCTACAAGAAAGTACCATGAAATCATCTCAATAATGAACATTGCAAAGGCAAATGAATTGTGAATATAAAGAATTCGTGATGCAAAGGTGAAAGGAAAACAAGTGTGGAAAGCAGAACAGGAAGGTACAACAAAGCTAAAAGCAAAAGCTTAAGTACAAAAAGCAGAACACAATTTCATTTTCAACATCACATAGTCAGATAACAGAGTCACCAAGTGACAGAGTCGTACATCCAGCACAAAAGTATCAAACACATAGAAATATGAGGTAATAAGCAGGGACTGGCACCTGCATATACAACCGGTCTGAATACAACATATAAAAGATAGTAATTTGGAAGCAAAATAAGTCGGTGCCAAGCACTACTACTTCTTCCTCACACCTGACCTTAAAGATGGTTTGTTAAAAGAAGGAGGAGGGGTCTCTTTCACGTTACTCGGAGTTTCCTGAGAAGATAAAGTGATAGCTTCCGTGTCTTTCTTCTTCTTCTTCTTGAGCTTCTTGGACGATGAATACTTGGCAGCTTTCTTGCCTTTATCCTTAGAAGTATCCTTTGGGCTTTCATCCGTCTCATTAGCCTTAAGATCTTCACTAAGATTGTAATCAACATCATCTAAGTCTGAGAAAGCACCAATCCTTGCATCCTGTGAGCTGGGAGCTGTAATCACGACCAGGGAAGTGTTACTAGGAGAAGGGGAAGTAATAACGGAAGTGATAAGGAAAGTCATTAAGGGTAAATCAGTTATAGCAGCTTCAATTGTTGTTGCATTGCCCATAATAGGAGAAGATAAAGGTGAGATTAAACCTAGGTTATGGAAACAACAAGCATAATTGGCAAGGGACCCAGGCGATTCAAAAATGGATTCTAAGTATGACATGGTATAGTTGGTTTCAATTTTACCTACATTTAGATGTTTTTCCTGGGCTTCCCTATGCTCATTTCTCAGTGTTTTCATCTCCATCCCCATCATCTCCACTATGCTCTTCAGTAACATTCTCCAAGGTGGCATCCCCCTCAGTAGCTACATACTTCTCTTTGGGAACGTCAAGAGGGTTCACTAATGTCTGTGAACCTGAGGCTCCAGGGTCCATAGGATTAGTAGAAAGACTGGTATCGGGTTGGTTTTGAATTTGCTCTCCCGAGGTACCGGCTCTCTCGATTGCTAATTGAATCTTTCCCTCTGCCAGAGCCTTCTTAGATTTTTCATCCAACAGTCTATTAATAAGTTCATCCTTACTGCATTTGTCACCATTTATTTCAAGCACTCGTTCCCAAACAAGCACCAAAGTGGCTGGGTAGCATCCCTTATTCTAGAACCATAGTCTGAGGATCGAGAGGCTGCGTAGCAACGTCATCTTGACTAAGGAATCAAGCCGTATTAAGATCCCCCAAGTTATCAAAGGTACCTGCTGAGTCCTCCCTTGTTACATCTTGACCGGAAAGGCCCTCGGTTGCCGTCTCGACATTCGGGTTGATCTCTAATGCAGTTTCATCTTCCCCGCAATAGTAAGTCTCATGCTCAGTTTCTGAAGTATTCGCTTCCATGTTGTCCCCCTCGATATGTCCAGATTCTGTCTCTGACTCAGGATTTGAGGAGGCATTTTCTTTTTTAGCCAGTTCAGTTGATACTATAGGATCCTTTCGCCACGTCGGCTAAAATTTTCATCCTTACTCGCAGTCATTGTCGAGGGAAGCATTCTAGCACTGACAGGCTCTGAACACTTTTTTAAGGAAGGGTCAACAGTGGGGTCTTGACCGTTAATTTGGTCTTGAGTTTCATTACCGCTAGCGGATGCGCCGATATCAAGGTTTGTAGGATTTGGTTTAGGAGTTGGAGGTTCTCCTTTAGATGGAAACTTTCTTAAGGAATGAAGAAGTTCGTATTGGTGAAGTAACGATTATGTAATTAAAACTCTTCTGCTTTTCCAAGTCTCATCGACAGCTTTCAGAGTTTCAAGTACAGCCTTGAGTGAGGCAGATGCTTTGTTATCTTTAATTGGGGCTGGGCCAACTGGATTTTAAAAAGAAGAAAGAAAAATTATAAGGCTCTGTTATTTGAGTAAAGGGAGATAAAGCTAACTCGCAGAATGTGTTTACCACCTTCTGCCCAATTCCCATGAAAGAACTCAGGACATCGGACAAAGAAAAACTGAGTTAGGTATCCTAAAACACTTTCTAGTAAGTTGGATATAAGCTTGCGGTATCTAGCACCCTAAACATGTATAATTTATGGGGTGTCCTTCCTTTTCCAAAATGAGCAAAGATAGAAAATCTCTCGAAAAGTCGGTTCACACTCTTTAACTTGCATAAAAAGGATATAAAGCCCTAAGAGGATGGTATAGCCATTCGGATGTAATTAGAAAGGAGCAATGGCCAAAAGATTTAGGATTGTTTTTATGAAATGGTTAAAAGGAGGAACGCCGCCACAGACCAGCATAAAACGATTTACGGTTACATATCCTACCGGAGGTTGATAGGCAAGTACGCCCTCGCCTGGCAATAATGCATCTGTAATAGGAATTCCAAATTGGCTACACAGTTGCTCAAAGTGTTCCTAATCCAAAGTAGTAAAATGTTTTTCCATTGGAAAACTAGCCAAAGGAGCAGGAATTAGAAAGGGTTGAGGAGTAGCAGTCTCCATAAATGGATCGGCTTGAGCAGAAGATGGCCCTTCAGTCTGATCGCGTAATTGCTGCCTAGTGGTCATTCTACACAAATGATTTCATTCATGAATGAATTACAAATAATAGAGCTAAAGCTTTGCAAAACATAGAGACTAAGAGCTTCAAGTCGTCTCGCAACTAAAAACTTTGGGCCGTTTCTATGGTTCAAGAGTTTGAGTCGTTCTTCAGTCCAAGTGATTTAGGTCGCCATGTTGGTTCAACGACTTAAATAATTTTAACACCGTACTTAGGTCGTAATAACAAGCTTAATCCTTAAGTCAATGACAACTTAAAGCATAGGGTCTCCTTCACGACCTAAAAGGCTGGGAATACAAAAGCATTGATAATCACTTAAGGAAATCAATATGGAATGTGAGCAATCTGGGAACCAAGTTGTAATATTTAAAGTAACAAGTTTTAAGTGTTCAAGCATTCAAGTTCTAAGTTGTTTAAAGCATCAGAAGGATTCGGTCACGATCAAAGTTTGAGTTTTAGATCATCCGGACTCATAGAGCTTTAGGTCGTTCTGATAGGGTTTAAGCCTAAGGTCGTTGTGTAGTCCAGAAGATTTTGAGCTATTTTGATGACCTAAAAACCTTGAACCCCCAACAACATAAAACCATGATCTTTAAACATGAATTGTATCAAGGAGCCAGTACTTTAGGCCATTCTTAAATCCAAATTTTAGGTCGTATTTGTAGAACTTTAAAGTGAATAGAACAACCTAAGACCCTGGATAAGGTCGATGACCTAAGGCTTAAAACTTGGAATGATGACGCAGGTCCTTGAATCCAAGTTTTAGATGTTTTGCAATCTAAGATTTTTTAGAGGTGTTAACAACCCAAGACCCTCAATTGTACCAACGATCTAAGTATACGACAACGACCTAAAAGTTTCCACTATCATAAAAGCTTAAAACTTGAAGCATATAGCGACATGGATCATTACAAAGAACAAAGCTCCATACCAAATTACATATGCAATGACAAAATCGTTGATCAATTATACGTATCATCGACAAATTCAAGGAGCATATACAAGCCATGGACAATCAAAAAGAAATTATCATTCCATCATCATCGTCAAACACGTGATCAAACCACAAGGATTCACAAACTCATAAGTTACAATAGCATCCAATTTGACTCAAAGCAGCTAACATAATTAAGGATCCATCAATCAAATTCAAATACAAAGACTGAAAAGAGGAAATCAAACCTGGTCTCTAACGGCCAGAAGCTTTGAATTTGAATCGCTTGATTGTTGGATTGACCTTTGAAACAGTTGAATTTGAAGAGAATGGATTTGCAGAAGTCGAAGTCGCTGATTGATCACTGAGCGAGATGTCAGGAGAATCTTGAATTGGTTTTAGATAGCCGCCATTAACAATTCTCTAGCTCGAAGGGGGAGTGAATGAAAAAGAACGACCAAGGTTAGAGGTTTATAAAGGAGCGGGGTTAGCGGACTTGAAAAGCCTACGGTGATACGAGGCCTATCACAACCTAAAAAGGTTAAACGACCTAAGATCTGGAGCGATTCAATAATTCCAACGACCTAGAAAGCATTGGCGACCTAAAAACTCGACCTAACAGCACATTGAAAATGTCAAATTCGAAGCTTGTCTTATCCCTGATACCTACAAACTTGAGGGGCAAATGTTAACCCGTAAAATATGGTTAACGAATAATAAGAATGATTAAGTCATCTCAGAATTTAGGTCGCTAATAACCTTTGGGTCATTGAAGTTATTTAAACCCGTCAGACTCTTTAGCTGGTTCAAAGTTTTAGACCCTCCAACCAACTTTAGGCCGCTCCGCTTCTGAAGCTCGCAAAAGCCTTTGGGTCATCCCACTTTTGCCTTATTACAAGTCCTCAGAGAGTCTTTAGCCTACTCTGCCTTTGGTCAAAAGAGTTTGGGTCGTTCTGCATATCTTTAACTTGTCGCCGCCTTGCTTCAGTTGGCTCTAGGTCGCTCTGCCTTCTTTAGCCCGCTCCACATTCTTTAGCCTGTTCCGTTTTCTACAAAGTAGTTTTGGCTTGCCCCACACTTTTTTAGCCTGTTTTTCTCTGGTTTGGATCGCTCTGCATCCCTTTGGCACCTTATAGCCCGCCAACGACCTAAAATCAATACACAGTAATTACAGAATTGCCACCTGGGTTGGATCTCACCTGTAAATGCCCCCTTCATTCCTTCATTGGGGAGGATCGAATATCTTGGCCACGAAGTGCTGCTAAAATTTCTCTATAACTATTTCAACATTCCTAACACTCAACTACCATCGTTAAGTGAAGATTCAACGATTCATGGATCATGGCTCCCATCCAATCCATCTAAGGGATCTAAAAGTTGATGGTTCATCATCCTAGCTCCAACGCTAGAAGAAATCCCTCCAATTCTTCTTTAATCACACCAAATATCTGCTGATCATTCCATTCCTCCATGTTTTTTGGTGAATTCAAATGAGATCTACAAGTGAGAGACTGATTAACTTGTTGTAAGAGTGAAGTTAACCTTGTAATTGACATGTTGATAATGGAATCTCTTACGAAAGTGGATGTAGATCCTCATTGGATCGAACCACTATAAAAACTCCGTGTTCCTACTTTTATGCTTTTTGTATGTTTGTGATTGCGGCCTCACTTTGTTTTACCGATTTGGTGAAGTGTTTTTATACACCTTTGGTGTTGAGACGAATTTCAATCTCAACATTAATCAACTCAAATAACACTAATTAAATGTTAATATGATATATTAAAATAAACAGAATTAATATTCAACCAATGTTATATATATAACTGTGTTGACGTCAAAAGTTGGTCCCTAGTGACGTACAATCCCCAACTGGGTGGATAACACATGGATAACGATTATGAAATTCGGTAAAGTAAAGAAAAAGAAGGAACAAACAAGATTTTTATAGTGGTTCGGGAAAGATGATACCTACGTCCACTTTATATATTAATTCTTTTTTTGGTTACACGTACAACACTTTTTCTATTTGAAGGAAAAAGAAGAAGAATTGGCTATTCTTGGAGTAAGCCGTGAGAGTCGGAAGTCTTAAGCAGAGAGTAGAGCATCCGAAAGAGTCCCTTTTCTATTTTGAGCTTGGAGGTAGTTATAGATGGAGAAATGGGCTGAGCGAGTCGCTACGTGGCTTGCCTCTTTTGCGGTGCTTGGACACGTAGAGCTCGGTCATTGGAAGTAATTGCGGCGGTGGGACCCGGTCTACTTCTGATTAATAGTATTCTCGATAATGGTGGCTCATATGGCACTTGTGGTGAGGTGTATCAAAATTAGAGCTTTGTCTAGGAGTGATTGATCGTCTTTATTGCCTTGGAGTCAGGCCGAGTGTTGAATGAATCAGTTGGAAATTTCTAGGAGAACCTGAGATATTTAGTTGAACCGATTTTGATGGGAGTGATTAACTCGGTCGGTTGAGAAGAGCGATTCTTCCAGGTTAGATGAGCTGTTTATCTAAAGGAGAACAACTCGAGCCAGTTTTGGCTTGGGCCGTTTTTGAAGGAGATTATCCTTAGTTGAATCTTGCCTGAGCTTCCTGCAGTGTAGGTCGTTTTATCGGTCAACCGACCGATGCTGAGAGTAAACTTTCTGACTTTGGGCTTTGATTCGTTGAGCCGTGACAACTTTTTCCAAAAAGTTGGTCAACACTTTGCCCTTCAGAATACATCTTCTTGGTAAAGGAGATGTGTTTTGATCCTTGCATCGAAGTCCAACTTGTGAATAGCAATGGTTGCGCCAAACTATATTAAGGCCGGAAATCCGACGATCCAGTGGTTGTATTAAGACCGCAAAACCGACAAACACCGAGTTCCGTATTAAGGCCGAGAAAATAGTCGTCAACTCTAGTTGTGAGAACCATTACCTGCAAAGATTATGTGGGCCATTCTCGGTCTACAGAAGGTTCTGGTTTTGTTTAGGCGAGTATTAACCATACTTGGCTTGGAGATAAAGGAGAGCAGTAATCACATTTGGCTTAGAGATGGCGAGTATTAACCATACTCAGCTAGCAGAGGTGGCGAGTATCAACCATACCCGTCTTATGGAGGTGGCGAGTATCAACCATACTTGGCTTATGGAGGTGGAGAGTATTAACCATACTCGGCTTATGGCAAGTGTTAATCATGCTCGACTTATACAAGGTCATCTGAGTAGAGAATGTACTTGACTTAAAGTGAGGGCGAGTATAGTCCATACTCGGGTTAAAGAAATTTGACCGTACTCGGGTAGAGGAGTAGGTTTTAATATGATGGCAGGCTTTTGATCGTACGTTTCGGACGATGGCTTAGCACTGACCATGTTTAAGTTACTGAGCGTTAGTCACGCTCGATCTATTCAGACATAGTCCATGTTTGCAAAATAAGAATTACTATTTACTAGAAAACTCTTACAAAAAGATGAAAATAAATCCTAAGTGGACAGACTTTGATTCCAGAGTATGTCTAGGAGCTAAATCTTAACCCCGTACATGTGTACATCAACGTATCCGTTTTTTTGAAAAAATGAAAATACAATAGACATATGAATATTATTAATTGATAATAATGCCACTAGAGCTGGGCTCAGGGTCCTTTCCATTTCTAGGAGCTCGAGGACCAACCTGAGGAGCTTGGGCAGAAGATGATGGCGGCATGGCCGGTGTGTTTTTTCTGACATACTCGGGAAGTTCTCCTCGCCTAACCCTATCGTCGACGAGATCGCGTATGTGCCTGCATTCATTGGTGCTATGGCCAGCTATGTTGTGGAACATGCAGTGCTTGCCAGAATCGTGCACTTTCTAGGTCGGCTCTCTTCGAGCAGGTTTCGGGAAAGGCAGGGACCCTCATACATCAAGGTAGATGTCCCGAGCAGAGAATAATTAAGCTCGGTTTATTGATCGTACTTACTTTGTCTCTGAGGTCGTACGTTGCATTCATTCTTTTCCGAGGCCTTTCCTCTTCTTTTATTCTGGCCATTGGTGTTGGATGGACCTCCTTGTTTGGTGGCGAGGACCTCGAGGCTCTCCATCTTAATGCTGGTGTCTTCTTGTTAGAGGAAGCACTCGGCCTCTACATAGAAATCCTCTATGTCTTTGGGAGGATCTCTGGTCCAAGAGATTGAGAATTTTGATCGTTTCGAACACCTACAATGGCGGCCATGAGTACCACTGATGGCTCGAGTCAATTGACGGATGTTATAGCTGCGTTGAATCTTTCGAGGAAGGATCGAAGTGTCTCTCCTGGACGTTGCTTAATGGAAGTCAAGAACATGACACTCTTTGGTCGGGAGACGTGAACTCTGAACTGCTCGATGAAGCGGATGACCAGCGTGTTCCAGCTACTAATCAATTCCGTTGTTAGCCGCTGAAACCACATGTCGGCTATATCTGTAATGAAGAGTGGGAAGCACTTGGCCATAACATTGGTTGATGCGCTGAGCACTTCCATATGGCGCATGTGTCGCATAAGATGGATGGTCGGGTCGGTCCGACCGTTGTAAGGCTCGATGGCTGGGAACTTGAAGTCCGGACGATTGCGGGAATTTCTGATCTTCCTAGTGAAGGGACTGCGGTGGATATTGTCTATATCCTGCTGAGAAGAGTTACCCCGGGTGAAACGTCGGATAATGCTTGCAAGCTAACTTCCATCTCCGAGGAGTCGTTGCCATGAACCCAGCCCTGCATTTGGGAGAACTCCAGCACCAGGGTCCAACGAAAGCATGCTCGGAAGGGTGGCCGTTTGTTGACTCGACCTCCAGGAGTTGAGTGAAGGCCAGGGTGAGGATGATCCCTGACTAGTGGTTTTGGGAAGAATGGCCCCTCTTGAACCTGATGAGAATTGGACCGGGCTGTACCCATGATAGAAAGTCTGGTTTGATCCAGCATAGTATGTGATGTTCGAGGTTCAGCGTTGCCCCCAGTTGAGATGATGTTAGGAGGGTTTACGGTAGCGTTTTCTTCCGCCATAACAAGAATCGGTATGGTAGAGTGGTCTCCCAAGTTCAAAGTGAAGGCTCCACCATTTCTTCGTTGAAGGAGGGGCGGCATAAGACGAGTTTGCGGTAAGATACTGGTTGTAATGGGAATGTCTTTGATTGTGAATGCCCCAATGTTTGCTCGATTGGTCCGGGGGGTCAAGTTATCCCCACGAGTGGAGGCATAGTGTTCGAACGACCTATATATTGATCACGGGCCTCCTGTGAATCTGCAGCTGCGTCTGCGCTGGTCATTGGAAGAGATATTCCTGACTGAGATTAGTCGGGAGGTGGAGCCGAGCCAGGAGGAAGCAAAGGTGTTATCTGATCAGTGGCCTGATTCCATGCAAACCAAGGATCAGTTGCTGCCCCAATCTCGGTTAGTGGATGTAATGATGTTGAAGCGTTAAATACCATCTCTACCCGGCCTAGAAGGTGATCCATCAACTGTTGCTTTTGTTTGAGGAGTTTACCCTGAGATGTCGTATGACCTTTGAATTCGGCCATAATCTTATTCATGTCGCCCCGAGTAAGATATCAGGGCATGTCTTCGTGAGAGGAGGCTTCCTGACTTGCCTCTACAGCATTTGTATCGGCATTCGTGGGATGGGAAGATGTTGGATCTTTCTTCCTCTTGTTCTTCATAGTTTGGAATCAGCTAAAGGTCGCAGTGGATGTCGGTGCATGCCTCTTCCTGTTGCACCAAAGTGTTGACGTCAAAAGTTGGTCACTAGTGACATACAACCCCCAACCGCGTGGATAACACATGGATAGCGATTATGAAATATGGTAAAGAAAAGAAAAACAGGGAACACACAAGATTTTAATAGTAGTTCGGCAAAGATGGTGCCTACGTCCACTTTATATATTGATTATTTTTTTTGGTTACAAGTACAACACTTTTTCTATTTGAAGGAAGAAGAAGAGTTGGCTATTCTTGGAGTAAGCCGTGAGAGTCGGAAGTCTTAAGTGGAGAGTAGAGCATTCGAAAGAGTACCCTTTCCATTTTGAGCTTGGAGGTATTTATAGATGGAGAAGTGGGCTGAGCAGGCTGCTACGTAGCTTGCCTCTTTTGCGGTGCTTGGATACGTGGAGCTCGGTCATTGGAAGTAATACGGCGGTGGGACCCGGTCTACTGCTGATTACTAGTATCATCGAAAATGGTGGCTCACGTGGCACTCGTGATGAGGTGTATCAAAAGTAGAGCTTTGTCCGGGATTGGATGACCGCCTTTATTGCCTTGGGAGTCGGGCCAAGTGTTGAATGACTCGGTTGGATATTTCTAGAAGAACCCGAGATATTTGGTCGATCCGATTTTGATATGAGCGATTAACTCGGTCGATCGAGAAGAGAGACTCTTCCGGGTTCGATGAGCTGTTTATCTAAAGGAGAACAGCTCGGGTTGATTTTTGCTTGGGCCATTTCTAAAGGAGACTAGCTTGAGTTGAATTTTTCCTGAGCTTCCTGGAGTGTAGGTCGTTTTATCGGTCGACCGACCGACGCTAAGAGTAAACTTTCTGACATTTGGCTTCGATTCGTTGAACCATGATAGCTTTTACCAAAAAGTTGGTCAACAAACTATATTTATAATTCCAACCAATTTATATGAAATTCATCCAAAGAACCATCGCACAACATTCATTCGTCATTTATCAATATTAATAACGTTTATATCATTATAAAAATTGGACAGAGTAAGTGAGTTTACTCACTTTGGTAATTAACCGTTAAATAACGATTAACTTTTGATGATTCGAACCAAACATTTTATTATGCCATAAATTCCAACGAGCTCCAAATCATTCCAAACTTAAAGGGCTTGTAGTATTCGTCATTACGATTCCAACGAATTTTGTTTTACGTAATTCTGTAATCGTATGAAAAATTTATAACATTTGCAAGTTTAAATGAGTAATTATTTTATTTTATTTTATTACTTTATCAATTTGGGCTCACCATTATTCTTTTGCCCATCCCAAATTCCCACTGCACCTGCCCATTCACTCTTTATTCTTCTTCCTCTTCAAAGATATTTGAACCCGTAACTTTCAGTAGCTACACGACCACAAAAATTCCGTCCTCCCTCCCACCGTGTTCCATTGAAAATTACAAAAAAAAATCCTTAATTTCCGACGTCTAAATATGTTCCTCTCCATTTATATATTAGCCAACTCGCATGCTCACCCTCCATTGCAAGTTCGTGCTTCTCCTCGTTGATACAGTGCCGGTCACGAAACATTTTGTGCCCAAAACCTTCAAAAATCTTTAAGCAGTCGCTGTTTTTCATCCTAGAGCCAACGACAATACCCATATCTCACATCGATGCTCTAATTCCTCAGAAGCTTACACCCTAGCCTACGTTGTTACTACACAATGCGAAGAAATGATATTCGAACTGCCTAAAAATCACTCCAGGTTGTAGAGCTTCACTCTAGTAATCCAAAAACATGGGTTTGGTGATATATAGATTTTTGTATGAATTTCTATTGAATTTATAACTCATGTTTTGTTTATGAAAGGAGAAAAATATGGCGGTTGAAGCTTGATTGGCTATAGTAAGAAAAAGATTAGGGTTAGGAGAGGGTAAGTGGTATATATATATATATGGTGGGTAGCTTCTAGGGTAAGATTCATATATTATTATAATAATTTATAATGTATCACTATTTGTATTTGTCGATTACAAATCTGTATGGTCACATACAATATTCTATTTCGATGAAAATGGACATACGACTATTCTTTGACATTACAGACCTAATGAAACTTTTTTGTCGAATTCCAAACTCATTTGCTCACACAGCATTATTTTAAAGCCAAATTATTGATCGGTTGGCGCGAAATTTGAAATCTAGCAATAATTAATCATTACGGATTTTATAAAATTCGTTTCATTGAAAACGGAGGTGGTTTCAAAATGGCTATTTTCAAAGGTCTAAATAAACCAATAAAATATTAATGTATTCAAAAACAATTTAATTTTATTTAATAGTAATTTAATATTATCGTCTATATCCAAGTAGAATAGCATACAGCTCCAAAACATACATACTTGGACTTATAACTCGATATTTCGAAATCCTAGTTAATCAATATTCAATTTATAAAAAAATACTTTATATTATTAAATAAATCATTATAAATTATAAACGAATTCCATAGAGAATTTCTGAAAATTTGATTTGGACATAACTTACAATCCACTAGACGAAATTTCAATTTTTCTCTTCCATTAGAAAAATATTGTTCAATAGATTCAAACGTTTCTTGTTTCAAAGCATTCCGACTTATAACGAATCCGGTATAGTCGTTTAAAGTTAAAAACGTAATATTACGAACTATCGCGACATTACGAGCTCGTTTTAATTTATATTATAATTAATATGTTCAAACGTTGTTTAAATAATAAACTCTTAATTATAATTCGAATTTAAACTCGATCAAATATATTAAATTATCCAATTCGCAAATTGTAACGACCCGGAAAATCTGAACCAACTTAAAAAAAATTATTGGCTATTTTAGTGGATTTGAAATATTTAAAATAAATATTTTAAATAATAGCGATGAAAAGTAAGTTTGAATCGACATTTGAAAATGAAAATAATTAATTCTAATTATAAACAAGGTCTAAAATGGCGCGGCAGTTTCAAAAATTGAATTCAAACTTTGACTGACTGTACCGGGTGCAAAATAAAATGGAATTTAGTGAAACCAAAAATATTTAAATCTGTTAGTGAATATCTTTCTAACGAATCCGAAAAATCGAAGTTTCATAGCGGGAATCAAAAGTAATGGCCAAATGAATTTTCAGAAAGGTCGCTATAAAAATTATATCGCCCTTGAAAATAGACCTTTTGCATACGACCTCAGAATTCGATGAAACCACTTTTGTTGGATCTGGGATGTCAAGTTATTACTAGGTTTCAAATTTCATAATTTTTGAAGCTAGTATGTGAGCGTGGCAAAAGAAAATGTGTTTTGGTCAATTATAGTTAAAATGGATCGACCAGAAAAGAGCCATTTTACAAACAGTCTCAGAATTCGACGAATACAGTTTTGTTGGGACCGTATCGTCAAAACATAGCTAGATTTATTTTTCTGGAATTTTTCGAGTTAGTTTGTGGCCCCGGCAAATTGAAATGTACGTTCAAATTAAATATTGAATGTTTTATATTTTAATTTGAATGAAAACTGACTGAAACATTCGAATGGGCCTTCGAAACATATCCCATTGTGTTCGGAATGGGGGTAAAACGCTAGGGACGATAGTCGTTGGGTTTGGATCGGGGTTCGTGTGTGAAAGGGGTATTTTTGAAATTTTAAAAATATATAAATTAATAAAAAAAACCTCATTGGCCCATATTTTTTTCTCTCTCCCCGACAGCTCAAATCGATCGGCGGCTACCCCTTCTTTCCTTCTCTCCTCTTTTCCGACCGCGCCACGTCGAACCACCGCCTGCCACCACCCCACCTCGACAGCGCCGACCCTCCTCTTCAAATCCGACCCCCCCCCCCCCCCCCGGCGCCTTCTCTCTCCTCTCCATCACCGCGTACGAACCCCAGGAAGTCGACGACTTCACCGCCGTCCAGCTCCCACCTCTGACCACCGAATCGCCTCCAACCACCACGCGCAAGAAGCCCCTTCCAAGCTCTTCGATGCTGCAGCACCTGATCGAAACAACACTTCACGGATCGAGCGAAAATTTCAAACCTAGGTTTGAACAAAATAGAGAGGTATACGGCTTTGATTATTTTGAACTGATTTTCACATTTAAAAGTGTTGCAAACTTGTAAAAATCATATATTTTTCGTTCCTTGTCGAAATTCAGTGAAACAAGAGACGTCGGGACCGTGAGGACGTCTTCTGCATTTTAGAAGAGACCGCGTATTTTTCTGAGCCTTCAGCAATTTTTGCTGGAGTGGAACCCAATGTGAGATATCTAATTTATAAACGATATGGAAAACAACGATGTATAAATTATATAGTTGATGTATGAGTTATATAAGCGTTATACATCTCATGTATAAGTGTTGTATAAGTTGTATGGTCGATGTATAAGTTATATATGCGTTGTAAAAATTATATATGCAATGAAGTGATATTGAATTGTATTGAAGTGAATTGAAATATATTTATATAATAATATATATATACTCCCCTTGTCCACAGACCATGGACGATATTTATTGGTTGTGTTGTTGTTTGGATTATTTGGTTGATGTGAAATTTGGTGAATGATGTGAATGATTGATTGTGGTTGAAAAATACCCATTTGTGGTTGAAAACAAAAATAGAATAGGTTGTGGAAATGAAAATAAAACATGCCGCCTGCGTGCGAATTAGATGCATGAATCTCCATTGTCAAAAACCGCAAGGTTTTAAGGTAGAGCGAGGAGGCGTACATCGATACGGTCCCGGCTTTAACTACCCTGCCGTTATGCTGCCGAAATTTCCTGAAATCTTTCTGTGTTTGATTCATTTTCATTTGTTGAAACTATATTCATTTGTTGAATAGAAATTCATGTATATAAAATAATCGTGTTTTGAAATAAATTGTTTTATATTAAAAATCACATTTTTATCACCTGTTTGAACTATATAAAATAATCGGGTTTTGAAATAAATTGTTTTACAATAAAAATCACATTTTTACTATATACATGAACTGTTAAAAATGGTGATGTGTAGAAATAAATATCTATTGGATAAAAACATCACTTTTATCGACAGTGCGAAGTGAAAACGGTTTTGAAATCGAAGAATGAAGTATATAGAAATATATATATAATTATAATAAATTGAATAACGAAGCTGCAGTTCGTGTTTTGAAATCGTGATTTCAAACGATTAGTGCGGGAGATCCGACCATCAGATTTTCCCGAAACCGAAACCGTTGGGTTCGCTTTGGAAATATCTTTCCAACGACACCGACTTTGTAAAGATCCAACGATTGGATTGTCTGGAATGTTTAATTCAAATATGAAGAAAAATAGTGCCAGAATCGATTATATTTATATATATATATATATATAATTAAATTACATCGAATAACGACGCTGCAGTTCGTAATTTGAAATCGAAACTTCAAACGATTGTACCGGGAGATCCGACCATCGGATTTTCCCGAAACTGGAACCGTTGGATTCGTTTTGAAAAGATCTTTCTAATGATATAGATTTTGTGATGATCCAACGATTAGATTTTCAGATATGTGTAAATCAAATCTGAAGAAAAACAGCGCCACGGACGCGTTATGGCCTGAAGCGTCGTTTAAATAAATTGGCTATTTTTAAATAAATAAAAATAGCGATAAATCGTTATAAAATATTATAAACGATATGGAATGTGAAATTTAGAAATTAACTGAAGGTTGCTAAGTCGAATGGTTTCCTGGGTTTTGATCTGATGTTGGTTTCGGCCTTCGGGGTCAATATTTGGGAAATCATTCTCTTACTGATTGGCGGTTAGTGACTAATGAATTGAAATAAGGCGTATGTTGTGTTTGTGTAGCACTAGTTTATTATGCACGCGAGTTGCTCAGAAAGACCGGGTTTATCCCATTCTGAATAACTGAATCGACGATAAGTAGTCGAAGATGAAGACGGTGGTCGAAGACCGGAGTTCTTCACCTCGTTTGGATGGTAACTGATGTCCTGATTGGGAGGCATCCCGAAATATGGATAATGAGTGGTGATCGTCCAGACGTACGTGGAAATCGATGGGTTTGCGAGGTATATAGTGCCTCCAGTTTCGTTCAGACCCAGAACGGACTTGCAAATGGACTGTGTGTCTGACATTGGAATTCATTCTGTGTGATTGATAGCCATCAGTTGCACGATGTGAATTGCCTGTGTGGCATGCTAAGATGCAGTGATCAGGGTTTCTGTTGAAAAGCAAAGTCTTGTGATTGACGATCAAAGCACCGCCTGTGTGGCGTAGCTTTATGTATAATGTGAATTCGCGAGCCTCACACCCCGGTATGAACCAGAAACGGGAGAAGGACCTCAGGAAGGGCATGCGTTTCCTTCTAGCTAGAGGTGGTGTTGGTGCTTAAATTGGCTGACATTTATACTATTTTTCACCTATGTGGTTGTTGTTGTTGCGAGGCGCCTCGGTTATATCGGTCGATCCGGGACCGATGGAGTCATTCGTTGGCTCATTGACGCCCCATAGGGCAGGGAAACGTAGTGTTCAGGAATTTTAATCCACATCGGTGGACCGGCCCTGTCGCTCCAAGGGCCCACCTGTGTCTGGGTCCTGAGACACGGGTTAGAGCGTCTCGAATTCGGTGAGGACGATCCCTTGCCTCGGTTCATGACGGAAATCCAATTTCCAAATACGTGACTGTGCGGTTTTGATTGTATACCTATATATGGCGACATAGTGGTATGGGGCATTAATGTCGTCTATGATTGATAGTTATGATTTGAAATTGTTTTTGAAACATATAAGCACTAGTATTAATATCAAATGCTTTTTTTTATTCGTATCAAGCATATTTTGGCCATTATAAGGTAAAACTCTATCCTCCGGTTTGCGTTGCATTGTGTGATGGGAACTGAGTCTTATTATGGCTTCATTTTTGTAAAAAGCATTGCGATGTTTAAAAGAATTGTTTATTTTAAAGCACTGGCAATCCAATGGAGTAAACCCGTTCCGCGAAAGTGGCGTGGTCCTGTGATTAGCCATATTATAAATGTGTTAAGTAGATTTCTCATACCAGTCCCATGACTGACTCGTAGTTTGTTTCACTTGCAAACTCGGGTGCCCCTTTTTCTACACGGGCAGCCTTGTATTCAGGTTTTAGCCGGCTCTTTCTGGATAGCTGGAGCTGAAGATGGATTCTATCATTTATCTCTTTTTATGCTGTTCAGCTCCTATTGTACATTATGTTTTGTTTTTCCGCTGTAGACGTTTATGTATAGCTGAACTGTATTTGTATAAAGTATGATCCTGTATGTTGTGTAACTCTGATGATTACGTTTATCCAGTGTATTATTTGTTCATTACCTGGTGTATTTAATTATTTCTGTTCTGCTATTATCTGTTTCTGTGTTATATTCCAAAGATTACCCTTGTCACAGTCAGTACGGGATTTGGGGTCGTCACACAAATTTTGCAAATTCAACTATTTCGGAAATTAAATATATTATTCCACTATTTATATTAATTAAATATTCAATATTATTTAATTCAAGCCGTTTTAAATTGCCAAACAAATATTTATAAAATCAAATAAATTAATTATTTAATCACTCAAAATCCGGGACGTTACACAATCATAGGCGTACTAAGTGGATATGCTTTATCCATTTGAAAACACATCAGAATTTTTCTAATATAATTTGATTGATGGATTAGTTTGCCATTTGTACTGTGCTCAATTTGTAAACCAAGACAATAATTAGTTTTTCCTAGGTCTTTCACTTCAAATTCCTGTTTTAGGTAATTTATTGTTTCATTAATCTCTTTTAGAGTTCCAATCAAATTTATATCATCAACATATACCGCTAAAATAACTAACCCTTCTACCGATTTCTTTATGACGAAACATGGACAAATGAGATTGTTTTTATATCTGGCTTTTACCAAATATTCACTAAGACTGTTATACTACATTCTTCCGGATTATTTCAAACTGTATAGTGATCGCCTCAGTTTTAATGAGTACACTAAATTTGATTTTTCTTCAAGAAACTTATATCCAAATGGAATTTTCATGTCAATATCGGTATCCAATTTACTGTGTAGATAAGCTATCACAACATCAGTCAATCTTATATTAAGCTTCTGATAAACTACATGGCTTAGTAAATATCGAAATGTTATGACATCCATAACCCGAGAGTATGTTACTTTAAAGTCACACTGCACCAAAAATAGCTTTTAATTGCATTTGAAAATCGGTAATAGGATATAACAGCGTTATTAGAAACGCTGTATAACAACATGCGGTTGTAGATATAGAAGTTTTAATAGCATGAGGGAAAACGCTGTAGAAAACCCTTTTTTACAACGTTTATATTGAGCTGTCAATTGTTTTTAATAGATTTCCTAGGTTTTTGCTGCCCTTTTCATCAACGATTAATAAACGCTGTTATTAATTTATAACGACGATTAATAAACACTATATTAATTTATAACAGCGTTTACAAGTTGCTGTCAAAAGCAAATTCATCTGCGTTCTATATTTTCAACAACCGTTCATAAATGTTGTTACTAAGTTCTACAACATTTCCTTTTTGCTGTCAAACTTTTATCAGCCATTCATAAACATTGTTATTAAACATACAAAATAATGATAGCACAAGATGACACGTGTTAGTAAGTTTTAAAAGTAATGATAGCATTATATTTTGCAGTACTACCAGGACATTTATGCACATACATATCAACAACATTCTAATATATATCAAGCAATTGATATCAATAACATGCTCAAATCAAATACAAAAACTATCATATAAGTGCATAACTATTAATCGTTTACTTAAACTATATGAAACAATATTCATAAACAGAGACATCATATATGAAGCAAGTTTACATAATTTTCTTAAACAAAAATAACATCATAAACTAAGTTTATATAGCATCCTTTAAACAAAGTCACAATATCCATAGAGAAAGTTTGCACCAAATACCAACAAAATAGACAACCAAAAAGTCTCATGTTCTTACTAGGAAAGAAGAAAGTGTTATCTTCTTTTTGCACCAATGGACTTTAATTACCTACAATGAAGAAATTCATAAGTCAATGATTATGTCAACAACACATGACACGTTCTAATCTTGGATGCAAATAACATACTGGTTCTACAAGCAACACATGACATGAAAAACATGTAATTTATTTGATTTACCATCTAGGGTTCAATAATCATATTAATGGCCCCATGTTTATAGTAAAACTTAAGTTAACTTAACAAAATATTAATAAAGTTAATTTTTACAAGCTATTTTAATATTTAAATCTTGATTAATTTCAATAAAATTTTAACCCGGTTAATTTATTATTATTATTATATTTTTTTGTAATATATAGTAAAAAAATTATAAAGTTTAATTAATTAGTTACTATATTTATAGTACTTAGTTAACTTAGTTAAATTATCATTATTATAAACTTAATAAATTTTTATAAAATTAGTTAACTTATTAAAATTTTATAATTTAATATTATTATGTTTATTTTAAACTTAGATTATTATTATAAACTTGTTAATTTTCTAAAACGTAATTAACATGGTTAACATTTCATGGTTGATACATGCCTATTATCATTATAAGCTTAATTAATTATCTTTATTATAAAGTTTTTATTTTTTATAAAACTTAGTCAACTTATAAAATTAGTTAACTTATTAATATTTTATAATTTAATATTATTATGTTTATTATAAACTTAGATTATTATTATTATAATAAACTTGTTAATTTTTATAAAGCTTAATTAACATGGTTAACATTTCATGGTTTGTACTTGTCCTAGTTCAAAAAATAACGCTACCTTTGTTAAACTTTTTAAGCTTATTTAATTTTTATAAATCTTAACTATTTTTCATAAAATTTATTTAACATAGTTAGATAATTATTACAATCACTGTTACTATTGCTATTATTGTATATCTATAATACTTAGTTAACTCATTTGTAAAAACATATTTGATTTATTACAATTGTTATTTTAAAAACATAGTTAACTTCATTAAATTGTTATCATCATTATAAATTCAGTTAATTTTATAGAACTTGGTTGACTTGGTTAATATTTATCATTTATTATTATTTTAAACTTAGTTAATCATTATTATTATTATTATAAATTTCTTAATTTTAATAAAACTTAGTTAACTTTGTTAATGTTTTATAATTTATTATTATTGTTATTATTATAAGCTTACTAGACTATTATTTTTATCATTATTATTAGTATAAACTTGCTAATTTTTGTGAACATTAGTTAAATCGGTTTGGTTTTACAATACTTATTTACTTTTTATAAACTTACTTATATTTAATATATTATAGTTAAATTTTTATAATATTTACTTAATTTTTGTGAATCTTAGTTAATTATCATAAAATTTAATTAATTAATTAATTATTATTTATAAAACTTATCTAATTTGTTGTTTTTATAGTTAATATTTTTAAAACTTTGTTAATTTGGCTAATATTTTATAATTTATTATTTACTATAAACTAATTGATTTTTAAGTATTATTATTAATATTATAAACTTGTTAATGTATATTAAATAATTTACTTGAAATAAGAAGGAGTTGCTACAATTCAGAATCCCCAACAAACAATAAGTGAGTGGTAACCAATTCAACAAAAATATAAACAGCGATTAAACAAATTAATGCTATGATAAAATAACACTAATACATAAATAAAATATAATAATGTGACGTACCAAATATACAACCTTTAGACCACATATCAACTGGAGTAGAGTAGCGAGTAGCTCCAATCAACTTTGGTGCGAGGTATGATAGTGTAAAAATCTAAAGAAAATTGTTAAAAATAATAGTGAAATTTGCTTTACAGAAAGGAATCAGAGCATGGTATACAAAAACTAAACACCTCATGATTGTATTTCTTTAAAGGAATTGAGTATGCCCTGCTGGATCCAAGAGCAACTATTTCTAGCTTCATCATTTTTTAAGTCTGAACTTCTATACTCATTGTATCTTTGGTATCAATACCAACTGCATAACATATATGAAACAAATTAAGTATACTAAACAATTATATATGTAAACTTAATTATTCGGGATCATGCAAAAATAGCTATACAAATCATATTCATGCCTGATTGCTTCAACCATCTCACTACAAATATATTTTTAAGTAACAAATTAACTGCTCATTTTAGGCATGCATATGTGATGCCTAAATTTTTCCAACATGCAGCATGAGTGCTTGTGCAGGTAATGAATTAGCATGTGCACCATGAATGGCATCATTCGATATTCACGCACTGAATAGAGCAGGTAGTGCACCCATTTGAACATGTAGGATCATGATTCTCATGCAATTGTACATCGGAAAAGGAGGAAAGAATTCGTGCAAAAACGTGGATATGTTGAACAAAATGAGAGGCAGGGACTTACCTATGCCCAACAATGCCCAGTCCACTAGGCAATAACGCAACTCAACCAAATAATGTCACCTGCTATTACAAATAATAATGATATTCTTTTATGAAAAATAACGAAATTCTTTTCCTTAGTGACTTACCTATGCCCAGTTAACCAAACAATGTCACATGTCGTTAACCTTCATCTCCATTTTCATGAGCCGCCTCCACCATTAAATTATGTGATTTAGATTAAGTCCTGGTTGAGTTGCTCCTTAATCCAGTTGGCAGCGTATTCTATCCACTGAAGTTACATCAGAAAGTCAATTTGTTTTTTGAATCGTTCATATATGCACTAATAAAGTAATATTAAATGTAGAAATAGTGGTAGTAACATACCTCGTTTACAAGCGGTGGTGCAACCATCAAATTTTTCCATAGAACTCCAGTGATCAACTTAATTAAAGGCTTTGTTGCTTGCATCCTATATCAAAAAGTGTGCAGGAGATTTCAGAATACATATCATTGACCTAATAGAAGAGTATGAAGCATAATAAAGCTATGACATTCTAATACTTGAATATAGTATCAGTATCATAGCATTTATGTTACATAAAAAGATAGACAAGTGCAATAAGTTGAATTAGAGGTCAATTTGCAAATTCGTAAAGGGTTAAAGCATGGATACACCATTCACTCATTCAATAACATATCAATCAAATACATGGCTACTCAAGCTTCCAGCAACTGATCATTGGAGTTTGTTTCAGAATCACCCGAGTCGTCTGGCCGAACATCTTCACAACATCATATGCCAACATGAAAATCTGCCTCTACGTTTCCAAATTTTAACATGCCTTAAAGCATTTGATGATTAAAAATCATACTATATACGACCCATTTGTACACTAATTTAGGTTGTCTATTATTAGGGTTTCCGTAAGATCACTACATAATTAGATTTTGAAAGTGGGAAGAAGATAACAATAACAAACAAATTCCTCTAAACAAACCTTTATTAATCCACCAATTTATTACAAAGAAAGATCTAAAATTAAGAGAATATCTCAGTCCCTAAAAACAAAAACAAGTTTTTCTCCCTTCAAAAGTACAAATGAATATATCTCTAATGAGATGATCATATAGGCAAATAGAAAGACTAGGCCAATACCCTAATTGGGTCCTAAAATATCTCAAAATTAAATCCTCCACAAAACTTACTCAAAATAAATCTTTCCATGAAACTCGGTTAACATATCCATAAATTCCGCATTAGATCCATAAAACTCGCCCTTGAGCTTTGGCTCCCCCTTGAGCTTTTACATAGTCTCCCTTCAAACTTCAATTCAAACACTGTCTTCTCTACATATAATTGAGTATCACAAATCATAACACTCCACCTTGATATGAAATCACTCCAACAGTCAACAGCCTCAAAAAAATTCACAAACCAAAAATCCACCTACAAATGATGCATCTCCCGCATGAGATGCACCACTCAACAATAATCTCAAAATTTCTTGTAATACCAAAATGGCCTCCACGTAGGCTTTATGGTTTTATGTTGATGGCTACACCTTGATTCAGATGAACATGCTTCTCCTAATCCAATTGGAGAACTCATAAAATTCTCCACCATTTTTTCAAGCAATTTATATATATTATCATTTCCTCGTTTTGCGCACAGAAGCTCCTTATTACCCCTCCAAACCCTTGTGACTCCTCCTCTAGTCGAAAAGTTGCAGCCTTTTTGTTCCAACTATCTTATTGAAGCAAGATTCTTTTTAATTTCTGGGATAAACCTAACTCCTGTTAGCTTCACCACCTTCCCATCATTCATCTTCAACCGGACCGAACCTATGCCTTTAACATGCAAATCTCGACCGTCAACAGATTCCACTTTAGCAGTTTGTTCTTCAAAATCAATAAATGTTTCCTTTTGATGGCATATGTGAAAACAAGCTCCCGAATCAAGTATCCACTCTTTGCTTTTACCTTCATTAACGCATAAGACATTTCCATGACGCTACTCACCAAAATTCACCTCATTTCTATTATTATTTTGTTCATCCGACTCTTCATCCAATGCATTTATCTTCTCTTTATCCTTTTTAAGCTTATGACAAAATTCAGTTAATGACCAGGTTTGTCACAGTAAAAAAATTTATTCCTTTTTAATGTATGGTAAATCTAATTACCTTTCTGTACTTCTTTGATTAACCCTCCTTGCAATAAAAGCTTTTTCAATTGGAGTTTCAATTTTCGTTGCCTCCTTATCTTTTCCTTCCATAAGGCTCGTCCGCTTCATCTCATCATTAAGCAAGCTACTAATCACTGACCCCATTGAAACAACGCCATATGAATTTGAGTTATTCAATGCAAACACAAGTGTTTCCCAACTCTTCGGTAATGAACTCATCATCATTAAGGCTTGCGTTTCATCATCCACCTTGAAATTCACTACAACCAATTGTTTCACAATTTCCTGAAAATAATTAAGTTGCTCTCTAATTGATCCACCTTCCTTAAGCTTCAGATTCACCAATTTTCTCATACGAAGAGCTTTATTTGTTGCGGAGTTCCTTGCATAAACCCCTTCTGATTTCTTCCATATTGCATAAGAATATGTTTCATCAACAATGATATAAAACACCGAATTATCCAAAAAAACATCGAATAGACGTTGCAGCCTTTTTGTCCGAAGTCACTCATTTTGCTTTAGATAAATTGCTAGGTTTCTCCCCATTATTCTCAAATGGTTGATGAAGATCATTAAGATAAAGGAAATCTTCCATTTTTGCCTTCCATAATTCCCAATTTCTTCCATTTAGCTATTCAATATTTATTTTATCCGCATTCAAACCCTCTTCAAAAAATTTGTGTAGAAGGCTCTAATACCCGTTATTAGGGTTTTCACGAGATCACTACACAATTATATTTTTAAAGAGGGAAGAAGATAACAATAAAAAGCAAATTCCTCCCAAAAAAAACTTTATTAATCCACCAAATTATTACAAAGAACGACCTAAAATTGAGAGAATATCTCAATCCCTAAAAACAAAACAAGTTTTTCTCCCTTCAAAAGTACAAATGAATCTATCTCTAATGAGATGCTTATAAAGGAAAATAGAAAGACTAGGTCAATACCCTAATTAGGCCCTAAAATATTCCAAAATTTAATCCTTCACAAAACTTGCTCAAAAAAAGTTTTTCCATAAAACTCGGTCAACATATCCATAAATTCCGCATTAGATCCTTAAAACTCGCCTCAGAAGTCTGACCTAAATGGTCGGACATTCATGCAAGCTTTCAGGACAAAAATCCTTGACAACTCAGATGTTTGACAAAAGTGGCTTAGACGTCTGAGCTGAAGCTTTAGTGCCTCTTTGAGCTGCTACATAGTCTCCCTTCAAACTTCTATTCATACAATGTCTTCTCCATATATGATTGAATATCATAAATCATAACATTTATGCACCCTAATGTTGATTTATGTCTGCCATCTTACACTACAGAAAAACAACAAATTTGGCATACTAGGATGCAGAGATTTGATACGGCTTAAAGTCATATCGAATTTGATATATTTCATAGCCGTATCAAATTTCATTTCCTATAGTTCCATCAATCCGCACCTCCCGCAACACTTAAAATCTAACCGTAGATGATCAAACATTCGGATCAGTTAATTTTATATGGGTTTGAGCCATATCAAACCTGCATGCGATTTTCGCTCCAACTTTCCCCACTAATGGCTTCCTCCCATTTCGGTGAAATATTTTCTAGGCCGCCCATTTCTCTTTCCAATTTCAACGTAGAAATCCATAAACAAAAGAATCCCTACAATTCCACTTTCTACTCTGATTCTCGTTCACCCTTGTTCTACACTTTTCGATCCTCTATCATCTCAACAAGAGAAGCTTCTTATGCGATCGTATGATGTCTTTCCAGGTATCTCTACAAATTTATTTTCATTCATTTATTGATTCTGGTATGTAAATTTTGTTGGTCTGCTTAACTATATTGTTAGTTTAATGTTAATTAAACGCTGATACTTGATTTTATTTTAATTGATCAAAATTAGGTTTATTTTTTCATCTATTGGTTGATTGAAAAGTGTAAATTTATATAATAAAATTCCTAGGTTTTAGCAGTAGAGACAAAGAACGAACCATGGATTTATAAATAGTGAACTCGTTGCTTAACTTTAATCTGATCTGGTTGCTCGTTGACCTCTGTGCGCTCGTGTGAGTTGTATGTTCATGCCCTTGTCAAAAACTAGTGCATTAGTTTTGTTTTGTTGCTGCTTATCCCTTATTTTGCTGCTGCTGCTTATCCTTTATTTTTCTGCTTATATAATGATTATATCATCAGTGTACGGTTGATATCATGATTATATCATCAGTTTCATGCAACATTTTTTTGCTTAATTTTACTCATATATTGGTGTTCACATGAACTCGTCTACAAGGAATTAGAATCTGAATTGTGATGTTGTTTTGTTAAAATCTCTTTGTTAAACTCTCGGTGAAATCCGGTGTAGATGTAAGAACAAATGATTGAATATATTGATTTTAATTTCGTTGGTTTCATCATGGTGACCGATTTTACCATCATTAAACCATACATTAATTGACACTTCCTCTCTATTCCTAATACCCCGTACATTAGTTGTATCTAGAGGCTTATCTTTCTTTGAAATAAAATAATGTAGATTGGAGGCGCTAGCAAACCTAAAGTTGGTGAGAAAAAGGATAGAGTTACTGATGCATTGTGAAACACCCCACGTCCGTTAATGTCACTCACAAAGGGAATGCATTAAGTTCTATGAAGCATTGTAGGTAAACAGACACAGAATAATTACAAGACAGATATAAATAAAGATAGCAGCAGAAGTTTCAAAAATTTAATTTCAGACATAATTCATAATCCCGTGGTTTATAATACCATAATTCATAAAACCATTACAACAAAATACTTCTGTCTTGCATAATCATAGTACATATGAATTAAAAGAAAACATTATTCCCCAATAAAAGAGTAAGCCATAGCAGAGACAAAGTCTCGAGTCATACTTCAACAGTAGCTCCTAGCAAGATGATATCCAAATCCTGGCTAAGCCTAGGTGTTTCCTCCCTGAGAACCTTGGGGGGCGAAACAGAAGAGAGAAGGAAAAACAAAAAGGGGTCAGACATAAAGTCCGGCGAGTCTAGTGACTTTTAGCTAGTAAATAAATAAAGGTGAACATGACAGGCATAAAGTGGATAAGAGAGATCGCTATACAAATGGCAGGTGTGACAAGGAAGATAAGGTGAGGTATATACATGCTTCACTAATGACTACTCTGCACTATTACTAGTATAACTGAAATGAAATGATCCCTTCCACTCTGGTAGGCTTAGGTCATACGTCCAAGTATACCCAAACCACTACCCTAATCGATCGACTCCCTACTCTGTAGATATCCTGTACTGGCCCCATAGTAGGGGGTATCACTTCTATAAAGTGGCAACCCAAGATGTGCACAGGGATACCTACTGGTGTCACGGTCATCTTGTCCCCCTCTGTCCGTCCCACGCACACACATGTCCCTGGTCGGTTTGCGTCGTCTACACCACCCGTCACGTTTTGGATCTCTTATGATCAATCAGTAAGCGTGCCCCTTCTCCGCCTAGTACGGAGTTCTCTACTCTGACACCAACTACGGGTTACTGACTGAAATGGGTCCCACACAATATGATACAATCTCTCCTCTTTTCTTGTATCCCTACTAGGTTTTCCACTAACTATGTATACCCTAAAAGGGTGATCTTTAATTAAATAGCCCTATACTCCCTAAAGGGGGATCTTTAATTACATAACTCCCACACAATATGATACAAGCCCCCCCCCCCCTTTGTCTTGTATCCCCACTAGGTTTTCCACTGACTATGTATACCCTAAAAGGGTGATCTTTAATTACATAGCCTCTATTATTTTATCTACCCGTTATGTATACCACTCAGGTGTCTTTAATTACATAACATGTATTAGGTAAAGTATGTGGGCCTATATATATATACACATATATATTACCCATCCCCTCTAACTTATATATATATATGTATGTATGTATATATATATGTATATATATATATATATATGTATATACATATATATATTACCCATCCCCTTTAACTTACTTAACCCCTCCTCACTACCCATCCAATTTTACTTAACCCTAACTTAAGTCCATATTCATATTAAATTAGATTAAGTAATCCATTTCTTTACCATGTCCAATTATGGTTATAATGAGATAGATCTCCCACATTAGGCCTACAACATATGGATGCTGGATATGCCGGTCGGGTCCGGGCAGTCTTATTCCACAGTTGGACCTAACCTCGTGTCATAAGTATAATTAAAATTCTTAATTTTAATTACTAACATTCCATTTTTAATTAATTTACCAATTAATTAATCCTTTCCCTTTATAGGTGTCAATAACTACTTTGCAACAATAATTTGAATTACATATCCATAAATGGTCATATTCAAATTATGCCATTTTTACCCAACTTTTCCTATGTCATTATAGGTAATTAATTCTTTGTTTCCCCATTTAAATTATATGCTCATTTCATATAAATATTATATAAACTATGCCAATTACAAATTCCCTTTTATCCTCGTTCCTAACTGACGTATTCACACGTATTTTGGCGGCATCGAGGCTATAAAGTAGCCTTGTCATAACAATAAAAAGGGAACATGATAAAGGTGACAGTTTAACATGTTTTGGCATAAATATTAACATAACTGGCATAGTAACTAAGTGAATGGACATGTGATAATTATCATAATAAAATGGACATCAAATTAATGTGTTTAGGCAAGCATAATGAGATCTAGATTCAATATTAGGTGTCCAATTACCTAAATCTAGCATAGACAGGGTGGCATAATAAAAAGTTTAGATTCACATGTCAAGTTTGCCAAATATACCAAGGTATCATAATATAGCAAGTGAAAGGTGATTAACACCAAAATCTAGATCCAAGTAATGTCAAATTAATGGATGTACTATCATCCTAACATGGTTACAAATCAATGTTCATACAAACGTTATATCGAGTCACCACAATCAGATCTAGAAAGTTAGATCTATATTAACAAGTTCACATGTACCACAATATAATTGTAATTCAAGATTCACATAGGAAACATAGTAGAATGTACATGTATTAGATCTAGGTAAAATGACATAGTATGCTTGCATAAGTTCATGATTTACAGCATATACCCAATTCATAGTCTACCACAATTCGCATTTATCTATTTAAACCTAAAAGTGACTAGCACTCACAGAAAAAGAATGGATCTTGACTTCTAGGATCTGATTTCTGAATTTGTTAAGCTTAACCCTTGATGTAGACTTTGATTTTTATCTTCTAGCTTGAATTTGATTTGTTATGGCGGAGGCTAGGTTAGTTTAGGATGCAGCAACATATAGGCTCATAAATGAATTTAGTTTAGATTAGGGTTTAGGTTTATGTGTGCTTATATAAATGTGTAGGATTAATTAGAGCCCTTAGATTAGTTTTGGATCAATTTAAACCATCCAATTCACAATGACACATCACCCAGCCAATCAGAGGATGTCACATATGCCATAATCCATCAAAAATCGTCATTGACCAACAAAAATGCGCCATGTGTGCAACATGATGCGCAGCAATAGAGGTGTTGACACCCACATGTCATATATATATATATATATATATATATATTATCTTTCCAATTAACCCTTTTCACACTAAACCGCTTTTTGAACCGCGTTCACACTAAGCCACTTTTTAGCCATTCCCCTAAAACAAAAATGTGATGCTGGTGGGGATTGAACTCAGAACCTCTTGTATACAAGTCACATGTTCTAACCAAATGAGCTACTAAGGCTTTTGTTTACAAACCTTAGAACAATGCTAAACATTATTCTTTTTTCATTCCTCTTTTTCATGTATTGTTGCAATATTTAATTTAAAGATATCTTCTTCATTTTAAAGCAGTTTTCTACAGACTATAGGTCTAAATTGACTAGAAAATCGTCACGAACGCAATGACGCTAATTTCATGACCAAATTCTGGAGGCTCTTTCAAAATCTCCTTTTTTATTTTTTATTTTTTTAAAAATGTTCGCATGTATTTCTTCGCATTTCATGTACTGCATGTAATTTCTTTTATTTATCTTTTTCTTTATTTCACTGCAGTAACTTATTACATGCAATTTTATTGTCATTATTTATTTTTTCTCTCAAATATATCTATGCATACAATATATATATATATACACATATTTCATATTTTTAATTATTAAAAATGCGGGGTATTACATTCTCCCCTCCTTAAAGGATTTCGTCTCCGAAATCTTTAAGTTAAGAAGAATGTATCCTACCATCCATCATCCATAAGCATCTATTGTCCTTAAAATATTTCTAATGCTCCTATGAATATATGCAGAGGTGTGTGTATATGTCCCAATACTAATGCGAAGATCAGGCGGTTTATTGATCCAGTTGACCTCCTTTATGCAATGTTTGTTAGTGCCATGAATCCAACATGTATGCAAATAATCCTATTATAACATGTAAGTTCTACATGTGTGCACACTCATTCGTCCAAATGCAACATCCATATGATGATACATCCATTTTCATCCATGAGGAAAAAGAAAAATACACACACATCCATATGCAGTATGAGAGTGATTGAGCCGATCTAGTGCCTAATGTGCGTGTATATGAATCCATAAGCAACCACTAGCAAAAATTTGCATCCACTTGCATCCATCAATCATAACATGTCTCAAACACATGTTTACATCCTTAGGTTCCCTATCTAAAGATCGAAGATTCGATCGATAGGACACAGACGAATGATAGAAACAAGTACGAATAAAAAGCTTTGGAAAAAGAAGTTAAGAATATAGTCCTAAAAAGAAAGGGTATGAAGCGTGATCTTTATTTTCAGTCTCCCAAGTCGCATCCTCGCTGTCTTCTCTACTTTTACTTCCTTCCGCAAGTTTTTCTCCACTCCTTCGAACTCTATACATTTTATCACTACTTGGATTTAGAATGACGGGCTTCCTTAAGAACTGTCTTTAATAGGTTTCCCATCTTGATATGATTCACCTATCAAACCTCCACTCAAGTAGTTCCCCTACTTACTTATAAAGTTCCCTATTTTCTTTTAGGAGTCACATGTCGTACAGGCAATGCAACTGGCTTTGCATTATGCACCAAGTATATTCGAAAACCAATCTCGTGCATTGGGGTAAACCCCGAACCTCATCAAAAACATCAGAATAACCTCAGACTACTGGAACAGATTGCAAATAATCGATAGATGCATCAAGAGACTCTAGGAAACTAAGCATGACAGACCCTTGTGGGTCACAAGAAATTTCGAGGGTCCTCCCATGACAAGCTAAAAGCTTAACGACCTTCCTCTCACCGCCCAGAATGGCACCATATATAGTAAGCCAACCCATCCTTAGAATCAACCCCTAGCCCGTGAAACAAGATGTGCGTCACACTCAAACTCGACGCCTAACACAGATATTCTCAAACCCTGACAAATCACGGATAAATGAGTTGAACCACCAATGGGGTTTGAGAAAACAACGGGATCCAGTGCCATACTAGTAATTAAGTGCATAGATTCAACTACAGAACTAGATATGAACGAATGCGAATACGCCAAAATCGAAAAGAGTTCTAACCAATTGATTGGAAAGAGAAATCAAAACCTTTCATGGAAACTTTCCTACCTCTATCTGGTGCACTAGCCACGAGAGCATTCGCTTGCCCTCTAGAGGTTCATGTCCTTTGACATTGCCCTTACTTCCTTGGGCACTCCCCAAGAATAGTGTCCAACCTCTCCACAAACGAAGCAAGCATTCTTCCTTTTCCTACAGTCCTTGGCCAAGTGACCCTGTAATGACCCGCATTGGCAGGGGTATTATAATTAATTAATTTAATTATTGAAATGGTGGGTTAGTGAATTTAATGGTCGTGGAATTAAAATAATGGTGAATATTTAATTAAAATAATAAATTAAATAATATATTTAATTCTGAAATAATTTGAATTGGCTGAAATGACGATATGGTATGAACCGGATCATCTGTGATATTTAATTCAGCTTGGAATTGAATTTGAATAACGAATATATTCAATCGTCGACAGTTGAACGTATAGTTTATAATATAATTATAAACGAGCTTGAAATGGCGCTGCAGTTCGCTATTTGGCGATTTGAACTTTAACTGAATGTACAGGATTCGTTTAAAGCCATATTTCTGTGAAACAAGAAATGCGTGGAGCTGGTGGAGTATATCTTTCTAGTGGAAGAGAAAAATCGGGATTTCGTCGTGTAGATTTTGATTTATGTCGAAATCAAATTTTAAAATAGTCGTTATAGAATCGTTTATCGGCCATAACGGTTATTTCAAAATAACTAGATATCGGTTGTGAATTCAGACAAGGTTCTTTTGGGAAATAGCGATAATTTAATTTTTAGAATTTTACTGTAATTTTTAATTAATTAAATAAGCAACTTTTATTTGGATTATTTTGCACCCTGTAATCAACATTTCGGGGTTTCACAAAATGAGTTAACCTACCGGTATTATTACATTTTTGAGATCGCGACACGTTGCTTATCACAACGGCATTTTCATTTCAGTCTGTAGCACTCATATATGGATAAAATTCTACCAAGCGAGATATGTTAAACTTTATAACTTAAAACAAACACATCGTTTTTGATTTCTATTGCAGACGTGTTTCTTTTGATGCCAAGTTTAATTGTGATGACGTGTTCACATCAACTACCAAGTTCTTTACGTCCTTTCCTTTCTAAAGCACCGTGGAACCAAAACCGACCACATACGATTCTACAAGCCTAAAAACCCGATCCCTTCATCTGACGTGGACATTGGTGTAACGGACGTTGGTGTACCAGCTTTACTCAACAACTAAGCTGTCGTCTCCTTTATATATATGTGTAAAACGAATGAAGAGTACTTTGGCCTTTTTAAATCTTTCTCTCCTCGTTTTGCTTCTGTGCTTCACGTTATAATACAAAATTTATTATTATTATTATACCCGAAGTCTGCTATAGAAGACTTGGACAAGCTGTAAGTAGAATGGAGAGTGTGAACTTGCCCAGTAGTGAAGGAGGAGATGTGCTCGAGACGGGAAGATGGTCTCGACTCAAACAGTTAGAGAAGGCCGAGCATCAACTTACGGTAAGGAAGTCCAGGAGCTCGTAGCGAAGAGTTCGACGATAGTTCGATTTATAGAATAACGAGGGGGAGAATGGTGAAGTGAGCGCGAGTCTTAGAAGTCGATGCCAGCGGTGTTCAGCTGGAAAAGAGGGGTGAACTATGGAACTTGTACTTGAAATCATGAGAGAGAGTTCAACGAGGTTGGGAAGGAGTGACGAGTTTCGCATAAGCTCGTGGAAAGGGAGTGTCGGCCTGTTACTATGCTGGAATGTGATTATGCAATGGGAATAAAGAAATGATGTGGTTAGTGGGGTTAATTAGGTGGAGTTGCTTTGGTGTGTACTGACGTGAAGGATGCATGCGGTTATGAGGAGTTCTGGATTCCTCAAGTTCGGTGTTGGAAGTGAGAAGATGCTGACGTGGATTAGAATGGGTAAATGATGCGGGTTAGGCTTATAGAGGATGTTGGGCCGAAGTAAAGAGGGGTGAGGCCCGTCTAATTCTAACTTGAGTTTAATTTAAATTTAATTAGTATTGAAACTTGTAATGCCAATAACTTATTCATATGGAATCAGAATCACGAACCGTAAGTTGCGTTGGGATCGTATGGACGGGAGCAACACAATGGAGCTGACAGGGAGTGAATCCGAGCTCGTTACAATTTATGGCGAAATAATTTGTCCGTCGAAAATCAAATAACGCACACTGTTATTTGACGGTTAACGCGCAACTGTGAGTAAATCTCACTAACTCTGAACAGTTTATAATTTCATGTTGTATTTTTAGAACTGTTAGATATTGGCTGATTAACTGTGTGTTGACTGTTTGATTGAACTGCTAGTCAGTTAGTTAAATTTCTATATTGATTCTGTTTAACAGAATGTATCATATGGAACTGAAAATGATGTTATCTATATTGTTTAACATTTGTGATGTAGGGAAACAGGTTGGAGGAATCCAAATGGATTCCTCAACATTTATTTTACTGTTTTCATATATTGTGATATATGATGTGTTATATAATCTGTTATGGATTATGGGTGTTGGAATGATGTTAATCATTTTTATTCGATATTTTAAATATCATATAAGACCCTGGGATGTAAAAAGGATTTATTTCAATGTATATTGAAATAAAGGGATTTTATAAAATCAACAGATTTTATAAAAGGAAATATTTCGAGAGTAAATAAAAGGGATTTTATAAAATCAGCAGATTTTAGAAAAGGAAATATTTCGAAAGTAAATAAAAGGGAAAAATGTTTTTAAAACGAATAGAGTTTTATAAAAGGGAAATCATTTGTAAAGTGAAGAACTGCTACTAAAAGTAAATCTTTATAAATGAATAGTTTATTCGAATAGAATAAAGGAGTTAATCGATGTTAGTTAATCGATTAGAGTTAAAGTTAAAAGGAGTTAATCGATGTTAGTTTAATCGATTAGAGTTAAAGCAAAGGAGTTAATCGATGTTAGTTTAATCGATTAAAGTAGAAAGTAAAATGAGTAAATCGAATATAGTTTATTCGAAGAGAAAGTAAAATGAGTTAATTGAATATAGTTATTCGAATAGAAAGTAAAAGGAGTTAATTGAATATAGTTTATTCGAAGAAAGTAAAAGGAGTTATCGAATATAGTATTCGAAAGGAGTAAGTGAATGAGTAAATCAATAGCGTTAGTCAAATAGAGATAATCCAATAGGGTTAGTCCAAAGGAGTAAGTGAATAGAGTAAATCAAATAGAATAAATCGAATAGAGATTTATTCGAACGAGAGTTAAGTAAGGAAGTTAGTAAAAGGGATAAAGTGAACTTTGCCTATTTCACAGTTAGAAATGTTGTTCAGTTAAGGTCTGAGAGGTAGTTCTACCCCAACTTGATTGGCTTCGTTTTTAACTAAGGAATAGTTAATGTTCGGCAGTAAAGGAAATGGTTTGAGTTGGCATAGCGATGTTTGTTTAAACATCTTTCTAAGTCCAATGAAGAAGCTTTGGAAATGTTTTCCAAATAAGAAACCAAAAATGTTTTCTGATATAGAAAACAAGGAATGGAAATGTTTTCCCTTTGATAATAACGTATATTTTCTAAATTTAGAAAATAGCAAATGTTGAATATAGGGAAACAGGAGATAAGTAGATTAATGAAATAAAGAGATTAATGTTGAATGATGTTTGATCGATATAATTTCCATTTGGAAATAATATCGTTGTTTGCACACCTGTTTTTATTCGATAGTTAAATCACAGACTATCGAAGTTTTGACCATTTTAACGTTGTTAATATGGAGAGACCGGTTGGATTATTATCCAAAGAACCACTCTGTATTGGCATAAGCATTGCGAATCATATATGCCAAAGGAAATTGAAGACGGAGTTATGCAAGGGCTATCCTGTTTACAGAATAGTGCCTTCGGTTCATCCTGTTCCTAGATGACTTGTATGGACGGATGTCTGACAGAGTATTTCCAGACGATCACGTATATTGATTTCTCCAACCTTACCAAGAGTGGAAGCGGAGAAGGAAACTTCTTTTAGCTAACGCGTAATGTATGGTTGAGGACGTCAATCGGTGATTTGATGGATTTGACAATGTGGCATTCAAAGTGAATCTGGTATGATGATAAAGCGTAGCTTCTAGCCTCATCATCCGATAAATGACAGAAATCGGGCAGGCAGCATGGCTAAGTCGGTCGCACCGAAGTAGGGTGTATAATCACCTGATCTAGAGTTTCATTTACTTCCAAAAATCTATTGTTGATGCTGTCCCATTCGGGAAACGGTTGCTGATCCCAACTGTTGGTGATATACATTCGATACACTCAAGCGAAATGAGTGGTCGGTCATGTGTGGCCGGGTTGCAAGATGTTCTTGTTGAACCCAGTGTATTCCTCTCTAGAGGTACACGAGCGATAGGTGGTTCCATACCTTGTCATAGTTGGAAACCCATTACCCAATACGTGCTTGCGGTTTTGATTGTATACTATATATGTAGAACGTGAGATGAAAGCGTTTCTACTAGATGGTTGTTATAGTTGTGGTTGATAGACATTATTATAATATCAAAAAGGTTTTTGATACAAAGATAATTTGGATTCTCATAAGGGAAAAACCCGTTCCGTTATGCGGCGTGGTCTTATGAGATATCGTTTACTTGTTCGAACTGTTTTTAAACTGTTTTACTCATACCAGTCCCATGACTGACCCGGAGTTTACTTTGTTGTTTTCCCTAAACTCTTGGGTGCCTAAATTTGTACGGGCAGTCAAGTAGTCGGGATTTACAGATATACCGGAAGAGCTTGGAGCAGGAGGCTTCAGGATCATATAGCTATAGTTATTTCCGCTGTGTTGTAAGTACTGTACTCTGATAATGATATGTATATTCAAGTACAGATTTGTATTTCAAAGTTATGTTATGAAATATATTTATTCGTTCCGCTGTGAGATTCATGTTACTCTGATATTGTGTTCTTCTTCTTCTTCTATTCTAAGTTTCTATCTTATCTATTCTCACCCTCTAATTTCTTTCACTAATTACCAAGATTTTTCGGTGTTTTGGTTATCGACATCGTGCTTATGTCGATAACCAAAGTCGCTCAAAATCCGGGTCATTACAGTTGGTATCAGAGCGAGGTTAAGAATTACTTGGCTCTATGGCGTGACTCGGTAGAGATAGGGTTAGTAATACCCTAGACTGAGATTGAGTGTATATATACGAGTGAACGTATTTGTTATTGATATAAAAATTTGTTTTATATTGTGGAGATTTATTGGTTGAGTAGTTTATGGGTTCTGGTCGATCAGTTTGATCCACTGTATCGGTAGGGATTTTGTAAACACTTGAATACGATGAACCATCATGGTATGTTTTGAAAAGAGGGTAAATAAAAATAATTTTACCCAAATTATATTTTGATATATATTGGTTGATATTATAATCGAGTAAGATTATAAAGTGGAATGGTTATGTAAATAACCAATCAGAATTCATATAAGTGAAATACGTGAAATCAGATGAGTTAAATCTGAAATTTAAACTAGAAATGGAGTTAAAACTCTGGAGAATTGGATAAGTGTTTGTAAATGGGTTTGGATTAAAAATAAGGAAAATTTAAGATCTTGGGAGATTTTAAATTTGTTTTACAAGAAGTGTGAATTATATTTTGAAATGAATTTCAAAGTGGAAATGTTAGAAATGGTTTTATAGTATTGAACTCACTTTGATCGCTGGAAAATAGATTCTGATGATGACACCTGCATCATCAGTATTCATTTTCGAGTTGTAAGTGACGAATTACTACCAGAGATACTGTTTTGAATTTGTTTTGAGAAAGACAAGTGTGTTGAATTTCAAAATGGGATTTATAATAGTAGAATTTGAAATAAGAGAGTTTGAAATAGAAATTGAATATAGAAATTCAAAGGGAGTTTGAATATATGAAATTCAATAGAAGTGATATAGAATTTGAATATAGAAATTCAAATGGCGTTTGGATATAGAAAATATAAAAGATATCAAATATAGGATTTGAATATCGAAAGTGAAAATGAAATTTGAATAAAGAAGATTCAAATAGAATTGAAGTTGAAATTTGAATATAGAAGATTCAAAGGGAATTGAATTGAAATAAAGAGAATTCAAATAGATTTGAATATAGAAATTCAAATGGAGTTTGAAAATAGATTTGAATAATGAAATTCAAATATGGAATTTGAATAAGAAAATTGAAACGAAATTCAAATATAGAGTTTGAATAAGAGATTTGAAATAAAATTCAAATATAGAATTTGAATAAGGGAATTGAAATGGAATTTGAATATAGGAATTCAAGTAAAATTGAAATGGAATTCAATTAGTTGATAAACAAGTTAAACCTATATTTGAACATGTATATTCAAATAAAAAGGTCAAATGGGCAAACCAGTAATTTGAAAATCACTTAACGAACTAAGTTAAAATGATTGGATTAAGTTGAAATGAATTAGAAATGTATAAATATACATGAGATATGTATGGATAAGGTATGAAGGTATATAAATAGAATGCCCGACGGAAAGGTATGTATTTAATTCATATATGAGATTTTATGCGCCGTATCGGCTAGCCGCTTGGCTTTTTCTTTTTCTTTTGGATTGGTAAGGGCCATGGGAGGCTATTTAAAATATCCCGATGCTCCTGGTACAAAGGAGGTTATGGCGAATTTTTCCGGAAATTTAAAGAGTTAGAATATTTTTAAGATAAATTGATAGTTAGAAATCAACGTATTGATATGTATATATATATATATATATATATATATATATATATATATATATATATAGAAGTCGATTAGGAAACGAACTTAGAAATAAAATAGAAAAATCAAAAAGGAAGACTAAGAATAAAATCTAGTAAGAATAGAAAGAGAAAGTGTATACGTGTTTAAAAGTGAAGAAGTAGTTGTATGGTATTGATTATTCGAGTAAGTAGTCATATCTGTTTTGATGTTATAAATGTTATTCAGTCAAGGTCTGAGAGGTAGTTATACCCCAACGTGATTGATTTCATTATTAACAAATAAATAGTAAGATTTCAGGCTCGTAGATCAATGTTGAATAAGAGTTAGTTGTATATAGTATTTGGGTTGTCGTAACGGCGTTTTACACAACACCCGTTTTAACCCAAATAAGTGTAAGCTTGGAAATATAATAATAGAATATTTCCTAAGTATAGAAATAAACGAGATCAGAAAAGAGATAAGTAATTGGAATATTTTCCAATTATAAATAGCACCTATTTTCTAAAGTTTAGAAAATAAAGGAAGGCGATATTCGGAAATGTTTTCCAAATAACATAAAAGGCCAATAAGGTTATTGAAAATATTTGGTTAACAAATATTGATAAAGAAATAGAGAAGTGATTTAACTAATGGAATATTGATTATGGGCTCAGTTGAATTTCAAAAAGGAAAATTTGATTTTTGAAAAAGTAAACTGTTTAAAATTCCCAGGGAAAGACTGTTTGAATTAAAAACAAATTTAACAGAAATTTGTGAAAGAAAATTTGAATTAAAGTAAAGCCAGTAAAGTGGTAACTGAGTTTTGAATTAGAATGATATCAAGGCAAATTTGATTGTGTGATTCAAATGTGAAGTGTAATGTGATAATCAAGTTAAGAGTTGGGGATCAAGAACGAAACTTGAGTTGAAATGAAAATTTGGCTTGGTAAAAAGCGAATGGTTGTGTTGAGGATAAATTGATCAGGGTTTGGTTTGATTATTATTAGTATATGCTGAGTTGATAGCATATGGAAGTGATGGGGTTGATATGCCTAACAAAGAGGTACAAGTTTATATTTCACATGGATATAAGATTTATGAGCCAAATTGGCTAGTCGCTTGGCTGTTTGATTTTATCTTGGGTTGGAGATGGCCCAGAGAGGCAAGTTGGAGTTTGACCAATTGACCAGTACAAAGGAAGTGCTGGCGAAATTTTTCGAAGAGTTAAGGCATTAGAAAATTTTCAGGATCTTTGGAAATTTTCGTTGATAAGAATTAATTAATATTTAATTGGAATTAAATTGGTTCAGTTGAAACTGAAGTTAAGAAGTGAACAAATATGTTCTAACCAGTCGATAGGGTCGTCCTCTACCTTCTAGCAATTTCGAGGACGAAATTATTTTAAGTGGGGAAGATTGTAATGACCCGCATTGGCAGGGGTATTATAATTAATTAATTTAATTATTGAAATGGTGGGTTAGTGAATTTAATGGTCGTGGAATTAAAATAATGGTGAATATTTAATTAAAATAATAAATTAAATAATATATTTAATTCTGAAATAATTTGAATTGGCTGAAATGACGATATGGTATGAACCGGATCATCTGTGATATTTAATTCAGCTTGGAATTGAATTTGAATAACGAATATATTCAATCGTCGACAGCTGAACGTATAGTTTATAATATAATTATAAACGAGCTTGAAATGGCGCTGCAGTTCGCTATTTGGCGATTTGAACTTCAACTGAATGTACAGGATTCGTTTAAAGCCATATTTCTGTGAAACAAGAAATGCGTGGAGCTGGTGGAGTATATCTTTCTAGTGGAAGAGAAAAATCGGGATTTCGTCGTGTAGATTTTGATTTATGTCGAAATCAAATTTTAAAATAGTCGTTATAGAATCGTTTATCGGCCATAACGGTTATTTCAAAATAACTAGATATCGGTTGTGAATTCAGACAAGGTTCTTTTGGGAAATAGCGATAATTTAATTTTTAGAATTTTACTGTAATTTTTAATTAATTAAATAAGCAACTTTTATTTGGATTATTTTGCACCCTGTAATCAACATTTCGGGGTTTCACAAAATGAGTTAACCTACCGGTATTATTACATTTTTGAGATCGCGACACGTTGCTTATCACAACGGCATTTTCATTTCAGTCTGTAGCACTCATATATGGATAAAATTCTACCAAGCGAGATATGTTAAACTTTATAACTTAAAACAAACACATCGTTTTTGATTTCTATTGCAGACGTGTTTCTTTTGATGCCAAGTTTAATTGTGATGACGTGTTCACATCAACTACCAAGTTCTTTACGTCCTTTCCTTTCTAAAGCACCGTGGAACCAAAACCGACCACATACGATTCTACAAGCCTAAAAACCCGATCCCTTCATCTGACGTGGACATTGGTGTAACGGACGTTGGTGTACCAGCTTTACTCAGCAACTAAGTTGTCGTCTCCTTTATATATATGTGTAAAACGAATGAAGAGTACTTTGGCCTTTTTAAATCTTTCTCTCCTCGTTTTGCTTCTGTGCTTCACGTTATAATACAAAATTTATTATTATTATTATTATACCCGAAGTCTGCTATAGAAGACTTGGACAAGCTGTAAGTAGAATGGAGAGTGTGAACTTGCCCAGTAGTGAAGGAGGAGATGAGCTCGAGACGCGAAGATGGTATCGACTCAAACAGTTAGAGAAGGCCGAGCATCAACTTACGGTAAGGAAGTCCAGGAGCTCGTAGCGAAGAGTTCGACGATAGTTCGATTTATAGAATAACGAGGGGGAGAATGGTGAAGTGAGCGCGAGTCTTAGAAGTCGATGCCAGCGGTGTTCAGCTGGAAAAGAGGGGTGAACTATGGAACTTGTACTTGAAATCATGAGAGAGAGTTCAACGTGGTTGGGAAGGAGTGACGAGTTTCGCATAAGCTCGTGGAAAGGGAGTGTCGGCCTGTTACTATGCTGGAATGTGATTATGCAATGGGAATAAAGAAATGATGTGGTTAGTGGGGTTAATTAGGTGGAGTTGCTTTGGTGTGTACTGACGTGAAGGATGCATGCGGTTATGAGGAGTTCTGGATTCCTCAAGTTCGGTGTTGGAAGTGAGAAGATGCTGACGTGGATTAGAATGGGTAAATGATGCGGGTTAGGCTTATGGAGGATGTTGGGCCGAAGTAAAGAGGGGTGAGGCCCGTCTAATTCTAACTTGAGTTTAATTTAAATTTAATTAGTATTGAAACTTGTAATGCCAATAACTTATTCATATGGAATCAGAATCACGAACCGTAAGTTGCGTTGGGATCGTATGGACGGGAGCAACACAATGGAGCTGACAGGGAGTGAATCCGAGCTCGTTACAATTTATGGCGAAATAATTTGTCTGTCGAAAATCAAATAACGCAAACTGTTATTTGACGGTTAACGCGCAACTGTGAGTAAATCTCACTAACTCTGAACAGTTTATAATTTCATGTTGTATTTTTAGAACTGTTAGATATTGGCTGATTAACTGTGTGTTGACTGTTTGATTGAACTGCTAGTCAGTTAGTTAAATTTCTATATTGATTCTGTTTAACAGAATGTATCATATGGAACTGAAAATGATGTTATCTATATTGTTTAACATCTGTGATGCAGGGAAACAGGTTGGAGGAATCCAAATGGATTCCTCAACATTTATTTTACTGTTTTCATATATTGTGATATATGATGTGTTATATAATCTGTTATGGATTATGGGTATTGGAATGATGTTAATCATTTTTATTCGATATTTTAAATATCATATAAGACCCTGGGATGTAAAAAGGATTTATTTCAATGTATATTGAAATAAAGGGATTTTATAAAGTGAATATTAGGCACACATCCCTAAAACGAAACTTAATTAGGCTCACATCCGGTCATAAACTTATTGTAAATTTAGTCCCTGTTTTTCGAAAATTCATAAAAAAAATATTAAAAAAATATAAAAAAATCACGTAAATTCGTATTTAAATAAAACATGTACTCGCCCAAAAATTCAGATCATAATAAAATCGAAACATGCATCAAATTCAAAGAAATACAGAAAACAACAAAAAATGCAGTAATTTGCATCAAATCATGCACATATTTGGAATACTTGCATTCATCTGTGCAAGTATTTCTCTGTTATATTTTTACATGCAATACTTGCATACATGTGTGCAAGTATTTAAAATAGTTGCATACATGTATGCAAGTTTCTGCACACATTTTATTTTCACATGTAAATACTTGCATACATGTGTGCAAGTATTTCAAATAGTTGCACACATGTATGCAAGTTTCTGCATACATTTTCAACTAAAACAGCTTCAGAAATACTTGCATACATGTATGCAACTATTGGCAAAAGTTGCATACATGTATGCAACTATTTTGCAAGTTTTAAATTCACAATACATCCCTGTAATTAATGTTTTCTCTGTAAACCCGCGCCCTATTTTAGCTGCCGCCTGGAATCTTCCGCCTGCCACTTTCCATACCTCCGCCTCTTTCGTTTTCTGTCCAAATTTTGAGGCGCTATCACTTAAAAAAAAAAAAAAATTCTAAAATCTGTAAATATTCTCGGAAGTCCACAGAAATTGAAAAAAAAAAGTTGCATCAATGTATGCAACTTTTACGAATAGTTGCATACATTTATGCAACTATTCGAATACACATGCATATATTTATGCACGCCTGTTTGAAAAATTGCATACATGTATGCAGTTTTTCTACATAACTGCATACATGTGTGCATATATGTCAAAATACATGCAAACGTGAATAAGTTGCACGTAGGTATGCAGTTTTTAAACAAATGCATCGGCAGATGCATGTTTTAACAAAATGTGCATACATGTATGCATTTATACTGCAGTTTTGACGCAGATTTGAAATAAATGCATACATGTATGCAACTAATCGACTTATATGCATGTTTTGATGCAATTTACTGCATTTCGTTGATTTTCTGTATTTCGTGATTTCGACGTTGTTTTTAATGTTTTTTTGATCTGATTTTTTTCACGATTAATTGTTTTAATTAAATACGAATTTACATGGTTTTTTAATATTTTTTTTATATTTTTTTATATGTTTTTGAAAATAGGGACTAAATTTACAATAAGTTTACGACCGGGTTTTTTTATATTTTGAAACCTAATAGGGACCTCTAAAAAACGCACCCTTTTATAAAATCAACAGATTTTATAAAAGGAAATATTTCGAGAGTAAATAAAAGGGATTTTATAAAATCAGCAGAATTTAGAAAAGGAAATATTTCGAAAGTAAATAAAAGGGAAAAATGTTTTTAAAACGAATAGAGTTTTATAAAAGGGAAATCATTTGTAAAGTGAAGAACTGTTACTAAAAGTAAATCTTTATAAATGAATAGTTTATTCGAATAGAATAAAGGAGTTAATCGATGTTAGTTAATCGATTAGAGTTAAAGTTAAAAGGAGTTAATCGATGTTAGTTTAATCGATTAGAGTTAAAGCAAAGGAGTTAATCGATGTTAGTTTAATCGATTAAAGTAGAAAGTAAAATGAGTAAATCGAATATAGTTTATTCGAAGAGAAAGTAAAATGAGTTAATCGAATATAGTTATTCGAATAGAAAGTAAAAGGAGTTAATCGAATATAGTTTATTCGAAGAAAGTAAAAGGAGTTATCGAATATAGTATTCGAAAGGAGTAAGTGAATGAGTAAATCAATAGCGTTAGTCAAATAGAGATAATCCAATAGGGTTAGTCCAAAGGAGTAAGTGAATAGAGTAAATCAAATAGAATAAATCGAATAGAGATTTATTCGAACGAGAGTTAAGTAAGGAAGTTAGTAAAAGGGATAAAGTGAACTTTGCCTATTTCACAGTTAGAAATGTTGTTCAGTTAAGGTCTGAGAGGTAGTTCTACCCCAACTTGATTGGCTTCGTTTTTAACTAAGGAATAGTTAATGTTCGGCAGTAAAGGAAATGGTTTGAGTTGGCATAGCGATATTTGTTTAAACATCTGTCTAAGTCCAATGAAGAAGCTTTGGAAATGTTTTCCAAATAAGAAACCAAAAATGTTTTCTGATATAGAAAACAAGGAATGGAAATGTTTTCCCTTTGATAATAACGTATATTTTCTAAATTTAGAAAATAGCAAATGTTGAATATAGGGAAACAGGAGATAAGTAGATTAATGAAATAAAGAGATTAATGTTGAATGATGTTTGATCGATATAATTTCCATTTGGAAATAATATCGTTGTTTGCACACCTGTTTTTATTCGATAGTTAAATCACAGACTATCGAAGTTTTGACCATTTTAACGTTGTTAATATGGAGAGACCGGTTGGATTATTATCCAAAGAACCACTCTGTATTGGCATAAGCATTGCGAATCATATATGCCAAAGGAAATTGAAGACGGAGTTATGCAAGGGTTATCCTGTTTACAGAATAGTGCCTTCGGTTCATCTTGTTCCTGGATGACTTGTATGGACGGATGTCTGACAGAGTATTTCTAGACGATCACGTATATTGATTTCTCCAACCTTACCAAGAGTGGAAGCGGAGAAGGAAACTTCTTTTAGCTAACGCGTAATGTATGGTTGAGGACGTCAATCGGTGATTTGATGGATTTGACAATGTGGCATTCAAAGTGAATCTGGTATGATGATAAAGCGTAGCTTCTAGCCTCATCATCCGATAAATGACAGAAACCGGGCAGGCAGCATGGCTAAGTCGGTCGCACCGAAGTAGGGTGTATAATCACCTGATCTAGAGTTTCATTTACTTCCAAAAATCTATTGTTGATGCTGTCCCATTCGGGAAATGGTTGCTGATCCCAACTGTTGGTGATATACATTCGATACACTCAAGCGAAATGAGTGGTCGGTCATGTGTGGCCGGGTTGCAAGATGTTCTTGTTGAACCCAGTGTATTCCCCTCTAGAGGTACACGAGCGATAGGTGGTTCCATACCTTGTCATAGTTGGAAACCCATTACCCAATACGTGCTTGCGGTTTTGATTGTATACTATATATGTAGAACGTGAGATGAAAGCGTTTCTACTAGATGGTTATTATAGTTGTGGTTGATAGACATTATTATAATATCAAAAAGGTTTTTGATACAAAGATAATTTGGATTCTCATAAGGGAAAAAACCGTTCCGTTATGCGGCGTGATCTTATGAGATATCGTTTACTTGTTCGAACTGTTTTTAAACTGTTTTACTCATACCAGTCTCATGACTGACCCGGAGTTTACTTTGTTGTTTTCCCTAAACTCTTGGGTGCCTAAATTTGTACGGGCAGTCAAGTAGTCGGGATTTACCGATATACCGGAAGAGCTTGGAGCAGGAGGCTTCAGAATCATGTAGCTATAGTTATTTCCGCTGTGTTGTAAGTACTGTACTCTGATAATGATATGTATATTCAAGTACAGATTTGTATTTCAAAGTTATGTTATGAAATATATTTATTCGTTCCGCTGTGAGATTCATGTTACTCTGATATTGTGTTCTTCTTCTTCTATTCTAAGTTTCTATCTTATCTATTCTCGCCCTCTAATTTCTTTCACTAATTACCAAGATTTTTCGGTGTTTTGGTTATCGACATCGTGCTTATGTCGATAACCAAAGTCGCTCAAAATCCGGGTCATTACAGACCCTCTCGCCCACAACTATGGCACTTCCCCTTATCCTTAGCCTTGTCATTTTTTTCTGCCCTTCTTCTGTTGTTGTTGTCCTTTCTTGGGCCATACCTTTTTCTCATCCTTGGGATGTGCTCCTTAGCCCTAACTACCTTATACTCCTTTTTACCCATGTTTGTGTAACAAGCTAACAAGTCTTTCGAAAGTTGCCTCCATTGCACGAAAATCCTTATGAAGCTCGAGAAAATTAACCGCAGGTGAAACCTCTGCGGCTACTGATGGAGGTTAGGCACTTCATTGCCATTCGACATGCGCTAAACATGCCTACGACATCATGCCGGAATGGGGACACCTTTCGAGAAGAATCGGTTCCCCATACAAAAAGGGAAAAAGGAATCAAGCGGAAAATTGAGAGATATTACATATGGCTTTGGGGAATATGTTTTTCAAAATAGACTTTTCTTTTTTAAAATGCTTTCTTTTAAAACCTTTTTGAAAATATTTTTCAAAAATCTTTTTATCTAATCTGGTAACCTTCAGCTCTTATACCTAGTGTAACACCCCATGTTCGTTAATGTCACTCACTAAGGGAATGCATTAAGTTCTGTGAAGAATTGTAGGTAAACAGACAAAGAATAATTACAAGACAAATATAAATAAAGATAGTAGCGGAAGTTTCAAAATTTTTATTTTAGACATAAATCATAATCCCGTGGTTTATAATAACATAATTCATAAAACCATTAAAAAAATTACTTCTGTCTTGCATAATCAAAGTACATAGGAATTAAAAGAAAACATTATTCCCCAATAAAAGGGTAAGCCATAGCAGAGAAAAAGACTCGAGCCATACTTCAACAGTAGCTCCTAGCAAGATGATATCCAAATCCTAGCTAAGCCTAGGTGTCTCCTCCCTAAGAATCTAGGGGAAATGGAAGAGAGAAGGAAAAACAAAAAGGGGTCAGACATAAAGTCTGGCGAGTCTAGTGACTTTTAGCCAGTAAATAAATAAAGGTGAACATGACAGGCATAAAGTGGATAAGAGAGACAGCTATACAAATGGCAGGTGCGACAAGGCAAATAAGGTGAGGTATATACATGCTTCACTAATGACTACTCTGCACGATTACTAGTAAAATTGAAATGAAATGATCCCTTCCACTATAAGCTGGTAGGCTTAGGTCATACGTCCAAGTATACCCTAACCATTACCCTAATTGATCAGCTCCCTACTCTGTAGATATCCTATGATGGCCCCACAGTAGGGGGTATCACTTCCCCAAAGTGGCAACCCAAGATGTGCACAAAGATACCTATTAGTGTCACGGTCGTCTTGTCCCCCTCTGCCCGGCCCATGCACCCACATGTCCCCGGTCGGTTTGCGCCATTTACACCACCTGTCACGTTTTGGAACTCTTATAATCAATCTGTAAGCGTTCCCCTTCTCCGCCTAGTACGGAGTTCTCTACTCTGATACCAACTACGGGTTACTGACTGAAATGGGTCCCACACAATATGATACAAGCTCTCCCCTTTGTCTTGTATCCCTACTAGGTTTTCCACTGACTATGTATACCATAAAAGGGTGATCTTTAATTACATACCCTTATACTAGTTATGTATACCCTGTGATCTTTAATTACATAACTCCCACACAATATGATACAAGCTCTCCCCTTTGTCTTGTATCCCCAATAGGTTTTCCACTGACTATGTATACCCTAAAAGGGAGATCTTTAATTACATAGCCTTTATTATTTTATCTACCCTTTATGTACACCACTTAGGTGTCTTTAACTATATAACATGTATTAGGTTAAGTATGTGGGCCTATATACATGTATATATATATATACACACATATATTACCTATCCCCTCTAACTAACTTAACCCCTCCTCGCTACCCATCCAATTTTACTTAACCCTAACTTAAGTCCATATTCATATTAAATTAGGTTAAGTAATCCATTTATTTACCATGTCCAATTATGGTTATTGTAAGGACCCGTAACTTCCCCGTGAAGGAAAGAGCGGATACTTCGAGAACAACACACAAAAGAACGCAGACAGAAGAACATTACATTGTATATTATAACAATTCCATCAGAATACAAGAATATACAGAGTATGAATAAATATTACACAGAAAATATCAGATATTTAAATTACATTTAAATACATCGCAGCGGAAAAATAATACAATACACAACTAGAAGTAATACACGGATACATAACTTTCCGAGTATCGTCCCAGCTGTAAATCAGGATCCTATGAATATAAATCTGCAAAACCAAAACTACTAGCTGCCCGTGTCAAAATAGGGGCACCCAGAGTTTAGGTTAAAAAAATAAACTCTAGGTCAGTCATGTGACTGGTGTGAGAACTAAAACAGTTATTAATCTTCATTTTAAAGTTAGGTAAATCAAGGGACCACGCCGTATAACACGAAACGGGTTTCCTCCCAAGAACACCAGTGCATAAAACAACAGCGCAATGCTAAATAAAGAAAAATAAAACTATTATAAGACCCAGGTCCCATCACACAATGCAACACAAGCTGTAGGATAGGGTTTTACCTTATAGTAGCCAAAGAATACTTGATACGCTAAATTTCATCTTTTATTACTATAAGTGTATAGTGTCAAAACAATTTCAATCATAAGTATCAATCATAGACGGCATGGGTACCATATATCATGTCGCCATACTAGTTCTACAATTAAAACCGCAAGATGTCGTATTTGGAAACTAGATTTCCATTTGTGAACCAAGGCTAGGCGCAATCCTACCGTTTCGAGACAATCTAGCCTACCATGTCTCAGGACTTAGCTGCAGCCGTACCTAGGCAACGTGCAGGGCCAGTCCACCGATGTGGATTAAACTTAAACCCTGAACATGCGTTTCCCCGCCCTTTGGGGCGTAAACGAGCCAACGAATGACTCCATCGGTCCTGGATCGACCGATATAACCGATGCACCTCGCAACAGCAACAACCACACAGGTGAAAATAATATAAATGTCAGGGCTGGTAGGTCACTGACACCACCCTAGCTAGAAAGAAATGCATGCCCTCCCTGCCGTCCTCTCTCGTTTCTGGTTAACAACCGGGGTGTGAGGCTCGCGAATCAACGTTACACAAAGCTATGCCACACAGGCGGTGCTTTGATCATCAACAACAAGACTTTTCTTTTCAATAGAAGCCTTGATCAATTGCCACTTAGGCATGCTACACATGCAATTCACTCCATGCGATTGATATCCATCAATATATAACCCATGAGCTCGTACGTCTCAGAGAAGGGCGTTAAGCAAGAGAATAAATTCTCCACCGCCAAACAGATACATATTTAATAGAAATCAATCACACATAATAAAATCCATTGTTAGATACATAGTCCATTTACAAGTTCGTTCTGGGTCTGAACGAAACCGGAGGCACCTGGTACCTCGCATATCCATCGATCTCCAAGTACATCTGGACGATCACCAACTGATTCCCTCCTCTTGGGTGTACAGCCCAATCAAGATCATCAATAATCACCCAAACGATGTGAAGACCTCCGGTCTTCTACCACCGTCTTCATCCTCGACACCACGTCGAATTAGTTATTCAGAATGGGATAAACCCAGTCTTTCTGAATAAATCACGTATATAATAAACAAGTGTTACACAAACACAACATACGCCTCATTCCAACTCAGAATATTCTTTTATTCAAACATTCTTACACTTTGGGAAAGGTTCCCATTAATTTTATCAAAGATAAATTCTTTAAATTTATTCTTTAATCTTCTTTTGAATATCAATTCAAACTAGTCGGGATTAGCGAACCACATCGAAGTAATCATTTATTTTATTTCCCAATCCCAACCTATTCATCCCATGAAGTAAAACGGGTCATACTTCATATCTAACACCACGGTGTTATCGGTAAATTCAATTACCATTTCACGTTCAAATCTAATTAAAGATTTAACTATCGCCTGGAGCAAAACTGGTGATACTCCATTCTCGATCTTTTCAATCTAATTAAAGATTCATTAAAAATCCACTTAGTTTTAATCTTTAACTGGGTTAAAGAATCAATGTCATTTAAAACACGGTTCACGATAAACCCAAAATCACATTCCATTCTATAAGCCTTTAACTGTAAAATAGCAAGTGAGCAATTCCCTAAGTATTAACCCCGAAGGACGAAACCAACATCAGATCAATACCCAAGAAACCATTCATCTTAACTAATCTCCAGTCAGTTTCTGATTTTCTTAACTCGGTTGGGTCTAAGAACAGTATTATTGAAGATACCGTTCACGACAACCTAAAATCACATTTCATTAATTATCGGGTTAAAAAACAAGTGTTATTTAAAACACCGTTCACGATAAACCCAAAAATCAATTCAAATTCAATTCCAATTAAATACCATTTAATTGGTACACTTCATTAAATCTAAATAAAAGATTTAATCTTTTTCTCAACTGGGTTTAAGAACAGTGTTAATGAAGACACCGTTCACAACAAACCCAAATCACATTTGATATTATATACAAGGCTCTGAATAGAAAATATATCAGCTTATATTCAATATCCAATTCTACGACCAACAAACATCGTATTGGAAATAACGATATAAATATATCTTTCAAATTTCCATAACAATATCTGTATAATCACAAAATCCAACATCGAAATATTTCAAAGACAATTTCGATTCAAATCCCTTCCAATTCACTTATTGGAAATTCTGGTTACTTTTGAAACCATTTCAAATCCAATTTATTTATTTAAAAATAAATAAAATATTATTCTAGTTCAAAACTAGTTCACTTCGATAAAAATCTAATTTTATCTTTTCAAATTTGGAGTTTTTCATCCCAATTCTTCACAAATCATTTCTTATGATTTTACACAAATTATTACTATTTTTAATAATTTTATCAAGGCCCGTACAGTCGATTTCCATCAACGGCCATCGAACTGCACTTACAACGACTTTTTCCAAATTTGATTTGGACATAATTCCAAATCCAACCGTTAGATTTCAAATCTCTAATATTCATTAGAAAGCTCTATTCGATACACACCCACCGGTTCCGGTTTTAGGAGAATCCGACGGTCGGATCGCCCGTAATATCCATTCGAAGTTAATGGTCGAAATTCGCGAACTACCGTGGCGCGGCGCGTTCTATTCAGGCCATTATATTATATATATAATATATATAATATATACTTCGTCGATTTCCTTTTAAAACGTATTTTATAAATTGTTTTAAATTCGTTTTCAAAACGATTTCAACTTATTCAATTTCTAATCAAAATTGAATATTCCACATCATCGATATACAAATGATAATATTTTCAAAACGTTATATTTTGAAATCACTTCGTTTTCTATATTCATTATAAAAATGAATAAAATCGATATAAATATCGTTCACGTCAAAATGGCGTCAATCTAATCAACACGGCTTTTATTCAACACATGAATGTTTATTCTATTTAACACATGAATATTTTTCAATTCAACACATTTATGTATTTTCTATTCAACACATGAATTATTTTATTTCAACACATGAAATTATTTTATTTCAACACATGAAATTATTTTCAATTCAACACATGAATTTATTTTCTATATTGGAATGAGGCCCAATCAATTACCATATAATGTTAATTATATGGATTTTCTACAACACATATATATAATAGCAACGATAAATAATCAACCATCATCCAGAGTGCACCACACAACTGCATAAGCATTAAATATAAATAATTAACGCTTACACAGTCTGTCAATCCATCGATTGACATACAACTAAACAATCATGGATTAGTGTACACGTAAAATCTTATCCCAATACCCGTGTGGGGTTTCAAAACAACAAACACAGATTTTATTTGTGCAGTTGGGCGATGTGTAAAATTTATCGTCCCAATCAATATCAGTCAAATCAGTGTATATAAACAAATCGTCCGATTTGTTTATAAATATTTATTTTATATACACTTTAAAAATCATATTTTCCACTATAAAATATTTTATTTCATTCCACATCACACAATCAAATTTCACAACATAGCAACCAAACAAACAAGTCATCCATGGTCTGTGGACGACGGGTGTCGGGTGCTACTAAGCACCATCTGCATCCTAGTATATATTTCAACTAGAAATGAAAATAAAAGTGAGGAGTTCTCACCGACTAGCTAATCCAATACACCGCGACTCTTCTTATGTAGAAAATCTTCGCCACTTGCCTTTTGTCAATTTCATTGTCCGTAGCCACTACATATATAAAAATCACATTTTTATATTGTTGCTATATATATAAAAATCACATTTTTATAATCACTCTATATGGATAAAAATCACATTTTTATCCCACTACTATATAGATAAAAATTCTATTTTTATACCGCTACTATATAGATAAAAATTCTATTTTTATAACGGTGTTCATATAATAAAGATTATATTTTTATCACACTATTCTCTATATAAAAATTATATTTTTATATCACTCTTCTTCCAATAAAGAATATATTTTTATAACGCTCATTCCTATATAAAAAATATATTTTTATATCTACTTCTAATATAAAGATCGAATTTTATATCATCGCTATAAAAATCCCATTTTTATTTCAACATATATATAATAAAAATCAGATTTTTATTTCGCTATATCTATAAAGATTATATTTTTATACTCTACATCATATAAAAATTATATCTTTATCTCTTCTACATAATAAAAATCGAATTTTTAGTACTTCTATAATATAAAAATCATATTTTTAATCTTCCTATCATATAAAAATCAAATCTTTATACAACTAAAATCATATTTTTAAATCGATGAATACACTACAAAAATCGCATTTTCAACTCGATATTATATATATATATAAATTGGATTTTTATCTTGCTATCTACATATTAAAAATTGGATTTTTATAATGCTATTGGTATCATAAAAACCATAACTTCCTATATATAAAAATCCTAACCTTCTACAATAAGGGCAAATCAGATTTTAAACGAAGAAAAATAAAAATACTCACTTTGCTTTGATGGAGGATGAGGAGGCTGCGGCTTGGAGGGGGTCCGAATGACGGTGGGGGTCTGGCATCGGCAGTGGGTTGCGGTGCAGGCGGAGGGGGGTTTGGGTGCGTGGGGTTTGGGGGAAATAGGGGGGCTGCAGATCAGAGAAGAAGAAGGGGAGAAGGAAGCGGAGGAGAAAGAGAAGGGGGGACTGCGGCGGTGGCGAACTAATCGGGGGGGAGGGGGGCGGCGGCTGTGAATCGCGATCCCCCCTCCCTTTTTTTTCTTTTTTTTATATTTTTCTTTCTGAAATTTGACGGGGGAGATAAGGAGGAAGGGAGGGGTGTATTAGAAAAAATATATATTAATTTTATTTTATTCCAAGAAAAGTTGACTTTTAATTCGAACTCGAAACAAAACCCACCGACTGTCGTCCCTAGCTAATTACCCCCATTCCGAACACAATGGGATATGTTTTATAAGCCAGTTCGGTTGTTTCGATCAGTTTTCGTCAAAATCCAAATATAACTCTATATATTGAATTTGAACGCACATTTCAATTTACTGGAGTCACATACTAACCCAAAAAATTCATGAAAAATATTTTCTAGCTTCGTATTGATAATATGGTCCTAACAAAACTAATTTCGTCGAATTCTGAGACCGTTTGAAAAATGGCCATTTTCAGGTCGATTAAAATCAACTAAAACTATCAAAACACGTTTTCCTTTGCCACGCTCACATATTGATTCAGAAAATAATGAATTTTGAAACCTAGCAATAACTAGACATCCCGGACCCAACAAAAGTTGTTTCGTCGAAAACCGAGGTCGTTTGCAAAATTCCCATTTTTAAGGGCCTGAATTCCATAGCGACTATTCTGAATTTTCAACTGGGCATAACTTTTTATCCCCGCTGTGAAATTTTGATTTTTTGGATTCGTTGGAAAGATATTCTCGATTATATTAAAATATTTTTGGTTTCACCAAAATCCGGTTTATTTTGAATCCTGTACACTCATTTGAACTTTGAAATCGAATTTTCAAACTACCGCGCCATTTCCTATTCCTTTTATAATTAAAATAAAATATTTATTTTCTAACGACGATCTATATAAATATATTCATTCTATTTCTGTTCAAAATAGATTTCTCGTCGTTATTATTTAAAATAATTCATTATAAATATTCAAAATTCATTAAAATTGCCAAAATAAAATTTTTAAATTGGCTCGGATTTCCGGGTTATTACAATCTCCCCCACTTAAAACTTTTTGTCCCCGAAAAGGAACGAAGTTGAAAGATGTTTAACTAATCAATTCAACTTTCACTATTTGCGTTACGGCTTAAGTTCTTCAACTTTTCAATTTCTAAGAACTTTTCAAATTTTTCAAAAATTTGGCTAACACCCTAAATTTTCGAAAAATTTCGCCATAACCTGCCCTGCACCGGGGACTTCGGGATATTTCATATAGCCTCCCATGGCCTTCTTCAATCCAAAAAGAAAAAGAAACAGCCAATCGGCTCATAAAATCTTCCAAACCCAATAAATTTGTAAACATGTACCTATTTGTCGGGCAAACAATTTTATTCTTCGGCTCTAGCCTCCTTGCTATGACCTGTTCAATGTCAGTACATGTATATGCATGCAAATGCGACTAATTTTCAATACACTCACTATTTGGTTCAATTTGGCTAAAGTTTCAACATTTAATTAATCAAACAATAATCAAACAACACAATCAGCAATCAATTAGTTGATTATCATTTCAAATTCATAATTTTGATACATAGTCTAAAAATCAGATTTTGATGCCAAATCACCACAATAGGCCCTTTCTAATTTTGGTTCTCACACCAGTCTATGGAAATATATAAATATCACACTTTCGTCACTCGAAGATAAATTCTGACGACGAGTACTCAACCATCAGAATCATCTTCGGGCCACTAGAGTATGATTCTATATCTATCCAGTATATTTAAACTTCGAATGCACGCGGATCAGACGTATACGCAAAATCTTTATATACTGGATTGTCCAAATTCAATATAAAATAAAAAATCAAATACGAATAATTGATTTAAATTTTCAAAACAAAACTTGTTTTCACTTTTATTTTAAAAACGCTACTCTTCACACTCGTTCTAGGATAATACTGATCCTATCTCTAACAAGTCATTCTCGTTGGATATTACTAATCAAATCTCTGATGAATTCTTTCGTTTGGTTCTAATGTGTCTTGTTCTCCGAGCTTTGTAAACCAAAGCTCTGATACCACTGTAAGGACCCGTAACTTCCCCGTGAAGGAAAGAGCGGATACTTCGAGAACAACACACAAAAGAACGCAGACAGAAGAACATTACATTGTATATTACAACAATTCCATCAGAATACAAGAATATACAGAGTATGAATAAATATACAGAAAATATCAGATATTTAAATTACATTCAAATACATCGCAGCGGAAAAATAATACAATACACAACTAGAAGTAATACACGGATACAGAACTTTCCGAGTATCGTCCCAGCTGTAAATCAGGATCCTGTGAATATAAATCTGCAAAACCAAAACTACTAGCTGCCCGTGTCAAAATAGGGACACCCAGAGTTTAGGTTAAAACAATAAACTCCAGGTCAGTCATGTGACTGGTGTGAGAACTAAAACAGTTATTAATCTTCATTTTAAAGTTAGGTAAATCAAGGGACCACGCCGTATAACACGGAACGGGTTTCCTCCCAAGAACACCAGTGCATAAAACAACAGCGCAATGCTAAATAAAGAAAAATGAAACTATTATAAGACCCAGGTCCCATCACACAATGCAACACAAGCCGGAGGAAAGGGTTTTACCTTATAATAGCCAAAGAATATTTGATACGCTAAATTTCATCTTTTATTACTATAAGTGTATAGTGTCAAAACAATTTCAATCATAAGTATCAATCATAGACGTCATGGGTACCATATATCATGTCGCCATACTAGTTCTACAATTAAAACCGCAAGATGTTGTATTTGGAAACTGGATTTCCATCTATGAACCAAGGCTAGGCGCAATCCTACCGTTTCGAGACAATCTAGCCTACCATGTCTCAGGACTCAGCCGCAACTGTACCAAGGCAACATGCAGGGCCATTCCACCGATGTGGATTAAACTTAAACCCTGAACATGCATTTCCCCTCCCTTTGGGGCGTAAACGAGCCAACGAATGACTCCATCGGTCCCGAATCGACCGATATAACCGAGGCGCCTCGCAACAGCAACAATCGCACAGGTGAAAATAATATAAATGTCAGGGCTGGTAGGTCACTGACACCACCCTAGCTAGAAAGAAACGCATGCCCTCCCTGCCGTCCTCACCCATTTCTGGTTCACAACCAGGGAGTGAGGCTCACGAATCAACGTTACACAAAGCTATGCCACACAGGCGGTGCTTCGATCGTCAACCACAAGATTTTGCTTTTCAACAGAAGCCTTGATCAATTACCACATAGGCATGCCACACAGGCAATTCACTCCATGCGATTGATATCCAACAATATATAACCCCTGAGCTCGTACGTCTCAGAGAAGGGCGTTAAGCAAGAGAATAAATTCTTCGCCGCCAAATAGATACATATTTAATAGAAATCAATCACACAGAATAAAATCCAATGTCAGACACACAGTCCATTTACAAGTTCGTTCTGGGTCTGAACGAAACATGACGCACCTGGTACCTCGCATATCCATCGATCACCAAGTACGTCTGGACGATCACCAACTGATTCCCTCCTCTTGGGTGTACAGCCCAATCAAGATCATCAGTAATCACCCAAACGATGTGAAGACCTCCGGTCTTCTACCACCGTCTTCATCCTCGACACCACGTCGAATTAGTTATTCAGAATGGGATAAACCCAGTCTTTCTGAATAACTCGCGTATATAATAAACAAGTGTTACGCAAACACAACATACGCCTCATTCCAACTCAGAATATTCTTTTATTCAAACATTCTTACACTTTGGGAAAGGTTCCCATTAATTTTATCAAAGATAAATTCTTTAAATTTATTCTTTAATCTTCTTTTGAATATCAATTCAAACTAGTCGGGATTAGCGAACCACATCGAAGTAATCATTTATTTTATTTCCCAATCCCAACCTATTCATCCCATGAAGTAAAACGGGTCATACTTCATATCTAACACCACGGTGTTATCGGTAAATTCAATTACCATTTCACGTTCAAATCTAATTAAAGATTTAACTATCGCCTGGAGCAAAACTGGTGATACTCCATTCTCGATCTTTTCAATCTAATTAAAGATTCATTAAAAATCCACTTAGTTTTAATCTTTAACTGGGTTAAAGAATCAATGTCATTTAAAACACGGTTCACGATAAACCCAAAATCACATTCCATTCTATAAGCCTTTAACTGTAAAATAGCAAGTGAGCAATTCCCTAAGTATTAACCCTGAAGGCCGAAACCAACATCAGATCAATACCCAAGAAACCATTCATCTTAACTAATCTCCAGTTAGTTTCTGATTTTCTTAACTCAGTTGGGTCTAAGAACAATATTATTGAAGATACCGTTCACGACAACCCAAAATCACATTTCACTAATTATCGGGTTAAAGAACAAGTGTTATTTAAAACACCGTTCACGATAAACCCAAAAATCAATTCAAATTCAATTCCAATTAAATACCATTTAATTGGTACACTTCATTAAATCTAAATAAAAGATTTAATCTTTTTCTCAACTGGGTTTAAGAACAGTGTTAATGAAGACACCGTTCACAACAAACCCAAATCACATTTGATATTATATACAAGGCTCTGAATAGAAAATATATCAGCTTATATTCAATATCCAATTCTACGACCAACAAACATCGTATTGGAAATAACGATATAAATATATCTTTCAAATTTCCATAACAATATCTGTATAATCAGAAAATCCAACATCGAAATATTTCAAAGACAATTTCGATTCAAATCCCTTCCAATTCACTTATTGGAAATTCTGGTTACTTTTGAAACCATTTCAAATCCAATTTATTTATTTAAAAATAAATAAAATATTATTCTAGTTCAAAACTAGTTCACTTCGATAAAAATCTAATTTTATCTTTTCAAATTTGGAGTTTTTCATCCCAATTCTTCACAAATCATTTCTTATGATTTTACACAAATTATTACTATTTTTAATAATTTTATCAAGGCCCGTACAGTCGATTTCCATCAACGGCCATCGAACTGCACTTACAACGACTTTTTCCAAATTTGATTTGGACATAATTCCAAATCTAACCGTTATATTTCAAATCTCTAATATTCATTAGAAAGCTCTTTTCGATACGCACCCACCGGTTCCGGTTTTAGGAGAATCCGACGGTCGGATCTCCCGTAATAGCCATTCGAAGTTAATGGTCGAAATTCGCGAACTGCCGCGGCGCGGTGCGTTCTATTCAGGCCATTATATTATATATATAATATATATAATATATACTTCGTCGATTTCCTTTTAAAACGTATTTTATAAATTGTTTTAAATTCGTTTTCAAAACGATTTCAACTTATTCAATTTCTAATCAAAATTGAATATTCCACATCATCGATATACAAATGATAATATTTTCAAAACGTTATATTTTGAAATCACTTCGTTTTCTATATTCATTATAAAAATGAATAAAATCGATATAAATATCGTTCACGTCAAAATGGCGTCAATCTAATCAACACGGCTTTTATTCAACACATGAATGTTTATTCTATTCAACACATGAATATTTTTCAATTCAACACGTTTATGTATTTTCTATTCAACACATGAATTATTTTATTTCAACACATGAAATTGTTTTATTTCAACACATGAAATTATTTTCAATTCAACACATGAATTTATTTTCTATATTGGAATGAGGCCCAATCAATTACCATATAATGTTAATTATATAGATTTTCTACAACACACATATATATAATAGCAACGATAAATAATCAACCATCATCCAGAGTGCACCACACAACTGCATAAGCATTAAATATAAATAATTAACGCTTACACAGTCTGTCAATCCATTGATTGACATACAACTAAACAATCGGGATTAGTGTACGTCAAATCTCATCCCAATACCCGTGTGGGGTTTCAAAACAACAAACACAGATTTTATTTGTGCAGTTGGGCGATGTGTAAAATTTATCGTCCCAATCAATATCAGTCAAATCAGTGTATATAAACAAATCGTCCGATTTGTTTATAAATATTTATTTTATATACACGTTTAAAAACATATTTTCCACTATAAAATATTTTATTTCATTCCACATCACACAATCAAATTTCACAACATAGCAACCAAACAAACAAGTCATCCATGGTTTGTGGACGACGGGTGTCGGGTGCTACTAAGCACCGTCTGCATCCTAGTATATATTTCAACTAGAAATGAAAATAAAAGTGAGGAGTTCTCACCGACTAGCTAATCCAATACACCGCGACTCTTCTTATGTAGAAAATCTTCGCCACTTGCCTTTTGTCAATTTCATTGTCCGTAGCCACTACATATATAAAAATCACATTTTTATATTGTTGCTATATATATAAAAATCACATTTTTATAATCACTCTATATGGATAAAAATCACATTTTTATACCACTACTATATAGATAAAAATTCTATTTTTATACCGCTACTATATAGATAAAAATTCTATTTTTATAACGGTGTTCATATAATAAAGATTATATTTTTATCACACTATTCTCTATATAAAAATTATATTTTTATATCGCTCTTCTTCCAATAAAGAATATATTTTTATAACGCTCCTTCCTATATAAAAATTATATTTTTATATCTACTTCTAATATAAAGATCAAATTTTTATATCATCGCTATAAAAATCCCATTTTAATTTCAACATATATATAATAAAAATCAGATTTTTATTTTCCGCTATATCTATAAAGATTATATTTTTATACTCTACATCATATAAAAATTATATCTTTGTCTCTTCTACATATTAAAAATCGATTTTTTAATACTTCTATAATATAAAAATCATATTTTTAATCTTCTTATCATATAAAAATCAAATCTTTATACAACTAAAATCGTATTTTTAAATCGATGAATACACTATAAAAATCGCATTTTCAACTCGATATTATATATATATATATATAAATTGGATTTTTATCTTGCTATCTACATATAAAAATTGGATTTTTATAACGCTATTGGTATCATAAAAACCATAACTTCCTATATATAAAAATCCTAACCTTCTATAATAATGGCAAATCAGATTTTAAACGAAGAAAAATAAAAATACTCACTTTGCTTTGATGGAGGCTGAGGAGGCTGCGGCTTGGAGGGGGTTCGAACGACGGTGGGGGTCTGGAATCGGCGGTGGGTTGCGGTGCAGGCGGAGGGGGGTTCGGGTGCGTGGGGTTTGGGGGAGGGGGGGCACGGATCAGAGAAGAAGAAGGGGAGGAGGAAGCGGAGGAAGAAGAGAGGGGGGGGGGGACTGGAGCGGTGGCGAACTAATTGAGGGGGGGGTGGCTGTGAATCGCGATCCCCTCCCTTTTTTTATATTTTTCTTTCTGAAATTTGACGGGGGAGATAAGGAGGAAGGGAGGGGTGTATTAAAAAAAAATATTAATTTTATTGTATTCCAAGAAAAGTTGACTTTTATTTCGATCTCGAAACAAAACCCACCGACTATCGTACCTATTTAATTACCCCTATTCCGAACACAATGGGATATGTTTCGTAAGCCAGTTCGGCTGTTTCGATCAGTTTTCGTCAAAATCCAAATATAACTCTATATATTGAATTTGAACGCACATTTCAATTTACCGGAGTCACATACCAACCCTAAAAATTCCTGAAAAATATTTTCTAGCTTCGTATTGACGATACGGTCCTAACAAAACTAATGTCATCGAATTCTGAGACCGTTTGAAAAATGGCCATTTTCAGGTCGATTAAAATCAACTGAAACTGTCAAAACACGTTTTCCTTTGCCACGCTCACATATTGACTCAGAAAATTATGAATTTTGAAATCTAGCAATAACTAGACATCCCGGACCCAACAAAAGTGGTTTCATCGAAAACCGAGGTCGTTTGCAAAATTCCCATTTTTATGGGCCTGAATTCCATAGCGACTATTCTGAATTTTCAACTGGGCATAACTTTTTATCCCCGCTATGAAATTTTGATTTTTCGGTTTCGTTGGAAAGATATTCTCGATTAGATTAAAATATTTTTGGTTTCACCAAAATCCGGTTTATTTTGAATCCTGTACACTCATTTGAACTTTGAAATCGAATTTTCAAACTACCGCGCCATTTCCTATTCCTTTTATAATTAAAATAAAATATTTATTTTCTAACGACGATCAATATAAATATATTCATTCTATTTCTATTCAAAATAGATTTCTCGTCGTTATTATTTAAAATAATTCATTATAAATATTAAAAATTCATTAAAATTACCAAAATAAAAATTTTAAATTGGCTCGGATTTCCGGGTTATTACAGTTATAATGGGATAGACCTTCCACATTAGGCCTACAACGTGTGGATGCTGGATATGCTGGTCGGGTCCAGGCAGTCTTATTCCATAGTTGGGCCTAACCTCGTGTCTTAGCCTGATTCGTATTTGCGTACTTAGACCTCCCACATTAGGTTCAACATTAGTGGCTGCTGGATAAGCCGGTTGGGTCCGGGCAGACTTCCACCACTAATGTAAACTAACCTCGTGTCATAAGTACAATTAAAATTCTTAATTTGAATTGCTAACATTCCATTTTTAATTAATTTACCAATTAATTAATCCTTCCTTTTATAGGTGTCAATACCTATTTTGCAACAATAATTTGAATTACATATCCATAAATGGTCATATTCAAATCAGGAAAATATTTACAAGGACAGAAGTGAAGGCCTTTTTATCCATAAGGACAGCCCACTAAACTTTTATTTAGAAGGACAATACACTGTTTCTCTTCTTCTTCACGTGCGCTTATTTCTTCTTCCTCCGCTCCTGATTCACGTCCGCTCCATCTTTAAAACAATCGAATCCAAAAATCACAAAAATTCGAATCCACAACAATTCGTAAATCACGAAAATCAAAAGGACAACAGAAACCCTCGAAAACAAAAATTCGAATCCACAACAATTCGAATCCACAACAATTCGAATCCATAAATCGCTCAAAACAGAAACCCTCGAAAACAAAAAAATTGTCCAACAACAAAAATCCATTGGAAATCACAATTGAATTGAATAAAAATATTTTTCAAACAATGGAAAACGCAATTGAAGAAGTCGAAATTGTTGAAACAATTTTTTCATGAAATGTTTTTTTTTCGTTACTAGTATAACAGTTCGTAGGTATCATTTTGCTATTTTTTTAGGTATCATTTTTCCAATTTTAACTTTAAAACATAGCAGCGGTTTTAGGTATCATTTTGCTATTTTTGTAGGTATCATTTTTACTGTAGCTTATGTGTTATGTTAAACATCACAGCAGTTTTAAGGTATCATTTTTATATTTTTAAGGTATCATTTTTAGTGTAATTTCTCTGTTATGTTAAACATTACTGCAGTTTGAAGGTATCATTTTTATATTTTTTTAAGTTATCATTTTTACTGTAATTTATGTGTTTTGTTAAACATCATAGCAGTTTTAAGGTATCATCTTTATAAATGTATCATTTTTACAGTAGTTTATGTGTTATGTTAAACATCACAACAGTTTTAAGGTATCATTTTTATATTTTTTTAAGGTATCATTTTTAGTGTAATTTCTGTGTTATGTTTATATGCGTCTTTATTTTATGTGGTAATTTTTGTGATGGTGTACTGTTACAAAATTATGTTGGTATCAGTTTTGATTGTGTATGAAATACTTGCAGATACAGCATGCTGCTGGAATTTACTTGAATTCAAGACTGGATTGAGTACAAGTAAAAATAAATGCATTAATTCATGCCTTAAATTGATACTCATACACTATAAGAAAAAACAGAATACTGATAATTACCATGGCCTAAACATTGTTAACAAATAAAATAATTAAAACTGATACCTTCTGCGACATAAAACTGATACCTATAAACTGCACAGAAAATAATTAAAAAAATGATACTTAGATTGATTTAAAACTGATGCCCAGTTCCTGTTACAATACAATTTCAGTTTTAAATGAAAGTAGTTGATATTGTTTTGCATTTGTGTAATGACTGGATTGATGTGATAAACACAAATCTTGCTTATGTTTTGAAGATAAAATAATGAAAAAAAATTATATCACAGTTTGATTGATTAAAATGAAATAAGTTCGACTTAGTTTCAAAGCTGATATAACAATATAACTTCAAAATTAACACAACAACAAAATCTCATGAAAAAAACATATAAGGCAGTTAAAACTGTAAAAATGATACCTAAAAAAATAGCAAACTGATACCTAAAAACTGCTGCTATGTTTTAAAGTTAAAACATGAAAAATGATACCTAGAAAAATAGAAAAATGATACCTAAAAACTGCTGCCATGTTTTACAGTTAAAACAGGAAAAATGATACCTAAAAAAATAGAAAAATGATACCCATGAACTGCTATACTAGTAACGAAAAAAAAAACATTTCCAACCTAAAAAAATTGTTTTAACAATTTCGACTTCTTCAATTGTGCTTTCCATAGTTTGAAAAATATTTTTTTTTCATTCAATTGTGATTTCCAATGGATTTTTGTTGTTCGGCCTATTTTTTTGTTTTCTAGGGTTTCTGTTTCGGCTGATTTTTGGTCGTGATTTCGATTTCGTGATGTTTGTCTTCGATTGTGAATTTCGATTCTAATGTCTTATGATATTTGTGATTTCAACGATTTATGATTTCGTGATTTTTGTGATTTCGTGATAAACGATGAAATCGAGATACGCTACAGAGGGAGAAGATGGAAGCATCGGCCAAAATTTAATTTCAGTGTATTGTCCTTATGGATAAAATATTAAGTGGTTGTCCTTATGGATAAATTTTAATGGGCCTTTGTCCTTGTCGTTAATTGTCCCTATTAATAATCTATCTCTCATATTCTCCTTTCTATTTACATACCCACACGATTCATGTTTTGTATGTATTGTTTGCTTGCTTTACAAAAATGTATAATTGCTTTAGAGGTACTAATGGTTGTCTATATTGATTAATCAGGGAATCTACTAATGAACATCACTTCAAATCTACAGCTAATGCTTGATGTTTCTCATCCATTGCTTAAGAAACAACATTTTACTCTTAAGGGGACTTTGAGAATTTCTTGTACACAAGCCTAGTTAGTTATATTGGCTTTGATTTTCATTGGAAGGTTTTTTATTTGTGGATGCCTGCACCATTTGTGTCATGTGTAATACATGCATTTTCTTGTTCTCCCTCTTGTTTTTTCCCCTTATATGTGATAGTGTGGTTTACGTTTGTTAGTTATGTAGTTTTCTTTCCATTTTAATTTTCAGTTACTTTTATATACACACAAGTGTGCTTGTATTGATATTCCAGCAGGATAATATATTATATATATATATATATATATATATATTAAATTAGACATGGCTCATGGTCGTATCTAATTTAAACAAAGATACAGTCATTAGCCGTATTTTTTTAAATTAGATACGGCCATTAGACGTTCTATTTTAAAATTTGATACGGCCATTAGTCGTATAAAAATTCTCAATTTGATACGGCTAATGGCTGTATCAAATTGACAAAGACGCCAAAATTTGATATGGCCCATAGCACTGCCAAATTGAATTAGATATGGCCATGAGCACTTCCCAATTGGCATTTCTGGTGTAGTGTCAGCATGTTTTTCACACGTACTTACCATCAAGTTGTGGTAGGTTAGTACATCTCATCGCAAGTACATCCACTAATTTCGTTGACCATTCGGTAAACTCCCACATCACAAGTACATCCACTTATTTCGTTGACCATTCAGTAAACTCTGACTTTCAAAAAGACATGACTTACATGTGAACAGTAAGTACACTAATATGGATTGTGCACAATATTCAACTCTTCAATGTCTGTGTTCCTACGAACCTTAAGTACTATTCTCACTAGAAGTACAGTGCCTGAGCCAGATATTCAACTCTTCAATGTCTATGTTTCCACATTAAATTTGGTATTTTATGTTGTTTTCAAGGTGCTTCTTCTACTTTAATAACGTCGGATATTCATCTGGACCCAAAAAACTAAAGGAAAACAATTTCTTAGATATTCAGACCGCGTGGACACCTGCAATTATTACAAGCATATGTGGAATATGAACTTCGGACTCTTTTAAAATAAGATGTTTCATATGCTCCAATGATTATAGGTGCTACTATATATGTTGTAAAGTACAAAGTAATATGCAAAGTGTAATCCTGAAGCACTAGTATGGTCCAATTTCTGTGGATATATTTGCTTTTGACTACTAAAATTTTTGCTATTCTAATGCGAGGGATATTTTCACTAATTTACTTCTTGTTTTGAAAACTCTAAAACTAGGGACAAACTAGGACCTAAGGCAATGCAAATGATACAACTACACGGGTCAGGCTGTATTTGAGACCAAATCTCACCACTAAAACATCCACAACTCATCCTTCCTTCATCAGCTATTTGGCTATGGCCCTGCCTTCTCAAGCCACCAACAACTAAGCCGATATTATCGTTGTGGTCGGCTACATAATACGAACCTACCAGTACCTTTGGCTCTAACCAGGCTTTTAAATGTCCCCGAGATCGCAGAGATGAAAAATCCGAAATATTAGCCAAAATCCGAGATTTGGCAGCTAGTTTAGTTATAAGTGTTTCAAATATCGCCCGAGATAGCCGAGATATTTTTCTGGATCGAACAGAAGGGGGAGTTAACGAAGTATATCTGGGAAGAGATGGAATGGGTATTCGGATTGAAGAAGAAAAATATGGCAGATGTGATTTCTAGTTTGGATTAAGAGTGAATACATGGGTTAAACAAGTACTAATGAGGTATTGATATTTTAACACGTAATTATTAAGTTTAGGCTATTTGATATAAATTAAACCTTCTAACATATATAACTCGTTTGTATGTTAACAGAATTCCACGAAATTGATCATGTTGGGATCGTAGCAGTGAGATTTACATTTGTGGAACTGATATGATAGGAAATAGAGCTACTAAAATTTCTTGATAAAATCGAACTTCTGTTTGATTTTAAACAAAACCAAAGCAGAACCGTCAACTGCAAAACAATCTGAGTAAACTCACTAACTCTGGCTCATTTATATTTTTATATAAACGAGTTTTAAATTATTTATAATAATTTTATACTGTTTAATGGTTGTTTGGATGAATGGTCAATAAAAATGGTTGAAATGGTTGATATAGTTATATCATTGATCGATTATTAATGTTGTTTACTATGACATTTCATATTGATGTGAAACTAATAGTATTGATGTTGATTAACATATGTGGATGCAGGGAAACAGGTTGGAGGGATCCAACTGGATTCCTCAACATTTACATTATTGTTGTTATTCAGTGTGATATATACTATGATTGATTATGCTGTGTTGAATTACCCTGGCCCTAGGATTTTGGTATTTAAATACCATAACATATTTTCGAATTTAGAAATGGAATTTGAGATGTAGAAAAAGAAAATTTATTTTCAAAAATAGAATTGGAATTTCAAACTGATTTGAAATAGAAACCCGTTTTAATGGATTAGACGAGTAGCTAAATACACAGACAATATTTGTAAACGAAGTGAAATAATTATCGTTGGATATTTGGGAATCGTTTAAAAAGGAAAAAATGGAAATTATTCTGATGTTCGGAATGTGAGTGGATTTAAATAAATTCATAAGGATTATAAATGGTAATTTGCTACGGTATTCAGGACTTAACAGGATAGCTTATATGTAATTGGTAATTTATATTTTTAAATTAGAAGTAAAAACGATATAAGGTGTGTAAGTAGAGTTTAAATGAAATGTCTATTTTAACAAGTAAACTAAGAGAAAAATTTATAAGCAACGCTTATAAATTTAGAAAACTATTTATCGTTGGAAAAATGGAACTATAAATTTCTATTTGAACTTATATAGTGGGAATGGTTATCGAAGCCGACATTTGTAATTCAATTTAACTTAGCAAATTATAAAGGACATTATAAACAAGAATTTAAATGATTGGAATAAAAAAATTGGGATTTGTATGAAAACTTCTGAATAGAAGTTATAAATAGAATTTGGGTTTAATATATTATTTGTAAGTATGAAATCAAACTGATTTGATTATATATAAAAGGAATACATTCCTGGTTAAAGCGAATAATAGTTTAAACAAATAATTTTCAAATAAAATATCTATAAAGGAATTTAGATTTGAAATATGAATCCAAATTAGAACGTAAATGAGAAAGGGAAATGGATAATTGTTTTTAAAGAAATGATAAGTTTAACCCCAAAATTTGGAATATAAATAACATTTTGTAGGATGGGAGGGTTATAAAGGGATTTGGTAATGATTTGGAAAGGGTAAATTCAAAAGTGAATTTGGAATTTGAATTAACTTGAAATGGTAAATAAATTCCGAAGTTCAGAATATAATCGAATATAGATTATTCGAGAGAGAATTATGTATTTGAAATTCGATTATATCGAATTTAGAGAAGTAATTATTGTTACTTACCGTTTGAATCAAATTTAATTGTTTAATTATTTACTTATTAAATTATTTATTGAAATAAATAAGTACAAGTTATATTTTTATAAACCAAATATTTGGAAACAGCGATTGTAACGCTGATGTTATAATAAATGCTTTGTAAGTCTAACAGAGATTATAACGTTGTTGTTATAATAAATATTTTGTAAATCTATACAGCGATTTTAACGTTGTTGTTATAATAAATATCTTATAAATCAAATAATGGGAAACAACGATTATAACGCTACCATTATAATCAAATGTTTTCTGTAAAAGAAATGGATCGTTAGATTGAATCTGAGAGTCGCATAAGCGATGTTTTGATCGAAGACTTGAAGTTATGAGCTTTGACCATTTCAAAATTGAGAATGTTGTTCAATTAAGGTATGAGAGGTAATTATACCCCAACTTGATTGACTTCATGATTGGTGGAGGAATGGTTAAGGTTCGATAGTGAAGATTGGTCAGTAATATGGTTAGTTAATAAATGATTAATGGTTTGAGTTATAATAACGATGTTTTTATAACATCACGTTGATTTAAAGGATTTTTGAAATGTTTTCCCCAAATAAAATGAGAGATATTTTCTATGCATAGAAAATGAAGTGAATTGGTCAATGATGAATTAAGAAAGGGAATATGGAAATATTTTCCGATATTAATAAGGTATATTTTCTGAATATGGAAAATGAGGATTCGTGAATATATAGAAATGTTTTCTAACTAGGATAAGAGATATTTTCTCGAATAAAGAAATTAGGATATTAAGAATGTTTTTCCAAGAATCGAGAGAGAAAATAGATCTTTGAAAGGATATGAAAGATAAGGAAACAAGAATTGTAAATAATATTTTAATAAGAAATTGATTTAAGGGGGGCCAATATTGCTTGATGCTTGATCGGTAGAATTTCCAATTGGAAATAGTACGGTTGACTTTATGGATGTTTCTTTGATAGTTAAATCACCGACTATCAAAGTTTTAATTTATTTTATACCTCCGTTGTCAATATGGAGAGACAGGGATCAGATTTAATATATAAAAACCACTCCGTATTGGCATAAACGTTACGAATCAACATATGCCAAAGATGATTGAAGAAGGAGTAAAATGCAAGGGCTGTTCTGTTATTCCTAGGTAGAAATTGCCTAAGATGGATTGATGGAATAGTGTCTTCGGTTTGTCAGGTCCCAGGAAAACGTGTATGGAAGGATCTGATGATGTGGCATTCAAAGTAAATGGTGGCAACATGTACAGAAAGATAATCGTGACCTCAAGCCTCATCAACCGGGAAATGACAGAAATCGGGCAGGTAGCATGGCCATGTGGGTCATTTCCATTAGGGGTATTATCATCTGATCTAGAGAAAATTCATTTGCTTCTTATTCTATTCGCTGCTGTATGCTTTTGGTAACAGTTGTTGATCACAACCGTTGGTGATAATATGCTCGATACGCTCAAGTTAAATGAGTGGTCAGCCATGTGTGGGACGGGTTGCAAGACGTTCTTGTTGAACCCAGTGTATTCCCCTCTAGAGATACACTATCGGAAGGTGGTTCTATACCCTATCATGTTGGAAATCTAATCTCCAATAAGCACCATGCGGTTTTTGATTTAATATTACATATGGAGCGTGAGATGCAAGCGTTCTGCAAGATTTCTATTTATTTGATGTAGACGCTATTATAATATAACCGGATTTGGTATTAAAAGTACTTTTTGTCATCGTAAGGTAAAAACCATCCGTGTTTATGTGTGGATCGGTCTTACGATTATCATTTCTTTCGAAAGGATTTTGAAAGTTAAAAAAATTGTTGGAGTTTACTCATACCAGTCCCATGACTGACCCAGAGTTTATTTTATTTTGCTTTCCCTAAACTCTTGGGTGCCCATATTTGTACGGGCAGTCAAGTATTCGGGATTTTACAGATTCACTTGGAGGAGTTTGAAGCAGTAGGCTTCACCAGTTAGCTATAGGCTATCATATTTTTCCACTGTGTACGATGTTGAATCTGGAAACAGGTGTTTATAACTGTTCCAGGAATAACTGTTGTGCTCTGATAATGGTATGTATATACAGTTATTGATTTGTATTTCAAAGGTTATGTTATTTAATATATTTTATTTGTTCTGCTGTGAGATTTATGTTCTTTATTTTCTTCTATTATAATTCGTCTTTCTTTCTATTTCTCATCCTGTAACTTCTTTCTAATAATGATTCGTATTTCTGTGCAATTTGGGTTGGACGTGTGGTGTTATTAGTCGACTCAAAGGGTATGGAAATTCGGGCCATTGCACTTGGTATCAGAGCTGAAGGTTGAGTAGTAATCTTGGCTCTGTGGCGTAACTCAATAGATATGTGGTTAGTAATACACTAGATTGAGTCTAAGTGTATATATATAAGAGAGCGTATTTGTAGATTTGATATAAAATTGTTTTATATTGTGTTGATTGTTTTATTGAGTGGTTTGTGAATTCTGGTGGATGCAGGATGTACAACTATATCAATAGGTGTTTCTAAACTCTCGAACAAAGCAATTCGATACAGTATTGTTTTAAAAATGGGTAAATGATATAATTTTGCCCAAAAGTTATTTTGATATAAAAGGAGTAATTTTTAGATTATTAAAGTATATGAGTGTGTTGATTGTTATTACAATCAAATGAAATTGTAAAATATTAAAATGGTTATATATAACCAAATCGAATTTGTATAAAAATGGAATACGCAAATAAGATGAAATAAAATTTGATTCAGACCAGAATTTGAATTTAAATCCCGCATGTTAGAAAATATTTTCTGAAATATTATAAAGGAAGGGACAATTAACGATAAGGACAAAGGCCCATTAAAATTTATCCCTAAGGACAACCACTTAATATTTTATCCATAAGGACAATACACTGAAATTAAATTTCGGCCGATGCTTCCATCTTCTCCCTCTGTCGCGTATCTCGATTTCATCGTTTATCACGAAATCACAAAAATCACGAAATCATAAATCGTTGAAATCACAAATATCATAAGACATTAGAATCGAAATTCACAATTGAAGATAAATATCACGAAATCAAAATCATGACCAAAAATCAGCCAAAAATAGAAACCCAAGAAAACAAAAAAATAGGTCGAACAACAAAAATCCATTGGAAATCACAATTGAATGAAAAAAAATATTTTACTAACTATGGAAAGCACAATTGAAGAAGTCGAAATTGTTGAAACAATTTTTTTAGGTTGGAAATGTTTTTTTTTTGTTACTAGTATAGCAGTTTGTGGGTATCATTTTGCTATTTTTTTAGGTATCATTTTCCCTGTTTTAACTGTAAAACATAGCAGTAGCTTTTAGGTATCATTTTTCTATTTTTCTAGGTATCATTTTTCATGTTTTAACTTTAAAACATAGCAGCGGTTTTTAGGTATCAGTTTGCTATTTTTTTAGGTATCATTTTTACGGTTTTAACTGCGTTATATGTTTTTTTCATGAGATTTTGTTGCTGTGTTAATTTTGAAGTTATATTGTTGTATTAGCTTTGAAACTAAGTCGAACTTATTTCATTTTGATCAATCAAACTGTAATATAATTTTTTTCCATTATTTTATCTTCAAAACATAAGCAAGATTTGTGTTTATCACATCAATCCAGTCATTACACAAATGCAAAACAATATCAACTACTTTCATTTAAATCTGAAATTGTATTGTAACAGAAACTGGGCATCAGTTTTAAATCATTCTAAGTATCATTTTTTTAATTATTTTCTGTGCAGTTTATAGGTATCAGTTTTATGTCGCAGAAGGTATCAGTTTTAATTATTTTATTTGTTAACAGTGTTTAGGCATCAGTTTTAGGCCATGGTAATTATCAGTATTCTGTTTTTTTCCTATAGTGTATGAGTATCAATTTCAGGAATCAATTAATGCATTTATTTTTACTTGTACTCAATCCAGTCTTGAATTCAAGTAAATTCCAGCAGCATGCAGTATCTGCAAGTATTTCATACACAATCAAAACTGATACCAACATTATTTTGTAACAGTACACAATCACAAAAATTACCACATAAAATAAAGACGTATATAAACATAACACAGAAATTACACTAAAAATGATACCTTAAAAAATATATAAATGATACCTTAAAACTGCTGTGATGTTTAACATAACACGTAAACTATAGTAAAAATGATACCTTAAAAAATATAAAAATGATACCTTAAAACTGCTGTGATGTTTAACAAAACACATAAATTACAGTAAAAATGATTCCTTAAAAAATATAAAAACAATACCTTCAAACTGCAGTAATGTTTAACATAACAGAGAAATTACACTAAAAATGATACCTTAAAAAATATAAAAATGATATCTTAAAACTGCTGTGATGATTAACATAACACATAAGTACAGTAAAAATGATACCTACAAAAATAGCAAAATGATACCTAAAAAATGCTGCTATGTTTTAAAGTTAAAATAGGAAAAATGATACCTAAAAAGATAGCAAAATGATACCTATGAACTGCTATACTAGTAATGAAAAAAAAACATATCCAATCACGAAAAAATTGTTTCAACAATTTCGACTTCTTCAATTGCGTTTTCCATCATTTGATAAATATTTTTATTCCATTCAATTGTGATTTCCAATGGATTTTTGTTGTTGGACAATTTTTTTTTTTTCGAGGGTTTCTGTTTCGAGCGATTTATGGATTCGAATTTTTGGGTTTGATTGCAATTTCGATTCTGATGTTCTTTTGATTTTCGTGATTTATGAATTGTTATGGATTCGAATTTTTGTGATTTTTGGGTTCGATTGTTTTAAAGATGGAGCAGACGTGAATCGGGTGCGGAGGAAGAAGAAATAAGCGCATGTGAAGAAGAAGAGAAACAGTGTATTGTCCTTCTGAATAAAATTTTAGTGGGCTGTCCTTATGGATAAAAAGGCCTTCACTTTTGTCCTTGTAAATATTTTCCTTATAAAGGAATATTGCATTGTTTTGAAGGATTTTTGAAGAAAAAATGTTTTAAATGGATTTCGAAAGTGAATAAGCATTGAAATCACTTCAGTGGCGAGAAAATAATTCCGATAATGGATCGCGACATTATCGGTATTCATTTTCAAGTTTCTAAGTGATGGATTGTTACCATAGTAATTTGGAAATGAAAATTTTGTTTGAAAAGGACAAGATGTTTTGGAAATTCAAATGTTTTGAATTTAGTTGATTATAAATACATGTGTATAAATCTATATGATTTCAAACTAATTTGAAATAAAACCCGGGAATTTGAATTCTGAAATTAAAATTTGACTTGTATAAGTTGAATAGATTAAAATGGTAAAAATGTATCAAATGGATTGAAATTTAACTTAAGTTAAATAAAATTGGATTCGATTCAAAATAATGCTGAATGAAATTAAATAAATAGAAATGTTGAGATTCGAATTATTAATATGAATTCGACTTATGAATAAGCAAGTTGGATATATATATTGTTAATTGAAATTGAATTGTGATAAATTTGGATTCAAGTATAATAAGTGGATTGACTTAAATAAAAATCTGATTAGAGTTGGTAGAATGGAAGTGAACTAATCAGAAGTTGGTTAGATTATTAAAAACTTGAAGTTAGATTGATTTGAAACCAACTGGAAATAGATATATGTAGGCTGAGCAGATATTGAATGGAAGCAAATGCAAGAGATAGAATTATGCCCAACAAAAAGGTACGTGTTTACAATATTACTTGGGTTTAATGGTTTTATGAGCCTATGGGGCAAGCCACTTGGCTTTTTGATTTTCTTTTGGATTGGAGAAGGCCTAGAAAGGCGAGTTGTGGTTGTACCGATTGAGCCGTACAAAGGAGATGCTAGCGAAATTTTTCAAAAATTTAAAGAGTTAGAAAATTTTTAAGAAATTTTTGATAATTTAAAATCAAGTTATTAATTGTAATTGAAATAGGAAAACCGGAATTGGTTAATAAAATTTCAAGTGGAATAATGAAATTGATAAATGAATTTAAAATCAATTGGAATAGGTGCAGATATGCAGAAGAGCATATGGATTGAAAACAAGAAAGTGATGATGGATTGTCCGAAAATGGTGGACAGATAATTTGGAAAGAATTATGAATGGTCGAGCATTAATATGAGAATTCGAAGGTCGGGTAAGAACTGAGTTATGAAGATGTGGAATATAAGGTTTCAACTACGCAGGTTATGAGGAGTTAGAGTTATAGTATTTTTACTTCTTAGCAATTTCGAGGACGAAATTCTTTTAAGGGGGAAGGAATGTAATGACCCAGATTTTTGCCAATTTATTTTGAACATTTAAATTTGTTTTAAATGTTGTATTAGAAATATAAATGGAAATTTATATGCAGTTTATTAATTAAAACGAATTTTTAACGTATAATTTATAATATAATTTAAATATTTATTATATTTCTGAGATTGTAGCGCATTATTCGACATGATGATATTCCTATTTTTGTCCGTAGCGGTCGTAAATGAACGAAATTTCTATATAGTCGGTACCACGGTAACTTTAACAAATATATATGGGTGAATGGCCCGTGCTTCGCACACGGACAATGATTGGAGTTATAGCTGCATTGAATATTGATTGGTTTGACTGATATTTCTACCTTCAATAGATAGGTGTCTATAGCAGGTAAACTGTATGGAAGATATACATTCTATGGTTTCCAAATATACAAACTAACATAACTAACGATACCAATTGCGGAAATAAAACATTTGTTCAATTAACATGTATCACACATTTCTTATTGTAAATTAATTAATGATTTCATCCTTCTGAATATGTCGTTCCTCAGCAACAAAACTTTAGAAGTGTCCATCCATCTACAGGCACTTTACCACTTATAACATAAGTAACCTATTTATTCCCTAGTACCAAAACCAACGTGTCCAATGTATCATTAAAATATGTGCTTAATGATGTTCTCTCTGGCCGATTGTTTTTAGAACTTTGGTGCTTTCAAATAAATAATTAAATAATGTGAAGCTTCTGTGGGAAGTCACACAATTCCTTCATTGTGAAGCCATCCCAAAGCTTCCATCAAAAGATGAATTTTTTGTTTATAAATTAGTCCTCCTTTCATTTCCCCAAAGTTCTTCTTCCATCGACAGAAATTGAAAGCCCCTAATTCGATCAAAAGTTCAAAATAAATAATATATTCTCCGCTCATAAATATCGGCTATCCTCAAAACCAAAATTCCCAAATTCTTTCTACCCGTTCTTCACTTCTTCTATTTTCCCACTAAAAACATGAACTTAAATTTCATCTGATACCCTGTATAATTCGATCAATGGAAATTTTATTTTAAATTGATTTCTCTACAAAATCGCAGTCTCTAATCCATTGAGCCCACGCAAATCGAAAGCTTCAACTCATACGCTCTTTGTAAAACTCGATGATGGGTTTTTATTTTTGGCTTCGAGACTTTTGACGCTGGCTTAGGGCTGAAATTTGTGATCGATCTACGCATCAATTTGCGATTGAGTTTTGAGGTTCTTGCTAGTGAGGAGCTATCGAGATAGTTGGTAAAGTTTATGGGAGTTCATTATTTTAAAGAAAGGTGAAATGGTGAGAAGCGTATGACTTAGTGGTACGAGAATACTGGATGTGTGCGATATTTCAAGTAGGAGAAAAAAACTAGTGAGTGATGCTTTGGCGATGGAGAATTAGTGGGTTTGGGTGTGAATCCTTGTGGTACGGTTTGTGGTAGGGCAGCGAAGTATGCTGCAGTTGAGGGCTGTCTGAAGAGTGCGAGTGTAAATGGGAATGGAGATGATAAGTTTTGGATGAGGGGTTTGCTGAGTATCTTAGTTTTGGATTTTGACTTGGGAGATAAAGGGATGAAACGCATGAGGATGGTGTGGTGTTGAATTAACATGCGAATGGGAGATGGTTTAACATGGAGCAGTTTCATTTTTGTGCAACGAACAGAAGGGGGAGTTCGCGAAGTATATATGGGAAGAGATGGAACGGGTATTCGAATTGAAGAAGAAAAATGTGGCAGATGTGATTTCTAGTTTGGATTAAGAGTGAATACATGGGTTAAACAAGTACTAATGAGGTATTGATATTTTGACAACGTAATTATTAAGTTTAGGCTATTTGATATAAATTAAACCTTTTAACATATATAACTCGCCTGTATGTTAACAGAATTCCACGAAATTGATCATGTTGGGATCGTAGCAGCGAGATTTACATTTGTGGAACTGATATGATAGGAAATAGAGCTACTAAAATTTCGTGATAAAATCGAACTTCTGTTTGATTTTAAACAAAACCAAAGCAGAACCTTCAACTGCAAAACAAGGTGAGTAAACTAACTAACTCTAACTCGTTTATATTTTTATATAAATGAGTTTTAAATTATTTATAGTAATTTTATACTGTATGATGGTTTCTTGGATGAATGGTTGATATGGTTATATCATTGATTGATTATTAATGTTGTTTACTATGACATTTCATATTGATGTGAAACTAATAGTATTGATGTTGATTAAGATCTGTGGATGCAGGGAAATAGGTTGGAGGGATCCAACCGGATTCTTCAACATTTACGTTATTGTTGTTATTCAGTGTGATATATACTATGATTGATTATGCTGTGTTGAATTACCCTATCCCTAGGATTTTGGTATTTAAATATTGTAACATATTTTCGAATTTAGAAATGGAATTTGAGATGTAGACAAAGAAAGTTTATTTTCAAAAATAGAATTGGAATTTCAAACTGATTTGAAATAGAAACCCGTTTTAATGGATTAAACGAGTAGCTATATACATAGACAATATTTGTAAACGAAGTGAAATAATTATCATTGCATATTTGGGAATCGTTTAAAAAGGAAAAAAAATGGAATTATTCTAATGTTCGGAATGTGAGTGGATTTAAATAAATTCATAAGAATTATAAATGGGAATTTGCTACGGTATTCAGGACTTAACAGGATAGCTTATATCTAATTGGTAATTTATTTTTTAAATTAGAAGTAAAAACGATATAAGGTGTGTAAGTAGATTTTAAATGAAATATCTATTTTAACAAGTAAAATAAGAGAAAAATTTATAAGCAATGCTTATAAATTTAGAAAACTATTTATCGTTGGAAAAATGGAACTATAAATTTCTGTTTAAACTTATATAGTGGGAATGGTTTACGAAGCCGACATTTGTAATTGAATTTTAACTAAAAAAATTATAAAGGACGTTATAAATGAGAATTTAAATGATTGGAATAAAAAAATTGGGATTCATATGAAAACTTCTGAATAGAAGTTATAAATAGAATTTGGGTTTAATATATTATTTATGAGTATGAAATCAAACTGATTTGATTATATGTAAAAGAAATACATTCACGGTTAAAGCGAATAATAGTTTAAACAAATAATTTGCAAATAAAATATCTATAAAGGAATTTAGATTTGAAATATGAATCTAAATTAGAACGTGAATGAGAAAGGGAAATGGATAATTGTTTTTAATGAAATGATAAGTTTAACCCCAAAATTTGGAATATAAATAACATTTTGTAGGCTGGGAGGGTTATAAAGGGATTTGGTAATGATTTAGAAAGGGAAAATTCAAAAGTGAATTTGGAATTTTAATTAACTTGAAATGGTAAATAAATTCCGAAGTTCGAAATATAATCGAATATAGATTATTTGAGAGAGAATTATTTATTCGAAATTCGATTATATCGAATTTAGAGAAGTAATTATTTTTAATTACCGTTTGAATCAAATTTAATTGTTTAATTATTTACTTATTAATTTATTTATGAAATAAATAAGTACAAGTTATATTTTTATAAACCAAATATTTGGAAACAGCGATTATAGCGCTGCTGTTATAATAAATGCTTTGTAAGTCTAACAGAGATTATAACGCTGTTGTTATATAAAATATTTTGTAAATCTATACAGCGATTTTAACGATGTTGTCATAATAAATGCCTTATAAATTAAATATTGGGAAACAACGATTATAACGCTACCATTATAATCAAATGTTTTCCGTAAAAGAAATGGATCGTTAGATTGAATCTGAGAGTCACATAAGCGATGTTTTGATCGAAGACTTGAAGTTGTGAGCTTTGACCATTTCAAAATTTAGAATGTTGTTCAATTAAGGTATGAGAGGTAATTATACCCCAACTTGATTGACTTCATGATTGGTGGAGGAATGGTTAAGATTCGATAGTGAAGATTGGTCAGTAATATGGTTAGTTAATAAATGATTAATGGTTTGAGTTATAATAACGATGTTTTTATAACATCACGTTGATTTAAAGGATTTTTGAAATGTTTTCCCCAAATAAAATGAGAGATATTTTCTATGCATAGAAAATGAAATGAATTGGTCAACGATGAATTAAGAAAGGGAATATGGAAATATTTTATGATATTAATAAGGTATATTTTCCAAATATGGAAAATGAGGATTCGTGAATATATAGAAATGTTTTTTAACTAGGATAAGAGATATTTTCTCGAATAAAGAAATAAGAATATTAAGAATGTTTTTCCAAGAATCGAGAGAGAAAATAGAGCTTTGAAAGGATATGAAAGATAAGGAAACAAGAATTGTAAATAATAATTTAATAAGAAATTGATTTCAAGGGGGCCAATATTGTTTGATGCTTGATCGGTAGAATTTCCGATTGGAAATAGGACCATTGATTGTATGGATGTTTCTTTGATAGTTAAATCACCGACTATCAAAGTTTTAATTTATTTTATACCTCCGTTGTCAATATGGAGAGACCGGGATCAGATTTAATATCTGAAAACCACTCCTTATTGGCAAAAGCGTTACGAATTGCCCAAGATGATTGAAGACGGAGTAAAATGCAAGGGCTGTTCTGTTAATCCTAGGTAGAAATTGACCAAGATGGATTGATGGAATAGTGTCTTCGGTTTGTCCAGTCCCAGGACAACGTATATGGAAGGATCTGATGATGTGGCATTCAAAGTAAAAGGTGGCAACATGTTCTGAAAGATAATCGTGACCTCAAGCCTCATCAACCGGGAAATGATAGAAATCGGGTGGGCAGCATGGCCATGTGGGTCATTCCTATTAGGGGTATTATCACCTGATCTAGAGAAAATTCATTTTCTTCTTATTCTATTCGCTGCTGTATGCTTTCGGTAATGGTTGCTGATCACAACCGTTGGTGATAATATGCTCGACACGCTCAAGTTAAATGAGTGGTCAACCATGTGTGGGTCGGGTTGCAAGACGTTCTTGTTGAACCCAGCGTATTCCCCTCTAGATATACACTATCGGAAGGTGGTTCCATACCTTGTCATGTTGGAAATCCAATCTCCAATAAGCGCCATGCGGTTTTTGATTTAATATTATATATGGAGCATGAGATGTAAGCGTTCCGCTAGATTTCTATTTATTTGATGTAGACGCTATTATAATATCAAAAATATTTTTTGTCATCATAAGTTAAAAACCAACCGTGTTTATGTGTGGATCGGTCTTACGATTATCATTTCTTTCGAAAGGATTTTGAAAGTTAAACAAATGGTTGGAGTTTACTCATACTAGTCCCATGACTGACCTAGAGTTTATTTTGTTTTCTTTCCCTAAACTCTTGGGTGCCCATATTTGTACGGACAGTCAAGTAGTCGGGATTTTACATATTCACTTGGAGGAGTTTGAAGCAGGAGGCTTCACCAGTTAGCTATAGGCTATCATATTTTTCTGCTGTGTACTATGTTGTATCTGGAAACAGGTGTTTATAACTGTTCCAGGAATAACTGTTGTGCTCTGATAATGGTATGTATATACAGTTACTGATTTGTATTTCAAAGGTTATGTTATTTAATATATTTTATTCATTCCGCTGTGAGATTTGTGCTCTTCATTTTCTTCTATTCTTATTCTTCTTTCTTTCTATTTCTCATCCTCTAACTTCTTTCTAATAATGATTCGCATTTCTGCGCAATTTGGGTTGGACATGTGGTGTTATTAGTCGACTCAAAGGGTACGGAAATTCGGGCCATTACAAAAAATACTTAATCTATGCTTCTAACTAAAATATTTTCAAATAATATTTTGTTTCTTAAAGTATGATAGGCATAATTATAACGAGCCATCCCTCTGCCTCTTTATTATGTATGTAGTTAGTTCAAAACTACTAATTGAATAACAGTGCTAGGTTGTCTTAAGTAACATATAATATGTGTAGTTAGTTTCAAAATTAATACTAGATTAACACACTAAGTAGTGCAAAATTACATATTATTTGTGTAGTTTTGAATAACTAGAATAAAAATACTAATATTTATTTAGTTGAAATTTATAAATATGTTTGATTTAATAAAATTATTTTAGAAATTAATAATAAATGAAAGAAAGAATAATGGGAAAGTTTTCGTATATAGTATTACATCCATAGCCAGCTGTACATTTTCGTATATGGTATTATATCCATATCCAGCAGTACACTTCCGCATATAACAAAGCAACGGTCACATGCCCATTATTCAAGCCATTTACATTTATTTCTTGTATTATAAATAGAGGACTCCTCTATACAATTTGTATCATCTTGTATTACAATTCTTCAATAATAAACTACTGTTTCTTCTCAATTCTGTTTTTCTATCATGGTATCAGAGCATCATTAAGGCTTAACTTCCATCGATCCATATTCATCGTTTGGTCATCATGTCCAGTGATACTGCTTCATCAGCTTCTGACAATGCTATTGGAACGATTGAAAGCCTCATTATTGTTGACAAGCTCACCAAAACTGTAATTAGTCCTCAATCACAACTAATTACAGTGCAACTGGACGAAAACAATTACCTGCTTTGGAAACTTCAGATCAAGACTGCAATCCAAGGTTATGGCCTTGAAGGCTTCATCACGGGGACTTTATCAGTTCCACCAAAATTCATTATTGATCAAGAGAATAAAAAAGTCTGTAATAAAGAATACATGAAATACCACAAGCAAGATCGTTTAATCAGTTCATGGTTACTATCCTCTATCAATCAAAGCTTATTGCCATAAGTGATTGGCTGCAGAAGTGCTAACGAGATATAGACAACAATAGAAATATCCTTCAATAACTAGTCAGCTGCTAAAGTCATGTTTTATAAAGGACAATTGTAAAAAAATAAAGAAAGACAACATTACCATGAGAGAGTACTTAAGCAAAAATAAATTTGTTTGTGACATGTTAGAATCCACTGGCCACAAAGTGCAAGATTCTGAACAAATCTTGACTATTCTCAATGGCTTAAGTGAAGAATATGAGGCTGTAGAAGCCATAATTTCCTCACAAAAGGAATTCTCATCTCTTGATGATGTTGACTCTATTTTATTAGCATATGAAGCTGGGCTTGAAGGCAAGAAAGCTCACGAAAGTGACTTCTCTATTAACTATGATGTTAATAAAAGTAATGACAATAACAGAAATCAGATAATTAACAATTACATAAATGAGAAAACCTTTTAGAGGGGCAACCCCACCACCAGAGGTAGAGGTGGTAGAAGGAGAGGACGCTGGAGTAACAACAACAACAATCGACCAAAGTGTCAAATATGTGAGAAGATTGGCCATATTACTATCAAGTACTATTTCAGATACAATTCAAACTACTCAACAAGCCAAGCCAGCAACAACAATCAAAGAAACACCAATTTCATTGCCAATTCAGTACAAGGACAAGGAGATGCAACTAATCATACTAACAACACAAAGAATCACAATGAACAAGCCAAAGATGATCATATTCAAGATGAATCATGGTCCCCAGACTCAGGAGTTAGCCATCATATCACTAACAATCTAAACAACCTAATTCTTGGGAACGAAGAATACAAAGGTAATCAAACTATAAGCATAGGCAATGGTAAATGTGTTAAAATCTCTCATACTGCATTGGTAGTATCATTGGTAACAGGCAGTTATTTTTGCATAATTTACTAAGAGTACCCACTATTAAGAAAAACCTAATTAGTGTGTCTCAATTTGCTAAATATAATATGTAAACTTTGAATTTTTCCCTAAACACTGTAAAGTTAGAGACATGATAACTAGGAAAATTCTTCTATATGGTAATGCTTTGAAGGGATTCTATGAATTCAATCTCAAAAACCACAATAATACTATCAATGATCACCCACATTGTAATCTGATTGATTTAACAGATGAAGTTCAAACTAGAAGTACTTTTGACTTATGGCATTATAAGTTAGGGCGTCCTAGTGCTAGCACTGTAACAAATTTTTTTAATGATGATAAAGTAAAATTTATTCTTGCAAAATTACCTTATGCATGTACTTATTGCTAGATGGGAAAAAGCCATAAATTAACATTCTCTAATTCATTAACTATGTATTCCAAACCTAATCAATTAATTACCACTGATATTTGAGGTCCATCTCCTATATTTTCTGATTATGGATATAAATACTACATATTGTTTGTTGATACTTACTCTAGATATAGTTGGATATACTTCTTAAAAGCTAAATCTGATACTAAAAGTGTTGTCATCTGTTTTATCAATATGTTTGAAAACCAAATAAACTGTCAAATTAAGGTCATGCAATCTGATGGAGGATTAAAATACAAACCCCTGACAGATTATTTTAAAAGTAAGGGTATTACACATAGTGTAACATGTTCCTATACTTCTGAACAAAATGGTATAGTTGAGAGGAAACATAGATACATAGTTGAATCAGGTTTAATTTTGTTAGCTCAAGCATCTTGGCCACTTAATATTTGTCCTGATGCTTTCAGTACTGCTATGCATCTAATAAATAGAATGCCCACTAAAGTACTAAAAGACATAACACCTCTAGAAAAGCTATTTAATATCAAACCTGATTACAACAGTCTAAAAACATTTGGTTGCATGTGTTTCCCTTACTTAAGGCCTTATAATAATCATAAACTTGACTATAGATCTAAACCCTGCATTTTCATAGGTTATTGCAATAATCAAAAAGGGATTAGATGTATAGACAAGTCTGGTAGAATATTTACAAGCAGACATGTTATTTTTGAAGAAAATATTTTCCCTTACAATAGATTAGATATACAAACCACAACAAAAATATATAATCCAAAGGTTGGTATACCAGATTTGCACAACATTGCTGACACATGGCATCAAGAGAATGGTGACAAGGCTGCTAGTAACTCTGAAGGCCACCACGGTGATAATGAAACTAATGATGATCTGGCACAACAAACTAGCCACGCCATTCAATCACCTATAGAATCAAGTTGTAGACAATCGGAAGAAATAAGAGAAGAAATCAGCAATGATAGCAATCAAAACTCTAGCCGTAGACAAAACGACTTACTAACTCAACCATTACAGCATCAAACTGGACATCCAATGATAACCAGATCAAAAGGAGGCATATTCAAACCAAAGACTTATACTGTAGTCATTAATGAAGAAGAGCCAAATAGTTATCAAAAAGCAATCAAACAAAAAGAATGGAGAAAGGAAATGGATGAAGAATATCAAGCACTGATGAACAACTATACATGGGAACTAGTGAGTCCACCAAACAACAAGAATATAATTGGATGCAAGTGGGTATACAGATTGAAAAAAAAATCCAAATGGATCCATTAATAGATATAAATTAAGACTCGTTGCAAAAGGATTCACACAAGAATTTGGTTTTGATTATAATGAAACTTTCTCACTAGTGGTAAAACCCTCAACTATTAGACTTATATTAACTATAACATTAAGCAATAACTGGAATATCAAGTAGTTAGATGTCAAGAATGCATTCTTAAATGGGAACCTACATGAAGAAATATTCATGAAACAACCACAAGGCTATACACAAGACCCAACATTGGTATGTAAACCGAATAAAGCAATCTATTGTCTGAAGCAAGCACCTAGAATATGGATTGAAAGACTTAAAACAAGTTTGACAACACTAGGCTATTCACCTACAAGATCTGACACATCCCTATTCACATAAATCAGTGAATCATTACCACTTATATATTAATATATGTAGATGATTTAATTATCACAAACAGTAGTGAAACTGAAATTAGAGTATTGGCAGATTATTTGAACAATCAGTTCTCAGTAAAAGATTTGGGTGAATTATCTTATTTCCTTGGAATAGAACTTACAAGAAAACTAGATAAAGAAATTCATCTTTTCCAAAGAAAATATATTACAGAGCTTCTAAATAAAACAAACATGATTGAAGCAAATGGCCAACCAACTCCTATGATATCAAACCAACACTTGTCAAAGAACAGGGAAGAAGCAATCTCAAATATCAAACAATACAGGAGTGTTGTAGGAGAATTACAATATGCTACTATAACACGACCTTATATTTCATTCAGTGTTAATAAAGTATCTCGATTTTTGCATAAACCCAGAAGTGAGCATTGGACAGCAGCGAAAAAATACTTTGATACTTGAAAGCAACAATCAACTTTGGCATATCATTAAAAGGCAGCAAAGACTTAAACATTACAGCTTATTTAGATGCAGATTGGGCTACAGACATAGATGATAGAAAATCAATTTCTGGTTATTGCATTTATATAGGAGAAAGTTTTATTTCTTGGTGCTCTAAAAATCAAACAACCATCTTGAGATCAAGCACAAAAGTGGAATATAAGAGTGTTGCTAGTGCTACATCTGAAATTTATGTCTACAATCATTGTTAAAGGAGCTAAAACTATCGTCTAATAGAAACCTTATAATTTGGTGTGCTAATTAGAGCACAATCTATATGACAACAGATCCTATTAAGCATAATCGAACCAAACACTTAGAAATCGATATCTATTTTGTTCGAGAGCAAGTTCGAAAGAAAATTTTACAAGTGAATCATATTCCAGCTTACTATCAGAGGGACGACATTGAAACGACCCACACTTCCCCGTAAATGAAAGTCCGGATTGAGTTGAGAACATGACAAATCAGAACACAAACAGAAGAACATTTCATTGTTATTACAACAATTTACATTAGAGTACAAGAATATAACACAATATGAATAAATAATATACATCAGAAAAATATCAGAGATTAAAATAATTTACATAGCAACGAAAATTAATACATAACATAACTGGAAGAAATACACAGATACAGAGCTTTCCGAATATAGCTCCAGCTGTAAACCAGGATCCTGTGAATATAAATCTGCAAAACCAAAACTACTAGTTGCCCATGTGGAAAATAGGGGCACCCAGAGTTTAGGTTGAAACAATAAACTCTAGGTCAGTCGTGTGACTGGCGTGAGAACTAAAAACAGTTATTAACTTGGTTTTAAAGTAAGGTAAATCAAGGGACCACGTCGTATAACACGGAACGGGTTTTAACCCAAGAATACCAGTGCATAAACAAACAACGCAATGCTAAAAGAAGAAAAATGAAGCTATTATAAGACTCAGGTCCCATCACACAATGCAACACAAGCCAGAGGATAGAGTTTTACTTTATAATAACCAAATAATGCTTGATACGCTAAGTTTAATCTCTTATTATTACTATAAGTGAAGAAATCAACTTCAAATGTGAATGTATCAATGGTAGGCGGCATAGTGCCCCATCCCACTATGTCGCCATACTGGGCTCTATAATTAAAATTGCTATGTCACATATTGGAAATTGGATTTCCATCATGAACCAAGGCAAGGGATCGTCCTTACCGAATTCGAGACACTCTAGCCCATGTCTCAGGCCCAGAGCTCAAGTGCACCTTGGATCTTCAGGGCCGGTCCTCTCTTACGTTTGAGGATTGGTTATTCCTGAACAATGCGTTTCCCTACCCTATGGAGAGTAAGTCTGGTCAGTATGTCGACCATATTCATCCATTAGCCCTGTAGTGACCAATATATCCGAGGTACCTCGCTTTCAATCATCCACATAAGTAAAAATGTATGGGCTCCATACCATGACACCACTCCTAGCTAGAAAGAAACGCATGTCCTCCCTGCAGTCCTCTCCCGTTTCTGGTTCATACCGGGGTGTGAGGCTCGCGAATTAACGCTATACACAAAGCTATGCCATTTAAGGCCGTACTTTGATCATCAACCACCAGACTCTGCTTTTCAACAGAAGCCTTGATCATTTGCATCTGAGCATGCCACACTGGAAATTCACACCATGCGACTGATGTGTGATGTCTATCTATATATAACCTCTGACATCGTACGTCTCAGAGAAGGGTGTTAAGCAAGAGAATAAATTCTCCGCCACCAAACATATATATATTTAATAAAGAACAATCAACACAGAATAAAATCCAATGTCAGACACACATCCATTTTCAAGTTCGTTCTGGGTCTGAACGAAACCGGAGGCACCTTATTCCTCGTCCCATATGTCCAATACAGGGGGGAGGCCCTCGCATATCCGATCGATCTCCAAGTACGTCTAGACGATCACCACTTATTACCTCATCTTGGGTGTACAACCCAATCAAGACATCAGTAATCATCCAAACAATGTGAAGATCTTCGGTCTTCAACCACTGTCTTCATCGTCGACTTATCGTCGAATCAGTTATTGAGAATGGTATAAACCCGACCTTTCCGAATAACTCGCGTATATAATAAACAAGTGCTACACAAACACAACATACGCCTCATTACAATTCAGAATATTTCTCTATTCAAATATTCACATCTTTAGGGAACGGTTCCCATTAATTTTATGAAAGATAAATTCTTTTAAATTTATTCTTTAATCTTTCTTTGGATATCAATTCAAACCAAATTAATGTTTGTCCAAACTAGTCGGGATTAGCGCACCTTACCGAAGTAATCATTTGTTTTATTTCCCAATCCCAGCCTATTCATCCCATGGAGAAAAACTGGTAACACTCCATATCTGACACCATGGTGTTATCGGTAAATTTAATTACCATTTCACGTTTAAATCTAATTAAAGATTTAACTATCGCCTGGAGTAAAACTGGTGGTACTCCATTCTCGATCGTTTCCCAAATTTGATAATTTAAATTGTTACATTCACATTTCAATCTAATTAAAGATTTATTAAAACTCCACTTAGTTTTAATTTTCCCAAAAATCAATATTAATGATTATTTAACTTTAGGAAATCTAACATGCCACATTGGCAATCTACACCGTACCACTGATTTCTACCTATATATAACCTCTAAGCTCGTACGTCTTAGAGAAGGGTGTCAAACAAGATAATAAATTCTCCTCCACCAAACAGATATATATTTAGCAGAGATCAATGAATATAGTTCGAAATACAATGTTAGCCATGTAATCCTATCTTTATCTGGGTTAAAGAACTAATGTCATTTAAAACATAGTTCACGATAAACCCAAAGTCACATTCCATTAAATATGGAATCTTCACGGAAAAACAAATCAATATACAATCGATATCAGTTTCCGTATCCGACTAATAATATAAATGGAATAACGACAAAGTCTTTTAAATTCCATATATAGTAACAGTCTTCCTCCATAGAAGCTCACTTCAATTATTACCAAATCGAATTCCATTCCAATTTATTTTATTAAATTGGAAAACTTTACTTTGGAAAATTTCCATTACATCTTAATAAAAAGATTTATAAATTCCAAATCACATTTCACTGTTAATCGAGTTAAAGAACGAATGTCTTTAAAAACACAGTTCACAACAAACCCAATTCACATTCCATTTATTGCAATTAAATGTTAATTAACTGGAAACTCTAATAATCTTAATTTAAAGACTTATTCCTTTCACGCGGGTTTAAGAACAGTGTTATTGAAGACACCATTCACGACAAACCCAAAATCCAATTCTTTTATTCAATTCCAATTAAATATTAGTTAATTGGAAAACTTCCCTGAATCTTAATTAAAAGATTTATTCCTTTCTCGACTGGGTTTAAGAACAGTGTTAATAAAGACACCATTCACGACAAACCCAAAATTATATTAAATATTAAATACAAGACCCTGAATAGAAATTATATCGTCTTATATTCAATATCAAATTCTGAAATTAACAAATAACGTATTGGGAATAACGATATATATATCTTCCAAATTCCTCCACAATATCCGTATAATTATGGAATCCAATATCAAAATATTCAGAAGATAATTTTGATTCAAATCCATTCCAATTTATATATTGGAAAAATTCTGGTTATTTTAAGAACCATTCACAACTCCAATTTATTTATTTAAAAATTATTGGATTTAAAATCTAGTTAATAACTAGTTCATTTTGATAAAAATATATTTTTATCTTTACAAACGGGGAATTTTTCATCCCAATTCTTTCCAAATCATTTACTATGATTTTACACAAATTATTAATATTTTTAATAATTTTATTAAGGCCCTTTCAGTCGATTTCCATAAACGGTCGTCAACTGCACTTACAACGACCTTTACCAAATTTGATTTGGACATAATTCCAAATCCAACCATTAGATTCCAAATCTCTTATATTCGTTGGAAAGCTCTTTTCGATACGAACCAAACGGTTCTGGTTTTAGGAGAATTCGACGGTCGGATCTCCCGTAATGTCAATTTGAAGTCAATGGTCAAAAATCGTGAATGGTCACATTGCGGCGCGTTCTACTCAGGCCATTATATTATATATATAATATATATTTCGTTCAAAACGAATTTTATAAATTCATTTTGCAAACGATTCCCATTTTCACTTCAATTTTAAATCAAAGTTGAATACTCCTTATCATTATAATATTTAAATGATAATATTTTCAAAATATTTTGTAATCATTTCCTTTTCGATATTTATTATAAAAATGAATAAAATCGATATAAACATCGTTCGCATCAAAATGGCGCATATCTAATCAACACGGCTTCATATACTTCAATATTTTCGTGTCCCTCCAAAATCGGACATCAAATTCACATTATAATCCTTTACGGAATATTATTTTAAAATATTCGTTCTTTTTGAATTGGAATTAGACCCAATCAACTACCATATAATGTTATTTATATGGATTTCATACAACATATGTGTATAACAATAATGATACACAGTCAACCATCATCCAGAGTGCATTACACAACTGTATAAGCGTTAAAAATAAATAATTAACGCTCACAATAGTCCGTCAACCAATCGATTGACATACCACTAAACAATTGGGATTAGTGTACGCCAAATACCATCTCAATGCCCGTGTGGAGTTTCAACCAACAAATACTGAATACTATTCATGTAGTTGGGCGATGTGTAAAATTTACCGTCCCAATCCTTATCAGTTAAATGGGTGTACATAAACAAATCGTTCGACTTGTAAATGAATATTTATTTTCATTTTAGGAGAATTTTATGTCATTCATATATACGTTAAAAAATATATATTTTAACAATAAATTATTTTACTCAATGCATGAATATTTTATATATTTCATTTTTACAATAAAAATGTTATTTTTATTATTCAAACATTTTATTCAACACATGAATATTTTATATATTTCAGTTTTACAATAAAAATGATATTTTTATTATTCAAACATTTTATTCAACACATGAATATTTTATATATTTCATTTTTACAATAAAAATGATATTTTTATTATTCAAACATTTTATTCAACACATAAATATTTTATATATTTCATTTTTACAATAAAAATGATATTTTTATTATTCAAACATTTTATTCATCACATAAATATTTTATTTTCCATTTCACATCACAACCACAACGCAATACAGTTCAAACAAACAATCATGGTTTGTACAATAAATGGTGTCGGGGGCTACTAAGCCCCGTCTGCATCCTAGTATATATTCAACTGTAAAATAATTAGAGTGAGGAGTTCTCACAGTCAGTTTCCACTCTGTCAGTTTTATTTCTGATTTCAGTACAGTTTGGATTTGAATTTGCCTGAAATTCTGACGTGCTCCGTTTTTGTCCCGGCCAGTTTCATTTGTAGTGTTCGTTGTTGCAAATCCAACGCAACTGAAATCGTGCGATTTTGTTTCTATTTGCAAAAGTTATTGCATTTAAATATTAACAACATTTATAGACTAATTAATTATAATTTAATTACACTTAAGGTTAATTACCTTCCTCCCGTTCATCGTTTCCAGTTCTAACTGAACCCCAAGCTCAAAACTAGGGTTCCACCGTGCTCCTACATACGTTGACCGGAGTCCGATCAGGAGTACCCACGCCGTAGGCGACGGCGTCGCCGCTCTCCCCCTTGAAAAGCCGCAAGCTCGATGGCCTTGGTGGCCGGAAAAATGCGAGTGAACGGCCTGACTTGACGCTGGAAATTCGAAGAGCATATCCAACAATACATCATCAAACGCATATCACTTTGTAGATCTAAGATTTCTCTTTCCTGTTTGTTTTGATTTCATCACCAATTCGATTTGGATTATGAGATTTTGGGGATTTAATTCGGGAATGATTGGGCCGTCGATCGCTTTGAACTAGTGGCTGAGTGGTTAGGGTTTTGAGGGTAGTTAGGGTTATACATTTATTTTTATTAATATTTTATTGTTTATTTATTTCTTAAAAACAAATTTTCACAAACGAACTTCAAATTAAATTCAATGAGTATTGCCCTTAGCTAAATACCCCCATTCCGTACAAAATCGAATATGTTTCGTAAGCCAATACAATCATTTCGATTGTTTTCATCAAAATTAAAATATAAATCAATATATATTGAATTTGAACGTAGATTTTAATTTACCGGGGCCACATACTGTCTCCAAAAATTCCAGAAAAATAAATCTAGCTATATTTTGATGATATCGTCCTAACAAAACTAATTTCGTCTAATTTGGAGACCGTTTGAAAAATGGTCATTTTCCAGTCGATTAAATTCAAACTTAAAGTACCAAACGCGTTTAAATCCACCACGCCCATATATTAATTCCAAAAATTATGAAAATTGGAATCAAGTAATAATTTGACATTCCGGATCCAACAAAAGTGGTTTCGTCGAAAACGGAGGTCGTTTGCAAAATGGTTATTTTTAAGGGCTATATATATATAATATATATAAATTCCATAGCGACTATTCTGAATTTTAAACTGGACATAACTTTTAATTTATAAAACGAAATTTATATTTTCACATCCATCAGAAAGATATTGTTAAACAGATTCCAATATTTCCTGTTTCGTCCAATTCTTAAACTGAATATTATACATTCAATTGAAATTCAAAATCGAATTTTCAAACTACCGCGCCATTTCCAGTTCGTTTTATAACTAAAATAAATTTATTCATTCTAACTTCGTTTAAATAAATTTTTAGTTGTTATTATTTAAAATAAATCATTTAAAATATTCAAAATACATTAAAATAGCTAAAATAAAAAATTTAAATTGGTTCTGAAAATCCGGGTTGTTACAATCTCCCCCACTTAAAATCTTTTCGTCCTCGAAAATGAACGGAGTTGAAAGTTGTTTAACTAATCAACTCAACTTTCATTCTAGCGTTCATTCTTCAACTTTTCAGTTTCTAAGAATTTTCAAATTTTTCAAAAATTTGGCTAACACCCTAAATTTTGAAAAATTTCACCATAACCTCCTTTGTATGGGGAGACCTTTAAAACCGCAACTAGCCACATAGGACCCTCATCAATCCAAAATAAAAAGCCAATCGGCTCATAAACTCATCCAAATCCAAGAAAATAGTAAACATGTACCTATTTGTCGGGCATACAATTTTATTCCACTTCTCTAGCCTCCTTTCTAAGACGTGTTCACACATATATATGTACATATGTATGCAATTTCAACCAAGTTTCAATTCAGCTCAATATTTGATTCAATTTGGCTAACTCTTACCTTTCATTCACATGTTGGTTAAATAAATAATCACACAACACAATCAGCAATCAATTAGTTGAATAACGTTTCAAATTCATAACTTTGATATATATATACAAAATCAAGTTTTTGATGCCAATTCACAACAATAACCCTATCTTGTTTTGGTTCTCACACCATCCAATTGGAAATATATAGATGCCACACTTTTGAAATTCGAACATAAATTCTGATGATGTAGCTACAATCATCAGAATCATCTCTGGGCGACTAGAGTGCGATACTATATCTATCCAATATATTTGAGGCTTCGTATACACGCGGATCAGACGTATATTCAAAATCTCCATATACCCGATAGTCCAAATCAACTTAAAATAAAATATTCAAATACGTATAATATGGTTTAAATTTTCAAAACAAAATTTGGTTTCATTCTTATTTTAAAAATAACACTCTTCCCACTCGTTCTAGGATACTGTTGATCCTATCTCTAATGAGTCATTCTCATTGGATATTACTAATTCAATCTCTGATGAATTCTTTCGTTTGGTTCTAATATGCCTTGTTCTCGAGCTCTGTAAACCAAAGCTCTGACACCAAGCTGAAACGAACCAAACTTCCCCGTAAAGGAAAGTCCGGATTGAGTTGAGAAGACGAAAAATCAGAACATAAACAGAAGAACATTTCGTTGTTATTACAACAATTTACATCAGAGTACAAGAATATAACACAGTATGAATAAATAATATACATCAGAAAAATATCATAGATTAAAATAATTTACATAGCAGCGGAAAATAATACATAACACAACTGGAAGAACTACACAGATACAGAGCTTTCCGAATATAGCTCCAGGTGTAAACCAGGATCCTGTGAATATAAATCTGCAAAACCAAAACTACTAGCTGCCCATGAGGAAAATAGGAGCACCCAGAGTTTAGGTTGAAACAATAAACTCCAGGTCAGTCATGTGACTGGTGTGAGAACTGAAAACAGTTATCAACTTGGTTTTAAAGTAAGGTAAATCAAGGGACCACGCAGTATAACACGAAACGGGGTTTAACCCCAAGAATACCAGTGCATAAACAAACATCGCAATGCTAAAAGAAGAAAAATGAAGCTATTATAAGACTCAGGTTCCATCACACAATGCAACGCAAGACGGAGGATAGAGTTTTACCTTATAATAACCGAATAATGCTTGATACGCGAAGTTTAATCTTTTATTATTACTATTAGTGAAGAAATCAACTTCAAATATAAATGTATCAGTCATAGGTGGCATAGTGCCCCATCCCACTATGTCACCATACTAGGCTCTACAATTAAAACCGCAATGTCACGTATTGGAAATTGGATTTCCATCATGAACCAAGGCAAGGGATCGTCCTTACCGAATTCGAGAACTCTAGCCCGTGTCTCAGGCCCAGTGCTCGAGTGCGCCTTGGATCTTCAGGGTCGGTCCTCTCTTACGTTTGAGGATTGGTTATTCCTGAACAATGTGTTTCCCCTCCCTATGGGGCATAAGTCTGGTCAATATGTCGACCATATCCATCCATCGGCCCCGTAGTGACCGATATATCCGAGGTACCTCGCTTTCCATCATCCACATAAGTAAAAATGTATTGGCTCCATACCATGACACCACTCCTATCTAGAAAGAAATGCATGTCCTCTCTGCAGTCCTCTCCCTTTTCTGGTTCATACCGGGGTGCGAGGCTCGCGAATTAACGCTATACACAAAGCTATGCCATTTAAGGCCGTGCTTTGATCATCAAACACAAGACTCTTCTTTTCAACAGAAGCCTTGATCATTTGCATCTCAGCATGCCACACAGGCAATTCACACCATGTGACTGATGTTTATCGATATATAACCTCTGAGCTCGTTCGTCTCACAGAAGGATGTTAAGCAAGAGAATAAATGCTCCGCCACCAAATAGATATATATTTAATAGAGATCAATCAACACAGAATAAAATCTAATGTCAGACACACATACATTTACCAGTTCGTTCTGGGTTTGAATGAAACCGGAGGCACCTTATTCCTCGCCCCATATGTCCAATACAGGAGAGAGGCCCTCGCATATTCGGATCAACTTAAAGTACGTCTGGACAATCACAACTTATTACCTCGTCTTGGGTATACAGCCCAATCAAAACATCAATAATCATCCAAATGATGTGAAGACCTCCGGTCTTCAACCATCATCTTCATCGCCAAATCAGTTACTCAGAATGAGTATAAACTCAGCCTTTCCGAATAACTCATGTATACTATAAACAAGTGCTACAAAAACACAACATACGCCTTATTCCAATTCATAATATTTTTTATTCTAATATTCACATCTTTAGGGAAAGGTTCCCATTAATTTTATCAAAGATAAATTCTTTTAAATTTATTCTTTAATCCTCCTTTGGATATCAATTCAAACCAAATTAAGGTTTGTCCAAACTAGTCGGGATTAGCGCACCTTACCCAAGTAATCATTTGTTTTATTTCCCAATCCCAACCTATTCATCCCATAGAGCAAAATAGGTAATACTCCATATCTAACACCACGGTGTTATCGGTAAATTTAATTACCATTTCACGTTTAAATCTAATTAAAGATTTAACTATCGCCTGGAGTAAAAATGGTGGTACTCCATTCTTGATCGTTTCCCAAATTTAATAATTTGAATTGCCACATTCACATTTCCATCTAATTAAAGATTTATTAAAACCCCACTTAGTTTTAATCTTCCCAAAAATCAATATTAATGATTACTTAACTTTGGGAAATCTAACATGCCATATTGGCAATCTACACCATACCACTAATTTCTACCGATATATAACCTCTAAGCTCGTACATCTTAGAGAAGGGTGTTAAGCAAGAGAATACATTCTCCGCCACCAAACAGATATATATTTAGCAGAGATCAATGAATACAGTTTGAAATACAATGTTAGCCATGTAATCATGTCTTTATCTGGGTTAAAGAACCAATGTCATTTAAAACACAGTTCACGATAAAACCAAAATCACATTCCATTAAATATGGAATCTTCACGGAAAAACAAATCAATATATAATCGATATCAGTTTCCATATCCGACTAGTAATATAAATGGAATAACGGCAAAGCCTTTTAAATTCCATATATAGTAATAGTCTTCTCCATATAAACTCACTTCGATTATTACCAAATCGAATTACATTCCATTCTAATTTATTTTATTAAATTAGAAAATTTACATTGGAAATTTTCCATTACATCTTAATAAAAAGATTTATAAATTCCAAATCACATTTCACTGTTAATCGAGTTAAAGAATGAATGTCTTTAAAAACACAGTTCACAACAAACCCAATTCACATTCCATGTAATCCAATTAAATGTCAATTAACTGGAAACTCTAATAATCTTAATTAAAAGATTTATTCTTTTCACATGGAGTTTAAGAACAGTGTTATTGAAGACACCACTCACGACAAACCCAAAATCCAATTCTTTTATTCAATTCCAATTAAATATTAATTAATTTGAAAACTTCCCTAAATCTTAATTAAAAGATTTATTCTTTTCTCGATTGGGTTTAAGAACAGTGTTAATAAAGACATCATTCACGACAAACCCAAAATCATATTTAATATTAAATACAAGGCTCTGAATAGAAATTATATCGGCTTATATTCAATATCAAATTCTGAAATTAACGAATATCGTATTGGGAATAACGATATGTATATCTTTCGAATTCCTCCATAATATTCGTATAATTACGGAACCCAATATAAAAATATTCCGAAGATAATTTTGATTCAAATCCATTCCAATTTATATATTTGAAAAATTCTGGTTATTTTAAAAACCATTCACAACTCCAATTTATTTATTAAAAATTATTGGATTTAAAATCTAGTTAATAACTAGTTCATTTTGATAAAAATATATCTTTATCTTTACAAATGTGGAACTTTTCACCCCAATTCTTTCCAAATCATTTATAATGATTTTACACAAATTATTAATATTTTAAATAATTTTATTAAGGCCCTTTCAGTCGATTTCCATAAACGGTCGTCGAACTGCACTTACAACGACCTTTTCCAAATTTGATTTGGACATAGTTCCATATCCAACTGTTAGATTTCAAATCTCTTATATTCGTTGGAAATCTCTTTTTGATACGAACCCAACGGTTCCGGTTTTAGGAGAATCCGACTGTTGGATCTCCCGTAATGTCAATTTGAATTCAATGGTCGAAATTCGCGAATAGTCGCGGCGCGGCGCGTTCTGTTCAGGCCATTATATTATATATATATATATATATATATAATATAATATATATTTCGTTCAAAATGTATTTTATAAACTCGTTTTAAAAATGATTCCCACTTTAACTTCAATTTTAAATCAAAATTGAATACTCCTTATCATTATAATATTTAAATGATAATATTTTCAAAATATCAGATTTTGAAATCATTTCCTTTTTGATATTCATTATAAAAATGAATAAAATCGATATAAATATCGTTCGCATCAAAATGGAGCATATCTAATCAACACGACTTTATATACTTCAATATTTTCATGTCCCTCCAAAATCGAACATCAAATTCACATTTTAATTCTTTACGGAATATTATTTTGAAATATTCATTATTCTTGAATTGGAATCAGACCCAATCAGTTACCATAAAATGTTATTTGAATGGATTTCATACAACACATGTATATAACAACAATGATACACAGTCGACCATCATCCAGAGTGCATTACACAACTGTATAAGCATTAAAAATAAATAACTAACGTTCACAATACTCCGTCAACCAATCGATTGACATACCACTAAACAATTGGGATTAGTGTACGCCAAATATCATCCCAATACCCATGTGGGGTTTCAACCAACAAATACTGAATATTATTCGTGCAGTAGGGCGATGTGTAAAATTTACCGTCCCAATCCATATCAGTTAAATGGGTGTTCATAAACAAATCGTCCTATTTGAAAATGAATATTTATTTTCATTTCCGGAGAATTTTATGTCGTTCATATATACGTTAAAAATTATATTTTTAACGATAAAATATTTTACTCAACGCATGAATATTTTATATATTTCATTTTTACAATAAAAATGATATTTTTATTATTCAAACATTTTATTCAACACATGAATATTTTATATATTCCATTTTTACAATAAAAATGATCTTTTTATTATTCAAACATTTTATTCAACATATGAATATTTTATATATTTCATTTTTACAATAAAAATGATATTTTTGTTATTCAAACATTTTATTCATCACATGGATATTTTATATATTTCATTTTTACAATAAAAATTATATTCTTATTATTCAAACATTTTATTTGTAACACCCCGTATGTTGAAATAACTTATTATAATATAAATCAGGGCAGAATTAAATTCTAAAATCTGAATCAGGGGAAACGGGCTGTGCCATTGCGTTCGTCTCGGAAAAATACGCAGAATAGAGTCCGAAATTTTGTAAATCGGAGTCCGTATGACCCAGTTAAGGCCCAAAGAAGTTTTTAGAAAATTCAAAGTTAAAAACAGATTTAAAATTCAGTTCTAAAACAGGATTGGAGCCAAAAGCGGAGGTGGCGGGAAAGTTCCCGCCTAGCCCCGTGTCGACAGGCATGTCGACAGGGGTGTCGACAGCCCTCTCGACAGGGGTGTCGACACAGGGTGTCGGCCCTGTTGATCTGGGTGCACCAGATCTGGTTTTTGGTTGAGTCTTGGGCTGTGTTCTAGAGATTTCCGAAATCTGATGGTCCTAATCTAATTTAGGGCTAATCCTATGGTCCTAAAACACCTAACTAATCTATATATACACCCTAATACCCCCCTAATCCTTACTAAAAATAGATCTAAGGCCATTATGCCACCACTTTGAAACTTGAAGGAGCCTCCATCAAAATTAGAGAAGGGATAGCATTCCAAATCAACTTCTAGCCTCTTAATCTTCTTCATTAGTTTGCTAATCTTGGTTTTGGTGAGCTTCTATCCCCTTAATAATCAATTGTTAAATTGATTAAGATAGGATATGATGATGTATGGCTAGGTTTGTGGATCAATGTGTTTATGCAAGCTTAGTATAGTGTATGTTATGTGTTTTGCAAGTTATATGCTTTATGTCATGCAAGTTTAGTGTATGTGTTCATGCCATCTTTATGCAAGCTTAATGTTATGTAGTCATGACATCTTTATGCAAGTTTGGTGCTATGTTTCATGATGCTTATGATGCAAAACACTAAGTTGAACATTGATCTATTATGCAACATGCTTATGCAAGTTATGTGAATGCTTATGCAAGTTATGTGTATGCTTATATGCAAGTTTAACATGTTATGCAAGTTATGCATGCTTATGCAAGTTATGTGAATGCTTATGCAAGTTATGTGTATGCTTATATGCAAGTTCAACATGTTATGCAAGTTATGCATGCTTATGCAAGTTATGTGTATGCTTATATGCAAGTTTAACATGTTATGCAAGTTATGTGAATGCTTATATGCAAGTTTAACATGTTATGCAAGTTATGTGAATGCTTATATGCAAGTTCAACATGTTATGCAAGATATGTGTATGATAATATGCAAGTTCATATGCAACATGATATGCAAGTCATGCGTATGATAATATGCAAATTTGGGTTAAATGTAGTTGGGTTAATATATGCTCATATATGCAAGTTGACATCCTCTTAACCCATGACAAAGTTATATGCTAAGATGTGGTTACACCCATGATATTTGTGATGAATCTTCTCTTTATTATGTCATGAAATGAGAACGATTTACGTGGGGAACGATGGGGTTAAAAATGCATATTAACAAAATAAAATGAATGAACATAAGTGGGAATTTACCTATTGAGTTAGGTCTACCCCATGGGAATTTACCTATTGAGTTAGGTCTACCCATGCTATGGAATTGGGAATTTACCTATTCGGTTAGGTCTACCCATATTCTTTAAATTTGATATTAATTAGGGATAATTAATATGGGGATGATTAATTAGGTGTAATTAATCAACTAAGACACGAGGTTGGACCCTTTTGTAGCGGAAGTCTGCCCGGAACCGACCGGCCATCCAGCAGCTACAAATGATTGGCCCAATGTGAGAGGTCTTAGTCATGAATTAAATACGTGATTAAAGTAAAGACACGAGGTTAGACCCTTTTTATGACAGAAGTCTGCCCGGAACCAACCGGCATATCCAGCAGTCATAAAAGATGGTCTAATGTGAGAGGTCTTTATGAGGTCATGATCTTAATTAATTAATTAAGAAACACTTAACCATATTAGCATGTAGAGGGACATGAGGGGTTAAGTGGGTGCCTTGGGTGGCATGTGGAAATCTAGTGGTTGCCTTGGGTGGCAATAGAAAATACGATTAGAATACTTAACCAAAGTGGAACATGTAATTAAAACATGATTAAAGGGTTAAGTGGTATACACTAGATAAGTGGCAAGCTTAGGTGGGTAGCTTATGGGGGCCCATTTCAACCAGTAACCCATTTGTATCTTTGTGGGCTCGACCCATGTCGAGGACGGGACACGCGTACTGGGCTTGATTATAAGAGGCCAAAACGGGTTAGCGGTGGCAACGCAAGTCCAACGGGTTTCATATGCGTGTGTGGGCCCGGGCTGGTAGATAAGCCGTTGTTGCATCGTGTAGGTATAAGCCGTGCACCGTTGATAGTATTGGGTTGCCACTTTAGGGGAGTGATACACCCCACTGTGGGACCAGCACGGGTATCTACGTTAGGGAGCCGATCGCTTGGGGAGTAGTGGGGTACACCTAGTGGAGATAGGGGCAGACGGCACCTATGTGGTCAGCTAGGGGTACATGAAACTACTAGTTATATCTTTCTTTTAAGTCCTTGGGTGGGATCAATCTTTGAGTAGGAATGACTGGTGTGGTGCAGTTAGTAATTATCCTTGGGTGGGTAGATGCGTCTTTACGGTTATCTTAGTTCATCCTATGTTTGTTGGCTACTTAGTGTAGTCATTATCCCCAAAGGTACTGTACCGAGTTCATATCATACCCTAATTACTTTAATAATTGTATTGTTAAGGTTATAGGGCTCACTCAGGCTTATGTCTGACCCCGTTGTTTTTATCTTTTTCCCCTCAGGTCCTCAGGTTGGGCCTAGTGCTAGTGGGCCTTGATCAGTTGCTTTTGTTACTCTCTTGGAGCTTGGACCCTAGATGTAGAGCTCAGCTTACCCTTTTCTTTTATGGCTATCAGTTGATGTATTGGGATTATGTATTTTTATTTAGCAAGAATGGATATTTGTACTTAACTCTTATTATGGTTTTGTGATGTAACCAGATATGTTTTACTTTCCGCTGAAATGAAATGATGTTTTAAATTCTCAAGTATTACTTATATCTGTCTTGTTGTAATTTTTCTGTTCTATATTCACTTAAAATACTCCACCGATGTTATGGCATTCCCTTAGTGAGTGACCGTAGCGGGTGTGGGGTGTTACATTATTCATCACATGAATATTTTATTTTCCATCTCACATCACAATCACAATACAATACAGTCCAAACAAACAATCATTGTTTGTACAATAAATAGTTAATTACCTTCCTCCCGTTCATCATTTCCGGTTCTAACTGAACCCCAAGCTCAAAACTAGGGTTCCACCGTGCTCCTCCATACATTGACCGGAGTCCGATCAGGAGTACCCATGCCATAGGCGACGGCATTGCCTCTCTCCCCCTTGAAGGGCCGCCCACTCGATGGCCTTGGTGGCCGGAAAAATGCGAGTGAATGGCCTGACTTGGCGCTGGAAATTCGAAACGCATATCACTTTGTAGATCTAAGATTTCTCTTTCCTATTTTTTTTGATTTCATCACCAATTCGATTTGGATTATACGATTTTGGGGATTGAATTCGGGAATGATTTGGCCATCGATCGCTTTGAACTGGCGGCTGAGTGGTTAGGGTTTTGAGGGTAGTAAGGTTTGTATATTTATTTTTATCAATATTTTATTGTTTATTTATTTCTTAAAAACAAATTATCACAAACGAACTCCAAATTAAATTCAACGAATGTCCCCCCTAGCTAAATACCCCTATTACGAACATAATGGAATATGTTTCATAAGCCAATTCAATCATTTTGATCTGTTTTCATTAAAATTAAAATATAAATCAATATATATTGAATTTGAACGTAGATTTTAATTTACCGGGGCCACATACTGTCTCGAAAAATTCCAAAAAAATAAATCTAGCTATGTTTTGATGATACAGTCCTAACAAAACTAATTTCGTCGAATTTGGAGACCGTTTGAAAAATGGTCATTTTCCAGTCGATTAAATTCAAACTGAAAGTACAAAACGCGTTTAAATCCATCACGCCCACATATTAATTCCAAAAATTATGAAAATTGGAATCTAGCAATAATTTGAAATTCTGGATTCAACAAAAGTAGTTCCGTCGAAAACGGAGGTCGTTTGCAAAATGGCTATTTTTAAAGGCTATATATATATATATATATATATATATATATATATATATTCCATAGCGACTATTCTGAATTTTAAACTAGACATAACTTTCAACTTATAAAACAAAATTTATATTTTTCACATCCATTAGAAATATATTGTTAAAAAGATTCCAATATTTCTTGTTTCATCCAATTCTGATTTAAAATGAATTCTATACATTCAATTGAAATTCAAAATCAAATTTTCAAACTACCGCACCATTTCCAGTTCGTTTTATAATTAAAATAAATTTATTCGTTCTAACTTCATTTAAAATAAATTTTTAGTCGTTATTATTTAAAATAAATCATTTTAAATATTCAAAATACATTAAAACAGCTAAAATAAAAAAAATTAATTGGTTTTGAAAATCCGGGTTGTTACAGACATGCTACAAAATCACTCTCAACCAAAAATTTCCACAGATTCAGAGATGCACTTAGAATCGAAGAGTTACAAACAATTACCAAGTAAAAGATGGAACTTTCATACCTAGATCTTACCTGTATCTTCACTAGTATGATGAAGGATTGAATTTGCTTACTCTTTACCCATGTCAGTCCATGAAATGGCAAATTAGGGTTGCAAACCCTAATCCTAATTCTAGGAGCGGTAACAAAGGAAAGAAAGAATAATAGGAAAGTTTTCGTATATGGTATTTTATCCATATCTAGTTGTACATTTTCGTATATGGTATTATATCCATATTCAGTTATACACTTGCGCACATAACAAAGCAACAGTCACATGCCCATTATTCAAGTAACGGTCACATGCCCATTATTCAAGCAATGGTCACATACCCATTATTCAAGTCATTTACATTTATTTCTTGTATTATAAATAGAGAACTCCTCTATACAATTTGTATCATCTTGTATTACAATTCTTTAATAATAAACTGTTGTTTCTTCTCAATTCTGTTTTTCTATCAATTAAATTGATATTTGAATCAAAAATACACATACAATAATAAATTAGGATTTTCAAAGTACAAAAAAATTCAAAGCAAAAACAGTTATAAAAGAAAATAAAAGAGATAAACAAAAGTGGTATACTTAAAACGTTATAAGTACACACAAACTGTATCACACATAAAATTAATCCTAAAGGCATATAAAAATTCAGTTTATTTGAAAACTAATACATATAAAAGTCTATTGTTATTATAGTTTGTCGCTAGGATTTTGTAATATGCTAATATGGAAGCTAGCAAGGCTGAAATATTCTCTCAATAAAACATAATCAAACCTATTATAAATACAATAGGGAAAAACAGACATTTCCAAAAATATTCTAGTCTATTAAAACAAAAAAAAGAGGGTCTGGTCTCTTATCGTCAATGGAAATTCAAACGACATACGCTTATTAATATCCATACAAGCGAAGTATGTATTATCGTAGCATTTAGGTTAGATATTCGTAATAGAGATACAATTCTAAGAGTTCACAGTGGTTCACTAATGTACTATCAAAAAATGGTAACTACGAACGAAACATATGGAGATAGTCAAATAGTCAAAGTTATCATAGATGAGAGTTGCAATCAATAGAAAAATGAAAAGAATAACATCGCATCTTATTGGTTATCATTCGTATTAAAACCTGATGCATACGCATGTTCCATTATTATCATTCAATATGTGCGTGCATGCATTCGGGGTTAGAACTATTTTAGACATTTCCCTAAATTTTACCATTGTATGTATCGTCTAGAAATCCTTTGCTAGTTGATTAAGCAATCAATACATATGTATGTTGTTGTAAAGCCAACACAATGTGAATCTGGACCTGTTCAACAGTAGGCAAAGAGTGAGCTGATTGGAAATTAAAGACTTAGAGCACTCACTCAAGTATGGTAGTCTTTAAATTTTGTCTACAACAATCAAATCATATTTCAGACTTAACTTTGACATGCCATATATATATATATATATATATATATATATATATATATATATATATATATATATATATAGTAAGTTGACTAGGACAAAGAAATTCATTGGACTATACGCTACTGCAGGTATATCGTAGGTATGTTGTTGTTTTCTTCATAAGGAATCAAAAGGTTTTATGTAGTTACTGAAATTAACAATATGGAAAATACTCCACTCATATATTTATTATAGTCCCAAATTGATTTGCTTCACAAGCACACAAGGCCTGGCTTAGTCATTATATCCGTTTCAAACTATGTGGTGAGGTAAATAGCCGAAATCCCTTGTATATCAAAATTGCACTAGCTATCACAAAACCAAATCAAGCACTCAATTCTTTCATTAATTATGCTACAATATATTTACAGCTTAAGCCCAAAGCACAAAATTCTTGCATAAAATAAAAGGTCAATTTTAAAGCTTGGCTAACACTCAATAATTCCAAAAGTTAATCAACATAGCACCCATCTTACTCACTGTGTCTTTGTGTTGGTTAAGAATTATTTTTTCAACTGAAGCTTAAATGCATATGTGATAAATGTATATGTTGTACGAGAAGGAAAACTTATATTTGGTCCTAAATATGTTAGAAATTTGTGGATAATTTTCAATTCAGTTAGGGGAACATCGTATCCTAATATATTTACTTTCAATACACACCCTTAAGATTCAACATGAAATGGCCAATGAAAATCTTCCCCATCATGAAGAAGCAACAATATAAAAAAATATCAAAAGTAAATCCTTTTCCTGGTACCTAAAAGAAACTTATCCATTTACTCAAGTACTACGACACTTAACCATGTTTGTACGTCCATGATCATTGATGTTGTCAGGGATGTAGTCATCAAATTGATGGAGACCTGAAGGGAATCAATCACGTTATCAGATAGGATTTACAAAGTTGTAGTAAATTCCAGTTGTTTACAAACTATACAAACATGCAATAAGTAATAAACGAAAATTTAGGGATACCATGAACGAACATATTAGTATGGTCACTTCCCATCGATTAAGGAATAAGAAAATGGCAGCCATAGTAAAATAATATATATGTGAGACTAAAGCACTGACTAAAGAGAAGGAATGAACAATAACTGAATAAATAAAAGAAAAGTTATCTTTGGTGTTACAAGTAATACAACATGGCCTGCATACATGTACTTATATGACCTCTTCCCAAATGATGCTATAAGTCAGTAAAAAGTAACTTAAGATATGCATGCATATGTTCATATAAATGTATTATTACAAAAGAATCAAAGGCTAGTAAATTTGTTTCTTAATTAGCTTTATAATCAGTTGCTACTGATAATAGGATATAAGTACTAAAAATATATCACATATGTTAGTAGATATCTCAGTTATCCAATATAAATTACCTTAAATAAGTAATATATCCTAGTAGATATTGCAGCATAAATATGTTTGTTTTTAGAACACAATGATAGTTATAAAATCTCAATTTCAAGGGTTGCATTTAAAAATTAAATAAATTACCTAAAATAGCGTTGCTAAAGACAATAGATCAAAAATTCTTTAGTGGTGGTGCTCTTAATTGTTGATTGAATATCAAAATAGACTCGTGTTCTTTGGTTTGCTAGGAACGAATTAGAGGGGCATTAGGGCTTGAGTGAATTGATATTGCGGGTGAGATTAAGGAATGAATGTAACACCCCGTAATTCTGTTAATATTAATATTCACAAATTAAAGAATAACTAATCTCAGACGTGAGAACTGTGGGAAACGGGTTGCGCCATTGTGTTCGTCTCGGAATTCTGGTTGAAATAGAGTCCGAGTTTGCGTGAATTGGACTTCGTATGAAGAAGTTATGGCCATCGGAAGTTTCAGAAAATTCAAAACAGCTCGCAGGAAATTTAAAATTCAAACTGAAAGTGCAGAAGCGGGCTGGGCGGGAAAAATTCCCGCCCAGGCAGGTCGACTGGGGAGTCGACGCTAGTGTCGACCCCCCCCCCCCAGGTCGACTATAGTGTCGACCTGGGTGTCGACCTGGTCAGTCGGCTAGGGTTTTGACTGAGCCCAATCCTGAGCTGCTGATGTGTCTTTAGGGCTGAGTTGGCAAGTTAAACGGTTCAGGTTAGTTCTGAGTTGATCTGACGGTCTAAATAAACCCTAAACTCTATAAATACCTAGGTAGTCTCTCACCCTAATTCATAAGAAAAATAGAATAGCTACCGTCATACCGCCGCCATGGAACTCAGTGGAGCCGCCGCCAACTAAGAAGGAAGAAAAGCTAATCAAAACCTAATTCTACTCAACTCTAAAGCAAATAAAGACTCTTTTTTCTTCTCTAATTGTTAGTATGATGATCTTAACAAGATTATTATTAAATTAATTAGGTTAAGTTATGAATGGATTATGAGTAGATGATGTGAATTGTCATATATGCTATCATGTATGTTATAAATCCTATGCTATGTGGTGATGATATCCTATATGTTGTAAATCATGCTATGATGATGTTATGTATGTTGAGAGTTTCTATGCTAAGTTGTGATGAATCATACATGTTAAAAAGCCATGATGTTACTATCTATGCTAGTTAGTTCATGTTAATCAAATCATCATGTTTGGGCTATGTTGATCTATATGACAAGTCAAATATGCAAGTTTAGGTTGATTAGCAAAAGTTATGAACATATGCCATGACATCTATTATGACATCTAGGATTATGCTATGACATATGTGAAATTCTATGCTAGTTCACACTATCATTATGTTGCCTAAAACCCCATATGCAAGTTTATATATAAATTTGGGTTATGATCATATCATGTAAATTGTGCCATTTAACAAGTTGACACCTTTAGATCCTTAACATGTGTAGTTTATGCAAGTTTCACCCCTATTATGATTGGATTATTTTAATTGTCTATATGTTGTGATAATTTATTTTTGTGCTATGAGTTAGACTATTCGAGTCTAACGTATATTCTGTGTTGAATAAGCGAACGTATAAACGTGGGGTAGGGGTAATATTAAGGATTTAAAATTAAGAAGTTGGGGTGCAATTGATATGATTTTGCATGCCATGAATGGATGGCCATAATTGAGTCAATTATGGACATCATTAATAGTGGACTTAATTAATAATTTGAATAGGGAATTATTAAAACTGGGGTAAAAGGTTATAAGTGATAATCAATGCTTAGGACACGAGGTTGGACTCGTTTGTGACGTAAACCTGCCCGGACCCGCCCGGCAAATCCAGTGGTCACAAATGTCAGCCCAATGTGAGAGGTCCTAGGCCTAAGCTAAAGCATAACAGTTGTAAAGACACGAGGTTAGACTCTTTTATGGTGTAAGACTGCCCGGACCCGCCCGACAAATCCAGCTGCCATAAATGCCAGTCTAATGTGAGAGGTCTTTATGAGGTTATGGCCTGAATGAATTAAGAAATACTTAACCAGATAAACATGTAAGGTGGGACATGGGGGTTAAGTAGGTGCCTTGGGTGGCATGAGGAATCTAGTGGGTGCCCTTAGTGGCATGTGAAATACGATTAGTAAGACTTAACCAAACACACATGTAAATGAACATGACTAAGAGAGTTAAGTGGGATATATTAATGACAAGCTTAGGTGGGTAGCTTGTGGGGTCCCATTTCAACCAGTATCCCAAACGTATCTTTGTGGGCTCGACCCAAGTCGAGGACGGGACACGCATGCTGGGTTTGACTATAAGAGGCCAAAACGGGGAGCGGTGGCAACGCAAGTCCAACGGATTTCATATGCGTGTATGGACCCGGGCTGGTAGGTAAGACGTTGTTGCATCGTGTAGGTATAAGCCGTGCATTCTCTAGTTGTATCGGGTTGCCACTTTAGGGGAGTGATACACCCCACTATGGGGCCAGCACGGGTATCTACGAGTAGGAAGCCGATCGAAAGTGGGTAGTGGGGTACACCTAGTGGAGATAGGGGCAGACGGCACCTATGTAGTCAGCTAGGGGTACGCAAGGCTTTTTATATAGTTTCTGTGTGAAGCAAGTGGGATCAACCTTTAGGGTGACTGGTGCGGTGCAGTGTAGAAATGTGCGGTGCAGTGTAGTAATTATTCGTTAGTAATTAGGTTTGCCTTTAACGTTATCTTTAATGTTTTCTTAAACGTTATCTTTATCTGCTCTTCCATACCTAATAGTTCATAGACATTTACTTGTCTTCCAGCTTATGCCTTAGTCTAGTTATTTTGATAGTAGTATTGTTAGAATTATCATACTCGCCAAACTTTATGTCTGACCCCCTCCATTTCTATCCTTTTTCCCCCTCCAGGTCCTCAGGTTGGGCCCAGCTTTAGTGGAGTTTGATTGGATTGCTTTATCTCCCTTGGAAAGCTTGGACCATTGAAGTAAAGTCCAGCTTGTTATCTTCTTTAATGGCTATTTGTGTAATGGGATTATGTATTTTGGTTTATCAAGATGGATAATGTACTTGACTCTGATTTATGGTTTTATGATGTAACAAACATGTTTAATTTCCACTGCAATAAAATGAAGTTTTAGATTTCCAAGTACTACTTATTATCTGTCTTGTTGTAATTTTTCTGTTCTATATTCACTTAAAACCTCCATGGAAGTTAATGCATTCCACTTGTGAGTGACATTAATGGACGTGGGGTGTTACACGTGGTATCAGAGCTTAAGGTTACCAGAACAGATAAAAATTTTAGAAAAACTATTTTTCTAAAGTATTTTTGGAAGAAGTGCTTTCAAAAACATGTTTTAATGAGTAATTTAAAGAGGAAAGTTTTTATGAAAAAAAACATAATCCCCAATAGCCATATATCTTTATCTTTCGAATTCTCCATTTTGAATCTTTGTTTTTTTCGTTTCAGCATGGCTGAAGATCTTAAACTACCTGACGGTGTAACGATACCAGGATGGTATAGGAGGCTATTAGAGGCTAGGGCCGCCGCAGATCCGGCCAATGTTCCTCCACCACCAGTTGCACCCGTTCCTCCTCCTCCTCCTCGCGTAGATACTTTTGCAAAGACGTGCAAGGAATTTAAGGCTATGGGTGGAAAACCTTTTCAAGGGTCAGAAACGTTTGTGGAAGCCAGAGATTGGCTTAGGGAGGTGGAAGAATTGCTAGAAATCTTTGAAGTAGAAGAAGGGACGAGAGTCAAATTAGTAGCTTGGTTAATGAAGGGAGAGGCCTCATTTTGGTGGGAGGTCACTAATGGGGAGCGTCCTGTTGATTCTTGGGCGGATATCAGACGTAGGTTTGAAGCAAAGTTTCTCTCAAGGGCAGAAGAGAATCTATATATGGAAAGGTTCTTGGCATTAAAGCAAGGAAGCTCATCAGTGAAAGAATATGTCAACAAATTTAATCAGTTAGCAAGGTTTGGCTTGGACTTAGTGAACACGCCGGAGAAGAAGGCTCTGAGGTTCGTTAATGGATTAAATGAACAGTTGCAAGGGTTGGCTATGACCCACATCCCTATGGGGGCCACATTTGAGAAGCTTGTAGACATGGCACTCATGCACGAGGAGAAAGGCGCTAAAGCTGATAAGGCACCCGAGAAGAAAGGGGATCAGAATAAACCACAACAGCAAAACAAGAAGGGTGGTAAAGACAATAAGGGCAAGGGAAAGAAGAAATGCTTTAACTGTGGGACACCAGGCCATCTCAGCAATGATTGCCGAAAGAAATAGAAGACTGGCTGTTTCCACTATGGCGAAGCGGGACATCTAGTGAAGGACTGCCCAAAGAAGGGGTAGAGGGCAGGAGCTACCTCGGGAGGACAGGTGCAGGCTCTTATGGCACCAGGGCAGGCAAGGGGACAAGTACAGGCTCTCGCGGTCCCACCGCTGCAAGAATGAGGTAGAACCATTTCTGTTGAAAGATTAGTTTTTCTGTTTGATCATCCTGTCCGTACCTTATTTGATTCGGGCGCATCACATTCATTTATCTCTACATCATTAGTTGAATCACTGCACTTAAACACCAGTTTAGTAGAGGATCCCTTAGTTGTTTCGAATCCAATTGGGGGCTCAGCTTATTTGTCCATGATGTGTTTGGATTTGAAAATTTCTATACTTAGCGTTGAGTTTAGATGTGATGTTATGTGTTGGGCTTCACGGGCTATGGGCTAATTTTAGGAATGGATTGGTTATCCAGAAATGGGGCCGTTCTTGATTCTGAAAGGAGGGTAGTTAGGCTCATGACTCGCCTTGGCAACACTCTCGAAATCTTTTGTAATCCCATAAATTCGGTTATGCTAAGTTATTTAGAATCGCTTGACGCGTCTGAGGAAAATCTACAATCTGTTAGAGTGGTCCGAGAATACTCGGATGTGTTTGAGGAGGTGAAGGGCTTGCCTCCGAAGCGGGAGATAGATTTTCGAATATATCTTGTGGATAATGCAAAACCAGTATCTTTGCCAGTACGCCACATGGCTCCACGTGAAAGGAGGGAACTCAATAAGCAAGTGAAGGAGTTGCTTGAGAAGGGGTTCATAAGACGAAGTATATCGGAGTGGGGTGCTCCAGTAGTATTTGCCACAAAGGCGGATGGGTCCCTTAGGCTTTGTGTGGACTATAGAGAACTTAATAAGCTTACTAAGAAGAACAGACACCCACTGCCGAGGATTGACGATCTCTTCGATCAGTTAGTTGGCGCCTCAGTGTTTTCGCAGTTGGACTTAGCCACAGGATTCCATCAGTTGAGAGTGGCTGAGGATAGCATAGACAAGACTGACTTTAGGACTCCGGACGGTTTCTATGAATGGCTAGTGATGCCCTTCGATTTGACAAACGCCCCCGCATACTTTGTTGATTTGATGAGTATGGTGTTTAGGGAGTACCTTAACAAATTCGTGGTAGTCTTTGTAGACGACATCTTGATCTTTTCTAAGGATGAAGAAGAGCATGCCCTACATCTTAGGGAAGTGTTGGAGACCCTACGAGCGCATAACCTTAAAGCTAAATTTTTTAAGTGTCACTTCTGGAGGAAGGAAGTACGATTCTTAGGGCATGTGGTTTCCAAAGAAGGGATAGCTGTGGATCCCGCGAAGGTGGTGGCCATCCAAGATTGGAAGGTCCCTAAAAATGCTACCGAAGTGAGAAGTTTCTTGGGGTTGGCTGGCTACTATAGGAAGTTTATCAAAGACTTCGCAAAGATATCAGCTCCATTGACACGCTTGATGAAGAAGAACCTAGTTTTCACATGGGACGTAGATTGTGATGATGCGTTCCAACGTTTGAAGAAAGCTTTGACCTCAGCCCCAGTCCTAGTATTGCCAGACGGGAGTAAGCCATTTACTGTTTATACTGACGCTTATGGGACAGGACTAGGCACAGTCTTAATGCAAGAGGGCAGGGTAATAGCCTATGGTGGAAGGCAGTTGAGAGTGCATGAGAAGAATTACCCCATACATGACCTAGAGTTGGCCGCTATTGTTTTCGCGCTTAAGTCTTGGCGTCATTATCTTCTTGGCGAGAAATTCGAATTATTCACTGACCACAAATCTTTAAAATACTTGTTCTCTCAGAAGGACTTGAACTTAAGGCAGCAAAGGTGGATGGAGTTCTTAGCATCCTACGACTTCGAAATAGCATATACCCCTGGCAAGGGTAACGTGGTGGCAGATGCCTTAAGTAGAAAAAGATTATCCCTAAGCCCTTTGTTTGTTGAGCAGCAAAACTTAGAATTCATTTCGATGTTTGACTTTAGACCTTCCGTTGACTTTGTACCCGGTTTGCTAGCATCCTTGGAGGTCAGACCTACACTTTTGGGACGGATTGGCGAGGCACAGCGAGACGACCTGCAGTTGGTTGAGTTAGTAGAAAAGCTCAAAGGAGGGGAGTCATCAAGCCATCTCCGTAGATATACCCTAGATGATAAGGGTTGGTTACGTAGGGACGGTAGACTTTGTGTACCAAAAGACGATGACCTAAGGAAGACCATTCTTGATGATGCACATCGTTCGAAGATGACCATTCATCCCGGCGGGGACAAGATGTACAAAGACATGAAGCGAGTTTTCTTTTGGGCCGGTATGAAGAGGGACGTAGCTGAGTATGTCGCTAGATGCTTGGTGTGCCAACAAGTAAAAGCGGAGCAAAAGAAACCCGGTGGATTGCTTCACCCATTGGAGGTTCCACTATGGAAGTGGGAGAGTGTCTCGATGGATTTTGTGGATGGATTACCGCGATCGAGGAAGGGTAATACAGGGATTTGGGTTATAGTAGATAGACTTACTAAAAGCGCCCATTTCATTCCCGTGAAGAGTAAGAGGACTGCTCCATGGTTAGCTTCTGTATACGTCCGAGAAATAGTTCGTTTGCACGGTGTTCCTTCTAGCATAGTGGGCGACCGCGATCCTATTTTCACTAGCGAATTTTGGAGAAGCTTGCAAGAGGCGGTAGGGACTCAGTTATGTTTGAGCACTGCATATCATCCTCAGACGGACGACCAAACCGAGAGGGTGAATCGCATTCTAGAGGATCTTTTGAGGCTATGTATCCTAGACTTTGGGGGTACGTGGGAAGAGCATCTTCCATTGGTAGAGTTCTCATATAATAATAGCTTTCAGTCTAGCATTGGTATGGCACCATTCGAAGCTCTTTACGGACGGCCGTGTCGTTCGCCTACATGTTGGTGGGAATCTACGGATAAGATCTTACTTGGGCCCGATATGATTAGGGAGACTTCGGAGAAGATCGACTTGATTCAAAGGAGGATGAAAGCAGCGCAAGATAGGCAGAAATCTTATGCAGATAAGAGGAGGACAGATCTCGAGTTTGAGGTTGGGGACATGGTCTTTGTCAAAGTGTCTCCATTACGAAACGTTGTTCGCTTTGGGTCCGTTGGGAAATTGGCACCAAGGTTTGTAGGACCGTTTCCTATTAAGGAGAAGATTGGACAGATGGCGTATAGAGTGGAGTTGCCTGAGAGACTTAGTGGTGTACACGACGTATTCCATGTGTCACATTTGAGGAAGTGCTTGCACGAGACTGCAGAAGTGGTTGAGCCGAGCTTGCTTAGAGAGGTGGAGATCGAGCGTGATGCAACGATTCGACGAGCTCCTACGCGCATTCTTGGGTCAGAGATCAAGAAGCTGAGAAATCGAGAGGTCAGACTAGTCAAAGTGCAATGGGGAGATGATGAGAGCAACGCTACTTGGGAGACAGAAGAGAAGATGCGTTCACGATAGCCTTTTCTTTTTGAGGGTATGTCCTTTAATTTCTCCTTTATCGCTTATCTTGTACTTATCTCACCTTTAGAGTATCCTCTCGCTAGTATTCTTGACCTTTAGTTAGGATAGTCCTATGGTTGAAACATGTGTTTGAGACATGTTATGTATGATGGATGCAAAGTGGATGCAAGTGTTTGCTAGTGGTTGCTCGTGGACGCATATACACACACTATTAGGCACTAGATCGGCTCAGTCAATTCATATTGCATATTGCATATAAATGGATGTATTTAGTAAAATGGATGTATAATGGTTGTGCTAACATATGGATACCGCATTTTGGTGAATGGTTGTGCATGCATGTAGAAATAATATGTATCGATAGGGAACTTTTGCATACATAATGGACGCATGGCACTATCATGATTTGCATTAAGGAGGTCAACTGAATAAGTGGACCGCCTGATTTTGCATTAGATATGGACATACACACACACTGTGCATTTAAACATGAAAGCATTAGAAGTCTATAAGGACAATGGATGCCTGTGTTTGATGGTTGAGTAGATGGACGATCGGATGTTAGGATATACATTCTTCTTAACTTGAAGATTTCGGGGTCGAAATCCTTTAAGGAGGGGAGAATGTAACAACCCGTAATTCTGTTAATATTAATATTCACAAATTAAAGAATAACTAATCTCAGACGTGAGAACTGTGGGAAACGGGTTGCGCCATTGTGTTCGTCTCGGAATTCTGGTTGAAATAGAGTCCGAGTTTGCGTGAATTGGACTTCGTATGAAGAAGTTATGGCCATCGGAAGTTTCAGAAAATTCAAAATAGCTAGCAGGAAATTTAAAATTCAAACTGAAAGTGCAGAAGCGGGCTGGGCGGGAAACATTCCCGCCTAGGCAGGTCGACTGGGGAGTCGACACTAGTGTCGACCTCCCCCCCAGGTCGACTATAGTGTCGACCTGGGTGTCGACCTGGTCAGTCGGCTAGGGTTTTGAATGAGCCCAATCCTGAGCTGCTGATGTGTCTTTAGGGCTGAGTTTGCAAATTAAACGGTTCAGGTTAGTTCTGAGTTGATCTGACGGTCTAAATAAACCCTAAACTCTATAAATACCTAGGTAGTCTCTCACCCTAATTCATAAGAAAAATAGAATAGCTACCGTCATACCGCCGCCATGGAACTCAGTGGAGCCGCCGCCAACTAAGAAGGAAGAAAAGCTAATCAAAACCTAATTCTACTCAACTCTAAAGCAAATCAAGACTCTCTTTTCTTCTCTAATTGTGAGTATGATGTTCTTAACAAGATTATTATTAAATTAATTAGGTTAAGTTATGAATGGATTATGAGTAGATGATGTGAATTGTCATATATGCTATCATGTATGTTATAAATCCTATGCTATGTGGTGATGATATCCTATATGTTGTAAATCATGCTATGATGATGTTATGTATGTTGAGAGTTTCTATGTTAAGTTGTGATGAATCATACATGTTAAAAAGCCATGAGGTTACTATCTATGCTAGTTAGTTCATGTTAATCAAATCATCATGTTTTGGCTATGTTAATCTATATGACAAGTCACATATGCAAGTTTAGGTTGATTAGCAAAAGTTATGAACATATGCCATGACATCTATTATGACATCTAGGATTATGCTATGACATATCTGAAATTCTATGCTAGTTCACACCATCATTATGTTGCCTAAAACCCCATATGCAAGTTTATATATAAATTTGGGTTATGATCATATCATGTAAATTGTGCCATTTAACAAGTTGACACCTTTAGATCCTTAACATGTGTAGTTTATGCAAGTTTCACCCCTATTATGATTGGATTATTTTAATTGTCTATATGTTGTGATAATTTATTTTTGTGCTATGAGTTAGACTATTCGAGTCTAACGTATATTCTGCGTTGAATAAGCGAACGTATAAACGTGGGGTAGGGGTAATATTAAGGATTTAAAATTAAGAAGTTGGGGTGCAATTGATATGATTTTGCATGCCATGAATGGATGGCCATAATTGAGTCAATTATGGACATCATTAAAAGTGGACTTAATTAATAATTTGAATAGGGAATTATTAAAACTGGGGTAAAAGGTTATAAGTGATAATCAATGCTTAGGACACGAGGTTGGACTCGTTTGTGACGTAAACCTGCCCGGACCCACCCGGCAAATCCAGTGGTCACAAATGTCAGCCCAATGTGAGAGGTCCTAGGCCTAAACTAAAGCATAACAGTTGTAAAGACACGAGGTTAGACTCTTTTATGGTGTAAGACTGCCCGGACCCGCCCGGCAAATCCAACTGCCATAAATGTCAGTCTAATGTGAGAGGTCTTTATGAGGTTATGGCCTGAATGAATTAAGAAATACTTAACCAGATAAAAATGTAAGGTGGGACATGGGGGTTAAGTAGGTGCCTTGGGTGGCATGAGGAATCTAGTGGGTGCCCTTAGTGGCATGTGAAATACGATTAGTAAGACTTAACCAAACACACATGTAAATGAACATGACTAAGAGGGTTAAGTGGGATATATTAATGACAAGCTTAGGTGGGTAGCTTGTGGGGGCCCATTTCAACCAGTATCCCAAACATATCTTTGTGGGCTCGACCCAAGTCGAGAACGGGACACGCATGCTGGGTTTGACTATAAGAGGCCAAAACAGGGAGCGGTGGCAACGCAAGTCCAACGGGTTTCATATGCGTGTGTGGACTCGGGCTAGTAGGTAAGACGTTGTTGCATCGTGTAGGTATAAGCCGTGCATTCTCAAGTTGTATCGGGTTGCCACTTTAGGGGAGTGATACACCCCACTGTGGGGCCAGCATGGGTATCTACGAGTAGGAAGCCGATCGAAAGTGGGTAGTGGGGTACACCTAGTGGAGATAGGGGCAGACGACACCTATGTAGTCAGCTAGGGGTACGCAAGGCTATTTATATAGTTTCCGTGTGAAGCAAGTGGGATCAACCTTTAGGGTGACTGGTGCGGTGCAGTGTAGTAATGTGCGGTGCAGTGTAGTAATTATTCGTTAGTAATTAGGTATGCCTTTAACGTTATCTTAAACGTTAACTTTATCTGCTCTTCCATACCTAGTAGTTCATAGACATTTACTTGTCTTCCAGCTTATGCCTTAGTCTAGTTATTTTGATAGTAGTATTGTTAGAATTATCATACTCGCCAGACTTTATGTCTGACCCCCTCCATTTCTATCCTTTTTTCCCCTCCAGGTCCTCAGGTTGGGCCCAGCTCTAGTGGAGTTTGATTGGATTGCTTTATCTCTCTTGGAAAGCTTGGACCATTGAAGTAAAGTCCAGCTTATTATCTTCTTTAATGGCTATTTGTGTAATGGGATTATGTATTTTGATTTATCAAGATGGATAATGTACTTGACTCTGATTCATGGTTTTATGATGTAACAAACATGTTTAATTTCCGCTGCAATAAAATGAAGTTTTAGATTTCCAAGTACTACTTATTATCTGTCTTGTTGTAATTTTTCTATTCTATATTCACTTAAAACCTCCATGGAAGTTAATGCATTCCCCTTGTGAGTGACATTAATGGACGTGGGGTGTTACAATGAACATATTATACATCTTTGTTACTCTAATTACTAATTAGGTTTAAAATTATTTGGCGAAGATTTGGGATTTTACTGGTTTCGTGAAGAGAGAGAGAGAGGGAGAGAAGGAAGAAAGGCGGGAGGAAGACCGCCTAATGAAATAAATCTCAAAATAAAGCGGCTTATTTTAAAATAACGTTGGGGTTCTGGGTATTACCTTTTCAACTTACCTCTATCAACACTTGCAAGAGAAACACTATCTATAATTGCGGTGAAAAATGCTTTTTTTTGTAGTGTCAAAACCCAGTCTCTGTAAGAAACCTTGTGCAACAAGCCATGCCTTGTATCTCACAATTTCATTTTCTAATGAATACCCATTTATAACCTATTGGTTTGAAATTTTTTGGGGTTTATTCTATTATTCCAAATACACCATGTTTTTTAAGTGAATCCACCTCAACCTGAATAACATTTTTCCACTTTGGCCTATCATGTCTTTTTCGACATTCATTTATGCTAGTTGGTTCACTATAATTATTCTCATTATAGTCGTGACTTTCAGTTATTTCAGTAGCTACTGCGAATGAGAATACATCATCAATTATTATTTTACTTCGATCCCACATTTCTCCATAATTCGTATAGAATATTGAGATATCATCATTATTAGGCATCATTTTATTTTCGGAAGCTTCTATTATTTCTTCTGGGATAATAGTTCTTTTTGAGATATCCTTTAGATCATTTATTACCTCTTCGAGAGGTTTGCTAATCAATGATTTTCCATTAGACTTTCTTTTTCTAGTAGAATTCAAACCTACATGTGACCAACGAGTTGATGCATCAATTAATACCATAAAGCATCTTAATAGCCCACAAGCAGGATGAATTGGACCACATATACCACCTTGAATTATTTGCAAATGATTTTACTGTATTAAGGTTGAGGAATTAATTTTCCTGCATTATGTGTTATAAAACAAACTTAGAACAAAAGAAATAAGGGAGAGAGAGGACATTTTTATTCATCCTGATGTTTTACAACATACATGAGCTCTATATATATACGCTCCACATGGCCTAGTAGTTACAATAATATCCCTTGCATTACGCGTATCCAACCTTAACATATGTACACACACACACACAAACAAATATATATGTATATATATATCACAGTAAATACTGAGTTTTTTAATTTTCTTGGATAGATGTCATACCATTCAGCTGGTAATTAATCAACCAATTTAATAACCAGTCTATAATAATTATATTTTACATTGTTCATAAGTTTAGTATGTAATCTTAAATTTTATCTACTTTAATCGTTGAAAACTAACCTTGATTACATTTAACAAATGTAACCTTAATTAATTAACTATTTAAAATGACAAAATTACCACTATAAATACTTATTTAATACTTGTAGCTATTTTGTAACTTTGTAGTATCCTCTCTCTAGAATTTTATGCACAAAGTGAGAATATCGTGGAGAATTAAACATATTTCGACAACATGATTCAATGTATATCTAACTATAATGATATGCATATGAGTATAAAAGGGTATTATAAATCAGTTGTCTCAACTAAAAAAGAAGCAAAATTGCAATAAAGCTTTAAGTTTCTCCCTTACAAAATTTCATCTTTCGTTTTATTCGTATTCATAGTTAATATTTTCAGTTTTTATTTAATATTCCACTGCTAGACTGCCGATCGATGTTAGTAGGGCTGTCACAAAAAAATCTGAAATCCGTCCGCATTCATATTCAAAAAGCAGATAATATCTTATATTCAAAAAACCGGATAAGGATACGTTGATATCTACATCCAAAAATTATCCGTTCGATTTTTTTAACACTATACAACTTATATGTACTTCAATGCAATGAATGATATTTTTTTAGTGCGTTGTTAAGTTGAAGGTTTATATGCATATTAGCCTCTCAGATCTATTTACTTTCTTCATATTTGTTTATTTTTAACACATTTATGATCAATAGAATTGAAAAACATTTATGTTAAATTAAAAAAATCATTTATATTTCTTGATTTATCGATCGTTGGCAGATAGGATGATAATCTGATATCCGTTGTATTTGTGGATACGGATATCCGAAAAAGATTTCGAATATGGATATAGCACTGTCCGTATCTGAAAGTATCTACTGATAGCTCTAGATGTTACCGATGGCCAACATATGTTTAAAAAAGTCGCTAACCATTGCTCAATCTGGAGCTAACCCTGAACTAAAAAACGAAAATTTCATAATTTTTCTTGAATTATTATACGGTTGTCACATTTGGTATCAGAGCCTATACCCTGCCGGAATTGTGTATGTAATGTTGCGGATGCCAGTCGGTGTGGTGCTGATGCGGGTTACATGCACAACGCTTGGGTTGTCATATAAGCTAACGAGGACGTTGGGCTCTTTAAGGGGGTATTCTATAACACCCCTCTCGAAAAGCTAACACACAAATCTTTTAGCAGAGTGGTTAGTGCGTGGTGCTGCTTTCCTGGAGGTCGGGGGTTCTAATCCTGTGGTTGTCACAGATACTATATCGATGGTTGTATACTTTAATAAATTTGTTGATCCTTATTTAATGAACACGAGTATTTGTAGATATAGTTGCGTTGGTTGATGGAATGTTAGTTTTATTTGATGAAAATTTTGTAGAACTATTGATATTTGCATTATATTTCTAATTACATGGAATATATATGTGATTATACAATGTATGCAATGTTATTGGATATCAAATTGAGTTTATATATGTTTCGGATGAAGTGGATATATATGTATATGTATATGTATATGTATATGTATATGTATATGTATGTATGCATGCGTGTGTATAACGAATGTTGTGTGGTTGGAAGGCTTGAAAGAAGCTAAAATGCAAAACTAAAGTTTTAGATTAGTGACAATTAGCGATGCCCTAGAAGTTTCAGGCTTGTTTCCGTTAGCGATGGCTAGCAGTGCCAAATTTTTTGAGCATAAATTCGGTTTGCATCGGTCTATCGATCTCCAACAATCTACGATGTGCCAAGATTTCAAACACTATCCGTACTGAATATATTGACATATCTGTTACTAAAGACGATGCTATTTTGTTAGTGATGGCGTTGAAGGATAAAACCGATCGCTAAGGTAGCATTTTTTAGTGTTATCCACATTGGTGATATAGAGCTAGAATCATAATAATGACAAGTAGAATGAATTTCACCAAGTTCTCTTACTTCAAAAGAAACATTGAGATCACCCTAAAGTGTAATAGACTATGTTATTCTTGCTTCGATGGGGCAGTGTGGTTGTGGAAGGAAGTATTGTGATGATGAATATTAGGAGGAGATAAAGTTTGGCAACCTGTTTGTAGCTGGGTTTGCCTAGTGATTTTTTGCAGCAATCTTTGTGCTTGTGAGTGAGCGTGGCGCTGATTGTTTGCAGTAGTTTTTGGTGGCTGGTGCAGCTCCTTTTAAGTGGTGGCGTTTGCTTGAAGCATAATTGGAACTATTTTACCGTTGGTGTAGTGTGATAGCCTAGTCTACTTGAGTTTGAGTTAGTTGTTATAGATTCGGAACTATTTTGCAGCCTGTGTTTGTGTAAGTGATTTGTTATCACTAGTTTCTTGTGTGACTGCCTCGGAAGCTTGTAATGTTAGTGCATATTTTATGCTTTTCTAGTCAGATTCTCACCCTGCATGGTGATTTCAGATTTGACTAGGAAATGTATGTAGTTGATAGTCAATACGACTATCTCACGTACTATTTTGTACTTTTTTTGTTTTAATGGGAAAAGTGTTACAGATCACTTTAAAATCGGTTGACCCTGCTAAAAAAAGAAAAATTGGGATAAATAAAGCATCTGAATGAAAGAATTACTTGAATCACAACATGCGTCATATAGTGAAATGACCCAAAACTTCCTCGATCCCCGAGGAGACGGAGGAGCCAAGATTGCTTTTAGAACATGACGCATCAGAATGCTAACTCGAGAACATTTCATTGCTATTACAACAATTTACATCAAAATACAAGAATATATCAGAGTATGAATAAATATTACACAACAAAAAATATCAGAGATTTAAAATACATAGTAGCGGAAATAAAATGTATAAATACAATGCGTAACGGAAAATACATCAATTAGCACAACTGAAAGAAATATATGGATACAAAGCTTTCCGAATATAGCTCCAACTGAAATCCAGGATCCTGTGAAAAGAAGTATCTGCAAAAACCAAAACTACTAGCTGCCCATGTGGAAAATATGGGCACCCAGAGTTTAGGTTAAAAAAATAAACTCTGAGTCAGTCATGGGACTGGTGTGAGAACTAAAACAGTTATTAAATCTTAACTTTAAAAGTTGGGAAATCATAGGACCACGCCGTATAACACGGAACGGGTTTACTCCATATGAATCTCGGTTTAAAATAAAACAACGCAATGCTTTTTGGAAAAATGAAGCTATTATAAGACTCAGTTCCCATCACATAATGCAACGCAAGCTGGAGGATAGAGTTTTCCCTTATAATAGCCAAACATGTTTGGTACGTTTAAAACAAATCATTTTGATATTACTATAAGTGCATAGTGTCAAAACAACTTCAAATATAAATGTATCAATCATAGATGGCGTGAGCGCCCCATCCCACTATGTCGCCATATCTGTGTAGTTAAAGCACTTAGTGGTTCTATAGCAGTAGAGGTGTGAAATGATGTAGCGGGGATAAAGCGCGGAAATAGCAGGGATATAGCGGAGGTGCAAAATGTTAATTAGATGTAAAAATATATAGTTAAAATTATTTAATATCATCTCACATCATTTGTGTAGAAGAAACAAATATTAATTAATATTATATAACAAAATTAAAGAATATCATGGTTATGCATACTAGATTCGATGAATACTACAAATTTCTATAATATATAAGGCACATATGACATAAAATTATCTCTTTACATTGACTTTTTTGATTTATTTTAAAAGAGAACTGGTCAAATCATCATTTGTATATTAATATTGCTAAAGAGGGTACTAAATAGCGTTGATTTAATGGATGTAGCGAAAAATAGCGAGGCTATAAGCGGAGCTACTATTCATCAGCGCTAAATTGAAATAGCGTAGCGGTCAGAGAGCGCTATGGGCTATAGCGGGGCTTTAACTACATAGTGCCAGATATAGGTTTACAACTAAAACCGAAAAGTCGCATATTGGAAATTGGATTTCCATTTATGAGTCGAGGCACGGGATGGCTCCTCATCGATTCGAGATACTCTAGCAAATGCCTCAGGATCACACCTATGGGCAACCCTTGGATGCGGTAGGGCCGGTCCACACATACTTTAGTGGATTAATTATTCCTGAACAATACATTTCCCAGTCCTATCGGACCTCCAAACAGGTCAGTACGTCGACCATATGAGCATATAGCCCTATATCCGAGGCGCCTTGCAATCCATCATCCACATAAGTAAAAATGTCTGGGCTCCATATCATGACACCATTTCTAGCTAGAAAGAAATGCAAGTTCTCCCTATAGTCACTATCCCGTTTTTGACTCAACCGTGTGTGAGGCTCGCGAATTAACGCTATACACAATTTAAAGTCGTGCTTTGATCATCAACCACAAGACTCGGTTTTTCAACAAAAGCCTTGTTCATTTGCATCTCAGCATGTCACACTGACAATTCACGCCATACAACATATGTTTATCAATATATAACCTCTAAGCTCGTACGTCCCAGAGAAGGGTGTTAAGCAGGAGAATAAATTCTCCGCCACCAAACAGATATATATTTAATAGAAATCAATCAACACATAATGAAATCCAATGTCAGACACACATCCATTTACAAGTCCGTTCTGGGTCTGAACGAAACTGGAGGCACCATATTCCTCGTCCTGTATGTCCAATACAGGAGAGAGATCCTCACATATCCGGTCGATCTCCAAGTACGTCTGGACGATCACCACTTATTACCTTGTCTTGGGTGTACAGCCCAATCAAGACATCAGTAATCATCCATACGATGTGAAGATCTCCGGTCTTCAACCACCGTCTTCACGTCGACTTTTAGTCGTCATATTAATTATTCAGAATGGGTTAAACCCGATATTTCCGAATAACTTGCATATTTTATAATCAATAATCAAGTGATGTAAAACACATTATACGCCTCATTCCAATTTAGAATATTCGTTTATTCAAATATGCACATTTTTAAGGAAAGGTTCCAATTAATTTTGTCAAAGATAAATTCTTTTAAATTTACTCTTTAATCCTCCTTTGGATATCATTTGCAAAAGATTTTATTTTATCCTTTAATAATTTTAAACCAAATTAAGGTTTATAAAACTAGTCGGGATTATCGAGCCTTACCGAAGTAATTGTTTATTTATTTTTCCAATCCCAACCTATTCATCCCGTGGAGCAAAACTGGTAGTACCCCATATCTAACACCCACGGTGTTATTGGTAAATTTAATTACCATTTCACGTTCAAATCTAATTAAAGATTTAACTATCGCCTGGAGTAAACACTGGTGGTACTCCATTCTCGATCATTTCATGAATTCGATAAATTTAGTTATCCCATTCTCATTCCTTTCTAATTAAAGATTTATTAAAACTCCAATCGGTTTTAATCTCAAGAATCATTCCTTAATTATTATTCAACTTTAGGAAAATTTATCCTGTCTTTAACTGGGTTAAAGAACTAATGTAATTTAAAATACAGTTCACGATAAACCCAAAATCCTCTTCCATTAAAATGGAACTTTCATGGACTTCATAACAGTATATAATCGCTATAAATTTCCGTATCGTACTAGTACTATAAATGGAATAACGACAAGGCCTTTTAAATTCCATAAATAGTAATGGTCTTCCTTCACAAAATCTCATCTCGATTATTACCAAATCGAATTCCATTCAATTCAGATTTAATATTTTAAATTGGAAAACTTTACTTTGGAAATTTTCCATTAAATCTTAATAAGAAGATTTATAAATTCCAAATCATAACTTCACTGTTAATTGGGTTAAAGAACAAATGTCATTTAAAACATTATTCACGATAAACCCAAAAATCCAATTTCAATTCAATTCCAATTAAATATTAATTAATTGGTAAACTTCATTAATCTTAATTAAAAGATTTATTCTTTTCTCAATGGGGTTTAAGAACAGTTTTATTTAAGACACCATTCACGACAAACCTAGAATCCAATTTGATATTAGGTACAAGGCTCTAAATAGAAATTTTATCGGCTTATATTCAATATCAAATTCTGAAATCAGCAAACATCGTATTGGGAATAACGATATTTATATCTTCTAAATTCCTCAACAATATCCATATAATCACGGAATCCAATATCGAAATATTCTGAAGATTATTTCTGTTCCAATTCATATGTTGGAAAATTCGGGTTATATCAAAACCATTTCAAATCCAATTTATTTATTTAAAAACATTGGAATATTATTCTAGTTAATAACTAGTTCATTCGATAAAAATGTATTTTTATCTTTCCAAACTTGGAATTTTTCATCCAAAAACCGTCCAAATCATTTATTATGATTTTACACAATTTTTCCATCTTTTTAAAAAAAAATATTAAGGCCCTTTTAGTCGATTTCCATGTACGGTCATCAAACTGCACTAATAGCGACCTTTTCCGAAATTAATTTGGACATATCCTAAAATCTAACTGTTAGATTTCAAATCTCTTATATTCATTGGAAAGCCCTTTTCGATACGAAACCAGTGGTTCCAGTTTTAGGAGAATCCGACGGTCAAATCTCCCGTAACATCAGTTTGAAGTTAATGGTCGAAATTCGCGAACGGTCGCTACGCGGCGTGTTCTATTCAAGTCATTATATATATATAATATATCGTCAATTAAATTCAAACTGAAAATACCAAACACGTTTAAATTCATCGCGCTCACATATTAATTACAAAAATTATGAAATTTGAAACTTAACAATAATCTGACATTCCGGATCAAACAAAAGTGGTTTCGTCGAAAACGGAGGTCGTTTGCAAAATGGCTATTTTTAAGGGCTTTTATAATTTAAAATATATAAATTCTATAGCGACTATTCTAAATTTTTAACTGCTCATAACTTTCAGTTTATATTATGAAATATGATTTTTTTCACATTCATTAGAAAGATATAATTAAACAGATTCTAAATTTTCTGGTTTTACTGAAATTATATTTCATTATGTACATTCATTTAAAGTTTAAAATTCAAACTACCGCGCCATTTCAAGCTCGTTTTATAATTAAAATAAATTTACATGTACTAACTTCGATTTAAATAAATTTTTAGTCGTTATTATTTAAAATAAATCATTTTAAATATTCAAAACCCACTAAAATAGCTAAAAAAATTAAACTGGTTTAGAAATTCCGGATTGTTACATATACTGTAGAAAATGAAAATAAAACATGTCAGTGTCATCATTTTATCTATGATGGAATATAGTAATTTGAAAGAATTAAAGAAGAAGGATCTGCATGCTCTTAGCTTTATCCATCAAACTTTGGGTGAAATTATGTTCGATAAAGTTCAAATGTGAAAAAGTAGTAACGAAGCATGTGTTTGAAAATGCTTTCAATGAAATTTATAAAGTAAAGGATATTATAAGAAACTATATGAGGTGATTTTGATTCACTGTATGTGAAATCGGGTGTATCTTCTTATGAAATCACCTATATCATCCGATGATTACTTGTTATGGGTTCATCAGTAAGTTAAAAGATATGATGAAAAATATGGAAGATTCTTTAAAAAGGATTCCAACTTTGAGTACAATATTATAGCAATTTAAGAAGCTAAAAATCTAACACACATTACCACTGATCAACTCATGGGATTGCTTTAACCCTATGTACAACAAAGAGCAAATATAGTAAGCTCTTTAAAGAAAACTCATCTATTCCTAAACTAGGACATTTAAAAATAAAAGAAATCATATGCAACAAGGAAGAGGGTCGTGGCTAAAACTACCAAAGAAGTGTCTGAAATTTCGTTAATAAAAATTGAAGGCTAAATGTATATGGTATAAGATGCCAAGTAAGCGGAGAAAGAATGAATTAAAATAGATTTGACATTTAAGATCTAGGTTTCTTTATTTCGAGGGCTTAAAATAAACAATAAAGGGTATTTTATTACCATCCATTAGGCGTAAGAGTCAATCGTGTGAAGCGTATATAGTTGAAGTCTACCAAGAAAAAGCTTTCCAAATGAATCCACTACAAGAGTAAAAGATCCATTTGACATTTAGTTCATAAAGATATACATGGCCTAGTAAAACCATGCTTAGATGAAAAAGGTAAGTATTTTGTGCTTTTTATAATTATTTCACTTTAAAAACACAGGCTAATTTTCCTAAGCAAAGTCAAATGTATTTGATACTTGTAATTTTTTTTGAAGATTTTGTTAGAGATGAAAGTGGCTATAAGCTAGACGTCGCGAGATGTGATCAAGGTGAAGAACTTACCTTACAAGTTTGTGAAATTTTGTAAATAAAATGGAATTAAACACTTCTTATCTTTCTCATGCACTTTGATAGAGATAAAATTTAGGGTGCTACTATTCACATCCCGGTTTACACTTCCGGCCACCTTCTTAAATTTAATACAAATGATTATTTTTTATATATTTTTCTGTCCCTCATATACTATTCCTTCACTCGGTTATTCACCACCGTACTTCTCTTAAAAAACACGTACTTCTCTACCATTTCAAACTCTAAAATCTAACAAAAGCTGATATTATTTTGTGCATAACAGAGATGGAAGATGAAGATAAAAAAGAGATTAGAATTGCTTGATTTTTATTGTTTTCTATTATGTTATAGAATATGATGTTAGGTTTTTTTTAATGGTTAGGGTTTTCCATTGTGTTTAAGGATAATTTTTTCGCTCCATTGGAAATTTCAAGTTTTGAGGACATTAAATTTGACGACGTTGTAATAGAGAATGACAATGTAAGTTTTAACTTGTAGGGTTTTTATCCATATAACTTGTGTATCTTCTTTTACAAATTGATACAGGATCTTTTTTGTCATTTGATAGATGGTGTATTTGAATGATGATAAATTGGACGATAAAAATGATGGTTGTGATAATATGATGCAAGAAGTTGAACTCAAAAGGCATAAATGTTGATTTGACAAATCATTTCACAATCGACAAAGTAAGTGCTCATTTATAAAAATTGCAAATGTGGTTATGAAAATGGATTATGTCAAATTTTTCTTGAACTATTTGATTTTAGGTACTTGATTCATAGAGTACTTTGATGTAAAGCAGGAAGGAAGCGTTCGTGTAGAGAAAGGAGATAATGACCACTGCATTTTTTGGTCACTAATTTAGACAGTAGGCGAAAAAGGAAATTTAAAATATTTAGGGTGCTTTTAGTTTTGGTAATTAGAAGTGTAAATAGAGTTATAAATAGCAGCACCCAAAATTTTTGCCCTTCGCAGTTCCCACAAGCGGGAAAACCAATCGCTTAGGGAATCAGAGGATGAGGGGCACCAATATCTCCATCGCTTCCCCTACAAAAAAAATCGTGATTCGTGAACCGTAGCAAAGTCACGGTCCATGGAGAATCCAAAAATTTAAATCGCGATTCGCAAGTGCTACTCCAGCGATCCAAATCGCGTGAAAGGCAAGGCCTTTAGGCGAAGGTCGGTAGGTGCTAGGCGATCCAAACTGCAAAGGCCAAAGGGTCTTCAATCTTCAGACTTTGGTTCTTCAGTGACAGTTAGTAATTCAATAAGTTATTACGCTATAATTCTGTAAATTTATTTGTATTCCTTTTGTCCGACTCTGACCGAAATTAAGCGTTGGCTTCCATAAATAATTTTGTTGCAACTTAATCTGCTGTTGGATCTTTTCTTCTATGCTTCGGTATTTTGATTTTTGAGACCAAACATCTTGTATGGCTGTATCCATTATCTTAATATTGCATTTATTGCTAGCAAATTTCTCATAAATATTGACATTCCATTGCTTATAAACTGCACTTGTTTTTTTCTTTATCTATTGTTGCTAAAAAAATCTGTTAATTTTAGGATTAGAGTTAGAACTTAGAAGTTTACACCGTTCCGACTGAAAGAGCCTTTTAAATCCACAAAGGTGGAATCCATAGCAAAATCATACTGTTGGGCACCTTTCATTCCTGTTGCTTCGGACAGTTCTATGCTCAGTGTTTTTTTGCTTCTTTTGAAGTAGAGGCTGAGAACTGTACCAGTAATCGAAGCAGGAAAACCCGAATCAAAAAACTTTATAACACAATCTGCAGTTATTCAAAGCCTCAACCAGTGTAGGTCCAATGACTGCTTTGTTTCAAAATCTCCAATTTAGGAATTCCTTTTATGTCGCATGATAAGGTTATCAGTGTAAAGAGCAATGAGTAGATATTGGAAGCGTTCAAACGTTGAAAGAAAACCAAATCGGCGGTCTTCCTGTAACAAACACCGAAAACCAAAAGATTGTCGGTAGCCTAAGCGCGTGGGACATTAGAATCTTGCTTCTAAACCATGAACATTTCTCTAATTTCAGTAAACTAACTGTTATGGACTTCATAAAGACCATAAACGGTATGAACTCTGTATCACAACTGCTTATGTGCACATCTGACACTTGCCTCGGGACTGTGTTAGAAAGGCTCGCTACCAAAATGGTTCATCGGACATACATAGCGGATGCTCAAATGAATGTAATTAGGGTAGTGACATTGAGGGACGTTATTGCTTGCTTCATTCATGAACTTGAAGATCATTTTGGTAATTATCTTGGATTTGCAATGGAAAAAATGGCTGATTCTTCGTAGAGGGTTATAATGTACTTATGTGCAAACAGCGTGCGAGCTAGCTTTTGCTTTCAGGTAGGGAAAATCTCCTAAAGTTAAATGAAAAATGGAAAGTGAAGTCTTTGTTCCTTTTCAAGCAATGAAAATATTATTAATAGCAAGTGTAGAGGGAAAAAGGGTTCCATTGTGTATTTATTTTAATCTTAAACTAAGCTATTCTCGTATCAACAAAAATTTCATCCAAAAAACAAAAAAAATTGTTCAGCATTTTATTATAAACAAATGCTTATACCTGAGTTTTCTTATGAGAGGCTATCGTAATTCCATTTTCAGACTTTCAGTATTTTGAAGTGTTTGCCTTATGAACACTCTTTTTTATATATGGTACGTTTGGTAACCAAATCCCTTGTCAAACTAAATGTTTGTTAGAAAACTGTATGCATATAAGATTTTAGGTTGTGTTTTATGCTTAACTAGTCGATAAATAACTATGTTTTTATAGGAAGTTATGGTTAAACGATTTTATTACAATCAATTAGGAAAAATAAACTTTGCTTTAAATTATCATTGAAAATATTTTTGATAAATTACAACTAGTAAATTACAACTTGGATTATTATTACAAATAAAGTTATTTGCTTTTTTTATCTTTTCGTTATTTTTAAAAAGTATAAATCATTTTAATGTCATATATTAACATCTGTAGAAAGTCCTCTTTTTTACTTTTCGCTTTAGGTACCAAAATTCCTAGGACCGACCCTGGCCCTACGAGTAATTATATTATTTCATTGTATAACTTAATTGCTACAATGAATCTTATTCAAAATAAAAATTATTTTATTTTATTACTTCATAAATTATTATAATTAAATATACATAATAATATAAATACATTAAACATGTATAAATAGAAAATCCTTAGAAAATATTTAATCGATTGTAGTTACCAATTTTTTCATAACCATATATACTAAATAAAATTAAGTAAACACTTGTTCTTAAATATTATCAGTAACACTGTATTAAGAATGAGACATTGATATATTCTTTGAGTTTCCAACTCTATCATTGAGTCAGATGTGTTTCAAAAGCAAAATTGATTATCAAGGTGTCATAGACAATTTGGATTGATTGAGTACATCTTATTTTCAGCAATGTTGTATATATGTACATATAAAGGCACATAAATATATACATACATATGTGCATATACATATAATCATTTTTACAAAAAAATAATATTTAAAAGTGAATTATGTAATATATTTGTGACCTTGTTTTAGTTTTTTAGAATTTGTCTAAAAGATAAAATTGGAATTTTATATGCTTATCATTTCAATGTGCAAGATGCATTATGCACATTGTCAACATCTCAAGACATCAATTAATGTCATCAGAGATCCAGTTGACTGTGTGCACACGCTCATTCAACAAGGTAAGGCTAAGTTTTTTAGCTATAGACATTGACCAATGCACATCGATGATGAAAGTAATTACGGCTAGGAAGATTGGCATTACGATTCAAGGTAAAGGTTAAGCTTCCAATGGCAGCGGTGATAATGAACCAAAGGCGATGAACTTAGGAGGCTAGGATTTGGTAACATTTTAAAAGAGAAGTAAATTTATTGATCTATACCCACTGGTTTTAAAATCATGTTTTTAAACCAAAGAGTTCCAAACAAGAATAAGTATCACATGCGAACTTCGTTTCTTATAAAATTCGCACCACTGGGTTAAAATTATAATTTCGAGCACATTTGCATTATTAAACCTTTTATTCTACACCTTTATATGACATAAAAATAGGGCACATAAGGATATTGAATTTTTTAATTCAATAATGAGTAAAATTTTATTTGAAATTTGAAACTGATGTTGGTTGTCCTTTTAGAAAATTTGATGCTTAAATCAAGACAAATTACAAAATTTTGGTCCTTTTATGTTTATGTATTAAACACTAAAATTAGACAGGGACTATTTGGATTCATAATAATAAAATTGATATAAAAATCATTGTAGTTCAAATATTCGTTATGCATCATTCAAATTAATTATTTTTTTCACACATACCACTGAACATGAAAATTAGTTTTATTGATTTACAATTAGATTAAAATAAAAATGGTAATAAGCTATCCAACTAAGAAAATTGAACAATGAATAACATTGTAAACCATATTAGTGTTATGATAATATAACTGTAAATCGAAGTTCAAATCAAAGCCATCAAATAGAACCTTGAATATAATTTAATGTTAAAAAAAAATTCAACGCTATAAAAAATTTAGTGCAAAATAAATCAGTATACTTTTTCTGAAAGTGTTCTCTTTTACCTAGTTGACTGACGCACATGATCCAACAATGATTTCATAGCTTGCATTATGATCTTCTAAGTATAAAACCATAAAATTTGATAATCGTCTATTTAACAATCAAATATTACACAAAAAATAATCATAGATTTAAATTCCCATGGCAATCACTAGGCATTATCGAATCAATCCTTTATTAATTTAAATCCATTATCACTTACTACAAAATATTCACATACTTAATCATCTGGTATAAGTACGTATTTCAATATTAATTGAGAAATGTTCTTATTTCTAATTTACTTTTAATGGGTTACTAAAACTCAAATTATTTCATTTAACTTCTAAGTCTTTGAAATCATAAGTAACAAATCATCTAAGTTAATAAATGTCCATATTATAATATAAACTCTTCTTCTCAATCTAATATGATTCCTCAGATAAAAATGAAGTTGTTCAAGTTGAGGTTATTTATTTTACTCTTTGACCTTGCCTTGATATCACTCTCAACTTTGGAAAAATAGAAGTTTACTATTACCAATTCAAAATTTCCAGCTTAAGTTTTACAAAGATTCATATGTAATTCATTCCAAAACAAGTTTTGAAAACTCATATTTCCTTCAATTTCTTTTTCAAAATAAATTTTTACTTGATTTCCTTAACTAAGCAAATTCCCTTATCACAGTCAACATAATAGCTTTAAATAAAATATTAAAGTTTAATGCTTATTATGAGATTAATAGAATTAAACCGAACCCAATTAGTTAATATATTAATTAACTAAATACAAAATGATATGTCTTGAATACTAAGTAAGTATATAAAACAGTCCATGAAGCTGTTTTGAATTAAATTCACTTGTACACAATACAAAGAATTATACAAATTACCAGAATTTATAAGCAATACAATTATAGTACTAAATAAGGCCTTCGACTCCATTTTTGTCTTCAAGAATGAATTTCTTTGAAAAACTGAAATACTCGGTCAAACCCGAGCGTAAAGTAAAACAAAAAGCTCGAGTCAGGATTAATATTCTTATGCAAGTATATTAACTCAAATGAAATGATAAATGACATATACAAGTAACATGGGAATATTCACAAGATCCTACTGTTAACCGGCCTTTTGGTCCGGTTCCCAAAAGTATGCAAGCCACGCTCGACTCAGCATGTCGCGTGATATTACAGCCCAGAGGCGTTGCAAGTGCCAGAAGACCTGAGTCTGGCCACCATCAGAATGTCTCATCCCTCAAATGTGACCTCCATCAGTATCTGTTCGCAGCTGAGCCGAAGGAAAGCCATGCTTCGAGCCGAAGGCGAGCCGTCCAGTGGGTTCGGGCACAGCGCCGGTGGGGGTCCGGGGCCCTACAGTCCCAGCGGCGATCAACCTAATCGGTTAGGTCGAAACTATGGGCACCGCCCGATTCATCCGATTTCCGCCAACAAGTTTGTTGCCCAGAATCGCCAGATCGACTCAAAGTCAGGATTCAGCCAACAACTCCTGCAAACCTCGCCGCTCCTCCAAGCATTGCCAAACAAAGGCATCGCAGTCCGAATCGTTCCCGAGCCGAGGACTCAAATCCTAAAGGAATCACGAGTCTCGAAGCGCCCGATCCTGCGGTCCACACGCACCTCGAAAAGACTTTGCACCCATGCCTGGCTTCGAAATTTCGAACCCAGCGGGTACGTAATCTCGCACCCTTGCCTGGGTGCGAAATTTCGCACACAACGGGCTCGAAATTTCGGACCCAGCGGGCTCGAAATTTCGAACCCAGCGGATGCGAAATTTCGCACCCTTGCGAAATTTCGCACCCCTGCCTGGGTGCGAAATTTCGCATTTAAACCTGGGCTCGAAATTTCGAACCCAGCGGGCTCAAAATTTCGAACCCATACCCCGGTTCAAAATTTCGAGGCGCGCAGGTGGTGCGGTCGAATTTCTTGCATGTGGTCCCTATTTCTACCAAATCCTACCTACTCCCACTCCTATAAATAGCCCGTGGCCTCACACTTCAAAGGGGATGGATTTTCTTCACTTGAGACCTCCCTAGAGCTTCATAGACTCCATTAATGGCATCTCCTATTTGAGGAAGAAGGAGAATAATATATTTTTTTCCCAAATACCTAGCATATTTCAATTATGAAAGTGAATGTAATGAGCATGGCTCTACCTTGTAATTCTTGAGTGATTAATAAAAGTTCGACATCCTTCCAAAGTGGACGTAGGCCTAACCCGCGGCCGAACCACTATAAATACTTGTGTCATTTACCGCTTTCTCTTACTTAGTCTTGCGACCAAATTAACTATTTCTAGTAATAGGAATCTTTGGTGTTTACGACATTTTTTGTTGTCAACATTTGGTGCTTTCATTGAGAGTTGAAGTCAACATTTGCGTCTTTCTTCCACATTATCATCTCGACTTCGACGAGCTTAAGATTCCCTACTCAACCTGCTGTCGAATCCGCTTACGATGGTAAAAAAGTCAAAGAACGCAATGGTCGGCTCTTCAGCCGCAGCCGAGGCCGGTACCTTCCAACCACCTAAACCGACGGACATCCCGGCCACTAATGAAACCGTCCCTCCTATTGTAGACTCTGAAGAGCCCGTGACATAAGCTCAAATCCGTGCGCATAATGAAAGATATGAGAACACAGCGGTCGAGCTTAACCAAGCATTGAAGAATAACATCGACCTTATACGACAACTTCAAGAAAGTCAGTGTGTCGTCACTCGACATCAACTAACTCGGAACAATGCTCGACCTTGACCAATTGTATCAAAAACTTCATCTTTCGAATCAAGGGGTCCGCATCAAAGAAGGAGGTTTAGTCTCATTAACAATGTCGTCATTCGTACCAATGCTCTCGGTGACGGCAATGGCCACACCAACGACAATGTAAACGACGACCGAGCTACAGTCACATATAGCGAGGGGGCATAATACCGAGACCGCTCTCGCTTGATTATCAATGACGGACCCGATCCTACGAACCAACCTCTTCCTCGACACAACCCAATGGTCGCTAATCAAGCTAAAGGGCCCGCTATTCCAATTGTCCGCGCTCCTTTAGAGTAGGGTCCGCATCACCCCGCTCCACATCAACGTTCGCACATAAACCCAATCATAGATGTCGAGGACATGGAGGAAGACGATCTGGACATCCATCATAGAAGACGCCCTCGCAACAAAACTCCAGAACCTCGTCGAGACCCATGTATCCCAATGGAGGATCCCCATCCAATTTATCTTCCCGACTTGATACGAAGGATCAAGAGAGAAATGCGAGGGGGCGCACATGATTCATAGGAAGCGCACATTAGGCGCAACCCCTTCACAAGAAGGGCGAACGAAGCTGAATGGACACAACGCTTCATCATGCCACAGATGCCTCTCTACGACGGCACCACGGATCCCTATGCCTTTCTAAATCGATATGAACAGCAAATGGACTCGAGCCGGGGCAACGATTTGGCCAAATGCAAGTGCTTTCCGGTCTTCTTATCGAAAACCGCTCTACTTTGGTTCTCTCGCCTCCCACTTGATTCCATTGACAACTTCGGCCACTTAGTGACACAGTTGGTCAAACAATTCAGGATGCATATTCCAACTCCAAAGAGTGCCCTCACCTTGTCCAACTTATACCAAGGACCCGCCGAGTCCCTCAAAAGCTATCTCTCCCGGTTCAATGTCGCCCTCGCCGAGGTCGAGGACCCAGATCCTCGCACCGTACTCTTCCAGCTAGCAAAAGGCGTACTTACTTCTAAATTTGGGGCCTGGATTGATCAGAAGCAAACAAAAAGCCTGAGCATTTTCCATGAGAAGGCTAGGCAATACTTATGTCAAGAAGAAGCGACATGTAACCGACTCTCCAGGGCCGTTCTTCCCAACAATCCACATGCGAATACCATAAATAACAGTGTCAAAGGGAAATAGATAGCGAAGCTCTTCGATAAGGACAAGAGGCAAGACTCTACAAACAAAGGCCGAATAGCGGTAGGCACAACGGCTGCAACAACGTCCAAGTTCCTATGGAACCCAAGAAGCCCGGATCTCACCGGACATACGAGATCTATACCCTGCTGAATAAAGACTTGGAAACAATCTACCGAGAAACGTGCAACGCGCTTCAATATAAGAAGTCATACAACAGGGAATCCACTAATCATGAGAAGAATACCGGCAAGTACTGTCAATACCACGACATGTATGGGCATAATACAAATAATTACCATCAATTCAAAGACGTAATCAAAAAGCTTGTCCGCAAGAAGTGCCTTCAGCAATACGTCCAAAAAGCATCATGACTCTCACCGGCATTAAGCAGAATTCCGGCAAAACCAAATGCTCACCGCGTTGGCCACAATTGACGCTGGTACCTCTCGCCAATCGCGAGCAGCATAGGACCCGCTGGAAAAAGATCTCCTTCCACTTGTGGCCCTCGAAGCTCCTACGACTCAAGCACTGATTCACATGCTTAATGAGAAATATGAGAATGCAACTCTCGCGCTAGGCGTTGAAGATTAACATTAACCTTATGCGCCAACTTCAAGAAAGTCGACACATCGTCATTCTACTTCAGCTCGCTCAGAACTGCGCCCGCTCGTAGCCCACCACATCGGGAATTTCTCCTTTCAAAGCTAGGGGTCCATGTCGAGGAAGAAGGTTTAGCCTCATTAAAAACATAATCGTCCGCTCCAACACTCATATGGCGACAACAACGGCAACAAAAATGAGATGATGATCGAACCATCATCACATACGGCCAAGGAACCCAGTAACAGACCATGTTCAAGTAACCAACCTTCTACTCGGAAAGGCCCAACTGTCGCCACTCACAACCAGAGTCCCACTCTTCCAGCAGCTCATCGGGCCAGAGTACTTCCAAACCAGGGTGCATACCAGCTCGCCTAACCTCGACAGCTGTACCAAAACCAGACCATCGGTGACATGAAAGAGAGCAAGCGGATGTGTACAACAGAAGACGTCGACGGAATGGAACTCCCAAAATTCGTCAAAACTAGTGGGTTCCATTAGAAAATCCCCCACTGGCATATCTCCCTGACATGGGCTGAATAATTATGAAAGATATGCGAAGGAACGTCGACAACTCAAGAGAGACCCACTTGAGGCGTAATCCCTTCACCAGGATCGTACACGAAGCTGAGTGGCCCCGACGCTTCAACACCACATATGGAATTCTATGGAGGCGCGATTGACCCCTAATATCGGCAATGTCAGAATAATGACCAGAAATAGAATGCGTCATCCCGGCCATCCCCGGCTTTGACGTTCAAGCTTTCGCTAGGCGGACTCAAACTGTTATGAGTCCATACTTATCGCCTACGCTTCTAGCATCCAACTGGGCCTAAGATCACTTCAACCGACTTCCACAATATCATGCAATCGAAGTTGGGGACTCACGGATGGCCAAAGACCTTCCGTCAAGAAGGTGCGCTAGGCTCCAAAGTCATGGACTAGATCACGACCTCTATAATGCGGCAGCAGCCCAACCTCTGATTGTCGCCGACACGATCCGTGAGATCGTGAGGAAACGCGGGGGCATGCCTATGACGTCTGCGTAATAAGTACGAGGCGTAACCCATTCACTTCGGCTAGCCATAATACCAAATGACACCAGCACTTCGACAAGCCAACGCTAGCCCCATACTTAAAGAAGCCATGATTCTCGAAGCTTCGTTAGCTGCCACAAATGGCACGCGGGTTCATTACACATCGCCAATGCCATAAAGTGCAAGTGCTTCCACGTCCTTATCCAAGACGGTACTATCTGGGTTCTCTCGACTTCCAACTTGAACTATCCCAACTCTCGACTAACTTGCCAAAAGATTGGTCGCGCAATCCAGGTTGCACATCACGATGCTCAGAGACCTCCTCTCAGCCTTGAACATTTACCAAGGCAACCGTGAAAACTCTCAAAGGCTATCTTGCAAGATTCCACACCACCATGGCTGAAGTCGAGAAACCTACTCCTAGAATCGCACTCATCCAGCTCACAAATGGCATACTACCTGTTTCTGAACTTAGAGCATGGACTGATCAGAAGCAATCAAAGATTCAGGAGATCTTCTGCATGAATGTCGGCTACCTCCTACGCCGAAATCTAGCCTACAGGAATCACGCTCCTACCCTCAACATCCTGCCTCATGATGACATACATAGCTCCAACAACTCTAGTTCTATCGCTCTGCGCAATCTTGCTCGCACCGGCAACGTCTAAGGTAGTCGCAGCAATGGTTGGTATCGTCTTCGACTCCCATCTTTCCGCAGCTATATTGCTCTTAGAGACACCTCTGAGAAAATCTATCTTGTAGTCTGCAACTCCTAACCACGCAAAAGGCCAAGACCTGAAAGTCCGACGAGCACACCAAGGGACTCTACAGGATATTGTCGGTTCTACAGCATCCGCAGATGCGACACGAGCATGCTGTGCCACTTACAAGACAACCACGAGGAACTCATCCACAGGGGAACTCCGAGCCACTCAACGCTCATCAAATCTCCCACTACATGGGATCTTCGAGCCACTTAACACTCACCAAAGACTCCCACTGCATAGGATCTCCGAGCTACTAAGCGCTCATCAAAGATTCCCACTAAACAGAACCTCGACTCCGACAACAAATCCCTCAAGATCGTCCCCTCAGCTCATCAGGACTATAGCTTTCATGGCGCAATTGACTCTAGGTGGTCATCGGAGATGCCAGTTTGCACTCCTCCCTAACTGTGCCTCCCTCAGTATCCGGCAACTTCGGGGCACAACTGGAAGCTTAACCAAAGGCCCGCTCGAGTGCACATCAGCGATCTCATCTTCAAACGGGTCTTTTCTCCACCTGCAGGCCTCACTCCTCGTTTGGAGGCCCCATACTCATACAACGGAAGCTTAGCGAGGGAACTTTCAAACTCTCCACCATGAACGGAGCCTAACTCCCAAGGGCATGGAATAATGAACATCTTCGCCTCTACTCTACATAACTTAGTGTACAACTGCTTATGCCTTCCAATGATGTGTTGTTTTCCCGTAATTCGAGGCATTTTAAAGGCAACTACTGCCAGAGTTATCTGCAGTAATGATGTTCAGTTCCCTATCACCTTTCCATGTTTACTCCATGCATGACGTTCATGACATGTTTGATTAATCCCGACAACTAGCTTGCGTGCAAACATGTGATCGCTGTGTCGGCACCCCGAGCACGGGAGCCGATGCCGCCATCCAAACCTCGATCCAACATCGAGACCAAACAACACTGGCTACGTCCGACACCCCGCGCACGGGAGCCAGCGACGCTACTCGAGTCGCCGGCCCGCGGCGCGACCAAGTATAAACAACCACTAAATCGAACCTCGACCCAGTGTCGAGGCCGAGGATAAATCATCACATTAGAATTAAAGTCACATTTAGCGCCGCTCGGCTACCTACTAAGATCAATGCAAATCTCTCTTCGCCAGTTGCGGGTGCTGGTCGAATCTTGGCACAGCACCAAGACTAACCTTAAATCATTTCTCCTCGAAGCCCTAAAGGCTTAGGTGCAGCTCATGGCCACGATCGGACCCTACGGGCTGATGATCAGAGCTTTTTCTATACCGGCGAATAAACGACCCTTGGCGGCTCGCCCCAACCCGATGAACGACGGGAGAGCCACCCACCTGGCGGACCGCACAACGCGATGCCCTATGCCTTCGCTATACTTGGGATTAACCCCGGGCCACCCAAAACAGCAGGCGCACAGTCTGGTTTCACAAATTACGGGTTTCCTGAGCTGAGGGAAATTTACTGAAACCAACGCTTTATCACACCCCTCTGGAATAATTGACCCAGAGCGCAGTACACAATCGCTTTTTTGTTAGGTGTAATGCGAAGTATGCTTATGCAAGTATGGGATGCCCGAAAACATAAGAAGAACATCCGAACACTTGACACAAACTGCGATCTTTACTAATTCGTATTTCATTTCTACACACACCCCGAATAGACTACATGTCTAACATTTCTTCTTTATGATGACAGGGTGTACTTGAAAACCACACCATACCTTTAGTGACCAAGAGAAAGGGTCACACTCGCATATACTATTGGTTTACCTAAACCAAAGTATATATAATTCCTTTAACAAGTACTAATGCTACTCATCCTTCTCTTGTCTTTTCTTTTTTCTATACAGGTTTGGCACTTGACAGGTCACTACCAGCGATGGTCTCCTTCCTTCCAGAATTGCTTCCTCCTCCTCTATTCTTCACAAGAGTAACATATTCGTAAGACATCGATGCGCGCCTCCCGCCATTATCCTTGCCACTTGTAATTATCGTAACTTCTCCGAGAGCGATACATGGCAACGGCTTGGGGACGATGTCGAAAGCGAGGACCAATGCAGCCTGGGTTTCTCCCCAAGTCTTCTTGATGTCCGACTCTGCTCTCTTCTCAGCATCTTCGGCGGTCTTCTAATTAGCTAGCTCCCTGGCCTGGAGTCGCAAAATTGCATCTGCTTCGAGTTTTCTAAGGGTCCCCTCGCCCTCTTTTGGTTGGCATCATCGACGGTTTTCCTTTTTTCTAGCCTACTCAAAGGCCCTCTCCTTCACCGCCTCAATATCGACCTACTTCTTCGCCACCGCAGCAGCAGATTTTTCCTCGGCATCCTTCCTAGCCTTTGCGCATGCATCTTGTATGACAGCCTCGTCCTGTCCCTCTTCCCCTCCGGCTCCTCAGACTTTGCCGCTAGCCGGGCTTCCTGGTCCTCCACAATAGTTGCATTGTTGGCAAACTTACGTCAGCTATGCCATCCGCGTGAGCACTTCGGCCAACCAAAACTTCTCCTCCTCCAAAGAGACTCATATAAATGTGTGATCCTGAGGCTACGGGATCTCCTACTCCTCCAGATTAGTCTCACTGCAACTCCAGCCGATACTCGGATGCCTGAGGAAGCACGGGGGCAAAGCCTAGTGTCGTCTCTGCTCTAAGGGGGACTACCTAGCGAAAGAGGCAACTATTGGACTCCTGAAGGTTCATCGCTCGCACCCTCTTCAATTGTCAAGTACCCGAGCTCGGGAGCAGTCCCCCACCTATCCTTTCGCCAACTTACTCATCGCAGGACCCGAGGAAGATCCCCACCAGCTCCCACGCTGGCATTTCCATCACCACAATATTCGGAATAACCATTCTAAAGAGGAACATACACCTCACCATAAGGATGATCCAGACCCAAAGGCTCAGGTCTTAGAAACTTCTAACCTCCTGCCAATCCTAAGCAGGCCGGGCAAAGAGGCCCGAACCGAAAGACAGGGGGATCTACACATAGTTCCCCGAGGAATAGGGGAATTTAGACAAGTTCTCAGCATGCAAAATAAAAATTCATATTTCGATGCAAGTTCTGAAGTTTCCACAGCCGGTTCATCGGGTTCCAAAAGTCTCTACGCCTTGCCAGCAAGCTCATACTTAAACGCAACGTGAAGCTAACTCACACCCCTCGATGCAACAACTTCCTACTTACAAGCGCATCGAAACATGGTGGCGATCCATAGTTTAATAACTATGGCAGTGACTACTGGTAACCATCAACACCATTCTCGGGTCGGAAAATGGTTACAACGTAATTGGTTTGGAAGTAACGACTCGACCATATGCATACATCCGACATGCATATCTGAGCGGTCAATCCGAATAAGTTCATTTCCAGAATCATTCGCCAACCAGTTGTGTTACATTCAACTTCAATCACAAACCAGACATGGAACATTCAGCAACAATCCAGACTTGTTGGCCTGTCCCTGGAGTCGAGCGTAATCTAGCAGATACCCGGGCTTGGGGGCAACCCTCTATGGATTATCACACCGGCCTGACAATAATGGGACCCGATCAGATCCCCTTCAGTCCTTGCACTGACGTCATCCTCACAGCATCCCCCAGCACCACCATCATGAGAATGCTTTCCCTCGCAACGAAGGCAATCTAGAGCCAGAGTATAGGCCTTGGAGGCTGTTCGGCTTCCCATCAGTGCCCAGACTCCACAAAAAGCAGGTGCCCCGGAACATGATGGAAACCTTTAGCCTCAACAACTAGCGTTATGGCCATCACCGACCGCCAACGCAACGCCTGAATAAAGATGCAACTGCATCATGGTTGGGTTATTGATCAGATCCCGAGACTAACAGCTCAACTACGTGTCGACATCCTAAGATAAGTATCTGAGCCGACAATCCAAGCAAGTCCACTCATCAAGGACTGCGTCACGAGACCGAAACTAACTGATCACTACTGACTCATCAAGCGCCATGCAAATGCTTAGTTTTACTAGCGCAAGCTTGGAGCCAAGACCAAGTCACCGAAATGTGAAATTATGCGTCGTGCCCCCACGCACTTGCTAGATTATTGCACCCCTGAAACTGACTTTGACCTCTTGAAACCCCACGCACAAAGCTCACTCCCGTATTTACACATACTTGGTGACTTTTATCCAAATTCCTGATTCCGTTTCCCAAGATCTGTCGCTCCACGTTCTTGAATGCCAAATCCAAAAGCCCTCTTACTTTCCATATCTCTCTTCCCTTCTCCCGAAAACCTAACGACACCTCGAACATCCAAAGTACAAAAGAAGTATTTTGGCATCCTCCATGCCTTACGATGATTTTCTGTCTGGAGAAGAGGAGAAAGGAAGTAACTACAATCAGAGGATCGGTATGCCCTAAGCGAACGTTCCGGGATCGAAATTCGAGATCGTACACTAGGCTACGATCTTATTCACTTAACTTCAAAGCTCCAACTACCAAGTCAATCATGACTCAACGACCACTTGTGTACTCACCAAGTGCTCAATCATCAAAGTGCACGCACCCAACGTTTGGGTTCGGCCTCGCCTCGAAGGAAAATACATATGAATACATGCCAAGGCATATGACAAGTATTGTCCTAACAATGACAATCGCATATATGAGTTATCGAAACTTTGATCGATGGGACTAGCTTGGAACGTTGAACGACCATGGGTTTACAAATCCAACCGATTTAGCGGGTACTCAAAACTATCAAGCTCCATCCCCACAACGTTTCAACAACCACTTAGGGTGATCGCGCGCCTAAGCCATGGCAGTAACCATGCATACACGCTTTGAAAATTGCAAACGTGTAGACCGACTTGATCCAAATGCATGCCCACAAGCCTCAAGGGTTCAAATGTACACACCCAACGGTCGACTCTCGATCCGAAAGCTCCTTGAAAAGATAAAATGCGCGATTACAAGCCCATGGCATGCCATTCACCTCCATGTTACCTATTACAGCTCAGATCGTGTCACACAAAACCACGTGCAAACTCGCAATGGCATACGCAATTATGACCGGATAATGAACCATTTGCACTACGATGTAATCGAGAGTCGGCAACTAACGTTTATTGTCTTTAGTCTACATGAACTAAATGCCTTGGATAGGTTCCAAATCAAGAAATCCAAAACTCTTAGCAGTGTTGGAATCCTAAGCTCATACCAACGTATTCCGACAAGGCATCCCCACCGCTCCAAAGCAGTGCGCTCTCGGTATACAACTCAAGAGGAAGGTCATAACCGATCGCTAAGCACCGCATGGAGATGTTTGCGCTCATATTAGGACTTATCACACTTCAAAGCGCGTCCCGTTAACGCAAGACATACTTTGAGGGGGTAAATGTTAACTGGCCTTTTGGTCAAGTTCCCAAAAGTACGCAAGACACGCTCGACTCAGCATATCGCGTGATATTACAGCCCAGAGGGGTTGCCAGTACCAGAAGACCAGAGTCTGGCCACCAACAGAATGTCGCATCCTGCGAACGTGACCTCCATCAGTATCCGTTCGCAGCCGAGCCGAGGGCAAGCCGTGCTCCGAGCTGAAGGCGAATCGTCCAGCGGGTCTGGGCGTAGTGTCGGGGAGGGGTCCAAGGCCCCACAGTCCTGGTGGAGATCGACCTAACCGGTCAGGTCGAAACTGTGGGCACCGCCCGATTCATCCGATTTCGGCCAACAAGTGTGTTGCCCAGAATCGCCAGATCGACTCAAAGTCAGGATTCAGCCAACAATTCCGGCAAACCTCACCGCTCCTCCAAACATTGCCAAAAAAAGCCTCACAGTCTGAACCGTTCCCGATCCGAGACCTCAAATCCTAAAGGAATCACGAGTCTCGAAGCGCCCGAACCTGCGGTCCACACGCACCTCGAAAAGACTTTGCACCCATGTTTGGGTTCGAAATTTTGACCCCAGCGGACTCGAAATTTCGAACCCAGCAGGTGCAAAATCTCGCACCCCTGCCTAGGTGCGAAATTTCGCACCCAAATCTAGGTTCCAAATTTCGGACCCAGCGGGCTCGAAATTTCGAACCTAGCGGGTGCAGAATTTGACACCCCTGCCTGGGTGCGAAATTTCGCACCCAAACCTGGGTTCGAAATTTCGAGGCGCGCAGGTGATGAGCTCGAATTTCCTACATGTGGTCCCTATTTCTATCTACTCCTACCTACTCCCACTCCTATAAATAGCCCATGGCCTCACACTTCAAAGGGGTTGGATTTTCTTCACTTGAGACCTCCCTAGAGCTTCATGTACTCCATTAATGGCATATCCTATTTGAGGAAGAAGGAGAATTAATTATTCTTTTTCCCAAATACCTAGCATATTTCAATTATAAAAGTGAATGTAATGAGCATGGCTCTAGCTTGTAATTCTTGAGTGATTAATAAAAGTTCAACATCCTTCCAAAGTGGACGTAGGCCTAATTCGCAGCCGAACCACTACAAATACTTGTGCTATTTACCGCTTTCTCTTACTTAGTCTTGTGACCAAATTAACTATTCCTTGTAATAGGAATCTTTGGTGTTTACGACATTTTTTGTCGTCAACACCTACCATCATATATCATCTTATTAATTAGTTTGTTTCAATTATTGATTTCATTATCATTTTCAAAAATCAATCCAATATTCAAATTCAAACTTCAAATATTAATTTGATTTTATATATTGGTTTAAACTTAAATTTCAAATTACAATTCGATTTAGATTTTCAAAGCACACTTCCGTTATTTAAAATCCTCGTATTTAAATAATTTGGACTCAGTTGCTCGTATGGGAAATAAACTTTATGATATATAAGGCTAAAATGTAAAATTTAATATGTATAATAGTTTAAATTAATTAGTTAATAAATAGTTAAATACAAAATAATTTTAAATAAAATAGAAAATTTAATATAAAATATTTTAATTAAAATAATTATAGGTAAGTAGTTAAATGTAAGATACTTTAATTAAAATAATTACAACTGCTTGGAAGTTTTCTTTTATGTAACACAACATCAGTAAGCTCGCTACACAAATAACAAACTGTAACAACCCGGATTTTCAGAACGAATTCAAAATTTTTATTTTGGCTATTTTAATGTATATTCGAAATTTAAAATGATTTATTTTAAATAATAACGGCTAAAATTTTATTTTAAACATAGTTAGAATGAATAAATTTATTTTAATTATAAAACGAGCCTGAAATGGCGCGGTAGTTTGAAAATTCGATTTCAAATTTCAAATGAATGTACAGGGTTCAAAATAAATCGAGTTTCAGTAAAACCAGAAATATTTGAATCTTTTTAATTATAGAGTCCATTTGTCACAGGTCCCAATTAAGTTTCAAAATTAGGCTCACATCTGGTCCAACTTTTCATGTAAATGTAGTCCCATTTTTTAAAAATACACTAAAAACAAAAAAAACACGAAAATTCGAATTTAAATCAAACATGTACTCACCCAAAAAAAAAGCTCGTAAAAAAATAAAAAGTGCATCAAAATTAAAAAAATACAATAAAACAGCGAAAAATGCAGTAATTTGCATCAAATCATGCACATATTTGCAATACTTGCATTCATCTGTGCAAGTATTTCAAATGTTGAATTTGCGTTTGTTCTTTTGCATACATGTATGCAAGGTAAACAGATTCTTGCATATAAGTGTACAACAATCTTCAGGCAAAATTTTTGCTTCATATTTTTACATGCAATACTTGCATACATGTGTGCAAGTATTTCAAATAGTTGCATACATGTATGCAAGTTTTTTTTTTAAATTTCCGTGAACTTCTGTTAATATTTCCAGATTTTAGAATTTTTTTTTTTACATTGTAGCGCTTTTTTTTAATATAAAGAAAATGCGGAGTAAAAAAAGGGACAAAGTTTCCCATTCGTTTCCGTCCACTCTTTTTGAGCTGCCGCCTAATAATTTTTGTCCCTTCCGACTTCCACTTCGCCTCTTCCATTTTTTCACACAAAAAATGTGCTCTTGCATTAAAAAAAATTCTAAAATCTGGAAATATTCCCCTCAGTCCACGCAAAAAAAAAAAAAAAAAAGTTGCATACATGTATGCAACTATTTAAATATACATGCAAAAAAAAAACCACAAACCTGCTAAATATTTGTGTACAAATATGCTGCTATTGTGCATACATGTATGCAAATATTTGAAATATGTGCATGTTTTCATGCATTTTACTGCATATTCCGCTGTTTTGTGTATTTTTTTATTTTGCCTCGTTTATCGATTGTTTTTCCACCTGATTTTTTTTGGCGTGAACATGTTTTATTTAATAATGAATTTTCGTGATTTTTTTTATATGTTTTTGAAAAATAGGGACCTAATTTACATGAAAAGTTAGATCGGATGTGAGCCTAATTAAGTTTCGTTTTAGGGATGTGTGCCTAATTTTCACTTAATTATATCTTTCTAACGAATGTGAAAAATCCAGATTTCATAACGAGAATTAAAAGTTATGTCCAGTTTAAAATTTGATATAGTCGCTATGGAATTTAATAGAATATATAGCCCTTAAAAATAGCCGTTTTGCAAACGACCTCCGTTTTCTACGAAACCACTTTTGTTGGATCCGGAATGTCAAATTATTACTAGATTCCAATTTTCATGATTTTTGGAATTAATATGTCAGGACCGCATCGTCAAAACAAAGCTAGATAATATTTTTTTGGAATTTTTGGAGTCAGTATGTGACCCCGGGAAATAAAATTGTACGTTCAAATTCAATATACATTGATTTATATTTTAATTTAAATGAAAACTGATTGTAACAGTCGAATTGGCTTACCAGATATATCCCATTGTGTTCGGAATGAGAGTAATTAGCAAGGGGCGATAGTCGTTGGGTTCGATTTGGAGTTCGAAATAAAAAGTTACTTTTTGGAATTAAAAATAATAAAATAAATTATTATATGAAGTTAACTTCTCGCTCTCCTCTCCCTCATTCATCGTTCGAACAGAAAAATAAAATAAAAAGAAAAAAAGCCGACGTGCTCCCACCACCACGGCCACCCATCGGAGCTCCGACCGCCGCTACGCCTGGCCGCCACGTCTTCCCATCGGCAGCCACCCCTCCCCTTCCCTCTCCCCTCCCCCAAATCCGAACCCTAAATCCCCAAATCCCCAAAAAAACCTAAATTCAGCTGTCGCGGCCCCCATTGGCTCGTCGTCGTCCTCCCACCAGCACCCCCACCTCCAGCGACCCCCTTCTCTCTCCTCTCTCCTTTCTCTCTCCCACTAATTCATACACCCTGCGCCAAAAAAAAACGCCTACCCCACCACCACTGCAGCGCCTCCGACACGCCACCGTCTCCAGCCGCTGCTCCACCCTCCGACCCCGACATCCGCGATTAAAGGTATTAAAAATGTAATTTTTTATATATTATCATTGCACAAAAGTATGATTTTTATATATGTAGTAGCATAATAAAAATCTGATTTTTATATATAATGTAATAGTATAAAAATGTGATTTTTATCTATATAGCTTTGGTTTAAAAAATATGATTTCTATGTATATAGCTTTGGTTTAAAAATATGATTTTTAAATATATGAAATAGCAATGATTTAAAAATGTGGTTTTTAAAAATGAATTAGCATGTTTTATTTTCAGTTTTAAAAATATAAGAAAATCGAATAAAAATGTGATTTTTATATATATAACGTTGAATTAAAAATATGATTTTCATGTATATAACATAGAAATAAAAATGTGATTTTTATGTAGATAGAACAATAATAAAAATATGATATTTATTATATAGATAGCATTATATAAAATATGATTTTTATTATATAGATAGCGTTATAAAATATGATTTTTATTTTATAGATAGCATTATAAAATATGATTTTTATTATATAGATAGCGTTATAAAAATATGATTTTTATTATATATATAGCATTATAAAAATATGATAATGTTAATAGCGTTGTTTAAAAATGTAATTTTTAATATAAACTGCGTGAAACAGATTGCATTGAAATCACAGAGAAGAACATGACGCGTTGAAACAAGTCCAAATCCAAATCATCCAATAAAGAATGACGGAGTGAAAACCGAAGGTGAGAACTTCTCACTCTAATTATTTTTCAGTTAAAAATATATTAGGATGCAAATGGGGATTAGAAGCGCCCGACACTATTTATTGTATAAACCATGTTGTTTGATTTGGATTGTATTATGGGAATTTGGATATTGATTGATTTATTTATTTGGATTTGATTCGGATGTGAATTGGATTGAAATTGGTTTGTGTATGGCACGAGCCAGTATTAGGCGAGGGATAAGGCTATACCAAGGCTATACCTCATTCCGGTTCTAGTATCGTGTCGTTATGCTGTCGAAATTTTCTAAAAAGTGTTAGAAAAATTTAGTTAGTTGAAAATATTATTTTAGCTTATAAACGCGATAAATAAAATAATTATTGGATAGTTAAAAATAAGTTTACACATTCATTTACAAGTCGGACAACTTGTTTATGCTCACTTATTTTTGTGATATCGATTGGGACGATAATTTTTACACATCGCCCAACCACACAAATAATATTCAGTATTTGTTGGTTGAAACCCCACACGGGTATTGGAATGATATTTAACGTACACTAATCCCAATTGTTTAGTAGTATGTCAATCGATTGGTTGACAGACTGTTGTAAGCGTTAATTATTTATATTTAATGCTTATGAAGTTGTGTAATGCACGATGATGGTTGACCGTGTATGAATATTGTTGTGTACATGTGTGTATGAAATCCATATAAATAACATTAAATGCTAATCGACTATGTCTGATTCCAATTCAGAAAGAACGAACATTTTAAAATAACGAATATTTTAAAATAATATTCAGTAAAGGATTAAAATATGATTTTTATGTCCGATTTGGGATAGAAACGAAAATATTGAAATATAGGAAGCCGTGTTAATTAGATTTGCGCCATTCAACGTGAACAATATTTATATTGATTTTATTCATTTTTATAATGAATATCGAAAAGGAAATTATTTCAAAATTTGGTATTTTGAAAATATTATCATTTAAATATTATAATGATAAAGAGTATTCAATTTTGATTCAAAATTCAAATGAAAGTAGGAATCGATTTGAAAATGAATTTATAAAATACGTTTTGAATGAAATATATACTATATATATTATATATATAATATAATGGCCTGAATAGAACACGCTGCGACCGTTTGCGAATTTCGACCATTGACTTCGAATTGAAATTATAGGAGATCCGACCATCGAATTCTCATAAAACCAGAACCGTTAGGTTCGTATCGAAAAGAGATTTCCAACGAATATAAGAGATTTGAAATCTAACGGTTGTATTTGGAATTATATCCAAATCAAATTTGGAAAAGGTCGCTGTAAGTGAAGTTCGATGACCGTTTATGGAAATCGACTGAACGGGCCTAAATAAAATTATTAAAAATATTATTAATTTGTGTAAAATCATAATAAATGACTTGGAGAGAATTGGGATAAAAATTCCACGTTTGTAAAGATAAAAATATATTTTTATCAAAATGAACTAGTTATTAACTACAATAAAATCCAATATTTTTAAAGAAATAAATTAGATTTGAAATGGTTTTAAAAATAACCGGAATTTTCCAATAAATAAATTGGAATGGAAATAATCAGCGGAATATTTCGATATTGGATTCCATGGTCATACGGATATTGTTATAAGAATTTGGAAGATACAGATATCGTTACTCCCAATACGATATCCATTAGTTCCAGGATTTTGATATAGAATATAAGTCGATATAATTTCTATTTAGAACCTTGTATTTAATATTAAATTGGATTTTAGGTTTGTCGTGAATGGTGTCTTCATTAACACAGTTCTTAAACCCAGCTGAGAAAAGAATAAATCTTTTAATTAAGATATAGAGAAGTTTACCAATTAATTAACATTTAATTGGAATTGAAATGAAAGTTGATTTTGGGTTTATTGTGAACTGTGTTTCTAATGACATTCGTTCTTTAACTCAAATTAACAATGAAATGTGATTTGGAATTTATAAATCTTTTTATTAAGATTTAATGGAAATTTTCCAAGGTAAAGTTTTCCTATTTAATAAAATAAATTGGAATTGAATGGAATTCGATTTCGTAATAATCGAAGTGAGCTTATGTAGAGGAAGACAGATAATATAAATGGAATTTAAAAGGCTTTGTCGTTATTCCATTTATATTATTAGTCGGATACAGAAATTGATATCGATTATATATATTGATCTGTTTTCCGTGAAGATTCCATAATGAATGGAATGTGATTTTGGGTTTATCGTGAACTGTGTTTTAAATGACATTAGTTCTTTAACCCAGTTAAAGAGAGGATTACATGTCGAACATTGTTGTAATGTCCTGTATTTTTACGGTATAATAATTAATTAACTTAATTATTTAAATAGTGATTTAGAGAATTAAATGGTCGTTTAATTAAATAACTTTGAATATTTAATTAATATAAATAATAGAATAATATGTTTAATTCTGAAATAATCAGAATTAGTTGAAATGGAAATATGGTGTGAATTAGGCAATTCAAAATATATAATTCAGTTTAAAATTGAATTACGATAACGAATATATTCAATCTACGACTGTTGAACGTATAGTTTATAATATATTTATAAACGAGCGCGTAACGATGCGGTAGTTTGTAATTTGGCGATTCAAACTTCAACTGAATATACAGAATCCGTTTTAAGTCGAATTTCTGTTAAACAAGAAACATTAGAATCTATTGAACTATATTTTTCTAATGAAAGAGAAAAAGTGAGATTTCATCTTTTTAATTGTAAGTTATGACCAAATCAATTCTACAGAAAAACAGCGGCGTAATCGTTTTAGACCATAACGGTTATTTTGATATAATTAAATATTGGGTTCGAATTTGGACAAATCCTCCAAGTCGTAGCTATAATTTAATTTTTAAAATTTTAGTGTAATTTTTATTTCATAAAATAAACAACTTTTTATTTGGAGTATTTTGCACCCTATATCAATATTTTTGGGTTTCACAAAATGAGTCAACCTACCGATCTTATTATATTTTTGGTGTCGTGGCACCTCGCCCGACACGATGATATACTCTTATTTCTGTTGATAGCAATCTATAGGTGAACGAAATTTTTAAAGTGGGAATATGCAATAAACTAAGACTAGCTAAATTAGCATTTAGATTTGCTAGAACACAAAGCAACAAAACTAAGCTATGAACACTAAATAAGCAGTGAACAAGGATGCAATTATATAGTAACTAGTTTGGACCAAACAAATGGGTATTTGGTTAGCAGAGAAGACCTGCAGAATTGATTTAGGAAAAGACATGCACGGTCAACAAAAGCCTTCATCACGTGGTCATAATTAAACGAACGTACATCTTTCTTTAACCATGGAGACCCGATTGGAGTCCGCAAAGGCCACGTCTCCCAAATTAAACCCTTAAAAATGTATAACCCAAACCACTCCTCTCCTATAAACGAAATCTGTAGCCGACTCCATACCTCTTTCTCAAATGTGAAAAAAAACCACTTCAAAAAATTCATAGAAAATCAAATAAATATCTATAAATTGCAATGCAAATTCCTTTGGTTTTGTGTGACCTTGCTCTTCCATTCTGTGGTATTATTGTGGGGTGCGGTCCATGTTTAAGATGCTCTGAAATACGAGCAGCAGCAAGGGTTGGAAGATTCAGATTTGTATAAGCTTTGATTCATGTTTTGATGGTTGAGGTTGGTTAGGAGATTGTTGCAAAGTCTGGGTTGAATTCGTACATAAAAATGTCGGCGCTACCACTGTAGATGGACCACGAGGTCTGAAATCGCGATGGTAAGAGGGGGGATCGAGTTCTGCGAGGGGGATGGAAGAGGAGGAGGGGTCAACGCCGAGTAGAATGATGGTGTTTATGGGTGAGATGCGAGCAGTTTAATGGTGCCTTGAGGCATTCGAAGGTGGAAGGTATCGCACCCTATAGCTGACGCTACAGGAAGTCGCTGATCAGTTTTTGTTTGAAAAGGGGATCGAGTTTGGTCAAAATGGTGCAGGTGTGGGGAGATTTTGATGTGGAGTAACATGGTATATGTTGGTTGGGGTATTGTGGATCATGGAAGGAGAACCGTGAGTTTTAAGGTTCAGCTATGGTATTTTATACAAGAGTATTACACGAGAGTGGAGAGGGAAGAAGGTACTGTGGTGGGCTTTTTGAATTCGTGATGGGCCGGGGGATTTAAGAGGGGTAAGGCCCAAAAGGAGTAACTTTTAAATTTTGAATGCGTGTATTAAAATTGTAAAATTCGTAACTTTTCCATACATTATCGTAATTCAGTAAAACATGATCCATCGGGATCGTAGGGACGAGGGCTAAAGGAACAAACGAGGAGTGGATTGGAGCTCATTACAATTTATAGCAAAATAAATTGTCCGTCTGAATCAACAGACGCAAATCATTATTTAACGGTTAACGCGAAATGTGAGTAAAACTCACCAACTCTGAACAGTTATATTTTTATAACATATTTTAGAATTGATAATTATCTGTTGATTGCTGTGTGTTAACTGTTTGGTTGAATTGCTTATGTATTGGTTGAAATTATAGATAACGATATATATATAAATCGTTAATCAAATATTGATTCTGTTTAACAGAATATTTCATATTAAAATGAAATCGATGTTAATTATATTGTTTAACATTTGTGATGAAGGGAAACATGTTGGAGGGATCCAACTGGATTCCCCAATATTATTATTGTTTGTTTTCATATATTGTGATATATAATCTGTAATTGATTATAATGACACTGATCTTGTTATTGGGTAATTTAAATATCATAAGTGATATTGGGATGTAAAAAGGAGATTTTCAAAGTATATTTTGAAAATAAATCATTTATATAAAATCAATGGATTTTATATATAAAAGGAAAGGATTTTATAAAAGAAAATAATTATAAAATCAAAGAATTTTATAAAAGGAATATTTATTGGTTAAACAAATAGAATTGAAAAGAAATATTTATTTGTTAAATAAATAGAATTGAAATGGAATATTTATTTAAGTAATAAATAGAAGTATAAAAGGATTATTTATTTAGAAAATAAACAAAATAAATATAAAAGGAAAATATTTGTAAACAAATAGAAAGAGGAATATTTGTAAAAATATTTACAAATAAAATAGAAAGGGAAGCATTTACAAATAGAATTATAAAGGATATATTTATTTAGAAAATAAATCGATTATAAAAAGAAATACTTGAAAAATGAAAGAAGTGTATAAAAAGAGAATGTTACACTAGGAAGGTTTAGACCCGTGCTTCGCACACGGGTATAACAGAATATGAATTCAAAGTGAACAATTAAGAGAAATCTGTTTTAACAGATAAAGTAAGATGTAATAACCCGGAAAATACGAGCCAATTTAAAATTTTTAAATTGATGATTTCATAGGAATTTGAACAATTGAAATAGAATATTTCAATAAAATAGGGAATTAGAAATAGTGAGTCAGTTTGAAAATTTGAATTCAAAATTTGACTGACTGTGCAGGGTGGAAAATATAACGGATTTTAGCGAAACCAAAAATATCTAAATCTGTTATTCAATACCTTTCTAACGAATCTGAAAAATCGAAGTTTCATAACGGGAATCAAAAGTTATGGCCGAATGAATTTTCAGAAGGGTTGGTATATAGAATATATAGCCCTGGAAAATTGATATTTTGCATACGACCTCGGAATTCGACGAAACCACTTTTGTTGGGTCCGGGATGCCAAACTATTTCTAGGTTTCAAATTTCATAATTTTTGAAGCTAGTATGTGAGCGTGGCAAAAGAAAATGGGATTGGTCAATTTCTGTTAAATTGGATCGACCAGAAAATGGCCATTTTTCAAACGACCTCAGAATTCGACGAAACTAGTTTTGTTGGGACCGTAGCATCAAAACATAGCTAGATTTATTTTTATGGAATTTTTCGAATCAGTTTGTGGCCCTGGCAAATTGAAATGTGCGTTCAAAGTTAAAAATTAATTGTTTTATACTTTAATTTGAAAAATAACTGACTGTAACAGTCGAATTGGCCTACGAAACATATCCCATTGTGTCCGGAATGGGGGTATTTAGCTAAGGGCGACAGTCGTTGGGTTTAAAAAGGAGTTCGTTTGAGAAAACACTATTTAAAAATTTAATATAGTCCTCGGCCAATCAGAATTTTCCTTTCATAAATTTTAAAAATAAAAAAAAAGAAAACCCCCCAAAATCAACGGTGAAACCCGTTCGACACCTTCTCTCCTCCGCCGCCGCCGCTACCTACAGCCTTCGCCACCGCCACCATTCGAAGTGCCTCCGCCCCCTCGTTAGATCCGACCCCAGCATCGCCACCCTCGTCACCTGTGCCGCCGGAATCGAAGCCAGGAAGTCATCGACTTCCCAGCGCCGCCGCCGCTCCGATCTGCCACCGAACGCCACCAAACCACCACCGACTGGAAGCCCTCTCTTCCCTCTTCCACGTCAGCGCCCCCGATCGTCCCCACGTGCCAATGATTTCGTGAAAACTGTAAACCTAGTTTTGAAGCTTCGTGAAAGTGAGTTTTTCTTTGATCTTTTCACTTTGAAAAATCATATCTTTTGGGTGTGTTGACGAAATTCGATGAAACGGGAAACATCGGGACCGCAAGGAAGCTCTCTACCCAATAGAAGAAGCCGCGGATTTTTCTGACATCGTATCGATTTTTAGCACTCCGAAAACCAATGCGAGAAATCTAAATTAACGTGAAATTGAATAGAAAATATCGTGTATAATTTATATTAGCGACATATAAATTACATACGTGTCGTATACCTCATGTACATGCGTAGTGTAAGCTATATAAGTGAAGTATGAATTTTACATGCATAGAATAATTGATATATGTGTCGAAATGCAAGTGAAATATATATATATATATATATATATATATATATATATATATATACACTCCCCTCGTCCACAAACCATGGACGATATTTATTGTTGTGAATTGGTGTGAAATATTGAATGAAACATACGAATGGTTGAATAATTGTTTGTAGTTGATATTGTTTGGTTGTGGTTGAAAAATACTCATTGGTGATTGAAATGAATTGGAAATATTTGTGGAAATAAAAATAAACATGCCGCTTGCGTGCGAATTAGATGCATGAATCCCCATTGTCAAAAACCGCGAGGTTTTAAGGTAGAGCGAGGAGCCGTACTAGGGACGGTGCCGGTTTTAACTACCCTGCCGTTATGCTGCCGAAATTTTGAATAATCTTTGTGTGTTAGAATTATTTTCATATGTAGAAATTATTTTCATGCATTGAAATTAAAGCCATATGTTAAAACTATATCCATGTGTGGAAAATGTTCATGTGTTGAAAAGTGTGGTGTGGAAATTAAATTCATTTGTGAATGAATGAAGTGTTTAAACAATAAAAATCACATTTTTATATGTATATGAAGGATGAAAAATATTCGCCTTATATAAATAGTTTTAACAATAAAAATCCCATCTTTCTAATATGAACAACATAAATAAAATGTCCATGTGTGGAAATTCTCATTTGTTGAGAAGTGTGTGTAGTCGAAAAGTTCATGTGTTGAATAAAAAGATCGAACAATAAAAATTACATTTTTTATTGAAACTATGGAGTGTTGAAACATCTATTTATCGAATAAATATTTTAAATGATAAAAATATCATTTTTATCATATGTGTGATATGCTAAAGATATGCGGACGTTGAAATAAATATTTGTGAAAGAAATATTATTTTTAACATGCATAGGAACTAAATAAAATAGTCATGTGTTGAAATATATTTTAGTTCGCCAAAATTATCATCTTTGAAATGTGAAGTGTTAAAAATAGCCACTTGTTCAAATAAACGTGCATGAGTTGAAATATACATTAATTAGCTAATGATATGATTTTAGCCTATGCATGCAACATTAGAATGAATGGTGTTTTTAAACCAAAGCAAATCAAATATGAAATTGAATGGAAAATGATAAGTGTTAGAAATTGTATATATGTACATGCATATCTATTGAACAGGTTAAAGAAAAGGGGCTAGAGAAGAGAAATAAAATTTTGTGCCCGACAAATAGGTACACATTTACTGCTTTGTTTGGGTGATGATTTTATGAGTCTGTTGGCTAGCCGCTTGGCTTTTTCTTTTTCTTTTTGATATGAGACGCCCGTGTGGCTATTTGGGAATTTTCCCAGACCCTCCCGTACAAAGGAGGTTATGGCAAAAATTTTCGAAATTTAAAGGCGTTAGTAAAATAATTGAAGTGGAAACGATATAGGAATTTTTGAATGAACTATATTTATATAAATATATAAATATAAATAGAATTAAAACGAAACGTGGCCGTGCAGTTCGTGTTTTGAAACCGTGATTTCAAACGACTAGTGCGGGAAATCCGACCATTGGATTTTCCCGAAACCGCAACCGTTGGGTTCGCCTTGGAAATATCTTTCCAACGGCACCAACTTTGTGAAGATCCGACGGTTGGATTGTCTGGAATGTTTAATTCAAAACTGAAGAAAAACAGCGCCAGAGACGATTATATTTTTATATATATAAATTTAATTAAAATTAAATCGAATAACGACGTTGCAGTTCGTAAATTGAAATCGTAACTTCAAATGGCTAGAGTGGAAGATCCGACCGTCGGATTTTCCCAAAACTGAAACCGTTGGATTCGTTTTGAAATGACCTTCCTAATGACGTAAAATTTGTGAAGATCCAACGGTTAGATTTTCAGATATGTGTAAAACAAAATTTGTGAAAAGCAGCGCTAGTGCATCGACGCGACCTGAAACGTCGTTTAATTAAATATGGCCATTTTAAATTAAATAAAAATGGCGATATATCGTTATAAAATACTATAGACGATATAGAGTGAAATAAACCAATTTTGTTGCGTTTGCCTGAGATGTGATGGTTGAATGTATTTGACATGAAAATTATAACTAAACAACTAAAAAGTGAATGTTGAATGGTCCAACCATGTGATTAATTGATTTGAAAATCTAAATATACGTGGGTTATTTGAAAAGGCCGAGTTTATCTCATTTCAAATAATCGATCGACGTTGAGAAGTCGAAGAGTCGAAGACGGCTGAAGACCGACGATCTCCACATTGGATGGATGGGCGCTACTGATGCTCGTGATTGGAGTAGCTACCATGAGGGAACTGAAGTAGTGGCCGTCCAAACATACTGTTGATTGTACGGATATGCGAGGAATTGGTGCCTCCGGTTTCGTTCAGACCCAGAACGGACTTGTAAATGGACTGTGTGTCTGACATTGGATTTTGTTCTGTGTTGATTGATCTCTGTTAAATATATATCTGTTTGGCGGCGGAGAATTTATTCTCTTGCTTAACGCCCTTCTCTGAGACGTACGAGCTCAGAGGTTATACATTGACAGAAATCAGTCGCATGGAGTGGATTGCCTGTGTGGCACGCCTAAGTGGCATATGATCAAGGCTTCTGTTGCAAAGCAAAGTCTTGTGGTTGATGATCAAAGCATGGTCTGTGTGACGTAGCTTTGTGTATAACGTGAATTCGCGAGCCTCACACCTCGATATGAGTCAAAAACGGGAGAGTGACTGCAGGGAGAGCACGACGTTTCTTTCTAGCTAAGGTGGTGTCAGTGACCTACCAGCCCTGACATTATATATACTTTTCACCTGTGTGGTTGTTGGAATGCGAGGCGCCTCGATATAGGTCTGTAAGGACCGGGAAACGTGTGTTCAGGAATAATTAATCCTCAAAAGTAAGAGAGGACCGGCCCTGAAGATCCAAGGACAATAGTGGGGTCCTGGTACATTTGCTAGAGTGTCTCGAATCGGAGAGGAGCTTGCCCCTTTCCTCGACTCATGAAGGAATCCAATTTCCAATACAAAATATGCGGATGTGATTGTATTACTAGTATGGCGACATAGTAGATGGTAGCTATGCCGCCTAGGATTGATATTTATGATTGAATTTGCTTTTGAAACATATATGCACTAGTAATAATATCAAACACCTTTGTTTTATTCGTATGAAGCATCTTTGGCCATTATAAGGTAAAAACTCTATCCTTCGGCTTGCGTTGCATTATGTGATGGGACCTGAGTCTTATAATGGCTTCATTTTATAAAATGCATTGCGTTGATTTAATTATTTATTTTATTTCATGCACTAGCACTCATTGGAGTAAACCCGTTCCGCGAAAGTGGTGTGGTCCTTTGATTTGCCTTATTATAGTTGTTAATAAGTTAAGTAGATTTCTCATATCAGTCCCATGACTGACTCGTAGTTTGTTTCACCTTGCAAACTTGGGTGCCCTCATTTTCACACGAGCAGCCTAGTTACAGGTTTCTGACGCACCTTTTGGCTCATGGAGAGGCTTGACTACACCGTGCTGACTTGGATTTTCTCCGCCATTATTGTATCTATATTATGATTCCGCCTCAGGCGATGGTGACTGATTATGTATCATTATGCACTAAGTTGTATCCTGTACTGTGCTTCTCTGATGTGATGATATCTATATGATTCCGCTGTCATATGTGCGTAAATTATTCTATTTTCTATTTATGCTACTATCTGTGATCTGCTAATGATGATTAATGTGTTATATTCCAATGATTATCCTTAACACCGTGTACGGGGTTTTGGGATCGTCACATAAGAAGATTAATTTATAAATAAGTTTTAATAAATAAAATAAAATATTTATCATTGGATAAATAGAATATATAAGTCAGGACTTATATAGAGAAGTAAGAATTGATTTCAACATCGATATTTGAACTAAATATGGACGAAGAGTAAATTAGATAGAGTTAACCAGTTAGAGTTAATCAGTTAGAGTTAACCAGTTAGAGTTAACCAGTTAGAGTTAAAGGAGTTAATCGAATATAGTTTATTCGAACAGAGTTAAAGGAGTTAATCGAATATAGTTTATTCGAATAGAGTTAAAGGAGTTAATCGAATATAGTTTATTCGAATAGAGTTAAAGGAGTTAATAAAATATAGTTTATTCGAATAGAGTTAAAGGAGTTATCGAATATTAGTTTATTCGAAAGGAGTAATCGTATATTAGTTATTCGAAATGAGGTTATCGAATATTGGTTATTCGAAGTGAGTTAATCGAATGTAAGCCATTCGAAAGAGATAATCGAATATAGTTTATTCAAAGAAGAAAATTTATCGAATATAGTTTATTCGAAGAGAGTTAATCGAATATAGTTTATTTGAAGAGAGTTAATCGAATATTAGTTATTCGAAGAGAGTTAATCGAATATTAGTTATTCGAAGAGAGTTAATCGTCGAATTCGATTATATCGAATTCGGGAAAGTATTATTTACTTTCCGGTTTTTAATCAAGGTTTGTTTATTTATAAATAAATTAGTTGTCAGCTTATTTATTCAAATAGGAATTTAAGTTAGATTTCTAAGTTAGATATTTCAAAAGTAGGGTTTATAACGTTAGCGTTATAATAAATGTTTTTCATAAAAGAAGTAGATTCATAATTTGAATCCGAGAATTTGCGTAAGAAAATGATTATAGAAATTGGAGCAGTGAGCTTTGTCTATTGCAAGGTTAAGAACGTTGTTCAGTTAAGGTCTGAGAGGTAATTATACCGCAACTTGATTGACTTCCTTACTTAACTAAGAAATAGTTGAGGTTCGATGGCAAGACTTAGTTAGAAATTCAGTTAAGTAATAACCGATTAATGGATTGAGCGGTCGTAGCTATAACTTCCCGAACTTCCCCGCGAAGGAAAGCACAGATTGCTTTGAGGACAAGCCACATCGGAACACAAACAGAAGAACATTTCATTGCTTATTACAACAATTCCGTCAGAATAACAGAATATACAGAGTATGAATAAATACTATACATCAGAAAAATATCAGAGATTTAAATTACATTACATTGCAGCGGAAAATAATACAAAACACAACTGAAAGAGATATACGGATACAAAGCTTTCCGGGTATCGTTCCAGCTGTAAATCAAGATCCTGTGAATATAAATCTGCAAAACCAAAACTACTAGCTGCCCTGCGGAAAATAAGGGCACCCAGAGTTTAAGTTAAAACAACAAACTCCAGGTCAGTCATGTGACTGGTGTGAGAACTAAAACAGTTATTAATCTTTATTTTAAAGTTAGGTAAATCAAGGGACCATGCCGTATAACACGGAACGGGTTTCCTCCCAAGAATACCAGTGCATAAAACAACAGCACAATGCTAAAATAAAGTACAATGAAGCTATTATAAGACCCAGGTCCTATCACACAGTGCAATACAAGCCGAAGGATAGGGTTTTACCTTATAGTAGCCAAAGAATGCTTGATACGCTAAATTTCATCTTTTATTATTACTATAAGTGTATAATGTCAAAACAATTTCAATCATAAGTATCAATCATAGACGGCATGGGTACCATATATCATGTCGCCAATACTAGGCTCTACAATCAAAACGGCAAATGTTTCGTATTGGAAATTGGATTTCCATCTGTGAACCGAGGCAAGGGATCGTCCTCACCGCTTTGAGACAATCTAGCCCATGTCTCAGGATCAGAGCTCGAATGACCCTTGAATCTTCAGGGCCGGTCCACCGATGTGGATTAAAATGCCTGAACACTGCGTTTCCCCGCCCTTTGGGGCGTAAATGAGTCCTATGACTCCATCGGCTCCACATAGTCACCGATATATCCGAGGCGCCTCGCAATCCAACAACCACACAGGTGAAAATAATATAAATGTTAGGGCTAGTAGGTCACTGACAACACCCTAGCTAGAAGGAAACGCATACCTTCCCGGCAGTCCTCTCCCGTTTCTGGTTCACACCGGGGTGTAAGGCTCGCGAATTAACGCTACACAAAGCTATACCACACAGGCGGTGCTTTGATTATCAACCACAAGACTTTGCTTTTCAACAGAAGCCTTGATCATTTGCATCTCAGCATGCCACACAGGCAATTCACGTTATGCAACCGATATCAATCACACAGAATGAAATCCGATGTCAGACACACATCCATTTACAAGTCCGTTCTGGGTCTGAACAAAACCAGAGGAACTTTATTCCTCGCATATCCATCGATCTCCAAGTACGTCTAGACGATCACCAACTGATTCCCTCCTCTTGGGTGTACAACCCAATCAAGATCATCAGTAATTATCCAAACGATGTGAAGACCTCTGGTCTTCGACCACCGTCTTCATCCTCGACACATCATCGATTCAGTTATTCAGAACGGGCTAAACCCGGTCTTTTTGAATAACTCGCGTATATAATAAACAAGTGTTACACAAATGCAACATACGCCTTATTCCAATTCTGAATATTCTTTTATTCAAATATTCTTATATTTTGGGAAAGGTTCCCATTAATTTTATCAAAGATAAATTCCTTAAATTTATTCTTTAATCTTCCTTTGAATATCAATTCAAACCAAATTATGGTTTATCCAAACTAGTCGGGATTAACGAACCTTACCGAAGTAATCATTTGTTTTAATTTCCCAATCCCAACCTATTCATCCCATGAAGTAAAATTGGTAATACTTCATATCTAACACCACGGTGTTATCGGTAAATTCAATTACCATTTCACGTTCAAATCTAATTAAAGATTTAACTATCGCCAGGAGCAAAACTGGTGATACTCCATTCTCGATCATTTCAATATAATTAAAGATTCGTTAAAACTCCACTTGGTTTTAATCTTCCCAAAAATCAATATTAATGATTGTTTAACCTGGGAAATCATATCCTGTCTTTAACTGGGTTAAAGAACCAATGTCATTTAAAACACGGTTCACAATAAACCCAAAATCACATTCCATTCTATCAGTCTCTAACTGTAAATTAGCAAGTGAACAATCCCCTATGAAATAACCCCGAAGGCCGAAACCAACATCAGATCAATACCCAGGAAACCATTCAACTTAACTAATCTTCAGTTAGTTTCTGATTTTCTTAACTCTGTTGGGTCTAAGAACAGTATTATTAAAGATACCGTTCACAACAACCCAAAGTCACATTCCATTTACAATGGAATCTTCATGGAAAACAAATCGTTATATATATATATAATCGATATAAACTTCCATATCCGACAAATAATATAAATGGAATAACGGCAAAGCCTTTTAAACTCCAGATATATTAGTTGTCTTCCTCCATGGAAAATCACTTCGATTATTACCAAATCAAATTCCATTCCATTCCAATTTATTTTATTAAATTGGAAAACTTTACTTTGGAAAATCTCCCTTAAATCTTAACAAATGATTTATAAATTACAAATCACATTTCACTATAAATCAGGTTAAAGAACGAATGTCGTTAAAACACAGTTCACAACAAACCCAATTCACATCCCACTAATTATCGGGTTAAAGAACAAGTGTTATTTAAAACACCGTTCATGATAAACCCAAATCCCATTTGATATTAAATATAAGGCTCTGAATAGAAAATATATCGGCTTATATTCAATATCAAATACTATAACCAACAAATATTGTATTGGAGATAACGATATAAACATATCTTTCAAATTTCCATAACAATATCTGTATAATCACGAAATCCAACATCGAAATATTCCAAAGACAATTTCGATTCAAATCCATTCCAGTTCAATTATTGGAAATTCTGGTTACTTTTAAAACCCTTTCAAATCCAATTTATTTATTTCAAAAATAAATGGATTATAATTCTAGTTCAAAACTAGTTCATTTCGATAAAAATCTATTTTTATCTTTCAAATATGGAATTTTTCATCCCAATTGTTTCCGAATCATTTCTTATGATTTTACACAAATTATTACTATTTTTAATAATTTTATCAAGGCCCGTACAGTCGATTTCCATAAACAGCCATCAAACTGCACTTACAGCGACCTTTTCCAAATTTAATTTGGACATAATTCCAAATCCAACCATTAGATTTCTAATTTCTTGCATTCATTAGAAAGCTCTTTTCGATAGGAACCCAACGGTTCTGGTTTTAGGAGAATCCGACGGTCGGATCTCCCGTAATGTCCATTCGAAGTCAATGGTCGAAATTCGCGAACTGCCGCAGCGCGGTGCGTTCTATTCAGGCCATTATATAATATATATAATATATATTTCATCGATTTTCATTTAAAACTTATTTTAAAAATCATTTTAAATTCGTTTTCAAAACAATTTCAACTTCATATTCAATTTTAAATCAAAATTGAGTATTCCATATTATTAATATATAAATGATAATATTTTCAAAATATTAGATTTTCCAATCACTTTCTTTTCTATATTCATTATAAAAATGAATATAATAGATATAAATATCTTTCGCGTCAAAATGGCGCATATCCAATCAACACGACTTTATATATTTCAATAACTTCGTTATTCCATTCAACAAATGAATATTTTCTTCAACACATGAATATATATTTTATTCAACATATGAATATTCTTTTATTCAACACATGAATATTTATTCTATTCAACACATGAATTTTATTTTATTCAACACATGAATATTTATTATATTCAACACATGAATTTTCTATTCTATAATATTCTTTATTTTCCTAATTGGAATGAGGCCCAATCAATTACCATATAATGTTAATTATATGGATTCCATACAACACATGTATATAATAGCAACGATAAATAATCAACCATCATCCAGAGTGCACCACACAACTGCATAAGCACTAAATATAAATAATTAACGCTTACACAGTCTGTCAACCAATTGATCGACATACAACTAAATAATTGGGATCAGTGTACGCTAAATATCATCCCAACACCGGTGTGGGGTTTCAATCCACAAACACTGAATATTATTTGTACAGTTGGGCGATGTGTAAAATTTATCGTCCCAATCAATATCCTTCAAATGGGTGTACATAAACAAATCGTTCGATTTGTAATTGAATATTTATTTTATATACACGTTAAAATTTATATTTTTAACTATAAAATATTTTTAATGATAAAATATTTTATTTCACTCCACATCACACAATCAACTTTCACACCATAAACAACAAACAAACAAATCGTCCACGGTCTGTGGACAATGGGCGTCGGGTGCTGCTAAGCACCGTCTGCATCCTAGTATATATTTTTAACGAGAAAACAAGAATTAAAGTGAGAAGTTCTCACCAAGAGCTAAAGCAAACGCCGCAACTCTTCATATGTAGGAAATCTTCGTCGTGCTCGCCCTTTATCACTTTCGTCGTCCGTATTCGCTACATATATAAAAAAGAATATTTGTATATTCTCTATTATATAAAAATCATATTTTTGTATCGTTATCCTTATAATAAAAATCAAATTTTTATTCTAATATAGTTCACATAAAAATCACATTTTTATAACTGCGCTTTCCATATAAAAATCAGACATTTATGGCTTTATCATACCTATAAAATCGCATTTTATAACGGTGTTCTTATAATGAAAATCATATTTTTAGGCCGCTAACTACATAATAAAAATCACGTTTTTAATCCAAAGCCTTTTATATAAAAAGCATTTCTTTACGTGTTTAAAAATCAAATCTTTACACAAGGAAAAATCTAATTTTTACATAAGGAAAAATCCAATTTTTCTGTTTCTAAAAATCTAATCTTTTTTATCATAAAAATATAATCTTTAACCTTTCTATATTTATATAAAAACTCCAATCTTTTTCTATTAAAAATCTCAACTTTTCTATTAAAAATCTCAACATTTTATTGTAAAAATATAACTTTAACTTTTCTAAAAATATAATCTTTATATCATAAAAAAATATAATCTTTATATAAATACATAAAAATCAGTTTTTTTAACTAAATAAAAATCAGTTTTTATATAAAAGACAAATCAGTTCTTATACTAATCAAAAAGCAGTTATTATACTAATCAAAAACCAGTTATTTACACTAGTTAAAAATCAGTTAAAAACTCACCTTTTCCATCGAATTCGAGTTGGAGGGGCTGTGTCGGAGTGGCTGCTGGTGCTAGGGGGTATGCGGGGTGCTGGAGCACGGCAGCTAGGGAGGTGGCGGATTCGACGTGGCGGCGAGGTCTGAGCGTGGGCCCTGGGGTGTGGCGTCCTCGTTCGAAGAATGGGAGAGAGGAAGAAGGGGGGCGAGCTGCTGGAGGAGGCGGCGGCTTTGGCAGGCGGAGGCATCGGAGGACGGAACGGTGGGAGGGGGTACGGCGATGGTGTCGTCACCATCTTTTCTGGATCGAAGAATTTAGATCGGGGTTTTTTCTGATTGGGGAAATAGAAGATGGGAGAGGGTTATATGAAAAGAAGGGTATTATAAGGGTTGACTTTTTATAATTAATTGTTTATTTTATTTCCAAAGGTTGCTTTTTCTTTCGAACCCCAAATCAAACCCACCGACTATCGTCCATAGCTAATTACCCCCATTCCGAACACAATGGGATATGTCCGGTAAGCCAATTCGACCGTTTCGATCTGTTTTGATTTAAATTAAAATATAAATCATTATATATTCAATTTAAATGTAGATTTCAATTTACTGGGGCCACATACGGACTCTAAAAATCCCAGAAAACCTATTTCTAGCTTCGTATCGATGATACGGTCCTAACAATACTAACTTCGTCAAATTCCAAGACCGTTAGAAAAATGGCTATATTTTGGTCGATCGATATTGACTGAAACAGTCAAAACACGTTTTCTTTTGCCACGCTCACATATTGATTCAAAAAATTATGAATTTTGGAATCTAGCAATAATTTGACACTCCGGATCCAACAAAAGTGGTTTCGTCGAAAACGAAGGTCATTTCAAAATTTCCATTTTTAAGGGCCAAAATTCCATAGCGACTATTCTGAATTTTCATCTGGGCGTAATTTTTTATCCTTGCTATGAAATTTTGATTTTTCGGATTCATTGGAAAGATATTTTCAAATAGATTCTAATATTTTTGGTTTTGCTAAAATCCTGTTTATTTTGAATCCTGTACATTCATTTGAAATCGAATTTTCAAACTACCACGCCATTTTCAATTCCTTTTATAAATAAAAATAAATATTTATATTCTAACATCGATTCAAATAAATATATACGTTCTAATTCTATTCAAAATAAATTTCTCGTTGTCATTATTTAAAATAATTCATTTTAAATATTCAAAATTCATCAAAGTTGCCAAAATAAAAAATTTAAATTGGCTCGGATTTCCGGGTTATTACAGTAACGATGTTTTATACAACGTTAGTTTGGAATCCATATAAATGAGTTTTGGAAACATTTTCCAAATATAGAATCAGAGATATTTTCTAAATTTAGAAAATAAGGAAATATGAATGAATATATATATTTATATATATATGGTTGATGATTTGTTCGATAATTCCATTTGGAAATAAGATCGTTGTGTGTACACGGACATTTTTCATTTGATAGTTAAATCACCGACTATCAAAGTTTTTAACCATTTTAACATTGTTAATATGGAGAGACCGGTTTGATTATTATCCGAAGAACCACTTCATATTGGCATAAGCGTTGCAAACCAAATATGCTGAATATATTGAAGACGGAGTAAAGTGCAAGGGCTATTGTATAAATCTTAGGTAGAGATTGCCTAAGATGGATGTATTGAATAGTGCCTTCGGTTTGTCCAGTCCTAGGATGACCTGTATGGAAGAATGTCTGATAGAGTATATTTAATAGATCGCGTAAGTTGATCTCTTCAAACATATATACGTTTGGTGGCGGAGGAATTCGTTTCTCTTAGCTTTACACCTGTGATATTTTTGAGGAAATCAATTTGTGATTTAGCGGGTATGGCGATGTGACATTCAAAGTAAATGGAGGATTGATCTGTTAAAAGATACGTTATAACCTCAAGGCTCATCAACTGGGAAATGATAGAAATCGGGCAGGCAACATGGCTAAGTGGGCCGCACCCAATTAGGGTATATTGTCACCATCTAGAGAATATTCATATTTGTACTTCCTTCAATTCTATATCTCCCGGGAACGGTTATGTTGGTATACCAACCATAGGTGACAATATATTCAATACATTCAAGAGAAATGAATGGTCGGTCATGTGTGGCCGAGTTACAAGATGTTCTTGTTGAACTCCAGTGTATCGCTTCTAGAGTACACCGATCGGAAGGTGGATCCGTACCTTGTCGTAGTTGGAATCCATTCCCCAAATAAGAGCCCGTGGTTTTGATTGTATATTATATATGTAGAACGTTAGATGCAAGCGTTTCTACTAGATTGATATTAGTTGTGTTAGACATTATTATAATATCAGAATAATATTGTTTTACAAATGATTTGGGTTATCGTAAGGTAAAAACCATCCGTGTTTATGTGTGGATCAGTCTTACGATTATTCTTTCTTTTGAAAGGATTTTTAAAGTAAAACAAATGATTTGAGTTTACTCACACCAATCACATGACTGACCCGGAGTTTATTTTGTTTTATTTTCCCTAAAATCTTGGGTGCCTAATTTTGTACGGGCAGTCAAGTAGTCGGGATTTACAGATATATTTGGAGAGCTGGAGCAGGAGGCTTCAGAATTATATAGCTATGGTTATTTCCGCTGTGTTGTAAGTGCTGTACTTTGGAAATGATACGTATATTCAAGAACACATTTATATTTCAAAGTTATGTTATATATTTTATGTTATTCGTTCCGCTGTGAGGTTCATGTTACTTTGATGTTGTGTTGTTCTTCTTCTTCTATTCTAAGTTTATATCTTATCTATTCTCACCCTCTAATTTCTTTCATGGATTGTCCGGTATTTTTGATGCTTGAATAGTCGACATTGAGTTATGTCGAGTACTCAAGGTCGCAAAAACCCCGGGTCATTACAATTGTATTTCGAACTGTATTGGTGATCTTTGCTAAATATATATCGGTTTGGTGGCGGAGAATTAATCTCTTACTTAACACCCTTCTCTGAGACGTACAAGCTTAGAGGTTATATATCGGCATAAATCAATGGTATGGTGTAGATTGTCGATGCGGCATGTTTGATTTCCCAAAGTTAAATAATCATTAAATAATGATTTTTGGGAAGATTAAAACTAAGTGGAGTTTTATTGAATCTTTAATTAGATTGAAATGTGAAGGTGATAATTTAAATTATCAAATTTGGGAAATGATCGAGAATGGAGTACCACCAGTTTTACTCCAGGCGATATTTAATTCTTTAATTAGATTTGAACGTAAAATGGTAATTAAATTTACTGATAACACCGTGGTGTTAGATATGGAGTATTACCAGTTTTGCTCCATGGGATGAATAGGTTGGGATTGGGAAATAAAACAAATGATTACTTCGGTAAGGTGCGCTAATCCCGACTAGTGTGGATAAACCTTAATTTGGTTTGAATTGACATCCAAAGGAAGATTAAAGAATAAATTCAAAGAATTTATCTTTGATAAAATTAATGGGAACCTTTCCCAAAAGATATGAATATTTGAATAAAAGAATATTCAAAATTGGAATGAGGCGTATGTTGTGTTTTTATAGCAATTGATTATAAGATACGTGAATTATTCGGAAAGGCCGGGTTTGTACCCATTCTGAATAATTGATTCGACGATAAGTCGATGTTGAAGACGGTGGTTGAAGACCGGAGGTCTTCACATCATTTGGATGATTACTAATGTCTTGGTTGGGCTGTACACCTAAGAGAAGGTAATAAGTGGTGATCGTCCAGACGTACTTGGAGATCGATCAGATATGCGAGGACCTCTCTCCCTTATTGGATGTATGGGACAAGGAATAAGGTGCCTCCGGTTTCGTTCAGACCCAGAACGAACTAGTAAATGGATGTGTGTTTGACATTAGATTTTATTCTGTGTTGATTGATCTTTATTAAATATATATCTGTTTGGTGGCGGAGAATTTATTCTCTTGCTTAACGCCTTTCTTTGAGACGTACGAGCTTAGAGGTTATATATTGATGGATATCAGTCGCATGGCATGAATTGTCAATGTCGCATGTAGAGATGCAATGATCAAGGCTTCTGTTGAAACGCAGATTCTTGTGGTTGATGATCAAAGCACGACTTTAAATAGCATAGCTTTGTGTATAGCATTAATTCGCGAGCCTCACACCTCGGTATGAGTCAAAAACGGGATCGGACTACAGGGAGTGCACGACGTTTCTTTCTAGCTATGGGTGGTGTCATGGTATGGATCCCAGACATTTATATTTTTTTACCTATGTGGTTGATGGATTGCGAGGCGCCTCGGATATATCGGTTACTACAGAGCCAATGGATAGGTCCGATAGGATCGGAAAACTTGTGTTCAGGAATAATTAATCCTCAAACGTAAAAGAGGACCGACCCTGAAGCATCCAAGGGTTGCCTAGAGTGTTTAATCCTGAGGCATTTGCTAGAGTGTCTCGAATCGGTGGGGAACCATCCCTGGCCTCGACTCATGACGAAAATCTAATTTCCAATATGTGACATTTCGGTTTTGATTGTAGAGCCTAGTATGGTGACGTAGTAGCATAGGGTACTATGCCGTCTATGATTGATACATTTATATTTGAAGTGATTTTGACACTATATACTTATAGTAATAACAAAATAATTTGTTTTAAATGTACCAAGCATGTTTGGCTATTATAAGGTAAAATTCTACCCCCAGCTTGGATTGCATTGTGTGATGGGACCTGAGTCTTATAATAGCTTCATTTTTCAAAAAGCATTGCGCTGTTTGTTTTATGCACTGGTATTCTTAGGAGGAAACCCGTTCCATGTTATACGGCGTGGTCCCTTGATTTACTTTATTTCTAAAGAAAAGTTTTAAACAACTGTTTTAGTTCCCATACCAGTCCCATGACTGACCTCTATGTCTTCTTTTTTGATACATCCATCTCCTCCGATCAACAAAATAATCAATCATTTTTTCTATTTGAGAAAAAAGTCACAGGTTCAAAAATTAATATTTATTTTTAAGAATATAAATTCGAAAAGGCTTATTTACATGGTCATATTACACATGTATATATTTTTTTTCAAAAATAACCATTTCACAATTCAAAAATATTTTCAAATACGACACATTTTATTTTTCTATAGTAAAACATCTTATTTTCCATTATAAACATAGAAAGCGTTTACATTTCTTATATTACTTCGTCTTAAACGATTCAACAAAATTTCGGTAACATTTCTCTTTTGTTCCCTACATTGTACACAAATGCATGTACGTAGAAAACAAAAAGAAAAGTTATGCTGAAATTTTGTGAACCTTTGAGACAAATTAGTATACAAAATGTAATACTTGCTGTGTTTATAACTTGTCAAATACAAGGACAAATCCAATAAACACTGTACCACATGGATATAAATGGTTGTTTTTTTGACAAAAATAACTGTTTATATAACAATAATTACAACGATTGTTGAATGTGGCCAAAAACTCTCTAAGGGACATTAACCAATTAGATATGCGCATTTTACGAGAAAAATACAGTTTTACTGATTGTTCACATTTACAAAAGAATATATTAATTTAGCAGATTTGTTCGACATACTACATCAACTTAAAGATTGTTTAGCATTGTTTTCATTTTCAAAACACTTAATTTAATTTTAGAGTCATGCATTTTTTCGATGCATAAGTCAAGTCGTGCGTAGTATAATATTTGTAGTTCGTGTATTCAATTTATCTTATTTCAACAAACATAATACAATTATAGGAGTGACATATGTATAAAATGGTTTATATATACACAAAGATCCATAATTTTACATATAATTTGACGATAACACGTGAAATTTGTACATAAGGGGATGATATAAATCGTTACTACACTATTGAAAACAATTGCAAAGTAACACCCCGTAATTCTATAAGAACACTATAATTATAAACTAAAGAATACTTAATTAATTGTTGAGAATTAAGTAAAAAAGACAGTGCCATTGCGTTCGTCTCGGAATTTTGCTTAAGATAGACTCCGAGTTTGCGTGAAAGAGACATCGCATGAAGAAGTTATTTAGGTTTGAAGTTTGTATACGCATAAGATATATATATATATATATATATATATAACCAAGTCAAAATCGTTCAAAATAATTCAAAAACGGAAATGGGAAGTTTCGGGGGAAATCGCCCCGTTGGGGATCGACATATCCTATGAGTGTTGACCTATGGGTCAACAACATAAGGGGGGTGTCGACACCCATGTCGACACCCCCAGATCCGGGCGAAATACATTTCTGCATACATGGACTGAATTCTTGGCTAGATTCATTGACCCTAGGCTATAAATAAGATCTCATTCTCATTGTTTTATTCATTCTTAAACAATGGAGACAACTAGATGCTGCCCCGGCTTAGATCGAGTTAGCATGTTTCCTTCAACAAAAAGTTATCGTATACAGAGATCTATGCCTCAACATCTGTAATCAAATCTTCTGTTCTTTAGATCCAGTCACATTGAGTCTATGTTAATTTTAGATATAAACACCCTAAATGTAATATTGACATGCCTATAAGTGTGGATCTAAGCCTATGCCTATTAGTAATGTGAAACCATACTAGATCTGTTATTAATTGTATATCTAATTCACTGTTTAGATCTCATCATAACTGTTTATGATATCCCTATATTTTTTTTCAGTTTTCCTAATCACGTCACTATGCCTATTCTGTTAGTATGACCAATTCCATTATCATATGCCAGTTTTTATTTGTTATACCTATTCTTTTTCTCTTCTTTCCCTTTTTCTTTTTATAGCCAGGCTACCTTCGAGCCTGGGCCTATCGTTGAAATACGCGAATGCAAGAAATTAGGAACGATTCGGAATTATAAATTTGGGGCATAACTCATATTGTAAAACAAGATTGGGAATTTTAGGCATAATTTGTACCTTGAGCCAAAACTTGGGATTTGAGGCATAATCTATATCTTGATCAAAATCGGGGTATAACTTGTATTGGGATTTTTGGGGGCATAATTTATGCATTGATCTAAAGGAACAATTTGGGAATAACTCGTATTATGAATCATGATTGGGGTTTTCTTTGGGGACATAATCTATACTGTACAATTTGACTAAAATTTGGGGAAAATGCTATATTGTGAATTATGAACGTAATTTGGGGTATATAAATATGTAGGCTTAATTTAAGATTTAGCAGAACATGATAAAAAACTGTGAGTAACCTGCTGTAACTGGCGGAGATGTTTAATCTGTTAAATGACAAATCCGCTGAAATTTCTTGGAACTGGAAACTGTAATTGAAAAACCTACGATGAACATGAACAATTGTTTGAGGATGAATATGCCTAGATTTACAGTAATTAGAAACCGTAACTGCACTTAGACACGAGGTTAGGTTGCACTTGGTGTAGAAATCTTCCCGGAACCGCCCGGCAAATCCAGCGTCCACAAGTGGTTAATCTAATGTGAGGGGTCGAGTGTGTAAATATACATGTAACGGTGCTAAGACATGAGGTTAAGTCCAGCTTTAGGAAGAAGTCTGCCCGGTACCGCCCAACAAATCCAGCATCCATAAGCGGTCGGCTTAATGTGAGAGGTCTAGTGCATAAACTTGTACATGAATATATGTATATAAAAGGATAGAAATAAATGACACTAATTGTGATTAATGGAAATGAATTTGAACAAACGGGGAATGATAATCACCTATTATAATTAATTACATTAATGAAAATGCTATATAATATGTAAGCATGTCCTAGGAACACGTGGAAATTATAACTTAAGTTATAATAAAAGGGAAGGAAGCTTACTAGTAAACCTTAGTTAAGAGAACTAAGTCAATAAGTAAACAACGACAAGTTGTAGTGACATGTTAAATAGAAAACAGGTGAATTGAGATGAAGTATACTTAATTACGTATTAACTAAAACATGTTATTGTGACTATGGAATCAGACAATGAATAATATAAAGGGATTATAGATTACTTTCGTCAATTACAATCTAGAGAATAACATATGATGGGCTTATTAATAGACTTAAATGGATTAAGTTATATATATGTGTGAAATTAATAAGCAAGAGGAACTTGGTAACTTGAAAAGAAGTTAATTTGAATGGAATAACCTGTTAACCTGTAATACTTAACGTTTAAATCTATAGGGGTTACATGAACCTGTTAAGTTAAGTAGGGGTTAAGTAAACATGTTTGAATCAGTGGGAGGGTTAAGTAAATATTAGGGTGGTGGGTAATATTTATATATATAGGCCCACAAACTTAACCTGTTGGGGTTATGAAATCTAGTCACACTGGTATGTATAACCTATTGAAATCCTAGTAGTGGGGATGCAAGCCTAGGGGGAGCTTGTATCATCTTGTGTGCGGGATTCGTTTCAATCAGTAACCCATATAGGTATCAAACGAGTATACCGAACTAGGTCGAGGTCGGGTCACGCTTACTGGGCTGATTGTAAGAGGTCACTTGTGTGACGAACGGTGTAGGCGGCGCATTCCGATGGGGTATTGTGTGTGCATGGCTCCGGACAAGGGAGGTTAAGACGCCGTGACACCTGTAGATATGGTTTGTGCACATCTTGTTAATAACGGGTTGCCACTTTAGGAAGTGATGCATCCTACTGTGTGGCCAGCACAGGGTATCTACGAAGTTAGTGAGTCGATCAATTGGGCTATTAATAAGGGTGCATCTAGTCTCGCTCGTTTGGGAGCCCGTTATTATCCTTAGGGGTAACACCGGTATGTTCAATTGGGCTACCTGTTATTGTGTAGGGTAAAACTCTCACTAGAAGTGTGCCTAAGTCTACCATCTTGTATTTGCCGGGGATCATCTTGTTCTTGTAATACTAGTAATGGTGTAGAGTAAAGTATTAAGGAAGCGCAATATATTCTATCATGTTTATCCTGTTTACCTTGTTATACCTGCCTTATGACATTATTATTTATCTCTCCAGTTTATATGCATTTTATGATGCTTTTACTTGTTTATATGCTAAAAGTAATTGGACTCGCCAGACTTTATGTCTGACCCATTTGTTTCGTCTTCTTTCTCTTCCACCCCCCCAAGGTTCCTTGGGTGTGAATACTCAAGCTTGATCAGGATTCTTTTTTCATTCTACTTGGAGTTGCTTAGATGTAGTACTTGATTTCATACCTTCTCTACTATGGCTAAGTTTTGGGGATTATGCTTCCTTTTTTATTGTACTCTGGTGATTTTAGTACAAGACCGAAGTTCTAAATTGATGTATTGGGTTTTATGTATTCCAGACTCATGATGTAATTATGTTTTGAACCACGATGTTTTCTGCTTAATAAAATTTTGAATTCCGCTGTTATTTTATATCTGTCTTGTTATATTTCTATTTCTGCTTACCTATAACGCTTCACAAAATTTAATGCATTCTCTTAAAAAGTGATATTAACGGACGTGGGGTGTCACACTTGGTATCAGAGCTGAAGGTTACCAGAGTAGATAAAAGATTTCGAAAATTGTTTTCAAAAAGGTTTTAAAAACAAAGCATTTTCAAAAGAAAATTCTGTTTTGAAAAACATATTCCCCAAAGCCATATAAATTATCTCTCGATTCTCTGTTTGAATCCCTTCTTCCTTTTCGTTTCTACATGTCCGGGGAACCAATTATTCCCGAGGGCATTCAAGTACTGGTTTGGTTCCGTAGGTATCTTAAGGCTACAACACCTACCGGAAGCCAAGTAGACATCCCTCCCCCAGTTGTAGCTATTGTTCCTCCACCATCACGAGGTGGTAATTCCTCTAAGAAATGTCATGGTTGTAAGTGCTTGGTTCATTTGGTCAAATATTGCCGAAAAAGGAAGAAGACTTGCTTCAACTGTGGCGAAGTTGGACACTATAAGAGGGAATGCCTGAAGAAGCAAGGACATGGCCAAAGGGCAGGATCTTTTGGAGGGTAGGTGCATGCTCTCGTGGCCATTGTACCGATGGAGGTAGGATTTTTTTGTTGAAGGTTTGATTTCTCTTTCCAATTATCCAGTTAGAACTCTTTTTGATTCTGATGCTTCACATTCTTTTATATCTGATTATGTGATCGAGTCTCTACACCTTAGTACTAGTACGACTTTGGATCCCGTAGTTGTCTGAAACCCCATTGGGGGTACGTCTCATCTGTCTATGATTTGTTAGAGTCTGAGAATATCTATGTTATTGAGTGCGATGCATATGTGCTTGGTTTCATGGGCTATGGTTTGATTGTAGGGATAGATTGGTTAGCCATGTATGGTGCCATTCTAGATTGTGAGAGGAGGGTCGTTAGACTTTTGAATTGCTATGGGAGGACACTCAAGATTTCTTGTGACCCTAAGGGGTCTGTCATGCTTAGTTTCCTAGAGTCGCTTAATGCATCTATCAATACTTTATGATCTGTACCAGTAGTCTGTGAATATCCTGATGTTTTTTAGGAGGTTCGGGGCTTACCTCTGAGCCGCGATATTGATTTCCCTATATACTTGGTGGACAATGCAAATCCAGTTGCATTTTCAGTGCGCTATATGGCTCTAAGAGAAAGGAGGGAGCTCAGCAAGAAAAGTAGGGGAGCTACTTGAGAAAGGGTTTATTAGGCAGAGTATATCTGAATGGCGTGCTCCAGTAGTATTCGCCACTAAGGCGGATGGTTCGCTTCGCTTATGTGTGGACTATAAAGAGTTGAATAAACTCACTAAGAAAAATAGGCACCTACTTCCGAGGATAAATGATCTGTTTGACCAGCTTGTTGGTGCATTTGTTTTTTTACAGTTAGACTTGGCCACGGGGTTTCATCAGTCGAGGGTGGCTGAGGATATTATAGACAAGACTGCTTTTAAAACTCCAGATAGTTTCTTGGAGTGACTCGTAATGCCTTTTGGGTTGACGAATGCACCCGCCTATTTTGTTGATCTAATGAGTAGGGTGTTTTGGGAGTTTCTAAATAAGTTCATCGTGGTCTTTGTTGATGACATCTTAATTTTATCGAAGAACGAAGAAGAGTATGACCTACATTTAAGGGTGGATTTGAAAACTCTTTGAGCGCATCAGCTAAAGGCATAATTCACCAAATGTAATTTTGGGGAAAGGAAGTGAGATTTCTAGGGCAAGTGGTCTCTAAGGATGGGATAGCAGTAGATCCCAAGAAAGTAATTACAGTTCAGGAGGGAAGGGTAGCATGTTACGATGGTAGACATCTGAGAGTTCACGAGAAGAACTACCCTACCCATGTTTTGGAATTAGCTGCTATAGTATTTGCGCTTAGGACTTGGCTGCAGTATCTTCTTGAAGAAAGGTTCGAGTTATACGTGGACCATAAGTCGCACAAACATCTGTTCTCGCAGAAGGATCTGAAATTGAGATAGCAGAGATAGGTTTCTACTTAGACCTGAGAAGATTAGAGAAGATTCAGAAAAGATTGATCTTATTCGCAGGCGAATGAAGGCAACCCAGGATAGGCAGAAGTCATACGAAGATAAAGGAAGGACCGATATTGAGTTTGAGGTGGTAGACATGGTTTCATCAAATTATCACCTTGGAAGGATGTGGTTCGTTTTGGATCTGTAGGAAAACTGGCGCCATGGTTTGTAGGACCATTTCCTATAATGGAAAGAATAGGTTAAATGGCCTATAGAGTAAAGCTACCAGAGAGACTGTCCGGCATTCATGATGTTTTCCATGTTTCTCGCTTACGGAAGTGCTTGCATGATATAGCAGAAGTTGTTGATCCGATTATGTTAGAGGAAGTAGATGTGAATGGGAGGCGACAGTTAGAAGAGTTCCTACCCGTATTCTTGGATCAGGGGTTAAGAAGCTATGCAACCAAGGGGTCAAATCGGTGGAAATTCAGTGGGGAGATGACCACGAGGGTGCATCTTAGGAGACTGAAGACAAGACTCGTGCTTCGTACCCTTTTCATTTCAAGGGATGTTCTTAACTTCTTTTCCAAAGCTTTTATTCGTACTTGCTTCTATCATCTAAGTATATCCTATCGATCGAATCTTTAACCTTTAGGTAGGAATCCCATGGATGTAAACATTTGTTTAAGACATGTTATGCTTGATGGATGCAAATGTTTGATAGTGGTTGCTCGTGGGCGCATATACACACACATTAGGCACTAGATCGGCTCAATCACTCTCATACTTCTTATGGATATGTGTGCATTTTTTTCTTTTAGTGTATGAAAATGGGTGTATCATCGTATGTGTGATGACCCGCCCCGCACCAGCCGACATTTCCAATGAAATGCGCTATGTCTATGCCAAACCAGCATGCAACAGTCGTTAAAAGAAAGGAAAAAAGACGATGAATCATCAAAGAACCTGTAGTATATCTCACAGCGCATGGAACAAAATATAATAATAACATAATTTGACATTAAACAGGCGAGACAGTGCATAAGCGGAAAACTAAATCATCATAGTAGTAGAAAATTCAAAATACAGCTTATGATCCAAACCATCAATATTACAACTTTTTAAAATTGTCTCTAAAGCAAAATAGGAAGGTACACTACTAATGCACAAAGTAGTGACCAGCAACAACATAGGGAGAATATATGGAATGATACGCATAAGCTTCATGCTCGTCTCCGGACAGCTACTCATGCATAACCAGCTAACATGTCTCTAGTCTGCTCGTTTAGGAGCATCAAGAGTAATAAGAAGAGACATAAAACTCTGGGTCAGACAAAAGTCTGGTATGAGCGATAAGCAGCAAAAGCAGAACAATAACAGGTATACATAACCATACCTGTACCTGGACCTTCAACCAAAGAGTTAGCACAACATGTTGTACAATACTCTAAGGTGTCACTAACACATGGTGTGAAAATAATGGGAAGGGCGGTGTGCATGTCATGGTGATAGCAAACATCAAACATAGAAACCATCCTCACTTCTCTCACTCAGTGCGTAAAGTATAAGATATCCGCCACTTTGACCACCCAATTCTTTGTTACGATCACTCTACCCCTTGGAGTCATGACGGCTCCACTGCGCTGATCCGTAACCACTAATACTTTGCTATGTCCACTCTGCCGCATGGAGTTATGACAACTCCACTGCACTAGCTCATAGCCCTGCTACGATCACTTTGCCCCATGAAGTCATGACAACTTCACTGCACTGATCCATAGCCAATAACCTGTCCCTCAGTAGTGAGTCAAAACTATAGACACCGATAACCCCTTAGCACATGTCCTGCAGCAAAGTCCAATTCATGAAATTAACTCGTTGGTTCCCATCTGGATCCTGAGTTCTTCTTCCGATTTGGACTACCTTTGCAACTCGGGTTTTGGTCTTCTCCGGATCGGTTTGGTCTTTCTTCTTACCTTCGGTTCAATTAGGTCATGACCACATCTCCTTGGCGGTTCGGTTCGTGACTCATGTTGTTCACTGGTTCGGTTTGGTCTTCCTCTTCTCATGGTCAAGCTCTGGGTCGTGGTGCTTCATCGGTTCGAGGAGGCATCGGTTCGGGTCTCCACCGGTTCGGGGTACTTCCTGAGTGGCGGCTCGTGGTTCTTCGTTAGGTCCGGCTCGTGATGCCTCTCCATCGGTTCGGTTCTTTTCGGGAAGCTTCAGGTGCGAGTGGTTCGTAGTACATACTCCGGGTCGGGTCGGGACACATACTTCACGAATTAGGGGGGAGGGCGATCCGATCCAGTCGAAATGCCTGCAACTTTTCCAATGAGCAATTTACGCCATTCGACGATGATTTCAACAAATCTAACTTCACTAATCAATCATGCAACATTCCAAACAGTAGTAACATATAGGATCGATCAACAAGGTCAAAACATCAAGCATATAGGTTATTATCGATCAAACATACCCAAAACCCATGGTTTTCCCCTTAATCATGTTTATCCATAACTAATGATAGGATTAGCAAAACATATCCAAATTAATCCAAATTTCTATCAAAGCCCTAAAATAATATTTAAGAATTTCTACATATTTTCTCAGATTTTTATAATGTAATTTCGTTAATTAACACTAATCACCCCTAATTAGCCATAATTAGTGAAAAACAATGCAAATCACTCACCTTAGCCACAAATAAAACCTTAGATCTGAAACTCTACCATTTTGGGGCATTTTCCAATGCAATACAGTAGCTCCAACTCTGATTTGACACTAATCTTCCTTGATTTGGTGTAGATTAAGCTAATACGCGATTAGAAAGCGATTTGAGATGAATTTAGAAGGTGCAGGCCATTGTTAGGGTTGAAGAGAGGTAAGTGGCAGCTGTAAAAATGAATAAAAACCAAATTCCTAACCCTATCAGCCCTCTCATAACCGTAATCTCGAAATGGGTTATGGGCTTAGCTGCTAATCACTCTAATTAGGCCCGGTTAAGTTGTTTTTCATCTTCCAAACCTTATTTCAACCATATCTCCCAAACGGTGAGTCCGTTTGGCTAATGTGACCACTCTACGGAAAAGTAAACCATCATTCGAATCCAATGGAAGTTATTTCAGGTCAAAACTCCTTACCAATCAAAAGTTATAGTCGAAACAAGATTCTCCAGGGGCAAAACAGTCATTTAAAAATCGGTAAAAATCATGAACATGGGAAATGACCCCAATAGTCGTTCCCCAAAGTTACACGACTCTACGACCTCATATAAAAATAAAATAAATATTCTACGACCCTCCGATGCGTAGAATGCGAGCCGTTTCATCCCACCCCCCCCCCCCCCTCTTTTAAGAAATTTCACCCCCGAAATTCCTTAGTTAAAGTATACAACGGGTCCCGCATGCCTAACAACCATTTACAAACAGTCAAACACACATAATAACACAACTAGTATATCCTAGCATGCGGAATAGCTCAATTACAACTAAAATCTTACCAGGCAAAGAGTTCTGGATACGACTCCCTTATGCTCTCCTCTATTTCCCAAAATACAGTCATGCTCGTTATCACCCCACTGAGCCTTGACCGGTTTCACCGCCTTCCTTTGAAGTTGCTTTGTATCGTACCTGACAATATGGAGCGGCCTGCGGTTCTCAACTGCCTCAGGTTCCACTTTGATATCATCCAACTAATCTGGTGAAATAGACATATCGGGGTCGTGCATGAACTTCCTTAACTGGGAAACATGAGATACGTTGTGAACTCCTACCATCTTGTCAGGTTATCCAACTTTATATGCCAAATTCCCAACTTGCTCGAGGACTGGGAATGGACCAACAAATCTTGGTTCTAACTTGCCTCTCCTACCAAATCGAATCATGCTTTTTAACAGAGAAATCTTGACAAACACCAGGCTACCAACGGAGAATTTCAATTCTCTTCATCTTTATTAGCATAACTCTTCTGCCTATCTTGTGCAGCCTTCATTCGCTGTTGAATAACCTTGTTCTTATCTGAAGTTTCTCTTATCACATCTGGTCCAAGTACAAACCTTTCACCGGTTTCCAACCAACACGATGGCGAGTTACACGGTCTTCCATACAAAGCTTCAAATGGGGCCATACCAATACTGGACTGATAACTATTATTGTATTTGAATTCAATCAGATGCACATGGTCATCCCATGATCCACCGAAATCCAATATACAAGTTCTCAAGAGATCTTCCAATATACGATTCACCCTCTCTGTCTGACCATCGGTTTGAGGATGATACACAGTACTGAGATGTAATTCTGACCCTAAAGCCTCTTGTAAGATCTTCCAAAACCCAGTAGTAAATAATGGATCTAGGTCGCTCACGATACCTTTAGGTACTCCATGAAATCTCACTACCCACTTCATATATAGTTCCACTAATTTAGCCGTCATTCTATTCGACTTGACCGGTATAAACCTTGCACTTTTGGTAAATCGGTCCACAATCACCCAAATACTATTATGACCTGATCTAGTCCTTGGTAAACCATCAATGAAATCCATTCGGACTTGTTCCCATTTCCATTTGGGAATTTCCAGTAGTTGTAACGAATCACTGGGCTTCTTTTTCTCGGCTTTAACTAACTATCAATTCATGCACTTGGATATAAACTTCCCAACTTCTCTCTTTATCCCCTCCCACTAGTAGGTCTGCTACATGTCTCGATACATCTTGTTACCACCGGGATGTATAGTTAGTCTCAAGTGATGATATTCTCTAAGCACTTCATTCCTCAATCCATTAACATTGGGTATAACTAATCTCCTATTCTTTCTGAGCCATCCATCTCGATCAAGCCCATACTTGTTCATCTCCGCGTCGATACCCATCTCTAACTTGGAGATAATTTCCAATAGCTTAGGATCGTCCCTCTGACTGGAACCAATCCGCTCAATTAAAGTGGGTCTGATCGTCAAACTTGCTAACATTTCTGGATCCAATTCGCACTTTGGTCTGAAATCATACCCAGCGATATACTCCAATTGCTTCCATTCCAGAAACATAACCCCTAAAATGGCATGTCTTCTACTCAATGCATCAGCTACCGCATTGCCCTTTCCTGGTGTATATGCGATATCGAAATCATAGGGAGCCAAGAATTCTAACCATCTTTGCTGTCGGAAATTTAGATCCTTCTGAGAGAAAAGATACTTTAATGACTTATGATCAATAAAAAACTCGAATCTTTCTCCTAAGAGATAGTATCTCCACATCTTCAACGCAAACGCGATCGTTTCCAATTCCAAATCATGGGTAGGGTATTTTCTCACATACAGTTTCAACTGTCGACTAGCATAAGCTACAACCCTACCTCTCTGCATCAATACAGCACCTAGTCTGGTACCACATGCATCTGTGTATAATATCATCTCTTCATTCCGTTTAGGAGTGACTAACACTGGCGCATGCATCAACTTTTCCTTTAGACTCTTGAATGCATTCTCACACCTTCCGTGCCAGATGAAAGCTTGATTCTTCTTGGTCAAGTGATTTAACGGTGTCACTATCTTGGAGAAGTCTTGGATAAACTTACGATAATATCCAGCCAATCCTAAGAAACTTCTTACATATGTTGCATTCTTGGGACTAGACCATTCCTGTACCATAGCCACCTTCGTAGGGTTCATGGAAATACCATTCTGTGAAACAACATGGCCCGAGAATCTCACTTTCCTTCTCCAGAAGTGACACTAAAAGAATTTCTCTTTCAGTTGGTGTTTCCTCAACACCTCCATCACTATCATCAAATGTTCCTTGTGTTCTTCCTCTGTCCTCGAGTAAACCAAGATATCGTCCACGGACACAGGGACAAACTTATTCAACTGATCTCTAAAAAGTCTAATCATAAGATCGACAAAATATGCTGGTGCATTGGTCAACCCGAATGACATGACCAACCACTCATAGAATCCAGACGGCATTCAAAAGGTCATTTTAGGAATACTCTCGACTGCTACTCGGAGCTGATGAAATCTTGTCGCGAGGTCCAACTAGAAGAACACTCTTGCTCCTTCCAGTTGATCAAACAAATCATCTATCCGTGGAAGAGGATACTTATTCTTCCTAGTCACCTTATTCAACTGGCGATAGTCCGCACACAAACGAAGGGAACCATCTGCCTTAGTGGCAAATACAACTGGTGCTCCCGACACGGAGACACTTCTTTTACTAAATCCCTTCTTCAAAAGATCGCTTACTTGCACCCAGAGCTCTCGCTGCTCCCTTGGTGCCATACAACGAAGTAGTATAACAATAGGTCTGACATCTTTCACTAAATCAATACGGAACTCAATCTCTCGGTGTGGTGGAAGTCCGATCACTTCCTCGAAGATATCCAGATACTGGCCAGCAACGGTAACCCCTGATAACTCGTCCTACGGGATGTCGAGGGAATTTAGAAAACTAGCCATCACCTCATCACTAGGTAGGCCACCAAACACTATGATCTGCCCATCATTTGCCCTAATAGTCACCGAAAATCCCTCACAGTCTACCACTACCTCATACCTTTGGAGCCAATCGACTCCCAAAATAATTCCAAACTCAGTAAAGTCCAAAACAAAGAAATCACAAGCAAGCATACATCCATGACTCGATAAGACCAAATTTCGACAAATCATACTAAGGCTAGTCGAACCACCAATCGGGTTCGTCACAACTAAAGGTCTATCGACTATCTCGGGTTCCAATCCCAACCTATCTACCAGGTCACTAGGTATGAAGGAATGGGAAGCCCTAGTATCAAATAATACTCGAATAGGAACATCATAAATAGAAAGCATACCTTGATTGACAACAATCTTTCCTTTCTCTGCCGCAGTTGGGGCATTTGACGAAGAAGGAACAACATTAATAGCATATGCTTTCACAATCTGCTTCTCTTTCAAAGGTTGTGGACATTTACCCTTATGATATCCCATTTGGGCACAATTGATGCACTTCCTGTCTGCTGGCTTTGCTCGACATTCTTTAGCATAGTGGCCCTTCTTGCCACAGCTAAAGGACTCAACATCTTTCTTATTCTTTTTCTGACCATCCTTGGTCTAATTCTGCTTCCTTTTATTCTGGGAATTATTCTTGCCTCCACCGCTTGCTTGCGGCTTTGGTTCCCTGCAGATGTAGCAGCGACCTCAGTCTTGGGCGTAGGATAAAGGCTCTCTGATCTCAATGCTTTCCCAACAGTCGATTCAAAAGTCCCATCAATATGGTTTATAAGTCTTTCCCCCATGTACTGATCTAATCCTGTTATGAACTTCTCATTCTTCTTCTCGGTAGTGTCGATAAGGGAAAATCCATACTTCGATAAAGTATCGAACTTGGCAATATATTCCGAGATTGCCCTACCATTCTGTTTAAGCTCCAAGAATTACCTGAACAATTCTGATTTCTAAGCAACTGGGATAAACTTATCACTAAAGCGGTCTTAAACTAGTCCATGTAACTTGATCCTCAGGAGTAGCTGCTTTAATATCATTCCACTAATTCATTGCTCGTCCTCGCAGCTGATGAGATGTTAGCTTTCTCTTCATCGCATCCTCGATTCCCAAGCCCTCGAAGATGCGCTCACAGCTATCAAGCCAATCTTGAACTTCTTTAGCCGATTTCGTTCCATGGAACGGCTTCCCACCAAGGACTAGTGTAGTCCTTACATAGCTTGGCGTAATCGGCCCTAGGTAACTGTACCGCTGCACCTCCACCATTAGCAGCATTAGGAGCTGCCCTCTGAACATCCCTAAGAATCTCTCTCATGAATTCAGTGTACATTGTCCTCATATCAGGAGCACTCCTACTATTAGCTCCTGAACCAGTATTCCTCGTATATCGGCTATCGTTCAATCTGTAAAGAGAAAACGATTAACCATCTCTTCAGTGGTGCCAGTGCAATGCAACTTCATCCTTAGATATACTAATAGTATATATACATAACTTTTGAAAATCCAAAATATAACAAATATGCGCTCTCATATACGTATACTATCTCTCCCTGGTGTCTTTCCCTAGGTTAACTACGCAACCTAGAGCTCTGATACCAAGAGTGACGGCCCGCCCCGCACCAGCCGACATTTCCAATGAAAAGCCCTGTGTTGATGCCCAACCAGCACGGGATGGTCGTCAAAAGAAAAGAAAGAAGACGATGAATCATCAAAGAACCTGTAATATATCTCACAGCGCATGGAACAAAATATAATAATAACATAACTTGATATAAAACAGGCGAGACAGTGCATAAGCTAAAAAATAAATCATCATAGCAGCAGAAAATTCAAAATATGGCTTATGATCCAAACCATCATTATTACAACTTTCAAAAACTGTCTCTAAAGCAAAATAGGAAGGTACGCTACTAATGGCCAAAGTAGTGAGCGGCAACAACACAGGTAGAATATATGGAAATGATACACATAAGCCTCCCGCTCATCTCCGGACAGCTACTCGTGCATAACCAGCTAACCTTTCTCTAGTCTGATCGTTTAGAAGCACCCAGAGTAATAAGAGGAGACGTAAAACTGTGGGTCAAACAAAAGTCTGGTACGAACAATAAGCAGCAAAAACAGAACAATAACAGGTATACATAACCATACCTGAACCTGGACCTGCAACCAAAGAGTTAGCACAACGTGTTGTACAATACTCTAAGGTGTCACTAACACATAGTGTGAAAATAATGCGGAGGGGGTGTGCATGTCATGGTGATAGCAAACATCAAACATAGCAATCATCCTCACATCTCTCACTCAGTGCGTAAACTATAAGATATCCACCACTTTGACCACCCAATTCTTTGTTATGATCACTCTGCCCCATTGAGTCATAACGGCTTCACTGCACTGATCCGTAACCACTAATACATTGCTATGTCCACTCTGCCCCGATGGAGTCATGACAACTCCACTGCACTGGCTCATAGCCCTGCTACGATCACTTTGCCCTATGAAGTCATGACAACTTCACTGCACTGATCCATAACCAATAATCCGTCCCTCAGTAGTGAGTCAAAGCTATAGACATTGATAACCCCATAGCACACGCCCCGCAGCAAAGTCCAATTCATGAAATTAACTCGTTGGTTCCCATCTGGATCCTGAGTTCTTCTTCCTATTTGGACTACCTTTGCAACTCGGGTTTTGGTCTTCTCCGGATCGGTTTGGTCTTTCTTCTTACCTTTGGTTCGGTTGGGTCGTGACCACATCTCCTTGGTGGTTTGGTTTGTAACTCATGTTGTTCACTGGTTCGATTCGGTCTTCCTCTGCTCATGGTCAAGCTCTGGGTCGTAGTGCTTCATCGGTTCGTGGAGGCATCGGTTCGGGTCTCCACCGGTTTGGGGTACTTCCTGAGTAGCGACTCGTGCACCCTCGTTGGGTCCGACTTGTAATGCCTCTCCATCGGTTCGGTTCGGGGAGCTTCAGGTGCGAGCCGTTTATAGTACATACTCCGGGTCGGGTCGGGACACATACTTCACGAATGATGGGGGGCGGTCTGATCCGATCCGGTCCAAATGCCTGCAACTTTTCCAACGAGCAATTTACGCCATTCGACAGCATTTTCGATAAATCTAACTTCACTAATCAATCGTGCAACATTCCAAACAGTAGTATTAACATATAGGATCGATCAACAAGGTCAAAACATCAAGCATATAGGTTATTATCCATCAAACATACCCAAAACCCATGATTTTTCCCTTAATCATGTTTATCCATAACTAATGATAGGATTAGCAAAACATATCCAAATTAACCCAAATTTCTATCAGAAACCTAAAATAATATTTAAGAATTTCTACATATTTTTCCAGATTTTTATAATGCATAATTTTGTTAATTAACACTAATCACCCCTAATTAGCCGTAATTAGTGAAAAATAATGCAAGTCACTACCTTAGCCACAAATAAAACCTTAGATCTAAAACTCTACTATTTTAGGGAGTTTTCCAATGCAACACAATAGCTCCAACTCTGATTTGACACTAATCTTCCTTGATTTGTTATGGATTAAGCTAATACGCGATTAGGAATCGATTTGAGATGAATTTAGAAGATGGAAGCCATTGTAAGGGTTGAAGAGAGGTAAGTGGCGGCTGTAAAAATGAATAAAAACCGAATTCCCTAACCCTATCAGCCCTCTCATAACCCTAATCCCAAAATGGGTTATGGGCCTACCTGCTAATCACTCTAATTAGGACCGGTTAAGCTGTTCTTTTACCTTCCAAACCTTATTTCAGCCATATCTCCCAAACGGTGAGTCCGTTTGGCTAATATGACCACTCTACGGAAAGGTAAACCATCGTCTGAATCCAATGGAAGTGGCTTTGAGTCAAAACTACTTACAAATAAAAAGTTATAGCTGAAACAAGATTCTCCAAGGCAAAATGGTCATTTAAAAATTGGCAAAAAATCATAAACATGGGAAATGACCCCAATAGTCGTTCCCAAAAGTTACACGACCATACGACCTCATACTAAAATGAAATAAATATTCTACGATCCTACGATGCGTAGAATGCGGGTCGTTACAATATGGATGTTGCATTTGGATAAATGATTGTGCACACATGTATAACTTACATGTTATTATAGGATTATTTGCATACATTTTGGATTCATAACACTACCATGCATTTCATTAAGGAGGTCAACTGAATCAGTAGACCGCCTGATCTTTCGCATTAGTATAGGAACATAGACACACACCATTGCATACGCTCATATAAGCATTAGAAATATTTAAGGACAATGTATGCCTATGATTGGTGGATGAGTAGATAGTGATGGATGTTAGGATATATATTCTTCTTAACTTAGAGATTTTGGGGATGAAATCCTTTAAGTAGGGGAGAATGTAACACCTCGTAATTTTATAAGAACACTATAATGATAAACTAAAGAATACTTAATTGAATATTGGGATTTAAGAAAAACGGACCATGCCATTGCGTTCGTCTCGGAATTTTGCTTAGAATAGACTCCGAGTTTGCGTGAAAAGGACATCGTATGAAGAAGTTATTAAGGTTTGAAGTTTGTATACACATAATATATATATATATATATACGCACATAACCAAGTCGAAAGTCTAGGGGGGAAAACGACCCGTTGGGGGTCGACATACCCTAGGGGTGTCGACCCATGGGTCCACACTATAAGGGGGTGTCGACACCCATGTTGACACCTACGTCGACACTCCTAGATCCGGGCGAAATACATTTCTGCGTACATGGACTGTATTCTTGGCTATATTCGTTGACCCTAAGCTATAAATAAGACCTCATACTCATTGTTTTACTCATTCTAAAACAATGAAGACAACTAAATGCTTCCCCAGCTTAGATTGAGTTAGCTATTTCCTTCAACAATAAGTTATCGTATACAGAGATATGCGATTCAACATCTGTAATCAAATCTTTTGTTCTTTAGATCCAATCACAGTGAGTCTATGTTAATTTTAGATATAAACACCTAAAATGTAATCTTGACATTCCTTTAAGTGTGGATCTAAGCCTATGCCTGTTAGTAATCTGAAACCAAAGTTATTAGTTGTATATCTAATTCACTGTTTAGATCTCATCATTCCTGTTTATGATATCCCTATTTTTGTCAGTTTGCCTAATCATGTCACTATGCCTATTATGCTAGTATGACCAATTCTATCATCATATGCTAGTTTTTATTTGTTATGCCCATTCTTGTTCTCTTTTTTCCCTTTTACCCTTTTTTGTTTTTATAGCCAGGCTACCTTCGAGCCTAGACCTATCGCTGAAATACGCGAACGCATGAAATTGGGAATGATTGGGAATTATATATTTGGGGCATAATTCATATTGTTAAACAAGATTAGGAATTTTAGGCATAATTTGTATCTTGAGCCAAAACTTGGGATTTGAGGCATAATCTATATCTTGATCTAAATCGTGGCATAACTTGTATTGGGATTTTTGTGGGCATAATCTATACAATGATCTAAAGCCATAATTTGGGCACTGCTCATATTATGAATCATGATTGGGGTTTTCTTTGGGGTGTAACCTATACTGTACAATTTGACTAAAATTTGGGGCAAATGTTATATTGTGAATTATGACCGTAATTTGGGGTATATAAATCTGTAGGCTTAATTTAAGATTTAGCAGAACATGATAATAAAACTATGAGTAACCTGCTGTAACTGGCAGAGATGTTTAATCTACTAAACGACAAATCCGCTAAAATTTGTTGAAACTGGATACTGTAATTGAAAAAAGTACGATGGACATGAATAATTCTTATTAGAAACTGTAACCGCACTTAGACACGAGATTAGGTTACACTTGTGGTAGAAGTCTGCCTGGAACCACCCGACAAATCCAGCGTCCATAAGTGTTTAATCTAATGTGAGGGGTCGAGTGTGTAAATATACATGTAATGGTGCTAAGACACGAGGTTAAATCCAGCTTGTGGTAGAAGTCTGCCCGGAACCGCCCGGCAAATCCGACATCCACAAGCGGTTGGCATAATGTGAGAGGTCTAGTGCATAAACATATACATGAATATATGCATATAAAAGTACAGAAATAAATATCACTAATTTTGATTAATGGAAATGAATGGGAACAAATGGGGAATGATAATAACTATTATAATTAATTACACTAATGAAAATGCTATATAATAGGTAAGCTTGTCCTAAGGACATGTGGAAACTATAACATAAGTTATATTAAAAGGGAATGAAGCTTATTAGTAAACCTTAGTTAATAGAACTAAGTTAATAAGTAAACAACGACAAGTTGTAGTGACATGTTAAACAAAAAACAGGTGAATTGAGATGAAGTATACTTAATTACGTATTTAGTAAAACATGTTATTGTAACTACAGAATCTGACAATGAATAATATAAAGGGATTGTAGATTACGTTCGTTAATTACAATCTAGAGAATAACATGTGATGGGCTTATTAATAGACTTAAATAGATTAAGTGTTATATATATATATATATATATATATATATATATATATGAAATTAATAAGCAAAAGGAACTTGGTAACTTGAAAAGAAGCCAATGTGAATGGGATAACCTGTTAACCTATAATACTTAGCATTTAAATCTATAGGGGTTACATGAACCTGTCAAGTTAAGTAGGGGTTAAGTAAACATGTTTGAATCAATAGGACGGTTAAGTAAATCTTGGGGCGGTGGGATATATATATATATATATATATATATATATATATATATATATATTATTTTTGAAAATTGGTTACTTTATTGCAAAACCAATCATATACTTCATATATATGCCTCATCAAAACCTCATGCCCCCTAATGGGTACCACACAAGGGAAAAGAGCACATATATAATCCATACATTAAATGCTAAGTATTACCCACCATATATATATAATCCATATATATATATATATATATATATATATATATATATATATATAGGCCCACAAACTTAACCTGTTGGGTTTATGAAATCTTGTTACACTGGTAGGCATAACATGTTGAAATCCTAGTAGTGGGGATGCAAGCCTAGGGGGAGTTTGTATCATCTTGTATATGGGATCCGTTTTAGTCAGTAACCCATATAGGTATCAATCGAGCACTCCGAGCTAGGTCGGGGTTGGAGCACGCTTACTGAGCTGATTGTAAGAGGTCACTTGTGTGAGGGACGGTGCGGGCGGCGCATTCCGACGGGTCATGTGTGTGCATAGGCCCAGGCAAGGGAGGTTAAGACGTTGTGACACATGTAGATATGGTTTGTGCACATCTTGTTAATAACGAGTTGCCACTTTAAGAAGTGATGCATCCTACTGTGTGACCAGCACAGGGTATCTACGAAGTTAGGGAGCCAATCAATTTGGGTAGTAACTAGGGTACATCTAGTCTCACTTGTTTGGGAGCTCGTTATTATCGTTAGGGGTAACACTGGCATATTCAGTTGGGCTACCTTTTATTGTATGGGGGTAAAACCTCTCACTAGAAGTGCACCCAAGTCTACCATCTTGTATTTGTTTGGGATCATCTTATTCTTGTGATATTAGTAATGGTGTAGAGTAAAGTATTAAGGAAGCGCGATATATTCTATCATGTTCATCATGTTTACCTTGTTATACCTGCCTTATGACATTGTTATTTATCTCCCTAGTTTATATGCATGTTATGATGCTTTTTCTTGTTTATATGCTAAAAGTAATTGGACTCGCCAGTCTTTATGTCTTACCCGTTTGTTTCCTCTTCTTTCTCTTCCGTCCTCTCCCCTCCAGGTTCCCAGAGTGGGAATACTTTAGCTTGATCAAGGTTCTTTTTTTCATTCTGCTTGGAGCTGCTTAGATGTACTACTTGATTTCATATCTTCTCTACTATGGGTATGTTTTGGGGATTATGCTTCTTTATTTATTGTACTCTGATGATTTTAGTACAAGACAAAAGTTTTAAGTTGATGTACTGGGTTTTATGTATTTCAGACTCATGATGTAACTATGTTTTGAACCACTACGTTTTTTGCTTAATAAAGTTTTAAATTCCTCTGTTATTTTATATCTATCTTGTAATATTTTTTTTCTTTTTACCTATAACACTTCACGAAATTTAATGCATTCTCTTAAAGAGTGACATTAACGGACGTAGGATGTCACACTTGGTATCAGAGCTGAAGGTTACCAGATCGGATAAAAGATTTTGAAAATTGTTTTCAAAAAGGTTTTAAAAAGAAAGCATTTTCAAAAAAAAGTCTGTTTGAAAAACGTATTCCACAAATCCATATAAATTATCTCTCGATTCTTTGTTTGAATCCCTTCTTCCTTTTCGTTTCAGCATTTCTGGGGAACCTAATATTCCCGAGGGCGTTCAAGCACCGGATTGGTTCTGTATATATCTTAAGGCTACGGCACCTACCGGAAGCCAATGAGACGTCCCTCCCCCAGCTGCAGCTGTTGTTCCTCCACCATCACGATGTGGTAATTCCTCTAAGAAATGTCATGGTTGTAAGCGCTTGGGTCATTTGGTCAAAGATCGCCGAAAAAGGAAGAACACTTGCTTCAACTGTGACGAAGTTGGACACTATAAAAGGGAATGTTCAAAGAAGCAAGGACATGGCCAAATGGCATGATCTTTTGGAGGGAAGGTGTATGTTCTCATGGCCATTGTACCGGATAGAGGTAGGAAAGCTTTTGTTGAAGGTTTGATTTCTCTTTCCAATTATCCAGTTAAACTCTTTTTGATTTTGGCACTTCGCATTCTTTTATATCTGATTTTGTGGTCGAGTCTCTACAACTTAGTACTAGTATGGTTTTGGATCTCGTTGTTGTCTCAAACCCCATTGGGGGTACGACTCATATGTCTATGATTTGTTGGGATTTCAGAATATCTGTGTTAGGCATCGAGTTTGAGTGTGATGTATATGTGCTTGGTTTCATGGGTTATGGTTTGATTCTAGGGATGGATTGGATAGCCATGTATGGTGCCATTCTAGATTATAAGTGGAGGGTCGTTGGACTTTTGACTTGCCATGAGAGTACCCTTGAGATTTCTTGTGACCCTAAGGGGTTTGTCATGCTTAGTTTCCTAGAATCGCTTAATGAATCTATCGACGATTTACGATATGTACTAGTAGTCTGTGAGTATCTTGATGTTTTTCAGGAAGTCCGGCGCTTACCTCCGAGCCGCGAGATTGATTTCTGTATATACTTTGTGGACAATGCAAAACCAGTTGCGTTTTCGGTACGCCATATGGCTTCAAGAGAAAGGAGGGAGCTCAGCAAGCAAGTAGGGGAGCTACTTGAGAAAGGGTTTATTAGGCAATGTTTTTGTAAATGGGGTACTCCGGTAGTATTTGCCACTAAGGCGGATGGTTTGCTTCGCTTATGTGGTGACTATAAAGAGTTGAATAAACTTACTAAGAAAAATAGGCACCCACTTAAGAGGATAGATGATCTGTTTAGCAAGCTTGTTGGTGCATTTTTTTCTCAACTAGACTTGGCCATTGGGTTTCATTAGTCGTGTAACGACCAGCATTTTACGCATCGGAGGATCATAGAACATTTATTTAATTCTCGTATGAAGTCTTATGGTCATGTAACAATGGGAACCAGCTATTGGGATCATTTCCCACATTCACGATTTTTGTCGATTTTTAAATGACTATTTTTCCCCTGGAGAATTTTGTTTTGCCTATAGCTTTTGGCTAGAAAGGAGTTTTGACCTGAAACCACTTCCATTGGATTTGAATGATGGTTTACCTTTCTGTATAGTGGTCACAACGATCAAACGGACTTACCTTTTGGGAGAAGCAGCTGAAAAAAGGTTTGGAAGGTGAAAAACAGTTTAACCAGGCCTAATTAGGGTGATTAGCAGCTAGGCCCATAACCCATTTTGGGGTTAGGGTTATGGGAGGGCTGATAGGGTTGGGGAAAACATTTCATTTCAGTTTTCCAACCGCCACAACTTGAGCTCTAGCAATGGCATCCATCTTCTAAATCACTCCCAAAATACCTTTTTGTCATTCCTAATCGCTAATTAGGCAAATCAACACCAAATCAAGGAGGATTAGTGTCAAATCAGAGATAGAGCTGCTGGAATACATTGGGATCCATACCATAACAGCAGAGTTTTCAGATTTAAAGTTTATTTGTGGCTAAGGTGAGCGATTTGCCTTGTTTCTCACTAATTACGGCTAATTAGGGGTAATTAGTGTTAATTAATGAAATTTTGTGTTATAAAAATCTAGAAAAATATGTAGAAATTTTTAAATAATATTTTATGCCTCTATTAGAAATTTAGGTCAATTTGGACATGTTTTGCTAATTGTATGGTTAAATCATATTAAGGGGATTAAGGGGAAAATCATAGTTTTGGGTATGTTTGATCCATATTTGCATGTTAAATTATTGTTTTGGTGTTTATGGTTGACTATACATGTTGTTATTACTGTTTGGAATGTTTTTTAATTGCATAGAACTATTAGATTGGTCGAAAACGCCATTGTGTGGCGTAAATAGCTTGCTGGAAAGTTGTAGGAAATTGGTCAGTAACCTGTTCGTGAAGCATCTCCGCGACCCCTAGGAAGAGGACGAACCCTAGGAGGGAGACCCCTAGGAAGAGGGCGAACCCTAGGAGGGCGACCGCTAGGAAGAGGGCGAACCCTAGGAGGGCGACCGTGAGGAAGGGGGCGAATCCTATGAGGGCGACCCCTAGGAAGAGGGTGAATCCTAGGAAAATGGCGAACCTTAGAGGGCGACCCCTAGGATGACGAGCCGTGAACCGCGCCAGGAAGGATTGGGTGATCGAGTAGTGGATATCGTATGCTTTACGCATTGAGTGAGAGATGTGAGGGTGATTGCTATGTTTGATGTTTCATATCACCATGACCCACACCACCATTTACACTTTATGTTAGTGTTACCTTAGGGTACTATACATCTTGTTGTGCTAACTCTTTGGTTGCAGGTCCAGGTTCAGGTATGATTAGATTATACCTATTATTGTTTTGTTTTGCTGCTTATCCCTCATACCAGATTTTTGTCTGACCCAGAGTTTTATGTCTCTTCTTATTACTCTGGGTGCTCCTAAATAAGTAGACTAGAGACAGGTTAGCTGGTTATGCATGAGTAGTTGTCCGGAGACGAGTAGGAGTCTTACATGTATTATTTCCATATATTCTCCCTGTGTTGTTGTTGGTCACTACTTTGGGAATTAGTAGTGTACCTTCCTATTTTTCTTTAGAGACAATTTTAAAAGTTGTAATAATGATGTGGATCATAAGATGTATTTTGGATTTCCGCTGCTATGATGGTTTAGTTTTAGCTTATGCATTGTCTCGCCTGTTTTACGTCAAGTTATGCTATTATTATATTTTATTTCATGCGCCATATACTACAGGTTGTTTGTGATTCATATTTCCAACCCTTTTTCGTTCTTTACGTCCGTCCCGTGCTAGTTGGACATCGGTACAGCGTATTTCAAGGGAAATGTCGGCTGGTGCGGGGTGGGCCGTCACACTTGGTATTAGAGCTCTAGGTTGCGTAGTTAACCTAGGGAAAGGCACAAGGGAGAGATTGTATACGTATATGAGAGCGCGTATTTGTTATATTTTGGTTTTCAAAAGCTACATATACACTATTATTATATCTAAGGATGAAGTCGCACTGCACTGGCACCACTGAAGAGATGGTTAATCGTTTTCTCTTCACAGATTTAACGATGAGCCGATATACGAGGGGTACGGGTTCAGGGGCCAATAATAGGGATGTCCTGATTTGAGGACGATGTTTAATACCTTCATGAGGGAGATGCTTAGGGATGCTCAGAGAGCAGTCCCCAATTCTGCTAACGGTGGTAGTGCACTAATGAAGGCGCCTAGGGCTGATTTCACCAAGCTTTGCAAGGATCACACTAGTCTTGGTGGGAGGCCGTTCCGCGGAACGGAATCGACTATGGAAGTTCAAGATTGGCTAGATAGTTATGATCACATATTCGAGGATTTGGGAATCAAGGATGCAATGAAGAGAAAGCTAGCATCCCGTCAGCTTCAAGGATGGGCAATGAATTGGTGGAATGCCACTAAAGCGGCTACTCCCGAGGAACAAGTTATCTGGAATCAGTTTAAGGCCCGATTTAGTGATAAGTTTATTCCAGCCACTCAGAAATCAGAATTTTTTAGGGAATTCTTGGAGCTTAAGCAGAATGGTAAGCAGTCTCGGAGTATATTGCTGAATTTGATACCTTATCGAAGAATGGATTGTCCCTTATCGATACGGTCGAGAAGAAGAACGAGAAGTTCATAACCGGCCTAGATGGGTACTCGGGGGAAAGACTTTTAAACCACCTCGATGAGACTTTTGAATCTATTATTGGGAAATCATTGAGATCTAAGAGCCTTTAACCTAAGTCGAAGACCGGGGTTGCTATTACATCTGCAGAGGAGCCAAAGCCGCAGGCAAGCGTTGAAGGCAAGAATAATTCCCAGAATAAGAGGAAACAAAACCAAACCGAGGATGGTCAGAAAAAGAAGAATAAGAAAGATGGCGAGTGCTTTAGTTGTAGCAAGAAGGGCCACTATGCCAGGGATTGTCGGGAAAAGCCTGGGGAAAGGAAGTGCTTCAATTGTGACCAAGCGGGACATCACAAGTATAATTGTCCGCAACCTCCTAATGAGAAGCAAATTGTGAAAGCGTATGCTATCAACGCTATTCCTTCCTCTTCGAATGCCCCAACTGCGGCGCAAAAAGGAAAGAGTGTCGTTATTCAAGGTATGCTTTCTATTTATGATGTTTCTGTTTGAGTTTTATTTGATACAAAAACAACCCATTCCTTCATACCTAGTGACCTGGTAGATAGGTTGGAATTGGGACTTGAGATTGTCGATAGTCCTTTAGTTGTGACGAACCCGATCAGGGGTTCGACTAGCCTTTGCATGATTTGAGGTAATGTGGTATTACCGAGTCATGGACGTATGTTTGCTTGTGATTGCTTAGTTGTTTTGCTAGTATCATCTCATGTAGATTGTCTGAATTCGGAGGAGATGTTCCTTGAGTGCTTGTCTGATATTGCTTTAGGCCTTTTGGGCTTGTGCTTGGGGAATGTTGAGTTCAACTAGGATGGTTTGCGTGAGATATAAATAATTGTTGTGATTTCCATTGAATGATATCTCGGCTTACTCGAGGAGTGATGTACAGTCGTGACATGATATGACTATTCAAGGGTATGGACTGCCCCGAGTTGGATTCGATAAGGCTATGAGATGACTCGAGTGGGACTCGAGAAATGTGACGGCCTGCCCCGCATCAGTCGACATTTCTAATGAAAGTGCGTTGTGCCAATGCCCGACTAGCATGGGACGGTTGCCTAAGAAATGAAAAGAAAGGAATTTTAACTAACAAGGAACCTGTAGAATGTCTCACAATGCATGGGATAAAATATAATAATAACATAATTTTGACATAAAACAGGCGAGACAGTGCATAAGCTGAAAACGAAACTATCATAGCAGTGGAAATCCAAAATACAGCTTATCATCCAAACCTACATTACAACAACTTTGAAATACTATCTCTAAAGCAAAAGAAAGAGGTACACTACTAATGCCCAAAGTAGTGACCAACAACAACACAGGGAGATTATATAAATATCATACGTGGAAGTCTCCTGCTCGTCTTCGGTACAGCTACTCGTGCATAATCACCTGACCTGTCTCTAGTCTTCCTGTTTAAGAGCACTCAAAGTAATAAGAAGAGTAATAAAACTCTGGGTCAGACAAATGTCTGGTATGAGCGATAAACAGCAAAACAGAACAATAACAGGTATACATAACCATACTTGAACCTGGACCTGCAACCAAAGAGTTAGCACAACAGGGTGTGTAACAACCCGTATTTTAATAACATGTTAAAACCATAAATCAAGGCAGAATTAAATTTTAAAATAAGAATCAGGGAAAATGGGTTGTGCCATTGCGTTCGTCTCGAAATTCTGCTTGGAAACGAGTCCAAGTTTTCGAAAAATGGATTCCGTATGAGGGAGATATGACCCTCCGAAGTTTCAAAAATTTCAGAATCGAAAACAGCTCGAAATTCAAATTCGAAATTCGAATTCAAACCCCAACGCAGACTGGGCGGGAATTTTCCCGCCCAGGACCAGGTCGACCTGGGGGTCGACACTATGGTCGACCTCCCAAGGACCAGGTCGACCCTATGGTCGACCTGGTGCCAAACCCAGTTTTGAGCCTGGGTTCATTCTGATGTATCTAGACTCGTTTCGTGACCAGATTCTTGACTCTAAACCTATATAAACACCCTCCTAGCCCCATTCTCTCTACACCTATTCTCTCTAGCCTTATGCTGCTCAAATTCTGGTTATAATTAAAAGAATAAAAGACTACTTCTTCCCTATCAAGACTACACATAGGGATTTGCAAATTGGGGGTTTTCAATTAGAACATGATTAATCAAATAGAGATTCAACATCAACTTCTGCTTTCTAATTCTCGATCCGCGCACTGTAAGTCCAAGTTACTTTTAGACTAAAACTATAAACTTAATATGGACATGTTATAAATTGGAATTGGACCTATGTATGATAACTGATTCATATCTATTCTTGTTCATCTTGGATCTTGACTTTTGGGAATATTGCTATGAAATTAATTTGGGCCTATTTATGTTGTAAATCAAATCCTTTTATGTCCATAATATTATCATGCCTGTGATATTGAATCAGTTATCATTCACAAATTTGGGACTATCACCTTATGTCAACTTTTATCATGACTATCACCTTATCATGCTAGATTTGAAATCCTAATGTTTTGAGGCTATTATTCCATATGCCAGTGATGTTCTAACCAATTATCTCAAGTTATATCATGCTAGACTTGTAATCCCTTTTATCACTTTATACCCATCCTTCTTTTTATGTTATTATTTTATTCTGGATTTAGATTTATGTGTAATTTGGATCGGTTTGAGTTTACATGTGATGGGAATATGATTTGGGTAGATTAGGCAAAAACATGAATTGGTTATGAACATGAATCACGAACTTGATAATAGGCATAAGTTGAAACATGAAACTTGCCATGAAACTTGACACGAACTTGACATGAAATTTGAATATGGACATGACACTGGAATGAACTTGAAAATGGCCAACTCGAGGTTGGGTTGAGTTTGCAGTGTGATTCTGCCCAGAACCGTCCGGCAAATCCAGTTACTGAAAACAGTAGGATCCAATGTGGGTAGTTGGTCATATCGTGCTTGAAACCTGAGGTCAGACCGAGTTATGGAGTAATTCTTCCCAGAACCGCCCGACATATCCAGTGACCACAACAACAGGTCTGATGTGCGAGGTTGGGGTGCATTAATGAATTAATGCCACATGATAGGGTTAAGTCATGAACATGAAAGACAACACTTAACCAACTTGACACATGATTCGTAGGGCTAAGTCATGAACTTGAACGACAACACATAGCCAATTTGACATGAAACGTAGGCGGGTTAAGTCACGAACTTGAATGACAACACTTAACCAACTTGACATGCTAGACTGATAAGGGTTAAGTCACGAATTTAAATGACAACACTTAACCTATTGGACGGAAACCCTAATTACGCGGTCCATTTCAGTAGTAACCTACTGGATGTATCATGGTACCCTGGAACTAGGCAAGGTGGGGCACGATTACTGGGCTGATTGTAAGCAACCAGAACGACGGCTGAGTTGGTGCGCCAGTGTAGGTTCAGGCGGACTATGGTCGTGCACGTAGCCCGGAGTTGAAAAAGCAGGCATTGGGCATCAGTAAGTTTACACTGTGCATGCTTGATTCGTGTCGGTGGTTGGCACGCTAGGGCTTGATACACCCTATGGTGGACCTAGCACAGGTAACTACATTCGTGATAGGCCGTATGACAGAGACACACGGCGAGCTAGAACTTGTAGGGAACCGATCGATTAGTGGATCGTTCCGTTGGACCTAGTAATGGGTCATTCATGATATTGGGCCAAGGGATCATTTCATGGTTAATATATGGCATGGGTTTGGGATACTAGTACAGTTGGTACAACGAATCTTGAACATGCGATGCTATACTTGATTTATACTTGAATTATCATGCCATCTTAGTCTATCTTGCTCATCTTGACAGCATTCTTATGTTTACTTTCAGTTTATACATGTCATGTTACCTTTACCTGTTTTTATGCTGAAAGTCACTAGGAATTACCAGTCTTTATGACTGACCCGTTTTCTTTCGCCTCTTTTTCTTTCATTTCCCCCCAAGTCCTCAGTGAGGAAAGTCTAGCACTTAGCTTGGATATCGCTTGCTTTCGGTTCTGCTCATGTACGGTTTGATCTTGAGCTATGCTATGGCTGCATTTCTGCTACCTTTGGGGAATTAAGCTACTTTTGTTGTTTTAAGTTTTATGCTTCTTTATTTATTCAAGACAGAACTTGTTGTAACGAAAAATGATAGTTGGTACTTTGGATGTAAAAGGTTTTGACTCTTTTTGAAAGTAATGAAATTTATCTTTTGATTCTTCCACTGTTTTATCTATGTTTTGTCTTGTAATATTTCTGTATCTGTTTACCTCGATAACGCTCCTCCAAAACTAGTGCATTCCCTTTGTGAGTGACCCTAGCGGAGGTGGGGTGTTACAGGGTGTATAGTACTCTAAGGTGACACTAACCCATGGTGTGAGAATAATGGGGAGGGGTAAGCATGTCATGGTGATAACAAACATCAAACATAGCTTTCATCCTCACATCTCTCACTCAGTGCGTAAAGCGTACGATATCCACCACTTTGATCACCCAATTCTTTGTTACGATCACTCTGCCCCATGGAGTCATGACGGCTCCACTGCACTGATCCGTAACCACTAATAATTTTCTATGTCCACTCTGCCCCATGGAGTCATGACAACTCCGCTACACTGGCTCATAGCCCTGCTGCGATCACTTTGCCCCCATGGAGTCATATTGACCCCACTGCACTAATCCATAGCAACTAATCCATCTCTCTGTGGTGAGTCAAAGCTATAGACATCGATAACCCCTTTGCACACGTCCCGCAGCAAAGTCCAATTCATGAAGTTAACTCGTTGGTTCCCATCTGGATCCTGAGTTCTACTTCCCATTTGGACTACCTTTGCATCTCGGGTTTTGGTTTCCTCCGGATCGGTTCGGAGACAAGCCTCCATTCTGATCGGTCCTCTTCTCCACGTACGGGTCGGGTCCTGAGTTCCTTCCTGATTGATTCAGTTCGTGGCGCCTGCTCCAGAGCATCGGATCGGTTTGGATGTGCAAGCACGGTTCGTGGTCCACCACGTGATTCAGGTCGTGCTCCCTAGAGTGGTTCGGATCGGTCTATATTTCTTCCACCAGGTCGGGTCAAAGTTGCATGGTGCTCCACAAATCGGGACAAGCGGTTCGGGTCGGAGAACTTCAAGCTTCGTGGCCCCACAAGCGATTCGTGGGAAGGGGTGCGTCACGAGCGGGTCGGGTCATACTTCCTCCCTCCAATCCGATCCGGTTCCTAAACAGTTTTCTACAACTTTTCAGTGACTGTTTTACACCATACGACGGCGTTTTCGACCTTTATAACTTTTCTAATCAATCACGAAGCATACCATAAAGTCATAGCAACATGTACAATCAGCCATAAACACCAAAATGATGAATAATCATGCCACTATGAATCAAACATACCCAAAACCCATGGTTTTTCCCTTAATCATGTTTAACTATAACTAATGATAGGATTAGCAAAGCATATCCAAATTAACCCAAATTTTTATCAGAGCCCAAAAATAATGTTTTAGAATTTTACAAATTTTCCAGATTTTTCTGAGCCATAATTTCGCTAATTATCACTAATCACCCCAAATTAGCCGTAATTAGTGAAAAACAATGCAAATCACTCACCTTAGCCACCAATAAAACTTTAGATCTGAAAATCTACTATTTTGGGGCGTTTTCCTATGCAACACAGCAGTTCCAACTCTAATTTGGTGTTGATTTGCCTCAATTTGATGTAGATCTTCTTAATTAGTGATTAGAAGGTGATTTGGGACGATTTTAGACGGTGGAGCCCATTGTTAGGGTTAGAGAAATGTTTTAGGCAGCTGAGAAAATGAAATAAAATTGTTTCCTAACTGATTTCAGCCTCCCCATAACCCTAATCTCGAAATGGGTTATGGGCCTAGCTGTTAATCACCCTAATTAGGCCCGGTTAAGCTCTTTTTCACCTTTTAAACCTTATTTCAACCATATCTCCCAAATGGTAAGTCCGTTTGACTAATATGACCACTCTACGGAAAGCTATACCATCATCTGAATCCAATGGAAGTGGTTTTAGGTCAAAATTCCTTACCAATCAAAAGTTATGTGCAAAACAAGATTCGCTAAGGGAAAACGATCATTTAAAAATCGGCAAAAATTGTGAACATTGGAAATGACCCCAATAGTCGTTCCCCAAAGTTACACGACCATACGACTTCATATGAAAATGAAATAAATATCCTACGACCCTCCGATACTAGAATACAGGTCGTTACATTCTCCCCCCAAGAAATTTCGCCCCTGAAATTCCCTAATTAAAGCATACAACAGGTCCCGCATGCCTAACAACCATTTACAAACAATTAAACATACATTACAAACACATTAAGTCCATCCTAGCATGCGGAATAACTAAATCACAATTTAAAATCTTACTAGGCAAAGAGTTCTGGATATGATTCCCTTACACTCTCCTTTGTTTCCCAAGCACAATCATTTTCATCCGCGTCCCACTAAACCTTGACCAGTTTCACCACCTTCCTTCGAAGTTGCTTCGTTTCGTACTCGACAATACGGATCGGCCTGCGGTTCACAACCACCCCGGGTTCTACTTCGATGTCATCTAACTGATCCGGTGAAATAGTCATATCGGGGTCGTGCACGAACTTCCTTAATTGGGAAACATGAAAAACGTTATGAACTCCCACCATCTTGTCTGGCAACTCAACTTTATGTGCCAAATTCCCAACTTGCTCGAGAACTGGGAATGAACCAACAAATCTTGGTGCTAACTTGCCTCTCCTACCAAATCGAATCACGCTCTTTAACGGAGAAATCTTGACAAACACCAAGTCGCCGATGGAGAATTTCAAATCTCTTCGCCTCTTATCAGCATAACTCTTCTGCCTATCTTGGGCAGCTTTCATTTGTTGTTGGATAACCTTGATCTTGTCTGAAATTTCTCTTATTACATCTGGCCTGGGAACAAATTTCTCACCGGTTTCTAACCAACATGATGGTGAGTTGCACGGTCTTCCGTAAAAAGCTTCAAATGGAGCCATACCAATACTGGACTGATAACTATTATTATATGCGAATTCAACCAGATGTAAATGGTCATCCCATGACCCTCCAAAATCTAATATGGAAGCTCTCAAGAGATCTTCTAATACTCGATTCACTCTCTCTGTCTGACCATCGGTTTGAGGATGGTATGTGGTACTGAGATGTAATTCTGATCCTAAAGCCTCTTGTAAGCTCTTCCAAAATCCACTAGTAAACAACGGATCTCGGTCACTCACAATGCCTTTGGGTACTCCATGAAATCTCACTACCCACTTCATATATAGTTCCGCTAACTTAGCTGCCGTTCTGTTCGACTTGACTGGTATGAACCTTGCAGTCTTGGTCAATCGATCTATAATCACCCTAATGCTATCATGGCCCGATCTAGTCCTTGGTAACCCATCAATGAAATCCATTGAGACTTGTTCCTATTTCCATTCTGGAATTTTTGATGGTTGTAGAAAATTACTAGGCTTCTTTTGCTCAGCCTTAACTAGCTGGCAATTCATGCATTTGGATATAAACTTCCCAACATCTCTTTTCATTCCTTCCCAGTAGTAGGTCTGCTTCATGTCTTGATACATTTTGTTACCACCGGGATGTATAGTCAGTTTTGAGTTATGACATTTTCCAAGCACTTCATCTCTCAATCCATTGAAATTGGGTACAACTAGTCTCCCATTCTTTCTAAGCCATCCATCTCGATCAAGCCCATACTTGTTCATCTCCTCATCGATTCCCATTTCTAACTTGGAGATGATTTCTAATAGACTAGGATCGTCCCTCTGACTGGAACCAATCCTCTCAATCAAAGTGGGTCTGACCGTCAAACTTGCTAACATCTCTGGATCCAATTTTCACTTTGGTTTGAAATCATACCCAGCAATATACTCCAGTTGCTTCCACTCAAGAAACATAGCCTCTAAACTGTCATGTCTTCTACTCAATTCATCAGCTACCGCATTACCTTTTCCTGGTGTATATGCGATATCGAAATCATAGGAAGCCAAGAATTCTAACCATCTTTGCTGTCGGAGATTTAGATCCTTCTGAGAGAAGAGATACTTTAACGATTTATGATCGGTAAACAATTCGAATCTTTCTCCCAAGAGATAATGTCTCCACATCTTCTACGCGAACACGTTCGCTGCCAATTCCTAATCATGGGTAGGATATCTTTTCTCATGCGGTTTTAGTTGCCGACTAGCGTAAGCTACTACCCTACCTCCTTGCATCAACACAGCACCTAGTCCGGTACCATAGGAATCCGTGTATATCGTCATCTCTTCATTCCCCTTGGGAATAACTAACATTGGTGCACACGTCAACTTTTCCTTTGGACTCTTAAATGCATTCTCGCACCTTTCGTCCTAAACGAAAGCTTGATTCTTCTTGGTCAACTAAGTTAACGATGCCGCTATCTTGGAGAAGTCTTGGATAAACTTACGATAATATCCAGCTAATCCCAAGAAACTTCTTACGTCTGTTGCATTCTTGGGCGTAGACTAATCTTGTTTTGTAGCCACCTTCGCAGGATCCATGGCAATACCGTTCACTAAAACAACATGGCCCAAGAATCTCACTTCCCTCCTCCAGAAGTGAAACTTAGAAAACTTTGCTTTCAATTGGTGTTTTCTCAACACCACCATCACTACTCTCAAACGTTCCTTGTGTTCTTCCTCTGTCCTCTAATAAACAAGTATATCGTCCATGAACACAAGAACAAACTTATTCAATTGATCCCTGAATACCCTATTCAAAAGATCCACAAAATAGGTTGGTGCATTGGTCAACCCGAAAGGCATGACCAACCACTCATAAAATCCAGACGGTGTTCGAAATGCCATTTTTGGAATACACTCTGCTGCTACACGAAAGTGATGAAATCCTGTCGCGAGGTCTAATTAGGAGAACACTCTTGCTCCCTCAAGTTAATCAAACAAATCATCTATCCGTGGAAGAGGATACTTATTCTTCCTAGTCTCTTTATTCAAGTCGCGATAGTCCACACATGAACGAAGGGAACAATCTGCCTTAGTGGCGAATACAATTGGTGCTCCCTACTCGGAGACACTTCTTCTGATAAATTCCTTCTTCAAAAGATCGCTTACTTGCATCCCGAGCTTTCTCTGCTCCCTTGGTGCCATACGACGAAGTGGCATCACTATAGGTCTGGCATCTTTCACTAAATCAATATAGAACTCAATCTCTCGGTGTGGTGGAAGTCCAGTCACTTCCTCGAAGATATCCGGATACTGGCCAGCAATGGGAACCCCTGATAACTCATCCTGCGGGATGTCGAGGGAATTTAGAAAACTAGCCATCACCTCGTCACTAGGTAGGCCACCAAACACTACCCTCCGCCTATCATCTGCCCTAATAATCACCGAAAATCCCTCATAGTCTACCACCACCCCATATCTTTGGAGCCATCGATTCGCAAAATAATGCCAAACCCAGTATAGCCCAAAACAAAGCAATCACAAGCAAACATACATCCATGACTCAATAAGACCAAATTCCGACAAAAACACGCTAAAGCCAGTCGATCCACCAATCAGATTCGTTACAACTGAAGGTCTATCGACTATCTCGGGTTCCAATCCCACCCTATCTACCAGGTCACTAGATATGAAGGAACGGGAAGCCCCAGTATCAAACAACACTCGAACAGGAACATCATAAATAGAAAGCATACCTTGAATGACGACATTCTTTCCTTTCTCCGCTGCAGTTGGGGCATTTGACGAAGAAGAAACAACATTAATAGCATATGCTTTCACAATCTGCTTCTCTTTGGGGGTTGCAGACATTTATCCTTGTGATGTCCCACTTGGCCGCAGTTGAAGCATTTCCTGTCCACTGGCTTTGCTCGACATTCTTTAGCATAATGGCCCTTCTTTCCACAGCTAAAGCACTCAACATCTTTCTTACTCTTCTTCTGACCATCCTTAGTCTGATTCTGTTTCCTTTTGTTTTGAGAATTATTCTTGCCTCCACTGCTTGCCTGTGGCTTTGGCCCCTCTGCAGATGCAACATCGACTTCAGCCTTGGGCTTAGGATAAAGGCTCTCTGATCTTAATGGTTTTCCAACAATCGATTCAAAAGTCTCATCAATATGGTTGATAAGCCTTTTCCCTAAGTACTGATCTAAGCCTGTTATGAACTTCTCATTCTTCTTCTCGGGAGTGTCAATAAGGGATAATCCATACTTCGATAGAGTATCGAACTCAGCAATATATTCCGAGACTGCCCTACCATTCTGTTTAAGTTCCAAGAATTTCCAAAACAACTCTGACTTCTGGGCAGCTGGGATAAACTTGTCACTGAAGCTAGCTTTAAATTGATTCCATGTAACTTGCTCCTTAGGAGTGGCTGCCTTAACAACATTCCACCAATTCATAGCCCATCCTTGCAGCTGATGGAATGTTAGCTTCCTCTTCATCGCGTCTTCGATTCCCAGATCCTCGAAGATACGATTACAACTATCAGGTCAATCCTGAACTTCTGTAGCCGATTCCGTTCCGTGGAACGGCTTCCCACCAAGACTAGTGTAGTCCTTACAGAGCTTGGCGAAATCATCCCTAAGCGCCTACACTGCTACACCACCACCATCTGCAGCATTAGGAGCTGCCCTCTAAACATCCCTAAGTATCTCTCTCATAAAATCAGTAAACATCGTCATCACATCAAGAGCATTCCTATTATTGGCTCCTGAACCAGTATTCCTCGTATATCAGCTCATCGTTCAATCTGTAAGGAGAAAACGATTAACCATCTCTTCAGTGGTGCCAGTGCAGTGCGATTCCATCCTTACATATACTAATAATATAAATATAATTTTTGGAAACCAAAATATCACAAATACGCGCTCTCATATACGTATACTATCTCTCCCTGGTGTCTTTCCCTAGGTTAACTACGCAACCTAGAGCTTTGATACCATGTGTGACGACCCGCCCCGCACCACCCGACATTTCCAATGAAAGTGCGTTGTGCCAATGTCCGACTAGCATGGGACAGTCGCCAAAGAAAGGAAAAGAAAGGAATTTGAACTAACAAGGAACCTGTAGAATGTCTCACATGCATGGGATAAAATATAATAATAACATAACTTTGACATAAAACAGGCGAGACAGTGCGTAAGCTGAAAACTAAACCATCATAGCAGCGGAAATCCAAAATACAGCTTATCATCCAAACCAACATTATTACAACTTTGAAATATTGTCTCTAAAGCAAAAGAAAGTGGTACACTATTAATGCCCAAAGTAGTGACCAGCAACAACACAGGAGATCATATATATATATATATATATATATATATATCATACGTGGAAGCCGCCTGCTCATCTCCAGTACAACTACTCGTGCATAATCACCTGACATGTCTCTAGTCTGCCTGTTTAAGAGCACCCAGAGTAATAAGAAGAGACATAAAACTCGGGGTCAGACAAAAGTCTGGTTGAACGATAAGCAGCAAAACAGAACAATAACAGGTATACATACCCATACCTGAACCTGGACCTGCAACTAAAGAGTTAGCACAACAGGATGTACAGTACTCAAAGGTGACACTAACCCATGGTGTGAGAATAATGAGGAGGGGGTAAGCATGTCATGGTGATAACAAACATCAAACATTGCAATCATCCTCACATCTCTCACTCTGTGCGTAATGCGTACGATATCCACCATTTGATCACCTAACTCTTTGTTACGATCACTCTGCCCCATAGAGTCATGAAGACTCCACCGCACTGGTCCGCAACCACTAATACTTTTCTATGTCCACTCTACCCTATGGAGTCATGATAACTCCACTGCACTGGCTCATAGCCCTGCTACGATCACTTTGCCTCATGGAGTCATAACGACCCCACTGCACTGATCCATAGCCACTAATCCATCTCTCAGTGGTGAGTCAAAACTATAGACATCGATAATCCCTTTGCACACATTCCTTAGCAAAGTCCAATTCATGAAGTTATCTCATTGGTTCCCATCTGGATCCTGAGTTCTACTTCCCATTTGGACTACCTTTGCATCTCGGGTATTGGTTTCCTCTTGATCGGTTCGGAGACAAGCCTCCATTCTGATCGGTCCTCTTCTCCACGTTCGGGTCGGGTCATGAGTTCCTTCCAAATCGGGTCAGTTCGTGGCGCCTTCTCCAGAGCATCGAATCGGTTCGGGTGTGCAAGCACAGTTTGTGGTCCACCAAGGGGTTCGAGTCTTGCTCCCCAGAGTGGTTCGGATCGGTCTGTATTTCTTCCCCCAGGTCGGGTCGGAGTTGCATGGTGCTCCACTGTTCGGGGAAAGCGGTTCGGGTCGGAGAAATTCAAGCTTTGTGGCTCCGCCAGCGGTTCGTCGGAAGGGGTGCTTCACGAGCGGGTCGAGTCGTACTTCCTCCCTCCGATCCAATCAGGTTCCTGCACAGTTTTCTGCAACTTTTCCAGCGACTGTTTTACGCCATATGACAGAGTTTTCGACCATTCTAACTTTTCTAATCAATCACAAAGCATACCATAAAGTCATAGCAACATGTATAATCAACCATAAACACCAAAACGATGAATAGTCATGCCAATATGAATCAAACATACCCAAAACCCATGGTTTTCCCCTTAATCATGTTTAACTATAACTAATGATAGGATTAGCAAAACATATCCAAATTAACCCAAATTTTTATCATAGCCCTAAAATAATATTTTAGAATTTTAAATTTTTTTTCTAGATTTTTCTAAGCCATAGTTTCGCTAATTATCACTAATCACCCCTAATTAGCCGTAATTAGTGAAAAACAAAGCAAATCACTCACCTTGGCCACAAATAATACTTTGGATATGAAACTCTACTATTTTGGAGCGTTTTCCTATGCAACACAACAGTGCCAACTCTGATTTGGTGTTGATTTGCCTCGATTTGATGTAGATCTTCTTAATTAGTGATTAGAAGGTGATTTGGGATGATTTTAGAATGTGGAGGCCATTGTTAGGGTTAAGAAATGTTTTAAACGGCTAAGAAAATGAAATAAAATCATTTCATAATTGATTTCAGCCTCCCCATAATACTAATCCCGAAATGGGTTACGGGCCTAGCTGTTAATCACCCTAATTAGGTCCGGTTAAGCTATTTTTCACCTTCTAAACCTTATTTCATCCATATCTCCCAAACGGTAAGTCCGTTTGACTCATGTGACCACTCTACGGAAATTTAAACCATCATCTGAATCCAATAGAAGCGGTTTCAAATCAAAACTCCTTACCAATCAAAAGTTATGGGCAAAACAAGATTCGCTAAGGGCAAAACGGTCATTTAAAAATCGAAAAAAATCGTGAACATTGGAAATGACCCCAATAGTCGTTTTCCAAAGTTACACGACCATATGACTTCGTATGAAAATGAAATAAATATCCTACGACCCTCCGACACATAGAATATGGGTCGTTACAAGAAAGCTACAAAGTAATGAATTGTTTAGGACCCTATGTTGATATTCTCTTTGGTTCAAGAATGGTAGAACTTTGAAAGGATAAGATGTGTTCGTTGATCGTGGAGATGCAACGAAGGTTAGAACGATTCAAGTTAGACTTGAACTCGTAAAGTAAAAATGGTTGTTCATTGATCTTGGAGATGCAACGAATAGGGAGACGACTCATGTTGGACTTGAGTTTGTGCTCGAATTTTTGGGTAATGGATACTCGAGACTGGTTCTGAGTTTGGGGATAGCTCTTCTGATTAGTGCACCAAGGAATCGTCGATAGTTAGAGTGTTCTAGGCGGACTCGAAGCAGGGGTATCTGGGGACGCCCGTTTACCTTGGATCTGTTGGATGTGATCTAGTTAACCTTGGAGGATAAACGTGTGGTAGTCCGTTTAGAGCCGGGGCTTCCATTAGCCCTTGGGATTGGTTGGACCAGTCATGTAGGTATTGACGTATTTATGGCTTTAGCAGGTGATAGATAGGACATGTTTGATGGATGCTATGGTTGCTATGTTTGTTCATATTTTTATTCCCTTGAGTAGACTATCACCTGTAGGATTCTGGTAATAGAGAACGAAGAGATGACGGTATACACAGATGCATGTGGTACCAGACTAGGTGTTGTACTGATGCATTGAGTAGGAGACATGCCAGTTTAAGTGCTATGTTTCTAGAATGGAAGTAACTGGAGTATATCGCGGGATACGATTTCAGACCTATGTGTGGATTGGATCTAGAGATGTTAGCAAGTTTGACGATCAGTACAACTTTGATTGAGTGGATCGGTTCCAGTCAGAGGGATATCCTAACCTATTGGAAGTCATCTCCAAAGAAGATGGATATCGAGAGTGAGGGAATGAAAAAGTATGGGCTTGATCGGGAGGGATGGCTTCAAAAGGATATGAGACTAGTTGTACCCAGCGTTAGTGGAATGAGAGATGAAGTGCTTAGGGGATGTCATCACTCGAAATTGCTATGCATCCCGGTGGTAACAAAATATGTCGAGACATGAAATAGATCTACTACTAGGAAGGGATGAGAAGGGACGTTGGGAAATTTATATCCAAGCGCATGAATTGCCAGTTAGTTAAAGACAAGAAAAAAAAAGCCTAGTGGTATGTTACAACCATTGGAAATTCAAGAATGGATATGGGACGAGTTCGTGAGTCATGGTGATATAACGAATGTGAAGATACTTCACGTTAGATTTGAAATATGTTTGGAACATTGTGGAGTGTTCGTTGATCTTGGAGATTCAACAAATGCAGGAGAGCTTCAAGTTGGACTTGGACTCGTAGATAGATTGCCTAGATTCATTGGATGGGTCTAGTTTACCTTTGGAAGGTGAATGTACGTTGGACGTGAAGTACGAATATGGTTAGGATACCTAGATTCATTGGATGAATCTAGTCTATCTCTGGGAGGTGAATATACGTTAGACGGGTAGTACGAATGTAGGAAAGACTCGGGTTGGACTTGAAAGAACATTTGGAATGTAATTGGGAATTAAACGTACAAGAGTTGGATTACCTGACAGGATGGAAGGAGTTCACAACGTATTTCATGTTTCCCAGTTAAGGAAGTTCGTCCACGATTCTGATATGACTATTTCACCGGATCAGTTGGATGATATTGAGGTAGAATCTGAGGCAGTAGGGAGCCACAGGACGATTCGTATTGTCAGATACGATACGAAACAGCTTCGAAGGAAGACGATGGAACTAGTCAAGGTACAGTGGGGAGATAATGAGAATGACTGTACTTGGGAAACAGAGGAGAGTAAAAGAAATCTTATCCAGAACTCTTTGCCCGGTAAGATTTTAATAGCGATATTTATTCCCTTGTTAGTAAATCGCATGCTAGGATAAGCTTGTTGTGTTATCACGTATGTTTGATTGATTGTAAATGTTTCATAGGCCTGCGGGACACCATTGTATGTTTTCTTATTTAAGGAATTTCGGGGGCGAAATTTCTTAAGCGGGAGAATGTAACGACCCGCATTCTGCGCATCGAAGGATCGTATAATATTTATTTCATTCTCGTATGAAGTCGTATGGTCGTGTAACTATGGGAAGCGGCTATTGGGGTCATTTCCCACATTCACGATTTTTGTCGATTTTTAAATGACTATTTTTCCCATGGCGAATCTTGTTTTGCCTATAACTTTTGACTGGAATGGAGTTTTGACTTGAAACCACTTCCATTAGATTCGAATAATGGTTTACTTTTCCGTAGAGTGGTCATATTGATCAAATGGACTTATTGTTTGGGAGCAATGGCTGAAACAAGGTTTGGAAGGGGAAAAACAACTTAACCGGGCCTAATTAGGGTGATTAGCAGCTAGGTCCATAACCCATTTCGGGATTAGGGTTATGGGAGGGCTGATAGGGTTAGGGAAAACATTTTATTTTCCAACCACCACAAACCTCCCTTGAGCTTTAGCAATGGCCTCCATCTTCTAAATCACTCCCAAAACACCTTTTTTGTCATTCCTAATCGATAATAAGGCAAATCAACACCAAATCAAGGAGGATTAGTGTCAAATTAGAGATAGAGCAGCTGGAATACATTGGGATCCGTACCATAACAGTAGAGTTTTCAGACTTAAAGTTTATTTGTGGCTAAGGTGAGTGATTTGCCTTGTTTTTCACTAATTACAGCTAATTAGGGGTGATTAGTGTTAATTAACGAAATTTTGCGTTATAAAAATCTGGAAAAACATGTAGAAATTCTTAAATATTATTTTATGCCTCTGTTAGAAATTTGGGTTAGTTTGGACATGTTTTGCAAATCGTATGGTTAAATCATGATTAAGAGGATTAAGGGGAAAATCATAGTTTTGGGTATGTTCGATCCATATTTGCATGTTACATTGTTGTTTTGGTGTTTATGGTTGACTATTCATGCTTCTATTACTGTTTGGAATGTTTTGTAATTGCCTAAAACTACTAGATTGGTCGAAAATGTGGCGTAAATAGTTTGCTGGAAAGTTGCAGGAAATTGGTCAGTAACTCGTTCGTGAAGCATCTCCACAACCCTTAGGAAGAGGGCGAACCCTAGGAGGGAAACCCCTAGGAAAAGGGCGAACCCTAGGAGGGCGATCGCTCAGAAGGGGGAGAACCCTAGGAGGGCGACCGCTAGGAAGAGGGCGAACCCTAGGAGGGCGACCGTGAGGAAGGAGGGGAACCGTAGTAGGGCGACCCCTAGGAAGAGGGCGAACCCTAGGAGGGCGACCACTAGGAAGAGGGCAAACCCTAGGAGGGTGAACCTTAGGAAGAGGGCGAACCCTAGGGGCGACCCCTAGGATGGCGAGCCGTGAACCGCGCCAGGATGGAAAGAGCACCACGAGCCGATACAGAAGCAGACCACGAGCCGATGCCAGAGCGAGCCGCGAGCCGAAGGACACGGGGAGGACCTCGCGACGACGATCGTAAACTCTTCTGAAGATCAAGACCAATTGAACCAAAGCCCAAGATGCAAAGGTAGTCCAAATAGGAAGTTAGAACTCAGGATCCAGACGTGAACCAACTAGTTAACTTCATGAGTTGGACTTTGCTGCAGGTGTGTGCAAAGGGGTTATCGATATTCATTACTTTAGTTCGCCACTGGGAGACGGATTAGCGGCTATGGATTAATGCAACTGAGTCATTGTGACTCCATGGAGCAAATTGATCATAGCAAAGGATTGGGTGACCGAGTGGTGTATATCGCATGCTTTACGCACTGAGTGAGAGATGTGAGGATGATTGCTATGTTTGATGTTTGTTATCACCATGACCTGCACCCCCATTTACGCTTTATGTTAGTATTACCTTACAGTATTGTACATCTTGTTGTGCTAACTCTTTGGTTGCAGGTCCAGGTTCAGGTATGATTAGATTATACCTGTTACTGTTTTGTTTTGCTGCTTATCGCTCATACCAGACTTTTGTCTGACCCGGAGTTTTATGTCTCTTCTTATTACTCTGGGTGCTTCTAAACGAGCAGACTAGAGGTAGGTTAGCTGGTTATGCACGAGTAGCTATTCTGAGACGAGCAGGAGGCTTACACGTATCATTTCCATATATTCTCTGTGTGTTGTTGTTGGTCACTACTTTAGGCAATAGTAATGTACCTTCCTATTTTGCTTTCGAGACAGTTTTTAAAGTTGTAATAATGATGTGGATCATAAGATGTATTTTGGATTTCCGCTGCTATGATGGTTTAGTTTTAGCTTATGCACTGTCTCACCTGTTTTATGTCAAGTTATGCTATTATTATATTTTTATTCCATGCACTGTGAGATATACTACAAGTTCTTTGTGATTCATAGTTCCAACCCATTTTCTTTCTTGACGACCGTCCCGTGCTAGTTTGACATCGGTGCAGCGCATTTCGAGGGAAATGTTGGCTGGTGCGGGGCGGGCCGTCACAAGTCGAGGGTGGCCGAGGATAGTATTGACAAGACCACTTTTAGAACTCCAGATGGTTTCTTCGAGTGACTCGTTATGCCTTTTGGGTTGATGAATGCACCCGCCTATTTTGTTGATCGAATGAGTAGGGTGTTTCGGGAGTTTCTAAATAAGTTCATCGTGGTCTTTATTGACGACATCTTGATTTCTCGAAAAACGAAGAAAATCATGCCTTACATTTAAGGGAGTTTTTGAAAACTCTCCAAGTGCATTAACTAAAGGCAAAATTCTCCCGATGTCATTTTGGAGAAAGGAAGTGAGATTTCTAGGTCAAGTGGTCTCTAAGGAAGGGATAATGGTAGATCCCATGAAAGTAATTATAGTTCAGGAGGGAAGGGTGGTATGTTACGATTGTAGACATTTGAGAGTTCACGAGAAGAACTACCCTACCCATGTTTTGGAATTAACTGCTATAGTATTCACGCTTAGGACTTGGCGGCAGTATCAGCTTGAAGAAAGGTTCGAGTTATACATGGACCATAAGTCGCAAAAGTATCTGTTCTCGCAAAAGGATCTCAAATTGACACAGCAGAGATAGGCTTCTACTTAGACCAGAGACGATTAGAGAAGCTTCAGAAAAGATTGATCTTATCTGCAGGCGCATGAAGACAGCTCAGGACAGGAAGAAGTCATACGAAGATAAGGGAAGGACCGATATTGAGTTTGAGGTGGTAGACATGGTTTCATCAAAGTTTCACCTCGGAGGGATGTGTTTCGTTTTGGATCTGTAGGGAAAAACGGCGCCAAGGTTTGTAGGACCATTTCCTATAATGGAAAGAATATGCCAAATGGCCTATAGAGTAAAGCTACCGGAGAGACTGTCCGGAGTTCATGATGTTTTCCACGTTTCTCATTTACGGAAGTGCTCACATGATACATAAGAAGTAGTTGAGCCGAGTATGCTAGAGGAAGTAAAGGTGAATGGGAGGCGACAGTTAGAAGAGATCCTACCCGTATTCTTGGATCAGAGGTTAAGAAGTTATGCAACCAAGTGGTCAAATTGATGGAAATTCAGTGTGGAGATGACCACGAGGATGTAACTTGGGAGACTGAAGGCAAGATTCATGCTTTGTACCCTTTTCTTTTCAAGGGAATGTTCTTAACTTCTTTTCCAAAGCTTTTATTCATATTTGCTTCTATCATCTAAGTATATCCTATCGATCGAATCTTCAACCTTTAGGTAGGAATCCCATAGATGTAAACATGTGTTTGAGATATGTTACGTTTGATGGATGCAAGTGTTTGCTTGTGGTTGCTCGTGCATGCATATACACACATATTAGGCACTAGATCGGCTCAATCACTCTCATACTGCATAATGGATGTGTGTGCATTTTTTGCTTTTAGTGGATGAAAATGTGAGTAGCATCATATGGATGTTGCATTTGGATGAATGATTGCGCACACATGTAGAACTTACACGTTATAATTGGATTATTTGCATACATTTTGGATTCATGGCACTAACATACATTGCATTAAGGAGGTCAACTGAATCAGTAGACCTCCTGATATTTCACATTAGTATAGGAACATATGCACACATCATTGCATATGTTTATATAAGAACTATAAATCTTTAAGGACAATAGATGCTTGTGATTGGTGGATGAGTAGATGGATGACGGATGTTAGGATATACATTCTTCTTAACTTAGAGATTTCGGGGACGAAATCCATTAAGTAGGAGAGAATGTAACACCTCGTAATTTTATAAGAACACTACAATGATAAACTAAAGAATACTTAATTAAATATTGGGAATTAAGAAAAATGGACTGCGCCATTGCGTTCGTCTCGGAATTTTGCCTAAGTTGGACTCCGAGTTTGCATGAAACGGACGTAGTATGAAGAAGTTATTAAGGTTTGAAGTTTGTATACACATAAGATATATATATATATACACACACATAAACAAGTCAAAACCATTCAAAATAATTCAAAAACAAATGCGGGAAGTCTGGGGGGAAAATCGACCCGTTGGGGGACGACATACCCTAGGGTTGTCGACCCATGGGTCGACTCCATAAGGGGGTTATTGACACCCATGTTGACACCTATGTCGACACGCCAGATCTGGGCGAAGTACATTTCTGCGTACGTGACTGTACTCTTGGTTAGATTCGTTGACCCTAGGCTATAAATAAGACCTCATTCTCATTGTTTTATTCATTCTAAAATAATGGAGACAACTAGATGCTGCTCCAGCTTAGATTGAGTTAGCCTATTTCCTTCGACAACAAGTTATCGTATACAGAGAACTATGCTTCAACATCTGTGATCAAATCTTCTATTCTTTAAATCCAATCACATTGAGTCTATGTTAATTTTAGATATAAACACCTAAAATGTAATCTTGTCATCCCTATAATTGTGGATATAAGCCTATGCTTATTAGTAATCTGAAACCATACCAGATCTGTTATTAGTTGTATATCTAATTCACTGTTTAGATCTCATCATGCCTGTTTGTGATATCCCTATTTTTGTTAGTTTTCCTAATCATGTCACTATGCCTATTCTGTTAGTATGACCAATTCTATCATCATATGCCAGTTTTTAATTGTTATGCCTATTCTTGTTCTCTTCTTTCTCATTTTGTTTTTATAGACAGGCTACCTTTGAGCCTGGGCCTATCGCTAAAATACGCGAACGCATGAAATCGGGAACGATTGGGAATTATAAATTTGGGGTATAATTCATATTGTAAAACAAAATTGAGAATTTTAGGCATAATTTGTACCTTGAGCTAAAACTTGGGATTTGAAGCATAATATATATCTTGATCTAAATCGGGGAATAACTTATATTGGGATTTTTCGGGCCATAATCTATACATTGATTTAACCCATAATTTGGGCATAACTCGTATTATGAATCATGATTGGGTTTTCTTTAGGGGCATAACCTATATTGTACAATTTGACTAAAATTTGTGGCAAATGCTATGTTGTGAATTGTGACTGTAATTTGGGGTACATAAATCTATAGGCTTAATTTAAGATTTAGCAGAACATGGTAATAAAACCGTGAGTAACCTGCTGTAACTGGTGGAGATGTTTAATCTGTTAAACGACAAATCCGCTGAAATTTGTTGAAACTGGATACTGTAATTGAAAAACCTACGATGAACATGAATAATTGTTTGATAATGAATATGCCTAGATTTATAGTAATTAGAAACCATAACCGCACTTAGACACAAGGTTAGCTTACACTTGTGGCAGAAGTTTGCACGGAACCGCCCGACAAATCTAGCGTCCATAAGTGGTTAGTCTAATGTGAGGGGTCGAGTGTGCAAATATACATGTAACGGTGCTAAGACATGAGGTTAAGTCCAGCTTGTGGTAGAAGTCTTCCTGGAACCGCCCGACCAAACCAGCGTCCACAAGTGGTCGGCTTAATGTGAGAGGTCTAGTGCATACACATATACTTGAATACATGTATATAAAAGGATAGAAATAAATGGAACTAATTGTGATTATTGGAACTGAATTTGAACAAACGGGGACTGATGATAACCTATTATAATTAATTACATAATGAAAATGATATGTAATAGGTAAGCTTGGCCAAGGGACATGTGGAAATTATACATAAGTTATAATAAAAGGGAAGGAAGTTTATTACTAAACCTTAGTTAAGAGAACTAAGTTAATAAGTAAACACCGACAAGTTGTAGTGACATGTTAGACAGAAAACAGGTGAACTAAGATGAAGTATACTTAATTAAATATTTAGTAAAACATGTTATTGTAACTATGGAATTAGACAATGAATAATATAAAGGGATTGTAGATTACTTTTGTTAATTACAATCTAGAGAATAACATGTGATGGGCTTATTAATAGACTTAAATGGATTAAGTTATATATATATATATATATGAAATTAATAAGCAAGAGGAACTTGGTAAGTTGAAAAGAAGTCAATGTGAATGGGATAACCTGTTAACCTATAATACTTAATGTTTAAATCTATGGGGGTTACATGAACCTGTCAAGTTAAGAAGGGGTTAAGTAAACATGTTTGAATCAGTGGGACGGTAAGTAAATCTTGGGGTGGTGGGTAATATATATATATATATATATATATATATATAGGCCCATAAACTTAACCTGTTGGGGTTATGAAATCTTGTTACACAAGTAGGCATAACATGTTGAAATCCAAGTAGTGGGGATGCAAGCCTAGGGGGAGCTTGTATCATCTTGTGTGTGGGGTCTATTTCAGTCAGTAACCCATATAGGTATCAATCGAGTACTCCGAACTAGGCCGGTGCATGCTTATTGGGCTGATTGTAAGAGGTCACTTGTGTAAAGGACAGTGCAGGCGGCGCATTCCGACGGGGTCATGTGCGTCCATGGATCCGGACAAGGGAGGTTAAGACGCCGTGACACATGTAGATATGGTTTGTGCACATCTTATTAATAATGGGTTGCCACTTTAGGAAGTGATACATCCTAGTGTGGGGACAACACAGGTTATCTACGAAGTTAGGAATCGATCAATTGCGGTAGTAATTAGGGTACATCTAGTCTCACTTGTTTGGGAGCCCATTATTATCCTTAGGGGTAACACCAGTATGTTCGGTTGGGCTTCCTTTTATTGTATGGGGGTAAAACCTTTCACTAGAAGTGCGCCAAAGTCTACCATCTTGTATTTTTTGGGGATCACGTTGTTCTTGTAATACTAGTAATGGTGTAGAGAAAAGTATTAAGGAAGCACAATATATTCTATCATGTTCATCCTGGTTTCCTTGTTATACCTGCCACATGACATTGTTATCTATTTCTCCCGCTTATATGCATATTATGATGCTTTTACTTATTTATATGCTAAAAGTAACTGGACTCACCAGACTTATGTCTGGCCCATTTTTTTCCTCTTCTTTCTCTTCCGTTCCCCCCTCCCCCCAGGTTCTCAGGGTGGAAATACTCAAGCTTGATCAGGATTATATTTTTCATTCTGCTTGGAGCTTCTTAGATGTACTGCATGATTTCATATCTTCTCTACTTTGGCTATTTATTGGGGATTAATTTTTTTTATTTATTGTACTCTAATGATTTTAGTACATGAAAGAAGTTTTAAGTTTATGTACTGGGTTTTATGAATTTCAGACTCATGATGTAACTATGTTTTGAACCACAATGTTTTTTGCTTAATAATATTTTAAATTCCGTTGTTATTTTATATCCGTCTTGTAATATTTATGTTTCTATATACCTATAACGTTCACGAAACTTAATGCATTCTCTAAAAGAGTGACATTAACGGATGTGGGGTGTCACACTTGGTATCAGAGATGAAGGTTACCAGATCGGATAAAAGATTTTGAAAATTGTTTTCAAAAAGGTTTTAAAAAGAAAAGTCTGTTTGAAAAACATATTCCCCAAAGCCATATAAATTATCTATCGATTCTCTGTTTGGATCCCTTTATCCTTTTCGTTTCAGCATGTCTGGGGAACTGAATATTCCCGAGGGCGTTCAAGTACCAGATTGGTTCCATGGGTATCTTAAGGCTACGACACCTACCAGAAGCCAAGGAGACCTCCCTCCCCTAGGTGCAACTGTTGTTCCTCCACCATCACGAGGTGGTAATTCCTCTAAGAAATGTCATGGTTGTAAGTGCTTGTGTCATTTGGTCAAAGATTGCCGAAAAAGGAAGAACGCTTGCTTCAACTGTGGCGAAGCTGGACACTATAAGTGGGAATGCCCGAAAAATCAAGGATAGGGCCAAAGGACAAGATCTTTTGGAGGGAAGGTGTATGCTCTCGTGGCCATTGTACCGGATAGAGGTAGGAAAGTTTTTGCTAACGGTGTTATTTATCTTTCCAATTATCTAGTTAGAACTTTTTTGATTCTGGTGCTTCGCATTCTTTTATATTTGATTTTGTGTTCGAGTCTCTACACCATAGTACTAGTATCGTTTTAGATTCTGTAGTTGTCCCAAACACCACTGGGGGTATGGCTTATCTGTCTATGATTTGTCGGGGTTTGAGAATATCTATGTTAGGCGTCGAGTTTGAGTGCGACACATATGTACTTGATTTCATGGGCTATGGTTTGATTCTAGGGATGGATTGGCTAGCCATGTATGGTGCCATTCTAAATTGTGAGCGGAGGGTCGTTAGACATTTGACTTGCCATGGGAGGACCCTTGAGATTTCTTGTGACCCTAAGGGGTTTGTCATGCTTAGTTTCCTAGAGTCGCTTGATGCATTTATCGATGATTTACGATCTGTACCAGTAGTCTGTGAGTATCCTGATGTTTTTGAGGAGGTTCGGGGATTACCTCCGAGCCACGAGACTGATTTCTATATATACTTGGTGGACAATGCAAAGCCAGTTGCATTGCCGGTGCACCATATGGCTCCAAGAGAAAGGAGGGAGCTCAGCAAGTAAGTAGGGTAGCTACTTGCGAAAAGGTTTATTAGGCGAAGTACATCTAAATGTGGTGCTCCGGAAGTATTCATGTAACACCCCACCTCCGCCAGGGTCACTCTTGCAAGTACACTAGCTTTGGAGGGGTGTTGGACAAGGTAACATGCATGCAGATATCACAAGACAGAACATATAAGTAAAACAGAGTAGTAAAGCAGCGGATAAAACTAACATTTCAAAACCATAGTCAAGTTACATCAAAGTACTTGGTCATTATTTTCCCACAAAACAAAGTCTAGGCCATAAACTGAAAACTGAAAAAAACATAAAGCAACTATCCCCAAAGTAGAATAAATCCATAGCATGCTCAAGTCCAAACCATACATGAGCTATCCAGAAAAGCAGCTAAAGATCCAGCTAGGTACCAGTGTTCCCACCCTGCAAACCTGGGGGGGGGGGGGGGACGGAGGGAAAGAGGCGAAAGAAAACGGGTCAGTCAAAAAGACTGGTAAGTCCTATCTACTATTAGTATAAAAATTAATAAAGTTAACTGGACATATAAAGCAGAGATGAAACATGGGGTGATAACTGGCATGATGAAAGGACAGATCAAGTGTGGCATCGCATATACAAGGTTAAGTTGCACCAAGTGTGTACTAGTAATCTATGTCAAGTATCAACAAGAAAAGATCCCTTGGCCCAATCTTGGCCCAACATCCCGAGATGACCTAGATCAAGGTCCAACAACACGGTCTAGTCGATCGGCTCCCTAAAAGCCTAACTCGTCAAGTGTCGGTGTCATACGGCCCAATCACGAAGTGTAGTCAAACTGTGCTAGGTCCACCCTAGGGTGTATCAAGCCCTAGGGTGCCAACCACAGACACAAATCAAGCACGCACAGTCTAAACCTACGGGTGCCCGTGTCTGCTTTTTCAACTTCGGACTATGTGCACGACCATAGTCCGCCTGAACCTACACCGGTGCACCTACTCAGCCGTCGTTTTGGTCGCTTACATGTCAGCCCAGTAATCGTGCCCCACCCTAGCCTAGTCCCTAGGGTATCATGATACAATCAAGAGGGTTACTGGTGAAAAGGACCGCGTAACTAGGGTTTCTAACGGGTTAAATGTGGTTAACCCTACCCCATCAAGTTGGTTAAGTGTACCCAAGGTTCATGACTTAACCCTATCAACCCATCGTGGTTAAGTATTCAAGTGGTCCATGACTTAACCCTATCATGTGGCATTAATTAATTTAATGCACCCAACCTCTCACATTAGGCCTTGTTGTGGTTACTAGTTAAGCCGGGCGGGTCCGGGTAGCTTTACACCACAACTTGGTCTAACCTCGGGTTTCAAGTGCGACATGACCAACTACTCACATTGGGTCCTATTGCTTGTAGCCACTAGTTAAGCCGGTCGGTTCCGGGTAGATTTATGCTACAAACTCAACCCAACCTCGAGTTGGCCATTCTCATGTTTTCTAGAAGTCATGTCCAAGTTCATGTTTCAAGCATAATCACATGTCATATTTCATGTCATCTTTTCAAGTCATGTTTTTATATCATTTTAGTTTACCCATATCGTAACCCCATCGCATGTAAGTTCGCATAAACGCAAATATGACAACTTGGTCTAACCTCGGGTTTCAAGTGCGACATGACCAACTACTCACAATAGATCTCAAAGGGAAACTTAGAAGCGTGACATAATTAATAAGGTTTTGGGCCACAAGTTAAACATGGTGGCATATGAGGCAAATGTGTTCATAAACTTGCATATTACATCATAAGCCTCAAAACATGCATGATATCAACTTTAGCAAAATAGATGAAACATGGTCATTTATGACATAGGATGATAGCAAGTGATTCGCATATAACATCATATGCAAGATAGCATAAAGTAGATCATAAACTTGCATATTAGATTATAAGCCTCAAAATATGCATGATATCAAACTTTAGCAAATAGGTGAAACATGATCATAAATGACATAGGATGGTGGCTAGTGATTCGCATATAACATCATATGCAAGATAACACAAGGTTTATGAGAGTTTCTCTGTTGCTTTATGCAACATTTCCAATCAAAGCTCATAGCTTTCTATGCATAAGGTAAGGTTGATAGCTTTACAAACATGCATAGAATAAATTTATGCATAACATGACAGGATCAAAGCACATATCATACTTAGGCCCAAAGTCAAACTTGCAACATGTCATATTTAACTTCATAGTTAGAATCTAAGAGTAGTATAGGGCTTACAATGCTATGAAGACTTATAAAATATAAATAATATTGATACGAAGCCACTAGCAACTCTAAAGACCCCCAAATAGCAAGCTTCAATGAAAACCCTTGAGAAATTAGAAGAAGATCCTTGCTTTGATGAAGAAAGATTGAACTTTGGCCTTAGAAACTCTCAAACAAGCTTAGGAACTCTCATATAAATGAAGATGGAGGCTATGACAAGAGGGTGGAGGCCACGATTAAACATTTTGGCATAGTTTAGTTATATGATTGATTTATGATAATTTAGGCTAGGTATTAGGGTCCTTTTATAGAAGATTAGGTTAGTTTAGACCCTAGGATTAACCCTAATTCAGATCTGGGCCATCAATTCACGTCACTAGCCTCCAAACATGTCTTGAGAAACAAGTAAGGTGCACCCAGGCCAGACTGGCCGACCACCCAAGTCGATAGGGGTATCGACTGGGCAGTCGACACAGCCTGGGGTGTGTCGACTCCCCTGTCGACTTGGGGAGTGGCGGGATCTTTTCCCGCCTACCTGCCCAGCTGAATTTAAAATCTGTTTTTAAATTTAAATTTAATGAAAACTTCCATGGGCCTTAAATGGGTCATACGGACTCCGATTTTCGAAAACTCGGACTCTATTTCGCGTATTTTTCCGAGATGAACGCAATGGCATAGCCCGTTTCCCTTGATTCAGATTTGATCATTGAATTCTGCCTTGATTTATGTTATAACTTGTTATTCAAAATATGGGTTGTTACATCCTCCCCACCTTAAAAGATTCGTCCCCGAAATCTCTAAGTAAGGAAGAACGTATCCTACCATCCATCACCCATCTACTCAAAACATCATCCACGTGCAGTCAATGTCCTTAACAAATTCTAAATGCTGTATGATTATATGCAAAGGTGTGTATATATGTACTTATCTAATGCGAAAATCAGGCGGTTACTGATCCAGTAAACCCCCTTAATGCAAAGTATGTTAGTGAAATGAGTCCATATGTATGCAAAATCCTAACATAATTTATAATCTCTACATGAGTGCACATAACATTCATCCATATGCAACATCCATGTGATAGCATAACAAGTTTCATCCATGAATAAGCATCAGCACTCATGCATATGCAATATGAAAGTGTGTGAGCTGATCTTAGTGCCTAATGTGTATCATGCATCCACGAGTATCCACTTGCAAACACTTGCAATCACTTGCAAACATCAAGCACAACATGTTTCAAATACATGTTTCATCCAAAGGGTTTCTACTTAAGGTTCTCATGACAAGGTTAAAGAGATAACAAGATAAACATGATAAACATGGATAACAAAAAGGAAGATATGTAAAAGGAAAAGAGGTCGAGAATGTACCCTAAAAAAGAAATGGATACAGCCCACGCATCTTCTCCTCGGTTTCCCAAGTTGCATCCTCTTCGGCTTCACTCCACTGAACTTTCACCAATTTGACTTCTCGATTTCTTAGCTTCTTGATCTCTATTCCCAAGATACGAATCGGAGCTCTCCTCAAGGTTGCCTCTTTCTCTACCTCCACATCTTCAAGAATGCTTGGTTCAACCACCTCAGCGGACTCATGTAGGCACTTTCGGAGATGCGAGACATGAAAGACATTATGAACTCTGGCTAGCTTCTCGGGCAATTCCACCTTATAAGCCATCTCTATGATGGGGAAGGGTCCTACGAATCTTGGTGCCAGTTTCCCAACTGCTCCAAAACGTACCACATTACGCAAAGGAGAAACCTTCACGAAAACCATATCCCCGATTTCGAATTCCAAATCTGTCCTTCGCTTGTCAGCATAGGATTTCTGTCTGTCTTGGGCCACTTTCATCCGTCTTCTCACCAATTCAACTTTCTCGGATGTGTCCCGTATCATATCGGGCCCAAGTATAAGCCTATCCGTTGTCTCCCACCAACAAGATGGTGACCTACACGGCCTCCCATACAGAGCTTCAAATGGTGCCATCCCTATGCTAGCTTGGTAGCTATTATTATAAGCAAACTCTACAAGAGGAAGGTGGTCTTCCCAAGTACCACCAAAGTCAAGAACACAAAGCCTCAAAAGATCTTCTAGCACTCTATTCACCCTTTCGGTTTGGCCATCCGTCTGGGGGTGATAGGCTATACTCAGATTCAATCGCATACCCATCGCTTCTTGCAAACTATTCCAGAACTGGCTAGTGAAAATTGGGTCACGATCGCTAACTATGCTAGAAGGAACTCCATGCAACCGCACTATCTCTCGAAGATAAATAGATGCTAGCCATGATGCGGTCCTCTTGCTCTTTACTGGAATGAAATGAGCACTCTTCGTAAGTCTGTCAACTATAACCCATATGCTCGTATTCCCTTTCCTTGACCTAGGCAATCCATCCACAAAATCCATAGAAATACTTTCCCACTTCCATTGCGGGACCTCCAATGGATGTAATAGCCCACCGGGTTTCTTCGACTCGGCTTTCACTTGTTGGCACACCATGCACTTTGAAACATACTCCGCCATATCTTTCTTCATTCCAGCCCAAAAGAAAATGCGCTTCATATCTCTATACATCTTATCTCCTCCAGGATGTATAGTCATCTTCGAGTGATGCACTTCTTCGAGAACTTTATGCACCAAGTCTCCTACTTGTGGAACGCATAGCCTTCCATCATGCCTTAGCCAACCCTTGTCATCAATAGTATATCTAGCAAGGTGACTAGACGTCTCACCATGAATCAACTTGTCCATGACCTCGACTATCTGCGGGTCTCCTTTCTGGGAAGCCCCAACTTGATCAAGAAGTATAGGTCTAAGCTCAAGGGATGCTAAAGAACCCGTCATCGATTCAACAGCTGTTGTGAAATCAAAGGTTTCCAAGAACTCTAGGCTCTTCATCTCAACAAACAAGGGACTCAAAGTCAACCTACTTCTGCTTAATGCATCTGCCACAACATTACCCTTGCCCGGGGTATATGCTATCTCGAAGTCATAAGATGCCAAGAATTCCATCCACCATTGCTGCCTTAGATTCAGATCCTTCTGCGAGAAGAGGTACTTGAGCGACTTATGATCAGTATATAACTCAAACCTTTCGCCTAGAAGATAGTGGCGCCAGGATTTGAGTGCAAAGATAATCGCCGCCAACTCCAAATCATGAGTGGGATAGTTCTTCTCATGAACTTTAAGTTGCCTACCCCCATAACATATCACTCTTCCCTCTTGCATCAGAACAGCACCTAACCCCGTGCCACATGCATCTGTGTACACGGTAAACATCTTACCGCCATCGGGTAATGCCAAAACTGGAGCTGTAGTAAGGGCCCTCTTGAGCCTTTGAAAAGCAAGCTCACACTCTAAGTCCCATGCAAAGACTAAGTTCTTCTTCGTCAACTTAGTAAGAGGGGCTGAAATCTTAGCGAAGCCCCTGATGAACTTCCTATAGTAGCCCGCCAGACCGAGAAAGCTTCTTACTTCGGTTGCATTTCTAGGAGTCTTCCAGTCTTGAACTGCAACCACTTTCGCGGGATCCACTACTATGCCTTGCTTAGAAACTATATGTCCAAGAAACCGAACTTCTCTTCTCCAGAAATGGCATTTGGAGAACTTGGCTTTCAACTGATGAGCTCTAAGCGTATCCATCACTTCCTTGAGGTGTCTGGCATGTTCTTCCCCATCCTTTGAGAATATCAGAATATCATCCACGAAGACAACCACGAACTTGTTAAGGAACTCCCTGAACACCCTACTCATCAAATCTACGAAGTAGGCGGGTGCATTAGTCAAACCGAATGGCATGACAAGCCATTCAAAGAATCCATCTGGAGTCCTAAACGCAGTCTTATCAATACTATCCTCAGCCACTCTAAGCTGATGGAATCCGGTGGCTAGATCGAGCTAAGAGAAAACAGAAGCACCAATAAGCTGGTCAAAGAGGTCATCAATCCTCGGTAGCGGATGCCTATTCTTCTTTGTCAGCTTGTTCAACTCTCGATAATCAACACATAGACGAAGCGAACCATCCGCCTTAGTAGCGAATACCACAGGAGCACCCCATTCAGAAATGCTTCGCCTAATAAAATTCTTCTCAAGCAACTCCTTGATTTGCTTACTGAGCTCTCTTCTTTCTCATGGGGCCATGTGCCTAACGGGCAATGAAACTGGCTTGGCATTATCAACAAGATAAATGCGAAAATCTATCTCTCGTTTAGGGGGTAACCCCTTAACCTCTTCAAAAACATCAGGATATTCTCGGACCACCCTTACAGATTGCAGATCATTGATGGACGAGTCAAGAGATTCAAGATAACATAACATGACGGGATCTCTAGGGTTACAAGAAATTTTTAGGGTATTACCGAGGCGAGTCATGAGCCTCACTACCCTATGCTCACAATCGAGAATGGCTCCATAACTGGACAACCAATCCATGCCCAAGATTAACCTGTACCCCGTGAATCCGAGAACATAGGCATTACACGTGAATTCTACGGTCAAGATAGAAATCTTCAAATCCACACAAATCATAGATAGATGGGCGGACCCCCCAATTGGATTTGAAACACTAACGGGATCCTCAACTAGGCTAGTACTTAGGTGCAAACTTTCAACAAGATCAGAAGAAATAAAACTATGCGATGCACCAGAATCAAATAAGGTGCGAACAGGATAATCAGAAATATAAACAAGGCTTTCTACAGAAATACTACCTCGGTCCTGAACTGGAGCAGTGTTGAGAGAATGCACTTGCCCTCCAGAAGGTCCTGCACGCTAAGTCTGCCCTTGCCCTTGTCCTTGCTTCTAGGGGCAATCCTTGCTAAGATGTCCAGGCTCTCCACAGTGAAAGCATTCGCCCAACTTCCTCTTCTTCTTTCTGCAATCTTTGGCTATGTGCCCAACAATCCCACAGAAGTTGCATTTTCTTGGGTCTTTTGCCTTGTTGTTATTGGCCTTATTGCCCTTATTGTTCTTGTTGTTCTGATTGCTCTGATTTCCTCCCCACTTGGAGTCCGTCTTCTTGGTTTGAGTCTCATTAGTCTTGACCTCCTTCTTGCCATTCTTATCGTCTCCTTGAAGCAATGCCATGTCCACTAGGCCTTCAAAAGTGGCCCCCATGGGTATATGAGATAGGGCTAAACCTTGTAATGGCTCATTCAACCCTCGTGCAAAGCGTAAAGCCTTCTTCTGGGGAGTATTAACCATGTCCAAACCGAATTGAGCGAGCTGGTTAAACTTATTCACATACTCCCTCACTGTCATGTCCCCTTGCTTCAAAGATATAAACTTCTCCAATTGCAGATTCGCCTCAGCTGATGACAGAAACTTAAGCCCAAACCTCATCCTAAAGTCGGCCCAAGTCTCTATAGGCCTAGTAGCATTGGTGACCTCCCACCAATAAGCAGCTTCTTCTTTTAATAGCCATGCTGCCAATAAAACCTTTCTATGGTCTTCCACATCAAAGATAGCGAAGAGATCTTCAGTTTCTTTCAACCAATTTCGTGCCTCCACAAAAGTCTCCGTCCCAATAAAATTCTTGCCACCTATCGCCTTAAAATCCTTGCAAACCTTTGCGAAATCTTCTTGTGGATGCTGAGGAGGAGGAGGAGGAGGAACCTCAGTTATGGTGGGGGTATTTGCTGGGCCCGCATCGTTGGCCCTAGCTTCCAAGTACCTCCGGAACCATCCGGGAATGGTTACTCCCTCGGGAAGGTTAAGATCGGCTATGCTGAAAAAGGAAAAGATAGATTAAGAACGAGGAAACAAAGGATAGAGCTAATGGCTTTTGGGGAATAGCCTTTTAAAATAAACTAAACTTTTCTTGGAAAATACTTAATTGGTTTTGAAAATAGTTTTCCAAAAAAGGTAAGTTTTAAAAACACTTTTGCTCAAATCTTGTAAACCTTATGCTCTGATACCAAATGTAACACCCCACCTCCGCCAGGGTCACTCTTGCAAGTACACTAGCTTTGGAGGGGTGTTGGACAAGGTAACATGCATGCAGATATCACAAGACATAACATATAAGTAAAACAGAGTAGTAAAGCAGCGGATAAAACTAACATTTCAAAACCATAGTCAAGTTACATCAAAGTACTTGGTCATTATTTTCCCACAAAACAAAGTCTAGGCCATAAACTGAAAACTGAAAAAAACATAAAGTAACTATCCCCAAAGTAGAATAAAGCCATAACATGCTCAAGTCCAAACCATACATGAGCTATCCAGAAAAGCAGCTAAAGATCCAGCTAGGTACCAGTGTTCCCACCCTGCAAACCTGGGGGGGAAACGGAAGGAAAGAGGCAAAAGAAAACGGGTCAGTCAAAAAGACTGGTAAGTCCTATCTACTATTAGTATAAAAACTAATAAATTTAACTGGACATATAAAGCAGAGATGAAACATGGAGTGATAACTGGCATGGTGAAAGGACAGATCAAGTGTGGCATCGCATATACAAGGTTAAGTTGCACCAAGTGTGTACTAGTAATCTATGTCAAGTATCAACAAGAAAAGATCCCTTGGCCCAATCTTGGCCCAACATCCCGAGATGACCTAGATCAAGGTCCAACAACACGGTCTAGTCGATCAGCTCCCTAAAAGCCTAACTCGTCAAGTGTCGGTGTCATACGGCCCAATCACGAAGTGTAGTCAAACTGTGCTAGGTCCACCCTAGGGTGTATCAAGCCCTAGGGTGCCAACCACAGACACAAATCAAGCACGCACAGTCTAAACCTACGGGTGCCCGTGTCTGCTTTTTCAACTCCGGACTATGTGCACGACCATAGTCCGCCTGAACCTACACCGGCGCACCTACTCAGCCGTCGTTTTGGTCGCTTACATGTCAGCCCAGTAATCGTGCCCCACCCTAGCCTAGTCCCTAGGGTATCATGATACAATCAAGAGGGTTACTGGTGAAAAGGACCGCGTAACTAGGGTTTCTAACGGGTTAAATGTGGTTAACCCTACCCCATCAAGTTGGTTAAGTGTACCCAAGGTTCATGACTTAACCCTATCAACCCATCGTGGTTAAGTATTCAAGTGGTCCATGACTTAACCCTATCATGTGGCATTAATTAATTTAATGCACCCAACCTCTCACATTAGGCCTTGTTGTGGTTACTAGTTAAGCCGGGCGGGTCCGGGTAGCTTTACACCACAACTTGGTCTAACCTCGGGTTTCAAGTGCGACATGACCAACTACTCACATTGGGTCCTATTGCTTGTAGCCACTAGTTAAGCCGGTCGGTTCCGGGTAGATTTATGCTACAAACTCAACCCAACCTCGAGTTGGCCATTCTCATGTTTTCTAGAAGTCATGTCCAAGTTCATGTTTCAAGCATAATCACATGTCATATTTCATGTCATCTTTTCAAGTCATGTTTTTATGTCATTTTAGTTTACCCATATCGTAACCCCATCGCATGTAAGTTCGCGTAAACGCAAATAGATCTCAAAGGGGAAACTTAGAAGCATGACATAATTAATAAGGTTTTGGGCCACAAGTTAAACATGGTGGCATATGAGGCAAATGTGTTCATAAACTTGCATATTACATCATAGGCCTCAAAACATGCATGATATCAACTTTAGCAAAATAGATGAAACATGGTCATAAATGACATAGGATGATAGCAAGTGATTCGCATATAACATCATATGCAAGATAGCATAAAGTAGATCATAAACTTGCATATTAGAATATAAGCCTCAAAATATGCATGATATCAAACTTTAGCAAATAGGTGAAACATGATCATAAATGACATAGGATGGTGGCTAGTGATTCGCATATAACATCATATGCAAGATAACACATGGTTTATGAGAGTTTCTCTGTTGCTTTATGCAACATTTCCAATCAAAGCTCATAGCTTTCTATGCATACGGTAAAGGTGATAGCTTTACAAACATGCATAGAATAAATTTATGCATAACATGATAGGATCAAAGCACATATCATACTTAGGCCCAAACTCAAACTTGCAACATGTCATATTTAACTTCATAGTTAGAATCTAAGAGTAGTATAGGGCTTACAATGCTATGAAGACTTATAAAATATAAATAAGATTGAGACGAAGCCACTAGCAACTCTAAAGACCCCCAAATAGCAAGCTTCAATGAAAACCCTTGAGAAATTAGAAGAAGATCCTTGCTTTGATGAAGAAAGATTGAACTTTGGCCTTAGAAACTCTCAAACAAGCTTAGGAACTCTCATACGAATGAAGATGGAGGTTATGACAAGAGGGTGGAGACCATGATTAAACATTTTGGCATAGTTTAGTTATAGGATTGATTTATGATGATTTAGGCTAGGTATTAGGGTCCTTTTATAGAAGATTAGGTTAGTTTAGACCCTAGGATTAACCCTAATTCAGATCTGGGCCATCAATTCACGTCACTAGCCTCCAAACATGTCTTGAGAAGCAAGTCAGGTGCACCCAGGCCAGACTGGCCGACCACCCAAGTCGACAGGGGTGTCGACTGGGCAGTCGACACAGCCTGGGGTGTGTCGACTCCCCTGTCGACTTGGGGAGTGGCGGGATCTTTTCCCGCCTACATGCCTAGCTGAATTTAAAATCTGTTTTTAAATTTAAATTTTATGAAAACTTCCATGGGTCTTAACTGGGTCATACGGACTCCGAATTTCGAAAACTCGTACTCTATTTCGCGTATTTTTCCGAGATGAACGCAATGGCATAGCCCATTTCCCTTGATTCAGATTTTATCATTGAATTCTGCCTTGATTTATGTTATAACTTGTTATTCAAAATATGGGTTGTTACAATTCACCACTAAGGCGGATGGTTCGCTTCGCTTATGTGTGGACTATAGAGAGTTGATAAACTCACCCAAAAAAATAGGCACCCACTTCCGAGGATAGATGATCTGATTGACCAGTTTGTTGGTGCATTTTTTTTATCTGTTAGACTTGGCCATGGGGTTTCATCAGTCGAGGGTGGCCAAGGATAGTATAGACAAGACCACTTTTAGAACTCCAGATGGTTTCTTCGAGTGGCTCATTCTGCCTTTTGGGTTGACGAATGCACCCGCCTATTTTGTTGATCTTATGAGTAGGGTGTTTTGAGAGTTTCTAAATAAGTTCATCGTGGTCTTTGTTGATGACATCTTTATTTTCTCAAAGAATGAAGAAGAGCGTGCCCTACATTTAAGGGAGGTTTGGAAAACTCTCGGAGCACAACTGCTACAGGAAAAATTCTCCAAATTTTATTTCGGACAACAGGAAGTGAGATTTCTAGGGCAAGTGGTCTCTGAGGATGGGATAGCAGTAGATCCCGCGAAATTAATCGCAGTTCAGGAGAGAAGGGTAGTATGTTAGGATGGTAGACATTTGAGAGTTCACGTGAAGAACTACGTTACCCATGTTTTGAAACTAGTTGCTATAGTATTCGCGCTTACGACTTGGAGGACGTATCTGCTTGAAGAAAGGTTCGAGTTATACATGGATCATAAGTCGCACAAGTATCTGTTCTCGCAGAAGGATCTCAAATTGAGACAATAGAGATAGGCTTCTACTTAGACCAGAGACGATTAGAGAAGCTTTAGAAAAGATTGATCTTATCCGTAGGCGCATGAACACAGCACAGGACAGGCAGAAGTCATACGAAGATAAGGGAAGGACAGATATTGAGTTTGACATGGCAGACATGGTTTCATCAAAGTATCACCTCGGAGGGATATGGTTTGTTTTGGATCTGTAGGGAAAACTGGCGCCAAGGTTTATAGGACCATTTCCCATAATGAAAAGAATAGGTCAAATAGCCAATAGAGTAAAGCTACTAGAGAGATTGTCCAGTGTTCATGATGTTTTCCACGTTTCTCATTTACGGAAGAGCTTGCATGATACAGCAAAAGTAGTTGAGCCCAGTATGCTTGAGAAAGTAGAGGTGAACGGGAGGTGACAGTTAGAAGAATTCTTACTCGTATTCTTGGATCAGAGGTTAAGAAGCTATGTAACCAAAGGGTCAAATTGATGGAAATTCAGCGTAGAGGCAACTTGGGAGACTGAAGACAAGGTTCGTGCTTTGTACCCTTTTCTTTACAAGGGAATGTTCTTAACTTGTTTTCCAAAGCTTTTATTCGTACTTGCTTCTATCATCTAAGTATATCCTATCGATCGAATTTTCAACCTTTAGGTAGGAATCCCACGGATGTAAACATGTGTTTGAGACATGTTATGTTTGATGGATGCAAGTGATTGCTAGTGGTTGCGTGTGGACGCATATACACACGCATTAGGCACCAGATCGGCTCAATCACTCTCATATTGCATGTGGATGTGTGTGCATTTTTTTTCTTTTTGTGGATGAAAATGGATGTATCGTCATTTGGATGTTAAATTTGGATGAATGATTGTGCACACATGTAGAACTTACATGTTATAATAGGATTATTTGCATACATTTTGGATTCATGACACTAATATACATTGCATTAAGGAGGTCAACTAAATCAGTAGACAACCTGATCTTTCGCATATGTATAGGAACATATACGCACACCATTGCATATGGTCATATAAGCATTAGAAATCTTTAAGGACAATGGATGCTTGTGATTGGTGGATGTGAGTAGATTGATGATAGATGTTAGGATATACATTCTTTATAACTTAGAGATTTCCGGGACGAAATCCTTTAAGTAGTGGAGAATGTAACACCCCGTAATTTTATAAGAACACTATAATGATAAACTAAAGAATACTTAATTAAATATTGGGAATTAAGGAAAAAAACCTACGCCATTGCGTTCATCTCGGAATTTTGCTTAAAATAGACTCCAAGTTTGTGTGAAACGGACATCATATGTAGAAGTTATTAAGGTTTGAAGTTTGTATACGCATAAGATATATATACACACACACATACATACATAACCAAGTCAAAACCATTCAAAAACAGAAGCAGAAATTTTGGAGGGGAGGGGAAATCGACCCGTTTTGGGTCAACATACCCTAGGGGTGTCGACCCATGGGTCGACACCATAAGGGGGGTGTCGACACCCATGTTGATATCTATGTCGATACCTCCAGATCCGGGCAAAATACATTTCTGCATAGGTGGACTGTATTCTTGGCTAGATTCGTTGACCCTAGGCTATAAATAAGACCTCATTCTCATTGTTTTATTCATTCTAAAATAATGGAGACAACTAGATGCTACCCCAGCTTAGATTGAGTTAGCCTATTTCCTTCGACAACAAGTTATCGTATACAGTGATCTATGCTTCAACATCTGTAATCAAATCTTCTATTCTTTAGATCCAATCACAATGAGTCTATGTTATTTTTAGATATAAACACCTAAAATGTAATATTCTCATTCCTATAATTGTGGATCCAAGCCTATGCCTATTAGTAATCTGAAACCATACCAGATCTGTTATTAGTTGTATATCTAATTCATTGTTTAGATCTCATCATGCCTGTTTGTGATATCCCTATATTTGTTAGTTTGCATAATCATGTCACTATGCATATTCTGTTAGTATGACCAATTCTATCATAATATGCCAGTTTTTTTATTGTATGCCTATTCTTGTTCTCTTTTTTTTATAGCCACGCTACCTTCGAGCCTAGGCCTATCGCTGAAATATGAAAACGCACGAAATTGGGAACGATTGGGAATTATAAATTTGGGGCATAATTCATATTGTAAAACAAAATTGGGAATTTTAGGCATAATTTGTACTTTGAGCCAAAACTTGGGATTTGAGGCATAATGTATATCTTGATCTAAATCGGGGAATAACTTATATTGGGATTTTTAGGGTCATAATCTATACATTGATCTAAAGCCATAATTTAGGAATAACTCGTATTATGAATCGTGATTGGGTTTTTTTTTTGGCATAACCCATACTATACAATTTGACTAAAATTTGGGGCAAATGCAATATTGTGAATTATGACCGTAATTTGGGGTATATAAATCTATAGGCTTAATTTAAGAGCAGAACATGATAATAAAACTGTGAGTAACCTGCTGTAACTGGCGGAGATGTTTAATCTGTTAAACGACAAATCCTCTGAAATTTGTTGAAACTGGATACTGTAATTGAAAAAACTACGATGAACATGAATAATTGTTTGAGAATGAATATGCCTAGATTTACAGTAATTAGAAACCGTAACCGCACTTAGACATGAGGTTAGGTTACATTTGTAGTAGAAGTTTGCCCAGAAGTGTCGGCAAATCCAGCGTTCACGAGTGGTTAATCTAATGGAGGGGTCGAGTGTGTAAATATACATGTAATGGTGCTAAGACACGAGGTTAAGTCTAGCTTGTGGTAGAAGTATTCCTGGAACCGCCCGACCAATTCAGCATCCACAAGCGGTCGGCTTAATGTGAGAGGTCGAGTGCATAAACATATATATGAATACATGTACATAGAAGGATATAAATAAATGGAACTAATTGTGATTATTGGAAATGAATTGGAACAAACGGGGACTGATGATAACCTATTATAATTAATTACATAATGAAAATGCTATATAATATGTAAGCTTGGCCTAGGGGCATGTGGAAATTATAACATAAGTTATAATAAAAGGGAAGGAAGTTTATTATTAAACCTTAGTTAAGAGAGCTAAGTTAATAAGTAAACAAGACAAGTTGTAGTGACATATTAGACAGAAAACAGGTGAACTGAGATGAAGTATACTTAATTACATATTAAGTAAAACATGTTATTGTAACTATGGAATTAGACAATGAATAATATAAATGGATTGTAGATTACTTTCATTAATTACAATCTAGAGAATAACATGCGATTGGCTTATTAATAGACTTAAATGGATTAAATTATATATATATATATATATATATATATATGAAATTAATAAGCAAGAGGAACTTGGTAACATGAAAAGAAGTCAGTGTGAATGGGATAAAATGTTAATCTATAATACTTAACGTTTAAATCTATGGGGGTTACATGAATCTGTCAAGTTAAGTAGAGGCTAATTAAACATGTTTGAATCAGTGGGAGGGTTAAGTAAATCTTGGGGCGATGGGTATGTATGTATGTATGTATATATATATATATAGGCCCACAAACTTGATTTGTTGGGGTTATGAAATCTTGTTACACTAGTAGGCATAACATGTTGAATTCCTAGTAGTGGGGATGCAATCCTGGGGGGCTTGTATCATCTTGTGTGTGGGATCCGTTTCAGTCAGTAACCCACATAGGTATCAAACAAGTACTCCTAACTAGGTTTGGGTCGGTGCATGCCTACTGGGTTGTTTGTAAGAGGTCACTTATGTGAGGGACGGTGTGGGCAGCGCATTCCGACGGGGTCATGTGAATGCATGGGTCCGGACAAGGGAGGTTAAGACGTCATGACACATGTAGATATGGTTTTTGCATATCTTGTTAATAATAGATTGCCACTTTAGGAAGTGATACATCCTACTGTGGGGCCAGCACATGGTAACTATGAAGTTAGGTAGTCGATCAATTGGGGTAGTAATTAGGGTACATCTAGTCTCGCTGGTTTGGGAGCCAATTATTATCCTTAGGGGTAACACCGGTATGTTCAGTGTGGCTACCTGTTATTGTATAAGGTAAAACATCTCACTAGAAGTGCGCCTAAGTCTACCATCTTGTATTTATTGGGGATCATCTTGTTCTTGTGATACTAGTAATGTGTAGAGAAAAGTATTAAGGAAGCGCAATATATTCTATCATGTTCATCCTGTTTACCTTGTTATACCTGCCTTACGAAACTGTTATCTATCTCTCCAGTTTATATGCATGTTATTATGCTTTTACTTGTTTATATGCTAAAAGTAACCGGACTCGCTAGACTTTATGTCTGACCCATTTGTTTCCTCTTCTTTCTCTTCCGTTTCCCTCTAGGTTCTTAGGGTGGGAATACTCAAGCTTGATCAGGATTCTTTTTTTCATTCTGCTTGGAGCGGCTTAGATGTACTACTTGATTTCATATCTTCTCTACTATGGATATGTTTTGGGGATTATGCTTAATTATTTATTGTAATCTGATGATTTTATTACAAGAAAGAAGTTTTTATGTTGATGACTAGGTTTGATGTATTTCAGACTCATGATGTTACTATATTTTGAACCACGATGTTTGATGCTTAATAAAGTTTTAAATTCCGCTGTTATTTTTTATCTGTCTTGTAATATTTCTATTTTTGTTTACCTATAATGCTTCACCAAATACTTAATGCATTCTCTTAAAGAGTGACATTAACGAACGTAGGGTGTCACACTTGGTATTAGAGCTGAGGGTCACCGGACTGAATAAAAGATTTTGAAAATTGTTTTCAAAAAGGTTTTAAAAAGAAAGCATTTTCAAAAAAAAGTCTATTTGAAAAACATATTCCCCAAAGCCCTATAAATTATCTCTAGATTCTCTGTTTGAATCCCTTCTTCCTTTTCGTTTCAGCATGTCTGGGGAACCGAATATTCTCGAGGGCGTTCAAGTACCCGATTGGTTCCGTAGGTATCTTAAGACTATGGCACCTACCGGAAGCCAAGGAGACGTCCCTCCCCCAGTTGCAGTTGTTGTTCATCCACCATCACCAGGTGGTAAATCCTCTAAGAAATGCCATGGTTGTAAGCGCTTGGGTCATTTGGTCAAAGATTGCCAAAAAAGGAAGAACGCTTGCTTCAACTATGGCAAAGTTGGACAATATAAGAGGGAATGTCCAAAGAAGCAAGGACAGGGCCAAAGGACATGATCTTTTGAAGGGAACGTGTATGCTCTCTTATGGCCATTGCACCGGATAGAGGTAGGAAAGTTTTTGTTGAAGGTTTGATTTCTCTTTCCAATTATCCACTTAGAACTCTTTTTGATTCTGGCTCTTAGAATTCTTTTATATCTAATTCTGTGGTCGAGTCTCTACACCTTAGTACTAGTATGGTTTTGGATCCCGTAGTGGTCTCAAACTCCATTGGTGGTATGGCTCATATGTCTATGATTTGTCGGTGTAACAACCCTGAATTTTAGGGCCAATTTAAAATTTTAAAATTTAGTAATTTTAATGAGTTTTTGATATTTAAAATGATTTATTTAAAATAATAATGATTAAGAATTGAAGTTAGAATGAATAATTTAATTTTAATTATAAAAGGAGTTAGAAATAGCGCTGTAGTTTGAAAAGTCAAACTTGAACTTTGACTGATCGTACAAGATGCAAAATTTAACGGATTTTAGTGAAACCAAAAATATTAGAATCTATTTGAAAATATCTTTCTAACGAATCCGAAAAATCAAAATTTCATAGCGGGAATCAAAAGTTATGCCCAGTTTAAAATTTAGAAAGGTCGCTATGAAATATATAAAGATAAAAAATGCTACTTTTCACATACGAAGGAATTTGGACTCGAAACCACTTCCATTGAGTTCAGAATGACGTTTCTGCATTGAAAAACAGTAAACACTTATATATTTCGAGTTTCAGAAATTATTTGTTTAAAAATGTATTTTTAATATTAAATATATTGGCCTTAAAAATAGTCATTTTTCAACCGACCTCTGTTTTCGACGAAACTACTTTAGTTGGAACCGGAATGTCAAATTATTGCTAGGTTTCAATTTTCAGAATTTTTCGAATTAATATGTGAGCGTGGGAAAAGAAAATGTGTTTTGACTATTTTAGCTAAATTTAAGTGAAAATTAGCCTCACATCCTTAAAATTAAAGTTAATTAGGCTCACATCCTCCCCTTTGTAAACATATAAATTTCATCCCTGTTTTTAAAATAGCGCCTAATAATTTCCAGTTTTGCCCATATTGATATCTACGGCTTTAATTTCGGATCTGGTCCGATATTTCTTATCTGCGAGTAAATTTGTAGGGTGAGTTTTTTTGTTCCTAATGGCGGCTGCTTCGTTGTTAGGATTTTTAATCGTTCAACTTTTACAGAGAAGGTCGGGCTTGCTGGCCAGGGAGAAGGCGGAGAGGAGGACGGCGGTGGGGCCTAGGGTGCTGCAGGCGGTGGGTTTTCAGATGGGGCTTCGGTTTATTCGGGCGTTGGTGGCTTGGATTCGAAGGGGAGAGGCAAGAGAGAAGCGGAGGAGCGAGATCGGAGGGAGGAGGTGTCAACGGCGGCGGCGTGAGCTAGGGGTGGCGATGTATGTAATTTTTTTGTTTATATGCATTCTAATTTTCATGTAATTTTAGTTTCTATTTGTTTGAGTGCCTGATGATCAGTTTTGTACATCATTATTCATTTAGTTGTATTGAGTTCATATTACAGGTTTACTGGATTTTTTTTTTAATATAGTTTGTGCAAATATTCTTAAAATTTTCATATAAGTATGCATATATTTCTTTTATTTGCGTATATTAATGCATATAGTTATAATTAACTGATTTTCTTTTTGTACTTTTGTTTGATAAATGCATATTAACCTGTTATTTTTTTTCCCATTCAATAGTCCTACATATATTGGTGTATCGGTGATGTAGACGACTGTAGAAGAAAATTTAAATTTCAAAGTCGACTTTCTTAATTTTAATGTTGATTGAAATTTTTTTATCAATATCATGCTTATGTTCTAGAAATTTGCATAAATGTACACATATATTTTGTATATGTGCATACTTATGTACTTCTCTTTTTGAAATTATGTTTGCTTTGCGTGTATGATGATTAGTTGCATACAAATATGCATATATTCCTAATATATGCATTTTACCATTGTTTTTTATCCGTTATAAATATAAGTATGCAAAACTTTTTGTGAAAATTTGCGCATAGGTATGCAAGTATTACTGATATTTTTATACATGTATGCATATATTTTTTTTTACTATTTTGAACACGTTTATGTAAATTTTATACAATAATTACTGCTAAATTTGTTTACTTATTGTTGAATCTCTTGTTTGTATAATAGTGTTCCTGCTGATGTTGCTGTCTTGGTGGTGTTGAAGTTTGGCAATGAAAGCTGCTCTATTCGTCTATATTTTTCTGCACTTCTGTTAAAAAGTTGCCTACAAATATGCATTTATTCTTCATATATGCATATTTGTATGCAATTTTTTATCAAACAATACCAAAAACAGATATAAAAATATAGTCAATGTATCCAAGTGTTCTGTACATATTTACTGATGTAGTACATGTAAATGTTCTGTATTATTTTTTGATGTAGTGTATGTAAAAGTTATGCAGTACATTTCTATATATGTATGCAGTTATTTCACTTAGTTGCATAAATGTATGCAGTTTTATGTAATATTTGAATCTAATTGTTTAGTTTTCCGTAAAAAAAAAAAAAAAAAAAAAAAAAAAAAAAAAAATCTGAGACAACAAACTTACAACTGTGTGATATCACCAAATTTGTAAAAATGTTTGCATTAGTCGCATAAATATAACATTAATCTGATCAAAACTGGTAAGATGAAAATATAACATTAATCGCATAATATACTAACTTTACAAAGTTTTGCAAATAATCAGTCACAATAACGCGCAAATAATCATTATAATCGCACAAAATTAAGAAACAAATTCAGGAACATAGCGAACAAAGCATTCTATTATAATAATACCATACAATTATGCTAATATATTGAATAAATGTATCCAAGTGTGCAAATTTTACGAACATAGTCAAAAAAAATCTACAGTCAGTCATAATAACATAAAACTATTGATCAAAAAACATTAAATAACAAAGTAGAATACTTTTATTCAACTTTTAAAAATATAAGCAATTAATAATGCATAGTCACGACACAAATTTTACAAAATGCATACAGTAAATGTGTATACGTTCGAAATCTTATTGATACTTGCATAAGTATATGCACATTTTCTTTAAACTTTGCACAAAATTATGCAAATATTACTCAAATAATGCATACAGTAAATATCTATACGATCGAAATCTTATTGATACTTGCATAAATATATGCACCTTATCTTTAATCTTGCACAAAATTGTGCAACTATTACTCAAATAAACAAGCAAGCATTTTTTTTTTTTTTTTGGTTAAAACTACAACTTTGTGATATCTTATAAATTAAATTTACACAAATGTGCATATCTGTATGTTTCTTTGTATCAAGCAATCAGAAAAACATAATATAGAATATATGTATATATGTATGCATATATCTAGAATATATGCATATAAATATGCAGATTTTATTGAAATTTTGCTGAATTGCATATAAATGCATACAGTAAATATGTATACGTTACTTGCATAAATATATGCACCTTTTCTTTAAACTTTGCACAAAATTGTGCAAATATTACTTAAATAATGCATACAGTAAATATCTATACGATCGAAATCTTATTGATTCTTGCATAAATATATTCACCTTATCTTTAATCTTGCACAAAATTGTGCAAATATTACTTAAATAATGCATACAGTAAATATCTATACGATCGAAATCTTATTGATACTTGCATAAATATATGCACCTTATCTTTAATCTTGCACAAAATTGTGCAAATATTACTTAAATAAACAAGCAAGCATTTTTTTTTTTTTTTTGTTAAAACTACAACTGTGTGATATCTTATAAATTAAATTTACACAAATGTGCATATCTGTATGTTTCTTTGTATCAAGCAATTAGAAAAACATAATATAGAATATATGTATATATGTATGCATATATCTAGAATATATGCATATAAATATGCAGATTTTATTGAAATTTTGCTGAATTGCATATAAATGCATTCAAACATTTAATTCTAAAGCGTACTTGCTTACAGTCATACATAACGAAAAAAACAATTAGATTAATAAATTTTTTCGCTATTTCTTGTACTTGAATATGTCGACAGGAAAGCAAGATATGACGATTTTGATTTTTACTGATCCAGAGTCTTTCAAAATCGTGGAATTTGGGTTTTGAGCGAGCTAGAAGGAGCGATCGGACTGAGTACATGTCGAGAAATCGCTGTTGGATTGATCGACGGTTTTGCAGATTTTTAGGTTTAGGGTTTTCAGCGATATGATAGGAGCGGTAGACTGAGTTCTTTTTTTTTAGCGAGATGATTGGAGCGAGATGATAGGAGCGATAGCTGCGTAAGGGTACAGCAGGAATTTTTTGATCGGAAGTTCAAAAACAGGGACGTATTCTTTATTTTTTTTATCACCGGGTTTTTTTTTATATTTTGAAACTTAATAGGGACCTGTAAAAAACGCACCCTAAATTTAAACGCCTTAAAAATAGCCATTTTTCAAACAGTCTCAGAATTCAACGAAAATAATTTTGTTGGGTTCGTATCGTCAAAACAAAGCTAAAAATGATTTTTCGGTAATTTTTAGAATTAATATATAATTATAATTGATTTTTCAGTGTAAACGGATAATTTTAGACTTTAAAAATTCATTAAAAATTCATACGAGCTCAGAATTGAACGAAATTAATTTTTCTAGGTCCACAGCGTCAAAACATAGCTAAATATATTTTTCGTGTAAAGGCCCGCAAATCCGTGCTATCTGAATTGACTAATAACACCACACGTCCAACCCATTTTGCACAGAAATACGAATCATTATTAGAAAGAAGATAGAGGATGAGAAATAGAAAGAGAGAAATATTAGAATAGAAGAAGAAGAATACACAACATCAGGGTAAAACATGAACCTCACAGCGGAATGAATAAAATATAATATCATATACTTTTGTAATACAAAATTTCTGTATACATGTACATTCAGAATCAGAGTTCAATACTTACAATACAGCGGAAAATAACACTAGGTAACTAACGCTGAAGCCTCCTGCTCCAAGCTCCTCCAATGGTATCTGTAAACACCTGAACTACTTGACTGCCCGTACAAATTTGGGCACCCAAGAGTTTAGGGAAAACAAAACAAAATAAACTCTGGGTCAGTCATGGGACTGGTGTGAGTAAACTCCAACCACTTGTTTAACTTTCAAAACCCTTTTCGAAAGAAAAGATAATAGTAAGACCAGCCCACACATAAACATGGACGGTTTTTACCTTACTATAACCCAAACACTTTGATATCAAATCCAATGATATTATAATAATGTCTACATCAAATAAATAACCAAATAGCAGAACGCTTGCATCTCACGCTCCACATATATGGTATAAAATCAAAAAACCGCATGGCGCTTATTGGAGATTGGATTTCCAACATGACAAGGTATGGAACCACCTTCCGCTAGTGTATCTCTAGAGAGGAATACACTGGGTTCAACAAGAACATCTTGCAACCCGGCCCACACATGACCGACCACTCATTTCGCTTGAGTTATCGAATGTATATCACCAACGGTTGGACTCAAACCACCGTTTCCCGAATGGGCAGAATCGATAGATTAAGAAACAAAAGGAATTTCTCTAGATAGGTGATTATACACCCTAATGGGTGCGACCCACATAGCCATGCTGCCTGCCCGATTTTTGTCCTTTCCCGGTTGTTGAGGCCTGAGGCTACGAATACTTATCATTCATTGATGGCACAATCACTTTGAATGCCACATTGTCAGATCCGTTAATCACTAGTTGAGTTTGCACAAATATTCTGGTTATTATGCTAAGGGATAAATCCGTTGCAACCATATATATTCATACAGACCAACCCATTTGATCATTGGAAATACTCTGTCAGACATTCGTCCATTTACGTTCGTTCTGGGATTGAACGAAACCGAAGGCACTATTTCTATAAATAGAAAAGCCCTTGCACTTTACTCCGTCTTCAATACATTCAGCATACTTGGTTCGCAACGCTTATGCCGATACGGAGTGGTTCTTCGGATAATAATCCAACCGGTCTCTCCATATTGACAACGATGGTCAAAAACTTCGATAGTCTGTGATTTAACTATCGAATAAAAACAAGTGTTCATCCAACATATCAAACAAATCACTGGTCTCTTTAATTAATATTTCATTAATTAAATCTCTTCTCCATTTCCTTATCAATATTTGTTAACCAAATATTTCCAATAACCATATTGGCCCCTTATGCCATCTGGAAACGTTTCCAAATGTCAACTTCTTTTATTTTCTATATATTAGAAACTATCTCTATTTGCAATTGGAAACAATTCCAATCTGTTATCTCAATCCCGACTATTTTAATTATACTCAGGAAATATTTACTGTTATATTTACAAAGTTCCATCACTTGGGTTTAAAACGAATGCTGTGTAAAACATCGTTACAACAACCCAAAATATTTTATTCAACTAACCCTTTTTCAAACACTTCTCTTCGAGACTGGATCTTGCTATTTATCCATTAAAAATGAAATCAATCGAGTTGGGGTAAAATTACCTCTCAGACCTTAACTGAAAACATCCTCAACTTCAAACGGCAAAACCGCTTACCTCGAATAAACACACTATACAATCCAATTGTTCATTTTTAAAACATGTATAAAGTTCGCTTTCTATTTCTAATTTATAGATTTCCCTTTTTGTTTACAATATTCGATTTGTGATTTCGTTCCCATATCGAATTCTATATATATCGATATATAGATTTCTAATTGTCAAATTTCTTAAAAATATTCTAACTCCTTAAATTTCCGGAAAATTTCGCCATAACCTCCCCTGTATCGGGAGCATCGGGAAATTTCAAATAGCTTCCCGGTACCTTCTTATCTCAAAAAGAAAAAGAAAAAGCCAAGCGGCTAGCCGATACGGCGCATAAAACCCATATATGAATTAAACATGTACCTTTTTGTCGGGCACATAAATAAAAATCTTCATATACTCCATCCCATATCTGTTTAATACCTGTTCACCTGTTTCCAATTCAATTCAACTCAATCCATTTGTTTGAATTCAATTTTGAATCGTTTGAATTCAGTTTCGCTCAATTATTCTTTAATTAGCCCTTTTGCCTATTTCACTTCTTTGTTGAACATAACATGTTCGAACAAAATATTTAACTCGTTCATAACCAAATCGAATTTCGATTCCAATTCTAGTTTCCTTTTCTATTTCGAATATAAATTTTCAAATCGAATTCACTTATTTAAGCTCAATATCAATTCAACGTCTCATTTACTAATTACTATTCGAATTAGTTAATTCTATTCAATAATCAAAAATCTGATTCCTGTTTCAAAAATCAATTCATTACTCCACCTGAGTTCACATATATTCTATAACTCAAATCTGAAATTTTCTAAATAGAAATTCGGATTTTATTCGCTTAAAATCCTTTTATAAAAATGAAATAAACCATTATGGTTTTTAAATCGTTATGGCGCTGTTTTTCTGAAAATTTGATTTTGACATAACTCAAAATCTATACGACGAAATCCAGATTTTTCTCCTTCATTAGAAAACCATTATCAAATTGGTCCTGATGTTTCTTGTTTCAAAGAATTCCGACTTTAATTGAGTTCTGTGTATTCAATTGAATTTCGAATTGCCAATTTACGAACTGCAGCGCTGCGCCGAGTTCGTTTTAATTTTATATATATAAACTTTTAAACTTCGTTAAATGAATTCAACTCCACTCAAACTTCATTTTCACTTTTATTTGAATTCTATATTCAAATTCAAATTTTACTTCTATTGAATCCTATATTCAAATTCCATATTTCAAATTCCGTTTGAATTATATAGTTAAATCCCATAGTAAAAATTTCCGTTTGAATGCTATATTCAATTTCTATAATTTAAATTCCATTTGAATTCCTTTTTGAATTCTACATTCAAATTCCCTATTCAATTCTCTTCGAATTCAAATTCTATATTTATTCTATTTGAATTTCAAATATCCAAACTCCGATTCAATTCTATTTTGAAATTTCAAATATTCAACCCCTTTTTAATTTTATCATTCAAATTCTATTTAAATCCTCTTATTTGAATTCTATTTCAAATCTAGTTTCAAAACTTCATTTGAATTTCTATATTCAAATCTATTTTCAAAACTTCATTTGAATTTCTATATTCAAATCTATTTTCAAAACTTCATTTGAATTTCTATATTCAAATCTCATAGATTAAATCCTATTTGAATTCAATTTGAATCTCTTATATTCAAATTTCATTTTTCATTTCCATTTGAATTCTAATATTCAAATTCATCTCCAACACCATTTGAATTTCTAATATTCAAACTTATTTTTAACACCATTTGAATTTCTTCACTCAAATCCATTTGAATTCCCTTGAATCCAAATTCCATTTCAAAACCATTTGGATTTCCTATTTTGAAATCCTATTTGAAATTCTATTTCCAATTCTACTTTGAAAATCCTATTTCAAAGTTTATTTCAAATTCTATTTTGAAATTTCTACATGCAAATCTCTATTTGAATTTCTTTATTCGGATTCCTTTGAATTCAAATTTTATTTTTATTCCTTGAATTCAAAATCTATTTTTCAATCTAATTTCGTCTATTCAAATTCTATTTGAACTTCTATTCGAATTTCTAATATTCAATCTCCTTTTAAAATTCAAATATTTAAACTCCTTTTAAAATTCAAATGTTACACTCAAATTTCATTTGAGTTATATATTTAAAAATTTCATTTCACATCTTATTTTGAAATTTCATTTCAAATCCCAATTTCACGCTTGTATTTCTATTTCTGAATTATCAAATGATAATTCTTTTCACTTCATTTATAACTTCGTTATAAAAGAACTATTTATAAACTTCGTTTATAAAGAAACTACTTGTTTTATTTTTCAAAAACAAGCTTTTATTTTTATTCCATTAAAAATTCAAATTCTATTTAAAAATAAAATTTCCTTTTTAAATCTCAAATATCCTTCCATGATATTTTAAATATCATTACTTAAGCCCAGTGATATTTAAACACACAAAACAACGAATTATTTATTTTTCTAACACATCATATATAACAATATATATGCAAACAAATAAACAAACAGATAATATATTTTTGAGGAATCCAGTTGGATTCCTCCAACCTGTTTTCCTGCATCCACAGATGTTAGCACATGAATAATACCCATTCTGCTTCGTGGCAGAATATCGCGGTATAGAAGGTCATCCACTAATCATAGCGTGGGGCGTATAGGGTAATCATCCGCTATGAAACTGCGGGCATCCGCTAATGAGACTGCGGGAATCCAACCAATCATCAACCCAATATATATATAATAGCCTAAATAACTAATATATATTTAAAGCAATCAGAAAGCATTCAACAAGCAATAAACAATTATTTTTAATGAAATAAAAATAATTCTAAACGTGAGTGAGATTTACTCACCGAGATTTCTGTTTGCGCTGAATATCCCATTTAAAATTCTATCTCGTAGCGCCTGTGAATCATCTCTATTTGTTTCAACTGAATTCATTTCGTACCTTGCTCCGAAGCAAACCAAAAAAACGCCGATTCTCACCCAACCCCAAAAAATACTGCCTTCTACCTCTTTGGCATTTCGTTGAACATGTTACAGGCAACATTATTGCTGCCACATCAAAGCCGACCTCTGCCCCCTACAGTGCCACTGCAGAAAAACCATCGACATAAAATTTCACAGAAATGAACCATACTTCGGCAATGGGTGATAATCTCATCGCTAATTCTACTGCACCCTTCGACTCCCCTATCCATGCCAAAATCAAAAACAAAGGAGCTCTAAGTCGCTACAGTAACTTTCGAGCATCGCATCACACTAGCACCGAACGAAATCCAGTTTCTAATTCGACTTCACCCTTAGCACAACTCAGGAAATCCCACGACCAACCACTTCGAACCCATAATCGCGAGCGCTCTCCATGTCCAGTTGAGCTTCCTGGAATCGCGCCCCACGAAGTCCCTTCCGTAACTCCCCCTTTTTCTTCGAACGCGATTTTGAATAGCTCAGTACCCATAACATGAATCGCACCTGAGCTTTGAACAACTAACGGGTCCTACTCGAATTGATTTATGCGATAATGATTTTGGGTTTTTTTTTTTCATTGCTTGATGAAATCGGTTTGCAGAAGGAAGAACGATGGGCAGAAATGAAATGAGTGGGTTTGGTAATGACCATTAAACGAGTGCGATGAGTAAATTTATAGATTTGAGAGCAGACAAAATGTACAACTCCATTAAATCCTGTGTTTCTTAGATACCAGAAGTAGGAGACCAAAATTTTTGCTCGAGAAGGAAATGTTGCGTGATTTAACAAGTTAGGGTGGCGTTGTAAGGAGTAGGTCGGCTCATAATCTACTGATGTGAATTTTTATTTTGATTTTGTTTAAAATATCATGCGGTTTCTTAACTCGAAATCCCGAACTGCTAATAACACAACGACCGACGTTTATACGTTATTCTGAACTCAAAGGTGTAGATTCAAAAATTTTAATTCAAGCATATAGAAGTAAATAACAAATTAAATTAACGTTTTTAATTAAATTCGATTTAGAATGTAAATTGATTTCAATAATTAAATAAATTAAAATTTTGATTTCTACTTCAAATGAAATTTACATTAATCCATAGAATTGTCTTGATTGGGTTTTGAATTCTGACTTCAATTATATATTATTCTCGTATCACGATAATTCAATATATATTCAAAATTAAATCATATATTAATCCGATTAATTCAATAAAAATCCATTTACTATTTCAGTTAAATGTTTTAAAACAAATTTAAATATTTATTACAAAGCAACAAAAATCCGGGATGTTACATTCCTTCCTCCTTAAAATAATTTCGTCCTCGAAATTGCTAAGGTAGGAAAAATGGTACAAATCTATTACTTTTCAAAACTTCTTTATATTGAAACTCAACTCCTCATATTTCAATAAATTAACTCCAACCAAAACTTTTGGTCTTCACACATTTGATTCGAATGATCTACGATCAATCCATTTATATCCAATCTATATTCCAATAGACCTATTCGAATTGATTCTAATCAATTCACTCACTTCGACCCATTTAACTTGTTTAAGTTAAATTTCAATTCCAGAATTCAAATCCCTGGGTTTTTCTTGTCAAATCCTTTTGAAATCCTATAAATATATACATATATTTATTTTCATTTCAAATTTAAAACATTTGAATTTTCAAACTACCTGTTTTCTTTCAAACAAATTTCCATCTAAAACTTTTTTCTAAGGTAGCAATTCCTCACTTAGAAACTCGGAAATGAACACTGATGATGTTGCAATCATCATCAGAATAATTTCCCAGCCACTGAAGTGAGTTCAGTGCTTTATTATTTCAAAATCCATGATTTTCTTTCAATTCCTTCTAAAACAAAGCTATATTATTTTAATATACTTTGAAAAATATTTCCCAACTTCCCAGGATTTTGAATTCTCAATTCTGGTTTGAATTTTAATTCTAATTCATCTCATTTGTATATATTCAATTTCTATACAAATTCTATTTTGGTTATAAATAACCATTCTAAGTTTATAATCTCATTTGATTATAAAATCAACATCCAACACATCCATATAATAATAATTCTAGAAAATTATTCTTTCTATATCAAAATAGAAATTTTTGGGTAAAATTATTTCATCTACCCACCTTAAAACAACATCGTGTTGAATTTTCTGTTCAAGTGTTTAGAAATCCCTATCGTCTTCGTGGCGTCCCACGATTCGACCAGAATTCATAAACCACTCACAGACTAGTCAACACAATATAGAACAACTTTTATATCAATTTACAAATACGCTTTCTTGTATCTATACACTCAACTCATTCTAGTGTACTACTGACCCTATCTCTAATGAGCACATGCCATACAAGCCTAGGTGTTCGCTCAACCTAAGCTCTGATACCAACTGTAAAGGCCCGCAAATCCGTGCTATCTGAATTGACTAATAACACCACACGTCCAACCCAAATTGCACAGAAATACGAATCATTATTAGAAAGAAGATAGAGGATGAGAAATAGAAAGAGAGAAATATTAGAATAGAAGAAGAAGAATACACAACATCAGGGTAAAACATGAACCTCACAGCGGAATGAATAAAATATAATATCATATACTTTTGTAATACAAAATGTCTGTATACATGTACATTCAGAATCAGAGTTCAATACTTACAATACAACGGAAAATAACACTAGGTAACTAACGCTGAAGCCTCCTGCTCCAAGCTCCTCCAATGGTATCTGTAAACACCTGAACTACTTGACTGCCCGTACAAATTTGGGCACCCAAGAGTTTAGGGAAAACAAAACAAAATAAACTCTGGGTCAGTCATGGGACTGGTGTGAGTAAACTCCAACCACTTGTTTAACTTTCAAAACCCTTTTCGAAAGAAAAGATAATAGTAAGACCAGCCCACACATAAACATGGACGGTTTTTACCTTACTATAACCCAAACACTTTGATATCAATCCAATGATATTATAATAATGTCTACATCAAATAAATAACCAAATAGCAGAACGCTTGCATCTCACGCTCCACATATATGGTATAAAATCAAAAAACCGCATGGCGCTTATTGGAGATTGGATTTCCAACATGACAAGGTATGGAACCACCTTCCGCTAGTGTATCTCTAGAGAGGAATACACTGGGTTCAACAAGAACATCTTGCAACCCGGCCCACACATGACCGACCACTCATTTCGCTTGAGTGTATCGAATGTATATCACCAACGGTTGGACTCAAACCACCGTTTCCCGAATGGGCAGAATCGATAGATTAAGAAACAAAAGGAATTTCTCTAGATAGGTGATTATACACCCTAATGGGTGCGACCCACATAGCCATGCTGCCTGCCCGATTTTTGTCCTTTCCCGGTTGTTGAGGCCTGAGGCTACGAATACTTACCATTCATTGATGGCACAATCACTTTGAATGCCACATTGTCAGATCCGTTAATCACTAGTTGAGTTTGCACAAATATTCTGGATATTATGCTAAGGGATAAATCCGTTGCAACCATATATATTCATACAGACCAACCCATTTGATCATTGGAAATACTCTGTCAGACATTCGTCCATTTACGTTCGTTCTGGGATTGAACGAAACCGAAGGCACTATTTCTATAAATAGAAAAGCCCTTGCACTTTACTCCGTCTTCAATACATTCAGCATACTTGGTTCGCAACGCTTATGCCGATACAGAGTGGTTCTTCGGATAATAATCCAACCGGTCTCTCCATATTGACAACGATGGTCAAAAACTTCGATAGTCTGTGATTTAACTATCGAATAAAAACAAGTGTTCATCCAACATATCAAACAAATCACTGGGCTCTTTAATTAATATTTCATTAATTAAATCTCTTCTCCATTTCCTTATCAATATTTGTTAACCAAATATTTCCAATAACCATATTGGCCCCTTATGCCATCTGGAAACGTTTCCAAATGTCAACTTCTTTTATTTTCTATATATTAGAAACTATCTCTATTTGCAATTGGAAACAATTCCAATCTCTTATCTCAATCCCGACTATTTTAATTATACTCAGGAAATATTTACTGTTATATTTACAAAGTTCCATCACTTGGGTTTAAAACGAATGCTGTGTAAAACATCGTTACAACAACCCAAAATATTTTATTCAACTAACCCTTTTTCAAACACTTCTCTTCGAGACTGGATCTTGCTATTTATCCATTAAAAATGAAATCAATCAAGTTGGGGTAAAATTACCTCTCAGACCTTAACTGAAAACATCCTCAACTTCAAACGGCAAAACCGCTTACCTCGAATAAACACACTATACAATCCAATTGTTCATTTTTAAAACATGTATAAAGTTCGCTTTCTATTTCTAATTTATAGATTTCCCTTTTTGTTTACAATATTCGATTTGTGATTTCGTTCCCTTATCGAATTCTATATATATATCGATATATAGATTTCTAATTGTCAAATTTCTTAAAAATATTCTAACTCCTTAAATTTCCGGAAAATTTCGCCATAACCTCCCCTGTATCGGGAGCATCGGGAAATTTCAAATAGCTTCCCGGTACCTTCTCATCTCAAAAAGAAAAAGAAAAAGCCAAGCGGCTAGCTGATACGGCGCATAAAACCCATATATGAATTAAACATGTACCTTTTTGTCGGGCACATAAATAAAAATCTTCATATACTTCATCCCATATCTGTTTAATACCTGTTCACCTGTTTCCAATTCAATTCAACTCAATCCATTTGTTTGAATTCAATTTTGAATCGTTTGAATTCAGTTTCGCTCAATTATTCTTTAATTAGCCCTTTTGCCTATTTCACTTCTTTGTTGAACATAACATGTTCGAACAAAATATTTAACTCGTTCATAACCAAATCGAATTTCGATTCCAATTCTAGTTTCCTTTTCTATTTCGAATATAAATTTTCAAATCGAATTCACTTATTTAAGCTCAATATCAATTCAACGTCTCATTTACTAATTACTATTCGAATTAGTTAATTCTATTCAATAATCAAAAATCTGATTCCTGTTTCAAAAATCAATTCATTACTCCACCTGAGTTCACATATATTCTATAACTCAAATCTGAAATTTTCTAAATAGAAATTCGGATTTTATTCGCTTAAAATCCTTTTATAAAAATGAAATAAACCGTTATGGTTTTTAAATCGTTCTGGCGCTGTTTTTCTGAAAATTTGATTTTGACATAACTCAAAATCTATACGACGAAATCCAGATTTTTCTCCTTCATTAGAAAACCATTATCAAATTGGTCCTGACGTTTCTTGTTTCAAAGAATTCCGACTTTAATTGAGTTCTGTGTATTCAATTGAATTTCGAATTGCCAATTTACGAACTGCAGCGCTGCGGCGAGTTCGTTTTAATTTTATATATATAAACTTTTAAACTTCGTTAAATGAATTCAACTCCACTCAAACTTCATTTTCACTTTTATTTGAATTCTATATTCAAATTCAAATTTTACTTCTATTGAATCCTATATTCAAATTCCATATTTCAAATTCCGTTTGAATTATATAGTTAAATCCCATAGTAAAAATTTCCGTTTGAATGCTATATTCAATTTCTATAATTTAAATTCCATTTGAATTCCTTTTTGAATTCTACATTCAAATTCCTTATTCAATTCTCTTCGAATTCAAATTCTATATTTATTTTATTTGAATTTCAAATATCCAAACTCTGATTCAATTCTATTTTGAAATTTCAAATATTCAACCCCTTTTTAATTTTATCATTCAAATTCTATTTAAATCCTCTTATTTGAATTCTATTTCAAATCTAGTTTCAAAACTTCATTTGAATTTCTATATTCAAATCTATTTTCAAAACTTCATTTGAATTTCTATATTCAAATCTATTTTCAAAACTTCATTTGAATTTCTATATTCAAATCTCATAGATTAAATCCTATTTGAATTCAATTTGAATCTCTTATATTCAAATTTCATTTTCCATTTCCATTTGAATTCTAATATTCAAATTCATCTCCAACACCATTTGAATTTCTAATATTCAAACTTATTTTTAACACCATTTGAATTTCTTCAATCAAATCCATTTGAATTCCCTTGAATCCAAATTCCATTTCAAAACCATTTGGATTTCCTATTTTGAAATCCTATTTGAAATTCTATTTCCAATTCTACTTTGAAAATCCTATTTCAAAGTTTATTTCAAATTCTATTTTGAAATTTCTACATGCAAATCTCTATTTGAATTTCTTTATTCGGATTCCTTTGAATTAAAATTTTATTTTTATTCCTTGAATTCAAATTCTATTTTTCAATCTAATTTCGTCTATTCAAATTCTATTTGAACTTCTATTCGAATTTCTAATATTCAATCTCCTTTTAAAATTCAAATATTTAAACTCCTTTTAAAATTCAAATGTTATACTCAAATTTCATTTGAGTTATATATTTAAAAATTTCATTTCACATCTTATTTTGAAATTTCATTTCAAATCCCAATTTCACGCTTGTATTTCTATTTCTGAATTATCAAATGATAATTCTTTTCACTTCATTTATAACTTCGTTATAAAAGAACTATTTATAAACTTCGTTTATAAAGAAACTACTTGTTTTATTTTTCAAAAACAAGCTTTTATTTTTATTCCATTAAAAATTCAAATTCTATTTAAAAATAAAATTTCCTTTTTAAATCTCAAATATCCTTCCATGATATTTTAAATATCATTACTTAAGCCCAGTGATATTTAAACACACAAAACAACGAATTATTTATTTTTCTAACACATCATATATAACAATATATATGCAAACAAATAAACAAACAGATAATATATTTTTGAGGAATCCAGTTGGATTCCTCCAACCTGTTTTCCTGCATCCACAGATGTTAGCACATGAATAATACCCATTCTGCTTCGTGGCAGAATATCGCGGTATAGAAGGTCATCCACTAATCATAGCGTGGGGCGTATAGGGTAATCATCCGCTATGAAACTGCGGGCATCCGCTAATGAGACTGCGGGAATCCAACCAATCATCAACCCAATATATATATAATAGCCTAAATAACTAATATATATTTAAAGCAATCAGAAAGCATTCAACAAGCAATAAACAATTATTTTTAATGAAATAAAAATAATTCTAAACGTGAGTGAGACTTACTCACCGAGATTTCTGTTTGCGCTGAATATCCCATTTAAAATTCTATCTCGTAGCGCCTGTGAATCATCTCTATTTGTTTCAACTGAATTCATTCCGTACCTTGCTCCGAAGCAAACCAAACAAACGCCGATTCTCACCCAACCCCAAAAAATACTGCCTTCTACCTCTTTGGCATTTCGTTGAACATGTTACAGGCAACATTATTGCTGCCACATCAAAGCTGACCTCTGCCCCCAACAGTGCCACTGCAAAAAAGCCATCGACATTAAATTTCACAGAAATGAACCATACTTCGGCAATGGGTGATAATCTCATCGCTAATTCTACTGCACCCTTCGACTCCTCTATCCATGCCAAAATCAAAAACAAAGGAGCTCTAAGTCGCTACAGTAACTATCGAGCATCGCATCACACTAGCACCGAACGAAATCCGGTTTCTAATTCGACTTCACCCTTAGCACAACTCAGGAAATCCCACGACCAACCACTTCGAACCCATAATCGCGAGCGCTCTCCATGTCCAGTTGAGCTTCCTGGAATCGCGCCCCACGAAGTCCCTTCCGTAACTCCCCCTTTTTCTTCGAACGCGATTTCGAATAGCTCAGTACCCATAACATGAATCGCACCTGAGCTTTGAACAACTAACGGGTCCTACTCGAATTGATTTATGCGATAATGATTTTGGGTTTTTTTTTTTTTCATTGCTTGATGAAATCGGTTTGCAGAAGGAAGAACGATGGGCAGAAATGAAATGAGTGGGTTTGGTAATGACCATTAAACGAGTGCGATGAGTAAATTTATAGATTTGAGAGCAGACAAAATGTACAACTCCATTAAATCCTGTGTTTCTTAGATACCAGAAGTAGGAGACCAAAATTTTTGCTCGAGAAGGAAATGATGCGTGATTTAACAAGTTAGGGTGGCGTTGTAAGGAGTAGGTCGGCTCATAATCTACTGATGTGAATTTTTATTTTGATTTTGTTTAAAATATCATGTGGTTTCTTAACTCGAAATCCCGAACTGCTAATAACACAACGACCGACGTTTATACGTTATTCTGAACTCAAAGGTGTAGATTCAAAAATTTTAATTCAAGCATATAGAAGTAAATAACAAATTAAATTAACGTTTTTAATTAAATTCGATTTAGAATGTAAATTGATTTCAATAATTAAATAAATTAAAATTTTGATTTCTACTTCAAATGAAATTTACATTAATCCATAGAATTGTCTTGATTGGGTTTTGAATTCTGACTTCAATTATATATTATTCTCGTATCACGATAATTCAATATATATTCAAAATTAAATCATATATTAATCCGATTAATTCAATAAAAATCCATTTACTATTTCAGTTAAATGTTTTAAAACAAATTTAAATATTTATTACAAAGCAACAAAAATCCGGGATGTTACATTTCGGGAATATTTGAAGTTAATTTGTGGCCCCGGCATATTTAAATGTACGGTCGAAATTAAATTATTTATTTAATATTACATTTTTAAATTAAAACCGAAAAAAAAACGTTACAGACATCAGAATTGGAGCCCGGGACATAGTCCATCGCGTTCAGAAGGCCTCAAAACGTTAAGATCGACAGTAAGCAGGCCCAAATCGGAGAAAGTCAAAAAATCCACCTTTTTAGCACAAATTTCGAGATTTATTAATAAAATAATATTTAATTTCGGGCTGAAACCCTAATGGAGCAGCCGCCGCCCAGAATTCAAGGGCTGAAAAGCTCCGATTTTCAAATGCTTAGATCTCTCAATCCATTCAACGAAATTTAACGTATGATATACCAAATCGAAGAGAATTCAGAGAGCTACAAATCTATACGGTCAAGATCGGGTTTTGATTCACGGATTTTGCGAATTCTGACCGAGAAGGGGCAGCGGTTTTTGGTGAATTGTGGGTCCTAGGTGGGGCCGAGCTTCAGGCGGTTGGTGACGTGAGTGGCTCATGGCAAGGCGGTTCGTGTGGCGGTGTTTGATCGTGGTCCGGTGCGGTGTAGGGAGGTGCGTGCCGAAGGATCATCGTTGGAAGGTGGGTTCGGCAGTAACGTTTCAACGAGGAAGAAAAGGTCCAGATTTTAATATTATTTAATTAATTTAATATTTAATTTATGCAATCTTTAAAAATCGATAACTTCTTCGTACGAGGTCCGTTTTACGAACCATTTGTAGCGTTGGACTCGTCTTTCCGAGAGCTTCGTGATGGTGCAGACCAGAGCTGAATCTGGGACCGTCAAATTTCAGCCAAAAATCAATGTGAGAATTTCTAATTTTAATTAATTAAATTAATTGTTTTATCGCTGTTAGATAATTGTTTGTATGTTATTTAATTAGTTTTGCGCTGTGATGAATTGTGATTGTGGTTCTGATAAATTGGATTGTATTGTGTTATTTAGATCTGTTGTTGTGTTATTTTGATCTGATGAATACAATAAAAGTCACCGTGTTTTGCAAAGTGGATTAAACTAGAATTTTTAATCCAATTAAATATACTATCTTGTTTGGGAATTAGATCAGATTAGAATCTTTAATCCAAATAAAATGTCATATTTTGTCATGTTTACCTTATGGACATTAAACTGATAAATATAACACCTTATATTTTGTTGTGTTAAAATCGACGACAAGACAAAATTAACCATTTTTGTTAATTAGGTATGTTAGATAGAATTTACATTTTCTATGTAAATAGAATTAAAGAGAGAAAATTTACATTTTGTGTAAATTGAATAATTAGAAAAGAAATTTACATTTATGTAAATAAGATAATTGAAAAGGGAAATTTACATTTTATGTAAATAAACTATTGATTTACATTTTATGTAAATAGAACAAATAGAAGGAAGAATATTTACATTTTATGTAAATGAACAAATAAGAATGTTAAGAAGGATTTAGCATAAATTATTTATGTTAAAAGAAATTGGTAACGGAGATTTAACATAAAATGTTTTTTTCTGTTAGGAAGAAATGTTTGGGAAGATTTAACATAGAATTATTTCTTTTTATGTTAATAAGAAAAGAAAATAGAAAGACAATAGAAGTTACACTTTATGTAATATGTTATATTAGAAATAGAATTTGCATCTTATGTAAATTATAACATTAGATAGAAAAGTACATTTTATGTAAAATGAGATAATAGACAATTAAAATTATATTTTTATTGTAATGTGAATTATTAAAAAGGGTGAACTAAAATTATACTTCTCTATCAAATGTAAAAGAATGATAAAAATATTCATTTTTATCAAATGTAAAAGAAGGACAAATACAAAGAATGAAATAAATCCTTCATTTTATGAAATAAAAAAAGTAAAATATTATATTTTATGTGATTAAGATTTAAAGAAGGAAAGTTACATTTATGATGTAATTAGGAAAAAGGAAAATTTACATTTATGATGTAATTAGATAAAAAGAACATTTGTTCATATTCTCTTTTGTTGTTAAAGAGGAACATGTTTGATCATATTTCTTTTGTCGATAAAAAGAAACATTTTGTCGCTACTTCTTCTTAATGGTAAAAAGGAACATTTTTGTCGCTAATTCTTTTTAACATTAAAAAGAATCATTTTTATTGTTATTTCTTTTCAATAAAAAGATCCTCTTTGTGTCATGATAGTTTAGATAAAAGTAGACACCTTTTTAGTGTCAAAATTGATGAATTAAAGAGTTGCATTGTTTACTTACATTTTTAAAAAAAATATTAATTTAGCAGTAGCACTTTTACTTACCTTTTAGATGTAAGTAAAAGCATGTTTTGAAGAGTCATATTTTTAGTTACATGTCAGATGTAAATAAAAGTATAAATTGGAATGTTTATATTCTTATCAATATTTTGATGCGGTAAAAGAGGAATGTTAATATCACATTTTTATCGATATTTCTGGTGCGATAAAAATAGCGATGTTAACATTTCATTCTTATCGTCATTTGAGTTACGATAAAATGAATACATTTCAAAACTGCATTTTTGCTGCATTTCTTTTTGTTAATAAAAAGTTCGTTGTTATGCTGCATATAAAGAAGATATTTTTTTTTGGTAATGTCATGTATTGCATATGAAGAAAATATATTTATTTGTTATATACTGCATATGAAATGAAATGCATGGTTTGGATCATATTTTTGTCAATGAAAAATGGCACCAATAAAATTTACATTTTCATTATGTAAAACAAAAATATGAACTCGCATTTTAAATAGAATTTGTGTTTTATATGTAAACAAAAGTAGGAATGTGCATTGATAATAAATATTACATTTTTATTATGTAACTTAGAATGAGAACTTGCATTACAAATAAAAATTACATTTTATTTGAACTAAAGTTATGATATTTGCTTTGCAAATAAAAAATTACATTTTTAACTATGATGTGGAATTGGCATTGAAAATAAAAATTATATTTTTTATTTGTAACTATGGTATGAAATTTGGCAAGCGAACAAAATTTACATTTTTATATGTAACTATGAATGAGAAATTGCACTGTAAATTAAAATTACATTTTTATTATGTAGTTAAGGTATGATATTACATTGTAAATTAAAATTACATTTTTATGATGTAACTTAAGAATGGAATTTACATTGCCATTCTAAATAGTCAAGATCAATTTGATTTTGCATTGAAATAGATAAGAATTGTTATTTTTGTTTGGCATTAAAAGAATAGCAAAATTATTATTTTTGTTACATTGAAATTAAACAAGCAAAAATATATTCATTTGTATAGAAATGAAGTTGACACCAAATTTATATTACATTTTTGTTAGAAAATGAAATGACACAAAAATACTCATTTTTGTTAAATTATAAATAACGTACAAAAAGAAATATTCATGTTTGTTGTAATGGGGATGAAACACAAAAATACCCATTTTTGTTGTAATTTGGAGTGATACACAAGATATACATTGTGTGTATAGTATATTTATGGAAATTGAAAAATAAAAGAAAACATTGTTGCGTGTGATGATATATATATATATCAATATTGGATATAAATAAGAAGATTTGTTGTTAGCAAAATATAGTAAAATGAAATGGACGAGGAATTATATTTATATAAATTATATATATATATATATATATATATATATATATATATATATGTGAATTAAAAGTACTTGAATCGAGCATGATAGTTCACATTTTAGAATCGTACTTTTAATTGATCATGCCAAAATATCCGACCGTCGGATTTTCCCAAAACTGAAACCGTTAGGTTTCGCCTTGGGAAGATCTTTTCAATGATATGTATTGTGTCAAAATCCCACGGTTAGATTTAGAGAAATGCATAAAATAAATTTGGGTAAAAACAGCGCCATTGTCTCCTGTTTGTATGAAGTGTTGTTAAATAGAATTTAATTATTTTTATATATAAATAAAATAAAGATTGATCGTTATAAATTAATATTAACGATATGAAATTGTTTTCCAATTTATACATGCGAGAATTATTTGGAAAGTCCGAGTTTACTCTCATTCCAAATAATGATACAACGTTCGAAGAGTTGAAGATGGTGATTGAAGACCGACGATCTTCACATCGAATGGGTGTGTTGCTATTGAGACCCATGATGGGAGTAGCTACCTTGAAGGGGCGACAGTAGTAGCCGTCCGGACGTAGTGTTGATTGCACGGTTTTGGCTTTCGCTCAAACCCAGAGCATAAGCGCGTGAATGGATTGTATGTCTGACATTGTATTCCTTTATACTGTATTGGTTGATCTCTGCTAAACATATATCTGTTTGGTGTTTTACACCCTTCTCTGAGACGTATGAGCTCAGAGGTTATATGTTGGTAGAAATCAATGGTATGGTATGGATTGACGATGTGGCATGCTAAGATGCATATGATCAAGGCTTTGTTGAAAAGCAGGCCTTGTAGGATGATCAAAGCATAGCCTGTTTAGGCATAACTTTGGGTATAACGTGACTTCACGAGCCTCACACACCGGCGGAGTCTAAAACGGGAGTAGGGAACGCAAGGAGAGTAGCACGTTTCTTTCTAGCTAGAGTGGTGTCAGTGACCTACCAGCCCTGACATTTTACTTATGTGGATGATGGAATGAGGCGCCTCGGATAGGTCCTATAGGATCGGGAAATGTGTGTTCAGGAATTGCCAATCCACGAAGCTGTATGTGTGGACCGGCCCTGCAGCTTTCCAAGGGTTAACTGCGGGGAATCCTGATACATTTGCTAGAGTGTCTCGAATCGGTAAGGAGCTCCTCCCTAGCCTTGACTCATGATGGAAACCCAATTTCCAATACGACCCTACGGATTTGATTGTATTACTAGTACGGAGGCATAGCATATGGTACCTATGCTTCCTAGGATTGATACATTTACTTTGAAATGTTTTAAAACATATACACACTAATAATAATATCGTTTTTATCGTATCAAGCATGTTTGACCATTATAAGGTAAAACCCTATCCTTCGGTTTGCGTTGCATTGTGTGATGGGACTTGGGTCTTATGATGGTTTCATTTTTCTACAAAGCATTGCGTTGTTTTGACGATTTACTTAAATTATGCACGGCAATCCATTGGAGTAAAATCCGTTCCGCTTTAGTGGCGTGGTCCTTGGATTTGCCTTATTACTATTAGTTATATTGGTTAAGAATTCTCACACTAGTCCCACGACTGACCTGTTGTTTGTTTCCACTTTTGCAAACTTGGGTGCCCTCTTTTCCACACGGGCGGTCGAGTAGCTTTTTGCAGATATTTATCTCTTTAGCAGGATCCTGGATTGAAGCTCAAAGCTGTGTCCAGAGCATAGAAAAGTCTTCCGCTGTCTTAGTTATTTTATTTCCGCTGAACTGTTTTAAAGTAATATAAAATTATCTCCCGCTGTAAATTTATTTAATGTACTCTGATATATATTCTGTACTCTGATGTAACATTTACTATGATGTTATAAAAGTCTGTTGTATTTGTTCTGATGTTGTTGTATTCCCAAAGTTAAAGTATTCGTGGATTTCCGACCTTTGGGTCAGACTTGTGTGGTTTATGGTCGATCCAAAGAGCGGGAATTTAGGGGTCTTTACAGTTGGTATCAGAGCTTTGGTTAGCTCAAATCTTTGGGGCACAACTTATTAGAACTGAACAAAAGACTCATCAGAAATTGGATTAGTAATATCCAATAAGAATACTCATTAGAGATAGGATCAGCAGTATCCTAGAATGAGAAAACTCATTAGAGATGGGGTTAGTAATGCCCTAGAATGAGTTGAGAGTAATAAGACTATAATATACATATTTGTAATTATAATCTATTTTAGAAAATATGATTTTGAATGGATAAAAGATTATATATTTGAAAGTTAATCAACTATAAAATTATTTAAACCAATGGAGAAAACATATATAAATTAGTTAGTTAATTAAACACTTTTAGCTTCGTTCCTTTTCGAGGACGAAAAGATTTTAAGTGGGGGAGACTGTAACAACCCTGAATTTTGGGGCCAATTTAAAATTTTAAAATTTAGTAATTTTAATGAGTTTTTGATATTTAAAATGATTTATTTAAAATAATAATGATTAAGAATTGAAGTTAGAATGAATAATTTAATTTTAATTATAAAAGGAGTTAGAAATAGCGCTGTAGTTTGAAAAGTCAAACTTGAACTTTGACTGATCGTACAAGATGCAAAATTTAACGGAATTTAGTGAAACCAAAAATATTAGAATCTATTTAAAAATATCTTTCTAACGAATCCGAAAAATCGAAATTTCATAGCGGGAATCAAAAGTTATGCCCAGTTTAAAATTTAGAAAGGTCGCTACGAAATATATAAAGATCAAAAATGCTACTTTTCACATACGAAGGAATTTGGACTCGAAACCACTTCCATTGAGTTCAGAATGACGTTTCTGCATTGAAAAACAGTAAACACTTATATATTTCGAGTTTCAGAAATTATTTGTTTAAAAATGTATTTTTAATATTAAATATATTGGCCTTAAAAATAGTCATTTTTCAAACGACCTTTGTTTTCGACGAAACTACTTTTGTTGGAACCGGAAAGTCAAATTATTGCTAGGTTTCAATTTTCAGAATTTTTCGAATTAATATGTGAGCGTGGGAAAAGAAAATGTGTTTTGACTATTTTAGTTAAATTTAAACGCCTTAAAAATGACCATTTTTCAAACAGTCTCAGAATTCGACGAAAATAATTTTATTGGGTTCGTATCGTTAAAACAAAGCTAAAAATGATTTTTCGGTAATTTTTAGAATTAATATATAATTATAATTGATTTTTCAGTGTAAATGGACAATTTTTGACTTTAAAAATTCATTAAAAATTCATACGAGCTCAAAATTGAACGAAATTAATTTTTCTAGGTCCACAGCGTCAAAACATAGCTAAATGTATTTTTCGGGAATTTTTGAAGTTAATTTGTGGCCCCGGCATATTTAAATGTACGGTAGAAATTAAATTATTTATTTAATATTGTATTTTTAAATTAAAACCGAAAAAAATCGTTACATACATCAGAATTGGAGCTCGGGACATAGCCCATCGCGTTCAGAAGGCCTCAAAACGTTAAGATCGACAGTAAGCAGGCCCAAATCGGAGAAAGTCCAAAAATCCACCTTTTTAGCACAAATTTCGAGATTTATTAATAAAATAATATTTAATTTCGGGCTGAAACCCTAATGGAGCAGCCGCCGCCCAGAATTCAAGGGCTGAAAAGCTCCGATTTTCAAATGCTTAGATCTCTCAATCCGTTCAACAAAATTTAACGTATGATATACCAAATCGAAGAGAATTCAGAGAGCTACAAATCTATACGGTCAAGATCGGGTTTTGATTCACGGATTTTGCGAATTCTGACAGAGAAGGGGCTGCGGTTTTTGGTGAATTGCGGGTCCTAGGTGGGGCCGAGCTTCAGGCGGTTGGTGGCGTGAGTGGCTCATGGCAAGGCGGTTCGTGTGGCGGTGTTTGATCGTGGTCCGGTGCGGTGTAGGGAGGTGCGTGCAGAAGGATCATCGGTGGAAGGTGGTTTCGGCGGTAACGTTTCAACGAGGAGGAAAAGGTCCGGATTTTAATATTATTTAATTAATTTAATATTTAATATTTAATTTATGCAATCTTTAAAAATCGATTACTTCTTCGTACGAGGTCCGTTTTACGAACCGTTTGTTGCGTTGGACTCGTCTTTCCGAGAGCTTCGTGATGGCGCATACTAGAACTGGATCTGAGACAGTCAAATTTCAGCCAAAAATCAATGTGAGAATTTCTAATTTTAATTAATTAAATTAATTATTTTATCGCTGTTAGATAATTGTTTGTATCTTATTTAATTAGTTTTGCGCTGTGATGAATTGTGATTGTGGTTCTGATAAATTGGATTGTATTGTGTTGTTTAGATCTGTTGTTGTGTTATTTTGATCTGATGAATACAATAAAAGTCATCATGTTTTGCAAAGTGGATTAAACTAGAATTTTTAATCCAATTAAATATACTATCTTGTTTGGGAGTTAGATCAGATTAGAATCTTTAATCCAAATAAAATGTCATATTTTGTCATGTTTACCTTATAGACATTAAACTGATAAATATAACACCTTATATTTTGTTGTGTTAAAATCGACGACAAGACAAAATTAACCATTTTTGTTAATTAGGTATGTTAGACAGAATTTACATTTTCTATGTAAATAGAATTAAAGTGAGAAAATTTACATTTTATGTAAATTGAATAATTAGAAAAGAAATTTACATTTATGTAAATAAGATAATTGAAAAGGAAAATTTACATTTTATGTAAATAAACTATTGATTTACATTTTATGTAAATAGAACAAATAGAAGGAAGAATATTTACATTTTATGTAAATGAACAAATAAGAATGTTAAGAAGGATTTAGCATAAATTATTTATGTTAAAAAAAATTGGTAAGAGAGATTTAACATAAAATGTTTTTTGTTTTATGTTAGGAAGAAATGTTTGGGAAGATTTAACATAGAATTATTTCTTTTTATGTTAACAAGAAAAGAAAATAGAAGGACAATAGAATTTACACTTTATGTAATATGTTATATTAGAAATAGAATTTGCATCTTATGTAAATTATAACATTAGATAGAAAAGTACATTTTATGTAAAATGAGATAATAGACAATTAAAATTATATTTTTATTGTAATGTGAATTATTAAAAAGGGTGAACTAAAATTATACTTCTCTATCAAATGTAAAAGAATGATAAAAATATTCATTTTTATCAAATGTAAAAGAAGGACAAATACAAAGAATGAAATAAAACCTTCATTTTATGAAATAAAAAAAAAGTAAAATATTATATTTTATGTGATTAAGATTTAAAGAAGGAAAGTTACATTTATGATGTAATTAGGAAAAAGGAAAATTTACATTTATGATGTAATTAGATAAAAAGAACATTTGTTCATATTCTCTTTTGTTGTTAAAGAGGAACATGTTTGATCATATTTCTTTTGTCGATAAAAAGAAACATTTTGTCGCTACTTCTTCTTAATGGTAAAAAGGAACATTTTTGTCGCTAATTCTTTTTAACATTAAAAAGAATCATTTTTATTGTTATTTCTTTCCAATAAAAAGATCCTCTTTGTGTCATGATAGTTTAGATAAAAGTAGACACCTTTTTAGTTTCAAAATTGATGAATTAAAGAGTTGCATTGTTTACTTACATTTTTTAAAAAAATATGAATTTAGCAGTAGCACTTTTACTTACCTTTTAGATGTAAGTAAAAGCATGTTTTGAAGAGTCATATTTTTAGTTACATGTCAGATGTAAATAAAAGTATAAATTGGAATGTTTATATTCTTATCAATATTTTGATGCGGTAAAAGAGGAATGTTAATATCACATTTTTATCGATATTTCTGGTGCGATAAAAATAGCGATGTTAACATTTCATTCTTATCGTCATTTGAGTTAGGATAAAATGAATACATTTCAAAACTGCATTTTTGCTGTATTTCTTTTTGTTAATAAAAAGTTCATTGTTATGCTGCATATAAAGGAGATATTTTTTTTTGGTAATGTCATGTATTGCATATGAAGAAAATATATTTATTTGTTATATACTGCATATGAAATGAAATGCATGGTTAAGATCATATTTTTGTCAATGAAAAATGGTAGCGATAAAATTTACATTTTCATTATGTAAAACAAAAATATGAACTCGCATTTTAAATAGAATTTGTGTTTTATATGTAAACAAAAGTAGGAATGTGCATTGATAATAAAGATTACATTTTTATTATGTAACTTAGAATGAGAACTTGCATTACAAATAAAAATTACATTTTATTTGAACTAAAGTTATGATATTTGCTTTGCAAATAAAAAATTACATTTTTAACTATGATGTGGAATTGGCATTGAAAATAAAAATTATATATTTTATTTGTAACTATGGTATGAAATTTGGCAAGCGAACAAAATTTACATTTTTATATGTAACTATGAATGAGAAATTGCACTGTAAATTAAAATTACATTTTTATTATGTAGTTAAGGTATGATATTACATTGTAAATTAAAATTACATTTTTATGATGTAACTTAAGAATGGAATTTACATTGCCATTCTAAATAGTCAAGATCATTTTGGTTTTGCATTGAAAGAGATAAGAATTGTTATTTTTGTTTGGCATTAAAAGAATAGCAAAATTATTATTTTTGTTACATTGAAATTAAACAAGCAAAAATATATTCATTTGTATAGAAATGAAGTTGACACCAAATTTATATTACATTTTTGTTAGAAAATGAAATGACACAAAAATACTCATTTTTGTTAAATTATAAATAACGTACAAAAAGAAATATTCATGTTTGTTGTAATGGGGATGAAACACAAAAATACCCATTTTTGTTGTAATTTGGAGTGATACACAAGATATACATTGTGTGTATAGTATATTTATGGAAATTGAAAAATAAAAGAAAACATTGTTGCGTGTGATGATATATATATCAATATTGGATATAAATAAGAAGATTTGTTGTTAGCAAAATATAGTAAAATGAAATGGACGAGGAATTATATTTATATAAATTATATATATATATATATATATATATATATATATATGAATTAAAAGTACTTGAATCGAGCATGGTAGTTCACATTTTAGAATCGTACTTTTAATTGATCATGCCAAAATATCCGACCGTCGGATTTTCCCAAAACTGAAACCGTTAGGTTTCGCCTTGGGAAGATCTTTCCAATGATATGTATTGTGTCAAAATCCAACAGTTAGATTTAGAGAAATGCGTAAAACAAATTTGAGTAAAAACAGCGCCATTGTCTCCTGTTTGTATGAAGTGTTGTTAAATAGAATTTAATTATTTTTATATATAAATAAAAATAAAGATTGATCGTTATAAATTAATATTAATGATATGAAATTGTTTTCCAATTTATATATGCGAGAATTATTTGGAAAGTCCGAGTTTACTCTCATTCCAAATAATGATACGACGTTCGAAGAGTTGAAGACGGTGATTGAAGACCGACGATCTTCACATCGAATGGGTGTGTTGCTATTGAGACCCATGATGGGAGTAGCTACTTTGAAGGGGCGACAGTAGTAGCCGTCCGGACGTAGTGTTGATTGCACGGTTTTGGCTTTCGCTCAAACCCAGAGCATAAGCGCGTGAATGGATTGTATGTCTGACATTGTATTCCTTTATATTGTATTAGTTGATCTCTGCTAAACATATATCTGTTTGGTGTTTTACACCCTTCTCTGAGACGTATGAGCTCAGAGGTTATATGTTGGTAGAAATCAATGGTATGGTATGGATTGATGATGTGGCATGCTAAGATGCATATGATCAAGGCTTTGTTGAAAAGCAGGCCTTGTGGGATGATCAAAGCATAGCCTGTTTAGGCATAGCTTTGGGTATAGCGTGACTTCACGAGCCTCACACACCGGCGGAGTCTAAAACGGGAGAAGGGAACGCAGGGAGAGCTGCACGTTTCTTTCTAGCTAGAGTGGTGTCAGTGACCTACCAGCCCTGACATTTTACTTATGTGGATGATGGAATGAGGCGCCTCGGATAGGTCCTATAGGATCGGGAAACGTGTGTTCAGGAATTGTCAATCCACGAAGCTGTATGTGTGGACCGGCCCTGCAGCTTTCCAATGGTTAACTGCGGGGAATCCTAAGACATTTGCTAGAGTGTCTCGAATCGGTAAGGAGCTCCTCCCTAGCCTTGACTCATGATGGAAACCCAATTTCCAATACGACCCTACGGATTTTATTGTATTACTAGTACGGAGGCATAACATATGGTACCTATGCTTCCTAGGATTGATACATTTACTTTGAAATGTTTTAAAACATATACACACTAATAATAATATTGTTTTTATCATATCAAGCATGTTTGACCATTATAAGGTAAAACCCTATCCTCCGGTTTGCGTTGCATTGTGTGATGGGACTTGGGTCTTATGATGGTTTCATTTTTCTACAAAGCATTGCATTGTTTTGACGATTTACTTAAATTATGCACAACAATCCATTGGAATAAAACTCGTTCCGCTTAGTGGCGTGGTCCTTGGATTTGCCTTATTACTATTAGTTATATTAGTTAAGAATTCTCACACCAGTCCCACGACTGACCCGTTGTTTGTTTCCACTTTTGCAAACTCGGGTGCCCTCTTTTCCACACGGGCAATCGAGTAGCTTTTTGCAGATATTTATCTCTTTAGCAGGATCCTGGATTGAAGCTCAAAGCTGTGTCCAGAGCATAGAAAAGTCTTCCGCTGTCTTAGTTATTTTATTTCTGCTGCACTGTATTAAAGTAATGTAAAATTATCTCCCATTGTAAATTTATTTAATGTACTCTGATATATATTCTGTACTCTGATGTAACATTTACTATGATGTTATAAAAGTCTGATGTATTTGTTCTGATGTTGTTGTATTCCCAAAGTTAAAGTATTCGTGGATTTCCGATCTTTGGGTCAGACTTGTGTGGTTTATGGTCGATCCAAAGAGCGGGAATTTACGGGTCTTTACAGTCTGGGTTTCAGAATATCTGTGTTAGGCGTCGAGTTTGAGTGGGAGGCATATGTGCTCGGTTTCATTGGCTATGGTTTGATTCTAGGCATGGATTGGCTAGCCATGTATGGTGCCATTCTAGATTGTGCAAGGAGGATCGTTAGACTTTTGACTTGCCATGGGAGGACCCTCGAGATTTCTTGTGACCCTAAGGGGTTTGTCATGCCTAGTTTCTTGGGGTCGCTTGATGCATCTATCGATGATTTACGATTTGTACCAGTAGTCTGTGAGTATCTGATGTTTTTGAGGAGGTTCAGGGATTACCTTCGAGCCGCGAGATTGATTTCCGTATATACTTGGTGGGTAATGCAAATCCAGTTGCATTGTCGGTGCGTCATATGGCTCCAAGAGAAAGGAGGGAGCTCAGGAAGCAAGTAGGGGAGCTACTTGAGAAAAGGTTTATTAGGCGAAGTATATCTGAATGGGGTGCTCCGGTAGTATTCACCACTAAGGCGGATAGTTCGCTTCGCTTGTGTGTGGACTATAGAGTGTTGAATAAACTCACTAAGAAAACTAGCACCCACTTCCGAGGATAGATGATCTGTTTGACCAGCTTGTTGGTGCATTTGTTTTTTTTTTCTCAGTTAGACTTAGCCATGGGGTTTCATCAGTCGAGGGTGGCCGAGGATAGTATAGACAAGACCGCTTTTAGAATTCCAAATTTTTTATCGAGTGACTCGTTATGCCTTTTGGGTTGACGAATGCACCCGCCTATTTTGTTGATCTGATGAGTAAGGTGTTTTGGGAGTTTCTAAATAAGTTCATCGGGGTCTTTTTTGATGACATCTTGATTTTCTTGAATAACGAAGAAGAGCATGCCCTACATTTAAGGGAGGTTTTGAAAACTCTCCGAGCACATGAGCTAAAGGCAAAATTCTCCAAATGTCATTTCTTAGAAAGGAAGTGAGATTTCTAGAGCAAGTGGTCTCTGAGGATGGGATAGCAGTAGATCCCGCGAATGTAATTATAGTTCATGAGAGAAGGGAAGTATGTTACGATGGTAAACATTTGAGAGTTCATGAGAAGAAATACTCTATCCATGTTTTGGAATTAGCTGCTATAGTATTCGCGCTTAGGACTTGGCGGCAGTATCTTCTTGAAGAAAGGTTCGAGTTATACATGGACCATAAGTCGCACAAGTATCTGTTCTCGCAGAAGGATCTCAAATTGAGACAACAGATATAGGCTTCTGCTTAGACCTAATATGATTAGAGAAGCTTCAGAAAAGATTGATCTTATTCGCATGCACATGAAGACAGCTCAGGACAGGAAGAAGTCATACGGAGATAAGGGAAGGACCGACATTGAATTTAAGGTGGTAGACAGGGTTTCATCAAAGTATCACCTCGGAGGGATGTGGTTTGTTTTGGATCTGTAGGGAAAACTAGTGCCGAGGTTTGTAGGACCATTTTCCATAACGGAAAAAAAGGTCAAATGGCCTATAGAGTAAAGCAACCAGAGAGACTGTCCGGCGTTCATGATGTTTTCCACGTTTCTCATTTACGGAAGTGCTTGCATGATACAACAGAAGTAGTTGAGCCGAGTATGTTAGAGGAAGAAGAAGTGAACGGGAAGCGACATTTAGAAGAGTTCCTACCCGTATTCTTGGATCAGAGGTTAAGAAGTTATGCAACCAAGGGGTCAAATTGATGGAAATTCAGTGGGGAGATGACCACGAGGATGCAACTTGAGAGACTGAAGCCAAGATTCGTGCTTCATACCCTTTTCTTTTCAAGGGAATGTTCTTAACTTCTTTTCCAAAGCTTTTTGTAACAACCCAGATTCCGACGGACCGATTTTTTCAAAAATCCAATCCACCAAAACCCGAGTTGACTGCTCTGGTATCCTGTAGAAAAAGACAGAGAAAAAAGATATGTCAGAGTTCGGAAGACACCTCACAGCGGAAGGAGTAAAATATAATATATTTAAAACATAGCTTTACCTTAATCACAATACTGCTAAATCAGTATCCCTAAAGCTATAAGTCTCTGTCTAACCTGCAAATGTTATAAGGAGGGGGTCAGAACATAAGTTCTTTGTGAATGAATTTAAAATACACTTCTTGAATAATCCTACATATACCGTTCGATTACATTTTCTTATTTATAGGGTTATACGTGTTATTAGCACTCAAAGATTACACACACGTCGCACCCATCTACTCCCTAGTAGATTACCCTAATATAATGTATATGTAACTACCCCCACATGGAGGTACACCCCATGGTACCACACTTGCACGGTCTCCACCGTATCATCGCAGTGATTTACGCAGTCCCCCATCCTATGTCATAGTAACATACATTCCTCTTGTGTATAATACAAGACTACACCCGCATAGGATTACTATAATTATATTATGTAAACATAACGACTGCCATTATCGAATAATGCCCTCTAGTCTACGATACACCACTCAGAGCAGACATGATTGTATCTAGACTATCCCATGTACGTATCGTCAAGCGTATTCGATGCCTAACCCGCACACCCATCGTGTGTGCGTGCCCGAGTTCCGTGGCAGGGCTACACAAGAAACATGGAACTCAGTCGAGAGCTTTCCTCATATCTGTGTAAGGCTCGCCTTTAAGAGACTCTAGCACAAATACCCCTAGGGTCTGTTTTCCATGGTGGCTAGGGCCCCACCTCGGCCCCTCCCTTAACTAGTGAAGACTACGAGAGCTAAGCGACAAGCCCCTAAGCAAACAATCTAAACATCCATGCGGCGTCTCCCCTCAACCACCGTCCCACGATAGTGAATGGTTAATGGTATCTTGGGTCTAGCTCTAGTCTTCCCGCATCCTACTGCCTGTGGTGACAGGCACTCGACGACCTACTATCCTTGTTGGTGCTGACCCTCCACCTCCGTTGAGGCAGCCGCTGAATCACCTTTTCCGTCACCTCGTACAGCATTCTGACTGTCAAGTTATTCTTGCAGTCAAGGCCCACCCACCTAGTAGTTACGCACAGACCCAACCTCTGCAGGCACAGCCTGAAACATCTACCACCACACAGAGGACTACTAGGAGTACCCTTAACATCTCAGGAAGCCACGTGCTTCCCTTTCCAGTCCGTTGGAGCCGCCACAATAACAAACATGCGTTCTCCTCGTGCCTTATGACACCGTGATGATCTACCTCGTTGGGTTATTCATCCTACAACGTACGGACTACTTCAAGCGCCTTAGTTTTATATGTCATTAGGCCTTAAGTCTAACCATTTATTTCACGCTTGCGCTACATCGTCAACTGTAACAACCCGTATTTTCAATAACCTGTTATAACATAAATTGAGGCAGAATTTGATTCTAAAATCTGAATCATGGGAAACGGGCTATGCCATTGCGTTCGTCTCGGAAAAATACGCGAAATAGAGTCCGAGTTTTCGAAAATTGGAGTCCGTATGACCCGATTAAGGCCCAACGAAGTTTTCAGAAAATTTCTAAGTAAAAACAGATTTCAAATTCAAACTTGAATTTGAAAATTGGGCCAGTTTGGGCCAGGCGGGAAAATTCCCGCCAGATCACCCAAGTCGACAGCCCTGTCGACTTGGGAGTCGACTTGGTTGGACCTAAGTCGACAGCCCTGTCGACTTGGCTGTCGACTTGGTCCAGCCGGGCTGTTTAGCATGGTGCACCATTTTGAGACTGTGTTGAGTTTGGGGGCCAGATTCGGTTTTAAGGGCTGAGATTGCAACTAGGGTTTAATCCTATGGCCTAAAACACTTGCCTAATCTATAAATAAGACCCTAACCTACCCTAAATCATCATTAATCTATCCTACAACTAAACTATGGCAAAATCAATCCTCTCATGGCCTCCACTCTCTTCATAAAATTTCCTAAGTCATTTCTATGAGATTTTCCATGCATACAAGTGTTTTTAAACTTGTATGAGCATCATTAGCTTGCATTCAAGTCAAGTTTCTATATTTGCATCATAAAGGAAGGGTTTTGATCATTTTAGCTTGCATTTTGGGTTTAATTTGGTTGCATAAGGGCTTTGTCATATTTCCTAAGCATAGTAAGCCCTATTCTACTTTCATACTTAAACTCTAAAGTTAAATGTATGATATGCAAGTTTATATGCAAGTTTACTATGCTATGAAATGCAAGTTTATATGCAAGTTTATCATGTTATGCAAGTTTTCTATGATGTAATATGCAAGTTTATCATGTTATGCAAGTATGCTATGATATGATATGCAAGTTCATTATGTTATGTTATGCAAGTTTGATATGCAAGTTGTCATATGATATGCAAGTTTGGGTTGAACATTTTGTTCATGCTATCATGTTATGCAAGCTTATTTTGGGTTTATGAACATAAAGCTTCAAGATTTATGCCAAAGGTTGCATTTTGGCAACATGTAAGTTATCATATCTCTTATGATAACTTGCATGTGAGGCTAAATGCGAACTTATGGCCATGTTTACATGTCATTTAGCACCATGTATCATCAATATGCCAAGTTTGGTTTTATGCATGCTTTTGAGGCCAAAATATGTAATATGCAAGTATATGAACACATGAGCATTTCATATGCCACCATGTTAAACTTGTGGCTTCAACACCTTTATGTCATGATTATGCCAAGTTCCCTCTTTCTATCCTTTATGCGCTATTGCGATATGTAAGAGATGGGATTGCGTTTGGGTTTGGGTAAACTTAAAAGACACAAAAACATAAGCTTGGGAATTTACCTATTAAGTTAGGTCTACCCATTGGGAATTTACCTATTAAGTTAGGTCTACCCAATTGCTTGAAAACTTGTAACATGTTTTGGAAACATGATGGACATGACACTTAGAAAAGATAAGTGTGGCCAACTCGAGGTTGGGTTGAGTTTGTAGCGTAAACCTACCCGGAACCGACCGGCTTAACTAGTTGCTACAAACAATAGGACCCAATGTGAGAAGTTGGTCATGTTGTACCTTGAACCCGAGGTTAGACCAAGTTGTGGTGTAAAGCTACCCGGACCCGCCCGGCCTAACTAGTAACCACAACAAGGTCTAATGTGAGAGGTTAAGGCACATTAAATTAATTAATGCCTCGTGATTAGGGTTAAGTCATGGTCCACTTAATACTTAACCAACTTGGGCTTGGTAGATTAATCGGGGTTAAGTCGTGAACTTATCGTTACACTTAACCAAGTTAATCCATGATTAGCAAGAGGGTTAATCCGTACTTAACCCACTAGAAAATCCTAGCAATGGGGGGCCCACTCCGCAGTAAATCCCCAAAAATTGGTATCATTAAGGCCCTAGGGACTAGGCTAGGGAGGGGGCACGATTACTGGGCTGGAGGTAAGCGACCCAATAAACGACGACCACGTGGTACGCCGATGTAGTTCCGGACGGACTATGGTCGTGCACGTAGTCCGTATTTGGAGAAGTCACCCATGGGTACCAGTAGATCGAGACTGTGCACTCATGTTTATGGTGTCCAGGGGTTGGCACCCTAGGGCTTGATACACCCGAAGGGTGGACCCGACACAGTTCGACTACAATTATGTTTGGGCCGTATTAACACCAACACGTGACGAGTTAGGCTTAGGGAGCCGATCGACTAGACCGTTTGGTTGGACCTTGTATTAGGGTCATTTCATGTTATTGGGCCAAAGCATGGGCCAAGGGATCAATACTTGTTTATTCAAGTCATGTTAGTTTGCTAGTACACCTGTGGTGCAAAACCTTAATCCTGATTATGCGATGACACCTTTATCTACCTTGTTAGTTAATCATCATGCTAGTATGTTGTCATCCTTATGTTCATCCCTGCTGCTCATGCCAGTTAACTTTATCAGTTTACATTGATTGTAGTAGGGCTTACTCAGTCTTTTTGACTGACCTGTTTTCTTTCGCCTCTTTTCTTCCGTTCCCCCCCCCCCCAGGTTCTCAGGGAGGGAATACTGGAGCTTAGCTTGGATTTCGGACTGTTTGCTTATGGGATTTAGGTCATGTACGGTTTGACATGAAGCTGGCTATGGCTATCACTTCTTTTGGGGATTAGTACTTATGTATTTCAGTTTTTCAGTTGATGTTGTTTTATCTAGACTTGTTTATTTGGAAAATTGACATTATGTTGTACCAGAGTGGTTTTGAGATGGTTTGAAATCTTCCGTTGTTTTATCTATGTTATTTACTCTGTTTATATATATACATATGTTCTTGTTCTGCCTTGGTATATCATTATGCATGTTTACCTGATTCAAACGCCCTTCCAAAGTCAGAGTGCTTGCAAGAGTCACCCTGGCGGAGGTGGGGTGTTACATTTGGTATCAGAGCATATGGTTTACGAGAAGGAACAAAAAGGTTTTTAGAAAACTTTTTGGAAAACTATTTCCAAAACAAAGTATAAAGTATTTTCCAAAGAAAAGTCTAGTTTATTTTAAAGGCTATTCCCCAAAAAGCCATTAGCAAAATTCCCTCGTTTTTCTCCATTCTGAATCTGTCTTTTTCTTCGTTTTCAGTATGGCCGATAACTTTGCTATTCCGGAGGGAGTGCACGTACCTATTTGGTATAGGAGACTTTTGGAGGCTAGGGCGACCGAAGCCGGCCCCACGGATGTCCCTCCTCCTCCTCCTCCAATAGTTAATATTCCCCCTCCTGTCGCTAATGTTCCTCCTCCTCCTCCTCCGGTAGTTAATGTTCCTCCTCCTCCTGTCGCTGAGGTTCCTCTTCCTCCTCCCCCTCAGCATCCTCAAGCTGACTTCGCAAAGACTTGCAAAGATTTCAAAGCAATGGGTGGCAAGAACTTTCAAGGCACTGAGACTTTTGTAGAGGCCAGAAATTGGTTGAAAGAGACCGAGGATTTATTTGCTATCTTTGGGTTAGACGATCAGAGGAAGATCTTGTTGGCGGTGTGGCTTATGAAGGATGAAGCCGCTTATTGGTGGGAAGTCACCAATGGTACTAGGCCTGTTGAGACTTGGGCCGATTTCAGGGCAAGGTTCATGCTTAAGTTTCTATCTTCTGCCGAGGAGAATCTGCAAATGGAGAGTTTCATAACTTTGAGACAAGGAGATATGTCTGTCAAAGAGTATGTGAATAAGTTCAATCAGTTAGCTTGTTTTGGCTTGGATATGGTGAATACTCCTCAGAAGAAGGCTCTTCGTTTTGCTAGAGGATTGAATGAGCCGTTGCAGGGATTGGCTATGTCACATATTCCCCATGGGGCCACGTTTGAGAGTTTGGTTGATATGGCGTTACTTCAGGGAGATGTCAAGAAAGAGGTCAAGATGAATGATACTCAAGCCAAGAAGACTGATTCCCAGGGGAAAGGAAATCAGGGAAATCCGAGTGGTCAAAGCAGTTAAGGCAATCAGAACAAGAACAAGGGTCAAGGCAACAAGGGGAACAACAACAAGGGCAAGAACAACAAGGAGAAGTGCCATTATTGCGGTTCAGTTGGGCATCTTATTAAGGATTGTAAGAAGAGAAAAAGGAAGAATGGTGAATGCTTTTTCTGCGGTAAGACTGGACATTTCAGTAGGGATTGCCCGAAGAAGCAAGGGCAAGGCCAGGGTCAGACTCAGCGTGCTGGACCTTCAGGAGGGCAAGTTCATGCTCTCAATACCGCTCCAGTTCCCGATCGAAGTAGTGTTTCTGTTGAGAGCCTTGTATATATTTCTGATTTTCCAGTTCGTACCTTGTTTGATTCTGGTGCATCGCATAGTTTTATCTCATCAGATCTTGTTGATAGTTTGCACCTTAGTACTAGCTTGGTAGATGATCCCGTCTGTGTCTCAAATCCTATTGGGGGTTCCGCCCATTTGTCTATGATATGTGGGGATTTGAGGATCTCTATACTGAGTGTAGAGTTCTTGTGCAGTGCTTATGTTCTTGGTTTCAGGGGATACAGATTGATATTGGGCATGGATTGGCTGTCCAGATTTGGAGCCATTCTTGATTGTGAGCATAGGTTTGTGAGGCTCGTGACTCGCCTCGGAAACACCCTAGAGATTTCTTGTGATCCGAGAGGTCCCGTCATGTTGTGCTATCTTGAATCACTCGACTCGTCAATGGAAACTCTTCAGTCTGTGAGAGTGGTTCGAGAGTATCCGGATGTTTTTGATGAAGTTAGGGGGTTGCCCCCTAAGCGAGAGATTGATTTCCGCAATTATCTGGTGGATAATGCAAAGCCGGTTTCTTTGCCTGTTCGGCACATGGCTCCGCGTGAAAGGCGGGAGCTAAGTAAGCAAGTAAAGGAGTTGCTTGAAAAGAACTTCATTATACGAAGTATCTCTGAATGGGGAGCGCCTGTGGTATTTGCTACCAAGGCAGATGGCTCTCTCCGACTTTGTGTTGACTATCGAGAGTTGAATAAGCTGACTAAGAAGAACAGACACCCGTTACCGAGGATTGATGATCTCTTTGACCAGCTTGTCGGTGCTTCTGTTTTCTCTCAGCTTGATCTTGCTACGGGATTCCATCAGCTCAGGGTAGCTGAAGATAGTATAGACAAGACTGCGTTCAGAACTCCAGATGGATTCTTCGAATGGCTTGTCATGCCGTTCGGCTTGACTAATGCACCCGCATATTTTGTGGACTTGATGAGTAGGGTGTTCAGGGAGTTCTTGAACAAGTTTGTTGTGGTCTTCGTAGATGATATTCTGATCTTCTCTAAGGATGAGGAAGAGCACGCAAGGCATCTCATGGAGGTGATGGATACGCTTAGAGCGCATCAGTTGAAGGCCAAGTTCTCCAAGTGTCACTTTTGGAGAAGGGAAGTTAGATTCCTTGGGCATATAGTATCTAAGCAAGGCTTAGCGGTGGATCCCGCTAAGGTAGTTGCAGTTCAGGATTGGAAGACTCCAAGGAATGCAACCGAAGTGAGAAGTATTCTAGGTCTTGCGGGTTTTTACCGGAAGTTCATCAAGGACTTCGCGAAGATTTCCGCTCCTCTCACTAAATTGACGAAGAAGAATTTAGTTTTTGCTTGGAGCATAGAATGCGAGCTTGCTTTTCAAAAGCTCAAGAGAGCTCTCACATCAGCACCTGTTCTAGCTTTGCCCGATGGAGGGAAGTTATTTACAGTATACACCGATGCATGTGGCACGGGGTTAGGAGCTGTTCTTATGCAAGAAGGAAGGGTGATATGCTTTGGCGGTAGACAACTCAAAGTGCATGAGAAGAATTATCCCACTCATGACTTAGAGTTGGCAGCAATAGTATATGCACTCAAGGCTTGGCGCCATTATCTTCTGGGAGAAAGATTTGAGCTTTATACCGATCATAAGTCATTGAAGTATCTCTTTTCTCAGAAGGATCTGAATCTGAGGCAGCAAAGATGGATGGAATTCTTGGCATCCTATGATTTTGAGATAGCTTATACCCCTGGCAAGGGGAATGTGGTAGCTGATGCATTGAGTAGAAGAAGGTTGACCCTAAGTCCTCTATTCGTTGAGATGAAGAATTTAGAGTATGTGGCAACCTTTGATTTCTCTTTGGCGGTTGAGTCGATGACCGGTTCTTTAGCATCTCTGGAACTCAGACCTACCCTTCTTGATCAAGTTGGGGCTTCGCAGAGAGAAGACCCTCAGATAGTTGAGATTATGGTAAGTTGATTCGAGGAGAGGCGTCTAGTCATCTCGCTCGATATTCTATTGATGACAAGGGTTGGCTGAGGAGAGACGGAAGGTTATGTGTTCCAATGGTAGAAGATCTAGTAAGAAGAGTTCTTGAGGAAGCGCATTGCTCTAAGTTGACTATACATCCGGGCGGAGATAAGATGTATAAAGATATGAAGCGCATTTTCTTTTGGCCTGGGATGAAGAAGGATGTGGCAGAATTTGTCTCTAGATGTATCATTTGCCAGCAAGTTAAGGCCGAGTCGAAGAAGCCCGGTGGGCTATTGCATCCTCTAGACGTTCCACTTTGGAAGTGGGAGAGTATTTCCATGGATTTTATCGATGGCCTACCAAGGTCAAGGAAAGGGAATACGAGCATTTGGGTTATTGTGGATAGACTTACGAAGAGTGCTCATTTCATTCCGGTGAAGAGCAAGAGGACCGCATCTTGGCTAGCGTCTGTATATCTTCGTGAGATTGTGAGACTACATGGAGTCCCTTCTAGTATAGTCAGTGACCGTGACCCAATCTTTACAAGTCAATTCTGGAATAGCTTGCAAGAAGCTATGGGCACGAGGTTGAATCTAAGTACGGCTTATCACCCACAGACGGACGGTCAGACCGAAAGGGTGAATAGGGTACTCGAGGATCTGTTGAGGCTTTGTATTCTGGATTTTGGTGGTACTTGGGAAGACCATCTTCCTCTTGTTGAGTTTGCATATAATAACAGTTATCAGGCAAGCATAGGGATGGCACCATTTGAAGCTTTATATGGGAGGCTGTGTAAGTCGCCTACATGTTGGTGGGAGACTACAGATAAGCTTACACTTGGGCCTGATCTGATCAGAGATACATCCGAGAAGATCGAGTTGATTCGGAGACAGATGAAAGTGGCCCAAGACCGACAGAAATCCTATGCTGATAAGCGAAGGACTGATTTGGAGTTTGATGTTGGGGATATGGTTTTCGTGAAGGTTTCTCCTTTGCGGAATGTGGTCCGATTTGGGGCCGTTGGGAAGTTAGCACCGAGGTTTGTTGGACCATTCCCTATTATAGAGAGGATCGGGCAGATGGCTTATAGAGTGAAGTTGCCCGAGAAGCTTGCTGGAGTACACGATGTTTTTCACGTCTCGCATCTCCGGAAATGTTTACATGAATCAGCAGAGGTTGTTAAGCCAAGTGTTCTGAAAGATGTGGAAGTGGAGAAAGAGGCTACCTTGAGGAGAGCTCCGATTCGTATCTTGGGGACGGAGACCAAGAAGCTAAGGAATCGAGAGGTCAAGTTGGTGAAGGTTCAATGGGGTGAAGCCGAAGAAGACGCAACTTGGGAAACCGAGGAGAAGATGCGTGGGCTTTATCCATTCCTTTTTTAGGGTACACTCTCAATCTCTTTTCTTTGTTAGCATATCTTTCTCTTCGCTATCCATGTTTATCTAGTTTATCGTGTTAATCTTGTCATGAGGACCTTAGGTAGAAACCCTTTGGATGAAACATGTGTTTGAAACATGTTATGCTTGATGGTTGCAAGTGGTTGCAAGTGTTTGCAAGTGGTTACTTGTGGATGCATTATACACGTTAGGCACTAGATCGGCTCACACACTCCTCATATTGCATATGCATGAGTGTTTATGCTTATTCATGGATGAAAATTTTTGTGTTATCACATGGATGTTGCATATGGATGTATGTTATGTGCACACATATAGATGTTATACATTATGTTAGGAATTGCATACATATGGATTCATTTCACTAACATAATCTGCATTGATGATATTTGCATTAGATAGGTACATATACACACACCTTTGCATATGTTCATACAACATTTAGAATCTTGTAAGGACAATGATTGCTCGTGGATGATGTTTTGAGTAGATGGGTGATTGGATGGTAGGATACGTTCCTCCTAACTTGAAGATTTCGGGGACGAAATCCTTTAAGGAGGGGAGAATGTAACAACCCGTATTTTCAATAACCTGTTATAACATAAATTGAGGCAGAATTTAATTCTAAAATCTGAATCAAGGGAAACGGGCTATGCCATTGCGTTCGTCTCGGAAAAATACGCGAAATAGAGTCCGAGTTTTCGAAAATCGGAGTGTGTATGACCCGATTAAGGCCCAACGAATTTTTCAGAAAATTTCTAAGTAAAAACAGATTTCAAATTCAAACTTGAATTTGAAAATTGGGCCAGTTTGGGCCAGGCAGGAAAATTCCCGCCAGAACACCCAAGTCGACAGCCCTGTCGACTTGGGAGTCGACTTGGTTGGACCCAAGTCGACAGCCCTGTCGACTTGGCTGTCGACTTGGTCCAGCCGGGTTGTTTAGCCTGGTGCACCATTTTGAGATTGTGTTGAGTTTGGGGGCCAGATTCGGTTTTAAGAGCTGAGATTGCAACTAGGGTTTAATCCTATGGCCTAAAACACTTGCCTAAACTATAAATAAGACCCTAACCTACCCTAAATCATCATTAATCTATCCTACAACTAAACTATGGCAAAATCAATCCTCTCATGGCCTCCACTCTCTTCATAAAATTTCCTAAGTCATTTCTATGAGATTTTCCATGCATACAAGTGTTTTTAAACTTGTATGAGCATCATTAGCTTGCATTCAAGTCAAGTTTCTATATTTGCATCATACAGGAAGGGTTTTGATCATTTTAGCTTGCATTTTGGGTTTAATTTGGTTGCATAAGGGCTTTGTCATATTTCCTAAGCATAGTAAGCCCTATTCTACTTTCATACTTAAACTCTAAAGCTAAATGTATGATATGCAAGTTTATATGCAAGTTTACTATGCTATGAAATGCAAGTTTATATGCAAGTTTATCATGTTATGCAAGTTTTCTATGATGTAATATGCAAGTTTATCATGTTATGCAAGTATGCTATGATATGATATGCAAGTTCATCATGTTATGTTATGCAAGTTTGATATGCAAGTTGTCATATGATATGCAAGTTGTGTTATGCAAGTTTGGGTTGAACATTTTGTTCATGCTATCATGTTATGCAAGCTTATTTTGGGTTTATGAACATAAAGCTTCAAGCTTTATACCAAAGGTTGCATTTTGGCAACATGTAAGTTATCATATCTCTTATGATAACCTGCATGTGAGACTAAATGCGAACTTATGGCCATGTTTACATGTCATTTAGCACCATGTATCATCAATATGCCAAGTTTGGTTTTATGCATGCTTTTGAGGCCAAAATATGTAATATGCAAGTATATGAACACATGAGCATTTCATATACCACCATGTTAAACTTGTGGCTTCAATACCTTTATGTCATGATTATGCCAAGTTCCCTCTTTCTATCCTTTATGCGCTATTGCGATATGTAAGCGATGGGATTGCGTTTGGGTTTGGGTAAACTTAAAAGACACAAAAACATAAGCTTGGGAATTTACATATTAAGTTAGGTCTACCCATTGGGAATTTACCTATTAAGTTAGGTCTACCCAATTGCTTGAAAACTTGTAACATGTTTTGGAAACATGATGGACATGACACTTAGAAAAGATAAGTGTGGCCAACTCGAGGTTGAGTTGAGTTTGTAGCGTAAACCTACCCGGAACCGACCGGCTTAACTAGTTGCTACAAACAATAGGACCCAATGTGAGAAGTTGGTCATGTTGTACCTTGAACCCGAGGTTAGACCAAGTTGTGGTGTAAAGCTACCCGGACCTGCCCGGCCTAACTAGTAACCACAACAAGGTCTAATGTGAGAGGTTAAGGCGCATTAAATTAATTAATGCCTCGTGACTAGGGTTAAGTCATGGTCCACTTAATACTTAACCAACTTGGGCTTGGTAGATTAATCGGGGTTAAGTCGTGAACTTATCGTTACACTTAACCAAGTTAATCCATGATTAGCAAGAGGGTTAATCCGTACTTAACCCACTAGAAAATCCTAGCAATGGGGGGCCCACTCCGCAGTAAATCCCCAAAAATTGGTATCATTAAGGCCCTAGGGACTAGGCTAGGGAGGGGGCACGATTACTGGGCTGGAGGTAAGCGACCCAATAAACGACGGCCGTGTGGTACGCCGATGTAGTTCCGGACGGACTATGGTCGTGCACGTAGTCCGTATTTGGAGAAGTCACCCATGGGTACCAGTAGATCGAGACTGTGCACTCATGTTTATGGTGTCCAGGGGTTGGCACCCTAGGGCTTGATACACCCGAAGGGTGGACCCGGCACAGTTCGACTACAATTATGTTTGGGTCGTATTGACACCAACACGTGACGAGTTAGGATTAGGGAGCCGATCGACTAGACCGTTTGGTTGGACCTTGTATTAGGGTCATTTCATGTTATTGGGCCAAAGCATGGGCCAAGGGATCAATACTTGTTTATTCAAGTCATGTTAGTTTGCTAGTACACCTGTGGTGCAAAACCTTAATCCTGATTATGCGATGACACCTTTATCTACCTTGTTAGTTAATCATCATGCTAGTATGTTGTCATCCTTATGTTCATCCCTGCTGCTCATGCCAGTTAACTTTATCAGTTTACATTGATTGTAGTAGGGCTTACTCAGTCTTTTTGACTGACCTGTTTTCTTTCGCCTCTTTTCTTCCTTCCCCCCCCCCCCCCAGGTTCTCAGGGAGGGAATACTGGAGCTTAGCTTGGATTTCGGACTGCTTGCTTGTGGGATTTAGCTCATGTACGGTTTGACATGAAGCTGGCTATGGCTATCACTTCTTTTGGGAATTAGTACTTATGTATTTCAGTTTTTCAGTTGATGTTGTTTTATCTAGACTTGTTTATTTGGAAAATTGACATTATGTTGTACCAGACTGGTTTTGAGATGGTTTGAAATCTTCCGCTGTTTTATATATGTTATTTACTCTGTTTATATATATATATATATACATATGTTCTTGTTCTGCCTTGATATATCATTATGCATGTTTACCTGATTCAAACGCCCCTCCAAAGTCAGAGTGCTTGCAAGAGTCACCCTGGCGGAGGTGGAGTGTTACATCAACTTTTCCGTTTAACTTGGTTATTCACATTAGCTTCCTTTTTTCGTATTTACCAAGTTACCCTTGCTTATTAATTCAATTTATACTTAACCCACTTAAGGCCATTAATAAGCCCACGACATGTTACTTTCCAGTTTCATAAATTATTCCCTTTTTAGGCTTACAACAACATGTTATACTTAATTCATAGTTAAGTATGCCTTATCTCACCTATATACGGATTAGGAGAATAATTCCCTAAACACCAGCCCCAAAGACCGAAATCAACATCAGACTGTCACCCAGAGAATTACTCAACCCAACCAACATATATGATCCCAATTTACTTCTTTTCCATTCATATAACTTATATCATTTTAAATTTCACATTTTTCCTTCCCAACCCACTTAATTTAAGTATATCTTTACATACAAGTTATCTCATCTTCTTATCGTTTCCTATAACTTATCTTGTCCCATAAGTTATAATTTCCACCTATTACCCTTTCTTGCCTCATTCAAGTTTATTCATAATAGGTTATTTATCATTCCCCATTTCTTGTCATTAATCTTAGATTTGACTTAACCTTTTCGCTTACTTAACCTGTTACATAACTTTACCCAATTCGATTAATTTATAATACCGTTGCGGGTCCCATTTGGTTAAGGATATCTAAATTTCTATTTCTCATGTCACCCGTGTCCCACTTAACCTCCTTTACTATAGTTTCCATGTTTTACACATGTCTTACTACAGTTAGGTCTACCTTAGTCATGTATTACATGTCATTTATATCATCCACTTAACCCTCTAACCATACCCATGTCACCCACATGTCTTATTATGGTTAGTGTTTCTTAATTAATTTATTACGTTGTAACGGTGTATGACCTCTCACATTAGACGTCCGCTTATGGTTGCTGGATTTGCCGGGCGGTTCCGGGCAGTCTTACTCCACAAAAGCATCTAACCTCGTGTTATAAACCGTTACGCCTCTAGTTCTTGCCATTGGCCTCTCACATTGACAATCGTCTTTTACCCCCAAACCCCAAATTCATGTCATGCATTCCAAATTCTACTTAATTACAATTCCTTTTTCTATGACTATTTCCAATTTATCATTAACTACACCAATTACATAATAGTTAGCCAAATTTCATATTACCCAAGTCATCCGATTATAGCCAAATTCACCAATTCCATGTTATTCATACCCAAACATGCCAATTTCCAATATCCAATTATACCCAATTTCATATAATCAGTATTTTCCCTATATATATATATATATATATATATATATATATATATATATATATATATATATATATATCCCAACATTCCCATGTTCATTCATATAATCTAATTCACCCTCTAGACTTATTTTTCAAGTAACAAATAAGTTTTACCAATCCATGCTATCCAATTACATGTTGTTAATATTAAGTTTATACCAATTCCATATCCAATTACAATTATGAAAATTTACATAAATCCAACATCCCAGTATAATTATGCCCATATTTCTATACAAAACCTTCCATTCACAATATTACACTCAAACCAACCCCTTTTCCCCTTTTTTAATTTCTCGTTCCTCTTTTAAACGCATAAATCCATGATAGACGTAGGCTCGAGATAGCCTAGTTATAAAAAAATAAAGATGGAAAGGATAAAGGAGAGAATTCAAACGTAGACATAAATATAATAACCGATCTTATTGAATTATCATCATATTCATTATGGGGAATGGAACGCGATAGAGGCAATATTATACAACAAACATAGTTCAAATCCACCCACATTGACTGGATTGGAGAAACAAACAAATTGGTTATTGATGTAGAATGCTGTTCAAATCTTCTTTTCTGATTTATTGGTGAAGAGCTTGAATTGTTGATGAAGAATTCCTAATTTGATTTAGGTTTTAGAGGCGGCGGCTAAGAGAATTGAAAGTTCAGCAGCACAGAGGCGTCCTGAGGAATTGTTATGAATTAGGGTTAGGTCTTGCTATGTATTTATATGTGTAGAGTGTGTTTTGGAGCCCTTAGATTGACCTGGAAGCCACCAGATTCGTACAGCATATTAAAAACACGTCACCGGAACAGAACTGCTCAGATCTAGGGGGTAGGTCGACCCCAAGGTCGACTCCCTAAGGGTAGGTCGACCCCCAGGTCGACCTGCCTAGTTGCTGGGCGGGAAATTTCCCGTCCAGCTGCCTGGGTCGAATTTCGACCTGTTTTTGAATTTTTAGTTAAACCTTCTAAAGGCTATAACTCATCCATACGGAGTCCGATTTACGCAAACTTGGACTCTATTCCAAGTAGAATTCCGAGACGAACGCAATGGTGATGTCCGTTTTACCTAATCCCTAAAATTTAAATTAAGTATTCTTATTTTTATTATTATCTCTATTACGTAGACATTGTACATCACCATTATTCTCCTATTTATGAATATATATATACACATTATATTAAAAATGCGATGTGTTACATTCTCCCACCCTTAAAGAATTTCATCCCCGAAATTCGATAAGAGTAAAATATATAATCCCTCACAATATTCATCCATCAAGTGTGCATTCAATTGTTGCAAACATTGTGCACATGTGCAAAGTGAAACACATTATAGTAAAGCATGTATGCCTGATTGGTACCACCTATATGTATGCAAACTTTTAAAAACACTTTCTTAAATCATGATGCGCACATCCTAAATATACTTGCAGTTCTATATGAATGAAAAATTGTTTTTGAAAAATTCTAAAATATTTTTCGTCCAAATTTTCCCATACCCTTATAAAATAAGAGAGTAGTTCATCCAATTGCCACACCCAAAAATCCTACCAATCACTTTTAAATTTCAAAATTCAGAAAAATCTAATTTTCCAAATTTTTAATCCTTATGCATTTAACGGAAAAACCTATATTTTCCCGTTTTCTTTTAGCATCCTAGTTTAATTAATTTAAATTTCTCGTTTTTCTCTGCTTCATATTTATATGTTTTTATTTTACTTATAACAGAAAATTTTCTAATTAAACATTCGTAGATTACGTCAAAGCAAATTCTAGTACATTACTACAACTAGATAAAAGAGAGAGACAGTCATACACTACATAATAAAATACTACCCTACTAATACAGCAATAGAGGTCAGGTCCCTATTGGAAGAAACTACGAATGAGATCCTCTATACCACCAATCTTACTATCCAGATGCTCCATAAGCTATCTAGTCCCCTCCCTGACCTCTAACTGCAAGTCCTGTAGCCCAACCCCTAACTGATCATAGGAGGTGCCCATCTCCTGTAGCATCTGCTGTTGAGTCTGTCCCAACTCAACCTGTGTCTGGAGCATCCCCTGCTGTGTCCTTAGGATGTCCTGGTGATCTCTAACTAACTGAGTTTGTTGCTCAAAAACTGTTCTCAATTCCGCCCTTCAGTCCGACTCTTTGGAAATCCAAGGGTCCCACACAGATGTACCGGAAGTACCCCATCCTGGAGCCTGTGAAGTCCAAGCACGTCCCCAAGCCTGCTCTGCCTGATATGGGTCTGATCCTGCTGGTGGTACATACTGGGGCTCTCCATCATGTTCGGGCTGATAGTCACCACCCTGTGGTTCCTGCACATGCTCCACCTTACATGTTGCTCCTCCTCATCTCCTCCATCATGCTCCATGGGCTGAGGCTCTAATAAATCATGCAGATGTATATGCATCCTCATTAGTGCGGCCAAATCTATAATACTGGAGGGATGAGAGGGAGGTGATATATAACCTTCCTTTCGCAGAGGAACATTGCTTCATGTAAAAACTACGGTCCATAAATTTCCAAAAGAAATGTTTGACTGCCTCGCCTCTCTAGTAGAGTCATAATACTGCAGGATAGTGCGAGCCCAATTTATCTGAATACCCCTAAAAATAGCATATGTGGCTCGTTTAAGGATTTGTGTTATCCTACCAAATCCACTAGTCTGTCCAACAATATTATACTGTAAAATCCAAATAACAATTCTAGCTAATGGACGTAGATGGGTATAATCCCAAATACTCTCGTACTCATCGTAGAAAATCCGATGCCAAACCGCCAAATCAGTCATCTCAAGATCCCCTAACTCATGGCTCGTACTACGGATATTCAACATTTCCCCAAACTGTATTTCATTGAAACTAATGATGGTTCCCTTTACATCCGAATTATATGTAATCAAACCCTCATTGTCTACCCCAACTTCTAAATTAGCATCAAAAAGTCTTACTAACCTCTTGTAGCCCTTTCGCTCGACGGTATTAACATCCAAAATTGCAATTAAGCCCGTCTCCGCGAATAAATCCTCCAAAGGTGTTCCAACAAAATCACGAAACTTAACCGGATGGCCTAACAACAACTTCAAACCTACGGTGTTGACGTACGCCTCGACTATATCTCTCTGAGTGTTGCATCAAGCGATTTCTTGAGGCGTAAGTTGAGGAAAAGAGGCAAGAAGGGAAGGTTAGTCCACCATGGCGAATTAAGCTCGAATTGAAAGGGGAAATATAGATCTGGGTAGAGGAGACTTCTAGCTTCGATTTGGAGGTAATTTTACGCGAAATAGTGGAGATATGAAGTGGTGGGAGGTGAAAAACGTGGTGGTGGAGGTGGGTTTCATGCTCCCTGTAATGGAGCACCTAGAACGATGAAATGAGCCGAAGGCCTTTTATTTTTTTCTCCCTACGCAAGGCAGGTCGACACTAAGGTCGACCTCCCTATAGGCAGGTTGACACTAGTGTTGACCTTTTTTTTTCACTTTGCTTGTTTTTCGTTCCGCTTTTCTCCGTCTTCTTTGTTGATGGTTACTGGCGACTGTCTATTCTTCTTGCACATGTTCCAATTCCATGAAATAGAAAGTTAAGCGGAACATGAAGTCTTAAATATCCACTTTGATGTACACCTTTTTGCTTCTTCTTAAAAGTTCAAAATATTTTCCTGATCTCCATTTTTAGTATACGGGTGTAAAATCTCATACTTTTTTTTTCAAATCTATTTCTCAAGCGGGCTCCTATACTAATCTAGGCTTATATATATATATAATATTTATATTTTTCTCAAAAATACAAATACGCTCACTCATAATTTTTCCCTAGGAAAACTAAACCTAGGCCATGATACCAAATGTAACAACCCAGATTCCGACGGACAGATTTTTTTTTCCAAAAATCCAATCCACCAAAACCCGAGTTGGTTGCTCTAGTATCCTGCAGAAAAGACAGAGAAAAGAGATATGTCCGAGTTCGGAAGACACCTCACAACGGAGGGAGTAAAATATAATATATTTAAAACATAGCTTTACCTTAATCACAATACTGCTAAATCAGTATCTCCAAAGCTATAAGTCTCTGTCTAACCTGCGAGTGTTATGAGGAGGGGGTCAGAACATAAGTTCTGTGTGAATGAATTTAAACTACACTTCTTGAATATATACCGTTCGATTACATTTTCTTATTTATAGGGTTATACGTGTTATTAATACTCAAAGCTTACACACACGTCGCACCCGTCTACTCCGTAGTAGATTACCCTAATATAATGTATACACTACAAGAAAATGAGGTCTTTACCTACCAATTGTAAGCGTAGGTAAAACTAACATAATAGTGGGTAATATATTTTAGCTACCAATATTGAATTGGTAGAAACTGGGTAGGTAAAGCTTAGTGGAGAAAGAGATTTACCTACACTTATTGATATTGGTAGGTAAAAGAATCAATGGACCCCACTACCTTATGAATCGAATAATGAGTCACCAACTGATTTGTTTAATGATATGTCATCCTGGATGGCTGTTGACATGGCTGGTGATGTGTCATCTTACATGGATGCTGACATGATTGTTGTAATAGTATACACATGGCATATATTAATGCCGACATTTGGCATTTAATGGTTGGTTCATGTGTCAAACAATAATTTGTCCATGTGTCATCATTTGATTAGTGCATATGACATCATTTTTTAGGCTACATGGCAATATTTGTTATAAATAAATATTTACAAGAATTGAATATTTACACAGAAATTATTTTTAAGAAAATAACAAATATTTATTCAATTAAATATTTATTACATTTTCGAATTGTACACATACTGTTTCCTCACTATTATACAATCACTTATACATACACTTCCTCGCTACATTTCACTCGTATACATTGGCTCCTTACTACATACTAATTCACTAATATACATGTACACAGTCAGTCACTCATACTCTCACTCTAGTTTTAGTCATCGGCTTCTTGATTTAGAATTTGTCCAGTCGTCTATCGTACCTGCCATAATAAAATAGCATAGTAAATTGAAAAGAAACAATTTAATTCGCAAATATAATTTTGATATAAATTTATTTACCTCAGTAAGCTGGGTTGTTTCTCACAATTTTTCTAAACAGGGTGAAACAAGTTTGTATACCTATCATAATAGATTTATTAGCTTTTTCCTTCCAATATAAGGCAAAACATAAATATAAGCTTTAAAATCCAATCAATCAGTTTTATACCAAATCAAATCAGAGATTTGTAGAAAGTTATCAAATGAGATCAACATCAAATCAAATTAAATTAACATTGAAAATGAAACAAATATATGAGAATTAATTAACATTGATATGAATAAGATATTAAACGGTAACATATTAACGTTAATATATAAAAGTATGAAATAAATAAACACAAATGTTAATATGTTACCATTTATTCCATACTTGTTTTAACGTTAACTAACATTAAATGGTAACATGTTAATTTATGTTAATTTATACAAGTATGAAGTTGAGTAACATTTATGTATACAAGTGCAAGCAGTTATTAATGTTAATGAATGCTACCATGTAACCATTTATACAAATAATATGTTACCATGTAAGAAATGATGCCATATTAATTTACGTTAATTTATATTTAAATTAACATGGTACCATTTAATATGTAAATTAACGTAAAAAAACATGGTGCCATGTAATGTTAACCATTTATTTAATAAATTAATTTATAAAATTGTTACCATTTTTAAATGCTACCTTGTATAAACTAACGTTAATCAACTGCAATTAATTTATACAAGTATGAAATAAATTAATACAAACGTTAATATATCTTCAATTATCACTAACTAGTTTTTTATGAATGCCAAGCCGAGCCCATGTTATAACTTCAAGTGGCTCTTCTAATGTTCCATAACCACCTGGGAATGTAGTAGAGTAATATCAGAAAATATAAAACGAAGGAAAGATAAAATAAAATTTGTAACATAATCGATAAAATTAACCAGATAATGTAATGAATGCATCAGAGTGCTTAGCCATTTCTGCCTTTCTTTGATGCATGTCGCTCACTTCTTTCACTACCCTATACATTTCTCCAATTAACTACATAATAAACCAAATATAAGATTGAAACCTTTGACTTTTATCAGATATGAATTTTAAGCCAAGATCACCTCTTTCGCCATTAGAGTCCTTGGTATGATCCTAATGTTTCCACACATAAAATAAAGAAAATTGATTGAGGTAAGAAATTTGTAAAATAGGAAAAGAAAAAAGGGATGTAAACAATATAAGTTAATTACCCAGTAGCATGACCATTTGCATTGTGAATAGCTTCAGAAACTGAACCCATGACACCAACGCTACCATCCCCATAAACCAGATCCATTTTTCTAGCCATCTTTAAATAAATAAATAGATAACGTAAGAAACGAAGGAAGGAAGGAAGGAAGAAAAGGAAAAAAAATAAATTACCTTTAGAGATGAAAACAAAAGGTTTTCTGCGCATTAAAATTGTGGTGAATACTAGCGTCAGTAAGCAGTTAATAAATGCTACCATGTAACCATTTGTACAAATAACATGTTACCATGTAAAAAATGGTACCATATTAATTTACGTTAATTTTATATGTAAATTAACATGGTACCATTTAATATGTAAATTAACTTGTAATATGTAATGTTAACCATTTATTTAATAAACTAATTCATACAAATTTTACCATTTATAAATGCTACCATGTATAAATTTACGTTAATCAATTGCAATTAATTTATACAAGTATGAAATAAATTAACACAAACGTTAATATGTTGCCATTTATATCAAGTATTGAGTCTATCATATATAAATTAATCGTTAATATGTTACCATTTATTTCATACAAATGTTAAATGGTAACTCTTGGTAAATTAATGCCACTACACCAAAAAATGCCTTTAGTAGCGTTTAAAAAACGCTACCAAAGCCTATGGTAGCGTTTTAAAGAACGCTACTACAGGTCCCGCAACTAAAAGTCTGTTTTTTTCTGTTGCGTTTCCATAAACGCTGCCAAACTAAAGCAACCAAATATTTTTTGAAGCGTTTAAAAAATCCAACCAAAACTAACATTTTTTGGTTGCGTTTGTGCTTGACCCTTTTCTTTGATTTTCTGTAGCGTTTATTTTATGTAACTAAAAACTTTTCGTTGCATTTAATTTATGCCACTGTAAATTCAAATAATATTCTACGTTTGTTTCAGTAACGGTTTAGAAACGCTGTTGAAATGTATTGATTGTTTTGTAGCATATTTTAAATGCTACTATATACTGTTAATGGCTTACATTGTTTCCAGCAACCAGCTTTGTAATAATCATACCAAAATCAGTAACAATCATATAATTATCATATTTAAACCAACAATCAACCAATCATATGATCATCATATTTAAATAATTAAAAACACGTAATTACATAAGTACTATCCAAAACCATTTAGATAATAATTGTTTGACAAAATGAGCAGGTTCACATACCACAAAATGTTAAAGAATTTTACTTAAGTACCGACTAATATCATAATACATATAACAATTGAAGTCACGTCCATTGTTGGTGATGGTCTTTACTCCGGAAAAGCTAATTACCTGTAAACACATTCAATAATCAACAATAAGTATTTGTCATGAATTATCAAATAACATTCAAATAATGTTAATTGATTGTTATTAAAACAAACACATAAATAATTAAACTGGATATCAAATAACATTCAGACAATATTGTACATTATGACGATAGATAAGGTGCATTTAAAATATGGTGTTCCTATGTGTTCCTACGCATGTACCAAACATCAAACAAGAAAAACAACAAATAAGATAAATATGATCGGATGATGTCTGCCTTCAAATAATGTATGTATGCATGTTATGATTAACAGGTACAGTTGCTTGAAGCTCAAAACAGCTACTTGTATCATATAAATATAATCATTTGGTTTTGTGACAGGTAAGTGATTCATGATACAGGTTGTCATACATAGTTGAAGGATGATACATATGCATACAAGAAAAGTGATGCTTCACAGTAAGACTCAGTTTTGTGTTTAGTTACTGAACCGGTTGGTTTAAGGGTATGAAGAAAAACAATATTATTAATCTAATAAATAACAAAAAATAGTCTAGATGAATGAAGTTTTAGACGCATGCAAGAAGAAAATTCGATGCATTAACATATTGAACGACAAATTAAACCATAAGCTGCCATACTATATAAGCACTTATAACATGTGATATAAGAGTACATGATTATATATGGCCAAAAAAAAAATTGAATAAATAAGAAACAAACTGACTTTTATTTATTTATTTTTAATATGAAAAAAATTATAATGGTAGAAGTTTGTTCACGGTTTGCAAACTCCAACCGCAATCACCAAAATCAGAATGAAACATTGAAAAAAAATATAATGGTAGAAGTTTGTTCACAGTTTGGTAGAAGTTTGTTTTTAATATGAAAAAAAAACAGACTGACTTTCTTTCAATTCACCAAAATTGATAATAAGTTTGCAGACTCCAACCTCAATCACCCAAAAAACTGCACCGCTTCCAAATCACCCAAAAAGCGCGGAATTTCCGAGGTCTACCAGCCCTCTGAGAAGAGCCGGCTGATTCCGACGAACCGGTGACACAGAAAAAAACATATGGGTCTCCAATGAACTAGCAGGTTGAGTGTTGAGGATCATGTACTTAAATCGTCTGATTTTCTTATTTTCTTTATAAATATGGGAATCCAGATGTAAATTCAATTTAGATATTTGTACTGCCAGCCTTCGTAATACTCTTAATAGTCGCATGAGTCAAAACTGATAATCAAAGGTTTGGCAACTGTGTTTATTTTATTTTATAATAATATTGATGACTTTTTCCCTATCTTCATACTTATTAATCATTGTTACAATTTACCCGGTAGGCTTTTTGAATTTTACTAATCGTATTAAGAACTATATTCTATTCTACCAAAATAAACAAATGGATTTATGGAACCAACGTCTCTTTAATCTTTATAAGCTTCTAGTCTTCAGTCTTCTGCATAGTAATACACATTCTTCTAAATACGATTCCCGTTATGTGTATTACTATTATAAGTTCATTTGATTTTTATAAAACTTAATTAATTTGGTTAATATTTTATAATTTATTATTATTATAAACTAGTTAATTTTTAAAATAATTAGTTACTTTTTTATAATACTAAAAAAATTGTTGGCTTTCAACGTTTGGTGGCTATAAATAGAAATCCTTTGCTAGCATTCAATACTTTGGCAATATTCTTCGGTTCGTATTATCAATGTCAAAATACAACAAAAGGCAAATACAGCCATATAAGACAAGAAACTATACAAATCGTGATAATCGTAACATAGAAACAAGCCCAAATTCCTCCACATTTGTATGTTAGTAACGATAATATGCCAGCATGAAATTGTGATAATGTGCCAATGCGGTGGCCACATCGTAGCTGAAACAAATCTGTTTCATGTAATTAACTATGAAATTGGCACGCTTCTTTTATTTTATGGAATAATGTGTAAATTTTAAAACAAATATAGCAGATTGGTAGGAGTAAATTATATTCAAAACTATACAACACACTCTATGTGACGGTTCACAGAACTAAACAACAAGGAAATGTATGCGCTTTCTGAAATAAATCATGTAATTAGATAAACAGGTAACATATCATGTAGAGACTATATATTTAATAAGTACTTTACTTATGTCGGAGAAATACAAACAAATCATGTGGAGGCATATATAATATGAATTATAAACGATCTTACAAAAGAACATTCTTTCATATATAAGATAGGTTTAGTTAAAATATGTGTAGTAGGATAAGTCTACATGGAAAACTTGAACTTAAAAAAAAAAGCATCGTAGCGAGAAATGAATAGGAAATGAAATATTAATAAAATCACTTTTGATGTCTTTTTATTATGAGGAATATATTATTGAAAGATATCTAATATATTTTCAAATAAGCAGATATGGTCAGATTTAATGATGAGGGATTGTTTCCAAAGATGGGAAACAAAACAAACAATGGATGTCCACGTTGAGAACTAACAAACGGTACACACTTCAACTGAGAGCAAAACTTTAAATAGCTAGGCAAAAATCATATTCTTGTTTTCTCAAAATTCAAAGTGACAAACATTCATATAATTTAAGTATAAATAGTTGGTATTGTTATATTACATCTTTAGTAAACAAATTACTTCAGTGGGTAGCTTTTTAAAGTATTATCCAAGGCCAGATCTGAAAAGATCGTTCTAAAGTACAGCAAATACGAAAGCACATCAAAAATCAAAACCCGTTAGTCTTGTCCTCTACATACTCTACTACAATCACTCTCAAAACATTCAACAACCAAAAACTAAAATTGAATTAACATAAAAGTTACGAGTATAGTACCTCAGAGTAAGATCAGACTAGAGTTCACACGTTATCATTGACCAAACCCCTACGAACACCAAATCATTGTTATTTTAGCATCCCTCAACAATAGTGCTACACTTCACCAGCAGTCTTGAGTTTCTCCACTTTAGTTCTGAGGTCTGCCTGTAGTTGTCATCGATTTTAAGACCATTACTACTAACATTTTATATATACAGAATATCATATGACTTCTCGCTGTTAGCATGCAAAAACGTGATATGTAATGGATGATAACACAGCCAGTATTTAAAACCAGTTACCAGTTTCAGTCAGTATTTCAAATCAAAATATCACATGATATGTAACGTAATATGTAATGGATGATAATGTGATATGTAATGGATGATATCAGATGAACGTGCATTGGATGAGATGTTTGAAACTAGGAACAAACAAGAAATAGAAAATATCCCAGAAATAACTAAAAATGGGGATAAAGAAGGATAAATCGTGCCGATAACATCAATCGAACAAAATGCATAAAGGCTAAATACAAACATGGTGTGCATCTGCACAGAACTTGCACATAACTAAACTACAATTAATTCTGAAAGTAAAGAATCAAATGATGACCTTGATCTGACCACTGAACTATCATGACCAAAACCAAATGCCATAAACCTAACTGGTATAAGTTTATCAACAACTACTCCATTAGCCCCTCCAAACAACCCTGTTAACACCACCTATTCACACAGTGCTGACGATATTGTTTTGAACGTCAAGCCCCCCAACTTCCCTTAACTTCCTCCTGACCAAACTACCAGTATTAGTCCCACTAAACCAACCCAAAATCCTATAGAATATGTCGATGTCTCCAAATCCAATACAAAAAGCAATAAGCCTAGAAACAAAAAGTCTACGAAATCAAATAAATCTAACTCTTCAGACCTTAACCCTGATCCACTGCACCCACGGTTTAGTTCACATACTGAGGAAAATAAAGATAAACCACCTTCAACAAGGAGCAAGACATTGAAATCACCGCTCCCTAATGAAAATTATTAATGTTACACAACATTGCAGCGTAGAATATTAGGGGTAACTTATTATGAATGTTATCGGCAGCTCGTTAATTTGTTATACTCGCATTTTTAAATAAATTTGTTAGGATTAAACAGAATTATATTTACATGTATCAACGGTAAGGTATGCGGCAAAGGGAAGGAGCCATGCTTGTGATCAAACAAAGACACAAACGTGAAATGAAGCAAAATATATATGTAAACTGGGATGAGTCACGAACATGCAGTAGCTTAAATCATAGTGAACAAGGGATCAAGCATGCAACTGTGTAATGCATATTCCGGCCAATTCAAGTGAAATTTATAGGTATATGTGAAATTTATAGGTAAGTGAAATTTATAGTTACTTCTAAACCCACACTTGATAATTTCAATTATTTTCATACATTATGTGGAATGGCATATGGGTTCAAACAACATAATGTTATACTTGGGATCATTTCATAAATCTTTGAGTAGAACTATGCATGCAGCATGTAAATAAGTAAGAAACGGTTTCAGTATAAACGAGGTAGTTCAAATGTGATATTTTTTTCCGTGTGTGTATATATGTTCAGGCGTACCGTGAAATTTATAGGTATGTGTGCAACAGAGCACAACGATGCGCGTCGGGGTCAAGACAGTGGGATTCCAGCAATGTACACAAAATAAAAGGCGAAGTCCGGTCAAATGTATGGTGCCAGGAGCATGGATGAGTATAACGAAAATATACTTCAGCAATAGGGACAGTAAAGAACGTACAACATTGCATAGGCTTAAGCAAAAGGAACAACATCTAAATTGGGCTTCATACGCATGCTATTCAACATAACAAAATAACTTCTAGTTATGCAAATAAATGGGCACAAATTAAGGTATGGTAATGAGAATGATTACTACCTCAAACCATGCTAAAATATGTCAGTTCATGTCAAAGGAATGCACAGTACATTTAAATGGCTCAACCCAGGTTATTAAAGAAAATGACACATGCATGTTATCATATATTTCTAGTGAAGCAAATTTAAGTAACCATACACGGCACATCTAATACGTCCAGGTGAATAGCTAACTGTAGAATCCTCAAAGACATTAAATATATGAATGATGGGTGTGCAAGTTAAGAAAATACAAACAAAATTTGTTTCCAGTTTAGTCATGTATCTCAATAAGAGATGTCTCCAGGTTGGAAAAATATGGACAACATGCAAAGGGTACAGGTGACAGGTTAACCAAAATTCAAAGAGTCCAAATTACAAGAGCGCAAGTGAACCCAGTTTTCTAATTCAATCCTACAATTGCCCAACTATGACAGACAACAACAGTGAAATGTAGTAGCAAATAGCCTTAACTAATTATATTTATTGTATGCGAAGTACAGAACTTGAAACAAATTTAATCGTAAGGCGGACTTACATTAAGTCGACGGAGATCGGAACTCGGCCATGACTGGCGCAGCAAGTGAAGATGACGGCGCTGCCTCCTTCGCTATTTCCACGCTAGCTTCTGGTTACAGCGAGGTGCAGGTGGCCATTAGCGGCAATATAATTCAGTTTAATCCTAACAAATTTATTTAAAAATGCGAGTATAACAAATTAACGAGCTGCCGATAACATTCATAATAATTGGAATATTTGCATGTATCAACGGTAGGGTATGCGGCAAAGGGAAGGAGCCATGCTTGCGATCAAGCAAAGACACAAACGTGAAATGCAGCAATATATATATATATATATATATATATATATAAACTGGGATGAGTCACGAACATGCAGTAGCTTAAATCATAGTGCACAAGGGATCAAGCATGCAACTGTGTAATGCATATTCCGACCAATACAAGTGAGCCTGGCCAAGTTTATAACCTAAAGAAGTATAATTTGCCAAAACAAAGGACTAAAATCCCAAGGAAGGGCAGCATGCGTGTGATATACGACAATGGTAGCATTGCATCCAAAAAAGAAATTGACGTAGAATTGTATAAATCGAATGGTATTTGCTTGCGACAGGCATGCACAAAGTATATGCGGAAAATGCTACAGCAAGGTAAGGCAAAGGGGTTTTGTCCATGCGTGAAATGCAGTAAATACATGTATATATGTCGGCAATCCAGATGTAGACAGAAATTCCAACATGAAAATTAAATATGTAGAAAAATGCATACATAAAAGCAATTGACTTAGTGTTGGAGCGGAACTACGTCTATGTGTTAGTTTCCATAAATTCCTAAATGCAAATAGAGTTCTAGTTTCAGGTACTTTGGTTTCCTGTATATTTACAAATTTCAGGACATGCAATGGTGTTTTGCCCATAACAGGCGCATATAGTCCAAATTAGAACATCTCAAATGAAGACAAAGGGTGTCATGTTTCTACAGCACCAAGTATTAAAAGACTACACGATATAAATTTTCCAAATAGCAGTAATATATATATAGACACAGTTACTTCTAAACCCACATTTGACAATTTCAATTATTTTCATACATTATGTGGAATGGCATAAGGGTTCAGACAACATAATGTTATACTTGGGATCATTTCATAAATCTTTGAGTAGAACTATGCATGCAGCATGTAAATAAGTAAGAAACGGTTTCAGTATAAACGAGGTAGTTCAAATGTGATATTTTTTCCGTGTGTGTATATATGTTCAGGCGTACCGTGAAATTTATAGGTATGTGTGCAACAGAGCACAACGATGCGCGTCGGGGTCAAGACAGTGGGATTCCAGCAATGTACACAAAATAAAAGGCTAAGTCCAGTCAAATGTATGGTGCCAGGAGCAAGGATGAGTATAACGAAAATATACTTCAGCAATAGGGACAGTAAAGAACGTGCAACATTGCATAGGCTTAAGCAAAAGGAACAACATCTAAATTAGGCTTCATACGCATGCTATTCAACATAACAAAATAACTTCTAGTTATGCAAATAAATGGGCACAAATAAAGGTATGGTATACTGGGAGTCAACAAGCCAAAATGAGAATGATTACTACCTCAAACCATGCTAAAATATGTCAGTTCATGTCAAAGGAATGCACAGTACATTTAAATGGCTCAACCTAGGTTATTAAAGAAAATGACACATGCATGTTATCATATATTTCTAGTGAAGCAAATTTAAGTAACCATACACGGCACATCTAATACGTCCAGGTGAATAGCTTACTGTAGAATCCTCAAAGACATTAAATATATGAACCATGGGTGTGCAAGTTAAGAAAATACAAACAAAATTTGTTTCTTGTTCAGTCATGTATCTCAATAAGAGATGTCTCCAGGTTGGAAAAATATGGACAACATGCAAAGGGTACAGGTGACAGGTTAACCAAAATTCAAAGAGTCCAAATTACAAGAGCGCAAGTGAACCCAGTTTTCTAATTCAATCCTACAATTGCCCAACTATGACAGACAACAACAGTGAAATGTAGTAGCAAACAACCTTAACTAATTATATTTATTGTATGCGAAGTACAGAACTTGAAACAAATTTAATCGTAAGGCGGACTTACATTAAGTCGACGGAGATCGGAACTCGGCCATGACTGGCGCAGCAAGTGAAGATGATGGCGCTGCCTCCTTCGCTATTTCCACGCTAGCTTCTGGTTACAGCGGGGTGCAGGTGGCCATTAGCGGCAATATAATTCAGTTTGATCCTAACAAATTTAGTTAAAAATGCGAGTATAACAAATTAACGAGCTGCCGATAACATTCATAATAATTGGAATATTTACATGTATCAACGGTAGGGTATGCGGCAAAGGGAAGGAGTCATGCTTGCGATCAAGCAAAGACACAAACGTGAAATGCAGCAATATATATATATATATATATATATATATATATATATATATATATATATATATATAAACTGGGATGAGTCACGAACATGCAGTAGCTTAAATCATAGTGCACAAGGGATCAAGCATGCAACTGTGTAATGCATATTCCGACCAATACAAGTGAGCCTGGCCATGTTTATAACCTAAAGAAGTATAATTTGCCAAAACAAAGGACTAAAATCCCAAGGAAGGGCAGCATGCGTGTGATATACGACAATGGTAGCACTGCATCCAAAAAAGAAATTGACGTAGAATTGTATAAATCGAATGGTATTTGCTTGCGACAGGCATGCACAAAGTATATGCGGAAAATGCTACAGCAAGGTAAGGCAAAGGGGTTTTGTCCATGCGTGAAATGCAGTAAATACATGTATATATGTCGGCAATCCAGATGTAGACAGAAATTCCAACATGAAAATTAAATATGTAGAAAAATGCATACATAAAAGCAATTGACTTAGTGTTGGAGCGGAACTACGTCTATGTGTTAGTTTCCATAAATTCCTAAATGCAAATAGAGTTCTAGTTTCAGGTACTTTGGTTTCCTGTATATTTACAAATTTCAGGACATGCAATGGTGTTTTGCCCATAACAGGCGCATATAGTCCAAATTAGAACATCTCAAATGAAGACAAAGGGTGTCATGTTTCTACAGCACCAAGTATTAAAAGACTACACGATATAAATTTTCCAAATAGCAGTAATATATATATAGACACAGTTACTTCTAAACCCACATTTGACAATTTCAATTATTTTCATACATTATGTGGAATGGCATAAGGGTTCAGACAACATAATGTTATACTTGGGATCATTTCATAAATCTTTGAGTAGAACTATGCATGCAGCATGTAAATAAGTAAGAAACGGTTTCAGTATAAACGAGGTAGTTCAAATGTGATATTTTTTCCGTGTGTGTATATATGTTCAGGCGTACCGTGAAATTTATAGGTATGTGTGCAACAGAGCACAACGATGCGCGTCGGGGTCAAGACAGTGGGATTCCAGCAATGTACACAAAATAAAAGGCTAAGTCCAGTCAAATGTATGGTGCCAGGAGCAAGGATGAGTATAACGAAAATATACTTCAGCAATAGGGACAGTAAAGAACGTGCAACATTGCATAGGCTTAAGCAAAAGGAACAACATCTAAATTAGGCTTCATACGCATGTTATTCAACATAACAAAATAACTTCTAGTTATGCAAATAAATGGGCACAAATTAAGGTATGGTATACTGGGAGTCAACAAGCCAAAATGAGAATGATTACTACCTCAAACCATGCTAAAATATGTCAGTTCATGTCAAAGGAATGCACAGTACATTTAAATGGCTCAACCTAGGTTATTAAAGAAAATGACACATGCATGTTATCATATATTTCTAGTGAAGCAAATTTAAGTAACCATACACGGCACATCTAATACGTCCAGGTGAATAGCTTACTGTAGAATCCTCAAAGACATTAAATATATGAACCATGGGTGTGCAAGTTAAGAAAATACAAACAAAATTTGTTTCTAGTTTAGTCATGTATCTCAATAAGAGATGTCTCCAGGTTGGAAAAATATGGACAACATGCAAAGGGTACAGGTGACAGGTTAACCAAAATTCAAAGAGTCCAAATTACAAGAGCGCAGGTGAACCCAGTTTTCTAATTCAATCCTACAATTGCCCAACTATGACAGACAGCAACAGTGAAATGTAGTAGCAAACAACGTTAACTAATTATATTTATTGTATGCGAAGTACAGAACTTGAAACAAATTTAATCGTAAGGCGGACTTACATTAATTCGACGGAGATCGGAACTCGGCCATGACTGGCGCAGCAAGTGAAGATGATGGCGCTGCCTCCTTCGCTATTTCCACGCTAGCTTCTGGTTACAGCGAGGTGCAGGTGGCCATTAGCGGCAATATAATTCAGTTTAATCCTAACAAATTTAGTTAAAAATGCGAGTATAACAAATTAACGAGCTGCCGATAACATTCATAATAAGTTGGAATATTTACATGTATCAACGGTAGGGTATGCGGCAAAGGGAAGGAGCCATACTCGCGATCAAGCAAAGACACAAACGTGAAATGCAGCAATATATATATATATATATAAACTGGGATGAGTCACGAACATGCAGTTGCTTAAATCATAGTGCACAAGGGATCAAGCATGCAATTGTGTAATGCATATTCCGACCAATACAAGTGAGCCTGGCCAAGTTTATAACCTAAAGAAGTATAATTTGCCAAAAAAAAAGGACTAAAATCCCAAGGAAGGGCAGCATGCGTGTGATATACGACAATGGTAGCACTACGTCCAAAAAAAATTGACGTAGAAATGTATAAATCGAATGGTATTTGCTTGCGACAGGCATGCACAAAGTATATGCGGAAAATGCTACAGCAAGGTAAGGCAAAGGGGTTTTGTCCATGCGTGAAATGCAGTAAATACATGTATATATGTCGGCAATCCAGATGTAGACAGAAATTCCAACATGAAAATTAAATATGTAGAAAAATGCATACTTAAAAGCAATTGACTTAGTGTTGGAGCGGAACTACGTCTTTGTGTTAGTTTCCATAAATTCCTAAATGCAAATAGAGTTCTAGTTTCAGGTACTTTGGTTTCCTGTATATTTACAAATTTCAGGACATGCAATGGTGTTTTGCCCATAACAGGCGCATATAGTCCAAATTAGAACATCTCAAATGAAGACAAAGGGTGTCATGTTTCTACAGCACCAAGTATTAAAAGACTACACGATATAAATTTTCCAAATAGCAGTAATATATATATAGACACAGTTACTTCTAAACCCACAATTGACAATTTCAATTATTTTCATACATTATGTGGAATGGCATATGGGTTCAGACAACATAATGTTATACTTGGGATCATTTCATAAATCTTTGACTAGAACTATGCATGCAGCATGTAAATAAGTAAGAAACGGTTTCAGTATAAACGAGGTAGTTCAAATGTGATATTTTTTTCCGTGTGTGTATATATGTTCAGGCGTACCGTGAAATTTATAGGTATGTGTGCAACAGAGCACAACGATGCCCGTCGGGGTCAAGACAGTGGGATTCCAGCAATGTACACAAAATAAAAGGCTAAGTCCGGTCAAATGTATGGTGCCAGAAGCAAGGATGAGTATAACGAAAATATACTTCAGCAATAGGGACAGTAAAGAACGTGCAACATTGCATAGGCTTAAGCAAAAGGAACAACATCTAAATTGGGCTTCATACGCATGCTATTCAACATAACAAAATAACTTCTAGTTATGCAAACAAATGGGCACAAATTAAGGTATGGTATACTGGGAGTCAACAAGCCAAAATGAGAATGATTACTACCTCAAACCGTGCTAAAATATGTCAGTTCATGTCAAAGGAATGCACAGTACATTTAAATGGCTCAACCTAGGTTATTAAAGAAAATGACACATGCATGTTATCATATATTTCTAGTGACGCAAATTTAAGTAACCATACACGGCACATCTAATACGTCCAGGAGAATAGCTAACTGTAGAATCCTCAAAGACATTAAATATATGAACCATGGGTGTGCAAGTTAAGAAAATACAAACAAAATTTGTTTCTTGTTTAGTCATGTATCTCAATAAGAGATGTCTCCAGGTTGAAAAAATATGGACAACATGCAAAGGGTACAGGTGACAGGTTAACCAAAATTCAAAGAGTCCAAATTACAAGAGCGCAAGTGAACCCAGTTTTCTAATTCAATCCTACAATTGCCCAACTATGACAGACAAAAACAGTGAAATGTAGTAGCAAACAGCCTTAACTAATTATATTTATTGTATGCGAAGTACAGAACTTGAAACAAATTTAATCGTAAGGCGGACTTACATTAAGTCGACGGAGATCGGAACTCGGCCATGACTGGCGCAGCAAGTGAAGATGACGGCGCTGCCTCCTTCGCTATTTCCACGCTAGCTTCTGGTTACAGCGAGGTGCAGGTGGCCATTAGCGGCAATATAATTCAGTTTAATCCTAACAAATTTATTTAAAAATGCGAGTATAACAAATTAACGAGCTGCCGATAACATTCATAATAAGTTGGAATATTTACATGTATCAACGATAGGGTATGCGGCAAAGGGAAGGAGCCATGCTAGCGATCAAGCAAAGACACAAACGTGAAATGCAGCAATATATATATATATATATATATATATATATACATATATATATATATATATATATATATATATATATAAACTGGGATGAGTCACGAACATGCAGTAGCTTAAATCATAGTGCACAAGGGATCAAGCATGCAACTGTGTAATGCATATTCCGACCAATACAAGTGAGCCTGGCCAAGTTTATAACCTAAAGAAGTATAATTTGCCAAAACAAAGGACTAAAATCCCAAGGAAGGGCAGCATGCGTGTGATATACGACAATGGTAGCACTGCATCCAAAAAAAAATTGACGTAGAAATGTATAAATCGAATGGTATTTGCTTGCGACAGGCATGCACAAAGTATATAGGGAAAATGCTACACCAAGGTAAGGCAAAGGGGTTTTGTCCATGCGTGAAATGCAGTAAATACATGTATATATGTTGGCAATCCAGATGTAGACAGAAATTCCAACATGAAAATTAAATATGTAGAAAAATGCATACATAAAAGCAATTGACTTAGTGTTGGAGCGGAACTACGTCTATGTGTTAGTTTCCATAAATTCCTAAATGCAAATAGAGTTCTAGTTTCAGGTACTTTGGTATCCTGTATATTTACAAATTTCAGGACATGCAATGATGTTTTGCCGATAACAGGCGCATATAGTCCAAATTAGAACATCTCAAATGAAGACAAAGGGTGTCATGTTTCTACAGCACCAATTATTAAAAAGACTACACGATATAAATTTTCCAAATAGCAGTAATATATATACATATATATATATATATATATATATATATATATATATATATATAGACACAGTTACTTCTAAACCCACATTTGACAATTTCAATTATTTTCATACATTATGTGGAATGGCATATGGGTTCAGACAACATAATGGTATACTTGGGATCATTTCATAAATCTTTGAGAAGAACTATGCATGCAGCATGTAAATAAGTAAGAAACGGTTTCAGTATAAACGAGGTAGTTCAAATGTGATATTTTTTTTCCGTATGTGTATATATGTTCATGCGTACCGTGAAATTTATAGGTATGTGTGCAACAGAGCACAACGATGCGCGACGGGGTCAAGACAGTGGGATTCCAACAATGTACACAAAATAAAAGGCGAAGTCCGGTCAAATGTATGGTGCCAGGAGCAAGGATGAGTATAACGAAAATATACTTCAGCAATAGGGACAGTAAAGAACGTGCAACATTGCATAGGCTTAAGCAAAAGGAACAAGATCTAAATTGGGCTTCATACGCATGCTATTCAACATAACAAAATAACTTCTAGTTATGCAAATAAATGAGTATGAATTAAGGTATGGTATACTGGGAGTCAACAAGCCAAAATGAGAATGATTACTACCTCAAACCATGCTAAAATATGTCAGTTCATGTCAAAGGAATGCACTGTACATTTAAATGGTTCAACCCAGGTTATTAAAGCAAATGACACATGCATGTTATCATATATTTCTAGTGAAGCAAATTTAAGTAACCATGCACGTCACATCTAATATGTCCAGGTGAATAGCTAACTGTAGAATCCTCAAAAACATTAAATATATGAACCATTGGTGTGCAAGTTAAGAAAATACAAACAAAATTTGTTTCCAGTTTAGTCATGTATCTCAATAAGAGATGTCTCCAGGTTGGAAAAATATGGACAACATGCAAAGGGTACAGGTGACAGGTTAACCAAAATTCAAAGAGTCCAAATTACAAGAGCACAAGTGAACCCAGTTTTCTAATTCAATCCTACAATTGCCCAACTATGACAGACAACAACAGTGAAATGTAGTAGCAAACATCCTTAACTAATTATATTTATTGTATGCGAAGTACAGAACTTGAAACAAATTTAATTGTAAGGCAAACTTACATTAAGTCGACGGAGATCGGAACTCGGCCATGACTGGCGCAGCAAGTGAAGATGACGGCGCTGCCTCGTTCGCTATTTCCACACTAGCTTCTGGTTACAGCGAGGTGCAGGTGGCCATTAGCGGCAATATAATTCAGTTTAATCCTAACAAATTTGTTTAAAAATGTGAGTATAACAAATTAACGAGCTGCCGATAACATTCATAATAAGTTGGAAAATTTACATGCATCAACGGTAGGGTATGCGGCAAACGGAAGGAGCCATGCTCGTGATCAAGCAAAGACACAAACGTGAAATGCAGCAAAATATATATATAAAAAAACTGGGATGAGTCACGAACATGCAATAGCTTAATCATAGTGAACAAAGGATCAAGCATGCAACTGTGTAATGCATATTCCGGCCAATACAAGTGAGCCTGGCCAAGTTTATAATTTCTCTAACGATATATTTCAATTAATTTAAAATATAGCTAATGCTTAAGTTAAATAGATCTATTCGAATCAAATAATAAAAATTTTAATATACAAAATAAAATTCAAAGCTATGATTTAAGTAGACTAGATTTCAAGTTTTAAACCAATATCAAATTTTTACGTACCAAATTTTGAATAAATTCATATACTAAAATATCGAAAGATGGGTTCGTTACAGGTGCCCATAAAGACACAAAGATTGACCAGGCAAAGAAAATGATTGCTCAGCACAACATTCAAATTATTGAAATTTTTAAACAAAATTAAACCTCTTCTCACCAAGAAAGCTGCATTCGAAATAAATATTCAATGGACCTTAAACCACAATCATAGCCAATCGCCTATTGGTTGAATAATGGTTCTCACTATCAAAGATACCCATTCTTTAAGTTGTTCCGAACTTGAAATTGAATTATATTAGACAAAGTTGTCTCATTTAGAGGTATAACAAAACCACTGGAAAGTGAAGAGGTATGAACTACAGCCTAATAACCAAATTACAATTCTGCACACTCCAAATGTTTGTAAATATTATGCATTACGCACAACAAAAATGAAGTGATCACATATAGTTATCAAGTTGCAATAGTACTAAAAGATCCTATTTAAAGGAAATCAATGTAGAAAAAATAAAAGAAGAGAAACTGAGTTTGAAATAAAATACTAAGCAACAACAAGTGGGTTGGATCGGGGAAGTTCGAGAGCAATGGTAATCCTGCTCCAACATCATTCTACTAGAAGAAGAATTTCATTGATTACGTAAAAATAAAAAATAAAAAAACTATGAAAGAAGAAAAAATCAAAGCTAATCCTTTTAACAATGAGGGCCATGTATTACATTCTCAAATACTATAACAATTAGTGCACGGTGTTAAGTTTATTTCCAATACAAGAAATACAAAAGGGGCTAACATATAGAAACATCAAACTAACAACAATATTCTACAAGTATGTTATATGCCTCTAGGTGCTCGGTGTCTAATCAATTTGATTTGTCGGTCGCTTCACTCAATGGGCATATAGTAAAATACATGTTATATGAGACAAAGTTTGCTTTGAACATGTACGATTACTGTGAGTTTTATTCATGTATAATTGGATTTGGTTTTTATGGAAGCCTGGTTTTTGTAGGCGCTTGGTTGACCAAGATGCAAACATGTTTTAAACTCAGTTTAATGCAATTTCAATTGGTTTGAAATGATTAATGACATAAAGAGCTTTGAAATGCAGCAAAAATCATATTAAAGAAATTCAAAATAAAAAATCTGGCCATTTATTTCGGATAACTTTTTGAAGTATTTGTTTGAATGGAAAGTATTGTACCCCCAAATGAAAAGAATAAAACACTTCTAGTTATTGTTCTTTTCTTTTTTCCCTAACAACTTAGCAGTATTGCAATTTTATTCAACACAAAACATTTATTAAGTGCTAAACTAGAACACAATTATTCCGCAAACAATCCCTTTTGAGCACATACCAAACAAATATATCATTTTTCCTTTAAAACTGCAAAAGGGATATAAAAATAAAGATGAAAAATAGTTTACCATCCATGATAAGGAACAAGAACCAGGGCATGACGAAAATGCCCAACCAAATTGTTCAGCTTCACATTATCTGAAAAGCTCCCATGTCCGCTGCCATAATATTTTGAAAATTTAGAAACAAATTATTCATAGAGGTACAAAATATTACGAGATTAAGATGTATAAATAACCTCAGGTAATAAAAAAGTAAACTATTCAATATTATACTAATGAAAAATAACAAAAATGGACTTTGTACTGCAGCAGGCTATTAGAAATTACCTAAACAATGAGATAAACCCTCACGATAAAAAAAAACCCAATGGAATATCCACTGAAGTAGCAGATGCTTAATGAAAAATCGAAATTAATGTTAAATTCCGAAAGTAACTCCAAAATATACTTAAAACGGCAACATAAATTGTAGATGAAACCTTATGCTGCCTGGATTAGAAAGTACCTAGTAGAGATGAGCAATGCAAAAGTTAAGGCAAGAGATTCAGAATTAGGGCTGGGAGGTTGAACGAAGCGGCAAAGCGATTCACAAATGTTGTTTGATAATTAAAGAGGAACGATTCATGATTTGGAAATTAGAGAAGAGCGATTGAATTGGGAATTCTGTAGAATGGGGGTTTCTCAGAACGTAACTTTTAGAGAATGAAAAATAGGGGGCGGTAAGAGGGTATTGTGAAATAAATCCCGCCTAATATTTCTAAACCTAAAACGCGACCATTTTTGGGAGGTCGACGAAATGGTTTCATTTAGGAGTAAACGACGCTGTGAAATGTAACTAAAAGCTTAATTTCTTGTAGTGTGCGCAAACATTAAGCAAGGCTAATGTCAACCATGTTTTAACAAAACGAATATGAAATAAATGTAAAAGAAATTAATGAAAAAAAGATGTACATTAATTAACACAAACTCTTTATATATATATACAAACAAAATTGAATTGATTCATTTGTCTGTAAATATAGATCTAATATTAAAATGGAATTGAATGTATATTATATTAGGCTAATTCTGTTCTTACACCAAAAATTACTTAACATACACCAAAAAATAAAATAACTCACTACACACCGAATATTACTTTACATACACTGTATACTTTACTAAATTACCCTTATTTGCATCTTCTTTCTCTTCCCTCTTCAAAACTTAAAACATATATACCCAAAATTAGAAATTTATTGCACCAAATAAAGTAAAATTCAACAAAATGAATTTCATTTGTTGCATTAATATTGTTGTTATTTTAAAATTTTCCAAAATTTTCTTAATTTCAAAAGAATTATTTGAAATTCATAAAAAATTCAATGCATCTAAATTACAACAATTATTTCTAAATGTTATAAGTAATTGAACTTTCAAGTTTCATGATGAAGTACACCAACAACATTGAATTAGCGTGTTTGGTTGGCATCAAATTCTATTGCTTTTGATGTTAATTTGATTTATTTTATGCGAAATTTTAGAATATGTAACTAAGAGAAAAGGGTGTTTTAGCAATAAATTTTTATTAAAAAAATAACTGTTTACATTAAGTGATTTTTGATGTATAAATAGTGCCATTATATTATTCAAACATCATGTGTAAGAATAGCAGAGAATAGAAGAAAAGAAGAATAAGAGGATATATATGAATGTAACTAATTCCCTTATATGCATGAATCTCTACCTTATATTATAAAAATCTATTTGTTATATGCATGAATGTAATTGATTTGGATAGTTATTTTGGAGCAGGAGCTAGGAAATATACTAATTTGGCCTGTAGAATACACAGATGCAAATTTATCAGATGCCCACATCATTATTAATTTGTTATTTTGCAGATTCATGTGTGAATAAAAAGGTTGAAAAAAATATAGTTATTAGGGTATTTCATGAAACATGTTTTTAAAAAGAGAAGAAAATCAATTAAGTTTTAAAGTAAGAATGCCACTCTTGTTTTAGAAAGGGATGTAACCATAGCAATAGTTGTCATCAAGATTATTGGTATTTACTTATAGTGGCAGTTTTTGTGTTTTATATTGTGGCCAATCAGAAGAGACTATGCGGATTGAGACCACAAAAGAGATCACGTGGATTGAGATTTGTACCGTTAGATTTAGTCTAAAATAAGCTGTTAAATTTATAGTCGGAGAGGATGGTATAAATTGTGTCTCTGCAATAAACTAGAGAAAATATGTTTTGGTCATTTCAAATGATGACATATTAGCATGAAATTGTGAAACATTTGCGAAAAATTTAAAGTTAATCAAATGTTTGGAAAAAATTAAGAATGTATGATAAGTTATGAATGAATGATTATTTAATATTAATTATTTACAATTTAATTATTGTTTATCAATTTACTAACTGTTAGTTATTTCATATTTCAAAATAATTATTAATAATTAATAAAGAAATTATTTTACAAAAAACATTGCTAGGATATGTAAGCGAAATCTTCAATTCAAAAAAAATACTAGAATATACCTTTTTAACACATCATTGAACGGCTCAACATTATTTTTAATGAAAGTTTAAAATGATATGAGAAAAATGTAGGGGTTAATTGCAAAAAAAACTCCCCCCTCTGTATATATGTGTGGATAATACATTTTACCTACCTATAATTACTGGTAGATAATCATCCTTTAACAATTTTATAAAATTGACAACATTTACCTACCAATGAATTTTACCATTAAATATTGGTAGACAAAGGTTCTCTTTACCTACCTATATCTATTGGTAGGTAAAATATTGGTAGATAAAGGTCAAATTTCTTGTAGTGATATGTAGCTACCCCCACATGGAGGTACACCCCATGGTACCCCACTTGCATGGTCTCCACCGTATCATCGCAGTGAAATACGCAGTCCCCCATCCTATGTCATAGTAACATACATTCCTCTTATGTATAATACAAGACTACACCCGCATAGGATTACTATAATTATATTATGTAAACATAACGACTGCCATTATCGAATAATGCCCTCTAGTCTACGATATACCACCTAGAGCAGACATGGTTGTATCTAGACTTTCACACGTACGTATGGTCAAGCGTATTCGATGCCTAACCCGCACACCCATTGTGTGTGCGTGCCCGAGTTCCGTGGCAGGGCTACACAAGAAACACGGAATTCGGTCGAGAGCTTTCCTCATATCTGTGTAAGGTCGCCTTTAAGAGCCTCTAGCACAAATATCCCTAGGGTCTGTTTTCCATGGTGGCTATGGCCCCACCTCGGCCCCTCCATTAATCAGTGAAGACTACGAGAGCTAAGCGACAAGCCACTAAGCAAAAAATCTAAACATCCATGCGGCGTCTCCCCTCAACCACCGTCCCACGATAGTGAATGGTTAATGGTATCTTGGGTCTAGCTCTAGTCTTCTCGCATCCTACTGGCTGTGGTGACAGGCACTCGACGACCTACTATCCTTGTTGGTCCTGGCCCTCCATCTCTGTTGAGGCAATCGCCGAATCACCTTTTCCGTCACCTCGTACAGCATTCTGACTGTCAAGTTATTCTTGTAATCAAGGCCCACCCACCTAGTAGTTACGCGCAGACCCAACCTCTGCGGGCACAGCCTGAAGCATCTGCCACCACATAGTGGACTACTAGGAGCACCCTTAACATCTCAGGAAGCCGCGTGCTTCCCCTTCCAGTCCGTTGGAGCTGCCACAATAACAAATGTGCGTTCTCCTCGTGCCTTATGACACCGTGATGATCTACCTCGTTGTGTTATTCATCCTATAATGTACGGACTGCTTCAAGCGCCTTAGTTTTATATGTCATTAGGCCCTAAGTCTAACCACTTATTTTGCGCTTGTGCCACCTCGTCAACTTTCCCATTTAACTTGGTTATTCACATTAGCTTCCTTTTTTTGTATTTACCAAGTTACCCTTGCTTATTAATTCAATTTACACTTAACCCACTTAAGTCCGTTAATAAGCCCACAACATGTTACTTTCCAGTTTCATAAATTATTACCTTTTAGGGTTACAACAACATGTTATACTTAATTCATAGTTAAGTATGCCTTATCTCACCTATATATTGATTAGGAGAATAATCCCCTAAACACTAGCCCCGAAGACTGAAATCAACATCAGACTGGCACCCAGAGAATTACTCAACCCAACCAACAAATATGATCCCAATTTACTTCTTTTCGATTCATATAACTTATATCATTTTAAATTTCACATTTCTCCTTCCCAACCCACTTAATTTAAGTATATCTTTACATACAAGTTATCTCATCTTCCTTATTGTTTCCTATAACTTATCTTGTCCCATAAGTTATAATTTCCACCTATTATACTTTCTTACCTCATTCAAGTTTATTCATAATAGGTTATTTATAATTCCCCATTTCTTGTCATTAATCTTAGATTTGACTTAACCTTTTCGCTTACTTAACCCGTTACTTAACTTTACCCAATTCGATTAATTTATAATACCGCTGCAGGTCCCATTTGGTTAAGCATATCTAAATTTCTGTTTCTCATGTCACCGGTGTCCCACTTAACCCCCTTTACTATAGTTCCCATTTTTTACACATGTCTTACTACGGTTAGGTCTACCTTAGTCATGTTTTACATGTCATTTATATCATCCACTTAACCCTCTAACCATACCCCTGTCACCCACATGTCTTATTATGGTTAGTGTTTCTTAATTTATTTATTACGTTGTAACGATGTATGACCTCTCATGAGAGGTTCGCTTATGGTTGCTGGAATTGCCGAGCGGTTCCGGGCAGTCTTACACCATAAAAGCGTCTAACCTCGCGTCATAAACCGTTACGCCTCTAGTTCTTGCCGTTGACCTCTCACATTAACAATCGTCTTTTACCCCCAAACCCCAAATTCATGTCATGCGTTCCAAATTCAACTTAATTACAATTTATTTTTCTATGCCTATTTGCAATTTATCATTAACTACACCAATTACATAATAGTTAGCCAAATTTCATATTACCAAATCATCCAATTATAGCCAAATTCACCAATTCCATGTTATTCATACCCAAACATGCCAATTTCCAATATCCAATTATACCCAAATTCATATAATCAGTATTTTCCCAATATATATATATATATATATATATATATATATATATATATATATCCCAACATTTTCATGTTCATTCATGTAATCTAATTCACCCTCTAGACTTATTTTTCAAGTCACAAATAAGTTTTACCAATTCGTTCTATCCAATTACATGTTGTTAATATTAAGTTTGTACCAATTTCGTAACCAATTACAATTATGACAATTTACATAAATCCAACATCCCAGTATAATTATGCTTGTATTTCTACACAAAACCTTCCATTCACAATATTACACTCAAACCAACCCATTTTCCCTTTTTTCTAATTTCTCGTTCCTCTTTTAAACGCATAAATCCATGATAGACGTTGGCTCGAGATAGCCTAGTTATAAAAAAATAAAGAGGGAAAGGATAAAGGAGAGAATTCAAACGTAGACATAAATAAAGTAACCGATCTTATTGAATTATCATCGTATTCATTATGGGGAATGGTAAACGATAGAGGCAATATTATACAACAAATATAGTTCAAATCCACTCACATTGTCTGGATTGTAGAAATAAACAAATTTGTTATTGATGTAGAATGCTGATCAAATCTTCTTTTCTGAATTATTGGTGAAGAGCTTGAATTGTTGATGAATAATTCCTAATTTGATTTAGGTTTTAGAGGCGGTGGCTAAGAGAATTGAAAATTCAGCAGCACGGAGGCGTCTTGAGGACTTGTTATGAATTAGGGTTAGGCCTTGCTATGTATTTATAGGTGTAGAGAGTGTTTTGGAGCCCTTAAATTGACCTGGAAGCCACCAGATTCGTACAACACATTAAAAACACGTCACAGGAACAGAACTGCTCAGTTCGGGGGGGGGGGGGGGGGTCGACCCCAATGTCGACCTCCCTAAGGGTAGGTCGACCCCAGGTCGACCTCCCTTAGGGTAGGTCAACCCCCAAGTCAACCTCCTGGTCGACCTGACCCCTAGGTCGACCTTAGGGTCGACCTGCCTAATTGCTGGGCGGGAAATTTCCCGCCCTGCTGCCTGGGTCTTATTTCGAACTGTTTTTGAATTTTTAGTTGAATCTTCTAAAGGCTATAACTCATCCATACGGAGCCCGATTTACGCAAACTTGGACTCTATTCCAAGCAGAATTTCGAGACGAACGCAATGGTGATGTCCGTTTTACCTAATACCTGAAATTTAAATTAAGTATTCTTATTTTTATTATTATCTCTATTACGTAGACATTATACATCACCATTATTCTCCTATTTATGCATATATATACACACATTATATTAAAAATGCGGGGTGTTACACTTTTATTTGTACTTCCTTCTATCATCTAAGTATATCCTATCGTTCGTATCTTCAACCTTTAGGTAGGAATCCAATGGATGTAAACATGTGTTTGAGACATGTTATGTTTGATGGATGCAATTGTTTGCTAGTGGTTGCTCGTGGACGCATATACATACACATTACGCACTAGATCGACCCAATAACTCTCATACTGCATATGGATGTGCGTGTGCATTTTTTTCTTTTAGTGGATGAAAATGGGTGTATCATCATATGGATATTGCATTTGGATGAATGATTGCGCACACATGTAGAACTTACATGTTATAGCAGGATTATTTGCATACATTTTGGATTCATGACACCAGCGTTCATCGCATTAAGGAGGTCAACTAAATCAGTAGATCACCTGATCTTTAGCATTAGTATAAGAACATATACACATACCATTGCATATGTTCATATAAGCATTAGAAATATTTAAGGACAATTGATGCCTGTGATTGGAGGATGAGTAGATGGATGATGGATGTTAGGATAAACATTCTTCTTAACTTAGAGATTTCGGGGACGAAATCCTTTAAGTAGGGGAGAATGTAAAACCCTGTAATTTTATTAGAACACTATAATGATAAACTAAAGAATACTTATTTAAATATTGGGAATTAAGTAAAACAGACTGCGCCATTGCGTTCGTCTCCGAATTTTGCTTAAGATAGACTCCAAGTTTGCATGAAAGGGACATCGTATGAAGAAGTTATTAAGGTTTGAAGTTTGTATATGCATAAGATATATATATATATATAAATATACATAACCAAGTCAAAACCATTCAAAATAATTCATAAACAGAAAAGGGAAGTTTGTGGGGGAAATCGACCGATTGGGGGTCGACATACCCCAAGGGCGTCGACCCATGGGTCGACATACCCCAAGGGTGTCGACCCATGGGTCGACACCATAAGAGGGGTGTCAACACCCATGTCGACACCCCTAGATCCGGGCGAAATACATTTCCGCGTATGTAGACTGAATTCTTCGCTAGATTCGTCGATCCTAGCTATAAATAAGACCTCATTCTCATTATTTTATTCATTCTAAAACAACAGAGACAACCAGATGTTGCCCCAGCTTAGACTGAGTTAGCTTATTTCCTTCAACAACAAATTATCGTATACAGAGATCTGTGCTTCAATATCTGCAATCAAATCTTTTGCTCTTTAGATCCAATCACAGTGAGTCTATGTTAATTTTGGATATAAACACTTAAAATGTAATCTTGACAAGCCTATAAGTGTGGATCTAAGCCTATGCCTATTAGTAGTCTGAAACCATACCAGATCTGTTATTAGTTGTACATCTAATTCACTGTTTAGATCTCATCATGCATGTTTATGATATCCCTGTTTTTGTTAGTTTGCCTAATCATGTCACTATGCCTATTCTGTAAGTATAACCAATCCCATTGTCATATGGCAGTTTTTATTTGCTATGCCTATTCTTGTTCTCTTCTTTCCCTTTTTATTTTTTATAGCCAGACCACCTTCGGGCCTAGGCCTATCGTTGGAATACGCGAACGCTCGAAATTGGGAACGATTAGGAATTATAAATTTAGAGCATAATTCGCATCGTAAAACACGATTGGGAATTTTAGGAATAATTTGTACCTTGAGCCAAAATTTGGGATTTGAGGCATAATTTATATCTTGATCTAAATCAGGGCATAACTTGTATTGGGATTTTTGGGTGCGTAATCTATACATTGATCTAAAGCCATAATTTGGGCATAACTCGTATTATGAATCATGATCGGGGTTTTCTTTGGGGTGTAACCTGTACTATACAATTTGACTAAAATTGGAGGCAAATGATTTATTATGTATTATGACCGTAATCTGGGGTATATAAATCTGTAGGCTTAATTTAAGATTTAGCAGAACATGATAATAAAACTGTGAGTAACCTGCTATAATTGGCGGAGATGTTTAATCTATTAAATGAAAAATCAGCTGAAATTTGTTGAAACTGGATACTGTAATTGAAGAACCTACGATGAACATGAATAATTGTTTGAGAATGAATATGCCTAGATTTACAGTAATTAGAAACCGTAACCGCATATAGATACGAGGTTAGGTTACACTTGTGGTAGACGTCTGCCCGGAACCGCCTGGCAAATCCAGCGTCCACAAGTGGTTAATCTAATATGAGGGGTCAATTGTGTAAATATACATGTAACGGTGCTAAGACACGAGGTTAAGTGCAGCTTGTGGTAGAAGTCTGCCCGGAACCGCCCGACAAATTCAGCATCCATTAGCCATCGGCTTAATGTGTGAGATCTAGTGCATAAACATATATATGAATATATGTATATAAAAGGATAGAAATAAATGGCACTAATTATGATTAATGGAAATGAATTGGAACAAACGGGGAATGATAATAACCTATTAAAACTAATTACATTAATGAAAATGCTATATAATAGATAAGCTTGTCCTTGGGACAGGTGGAAATTATAACATAAGTAATAATAAAAGGGAAGGAAGCTTATTAGTAAACTTTAGTTAAGAGAACTAAGTTACTAAATAAATAACAACAAGTTGTAGTGACATGTTAAATAGAAAACAGGTGAATTAAGAAGAAGTATACTTAATTACGTATTTAGTAAAACATGTTATTGTAACTATGGAATTAGACAATAAATAATATAACGGGATTGTAGATTACTTTCGTTAATTACAATCTAGGGAATAACATGTGATGGGCTTACTAATAGGCTTAAATGGATTAAGTTATATAAATGAAATTAATAAGCAGGAGTAACTTGGTAACTTGAAAAGAAGTCAATGTGAATGGGATAACCTGTTAACTTGTAATACTTAACGTTTAAATGTATAGGGGTTACATGAACCTATCAAGTTAAGCAGGGTTAAGTAAACATGTTTGAATCAGTGGGAGGGTTAAGTAAATCTTGGGGCGGTGGGTAATATTTGTATCTATGCCCACAAACTGAACATGTTGGCGTTATGAAATCTTGTTAAACTGGTAGGCATAACCTGTTGAAATCCTAGTAGTGGGCATGCAAGCCTGGGAGAGCTTGTATCATTATGTAGGATCCATTTCAATAGTCCATATAGGTATCAAACGAGTACTCTGAACTAGGTGGGGTTCGGGGCACGCTTACTGGGATGATTGTAAGAGGTCACTTGTGTGAGGAATGGTGTGGGCAGTGCATTCCGACTGGGTCATGTGCGTGCATTGGTCCGGACAAGGGAGGTTAAGACGTCGTGACATCTGTAGATATGGTTTGTGCACATCTTGTTAATAACGGGTTGCCACTTTAGGAAGTGATACATCCTACTATGGGCCCAGCACAGGGTATCTACGAAGTTAAGGAGCCGATCAATTGCTGTAGTAATTAGGGTACTTCTAGTCTTGCTTGTATGGGAGCCCGTTATTATTCTTAGGGGTAACACCGGTATGTTCTCAGTTGGGCTACCTATTAATATTGTATGGGTAAAACCTCTCACTAAAAGTGCGCCTAAGTCTACCATTTTGTATTTGTTGGGGATCATCTTGTTCTTATGATACTAGTAATTGTGTATAGAAAAGTATTAAGGAAGCACAATATATTCTATCATGTTCATCTTGTTTACCTTATTATACCTGCCTTATGACACTATTAGCTATTTCTCCAGTTTATATGCATGTTATGATGCTTTTACTTGTTTATATGCTAAAAGTAACTGGACTCGCCAAACTTTATGTCTCACCCATTTTGGTTCCTCTTCTTCCTCTTCCTTTCCCCCCAGGTTCTCAAGGTGGGAATACTCAAGCTTGATCATGATTCTTTTTTTCATTTTGCTTGGTGCTGCTTAGATGTACTGCTTGATTTCATATCTTCTCTACAATGGCTATGTTTTGGGGATTATGCTTATTTGTTTATTGTACTATGGTGATTTTAGTACAAGTCAGAAGTTTTAAGTTGATGTACTGGGTTTTATGTATTTCAGACTCATAATGTAACTATGTTTTGAACCACGATGTTTTCTGTTTAATAAAGTTTTAAATTCTGCTGTTATTTTATATCTATTTTGTTATATTTCTGTTTTTGTTTACCTATAATGCTTCACGAAACTTAATGCATTTTCTTAAAGGGTGACATTAACGGACGTGGAGTGTCACACTTGGTATCAGAGCTGAAGGTTATCAGATCGAATAAAACATTTTGAAAATTGTTTTCAAAAAGGTTTAAAAAGAAAGAATTTTCAAAAGAAAAGCCTGTTTTGAAAAGCATATTCCCCAATGCCATATAAATTATCTCTCGATTCTCCGTTTGAATCCCTTTTTCCTTTTCGTTTCAGCATGTCTGTGGAACCGAATATTCCGGAGGGCGTTCAAGTACCGGATTGGTTTCATAGGTATCTTAAAGCTACGACACCTATCGGAAACCAAGGAGACGTCCCTTCCCCAGTTGCAGCTGCTGTTCCTCCACCATCACGAGGTGGTAATTCCTTTAAGAAGATGTTTTGAGAAATTACAAAACACTACCTAAAGTTTCACAATCCAAACACACTACATAAAGTTTCACTATCCTACATCAGTTACAATGATAATTAGTTTTGTTTGCCATAAACACAATCAACATCACAATCCCACGTCAACTGCAATTAAATTAAGTAAAATTATAATAACAAAAATATAAATAGAAATCTAGTATTTTTACCTTTAATCTTTGAAGAAGAAGACGTGTCTTCTGGTTAAATGTATATTAGTTTGAATGAAATTAAATGTTAACTTGATAAAAATTCTAATTGATTGAGTTTTAAAAATGTTTTTTTTGGAGTTTGGAGATGAAATGAAGAACCGAGGAGAAGAAATGGTTGTCTCTTTATTTCAACTCCGAAATAATACGTGCGCATTCCAGAAGTGTGCAAGTATATATGCTTTGCGCACTTTTAGAATGCAGTTGTTACATTTATTTATCTGTTTTTTTGGTTAAATTACAGCTTGCGAATTTTTAGTCATGTTTTTGCACTAAGTTGAAACAATACCTAAACCTATAATAAGCTTCTTTAATGTGGCCCTGTCTGAAAAATTCATCCCTTTGTGTAAGATGGTATTATGATGAAATATATGATACTTTGAAATAGAATGATATATCATGCCAAACATATATTAGATTATATAGTCCAAAATCAAGATATTCAGCATGGATCCTAGTCCCCTTGTAGAAGTGTGTGTTTATATATATATATATATATATATATATATATATATGGGAAAGTCTATTTGAACACAACAAATAGACACAAATAAGGGAACATAAAATCTACACCATTGGATTTCCCCTTGAATTACACCTCTTCACATAAAAACGGAAAGATCCAATGGTCAAAATTCTGTGTCTCTATGCTTGTGTCTAATTTTGTGTTCCAGTAGCCGCCCTATATATATATACACACCCATGGTTTGCAGTTTAGATTAGACTCAAATGAAGAATCTCTGAACTGTTTGAGCACATCTCCATTGATTTCTAGCTCGAAACGTTAATAATACATGTTGATTTAGCAAAATACCATATGGCTAGATGGAGAAATTAATCTATGCTTCAAGAAATCCAGTCATTCTAAGTATAGAATTCCTGACTTGCTTCAGTTCTCTTCCTTTCAAAGTTCTTCCTTGACTCATAGTCTCATCCTGACTGAGTCTTTCATTCTTTCGCCTGATCTGCTTCTTGATACCAGTATATGTGGAGGCACCATTTCCATTTCTTCCTCTTCCTCGTCTCCATAGCCACTATTACAGTACTCTGCCATGCACATGTATGTGTTTGATGTATGTTTCTTTGGTATGCATATTGCCTTCGAAGCTGTATAATTCAACTTCTGATCGACGCTTTGATGATTTACGTCATTTTTGACGCTTGTTTTGCTTTCCTTCCCCTTCTCTTCCCATATCACTTCATATTCATACAGTTCTGATCCCATTGTCGTCCTTTTTCTTTTTGTCTTTCTTTCCCCTCTCAAGCTTGCCTTTTGAGGTTCGAGTATTGTAGACACAGATCGGACATCAATTTATAGGAAGGGGATAATAATTTGGTAGGTATGCTGTAGCATTTGCGTCTGAAACACAAGCATGCTTCTCATTTTCCTACCGATCTTTTTGTCTTTTACTTATATATCACAAACTGATGACGCAAGCTGTCCAACATGTTGTACTCTCAATAATTCTTGCATAGTTTGCGTCTGTCGTGGAGCACTCACAGAAACGACGGCTTGAGGTTAGGACAAACACGTGCGGTTATTACGCAGATAAAATGATTAAGACTGAGAATCATCATTCATTAATTGAGAAAAAGAAAAAACGGATTTCGTTAGTTTAACGCAAAAGGTTAGATGAACAGTTTGATCACTTGTGTAGATAAGCAATGCTGAATTGGCAATATACATTCGCAATCCTGTTATAACCTGCGTCTGCGTGCAACATAGCATAAGTGCTCATTAAGATGTGCTTAATTTAGATGTCAGCGCGGAATATTCTATAACAGTTCAATACAAATTGTTTTCATCTAATTTAATGCTTCGTTTTTATAAAATAAATTTGGCGTGGAACATGATCAGCACACGATGCTTAAAACGTTTTGAAGATCAACGATACGAGCTCCGATCGATTTGTTAATATACTTCAGCGTGCTAGAAGTGCATTCAACTTGAAATTGAGGGGAACATGAACAAGCAATTGCGCATATAACAAGCTGTATATCGCTTCAGCAGATTCAACTTAAAACAAAGTAAACATCTATCTATGGACAGATAAAGCAAAAGTCAGACAGAAATATATTTCATTTTCATAATAGAGCATTTTGAACAAGCTACTCAAAGCCTTTTAAATTACAGGAATATTGAGACCACTGGTTGTAATAAGGACAAAAAACCAGTTTGTTCATTTCCTTGTCTTCCGTATACATACATAGCTCCACATGGCCAGACGGAGATAGAATATGTAGAATTGAACTAGTTAACCAATAAAAGATAGAAGTGTGAAGCTAATAGACGTAAGAAGACAAAAGCATACAAGCAAACAAGACAATTCTTTATGAAGAAAGCAACTGCAATTAGAATGTGTATTGCACTTCAGTCTTGAATTCATTGGGTGAACCAGATAGGTGGCATATGTTGGAAATACCGAGTTTTTTTAATTAGCTTGGATAGATGTCAGTTGGTATTAGAACATAGGTTGCATTGTTCAAAACTTGACTATGCAATCTTAAACCAAAACATTTTATGTCGTTCAAAACAAATCTTGACTGAGTTAAAAATATATGATTACCTCAATTAAGTAACTATTTGGAGTGTTAAAATAGTCACTAATACAAGTACTTATAGTTAATGCTTGTTGCTGTTTTCTAGAATTATAGCATTCAGTCATTTCTAGCATTGACTGAAGAAAGCACAAATACTGTGGAGAGTTAAACTAATTTCATCCACATTGTTAAGCATATATATCTATCTACTATACATTGGCATGTGTAGCATAAAAAGGGAGTAATATCTCATTCTCTAACCAGTAAAAAAGAAGCAAATTTGTAATAAAAAGCTCCAAGTTTCTTCCAACCAAAATCATTTGCTAGTATTTCCAATATCTGCTGCCTATCTAATTCATCCAATGAGTTCGAGTGCAAAACACATGCTTCTTGAAGTTGGTTTCTTGGTAAATAATTGTTTCGTTTCTTTGTACGCATTGTGTGACTTATGACCTTGTCTTCTTAGTCTATTTGCTTCACACTCCTATTTTTTATTGATTAACTAATTGATTTCAAAAATTCTATCGTGTCATTTATCCGTCTGCCCATGTGGAGGTATGTATATGTAAATACAAGGAAATCAACATACTAAGTTTTTCGCTAATGCTGCTTCAACCGGGACCAAATCCGGTGAAAAACTGCGATTAAGAAATAGAAAATGGGACCCTTTCTATTTTCCGTCTTCATTTTCGTTTCCATGGTATCATCTCCACCATGAATTCCATGTCATCTCTCCATGCACATGTACGTGTTTGATGTTTGTTTCCATGGTAGGGAGTTTCCCTTAGCCAATTTTCCTAAGTCCAAGTCATCTCTCCATGTCGATCCCACTCATGCCCATCCACTATGCTTTGAAGTCGTAGAGCCATACTTTATCCTATACGAAGCTATACCGATCCGCCTGAGGATGAATGTCGAACCGGGCTTCGAGAGAGTAATGCCAAATCGTGAGACATTAAGTAAATTGAACCGATTGTAGAAGTTACACTGGGTAGGCCGTGTCAGAGCAAATGAGTTAAGGACGTCGATTCAAAGTTGATAGGTAGGTCCATGTCGAACCGAGGCAAAGTTGTAGAAGATGCCGATCTGGCTAAAGGGAGCTGTTCCGATCCGGGGATCAGTGTGAATGCCGAACATGACTTCTTATGTAAATGTCAAGCCGAAATGGGGATTCTTGTCTATTTGTTTACAGTGCCTTCCAAAACCGAAGTTTTCGTGAGCTCCGCGACTCCAGACAAATTTTTTGAATTCGTCTAAGCCCTTATTTAAGGTTTGAGGACTCCACCAGTCAGAAATTCAAAGTGTGGTTACCTAGTCAAAAGGCCGGTCAACAACTACATGCCAATTAATATAAACAACATATCTTTTTAAGCACTTTCGCTTCTATGTTGTTCCTGTAAATAAAGAACACCTATGTCAACGAGTACGAGTGGCAAATCTTTGAATTGTGCAGTTATATTTTTAGAAATGCGCAAGTATATGCTTTTGCACATTTTTGAATTGTGCCGTTACATTTTTTTCCTATCACTTTCATGTAGGTTGTGAGCTTCAGAAATAAGCAAGTTATACAAGAAGGAAGCATGTAACTTAAACGAGGTTTAAACTTGAAGTTTTTTTTGTTGGGTCCTCTTTGAAAATTTGTCATTTTCACACGATGGTAGCAACTATAATGAAATATACAATACTTTGGAATAGAATGATATATCATGCATCCTTACAGTCTTTGTAGAGGTACGAATAATATAAGATTTATCAGGTTAGATTAGACTCAAATGAAGAATCACTGGATTATTTGAGCAAACTCCATTGACTTCTAGCTCAAAACATTTATAGTACATGTTGATCTAGCAAAATACGACATGGCTAGATGGAGAATAAACCTAAACTTCAAGAAATCCAGTCATTTTAAGTACAGAATCTCTTACATGCTTCAGTTCTCTTCCTTTTAAAGTTCTTCCCTGACTCTTCCTCACTGAGTCAATCATTCTTTCGCCTGATCTGCTTCTGGATGCCAGTATATGCGGAGGCACTATAATTTCCATGCCTTCCTCTTCCTCATCTCCATAGCCATTACCACGGTACTCTCCCATCCACATGTACGTGTCTGATGATCTATGTATCTTCGGTATGCTAATCGGCATCGATGGTGTATAATTCAGCTTATGATCGACGCTTTGACGATTTACATAATTTTTGACGTTTGTTTTGCTTTCGTGCCCCTTGTCTTCCCACATCGCTTCATATTCATGCAGCACTGATCCCATCCTTGTCCTTTTTCCTTCCATCTCCCTCCCCCTACTTTTTTTTTTTTTTTAATTAAATCTTGCCTTTTGAGAGGTTCGAGTATTGCATGATAGATAAGAAGACACACAGTTCGGACTTCAATTTATAGGAAGGGAATAGTAATTTAGTAGGTATTGCTGTAGCATTTTCGTCTGAAACACAAGCATGCTTCTCATTTTCCTACTCCTTTTGTCTTTTACTTATATCACAAACTGATGACGCAAGATGTTGAACTTGTTGTACTGTCGATAATTCTTACATAGTTTGCGTCTGTCATGGAGCACTCACAGAACGATAGCTTAAGGTTAGGACAAACACGTGCGGTTATTATGCAGATAAAACGATTAAGACTGAGAATCATCACTCATTATGAAGAAAAAGAAAGGATTTCGTTGGTTTTACGCAAAAGGTTAGATTGAAATCAAGGGGAACATGAACAAGCAATTGTGCACATAGAAACCTGTATTATTTAAGTAGATTCTACCTAAAATTAACAAAGTAAAAATCTATCTATGGATAAATTAAGCAAAAGTCAGACAAAAATATATTTCATTTTCATAATAGAGCGTTTTGAACAAGCTACTCAAAGCCTTTTAAATTACGGGAATATTGAGACCACTAGTTGTAATACGGACAAAAAACCAGTTTGTTCATTTCCTTGTCTTCCGTATACATACATAGCTCCACATGGCCAGACGGAGATAGAATATGTAGAATTGAACTAGTTAACCAATAAAAGATAGAAGTGTGAAGCTAATAGACGTAAGAAGACAAAAATGATAATGCATACAAGCAAACAAAATAATTCTTTATGAAGAAAGCAACTGCAATTAGAATGTGCTTTGCACTTCAGTCTTGAACTCATTGGGTGAACCAGATAGATGGCATATGTTGGAAATACCGAGTTTTTTAATTAGCTTGGATAGATGTCACCTGGTATTAGACCATATATTGCATTGTTCAAAACTTAGAATATGCAATCTTAAACCAAAACCTTTTATGTCTTTGGAAACAAATCTTGACTGCATTAAAAAAAAATATGATTACCTCAATTAAGTAACTATATGGAGTGTTAAAATAGTCACTAATACAAGTACTTATAGTTAATGCTTGTTGCTATTTTCTAGAATTATAGCATTGAGTCATTTCTAGCAATGAATGAAGAAAGCGCAAATACTTTGGATAGTTAAACTAATTTCATCCGCATTGTTAAGCATATATATCTACTATACAACATTGGCATGTGTACTAGCATAAAAAGGGAGTAATATCTCATTTTCTAACCAGTAAAAAAAGAAGCAAATTTGTAATAAAAAGCTCCAAGTTTCTTCCAACCATAATGATTTGCTAGTATTTCCAATATCTGCTGCATGCCTTTAATTTCTAATTCATCCAATGAGTTCGAGTGCAAAACACATGCTTTTTGCAGTTGGTTTCTTGGTAAATAATTGTTTCGTTTCTTTGTACGCATTGTGGGACTTATGACCTTGTCTTCTTAAGTCTATTTGCTTCACACTCCTATTTTTTATTGGTTAACTAATTGATTTCAAAAATTCTATCGTGTCATTTATCCATCTGCCCATGTGGAGCTATGTATATATAAATACAAAGAAGTCAACATACTAAGTTTTTTTTTTTTGTCTGTATTACAACTAGTGGTGTCAATATTTCCCTAATTTAATTAAGAAGCTTGTTGAAAATGCTCTATAGTGAAAATGATATATTTATTTGTCTGACTTTTGCCATGTTTATCCGTAGACAAATGTTTACTTTGTTTTAACTTGAATCTACTTAAGTAACACAGGTTGCTATATGCACAATTGCTTGTTCATGTATATTAACAAATTTATTGGAGCTCATATCGTTCTTCGAAACGTTTTAGGCATCGCGTGCCACCTAATTTATTTTGTTAAACAAAGCAGCAATATTTATCTATACAAATATCAAACAAAAATTAACAATAAACCTAGCATGAACCTCCCACGGTTTAATCAAATTGTTCATCTATCCTTTCGCATTAAACCAACGAAATTCCTTTTTTAATCAGTTGTTTTCAGTCTTAATCAATTTATCTACGTTATAACTACATTACACGTGTTTGTCCTAATCTTAAGTTATGGTTCGTAAGTACACTAGCTACCAAACGCAAACTAAGCATGACCTATAGGCATTGGAAGTTGGAACACGTTCCACATGGCAACATCGGTTTGTGATACAGTAAAAGACAAAAAAGAGTAGAAAAACAAGAAGCATGTTTGTATTTCAGACGCAAATGCTACAGAATATCTACTGAATTATCATTCACTCCCTATAAATTGAAGTTCGAATTGTCCTATCTATTACAAGACTCAAACTCCAAAAAGCGAGATTAAAAAAAAAAAAAAAAAAAAAAAAAAAAAGAAGGAAAAAAAAGAGGGAGAAAGAAATAGGAAAGGAATGGGATCAGAACTGTATGAGTATGAAGTGATGTGGGAAGACAAGTGGTACGAAAGCAAAACAAGCGTCGAATATGTTGTAAATCATCAAAGCGTCGATCAGAAGTTGAATTATAGGGCTTCGGAGGCAATTAGCATACCAAAGAAACATGCATCAGACACGTACATGTGCATGGGAGAGTACCGTGATAATGGCTATGGAGATGAGGAAGAGGAAGAAATGGAAATTACAGGGCCTCCACATATACTTGCATCCAGAAGCAGATCAGGCGAAAGAATGATTGACTCAGTGAGGATGAGTCAAGGAAGAACTTTGAAAGGAAGAGAACAGAAGCACGTCAGGGATTATGTACTTAGATTGACCGGATTTCTTGAAATTTAGGTTTATTTCTCTATCTAGCTATGTATAGTACTTTGCTAGATCAATATCTATTATTAGTGCTTTATTTGAGCTGGAAATCAATGGAGTTTGTTCAAAGTTCAAACAGACTACTGATTCTTCATTTGAGTATAATCTAAACTGAAATTCTCATGTTACGTGTGCACCTTTACAACAGTAGGAGGCACGTTGAATTTCTTGATTTCAAACTGTATAATATAGTATATATAATTGGCATATTTATCGTTCTATTTAAGGTATCTTATTCTGTTTGTAAATTTGATAATGCACCATCGAAATTGTGAAAAAATGCACTGCTAATTTACTGATAATGCAAAACATTATCATATCATTTCTTGGATAAATAAACATTATAATAACATTTTTCTGCTTGAATTTCCAATTCTTCTTCTAATATTCAGGGTAATGGTGGCATAATGCTAGGTAAGTAGAATATTGAAGAAAAAAATTGAACTTTCTTAACCAATCGTGTCTGTCATGAAAATTCATGAGACAACGCAATCTTTGTTGAAAATCCAATTCAAATTGGAGGCTCTCTTCATCTTTTCAATCTAATTATCCTTCTATGCCAACTTATAATCTCCATTCACAACAGTCACAAAAATCTTCTGAAGTTGATGAAGATAAGTTCCAATCGGTACAAAATCAAAGAACATCCAACTAGATAAAAAAAACATGAAGATCTGTAGAGTCAATCAAATGGTTTCAACGATTCTTTCGCACATAGGGAAAATTCATCACAGATCCAACCTTGAAGCATGATTTGATCCAGGAAGCTACCGCAATCAATCAAAAAATTATTTTATGGTTGCTTTTTAAGCAAGAAATGTCACAAGAAACAATCAAATCCGCCCTTCTGATACTACCAAGGCAGCATTAAAAGCAGAGATGACTAAAAAGGCAGTCAAAAATTTAAAATAGATCTTAATTTCGTTGCCCCAATCTACATTAACGAGAAGAAAATCATATTGTAGTTAAGGAGGAGATCAACAACATGACTGAAAACAAGTGAAGTTTTCCGATGATAGCATGCATTTTTGGTAGAATCCCCACTTATCATCACTTCATGAAATCCGAATACCAAAGTTCAAAGAATCCAAAATCCTGAAAGCCAAGTAACCATAGAATCCGATGTCCAAAGAGAAATCCCGGCCAGTTGATGACTAATCCACACGAGCTAAGTCCTGGCTCGCTCCTGTGTTGCACCTGTCCCGCTACTACAGTCTGATTTCTAACATACTATGTTAGCTCCCTGCATCTAACACGCTTGTCGATAATATCCCGCAAATACCTACACTCATTTGTATTATGGTCAACCAGCTCGTAAAATAAACATTGTTTTCAAGACTCCCTTTTCTTTTGTGTCAGCTCCCTCTTGGGAGGCTTTCTGAAAGGACCAGATTCATGAATATCCAGATAAATATCCACTAGATAAGACTTCAGCTCCATGTAAGAAAAGAAGTCGTGTTCTCTCTGTTGTTAAGCATTCCGAATATTTTCATTGGGTGTTTTTCTTTTGCCCTTATCTTTTCCTTTTCCAAATTCGGATAGTCCTTCGTTCCTAATAGCATTATCTCTAGAGTTGCTCTGCCCACTTCGCATTCCTCCTCCCGTAAAAATCTATCGACTTCAAAATAAAATTCATCAAGGTCCCTCAGTGGATCTCTCTTCTCATTTGGTGATAATAAAAGCTCTCTCTCAAAGTGGATATACACTAGCAAATGGTTAGTGGAACCACTATAAATCTTAGTGTGGTTTATTTTATTGTTATCGATCTATTGTATCACTTGTTGTGTGTTGTAATTTTCTTTGATTCGGTTGAGGTTGGTTTGATCATAGATTGGTTGTTTGTGAACTATGTAGCACGAATTAGCTTGTTTTTTGCTGCGTTAGGGATTGGATTGAGCAGTCTCAATCGGTGTTGTTTCCCAACGTATGGTCAGAGCTGTTGTATTGTTAGGTGGTTGTAGAAATGCCGGAACCGAATCAAAGTAGTCCCCCAGTGGTTGGTTCAAGTGGAATAGCGTCGTACGTACGTGGATCGTATGCGGCATCAGGATCACAATTGGTTATAGACAAGTGGAATGACGATAATGATTTTGAAAAGTGGCAATGAAAGATGAAAGTGGTCCTAAGGAGGAATCGGGTACATCGAGTAGTGTTTGATGCACATTTGTTGCCGGCAGACATCTCGGATGTTGAGAGAGATGAAATGAAAGAGTGAGCATTTACTACACTTCAACTTGTTATGGGAGAGAATGTTATCTCTGAAATTAGTGGTGAGAAGACTGCTAAGGGATTTGGGAGAAGTTGGAGGAGTTATACATGAAGAAGTCACTCACTAATCATTTGATCTTGTTGCGAACGTTTTTCACCTATAAGACAAAAGAAGGAATTTTGCCGAATGCACTTTTAAATGTGTTTGATAATTTGCTAATGAAGATGAAGGCGGTAGATTTGAAGACTGAGGAAGAGAAAAAGGTGTTGTAATTTATTAATCCCCTTATTATCACAAAACCAATTGGCAATGTGACGAGGAACATCTTAGTTTATATCCAGGATCATAGTTGCATATTTTCCGATGTGGGACTATTATTTTCATCACTCCCCCTTAACGTGTGGCGTATTTGAGCCATCTACGTGAATATAGTATTTTGGATGGAGTGGGGAACGTATGGCAGTTAAGCACATACGTATTTTTTGCATTGGCTCTAATCCTGAGCTCTGATACCATGTTGTAATTTATTAATCCCCTTATTATCACAAAACCAATTGGCAATGTGATGAGGAACATCTTAGTTTATATCCAGGATCATAGTTGCATATTTTCCGATGTGGGACTATTATTTTCATCAAAAGGAAACGATATTGTTGTGTACATTGCCGGACTACTATACGGGTTTCTCAAATAGTTTGATCTATAGTCGGGATTGAAGTTGGATGATGTCAAGTCGGGTCTTCTTAGTGAAGAATTGAGAGATCAGATGAAGGAGTTGAGTGTGGGAAGTAGCAGTGCCGGCAATGGTTAAGGTTTGTTTATGGAGAAGGAGAAATATGTGAAGAAAGAGAACCGGGGGCATTCCAAATCTAGAAATCCCGGTTGGAGAGGGAAGTCGAAGGAAAGGAAAGGCAAGTGCTATATTTGTAAGAAGCTTGGTCATTAGAAGAATGAGTGTCCGGACAAGGAAAAGGCAGAGAAGGAAGTAGCTTCTTCATCTGTAGCGGCAGAGAGAGGTGTTGGTGATGAAGACATGGATGTTTTGATGGCAGTAGCATCGGATGTTTCGAGTAGCGATTGGGTGTTCAATTCAGGGGCGTCTTATCATATGATGCCTAATAGGAATTCATTTTCTTCTTATGTCGACAAGAAATCAAATGCTATTGTTATGGGTAATGGTGCTATGTGTAAGTCGGAAGGCATTGGTTCCGTGCATATTAAGATGTTTGACGGAGTGGGTCGTACTCTCACCAATGTGCGATATGTTCTGCGACTTAGGAAATCTCTTACCTCTTTGGGGCAGCTGAATTCTTTGGGATGCAAGATCATATTGAGAGTGATTGCTTGTGGGTTTCAAAGGGGGTGCTTGTGGTTATGAAAGGTGCTAGAGCTAATGGAGTTTATTTGCTTCAAGAAATGACCATTGAAGATGAAACTAGCATATGCGTTGATAGTTCCTGTGGCTTGGATGCGACAAGGTTGTGGCATTTAAGATTGTGTCATGTCTCGGAGATGAGTTTGGATATTCTTCGGCAAAAGGGAGATTATTGATGGGGAAAGTTTCAAAAAGTTGGAGTTTTGTGAAGAGTGTGTCATGGGAAAGCAAAATAAAGTGACACTTGGTGAAGGAAAACATGATTCGAGAGGAATTCTTAAGTATGTGCACACGGATGTTTGGGGGCTGACACCGGTGCCTCTAGTAGTGTTGGTGATGTACACGAGCCTAGAGAAGATTCAGTTCAAGGTGGAGCTGAAGGAAGACTGGTTGATAGTATTACAACTCGGGTTGGTCATTGTGCTATAAGGCCACCCAAAAGGTATGGTGATTGGAACAATCTAAGATTTTTCTGATAGGTTGTACCACGCGCTTCATGTAGTCCAAAATGAATCGATGGACCTTGATGACGTTGTGAAATCGAGTGATAGCTTGAAATGGATTTGTGCCATGGGGGAAGAGATGTAATCGTTAATGAAAAACCAAACTTGGGAGTTGGTTCCACTTCCAAAAGGAAACCGAGCAATTGGGTGCAAATGGATATACAAGGTAAAGGATGATGGAAGATACAAAGCTAGGCTAATGGCAAAGGGGTTTGCACAAAGAAAGGGAAAGGAGTATGATGAGATATTCACACCAATCATGAGCTGTACTTCTATCCAAATATTACTTGCTATAGTTGTTATTCACGACTTGGAGTTGAAGCAACTTGATGTGAAAATCGCCTTCTTACATGGTGACTTGGATGAAAACATCTACATGGAGCAACCAGAAGGGTTTATAGTAGATGGTAAGTCAAACTTTTGGTGTGCAAGCTAAAGAAATCACTACATGGTTTGAAGCAATTGCCTTGGTAATGGTACAAGAGGTTTGATCATTTCACGCTTGAAAGTGGCCTTCATCGAAGCAACAAAGATGCTTGTGTATATTTCAAGAAATTGGGAAATGTTCTTGGGTGTATTTGATTTTGTATGTGGATGATATGCTTATAGCTTCAAAGGACAAGGCGGAAGTCAACAAGTTAAAATTGGGATTGAAAGCGGAATTCGAAATGAAAGGCCTTGGGGAAGCTAAGATGATATTGGGCATGGAAATTGAAAGGGATCGAAAGTGTTTTGAGTTGAACTTGACTCAAAAGGAGTATATAAAGAAAGTGCTTTGCCAGTTTAGCATGGAATATGCAAAAGCGTCGAATACACCTTTACCTTTGCATGTGAAGCTTTCGAGTCAAGGATCACCTTCAGAGAGAAAGACAAGGCTTATATGGCAACGGTGCCATATGAAAATGTGGTTGGTAGTTTGATGTATGCAATGGTGTGTACATGGCCCGATATTGCAAATGTCATCGGGGGGTTAGCCGGTACATGGATAATCCGGGAAAGTCGCATTGGAAGCGATCAAGCTTATTTTGATATACTTGAAAGGTACAACATCTCATGGACTTGTATTTGGGGTAGTAAGGAAAATAATTGCAATTTGGTTGGTTATTGTGATTCGGAATACGCCGATGATAAGAATCAGAAAAAGTTAATTTTTGGATATGTCTTCACACTTGGTGGTACGACCATAAGTTAGAAAACGAAATTGCAAACCGTAGTTGCTTTATCCACTACGGAGGTGGAGTTGATAGCCGCGGTGGAGGTGACAAAGGAGGCATTCTATTTGAAGCATTTGTTGTGTGACTTAGGGTTTGAACATGATAGCATCGATGTTCATTGTGATAGCCAAAGTGCTACCCATTTGGCGGAGAACTTGGAGTTTAGCTCACGGACTAAGCACATAGAAGTGAGAGAGTTGTTCTTGGTGTAGTAACCCGAAAATCCGGGGGAATTTGAGCTGACCAAAAATACAAGTCCAACCCCAAATTACACTGGAAATTCAAGAAACTAATAGAAAGAAGGCAGAGGGTGAGGATAGATAAGATAGAACTTATAGAATAGAAGAAGAAGAAGAACATCATCATCAGAGTAAACACGAATCTCACAGCGGAACGAATAAAATATAACATAACATATTTTTGAAATAACATCATCATATGTATACAATAGCAATTATCAGAGTACAGCACTTACAACACAGCGGAAATAACTATAGCTATTTGATTCTGAAGCCTCTTGCTCCAGCTCTTCAATGTATCTGCAAATCCCGACTACTTGACTGCCCGTACAAAATTAGGCACCCAAGAGTTTATGGGAAACAACAAAATAAACTCCGGGTCAGTCATGGGACTGGTATGAGTAAAACAATTTAATACTTGATTTAATAAAGGATATCTCACAAGACCACGCCGCATAACGGAACGGGTTTTTCCCTTATGAGAATCCAAACAACTTTGTAAAGTAATATCATTCTGATATTATAATAATGTCTAAGTACAAATAAATATCAGTCTAGTAGAAACGCTTGCATCTCACGTTACTACATATATAGTATACAATCAAAATCGCAAGCACGTATTGGATGATTGGATTTCCAACTATGACAAGGTATGGAACCACCTTCTGATCAGTGTACTCTAGGAACGATACACTGGAGTTCAACAAGAACATCTTGCAACTCAGCCACACATGACCGACCACTCATTTCGCTTGAGTGTATCGAATGTACATCACCAACGGTTAGGATCAGCAACCGTTCCCGTATATATATGGGACAGCATTGATAGATTTAAGAAACAAATGAATATTCACTAGATAGGTGATTATACACCCTACTTCGGTGCGACCGACTTAGCCATGCTGCCTGCCCGATTTCTGTCATTTACCGGATGTGAGGCTAGAAGCTACGCTTTATCATCACAACAGATTCACTTCGAATGCTACATTTTCAAATCCATCGAAATCACTAATTGACGTTTTCAATAGTACGTTACGTGTCAGCTAAAAGAAGTTTCCTTCTCCGCTTCCACTCTTGGTACGGTTGAAGAAATCAATGTACGTGATCGTCTGGAAATACTCTGTCAGACATCCATCTTCATTCACTTAGAAATGTCACATCGTCATACCCGCCAAATCACAAATTGACTTATCCAAAAATAACACGGGTATACAGCTAAGAGAAACGAATTCCTCCGCCACCAAACGTGAATACGTTTGAACAGATCAACTTACGCGATCCATTGGATATACTCTGTTAGACCTTCGTCCATACAAGTTGTCATGGGACTGGACAAACCGAAGGCACTATTCTGTAAACAGGATAGCCCTTGCATTTTACTCCGTCTTCAATTATTTTGGCATATATGATTCGCGACGCTTATGCCAATACAGAGTGGTTCTTTGGATAATAATCCAACCGGTCTCTCCATATTAACAACGTTAAAATGGTCAAAACTTCGATAGTCTGTGAGTTAACTATCAAAGAAAAACAAGTGTGCAAACAATGATATTATTTCCAGATGGAAATTATATCGACCAAACATCATTTAACATAAATCTCTTTAGTTCATTTATTTACTTATCTCCCGTTTCCCTATATTCTAAATTCTTATTTTTCTTTTATCAGAAAACATTTCTGATTCTCGTTTGGAAAACATTTCCAAAACTCCTTTACGATCAAACCTTACCATTTCTTAGTTAAGAAGGAAGTCACTCCAGTTGGGGTATAATTACCTCTCAGACCTTAACTGAACAACGTTATAACTTCGAAATGGTCAAAGTTTATCTTTTAAATGTTTAACAACTTCTTTACGCCTTTCTCGGATTCAATTTTACTAATCCACCTCTATATTTAAACATTGGTTATAACGATAACGTTATAATCCCTACTTTCGAATTATCTAACTTTAATTATAACTTCTATTCTTATTAGTGAATAATTAACCTAACACTTATTTATTTATAAATAAATAAATCTCTATTTAAACACTGGAAAAGTATAAGTACTTTCCCGAATTCGATATAATCGAATTTGCCGATTAACTCTCTTCGAGAAATCTCTATTTGATTAACTCTTCCTCGAATAACCTATATTCGATTAACTCCTTCTCGAATAAACGATATTCGATAATCTCTCTTCGAATAACTAATATTCGATGACTCTTCCTTTTCAAATATCTCATATTTGAAAATCTCACTTCGATTAAACTATAATCGATAACTCTCTTTGATGAAACTAACATCGATAACTCCTTTCGATGAAACTAACATCGATTACTCCTTTCGATGAAACTAACATCGATAACTCCTTTCGATGAAACTAACATCGATAACTCCTTTCGATGAAACTAACATCGATTTATTTAACCCGACGAACTTAACTCGACTAACTTAACTTGACTCGACTAACTCGACTTACTTGACTCGACCAATTTGATTCGATTAACTAGGCTCGACTAACTTGACTAACTTAACTCGACTTACTTGGTTCGACCAATTCGATTCGATTAACTAGGCTCGACTAACTTGACTAACTTAACTCGACTTACTTGGTTCGACCAATTCGATTCGATTAACTAGGCTCGACTAATTAACTCCAACTGGTTAACTCTAACTGATTAACTCTAACTGGTTAACTCTAACTGATTTACTCTAACTGGTTAACTCTTATTTGACTAACTCGACTTGACTAACCCCTTTCCAATAACATATTCGATTAACTAACTTTTGAATACCATCTCGATTTACTAACTTCGAATACCATATTCGATTAACTCCTTTCGAATGTCTATACTCGATTAACTAATTTCGAATACCATATTCGATTAACTCCTTTCGAATGTCTATATTCGATTTACTTTATTCACTTTATAAAGATTTCCTTTTTAACAACGTTTTATTCATTTGGAAAGATTTACTTTTTAACAACGTTTCTATACTTTAAAAATGATTTCCTTTTTATAATCTTCCCTTTCCAATTCTATTTGTAAATGGTTTACAAATATTTCCTTTTCAAATTTATTCTTGAAATATTCTAACTCCTTAAATTCTCTGGAAAATTCGCCATAACCTCCTTTGTATCGGGAGCATCGGGAAAATCCCCAAACTCACCACACAGGCCTTTCCATTCAAAAAGAAATGTTTTGAATTTATTTCCTTTTCAAAATATCTCCTATTTATAAATATCCCAATTTATAAATATTACTTATTTATAAATATTTTAAATTTATAAATATTTCATTTTCAAATATCACTTTGAAAATCCCCTTATCAACATTTCGGTATGTTATGGTATTCAATCATATCAAATCACGATGTTCAATATCGTCCAAGCACATATAATCGCCCACTGATTTGATATCACATCATATAACAATATATGAAAAACAATAAAATAACTGTTGAGGAATCCAGTCGGATTCCTCCAACCTGTTTCCCTGCATCCACAGATGTTATACAATAAAATCAACATCACTTTCAGTTCTATATGATATATTCTGTTAAACAGAATCAATATAGAAATTCAACTAACTGACTAGCAGTTCAATCAAACAATCAATACACAGTCAAACAGACAATTTTAACAGTTCTAACAATACAACATGAAATTATAAACTGTTCAGAGTTAGTGAGATTTACTCACATTTGCAGTTCATCGTTGAAGAACGATAAACTGTTATTTGATTTGAATAAAACAATTTATTTCGCCATAAATTCAAACGAGCTTGAATCCACTTCCAGTCAGCTTCATTGTGAAGCTCTCGTCCATACGATCTCAACGCAACTTGTTTCGCGTAATTCTGATTCAGTATGACGAAGTTATAGCATTTCGAAGTTCGTATACATTTGAATTAAAAAAATAAAATAAAAACATGGACTTTGAATTAAAAGTGGGCCTTACCCTTTTTTATAAACTGCCGGCCCAATACCAAGCCCACCCGCTCCACGTGAAAACCCATCTCCCCCAAATCATATTACAGAATTTACTCCTCCTCATTCACGTTTTGACCGGACATTGACCACTCGTTCCCTCCCCGTCGGTCACTACCCCAAGGCGCTACCATCACCGAGGCATCCAGCTCCCCGACCTCCTTCCATTTCCCCTTTCCAGGTCAACTCCGGTTACTCCTCCCCCCTCATACAATCGTCGAGCCCTCTCCGAACTCGAGCGAACAAAAACCACACCGGAACCCGCAAAAGAACTGCAACACCCACTATTTTCCCACCCGAACGCAATACCATACTCAAATTCGACGATTGCTGCTTCAAGATTTCAAGAACTTTAACCCTAAATCGTTTGGGCCTCTCGTTGTGTTATTGGCAGTGAACACAAGGACATCGAACCCACCAAAACTGATGTCTATAGGAAGAGCACCATACGAGCAATCCAAATCTATACGTGTTTGGATTTATAGGATTTGTTATGAATTTCTTTTGATTGATTTTGATTTTCTGAAAGTGTCGGAAGTTTTTTTTTTTCTGGAAGGAAGTAAAAGTGCGGCGGATTTTCATTGACCAAAGATTTTCTGTTTAGGGTTTAAGGGAGTTAGTGGTACTTATAGGAATTTTTAAATATTATTTTAAAAAGGCATATTCTTGGTATATACCCGTTTCAGTCTTCATTTTGCTCTCTCTGAGGTTTGTTTTGACGGGATTTATACCCTGTTTGGGTTGGTTTTGGTTGTGGTTGAGACCGAAGGCCCCAGAGGTCTGTGTTGGATTGTAGAAAAATAAAGGGGATATTTCGAATTTGATTTTCATATTTTATTTTCTCGTTTTTCTCTTGTCTTCGGTCCTTAAAAATCACTGCGATCACATACGATCTCCTAAAATCACGAAAACTGACATGCCACTAGAGTTTGACATTACGGTCCCAACGAAACTGGTTTCGTCGAATTCCGACTTCGTTTGCAAAAGTGGCTATTTTTAAAGCTCTGAATAGCCCTTTTTAATATATAAATATATTTAAATATAATTAAATTAAACATTTATAAATAAATATTATCGTATATATTCGTATACGATATCATACAGCTCCAGGGTAAATATATACTCTCTATTCCGAGTCCAGATTGAATCGATATTCAATTTACATCGAAAAAAATCCTTTTATAACGTATATAAAGCGTTACAAATTATAAAGGAATTTCACAGCGACTTTTCTGAAATTTGATTTGGACATATCTCAAAATTTACACGACGAAAATCCTGATTTTTCTCTTCCATTAGAAAGATATACTCCACCAGCTCCACACGTTTCTTGTTTCACAGAAATCCGGCTTAAAACGAATCCTGTACTTTCAGTTGAAGTTCAAATCGCCAAATAGCGAACTACCGCGTCGTTACGCACTCTATTTTAATTATATTATAATTATACGTTCAAACTGTCGTCGATTGAATATATTCGTCAATATAACCCAACTCTAAGTTGAATTACATCTTTGGGATGACCCCATTCACAGAATATTTGTATTTCCAATATTTTTGATTATTTCGACATTATAATATATTTTATTATATTAAAATTATTAATTAAATATTCAATATTATTTAATTCACGTTCTCGATATCGATAAATCGATATTTAATAATTAAATAAATAAATTGTTCAACAGCTAAAATGCGGGTTACTACAATCTTCCCCCCTTAATAAAATTTCGTCCTCGAAATTGCTAAGCTAGGGGATGACCCTATCTTCTGGGTAAAATTTATCTGTTTACCTCTTATCTCCGGTTTCAACTGAACCAATTAATATCGACTAAAATATTAATTTATTCCAACTAACTAAATTTTCAAAAATTCTGAAAATTTTCTATAACCTTAACTTTTCGAAAAATTTCGCCAGCACCTCCTTTGTACTGGTCAATATCTCAAACTCCAACTCGCCTCTCTGAACCTTCTTTAACCCAAAAGAAAATCAAACAGCCAAGCGGCTTGCCAATTCGGCTCATAAATCTCATATCCATATATAATATAAACTGGTACCTTTTTGTCGGGAATATCAACTCTATCACTTCCATATGCTATCAACTCAGCATATACCAGTGTTATCTCAATTGAATTCCAATCAGTTCATATCCTCAAATCCAAATCGAATTTCATTCGAACCCGAATATCAAATTTCAAATTCTTAACTCATCAACCCAATTCCATAACAGATTATTCTCTAATCCAATTCAATTCTATTTAACTCAGTCCAAGTTAATATTTCAATTTATTTCTACTATCTTATTCTATTTAACTTCATAAGTTAAAATTAAATTCCGAAAATTAATTTCCTGGGTCTATTTCAAATCAATTTGAAATTACAATGCCCATTCAAAACCTTTGAATTTCTAAATAACTTGTTTTCTCAAAACAATTCAAAAACAAAACCTTTGGTAGTAGTCCGTCACTTAGAACTCGAAAATGAACACTGACGATGTCGCGATTCATCATCAGAATCTATTTTCCAGCTATCGAAGTGAGTTCAATACTATATCACCTTCAGTTTGAAAAACGTTTTCAAAATCTCCCAGGAACTTAAAATTTCCTTATTTTAATTCCAATCTGATTTAAATTCAGAATTTTCTTCATTTTATTTCATATACTTTACTTATATGAATTCTGATTAGTCATTTAAAATCATTTTACCCTTTTATAATCTTACTCGATTATAATAACAACCAACACAACCAATATACTATATCAAATATATTCGGGTAAAATTATTCCATTTACCCTCTTTCAAAACATACCATGACGGTTCATCGTATTCGAGTGTTTAGTAACCCCTATGGATACAGTGGATCAAACCGATCGACCAGAATTTACAAACAACTCAACCAATAAAACTCCACAATATAAAATCATTTTAAATTAACTAACAAATACGTTCACTCGTATATATACACTCAAACTCAGTCTAGGATATTACTAATCCCATCTCTACTGAATCACGCCACAGAGCCAAGGTAATAACTAAACCTCGCTCTGATACCAACTGTAGTAACCCGAAAATCCGGGGGAATTTGAGCTGACCAAAAACACAAGTCCAACCCCAAATTACACTGGAAATTCAAGAAACTAATAGAAAGAAGGCAGAGGGTGAGGATAGATAAGATAGAACTTATAGAATAGAAGAAGAAGAAGAACATCATCATCAGAGTAAACACGAATCTCACAGCGGAACGAATAAAATATAACATAACATATTTTTGAAATAACATCATCATATGTATACAATAGCACTTATCAGAGTACAGCACTTACAACACAGCGGAAATAACTATAGCTATTTGATTCTGAAGCCTCCTGCTCCAGCTCTTCAATGTATCTGCAAATCCCGACTACTTGACTGCCCGTACAAAATTAGGCACCCAAGAGTTTATGGGAAACAACAAAATAAACTCCGGGTCAGTCATGGGACTGGTATGAGTAAAACAATTTAATACTTGATTTAATAAAGGATATCTCACAAGACCACGCCGCATAACGGAACGGGTTTTTCCCTTATGAGAATCCAAACAACTTTGTAAAGTAATATCATTCTGATATTATAATAATGTCTAAGTACAAATAAATATCAGTCAAGTAGAAATGCTTGCATCTCACGTTACTACATATATAGTATACAATCAAAATCGCAAGCACGTATTGGATGATTGGATTTCCAACTATGACAAGGTATGGAACCACTTTCTGATCAGTGTACTCTAGGAACGATACACTGGAGTTCAACAAGAACATCTTGCAACTCAGCCACACATGACCGACCACTCATTTCGCTTGAGTGTATCGAATGTACATCACCAACGGTTGGGATCAGCAACCGTTCCCGTATATATATGGGACAGCATTGATAGATTTAAGAAACAAATGAATATTCACTAGATAGGTGATTATACACCCTACTTCGGTGCGACCGACTTAGCCATGCTGCCTGCCCGATTTCTGTCATTTACCGGATGTTAGGCTAGAAGCTACGCTTTATCATCACAACAGATTCACTTCGAATGCTACATTGTCAAATCCATCGAAATCACTAATTGACGTTTTCAACAGTACGTTACGTGTCAGCTAAAAGAAGTTTCCTTCTCCGCTTCCACTCTTGGTACGGTTGAAGAAATCAATGTACGTGATCGTCTGGAAATACTCTATCAGACATCCATCTTCATTCACTTAGAAATGTCACATCGTCATACCCACCAAATCACAAATTGACTTATCCAAAAATAACACGGGTATACAGCTAAGAGAAACGAATTCCTCCGCCACCAAACGTGAATACGTTTGAACAGATCAACTTACGCGATCCATTGGATATACTCTGTTAGACCTTCGTCCATACAAGTTGTCCTGGGACTGGACAAACCGAAGGCACTATTCTGTAAACAGGATAGCCCTTGCATTTTACTCCGTCTTCAATTATTTTGGCATATATGATTCGCGACGCTTATGCCAATACAGAGTGGTTCTTTGGATAATAATCCAACCGGTCTCTCCATATTAACAACGTTAAAATGGTCAAAACTTCGATAGTCTGTGAGTTAACTATCAAAGAAAAACAAGTGTGCAAACAATGATATTATTTCCAGATGGAAATTATATCGACCAAACATCATTTAACATAAATCTCTTTAGTTCATTTATTTACTTATCTCCCGTTTCCCTATATTCTAAATTCTTATTTTTCTTTTATCAGAAAACATTTCTGATTCTCGTTTGGAAAACATTTCCAAAACTCCTTTACGATCAAACCTTACCATTTCTTAGTTAAGAAGGAAGTCACTCAAGTAGGGGTATAATTACCTCTCAGACCTTAACTGAACAACGTTATAACTTCGAAATGGTCAAAGTTTATCTTTTAAATCTTTAACAACTTCTTTACGCCTTTCTCGGATTCAATTTTACTAATCCACCTCTATATTTAAACATTGGTTATAACGATAACGTTATAATCCCTACTTTCGAATTATCTAACTTTAATTATAACTTCTATTCTTATTAGTGAATAATTAACCTAACACTTATTTATTTATAAATAAATAAATCTCTATTTAAACACTGGAAAAGTATAAGTACTTTCCCGAATTCGATATAATCGAATTTGCCGATTAACTCTCTTCGAGAAATCTCTATTTGATTAACTCTTCCTCGAATAACCTATATTCGATTAACTCCTTCTCGAATAAACGATATTCGATAATCTCTCTTCGAATAACTAATATTCGATGACTTTTCCTTTTCAAATATCTCATATTTGAAAATCTCACTTCGATTAAACTATAATCGATAACTCTCTTTGATGAAACTAACATCGATAACTCCTTTCGATGAAACTAACATCGATTACTCCTTTCGATGAAACTAACATCGATAACTCCTTTCGATGAAACTAACATCGATAACTCCTTTCGATGAAACTAACATCGATTTATTTAACCCGACGAACTTAACTCGACTAACTTAACTTAACTCGACTAACTCGACTTACTTGACTCGACCAATTTGATTCGATTAACTAGGCTCGACTAACTTGACTAACTTAACTCGACTTACTTGGTTCGACCAATTCGATTCGATTAACTAGGCTCGACTAACTTGACTAACTTAACTCGACTTACTTGGTTCGACCAATTCGATTCGATTAACTAGGCTCGACTAATTAACTCCAACTGGTTAACTCTAACTGATTAACTCTAACTGGTTAACTCCAACTGATTTACTCTAACTGGTTAACTCTTATTTGACTAACTCGACTTGATTAACCCCTTTCGAATAACATATTCGATTAACTAACTTTCGAATACCATCTCGATTTACTAACTTCGAATACCATATTCGATTAACTCCTTTCGAATGTCTATACTCGATTAACTAACTTCGAATACCATATTCGATTAACTCCTTTCGAATGTCTATATTCGATTTACTTTATTCACTTTATAAAGATTTCCTTTTTAACAACGTTTTATTCATTTGGAAAGATTTACTTTTTAACAACGTTTCTATACTTTAAAAATGATTTCCTTTTTATAATCTTCCCTTTCCAATTCTATTTGTAAATGGTTTACAAATATTTCCTTTTCAAATTTATTCTTGAAATATTCTAACTCCTTAAATTCTCTGGAAAATTCGCCATAACCTCCTTTGTATCGGGAGCATCGGGAAAATCCCCAAACTCGCCACACACGCCTTTCCATTCAAAAAGAAATGTTTTGAATTTATTTCCTTTTCAAAATATCTCCTATTTATAAATATCCCAATTTATAAATATTCCTTATTTATAAATATTTTAAATTTATAAATATTTCATTTTCAAATATCACTTTGAAAATCCCCTTGTCAACATTTCGGTATGTTACGGTATTCAATCATATCAAATCACGATGTTCAATATCGTCCAAGCACATATAATCGCCCGCAGATTTGATATCACATCATATAACAATATATGAAAAACAATAAAATAACTGTTGAGGAATCCAGTCGGATTCATCCAACCTGTTTCCCTGCATCCACAGATGTTATACAATAAAATCAACATCACTTTCAGTTCTATATGATATATTATGTTAAACAGAATCAATATAGAAATTCAACTAACTGACTAGCAGTTCAATCAAACAATCAATACATAGTCAAACAGACAATTTTAACAGTTCTAACAATACAACATGAAATTATAAACTGTTCAGAGTTAGTGAGATTTACTCACATTTGCAGTTCATCGTTGAAGAACGATAAACTGTTATTTGATTTGAATCAAACAATTTATTTCGCCATAAATTCAAACGAGCTTGAATCCACTTCTAGTCAGCTTCATTGTGAAGCTCTCGTCCATACGATCTCAACGCAACTTGTTTCGCGTAATTCTGATTTAGTATGACGAAGTTATAGCATTTCGAAGTTCGTATACATTTGAATTAAAAAAATAAAATAAAAACATGGACTTTGAATTAAAAGTGGGCCTTACCCTTTTTTATAAACTGCCGGCCCAATACCAAGCCCACCCGCTCCACGTTAAAACCCATCTCCCCCAAATCATATTACAGAATTTACTCCTCCTAATTCACGTTTTGACCGGACATTGACCACTCGTTCCCTCCACGTCGGTCACTACCCCAAGGCGCTACCATCACCGAGGCACCCAGCTCCCCGACCTCCTTCCATTTCCCCTTTCCAGGTCAACTCTGGTTACTCCTCCCCCCTCATACAATCGTTGAGCCCTCTCCGAACTCGAGCGAACAAAAACCACACCGGAACCCGCAAAAGAACTGCAACACCCACTATTTTCCCACCCGAACGCAATACCATACTCAAATTCGACGAATGCTGCTTCAAGATTTCAAGAACTTTAACCCTAAATCGTTTGGGCCTCTCGCTGTGTTATTGGCAGCGAACACAAGGACATCGAACCCATCAAAACTGATGTCTACAGGAAGAGCACCATACGAGCAATCCAAATCTATACGTGTTTGGATTTATAGGATTTGTTATGAATTTCTTTTGATTGATTTTGATTTTCTGAAAGTGTCGGAAGTTTTTTTTTTCTGGAAGGAAGTAAAAGTGCGGCGGATTTTCATTGACCAGAGATTTTCTGTTTAGGGTTTAAGGGAGTTAGTGGTACTTATAGGAATTTTTAAATATTATTTTAAAAAGGCATATTCTTGGTATATACCCGTTTCAGTCTTCATTTTGCTCTCTCTGAGGTTTGTTTTGACGGGTTTTATACCCTGTTTGGGTTGGTTTTGGTTGTGGTTGAGACCGAAGGCCCCAGAGGTCTGTGTTGGATTGTAGAAAAATAAAGGGGATATTTCGAATTTGATTTTCGTATTTTATTTTCTCGTTTTTCTCCTTGTCTTCGGTCCTTAAAAATCACTGCGATCACATACGATCTCCTAAAATCACGAAAACTGACATGCCACTAGAGTTTGACATTACGGTCCCAACGAAACTGGTTTCGTCGAGTCCTGACTTCGTTTGCAAAAGTGGCTATTTTTAAAGCTCTGAATAGCCCTTTTTAATATATAAATATATTTAAATATAATTAAATTAAACATTTATAAATAAATATTATCGTATATATTCGTATACGATATCATACAGCTCCAGGATAAATATATACTCTCTATTCCGAGTCCAGATTGAATCGATATTCAATTTACATCGAAAAAAATCCTTTTATAACGTATATAAAGCGTTACAAATTATAAAGGAATTTCACAGCGACTTTTCTGAAATTTGATTTGGACATATCTCAAAATCTACACGACGAAATCCTGATTTTTCTCTTCCATTAGAAAGATATACTCCACCAGCTCCACACGTTTCTTGTTTCACAGAAATCCGGCTTAAAACGAATCCTGTACTTTCAGTTGAAGTTCAAATCGCCAAATAGCGAACTACCACATCGTTACGCACTCTATTTTAATTATATTATAATTATACGTTCAAACTGTCGTCGATTGAATATATTCGTCAATATAACCCAACTCTAAGTTGAATTACATCTTTGGGATGACCCCATTCACAGAATATTTGTATTTCCAATATTTTTTATTATTTCGACATTGTAATATATTTTATTATATTAAAATTATTAATTAAATATTCAATATTATTTAATTCACGTTCTCGATATCGATAAATCGATATTTAATAATTAAATAAATAAATTGTTCAACAGCTAAAATGCGGGTTACTACACTTGGTATGAAGATAAGCAAGTGTATATTCGGAAAGTTCACACAAATGACAATGTGGTGGATTTGTTCACCAATACGTTGTCGGTTGGGAAGTTCGAACATTGATCGAACTTGGTTTGCTTAGAAAAGTGCTAGGTGCCACTAGGTGGCATGGACGAGAGAGGAGCTCAGTTTGATGAGGAAGGGTATTGGTGCAAATTTGGAGTTCTATCTTCTTTTAAGTAATAGTTGACACTCCTAAGTATTTTAGTCTTTGGTTGAGTTGGATTTGGAGATGAGTGCTTTCAACACTTTATTATCGGGGTGGGGCTTTGCCTGAACTTGTTGATGAAGTGCAATGGGGGTGGCTTTGCCGGAACTCGTTGGGAAAGCATTCAAGCTTGGGTGAAGGTAAAAGTGGTGATAGTTGGAACTATCGGCTGTAGAAGATGGTTTGGTACCATTGGTGTTGGAGATGGATATGATATCCAGGTGGAGTGTTAAATTTTGCGATACTACATGGTAAAATCAAACAGGATGGAAGTAGCTTCGTTTAGGAGAAGATTGTTCGCAAATCGAAGCTCAGATGTGAGAGATATGGCGAAGACTGTAACAAGGGTTGGGCTGAGAAGAGGTTTAGACTTCTGGATTTTCTTTCAAACGTCTGATCTCAGCCAGGGATGGAACAAGAACTACAAACCAGACGTCTAAAGAAGAATTCCAAACGTCTACAAAGCCATGGAGACGTCTAATTGGATCCCAGACGTTTGAATCATGTCAGAGCTATTTCCAGAAGAAAATTCCAGACGTTTGAAATTTCTGGGCAGACGTGTGGATCGGGTTCCGACCTGTTTTTTTGGCCTAGATAACCTGAGTTGTTTTGTGATCAGCAAAGGGGCAATATGGTCAATTGCCTGGGGTTTATACACAACTATATAAGCTATTCTTTCTCAGATTTGAAAGGTGCTATTCGTTCATCAAATCAAGAGTTTATTCCTCCATTAATTAGGGTTTGGAAATTTTAATATTTCTTCAATTCTAATCTCCATAATCTTTTATTCTCTAGTGAATATTGGATCATTGTAATCAATCTCTTATACTTTTCTCATTTTGTGATAATAAAAGCTCTCTCTTAAAGTGGATACACACTAGCAAATTGTTAGCGGAACGACTATAAATCTTGGTGTGATTTATTTTATTGTTATCATCTGCTGTGTTTCTCGTTTTTTGTTGTGATTGGATTTGAATCGGTTAAGGTTAGTTTGGTCATAGATCGGTTGTTTGTGCACTATCTAGCACGGTCTAGCTTGTTTTCCGCAGCATTAGGGATTGGATTGAGCAGTCTCAATCGGTGTTGTTTCCCAACAAATTCATCCCAGATCTAACTTTAAGGCAAGATTTGATCCAGGAAGCTACCGTAATCAATCAAAAGATTATTTTAAGGTTGCTACTTAAGCAACAAATGATGCAAGTAGCAATCAAATCTACCCATTCGTCACCAGTATGGCATCATTATATGCAAAGATGATTAAAAAGGCTGTAACAATATGTATTTTTTATCTTTTCAAATCGATAATTAAACCATTGAAAACATTAGATTGTTATTGCATGAGGTTTAACAGAATCACAGATACAAAATAGAATGCAATATCTCACAGCAGAATAATTTACAAAAAATATCAAAATTATAAAATTGTATACAGCGAAAGTCTAGTACAGAAATTCATTAACATATAAATTTAGCAAAAATAATTGAACCAAGACGATGTCTTCAAGAATCTCCAGCTTCATCAATTGCAAACCTAAAGCTATAATACTCGGTTTGATCCGAGCGTTATGTAAAACCACAAAATACCCGAGTTAGGATTACCTTTATTCAAGTAAATTAACTTCAATAAAATAATAGTTAATCCTAACTTTTATATTTCTCGACGTCAAGTAGTCATGGTTAGCATAATTTGGTACATAATCAAACAATATATGATTCAGGTTTGCAACTCAGCAAGGTAAACATAAGTTTAGGTTTTACAACAAGGCAAGCACATGTTCATGATTTACAACAAGGCTAAGTACCGATTTTGGAAATTACAACAGTGTGTTCCCAAATGGACTACAACATAAGTGAAATAGGTATCTCAAAAGATATATATATAGCTGCCTAAATACCCAAATGTCAAGTATCCAAGCAACATGAGTTCAGGTTTAAACAAAGCAATGTAGGCAGCTTTTTCCCCTTTTACGCCATTACAAAATGAAGCAGTCATAATTACTATATACAACTATATGTCAGTTCGATGCACAAGAATGTATACACATCCTTGTATAAGTGTATTCATATATACCATTTAAAATATGCAAGTGCATGACCAGTTTTATGGCAGTAAATATGCGCAATATGTTTTACGTGCCAAGGTTTTCGGTTCAAGTAAAACATCAAGGAAGTATGAAATAGGCAGCAAAGTAGGATCCATGTGTATTTATGTGTTTTAGGTAAATATGGTGAACCAATTCGCTACAGATCATTACAAGATGAAGTGCATACAACTATGTGTACACGTGAGCAAACACATTCATGTATATATATACACGCACACACATACGAATGGTTAATTCACATAAATAGTTAAATAACTAAGCACCACACATGTGTACACATACATATTTATATGTACTCACATATATAATTGAATGATGCGAAGGCATGCAGTCAACAAATAAGCCAGTCGGTACATTTCAATGACAAGTGCAGCAAAGTGCCAAGGCTTCTGGTTTATAGTTTTTTTTTTTTTGAATGAACAAGAGTAATATGGCAATCACACGAAAGTTCAACTTAGAAGTGTCGTAATCAATGTTAGGGACTAAGATCTTGATAATGATGATTTTGATGACAACAACCTTGTTTCAACAATTTTCAATTATTATTGTTATAAAATATATACTGATGCTATTTTCTAGAATATATATATATATATGAAAACTATGCAGATATCTTTTTATTGAAGACTGTACAGTTCACAAGAACCAAGATATCAAATAGAAGAGTTCAAGTTTCAAGACTCATGAGTATCAAGAGTTCAAGAATCATAGAGTCAGGTGTCTAGAAATTTTGTTAAAACTCTGGTTAGCACTTGATTCTATTTTCAAATTTAACTCCTGATTTTAAACTTGATTTCAAAATAATTTCAGATTAATTTACTTGATTTTAAATCTTTTTTTCAAATGATTTCAAAATTACTTCCTTATTCAGAATATATTCTTCTTTTTAATAAATATTTTAACTCCTAATAGTTGTATTTTATACTCCTAAAAATTTGTTTATATTCAAACTTATGTTTTACAAATTTTGAACTTAAGTTTTACTTGTTTTATAATTACTTATATTGTTTAACCTTCTTGTTTATATTATGTTTTTAATATATATGCATAGTTTTATATATTTATACTTTTATATCATTTGTATTAAATTTCTTAATTAATTTTAATATATTTTATATAAGTTTTAAAATATATTTTCTAGTTTGAAAAGAATGTTTAAATATAAAGGAATTAAGTTTATTTTAACTCTAGATCATTATAGTTTATATAAACATCATTTACTTTGCTTTAAAATTTAATTTGTGATTTTACACTAAAATATGTCGACATACGCTTTTATGCATGTTGACATACTAGCCATTAGGGTATTTTTAAATTTTGAAAAGAGGTATCTTTGAATTCAAATCTTTCAGAAACGTTGTGACTATTGGAAACCTATAAATACCTTCCAGAATTCGATTTTTTAACTACTTTTCATCTCCTTCTTCTTCTCTTAACATTCCACCATTAGAATACTTTATTTCTTAACTTTCTGCACTTATATTCTACCAATTTCAATAGAAATCATATCATTCTTCTACTCTTTCAATTCTAAATCAAAATCTCTCTAAATTCAAGTGTTACTCAAGAGTTACAGGTTGTTTGTAATCAAAGATCTCAAGATCAAGTCCTATCTAGTAAATACTACAAAAACAGATAAGAGAAGGGTGTGATCATATCCTAAAAATCGGCTGGGTGTGGTCCTATCCCGTTTAAAGCGACTACGCATGATTGTGTCCTAGAAATTGATTAGTGTAAAGTTGTGGCCAGGAAATCAACTAAGCCTCACTGTACTTGGAATCAGTTGGGATGTGCCCTTGTAGCCTTGAAATCAAAGATTGTAATTGGATATTGTTAAATAAAATCTGCATCAACCCAGTGTTGTGTTGGACTAGATGTAGAGGAGTCCCAAACCAATATAAAATCCCGGTGTGTACTTTTTATTTACTGCTTTTACTTTTATTTTCTGCATTCTGTGATTGATTCTGTGTTTGCTAATATCTATGATCTGCAAGCTATTTTGTTTAATCGGAAAGATTTCAAGAAATTAATAAATTCTAAAGAACACTATTCACCCCCTCTAATGTTTAGTTTTACTTAAGATCCTTAATCCACATCGCCAACAATTGGTATCAGAGCACTGGTTTTCAAAGTTATCATAATCCGATTTTTGAAAAATTTAAATGGTAATTTTTTAACATTATTTTTGTATGCATATGTCACAAAATCATCATGATATTATTATTATTTAAAATTACATTTAGGTACTTTGAAAAGTCATTTGATTCTTTAAATATTTGTATTGTTATGCAGGAAAAAAGTTATGTCTGATGCTATTGGTCAAAAGACAGCAAGAAGTTCGTTCATTAATCAAGAAGAGAAAGAAGAATACGTAATTAGTAATATACAATGAAATGGGTACCTTATCAATACAAATTTTATGATTTCCTTTTAAAAATTGATACAATAGTATACTCCTCTTTATCTACTCCATATTGCTTCTAGTTTCGTGCAAATCCATCAAGAAATGACCAAGTTATGATCAAATGAAGTTTCGGTGCACAAAGAGAAAAAGAAACCAAAACTATCACTGGTATTTCTCATATTTCGTCCACATATTTGAAGTATTTCATTCCAAATCTCTTTGCATATTGTATTTCTTGTTTTCGCGGTCATTTTGATGGGTAGATCATCAAATTCTGGTCAAAATTGAGTGAGATATGGCAGTTTGAAGTTGGTTATCTAAAACTGAAAAACTGTGCACAGGATATTCCGCTTTTCTCTTACTTTTTTGGCTTGCTGCACCATAATACCATACAAATTCATCACCGAGCTATCACTAGATCATAATCTTTGCCTTCCTCTTCGATTTAGCTGCTGGTTTTATCCAATTCCGTTAAGAAACGGAGAAGATATGCCTTCCGGAAGACTGATTGTAAGTGGAAAAATGGGAAGAAGAAGAAAAATATTAACTTCTGGGAAGAGATGACTTTTAGGACTATTTATAGTAGTTGAAGTGTCCATTTATTTAAGTTCAAATTTAAATTCTAAATTTTGGTGCCAAGTTGGTTAAACTACTAAATCATCGATATCTTTCTCTTACGATCTTCAAATTCAGCAAATAAATATACTATGCTGATAAAAAATTGAGCCCGTCGCAATAGAGCAGATCTCATCGTCAAATTATAGAAGATGTGAACATATGGTTCATAACAATGGAAGAACAACAAAATGTAGGATTACAAAAAGAGGTACGCTATACAATTATTTCATAATTATCATTGAATTTAGGAATATATATCTATGCACATAGTTAGATATAAAAGTTCATCTGTTTTATAATTTAGATATTTTGGTTCATATGTTGATACACCATAGTATACATACCAATATACCAATCTATTTTTTTTTGAATTTTTTTTCTTATTTTAAATTTAAATTTCATTATTCTTGGCTTAGATTTTGAAAAATTAAAAGGACACCTTTTCAATATGAAAATGACAGTTCAAACTCTAGCTATCAATTTTGTTTATCTACTTATTTTTCATATATTCTATTTCAAAAAAAAAATATTGAAAGTATATAAATCAATAAAATTAATTATATATATATATAGAGAGAGAGAGTAAATATATATATATGTTAATATGCTATATAGATCTTGAAATTTTCAAACATTTGATATTGTTATAAAATATAAATTTATATATTTTTTACATGTAGTTTAATCATACATAGTCTAACTTGTATATGTTTTTCACCTATAACTGCATAAAATTTTTGGTTACATTACCACAAGTACCATTTGAAATTGAATACTAGTTTATTTTTTCTTATGTTTATAAAATTTGTATATTGAAACTGAATATTTTGGTATATAAAGCATATTTTTATTTCCTAATATATATTATAAAATATAAGAAATTAGAGCAAGTCCAACAAAGGGTTAGATTTACAAATATTGTAAAGCTATACCTGACACGACCCGAAATCCCCGCCCGGCCTAGACTCTGAACTGGAACACGGATTGCTTTGAGAACATGATGCATCATAACACATAACAATAGAACTTTTCATTGTTGCTACAATAATTTACATCAGATACAAGAATATCAGAGTGCAGAAAAATAAATACACAGCGGAAACAAAAATATAAAAGAATAAAATAAATTACATAGCAACGGAAAATGTAACGCATAAATACAATGTACAGCGGAAAATCATCAAACAACACAGCTGAAGAAAATACACGGATACTAAGCTTTCCGTGTGGAAAATATAAGCACCTAGAGTTTCGGTGGGAAACAATAAACTCTAGATCAGTCATGAGACTGATATGAGAGCTAAGACAATTATAAAAACTTGACTTTAAATTAGGGTAAATCATAGGACCACGCCGTATGACACAGAACGGGTTTACTCCACATGAATATCTGTTTAAAAATAAATCATTGCAATGCTTTTTGAAAAACAAAGTTATTATAAGACTCAGGTCCCATCACAGAATGCAATACAAATCTAAGGATAGAGTTTTACTTTATAATAGCCAAATATGCTTTGTACGTTTTAAAGAAAATACTTTGATATCACTACAACTGCATAGTGTGGAAAACACTTCAAATATAAATGTATCAATCATAGACGACATAGTATGTCATCCTACTATATCGCCGTAGTATACAACTAAAATCGTAAAGTCGCATATTGGAAGTTGGATTTCCATCAATGACCAAGGCAAAGGATCTTCCTTTCCGATTCAAGACATGTCTAGCGGGATGCCCTAGGATTCACACGCATGTGCACCTGGAGTGGCAGAGCCAGCCCACCTCTCCGCGATGGATTAGGGTTACTCCTGAACAATATGTTCCCGATCGTATGTTACTTCAATCTTGGTCGGTATGTTGACCATCATCTGAGGTGCCTCAATCCATCATCCATATAAGTAAATTTCCTAGGGTCCATACCATGGCATCACTCTTAGCTAGAATGGAATGCGTGTCCATTCTCTGTTGTCCTCATCCTGTTTTAGGCCATACCGGCTGTGAGGCTCGCAAATTAACGCTATATACAAAGCTACGCTATATTAAAGCCACGTTTTGATCATCATCACAAAGCTCTGCTTTTCAACAAAAACTTTGATCCATGCATCTCAGTGTGTCACATTATCAATCCATACCATACCATTGATTTCCACCAAGATATAACCTCTAAGCTCGTATAAACTACGATATTAGACACATAATCCATTTGCAAGTTATATATATATTTAGTAGAGATCAATTAATATAGCATAAACTATGATATCAGACACATAATCCATTTGCAAGTTCATTCTGGGTTTGAAACGAAACCAGGGGCACCTTATTCCTTGTCCCATATGTCCAATACAGGAGAGAGGCCCACGCATATTCGGTTGATCTCCGAGTACGTTTGGACGACCGCCACTTATTACCTCACCAAGGGTGCGCACCCCAAATTGAGACATCAGCAATCATCCCAACGATGCGAAGATCTACGATCTACAACCATCATCTTCATATCTTCGACCTTTAATTGTCGTATCAGTTATTCCAAATGAGTTGAACCCGGCCTTTCTGAACAATTCACGCATCTTTAACATCATGTGATATATAAAAATAACACACATTTCATTCCAATCCAGAATATTCTTTATTCTAGGAAAATTTCCCATTAATCTTATCCAAGATTTACTTCATTTAAACCTCTTTTTTAAACCTTCTCTTGGAAACCGTTGTAAAAGATCATATAATACTTGTGACGACCGCCCACAACCCCTACACTAAGCAAGAGGAAAACTGCGCTGAAAGATGTGCCATGCAGCTGTGGACGATCATCATAGGTAGGTAAACACAATCAACACCTATCGTAGAACTCACAATGCGAGGATAAAATATAGTAGAAAGTATACAATAGGTAATAATAGTTAAGCATCATATAACAAACTTTTGAAACTTTCACAACATCCTGAAAGATTATCCAAACATCATAGGAAATATTAAAGTCTATACGTAAAGCCTCACTAAAACACTCATAGAATAACTCAAACAGTGGAAACAGAAATAGTAATAAAACTGGTACGTAAGCCTCCAGGTCGCCTCCGAACTGCAACACCATCCTCACTAATCACCTGTCACTTGCTACCTAGTCTACCCATCCACAACCGGATGAACAACCCAAAGTAATAAGAGGGAAACATAAAATCTTGAGTCAGACAATAGTCTTAGTGAGCAATAAAACAGCTAACAAACATCAACAATAAAGTATATGAAAATGGATAGGTAAGCATACTAATCTAGCCATAACACCAGAGAAGAACTCAACCCTATCTTCCTCACATCGGGAAGTGATAGCCTTTACAACAACATATCAACCATACATCCATGGAAACCAGAACACCCATTCAATCATGGAAAAGCACTCATGACATCCAAATTATATATCTTATGTAAACAATCCTAATCGAACTCAACATCCCTCAAGCACAAGCCCAAGAGGCCTAAACCAATATCAGATAAGCACCCAAGGAACATCTCCTTCTACGTTGGACAATCTACATGAGACGGTTCAAACGAGGTAACTAATCAACCATGACAGACTCTGGCCATCACCGTCGATCCTTCTTCGAAACCATCGTTAATCATATGGCGACCAAACTTTCTATATATCAAGGGCTAATGGTAACCCCAGTTCTAGCATAAACTCCATACTCCTTTCACCGATACGTATATTTGTCCAACCTTGACAACTAGGCCTTTCAACGATACCCAGGGTACTCGACCTACAATCAGTCTTTTAGATGCCTCTATTGTACCCCTGCTTCGAGCCTGCTAGAACTTACGATAACGATAATCTCTCGGCCTTCACACTCTAGTCATCCAACTCGACGAATTTTCTTAACTCAAGCAACCTTCTCGAGCAACCATTATCCACCAACTCACGACCTTTGAGTTGTCACCTCATTCGCTGTTCTACACCGATCAACGAACACCTTTCAACACTTCGAACCTTCCTACTTGGATTTACTTCGAATTCACACCATTACCGGGCCAAATTACATAACTGCACTGTGGCTAGGGTTCAGGGTTGCCCCCAATTTTTTTTTCAAACCCTTTTATTCAAATCTGGGTCGTACCCGAAAAATATAACTTTTTTCGGAAATGACCCTATTTTCTGGGTGCAACCAACCCCCTGACTGATGCTCGACCGACCCTGTATATAACCAAACTCATGCACGACCGATTCACTTGTGACGACCCCAAAACCCCATACGACGGTGGCAAGGGTATTATTTGGAATATAACACATAAAAAGATAACAGCAGAACAGAAATAAATAAATACACCATATAATGTATAATAGAATACACTGGATAAACATAATCATCAGAGTTACACAGTATACAGGATCATACTTAGTACAAAATACAGTTCAACTATACATAAATGTCTACAGCGGAAAACAAAACATAATATGTACAATAGGAGCTGAACAGTATAAAAGAGATAAATGGTAGAATCCATCTTCAGCTCCAGCTATCCAGAAAGAGCCTGCTAAAACCTGAATACAAGGTTGCCCGTGTAGAAAAAGGGGCACCCGAGTTTGCAAGTGAAACAAACTACGAGTCAGTCATGGGACTGGTATGAGAAATCTACTTAACATATTTTATAATATGACCAATCACAGGACCACGCCACTTTTGCGGAACGGGTTTACTCCATTGGATTGCCAGTGCTTTAAAAACAAGTAAATCTTTTAAAAATCGCAATGCTTTTTATAAAAATGAAGCCATTATAAGACTCAGTTCCCATCACACAATGCAACACAAACTGGAGGATAGGGTTTTACCTTATAATGGCCAAAATATGCTTGATACGAATAAAACAAAAGCATTTGATATTATTACTAGTGTTTATATGCTTCAAAAACAATTTCAATCATAAGTATCAATCATAGACGGCATGGGTACCATATATCATGTCGCCATATATAGGTATACAATCAAAACCGCACGGTGTCGTATTTGGAAATTGGATTTCCATCATGAACCAAGGCAAAAGATAGTCCTTACCGAATTCAAGACTGTCTAGCCCGAGTCTCAGGATCAGAGCTCAAGTGACCCTTGGAGCGACAAGGCCGGTCCCTTGATGTAACACCCCGCCTCCGCTAGGGTCACTCGCAAAGGAATGCACTAGCTTTAGAGGGGCATTATTGGTAAACATGCACAGAAATATCACAAGACAGAACATATAAAATAGCGGAAGTAAAATCAAACTTTCATAACATGAATAAATAAGGTCTAAAGCCTTTTACATCAGAGTACATCAAAACTTGTCTTGCAATAGTAAAGAAGCATAAAGACATTTTCATAAATTATTCCCCAAGTAAAAACAGTAAAGTAGCCATTAGCCAAGAAAAGTCCAAGCCATCCATGATGACCTTCAAGCAGAAGAAGTCCGAACTAAACAATAGTATTTCCTCCCTGTAACCTGGGGGGAAACGGAAGAAAAGAGGCGAAACAAAATGGGTCAGTCAAAAAGACTGAGTAAGCCCTATCTACTATTAGCATAAAAACTAGTAAAGTTAACTGACATGAGAAACTGAGATGAATATAAGCATGATAACAAGATAGATAAGCTAAATCAAAATAACAGGATGAACTACTGAACTCAGATAAACTAAGGTGTCATGATAAATTACGATGTCAAGATAAAACAAGGTATCACATCGTCAGGTTTCTATGAAGTATAATATCCCCAAGATATCTGTCACGTATAACGCCCCGTGATATCTATCCTGTATTTTAGCTCTGCACCTACCGTACTAGTATCCCCACCGTGTCATGTGTTAACCAAGAATGACCCTCACTCAAAAGTCGTGTAATGGTCCATGTCAACCTAATATATCGCATATATAGGTTACTCAACTTGTATGTTTTATTCCATGTAAATGTTCAGTCCCTTGCCGTAGACCATACGGGCTTTCCCATGAGATTCTATATTACTTTAACATAGTTCCATGATCCTTAAGATCGGTTTGGACTGTTACCCTAAACCTAGCTAGGGTCTTCCAACATGAATTATTGTTTGTACAACTAGGACTTATGCTACCTAGGGCTGCTAGGGATTATGCTTACCTATTGCACGTTTTCGTATCTCGGTTTGGGTTCAACCACCTAGGGCCACTAGGGATTACGCTAACCGCCAACCGCGCCCTTTTTCCCACGCATTCATCGTGAATCGCTTTTCCATGACTGTATGCACATGTATCACATCGTGCCATCCGAGTCCTGTCACAGGGCAAATCAAGAAATACAGGACTCGGTCGGGAGCTTTCGATTTATCTGCCGATGCAGATGCTAAGGTCTGTTTTTCTTATACGTGGCTATGGTCCCACGAGACCACTCCCTCAACTAGTGAAAGACAAGACAGGATAAATCCTGTATGAGAACACAACACTGGCCAACCCACATCCAAGCCTTAACGCAACCATAATTAGATAGCAATTATGGTCTTTTGGGTGTTCTCTGCCTTTCCGTACGTACACGCTTGACCAAAGATGGTAGGTAGCCTGACGAAATGCTATCTAGGGTACGACCGTGTATCGTCGACTATCCCCTATCCATCCCCGTCTTTAGGTCGCTCGTATAGCAACCAAGGCATACTCTTGGTTCTTCTAACGCGGACCTTAACCTCTCATGAGCCTAGTATAATCACCTGGCAGCTCATAGAGGGATACCAAGAATATCCTCACGTTCCCCGAAGCCGCTGCTTCGTTACCCAGTTCGCTGGAGCCTTTATCTAAATCAGATACTTGCTCCTACTCGTATACTTAAACGATGACCTACCGTATCAGGTTACTCATCTATCTATGAACTGGTCTAAATTTCCTTGACTAAGAATCATTACTTAGTTATTCTTCAACTAAGGTTTACCACTTAGCATTGTTCCCGTTATCCTTGTTAACTACGGTTATCCACCTAATCCTCAGAACTAGGGTTTACATAATGGATTAAGTGTCACTTAAGTTCATGACTTAACCCGTCTACAAATCCTGTCAAAATTGGCTAAGTATCCAAGTTCAAGGCTTAACCCTACAAACCATGCTCAAGTTGGTTAAGTATATTAAGCAATTGACGACTTAACCTCGTCCAATTATCATTCTAGATTGGTTAAGTATATATTAACTTGACCCTATCAATTTACTTAGTCAAATCGGTCAAGTGTATTCAAGCGATTCGTGACTTAGCCTTATCATGTTTTCACGTTATATTGGTTAAGTATTCGTTAACTTAACCACAATAAATTAACGAGTTAGATTGGATAAGTATAGGTCACTTAACCACATCAATTCATCATGTTTAGATTAGTTAAGTGTTTAACTTAACCCCATTAAACTACCAAATGGGATTAATTAAGTCTAGGCTAACTTAACCCCATCCGATTTCCATGTTTAGACTAGTTGAGTCTAATCTTAACCCCATTCGTTAACCGTATTTTTCGGTTAAGCGTCATTAAGAAAACTTACTTAACCTTACCAAGTTATCGCGTTGGATTGATTAAGTGTTGGTTAACTTAACCCCATCCACTAGTCATATAAAAATGGTTAAGTGTCATTAGGAAAATCAAGTTACTTAACCTACCCAACCTTGTCATGTTTTGTTAAGTATCATTAACCTAATCAAATTACTTAACCCATTTGTCCATGTCATATTTGGTTAAGAGTCATTAATCAAATTAACTTAACCCTATCATGTGGCATTAATTACTTAATGCACCTTCACCTCTCACATTAGACTTTGTTGTGGTTACTAGTTAAGCCGGTCGGTTCCGGGTAGCTTTACACCACAACTTGGTCTAACCTCGGGTTCAAGCACAACATGACCAACTTCTCACATTGGGTCCTATTGTTTGCAACTACTAGTTAGGCCGGTCGGTTCCAGGTAGTTTTACGTTGCAAACTCAACCCAACCTCGAGTTGGCCACACTTATATTATCTAAGTGTCATGTCCATCATGTTTCCCAAAACATGTTACAAGTTTTCAAGCATTTGGGTAGACCTAACTTAATAGGTAAATTCCCAAAGGGTAGACCTAACTTAATAGGTAAATTCCCAAGCTTATGTTTTTATGCATACTTACATGTCAACTTTCATGTTATATTTCAAGTCATGTTTTCAAGTTGTATTTTCATGTCATTAGAAATTACCCATAACATAACCCAACGCTTTTAAACTCGCATATACGTTCGCGACAACGTAATGGATTAAAAGAAGAGACTTGGCAAAGGCATGACAAAAATGGATATTAAGCCACAAGTTAATCAATGTGGCAAATGAGGCACAAATGTGTTCATTAACTTGCATGTTACATTCTTAAGCCTCAAAACATGCATAAACCCAAACTTGGCACATAAGCGAATCATGGTGACAAAAGATATGGAATGATGACTAGTAACTCGCATATATCATCATATAAGGGTTATGACTTCATATGCAAGTTGACATAAAGGTTATGAGGGTTCTCATGTTGCCTAATGCAACATTTCAACATAAAGGTTGTAGCTTTTAGCTCACAAGATCAAGATAATGACTTCATAAACTTGCATGACATGACAGCATGTATCATACTCAATGATCAAACCCAAACTTGCAACATGAACATTTAACTTCATAGTTAATATCTAAGAGTAGGGAAAGGGCTTACATTGCTATGAAGGCACAAAATATATGACAAAGCCCTTATGCAATCAAATAGACCCAAAATGCAAGCTCTAACATAAAAACCTTTGAGCCAAAATGATCAAAACCCTTGCTTTATGATGCAAAGATAGAAACTTGACTTGAATGCAAGCTAATGACACTCATACAAGCTTGAAAACACTTGTATGCATGGAAAATCTCTCATAGAAACCATTTAGAAATTTTATGAAGAGAGTGGAGGCCATGAGAGGTAAAATTTTGCCATAGTTTAATTGCATGAATGAATAATGAGGATTTAGGATAGGTTAGGGTCTTATTTATTGATTAGGCAAGTGTTTTAGGCCATAGGATTAAACCTAGATTCAATCCAAGCCATCAAAGCATGTCTTGGGGAAGAAGTCAAGTGTAGGAACCATCTAGGGCCTTTAGATTAAAGATGAACCATGAGAACCATCCAAATGCAAAATCTGCATTTGAGCGAATCGGCCCATGGGTTGACAGCCAAACACCCTGGATTAACCCCTAGTCGACCCAGCGGGCTCGGGTCGACCTCAAAAATCGGCCGGTTCGGTTATTCCCCTCTCCCAATTCGCTGTTTTGAACATTTTTGCATATTTATTTATTTAATTTTCAATTATATATATATATATATCAATATATATATATTTCTCTGCGCAACCCATTTCACTTAATTAAGTATACTTTAATTTGGGAATTTTTCGTGAAACTTCGCGAGGCCATGTCTTGGTCATACGGACTCCGATTTTCGAAAACTCGGACTCTATTTCGCGTATTTTTCCGAGACGAACGAAATGGCATAGCCCGTTTCCCTTGATTCAGATTTTACAGTTTAATTCTGCCTCCATTTATGTTATAACAGGTTATTGAAAATACGGGTTGTTACATTCTCCCCACCTTTTAGGATTTCGTCCCCGAAATCTCCAAGTTAGGAAGAACATATCCTACCATCCATCATCCATCTACTCAAAACATCATCCACAAGCAACCATTGTCCTTAGATGATTTCTAATGCTGTATGAATATATGCAAAACGTGTGTGTACATGTTCCTTAGCTAATGCTAATGATCAGGCCTGAATAATCTTTCTAATGCAAAATATGTATAGTGCCATGAATCCAACATGTATGCAAATAGTCCTAGTCATATAGATACTATATGCGTGCACAATCATTCATTCATATGCAACAACCGCATGATAATACATTCGATTTCATCCATAAACAAGTATAAATACTCGTGCATATGCAATATGAAATGTGACCGAGTCGAGCTAGTATCTAATGTGTATTCGCGCATCCACGAGCAACCACTTGCAACCATATCAATCATAACATGTTTCAAATACATGTTTACATCCATAGGGTTCTACCTAGAATTCCCTGAAACAGGGTCGAGAAGATAAACAGGACAAACTCCTTACAGGGTTTGTAACGGAGAATAGGACCGAGAGGATGTCCACAAAAGATAGCCTACAAGTAAGCTCTACAGAAAACAGGGATCAAGGATATACTCCCAAAAAGAGATATCATGCGCGTATCTAGTCTTTGACCATCAAAGTCGTCTTTTAACTTCGCGATTTTGTAGCTTCTTATTCCTGTTTCCATAACATGAGCTGGAACTCATTTCTTCGTCGCCTCTCGTTCCACTTGCACTTATCCTTTTCCTAGAATACTTGACGCAAACATGACTGCGTACTCATGATCTCATGCAAGCTTTCCAAAATTCACTAGTGAATCTTGGATCTCGTTTATATACTATAAGGCATTCCATGTAGAAGAACTTTCTCTTGAAAGTAAACAGATGTCAATCAGGTTATCATGCGCACTTACTAGGGTGATCTCTATAACCCATGCATAAATGAAGTAAACCATCCGTCTTATTGGCGAACACCACTCGATCGGGCTTCAAATTTCCAATAAAGGCATCAAGGGATTCTAAGTAACTAGTCATGACAGAACCTCAAAAAGGTTACCCGATACTTCGAGGGCATTACCAAGGCTAGTCAAAAGGTCTAACTACCCTCCTATCAAAACCGAGAGTGGCACCCCCTACTGGATAACCACTTCATCCCTAGAATCCATCCATAGCTTATAAACATAAGCATTATTTCCAAACTCAACACTTGGCATAGACATTCCCAAATCCAAACAAGTCATGTATAAATGGACTGATTCTCCAATAGGACTTTGAGACAAAAATGGGATTCTCTATTACGCTAGTACTTAAGGTGCAGAGACTCAACTATCGAAGCAGACTTAAATGATACGAACAACGAAGTCCTAACGGGATGATAGAGAAGAAAAGCTAAACCTTTAACAAGATCGTTACCCTCCTTCCGAGGTACTCTAGAAATGAGAGCATACTACTGCCCTCCCGATGATCTTGTCCTTGTCCCCTAATACTTAACTATCCGCCCCGTTTTACCATGCCAAAGGTACTCTCTCGTCATGGGTTTCATTGTTCATCTTTCTCCCTCCTTTGAGGACTAAGCCATACCAACAAGTTGCTCATCCTTAAGCTCGTATCCTTTATCCTTCTTTCTCACGATCCTTTCTTATAACGCGGCCACTGGTCTCTCGAGAACCACCTCCATCGTATGGAAAGCACTTTCGTAGGTAGAAAAGACTAGTCGCAGTTAAAACTACTGTGACTACAGATGGAGGAAAGAAAGGAAAAGAGACTCAATTAAGGAAACAAGGATAGTGCTAATGGCCTTTGGAGAATAGCCTTTTTCTTTTAAAAGAAAATTTTCTTGAAAAATGCTTCTTTGTAAACGGTTTTTTTTTCAAATAGTTTTCAGAAGGTCTTTAAAAACTTTTGCCCAGTCTGGTAACCTTCTGCTCTGTTGCCACCACGTGTAACACCCCGCCTCCGCTAGGGTCACTCGCAAAGGAATGCACTAGCTTTAGAGGGGCATTATTGGTAAACATGCACAGAAATATCACAAGACAGAACATATAAAATAGCGGAAGTAAAATCAAACTTTCATAACATGAATAAATAAGGTCTAAAGCCTTTTACATCAGAGTACATCAAAACCTGTCTTGCAATAGTAAAGAAGCATAAAGACATTTTCATAAATTATTCCCCAAGTAAAAACAGTAAAGTAGCCATTAGCCAAGAAAAGTCCAAGCCATCCATGATGACCTTCAAGCAGAAGAAGTCCGAACTAAACAACAGTATTTCCTCCCTGTAACCTGGGGGGAAACGGAAGAAAAGAGGCAAAACAAAACGGGTCAGTCAAAAAGACTGAGTAAGCCCTATCTACTATTAGCATAAAAACTAGTAAAGTTAACTGACATGAGAAACTGAGATGAACATAAGCATGATAACAAGATAGATAAGCTAAATCAAAATAACAGGATGAACTACTGAACTCAGATAAACTAAGGTGTCATGATAAATTACGATGTCAAGATAAAACAAGGTATCACATCGTCAGGTTTCTATGAAGTATAATATCCCCAAGATATCTGTCACGTATAACGCCCCGTGATATCTATCCTGTATTTTAGCTCTGCACCTACCGTACTAGTATCCCCACCGTGTCATGTGTTAACCAAGAATGACCCTCACTCAAAAGTCGTGTAATGGTCCATGTCAACCTAATATATCGCATATATAGGTTACTCAACTTGTATGTTTTATTCCATGTAAATGTTCAGTCCCTTGCCGTAGACCATACGGGCTTTCTCATGAGATTCTATATTACTTTAACATAGTTCCATGATCCTTAAGATCGGTTTGGACTGTTACCCTAAACCTAGCTAGGGTCTTCCAACATGAATTATTGTTTGTACAACTAGGACTTATGCTACCTAGGGCTGCTAGGGATTATGCTTACCTATTGCACGTTTTCGTATCTCGGTTTGGGTTCAACCACCTAGGGCCACTAGGGATTACGCTAACCGCCAACCGCGCCCTTTTTCCCATGCATTCATCGTGAATCGCTTTTCCATGACTGTATGCACATGTATCACATCGTGCCATCCGAGTCCTGTCACAGGGCAAATCAAGAAATACAGGACTCGGTCGGGAGCTTTCGATTTATCTGCCGATGCAGATGCTAAGGTCTATTTTTCTTATACGTGGCTATGGTCCCACGAGACCACTCCCTCAACTAGTGAAAGACAAGACAGGATAAATCCTGTATGAGAACACAACACTGGCCAACCCACATCCAAGCCTTACCGCAACCATAATTAGATAGCAATTATGGTCTTTTGGGTGTTCTCTGCCTTTCCGTACGTACACGCTTGACCAAAGATGGTAGGTAGCCTGACGAAATGCTATCTAGGGTATGACCGTGTATCGTCGACTATCCCCTATCCATCCCCGTATTTAGGTCGCTCGTATAGCAACCAAGGCATACTCTTGGTTCTTCTAACGCAGACCTTAACCTCTCATGAGCCTAGTATAATCACCTGGCAGCTCATAGAGGGATACCAAGAATATCCTCACGTTCCCCGAAGCCGCTGCTTCGTTACCCAGTTCGCTGGAGCCTTTATCTAAATCAGATACTTGCTCCTACTCGTATACTTAAACGATGACCTACCGTATCAGGTTACTCATCTATCTATGAACTGGTCTAAATTTCCTTGACTAAGAATCATTACTTAGTTATTCTTCAACTAAGGTTTACCACTTAGCATTGTTCCCGTTATCCTTGTTAAATACGGTTATCCACCTAATCCTCAGAACTAGGGTTTACATAATGGATTAAGTGTCACTTAAGTTCATGACTTAACTCGTCTACAAATCCTGTCAAAATTGGCTAAGTATCCAAGTTCAAGGCTTAACCCTACAAACCATGCTCAAGTTGGTTAAGTATATTAAGCAATTGACGACTTAACCTCGTCCAATTATCATTCTAGATTGGTTAAGTATATATTAACTTGACCCTATCAATTTACTTAGTCAAATCGGTCAAGTGTATTCAAGCGATTCGTGACTTAGCCTTATCATGTTTTCACGTTATATTGGTTAAGTATTGGTTAACTTAACCACAATAAATTAACGAGTTAGATTGGATAAGTATAGGTCACTTAACCACATCAATTCATCATGTTTAGATTAGTTAAGTGTTTAACTTAACCCCATTAAACTACCAAGTGGGATTAATTAAGTCTAGGATAACTTAACCCCATCCGATTTCCATGTTTAGACTAGTTGAGTCTAATCTTAACCCCATTCGTTAACCGTATTTTTCGGTTAAGCGTCATTAAGAAAACTTACTTAACCTTACCAAGTTATCGCGTTGGATTGATTAAGTGTTGGTTAACTTAACCCCATCCACTAGTCATATAAAAATGGTTAAGTGTCATTAGGCAAATCAAGTTACTTAACCTACCCAACCTTGTCATGTTTTGTTAAGTATCAATAGCCTAATCAAATTACTTAACCCATTTGTCCATGTCATATTTGGTTAAGAGTCATTAATCAAATTAACTTAACCCTATCATGTGGCATTAATTACTTAATGCACCTTCACCTCTCACATTAGACTTTGTTGTGGTTACTAGTTAAGCCGGTCGGTTCCGGGTAGCTTTACACCACAACTTGGTCTAACCTCGGGTTCAAGCACAACATGACCAACTTCTCACATTGGGTCCTATTGTTTGCAACTACTAGTTAGGCCGGTCGGTTCCGGGTAGTTTTACGTTGCAAACTCAACCCAACCTCGAGTTGGCCACACTTATATTATCTAAGTGTCATGTCCATCATGTTTCCCAAAACATGTTACAAGTTTTCAAGCATTTGGGTAGACCTAACTTAATAGGTAAATTCCCAAAGGGTAGACCTAACTTAATAGGTAAATTCCCAAGCTTATGTTTTTATGCATACTTACATGTCAACTTCCATGTTATATTTCAAGTCATGTTTTCAAGTTGTATTTTCATGTCATTAGAAATTACCCATAACATAACCCAACGCTTTTAAACTCGCATATACGTTCGCGACAACGTAATGGATTAAAAGAAGAGACTTGGCAAAGGCATGACAAAAATGGATATTAAGCCACAAGTTAATCATGGTGGCAAATGAGGCACAAATGTGTTCATTAACTTGCATGTTACATTCTTAAGCCTCAAAACATGCATAAACCCAAACTTGGCACATAAGCGAATCATGGTGACAAAAGATATGGAATGATGACTAGTAACTCGCATATATCATCATATAAGGGTTATGACTTCATATGCAAGTTGACATAAAGGTTATGAGGGTTCTCATGTTGCCTAATGCAACATTTCAACATAAAGGTTGTAGCTTTTAGCTCACAAGATCAAGATAATGACTTCATAAACTTGCATGACATGATAGCATGTATCATACTCAATGATCAAACCCAAACTTGCAACATGAATATTTAACTTCATAGTTAATATCTAAGAGTAGGGAAAGGGCTTACATTGCTATAAAGGCACAAAAGATATGACAAAGCCCTTATGCAATCAAATAGACCCAAAATGCAAGCTCTAACATAAAAACCTTTGAGCCAAAATGATCAAAACCCTTGCTTTATGATGCAAAGATAGAAACTTGACTTGAATGCAAGCTAATGACACTCATACAAGCTTGAAAACACTTGTATGCATGGAAAATCTCTCATAGAAACCATTTAGAAATTTTATGAAGAGAGTGGAGGCCATGAGAGGTAAAATTTTGCCATAGTTTAGTTGCATGAATGAATAATGAGGATTTAGGATAGGTTAGGGTCTTATTTATTAATTAGGCAAGTGTTTTAGGCCATAGGATTAAACCTAGATTCAATCCAAGCCATCAAAGCATGTCTTGGGGAAGAAGTCCAGTGTAGGAACCATCTAGGGCCTTTAGATTAAAGATGAACCATGATAACCATCCAAATGCAAAATCTGCATTTGAGCGAATCGGCCCATGGGTTGACAGCCAAACACCCTGGATTAACCCCTAGTCGACCCAGCGGGCTCGGGTCGACCTCAAAAATCGGCCGGTTCGGTTATTCCCCTCTCCCAATTCGCTGTTTTGAACATTTTTGCATATTTATTTAATTTTCAATTATATATATATATCAATATATATATATTTCTCTGCGCAACCCATTTCACTTAATTAAGTATACTTTAATTTGGGAATTTTTCGTGAAACTTCGCGAGGCCATATCTTGGTCATACGGACTCCGATTTTCGAAAACTCGGACTCTATTTCGCGTATTTTTCTGAGACGAACGAAATGGCATAGCCCGTTTCCCTTGATTCAGATTTTACAGTTTAATTCTGCCTCCATTTATGTTATAACAGGTTATTGAAAATACGGGTTGTTACACTTGATGTGGATTAAAATGCCTGAACACTGCGTTTCCCCGCCCTTTGGGGCGTAAATGAGTCCTATGACTCCATCGGCTCCACATAGTCACCGATATATCCGAGGCGCCTCGCAACAGCAACAACCACACAGGTGAAAATAATATAAATGTCAGGGCTGATAGGTCACTAACACCACCCTAGCTAGAAGGAAACGCATGTCCTCCCTGAGGTCCTCTCCCGTTTCTGGTTCATACCGGGGTGTGAGGCTCGCGAATCAACGTTATACACAAAGCTATGCCACACAGGTCGTGCTTCGATCATCAATCACAAGACTTTGCTTTTCAACAGAAGCCTTGATCATCTGCCACTTAGGCATGCCACACAGGCAATTCACTCTATACGACTGATTTCTATCGATATATAACCTCTGAGCTCGTACGTCTTAGAGAAGGGCATTAAGCAAGAGAATAAATTCTCCGCCGCCAAACAAATATATATTTAATAGAGATCAATCAACACAGAACAAAATCCAATGTCAGACACACAGTCCATTTACAAGTTCGTTCTGGGTCTGAACGAAACCAGAGGCACCGTATACCTCGCATATTCATCGATCTCCAAGTACGTTTGGACGATCACCACTTATTATCTATATTTCGGGATGCCTCCCAATCAAGACATCAGTTATCATCCAACCGAGGTGAAGATCTCCAGTCTTCAACCACCGTCTTCATCATCGACTTCTTATCGCCAATCAATTATTTGAAATGAGATTTAACTCAGCCTTTTCAAATAATTCATGTATATTTAGAATTTAAATCAATTCATTTCAATGGTTAAATTATTCGACATCAATAATTCTGTTCTTAATTGTAATTTTCACGCCAAACACATTCATGATATTCACAAAATTTTCACATCAACCAATAATCCAAACAATATCACAACCAATATATATCGTCCATGGTCTGTGGACGAGGGGAGTATATATATATATAACTATATTTCGATTTCATTTTAATATCATTTCAATTTATTTCAACGCATATATCATTTTTACAACGCATATATAACTTATACATCGAACATACAACTTATACAACGCTTATACATGAGGTGTACAACGCTTATATAACTCATACTTCGAATATATAATTTATACATCGTTGTTTCCATATCGTTTATAATTTAGAAATCTCACATTGGGTTCCACTCCTCCAAAAATTGCAGAAGGCTCAGAAAAATATGCGGTCTCTTCTAGAATGTAGAAGACGTCCTCACGAGTCCACTGTCTCTTGTCTCACTGGATTTCGACCACATAGCAAAAAGATATGATTTTTAGAAGATCAATCAACTTTGTGACACTTTTATATGTTGAAATCAGTTTAAATAAATAATAGCCGAACCTCCCAGCAAATGGTTCAAACTAGGGTTCGCGATTTGCGATCAAACCATGCAGCGATTCGTCGATCGGTCTTCACCACGAGGAAGAGGGAGGAGAGGCGCGCGGATCGATGGGGGAGGCGGCGAACTCGAACTGACCAGGAGGTGGCGGCGGCGCGATGAACATCTCGACTTCGTGACGTCAGTTCTCACAAAATACTCCACTAGAAATTGCAAACTTTATAAGGATGTGAAGCTCATGAGACAATCTACAAAAACCATAACTGGGGCATGTGATTTTGGTGCGTGGATTTGAAGAAAAAGAGGAGAGAAGGCAGGAGAGGTTTTCCACCGTGCGTCGATAAACGGGGAGAGAGAAATTTGTGGTGTCGAGTTATGATTGGCTGAGGGTTTTTTTTTATTTTATTTATATATTTTTAAAATTCTAAAATACCCCTTATCTCATATGAACTCCAATCCAAACCCAACGACTGTCGTCCCTAGCTAAATACCCCTATTACGAACACAATGGTATATGTTTCGTAGGCCCATTCGACTGTTTCAGTCAGTTTTTCTTCAAATTAAAATATAAAACATTCATTATTTGTTTTGAACGTACATTTCAATTTGCCGGGGCCACATACTGATCCCAAAAATTCCAGAAAAATAAATCTAGCTATGTTTTGACGATACGGTCCCAACAAAACTAGTTTCGTCGAATTCTGGGACCGTTTGAAAAATGGCCCTTTTCTGGTCGATCCAATTTAACAGAAATCGACCAAACACGTTTTCCTTTGCCACGCTCACATGCTAACTTCAAAAATTATGAAATTTGAAACCTAACAATAATCTGACATCCCGGATCCAACAAAAGTGGTTTCGTCGAATTCTGAGGTCGTTTGCAAAATGTCTATTTTCACAGGCTATATAAATTCTATAGCGACCTTTCTGAAAATTCATTTGGCCATAACTTTTAATTCCCGCTATGAAACTTCGATTTTTCAAATTCGTTAGAAAGATCTTCACTAACAGATTTAAATATTTTTGGTTTCACTAAAATCCGTTTTATTTTGCACCCGGTACAGTCAGTCAAAGTTTGAATTCAAATTTCGAAACTGCCGCGCCATTTCAGGCCTTGTTTATAATTAAAAATAATTATATTTATTTTCAAACGTCGATTCAAACATACTATTCGTCGTTATTATTTAAAATAATTTATTTTAAATATTTAAAATCCATTAAAATAGCCAATTTAAAATTTTTAAATTGGTTCAGATTTTCCAGGTTGTTACATCACTCGTGCACGACCAACCAGCTTTGGGTCGCATGACCAATCCTCTCTGCTGAACCCAAATGCTGACCGACCCATCCCTTCTCGACCCCTCCTTACTTGAACAGAACACCAAGCACCAAAACCATGACCGACCCGACCACACCATGGTGCAATTGACTCGAACACTGCTCGAGCCAATACTACTCAACCGACCCCACCTTGGTGCATGACCCAACACTGTTTAACCCTAGCTTGCTCGACCAGAACTGTTGCTCGACCGACCCAAAGTTATGCTCGATCAACCAGAAGCCCAATATTGTGCGACCGACCACCTATGTGCGACCGACTCCCTGTTGTACTGCACATTGTACTACGCTCGACCCGTGGGGTAAATCTATGAGAAAATGCTTGGATTTGACGAAAAACATAATCAAATATTCATATACTTGATTGAATCCATGTGAGAGTTGCATATCACTCACCAATTCACCAAAACAACTCAAAATGATTGAAATACGAATCCGGACAGCGGAGATCTTGATTCAATTCTCTTGATTTGATGAAATATATCCCCTCTCGATATAGATCTAGCTCCAAATGTTGTAGATCTTTGATTTCCTTCCTTAGATCTTGATTTTAATGGTGGAAAGGTGTTAGAGGAAGGAGGAACATAGGCCACCAAATGAGAGAATGGAGAAAGTAAATTATTCTCCATACCTCTCACCCCTATTTATAGCTTTCCACCAGCCCACTAATGGGCCTCTACAAATCAACCAATTAAGGCTTCACAAACCTAAATAGCCAACTAAAAAACCTTAAAACAGCGATTCCTCGCAGACCGATTAACCAAATCTTTTATGTAACCATTGTACAGAAAGGCAAACACCATTTCCTTTCTAATGGCACAGGTCTTACCACCTGATTTGACCTAAGTCAAAAGTTATCCCCTGTACAAGACTGATAGGGGCAAAATGGTCACAAACAAATTTGGTAAAAAATATGGACATGTCACACATCCTCATAAACAACATATTAAAATATGAGAATGATCCAACCTATAAGAAATAAAATAAAAATATTTTACGATCTTCCGATACGTAAAATGTGGGCTGTTACAATACCTTTTTACAAATTTAAACCAAATTAAAGCTTATTCTTCTTGTTGAGGTTAACGAGCCTTATCGAAGCAATTGTTTATATCATTATCCCAATCCTAACCTATTCATCCCGTGGAGCAAATGTGGTGGTACTCCACGTCTAACACCCATCGTGTTATTGGTAAATTTAATTCCCATTTCATGTTCAAATCTAATTGAAGATTCATTGATCGCATGGAGTAAAACTGGTGGTACTCCATATCTAACACTTCTCGTGTTCGATAAATTTAATTACCCCATTTACATTTCAATCTAATTAAAGATTTATTAAACTCCAACTTAGTTTTAATCTTTAAAATCATTATTTAATGATTATCCAGCTTTAGGAAATGAGTCCTGTTTTTAACAGAGTTAAAGAAAAAATGTCATTTAAATCACTACTCGCGATAAACCCAAAATCAATGTCCATTAATATGAAATCTTCACGGAAATCTGAGTAATTTGTAATCGATATAAATTTCCGTATCAGACTAATACTATAAGTGGAATAGCGGCAAAGCCGTTTAAATTCCATAAATAATAAAGGCCTTCCTTTATAGAAGCTCATTTCTATTATTATTAAAGCGAATTCCATTCAATTCCAATTTCATTAAATAAATTGGTTAAACTTCTCTAAACCATAATTAAAAGATTTGTTCAATTCACAAATGGGTTCAAGAATGGTATTATTGAAGATACCATTCACAACAAACCCAAAACCCACTTTCATTTCCATTCCAATTTAATTTATTAAATTGGAAAACTTCCACTAAAATATAAGGTTCTGAATGGAAATCATATCGACTTATACTCTACATCAAATTCTGAAACCAACAGATATCGTATTGGGAATAACGATATCTATATCTTCCAAATTCCTCAATGATATCCGCATAATCATAGAATCCTATACTGAAACATCCAACGATAATTTCCGTTAAAATCATTTCTAATTTATTCGTTTGAAAACTATGGTCATATCAAACCACTTTTTAAATCCATTTTGTTATATTAAAACATTGGATTTTCCTTCTAGTTGTAAAACAACACTTTCATATAAAAATAACATTTATCTTTCAAACCATACAAACTCTCTCCAAACCATTTATTATGATTTATCATAATTTATCCATATTTTTAATAATTTTATTAATGCCCTTACAGTCTGTTTTCAATACCGGTCACCGAACTGCATCCATAGCGACCTTATGTCACTTTACAAGTCAAGAATATAACTGCATTTTAATCTTTCTCCATTCTTATTTATGCAGGGTGATCTTACATTGTGGAAGCTCAATTAATTTGTAAAAGAACCCTCGAAACGGAGTTAAAAAAACTGAAAGATAGGAATGAAAGGAAAAGCTCTGAAAGCAAAGGTATTATTGGCCTCAAGACTACAATTCATAGCCATAAATAAGTTGGCTTGTTTGCTGAGCTATAGTACCAACAAAAGACACAAGTATAGCTTTATCTTAGAACGACAATAAGCTATTTTTTTAGCAGTTTAAAAGATTCTTGCGATATTTACACAAAGTTTAAAAGTTTCTTGCGATATAAACTCGGAAATTATCTTAATAGGGACAAGAATACACCATTTTACGTGCTACCACGGCGTGACTTGTACGACTACTATGATGACTATAATTGTACAATGATTTATTTTTTATTACCTAGCACTCTTCTTTCGAGTGCACCAGGTTTTGCTTGTTTTTCAAGAATCCACCCCAATCTTCTAGACTAACTTTTGGAGGATATTTTTTCCTCATATCTTCATCATTATCAAACTTGTGTAGTACCCTGTCCTTAATTCGCTCTTATATCTCCTAAATGACTCGCACATTTATTAAAATAAAGTTATTTTGCATCTAACTCTAGCTCAAATTTTTTTTATATGATGAACATAAAAATATATGTAAATGTAATTGTCCCAGTAATTGTCCCAAGAACTCATGGCATGATGAGAGTATGCTCCCTGTCTGTGTATGTCCGTATAAAAAGTTAAAAAAATACTGGGAAATGCAAGTGTGCGAAAAGGAGTTGTTGTAAATTATCATGCCTTCGTGTTTTACATAGACTGAGAAAAGCATGGGTACTTTTGCTTTTTTCTGTAGAATATTCCGACAATTCACATTAAACGGAAAAATAATGTTTTTTTGTATGATTTCTCGTTTTTTTCCATGTAGTTGTTTTAAGTTTCAATTTCCAACTATAAACACTAAAGGAAAAAAAGGTTGTTGTACTAATACAAGAATTGACCTATAATATCAAATGTATGAAAATATTCTTCCTTAGGCTTATGATGTATCCATATTCGGCTTATAATTTATTACACCTGACTACATGACTAACAGTAAGTGACAATTCTATTCTAACAAAGTGCTCGCTCAAATTTGCATTACAAATATATTTTAATAACCAACCACCTAGAGCAATTTCCACGATGAAACTCTCCAAATTTCAATAATTTGACCAGTTCACTCTTAACTAGGTGGAATATGTATAAAATATGTAAGTTGAATGGAATACTATGATGATCTTGAGGTAACAACTAAATAAATAGGTTTACATTGCAATTAAAATTCACTATATATTATTAATTACACATGTTCATGGTACACTACTCTATAAGTCTATATGCAAAAGGTCAAATTATTTTGTTATTCGTCGCTGCAAATATATTCTTCTCACACCAGTAGGAGTAAAGAAAATTTAAGAAATATTATCTTCCAGTTGTTAAATTAATTCTATAATGTAATTAAACAAATCAAGAAGCCAAAGTCAGTAGCTGAAGTAATCTCAAACAATTTAAACACAAAATTAACTCAGTTGATTAAACCAAGTGTTTTGATTGATAAACAGTCAAACCATATTAATACTTTACAAACAAAAATCAATTACAAACACATCAAATAACACGAAATAGAGATCGATTAATTGACTCGTGTTTATTGGCAGATTTTGAGGATGGAGCAATATAATCAGAGCCGTTCCTGAGACTTATTATGCCCAGTGCGATATACTAAATAATGCCCCATGTTAAAAAAAATTGACAACGATACTAAATAATATTCATATTGTAAGGAATTAATATTAGGAAATTCAATATTGCAATTACGAGTTGATAATGCATGCATTATAAAAATAACGTGGTTATAATGCAAAAAATATTAAATAATAAGTATAAATATGACGAAATTTTACATACAAGACTTGAACTATTTCAATTACCAGAAATATGCATTTACTTCTTTTATACAACTAGAAAGCTAGCAGTGCATATATCTACTATATCATTAATTCCTTCATTCACCGCAGTCTCATTTTCTACTATTTCGCCGGAATTCCATGTTCAAAATCACAAGACTGGTCTGTATTATCAATCAAATATGTCGTTTTGATAAATACTTGTTAAGCGACCCTCCTATTTCAAACCAAAGAAAACAGGAAATAAAATATTGAAATGCTTCCATCTAAGTAATATGCCACCAAAGATAACAGTAAATAATTAACTGCATGTATTGCTTCCATCTAACTAATCAGTACAAGAGACATTATTCATTTAAATTAAATATTATACCTATTTTGTCGAGCTTGTGATAAAATAACTTCAACTTGATGTTCCAGAAATGATAATTCTTTAACATACTGGATTCACGAACTTCACGGAGAGCAAATTCCTTTGAGAACATTGGTGGGATTCAAGCTTGGTGCAAGTTGTGTTTCATCATCCAGTTTACCTCTTTTTTTTCTTTTTTTCTTTTTTCTAACAAACAAACAACAAAGTATACATCAACTGTACAAATAAAAATTAGTGCAACTGAAAACAAACACGTACGAACGATTATATACATTAAAAAAAACTTCTAGATCGACAGTAACAATCACCCATATCATGAGATCCTCACTAAATCTTAATTCCTACCCAAATGATCTCTAGTTTGAACCAAAAATTAAAGTAAATAGGATATTTTAGAAATTAAGGAAACCTATTTCAAACATCAGATCTGAGATGTCAAATTGCTTCCCGTGTGTCCTATTGCCTCTTGCGTTCTTCTTCTCGCTCATGCCGGTTTCTGTGCTTCCTTCTCCCATGCGCGCGCTGTTGAATTTCGCCTTTCAGCAGTTTCTTTTTTTTTTTACAATGTCCGCTTTTTTATGGAAATTTTATGCCCTAGGGTGGATGATGCCCTGTGCCTAAGCCCCTTTTGCACTGGGTCAGGGCCGACTGTGAATATAATGTATGTTAGCAAAGATAAGATTCTATTTTTAAGGGTGCACTTGGCACAATATAAAATTTAGACTAAACTGAAGTGGTACACGCAACAACTACAAATTTGCTAAAACATGTGAAGTCATTTCTAGCTCATATATAGACTATGTATACAAGCATGTCAGTCCATAGTCTAAGAGGCTACATATAAAATAAAAATCAAGTAGCAACCAATTTAAGGTAAGGTAATTATTATATTACTGGTGCTAACTCGTGCTACGGACACGGATTGTTGTTATATAGGCATTACAGTTATCTTAGAAAGCAATATGATGTTAAAGTGCACACGAATTTGAGAACCTGGATGTCATAGCGATATCCAACAAGGGCAGAATTGATGGGGAGTTCATAATTCCATATTTATGTGATTGATTGGGAATACAGGTAATAACATATAAACATGAATATCAACGCCATGTTGAAAGAATAGCTCCTTATCTATATACAACCAATTTGTATGACGTTGTATGCCTTTTGCATGTTATTTAACAGAAGGCCGAAAAAAATGAATGTAGGTTAATTTGTAAACCTTGTTGACACAGCTTTTATTTCCCTGCATCACAGATGTTAAACACATGCATATAAAATATTCTATTAAACAGAATCAATATTCGATTAACGATTTATATATATATATATATATATCGTTATCTATGATTTCAATCAATACACAAACAACTCAACCAACAGTTAACACACAGCAATCAGTCATCATTTATCAGTTCTAAATATACTTTATAAAAATAGAACTATTCAAAGTTGGTGAGTTTTACTCACATTGGCAGTTCATCATTAAAGAACGATAAACTGTTTGTTTGATTTGAATCAAACAATTTATTTCTCCATAAATTCAAATGAGCCCCATTTCACTTCTACTCAGTTCCACGGTGTTGTCGTCGTCCATATGATTCCAACGAGACTGATCGTTCGTCGATCTGATATCGTATGGCCAAGATATTTAAGCTTTAAGTTAATACATTATAAATTAAAATAAATTGAATTGCTTTTAATTTACATTGGGCCTTTACCTATGAAACAAGGCCCATCACCATATTTAACTACCAGGCTATCACGTTGATCTCCTCTATCTTCCTCCTTCAAACACGTAAATCTCCAGCAAAACCACCGGTCATATCAGCTCCTTCCCATCCACTGTTCTCCTCATCTACACCACGGAAATTAAAACAAACCCCATCATCTTTCCCTTTGCCAAAATCTCTTCCACTCTATACCCTTATAGTCGAACTCGACTTCACCATTTAAAATCCATCTGCTACTGGCAAACCGCCCCACCCACCATTTCCGCAATGTCCTTCCTCTCAACAACCAAACCGTACTCCTATTCTCATATAGAACTCTCGCCTATAGCTTCACTTGCCCTTTGTTTTCAACGCACTCTCCCTGCCAAAACCACTCTCTAGAAATACACTTCCCCGTACCATCAATACACAGCTCACGTTGCTTCTCATATACACCACTGACAACAACAAACTTCATACCGAAGTCCTCGTTCTTGCTTGCGGTTTCCGGGCTCACGCCTGCTGTACTGTTCGAAGATGGCTGTGAACAATACAGTGTTCAAGGTCCCTGAAATGAGTACAGAAAATGAAGAGGATCTTATGGGATGTTAGTATATTGGGTTTGGATTATTGTGAGGAGCGTAGTTTGTTTACATTTTATAGGATTTGTTTTGTGCGGCTGCAAGAGAAGGGACGTGGACTTTAGTTTGATCACAGAATTTGGTTTAGATTTTTGTTCACGTTAGGATATACATATATTAGTTAATATATTGTTGAGTGGCTTTGGTTTCTACATGTTTTCCTCTTTTTCTTGCGGACAAGAATAAGTGGAAGTGAATGAAAAACGTGGCTTAGGAGGAGTCATAACCATTTTATATATTTTGTTTTAAAAAGTTATGAACTTCGATTTGCTCCATTCCGCTTACGTACGGCAGCTACGGACAAAAATGAAAACACCATGGTGATGAGTAAGGTACCACGATTTCAAAAAATTTAAAATACCGGTAGATTAACTCATATTGTGAAACCCTAAAATCGCTGATTAAGGGTGCAAAATACTCCAAATAAAAAGTTGCTCATTTAATTAATTAAAAATTACAGTAAAATTCTAAAAATTAAATTATCGTTATGTCTCAAAAGAACCTTGTCTAAATTCAAACCCGATATTCAAATATTTTGAAAACCCATTTATAACGTAAATAAAGCGTTGCAAATTATAAAGGAATTCCACAGCGACTTTTCTGAAATTTGATTTGGACGTAAATCAAAATCTACACAATGAAATCCCGATTTTTCTCTTCCACTAGAAAGATATACTTCACCAGCTCCTAACATTTCTTGTTTCACAGAAATTCGATTTAAAACGGCTTCTGTATATCCAGTTGAAGTTCAAATTGCCAAATCGCGAACTGCAGCGCTATTTCGAGCTCGTTTATGATTATAATATAATTATGCATCCAACTGACGTCGATTGAATATATTTGTTCATATAATTTAACTCTAAGCTGAACTATATATTTTAAATAATCTGATTCACACTATATTGTGAATTCCACTATTTTTGATTATTTCTGAATTAAATATATTATTCTATTATTTAAATTAATTAAATAATTCTCTTTATTTAATTCAACAATGATTTAATTCCCTAAATCACTATTTTAAATAATTAAATAAATTAACTATTATACCTAAAAATACGGGTCATTGCATTCTTCCCTACTTAAAATAATTTCGTCCTCGAAATTGCTAAGGTAGAAAACAAACCCTATTAGCTAGTTAGAACTTATTTGTTCATTCTTAACTCCGGTTTCACTAAACCAATTTATTTTAATTAAATTATTAATTAATCCTTATTAACGAAAATTTTCAAAAATCCTGAAAATTTTCTAATACCTTAACTTTTTGAAAAATTTCGCCAGCACCTCCTTTGTACTGGTCAATAGGTCAAACTCCAACTTGCCTCTTTGGGCCATCTCCAACCCAAAAGAAAATCAAATAGCCAAGCGGCTTGCCAATTCGGCTCATAAATCTCATGCTTATATCAAATATAAACTTGTACCTTTTTGTCGGGCATATCAACCCTATCACTTTCACCTGTTATCCATTCAACATATACCAATGTCATCTCAACCAATTTCCAATTAAACTCTAATCAATTTATCCTCAACACAACCATTCGCTTATCCAAGCCAAATTCAATTTCAAATCAAGGTTCTATTCCCGATTTTCAAATTCTTAGCTCATCAATCCAATACCATTTCAGATTCTTATCTCGACAATCCAATTTTATTCAAGAATTTTTTTTCCGGATATCATTCTATTTCCATTCAGTTTTCACTTAATTGGCTTTAATTAAATCTCAATTTGTTTTCACAAATTTTTAATTAACTTTGTTTTTAATTCAAACAATTTTTCTTCCTGGGAGTTTTTAAACAGTTTACCTCTTTCAAAAATCCAATTTTCCTTTTTGAGACTCAACACAACTTGTTTTTCCCAAAACAAATTCAAAACAGTATCTCTGGTAGTAATTCATCACTTGCAAACTCGAAAATGAATACTGATGATGCAGCTATCATCATCAGAATCTATTTTCCAGCGATCGAAGTGAGTTCAATACTATAAAACCATTTCTAAACATTTCCACTTTGAAATTCATTTCAAAATATAATTCACACTGCTTGTAAATCAATTTAAAATCTCCCAGGATCTTAAATTTTCCTTATTTTTAATCCAAATCCATTTACAAACACTTATCCAATTTTCCAGGGTTGAATTTCAGTTCTGATTTAAATTCAGATTTACTCCATTTCGTAACACTTATACGAATTCTACTTGGTTATATACATAACCATTTAATTTATAATCTTACTCGATTATAATAGCAACCAATATATCCAATATATATATTTTCTCTATATCAAAATATACTTTGGGTAAAATTATTTTCATTTACCCTCTTTTCAAAACATATCGTGTCGACCCATCGTATTCGAGTGTTTTAGAAACCCTTATCGATATTGTGGTGCCCCACCATCGACCAGAATCCATAAACAACTCAACCAATAAATCTACTTAATATAAAACCATTTATATCAAATAACAAATACGTTCACTCGTATATATACACTCAAACTCAATCTAGGGTATTACTAACCCCATCTCTACCGAGTCACGCCACAGAGCCAAGGTAAATCACTTAACCTTTGCTCTGATACCAACTGTAACGACCCGGTTTTTAGCGACTTTAGCTATCGACATAACCTCAATGACGACTAACCAAACATCGAAAAATACCGGTAGTAAATGAAAGAAATTAGAGGGTGAGAATAGATAAGATAGAAACTTAGAATAGAAGAAGAAGAACCTACAACATCAGAGTAAACACGAATCTCACAGCGGAACGAATAAAATATAACATAACTTTGAAATAAAAGATTGTACTTGAATATACATATCATTATCAAGTACAGCACTTACAACACAGCGGAATAACAATAGCTATATAAAATCCGGAAGCCTCCTGCTCCAGCTCTTCAAGTATCTGTAAATCCCGACTACTTGACTGCCCGAACAAAATTGAGCACCCAAGAGTTTAGGAAAAAAAACAAATAAACTCCGGATCAGTTATGGGACTGGTATGAGTAAAACAGTTTAAAACAGTTTGAACAAGTAAACGATATCTCATAAGACCACGCCGTATAACGGAACGGGTTTTTCCCTTATGAGAATCCAAAATATCTTTATATCAAAACCCTTTTGATATTATAATAATGTCTATCAAGCACAATATAATAATCATCTAGCAGAAACGCTTCCATCTCACGTTCTACATATATAGTATACAAGCAAAACCACAAGCACATATTGGGTAATGGATTTCCAACTATGACAAGGTATAGAACCACCTTTCGCTAGTGTACCTCTAGAGAGGAATACACTGGGTTCAACAAGAACATCTTGCAACCCGGCCACACATGACCGACCACTCATTTCACTTGAGTGTATCGAATGTATATCACCAACGGTTGGGATCAGCAACCGTTTCCCGAATGGGACAGCATCGACAATAGATTTTTAGAAGTAAATGAAACTCTGGATCAGGTGATTATACACCCTAATAGGTGCGACCTACATAGTCATGTTGCCTGCCCGATTTCTGTCATTTACCGGATGTGAGGCTAGAAGCTACGCTTATCTTTTTACATATCATATCTTCATTCACTTAGAATGTCACATCGTCATACCCGCCAAATCACAAATTGATTTATCCAAAAATAACACGGGTATACAGCTAAGAGAAACGAATTCCTCCGCCACCAAACGTGAATACGTTTGAAGAGATCAACTTACGCGATCTATTGGATATACTCTGTCAGACCTTCTTCCGTACAAGTTGTCCTGGGACTGGACAAACCGAAGGCACTATTCAGTACATCCATCTTAGGCACTGTTATCTAAGGCTTATACAATAGCCTTTGCACTTTACTCCTCCTTCAATTATCTTAGGCATATATGATTCACAACGCTTATGCCAATACAGAGTGGTTCTTTGGATAATAATCCAATCGGTCTCTTCATATTAACAACGTTAAAATGGTCAAAACTTCGATAGTCTGAGATTTAACCATCAAAAAAACAGATGTGCAAACAACGATAATATTTCCAGGAGGAAATTATATCGATCAATCATCGTTCATATATATATACATACATACATACATATATATATATATTCTCATTTTCTATGTTTAGAAAATATACGTTATTAACACTGGAAAACATTTCTATGGCTTAATTACATATCACTATTCTTCCACAACTATCAGTCCCTGACTGTAAACTAGTATGAGAACAATTCCCTAAGTATTAATCCCAAAGGCCGAAACCAACATCAGATCGATACTCAGAAAACTATTCAACTTACTAATCTCTAGTTTGTTTCTAATTTTTGCTTAACTCTATTTCTTCAACTCTATACGGTTAACTCTATTTGATTAACTCTAATTGATTTACTCTAATTCGAATAACTAATATCTGTTTTAACTTTATTTCGAATAACTATATTCGATTTATCTCCATTCGCTTGACTCTAGATCGCAGCGATCACAATGGTTACGCCTGATTCCCTCAGGAAACATCCGACCGCCGTAGGCTATCTGCAGCCCTGCGAATTACGCTAGCAGTCGTGCTAAATGGTAACTTATCCTAAATTACTATGTCTGATTAACTCCTTTTGATAAACTACGTTTGATTAACTCCTTTTTATCTCGTCAAAATCCTTTTATAATCCTATTTAGTTTCCAACTAAATATTCCTTTTATAAATTCTATTTATTTACTAAATAAATATTCCTTTATTATATTCTATTCGTTTTATCAACATTTTTCCCTTTCTATAAAACTCTATTCATTTTATAAACATTTTCCTTTTTATTTACTTTCGAAATATTTCCTTTTATAAAATCTGTTGATTTTATAAAATCTCTTTATTTCAATATACATTGAAATAATTCTTTTTACATCCCAGGGTCTTTTTATGATATTAAAAATATCGAATAACAATGATCAACATCATTCTAACACACATAATCCATAACAGATTATATATCACATCATATATTACAATACATGAACAGAACAGTATTATAAATATTGAGTAGTCCAGTTGGACCTCTCCAACCTGTTTCCCTGCATCACAGATGTTAAACACACGCATATAAAATATTCTATTAAATAGAATCAATATTCGATTAACGATTTATATATATATATATCGTTATCTATGATTTCAATCAATACACAAACAACTCAACCAACAGTTCTCTTGTTATCCCGAGATTATCTGGATTACTATAACGAGCTCTGTTGGCTCTTCATCTTCTTAGTTAAAGTAGGTCCAAACGTGGAACCAGCACCTAGCAATCTTCGCTCTCCGTATTTGAGCCAGAATAGGTAAAAACATGGAATCAATACCCAATCCTATGATTGAACAAATAACATCTCAAATGAATAATGCTGCAGATACAGTCGAATGCAGCCACCCATCAAAATAATATTAGAATTGATGGAAGCATCAGTATAGTTGGAATAGGAACTGCAATGGAGGTGGAATACCTAGAAAGATCGTAATGCCGATGATACAGAGTTACATACATGGGATTGACTGACCTTATGGAGTATTTGATTAAGAATAGACAGCATACGGATAGCGTGTGTGTGAATGATGCTTGAGATGCAGATGTTTCCCCTCTTCTTTGAGGTACTTTCCACGATGTGGTTCTCCTGACTTGAGCATAGATTTATATCTTCTTTTGATAAGTTAATTGAGAAGTTTATAACAATTCAGAGTGCATAATGTGCCGCCTGATGAGCAATGTCCTTGAGTAATTTCAGTTAGAGGCCCAGTGGGACTTTAAATAGTCTTCTGAAATGATTCAGTGCCCTGTGATAGAAGAGAATAATCCAAGGGATGAGATTGTTTTGTTGACTTTCGTAGGAGGGATCCATAACCAAACACTTTGAAGAACCACTTTAGGATGCCAAAGCCGGCTTCATTGAATGAATTCAACAGAATGAGAAATCAATCTATGTGCTTAGAAGAGACAGAAATAGAACAAGAATTAGATGTTGGCAGTCCAGGGTGAACCGAGCAGCATAGTTCAGAAAAATGTGGCTGCCAAGCAAAACGGTAACAACTGAAAATGTAGCAATGGAAACGGTGACTCCATAAATGAATATAAGGGAAAGGACAACTATATTAGGGACATGAGGTAGAACGCCAAGAAAATTTTGCAGTTCTTTCATGTTGGGGAGTACACGGGAATGAGCTGGAAAACATATATCCTGCATAATTAATCCAGAATGATGGATAAGAATTTGCTCAATGCTTCTAATTTTTAAAATGAATGCTAATGAAAAGGATTCAAAATCAAAACTATGTATTACAAAATCAGAGTTTTGGATTATTGTCTACAAACAATTCCGGTTCAATAAAAAGAATAAAAAAAACAGCAAAAAAAAAAAAAAAAAAAAAAAAACAAATTAGAGTGACAAAAGGGTATATCAAGGTTTGGCAATGTCTATGCTTCACGACCCAACAACACCTACTATCTCTTTACCTTAAGATGGAGTATAGCAATACAAAAAGGATATAGATCACTTACTAAAATTCACTTACTCAAAAATAGGTACGAAAATAAGGATTTTATTGAAGATATTTTATAGGGAAAAAAAATTGTTTATAAAGACGAACAAATCATCTTCATATCAAGGTTGTAATAATTGCTAGGCGGTGCTATGCATTAATCGCTTATATATGGAATGATCAAGAATGAATCGAAACTAGGCGCTTTTGATGAACTCATACATTTTGAATAAAATTTTAGTATTTTATTCTATATTAATTGAAAGACTACTATGGTATATTGTGGATTTAGATGGTTTTGGAAGCAACTACAGAGACAAAGTCACTCAAAATGTTTCAAAGGCTTTAGTGGATCACATAGTCAAAGCATGTAGAAATGATCGAAGGAAAACCATTGCTCCGTAAAAATAGGTAGGAATAACGATGGGAGCATCTAGTTAGAATGGGAACTGCAACGGAAAGTGGAAAATCAGAGGCTTCAATCAAGGCCTTTGGTGGTAGATCACGCAGCCATGCATGTAGAAACGGCCAAAGGAAAAACTGCTGTATGACCCCAAAAAAAAAACCATTGTCCAAAGAAAGACTGCTGCTGCAGCATGACGGAAAAGGAAATCCGATGTCCAGCAAAAACAAAAAGGGTTAACAAAAAATAAATGGCCCATGCAGGTCTCAAACCTGCGACCTTCGCGTTATTAGCACGACGCTCTAACCAGCTGAGCTAATAGGCCTTTTGCTATTAAGTTTGAACATAGCAAATTAAATTACGCAGTATAACTCATTACATCTACCCTTCTACCTTTCCAGACCTCCTTGCTACTCAGTAAAAGTTCACAATTGACAAGCTCTACCAATGCTGATCACTGACTGAAGTACCAAAGTAACCAAACAACTACACAACTATAGAAAAAGGAATAGAGCTACCACATATCTTCAAATTCCCTTTGCATATACAGTGATAACAGATTTTTTTTTTTTAAAAAAAAAAAAGAAAAAAAAAAAGAAAGAAAAAAGAAAAAAAAAATTGGGTACTTATATACAAATTTTGTATAGTATAAACCATACTATCCTGACAAAAGGGTCCGGCAGAATCGAACTCATGACCTTCTTGCATTCTGCTTCTACATTCTAACCAGTGATAATAGATTTAATAAGAAAGAATTGCTTTGTTGCTTGCCAGCTTTGAAGTAATGCCATGGTGAACCAATGCACAGTTGGCAGCAGGATACATCGGTAGATTAGTAGGCAGCAGACTGCCTTCATCGCTCCATTGCATGCAAAATCGCCATCGTTTTTAAAGTTTGTTCTCTATTCAAACAGGTTATATTGAGTGATCTATTGGCAACTCAGAAGTTCCCACTCCCCAACCTTTTGGTTCCCACTTTTTATCTTTTATTTATTTATCTACTTATTGTCTGGCCCTTTTATGCATTCCTTTCACATCCAAGATTAATCTGGTACGGTACTGTTTCATATCTTTATTCATCCAATTTCTTTCTTTCCACGCAATGGCAAATGGAATTCATGGTCAATTTAAAATAAGTATATATGCTAAATTCACAAGTTCGTGATCAGTTTAAATTAAGGGTATATACTAAATTCACAAGTTTTGTGAGCGCCATGTGAGTTTTAAGTTGGGCAAACCACTTGAAATTACAACATGAACGTTGATGCTAAGAAAAAACATTAAATTAACACCGAGTGAGACTAAAAAAAATCTCCAGAGTCAACAACGTTTGGTTTTGTAATTCCAAATGCACTGTACACCCGGTCTTAATACATTACTAGTGCAGCATACAATATATTTGATATACTGGTACAACATGCTGCGAATTAGGGTTGGTAAATAGAATTGAGATCTGCTAATCTAAATTGTGTCAATCCAACTTGACAAAACCTGAATCTAATTCCAGAACTCGTTGCTATACCGAAGTTTTTTTCCAGTTGACAAACTTTGTCACTGCTTGCCATTAATAAATGTATCAAACAACTACATAACTTCTATAAAAGAAATTTTAGTGGAGCTAGTACGTTTCTTCATAATACCTGCATAAATTCATATGCCGATAGGTAAAGTGATAGGAGATTGAAGAAGATAAAATTACTTTGTACGATATTGATGTTTGCCAGCTTCAAATAAACACACTACGGTAACAGATGCGCAGCCAATAGCCGGATAAATCGGTAGATCGGTAGGCATGCTGGGCGCGGTCATCGCTCCATTTGATGGGAGGTCGTAATTATTTTTAATGTGCTCGCTATATCTCGGAATTTCTAGGGTTTGCAATTTGGGATTTTGTGTATTGGAACGCTGGCGGGAATGCAGCAGCGTTAAGCGGGAAAAGAAGCATAGACAGCTCGAAACCAACCCCCCTTTCATCTATTTTTTTCACTGTTTACCTCTCCAGTGTTCACTAAGATGCGGTTGATTTTGAATAAGAAGAGTTATTTGAAAAGGGTATTGAAAGAGGAATTATTGCGAACGGAGAATGCGTTTTTTTTTTTTTTTATTGGGAAAAAGGCAAATTTATTATTTTATTATTTTTGTATTTATTATTTTATTGCTTTTTTGTTTATGTTTGTGTTTTTGTGTGTATATCATCGAACAAGGATGTTAGAATGCAGAATACAAATTGCAGAATAAAAAAAAAACTAAACTGAAATACGTATTACAATACAACTACTACAACACATCCATCACAACACAACACAACAAGACAACCACAAAAGAAAACACAATCACAACACAACAACCAAATAAAACACAACCACAAAAGAAAACATCACATCTGTCCAGCTCTCAGCTTCCTAACAAAATGAATAACACAACTCCTAAGTTGTGCGGGCTTGTTAAGCAGAGAATAAAAAGGGTTGTGATCCAATCTGTCATGTTCTGACAGAATAACCTTCACCTCCCACTCCTGATAGTCATAATCCTCATGACGTGCTAACATGCATAGATCTACAAGCTCGTCTCGGTCCATGCGCGAAGGAGCTGAACGAGAAGGACCAGCACCGGATCTGACCTACCTACAAGTCGGACGACTCAAGATCTCAGTAGCATCTCCCCGAATAAAATCACCAAACAACTGAGCCTCCTGGAGATCAATTGGTGGATTGATTGGAACTATGTACTGACATTTGTTAGAACGAATGCAGCCTGCAAACATTGAGTCCAACTCTCTGAATCGTGCTGGGGACCCACTCTTGTATTTGCGCGACGCTGCTGGCACCGTCGCCCACCACTCATCCGAGCCATGGACGTTATTCAGCTGATCGTCCCACGACCCTCCACCAATCATTAGCAGTCTGTTCTATGAAACCCAATCACTTTTCATGCTATCGAACTTGTTCTTCATTTGACCTGCATTGTACTCCAATCTGGTGCGCTCATTGAACGCCATTGCTATGAGCTGGTACCATTCTCAATCATTATGTGCACGAGAATTAAGATGTTCCATGCACACATCTATGAAAGCATTGGTCATGTCGTTATTCCACTCGGCAATGGAACGGGTAGAAGAGGACTGAGATACTGCCATTCTGAAAATAAAAAAATTCCAAAAATTATGAAATAAATATATGTGGAATTTACGAAGCTAAAGAATACAAACATAAAAGCAGAAACCTAAAAAAATTGACGAGTTGACGGCGATTGGAGCTTGAAATTTCAGATTTGGTGTGTTATTTGGTGATGGAAATTGTTTGTTATGAAGTGAATAAATAGATGAATGGAAGTGGATCGACATTTCCAGAATATTCGTGGCATCTTTTCAACCGTTCGTCTCGAAGGGGCAAACGTGTGGGTCCCACCGTCGACGCGTCAGACGCAGACACGAACTTCGACTGCCCAGTTGAAAAATCAAACGCTACCTAAGTGACCCATAAATACTAAAATAATGGTTTAATTTTTAATCTTTAATGCTAAAGTAACTAGTATTACCGCCGTTAAGATATACAATATAAAATAAAAAATATTAGATAAATTTTATTTCAATTATGACTCCAAATCTTGAAAAACACATTTTCTTAGCTTATGATTATGAAATAAGAAAAAGAATATTATAGCATGCCACAAATTGTGAAATAGTGACAGACATTTGTATTACTTGATTTCGCCTGTTTGAAAAAAAATTGATAAACCAAATTATATCATTAATAAACCAAATACCTCTGTCATGTGTCAAAATCATAAAAGAAATACTACAATCATGCAAAGTGAATATTAACTACTCTTCTCTAAAATCACATCAACAAAGTATGAAAATAATCAAATAATAATGAAACAAACGGATGCACTTGAACAATAAAAATTAATGCATATGAGATAACCAAGTCTACTCAAAGATTCCGTTGCAACAAAGACTGCAACAATCGTTCATATTGATCATGAGCAATGACATGCATGCCAGGACCTTTTGCAAGTCCTGCAACTTCTGAACCAACTTTTTCAAACTCAAATACAACAAGAGTTTTACCCGCAAGTGATACACCAACAACGTATTTCTTCAAATGAGCTACAAATATAACATAAAATTCTTCATGATTATTCAAATGAAATTGTGGATTCATTTTGAGCAAAAAAGCGAGATTTGATATTATATTATATGGGGGATTGTTGGAAATATTTCAGATATGTAATGAATTTTATTTAAAAATTAATTGCAAGTTACCAAAAAAATTATTATTGAGCAATTAATGCAATAGAGCTGTTTAAAGTTATAACGGTAATACATTTACATATATGTAAATATATTTATGAGCCATTATTGTGATTGAACAGTAACGGTCATATGGTATTTAAATATTGCAATGAATGATAATCAGTTAAGATTTATTATCATTTATCTATTTTGGAACATGCATATTTACATATTAAAAAAATTTGCAATATTTTGTACGTTTCTTTTATTTAATAATGGTATTTATTACGGTCCAATTTCCCCCCACTAACCTAGCTAATGTTACTCTTCTTTTCTTTCTATATAAGGATTAGAATAGACAAAGCCTAAAAATAACAAGCTTTTACTCTTACTCTCTCTTCAAAAAAAAAAAAAACTTGTCTTCGTTGATTTATTTTTTATCTAAAATACAAAAAGAGCGGTATAATTTTTAATTTGAAGTGCAAATCAATCTCAATTTGTGCAAGCAAATTGAGATTATAGAAGAGGCTGTTTTATCCTAGAGGCGTTGGCAAAAGGCACGAACTGCTTTGCACCATTGAGCATATCGCCGAAACATCTTCAAGAGAGCGACTTTACACATGACTCAACCATTAGTTTTCCAACAAATTGAAGAAGTTCAGACAACTAATGGATTTCGCTTCTTCTGCAGCTACAAACAACAGGTTAGTAGAGATGCAATCTCATGAGCTTCATAAAATAACTAATGAGATCATCTCCAGAGGTATGCTTTTGAATGAACAATTTCAGATTGATGTAATAATTGACAAACTGCCCCCAAGATGGAATTTTTTTTTAAATAATGTGCTAAGGCACTAAGAATCTTCCTTAGAGAGCTTGATCATTCGCCTCCATATTCAGGAGGAGACACGCAAATAGAAAGAGAAAGAGGAAGTGCTAGTTGCCACAAACAACAGCACTAAAAAGACCAAACCACCTACTTTGAAACCGAATGCGAAAGCATCCTAAAATCAAAATCATCGCAACAAACTGAAATGGAACCCGTAAGGGAACCAAAAAGGAAAGCAGCGACCAACCCAAAAGAGTGAACCTGGACAGTTGTTTCTCTGTTACAACTGTGGAAAACTAGGTCATATGGAAAATAATTATCGGAACAGACCAGGTCCTGCACCGCAGTCTAACCTAATTGAGGAGCCTTTAACGGCTATGTTTACTGAGATTCACCTTGTTGGTGGATCAGAGGGTTGCTGGGTAGATACTGGTGCTTCTCTCCATATCTGTTATGATCGTGATATGTTCATTACATACACAGCTGCTGATAATCAGAATGTGCTTCTCATACCACTAAAGTTCCTGGGGTTGGAAATGTAGAAATCAATTTACCTTTGGAAAAGACAGTAAACCTTGAAATTAATTTTGATTGAAATAAGGTTGATTTAAGTATTATCAAGATTGAGCAAATCTTTATATATTAAAATATTCACTTTCTAGTTTTGAGAACAGTTAATTAGAATGATAAATGATATAGTAATTTTGATAGAGAATTTATGTTATATTTATCTTTGACCTAAAGTTACTATTTTGAAAATGTGACTTTGGTATTAGAAAATTTGGACCTTCGAAATTAATTCATGTGAACCACTTAAAGCGATGTGTAAAAGCAATCTCTACTCTATTACATTTATTGACGATTATTTTGATGTCACTTATCTTATGGACAATAAGAATTGAAGAAGGTTTTTTTGAAAATGACTAAAATTGAGATTAATTGAATGCAAAAATTGAAAATGCATTTATTATAAATGGGCATTAATTACATGGATAATTGTTTTTTTTTTTGGAATGTCATTAAGAAATGACATTACTCAAATGATGTAGATTTAATAATCAATGAGTGTATTTTATGTGAAAATGAATAACATTGACTAGACATGGACACCGCTATTTTATCACTTTTATTAACGGTTGTTCTGATTTAACTTATGTATGTATCATGAAAAATAAAAGTGATGCATTCGATATGTTTAAGACATTCAAAACTGAAATTGAAAATCAGTCAAACAATAAAATTAAAGGACTTCGTAGTGATAGAAGAATAGAATATGAATCTAGTTCTATTCTGAATTACTATAAACTACATGGCATTATACATGAAAGAACTGCACCTTATTCACCTAAAATGAACGGTAAAGCTAAAAAAAAAGGACCTTTACCGAATTAATAGTTGTCGCTTTATTAAATTCTGGAGCTGCAAATGTAATGTCCCGTATTTTTTTAGTCAAATATTTAATTTAATTTATTATTTTAAATATTATATTTGGAATATTAATCGATTTAATATTGAATTCATTTATTTAAAACGAATTTTGAACATTAAATTTATATATAATATAAATCGAGCTCGAAATGGCGCGGTAGTTCGTAATATTGAGTTTTGGACTTCAATTGAATATATAGGATCCGATATAAGTCGGAATTCTGTGAAACAAGAAACATTGGAATCTTGTTTATTATAATTTTCATATGAAAGAGAAAAATCCAGATTTCGTGTCATAGATTGTTAGTTATGTCCAAATCAAATTTTAAAATAGTCGCTATGGAATTCGTTATTAAAATATTACATTTATTAATTAATATAATAGGGTTTTAATATATATTTGGATATCATTTGACTCGAAATGTTGATATCGAGTTGTATAATCTGTATTGGTTATATTTGAAGATATACGATAATTTTATTTGAGTAAAAATAACTTGTTATTATTTAATTAAATTATTTTGGAATTTAATTATATTTTTTCGATATTTTTATAACTTTAAAAATAGTCATTTTGCAAACATATTTCGATGAAATTAGTTTCATTGGAACCGTAACGTTAAATTATTGTGTGGTATAAAATTTCATTGCAAACCGATGTCGTATGTGACAAACGTAGTCGAAAACGTCCAGTTATTTTCCATTGTGCGTAATTAAATTAAATTAATTTAATAGAGATATATTTGTGTATAACTTGAGTAGATGATCGAATTAAGTCACGAAACCAATTTCGTTGAGTTCGTATCGACGTTTAGAGTTAAAATACCAGGTAGTTTGTTATCTTTGGACATCAGACATTTTGGTGTCCGAAATAGCGTTGTTTGACATATAAATATAGCGTATCGGGAAACAGTCTCGGAATGCGATGAAACTTATGCCGTTAGATTCGTATTAATTAATTATTACAAGATTTCAATTTTCGTGTTAATTGGACTTACCATTTGATCGTTGCAGCGTCAAATGCCCTTGTTTTTATTTAATAGCGATTATATTATTTGATAGCGGTAACTTTAAAGGAATAAATGACTGGTCAAACGAACTCTGAATTCAACGAAACAAATTTCATTGGATCCGTAAGAAAGAGGTCTAGTATAATTTCAAAGTTTTAAGTCGATTGGATTTATTTTGTGATTTGGGAAATTTAAACGCGTGATTTTTAGCCTGTGATTTATAAAGGACTTTTCACAAACTACCTCGGAATTTGACAAAACCTGTCCCGTCGGGTCCGGAATATTTTTTTATGCTAGAATTAGATGTTTAATTTCGAATTAGAAATCATATGGGTGTTAATTTTACGAAAAGCTTCGCTCAAGATTCGTAATAATAAAATATATTAAAATCATTCCATCTCTATATATAGCCTTACGCTTAACCTAATGTGAGTCAAACTTTCTTTTGCGGTCAACCAAGGAACGCCGCCACCATATGAACAGCCAAAATTTCTTCCACATTCTACCTCATTGTATTTTCTATCTGTAAGCCTAAACCAAAATCCTCCAAAAAAATCAGAGAGCAATTCAAGATCCATAATTTGACTGGTTATGATTTGTTTTAACTAACTACGGTGGGCTGAATTTCGTCAAAGAGCAGTTACGGTTGAAGTCAGCTGACGAAGGAGGGGTTCGAACGGAGCGCGGTGCCAGGCGAAGACCAAGGGTGTTGGGGCGCAGATGTTGGTGATCTTCGATTTGATTCCGGTGGTCTGAGCTCTGAGCAACGTTGAAGGGATGGAGCGGTGCAATGTTGAACGAGGTGCTGAAACTTTCAAATGGGAAGCATGATAAAATGGATCGGCTTGTTTAGGCTAAACAAAAGTAACCAACATATTAAAGTTAATTATTTCAAATTAAGTAACTGTTAACTAAATTAATCATGTTTTAGGGCCTATTATCTTTTGAAGAGTGGAGACAGGGGATTGAAGCCGTGGGTTTAAGACAAACAACCTGGAACATGCGATGAGAAGAATAAGTGATTGACCGGTCATATTTTTCAATGTAATTAGTTAATGTTTCATTAAGTTAATTATTTAATTAAACACCTTGTTAAATTAAAACTAAAATAAATTTTCCCGATAAGCAGGAATAATATGGGGCTACAAAGGGGACTAGCGCATGAAGCATGAACGTGGATCGAAAAACTGATCGGCCAATATTTATTAATCACGTAATTAGTTTAAACTAATTGTATTTCAGGAAATTTATTTAATTATTAAATTGTATTAACTTTAAATGCTAATAAATAATCCAAATGTTATCAGAATTAGTTGACTCAAGATGCTTGGACTCGCATCGACGAGATCAACGTTATGGAACAGAACTAGACAGAAATGGATTCAAGTGGATTTTTAATTAAATTAAACACTCATTTAATTTAATTAAAACCGTTCGTTTAAACCACAGAATCAGATCAAGGTGAGTTAAACTCACTTAGTTCTTCTTACTTATATTTTATATAAGTCGGGTTTTTATTTTTGTCTGCTATGGTTGTTAATGGTTGATTGTTTGTTATTTATGTATGCATATATTGATTGATTTTCTGAAATTAAACGTCGTTTAATTTCAATGAAAAACCAAATCGTTATTTTATCGATTGGGCCCAATGGAGGTAGCTTACCTTGTTGGCCACGTTTATTAAATAAACGTGTTTAATTGTTTGAATTGTTTTATTAATTTGTTGATATTAAATAATTATTATTTACTATTATAGAAATTATCAGTTAAATGAAATTAAATGAATGTATGTGACAAAATCTACTTTAATGCAGGGAAGAACATGTTAGAAGGATCCAACCGGATTTCTCAATTATATTAGATATTATTTATTCCCATATTATCATTATATGAACGGTTCTGACTGAGTGATTGATTTGGTTGTTGACCATTGACCTGAAATTCAACATTTGTTGTGTTTAAACTATTGGGTAATATTGGTTGAGTAATTGGAAATATATGGCCTATAAATCAATCGTTTTCTAAATATTGATTTACCGTAAGGTAAATCGATAAAAGTGAAGTTATAAAATTATTTTATAACTGAAGATAGATTTTTAAATCTATTATTTGAATAAAAGTTTGCTAAAAGAAAATAAATATTTATTATTTATTGTTTAAGTTTATAATTAAGTATTAATTTATTTTATAAAGTAAATTTTGATGTTAATCAGATTTATAAGAAGAACGTATAAAATTAACCGAATGGTTCGGATTTTGAATAATTATTTTTAAGAAACAATTAAATGGAATTATTTAAATTAATTAATTTAAAGTGAGAACTAATCGGAATCGGTTAACGAATTAATCGTGTATTGAGTTGACTAAGTTATCCGTTTTAACTGAAATTGATTATTAAATTAATTTGTTTTGAATTAGTCTAATGGAATATTTTAATGAAAATTTGTTTGAAATTTTTATAAGATTTTAAAAAGGAATTTACTATTTATTTTAGTTAATAAAGGAATTAACTACTACTACAGTAGTTAATGATTGAAGTACATTATTATTTTAATTAATAATAATTTAGGAGATTACTTTTTGATTGAAATTCATTTAAAAAGTGATCGAAGTGAAATGAATCTAGTTGAATCGTGAATGGATTTTATGAATGAGTTTTATATTAAAGCCGAGTTTTTATAACAAAGTTGTAAAAAGGATTTTAAGCGAATCTAATAGCTTAAATCAAATATTTACTGAATATTTGAAGTTAGAAAAAATGGGAATTAGGAATTGGAAAATGGTATGAAATGGCTAAGAGAGATTTATTCCGAGGTTCGGAATGTGATATTCCGAAGTTCGGAATGTTAAGTGGAGTTGAAATTATTTCGAAGTTCGGAATGTTATGTTCCGAAGTTTGGAATGTTAATCAAAAGCGATAGCATAAACTAAGTAAGTGGTTTTGGAAATGGCAGCGAACATAAGTTGTCGTAAATGATTTACAAACGATTTTGTAAATGGAAGTTAAGAGTTTAGAAATGTAATCGAAATATTAGTTGTCGATAATAATTTACAAATGGAATTTATAAAGGAAGTAAGGGTTTTTGAAAATTGAATTTGTAGCAAGTATTGCAAAATGATAAATTGAACTATTTGATTTATAAACTGAAGATCGTTAAAAGATCGCTATGTGATTTTAGACAATGCATATGTTGTCGGAATGGTTTGAAAAGGTATAATATAAGAAAATAGAAAGTCGTGAAGTAAAATCTGTAATGTTTGTTACAGATGATAAGTTGAATTGTTTTGATAAAAATAAAAAATATAAGGATTCGTATGAGATATCAATATAAGAGTTGTAAAAAATAATATAAAGGTAAGATTTATAAAGGTGTTTATATAAGATTGGTAAAGATATTTATATACGATTTAAAAACAAATTTGGTATTGTTGTTGCAAACAAGTTGAAGAAGTTTATACAGAGATATTGAAGAGATTTTATATAGGATTCTATTTATGATGGGATCGAGGTTTGATTATAATATATCAAAGAATTATTAAATATTAATAGAGAAATATAATAATTAAGTAAACGTTGTTGAGATTTAAATAAGGTTTTCAAAGGGAAAATGTGTGGTTAATAAACTCTATCTATTCTAAAGATATAAATGTTGTTGATCAAGGTCTGAGAGATAAATAAAATACTCCAGCTTGAATGACTTCACAATTATCTAGGAATGGTATTAGTTTATAAACGAGAGAAATTAAGGGAAATATAAGTTATGATTTACGTAAATAATACCAAAAAACTGTATTCGAAAAGTTATAAGAGAATGAAATGATTCTTATTTATAATAAGAAGTAAAAGATAAATTCCAAATATTGGAAGATTTTAAGGATATAATTAACAGATCTTTAATTAAAGAGGCCAAGTAATGCCGAGTACTGAACCAGTAAGCTCATTTTATCCACATGATTATTTATTTGATAGTTAAATGACCAACTATCAAATCTGGCCAATACGATTGTTGGTACGGAAAGACCGAGATCGAATTTTGTTCGAAAACCATTCTGAACCAGCAAATATGTGAAGATGCAAAATGAAGATGTAGCAATTGAAGATCGTTGATCTTCATAAACGGAATAACTACTTGTTGAATTTCTCTGGTTTAATGGCCAGAGATATTTTGGCAGTGATTCTGTCGTGGTTGAAATCTTCGGATTGCAAGGACTACTCGTTGTTGATCCTTCGGGTGATACCTATACAGGATGTGGTAGGAGGGTACCTTCGGTTCATCCTGTTCCTGGATGACCTATATGGATGAATGCCTGACAGAGTATTTCTTAAGAATCACGTACATTGATTTTTACAAAGATACTTCTGTTAGTTGTAGAGTATCTTTATTGATGTCAATTAGTGATTTGACGGATCTGACAATGTGGCATTCAAAGTAAATGGTTGCCAGATGTTCTGAAATGGTAGTTTAAACCTCAAGCCTCACCAAACGGGAAATGGCACAAAATCGGTTTGGCTGCATGGCTATGTGAGAATCTATGGTGTGTTGTTTCTTCTTCTTCTTCTTCTTTTATTCTAATATTTCTTTCTTTCTTATCTCACCCTCTAAATTATTTCTGATAATTTTCTGGATGTTCGGTATTTGAGTTTGCACATAGGATGTATTTGTGTTGAAAATTCGAGCAAAACGAATTTTCTGGTTCGTTATAGCAAAACATTGGTGAGGGGATATATTATTAATGGTATGTTTTGTTCTAAATAGAATCCCTAAATCAAAGAGTAAAATTTCACCTTTTGAAATTTTGAAAAATCACAAACCCAATGTGCCCTATTTTAGAACTTGGGGACGCTTGACATATGTTTGTATTCCAAACCCTAAGAGACTAAAATTAGCAAATAGAGCATATGAATGTGTTTTATTGGCTATGCAATTAATAGCAAAGCATACATATTTTATAACACAAGTACACATAATATAATTGAATCAGATGATGCTGAATTTTTCAAAAAGGAAAAAAAATTCCTTTTAAATGAGGGAATAGTGGGGGCACATCAAGTAATTTATTACCCGTAAGAACATAACCTAATGAACATTCTGAAAATGAACCTAGAAGAAGTAAAAGAGCAACAACCACAAAATATTTTGGTTCACTTTTTTGTGCTTTTACTGAAAAGGAGGATCCCTTAAACCTTTAAGAGGCCTTATCTTCACTAGATGCTAATTTTTCGCAAGAGGCTATAAATAAATGAGATGGAATCTTTAGAATACAATAGGACTTGGCACTTAGTTGATTTACCACCTGGTTGTAAATTAATAGGCTGTAAATGGGTGCTTAAAAAGAAATTAAAACCTGATGGCACTGTCGATAAATATAAAGTCCGTCTAGCAGCTATAGGATTTTATCGAAGAGAAAATATAGATTTCTTCGACACTTTTTCACCTGTAACAAGAATTTCGTCCTTTTGGGTATTAATTTCACTTGCGTCAATTCTTAACTTATTAATTCACCAAATGGATGTTAAAAATACTTTATTTTTAAATGATAAATTAGAAGAAGAATTTGTATGGACGAACCTAAAGATTTGCGGTTCCTGGTCAAGAACATAAAATTCACAAATTAGATAAATCATTATATGGTTTAAAACATTCCCCTAAGCAATGGCATGAAAATTTGATAACTTGATAATCTCAAATGTTTTTAGAGTTAATGAAAGTGACAAATGCATTTATTATAAATCAGAAAATGACATTTGCACTATTAAATGTTTGTACGTGGGTGACTTACTTATTTTTGGATCAAACTTTCATGCCATAAACACAATCAAATCATTATTAAGTACCAATTTTGATATGAAAGATCTAGGTGAGGTGAGTGTAATCCTTGGTATTAAAATTACTAGGTTAGAAAAGGGACTTTCTTTGGATCAATCTCATTACATTGAGAAGATACCAAACAAATACAATTACTTTGAATGTAAACTTGCATGTACACCATATGATCCCAGTGTAAAGTTATTTAAAAACACTGGTGAAGGTGTAAGATAGTCTGATTATGCGGGCATCATTGGCGGCCTTCGGTATGTCATTGATTGTATTAGACCCGACACTGCCGATGTCGTGGGATCATTATGCAGGTTTATCAGTAGACATAGTGTAAAGCATTAACATGCTATTGATAGGGTCATGAGTTACCTAAAATAAACCATGAACCTTGGATTACATTATGAAAAGTTTCCATCTATTCTTGAAGGCTATTCCGATGCAGACTGGAATATTTTATATGATGATTCAAAAGCGACCAATGGCTACATATATTTAGCATTACTGGAGGAGTTGTTTCTTGAAGAATCCAGGAAGCATGCTATTTTGACTCAGTCTACTATAGAGACTGAGACAATAGCACTTGACATAGCTATTGAAGAAGTAGAGATCTTAAGAAATCTGCTGGTTAAGATCTCCATATGGGAAAAACCGACACCAGTGGTGTAATCTATTGCAATGTATCCACGGTTATTGCAAAAAGTACAGAACCGTTGTTAGAAGTGGAAGACGACAGTCGTAAGCACAATTCTGTAAGAGAACATCACATATGTAGTGATGACAATTTGATGGCTATTGAAAAAAAGGGATAGAACCGATATTACAACGGTACGAAATGTCAGTCGTACGCATAAGATTGTTAGAGAACATCACGCATGAAGTGATGATAATTTTGCAGATCCTTTGATGAAAGGACCGACTAGAAAGAAAGTCTTTAATGATTCTAAAAGAATGAGACTATTGCCCTGAGATTGAGGAATCACACACAATGGTCACCCGACCTAAATGACTGGAGATCCTAAGAACTAGGTTCAATGGGTAAAAACAAGTTGTGTTGTGATAGTAGATGAACATGCTAAATTTATATATTAAAAAGCATGTATTCCTGAAGTGGTTAGAGGAAGAGTTAATAGAAACTCTTAATGAGATATATACTCTATTTGGAGTGGAGTACCTACCTTCAGGAGTGCTCTTGATAGATTCGCCTATGTGAATGTGGAAATGTGGCTGTTTCCTATGAAGTTTTAGGCAAAACTTCTAGAGCGTTCACTAAACTGGGATAGACGTGCATGACCGTTAACGCACGGGCTAATTTGATTGCACTATAGAGAAGGTTGTGCGTGGTCTGATGTCAGGAATAAAGATCAAGACCACGTGTCACTCTAGTAAAACCTAAATCTTATTCACAAAGCAAAGGTTCAAGTCGGTTGACACCTTTGTTTATGCACAATCTTATATTTTTTAGAAACTGCTTGAAAAATATTTAAAAAAAATCAAGTTGGGGATTGTTGGAAATATTTCATATATGTAATGAATTTTATTTAAAAATTAATTGCAAGTTACCAAAAAAATTATTATTGAGCAATTAATGCAATAGAGCCGTTTAAAGTTATAACAGTAATACATTTACATATATGTAAATATATTTATGAGCCATTATTGTGATTGAACAGTCACGGTCATATTTGCATGTGACCTTTTATGGAGCCGTTACAAAAGAAAAAATATATGGTATTTAAATATTGCAATGAATGATAATCAGTTAAGATTTAGTATCATTTATCTCTTTTGGAACATGCATATTTACATATTAAAAAAATTTGCAATATTTTATACGTTTCTTTTATTTAATAATGGTATTTATTACGGTCCAATTTCCCCCCACTAACCTAGCTAATGTTACTCTTCTTTTCTGTCTATCTAAGGATTAGAATAGACAAAGCCTAAAAATAACAAGCTTTTACTCTTACTCTCTCTTCAAAAAAAAAAAAAAAAAAAAATCTTGTCTTCGTTGATTTATTTTTTATCTAAAATACAAAAAGAGCGGTATAATTTTTAATTTGAAGTGCAAATCAAGCTCAATTTGTGCAAGCAAATTGAGATTATAGAAGAGGCTGTTTTATCCTAGAGGCGTTGGCAAAAGGCACGAACTGCTTTGCACCATTGAGCAGATCGCCGAAACATCTTCAAGAGAGCGACTTTACACAAGACTCAACCATTAGTTTTCCAACAAATTGAAGAAGTTCAGACAACTAATGGCTTTCGCTTCTTCTGCCGCTACAAACAACAGGTTAGTAGAGATGCAATCTCATGAGCTTTATAAAATAACTAATGAGATCATCACCAGAGGTATGCCTTTGAATGAACAATTTCAGATTGATGTAATAATTGACAAACTGCCCCCAAGATGGATTTTTTTTTAAAGAATGTGCTAAGGCACGAATAATTTTCCTTAGAGAGCTTGATCATTCGCCTCCATATTGATGAGGAGACGCGCAAATAGAAAGAGAAATAGGAAGTGCTAGTTGTCACAAACAACAGCACTAAAAAGACCAAACCACCTACTTTGAAATTGAATGCGAAAGCATCCTAAAATCAAAATCATCGCAACAAACTGAATTGGAACCCGTAAGGGAACCAAAAAGGAAAGCAGCGACCAACCCAAAAGAGTGAACCTGGACAGTTGTTTCTCTGTTACAACTGTGGAAAACTAGGTCATATGGCAAATAATTATCGGAACAGACCAGGTCCTGCACCGCAGTCTAACCTAATTGAGGAGCCTTTAACGGCTATGTTTACTGAGATTCACCTTGTTGGTGGATCAGAGGGTTGGTGGGTAGATACTGGTGCTTCTCTCCATATCTGTTATGATCGTGATATGTTCATTACATACACAGCTGCTGATAATCAGAATGTGCTTCTCATACCACTAAAGTTCCTGGGGTTGGAAATGTAGAAATCAATTTACCTTTGGAAAAGACAGTAAACCTTGAAATTAATTTTGATTGAAATAAGGTTGATTTAAGTATTATCAAGATTGAGCAAATCTTTATATATTAAAATATTCACTTTCTAGTTTTGAGAACAGTTAATTAGAATGATAAATGATATAGTAATTTTGATAGAGAATTTATGTTATATTTATCTTTGACCTAAAGTTACTATTTTGAAAATGTGACTTTGGTATTAGAAAATTTGGACCTTCGAAATTAATTCATGTGAACCACTTAAAGCGATGTGTAAAAGCAATCTCTACTCTATTACATTTATTGACGATTATTTTGATGTCACTTATCTTATGGACAATAAGAATTGAAGAAGGTTTTTTTGAAAATGACTAAAATTGAGATTAATTGAATGCAAAAATTGAAAATGCATTTATTATAAATGGGCATTAATTACATGGATAATTGTTTTTTTTTTTGGAATGTCATTAAGAAATGACATTACTCAAATGATGTAGATTTAATAATCAATGAGTGTATTTTATGTGAAAATGAATAACATTGACTAGACATGGACACCGCTATTTTATCACTTTTATTAACGGTTGTTCTGATTTAACTTATGTATGTATCATGAAAAATAAAAGTGATGCATTCGATATGTTTAAGACATTCAAAACTGAAATTGAAAATCAGTCAAACAATAAAATTAAAGGACTTCGTAGTGATAGAAGAACAGAATATGAATCTAGTTCTATTCTGAATTACTATAAACTACATGGCATTATACATGAAAGAACTGCACCTTATTCACTTAAAATGAACGGTAAAGCTATAAAAAAAAAGAGGACCTTTACCGAATTAATAGTTGTCGCTTTATTAAATTCTGGTGCAGCAAATGTAATGTCCCGTATTTTTCGTAGTCAAATATTTATTTTATTTTATTTTATTATTTTAAATATTATATTTGGAATATTAATGGATTTAATATTGAATTCATTTATTTAAAACGAATTTTGAACGTTAAATTTATATATAATATAAATCGAGCTCGAAATTGCGCGGTAGTTCGTAATATTGAGTTTTGGACTTCAATTGAATATATAGGATCCGATATAAGTCGGAATTCTGTGAAATAAGAAACGTTGGAATCTTGTTTATTATAATTTTCATATGAAAGAGAAAAATCCATATTTCGTGTCATAGATTGTTAGTTATGTCCAAATTAAATTTTAAAATAGTCGCTATGGAATTCGTTATTAAAATATAACATTTATTAATTAATATAATAGGGTTTTAATATATATTTGGATATCATTTGACTCGAAATGTTGATATCGAGTTGTATAATCTGTATTGGTTATATTTGAAGATATACGATAATTTTATTTGAGTAAAAATAACTTATTATTATTTAATTAAATTATTTTGGAATTTAATTAATATTTTTTCGATATTTTTATAGCTTTAAAAATAGTCATTTTGCAAACAGTTTTCAATGAAATTAGTTTCATTGGAACTGTAACTTTAAATTATTGTATGGTATAAAATTTCATTGCAAACCGATGTCGTATGTGACAATGGTAGCCGTAAACGTCCAGTCATTTTCCATAGTGCGTAATTAAATTAAATTAAATTAATAGAGAGATATTTGTGTATAACTTGAGTAGATGATCGAATTAAGTCACGAAACCAATTTCGTTGAGTTCGTATCGACGTTTAGAGTTAAAATACCAGGTAGTTTGTTATCTTTGGACATCAGACATTTTGGTGTCCGAAATAGCGTTGTTTGACATATGAATATAGCGTATCGGGAAACAGTCTCGGAATGCGATGAAACTTGTGCCGTTAGATTCGTATTAATTAATTATTACAATATTTCAATTTTCGTGTTAATTGGACTTACTGTTTGATTGTTGCAGCGTCGAATGCCCTTGTTTTTATTTAATAGCGATTATATTATTTGATAGGGGTAACTTTAAAGGAATAAATGACTAGTCAAACGAACTCCGAATTTAACGAAACAAGTTTCATTGGATCCGTAAGAAAGAGGTCTAGTATAATTTCAAAGTTTTAAGTCGATTGGATTTATTTTGTGATTTGGGAAATTTAAACGCGTGATTTTTAGCCTGTGATTTATAAAGGACTTTTCACAAACTACCTCGGAATTTGACAAAACCTGTCCCGTCGGGTCCAGAATATTTTTTTATGCTATAATTAGATGTTTAATTTCGAATTAGAAATCATATGGGGTGTTAATTTTACGAAAAGCTTCGCGCAAGATTCGTAATAATAAAATATATTAAAATCATTCCATCTCTATATATAGCCTTACGCTTAACCTAATGTGAGTCAAACTTTCTTTTGCGGTCAACCAAGGAGCGCCGCCACCATATGAACGGCCAAAATTTCTTCCACATTCTACCTCATTTTATTTTCAATCTGTAACCCTAAACCAAAATCCTCCAAAAAAACCAGAGAGCAATTCAAGATCCATAATTTGACTGGTTATGATTTGTTTTAACTAACTACAGTGGCCTGAATTTCGTCAAAGAGCGGTTACGGTTGAAGTCAGCCGACGAAGGAGGGGTTCGAACGGAGCGGGGTGCCAGGCGAAGACCAAGGGTGTTGGGGCGCAGATGTTGGTGATCTTCGATTTGATTCCGGTGGTCTGAGCTCTGAGCAACGTTGAAGGGATGGAGCGGTGCAATGTTGAACGAGGTGCTGAAACTTTCAAATGGGAAGCATGATAAAATGGAACGGCTTGTTTAGGCTAAACAAAAGTAACCAACGTATTAAAGTTAATTATTTCAAATTAAGTAACTGTTAACTAAATTAATCATGTTTTAGGGCCTATTATCTTTTGAAGAGTGGAGACAGGGGATTGAAGCCGTGGGTTTAAGGCAAACAACCTGGAACATGCGATGAGAAGAATAAGTGATTGACCGGTCATATTTTTCAACGTAATTAGTTAATGTTTCATTAAGTTAATTATTTAATTAAACACCTTGTTAACTTAAAACTTAAAAAAAAAATCCTGAGAAGAAGGAATAGTATGGGGCTACAAAGGGGACCAACGCATGAAGCATGAACGTGGACCGAAAAATTGATCGACCAATATTTATTAATCACATAATTAGTTTAAAATAATTGTATTTCAGGAAATTTATTTAATTATTAAATCATATTAACTTTAAATGCTAATAAATAATCCAAATGTTATCAGAATTAGTTGATTCAAGATACTTGGACTCACGTCGACGAGATCAACGTTATGGAACAGAACTAGACAAAAATGGATTCAAGTGGATTTTTAATTAATTAAACACTCGTTTAATTTAATTAAAACCGTCCATTTAAACCACAGAATCAGATCAAGGTGAGTTAAACTCACTCGGTTCTTCTTACTTATATTTTATATAAGTTGGGTTTTTATTTTTGCCTGCTGTGGTTGTTAATGGTTGATTGTTTGTTATTTATATATGCATATATTGATTGATTTTCTAAAATTAAACGTCATTTAATTTCAATGAAAAACCAAATCGTTATTTTATCGATTGGGCCCAATGGAGGTAGCTAACCTTGTTTGTCACGTTTATTAAATAAATGTGTTTATTTGTTTGAATTGTTTTGTTAATTTGTTGATATTAAATAATTGTTATTTACTTTTATCGAAATTATCAGTTAAATGGAATTAAATGAATTTATGTGACAAAATCTACTTTAATGCAGGGAAGAACAGGTTAGAAGGATCCAACCGGATTTCTCAATTATATTAGATATTATTTATTCCTATGTTATCATTATATGAACGGTTCTGACTGAGTGATTGATTTGGTTGTTGACCGTTGACCTGAAATTCAACATTTGTTGTGTTTAAACCAGTGGGTAATATTGGTTGAGTAACTGGAAATATATGGCCTATAAATTAATTGTTTTCTAAATATTAATTTACTGTCTGGTAAATCGATAAAAGTGAAGTTATAAAATTATTTTATAACTGAAGATAGATTTTTAAATCTATTTATTTGAATAAAAGTTTGTTAAAAGAAAATAAATATTTATTATTTAAGTTTATAATTAAGTATTAATTTATTTTATAAAGTAAATTTTGATGTTAATCAGATTTATAAGAAGAAAGTATAAAATTAACCGAATGGTTAAGATTTTGAATAATTATTTTTAAGAAACAATTAAATGGAATTATTTAAATTAATTAATTTAAAGTGACAACTAATTGGAATCGGTTAACGAATTAATCGTGTATTGAGTTGACTAAGTCATCCGTTTTAACTAAAATTGATTATTAAATTAATTTGTTTTGAATTAATCTAATGGAATAGTTTAATGAAAATTTATTTGAAATTTTTATAAGATTTTAAAAAGGAATTTACTATTTATTTTAGTTAATAAAGGAATTAACTACTACTACAGTAGTTAATGATTGAAGAACATTATTATTTTAACTAATAATAATTTAGGAGATTACTTTTTGACTGAAATTCATTTAAAAAGTGATCGAAGTGAAATGAATCTAGTTGAATCGTGAATGGATTTTATGAACGAGTTTTATATTAAAGCCGAGTTTTGATAACAAAGTTGTAAAAAGGATTTTAAGCGAATCTAATAACTTAAATCAAATATTTACTGAATATTTGAAGTTAGAAAAAATGGGAATTAGGAATTGGAAAATGGTATGAAATGGCTAAGAGAGATTTATTCTGAGGTTCGTAATGTGATATTCCGAAGTTCGGAATGTTAAGCGGAGTTGAAATTATTTCGAAGTTCGGAATGTTATGTTCCGAAGTTTGGAATGTTAATCAAAAGCGAGAGCATAAACTAAGTAAATGGTTTTGGAAATGGCAACGAACATAAGTTGTTGTAAATGATTTACAAATGATTTTGTAAATGGAAGTTATTTAGAAATGTAATCGAAATATTAGTTGTCGATAATAATTTACAAATGGAATTTGTAAATGAAGTAAGGGTTTTTGAAAATTGAATTTGTAGCAAGTATTACAAAATGATAAATTGAACTATTTGATTTATAAACTGAAGATCGTTAAAAGATCGCTATGTGATTTTAGACAATGCATATGTTGTCGGAATGGTTTGAAAAGGTATAATACAAGAAAATAGAAAATCGTGAAGTAAAATCCGTAATTTTTGTTGCAGATGATAAGTTGAATTGTTTTGATAAAAATAAAAAAATAAAAGGATTTGTACGAGATGTCAATATAAGAGTTGTAAAAAATAATATAAAGGTAAGATTTGTAAAGGTATTTATATAAGATTGGTAAAGATATTTATATACGATTTAAAAACAATTTTGGTATTGTTGTTGCAAACAAGTTGAAGAATGTTTATACAGAGATATTGAAGAGATTTTATAAAGGATTCTATTTATGATGGGATCGAGGTTTGAGTATAATATATTAAAGAATTATTAAATATTAATAGAGAAATATAATAATTAAGTAAACGTTGTTGAGATTTAAATAAGGTTTTCAAAGGGAAAATGTGTGGTTAATAAACTCTATCTATTCTAAAGATATAAATGTTGTTGATCAAGGTCTGAGAGATAAATAAAATACTCCAGCTTGAATGACTTCACGATTATCCAGGAATGGTATTAGTTTATAAACGAGAGAAATTGAGGGAAATATAAATTATTATTTCCGTAAATAATACCAAAAAACTGTATTCGAAAAGTTATAAGAGAATGATTAGATTCTTATTTATAATAAGAAGCAAAAGATAAATTCCAAATATTGGAAGATTTTAAGGATATAATTAACATATCTTTAATTAAAGAGGCCAAGTAATCCCGAGTACTAAACCAGTAAGCTCATTTTATCCACATGATTATTTATTTGACAGTTAAATAACCGGCTATCAAATCTGGCCAATACGATTGTTGGTACGGAAAGACCGAGACCGAATTTTGTTCGAAAACCATTCTGAACCAGCAAATATGTGAAGATGCAAAATGAAGATGTAGCAATTGAAGATCGTTGATCTTCATAAACGGAATAACTACTTGTTGAATTTCTCTGGTTTAATGGCCAGAGATATTTTGTCAGTGATTCTGTCATGGTTGAAATCTTCAGATTGCAAGGACTACTCGTTGTTGATCCTTCGGGTGATACCTATATAGGATGTGGTAGGAGGGTACCTTCGGTTCATCCTGTTCCTGGATGACCTATATGGATGAATGCCTGACAGAGTATTTCTTAAGAATCACGTACATTGATTTTTACAAATATACTTCTGTTATCTGTAGAGTATCTTGGTGGACGTCAATTAGTGATTTGACGGATTTGACAATGTGGCATTCAAAGTAAATGGTTGCCAGATGTTCTGAAATGGTAGTTTAAACCTCAAGCCTCACCAAACGGGAAATGGCACAAAATCGGTTTGGCTGCATGGCTATGTGAGAATCTATGGTGTGTTGTTTCTTCTTCTTCTTCTTCTTCTTCTTTTATTCTAATATTTCTTTCTTTCTTATCTCACCCTCTAAATTATTTCTGATAATTTTCTGGATGTTCGGTATTTGAGTTTGCACATAGGATGTATTTGTGTTGAAAATTCGAGCAAAACGAATTTTCTGGTTCGTTATAGCAAAACATTGGTGAGGGGATATATTATTAATGGTATGTTTTGTTCTAAATAGAATCCCTAAATCAAAGAGTAAAATTTCACCTTTTGAAATTTTGAAAAATCACAAACCCAATGTGCCCTATTTTAGAACTTGGGGACGCTTGACATATGTTTGTATTCCAAACCCTAAGAGACTAAAATTAGCAAATAGAGCATATGAATGTGTTTTATTGGCTATGCAATTAATAGAAAAGCATACATATTTTATAACACAAGTACACATAATATAATTGAATCAGATGATGCTGAATTTTTCAAAAAGGAAAAAAAATTCCTTTTAAATGAGGGAATAGTGGGGGCACATCAAGTAATTTATTACCCGTAAGAACATAACCTAATGAACATTCTGAAAATGAACCTAGAAGAAGTAAAAGAGCAACAACCACAAAATATTTTGGTTCACTTTTTTGTGCTTTTACTGAAAAGGAGGATCCCTTAAACCTTTAAGAGGCCTTATCTTCACTAGATGCTAATTTTTCGCAAGAGGCTATAAATAAATGAGATGGAATCTTTAGAATCCAATAGGACTTGGCACTTAGTTGATTTACCACCTGGTTGTAAATTAATAGGCTGTAAATGGGTGCTTAAAAAGAAATTAAAACCTGATGGCACTGTCGATAAATATAAAGTCCGTCTAGCAGCTATAGGATTTTATCGAAGAGAAAATGTAGATTTCTTCGACACTTTTTCACCTGTAACAAGAATTTCGTCCTTTTGGGTATTAATTTCACTTGCGTCAATTCTTAACTTATTAATTCACCAAATGGATGTTAAAAATACTTTATTTTTAAATGATAAATTAGAAGAAGAATTTGTATGGACGAACCTAAAGATTTGCGGTTCCTGGTCAAGAACATAAAATTCACAAATTAGATAAATCATTATATGGTTTAAAACATTCCCCTAAGCAATGGCATGAAAATTTGATAACTTGATAATCTCAAATGTTTTTAGAGTTAATGAAAGTGACAAATGCATTTATTATAAATCAGAAAATGACATTTGCACTATTAAATGTTTGTACGTGGGTGACTTACTTATTTTTGGATCAAACTTTCATGCCATAAACACAATCAAATCATTATTAAGTACCAATTTTGATATGAAAGATCTAGGTGAGGTGAGTGTAATCCTTGGTATTAAAATTACTAGGTTAGAAAAGGGACTTTCTTTGGATCAATCTCATTACATTGAGAAGATACCAAACAAATACAATTACTTTGAATGTAAACTTGCATGTACACCATATGATCCCAGTGTAAAGTTATTTAAAAACACTGGTGAAGGTGTAAGATAGTCTGATTATGCGGGCATCATTGGCGGCCTTCGGTATGTCATTGATTGTATTAGACCCGACACTGCCGATGTCGTGGGATCATTATGCAGGTTTATCAGTAGACATAGTGTAAAGCATTAACATGCTATTGATAGGGTCATGAGTTACCTAAAATAAACCATGAACCTTGGATTACATTATGAAAAGTTTCCATCTATTCTTGAAGGCTATTCCGATGCAGACTGGAATATTTTATATGATGATTCAAAAGCGACCAATGGCTACATATATTTAGCATTACTGGAGGAGTTGTTTCTTGAAGAATCCAGGAAGCATGCTATTTTGACTCAGTCTACTATAGAGACTGAGACAATAGCACTTGACATAGCTATTGAAGAAGTAGAGATCTTAAGAAATCTGCTGGTTAAGATCTCCATATGGGAAAAACCGACACCAGTGGTGTAATCTATTGCAATGTATCCACGGTTATTGCAAAAAGTACAGAACCGTTGTTAGAAGTGGAAGACGACAGTCGTAAGCACAATTCTGTAAGAGAACATCACATATGTAGTGATGACAATTTGATGGCTATTGAAAAAAAGGGATAGAACCGATATTACAACGGTACGAAATGTCAGTCGTACGCATAAGATTGTTAGAGAACATCACGCATGAAGTGATGATAATTTCCGTAAATAATACCAAAAAACTGTATTCGAAAAGTTATAAGAGAATGATTAGATTCTTATTTATAATAAGAAGCAAAAGATAAATTCCAAATATTGGAAGATTTTAAGGATATAATTAACATATCTTTAATTAAAGAGGCCAAGTAATGCCGAGTACTAAACCAGTAAGCTCATTTTATCCACATGATTATTTATTTGACAGTTAAATAACCGGCTATCAAATCTGGCCAATACGATTGTTGGTACGGAAAGACCGAGACCGAATTTTGTTCGAAAACCATTCTGAACCAGCAAATATGTGAAGATGCAAAATGAAGATGTAGCAATTGAAGATCGTTGATCTTCATAAACGGAATAACTACTTGTTGAATTTCTCTGGTTTAATGGCCAGAGATATTTTGTCAGTGATTCTGTCATGGTTGAAATCTTCGGATTGCAAGGACTACTCGTTGTTGATCCTTCGGGTGATACCTATATAGGATGTGGTAGGAGGGTACCTTCGGTTCATCCTGTTCCTGGATGACCTATATGGATGAATGCCTGACAGAGTATTTCTTAAGAATCACGTACATTGATTTTTACAAATATACTTCTGTTATCTGTAGAGTATCTTGGTGGACGTCAATTAGTGATTTGACGGATTTGACAATGTGGCATTCAAAGTAAATGGTTGCCAGATGTTCTGAAATGGTAGTTTAAACCTCAAGCCTCATCAAATGGGAAATGGCACAAAATAGGTTTGGCTGCATGGCTATGTGAGAATCTATGTTGTTTTGTTTCTTCTTCTTCTTTTATTCTAATATTTCTTTCTTTCTTATCTCACCCTCTAAATTCTTTCTAATAATTTTTTGGATGTTCGGTATTTGAGTTTGGACATGGGATGTATTTGTGTTGAAAATTCCAGCAAAACGAATTTTCTGATTCGTTATAGCAAAACATTGGTGAGGGGATATATTATTAATGGTGTGTTATGTACTAAATAGAATCCCTAAATCAAAGAGTAAATTTTCACCTTTTTGAAATTTTGAAAAATCACAAACCCAATGTGCCCTATTTTAGAACTTGGGGACGCTTGAGATATGTTTGTATTCCAAACCCTAAGAGACTAAAATTAGCAAATAGAGCATATGAATGTGTTTTATTGGCTATGCAATTGATAACAAAGCATACATATTATATAACATAAGTACACATAATATAATTGAATCAGATGATGCTGAATTTTAAATAAAGGAAAAAAATCCTTTTAAATGAGGGAATAGTGGGGGAACATCAAGTAATTTATTACCCGTAAGAACATAACCTAATGAACATTCTGAAAATGAATCTAGAAGAAGTAAAAGAGCAACAACCGCAAAATATTTTGGTTCACTTTTTTGTGCTTTTACTGAAAAGGAGGATCCCTTAAACCTTTAAGAGGCCTTATCTTCGCTCGATGCTGATTTTTTGCAAGAGGCTATAAATAAATGAGATGGATTCTTTAGAATCCAATAGGACTTGGTGCTTAGTTGATTTACCACCTGGTTGTAAATCAATAGGCTGTAAATGGGTGCTTAAAAAGAAATTAAAACCTGATGGCATTGTCGATAAATATAAAGCTCGTCTAGTAGCTACAGGTTTTTAACGAAGAGAAAATGTAGATTTCTTCGACACTTTTTCACCTGTAACAAGAATTTCATCCTTTTGGGTATTAATTTCACTTGCGTCAATTCATAATTTATTAATTCACCAAATGGATGTTAAAAATACTTTATTTTAAAATGGTAAATTAGAATAAGAATTTGTATGGACGAACCTAAAGACTTTGTGGTTCCTGGTCAAGAACATAAAATTCACAAATTAGATAAATCATTATATGGTTTAAAACATGCCCCTAAGCAATGCATGAAAATTTGATAACTTGATAATCTCAAATGTTTTTAGAGTTAATGAAAGTGACAAATGCATTTATTATAAATCAGAAAATGACATTTGCACTATTAAATGTTTGTACGTGGGTGATTTACTTATTTTTGGATCAAACTTTCGTGCCAGAAACACAATCAAATCATTATTAAGTGCCAATTTTGATATGAAAGATCTAGGTGAGGTGAGTGTAATCCTTGTTATTAAAATTACTAGGTTAGAAATGATACTTTCTTTGGATCAATCTCATTACATTGAGAAGATACTAAAGAAATACAATTACTTTGAATGTAAACTTGCATGTACACCATATGATCCCAGTGTAAAGTTATTTAAGAACACTGGTGAAAGTGTAAGACAGTCTGATTATGCGGGCATCATTGGCTGCCTTCGGTATGTCATTGATTGTATTAGACCCGACACTGCCGATGTCGTGGGATCATTATGCAGGTTTATCAGTAGACATAGTATAGAGCATTAACATGCTATTGAGAGGGTCATGAGTTACCTAAAATAAACCATGAACCTTGGATTACATTATGAAAAGTTTCCATCTATTCTTGAAGGTTATTCCGATGCAAACTGGAACATTTTATATGATGATTCAAAAGCGACCAATGGCTACATATATTTAGCATTACTGGAGGAGTTGTTTCTTGAAGAATCCAGGAAGCATGCTATTTTGACTCAGTCTACTATAGAGACTGAGACAATAGCACTTGACATAGCTATTGAAGAAGTAGAGATCTTAAGAAATCTGCTGGTTAAGATCTCCATATGGGAAAAACCGACACCAGTGGTGTAATCTATTGCAATGTATCCACGGTTATTGCAAAAAGTACAGAACCGTTGTTAGAAGTGGAAGACGACAGTCGTAAGCACAATTCTGTAAGAGAACATCACATATGTAGTGATGACAATTTGATGGCTATTGAAAAAAAGGGATAGAACCGATATTACAACGGTACGAAATGTCAGTCGTACGCATAAGATTGTTAGAGAACATCACGCATGAAGTGATGATAATTTCCGTAAATAATACCAAAAAACTGTATTCGAAAAGTTATAAGAGAATGATTAGATTCTTATTTATAATAAGAAGCAAAAGATAAATTCCAAATATTGGAAGATTTTAAGGATATAATTAACATATCTTTAATTAAAGAGGCCAAGTAATGCCGAGTACTAAACCAGTAAGCTCATTTTATCCACATGATTATTTATTTGACAGTTAAATAACCGGCTATCAAATCTGGCCAATACGATTGTTGGTACGGAAAGACCGAGACCGAATTTTGTTCGAAAACCATTCTGAACCAGCAAATATGTGAAGATGCAAAATGAAGATGTAGCAATTGAAGATCGTTGATCTTCATAAACGGAATAACTACTTGTTGAATTTCTCTGGTTTAATGGCCAGAGATATTTTGTCAGTGATTCTGTCATGGTTGAAATCTTCGGATTGCAAGGACTACTCGTTGTTGATCCTTCGGGTGATACCTATATAGGATGTGGTAGGAGGGTACCTTCGGTTCATCCTGTTCCTGGATGACCTATATGGATGAATGCCTGACAGAGTATTTCTTAAGAATCACGTACATTGATTTTTACAAATATACTTCTGTTATCTGTAGAGTATCTTGGTGGACGTCAATTAGTGATTTGACGGATTTGACAATGTGGCATTCAAAGTAAATGGTTGCCAGATGTTCTGAAATGGTAGTTTAAACCTCAAGCCTCATCAAATGGGAAATGGCACAAAATAGGTTTGGCTGCATGGCTATGTGAGAATCTATGTTGTTTTGTTTCTTCTTCTTCTTTTATTCTAATATTTCTTTCTTTCTTATCTCACCCTCTAAATTCTTTCTAATAATTTTTTGGATGTTCGGTATTTGAGTTTGGACATGGGATGTATTTGTGTTGAAAATTCCAGCAAAACGAATTTTCTGATTCGTTATAGCAAAACATTGGTGAGGGGATATATTATTAATGGTGTGTTATGTACTAAATAGAATCCCTAAATCAAAGAGTAAATTTTCACCTTTTTGAAATTTTGAAAAATCACAAACCCAATGTGCCCTATTTTAGAACTTGGGGACGCTTGAGATATGTTTGTATTCCAAACCCTAAGAGACTAAAATTAGCAAATAGAGCATATGAATGTGTTTTATTGGCTATGCAATTGATAACAAAGCATACATATTATATAACATAAGTACACATAATATAATTGAATCAGATGATGCTGAATTTTAAATAAAGGAAAAAAATCCTTTTAAATGAGGGAATAGTGGGGGAACATCAAGTAATTTATTACCCGTAAGAACATAACCTAATGAACATTCTGAAAATGAATCTAGAAGAAGTAAAAGAGCAACAACCGCAAAATATTTTGGTTCACTTTTTTGTGCTTTTACTGAAAAGGAGGATCCCTTAAACCTTTAAGAGGCCTTATCTTCGCTCGATGCTGATTTTTTGCAAGAGGCTATAAATAAATGAGATGGATTCTTTAGAATCCAATAGGACTTGGTGCTTAGTTGATTTACCACCTGGTTGTAAATCAATAGGCTGTAAATGGGTGCTTAAAAAGAAATTAAAACCTGATGGCATTGTCGATAAATATAAAGCTCGTCTAGTAGCTACAGGTTTTTAACGAAGAGAAAATGTAGATTTCTTCGACACTTTTTCACCTGTAACAAGAATTTCATCCTTTTGGGTATTAATTTCACTTGCGTCAATTCATAATTTATTAATTCACCAAATGGATGTTAAAAATACTTTATTTTAAAATGGTAAATTAGAATAAGAATTTGTATGGACGAACCTAAAGACTTTGTGGTTCCTGGTCAAGAACATAAAATTCACAAATTAGATAAATCATTATATGGTTTAAAACATGCCCCTAAGCAATGCATGAAAATTTGATAACTTGATAATCTCAAATGTTTTTAGAGTTAATGAAAGTGACAAATGCATTTATTATAAATCAGAAAATGACATTTGCACTATTAAATGTTTGTACGTGGGTGATTTACTTATTTTTGGATCAAACTTTCGTGCCAGAAACACAATCAAATCATTATTAAGTGCCAATTTTGATATGAAAGATCTAGGTGAGGTGAGTGTAATCCTTGTTATTAAAATTACTAGGTTAGAAATGATACTTTCTTTGGATCAATCTCATTACATTGAGAAGATACTAAAGAAATACAATTACTTTGAATGTAAACTTGCATGTACACCATATGATCCCAGTGTAAAGTTATTTAAGAACACTGGTGAAAGTGTAAGACAGTCTGATTATGCGGGCATCATTGGCTGCCTTCGGTATGTCATTGATTGTATTAGACCCGACACTGCCGATGTCGTGGGATCATTATGCAGGTTTATCAGTAGACATAGTATAGAGCATTAACATGCTATTGAGAGGGTCATGAGTTACCTAAAATAAACCATGAACCTTGGATTACATTATGAAAAGTTTCCATCTATTCTTGAAGGTTATTCCGATGCAAACTGGAACATTTTATATGATGATTCAAAAGCGACCAATGGCTACATATGTCATTACTGGAGGAGTTGTTTCTTGAAGAATCCAAGAAGCATGCTATTTTGACTCAGTCTACTATAGAGACTGAGACAATAGCACTCCATTTGGAGTGGAGTACCTACCTTCAGGAGTGCTCTTGATAGACTCGCCTATGTGAATGTGGAAATGTGGCCGTTTCCTATGAAGTTTTGGGAAAAACTTCTAGAGCGTTCACTAAACTGGGATAGACGTGCATGACCGTTAACGCACGGGCTAATTTGATTGCACTATAGAGAAGGTTGTGTGTGGTATGATGTCAGGAATAAAGATCAAGACCACGTGTCGCTCTAGTAAAACCTAAATCTTATTCACAAAGAAAAGGTTCAAGTCGGTTGACACCTTTGTTTATGCACAATCTTATATTTTTTAGAAACTGCTCGAAAAATATTTTAAAAAAAAAATCAAGTTGGGGATTGTTGGAAATATTTCATATATGTAATGAATTTTATTTAAAAATTAATTGCAAGTTACCAAAAAAATATTATTGAGAAATTAATGCAATAGAGTCGTTTAAATTTATAACAGTAATACATTTACATATATGTAAATATATTTATGAGCCATTATTGTAATTGAACAGTCACGGTCATATATGCATGTGACCTTTTATGGAGCTGTTACAAAAGAAAAAATATATGTTATTTAAAAATTGCAATGAATGATAATCGGTTAAGTTTTATTATCATTTATCTCTTTTGAAGCATGCAAATTTGCATGTTAAAAATTGCAATACTTTGTACGTTCCTTTTATTTGATAATGGTATTTATTACGGTCCAATTTCCTCCCACTAACCTAGCTATTGTTACTTTCCTTTTTCTATCTATATAAGGATTAGAATAGACAAAGCCTCGAAAAAACAATCTTTTTCTCTTACTCTCTCTTCAAAAAAAAAAAAAAAAAAAAACTCTTGTCTTCATCGATTTATTTTTTATCTAAAATACAAAAAGTGCAGTGTAATTTTTAATTTGAAGTGTGAATCAGGCCCAATTAGTTTTATAAGCAAATTGAGATTATAGAAGATGTTGATTTATCCTAGAGGCAGTAGTGAAAGGTACGAACTGCTTTGCACCATTGAGCAGATCTTCGAAATGTCTTCAAGAGAGCGACTTTGTATGTGACTCAGCTATTAGTTTTTCGATAGTAATAAATCCTCCATTTCCAAGGTTATTATTGCTCACGTCTTTGAACCATATAATGGATATTATGTTCGAAAGTTAACACTTCGATGAATTCCTGTAAAAAATTGTTTTGAAATTTAATACTACAACTTTATTCTTTATTTTCTAATCTTTGAGTAGTTTGCATTATAATATGTAATGTGATGACGACAATATACCATACTTAGAATAATATATATTTAGAGAAATATGCATGTTCCCTCTAAATTAATAACAACTTTATGCGTTAGTAAATTTATTCAATCATAACTATGTGTTTTCCTTCACAATTTCTTTGGCTGATTAAATAGAGACATACAAAATGTATTAAAGATGATTGATACATATGCATATGTCTATGTATGTCCTTATAACATATATATATATATATATATATATGTACATATATATATATATATATGTATGTACATGTATTATTCTTTATGGCTATAAAATTTAATTTTAGTTGATGCATATGTCTTTTCATACATTGTATGAATATGCTTTTCATACGTTGTATGAACATACATGCATTGTAGAGTTATTGAGGATAAGAAAAAAGTATGCATTGTAGAGAGATGAGGTACAATAGGAGATAGATCATCAGATAAATATGGGAATGTAACAAATGCCCCATATACAACCAAGACAAATGAAAATAATCGAGACTGGTGAGCATGGACAGAGTAGCGAAATCAGGCCGAGAAAACTTTTATCGAGCAATGTTGTTGAAGCAATGGTCAATAAGCAAGTGAAACAGGCAACAAGATAGCTGAAAAAAAAATAGAAAATTGATTGAACTGATAAGAAGTATGGAACGTGCAAATGATTTGCAACAAAAGTGAAACTTGTTGGAGCCATGGAGAAGCGTGATGCTAAGACAAGCATAATGGGTAGTCGAGATCCAACATAGGTGGAAGCGGATTATTCTGAGAAGATACCATAGATGCGATCAATGGGGATACATAGGGCTATACAATAGGAGGAACAATGGCTAGATTTTCATTAGAGTAATCATGCTATCAACATAGTGAAGGGTTAGAAGTAATAAAAGAGTTATAGAGGCTTTTAAATTAAAAAGATTTATGAAGCAAGTAGGCATTTGAATCGCTATTGTGCTATAAAAATACATATTGGATGCATGCTAATGGTACACAAGCAAGTTGGTACTTATATTGGATGCTTGCTGACGAACTGTCTAAAGAATATAGGCTAAAAAAGAAAAAGAAAAACACTTTTTTCTCTCTATTCAAGACATCAACTGCAGATGAGGTATGTAATATATATGTCTATGTGTATATAGAAACAAGAAATGCTTATCACTAATCATTATCTTGACACAAATCTTGTTCAAAATCTACATTCTATAGATGATTGAAGACCGCTCTATCACTTGGAGCTTCTTTGGAGTCACTACAACAACAATGCTTCACTATAACCTGATGTGTCTGTTTCTCAGTTGAGTAACTACTTCTTACATTAACTACAATTACAACTTCTTTGTCTCCAATGTCTTCCCAGCACCAATTATGTAACACCCCGAGTTTTTCGGTTAACAGTAAATTGATAAATTAAAGTATACTTAATTCAAAACTTAAGAATTAAGGGAAACAGATTACGTCAGTGCGTTCGTCTCAGAATTCTGCTTAAGATAGAGTCCGAGTTTACGTAAATTGGACTCCGTGTGAAAAAGATATCCTTAAATTAAATATTGCAGCAAAACATGAAAAAAAAGGAATGAGAAAAGAATAAATATTTAGCATTGTTCTAATGGTTGTAAGCTAAAGACTTAGTAGTTCATTAGGTTGGAACACGTGACTTGCATACAAGAGGTTCAGAGTTCGATCCCCGCCAGCGCCATATTTTTGTTTTAGGGGAATGGCTCAAAAATTACCTAGTGTGAACGCAGTTCAAAAAGTGTTTAGTGTGAAAATGGGTATTTGGGAAGATAGATAAAAAGAAAAAGAAATTAAATATATATATATATATACACGCATATATATATATATATATGATGTGTACGCATCATATAGCGTACGTTGCACATTTTTGGTTGTCAAGGATTTGTTTTTTAAAGAGGAAGAATATGTATACGGTAATGGGAAGATGTATATATTAAATACGTATTTATGTTTGATGGATTGGCAATAAATAATAAATGTTGATAATGTACATTTAGAGAGTAATTATGGCATAAGTAAATTAGGAATTATTTACATATAGAATTTGTCCTAAGTGAGAAATGTGTACATTGTAAAAAAATATATATATACTAAAACGTGAAATTACATGCATAGTAATTATGACATAATTTAAAATGGTGGTAAATTACATGCATAGTAATTATGACATAATTTAAAATGGTGGTAAATTACATGCATAGTAATTATGACATAATTTAAAATAGGAGTAATTTACAGTCCTTTATTATGAACATAATTGGTCTCTTTTGAAATTGATGGCCTTGATTAACCCTAGCATCATCGGACGGCTCAAATTAAAATACAATTCTATATAAACAACCTAGGTCTCCTACTAAAGTTCATAAGAAAATAAGACTTGGAGCCGTCATGCAGCTGGGAGCAAGCCAAGAGTAGCCTCCGTTTGTAGAAAGCTAAGAGACGAACACAAAACCAATTCAAAGCTAATTCAAATTAGAGATTAAAGCTACAACTCAAATCAAAAATTCCTTTTTGATTTGTAAGTACAGTTATATTCTAGATGTGAATGAAATCAAAATCATGATTTGAAATAAAGTGACAATAGAACCTTACCTGTTATGTTATATTAAATTTATGATGATTCATGTATATTTTCTTATGACAACTCTATCATGCCTGTGGTTCTATTGTGATTATCATGCTAGTTAGGAATTGGTGAATAAACCAATTCATAAGCATAGAAAGTTGGGGAATAGAAATAACATGTTGTAACAAGTTTGGTGAATTATCATGCCATGTTATTATGCAAGTTTTAGGTTACAAATCATATCATAAAAATTGCAAGTTCATACATGTTTATGTATATATGTTAACTTGATTATGTTAAATTGCAAGTTCATACATGTTTATGTATATATGTTAACTTGATTATGTTAAATTACAAGTTCATACATGTTTACGTATATCTGTTAACTTGATTATGTTCAATTGTAAGTTCATACATGTTTATATATGTTAACTTAATTAAGTTGTTAATTCATGAACCTATGCAAGTTATTATGTTGAGATTCATGAACCTATGCAAGTTATTATGTTGAGATTCATGAACCTATGCAAGTTATTATGTTGAGATTCATGAACCTATGCAAGTTGTTAATTAAGTTGTTAATTCATGAACCTATGCAAGTTATTATGTTGAGATTCATGAACCTTTGCTAGTTATTAATTAAGTTGTTAATTCATGAACCTATGCAAGTTAGTGTGTGATGAATTCATGAACCCATGCAAGTTGTTAATTATGTTGTTAATTCATGAACCTATGCAAGTTGTTATGTTGAGGATCATGAACCTATGCAAATTGTTACTTATGTACATGTTTATGTTGATTATGTTAAAGTTGCAAGTTCACACCTTTGTACATGTTATTGTTGATTATGTTAAAGTTGCAAGTTCACACCTATGTACATGTTTATGTTGATTATATTAAAGTTGCAAGTTCACACCAATATGTTTATGTTTATGTTGATTTTATGCCAATTTTGTGAACGTTAAATTAGGCTAAGTTATTAGCCTAATACTTTATGTGAAATCATGCGAACAGTAAATTAGGCTAAGTTGTTAGCCTAATATGTAGACGGGGGTAACGTTGGGTAAAAACTTAATTATATGAAAATTGACATAGTTGGCTTATAATCACATAAGTGATTTATGGCATGAAACGATATAAATTATATACCCAAAATGATGAACTTGATTTAGAGGGAAATTGGGCAAGACATGAATTTGTGGATAATTTACATAAATAAAATATAAATTTAGAAAATACGAATATGCCTAACCCGAGGTTGGACTGAGTTGTGGCGTAAGACTGCCCGGAACCAACCGGCATACAGGCAGCCACAACAATACCTGTCTAATGTGGGTGGTTAGAGCATTGAGCCCAATAAGGACCCGAGGTTAGACTGAGTTGCGGTGCAAACCTGCTTGGAACCGATCGACACATCCAGTAACCGCAACAATACCTGTCTAATGTGAGTGGTTGGTGCTTTAATGAATAAATTAAAGCTAAGTCAGGATTGGTAGGGTTAAGTCAATTAAGGAAACACTTGACCAAATTCAACATGTTAACTAAATCTGATGGGTGGAGTTAGGTTAATCTGAACACTTAACCAACTTAACATGTTGACAAAACAATACTTGTAGGAGTTAAATAACCATTATAACATGTTGACTAGACAAGTGGGTAAGGTTAAGAAAAGGTTTAACCATTATAACATGTTGACTAGACAAGTAGGTGAGGTTAAGAGAAGGTTTAACCGTTATAACATGTTAACTAGACTAGAAGGTAAGGTTAAGTAGAGTACACTTAGCCAATTTAACATGTTAACTAGACTAGAAGGTGGAGTTAAGTAAATTCAGAACACTTAGCCATCATAGTGTGACAAAGGAACAAGGTTCAGTTAAAACATGAAGGGACAATACTTAACCATTAGAACATGTGGATTTAACAGATGTTAGGGGTTGAGTTAACCAAGAAAACACTTAACCATTATAACATGTTAGCTAAACAGATGGGCAGGGTTAAGTTAAAAGGAACACTGAACCAATACAAGATGAAGGGGCGGGGTTAAGTAATAAGAAATACTTAACTAATATAACTTGATTTGTGGTAGGGTTAAGTCAACATGAAATACTGATAACACTTAACCAGTTTAACAGGACAAATGAATGGGTTAAGTTAACTTGAATTGACTGATGACACTTAACCAATCCAAATTGACGAGAAAAGAGAACTAAGTAGTAAACCTTAGTTAAAGGGGGCTAAGTAATCAACCTTGGTTAAAGGAAAACCATGATTCAGGAAACTAAGTGGTAAACCTTAGTTAGGAGAACTAAGTAGTAATCCTTAGTGGAACGCAAAAAGGAGCGAACGTCCATCTGATCTTAAGGGAGGCTCAAACGAGCTGGGTGATGAAGCATGCGGCTTCAATGGGACGTGAGGGTACTCTTGGTATCCCTCTGTGAGGCTGTAGATGATCCTCTTGGGCTCACAGAGGTTAAGGTCCACGTCAGAAGAACCAAGGGTATGCCTTGGTTGCAATTTAAGGCAACCTAAAGACTAGGATGGACCAGCGTGATTCGACGAGACCAGTAGCCCTGTGATAGAAACTCGTCGTCTACCTACCATCTTGAGTCAATCGAGATACGTGAAGCGGAAAGATGGAGAACTCCAAAAGATCATATACTTGCTATCTAGTTATGGTTGCAGATGGCCATAGGTTAGTGGGGCATAGGGGGGCCTGCGTATAGTTCTCATTTTTCAAGGTGTGCCTTTCATTAGTTGAGGGAGGGGTCAAGTGGGACCATAGCCACTGGAAAAACAGACCTTAGCATCTGCATCGGCAGATATCTGAAAGCTCCCGACCGAGTTCCGTGTTTCTTGATTAGCCCTGCCACAGGACTCGGGTCGCACATATTGAGGACATGTGCATCTTGACAGCGATAACGATTCGCGACACATACGTGGGGAAAGTCTAGGAACATATACCACTCTAGGTAGTGTGTCCTAGACTAGGGGGCATCGTTCGACAGGTAGCATAATCCCTAGTTGGACCTAGGTCGCATAAACCCTGAATCCGAGAAGCATTAGATAAGTCGCGTAAACCCTAGTTGAATCTAGGAAGTGCTCGATAGGAAAACCCTAGATTAGATCTAGGTAATAAATAATGGATGTACGCCTGAAGGCAACCACAATTACAGGGATTGGGATCACGTTATCGTTTTATACAGATTACTAGTTGGGACACTAGTCAGGTGGTGCAAAGATATAGAAATCAGAACAACAGGGTAGTAGCGAAGCAGAGAAAGAGTAGAAGCGCATTTAGTTATCAGCGCATTTAGTTTATCTTGCCTTATAATATCTTATGCTTATCTTGCATAAGTTATCTTGCTTTTCTGGTATTGTCATGTTCTCAGTTTATGAATGTCATGGTCTTTGTTCTTGTTCTCATGCTAGAAAATAACTGAGCTTACTGAGACATTATGTCTGACCCCGTTTTCTTTTGTCTTCTTTTCTTCCGTTTCCCCCCCAAGGTAGTCAGGGAGGGAATTGCTCAGCTTAGTTTGGACCATTATTCTTTCCGAGCTTGAAGACTCTTTGATGTGCTGCTTTGCACTCTCTTTTCCACTGCTATGGCAGGCTAATGCTACATTGGGGAATATAAATGTTATTTTATGCTTCTTTATTTTGTAAGGCAGATGATACTCTGGTATTGGAAAGCAATTCTTGTACAAACTATTTTATCAATAAAGTAAAGTTTTATTTTCCGCTGTTTTAATTTTGTCTGTCTTGTAATTTATCTGCATCTTTTACCTTAAAGGCTCCACAGAACTTAGTGCATTCCCTTTGTGAGTGACACTAACGGATGTGGGGAGTTACACGTGGTATCAGAGCTGAAGGTTTCCGGATCAGATAAAAGATTTGAAAAATTGTTTTCAAAACGGTTTTAAAAGAAGCATTTTCAGAAGAAAAGTTTTGTTTTAAAGTCATATTCCCCAAAGCCATACGCACTATCTTTTGATCCTCTGTTTGAGTCCTTGTTTCCTTCTTTCCTGAGTCTCCGGGGCTCCTGGCTTTCTGGGAGGTAACCTCATCGCAGCATGGTTTCGTAGGATTGAAGAAACTACGACACCGGTCAAAGGGCGAAGAAGTGCCTAACCTCCATCTATATTTTTTTAGGTATATCCTCTAGGACATATCATCGATCCATAGGTAGAAGCCAATGGATGTAAACAAGTATTTGAAACATGTTGTGATTGATGGTTGCAAGTGGCTGCTTGTGGATGCATATATTAGGCACTAGATCAGCTCGGATACTTACATATTGCATTTACAAATATGTATTCGTTTATGAATGGAACTTGATGTGTTATTATATGGACATTGCATTTGTATGAATGATTGTGCACTCATGTAGAAAATCTTGAGTAAGAAAAAATTTGCATACATAATGGATTCATGGCACAAACATAATTCGCATTAAGGAGGTCAACTGAATCAGTAGACCGCCTGATTTTGCATTAGATACAGACATATACACACACTATGCATATGATCATGAAGCATTAGAAGACTTTTAAGGACAATGGTTGCCTGTGTTTGATGGTTGAGTAGATGGACGATTGGATGGTAGGATATGTGTTCTTCCAGACTTGAAGATTTCGGGGACGAAATCCTTTAAGGAGGGGAGAATGTAACACCCCGAGTTTTTCGGTTAACAGTAAATTGATAAATTAAAGTATACTTAATTCAAAACTTAAGAATTAAGGGAAACGGATTACGTCATTACGTTCGTCTCGGAATTCTGCTTAAGATAGAGTCCGAGTTTACGTAAATTGGACTCCGTGTGAAAAAGATATCCTTAAATTAAATATTGCAGCAAAACATGAAGAAAAAAAGGAATGAGAAAAGAATAAATATTTAGCATTGTTCTAAGGGTTGTAAGCCAAAGACTTAGTAGCTCATTTGGTTGGAACATGTGACTTGCATACAAGAGGTTCAGAGTTCGATCCCCGCCAGCGCCATATTTTTGTTTTAGGGGAATGGCTCAAAAATGGCCTAGTGTGAACACAGTTCAAAAAGCGGTTTAGTGTGAAAATGAGTATTTGGGAAGATAGATAAAAAGAAAAAGAAATTAGATAAATATATATATATATATATATATATATATATATACGCATATATATATATGATGTGTACGCATCATATATCGTACGTTGCACATTTTTGTTTGTCAAGGATTTGTTTTTTAAAGAGGAAGAATATGTATATGGTAAAGGGAAGATGTATCTATTAAATACGTATTTATGTTTGATCGATTGGCAATAAATAATAAATGTTGATAATGTACATTTAGAGAGTAATTATGGCATAATTAAATTAGGAATTATTTACATATAGAATTTGTCCTAAATAAGAAATGTGTACATTGTAAAAAAAAAAAAATGCGCTAAAACGTGAAATTACATGCATAGTAATTATGACATAATTTAAAATGGGGGTAAATTACATGCATAGTAATTATGACATAATTTAAAATAGGAGTAATTTACAGTCCTTTATTGTGAACATAATTGGCCTCTTTTGAAATTGATGGCCTTGATTAACCCTAGCATCATCGGACGGCTCAAATTAAAATACAATTCTATATAAACAACCTAGGTCTCCTACTAAAGTTCATAAGAAAATAAGACTTGGAGCCGTCATGCTGCTGGGAGCAAGCCAAGAGTAGCCTCCGTTTGTAGAAAGCTAAGAGACGAACACAAAACCAATTCAAAGCTAATTCAAATTAGAGATTAAAGCTACAACTCAAATCAAGAATTCCTTTTTGATTTGTAAGTACAGTTATATTCTAGATGTGAATGAAATCAAAATCATGATTTGAAATAAAGTGACAATAGAACCTTACCTGTTATGTTATATTAAATTTATGATGATTCATGTATGTTTTCTTATGACAACTCTATCATGCCTGTGGTTCTATTGTGATTATCATGCTAGTTAGGAATTGGTGAATAAACCAATTCATAAGCATAGAAAGTTGGGGAATAGAAATAACATGTTGTAACAAGTTTGGTGAATTATCATGTCATGTTATTTTGCAAGTTTTAGGTTACAAATAATATCATAAAAATTGCAAGTTCATACATGTTTATGTATATATGTTAACTTTGTTATGTTAAATTTCAAGTTCATACATGTTTATGTATATATGTTAACTTGATTATGTTAAATTGCAAGTTCATACATGTTTATGTATATCTGTTAACTTGATTATGTTCAATTGCAAGCTCATACATGTTTATATATGTTAACTTAATTAAGTTGTTAATTATTGAACCTATGCAAGTTATTATGCTGAGATTCATGAACCTATGCAAGTTATTATGTTGAGATTCATGAACCTACGCAAGTTATTATGTTGAGATTCATGAACCTATGCAAGTTGTTAATTCATGAACCTATGCAAGTTATTATTTTGAGATTCATGAACCTATGCAAGTTGTTAATTAAGTTGTTACTTCATGAACCTATGCAAGTTAGTGTGTGATGAATTCATGAACCCATGCAAGTTGTTAATTATGTTGTTAATTCATGAACCTATGCATGTTGTTATGTTGAGGATCATGAATCTATGCAAATTGTTAATTATGTACATGTTTATGTTGATTATGTTAAAGTTGCAAGTTCATACCTATGTACATGTTATTGTTGATTATGTTAAAGTTGCAAGTTCACACCTATGTACATGTTTATGTTGATTATATTAAAGTTGCAAGTTCACACCAATATGTTCATGTTCATGTTGATTTTATGCCAATTTTGTGAACGTTAAATTATGCTAAGTTATTAGCCTAATACTTTATGTGAAATCATGCGAACGGTAAATTAGGCTAAGTTGTTAGCCTATTATTTTGATGGTGGTAACGTTGGGTAAAAACTTAATTATAGGAAAATTGACATAGTTGGCTTATAATCACATAAGTGATTTATGGCATGAAACGGTATAAATTATATACCCAAAATGATGAACTTGATTTAGAGGGAAATTGGGCAAGACATGAATTTCTGGATAATTTACATAAATAAAATATAAATTTAGAAAATACGAATATGCCTAACCCGAGGTTAGACTGAGTTGTGGCGTAAGACTGCCCGGAACCAACCGGCATACAGGCAGCCACAACAATACCTGTCTAATGTGGGTGGTTAGAGCATTGAGCCCAATAAGGACCCGAGGTTAGACTGAGTTGTGGTGTAAACCTTCCCAGAAACGCCCGGCACATCCAGTAACCGCAACAATACCTGTCTAATGTGAGTGGTTGGTGCTTTAATGAATAAATTAAAGTTAAGTCAGGATTGGTAGGGTTAAGTCAATTAAGGAAACACTTAACCAAATTCAACATATTAACTAAATCTGATGGGTGGGGTTAGGTTAATCTGAACACTTAACCAACATAACATGTTAACAAAACAAGACTTGTAGGGGTTAAATAACCATTATAACATGTTGACTAGACAAATGGGTAAGGTTAAGAAAAGGTTTAACTATTATAATATGTTGACTAGACAAGTGGGTGAGGTTAAGAGAAGGTTTAACCGTTATAACATGTTAACTAGACTAGAAGGTAAGGTTAAGTAGAGTACACTTAGCCAATTTAACATGTTAACTAGACTAGAAGGTGGAGTTAAGTAAATTCAGAACACTTAGCCATCATAGTGTGACAAAGGAACAAGGTTCAGTTAAAACATGAAGAGACAATACTTAACCATTAGAACATGTGGATTAAACAGATGTTAGGGGTTGAGTTAACCAAGAGAACACTTAACCATTATAACATGTTAGCTAAACAAATGGGCAGGGTTAAGTTAAAAGGAACGCTGAACCAATAGAAGATGAAGGGGTGGGGTTAAGTAATAAGAAATACTTAACTAATATAACTTGATTTGTGGTAGGGTTAAGTCAACATGAAATACTGATAACACTTAACCAATTTAACAGGACAAATGAATGGGTTAAGTTAACTTGAATTGACCGATGACACTTAACCAATCCAAATTGACGAGAAAAGAGAACTAAGTAGTAAACCTTAGTTAAAGGGGGCTAAGTAATCAACCTTGGTTAAAGGAAAACCACGATTCAGGAAACTAAGTGGTAAACCTTAGTTAGGAGAACTAAGTAGTAATCCTTAGTGGAACGCAAAAAGAGCGAACGTCCATCTGATCTTAAGGGAGGCTCAAACGAGCTGGGTGATGAAGCATGCGGCTTCAAGGGGACGTGAGGGTACTCTTGGTATCCCTCTGTGAGGCTGCAGATGATCCTCCTGGGCTCACAGAGGTTAAGGTCTGCGTCAGAAGAACCAAGGGTATGCCTTGGTTGCAATTTAAGGCAACCTAAAGACTAGGATGGACCAGCGTGATTCGACGAGACCAGTAGCCCTGTGATAGCAACTCGTCGTCTACCTACCATCTTGAGTCAATCGAGATACGTGAAGCGGAAAGGTGGAGAACTCCAAAAGACCATATACTTGCTATCTAGTTATGGTTGCGGATGGCCATAGGTTAGTGGGGCATAGGGGGGCCTGCGTATAGTTCTCATTTTTCAAGGTGTGCCTTTCATTAGTTGAGGGAGGGGTCAAGTGGGACCATAGCCACTGGAAAAACAGACCTTAGCATCTGCATCGGCAGATATCTGAAAGCTCCCGACCGAGTTCCGTGTTTCTTGATTAGCCTTGCCACAGGACTCGGGTCGCACATATAGAGGACATGTGCTTCTAGACAGCGATAACAATTCGCGACACATACGTAGGGAAAGTCTTGGAACATATACCACTTTAGGTAGTGTGTCCTAGACTAGGGGGCATCGTTTGACAGGTAGCATAATCCCTAGTTGGACCTAGGTCGCATAAACCATGAATCCGAGAAGCATTAGATAAGTCGCGTAAACCCTAGTTGAATCTAGGAAGCGCTCGATAGGAAAACCCTAAATTAGATCTAGGTAACAAATAATGGATGTACGCCTGAAGGCAACCACAATTACAGGGATTGGGATCACGTTATCATTTTATACAGATTACTAGTTGGGACACTAGTTAGATGGTGCAAAGATAAAGAAATCAGAACAACAGAATAGTAGCGAAGCAGAGAAAGAGTAGAAGCGCATTCAGTTATCAGCGCATTTAGTTTATCTTGCCTTATAATATCTTATGCTTATCTTGCATAAGTTATCTTGCTTTTCTGATATTGTCTTGTTCTCAATTTATGAATGTCATGGTCTTTGTTCTTGTTCTCATGCTAGAAAATAACTGAGCTTACTGAGACATTATGTCTGACCCCGTTTTCTTTCGTCTTCTTTTCTTCCGTTTTCCCCCAAGGTAGTCAGGGAGGGAATTGCTCAGCTTAGTTTGGACCATTATTCTTTCCGAGCTTGAAGACTCTTTGATGTGCTGCTTTGCACTCTCTTTTCCACCGCTATGGCTGGCTAATGCTACATTGGGGAATATAAATGTTATTTTATGCTTCTTAATTTTGTAAGGCAGATGATACTCTGGTATTGGAAAGCAATTCTTGTACAAACTATTTTATCAATAAAGTAAAGTTTTATTTTCCGCTGTTTTAATTTTGTCTGTCTTGTAATTTATCTGCATCTTTTACCTTAAAGGGTCCACAGAACTTAGTGCATTCCCTTTCTGAGTGACACTAACAGATGTGGAGGGTTACAAATTACTTGCCACTCCATCCACTAGTGGTTTTTGAGTATAAAACTTTTCATGTTTCACAGCTATCTCCATTTCTTATCCAAATTTTATCACACAAGATGCTGGATTTATCTACATAACAAAAGCAAGTATACCAATTAAACAATTTATGAAATATATGTGCACAGTATTATTTTTGAACTATTACTCGATATATTCAACTAAAAATAAACAAATAATACCTGTACTTGTTAAGCACGTCAAGTTTTAAGGCGTCGTGGGTAAGAAATTTTTTTCCTACAAGAATTGGTCTTCATAAATTGAACCCTTTATCTGGATCACCCAGATCATTAGTGTCATAATTCGATGAATTTCCTTTTGCCTTTTCCATCGCCTTGTGGCACTTTGAGTTCATTATCTCTTAACACTCTCAAACCCAGAGGTGTGCTAGACGAAAAATGTGGCGGCGTTAACAATAAAAACAACACATCATTATACTTGTATTGATATTACATATATGTGCCTCTATATGTTGTTAAAAGCAATGCAACTTAATAGTCAGAAGGGTTAGTGGAAATTAACTAACATATTATATGATTGGCGGTGCATATAAGAATCTATAGTGTTCGTGGATTCATTTACGTCTTGTAACAACTAACAAATGACTTTCTTTCTGTAGAGAATGAAAGTTCATGATGGATGGTACTGCCACCAATGTTGAATGCGGCAACTCCAGTTGGAGCCATAACGCTAATCGCTTTACTACTTCTAAAATTAGAAATAACTGTCCCAACAATGTCATTTATAATGTTAATCATTCGGATTGACTTTTCCTGTAATATAGTTTTATAATCATTCAATTTGATTTTACAAGTTTTAGTTACCTGAGCTCTGTTAGAAAATTTTCAAAACATAGTTTGGGTATGGGGTTTGTTTTTGAAGAGGGAAGTAAGAAGGAAGAAGGAATGGGAAAGTGTATTTGTCCCACATTGTAGAATATTGAGGGGTATGCTTCTATATATGCAAAAGCTTGATATATGATATCAAAAGAAAGAAGAGAAGGGAGAGATTAGGCAATAGCATGAACATGATATGCACATTAATATTTAATGGTCAAAAGATGGGCCTGGGGATCTTGGGGTCTCAGGATCAGATGGGCCTCCGGATGCTAATGGGCTTGCGGCGCTTCGGACCATTGTAGTTTTGAATTACGCACGCAGATTTGTAACACTTCGGAATCGTTGAAGCAAAGGGATGCGACCATTACAAACAGTCGCGACACTTGGCCAAAAGACACCTCTCCGCTGCTTATAAATACCAATGCAGAAAAGTGTTTCGATATACTGAGTGATTCTTCTTCTTCCTCCCGAGTCTGCAACATCCAGAAAGCGTTTCAAACACTCAAAATTTGTGATGCTTCCAGAACTATTGTAGATTTCAACTTCTCTTCATTCTTATTATTCTCTTGTGTCATCAGAATAAATAATCTAGAGTGTTCTTGATCGGACCAAAGCCGTACAAACTTTGAATCCGGTTTCGCTGTTCCAAGGCCTTTTTGAATCCTGAAAGTCAATAGTTTGATAATCCGTTTGTACCTGGTGGATTGAACTATTTTCTGAAAGAATTTGCTCCGCAAATCCTTAAATTCTGAAGTACGACATTCATACGACAATCATCTTCATCCGATAGCGTCTCAAACCGCAAAATCCCCAACAAATTTTCAGATAATATCTTCAATCATGGAAGGTTTGAGCGCATTGCAAGTTATGAATTAGCATTTGACGAAATTGGAGCGTTCTGATGGTGAAAACTTTACTCATTGGCAAGAGACAATGAAGTTCTTCCTTATCACTGTGAAATTGTATATCTTGGAAGACGGTTTGGAAATTATACCATGGGAAACCGCTGACGAGGATGCCGCTCTAAAAGAGAAACGAGAAAGCGCAAAGAGGATGATTTTCTATGCAGATGGCATATTCTGAATGCATTTTCAACTCCAGTCTAAAACGATCATAGGACCTTGGAAACTGCAAAGGAACTCTGGACTGCTTTGGAGAGCAAGTATCGCATATCCGAGGCAAGTAATAAAAAAAATTCTTATTTGTAATTTTATGGATTTCAAAATAGTCGCCAACAAGTGCATAATTGGACAAGTGAGTGAAATCTTACTATTGGTGAATCAACTTAAAGATGCCGGTATTGATCTCCCTGGATCTTTTGTTGTTGGAGTTATTATTTCGAGACTTTCAAGTTCTTGGAATGATTATAAGAAAAAATTGAAACACGCGGAAACGGATTATAATTTAGACAGTTTACAGCATCATCTTTGTATTGAAAAGGATTCTTGTAAATGTGAACTAGATGATAATCCACAAACTGAGCCTCAGTCTAAGGCAAATAATGTTGAAATTACTGATAAATTAAAGCCTAAAAACGAGACACAGTTTAAGAAGAATAAGAATTCCAAGAACAACAAAAGAAAGATGTCTGTTACTATTGTAACAAAGCCGACCATCATGATCGAGACTGTCATCTTTGGAAGAAATAACAAAATGTGAATGTGGACGAAGAAAATTTAACGGCATGATTAAGTTGAATCTAATGAAGAAATCTTCTACTTATATTGTTGATTCTATTAATTTATGGCATGGTAGATTAGGACATGTTAATTATAAGTCTTTTCGAAATATGCATAAGTTAGGATTAATTTCTGATTGTGATTTCGATTCCATCACTAAATGTGAAATTTTTTTTCAAGCAAAAACACATTGGAAATCATTTAAATCTGTAGAAAGGAAAACTAGTTTGCTTGACTTAGTATATAGTGATGTGGGTAACTTAAAAATTCATATCACCTATGGTGGTAACCAATACCATATAACATTTATTGATGATTATACTAGATATGCATACATATATCTAATGAAATCAAAAGATGAGGCCTTTGATAAATTCAAAATTTACAAAGCAGAAGTCAAAACACAATTAGGAGTTAAAATTAAAGTGTTACATTCAGATCGTGGTCGTGAATATTTTTCAAATGAGTTCACTTTGTTTCGTGAACAAAATGGTATAATTCACCAATGTACTGCTCCATGTACACCACAAAAAAATGGTGTTGCTGAGAGGAAAAATAGAACTTTAGTAGAAATGGTTAACTCCATGCGCATAAATTTTAATTTACCTTATAAACTATGGGGTGATGCTATGTTATCGGCATGTTACATTTTGAATAGAGTACCACTTAAAAGAATAATATTTCCCCTTATGAATTATGGTTTAATAGAAAACCTAACCTTACCAGACTTAAAATTTGGGTTTGCTTGGCGTATGTTAGAAAGCCAGACCCTAAATGACCCAAGTTAGGAAATAGGGCAGTTAAGTGTGTTTTCATAGGATATTCTCTTAATAGTATAACTTATAGGTTCCTTATACTTGACACCTTAGAAGTTGTAGAATTTGTGGATGTAGAATTCTTTGAAAATCAAATTATTAAGAATCCATTAACATCATCTAGTCCAGAACCAACTGCAACTAATGATATTAATGTCGAGGATTATGCTCTTGCTCAAAACAACAAGGAAGTGTTAGTACCAGATAATAGTACTGAACATAAAAGAAGTAAAAGAGAGAGAATAGAGAAGGACTATAGTCCTAACTTCATAACATATCTCGTAGAAGGCAATAAGGAAGAAGTCCTTAATGTGACAAGATATGTAATGAACGTCGATGATGATCCCAAAACTTATTTTGAAGCTATGAGTTCCAAAGATTCTAATTTCTGGAAAGAAGCTATCAATGATGAAATGAATTCCATAATGTTAAACCAAACTTGGGTTTTATCTGATTTACCTCCTGGGGCTAAACCAATAGGATGTAAATGGATATTCAAGAAAAAGTTGAATACAAATTGATCCATTGATAAGTTTAAAGCCAGACTAGTTGCTAAGGGATATAAACAAAGACAAGGAGTAGATTATTTTGATACATATGCTCTAGTTGCTCGCATATCTTCCATCCGCTGTTTAATAGCACTTGCATCAATTCATAACCTAGTCATACATCAAATGGATGTAAAGGCAGCTTTTCTAAATGGAGATTTAGAAGAAGAGATATACATGGAACAACCTGAAGGTTTTATATCCCCCGGCCAAGAAAAGAAAGTTTGTATAGTCAAATCTCTTTATGGCCTGAAGCAAGCTCCCATGCAATGGCATGAGAAGTTTGATAAAGTTGCACTGTCATTTGGATTCATTGTAAATGATGCAGATAAATGTATTTATAGCAAATCGGATAACAACGTTTATGTTATAATATGTTTATACGTTGATGACATGCTGATATTTGGTTCCAATATATCTTGTGTGAATGAAACTAAAAAGTTTCTATATTCTAAATTTGATATGAAAGATCTAGGAGAGGCTGATGTAATTTTAGGAATTAAAATCATTAGGAAAGAGGGGGAGTTATTACTAACTCAATCGCATTATATTAAGAAGTTCCTAAAGAAGTATGGTCATTATAATGACAAACCAGCACCAACTCCTTTAGATCCAAGTATTAAGTTAGAAAAGAACACTGGACGTACCATTTCTCAATTTAAGTATTCTGGTGTTATTGGGAGTCTTATGTATTCTATGCATTGCACTAGAGCCGACATCGCACATGCTATAAGTGTATTGTGTCGATTTATGAGTAACCCAGGTTTCGAACACTGGAAAGATATTTCCGAAGTTTTAGCTTATTTGAAAGGAACCATTAACTATGGTTTATCTTATAAAGGATATCCTGCTATAATAGAAGGATATAGTGATGCAACCTGGAACAATGTAGAATCCAAATCCAAGTCTACGACTGGATGGATATTCACATTAGGAGGCGCGGCTGTATCTTCGGCTTCCAAGAATTGGACCTGTATATCTGATTCAACTATGTTGTCAGAATTGATTGCATTAGTAGATGCATGTAGGGAAGGGGAATGGCTTAGGAATTTATTAATGGACACTCCATTATGGAAGAAGCCATCTCCAGTAGTCTTGATTAACTGTGATAATCAAGAAACGATATACAAAGACATATAATGAAAAGTCTAGACAAGTGAGTCTAAGACATCATATGGTAAGTGTAACAACCCGGAAAATTAGAACCAATTTAAAAATTTTATTTTGGCAATTTTAATGAATTTGGGATATTTAAGATGATTTATTTTAAATAATTACAACGAGAAATTTATTTTTAATAGAACTATAATGTATAAATTTATTTAAATCGACGTTAGAATATAAATATTTATTTTAATTATAAAAGGAATTGAAAATGGCGTGGTAGTTCGAAATTTCGATTTCAAATTTCAAATGAATTTACAATATTAAAAATAAAATGGATTTTAGAGAAACCAAAAATGTTATTATCTAATTGAAAATATCTTTCCAACGAATCCGAAAAATTGAAATTTCATAGCGGGAATCAAAAGTTATGCCCAGTTGAAATTTCAGAATAATCGCTATGGAATTTTGGCCCTTAAAAATGGAATTTTTGCAAATGACATCCGTTTTCGACGAAACCACTTTTGTTGGATCCGGGATGTCATGTTATTGCTAGATTAAAAAATTCATAATTTTTCGAATCAATATGTGAGCGTGGCAAAAGAAAACGTGTTTTGACAGTTCCAGTCAATTTGGATCGACAAAAAAATGGTCATTTTTCAAACGGTCTTCAAATTTAACGAAATTATTTTTGTTAGGACTGTATCACCAATACGAAGCTAGAAATAATTTTTCTGGAATTTTTAGAGTCCGTATGTGGCCCCAGTAAACTTAAATGTATGCTCAAATTCCATTTTAATTGATTTATACTTTAATTTTGACGAAAACTGATCGTAATGGTCGAATCGGTTTGCGAAACATATCCCATTGTGTTAGGAATGGGGGTGATTAGCTAGCGGCAACAGTCGTTGGGTACGGTTTGGAGTCCGAACGGAAAAGTGACTTTATAGAAATTTAATTAATTAATTATATATTTCCCTCCACTTACGTCTCCTTCTGGTCAACGCTCTGATACCAACTGAGACGACCCGTACTTCCCCATGAGGGTAAGCCCGGATTGACTTTGAGGACAAGACGAATCAGAACACAAACAGAAGAACTTTTCATTGCTTATTACAACAATTTCATCAGAATACAAGAATATATAGAGTATGAATAAATATTACACATTTACTAAATATCAGAGGTTTACAAATTACAATGTAGCAGAAAAATAATACAAAACACAACTGAAAAGAATATACGAATACAGAGCTTTCTGAATATTATTCCAGCTGTCGACCAGGAACCTATGAATATAAATCTGCAAAATCAAAACTGCTAGCTGCCCGTGCGGAAAATAGGGGCACCCACAGGTTAGGTTAAAACAATAAACTCCAGGTCAGTCATGTGACTAGTGTGAGAAATAAAAAAGTTATTAATCTTTATTTTAAAGTTAGGTAAATCAAGGGACCACGACATATAACACGGAACGGGTTTCCTCACAAGAATACCAGTGCATAAAAACAGCAACGCAATTCTAAATAAAGAACAATGAAGCTATTATAAGACTCAGGTCCCATCACACAATGCAACACAAGCCGGATGATAGAGTTTTTACCTTATAATAGCCAAGAATGCTTGGTACGTAAAATTTCATGTTTTATTATTACTATAAGTGTATAGTGTCAAAACAATTTCAATTATAAGTATCAATCATAGACGGCATAAGTGCCCCATACCACTATGTCTCCATATATAGGTTTACAACTAAAACCGCAAAATGTTGTATTGGAAGTTGGATTTCCATCTGTGAACCAAGGCAAGGGATCGTCCTTACCTCTTCGAGACGCTCTATCCTATATCTCAGGAATTGCCGCAACTGCACCTTGGATCTTCAGGGCTAGTCCACTCGATGTGGATTAAAATGCCTGAACAATGCGTTTCCCCGCCATATGGGGCGTAAACTGGTCATATACCGACCAAACTATCGGCTCCGGAATGACCGATATAACCGAGGTGCCTCGCTATCCATCATCCACATAAATAAAATGTCAGGGCTTGTAAAACGCTGACGCCGCTCCTATCTAGAAAGAAACCCATGCCCTCCCTGCAGTCCTCTCCCGTTTCCGTTTCACACCGAGTTGTGAGGCTCGCGAATTAACGCTACACAAAGCTACGCTATATTAAAGCCATGCATTGATCATCAACCACAAGACCCTGCTTTTCAATAGAAGCCTTGATCATTTGCATCTCAGCATGCCACACAGGCAATTCACGCTATGCAACCGATGTCTATCAATACACAGAATGAAATTCGATGTCAGACACACATCCATTTACAAGTTCGTTCTGAGTATGAACAAAACCAGAGGCACCTTATTCCTCCCTCATATGTCCAATACTGGGGAGAGGTCCTCGCATATCCGGTCGATCTCCAAGTACGTCTGGACGATCACCACTTATTATCTTGTCTTAGGTGTATAGCCCAATCAAGACATCAGTAATCATCCAAACAATGTAAAGACCTCCTGTCTTCAACCACCGTTTTCATCTTCGACACATCATCGAATCAGTTGTTCAGAATGGGATAAACTCGGTCATTCTGAATAACTCACGTATATAATAAACAAGTGCTATAAAAACACAGCATCTGCCTCATTCCAATCCAGAATATTCCTTTATTCAAATATTCTTATACTTTGGGAAAGGTTCCCATTAATTTTATCCAAGATAAATTCTTTAAATTTATTCTTTAATCTTCCTTTGGATATCATTTCAATCTAATTAAAGATGCATTAAAACTCCACTTGGTTTTAATCTTCCCAAAAATCAATCTTAACGATTGTTTATCTTGGGAAATCATATCCTGTCTTTAGCTGGGTTAAAGAACCAATGTCATTTAAAACATGGTTCACGATAAAACCAAAATCACATTCCATTCCATTAGTCTTTAACCATAAATTAGCAAGTGAACAATTCCCTAAGTATTAACCCCGAAGGCCGAAACCAACATCAGGTCAATACCCAGGAAACCATATAACTTAACTAATCCCCAGTTAATTTATGATTTTCTTAACTCCGTTGGATCTAAGAGCAGTATTATTAAAGATACCATTCACGACAAACCCAAATCACATTCCATTAATTATGGAAACTTCACGGAAGAACAAAACAATATATAATCGATATCAATTTCCGTATCCGACCAATAATATAAATGGGATATCGGCAACGCCTTTTAAATTCCATATGTATTAACAGTCTTCCTCCATAGAATTTCATTTCGATTATTATCAAATTGAATTCCATTCAATTCCAATTTAATATATATTAAATTGGAAAACTTTACTTTGGAAAATTCCTGTTAAATCTTAATAAAAAGATTTATACATTCCAAATCACAAATCACATTCCAAATCACATTTGTACATTCCAAACTCAACTGGGATTTGGAATGTATAAATCTTTTTATTAAGATTTAACAGGAATTTTTTAAAGTAAAGTTTTCCAATTTAATATATGTTAAATTGGAATTGAATGGAATTCGATTTGATAATAATCAAAATGAAATTCTGTGGAGGAAGACTGTTAATACATATGGAATTTAAAAGGCGTAGCCGATATCCCATTTATATTATTGGTCGGATACGGAAATTGATATCGATTATATATTGATTTGTTCTTCCGTGAAGATTCCATAATTAATGGAATTTGATTTGGGTTTGTTGTGAATGGTATCTTTAATAATACTGCTCTTAGATCCAACGGAGTTAAGAAAATCATAAATTAACTGGGGATTAGTTAAGTTATATGGTTTCCTGGGTATTGATCTAATGTTGGTTTCGGCCTTCGGGTTAATACTTAGGGAATTGATCACTTGCTAATTTACGGTTAAAGGCTGATGGAATGGAATGTGATTTTGGGTTTATCGTGAACTGTGTTTTAAATGACATTGGTTCTTTAACCTAGTTAAAGACAGGATATGATTTCCCAAGTTAAATAATCGTTAAGATTGATTTTTGGGAAGATTAAAACCAAGTGGAGTTTTAATGCATCTTTAATTAAATTGAAATGATATCCAAAGGAAGATTAAAGAATAAATTTAAAGAATTTATCTTGGATAAAATTAATGGGAACCTTTCCCAAAGTATAAGAATATTTGAATAAAGGAATATTCTGGATTGGAATGAGGCGTATGCTTTGTTTTTATAGCACTTGTTTATTATATACGCGAGTTATTCAGAAAGACCGGGTTTATCCCATTCTGAATAACTGATTCGACATTGTGTCGAAGATGAAGATGGTGGTTGAAGACCGGAGGTCTTTACATCGTTTGGATGATTACTGATGTCTTGATTGGGCTGTACACCCAAGACAAGTTAATAAGTGCTGATCGTCTAGACGTACTTGGAGATCGACCAGATATGCGAGGACCTCTCCCCTGTATTGGACATATGAGGGAGGAATAAGGTGCCTTCGGTTTTAGTTCAGACCCAGAAGAACTTGTAAATGGATGTGTATCTGGCATCGAATTTCATTTTGTGTGATTGATAGACATCGAATTTCATTCTTAGCTATTATAAGGTAAAAAATCTATCCTCCGGCTTGTGTTGCATTGTGTGATGGGACCTGAGTCTTATAATAGCTTCATTGTTCTTTATTTAGCATTGCGCTGCTATTTTTATGCACTGGTATTCTTGCGAGGAAACCCGTTCCGTGTTATACGACGTGGTCCCTTGATTTACCTAACTTTAAAATAAAGATTAATAACTGTTCTTAGTTCTCACACCAGTCACATGACTAACCTAGAGTTTATTGTTTTTACCTAAACTCTAGGTTCCCCTATTTTCCACATGGGCAGCTAGTCGTTTTGATTTTGCAGATTTATATTCACAGGATCCTGGTCGACAGCTGGAATAATATTCGGAAAGCTCTGTATCCGTTTATTCTTTTCAGTTGTGTTTTGTATTATTTTTCCGCTGCATTGTAATTTGTAAACCTCAGATATTTAGTAAATGTGTAATATTTATTCATACTCTGTATATTCTTGTATTCTGATGAAATTGTTGTAATAAGCAATGAAAAGTTCTTCTGTTTGTGTTCTGATTCGTCTTGTCCTCAAAGTCAATCCGGGCTTTCCCTCACGGGGAAGTTTGGGTCGTCTCAGTAAGACAGTTACTCAAAGTAGAGTTATAACTGTTGACTACAAAGAAATGAAGAAAAACTTGGCTGACCCACTTACTAAAGGTCCTCCAAAGGCTATGGTTTCTATAGAGTCAAAAGAAAAGGGACTAAGGTCTGTGAATGAAGATTGATCATCCTTAAGAGAGACCCAACTTGTGTCTTGAAAAGCATAGACAAAGTTCAATGGGTACCAACAAGTTAAGAGTATGATTATGGAACGCTAAATCAATTATCCCTTAATCTTAGTTTTGGATTCTGCATGAACAAAGGATGGATACATATCCTTAATAAGTCTAGAAACCTTAGAAGGTGTCTCGTAGAAACACCTTAAGAGACTTACCTATATGAGTGTGGAAATCAGGCTGTTTCCTAGGAAAGTAAAACCGCTTTCTAAAGTAGACTCATGAACGGGGATTAAAGCACATGGCCTTTAACGTGCTGAGCAATGCAGAACACTCTAACTAAGGAAATCAACATGTGTGATTGTTCCGGTTTTATCATTAAGGGAAACTTAGTTCAAGATTCGTTCACCATAAAATCTCGATAGAGCTTTGAATGATTTACACTAAGTAAAGATTCAAATCCAAAAGATACCTTTTATTTATGTGTTGTTTCCACGATGATGCAAAACTTGATCTTAGAACTACATAGACTTGATCCCACTTGGGTATGCAGGAAGTCACACTAGTGATTTAGCCGTCCATTTTAATTTTTCTTTATTTTGAAAATTAGGGGAGATTGTTAGAAAATTTTCAAAACATAGCTTTGGGTATGGGGTTTGCTTTTAAAGAGGGAAGTAAGAAGGAAGAAGGAATGGGAAAGTGTATTTGTCCCATATTGTAGAATATTGAGGGGTATGCTTTTATATATGCAAAAGCTTGATATATGATATCCAAAAGAAAGAAGAGAAGGGAGAGATTAGGCAATAACATGAACATGATATGCACATTAATATTTAATGGTTAAAAGATGGGCCTTGTGCCTTGGGGCTCTTGGGGTCTCATGATCTGATGGGCCTCCAGATGCTAATGGGCTTGCCGCGATTCAGACCGTTCTAGTTTTGAATTACGCGAGCAGATTTTTAATGCTTCGAAACTGTTGCAGATGAATGGACGCGTACAACACTTCGGAAACGTTGCAAGCAAAGGGATGCGACCATTACAAAAGGTTGCGACGCTTAGCCAAAAGACACCTCTCCGCTGCTTATAAATACCAATGCAGAAAAGTGTTTCGATATACTGAGTGATTCTTCTTCTTCCTCCCGAGTCTGCAACATCCAGAAAGCGTTTTAGACGAACAAAATTTGTGACGCCTGAAAGGTGTTGCAAAACCTAGAACTGTTGCAGATTTCAACTTCTTCTTCTCTTCATTCTTATTATTCTCTTGCATCATCAGAATAAATAATCTAGAGTGTTCTTGATCGGATCAAAGCTGTACAAACTTTGAATCCGGTTTCGCTGTTCCAAGGCTTTATTAAATCCTGAAAGTCAATAGTTCTGAACTGTATAAGATGATGGAAAAAAAATACGCTCTTCACTGCAGGGGCTAATTAGTTGGTTGCCAGTTTCACACAGTACGTTAAGCGCATCAAAAGTAGAAAATGAAACATAATTTTCACACAATAAGCTACATAAGTAAGCTAAACATATACACACATACTTAAAGTTAGTTTCCAATTTAAAAACTAACCATAATGTTTAAATTGTATAGGAAAATAAAATCAATGGCCACCATGAATAATTATAGATTTGTTGAAAGTAAATATGTCTAATGAATGAATTGGCTAAATCATATGCAAAATAGAAACACTTACTAGCTACTACTGCAATAGCCACATCATTAATTGCACTTTGCAAATTAATGAAGTAACTTTCTTACACTCGATCCTCCCATTTCTTATAGGTTGCGAAGTAGGTATTTACTATATACAGAGCCGGCTCCAGAAAAGTAAGAAGGGGGTTGCCCCGGCAAGGGCAAGGGAAAGAAGAGCAAATTTTTTTTGCACCATTAGACAGGCTTGAACTCCTGACCTCAAGCTCAACTAAATGTTAATGACACAACCAACCAAACTAAGCATTCACTTGTTGAAACTTTTGCATCTTCTTTATATATTATATACCTTATTCATTCACGGCCACACCAGTCCGGTGGTTGCTCCACCGGAGGGGGAGTTGTCGTAGGCAGCCGCCTACACAGCCTACCCCCAAGCTCTGACTATATACAAACAAACAAACAAAATCTTTGGAGACAACACGACTAATAACATTTCATATATGCACTCAAGATACATAGCAACATTCTAAGAATTTTATTCTCATCAACCCAAAACAAAAGTAATCAAGCTAAGTATCAGCTCTCCTGTAGCCTGCTGTGAATCAAAAGCTCTGGTTTATGATCACATTCGAGGTCTATAATTCATTGTTGAAAACAAAACATGATTGTTATTTTCTATGGTATAACATGTAAGTTTTCTCTATAATAAGTCAGGCTTTTTAGGAAAAAAAGGTAGAAATGATAAACCTTGACAAAGAAGAGAAACCCATAGGTATGTATTATGCTTGAACAGTGTCAACATGATTGACTTAAGCATCTGTCTTAAGACAAGACATGTTAATTTTTGCAACATTTTCAAGTGGAGCCAATTGACCCTCTAACCAAACCGTACAAAATGCAAATATCATACTATAGCCATAGTTTGATGCATGAAAAATCAAATATATTGCATAGAGCATACCCGTGTTTTTGGAAACACCCCTCGTCCAATTCATAATTGTATATATAGAAAAAATGATAATGTTTGCATCAGTTGACCAGCGGTTAAGGACTTTGCACCATGCTTACGGTTGCATGGGTTTGAAACCCGAAATGGCATTCTAAGAGTTTGTCATGTGCATACGATAAGATCGACCATTTATGTGGAGCTTGCAGAACAGGCTTGGTGCACTAGGCAGATTTTTACGATTTTGGTCGGTTTCCCTCCTGAACAAATTAATAAAAATGATAGCACCTACGTACAAAATCAATCCACCAATAAAATATGCAGCCAGGAACAGCTGCAGCTAATCCAACTAGATTGGTTACAATGTTAAACTAGTGATCATGTTCGCATAATCACTCGAAATAAATTTATGAAAGTTCTATTTGCTAGTTATTATGTGTACATATATATAAAGACTGAAGAAACCTGAGCATATGCTCCAACTTTGTCGTTCCCCGATGATCGACAGTATAGCCACAAAGCCAGTTTTATCCTATTTTGTAAAGTAAGATGAGTTATTTGTAACATTGTATATACGAGATATGTATATTGTAAATGGGCTCAATTATATTCTTGGCCCAATACGCAGTCTGCTGCTTATACAAGAGCATGTATAAGGTAAAATCATTTTTATTTGATTCATTAGTAAATCATCACTCAATTCAACAATACATTCAATATAATGTGCAATTCTTTTCAAACTTGAATTCAATACAAATACAATTCAAGTAACATTTTTACATGGTATCAAAGCACATTTGCCTAACAAAAAAGTGCTAATCAAAGATTTTGATCAACGATTCAAGTTTGGGATTCAAGAAAAGCCACAAACACCAACATCATCAGTTTTACATCAGTTGACATTCGTGTAAACCCTTAGTTAAATCAATCAACATCCGAGTTTAAGAAAAGAAACTTTAACTCTAAATGTTAATGCCTTACCATTAAGTCCAATAGAATTCAAGACTACACAAAGACTCAAAAGCTAAATTAGCTTTAGAAAATCAAGAAATCCAATTCAGATAAAAGAATTCTCTCAAGAAAAAAAATCAAAAAAATCAATAGCAATGTCATCCAAGGAACCTCAATTTCAATCACTGGCTCTGTTGCATCTATTATTTCATTGATTTCATCGACTTTTTCAAAAGATAAACTCATATTTGAAGGCTTTATTAATTTTATTACCTTTGTTTCTCACTACTTCAATCATGGTCGACAACAATCTATCGACAACTTCTAGAAATGATGCATCTACACAAACAAATCTCACCACTGGAACTCAAAATCTGATCAAAACGATGACTAGTCACGAAAGCTAACCGATCATTGCGTATCTCAAAGAAGATAATTATCTTCTATGGAAACTACAAATCAAAACTGTCATTTAGGGATATGGTCTTAAAGGCCTTGCTCATGGCACAATCCCAATTCCCCCAAGATTCATTGCTGATGAAGAAAAAAGAATGGTTAGTAATAAAGAACATACCAAATACTTAGGGAAGACAGGTTAATAAGTTATTGGATGTCATCTTCAATCAATTCTAATCTACTGCCTCAAGTAATTGGATGTAAATTAACTATTGTAATATGGATTACTGTAAAAAGAGTGTTTAACACCCAGTGTGCTGCAAAAGTGATACATTACAAAAGGAAGCTTCAAAATATCAGAAAAGAAAATGAGAATGAGAGGTTACTTAACAAAAATCAAGAAACTGTGCAACTTACTTGAAGCTGCAAGCCTCAAGATGTTTGAAAATGAAGAAGTGCTAACAATCTCAAATGGTCTTAATGTTCAGTATGACACTGTCGTTGCAAATTTATCACCAAAGAAAATAATTCTTGACATGCAGTATGTACATTTGTAACACCCCGTAATTTTAAAAGACACTACAATGATAAACTAAAGAATACTTAATTAAATATTAGGAATTAAGTAAAATGGACTACGCCATTGTGTTCATATCAGAATTATGCTTAAAATAGATTCCGAGTTTGCGTACATCGACATCGTATGAAGAAGATATCAAGGTTTGAAGTTTATATACATATAAGACAAATATATATATACACACACACAAATCAATTTCAGAAAATAAAAATCCAAAGGCAGGGAGGAGCGGAAAATCAACCCGTTAGGGATCGACCCCATTTCCTTTGGGTGTTGACCCATGGTTTGACCCCTACAAAGGGGCGTCGACCCCTGGGTCGACCGCGGGGTCCACCCCAACCAGATATGGGGCAGGTCCATTCTGTGAACGTGGACTTGTTTCTTGACCAGATTCGTTGACCGTAGGCTATAAATAGGACCTCATTTGTATTGTTTTATTCATCAAAAGCAATAAAGGCAATGAGGTGCTTCCCTAACTCAGAGTAAATCAGCCTGTTCTTCTGCAACAACAACTTATAAGCAAACAAGAATCTCTACTACAACATCAACAGTCAGTTCGCTGTTCTTTAGATCCAGTCACTGTGAGTTCATGATATTTTTAGATATAAACATTTAAATAGTAATCTTGACATGTTTATAAGTTGGATCTAAACCAGTGCATGTTAGTAACTTGAATCATAACTAAACAGATTTGCCACTACTTGTACACCTAATCTACTGTTTAGTTCTCATATGCTCATTCCTGATATTCCTATTATGTTATTATGCCTAATCATGTTACCATATGCCTATTATGTTAGTATTCTATTTCTGCCATCATATGCCTATTTTGATTTTATGCCTATTTCTGTTATCTTCTCTACCTCTTTCTTTTTTTATAGTCAGGCTACCTTCGAGCCTAGGCCTACCTCTAAAATATGCGAACAAACGAAATTGGGAATGGTTGGGAATGATATTGGGGCATAACTTGTATTGTAAAACATGACTCAGGTTTAAGGGCATAATCTATACCTTGGCCTAAAACTTTAAATTGGGGCATAACTTGTATCATGAACCAGAGTGGGGATTGGGGCATAACCCAGGATGAACGTGAAAAATGTTTAAGAATGACATGCCTAATTTACAGCAAATAGAAACTGTAACCACACTTAGACACGAGGTAAGATTACACTTGTGGTAGAAGCCTACCCGGAACCGCTTGGAAAATCCAGCATCCATAAGTGGTAAATCTAATGTGAGGGGTCTAGTGCATAAATGTACATGTAAGGGTGCTGAGACACGAGGTTAAGTCCGACTTGTGGTAGAAGTCTACCAGGAACTGTCCAGCGTATCCAGCATCCGCAAGTGGTCTACTTAATGCGAGAGGTCTAGTGCATTAACATGCATAAATGGAAAATGATAAGAACCTGCTAACCTATAATACTTAACCTATTTAAATCTATAGGGGTACATGAACCTGTCAAATTAAGTAGGGGTTAAGTAAACTTGATTGAATCAGTGGGGGGTTAAGTGAACTTGTTAAATCTATGGGGGATTATATGAACCTGACAGGCTTAACCTATTTTACATGCTGGGGTTATGCAACCTTGTTAATCTGTTAGGAATAACCTGTCAAAATCCTAGTAGTGGGGATACAAGCCTAGGGGTGGCTTATATAATCTGTTGTGTAGGACCCGTATCAGTTAGTAACCCATCTTGGTATCAAACGGGGAACCCCGACCCATGCTTACTGAATTGATTATAAGAGGTCCATCTGAGTGAGGGTGTTGACAGCGTAGGACCCAACAGAGTCATGTGCGTGCATGGGTCCGAATTGCTCGGGAAATTAAGACACTGTGACATCAATTGATATGGTTGTGCATCTTGAAAATAATGGGGTTGTCACTTTAGGAAGTGATACATCCTACTATAGGGCCAGCACATGGTATCTATAGGGTAGGGAACTGATCGATTGGGGTAGTAATTAGGATACATCTAGGCTTGCTTGTTTACGAGCCCGTTATTATCGTTGGGGGTAACACCAGTCATTTCTGTTAGGCTACCTCTTATTATTATTGGGGGTAAAACCCGTCACTAAAAGTACACATAAGTCTACCATCTTGTTCTTGTTGGGATCATCTTGTTCTTGTTATACTAGTATCGGTGCAAAGAAAAGTATTTAGGAAGTGCAATATATGTTCTGCCTTGATTATTCAGCTCATCCTGTTTAGTCTGTTATACCTGCCTCATGATGTTATTATCTGTCTCATCCAGTTTATATAACTATCATGATACTTTTACTTATTTATATGCTAAAAGTAACTGAACTCGCCGGACTTTATGTCTGGCCCCTTTTGTTTCCTTTTCTCTCTCTTCCTCTTTCCCCCCAGGTTCTCAAGGTGGGAATACTCAGGCTTGAGTAGGATTCTATCTTCTATTACTGCTTGGAGCTCCTTAGATGTACCGCTTTGACTATCTGTCTACTCTGGTATGGCTCTTTTTGGGGACTATGCTTTTATATTATTTTACTCTAATGATTTTAGTACAAGGCAGATATTTTAAATTGTTGTAATGGGTTTTCTGTACTTTAGACTTATGCTGTAACTGGATTTGGACCATAATGTTTTCTATTTGGAAAATAAAGTTTTAAATTCCGTTGTTATTTTATATCTGTCTTGTAATGTTTTTGTTTACCTATAACGCTTCACGAAACTTAATGCATTCTGTTAAAGAGTGACATTAACGGACGTGGGGTCTCACATTTGGTACCAGAGCTAAAGGTTACCAGATCGGATAAAGGATACTGAAATTTGTTTTCAAAAAGGTCTTAAAAAAAGTATTTTAGAAAGAAAACTCTATTTGAAAAACATATTCCCCAAAGCTATATGAAATATCATTCGAATCTCTATTTGAATCCCTTTTTCCTTTTCTTTTTAGCATGTATGAGGAATCGATTCTTACCAAGGGCATTACGATACCGACTTAGTTCCATAGGTATCTTGAGGCTACGGGGCTTGCCGGAGGCCAAGAAGACTCTCCTTCCCCAACTGCAGCCGTTGTTCCTCCTCCTCCGCGAGCGGATAATTTCTCTAAGATATGTAAGGATTTCTGTGCTATGAGAGGAAAGCCATTCCGTGGAACTGAGACTTTTGTAGAAGCAAAGAATTGTCTTAAAGAAACAGAGGATTTGTTTGGAATTTTTGAGGTTGACGACCGTAGGAAGATTCAGTTGGCCATTTGGCAGCTGGAAGATGAGGCTTCATTCTGGTGGGAAGTGACGCAAGCAGGGCATTCAGTGGAGACTTGGGATGATTTCCAGTAGAGATTCGAGGCGAAGTTTCTTTTTCGAGCCGAGCAAAGTATGTAAATGGAAAGATTTCTGGCACTCAAGCAAGGAGGCATATCTGTCAAAGTGTATGTCAATAAGTTCAATCAATTGGCGAGTTTTGGTTTATAGCTAGTGAATACCCCGCACAAGAAAGCTTTAAGGTTTGCAAGAGGATTTAATGAACCCCTCCATGGATTAGCTGTGTCTCATATTCCAATGGGGGCAACTTTCGAGAAACTCATTGATATGGCATTGATGCACGAAGAAGATAAAGGTGAAAAGAAAGAGGCTAAGATTGATGAAACACAAAACAAGAATGGGTGGCTCAAGAAAGAACAACAATAGTAAAAGAAGGGCGGGAAGAACGACAAAGCTCAAGAAAAGAGGAAATGTTATAATTGTGGGCGCGTGGGTCATATGAGCAAAGACTGAAAAAGAAGGAAGAATTCTTATTTCCATTGTGGAGTGGTCAGACACCTTATTAAGGATTGCCCGAAGAACCAAGGACATGGCCAAAGTGCAGGATCTTCTGGAGGGCAGGTACATGGTCTCGTGGTTGGTGTACCGGATAGAGGTAGGAAAGTTTCTGTTGAAGGTTTGATTTCTTTTTCTGATCATCCTGTTAGAACTCTTTTTGATTCTGGCACTTCATATTCTTTTATATCTGATTCTGTGGTTGAGTCTCTACACATTAGCACTAGTTTGATTTTGGATTCTGTAGTTGTCTCAAACCCCATTGGGGGTATGACACATTTGTCTATGATTTGTTGGGTTTGAAAATATCTGTGTTGGGCGTCGAGTTTGAGCGTGACGCATATGTGCTTGGTTTTATGAGTTATGGTTTGATTCTAGGGATGGATTGGCTAGCCATGTATGGTGCCATTCTAGATTGTAAGAGGAGGGTCGGTTAGACTTTTGATTTGCCATGGAAGGACTCTCGAGATTTCTTGTGACCCAAAATGGTGTGTCGTGCTTAGTTTCCTAGAATTACTTGATGCATCTATCGATGACTTGTGATCTTTAACGGTAATCTGTGAGTATTCAGATGTTTATGAGAAGGTTCGGGGCTTACCTCCAAGGCGCGGGACTGGTTTTCGGATATACTTAGTGGACAATGTAAAGCCAGTTGCATTGGTTGTGCGCCATATGGCTCTGATTGAAAGGAGGGAGCTCAGCAAGCAAGTAGGGGAGCTACTTGAGAAAGGGTTTATTAGGCGAAGCATATTTGGACGGGGTGTTCCAGTAGTTTTTGCCACTAATTAAGGCGAATGGTTCTCTTTGCTTGTGCGTGGATTACAGGGAGTTAAATAAGCTCACTAAGAAAAATAAGCACCCACTTCCAAGGATAGATGGTCCGTTTGACCAGCTTGTTGGTGCATCTGTTTTCTCCTAGTTAGACCTGGACATAGAGTTTCATCAGCTAAGGGTGGTCGAGGACAGTATAGATAAGACTGCCTTTAGAACTCCAGATGGTTTCTTCGAATGGCTCGTTATGCCTTTTGGTTTGACGAATGCACCCGCCTATTTTGTTGATCTGATGAGTAGGGTGTTTCGGGAATTTCTAAATAAATTCATCGTGGTTTTTGTTGATGACATCTTGATTTACTCGAAAAATGAGGAAGAGCGTGCCCTACATTTAAAGGATGTTTTGAAGACTCTCTGAGCGCATCAGCTTAAGGCATAATTCTCCAAATGCCATTTTTGGAGAAAGGAAGTGAGATTTCTAGGGAATGTGGTCTCTAAGGATGGGATAGCAATAGATCCCACGAAAGTAGTTGCAGTTCAAGATTGGCAGACTCCAAAGAATGCAACCGAGGTAAGGAGTTTTCTTGGTTTAGCGGGTTATTGTAGGAAGTTCATTAAGGACTTCACGAAGATATCAGCCCCGCTCACCAGGATAACAAAGAAGAATATGACATTTTCTTCGGGTGTTGGCTATGAGGATGCTTTTCAGCGATTGAAGAGGGCCGTGACAATGACCCCAGTCTTGACTTTGCCTGATGGGAACAAAGTGTTCACATTATACACCAACGCATGTGGTACAGGGCTTGGTGCTGTTTTGATGCAAGAAGGGTAGTATGTTATGGAGGTAGACAGTTAAGATTTCATGATAAGAACTACCCTACCCATGACTTAGAGTTGGCTACCATAGTATTCGCGCTTAAGATTTGGTGGCAATATCTACTTGGAGAGAAGTTTGAGTTGTATACCGATCATAAATCTCTCAAGTACTTGTTCTCGCAGAATGATCTCAATTTGAGGCAGCAAAAATGGATGGAGTTCCTAGCGTCCTATGACTTTGAGATTGTTTATACCCTTGGCAAGGGTAATGTGGTGGCGGAAGCACTAAGTAGGCAGAGGATGACTTTGATTCCACTATTCGTAGAGAGGCAGAGCTTGGAGTATATATCGACCTTTGATTTTAGGCCATCTACGGACCTTGTACTTGGTTTGTTGGCATCGTTAGAGGTGCGACCTACTCATATGGATCAGACAGCAACTGCGCAGCTAGAGGACCTACAGATAGTAGACATCTTGGATAGGCTCAGTAGAGGAGAGACTTCTAGTCACCACAGTAGATATTCCACAGAAGATAGAGGGTGGTTGCGACGAGATGGAAGGCTTTGTATTACCCGAGCTGGGAGTTTATTGAAGACAGACCCCGAGGAAGCCCATCATTCTAGGATGACTATCCATTCAGGTGGTGATAAGATGTATAGAGATATTAAGAGAGTTTTCTTTTGGGCTGGTCGGAAGAGGGATGTAGCGTAGTTTGTTTATCCGTGTTTAGTTTGTCAGCAAGTCAAAGCTGAGAAAAAGAAGCCTGGTGGTTTACTTCATCCTTTAGAGGTCCCATAGTGGAAGTGGGAGAGCATCTCTATGGATTTCGTTAATGGTTTGCCTAGATCTAGGAAAGGAAACAACAGTATTTGGGTTATAGTTGACAGGCTTACTAAGAGCGCTAATTTCATTCCTGTTAAATGTAAAAGGACGGCAGCATGGTTGGAAGCAGTTTATCTTCTTGAGATAGTTCGTCTATATGGAGTACCTTCTAGTAAAGTAAGTGATCGTGACCCCATATTCACTGGTGAGTTTTGGAGGAGCTTACAAGAGGCATTATGTACACAGTTGTGTTTGAGCACCTCTTATCACCCTCAGACCGATGGACAGACAGAGAGGGTAAATAGAGTTCTTGAGGATCTTTTAAGACTGTGTATCCTGGACTTCGGGGGGACTTGGAGGAGCATCTTCCTTTGGTAGAGTTTGCATACAACAGTTATCAATCTAGTATTGGCATGACCCCCTTCGAGGCATTGTATTGATGACCTTGTAGATCACCAACTTTTGGTGGGAGTCTACAGAAAGCTTCTACTTGGGCTTGAGATGATTAGAGAAACTTCAGAGAAGGTTGATCTTATTCGCAGACGCCTGAAGACAGCTCAGGATAGGCAGAAGTCCTACGTTGATAAGAGAAGAACTGATATTGAGTTCGAGGTGGGAGACATGGTTTCATCAAGGTATCACCTTTAATGAATGTGGTTCGCTTTGGATCTGTAGGAAATTTGGCAACAATTTCCATAACAATAAGGATTGGGCCTATAGAATAAAGCTATTAGAGATATTAACGGGTGTTCATGATGTTTTCCACGTTTCTCATTTATGGAAGTGCCTGTATGATACCGCAGAAGTAGTTGAGCTGAGTATGCTTGAGGAAGTAGAGGTGGAATGGGAGGCGACAATTAGATGAGTTCCTACCCGTATTCTTGGATCGGAGGTTAAGAAGCTACACAACCGAGAGGTCAAGTTGATGAAAGTTTAGTGGGGAGATGGCCAAGAGGATGCAACTTGGGAAACCGAAGACATGATTCACGCTTCGTACTCTTTTCTTTTCAAGGGTATGTTCTTAACTTGTTTTTCCAAAGCTTTTATTTGTACTTGCTTCTATCATTTAAGTATATCCTATCGATTGAATCTTCAACCTTTAGGTAGGGAACCAATAGATGTAAATATGTGTTTGAGACATGTTCTGTTTGATGGGTGCAAGTGGATGCAAGTGTTTGTTAGTGGTTGTTCGTGGATGCATATACACACACATTAGGCACTAGATTGGCTCAATCACTCTTATACTGTATATGGATGCGTGTGCATTTTTTTCCTCTCTTTATGGATGGAAATGGATGTATCATCATGTAGATGTTGCATTTGGATGAATGATTGTGCACACAAATAGAACTCACATGTTGTACTAGGATTATTTTCATACATGTTGGATTCATGGCACTAACATACATTGCATTAAGGAGGTCGACTAAATCAGTAGACTGCCTGATCTTTTGCATTAGTACAGGGACATATGTACACACACCTTTGCATATGTTCATGTAAGCATTAGAAATCTTTTAAGGACAATGGATGCCTGTGATTGGTGGATGAGTAGATGGATGTACATTCTTCTTAACTTGGAGATTTCAGGGACAAAATCCTTTAAGTAGGGGAGAATGTAACACCCCGTAATTTTAAAAGACACTATAATGACAAACTAAAGAATACTTAATTAAATATTGGGAATTAAGTAAAAAGGACTGCACCATTGCGTTCGTCTAGGAGTTCTGCTTAAGATAGACTCCGAGTTTGCATAAATCGGACATCGTATGAAGAAGAATTAAGGTTTGAAGTTTATATACATATGAGCTAAATATATATGTGTATATATATACACACAAACCAATTTCAGAAAATCAAAATCATAAGGCGGGGAGGAGCGGGAAATCATCCCATTAGGGGTCGACCCCATGCCCCTTGGGTGTCAACCCCTATAAGGGGGTGTCGATCCCGGTGTCGACCCCAACCAAATCTGGGGCAGATCCATTCTATGAACGTGGACATGTTTCTTGACCAGATTCATTGACCATAGGCTATAAACAGGACCACATTTGTATTGTTTTATTAATAAAAGACAATGGAGACAATGTGGTGCTTCCCTAATTCAAATTAAATTAGCCTATTCTTCTGCAACAACTTATAAGCATACAAGAATCTCTACTACAACATCAACAGTCAATTCTGTGTTCTTTAGATCCAGTCACTGTGAGTTCATGTTATTTTTAGATATAAAATTTAAATAGTAATCTTGACATGTTTATAGCTTGGATCTAAACCTATGCCCGTTAGTAACCTGAATCATAACTAAATAGATCTGCCACTACTTGTACACCTACCCATTCTTGATATGCCTATTCTGTTATTATGCCTAATCATGTCGCCATATGCCTATTTTATTAGTTTGCCTATTTCTACCATCATATGCCTGTTTTGATTTTATTCCTATTTTTGTTCTCTTCTCTCCCTCCTTCCCTTTTTATTTTTATAGCTAGGCTACCTTCGAGCCTAGGCCTACCGCTGAAATATGCGAACAAACAAAATTGGGAATGGTTGGGAATGATATTGGGGCATAACTTGTATTGTAAAACATGACTCGGATTTAAGGGAATAATCTATAGCTTGGTCTAAAACTTTATATTGGGGCATACCTTGTATCGTGGACCAGACTGGGGATTGGGGCATAACCTAGGATGAACGTGAAAATTGTTTAAGAATGAACATGGCTAATTTACAACAAATAGAAATTGTAACCGCACTTAGACACGATTACACTTGTGGTAGAAGCCTGTCCGTAACCGCCCAACAAATCCAGCATCTACAAGTGGTAAATTTAATGTGAGGAGTCTTGTGCATAAATCTACACATAAGGGCACTGAGACACGAGGTTAAGTCCGACTTATGGTAGAAGTCTGCCCGAAAGCGCCCGACATATCCAGCATCCACAAGTGTTCGACTTAATGTGAGGAGTCTGGTGCATTAACATGCATAAATGGAAAATGATAAGGACCTATTAACCTGTAATACTTAACATGTTTAAATCTATGGGGTTACATGAACTTGTCAAATTGAGTAGGGGTTCAGTAAACTTGCTTGAATCGGTGGGGGTTAAGTGAACTTGTTAATATATGGGGGGTTATATAAACCTGACAGACTTAACCTATTTTACATGTTGGGGTTATGCAACCTTGTTAAACTTTTAGGCATAACCTGTCAAAATCCTAGTAGTGGGGAAACAAGCCTAGGGGGTGGCATTGCGTGGGACCCGTGTTAGTCAGTAACCTATATCTCAATCAAACGCAGAACCCCGAACTAGGTCGGGGTTAGGGCACGCATACTGAATTGATTTTAAGAGGTCCATCCGAGTGAGGGTGTTGACAGCGTAGGACCCAACGGAGTTATGTGCGTGCATGGGTCTGGGTTGCTCGGGGAATTAAGATGCTGTGACATTAGTAGATATGGTTGTGCATCTTGAAAATAACGGGGTTTCCACTTTAGGAAGTGATACATCCCACTATGGGGCCAGCTCAGGGTGTCTACAGGGTATGGAGCCGATCAAATGGGGTAGTAATTAAGATACATCTAGTCTTGCTTGTTTAGGAGCCTGTTATTATCGTTGGGTGTAACACTTGTCATTTCTGTTGGGCTACCTGTTATTATTGTTGGGGATAAAACCCGTCACTGGAAGTACACCTAAGTCTACCGTCTTGTTCTTGTTGGGATCATCTTGTTCTTGTTATACTAGTATTGGTGCAAAGAAAAATATTTAGGAAGTGCAATATATGTTATGTCCTGATTATTCAGTTTATCCTACTCAGTCTGTTATACCATTCTTATGATGTTGTTATCTCTCTCATCAAGTTTATATACCTGTCATGATGCTTTTACTTATTTATATGCTAAAAGTAACTGGACTCGCTAGACTTTATGTTTGACCCATTTTGTTTCCTTTTCTCTCTCTTCCTCTTCCCCCTAGGTTCTCAGGGTGGGAATACTAGGGCTTGATTAGGATTCTCTCTTCTATTGCTACTTGGAGCTGCTTAGTTGTACCGCTTTGATTACCTGTCTACTCTGATATGGCTCTTTTTGAGGACTATGCTTTTATATTATTGTACTCTGATGATTTTAGTACAAGGAAGACATTTTAAATTAATGTAGTGGGTTTCCTGTACTTCAGACTTATGTTGTAACTGGATTTTGACCACGATGTTTTCTATTTGGAAAATAAAGTTTTAAATTCTGCTGTTATTTTATATCTGTCTTGTGATGTTTCTGTTTCCATTTATCTATAACACTTCATGAAACTAAATGCATACTATTAAAGAGTGACATTAACGGACGTGGGGTGTCATAACATTCTACACTACTTGTTCATGAAGCAAGAATTGGACATAGAAAACAATAGGATTCAGAATTCTCCATAAATTATGTAGTAAACAATAAAAATAAGGGTTGCAGTCAATTTAGAACTGATCAACCATGTCAAAGAGGAGGTAATTCAAACAGAACAAGGGGTAGGGGAAGGTTGAACAATACCATATCCAAATGTAAAATCAGTGAAAAAGTAGGCTATATTGTTGTTAAGTGCTACTTTAGATTCAATCTAAATTATATTTCACGGTAAGTGTTGACTAGCCTTTTGATAAGGCCGTCAAGGTCTATTCGAAGAATAGAGCCCAAATGACCAGAAAGCCTGTGTAGTCCTAGTAGAAACTCCCGATCTATGAAGGAGCCAATCGATACCTAAGCCCTAACCTAGGCACAAGGAATCAACGCCTGTACCGATTGGAACCCGCGACTTCCGGATTGATTAAGCCAGATTCATTCCAGCACTATGTTAAATATCCTCCTGATGAATCGGTCTCGCTCCTATTCGAATGCAATCAAACACTCCTATAATGAAGTCAAATGCTACCTATTGCCGCTAATTCAAATCAAGCCGAAAAGAACTCATCTTAAGAATCTTCTAAAATCTTGGATCAAAGGACACATGTCGCACCCATTTTGAATATTTTGGCTTTTATAAATAGGCCTTCTAGACACAAAAGAAAGGAACTTTTGGGATTTTTCTAATTATATCACCATTGTAACTATTCAATTGTAATAGGCTATCCGATATAAGAAGAATTATAAAGTGGACATAGGCTCGTTAACGACGAACTACTATAAATCTGTGTGTGATCGCTCTTTTCTACATTTTTCATTTCATTTGTCTTCATTTAGTTCTCTACAAATTCATCTTTAGGGTGTTGTGCCAATTTTTGGTGTCAACACTTTGGTGCTTTCACTGAGAACTTGATATTCTCAGCATTTGAAGAATTGTGCTTTACTTTCAGATCACTAAGTCCGAGACAAGATCCCACGACTTTTCAAATATCGCTGATCCATGGTTGCTAAATCTTCTTCTCGTAATTCCAGGAAGAAGTCGCAAGTCGGGACATCTGGGGATGCAGCTGGTGGATCGATTGTTCCCAGACTTACTTCAGGTCAACCTGCATTAGCCCCTCCAGTGCAACCCTCTGCGACGAATCCATCTTCTTCCTCAGCATTTGCCACTCATGATGAGTTTATGACCGTGCTAAATCAGCTCTGGGAAACTATGGTTGCCTTAAAAGCTCATGCTCAGGAGAATGCTATAATGCGGCAAGATATGAACCGTATGTCGAGATAATGGGAAAAGTTTAGGAATCACCAAGCTCAAAAGTTTAGGGATCACCAAGTTCTCCCTCATCGACTGGACCAAAAATCGGAGAGCATATCATCATCCGGGGGGGGGGGGGGAAGAGACGGGCATCAACCTCGACATCTGTTAGAAAGAGCCGAAATTATTTGTCAATTGCATATGGTAGGACGTTCAAACCAATTGGGGGAAGAGGGACAGACTTAGGCCAACCTCGTCGAGATAGAAGTCACCGATCCCTCAGCCCAACAAAACTGAAATGCCTCTCCGCCTGCTCATTAAAATACTATTCAAGTAGATCGATCCCCTGTTCATCCTCCCCGAAATCTTGTGATTGACCGAGATGCCCAGGGAGGAGGAAGGACTGCCCGAACGGCAAGTTAGGCAATGTTGCCTATGAAAAGTGCGAGGAGAGGTCGGTTAGTTGAGGAAGCCAATCGAGGCATAATTATCCCTTCAAATCTAATTGCTTTTGTACGACAGATCATGAACGACAACAAAGGGTACAAGAATGAAGACTGGGGAATCGACTGAAGCCATACACCATTCACTGATGACAGCTTACAGGCTGAATTTCCCAGAAGGTTCAATATACCCCAGATGAACCATTACGATGGGACCACCGACCAGCAACAGCATTTGATGAGATACTCATGGCATATGGAGGTGGCAGTAGCTCCAGACACCATTAAATGCAAAGCTTTCCTAATTTTCCTGAGTGGGGTAGCACTTATGTGGTTCACCCGTTTACCCCCGAGGTCGGTCCTAAGCTTCAAAGACTTGAGGGAGAAATTCCTAAACCAGTTCCGTCTCTATGCCTCTAAGTCAGATCATGTTATGGATCTTTCAGCAGTCAAACATGGGAGGGTGAGTCTCTAAGGAACTACCTCAACCGGTTCGATCGGGCTGCCACCAAAGTAAGAAACCCTAATCACGAGACCGTCTTGATGACTATGGTCGATGGCATTGATAAGCGAACGGAGTTTAGGAAATATTTAATCGGGAAGCTGCCCACGTCGATTGAGATGTTTTATGAAAAGGCTAATATCTGGCTAAGGCAGGAAGATGCGCAGTTAGAAGAGGAGGATAGGCCAAGAGATGTATCTACCAAACCAATCCAGAGCAATGTCGCAGTCAAGCAATCTGGTGATAATTCAGGGAAGGTAGAAGTGAATGTCAGAAATCATGGCAAGTGAAACGATGACAGACTGAAGGAAGCTAATGGAAATCCTGGACAAAGAGGGAATTCCAAAAAAGCGACCATGGTTCTAGGTTTTTGAAACTTACACAGCATTGAATGACACATTGGAGAATATTTATCTCGACACTTGCAGTACAGTCCAGTACAAGAAGCTGCCTTTGCGTGAGCCTACCGAGAAAGAGCGGGTGACTGGAAAATTTTGCTTATTCCATGTGATCTATGGGCATACAACTAATGAATGCCGACACCTTCGGACATCGTCAAAAAACTAATCCGGGAAGGGAAGCTTGATGAATACAAATTTGCCCTGAGAGACAGGGGGCAAGGCACTTCAGCAACTAAAGCAAAGCTAGACGATGCCTAGAGCTACAACCCAAGAACAAGGAGAGGGATAGTGATCAACCCCATTAATGGAGACCACATCCGGTAGAGCATAGCATTCGGTCTATGGAGAATTATGTAAATTATGCAAAGCATTTGGATGTTGCGAAGACAAGCACTCCTGAAACTACAAGTCCAATCAAACAAAGAAGGACAATGACATCATCTTCCGCGATCGGGAGTCGATCGATATAGAGGCCCCGACCACAGATCCACTACTAATAACTACCATTATAGGTCCAACTACTGTGCGAAAGGTTTTGATCGACAATGGAAGTTCGGTGAATATATTATTCAAACATGCCTATGACCAGATGAAACTGGAGTTTAAAGATTTGGAACCATGTACTGGCTATATACGTGGTTTCAACGGATCATCTACCAAGCCCATCGGACTAATCAAGATATCTGTAGAATTGGGAGATGGAGACCGTAGGAGAGTACAACTCCTACCATTTGTTGTGATGAACATCAACTCCCAGTATAACGCATTTCTAAGATGACCGGCCCTGGCTGAGTACAGAGCTTGTATTGCCCCCTGGTGTTTGCTTTTGAAATTCCCGGCCGATGGTGGAATCGACACAGTATGAGGAGATCAAGTAACAGGGCGAGCCTGCTGCTTGGCGGAATGGAAAGAGCTACGAAGTAAAAGTAGCAAGGAGTCTGAAGATGCCTCTCCCCTTGTGGAGGGAAAGGAAGCGTAGCAACTACAGAAAACATGCCGGCCAGGATCGTCCATCTGTGAAATCAAGGATATCGATCCAAGAGGGGACGAAGAACCAGGATGTAGAAAGGCAACCCCGAATGAGGCTACCACAGATATTCTGATCAACAGAAATGACCACACCAGGGTCTTGAAGATCGGGTCTCATCTCGGCCCCTCCGGACGAGGGAATTGACTGGATTTCTCCATGCAAACCTTGACGTGTTTGCATGGACCCATGCTGACATGTGTGGAATTTCACCCTCGATCATAACTCACTCCCTTAGCATTGATCCGAAGTACACCCCTGTAAAGTAGAAGAGGCGAATTCTCGGTCCTGAAAGATCTGTGGAGCTAAAGGTAGAAGTTGGAAAGCTATAAGCCAACGGGTTTATCCGGGGCTCAACTTCTCCCGACTAGGTAGCTAACCCAGTATTTGTTAAAAAGGCTAATGAAAAGTGGTGGACCTGCATCGTCTTCTCCGATTTGAATAAATCCTGCCCTAAGGAAAATTCTCCACCGCCTATGATTCACTAACTGGTTGACTCAACCGCTGGTCATGAACTCCTTTCGTTTATGGATGCATACTCAGGGTACAAACAGATGACCATGCACGTCCCATACCAAGAGCATACTAGTTTCAAAGCAGATCTCGGATTATATTGTTATACTATCATGTCGTTCGGCTTGAAGAATGTTGGGGCCACATACCAGCTAATAGTCAACCAGATGTTTCACGATCAGATAGGAAAGACAATGGAGGTGTACGTGGATATGTTGGTAAAGTCGAGGCAATCATCCGACCACATAAAAGACTTGTCAGAGATGTTTGACATTCACCAGAGGTATGGAATGAAATTAAATCCCTTGAAGTGTTCTTTTGGAGTAACATCAGGCAAGTTTCTGGGTTTCATAGTTAGCTGTCGAGGGATCGAGATCAATCCCGAATAGATTTTGGCCATTAAAAAATTTCAGGAACCTAGAAGAATCAAGGATGTACAGAGCTCGGCAGTCAAGGTTGCGGTAGTGGGTCGATTCATATATAAGGCGACTGATAAATGCCTACCCTTCTTTGAGTTGATTAAAAGAGGAAAACGGAACTTCGCTTGGACACCTGACTATGTCGAAGCCTTCCAAAACTTACTCAACCACCTGGAGAAACCTATCATCTTGTCCAAACCAATCGATCATAAAGAATTATTTTTGTATTTACCAGTATCTGCACACACAATTACCTCGTTCCTAATCTGTGAAGAGGACCAGGTACAATGACCAGTTTATCATGTGAGAAAGAAATTAAAAAGGGTTAAACTCAACTATCCAAAGATTAAGAAGCTCGCATACAGTTTGTTGATTGCGTCATGGAAGCTTCGACACTAATTCCACGCTCACCTCATTAAAATATTCACCGACTAACCTCTTCGGCAAGTTCTACAGCGACCCGAGGCAAGTGGAAGACTGCTTAAATGGAACATTGAATTAAGTCATTTTTACCTCACTTTTGTTCCAAGAAAATCCATTCGGGGGCAAGCACTAGCCGATTTCATAGGCGAATTTACAACTCTAGAGGATGAAAACTTAGAAGATACTACTGAACCCCCGGATATAGAGTCAAGATCAAACACCTGGAAACTATGCACGGACGGAGCTCGTAATGACCAACGCTTGGGTGCTGACATAGTGTCATTATCTCTTGAGGCACGGTCGATCTATTATGGCCCTGAGACTAGACTTTTTGGCGACAAACAATGACTCCGAGTACGAACCCCTAATTGTCGGGCTCAAACTTGCAAGGGACTTAAGAATAACATCGCTTGAAATTTTCTACGATTCATAACTTATTGTATTTTAGGTTCGAAAAAAATATAAAATCAAAGGAGCTCGACTTTCCGCCTATCTTAAGCAAGTTGATAAATTGTTGCATGTTTTCGACCGATATAGCATATCCCACATTCCCAGAGTGGAAAATCAAAAGGCGAACAGGTTAGCAAAACCTGCTAGTTCAGACAACCCAAGTGAGACAGAGTTAGTCCCTATAGAGACCCTAGGTATTACGAGCATCGACCAAATGGAGGTCGACCGAGCAGAAGCCGAATCTGAAAGTGAAACTTGGATGACTCCCATTAAGAATTTCCTACTACACGGCACGCTTCCCAAAAAAAGAAACAAAAGCTGGGCTATCATGCGACAAGCCTCTAGGTACGTCATCCAGCAAGACCAAATTTATAGAAGGGGTTTCACTGTTTCCATGTTCTGGTGTGTGGCCCATGATGATATCAAAAGAGTATTGAAAGAAGTGCATGAAGGGGAATGTGGCACACACACAAGAGGGAAAACTATAGCCAAGAAAGTGTTATGATATGGGTACTTTTGGCGACTATCAGCAAGGTTGCAGCTTATTATTCAAGGCGATGTGGTAAATGGTAGAGGTTTGCGAAGATTCCACGATCCCCACCAACAGAGATCGCCCAAATGCTCAACCCTTAGCCATTCACCATTTAGGGGATAAACATCATTAGGAGCCTGCCCTTTAAGTATGTGATCGTTGCAGTGGACTATTTTACAAAGTGGGCGGAAGCCGAACAGATGACCACGATCACAACGAAGCGAGTCATTAACTTTATTATTAGAAATATCATATGTCGATTTGGGATACCTCGAACCATTATTACAGATAATGGGACTTAGTTCAATAGCTCAGAATTTAGGGACTTCTGTGAAAGATATCGCATTGAGAAGAAATACATCGTGGTTGCACATCCACATTCTAATGGACAAGTCGAAGCGGTCAATAAAATTATCAAATCAATCCTGAAGAAGTGACTGGAACGAGCTAAAGGCACTACACCATAAACGGCCTAATGCAACGATGCTGCAAGGTGTTGCCAGCCAAAATGTGATGATATGTATAATATTTTGGTCCTACTGCAACGTTCTATTTTGGATGTTACCTTAGCCATAAAAATGTGTTGGCCTAGCTAAACAAGTGTAACACGATGCAACATTTTATATAATGTTGCTATAGCATACCTTTCCATATCTTAGTATCGATCCACGTGAATCAGACCCTACGTTGTAGAAGGTGACACCTCATAAATCTTGATCGCTTCTGATCTGAACAATAATTTTTCTTTGGCGCAATTCATTTTGTACCCTGCCATCTTATTTTCATTTCCCCATTCCCAATTTCGTTAACCAAATAACATTTTCTTTTGCAATTAGAAATAGCATTTTGATTCTTCTGTTCGATTAGGGCTTTGATTTGGGGGTTCAAGCTTTATTCAACGATTTCTGTTCAATTAGGGCTTCGATTTGCGGGTTCAAGATTTGTTCAATGATTTCGGTTAAACTAGGGTTTCGATTTGCAGGTTCAAGCTTTGTTCAATGATTTCAGTTCAATTAGGGCTTCGATTTAGGGGTTCAAGCATCACTTTAGGTTTTCGATTTTGAGGTATAATTCTCTCTCACATCACTTTAAGGTTCGATTTAAACTACTTATAAATTCTTAAGTTGGCATGTATTAACAAATCGACTTGTCTTAGGTTTCCATTTGTTAGACACACACAAACACATTTTGTATAGGATGGGGGAATGCATGCATCTCACATTTCATCACAAGTGTACATTTCAGAAGGAAGAGCATGTTGGTGGAACCTTTACCATAGTAAAGGGCGTTGATCTTGACTACTTCTCGTTCATAGTGCGCATGGACTTCATCACTAGCCTATTAGTAGACCGCAAACTCGTTCAACTAGTGGTAAGGCAAAGGAAAATGATATGTTATTTAAAACCCTAAGCCCAAGCCAATACCTGTTAGTAAGTTCAACTGAGAAGGATGTTGAAGGACAAGGAACAATGGTTGATTATTTGGCTCTACGGGAATGACAAAGTAAAATTGCTGCTAAATTTAGTGCAAGTGGTATAACAAATAAGAATGTAGCGGAGAATGTCTTTGCAGACATTGAAAATGAAGAAGTTGAAGCAGGTACTGAATTGATGTGATAATAATATTTAATATTACAGTTGTATTAATATTTAAGTACCGAATTTACATTATGATTTATATACTATTATTTGACGGGACTTTTCATTTTAATTAAAGATGAAGTTCCTACAAGACTCAGAGGTCAAACAAAGATGTTTAATGTTCATACAAGGGAGTATGGGAAAAGAGTTGTAATTGGGATTAACGAGTGGTTCCAACCTGTTTCATATGATGACAAAGTAATATCTATATTGAGCAACTTTTTAGGAACATTTAAAAAGGATGCGCCACCTACGTATAAATCTTGGTCGGATGTTCTTAAAATTTGAAGCAAACTCTATGGAGTTATGTTCAAGTAATCTATTATCAACTATAATGTAGATGAAATTTACTTCAATAAGTAATATTGATCTATTAACTATAATGTAGTTGAATTATGATTTATTTATTCTTTTTAATCTTGATCTATATTTTAGCAATGGTATATTATTCCCGATGAATGTGAAAACTGGGTGTTGAAGTCTATACGTGACTGTTGGAGCGGGTGCAAGAGTCGCATAAAAATAGTTTATTATAAAGCTTATGAGACCGATGAGGAGGGGCTAGAAAACAAGCAGGTGAACATCCCACTGGAGGACTTTAAAGTACTCTTGAGGTATTGGGCAGATGAGGAGATTCAGGTATACGTACATATTATTTATTTCGCAACATAAATGAGTACCTAGTTTTTTGTGAGATATACGAGTACTTTTTTTGTGTATTTTTTAGAAAAGAGTCAAGAAAAATTCCGAAAGTTGTAAGTCGTATCAAGACACACACACCGCTAGTCCAAAGTCGTTCGTCCAGCTTTTCATAAGATGGTATGTGATACTTTACAGTTGTTTATTAATTACAGTTTTCTAGATGAGATAGCATGGTAGCTATTGACATGAAGTAGTTAGCCTAGATGCTTTTTGACCGAAGAGAGTGTATGCTAAACTATCTATTGAACTTATATTAGGAGACACCATCCGATGCAACACTTTTTCTTAAAAGTCGTAAGAGAACCGATGGACGTGAGTACGTGTCTAGTCCTGAAGTAATGAAGTACAAACTTGTAAGTAATAATTTTGTTTTGTAATAATTTTGTTCTATTTTGTACATGCTGCACGTTGTTCATGTCTTGATGATGTGCATGTTTGCTTATGAACTGTATGTTTTATTTTGCATGCTACATGCTATAGTATAGATTCCATTGTATAGATGTGTCAACTTGTCAATGAGCAATATTAAAATAAATATGCAATTTTGTTCTCTGTGTATGATTAAAACCAAACATGGGTATCTTTTTTTCATTTTATGATGAATGCTTCCCTATCACAGATTAAAATAAAAATTTAGTCTGCTTGGGCGTATTGATGGTGGCTACTTAATGCCACTATTTTAAGCACATAACGAATGTATTTTGTGTTTATCAAATATTTACACACCAGCCTTGTTATGTGAAGGTTAAGTAGTGGAATGAAATATACGGGATGTTTTGTTCACTAATGATGTAGGAAATTAGCTAAAATACCAACAGAATTGCACATTTCATAAAATAATTAGAAAGTAGGCTCCCATGAAGAGTCGTATGCACATTTGTTGAAACACTTGTTGAATCTGAGTTTCGCACCTGTAACCTTGTGCATCTGTGCTCTGTTCATGCCCTTGTGACATTTGTGCACTTGAAACTGTTTTCATTACATTTGTGCACTTGACATAGAGATAGGCATGTAAAACCTTAGCTTGATTATACATGTAACATTCTAATTGAATCATGTTGCTTTTAAATCTATTTTTTTATTGTAAAATATTTATGGATGTCGATAAAGACGTCCTTCTGTTATTCCATTTTTTTAGCACACTAAGTGCTGAATGAGATTAGAAGTGAGAAAGGCCTGACCCGACTCAAGAACGAGTATTTCAAGACATAGAAGCAATGTATAAGTGCTTGGTAGGAGCTGGATGGGTGCAACCTCAAAATTCTGTAGAAGTCAAGATATGAAACGTTGGGAAGGAAAGAAGCCTCCATGCCATATATGCATGGTCTAGTATGCAAAATATCCTTCGGGAGGATCCACAATATTATCTCGTTAGGTAGCGGGTATAGCATCCACATTGTCCATTCCAAAGCTGCCAAGGATGGAATTTACTTCATCCTATGAAGTAGTTAAAGATTTCTTCAAGGCGAAAGGTCACATCTTTCAAGAAATGACAAGGACACCAGTTTGTGATGGTCTGGAACTCCTTTTATTAGACATGGAACTGCCAGGTGATATAATTTCATAAATGCATGAAACCGTACAATACTCATTGATATATAATGAAGTGACAACGTATGAACATATTAGTGATAGGTGGTTAAAACAGTGAATATTAAGATAATTCTAAATACCAGTTTAAGCAAGACACACCGCGAAAATTACATTTGTTTAGGAACAATCAAACCCTTAGTGATGACAAGATTAGCTTTTCCTAAGGATAATGCCAGGAAGATTCAGAGGAAAAGCCAATGGTTGAACCGGAACCGGGCAACCTTAAGTCATCACCGAAGGCTTGGATGGTTATCGGAACCGACACATGGTACCAAAGTCGAAAGGTCACAATGATAAAGTTCCTATTCTACTGATACAAAAACTTAAGAAAAATCATCCTTCCGACATTGAAATTTCACCGATTTAGAGTCAAACTGGCTCTCACACATTACATAAACATTGGTATCAGTAAAAGGGGAAATGGCCAAATCATCAACTTTGGTAATAAAATTGCTGGTGCCAATAGTATCATTTCCATCACTTAATTGTCAAAATAGACTCTTTTTTGCAAATTGCATATCTTAAAAACCTAAGAATTATTATTTGGGGGGAAGAACGTATGTGTAGCTCGCCGTAAATCATAATATAGATCATTGACATTCGAATAATTTGTATTTAGCATACAAAACCCTAATTAGTTTAGATAAAGTGATTTAATTCCTATTTAGAGTTCAAAGCAGAAATATTTACCAAAGATTCAGTCGAGAAATTCTCGAAAAAGCTTCAAGTCCTCAATGAAAAATAATCTGGTTTAAGAAATTGATGTTGCAGGCAAAAAGTGAAGACGAAGAAGAAGAAGAAGCGATGGTAATTATGAAAAAATTACTTCTAATCCACACCGTACAAACGAAGACCAACCAATGCTTCTGATCAAGGGAGATCAAAAGACGCAGGATTGACACTCAGGAAAAGGCGAAAATTTGACTTGAAAAGTCGAAAATACCCCTTCACTTAGGGGAAATCTTACTACTAAAATTAACTTCGAAACTGGGTGACGGTGAAGGGGTCGGATGAACACAGGCACGAAAGAATCCTCCGAAAGCAAAAGCCAGATACAAAGAGAAACCAAGAGCATAAGGGGCTACCTGAAAGGTGTACGACCAACACTGTCCTTGGAGGAAGAATTCAGGGTACCTACAAAACAGGATGGTCTCGGCATAGTGAATGAGTGACGGAAGGCCATCTAAGTCAGAAGCTGAGAAAGAAGGATGCAAGAATTCCGTTGATCAAGACCCAGAAAGACGGAAGAGCTGTCGGTATTAACCTTCTTAATACGAATACATCTAAAGAATAAAGGCATTCAAGATACCAAGCTTAAAGCCCATAGAGATTATCAGGAACCAACTTCCGAAACATCTACTGCGTAAACACCGAAAAGTCACACTGATAGATGACAAGCAGATCATCGGAAGCTACCATCCAGAAAACCAGGCTGTTCACAAAAACACTACCGAGAGCCAAACCGGAACCCCAGAAGGGACACAAGTTATCCATACCACTCCTCCTAGTGCTGACACCGACAACGGTTCTGAACCGGCAACTATCTATATACATCACGAGTGCAAGCTCCTCAAAGTATTCATGAGAAAACCGGAAGCCTACATCCGAAAGCCACAACCGGGAGCACAAATGTCTTCTAAAAGCCATTTACATCAACAAGCTCATATCAATATTGAAAAGCTTCAACTGACCGAGACCTTGATCCTGAAGTTATGATTAGCATTACAAAGGCGGTCAGAAGCTAAACATCCGAGACCAAGGAGAAAAGTGACTGACAGAGGCTTCTACAAGCCCAATGGCCCAACAGCTGAAGGGCCCCCGAATTTTGTATAAATAAGACCCCAGGGGTCACATTTTGGAGACGATTTTCTGATTCTTATTCTTGTATTCCCTTTTCTCTAAAGTAAACCCTAATTCCTATATTGATTTGGGTATTTCTTCTATTCTATTCATGTATTCTAAATCAAAGATCAATAAAGTTTGAATCAATACTTAGAGTATTTCCTTATGGGTTTGCATTGTGATTCTTATTCTTTATTTCCGCAACTTACTGTTTGCTTTCTGCATGTGTATGAACCTATATCCAAACCTTCGTACAAGCTAAGTGAAACAACCCCCCTCAAAAAATTTAGGCCCTTCTGCGAGCTCAGAGTAGAACCTCTTTCTACAAACCGTTAAGCCATTCACTAAGGGTTGCTCTTAAGAATCCTTCCGCTTAGGAATCCTTCATCCCAAGATAACTGTTCGTTCTTGAATAGCTTAAGCGTGATGCTCACCCTATTGAGGGATGAGTAACTATTCTTTTGGATTCTAAACCTTGATATTTAGGAGACGGTGAACTAACTCAAAGCTGTGAAGGCTAAACAACCTAATTTTCCCTTATGTCCACTTCCATAGACCTATCTACGGTGTTGACAAAAAATATCGTTGATAACGACTGTAGGAAGATTCAGTTCGTCTCTTGGTAGATGAAGGAACAAGCTTCATTCTAGTGGGAAGTGATGCACGCAGGGCATCCAGTTGATACTTGGGATGATTTCCGATAGAGATTCGAGATAAAGTTTATTTCTCAGGCAGAAGGGAGTATGCAAATGGAAATGTTTCTGGCACTTAAGCAAGGAAACATGTTTGTCGAAGAGTATGTCTTAAGTTCAATCAGTTGGCAAGGTTTGGTTTGGAACTGGCGAATACCCCGCACAAGAAAGCTTTTAGGTCTGTAAAAGGATTGAATGAACCCCACCATGGATTGGATATGTCTCATATTCCGATGGGGCCATCTTTCGAGAAGCTCGTTGATATGGCATTGATGCACGAAAAAGATAAAGGAAAAAAGAAAGAGGCTAAGACTGATGAGGCAAAAAACAAGAAAGTGTGGCCTAAGAAAGAACAACAATAGCAAAAGAAAGGCGGAAAGAACTACAAATCTCAAGGAAAGAAGAAATGTCATGGTTTGAGGGAATGTGGGTCATTTGGTCAAAGATTACAGAAAAAGGAAGAATGCTTGTTTCCATTGTGGTGAGGTCGTACATTATTGTAGGGAGTGCCCGAAGAAGCAAGAACAGGGCCAAAGGACAGGATCTTTTCGAGGGAAGGTGCATGCTCTCGAGGCCAGTGTACCGGACAGAGGTAGGGAAGTTTCTGTTAAAGGTTGGATTTCTCTTTCCGATCATCCTATTAGGACTCTTTTTGATTCTGGCATTCACATTCTTTTATATTTGATTCTGTGGTTGAGTCTCTACACCTTAGTACTAGTATGGTTTTAGATCCCGTTGTTATCTCAAACCCCATTAGGGGCACGAATCATCTATCTATGATTTGTCGGGGTTTGAGGATATCTGTGTTGGGCGTCGAGTTTGAGTGCGACGCAGATGTGCTTAGTTTTATGGGCTATGGTTTGATTCCAAGGATGGATTGGCTAGCCATGTATGGTGCAATTCTAGAGTGTGAAAGAAGGGTCATTAGACTTTTGACTTGCCAAAAAAGGACTCCTGAGATTTCTTGTGATCCAAAAGGGTCTGTCATGCTTAGTTTCCTAGAATCACTTGGTGATTTTGCCGATGATTTGCAATCTATATCTGTAGTTTGTGAGTATTCAGATGGTTTTGAGGAGGTTAGGGACTTACCTCCGAGGCGCGAGATTGATTTCCGGATACAATTGGTGGATAATACGAAGCCAGCCGCATTTCCTTGCACCACATGGCTCCTAGGGAGAGGAGGAAGATCAGAAATCAAGTAGGAGAGCTACTTGAGAAGGGGTTTATTAGGCGAAGCATATCTGAATAGGGTGCAGCAGTTGAGGGTGGCTGAGGACAATATAGACAAGACCGCTATTAGAACTCCAGATGGTTTCTTTGAGTGACTAGTCATGCCTTTTGGATTGACGAATGCACCCGCGTATTTTATGGATCTGATGAGTAGGTTGTTTCGGGAGTTTCTGAACAAGTTCGTTGTGGTCTTTGTGGATGATATTCTGATTTTTCTAAGAGCGAGGAAGAGAATGGCCAACATTTAGGGGAGGTTTTGAAGACTATCCGAGCGCACCAGCTTAAGGCGAAACTCTCCAAGAGAGAGGAAGTGAGATTTCTAGGGATTGTGGTCTCCAAGGATGGGATAGCAGTGGATCCCACGAAAGTAGTTGCTATTCAAGATTGGAAGGTTCCAAAGAATGCAACGGAGGTGAGGAGTTTTCTCGGTTTAGCGGACTAATATAAAAAGTTTATCAAGGACTTCGCAAAGATACCAGCCCCACTCACCAGATTGACGAAGAAGAATATGGCCTTTTCTTGGTATATTGACTGTGATGATGCTTTTCAGCAATTTAAGAGGGATCTGGCAACAACCCCGGTCTTGACTTTGCCTGATGGGAACAAAGTGTTCATAGTGTACATTGATGCATGTGGTACAGGGTTTAGTGCCGTCTTGATGGAAGAGGGCAGGGTAGTATGTTACGGTGGTAGACAGTTGAGAGTTCACAAGAAGAACTACCCTACCCATGATTTAGAGTTGGATGCTATAGTATTCACGCTTAAGACTTGGCAGCATTATCTGGTTAGAGAGAGGTTTTGAGTTATACACAGACCATAAGTCGCTCAAGTATCTGTTCTCGCAAAGGGATCTCAACTTGAGACAGCAGAGATGGATGGAGTTTTGAGATTGCTTATACCTCTAGTAAGGGTTATGTGGTAGCGGACGCATTGAGTAGGCAGAAGATGACATTGAGTCATCAATTCTTAGAGAGGCAGAGCTTAGAGTATATATCAACCTTCAATTTTAGGCCATCTACGGATCTTATACCTGATTTGTTGGCATCCTTAGAGGTGCGAACTATTCTTATGGATCAGATAGGAATTTCGCAGCGAGAGGACCCACAGATAGCAGACATCTTGGATAGGCTCAGTAGAGGGGAGACTTCTTGTCACCTTGGTAGATATTCCACAGATAATAGAGGGTGGTTACGACGGGATGGAAGGCTTTGTATTCCTCAAGTTCAGAGTTTGTTAAAGATAATCCTTGAGGAATCCCATCATTCTAGGATGACTATCCATCTGGGCGACGATAAGATGTATAAGGATATGAAGAGGGTTTTCTTTTGGTCTGGGATGAAGAAAGATGTAGAGGAGTTTGTCTCTCGATGTTTAGTTTGCCAGCAAGTCAAAGCTGAGCAAAGGAAGCCTGATGATTTACTTTATCCTTTGGAGGTCTCACAGTGGAAGTAGGAGAGCGTCTCTATGGATTTCATCGATGGTTTTCCTAGATCGAAGAAAGGCAACACCAATATTTGGGTTATAGTAGACATGCTTACTAAAAGCGCTCATTTCATTCTTGTTAAGAGTAAGAGACTGCCAGCATGGTTGTCATCATTTTATCTTTGTTAAATAGTCTGTCTACATGGAGTACCTTCTGGCATAGTGAGGGATCGTGACCCCATCTTTACTAGTAAGTTCTAGAAGAGCCTACAAGAGGCATTAGGTACACAGTTTTGTTTGAGCACAGAAAATCACCCTCAGACCAGTGGACAAACTGAGAGGGTGAATAGAGTTCTTGAGGATCTTTTGAGGCTGTGTATCCTAGACTTCGGTGGGACTTGGGAAGAGCATCTTCTGTTGGTTAAGTTTGCCTACAACAATAGTTATCAGGCTAGTATTGGCATGACACCCTTCGAGTCATTATATGGACGACCTTGTGAGTCACTGAACTATTGGTGGGAGTCCACGGATAGGCTTCTACTTGAACCTGAGATGATTAGAGAAACCTTAGAAAAGATTGATCTTATCCGCAAATGCATGAAGATAACTAAGGAAAGGCAGAAGTCATAAGCAGATAAGAGAGGGACCGATATTGAGTTTGAGGTGGGAGACATGATTTTTATCAAAGTATCACCTCTGAGTAATGTGGTTCGCTTTGGATCTGTAGGGAAACTGGCGCCAAGGTTTGTAGGGTCATTTTCCATAGTGGAAATGATAGGTTAGATGGCCTATAGAGTGAGACTACCAGAGAGATTAGTGGGTGTTCGTGATGTTTTCCACGTTTCTCACTTGCGGAAATGTCTGCATGATACAACAGAGGTAGTTGAGCCGAGTAAGCTTAAAGAAGTAAAGGTAGAACGGGAGGCGACAGTTAGACAAGTTCCAACTCGTATTCTTGGATCAGAGGTTAAGAAGCTACGCAGCCGAGAGGTCAAGTTAATGAAAGTTCAGTAGGGAGGAGACCGCGAGGATGCAACTTGGGAGACTGAAGACAAGATTCGCCCTTCGTACCCGCTTTTCAAGGGTATGTTCTTAATTTCTTTTTCCAAGCTTTTAATCGTACATTCTTCTGTCATTTGATTATATCCTATTGACTGAATCTTCGACCTTTAGGTAGAAAACCAATGCATGTAAACATGTGCTTGAAATATGTTATGTTTAACGGATGCAAGTGTTTGCTAGCGATTGCTCGTGGATGCATACACACACACTAGGCACTAAATCGGCTCAATCACTTACATATTGCATATGAATGTGTGTGCATTTTAAATTTTATGGATGGAAATGGTTGTATCATCTTATAGATGTTATATTTGGTTGGATGATTGTGCACACATATAGCATTTACATGATATATTAGGAATATTTACACGCATATTGGATTCATGGCACTAACATATATTGCATTAAGGAGGTCGACTGAATCAGTTGACCACCTGATCTTTTGCATTAGAATAGGGACATATACACACACCTTTGCATATATTCATATAAGCATTAGGAATCTCTTAAGGACAATGGATGCCTGTGCTTGATGGATGAGTGGATGGATGATGGATGTTAGGATATACGTTCTTCTTAACTTGGAGATTTCGGGGACGAAATCCTCTAAGTAGGGGACAATGTAACACCCCGTAAATTTAAAGAACAGTGTAATGATAAACTAAAGAATGCTTAATTGAATATTGGGAATTATGTAAAATGGATTGCACCATTGCGTTCCTCTCAGAATTATGCGTAAGATAGACTTCGAGTTTGCGTAAAACGGACTTCGTATGAGGAAGTTATTAAGCTTAGAAGTTTGTATACATATAAGAGAATCATATATATATATATATATATATGTGTGTGTGTGTGTGTGTGTGTATATATATACACACAACCAAGTCAGAATTTTCAAATTTAAATCAAACAGCAAAGCGGGAGAAATAGTGGAAGGATCGACCTGTTGGGGTCGACCCATGACCCGGCTGGGTCGACCCGTGGGTCGACCCAATGTGGATCTGGCGCAATGCTTCTCGTTGAATCGGGACTGAATTGTTGACCAGGTTCGTTGGCTTTAGGCTATATATATAGGACCTCATTTCTATTGTTTTTATACACTAGAAACAATAGAGACAACGAGATGTTGCCCCAGCTTGGATTGAACTAGCCTATTTTCTTCAACAACAGCTTATACACATACAAGAATTTCTTCTATAGCTTCAACCAAATTATACTCTGTTCTTTAGATCCAGTCTTTGTGAGTTCATGTTATTTTTAGATATAAACATTTAACAAGTAATCCTGACATGTTTATAAATCTGGATCTAAACCCTATGCATATTAAGAATCTGATTCATAACTAAACAGATCTGCCATTACATGTATTCATCTATACACCTGATCTACTGTTCAGTTTTTATATGCCTATTTCCGATATGCCTTTTTCTGTTATCATATGCCTATTCTATTATTATTCCTAGTTCTGTTCTCTTCTCTTCTCTCCCTCTTTCCCTTTTTATTTTTTTAGCCTAAGCTACCTTCGAGCCTAGGCCTATCGCTGAGATATGCGAACGAACGAAATTGGGAATGGTTGGAAAAGATAAATTGGGGCATATCTTGTATTATGAATCACGACCGAGATTTGGGGGCATAACCTATACTGTGATGTAAGACTAAAATTTAGGGCATATCTTATACTGTGAATTATGATTTGAGGGTTGGGGCATGTAAATTTGTAAGCTTAATTTATAAATTAAGCGGAACATGTAATGAAACTGTAAACAATATGTGAAACCTGTTCAGATCAGCGGGGGTTATATGAACCTGTTTACCTGTAATACTTAACCTTTTTAAATCTGTGGGGGGTTATATGAGCCTGTTAAATAGTGGGGGTTAAGTAAACTAGTTTGAATCAGTGGGGGTTAAGTAAATTTGTTAAAACTGTGTGAGGGTTATACGAACCCGTTAAACTTAACCTGTTTTATCTGTTGGGGTTATGCGGGTTTGTTAATCTGTTAGGCATAACATGTCAAAATCCTAGAAGTTGGGGATACAAGCCTAGGGTGGCTTGTGTCATCTATTGCATGGGATCCGCATCAGTCAGTAACCCATTCTGGTATCAAAAGGGGGACCCTGCACTAGGTAAAGGTCAGGGCACACTTACTGAGCTGATTATAAGAGGTTCATATGGGTGGAGGTGTTCTGATGATGCATTCCAATGGAGTCATGTGTGTGCATTGGTCTGGCTTGCTTGGGAAAAAAGCCACTATAACACCAGTAAATAGATCTGTATCCTTCTGGGAGGTTTCCACTTTAGAAAGCGATACGTCCTACTGTTAGGCTGGCACAGGGTATTTACGGGACAGGGAGTCGATCGATTGTGGGTAGTAATTAGGGTACATCTAGTCCTGCCTGTTTAGGTGCCCGTTGTTTCTAGTTGGGGTAACGCCCATTGTTTCTGTTTGGGTACCTGTTATTACCGTTTGGGGGTAAAACCCGTTACTAGAAGTACACCTAAGTCTACCATTGTGTTTCTATTGGGATCATATCTATTATACTAGTATTGGTGTAGATAAAAGTATTTGAGAAGCGTAACTTATTTTGTTCATTCTGTTCATCCTGCTTAATCTGCTTATACCTGTTATATGATACCGCTATCTCTCATCCAGTTTATATGCCTGTCATGAAGCTATTACTTATTTATATGCTAAAAGTAACTGGACTCGCCAGACTTTATGTCTAAACCATTTTGTTTCCTTTTCTCTCTCTTCCTTTTCCCCAGGTTCTCAGGGTGGGAACGCTCAGGCTTGATAAAGACTCTCGCTTCTGCTTCCGCTTAGATTTGGATTTGCTTCGATGTACCACTTTGACTTTTTGTTTATGGCTGCTTATGGGGACTATGGCTTTTTATTTCTATACTCTGATGGTTTTAGTACAAGGCAGATACTTTTATTTGATGTAATTGGTTTTCGGTAGTTCAAACTGGTGTTGTAACTGAATTTTGGACCACGATGTTTTCTGTTGAAAAATAAAGATTTAAATTTCCACTGCTATTTTATGTCTGTCTTTTAATGTTTCTGTTTCTGTTTATATAACACTTCATGGAACTTAGTGCATTCTGTTAAAGAGTGACATTAACAGATGTGGGGTGTCACACAAAACATAATTAGTAAACCAAGCAGAGAACTCTTAGCTGATATCGCCGTTTGGATGTTGTGATTCGTGAACACTGCTTTATAGAAAAAATGGTACGTTATGATTAAAGATACACATGTATTGATGATATATGTTCATTACCTAACAAACGGTGCAACTTCAATGTACTCGAGAAGAATATATATGTGCACTGCATAATAATCTTTATCATCCAACCATGTTTCCACACATTTACCAGAAGGTCGACCATGTTTTTAGAAAAATTAATAAAGTCACTTGACAATCATCTTGATCAATACCTTCATCGTTAAGCGTAGTACTTTCAAATGATATGTTCATATGGTTACTAAAATAATGAGAGAGAAAAAGCGAAGCTTCTTCTTTGATGTCTGATTTGCAAATTGAACTTTCAACTCAAGCTTTCTGACTCACTTTTTTCCTTAGATGATTTAAATACCTATTCAGAATTATTGCAAATTAATTTTTTATGCACTTCATTAACCAATATTTGATTAACTGAATATTAATATACCTTTCAAATGGATACATCCATCCATATTGCACAGGCCTTTGAAGGCGTGCTTCTAATGAAAGATGCATAGGTAAATGCTCCATAACATTAAAAAAACTGAAGGAAATATGTTTTCCAGTTTGCAGAGCAATATAGGGATTTATTCCTCCAGTTTGCATAGATGATCAATTTTTAATGTAGTAGCACAAAGCTCTTTATATAACAGACTAAGTTCCATTACCACAGTCCAAACTTTAACGGGCAACAGTTCTTTGAAAGTGACGGGAAATAAATTTTCCATCATAATACGATAGTCGTGGATTTTCATACCGCTAAATTTATTGTTTTATAGTCGACGGTTCTATGAAGATTATAAGATATTCCATCCAACTATCTTAATCCTTCCACTCATTTAAAAATATTTTAACTTGATTATTGTCTAATTCATAGCACACTTTTGGTTTTTTGGTGCCATTTGGCTTTAAATGAAGCTCAGGACGATTAATATTGCTTCGATATCACGTCTTGATTTCAAATCATCTTCGTATTCCATTTGACATTCAAAATTGTATTAAACATATTGTCAAACACGTTTTTCTCACTATGCATTACGTCAATATTATGACGAATCAAAAGATTTTTCCAATAAGGCAACTCCCAAAATATTCTTTGTTTGCACCAATTATGAATCGACGGTTTACCTTGAATTTCAATATGTTCTCCGGTTTCATGTATCTTTGGATAATCATTTACAAGTTTAAAAATTTCTTTACTTGACAAAACTGTAGGTGGTCTCAAAGTTTCATGTCTATCAGGTATTAAAAAATTCTTGTCTCTTCTAAAAGGATGATTAACATAAAGAAAAATCAATGACAGTCAAACCATGAAATTTTCTTTCCATAAGGTAAAGAAAATGCTCTTGTTTCTTCCACGCAGTAAGGGCAACCTAGACGACAAGTCGTACTCCAACCTAAAAGCATGGCATAAGCATGAAAATCGTTGATTGTCCATAATAAAGAAGCATATATGCGAAAGTTCTTTTTTTTGCAAAATATCATATGTTTCTACTCATTCGTAGCAAAAAAATTTCATTCTTCAATCAATGGTTGTAAATAAACATCGATTCCTTGTGTCGGGACCAGGGAAGACAACTGTGAGAAACATATAAGGAGTTTTCATATACATCCACGGATGTAAATTATAAGTTGTGGAAATTATAGGCCAGGATGAATATTTAGCATCAAATTGAGAAAATGGTGAAAATCCATCCGTACATAGACCAAGTCTAACATTAGGACTCTCAGATGCAAAATCACGATACTTCTGGTCAAAATGCTTCCATGCTTCCCCATCAACTGGGTATGTTAACGTACCTTCTTCCCGTGTTCTCACACTGTTCCATCTTATATGTTACGATGTTATAGAAGATGCATATCACCTTTGAAGTCTACGAGTAAGAGATAAATAACGCATACATTTATATTGTACTTCTTTTCCCTTTTTCTTTCTTGTTTGTATCTTTCCCGATTACATATTTTGCAATTCTTAAGGTTGATATCTTCTTCTCAATATAACATGCAACCTTTTAGACATGTATCTATTTTTTCATATAGTAAACCAAAAGTCGGCATCACTTTTTTTTACTTCATAATGATTTTTGCAATTTAAATTATTGGAGGCATATGCCACTTCGTAGCTTGTACAACAGTTGTAAATCCATCTTCTGTGAGATTGTACTTATATTTCATCGCAATGTATTCAACAGTAGCTGATAATTGGGTTCTTCTTTCATTGCCTTCCCAAAGGGGTTTCTTCATGGCATCTAATAAATCATATATTTTTTGGCTCCAACATTCGGTTCTTCTTCAACATTACCATCTTCATCAGTAATTTGTGAAACATGTAACACTGAACGTGCAACGTCTTCGATCATATGTTCTACGATATTCGTTGTAGCAATTTTATTATTGACTACCTCCGCAACTTGTACGTAAGTAGATACTAATTGTTCTCCATGACGATCCCAAACCAAATAGTTCAGCACAAAACCGTACTGACGCAATTCAACTCTAATCATTTGCGGTATCAAATGTTTTAATAATTTGCATTTACTACATGGACAATGGATTTTGTCGTCGTTTCCGTGGTTACTTAAAGCGAAATCAATAAACACGCCAACACCGTTGATAGATTGTTCATTTATTATGCCATCAGCTTCTCTTCGTTTGTACATCCAGCTACAATCAGTAAAATAATTGTCCATTTTTCCTAAGTAGATAAATAGAAAAATGATATAATTTGCATTGACATTTTATTAAAACAATTTTACTACTGAATGTTATGTTAATTGATCATCTACACTTTGTAGGTGGGTTATCCTACCTCCCTTTACAAATACACTGACGCAATTAAGTTGAGTAAATCTTTTCAATTTAAACGATTCAACAAAATTCAACAGCACTTTGCTTTAGTTCCCTGCACATTACACAATTGCACGTACCCATGGAAATAAAGGAAGCACTTTCTAAATTTTGAGAACCATTTAAAATGAAACGATTTATGAGACTTAATTTCATTATTGTGTTTGTAACTTGTCCAATAAAAGGACAAATCCAAAAAATATTGTATATGATAAATATAAATGTTCGTTCTATTAACAAAAAGAACATTTACATAATGTTCATATACAACCTTATCAAACGGGGCCGAAAAACACTCCAAGGCTTAATTTCAATCTCTAATTGTACGTATACGGACTTCATCACATATACGTATATTTTCAACAGCTAATCAAACTAACCACACATTATATAATTAAATATCATTTTTGATAATTTTTTATAAAACATATATTTCCATTTCCACTAAACATCTCTTAACAATTATGAAATCTATTATATATTAAATCATTATATATACATACACATAATTCTATTGAGATACAAGCAACATAAACTTGTAATACATAAATTAATAACAAGAATTGGGCCTCAATTAATTCAACTTATACATATATTAATTAATAACACTGTACAAACAACACTATATATGAACATATACATGCAACATAAACTAATAAACCCTATATTAGCAACATAATTATTTCAACCTATATATGCACATATTAACAACACTACACACACAAATATATAATCTAACAAATAGATTAACCTAAAATCAGCAAATCTACGATATTAAAAAAATTAGGGGTTTATACCTTGAAAAATGGAGATGAGTTGGAGCCTAAAGAGGAGGCGGGAGAGCCTTGAACACGTTGGAGAGAGTAGCGGTGGCTATGGAGGTGGTGGTGGCCGATTTTAGAATTAAGAAGGAAATGGGTAAATTTTGGGGGAGAACAAAATGAGGGAAGAAGAACAAGTCGGTTAATTTCTGCTCGACTATGCAACAACTACCAATGGCCGCCAATGACTTTAAAACCAACGACTTCTAACTTTTTTTATGTAAAGAAAATTCTAGAATTTAACTTTCGTTGGAAACTATTGCGAGGAGCCATTGGCGGTCGTTGCCCCCCCCTTCGTTGCTATATATTGTGCTTCTTATAGTGTTGTCTTCTTGAAACAGCAACCTTAGCTTAAAGAAAAATATTCTTTAACATTGTCTTATTATGGTTCTTAATTTACTTCTTCTTAATGAAAGAAAATAAATCTTAAACCTTAGCCGAAGAGAAGAAGAAAGCGTAGTTGAATCGAAGATAAAGATTCTCTCTAAAGACAATAACCATACTTTATTTCTCCCTCCAAACTCAACATCCTCAAAAAAGTGTTGCATTTTCCACCTTAAAACTTATCCTTAGTTTGAGTTCATTTGAATCGCTTTATTTGCTATCTTCAATGTCCCAATCTAGAATTTAGTAAACTGAAGCATGTAATCTTATATTAATCATCAAAACAAAATTTGAGGCTTCATCATCAAATATATTTATCATAACCGAATATAAACTATAATTTAAACATTAGGAACTTTTTTTCAAAAAATATATGTGAATTTTTTATAACTCAACCTTATTATTTCAAGAACAATAATAACCTAATTTGCTCACATTAGAAAGAGAAAACAAAAATCTGTTTAAATGACAGTACGACAAAAATATGAGATAAATTCAAATAATATAACCAAAATCTCAATTACTTAAAAATATCTGATGTATTTTACTTTATAGGTCTGGAAATGTCATCAAAAAAAGTATGCATATATATATATATATATATATCTGTATGTTGCCATCTTCAATGACTTCTACATCTTTATTGATACATTTATTTACAATGTATATCAAATAAGTACTTTCAATCTTTTAATTTTCAATCTCTCTTCTAATTACCAAAGCGCTAAATTAGCTCAAGAATATGACATCTTATTCTTAAAATAATATTAACATTCACAAAAAAATAACAATAACTTGAGCGCCTTTAACTTTTAAAGCAATATCTTTTTCATATGGTACTCATTTATATTTCTACTATGACTTTATGTAATCAAGCAACACAATGAGTGCTTGATTCCGCTTATTGTTTCTACATAATTCCTTCTCATTTTCAATAGAAAACATATCAAAAATAATTATCATTACGAATAACACATCCTTGAAAACTTCTAAAATATTTATCTAATGATCCTTTAACTCTTGTCTCCTGATTTATACCATCTTTCGAATTATACACCGTCTTTTAATAAAATTCAAAATATTATAAGAACATCTAACTGTAGTAGAGCTAGTTGTAACCCTTCTAATTGCAAGAGTTAGATCCATGAAATCAAGAACAAACTATATGCCCTCTTAGAAATCTTTATAGTTTTTATTGGCAAAGCCAACCCATTTTTAAGGTGACCGCAAACACCTTTTTATTATAACCAGTAATAAAAAATACAGTCTAGTATAGATGGTTATGGTTGACAATCAACTAATTCGGTTTTAAGGTGGACCGTCCACCGTATATGACAATTATAGTGGGTCGTCCACTAATCTAATCTAGATTATAACACATGAGCTAGCTAGATACTAAACTACTATATTTGCCTCCACGTAAGGAGTTTTGACATATTACATTTCATACTTCACTAGGAAGTTCAGTATCATTTCGAATGCAAATTAGACACTTTATAGACACTATACAGAACACTGTACAAGATAGTACAAGGTACAACCGAAAGCATAAGCATGCATGTGTACTCGACGAAGTGACATAAGAGACAACACAAGGCTGAACCAAGTTTGACTTAAGCAGCTACTTAGTAGGCAATCACGTCCCAGGAATCCAGCAAAACATAGACCCCGACCATCTCATGCGAGGAAGAGCATGCCTGAAAAAATGGGTAGTATAATCAAGCTAAACCAGCAGTTCAAGCAGCGCTTCGCATGTTGCCAGAATAGCATAGAAGATTAGACTAGAACACCCTATGCATTCAAGAAAAAACTCTCCACCGAAAATAGCATAACAACAATGACATATAACAGACAAGTTCTATCTTCATCACAAACTGAAAATGGATTGCTCATATTACCTCCATTCAAACACCAAGGCAAGGGATAGTGCAATTGCATTTTGTGTTTTGTCTATTCTCATGTAGAAGTCCTTCTAAACTATACCAAAATACAGACATCAACCAAAATTAGAACTGTTGAAATTGCATAGAACAAAATTCCCGAATCAGATCTGAGATCCGATTACCATTTAAAGAAGAACCAAACACCACATTAAGACAGAAAACCAAAAAATCTCACGTCTGATAACCAAGAACTACCAACTAGACAATTACAAAGATTACACTGAATACCCAAATAGCGTTTTGACCCATCATAATCACACAGACGAAATGCGAAATCAAAACAACAAAATGGGTGTTGCTGCTCCCCAAGTAAACTCCATGCTAGTGCCTATCTCCCCGCCAAGACCATGACTACTAGTTGAATAACTTACAACAAGGCAAATAGTTGCCTGAATAGCTACAGTGAAGGTGAGAGGAGCGTTATCAGAAGTGGATCTGAGGAGTTGAGTGTTGAAGCAGTGAGGCGGAGAAAATAGGGTAACAGATCTCAGATCGGCTTAATAAAAGCTTAGGTCTAGAAAGACGAACATGAAAAGCGGTGAAGAGCCATGCAAGGTGAAAGATGGACTAAAGGGGAAGATGTAGTGACGGAGGGAGAAGAGCATGAAGAAGGAAGAGAATGAGAAATTATCTTTTCCCTTTTGCCATTTACATTGTTCACCGCTTTTTTTGAAATCCTTATAGTTAGTCTAAAATAAAATGAGAATATTCTTAAAATTGGCAGACACCTTAGTAGAATTAGTTAGAAATAAACAATAATAATAAAAATAAAGATTGGCTGTATATGCTCATAGTCAAACATCAACCATTGTAAAATCAAATAATCGGTAAATCTCTTCTTAAGATATCTATTACACATTATTATCAAGTCTTTGGACAATAATATTAATTGTAAGTGATACTCATATTATAGTGATCAAATACTGACAATAAATTCAAGTCAAATAACAATTTTCCTTTGGGCCGTTTGATTATTCACTCGTAAAACTTTATAATTGTCATGTATTTATCATCATATACGTGTAAGCCATTCAACCAAATATTAGTCTTCCTTTGGACTGGCTAATATGCGCATGAACAACTACACACAAATATCAAACATTTTCCCAAACCACCAAAATAAGAGCGGTCACTTTGGTGATATTTTATTTCAGTAAGTTTATTATGAATGTAGGATATTTATAGTTGCAAAGAGACACAAACTTTTTTTTTAATTTATTTCTTATATGTACAATATATTTTGAATGCTATAAACACTCCTAAAAATACTTCAGGAGTTTATGATGCTTGAAAATCTCAAAATTATAACTGTATCATAGCATGGTTTAATAATAGCTATTACAATCCTTTTTCTTTAGGTATGTGGCTGTATTCATCACATTTTCGAAATGAATGTGATATAAAGTATCATAAATAAACCACATAACAAATGCAAAGAAGAACGTCTGAATTAAATCACATAAAATTAAATGTAAATAAAATAAGATATTTTACAGGACTCAAACTTATCCATAGATAAAATACTTAACTGGACAAAATTGACAACATGCATATTAAAAATATGCAAGAATAAATTAGATGCTTCTGTATGCAAGACTAAAATATTCACATTGACATCGATTCCAAGCAACATCAACAAAGATATTTGTTGAATTCATTTCCAAATTACAATCTTAAGTAAATAACACACATTGATTATTCATGTCTATCACATGATACAACTAGTGTGTAACCTGTGCGTTGCACACGATAATATTATAAAATATAGTTTTTAAAATTTTAATGTCAAAATTTGAATTTTGTTACGCAACATACGATGAATCTGGCGAAATAAATATACTGTAAATTATTATTATTCTTTGTATATGGTATGTGTTATGTAACTTACATCTCTCTGAAGTAAAACAACAATTTTATTGTTTTTATTACTGTGAGCAAATATTCATGTTGAAATAACACGTTTTAATTATTTTAGATGAACTAACATATATTATTTAACTTATTTCTATTAAATATGCTAACTTTAAAATTATGTAATTAGTTAAAATATATTGAATTAAGATTGAATAATATGAAGAAATTGATAAGGAATTTGTAAAAATTATAGAGATCTTAATATGAAGTTATTTTAAGTTAAAATTAGAATTTGCCAATGAGTGTATGATAAATTTATTGTTTATGTACATAAATGACTACAGTTGATTTACAAAATTAACTTTGTAATTATTGTTTATGTAAATAAGTATAGTATGTACAAAATTAACTTTCTAATTACAGTTGATTCATATAGTTAAACACATTTTTTTTGTATGTTTATACGTATACGACTGATATATAGATTATTAAGTACTTTGAATTTAAGATTTCGTGGGACATATAAATACATGGATCTAAACCTGAAAGGTTAGGAAATAGTCGGTAAATTTGTGCATAGCTATAAGAATGTCAAAATATGGATAAAGTTAAAAACTAAATTTTACAATGCAGATATATTTATTGAGATGAATGAATAAGAAATTAGTTTTGTTAATGTTATTCATGTATATTATTTATGATATTTGAATTATATATCTTTATATTTAAGCGAATAATCAATTTGACTATTTTTAAGAATGAATATGATATACATACTGAAACCGTCGCATTTAAAGATTTATTATATAAATTAATGAATACTTATTAGTATTCAAATAAATTAAAAAACCAAGATTAAATGAATAATTAAAGATATGTTGACGTAAATGTATAAAATTATGTGATACTGGGTGGATTTTGTAAGCAATCATAGAAATTTCAAAATATAGATACTTCAGTTAAAATAATTTTTTTACAATGTAATATCATAGTGCACCAAACTACCAATATAGATGAATCATAAACTAAATATGCAGTCATTGCTTTTGATACATAATTATGTTATGTGTCAAATGTATTTGTATATCCAAATGAATTTTATACCTTTTTTACTAATATTAATATCGTACAAATATTGCAATTTACAAATTTTTATGATTTATTTGACACAACAAATACTAATAGTTTACTACATTTAACTATATTTTTAAGATTCGTGATGAACTCTAATATATGAAGTCAGATATAAATATTAGAAGAGAACTAAGATGACTAGGTAAAAGGCTGTAGGAATTTTAAAATTAAGGACTTTGTTGTGAAAAAAAAACTTAATTTTGTAACGCATGGTGAATTCATTGATGCTTTTATTTTTATTTTTATTTTGTTTTATTTCAAAAATTAAATTTATACTTAATCTCATGTTTTTATTAAAAAAATTGATTTTTCTTCGCAAAAGTGCATTTTTTTTCAAGAGCGAAAACATTCTTCGTTTTTACTACCATTATTTACATATTAGCTAGAACTAAAAGTAATATTGTTTTTTAAACATGTTTTTGAGAAAGAACATTTGTGCACTTCTAAATTTAAAGAGCGCATTTTACAAAGGTTCCTTATTGTTCATATTACCATATGCAGTGCAACTTATGTATTTTATTTAGTAAAAATGCAATTTTATGCTCTGCCAAACAAAAGCAATTTTATCATATTTCATTGAGGATTTTCTTTTATAGGACAAACTTTGCAAAACAATTGGTGAAAAGTATGGAGAGTTTCAAAATTAGAGAAAATGACATATTTACACTAAAAGTGAAATTCAGGAGGCCCGCTATTCTTTCCCCATTTACACTACCATTTGTCCTTCTCACCAAATTTTAAACTTTTCATATTTTTCACTAAATTTTTTTTTGTTAAGTTTGTCCTCCTTTCTATTTTCCACTATTTTTTTTACTGGTATGAGTACAATGTATATTATTGAAATTTCATATTAAAAATGCAATTTTATGTTCTGCAAAAAAAAAAGAAAAAGAAAAAAAAGCAATTTTATCATATATACAGATGCACACACAACATACATGATATAATCTGTACAAAATCTTAAAAGAGATAGCCAACCTGTCTGATTATAATTATGAGGGGTGGAAGGGGAAGGACCGAGAAAGGCAATGCATTCACATTCGCGTTGCAGACTCACAAGCCAGTGATGTGCTCCAAAGCCTGATTTGAGAAGAGCGCAATATAAATAGTGCACCCAGACTGGTAGCTATACGAAATTGGTTATGATCACCCAGACCAGAATCTAATTTAAATGTGTGCTTGTGTATATATAAACACACGCGTGTAATATGTATGTATGTATTTATGTACTTAATAGAACAATTTCTCTCAAAACAACCGGTAACAAATTAAGAAGACTCGTAGGTTCGTAAAATTTATTAATACAGGAAAACCCATCCAAATTTTTGTTAAAAAAAAGAAAAGATTAAAATAAAAAATTTATAAAATAAAAAATAAAAAGGATCATCATGTATTTATGGAAGCCAATTAAGTCTAAATTCAATGTTTGAAAGGAGAAGGCCCCCGGCAAGCAAATAGTCAACTCCCAAAACTTACAATTTAAACTCAAGAAGAAAGTCAAAGTTTTGAAAAATGAAATATGTTTTCAAATTCGAAACAACAAAATACTATTAGCAATAGGAAATTATAAAGTTACATGATGTAAACATAAGTTATTTAGCGAAGAAAACTTTTTATACGAAACCGAATAATCATCGATGAAAGCAAAATAAGGTAAAAACCGGCAAGTAGAGCGAAGGTGCACGAAGGAACATGTTGACCACTTTTAATAAGAAAACTACCATTATAACAGGTGAAAATCAACCATGTATTAATGAATTAAACATGCCAAGACAAAAAAATGGAAAACTAATATTTGCAACAATGATAAAATTGGACAGTCTTCGATAAATTGGAGTATTATACATTATGTGAAAATCAGGACCTCTTAGAATTATAGTTTTTTAAAATTAAAATTCAATATGTCAGTAATATCTTTTTAACTAAATTATTTTATAGCTGTAGAAAAACAAAGTGAGGTGTCATGTAAGATTGTTGATTATTATTTTCTCATTAAAAAAATAGTGTACTATATAGTCATTTGACTTTTTGTAAGGACCTCCTTTAAAAAAATTATAAACATAATCTGATTATATACCAGTAAATGTTGTCCAAAGCAATAGTTCCATATAGTATGAGTTAGCATATATATCTCAACTACCTATGAAATAGCAATATAGCTTAACTAACAAAAGAATATTATGTAGCACTGGCAATAGATCACAAAGATGCACTGCCACATAAATCAATCATTCCTTATAGTAAGTAAATGTGGAAACCAAGAATTAACCATTCTCTTCAAGAGTGACAGAGTTCAAATCCTATGGAAGAATCTTATGCCATCATCGTCGAAGTGTAATGAGCAATCGACTTTGGTCATCTCAGCAAGCTCGTTGATTAGAGTACTTTTTGAGTCGTCCATCCAAAAAATCTTCACAAAAACGAATATAAAACTCGAATGTGTTAGCATAACTTGAACAATCTAAGAACAAAAAATTCTGTTATGCGCAGCATTGAATATGAATTAAACCACCCAAAAGGCATCGAAGCAAAAAATTGTGTAACTATATAGATTGACACCAAGTTTTTCGATAGTGGCTGTCAACCAGAAGGACTAAATTGAATTCATATAGGTTTAGGAAGGGAAAATATTGAAGAAGACAAAATAACATGATAGATCACTATTTTTTAGGAGCCCCCACATTTGGCAGAGAAAAGTGCTTAACATTCCAAATATACAACTTCATTAGAACTGGAAATCATCCTCCACCATAAACATGATGTACTTGCAAAATTGTAAAGCAGCTACTTTCAAGGAGGAAATGGAAACGCCAATAATATATATTTGCTTGAAACAATCAATGAATCCTTAATCTTTCTTAGACAGTTGAATAAAACATTTAATTCAAACCATTTGTTTGAAGCAAAGAGAATAAATCTATTAGAAACTTTAAATATGTTGATATGGAAATCAGTTTGGTATGACATTGCCTTATTGAAGTACTGTAACTAACATTTCATGTCGTGTGACAAATTACATATTGGATTATTTTTTAGAACATAAATTGCAAATAAAACACGACATAGGCGTCTTTGATGTTTTGTAGTTTAGTATGAACAATGCAGCATGCAAAAGCAGCATACGCTGATGATATGAGCGAAAAAAAAAACAGAACATCAGAAATAAATCATCTGTTTCATTTTATTCTATTAAATCTTGAATGAAAACTAAAACATATACATAAAAAGGAAGAAAGATAAAACAAGCTTCAACCTAAAGTTGAAAAATAATGCTGAAGCATTTAACTTCTACCTAATCCGTATTCATTTAGTTAAAAAAGATAATATGTCCGCAAACATTACTGGGCGAAAAAGTAACAAATAAGATAAATTCTCATAATACATAATGGTTGCTTTAATTAATTTTCTTTCATTCTTTCCCAACTTTTCATTCATATCAGTAAATTTCAATATTAAATTCTAAGAGCTAACGAATCATTAAATTATAGTAGATTCTACCAGCAAATTACAATGAATCACTAAATTATAGTAGATAGCATCAGCAAGTTGCAACAAATTCTCTGATAATGACCCCAAAAATGCAAATTCACTGCTATCTTAGCATAAGTCCCTAATTTTAAGAAATTCAAACCATTTTTGGCAATGGTAAATAAAACTCAAATTTTATTTTTATAAAGTAACTTTTAATCTAAAGCATATAAAATGAGTTGGCAGGGACAAATATTTGAGAGAATGCAAACTGTTGAGAAGAGAATGGATGGGTATTGGTCAATAAATCCCTTAAACTTTATGTGGTTCAAAAATATGTTCCAGTAATGTGTTAAGAGGCAAATATGGTAACAAAGAGTGCTCCTAAAGCAAGACAGGATGTTCCATATGTTGTTTCAAGGGTCAAGCCGTAGCCACGACAGTCAAATTCCTAATTTAAATTCCAAAAATACGTTTTATTGTATTTATTATTTATTTAGCTCTCTACCCAGGCGTTACAAAGATTAGATTTACATAATATAAGATGTGCCTAAAACAGCCTAGGCAAAAATTAGAACTAAGCAGTACTTTAATTGAGATGACAGATGATAGCATGGATGGGCTAGTATTGGGAAGCAAAATTATCAAAAAACAGGAATGGTAATCCAAAGATAAGAAACACTTCAAACAATATTGCATTCCTCAAGGAGTCGTTGCTCTAGTTCAGTAGAAAGCATATTAATAGGCCAAGTAAACATAAGAATAGAAACATAAAGTTCCAACAGTAATATTCTGTACTTATCAAAATAATTTTGGAAAACAGAGCCTATCAAAATTCATGTGCGGATTATCTGAATCATGACAGTATCATCCGTAATAAACTTCTATTCCAATAATACACCTTCATAATATTGCTTTATATGACAACCATCTTGTGAATAATATTTAGTGAATGTAGAATTTTTCCTGTCATACAATTCATTCACAATTGAAATATTCCATGTCATAAATTAATTCAAATATGCGATAACGTGTTATTCATTTATTTGGGTAGTTTACTATAGTAAATATTAACTACAACATTGGATATTATAATAAAATCACAAATATTTGATGTGGGTAGACATTTGTTGTGTAACAAAAAATTTTGCTTGTCCATTAATATAATATTATTTAACATTATACTAACATATCTCATCATTTATTGTAAAATATCTAAATCTTACAATGAAATCATGATCGATAGTCCATACATTTAAACATGTTCCTCTCTGTAGTTTCAAATTGATATTTTATTAAAATAACAGGAATTTTTTTAATCAGACATGAAACGACTATTACTGAAAAACTACCGAAGTCTCCATAATATCAAAAATATGTAGCTAATATGCTAATAGATTTTATATACATGGTTACTATTTACATATGATTTTATGGTACTGGTTACTATTTTTATTTTTATTTCATAACTGTCTATAGTTACAAAGGAGACTTAAATCTTATATTTATCAAGTCAGAGAATTTGTTTTAGCAGCACATATAAAAGGAGAGGTCAGATTTGTTTAATTAATTTGAGTCAATTTGAGAGTTTATGCAACCAAAGCATTATATGATGATATTCAATATTTTATTACGTCAGGTACAAAGGATGGAACAAAGTCACGTACCTTGCTTATTTTCGTGTATTTGTATATGTGTGAGCACCAATGCACTTCTCTAAGGTATATAAATGCTTGACATGCGCCATGCTTTCGTAGTCAAGTTAAATGATTTTTGACCCAAATCTATTAACCTGGCACTCCTGTCCAAAACTGGAATGTGAAGTTTAATATGTCTAAGGACAGACAATGGGAAAAGGATATGAGAATATGATCACATTGAGACTCATAAAACCAATAACTAACATTACCAAATTACAAATGAGCAAAACTTTTTTTATGCTTTGATTTGCACCAAACCTTTCTCTCCTACAAATGTAGAATCAGCCACAAACTGGAATAGGTTAAAGGCGTAGTATACAAACAATTAAAATATGGAAAAATATCCAAAATCGAAAAAGGAAACATGAATTTATAAATTAATTTCATAATATATCTCAAATTTTATAAAAAGTGAAATGAGAATTTGAAACAATTGATACCTAGTGGGTAGTGGATTGATTACAGTCAAAAGGGAGCAGCTTTAGCCATGGACTGGTCGATTACAGCTTTGAATTGACGAAAGACGCAGCGGGTCTCGAGCAAGGACGACCTTGCAGTGGATGTTTGTGAAGAAAGAAAGGAAAGGTAGTAAAGAATTAGAAGGGGTAGGGTATGGAAACGACATTACAACTTGATGAAGCCAATTTGCCAATCAACAATGAAAAAGGATACCTGATAAATGCAGCCTCTTATTTTTCTGTCCTTCAATAAATGAAAGCCCCTTCCATCTCATTCAGCCTTGCTATGCTTCTATGACTTTTGAAAAATTATGATCCTAAGAAAAATCATTTACCTTTATCAGGCCACAAATTCATATAGGCAAAGATTAGAGCATGTTTTTTTAATTAATACTCCCTCTGTTCCTATATATATAAGATGTTTTAGCAAATTTGGTATGTTTCAAAATATAAGATGTTTAAGGTTTCATGCTCTCTTTATTCGTGATGCATAATAAATAATGATACTTTTTATGCATCTATCATGTTCTCAACCACTAATTGTTTCTTTGTTAATGACTTTTTTCCTTTTTTTTTTTAAAAGTTGTGCATGAAAAGAAGCAATTTAAAAGAATAAGGCAACATTGATTAGCTCCTTAATTCTTGTGCAAACAAACAAAACATCTTATATATTGGAACGGAGGGAGTATATATTATTTTTTGTTTGATAAATTTTCTTTTGAACTATTTGCTTTTGAAAATGGACACTGTTTCAAAAACACTGTTGTTGGATTCAAAATTCATGCATATTTAATTTGACTGGTATTAATTTTCTAATTTGTGTCTCCAAGCATAATAAATAAACCAACATATTTTGTCTAGAATTAGATGGTGAGAGGACGCCATTTCTGGATTCTTAATGACATTGGAAAACAGCTTCAGCTTTCCAAGAATACATTGTTTATTAATTTTTATAACACAGACACCATCATTTATCCTTGTTAATGTGCTTCGAGTTCCCTCTCTAAGTTTATAACATTAAGGGAAAACAAACATGAACAAACTAAGATTTAATTGCATAACTTCCACCTATGATTTCTGTAAGGTACAATAAAAAGAAGTTCAACACGTGTTAATATGAAGAAGAATAAGCCCTTACCAATCGTTGACAATTATACGACCATGTCATTTAAGCACGTAGCCATCATACAGGTTGCATTGTCGCCAATATAATAAAATTGCTATTTTTAAAATAAGGATCTTTTAAAGCACCATGCCCATGTACTTTCGATTATATATTAGAAGTACATGAATATTTAGACACATGAAACAATTACAAAATCAAATCCTTGCCATAATCATCTTAAATAGTAAATAATTTAAAATACAAAGCAGGTCATCGTTGTGGTCTGCACAGTGGGGAAAGTATAACATAGGCAGTCAAAGTAACTTCAGACCTAGTATTATCTATATTTACTGTTTATAAGTAGAAGTAAGAACTTCAAACCTAATCAAAGCAACTTTAGACAAACCCGATTAGAAAATCCGACTCTTCCATCACCGCTGTACACATTAGATAAGAATAAGCTAACCCAATCATTATCAAATCTTAAATCATCAATAACTAAAAATTAAAATATATCTGGTAATAATAATGAATATATTAAAATGTTCCTGTACTGTAACAACATCCACGTAGACTGGAAATAAAAAAGATACCTAATAATTAATATATAAATTGAAAAGGGAATAAAAAAAGATCCATACAAAATTATCTTCGTATTTTCTGCTTTCAACTTTGATGATATGGAAACAACATTACAACTTGGAGTAGCCAATCAACAGTGAAAAAGTATAATTGACAAAATCAACCTCTCATTTTTCTGTCCTTCAATAAATGAAAGCCCTTTCCGTCTTATTTAGCCTTGCCATGCTTGCATGACTTTTGAAAAATTATGATCCAGTGAAAAATAATTTACATTTATCAGGCCATAGATTCACATAGGCATAGATTAGAGCATGTTTTCATAACTAATATTACTTTTTGTTTGATAATGTTTCTTTTGAACCATTTGCTTTTGACACTGTTTCAAAAACACTATTGCTGGATTCAAAATTCATGACAATGGATTATGATAGTTTGAACATAATCTTCTTCTTCATGTATATTTATGAAAGGACAACTAAGAAGACGCTTAACTCGAAATCGACGAACGCAGGAGGAAGAGGAGGAAAAAAACGCATACCTTAAAGATGGAGACGCAGACGAAATAAGGGTGAAATCGGTCTAGGGCTGGGAGATGCAGATGGATGGAGCAAGCGATCAACCGAAGGATGGACGGAAAAATAACTGGGGAAAGAACGATGGAGAGGGGCAGAGCTGAGTTTTGTACGTCAATTTTTTTCTCTCCTTTTTTTCTGTTTGAAAGGAAATGGTTACAGTGAGATGAAGCGGTAGAAGAAAATCGAGAGGAGGATGGGGTTGAGCGGCTCTTCGGATCTAAATTGAGATAATATAAATTTAATAGATAATATAGATTTAATAGATTTATATTGTTGTATTATTTTGATTTAATAAAAATATCTTTAGAATTTTAAGGTGAATTTAGAGAATTGAGAGAATTAATGGGAATTGAAAGAAATGAGACAATTAAGGAGAAAGCTAGAAATTCTTCTGCTTTACTATTATTTAATAGATTTGCAACATATTAATTTGCAGGTTCCAACAAAAGTGAATGCATTAAGTTTCCATGTGTAGAATATACAAGTTTTCCATGAATAAATGTTTGGACTAAAGCAAATATTACCAAAAATATTTAACTGAATAAACATGTCGCTTCTCCAGAGAAAACAATCAAAAAACTGTAAAACTCATGATGGTTTTATGACACGAAAAGAATCTATATACCACCATCAAATACAACAAAGTGCAGGCTTTGTAGTGTATGTAGCTCAAAAATTATATGCCGGCATGATGACGTACTAATATTTGAAAAGTAAACTTCATATATGTTGTTCAAAAATTGCATAGATGCGGAAGACCAATAAACAGGATGTAGATTTGGTAATTGAACATCTAATCTGATAGCAATTATTATAGTACTTCAAACAAATAGTAAATAACTACAACGAAGACACAAAAAAATGCACAATATTTACATTGGTTCCACTACCATCGAGATATTGTACGTCCAATTCAAAAGTGAGAGATTTTATTCCATATGTGAGAACTACAAGAGATTACAAAATAAGAGTTTAATATCCAAACCTCAAATTAGGCTTAACAAGAAGAGACACTCCATTTGGGGATCACTGGCACCATGTCAGGATGTGTTACAATGAAGTCTACCCTCAATATATTGCCACTGAAATCTGTATGAGTCATCAATCAAATTATCAAGATATGTTAATAAATAATGGAGGCAAATTGCTGTTGTAACAGATGTCGCAAACACCGTAAGTAAATAGCTAATTTCATTCATTAGCAAAGGTGGAAGAAAATAATCCATGTATTTATTTCTTTGCCATCTCGTGCAAATGCAATCAATAATTTATGCATTTCTATATTAAAAATATCTTCCATTTTGCATATTTGTTTCCATCTATTTGTAATTTTTTATCACCAAAATATACCACCATATTTGATGCCAAATCACATATCTTCAACACCTCCACCTCGAGTCAAATTCTCTTTTCAATATAAAACTCTTCAAAAGAAGCCTACATTAAACCAAAATCTCATAGTGAGATAGAAACCAAAAATGAATATTTACCTAGTGGGTTCCAGCGAAGCTACCACCCATCGCACCTTGTTAACAAGCTTGGACTATGTCTCCGTTCGCCAACAAAATCTTGCAAATATCCAAAACCAAAAGAAGGCAGATTCCGAAGTAATTTCAACACCACCAGAGCTAAAAATAATTCTCTCAATCACCAATTCAAATATAGAGCCAAAATCCATGTAACGACCCGGATTTTTAATTATTTTATTTTGAATATTTTAGTTGGTTTTAAGTATTGTATTAATAATTTAAAACGATTCCATAAGGATCTATTTATTTAAAACAATGTTTTAATGTATAATATAATTATAAACGAGCTCGTAATGTCACGGTAGTTCATAATATTACATTTTGAACTCCAATTGAATATACAAGATCCAATATAAATCAGATTTCTTTGAAACAAGAAACGTTTGAATTTATTAAATTGTATCTTTCTAATGGATGTGAAAAATCGAGATTTCGTTTTATAGATTGTAAGTTATGTCTAAATCAAATTTTCAGAAAATCGCTGCGGAGTCGTGTATAAGCCATAATGGTTTATTTAATATAATTAAATATTCGTTCTGAATTTGGATAAGATTTTTGAGACGTAGTTATAATTTAATTTATAGAATTTTACTGTAATTTTTATTTTGAAAAATAAACAACTTTTTGTTTAACGTAATTTACACCTTAAATCAACATTTTGGAACTTCACAATATAAGTTGATTTGTCTAGTTTATTATATTTCGGAAATCGTAGCGCATTGATCGATATAACGATATTTTTATTTTTGTCCATGGTGGTAAATAAATAAACCATGTATTTTTAAAATGGTAGTGCGGTTATAAAATGAAACTAGATTATTTTCCTTTAGTGGTTAATTTAACATGCCATACCAGTTCGAACTAAATTATTTGTCCTTAACATTAAAGTCAATTCTAGTAATTGTAACCCGAGTTACTTGAGTCCGATTTTGTTCACACTTTTTAGCAAGTGTGAACAAAACACTTGGCTCCTATTGGAGGAATTCAGGGGGGTCCATGTGTGACCCACCTGATTCCTCCAATAGGAGGAAAGTGTTTTGTTCACACTTAGAAAAAAAGTGTGAACAAAATTCTATTCGACTTACTTTCAAACCAAAACTGTATGAATTTTCAAAACAGGTAATCTCAAATCATAGACTTATATATATAAACTGCAGACCTATATAATAAATGACGAATGCATCCACATGGCTACTGTGCAAAGAATTCATAATCTCACATGGCTAGATGGAAAGCTTAAGCATGCAGACCTATAGTTCTGCAAGAGACAAATTAAACAAATGCACATGTATCTGCGCCTATATATATCATTTCAAATGCTAAACTGAAATTTTTACATGCCTACGCTGAGAAATATGTACTAACTATAACCACATTATCATATTGACCTTTACGTTAGCTTTACTAGATCTGGGTTCACCGTAGGCTGTTGGACGAGGCTTCTGATGTTACAATACTTGAACGAGGAGATTCTCTGTTTGGCCACATCATGCCATTTTCGATTCCACTGCTTCAAGCTTTTACTGTTTTGCTGTACAAATATTGCCAGGTGTCGTCGAAATTTAATGAACGAACATATGCTAAACAGTATTTCTACCCATGCCTGGAGAAAAGGACGCAGACCTATCCTAATCTAAACTACGTGCTCGCAAGTATTATCACCTTATAAAATACAGAAGCTCGTCTCGGTTGCTCATGGATGATCAAACAAAAACAGTGGAAAAAAATGGCGATAACTATTCGTATGCATCCTATAAATCGCTAAACTCAAATATATGATCTTCTGGTGTACTGCTCCCCATTTCCAAGCATGTTCTCATGCATTCGAAGTACACCAGCTAGCTGTCTCACATAGAACGCCAAACTAACGAGGAATTTCCGGCGTTGGCAATGATTTTTAGATTGTAGGGCCATCTAAAGAGAGGGAGGGGCAGATAAGGCGCGCCGTCCTAGGGGGTGCGGTAGCTAAAATCCAATGGCAAGGTGAAGAAAATGGTGGCGCACCTTTGCTGTGTGATGAACTGCTGTGTTGCTAGAAGATGCGTTGGCTATGAGATGATTCGTGTTCCAAGTAATGGTGGGTGATGGAGTTTGGGAGCGTGTTGCTGTTGAAAGCCTGAAGCCGAATTTTCATGGGGAAGTGACATGGAGGTCGTGAGTAATTGTGAGGGGAGCATTTGTCGTTATCTCCGGGTACTAAGGGATGTGCTAGGGGATCTTGTGGAGCAGCGAACGAGCAAAGATCTGGAGTTTACCATGAACAAAACAATGATAAAAGAGAGCAACCTGTTAAATGGAGAGAAGTAAAAGTCAAAAGAAATGGTGCCTTTCTTTGGCAGTGCGAATCATTGTTTTGCAAATAGAAGTTGAGTAGTGGCAGGGTTAGAGGGGTGTGGCGTCCGGTGCATCATGGCGTAACTGCATTTTAGTTTGGTGGGTTTTGAAGGGTGTAGCATGAGTATTAGTGGGAGAGGAAGGAGAATTAACGGAGGGTATTAATGTTAAGAATGGATTAAGGTATGGAATTAACTAATTAATTAATTTTTAAATTAATGTTTAATGATAATTAAATTGAATGAAAAACCTGTAACAAGCATACAAAATTCATTGGTGAACAATGTGGGAAGAGTTTGGAGAAACAACATTGTTCGATGCTTGGAAACACGAGAAGAAGATAATTTGTCGGTGTATTATCATGGTGATGAAATCATGCATGTTTATGGTTTGGATGCGTTCATGGAAAAAACGAAGGTGGTGTGGGAAAGTAAAGGTTGTATGTATGGGTTACAGCAGGGAGATTCTAAACGTGATCAGCTGTAAGTTAACCAACACTAATTATGGTAATTAATAATTAATTAGAATTAAGCTTGGACTGCCAATTAATTAATTAAAAATTGGTTATAATTTGTAAATATTATATATCGTGTGTTCTTAAACAGATTCAAATACGGCTAGATCCATCGAAGTCATAGCAACGAGATCTACGCAGTGGAACAGACGTGGCGGAGTAAACTGAACGTTGTTGATTAAAAATGAAATCAAAGCAGGATCGTCAACTGCGACCCAATGTGAGTAAACTCACTAACTCTGGCTCGTTTACGTTTTTATATAAACGAGTTTTAAATTTATTTCCAGTAATTTTATATTATGTGTTGGTTGTTTGAATGAATGGTTGATAAAATTGGTTGAAATGGTTAATATAGTTATATCATTGATCGATTATTAATTTTGTTTACTATGACATTTCATATTGATATGAAATTAATATTATTGATGTTGATTAACATCTGTGGATGCAGGGAAACAGGTTGGACGGACCCAACTGGGTTCCTCAATATTTCTATAACTGTTTTTCCTTAATTGTGATGTATGATGTGATATATATATATATATATATATATATATATATATATATATAAAATCAGTGATTGACTTTGTTGTGTTTCAGCTACCTTGGCCTAGAATTTTGTTATTTAAATACCGTAAAATATTTTCAGATATATAGAAGGAATTTGGGATTTAAAAAGGAAATTTATTCCCAAAAATAGAAATTTAATTATTGAATAGAGTTGAAAATGGAAAACCGGTTCAAATGGATGAATCAAGAATTTTTTTGTAAATGAAATATAAATAAATTGAATCATTTACCATTGGATATGTTGAAATATAAATATAAATTTGAATTTCTATGGAGAAGTGGAAATCAGTTTTGAAGCCAATAGTTGAAATGAGATTTAAACGAGATTTTGAATGATTGAAATAAAAAGAGATGAGGCTTGTATGAATAATTCTGAATAAAAATTATAAATAAAATTTGGGTTTCAGATATGCTTAAATGTATGAAATCAAACTGTATATAAAAGGAATATATTCACGATTTAAATGAATGGTTTAGAAAAAATATTTTGCAAATGAAATATCTCCAAAGGAAATTTAGATTTGAAATATGAATTCAAATTGTAAATTGAGTGAAAAGGGAAATGGGTAATCGTTTTAAAAGAAAATGATGAATTTTAATTCAAAATTCGGAATATAAAATAAAGTGTGATAACATTTTATAGACTGGAATGGTTATAAAGGAATTTGGTAATGATTTGGAAAGGATAAATTCAAAAGTGAATTTGGAATTTGAATTAAACCTGAAATGGTAGATGAATTCCGAAGTTCGAAATATAAATCGAATATAGATTATTCGAGAGAGAATTATTTATTAGAATTCGATTATATCGAATTTAGGGAAGTAGTTATTTTTACTTTTCATTTTGAATCAAATTTAATTATTTACTTGTTAATTGAAATTAATAAGTACAAGTTATATTTTTATACCAAATATTTGGAAACAACGATTATAACGGTACTGTTATAATAAATGTTTTGTAAATCTAAACAGCGATTATAACGCTACTGTTATAATAAATGTTTTGTAAATCTAAACAGCGATTATAACGCTACTGTTACAATAAATGTTTTGTAAATCTAAACAGCAATTATAACGCTAGTGTTATAATAAATGTTTGTAAATCTAAACAACGATTTTAACACTACCATTATAATAAATGTTTTCTAAATCAAATATTTGGAAACAGCGATTATAACGCTACCGTTATAATCAATGTTTTTCATAAAAAAAGTGAATTCTTAGATTGAATCTAAGAGTCGTGTAAGCGATGTTTTGTTAAAGTTGTGAGCTTTGACTATTTCAAAGTTGAGAATGTTGTTCAATTAAGGCCTGAGAGGTAATTTTATCCCAACTTGATTGACTTCATGATTGATGAAGGAATGGTTAAGGTTCGATTATGAAGATTGGTTAGCAATATGGTTAGTTAATAAATCATAAATGGATTGAGTTATAATAACGATGTTTTATAACATCGCGTTAATTTAAAGGATTTTGAAATATTTCCCTAAATAAAATAAGAGATATTCTCTACGCATAGAAAATGAAATGAATTGGTCAACGAGGAATTAAGAAATGGAATATGGAAATATTTTTCAATATTAATATGGTATATTTTATGAATATAGAAAATAAGGATTCATGAATTTTTAGAAATATTTTCTAACTGGAATGAGATATATTTTCTCGAATAAAGAAATAAGGATATTGGAAATGTTTTTCTAAGAATTGAGAGAGAAAACAGAGCTTTGAAAGGATACCAAAGATGGGAAATGGGAATTGGAAATGATAAAATAATGGGGAATTGATTTAAAAAGGGGCCTGTGTTGTTTGATGATTGATCGATAAAATTTCCATTTGGAAATAGGATCGTTGGTTGTATGGATGTTTTCTTTGATAGTTAAATCACCGACTATCAAAATTTTATTTTATTTTGTACCTCCGTTGTCAATACGGAGAGACCGGGATCAGATTTATTATCTGAAAACCACTCCGTATAGGCATAAGCATTGCGAACCGAAATATGTCTAAGATAATTAATGACGGAGTAAATGCAAGGGCTGTCCTGTTAATCCTAGGTAGAAATTGCCTAAGATGGATTAATAGAATGGTTCCTTTGGTTTGTCCAGTCCGAGGACAACGTATATGGACGGATCTGACAAGATGGCATTCAAAAGCGAATGGTGGCAAGTTGTTCTAAAGCTAATCGTTGCCTCAAGCCTCGTCAACCGGGAAATGACAAAAATCGAGCATGCAGCATGGCCAAGTGGGTCATTCCCATTGGGGGTATTATCACCAGATCTAGTGAAATTCCACTTGCTTCTTATTCTATTCACTGCTATATGCTTTCAGTAACGGTTGCTGATCATAACCGTTGGTGATAATATGCTCGGTACACTCAAATTAAATGAGTAACCAACCATGTGTGGGCCTGGTTGCAAGACGTTCTTATTGAACCCAGTGTATTCCCCTCTAGAGATACACTATCGGAAGGTGGTTCCATACCTTATCATGTTGGAAATCCAATCTCCAACAAGCGGCCTACGGTTTTTGATTTTATATTATATATGAAGCGTGAGATACAAGTATTCCGCTAGATTCTATTTATTTGTTGTAGATACTATTATAATATCAACGGATTTTGATATCAAAAATATTTTTGGTTATCGTAAGGTAAAAACCATCTGTGCTTATGTGTGGATCAGTCTTACGATTATCATTTCTTTTGAAAGGATTTTGAAAGTTAAACAAATGGTTGGAGTTTACTCACACCAGTCGCATGACCGACCCAGAGTTTATTTTGTTTTGTTTTACATTCATCTCTTGGATGCCCAAATTTGTACGGGCAGTCAAGTAGTCGGGATTTTTTAGATTCACTTGGTGGAGCTTTAAGCAGAAGACTTCATCAGTTAGCTATAGACTATTATAATTTCCGTTGTGTACTATGTTGTATCTAGAAACATGTGTTTATAACTGTTCCAGATATAGCTGTTGTGCTCTGATGATGGTATGAATACACAGTTACTGATTTGTATTTCCAAAGTTATGTTATTTAATATATTTTATTCGTTCCTCTGTGAGATTTATGTCCTTCAATTTCTTCTATTCTAACTTTTATTTCTTTCTATTTCTCATCCTCTAATTTCTTTCTATGAATGATTCGTGTTTATGTGCAATTTGAGTTGGATGTGTGGTGTAATTAGTGAATTCAAAGGGTATGGAAATTCGGCCCATTACAATCCAAATATCTATATGCAAGATAAATCTCTCTCCTTCCACGTAGCTGCATGTAACACCACTCCTTTAAGACGACATCATAAAATCAACAATGTAACACAAATGCACCAAATATGCCAAAATCAGCTCTATGAATCAAACTTTCTAAGGCGACATCATAAATCGATAAGCCTCAACGGCGTCAAATCTATTACCAAAATCAGCTACATCAGATATAGTTTCTAAATCCAATGGTCCTATCAATACACTAAACTCTTCATAACCTAACTCTCATACAATGCGAACCGCACCGAACAGATCTCTACCTTGGCGAGCAATTTCGCAACTGAACTTGAAGTTATATAGAGTCCTCAGACACTTGGAAAGACCAGTAAGACCTCCAGCAGTTCGTCTTAAGTCGTTATCACCTCTAAGAAGTTTCGCCAAGCTATTTTCTAGAAAAAAGCCTCTTTTCTATGGTTAATTAGGTCGCGTTTTAACATATAACTCCACCTTAATGAGAATCCGGAGCACAAGCTATATCAAAGTTTCAAGCCTGGAACACTCTTCTCTCAAAATAGTCTTCTCTACTAAAGTCTCTTTCCCCCAAATAGTAATAGCATAATCACCACTGAATCTGTCAACCTTTTGTAGAAATAATTGATGCAAAATTTAACATAAATCGCCTTTCTCTGATATCAATCTATTGTGCAAAAATTGAATAATGCGGAAGAACAATAAATAAGATCTGGATTTGTCAATTGAATATCAATCTAATCTGAAAGCAATTATTCTATTACTTCAAACAGAGTGTAAATAATTATAACGAAGAAATAAAAAGACATACAATATTTATACTAATTCCCCTACCATCGAGATAACGTACTTCCAGTTCAAAAGAGAGAGGTTTCATTCAACATGATAGAATTTCAAGAGATTACAAGAAAGAGTTTACATATCCAAACCTCAAATTAGGCTTAACAAGAAGAGACATTCCATTTGGGGATCACTGGCACTATGCCAGGATGAGTTTACAATGAAGTCTACCCTCAATATACATTCAGTGAAATCGTGTGAGTTATCAATCAAATTACCAAGATATGGTAATAAATAATGGAGGCAAATCGCTGAGGTAATAAATGACACAAACATAGTAAGTAAATCGCTAATTCCTTTTATTAGCAGAGATGGAAGAAAATCATCCCTGCATTTTTTTCTTTGTCATCTCATGCAAATGCAATCAATAATTTATGCATTTCCATATTAAAAATATTTACTTTCCATTTTGCATATTTGTTTCCATCTATTTGTGATTTTTTATCACCAAAATTAAACACTCCACCTTGATGCGAAATCACCTATCTTCAACACCTCATCTTGAGTCAAATTTGTCGGATCTTGCTTTATAGCGTTTTGATTATGACAACTATATATGCATACACCCCCCCCCCCCCCACACATATATATATACACTAACTCTGTTTTGCAGGAAGAAGCTAAACAACATATTCAAGAGCTCAAATTGAAGATTATATGTGTATAGAGTCTGTTAGTGTTAGTATTTATTGTTAAAATCTTCCTTGGTGATACACACACATGAACACTTTTAATTTATAAGATTTATATAAGACATACACAAGGTATAGACAGGAAGCAACAAACATACGTCTGAAATTTCCAATTCAGGCGTCTGTTTGCTAAAAGAAAAATAAATTTAGAATAATATTCAGATGTATGTACTGAATTATCAAACATTTGAATAATGGCCGAAACAACCTATTTCCTTGCTGTTTGAATTTTTTTCAAAAACAGACATCTGAATTTTTATTTCAGACATTTGAATTATTAATTCATACACCTAAATTAATAATTCAAACATCTGAATATTGGCTGAAATAGTCTATTTCCTTGCTGTTTGAATTTTATTCAAAAATAGACATCTGAATTTTTTATTCATACATCTGAATACAAAAGGATGCAACCATTCAATGAAGAGTCACAACTTTTAATTCATATCCTTCCTTCGAATCTCTTCGTGAATGATTGTAACCTTTTGTATATTATAAATAGAGGTTTTATCAGATGTTTTTCTCATGGAATCTTACTTTAACTCTTTCTATCTTATCTTTAGCATTCGGATTCACAAGAGCACTCTATTTCCATATTTCTAAGATTTCAAATCTTTTAAATCTTCCATATTCTTTCACAAATTACACTATTATCATCAAGGAAAAATTATACGAAGGGTATACATCAATTTGACATACCCGTGTTTTCAAGAACACAAGTAGTCAACAAATTCTTTGTATTGTGGAAGTCCTCTTCAACGGTTGAGGCAAGAAATCTTATTCGGCTGTTCGGATAGCTGTAAACCTATTCCTTCGGGTGAAGCGAGAGTTGTTGTGTTTAGTGAAATACCAGTAAGGAGTCTGGGACTGGACGTAGATAGTGGTCTGAACCAGTATAAAATCGAATATGTCATTTTATTTACTGCTATTACTCTACTATATATACTTTACCTTGCTTATACTCCATAATATACGATCCTACCACTGCATAGACTCTTTTAGTTGGTATCAGAGCAAGGACATCCTATAACCTTAACATTGTTATTCGATATTTTGATAAAATGGAAAATAATGCTACTACCAGCACCTCTACATTTGCTGAAGGACAATCTACTCAAATTCCACCATTATACAATGGCTTACATTACAATTATTAGGCTACAAGAATGAGGATATATATGCAAGCAACCGGCTTTGATGCTTGGAATGCAACTCAAACAGAATTCACAACACACAGCTGAATACTCTGCATGGACGATAACTCAGAAAATGAAGCAAATGCAAATTCCAAAGCTATGAACATGTTATTCTGCATTTTGGATGGAAATGAATCCAATCGTGTTAGCATCTGCACTACTGTACATAAAATATGGGAAACACTCAAAACTATTCACGAGGGTACAAACAAGGTCAAACAAACTAAGATCTCAATGCTCAAGAACCAGTTCCACAACTTTAAGATGAGACAAAATGATACCATCAACGACATGTACACAAGATTTCAAGATATTCTTCATGCCTTAAGAGGGTTAGGAGATAAATATAGTGACTTTGATATTTTGTCAAAGGTACTAAGCTCTTTAACCGACGAATGGGAGAGAAAAGTTTAGCCATTGAGGAAACCAATGATTTATCAACAATGAAACCATAAGATCTCATAGGCAAGCTCAAGTCCTATGATGTGAATCTCCATGCTAAAAAGGAACAGGCACAAGAAAAAAAGAATGTAGCCTTTCACGTTGAAAAATTCCTCAAATAAACCTTCATCCTAAAGCTTAGAATGTTTTAATTGTCATAAGAAAGGTCACATGGAGACAACTGTCCAAAACTAAAAGAGAATCAAAAGAACTTTAACAATAAGAATAAGAAAGAAAAATTCAAAAAGAAAGCCTTGTTTGTCACTTGGGACAATTCAGATTCAGATTCATCTGATAGTGATAGCGATAGCGACAACAAGCTAGCATACGTGTGCTTCATGACTCAAGAATCTGGGGTTAATGATTTATCTTATGATGATTTAATAGAAGTAAACACTGAATTTTTTAATACTATAAATACTCTTAAAATGAAACTTAAGGAAATACGTGAAAATCAAAATAAAGCTGAGTTTGAAAGATGTTTACCGGTATTTTTGTCCGGTCCCAAAAGTATACAAGACCCACTCGACTTAACACGTCAAGTGGTTTTAAAGCTCGAAGTGTTGCCAAGTTATTGAAAGATCAAAACAAGAAGAGGCCGATCATGCAATAGCTTCATAACCCCTCATATCGCTTCACTTGACTCACCTCTCTCAGCTCGCCTCGTTCTACTCGCCTCGCTCACCTCGCCTCATTCCACTTGCCTCACTCACCTCACCTCACTGACCTCGCCTCGCCTAGAATCGCACCACTCTATAACGATTCGCGTTGCATCGCGTCCTCACATCTCGCATCGCATCCAATAAGGTGTGATGGCGTCGCATCCCTTGGGATGCGATCGTGCCGCATCCCTCCGGATGCGATGCCATCACATCCAAAGGATGTGACGCCTTCCCCAACGCATTCCCTTTGGGATGTGATTTCCGCTTCCCATGGGATGCGAAAATCGCATCCTAGAGAGGGATGCAAGTATCTCCTTCCACCATTCCAATGTGATGCGATTTTCTGTTGCTAATGAACCTATGGTGCAATTTTCTATTGAGTGGTTCCCGAATCCTACCTACTCTCACCTAACCACTCCACTATAAATACCCCTAAGCTCATTTGTTACAAGGGTTAGAAAATTGCTGATTTGACATCTCCATAGAGCTCCAAGAGACCTCTCTAATGGCATCTTCATTTTAAGGAAGAAAAAGGACGAAAGTTACTTTTTCCATATAATCATATATGATGACTATGACTTCAAATTACGTGAAAATGCTTATAACAAAATGCCTAAAAGGGGCTCATAGCTTGTAAACCATTGTTATCAATAAAATATTAGCAGCTCTTCCGTAGTGGATGTAGGCCCCTCAAGGGACCGAACCACTATAAATATCCCGTGTCATTTACTGCTTTTCTACACTTATTTTTTGTAAGTGAAACCATATTCTTAAGTAATAAGGAATCTTAGGTGCTGTTGACATTTTTAGGCGTCAAAATTCTGGTGCTTTCACTGAGAACTAAGACTCACATCTTTGTTGCACATTACCATCTCGACTCCAACGTGCTTTAGGTTACTTCCCTAACCTACCGCTAAGTCCGCTTATGATGGATAAGTAAACAAAGAAGACATTGGTCGGCACTTCTACGGCATCCGAAGTTGATACATCTTAGCGACCCCAGCCGACGAATATCCCAACCGAAATGGACATGCTTCCTCCTACGGACCCTTAAGCCCCTGTAACCCAAGCATGGATTTACGCGCTCACCAAGAGGGATGAGAGTACGACTCTCGAACTCAGCCAAGCGTTGAAATCTAACATCAACCTCATGTGTCAACTTCAAGAGAGTCAATGCGTAGTCGCCCAACTCCAACTGGCTTAGAACAATCCTCAAGTGAGGCGCATTGCCTCAGAAACTTCTTCCTCCGAATCTCGGGGAGTACATCAATGAAGGAAATTTAGCCTTAACAATAATGTTGTTGTCCGCTCTAACTGTCACACCAATGGTCATAATAACGACAACGAGAACGGGAATGGTGATAGGATCACCATCACCTGTAGTAGGGGCACACCTCACCATAATCGATCCCGACTGCTCATCGACGACAAACCAGGTTCGAGTAATCGCCTCCCTCCGCGGCAAGTTCCAACTGTCGCCGCCCAGAACATGGCCTACTCTCCCAACAGCTCAACATGCCCATGTCCCATAAGATCAGAATGAACATCACCCTGCTCAACCTCATCAACCATATCGGAACTAGACAATTGTTGTCTCTCACTCGAAGCTGTCAACACCTCCGGCCAACTAGCCATGGAGTTGGTCAGGTAGTTCAGGATGCACATTCCAACTCCGAAGAACGCTCTAACCTTATCCAACCTTTACCAAGGTCCGACGAAGTCCCTTAAAATCTACCTCGAGTGATTCAACACCGCTCTCGCTGAGATCAATGATCCTGAACTTCGTACCACCCTCTTCTAGTCACTGAAGGTGTGCTCCCTACCTCAGAGTTCCGTGCCTGGACCGACTGGAAGCAGCCCAAAAACTTAGAGACTCTATATGAAAAGGCGGGACAATTCCTATGCCAGGAAGAAGCAAGACGCAATAGGGATTTATGGGTTAGTCACTTCGATGACCCATACGCTAGAACTGTCAATAACAACATTAAAGGAAAGCATGCTAGGAACTCCTCCGTTAAAGGCAAGGGGGAAGCACGCTACAAGGGAGGCCGAATGTCTGCAAATAAGGCGGTCGCAACAACAACCAGACCCCAACAGATCCCAAGAGACATGACCGCTATCAAAACTGCAGGAGCTACACTCCATTGAATCGAGACATGGAGACCATCTTCTTAGAAACCTGTAATATGCTCCAGTACAAGAATCCCAATACAAGGGAATCGACTGACCGCGAGAAGAACTCTGGCAAGTATTGCAGGTTCCACGATACGTATGGGCACAACACCAACGATTGCCGCCATCTCAAGTACATGATCAAAAAAATCATATGTGAAAATACCTAGAGAAGTATGTTCAGGATATTGCTCCTCCCGATTAGGCCACGGGATCTCCAAAGCCTGCACTCCCTGCTCCTGCAAATGCTTCCCCAGGGCCGTCCAACCTAAGGTCACGTGGCATCGTGATCAACACTATTTGCGGGGGGCCTCATCCCACACACAACAGATTCTGCAAAATGGAGGAGTACGCCAACTCCATAAAGCACGCCACTTACGAAGCTTGCTCCACTCTAGACGAATCGATCCCCGCCATACTTCAGAAGACAATGCGGGACGATATCATCTTCCGTGAGAGGAAGTCAATGGGGATTGAGATCCCAACCATAGACTCCCTCATCATCTCTACTCAGATTTTCCCAGCTTTCGTCCGAAAGATATTTATTGACTCATGAAGCTCGGTCAATATCATATTCAAGGCGGCGTACGACCAAATGAAGTTGGAGGCCAAAGACTTCAGGACCTGCCACGCAGCCATCCATTGCTTCAATGGATCCCACCAATCAACCAGTAGGCATGATTGACCTACCCATAGAGCTTGGAGAGGGGGATCAGAGCCGAATCTGCATCCTCAACTTTGTGGTCATTGACGTCTTTCTCCATACAATGCTTTCTTGGGTCAACCTGTCCTCGTAGAATTCTGGGCCTGCCTATCAACATGGTCTCTACTAATGAAATTCCCAACAGAGAATGGGATCGGTAAGGCGATCATGCCACAGCCCGAGATTGCTACCTCATAGAGTGGAGGAACGCGCACACTAAGGAGAAGGGAAAGAATGTGCCTCTGCCTTCTTGCACCAAGACCATCTCCGCATAGTAATCAAAGGCGTATGAGTCCTGGCTCAGGTGCCACTGCCGTCTTTCTGATGATCTCGATCGAAGGAAGGACGAAGAACCCGATTTCAAAAGGCCTATTCGGTAGAGCCAATGGTGGACGTTCCGATCAGCCCCGACGACCTAACTAAGGTTTTGAAAGTTGGATCGCAACTCCACCCCGTAACAAAGGAAGAGTTCGTAGATTTCTTAAGGGCCAACCTCGACATGTTTGCTTGGACACACTGTGACATATATGGCATCGACCCAGGAGTCGCTTCTCATAGGCTCGCCGTAAATCGCTTACAACTCCCAGTCAAGCAGAAGCATTGAATCCTGGGGAGCGATAGGTCAACACAACTCAGGGAAGAGGTCGATAGGCTACTCAACAACGGTTTTATTCGAGAATTCTACTAGCCCGAATGGGTCTCTAATCCATTCTTGGTTAAGAAGGCGAACGGGAAGTGGTGAACATGTGTCGATTTCTTCGACTTAAACAAAGCATGTCCAAAGGACAATTCTCACTTCCGAAAATCGACCAAATTATCGATTCAACTGCAGGTTACCAGCTCTTGTCCTTCATGGATGCCTACTCGGGCTACAATCAATTTCCAATGTATCTCCCCAACCAGGATCATACCTCATTCATAACAGACCTTAGACTCTATTGCTATCTCGTCATGCCTTTTAGTCTCAAGAACGCTGGAACCACCTACCAATAACTGGTCAACTTCATTTTCAAAAAAATCAAACCGGGCGGTCCATGGAGGTATACGTGGACGATATTCTTGTTAAATCAAGGATATCGAATGACCACGTCTGTGACCTCCAATTTTCTGGTGTCCTCCGCCTATATGACATAAAGCTTAATCCCTTGTAATGCTCTTTTGGCATTGCATCGGGAATTTTTTTTAGGTTTCATTATCAATTCGCGAGGCATCGAAGCCAATCCAAATAAGATCAAAGCAATTCGGGACATCTAGGCTCATCAGAGCATCAAGGATGTTCGGAATTTAAACGGGAAGGTCGCCGCTCTAAGTCAATTCATCTTAAATGTAACTGACTAATGCATCCCCTTTTCGACTTGCTCAGAATGAGGAAGCGCAAAGTCTCATGGACACTGGAATGTGCTGCCGCATTCCAGGACCTTCTGAATCACTTAGAGCGAGCACTTATCCTTTCCAAACCTGTGGATCACAAGGACTTATACATTTATTTGGCTATTTCTTTACAAGCGGTCAGCTTAGTACTCGTGCGCATTGAAGATCGTGTCCAGCGACCCGTCTACTACATCGGCAAGAGACTGACATGGGTAGAAAAGAACTACATTAAGCTTGAGAAGTTGGCTTATTGCCTATTGATCTCTTCTTGGAAGCTATGCCCTTACTTCCAATCTCACCCCATCAAAGTTTTCACTGACCAGCCGCTACGACGGATCCTACAGCGACCTGAGGCATCTGGATGGCTTTTAAAGTGGAACATAGAACTAAGCCAATTCGAGATCACCTTCGTCCCTCGCCGGGCCATCCTCGGACAAGACTTCCCTGATTTCATCGCGGAATTCACCATTTCGGAAGAACCTACTTTGGAGGACAAACGATGCTCTAGAACCCCAATGGAAGCTCTATGTGGATGGATCCTCTAGCAACTAGTGTTCCGATGCTGGACTTATGCTCATCACCCCTAAGGACCAACCAATATGTCATGCTCTGAAACTCGACTTTCTTGCTACCAACAATGACGCTGAGTACGAAGCCTTGATAGCCGGACTCAAAATTGCAATTGAACTTGATATCAAGGCACTACAAATATACTCAAACTCACTTCTTGTCATACGTCAGGTATTGGGAGAGTATCAAGCCAAGGAGGCACGGCTCGCTCCCTACCTCGCTAGGGTTGCGAACTCCTCGTCAACTCCGACTACTACCTCATTATGCACATCTCTCGAGGACAAAATGAAAAGGCCTACTCCTTGTCCAAACTGGCAAGCTCTAGGGATGCACAACTTATGGGACTTGCCCCCGTCGAAGTACTCAACTCTCCGAGCATCGATTAGATGTAAACTAATTCGGTAGCAACGACGGAGACCGAGCCCGAGTCTTGGATGATGCCAATCAGGAACTACTTGCAACATGGAATCCTCCCCGAGTGCCACAAAGACAAACGAGCACTCACCCGAAAATTTTCTTGCTACATCGTCCTGGACAGGGTACTCTACCGCAGGGGATTATCTATTCCATTACTCCGGTGTTTACCCCTCGGCGACGTTGAACATGTATTGTTGGACGTACATGAAGGAGAGTGCAGTGACCACACCAGAGGGTAAAATCTAGAAAAAATGGTCCTTAGACACGGTTATTTCTGGCCGACACTAGACCAAGACGCGGTAGACTATACCCGCAAGTGCGATAAATGTCATAGATTCTCCAAGATTCCAAGAACCCCGCCTATCGAGCTAATGCAAATGGTCAATCCCTGGCCATTCTCCATGTAGGGAATAGACATCATCGGGACTCTCCCAATGGATAGAGAGTGGCACGTTATACCATTGTCGCAGTCGGTTACTTTACCAAATGTGAAGAAGCCGAGGCCCTCATTGCAATCACTACTAAGAAGGTAATAAACTTCATCATTTGCAATATTGTTATCTGATACGGGGTCCCCCAAGCCATCGTCTCTGACAACGAAACCCAGTTCGAAATCTCAGAGTTCAAAAACTTCTGCTGACTGCACAAGCTCGAGAAGAGGTTCTCAGCAATGGCTCATCCCCAAGCCAATGGGAAAGTCGAGGTTGTCAACAAAGTGATCAAATCCATTATCCAGAAGCGTTTGGAAAAGGCCGGAGGCTTGTTGGATGAAGAACTCCCTCTGGCCTTACGGGCCTACCAGACCACCCATAAGTCAGCAACTGGCAACACCCGTTTTGCTCTTACTTACGGATCTGAAGCCATTATTCCCACTGAGCTAAAGCTCCAAGCTTGTCGATTCATTTACTCCGATCCAAAGACCAACCAAGACCTCCTATTAGAGTCACTTGACCTGCTCGAAGAAAAAAGGAATGAAGCCGAGCTCAGAGCTTCCGCCCAGCACCAATGAAATACCAGATACTTCAACTCTAGAGTCCATTCCAAGGACCTAAATGTCGGTGAACTCGTCCTAAAGCGGATCTTTCCTATATCGACTAATCTCAGTCCTCGATGGGAAGGTCTGTACATCATACACCGAAGGCTCGGAGATGAACCTTCAAGCTGGCAACCACCGATGGCGCCGAACTCCGAAGGGCTTGGAACAGTGAACATATTCGCCACTACTTCACATAACTTAGTGTACAATTTATCCGGTTTCCAACAATGTTTTGTTTTCTTTGAATTCAAGGCATTGTAAAGGTTGTTACTGCCAAAGTTATTAGTAAAGATAGTGTTGTTTCTCTATGCTATGGATGTGTTTACCTATAACATGATATGCTTGATTAACTCTCATAACTAACTTGCACACAAAACGCACGAATCCTCGGACCGGCACCCTGAGCATGGGAGTCGATACCGCCACTCGAGTCTCGAATCAGCAACGAGACCGAGTAAAAATAACCTGACTCGAGCCTCGAATTAGCGACGAGACCGATCATTAATAACACCACTCGAGTCTCGAATCAATGACGAGACCGAGTATAAAACGTTCTGCTACCCAGTCTCCGGACTTGGGGGCAACCCATCAGCCAAGTTAGTGTGAGATCGACCACTCCTGCGACTCCATCCGACCCATCGGGTCAGGATCCAGGCACTACTCGAACCTCGGCCCAGCACCGAGACTGAGTATAAATCGTTTTTCTCCCAAGTCCCCGGGCATGGGATCAGGCCCTTAGCCACAATCTAACCCACAGGTCTGGATCCGGGCACCCCTTGGCGAATAAACGACGCCCTCGCGCTCTAAGTCTAAAATAATGATGGGAGATCCAAAAGTCGGACGATTCGCAACGTCCAAGTCTCCTAACGACTTAGGACTGACGATCTCTGGGAGGTCCAAGAGAGAAAGAGAGAGCACCTGACCTGAATTCCGTGCGACTCAGGACTCCGTACCAACGGAAGGCCCGTGAGAAGAACCAACATGCAACCTCTGCGCGACTGAGGGACACCCTCTCGTATGGAGTCTGCAATCACATCTGGTTGAGTGTAACAACAAGTACACTTATGTAAGTACAGGACGCAAGAAAGCATAGGACAAACATTCGAACACTTGACGCAAATGCGATATAAGAAAAACTAACTGATACCTTCATTCACATAACTAAGTCAAACCGCATATACCGATATCTTTCTTTCCTAACGACTTAGTGTACATGAAAACCATACTGTGCCTCCAAAAGCCAAAAGGCGAGGGTTGTACTCGCATTTACTATCGGCTTACATTACTAAAAAAAAATGCCACAATCACTTGGGCAGCTCGCCCTCCTCCACTTCCTTGGGCTCCTTCTCTCCATTCTTCTTCTTCTTGCCCGAACCGCCGTCTGACGGATCATCCCCTCTCTTCCTTCACTTCCTTGAACTACCCCCTCCTTTCTCCTTCTTCTCTTTGAGTGGAGAAGGGAAAAGAGAGGCTAGCTATATCTCCTCCTCGTTGTCACTGATTTCTGTGATCTCATCATCAAGTAGAATTTCCCACAGTGGCGGAGGAACAACCTCGCTTGAAAGTGCAAGTGTTGGCGGCATGCTCCCTTTCCTCTTGGACCAGGTCTTCAGCACCAGCTTTTGCTGACCTGTCTTTCCAGCCTTAAATTTTCTGGCCTCCGCTTCCTGCAGCTGTTTGTACGTCTCTGCGGCCATCTTCCTAGAAGCCTTTGCTTTCAGATCTGCCTGCTCCTTCGCAGCAACCTCCTTTTCCCTTTGAACCTTGGCCGCAACATCTTGTTCGGCTTTCTTCCTAGCATCCACCAGAGCCGCCTTCCGGGCTAACTCGTCATCAACCTTTGTCTACTCTTGCTCCTCGGCTTTAGCATGGAAGTTAGCCTCCTGCTCTTTTAACATCCCACGCATTGTGGGTCCGCTTACTTTAGTAATTTCTATCGTCTTACCCTCATGCCCGTCTCTTCCCACGAAAGAACTAAATTATGATAACTCCTCCTCAGTGAGCGCAATCTCTGTTCTTCCTCCCTCGTTGAGCTGGCTCGCAAATCTCCCACTTCGAACTTGGGCTGCCCAAACCGAGTCGGATCCAGGCTCATTGTAATTTTCGCTCCAAAGGGCTTTGTACATCCAAGACAAGGCTTGTCAGTCGGCTAAAATCTGGCATTACTATAAGTTTAGGTACTTACGAAAAGGGCGACTTTACCTATAGACACATGCGGTGCAATTCTGACAGGCACCAAGCCCCCGCCCGTCGTCTAGATCAAACTCTCAAGACTGAACCCCGGTTGATACAGATCATATTCAACGGGGGAGCAACTTGCAAGTTTACTTTTGGCGCAGACGGCCCAACTGGCTGTTGAGAAGATCTACCTCCATCAAACTCATGGGCCACCACCAAACTGCTAGTATCCACGGGTTTTCCTTTTGCGGTGGCCCGCTCCGCCATTGTGTCACTCCTCAACAGCTCTCTTCCCTCCTGTTGCTTCAAGTGTTCTGCCTCTTTCAAGTGAGAGAACATGAAGTCAACTTTGTCGACGACACCCACCTCCTATTCACCGGCCTCAACTCAACTACTAGCAGCTTGGCCCACACCTTGGCCAGTACCCCGGCGTAATCATCAGTCCATGACACATCGCGGTACTAGAGCACTTTAACATACATATCCCATATGTAAGGGTCCAAATCATGTTCGGCCTAGGCCGCAGCATCCTCCGCTGCAATTCTGATCCGCTCTACCTCTCTCGCATGCTCGGCCCTCACTCCATCCAACTGGCTTAATGTATCTCGGGCCTTTCCTCGGCCTTTTCCTTGTCTCTCTTGGCCTCCTTAACCTGCCTCTTCAGATCAACAACCTCCTACGGCAACCTCTGAGTTTTTGCATTCTTAGCACTTAATCTCTCGTTCTCCTTCTGTAGATCCTCATTATCCTCCTGAAGTTGGGAGACCCCTTCGTTGTCCTTCTCCAATTCGGCACTGAACCTCTCCAAGTCGGCTTTATCTTTCTTGACGGTCATAATCTCAGTTGTAAGTTCAACCGATGTGTCCTTGAAACTCGTAGCCGCATGCTCTTCCTCCCTCTTCAACCTTCCTTGTTCCTCTTTCAGCTTCACTGTGTCAACAACAAAAAGTTAGTCTTCGAATGAGGCACTACGAACACAAAAAGCTCCTACGACATAAGGATAAACCTCACCTATCTCTTTCTCTAAGTTTTAGATAGTCGTCTGCTCAGCATCAATGGTCATACCATGGTTCTAGATCTCCATGTTCTTGGCGCGAATCAAGTCAGAAAGATGCTCAGCGTACCTACTAATCTCTATGACATTGCGATAAGCGTGGTACACCTTCTTCCATACAAGAGCGGTGTCTTCCTGGGGAGTCAGACTAATATCCGGCATAAATATTAAGTCTTCAAGATAATACTTGGGGAATTGCTCCTTCAAGAGGGAAATCTTTTCCGCGTTGGTTAGCGGGGGGACTTCCGGTCCTCCCCTTGACGTGCCCGTCCTTGGTGGCCCGTGACTCACCGGCTGAACAACATGGCTGGTAGAACACTGAAATGGCTCCACTCGAGGGGTAGGACGAGGGAGCGTCAGAGCTTGCGTCCTAGTGCCCGTAGTCTCAAACCTGGAATCTGCCCCCGAGGATCTATGTGGCAGTGGAGATTCTGAATGTTGTTGATATCGGAGGTCGCCCCCGCGACCACGAGATCGGGAAGACAAGGGTTGTTTAGCCTCTTTCTTAAAACCACCCAAAACCGAGTTTTTTGTGGTCTCCAGCCCACCGATCCATAGCCACGATGCCTGTCATCGCCACCTCCACGTGCCAATTCACCTGCACAAAGCAAAACCAAAGATCAGACCAAGGCACTCTACTCACGTGAGCAAAATGCTGTTTTATGCAGTGTTTATGAATGTGTGCCCTAATTGCGCTCTCTACAGACCAGACTGAGTCCCGCTAGGAGGAGTTGTTCCCCCGACGGGTAGAGTCAAGCTTCCAGAACTTGTGCCACTAAGCCAAGACGGTGGAATCTCGATTGGAACATCATCCAATCCTTTAAAATGATCCGCTCTCTCCAATGAAGCAGTGCTCTCTAAGAGAGTAGGCCGTACCTCCAACAATGCCAACAATCCGGGTGCAAAATCCGTAGACTGACTAAAATCGAATGATGAGATGAACTCCAAACTCTACCACTCTACGAATAATGGACTCAACGTCATTCTCTGCCTACTCAACGTGTTTACTACCACATTCCCCTTCCCCGAGGCATACACTATCTCGAAGTCATAAGGTGCAGGGAACTCCATCTAACGTTGTTGCCGCAATTAAGATCTTTTTGCGAGAACAAGTACTTAAGCGACTTGTGATCTGTATAAAGTTTGAACCTCTTACCTAATAAATAGCGTCTCCAAGACTTGAGCACAAACACTATCGCCTCCAGCTCCAAATCATATGTATGATAGTTCTTCTCATGTACCCTCAACTGCCTACTCCCATTGCAGACAACCCTACCCTCGTGCATAAGCACTACACCTAAACTCGTGCCGTAAGCACCCGTATAAACCGTAAACATCTTCGTACCATCAGGAAGAGTCTGCACTAGAGCTGATGTAAGATCCTTCTTCAACCTCAAGAATGCATCCTCGTAATCTACATCCCAAGAAAAAACTAGGTTCATCTTTGTTAGATGGGTAAGCGAAGCTGAGATCCACGCAGTATACTTAATGAACTTCCGGTAGTATCCGCCGAACCCAAAAAACTCCTTACCTCAGTCGCATTCTTGAGGGCTTTAAAATCCAGAATTGCGACAACCTTAACGGGATCCACCTCTATACCATCACTAGAGATAACATGCCCCAAAGAACCTTACCTCCTTCCGCCAGAAACGGAACTTAGAAGACTTCGCCTTTAACTAATGTGCACAGAGGGTACTGAGGACCCCCCCCCCCCAAGTGACAAGCATGCTCTTCCATGCTCCTTGACAAAACCAAGATATCATCAACGAATACTATTACAAACTTGTTCAGGCTCTCCCAAAACACTTGGCTCTTCAAGCTCTGTTAACCTAAACACATGATCGGTCTCTCTTAATCAATTATGAGCATCTACAAAACTCCCTGATCTATGAAATGGCATGCCGCCCATAACAGAAAAATCCTTACAGAGCTTAGAGAAGTTAACCATTGGATTAAGTGGAACTACCATGGCTACAGCTGGACGTGGGGCATTTCTTTGCCCTTTAGCAGGTGCCATAGTTTCAATATATCTATGGATCCTTGTTAGAATGGGAACGCCCTCTGAAAAACTGGGAGCTCCAGATATGCTGGAAGGAAAAGAGACCAGGATTTAAAAAGGGATCAAAGGAATATTGTTATTGATTTGAGGGGATATTTTTCAAAAATAAGTTTTACTTGAAAATTCTTTACATCTGAAAACACTTTTTCAAAAACTTTTCTCTGGTCTTGTAACCTTAGGCTCTAACACCAAATGTGACACCACATATCTTTTAACATCACCCATATGAGGATGCATTAAGTTTTGTAAAGCGCTTAGGTATAAAGTAACAACATGGAAGCTAAAATTAGCAAGACAAAAAAATAAAACACAATGGAAACTTTTAAAACATTTATTAAAATAAGTAAACTAAGTCACAACATTTATTACATTCCAAAAACCAGATAGTTGTCATCATAAAACAAACATACTATCTCGTGGAAAATATCAGAGTACATAAGTAAAACCACAAAAGTTATCCCTCTCATAAGTCAATACGATGATCAGAAACAAGAACTGAAACAATACACGAATCCAAAAAGAGTCTGAATCCAAGTTGAACCAAATAATGAAGAATCACTGATGAGACCCTTCACCCCATGAACCTAAGGGGCGAGGGGATGGAAGAGAGAAGGATAAAATCAAACTAGGTCAGACACACATTTAGTGGTTTCTAGTAATTTCTAGCATAAGCGCAAGATAAGGAAGCATTTAGATAGATGAATAGTCTAAAAGAAATGGACAAAAATTGAAATATTGAAAAAAGATAAACGCTAATAAAGAAAAGATTCACATTCATATCTAGAAACACAAACTTCCAAAATATCATAATTAGGCCTTATATAATTTCTACCCATCAATCGGCTTCTTTACCCAAAATGTGATAACCTATGCCAATTGTGGAATTCAGGGTAATCAATCCTGAACCCATCAACTTAAAGGACACAGTCATTCATCACAGGTGTTACATCGGCTTATCTTCCCTAATTGGAACGATGCACGCTCATCATTCCGTCAGAACGCGCCCGTGCCCACCTCATTTGATTCACTTTCTATCCAGTTCAGTAAAGGATGCCTGATCCTCTACCTAGTGCGAGACTCCGTGATAAAAACAGGATACTAATTGATACAGGTTCCTAAAAAAATTCAATAGACACAAGTCGCCCCTAGACTTGGTCCCAAATTTATAACTCGAATTTCATTATACTACTAGGCCTCTTATCTTCCCCAATCAGCCTCGTGCTTCCCGAACGGACCTAATCTATGCACCACTTATCTTCCCTAATTAGCCCCGTGCTTGTAATGACCCGCATTGGCTGAGGTATTATAGTTAATTTATTTAATAATATAAATGGTGATTAAAGAGATTTAATGGTCATGGAATTAAATAATGGTGAATATTTAATTAAAATAATAAAATATAATAATATATATAATTCTGAATAATCAGAATTGGCTGAAATGGCGATATGGTGTGAACTGGATCATCTGTGATATTTAATTCAGTTTAGAATTGAATTAGAATAACGAATATATTATTTGAACGACAGTTTGAACGTATAATTATATTATAATTAAAATCGAGCTTGAAATGGCGCTGTAGTTCGTAAATTGGCGATTCGAACTTCAACTGAATGTACAGGGTTTGTTTTAAATCGGATTTCTGTGAAACAAGAAATGTGTGGAGCTGGTGGAGTATATCTTTCTAGTGGAAGAGAAAAATCAGGATTTCGTCGTGTAGATTTTGAAAATAGTCGCTATAGAATCGTTTATCGACCGTAACGGTTTATTCGATATAACTAGAGATCGGGTTTGAATTTAGACAAGGTTCTTTTGGGACATAACGATAATTTAATTTTTTGAATTTTATGGTAATTTTTAATTAATTAAATAAGCAACTTTTTATTTGGAGTATTTGGCACCCTGTATCCACATTTCGGGGTTTCACAATATGAGTCCATCTACCGGTATTATTATAATTTTTGGGCCCTGGCGCGTTGCTCGTCTCATTGTTATTTTTATAACTATTTGTAACCGAATAGAATTTATGCCATTGGACACCCTAAACGTATATATATAATGTACAAAAAACAAAGGGATACTTAACAGAGAAACATAACGCACGGGCTAAGAGAGTGGGAATGCAAACCTATGAAATGACAAATCATGTGGGTGCAGGCACCTTCGAAAAAGAAAAAGGACTTACTAGCTACCCTATTGTCTACTACTTATGGGCAAAAGCAATTCAGTTCTACAAATACACAAATAAACTATGTCATTACATGTCATATAAATTAAACCTTACGTCTACCATGTGATGCACGTCTTTCTTATCTCGAACGCGTGTTCTGCCAAATGGATCCGAAGGCTACACGCTATCTAAATAATATAAATATATATATAAAAAGAGATTCCTTCATTGTTAAGTTTGCCTACCACTGTATATCGTACATGCCGACATGAAAACTCGTAGGAGTCTCATCCTAGCTAACACTACCCTATGCTACTGTACCCCTAAAACTTCAGATCGAAGAAATCCTATTCCTTCTTCTCTAAGGATTTAAATCTCTATAAATACGACCACTCATCCTCTATCTCCATTTTCCGAGAGCCACTCAAATTTCTTGTCTTCTTTTCTCTATAAAACCCACTTTCGTTCTTAACACAAACATAAGATAAGAATATAAAAAGGGAGTGCGTGGCAAACATATGCAGTGGGAGGAAGCGTACGAGTTTGGCAAGTTAGCGATGGTGATGTTGTACGTGAGAAGAGGACTGAAATGGTGAAGGAAACAGCCGTGGTTTCGGTGCAGATCACGGTATGGAGAAAGATTTCCATTCTGTGAAGTGTTAGTTCATGAAGGACTACTGTATAACAGCAGGTACATGAATGGGGGGGAGGGCTGTGTATTCGGACCTGTATGGAGATGATGGAGGGAGGTAGGTGAGGGACGAACGGGGCTGACGTTTTGAAGGTATAGGGAAACAAAGTCGGGGCTTTGCTGTGCGTAAATAGTGGAGATGTTTCGGGCATGACAAATGAAGGGTACAGCGACCTTTACTTGTGGTTTGAAGTAGCAGGAGAAAATGTAGAGTATGGACATGAGAATGGGTGTGCTGTTCACATGGGATCAGTGGTGTCTAAATGTTGTGTAGAAGTGTGTACAGGAGAAGGACGTGATGGATAATGAGTTTGAAGTATCTGGAGCGGAGGATGTTGAATCCGTTGGAGAAGAAGAGAGATTGTACAGCGGTTTGGGGTTAAATTTGTGGAGCGTGGGTGGGCTTTAAACTGGGAAATGGGCTGATTAATTGCAAATGGTGAGGCCACGTAGTAGATTAAACAAAAGAAAATAAAGAAATAAAGTGGTAAGTAGGAGGACTTAGTTGCAAACAAATAAAGGAAGAGTGCGGTTTCTTTTTCATTGGAATGGGATGCATGTAGTTGGAGAAGGAGATAGAATATGAGTTAGAAGGATAGCGGGTCGGATTATTATTGATTTACAAACTGTTTGTCACGTTGGGATCGTATGGAGGGTGACTACACGATGAAACTGACTGGGAGCGAATCAGAGCTCGTTACAATTTATAGAAAAATAAATTGTCCGTCTGAATCAAGCGATGGTTATCGTTATTAACGATGATCGTCCAATGTGAGTAAATCTCACTAACTCTGAACAGTTTATAATTTCATGTTGTATTTTTAGAACTGTTAAATATTGGCTGATTGACTGTGTGTTGATTGTTTGATTGAACTGCTAGTCAGTTAGTTGAATTTCTATATTGATTCTGTTTAACAGAATATATCATATGGAACTGAAAGTGATGTTATCTATATTGTTTAACATCTGTGATGCAGGGAAACAGGTTGGAGGAATCCAACTGGATTCCTCAAAATTTATTTTACTGTGATTCATATATTGTGATATATGATGTGATATATAATCTTTTATTGATTATGTGTGTTTGGATGATATTTATCGTTGTTATATGGTATGTTAAATACCATATGAAATACTGGATGTGGGAAAGGGGATTTTCAAAGTGTAATTTAAAAATGATTTTTTTTTATAAAATCGTTGGATTTTATATAGAAAAGGAAAAGGGTTTTTATAAAAGAGAATAATTATAAAATCGAAGGATAAGTTATAATAAAGGAAATATTTGTTTGTTAGAATAAATAGAATAGAATAGATAAGTTATAATAAAAGGAAATATTTATTAGTTAGAATAAATAGAATAGATATAAAAGGAAATATTATTGGTTAGAATAAATAGAAAAGATAAAAGAAATATTTATTTGTTAAATAAATAGAATAAAGGAATATTTATTTGGGAAAATAAATAGGATATATAAAAGGAAATTTACGAGATAGAAAAGAGTTAGTCGATTAGAGTTATCAAAAAGGAGTTAATCAAACGTAATTTATCGAATGGAGTTAAATCAAATATAGTTATTCAAAACAAAGAAACCAGACATAGTTATTCAGAATAGAGTAGATCAATAGAGTTAAAGAAATAGAGTTAAACAAAATTAAAAACTGACTAAAGATTAGTAAGTTGAACGGTTTTCTAAGTGTCGATCTGATGTTGGTTTCGGCCTTCGGGGTTTATACTTGGGAAGTTGTTCTCTTATTAGTTTACAGTTAGAGTCTGATAGTTGTGAAATGATAGTGATGCGTGAATAAGCCATGGAAATGTTTTCCAGTGTTAATAACGTATATTTTCTAAACATAGAAAATAAGGAAATATATATATATATAGATATATATATATATATGATTGATGATTGATGATTGATCGATATAATTTCCCTCTGGAAATAATATCGTTGTTTGCACATGTATTTTCCTTTGATAGTTAAATCACAGACTATCGAAGTTTTGACCAATTTTCGTTGTTAATATGGAGAGACTGGTTGGATTATTATCCAAAGAACCACTCTGTATTGGCATAAGCGTTGCGAATCATATATGCCAAAGAAAAATTGAAGACGGAGTAAAGTGCAAGGGCTATTGTATAAATCATAGATAACAGTGCCTAAGATGGATATACTGAATAGTACCTTCGGTTCATCCTGTTCCTGGATGACTTGTATGGACGGATGTCTGACAGAGTATTTCCAGACGATCACGTATATTGATTTATCCAACCGTACCAAGAGTGGAAGCGGAGAAGGAAACTTCTTTTAGCTAACACATAATGTGTTGTTGAGGACGTCAATCGGTGATTTGATGGATATGACGATGTGACATTCGAAGTGAATCTGGTGTGATAATAAAGCGTAGCTTCTAGCCTCATCAACCGGTAAATGACAGAAATCGGGCAGGCAGCATGGCTAAGTCAGTCACTCCGAAGTAGGGTGTATAATCACCTGATCTAGAGTTTCATTTGTTTCTAAATATTTATTGTCGATACTGTCCCATTCGGGAAACGGTTGCTGATCCCAACCGTTGGTGATATACATTCGATACACTCTAGCGAAATGAGTGGTCGGTCATGTGTGGCCGGGTTGCAAGACGTTCTTGTTGAACCCAGTGTATTCCTCTCTAGAGGTACACTAACGAAAGGTGGTTCCATACCTTGTCATAATTGGAAATCCATTACCCAATACGTGCTTGCGGTTTTGATTGTATACTATATATGTAGAACGTGAGATGAAAGCGTTTTGCTAGATGATTATTATATTATGGTTGATAGACATTATTATAATATCAAAAGGTTTTTGATATAAAGATAATTTGGATTCTCATAAGAGAAAAACCCGTTCCGTTACATGGCATGGTCTTATGAGATATCATTTACCTGCTTGAACTATTTTAAACTGTTTTACTCATACCAGTCCCATGAATGACCCGGAGTTTATTTTGTTTTGTTTTCCCTAAACTCTTGGGTGCCCAATTTTGTACGGGCAGTCAAGTAGTCGGGATTTACAGATATACCTGAAGAGCTGGAGCAGGAGGCTTCAGGATCATATAGCTATAGTTTATTTCTGCTGTGTTGTAAGTGATGTACTTGATAATGATATGTATATTCAAGTAAAACCTTTATTTCAAGGATATGTTATCTATTATATGTTACTCGTTCCACTGTGAGGTTCGTGTTACTCTAATGTTGTGTTCTTCTTCTTCTTCTATTCTAAGTTTCTATCTTATCTATTCTCACCCTCTGTTTTCTTTCTATTAATTTCCTGATTTTCAGTTTAATTTGGGGTTGGACTTGTGTTTTTGGTCAGCTCAAATTGGACCGGATTTTCGGGTCATTACAGTGCTGCTAGAAGGAACTCCTTCTATCTTAACTTATTAATCTCATAAAATAACTTAACACGTTTAAGTTTATTAATAAGCACAATATAACCACATGTTATATTCCTAGGATGTAATTAACATTTCTAATTAATGTAGTCTTTTTATACAACCCTTCCCGTCGTTACTTAATGTCCAATTAAGTAAAATTTGTTATAATTTACATGTTCTCCAATTACATGTTACTTAAAGTTCATTAAAGTATAATCTATTCCAGTTCATATTTTTGAATATTCTTCATTTAAGGCTTACCCCAATTAACAGTCCATTACTTTAACATAATATTAATCAATTTCCAACATGCATAAGATACCCTTTTTAACTTACATTCAAAATTATTCCCAATTTTTACGCAAATTAATTGATAAAGGCCTAGGCTCTCATTGGCCTAGGCTCAACGCAAAATAAATAAAAAGGGAAAATTGGTCTAGGGTACTCGTAAAGCTGAGACTCAAAAATGAACAAAATAAATAAAATAGGGCATTGCAAGACTATAAATAAAATCATAGCAGAGAAGGAGATAAAGAAGAAGAATTGCTTGCAAATAAATAAATAATAGAAAAGGAATAAAAATAGATAACAAATATATTGTAATAACTTGCAGAAAACAAATTTGTAAATACTGTAAACATAAATCTTGTAGTTTTAATCTATTTTACTGTCCAATCTTTCTTTTGTAAATAGCTGATCTAAAAATTACATAAAAGTCACAAAGAAAAGATTGCAAATCCACTAAAGGCTTTGGTAAAAGAAGAATCCTTCAGATCTACAATTGGAAAGTACTCCGATCTATTCCCGAATTGTATTTTATTTTAGAACATAGTGGAGTGGAGGTTGAGAAAATGAAGAAGGAGATGTATTGGGGGAAAAGTGAGGAGTACCAATCAATTTATAGGTGTGGGAGATAATCTAAGTCTTAGGATTATCAGGTTTTAAATCTCAGCTCTCTAAAACACTTCAGCAAGAAGTTTCCAGAACCATACAGCGACATCGATTTCGTGCCAGGCATGAAATCGTGCCTGGCTCGATATGGGTCGACCCACCCGCCTATATGGGTCGACATAGGGTTGACCCATAAGGGTTCTAGGTCGACCATATGTTCGACCCAGTTATGGGCTAGGTCGATCAATTACTCCGCTGATTTTGATGAACTTGTTAATTAATTTCTGGTTTAAATTTCAAACTTCAACTAATCATATCTTGTTCATTTTTTGTCTGCTTTATGCTAAGAAAATGTCTATCTGAACCAGAATTTCGTAACGGACCCAATGGTGAAATCCCCTTTGCTCGATTCCGAGTATTATTTTAATATCTGGTTCATTACTCTTTTCTAATTAATTATTGTTTATTAAAATTCAGGGCGTTATAGATAAAGTATAATAATAAAATATATAAGAGAATATATAGTGAAACATAATAAAGTAGAAATCCCACTTCTAAATAAAATTGCAAAATCTAGTACAACAAGCCATTAATCTGAGTACATCAATCCTCACTACAAGTTCTTTTAGAGCATATATATCAAACAGCATAAACAAATCAGATAACTAAGTAGTAGAATAGTAATACGCCAGCCTCCAGCTCATTGTCAAACAACATCATTGTCACCAAACGTACTACCTAGTCTACTCAACAACATCGTTGATGAGCATCCCAAGATAATAAGAGAAAACATAAAATCTTGGGTCAGACTAAAATCTCGAGTGAGCGATAAATGACTACCACCAGCTATATAATGAAATATGACTATACAGTTTAGGTTGGATGTGACTTGTTCTCACAGCCAAAGAGTTAGCTCATAGTAACTAGATAATACATGTTACTCAAATAACAACAGAGATACACACTACACATAATAGGATTCCCAATCCCTTCTCCAGCTTAGGTCCTACAGGGATAGTCTAACCAGGGAAAATAGAAAAAACATTCAAAGAAATCATAGCATCCATATCAAGCGATATCCTAACTATCACCGTCTAGAGGCTTGAATACGCTGATAACCCATATGACCATCCTCACTTATGTCAAGGGCTAAGATAGAACCATGGTTCTAGTCGGACAAACGTACGTATCACGTACGCCTTTCTTCCTAAGACAACTAGATCAGTTCCGAAGCGATATAAGGTACTCGACCATCACCAACATTCCTGATGGGCGTCCACACGATATACCTGCTTTAATTCTGCACCTAAAAACTCCAAGATATTAACGATTCCTTAGCGCTTCCAATCCAATGATCTATCCACAACTTCATGTCAAGTTCCACTCAAGCCAGTCGATTATTTCACACCTCATTCTATACCGAGCTTCCTATTTTATTCAGCTGCAACCACCCCCTTCTGAGTTCAAAATTGAATAACTATAACTTCTCCACTCCATGACTTTCACCTATAGAGAGATCAATGATCCATGACCTCCACAACACTCCCTAAGACTTATGATGCCATCACTTTAGACCCTGGCCCTATCTGGACGATTTTATAAACCGTTGCCATTTCGTATCTTATGAACCAGTGCTTGTCCATACACTTAGCTAATTTTGGCTAAGTATTAGCACCACTTGCTTCCTACTTATGAGCACTTCCTTTGATCTAACTCGCATGCATCTATGATTTCCCGAAGTCGTACATGCCAGTCCACTAAGTTGCCAATAAGTTTCTTCACTTTGACCTATCCAAATTTCACCATATCTTCACCAAGCCTCCTAAGGAAACACCCACAATTTCATGGTCATCTATCCCGGTTTAATGGACTGGTGCCAGTCTATATGCTATGGGCTGGTGTTGGTCCGTATACTTAACGTTTTTAGGGCTAAAATTTTTATGTTGCCTCCTTATGTCCTCTAGAGCGTACTTCCCAAATTTCATCCGATTCTGATGATCCGAACCTTTGATTTGCTCTATATCCAATCTAAGCCCTGATACAACAATTCCAAACACCCAAATCAAGCATGAAATACATTTAAAGCACTTGAACAGCAGTTACACATAATTTCAAACATATACAATCATATGAATACATACAAGCATGAATAAAACACTAACAATCACAGATCTATCAAATCATAAGGCAATTTAGATGTAAAAGATACTAGATCTAACATATTACTCAACATATGTTATAAATAGGTTAATGAAGGGTTTCTTGATCTTAAATTAAACATGAAAATACGGTTTTAGGGTTAAATTAACATACAAGGTGTTCAAATGACCTAACTACAACATAAATATGTGCGAGATCACTATCACTCACCAAAACCTAAAATTCAATGCAAATATTTTTCAAACAATAAGAAAAATGCAAAATATGATGTAGAAATGATGAGATCTAATCCTCTTAGAGGTAGATTTGGCCTCTATATGAAAATTCAAATTGAATTGACGTAGAAAGTGCATATATAGAAATTGAGAGAGTAAGGTTGAACTAGAGAATTATAATTGCTCAACCTAATATGAGAATGAGTGAGAAAAGATCTAAATCTCTTCCTTCAATCCCTTATTTATAATTGTTGGGCATAAGTCTAGTAGGATAATCCGATTTCAACTTATTAGCTATTTTGAAATCTGTCCAGCTGAATTAAAACCTTCAAACAACAATTTCTCCCAAACTGCCTTAATGTGACAACTTTACAGAATGACCAACATCGATTCAATGCAATGGTACCAGTAATAACACCTATTTTAGTCTCCGTCCTAAGTTATGGCTAAAATAGTATATCACAAGGGGAAAACGGTCAGAAAAAGACCTGATAAAAATCTTGGACATGTACCACGTCCCCATGAACAACATATTAAATTTTTTGAATGATATTACCACTTATTAATCAAATAAAATCATTTTACGGTTCTACGATACGTAAAATGCGGATCATTACATTCTCCACCCTTTAGGAATTTTGCCACTAAAATCCTAAATAAACACAATAAAAAAACTCTACATCTTACATGCTGACTGTCTACGAGCAAACAATCTATCATCCAATAGTCCATGCAAACAAAAGTCTAACCTAACATGCGAAGTTATAATATTTTATTTCACTTTGATGCAATTAGATAAGATATGTGGGATGTACCATTCGAAGAGTACTAGAAAAGCTGTCTTCATACACTCCTCAATCTCTGACGTACAATTGTCATCATTTTTGCTCCAATATGCCTTGAATAGTCTAACTACCTTCCTCTTAAGCTTTTTACGTGTCATTTCCAATGACTTGTAGCGGCTTACGAGGTCTCAAGACTTCTATCTTTACCTTTAAATTTTTAATTTTATCTGGAGATACTACAACATCAAGTTATGCACAAATTTCCGTAGATATGAGAAACGAAATTCATTTTGCATACCCACCATCTTCTTAAGTAATTCTGCTCTATAAGCAGGCTTTTCTGATTCTTTCCAAAATCACAAACTGTCCAACCGATCTTGGTGATAACTTCCCTTTCTTTTTGAATCAAACAACGTTTATGAGAGGTGAAATCTTAATAAATACGAAGTCTCCAACATAGAATTCCAAGTCTTTCTTCTCTTATCAACATAAATCCTCTTGCGATCTTGGGATATCTTCATTCGTAACCACGTGATCTCAATCTCATATGTCGATTCCCCTTATCGTCTCAGATTCGAATACCAGTTTCTCTCCGGCCACCCCATAAAATAAACCTAAATTAGAATTAAGATTAATTTATTTTAAAATAAATAATAAGCTGATGGGATGAAATATGAAATTTTGAGTAGTTAGGAATTGGACCACGAAAGTATTATAGTTGTGTTTGTGGCGAGATTCTGATCAGTTTTCATATTTTATTTACTGAAAACGGAGCCCATATGCAAAAGATATTAATAAAACAAGTTGTGCATAAATACTAATGCACAAGCTTTGAATTTCAAATAAATAAATATACAAATCTAGAATAAATTAATTTGGATAGAAATGAAAGAATATCCCTATTGAATTCAAATTTTTGTGTATATATTTATTTACAAGAGGGGACAAGAATAATGAATATAAGGTAATCAATCAATCAAATTAATTCAGAAATTAATGAAAAAGTAACGTACATGAGAACAAGTCTCCCATTCCTGACCCTAGAAGGGTGTCGACCTCCCCATGGAAGGGGGTCGATTGGGGGTGTTGACCGCGCTTCTATTGGAGTGATCGACCACCCTCTTGTAGGGTGCCCAATGAAGGTGTTTTTAAAGGGGACTTATTTATATTTTCACCAAACAGACTGCTTAGAATAAATCTATTGAATCCAGTGGTATGTATACACGATATCAACTATAAATACGACCCTAATCCTCACTCAAAACCCTACATCTATTCTACTTTATGCCTTCATTCTGCCATTACCCATTTTTAGAGAAAGGTTAGATCTCTTCTTCCTCTCTTATCTTCATTTCTAACTTCTCTTATTAGGATTTTCTACAGATTAAAATCCTGGAAATTTGGTTTATATATTTACAAGATTCTAATTCTTATATATATATATATTATAGAAATATTGGAGCTCTTTGAGAGAAAATTCTTCTATCTCAAAAGTCTCTGTGAGTGGATTTCGTTTAAGTATACTATTTTCTATGATTTCTTAGTTTAAATATGGATTATTATGCCTATGAAGATTTGAGTTATCACAAAAGAAAAAATATAAAATCGTCAAATCTTCCATTTATTTGTGTTTATATGAATAAATGGTCAATTTGTTTGTGTATGTGGGTTTGGATTATTGGAATAATAAGGAACAAGCATTTGGTGTTGTATAATTTTCTATATTGGTCAAATTCATCTTATTTTATTTGTGTAAATTCATAAGTGTGTATTTGTTACAAAAGGTTAAGATTTGGAGAGATTGTATATTTAAATATATTTAAATATCTATTTTTCTAAATGGGGTATTTGAACGCATTGTTTACAAGATGTCCAAAGATTAAGATTTTGCATATAAACTTACATAAAAAGTGAATCTATACCAAATTAATAATTATATATATAAATATTGGACATATGGTGCTTTGTTTATCTTTTATTGTTGATATAATCAAATCAAACATCGGTTACAAGTTTTATATTTATACTGTTATTTTTTTCCATTTTGATTGTACATGTTAATATGTATATTTATGCCATGATTGAAGGGAGTATGGGAAATAACTTGTACACCTTTAATTTGAATAGAGATTGACATTTCAAACATGGTAAGGATACTAATCTCGTTCGCAAAATTTACGCCTATATCGTAATAAACGTAATATTTATATCTATTAAGTTTGTAATAAATACGTTAAATTAGGAAACAAAATTTGAATGTCCCCATAGGAATTTGTATGTATGTGTGTGAGTTAATGGCTTAAATTATAATAAATGGCACATAGACATGAGGTTAACCGTTACTTGTAGTAGAAGCCTGCATGGAATCGACCGACATATCCAACATCTATAAGTGAGACCGGTTAATATAAGAGGTCTAGGTGTCATAAGTCATTATAATTATTGCACAATGATACGAGGTTTGGCCCAACTTATAGTAGAAGCCTTCCCAGAACCACCTGACAAATCAAGCAAGTACAAGAGGTTGATTTAATGTGAGATCTCATTTGTGTGTGTGCGTGTATATATATATACATATATATATATATATATATATATATATATATATTTGTGTGTGAAGTAAACATGCCATGGGGGAATGGTATTAGGTGGCTGACCTGCCTCTTGTTACATATTAAGTGGTTAGGACAAGGTCCGTTCCCAAGGTTTACTCATTAGTTTTAGACCCAAGTCATGCGACTCGTCCTTCAAGGTTTAGTGGTTTTCCACATTCTCTTTTGTATAAGGTATTAATTGGTCTTATTAGACGATAGCGTATAAGTGGGTAGTTCTCCAAGTAATGCCCGCTTCTTGTCCAAGGGCTTTGTGAGGGCTGACCTAGGGACAGATTATATATATGGCCTAAGGAACCATCGTTTAAGGGAAGTATTAAGTGACTAGGAGTTGACTTGTAGGGACAGATAGATTGTAACAAGAGGGTCCGCCAAAGGGTTTTCTTAAATGAAGTTGTGTTCCTGACCCAAACCTGGTAATAAGTGGTCGTTACTATTTCTCGATCTGCAAGAAGAGTTATTATGACTTCAACGTTAGAAATGAGGTCTTAATTGGCTGGAGTCCGCCATGGGTATTAAGTGACCGTGAGAATGTCTAACCTTAATAAACTTGATAATGGCCCTATGTGACTAGGTATAGCCTACCTCATAGGGTATTATGTGACTGTAAGGATGTCCTCCCTTAGATTTACTTTGGGGGTATTAAGTGACTGTATAGATGCCCGCCTTTAGATTTACATATAGGCCTTAAGTGACTGTTAGCATGTCCGCCTCATATATTTAATTATGTGTATGTCTGTTTGCATAGACATAACATGAATAATTTCCACTGTCGAATATAGGAAGTAGTTGTTCTTACTCTTATATGTATCTCATTCACCAGAACTTTATGTTCTGACCTCCTCTTAACATTAACAAGTTAGTAGGTGAGGCCACTTTTTGAGAATGATGAACGATTGCTTAGAGTGGAACCTTACTATGAAGATTTAGTTATTATGGAAGTTGTATTATTATTGTTGTTATGTACTTGGGATATTGAATGATGTACCCTTTATTTGTGAGACTTGTTGTATCCGACTTTATGGTTATAATAATGGTACATCTATTTTATGCTATTAATATTTTATCCCTTCCATTATGTTAGATTCTGTTTTTTAAGACTGCTCTATGATATCTGTTTTTGTATTTCCGTATAGGAACCAACAATCAGTTTAGCATGGCTCTAAGCTTTGATGTGCCTTTCTTGGGTCGGAGTTTAGGCTCATTCTGAGCAGGTTATTACATTTAATATCAGAAAATAGGTTACTCAATTATAGGGAAATACACGTATGAGAGACGTATTTGTTATTTGAAAAGGTTTTCAAAACTATATATTTATATATGTGTCATATCCCCAAATACGCAATTATACTAGGAAACCTTATCTTTCTTTTGTTTGGGCCTTGATTTATCATAGGAAGTCCACTGAAAGATTTTTCTTTTTCAAAATGGTAGAAATTATCAACAACCAGCCCGTGCAGAGGAACCCAACAATGCTTTGTTATTTACCAGAATAGTTCCAATAGTACCTTATGACTATGGAACAAGTCCCTACAGTAAATCCTACCCCAGGGGAACCAACAACTCAACCCCGACCCGTTGAAGGGTCCAGGCAAGTCATTTTTGGGAACTGAGAACTTCATTAAAGCCGAAGCGTGGATCCACTAGTGCGAAAGTATATTTAAAGCTACCCGATGGGATGATCAGCTTAAGCGTAGGATATCAGCTTGACATTTGAAGGGAGAGTCCCTTAAATGGTAGAACTTAATTTTCACAAGAGAATGTGGTTAGAGTGTTTTCTTGGAAAGAATTTAGGACCCGTTTTGAGGCTAAGTTCTTAACCAATGTTGAGAAGAGTCTGCAACTAGAAAAGTTTATCCCGTTGAAGCAAGAAGAGTTGGATATGAAAAAATATGTGGCGAAGTTTACAAAATTATTTAAGTTTGGAAAAGGATTAGTGGCCACCCCAATGGACAAAGCCCTTAGGTCTGTTAAAGGATTGAATTCTCCGTTGAGGGAAATGCTTTTAGCCCAAGTCATGTTTGAAGCCACGTTTGAAGCCTTGGTTGAGGCGGCTATCCTATATTCAACCGAGGGCGTTTAGGAAAATAAGACTAAAAAGGGAAAAGGTACCGCTAACTTCGGGAAAAACAAGAAAAAGGTTTATGGCTTAAGAATAAGGAGGCCAAGACATGTCCTAGATGCCACAGGAAGGGGCATGAGGCGAAGAACTGCACAGTGTTCTTAGCAAAGCCAAAGTTTATGGGAAATGCTTTAAATACCTTGAGGATGGGCACTTAGCAAGGAACTGCCTGAACCGGAAGTTGTGCAGAATAGTCAAAATTATGCCTTGAAAGTAGCACTGATTCGTAGTCATCCCCCTATGGATCAAGGATAACCTACACTGGAAGGTATAATATCTATCTTGGGATTTTCTTTGTGTACCCTATTTTATTCGAGAGCCACCCACTCTTTCATTGCTTGGAAGATCGTTGATTCTTTGAAACTTCCCTTATCCTTTTCTAGCCATCAAATAGAGGTGTCTAACCCAATTGAAGGGACTAAGAAACTTATTTTTGTGTATAAAAACCTAGTATTGGACATCAGTGATACCGACTTCTTTTGTGATGCGTATGTACTTGAATTCTTGGGGTATGGTCTTATTTTGGTATGTACTTGAATTCAGTCTTATTTTACTTATCTTTCAATTCGAAAGGGACCATCTGCGGTACCGATTGTTTGTGACTTTCCTTATGTTTTTGAGAAGGTCATAGGACTCCCACCCTACCAAGAAATATCACTTAGAATAGACCTCAAAAGGATGCGAGGCCTTTAGCGTTTCTTTTAAGGCACATGGCTTCCAAGGAAAGGAGAGAACTTGATAGATAAATCTTGGAATAATTTTAGAAAGGGTTTATTCGTAGAAGTACCTCTTAGTGGGGTGCACTAGTAGTATTTTCCACAAAGTCTGATGGATCATGAGATTATGTGGGGATTATAGGGAACTTAACAAGATGGTTAAGAAGAATAGACATCCCTTACCGAGGATTGAGGACTTTTTTGACCATTTGGGAGGAGCCCAAATATTTTCCCAATTATATTTGGCTACTGGTTTTCACTAGTTAAGGATTTCGGAAGAGAGTAAGCCAAAGACGGTGTTTAGGACGCCAAATGGATTGTTCGAGTGGGAGGTTATGCCTTTTTGGTTAACGAATTCCCCTGCTTTCTTTATAGACCTTATGAGTAGAGTATTTAGGGGCATACCCAATAATATTGTGGTAGAGTTTGTGGATGATATCCTTATCTTTTCCAAGAACCATAAGGACCATCAGGATCACTTTAGAAGAGTCCTAGGAATTTTGAGGAGGAACTAACTTAAGGTAAAATGATTAGAATGGAACTTATGAAAGAAAGAAGTCAAGTTTCTAGGGTATATTGTTTTAGGAAAAGGACTAGCAGTAGTATCCGCTAAGGTAAAAGCTATCAAAGGGTGGAAGTTGCCACGTAATGTGATGGAATTAGAAGTTTCCTTGGATTGGCAGCCATTATCGGAAATTTATTAAGGACTTCGCGAATATTGCAACCTCTCTAACCCAATGGACGAAGAAGGATCACAAGTTTGTATGGAGCGAGAAATGTGGAATTGCTTTATAGAAATTGAAGGAATCTCTCACAAGTGCACATATTCTTATTATATCGAATGGAACCAAGATGTTCACAGTTTTTATGGATGCATTTGGGATCGATTTAGGAGCGGTACTCATGCAGGAGGATGGAGTAATTGTCAATGCAAGTAGACACCTTAAGGATCACGAGAAAAGGTACCCTGTCCATGATCTAGATTTACCAGCAATAGTTTTTTCCTTTAAGATGTGGGGATATTATCTTCTTAGGGAGAATTTTGAGTTGTTTACTAATCATAAGTCTCTTAGATATTTGTTTTCTCAACGAGATCTAAACCTTCGACAACAGAGATAGATGGAATATCTTGCATCTTTTGATTTAACCGTTTAGTATACCCCTAATAAGGGTAACGTTGTGGCAGACACTTTGAGTCAGAGGCACACCACCCTTAGTGTGATCTCCGAATGGAGACAGTTAGACTTTCTCTCCAGTTTTAATTTGGAACCACCGTTTGAGGCAGCTCAAGGATTCCTTGGAATGATGGAGATAAGACCAGTTCTGATGGAGAGAATCAAGAGTGAGCAAGACCATGAAGATGTGTAAACGGTTTTGAAGGAAGGAGTTTCTAAGGGAGAACCTTTACCTCATTTTGATAGATATTTTGTTGACGGTAGGGGTAGCTCGAGGAGAGATCGACGGAGTTCTGTCCCTAAGAGTGTGGAACTTAGGAAGGAGATTCTTGAGGAATGTCATAGGTCGAGAATGACCAAACACCCTGGAGGCGACAAAATGTTTAGGAACATTAAGAGCAGCTTTCATTGGGAAGGAATGAAAAAGATGTTGCAAAGTTTGTTTCTAAATGTTTAACTTGTCAAAGAGTGAAGGTGGAGTAAGGGAAGCATGGAGGACTTTTGTTACCCTTGGAGATTCCCATTTGGAAATGGGAACACATTTCTATGGATTTTATTGATGGCCTTCCTAAGAGTAAGAATAGGAATGACGCCATTTGATTCATAGTGGATCGATTAACAAAGAGCGTTGATTCTATTTCGATCAGGAAGGGTAGGACTGTCGCTTTATTATCCCAGTTGTTTGTTAAGGAGATTGTTAGGCTACATGGAATTCTGACTACTATAGCTAGTGACAAAGATCTGTTATTTATTAGTGAATTATGGAAGAGTCTTCAAGAAGCTTTAGGATTGACGCTGTGTTTGAGTACAACCTATCATCGGCAAACTAACGGCCAGACAGAGAGAGTCAATAGGGTTTTGAAGGATCTTCTCAGAGCTTGCATCATTGACTTTGGAGAAGCATGAGAGCAACACTTTCCTTTGGTAGAGTTTTCACACAATAACTATTACCAAGCGATGATTGGTATGACCCCTAACGAAGTTTTGTATGGTAGACTATGCAAATTGCGAACGTTTTGGCCGGAAACTTTCGACAATGTTTTACTCGGACCAGACCATATCTGTGATTCAATAGAGACTATCGTTTTGACTCAGTAGAGAATAATGGCTTCCCAATACCGGTAGAAGTCATATGCAGATAAAAGGAGGAAAGAACTAGAATTTGATGTTGGAGATTTGGTATTTGTTAAGCTTTCTTCCCTAAAGAAGTCAGTTTGTCTTGGGAAGAACGGAAAGTTGGCTCCCAGGTTTATTGGACCTCTTAGGATTTTGCATAGGATTGGGAAGATGGCTTACCGAGTGGATCTTCCCTAGCGTTTATCGATGGTCCACAATGTTTTCCATGTTTCTCATCTTCGCAAATGCCTTCATGATTCTGTCGACAAACTCGAGCTTAATGATATTAGGACATAGGGAGCTTCGAGTTGGGGTCTAGGGTGCCCTACGCCATTGCAAGGGTCGTGGAACAACGAATCTAACGACTCCACAACAAATTCATTCACCTAGTCCGATTTCAATGGGAGATAAACCCTACGGAAAGCACCTGGGAAACTGAGGAAAAGATTAAGCTAACTCATTCAAAGCTTTTCTTGGGTAATTAATTTCTTCAAAATTTTTGCTTTTGGTTTCCTTGTGGTTTCTAGAGTGGATGGTAGGAGATGGATGCAACACAAATGTACCGTACACTCATATTGAATTAGATGCATGTTAAGGTGTTTTGCATACATATTGCATCACTTATTACACATACAAGCTAGGACTAAGTTCATTAGTAGCAAGTCTGCAATTTACAATCACTATGAATCATGAATGTTTATAAAATAACATGGGTGTACAATATGGTTATTGAGAGCAAGTTGTGTTCTTCCCCCTTCCCCTTCAAAAGATTTCAGGATGAAATCTCTCACAAGGGGAGGAGAATGTAACACCCCGAAAATAAACCTAGATTAGACGTAAGATTAATTTAAATTACAATAAATAATAATAATCAATAATAAGCTAATCGGCTTAAAATTAAATTTTTGGTAATTAGGAATTAGGCCACGAGAGTATCGTAGTTGCGTCCGTGGCGAGACTCTGATCCATTTTCATATTTTACTTACTGAAAATGGAGCACGTATACAAAAGATATTAATAAAACAAGTGTGTAAACATTAACACACAAGGTTTGAATTTCAAATAAATAAATATATAAATCTAGAACATATTAATTTGGATAGGCATGAAAGGAATATTCTTATCGAATTTAAATTCGTGTGTATATATTTATATACAAGAGGGGACAAGAACAATGAATATAAGGTAACCAATTAATCAAAGTAATTGAGAAATTAATGAAAATGTAACGTCTTGGAGAACAGGTCTTCTAGGTTTGGCCCCAGAAGGCAGTCCAACCACCGGGTCGACCTAAGGTGTTGATCGTCTTCCTATAGGAACGGTCGACCGCCCTCCTATCGGGTGCCCAGTGAAAGTGTTTATAAAAGGGGACTTATTTATATTTTTCACAAAACAAACTACTTATATTAAGTCTATTGAATGCAATGGTATATATACACGATGTCAACTATAAGTAAGACCCCAACCCTCACTCAAAACCTTTCATCTATTCTTCTCCATGTCTCCATTCTGATGTTACCAATTTCCTGAGAAATGTTAGATCTCTTCTTCCTCTCTTATCTTCATTTCTAACTTCCCTTATCTAGGATTTTCTATAGATTAGAATTCTGGATATTTGGTTTTTTTTATATATATATAATGTTCTAATTCTTATATATATTATAGAAAGACTGGAGCTCTTTGCGTAGGCCAAATCAAGATTTCATCACTTCAACAAATTCTTCTGTCTTCTATCTGAAAAATCTCTATGAGTGGAGTTCATTTAAGTTTACTATTTTTTATGATCTGTTAGTTTAAATCTGGATTATTATGCATAGAAAGGTTTGAGTTAGTATAAAAGAAAACAATATCAAATCCCTCAAATCTTCCATTTGTTTATGTTTGTACGAAGAAATGGTCAATCTGTTTGTGTATTTGGGTTTGGATCATTGAAATAATAAAAGAGAAGCATTGGTGTTGTATAAGTCTCTATATTTTTCAAATTCGTCTTATTTTATTTGTGTAGATTCATAGGTGTGGTTTTATTGCAAAAGGTTAAATTTGGAGAGATTGTTAATTTGAGTATGTTTAAATACATAATTTTTAAATGTAGTATTTAAACGTATTGTTTACAATATGTCCAAATATTAAGGTTTTGCATATAAACTTACATAAAAAGTGAATCTGCACCAAAATAGTAATTATACATATTGGATATATGTCTCTTTGTTAATCTTTTATTATTGAAATAACCCTATCAAACCGAGGTTACAAGTTGTTGATATTGTTAACATGTATATTTATGCCATGATTGAATGGAATATATGGAATAACTTGTACGCATTTAATTCGAATAGGGATTGACATTTCAAACGTGGTAAGGACGCTAATCTCGTTCACAATTTCTACGCCTATATATATATATATATTAATAGCATAATAAATGTAATATTTAAAGTATTAAGTGTGTAATAAATACGTTAAATTAGGAAATAGAATTTAAATGCTCCCATAGGAATTCGTATGTATGTTTGTGAGTTAATGGCTTAAATGCACATAGACACGAGGTTAACCATTACTTGTAGTAGAAGCCCACCCAGAACCACCAGCATATACCACATCTGCAAGTAAGATTGGTTAATATAAGAGGTCTAGGTGTCATGGGCCATTATAATTATTACATATGCAAGGTCAGGCCCAATTTTTAATAGAAGCTTTCCCGGAACCTCCCGACAAATCCAACATCTATAAGTGGTTGGTCTAATGTGAGATGTCTAGTATGTGTGTGTGTATTTGTGTGTGAAGTAGACCTGCCTTGGGGGAGAAGGTAGTAAGTGGTCGACCTGCCTCTTGTTGGTTATTAACTGGTTAGGACTAGGTCAATTCCTAAGGTATAAGTGGGTGGTTCTCCAAGTAATGTCTACTTCTTATCTAGGGGATTTGTGAGGGTTGACCTAAGTACAGATTAAATATATGGCCTAAGGAACCATCATCTAAGGGAAGTATTAAGTGAATAGGATTTTACCTATAGGGACATCTAGAGAGTAGCAAGAGGGTCCGCTGGAGGGTTTTCTTAAATGAAGTCGTGCTCCTTACCCAAACCTGGTAATAAGTGGTCATTACTATTTCTTGTCCTACAAAAAGAGTTATTATGACGCCAACATTACAAACGAGGTCTTAGGTAGCTGGGGTCCTCCATGGGTATTAAGTAATTGTAAGGATGTCTGCCCTTAATAAATTAGATAATGGCCTTAAGTGATTAGGTATAGCCTGCCTTTCAGGGTATTAAGTTACTATAAGGATGTGTGTCCTTAGATTTACTTTTGGGGTATTAAGTGAATGTAGGGATGTCCGACCTTAGATTTACATATAGGCCTTAAGTGGCTGTTAGGATGTCTGCCTCATATGTTTAATTATGTGTATGTTTGTTTGCGTAGACATAACATGAAGAATTTCCATTATCAAATATAGAAACTAGTCATTCCTAAACTTATATATATTTCATTCACCAGAACTTTATGTTTTGACCTCCCTCCTCTTAACATTAACAGGTTGGTAAGTGAGACTATTGATGGAGGATGATGAACGATTACTTGGAGGAGGAGCCTCACGACGAAGATTTAGTTATTATGGCAGTTGTCTTATTATTATTGTTATGTACTTGGGATAATAAACGATGTACCCATTATTTGTGAGGCTTATTGTGTCCGGTTTTATGGTTTTAATAATAGCACATCCATTTTATGCTATTATATTTTATCCCTTCCCTTCCGCTGTGTGAGATTTTGTTTTTCATTTAGACTGTCTATGATACCTATTTTAGTATTTTCTCATAGGAACCAATGTGAGTGGCTCAAAGTTCCGATGGACCTTACTGGGTCATAATTTAGGCCCATTCTGGGTGGGTTGTTACACGTTTTTCCAGACAAAAAGAGTGTGAATTACAAGCTTTTCTGTATAATGCTTTATACGGTGCCATTCCAATGCTTGACCGATAACTATTATTGTAGGCAAGCTCCATTAAATGAAGATGGTCTTGACATCATCCTCCAAAATCGAAAACAAGGCTCTTCGAAGATCTTCTAATGCTCGATTAACTCTTTCAGTTTGTCCATCCGTCTGCGGTTGATAAGCTGGACTCGTATGCTGCTTGATTCCCAGTGCTTTTTGCAAACTCTTCCAAAATCCACTAGTGAATTTAGAATCTCTATCACTTTCAATACTCTTAGGTACTCCATGAAATCAGAGTATCCATCTGATGTACCATTCAGCCAACTTGGATGCCTCTCTTAGCTGACGCTTTCTCAAGACAGCTAATACCATCCTCGAAAACACTTTATATTCCTCCTCAGTTCTAGAATTGTAACAACCCGAATTCCAACAGATCGAATTTTTCTCGAAATTCTAATATATCGAAACTCGTGTTGGTTTGCTCTGGTATCCTGCAGAAAAGACAGAGATATAAAATATGTATAAGCTCAGAAAAACATTTCACAGCGGAATGGATAAAATATAATGTGATCAAAATATAGCCTTACCACAGTAATATTACTACCTAACCAGTATCCAAAGCTATCATATCTCTGCCACATATTAACCTGTGAGTATGTTATGAGGAGGGAGTCAGAACACAAGTTCTGGTGACTGGATTTAAACTATACACTTTGGATAATCCTACATATACCTTTCAGTTACATTTTTCTTATTTATTAGGTTACTTGGGTTATTAGCACTCAAGGCTTACACACAGGTCGTACCCATCTACATCCTAGTGGACTAACCTAATACAGTATATATGTAGCTGCCCTCCCTCTAATATTGAGGTACACCCCATGGTATCCCATTCACACAGTCTCCACCGTAATGCCACAGAAATGTACGCAGTCCCTTGCCCTACGCCGGAGTGACATACGGATCTCTATATAACAATGTTGCGTTCCACATATATCTGTCATTGCTATGCTGCGTAAGCGTACAGACTGCCACCTTCAATCGAATCAGAATCCATCATAGAGTAATGCCCTCAAGTCTACGATACACCACCCAGAGCAGACATGCATGTATCTAAACTTACTCACGTACATACCGTCAATCGTATTTGATGCCTTAACTGCACATAACCTCTATTGTGCAACGAGTTCCGTGACAGGGCTGTACAAGAAACACAGAACTCGGTCAGGAGCTTTTCCATATCTTTACAGGCCCGCCTTGAAAGGCCTCAAAATACAGATATCCTTCAGGTCTGTTTTTCATGGTGGTTATGGCTCCACCTCGGCTCCTCGCTCAACAAATAAAGACTACAAGACTAAGCGATTTGCCCCAAACAAACAATCTAAACATCTAATTGGCATCTTCCATCAACCACCGTGCCTCGATAGTGAAAGGTGGATGGCGTCTTAGGTTTAGCTATATTCTTTTTGCATACCACTAGCTGCCGATGACGAGTACCCGACGTTCTACTATACTTGTTGGTCGTGATCCCTGCCTCCCTTTTGAGGAAATCGCCGAATTACCCTAGTGTCACCTCGTCACAGCTTTCTAACTGCAAAGCTACTTTTAGAGTCAAGGCTACTCGCCGAGTAGTTATGCGTAGACCCAACCTCTTTGAGCATAGCCCGAACACTACACCACCACAGAGGAATATCAGGGGCACCTTCCACGTCTCAGGAAGCTGCGTGCTTCCCCTTACAGTCCTTTGGAGCCGACATAATAATAAGATGAACGTGCACTCCCCTCGTGCCTTATGACACCACGATGATCTACCCCGTTGGATTTTTCTCCCTCAAATGTGCAGACTGGTCCAAGCGCCTCATTTTATTATGTTATTAGACCCTATGTCTAAACATTCAATTATGCGCTTGCTCTACCTCATCGGGTTTTCTTCTAACTTGGTTATTCCCATTCACATTGACTTCTTATTCAAGTTACCAAGTTCCTCTTGCTTATTAATTTCAGTTATATAACTTAACTCATTTAAGTTTATTAATAAGATCACAACATGTTATTCTCTAGATTGTGATCCAAGGTCTATAATCCATAATCCCTTTATATTCTTGTTTAATTTCATAGTTACAATAACTTGTTCTACTTAATATGTAATTAAGTATATCCCAATTCACATGTTTTCTGTTTAACATGTCACTTATTATTTATGATTAAATATAACTTATATCATTTCATAAGTTTGCCTCGTTCTTTCTTAGTTAATCATAATTCCATCTTATATTGTCACTACAACTTATCGTTCTTTATTTATTAACTTAGTTATCTTAACTAAGGTTTACTAATAAGTCTCCTTTCCATTAATAAAACTTATGTTGTCCTTATCATCATATTTTAGATTCTCGTTCTCACAAATAACTTAATTTACAATTAAGTACAACTTATCCTATTACATAAGTTATTCCATTTCCTTTATCGTTTATTATAACCTAAGTTATAATTTCCACTTGTCCCTAGGACAAGCCTACCTATTACACAACATTCTCACTAATGCAACTTATTTATAATAGGTTCCCCGTTCATTCCACTTCCTTTACTGTTGTAATTATATTTCATTTATGTCCTTATTCATTTCCATCAATCACAATTAGTGCCATTTATTTCTATCCTTGTATATACATATATTTATATTTATGCTTACGTACTAGACCTCTCACATTAAGCCCATCACTTGTGGATGCTCGATTTGTCGGGCCGTTCTAGGCAGACTTCTTCCGCAAGTTGACTTAACCTCCTGTCTTAGCACTGCCACATGTTTATTTACATACTAGAACTCTCACATTAAATTAACAACTTGTGGACGCTGGATTTGTCGGGCAGCTCCGGGCAGACTTCTACCACAGGTTGAATTTTACCTCGTGTTTAAGTGCAGTTACAGTTTTCTATTTACTGTAAATTTAGCCATATTATTCTTTCCACATTTTTATTTGTTAGACCAAAAATTGGGCCTAACACCCAAATGCAGATCACAAATCATAGAATGCTGAAAAAGGTAAATAAAGAGGAGACACACGAGGTTTTTATAGTGGTTCGGCTGTAGATGTAGCCTGCGTCCACTTTATAATCTTATTATTATACTGACAGATTACAAGAATCAGTTATATGCAGACACACAATCCGTGTGTTAATTAAGATTACAAGAGGAGAATTTATGTGTAGAAAGGTGCAAAGTCCTTGCAATTGGTAATGGCAGAGGCTGTCTAGATGTAGGAAAAAGTCTCAGCCCCCCTAAAAAGTCCTTGAAAATGCCTTCAAATGGTGTATTTATAGTTGTAGGAGAGCTTCTGGGAAGACCGGTTCGTGATGGGGCACGTGGCACCCGATCCGGAAAAGTAGGAGCAAGATGTGGCATGCGAACAGGTCGAAACAGTGCGTGTATCAGCATGTGTAGGGGTCGGTTCGTGGTCATGGGATCGGATCGTGATATGGGCTCCACGAACCGAGGTCTGATCGTGAGCTGTATGGTGAAGCTGGTGTGTCACGAGCGGGTCGTGATCACGAGGTGTACCACGAACGGGTCGTGGTCTGAGGGTGCACCACGATCCGGGGGGGGGGGGGGAGATCCGATGAAGGGCGAACCGAGGTTGCATAGCGAGCCAGAGAGGATGCACGAGCCGTACTCCGATCGTGTGACGCTTCGTCGCTTTATCTAGGAAATTGCCAGATTACACTCATTCACGGAAACGGGCGTGACTTTCAAACCGTAAGTCCGATTGAGCCAAACCAAAGCTCAAACTGAAGCTAATTCAGAGATCTACAAGGGTTATCGAGCTAAGCTCCGTAATTGCTGTTTTCGGGCCCAAAAAAGGTCGTCTGATAGGAGTTTCGGGCCTTTCTTTGTTCGTGATGTGACTTTGACCAAATCGCTGCCTGTCTTTTCATGTTGTTCTCCATATCCGAGCACGATGCTATCCAGATATTCAGTGTGACATCTTTTACCAAAAAGTGTGTCAACATTACTGCAACCTATTTTATATATCACCATATTAAGCCCACTTTATGTCATATGTTCTTCCTAACATACAATTAATTTCTATCAAAGTAACATGTGATCGTCAAATCATGTAATTATTCTAATTTAACATGTAATTATTCCCATTTCTACAATTAAGGGTTCAAGTACATAATTGATCACAAACTAACATGTAATTATAATAACAGTAATCGCTACATGTATTTTTAACAAATTTACATTTCAATAGGTGAACATTTCAGCACGTTAAGCGTTTCAACATGTGAATTTTCCAACATATTGATATTTTAACATATTAACACTTCAACATGTCATATCATTTTAATCATTCTAGAAAATTTACATTGCATATAAACGGGGAATATCAAACGATAATATATCATTATCAAAAATGATATAACTTAAATCCACTCACCTAATTTGCCAAATCCTGAATCTGGTCCAGATCTAGTATTCCATGGTGCTCCTAACTAAATTTAGAACCTAGCAACCATGGATCCAAAATTCTTACTAAAAGAATAAGGGAAGAAAGAGGAGAAAATTGAAATAGACCAGATCTAAGAAATTATCTTACTTCGAATATGATTCTGAACACCTTCTTATTAATATTCATTCTTTTCCTCCTGATCTTGATTCAGTATTTACCTAAACTAATTTTTCTATTTTTCTGAAGAGATGGCAGAGTATAGATGTTGGCTCAAAAATATGAGATTTAGGCTAGGCTCTGCTAGCCTATTTATAGGTATTTAGGATCTTATCATACATGCAACGCTGAGTCAACGTTGAACCTAGTTAAGAAAATTGTCCAGGTTTACAAATGAATCTAACCGGATCTAGGGGTTGTCGACCCCCCAATGGCCCGCAAGCTATTTTGGCGTAGAAGCTTGATTTTCTAATGTTTGAATCTCTAGAATTTATTTAACTGTTATATTCACATGGAATCTTCTTATACGTATACAAATCTACTAATGACCATTTTACGCGTATATATATATACGCACAACTTTTGCTTTGTTTTCAAAATTCAAACGGTGTTGCACCGTCATTTGATTCTTACAATATTTCTTTGATTTCAGCCTTATCTTGAACTTTAACTCTTGTAAATATATATATACACACACATTTCTACACATATATACATATATATTCTCATATATATATATATATATATATATATATATATATATTCTTTACTTCCATATGTGTGCGTTTATACATATTTTCTCTTTAGAACATGTGTTAGTTTTAGTCGTTCCTTAAAACAAAAATATGACGCCGATAGGGATTGAACTCTGTACCTCTTGTACGCAAGCCACATGCTCTAACCAACTGGACTACTAAGGCTATTGTTAACAAGGCTTACAACAATTGTAATTACTCTTCTTACTTCTCTTTTTCATGTTTGTTACAATATCTCATTTAATCCATTGCATGAATCTTTTTCTTTTATTTCTCTTTTATTATTAATGCATAATCAGTGCATGCAACATGTTTACACCGCATGCAACCAATCCTTTCTTTCTTTTAATGCATGCATTACATTTTTATTTACATTAATCTTTTTCTTCTTTTTCAGTGCATGTATTTATTACATGCAACTATATATTATCATTATTATATCTTTCTTTTAAATGTTTATGTCTATGCATATATATACACATATGCATTATTTAATTATTTAATTGTCATAAAATGCGGGGTGTTACAAGAATAGACAAAGATATTATCCACAAACACAAATACAAACTTATTCATCTGATCTTTGAAAACTTGATTCATAAGATCTAAATATTACGTTGGTTCATTGGTTAATCCAAATGCATCGTCAGCCACTCAAAGAATCCAGATGGTTTCCTAATAGCAGACTTCAACACGCTATCCATTGCTACTCCCAGTTGGTGAAATTTCATAGCTAAGTCCATCTTTGAAAAATCCTTGGTTTCGTAAAGCTAATCAAACAAGTCATCGGTCCTCACTGATTTATACTTGTTCTTCTTGGTCACATTGTTCAGTTTACGATAATCCATATACAATCTCAAAGATCCATCATCCTTAGTTGCAAACATAACTAGCGCAGCCTATTCGGATATGCTTCCATGAATGGATCCTTTACTCAAAAAATCATTCACTTGCACATCTAGCTCTCGTTGTCCTCTTGGCACCATCCGCCTAAGAGGCATAACTATAGGTTTGGATCTATTTACTAGATCAATCCAAAACTCAATTTCCCTTTGCGGTAGCAGTCTTTTGACCTCATCACGTACATCAGAAAAATCCCTATCGATCAGCATATGTGACAACCCGTCTCATGGAATTGCAAGTGAATATAAAAAGCTAATCAAGTCCCCATCCTCCGGACATCGAATCACGATCATTTTCTTTTCCACATTCCCAATTGTCATCTCGAGTTTCTTGCAATCCGCTATTTCCACATATCTCTTTAGCCGGTCCATACCCAAATAATTGCAAATCAAGCGAAGTTCAAAACAAATCAATCACACATATATGGACAATCATGACTCGATGTCACTGGACCACGACAAACCAAACAAAGACTAGATTATCCCTCTACAAGATTAGTCACAACCGATAGTCTATCAGCAATCTCAGGTTCTGAACCTAACTTGCACATAGGCTCAACACTAATGAAGGAATGTGATGCTCTAGTATCAAACAAAACTCTTACTGAAATATCTCTGATGGAAAGCATACCTTGCACCACTACACCTTTCCTTTCTTTGTAGCAATAGGAGATTTCAAAGTATACGACACAACATTCAATGCAGAAGCCTTAATAATCTAGTTACCTTCAGTAGTTTTGGACAATTGTTCTTCATGTGTCTAGGATTCGCACAGTTGAAATACTTCTTTCCAACCTTTGCAAACTTATAATACCTCAAATAATGGCTTTTCTCTTGAAAATTAAAGCAAGTAACCTTTCCCTTAGGTTTCTTTTGGCCATTCTTACCCTTTTGTTGTTGCTTCCTCTTACCGTTCCACTTCTTATTTCCACCAATTTGTTATGGTTTTGTTTCTCCTTTCCCATCAACATCAACAACATCCTCACTCTTCTTAGGAAACACACTCTCGTGCCTTAGAAATTTCTCCACCAACTTGTCAAACAGACTTTGATATGGTCAGCAAGCTTCTTGCCAAGATACTCATCATATCCAGTTATAAAATTCTCATTCTTTCTATGAGTAGTATCAATAAAAAAGGGATCATACTTAGACAAAGCTTCAAACTCAAACACATACTCAACAACCTGACTTTTCTTCTTGCTTCAATTCAGCTAACCTATTAAAAGAATCTACTATGGACTGCAGAAAAAAAATTATATTCAAACTTGGTCTTAAATTGCACCTATGACATCTAATCTTTCTGAGTCTCAAAGGTAATGGAGTTCCACCAATCCATAGCCTTCCCATGTAGCTGCCTTGAGCAAATTTATGTTTCATCACATCATCTACTCCAAAATTTCCAAAGATAACTTTGAACCTCAACCGCCAATCTGTCCGAACAAAAGGTACCCAAAGAAGAAGAATCTTTGCATAACTTAGAAAAATCTACAACCCTAGATGCCTGCATAGAGCACCACCATTTACTACCATCCTGAAGTTGGTATTTTCCTCATGATCGATGCCATCATGGACCCGAACATAACTGGAAAATTGTGTGTAGGGGCGCTCCGTCGACCATCCTCTCTTACCTCTTCAGAAGCACGATGATTGCTAGCAACATTTCTTGTATTCCAATGACTCATTCTTTATCTGAAACAAGAATGATCAGTCCATATCATAGAAAAGCAGAAACGATACTTAAGTGCATGTTAATATACTATAAAGCAGCAATGGTACCCAAGTGCATGTGTTAATATACTATACTTTATACTATAGTTAATATAATAACATCCAAAATCGATTACCAATACTCCTCTTTTATGCTTATACACACTAAAACTTTGGGTAGATCAATTAACCAAAGCTTTGATACCACATGTGATGACCACTCCATACCTCTTGTACCGAATGTTAAGAAATATGCACTGTAAATTATGCCATGGTGATGTGGAACATTCTCTAAAGGTAAGTAAATCTAAGAAAACTTGTCATATATCTCATAGCGCAAGGATAAGTATAATAATAAAATATATACCAGAATATGTAGTGAAGCATGATAAAGTAGAAAACGTATCTCCAAATAAAATCTCAGAATTTGGTACAATAAATCATCATTCTAAGTACATCAAGCCTCACAATAAGAGTATATAGATCAATAGAGAATACAAAATAGATAGCTATATAATAGAATAGTAATATGTCAGCCTCCAACTCATCGTCAAACAACAACTGAAACACACCACCACTTGGTATTCCCAATTAAGGTCATACTAAGGAGTGTGGAACGTTGTAGGTACAAAGAAACAAATGAAAGAGACTATGATTTATACAACATAAAGTAAAAGACAAGAAAAACATTTATCTCTTTTATAAACTTGTCATTACAAAACAATAATTTACATACAGAGTTAGTTACAAACAGATGTCATACATGATCTTAACCAAAATCAGAGTATAATTACACATTCCCCTTTTAAGTACAAATACAACTAATGATAAATAAAATGTTACAAATGTGTAATTAATATGAAAAGTAAATAGGAAATTAGACACAAATCTTCTCAGGCTGCTAGCACCAATCATTCTCTGCTATGAGAACCTAATAGAGGAAAAAAAGGATGTAAGTTGTATATGTAACATCTCATACTCCTTAATGTTATCCTAATATATAGTCCAGTTAAGAAGAGCATTGTAGATATAAAGATAACAAACATCACAAAGGCTAAAATTTCACAAGACATAAAGTAATAATTTTACAGCGGAAGAAGAAGGCAATTTACATTAGAATAACAAAACCATTCTTATTATTTCAGCCAACCCAATTGTCTTAAAATAACATGTCTCAAATCCCAGTCATAATAGCAATATTAGAGCACAAAAACAATATAATCCCAAATTAGCTAAAAGTACAAGCAAATCATGGAAAGGAATAAGAAATATAGTACATCTCTGCAAAGTTTTCCAGGATAAAATCAACTAAGCAGTCCAAGCTATGCACTTCCACCCTAAGAGCCTGGGGGAAGAAAAAGGAAAGAACAAAAGAAGATATAGGTTAGACAAAAAGTTTGGTGAGATGTAGTGATTCTAGCATGGTTGATAAGCGAAAGAAAAGTAGGTAAAACAGTAGTTTGAGTGTCATAAAAGGGGTAAGTGTTTATGCATATCTAAAAGTGAACAACATAGAATAGAGAATAACATAGAAAGATGTAAGTTTTCTCATTAACAAGATTCGATAATGGTATGCACTTCTACAACTAGAAATGAAATTAGGAAGAGATTCCCTTATACTACCCAAATGATCGACCGTGAAAAATCATGGATAACCTATGCCTACTATGGGTTTAGGTTTATCAAGCCCTAGTCCATCTGCAAAAAAGACATAACCTTATCCATAGGTGTCAAAGTGGCCTATGATCGAACTAGTACACGCACACTCACTCATAGGAACGTAGTCACATCCTCCAATTGGACCGACTTACATCTGTAATATTGCTTTGTGCATGCTCTTGCCTTATACTAAGACCGAATCGTTAAATGGGTAAACCACATGGAATGGATCCTAACAACTAGCAACTTGGCTCAAATCCCCAACCCTTGATTTGACCCCCAAAACAAATTAAATATATTAGGCGAATAATTTAAGCAAACATTATAAATTAATATGTTCATATTAAGACTGACAACGAAAAGTACTAGGCTCGTAATTTACCCATACAATGTAAATCAATATGTACATATAAGGCCCAACCAGGACAAACTAGTTTAAGCTTATAATTTACCCACACACTATAAATTAATATGTTCATATTGAAGCCCGACAACAAAAGGTACTAGGCTCGTAATTTACCCATACACTAAATCAATATGCATATATTAAGCCTAACTTTCCCATTTAAATATTCCAGCTCATATTTAAAATTTGCAAATAAGCTATTCGTGTTTATTTTGATTTCCAATTATCATATTTAAGCAATTTACTTATTACAGTCCACTTCTGTCAAAATATGTTAATTAGGCATTTATACAGTCCAATTTGCCTTAATCTAGATTTCCCTTCTTAATTGCCATTTAAATATATTCAAATTACCCTCAAATTTGATCATTTCTTTTCAATTAATTTTGTTCCCCAATCCAATTGCAGAATGAATGAAAAAGAGAAATAATCCGTCGTAAATATTTAGGTATACATATTCAAGCCTGTTTTAATCATATTCATATATCTTTCATGCATATTTTGACGTAACTGCAAAATTTAAGGAAAATAGAGAAAGAGAAAAAAAGATCTGACACAATAGTCTATGGAAATCTAACATCGGTTTATCGCTGTACCACGAGGGTTGTTCTACCGACCGACCCAGATGCTGACTACCATAACATACGTCGCTCGGGGCCTACAAACATCTCGTTAGCTCCATCCCTACTTAAGCCTGTAACATATTTAGGTCAGCGGATAAAGCGTGTCCCTCATCTGATGATGTAGGGGACCCGTCGACTTTCTCCCTCATTGGCTCGGGACGCTCCAAATAAAAATCATATAAATAAACAAAGGTAATTCAAAAAGAAAATTAGAGACAATTGAATCTGAAATCAAACTATAATAATTTGGATCCAAGAAATGCGAATAATCCAGATTAGAAATAAGCACAACTACTATTTTATAGATTTATCTTTAACTTATAAGAAATCTAGAAATCACAGGAATTTCGCTTGAAATGGAAAATCTAATGACCCCGGTAGAATTTCTAAAAATCTATGCATAAACAATACTTCATTTTTTGCGCAAATGCTTTATTTTTATTTTGGAGAAGAAGGGTGTAGTGGAGGCACAGAAGTGAAAAGTGTGAATTGTGGGGAATGAGGAGGAGTATAGTTTTATTTATAGATGAGGTAGGGAATTCTAGGCCCTTAGATAATTAGGTTTGTAATCCATCCAACCAAGCCATGTCAAAAAAAATCTCGAAAATTCCAACATTCTCCGTTTCGTGCCAAGCACGAAAATGTGCCAGGCCGAACTATATGGGTTGACCCACATGGGGTCTGGATTAACCCATTATCGACCCAGCTAGGGCTAGGTTGTCCCAGTTATCATGCTAGTTAATTGTAATTAATTATATTAATCCGTTCTATTCTACTTTAAATTCTAATTTGAATATCGAACTTCAATTTGTCATATCCTATTCATTTTAAGTCCGTTGTACGCAAATCGAAAATCTATCTAAACCAGAAAATTGCAACGACCTAACGGCGTGAAACATGTTGTCCAATTCCTATTATTTTTCAAATTATTTTTTAATTAATATATTTGTTATTGAATTATTATTCGTTAAAATTTGGGTTGTTACATTCTCCCCTCCTTGAAGGATTTCGTCCTCGAAATCTCTATGGTAGAAGAGTAATATAAATGTTTTCTACGTCCATTTACTCATCCGTCATCCCCTGACAATCACATTCCTTAATTTATATAATGAAGTTTATGTACTTATGCAATAGTGTAGGGTATATGGTCCTAACTAATGCAAAAGATAAGGTGGTCTACTAACTCAGTCGACCTCCTTTTTATGCAATTATCTCTATGCCATGCATCCAAATGTATGTGAAAATCCTAATGATAACAAATAATACTATATGTATGCATCAAATATCATCCATATGCAACAATGTATGATGACATTTGTATATTACAACCACAGAAATAAATAAAATCCACACCCATCCATATGCATATGCAAATGCAAAATGTCATATTCAACCGACCATAATGCCTAGTGTGCTTATATGCATCCACTGCATCCACTTGCAAACACTTGCATCCATTTGCAAACATCAAACATAACATGTTTCAATGACAGGTTTCAACTATATATCCTATCATCTATATGTTTCTCCTAGGATCAAGTTCAAAGGAATTCAAAAGGTAAACATAAGAAATAGAGATGAAAAAAGATCAGAACACACCACCTAATAGATAGGGATAAGAATAGGCATCTTCTCCTCGGGTTCTTAAGTGGCCTCACCATTATTGTCTCCCCATTGTACCTTGAACAATCTTGCTTCCTTTTTTCTCAGCTTCTTAGTCTCAAAATCTAAGATTTGCCGAGGTGCCTGTCGGACGGATGCCTCTCGCTCAATCTCTATGTCCTCCAGTGTGCTGGGTTCCACTACCACCGCTGAATCGTGTAGGCACTTCCGCAAGTGCAATACCTGGAACACGTCATGAACAAATGATAGTCTCTCTGGCAGTTGAACTCTACAAGTTGTCTTCCCTATCCTCTCTATGACTGGGAACGGTCCAAACAACCTTGGGGCCAACTTGCCTGCTGAGCCAAACCATACCATGTTCCTTAGCGGCGAAATTTTGATAAAGACCAAATCTTCAGTGGTAAACTCAAAGTCAATTCTTATTTTATCTGTAGATTTCTGCCTATCCCATGCTTCCTTCATCCTCTTTCTAATCAACTTAACCTTATTAGAGGTTTTCCTAATCATTTCCGATCCAAGAAGCAGTCTGTCCATCGAATCTCACCAACATGCTAAAGATCTACAAGGCCACCATACAAGGTCTCGAAGGGTGCCATTCCAATGCTAGGCTGAAAGCTATTATTGTACGCAAATTGCATGAGAGGTAAATGAACTTACCAATTCCCTTCGAAGTACAAAATACACATCCTTAGTAGGTCCTCTAAAATCATATTCACCCTCTCAATTTGTCCATCCATCTGAGGGTGATATGCAGTACTCGGCAAGAGTTGTGTTCCTAAGGCTTCTTGCAGACTCCTTCAAAACTCGCTAGTAAAAATCGGATCTCTATCGCTTATGATGCTCGAAGAAATGCCATGGAGTCTAACAATCTCATGAATAAACAAAGAAGCCAACCATGCAACTGTCCACGTACTCTTAACTGAGATGAAATGGGCGCTCTTAGCCAATCGGCCTACGATGGCCTAAATGTTGGCGTTTCCTTTTCTTGACCTAGGCAACCTACGCACAATATCCATATACACGCTCTCTCATTTCCACAAAAACCACCACAAACTTATTCAGAAGGACACTGAATACACCACTCATCAAGTCCACGAAATACGATGTTGCATTGGTCAGCCCAAAAGACATAACCAACAACTCGAAGAAGCCATTAGGAGTTTGAAATATCGTTTTATCAATGCTGTCCTCTGCCACCTATAACTGATGGAAACAATACATACATGCCTACTAACTGGTCAAACAATTCATATACCTGAGAGAGTGGGCAACGATTCTTTTTTTAGCTTTGTTCAATTCTCGGCAATCCACGCATAAATGTAGGGAACCATCATCCTTAGTGGCGAAGCAACTGGTGCTCCCTACTCCGAAATACTCCGCCTAATAAAACCCTTTTTCAAAATCTCACCTACTTGCTTTCTAACTCTTTTTGTTTCCTCGGAGCTATCTGCCAAACAGGTAGCGCTATAGGCTTCGTGTTTTCACTAAGATAAATATGGAAGTCGATCTCCCGCTTATGGGGCAATCCTCTAACCTCTTCGAATACATCCAGATACTCACATACAACATGTACAAAATAGATATCAACAGAAAAATCTAAACAATAAAGAAAACTCAACATGACTGACCTTCGCGGGTCGCAAGAAATCTTTAAGGTCATAGCACTACATGTCATCAAACGAATTACCCTCCTCTCGCCGTCAAGTACAACACTATACATGGCTAACCAGTCCATCCCTCAGATCATACTGTACCCCAAAAATACCGACATATAGACACAAATGGCTAAAATAAAATATTTTAAACCCCAACAAATCATAGGTAAGTGCGACGAATCACTTACAGGGTTTGAAACTACTATGTCATTGGAAATTAGTGAGTTTTCTAGGTCCAAACAGTTAACCAAAGTACTAGAAATAAACGAATGTGAAGTTCCAGAATCGAAAAGAGTGCGAATAGGAAAATCATAGATAGAGATTAAACCTTCAATAGAGACTTTCCTACATCTACCCGGGCCACTACTAGTAGGTGTTGCCTTCAATACATGCACAATAAGTGCTGCTTCCAATACCTGCACCTGCGCTGCTATTGTACTTGTACCTTGTACAGTCCTCTATGGACGTGCCTTACTCAGATGTCCCAACTGCCCACAATTATAGCACTTTCCTCTTAGCTTCATGCAATCCCTAATGAGGTGTCCTAGTGTCCCACATGCACTTTATCTCAGTCTTGATCCGCCTTTTTTGAGGATTTTCAACTTGCTTCTTCTTGTCTTTCTTATTCCAAAATTACATCTTAGGGCCAGAAAACTTAGAAGTTCCACCCTTATCATTCCTTGACTTTTTACTTCTTATCCCAATGCATCAATTCCATCTCAATTAAATCCTCATATTTTGCTCCCTTATGAATGTGAGCCATCGCCTATACTTGGAGAGGTTGATTCAACCCTCTCGCAAATCGAACAGCCTTCTCACTAGCGGTATTAATCAAATCCATGCCAAATCTCGATAATTCGTTGAACCAGTTGACGTATTACTTAATTGACATATCTCCTTGCTTCAAGTTCAAAAACTGCTCTAACTGCATTACCTCTTTCGTAGGTGACAAAACTTCCTCTCAAACCAATTTTTGAATCTGGCCCAATCCATATGTCTCCTCTCAGCCTCTACAGTAACACCGTGTAATTTTAAGGGACATTATTAACAATAAACTAAAGAATACATAATAAAATATTGAGAATTAAGTAAAACAAACTGTACTATTGCGTTCATCTCGGAATTCTGCTTAAGATAGACTCTGAGTTTACGTAAAACGGACATTATATGAGGAAGATATAAAGGCTAGAAGTTCTTATACATATAAGAAGAATATACGTGAATAAAACAACTTAGAAAATTCAAAACAGTTCAAAATACGAGCGGTAACCTTGGGCGGCAATGGGCGGGAAATCAACCCGTTAAGGGTTGACCCATGCCTGGTCTGGGTTGACCCAAGCTCGGGTGGGTCGACCCAGTGGGGTATGGTCGACCCATCCCTGATCTGGCCGGATGCTTTTTTTGAATCTGGACTAGTTTGTTGACTGGGTTCTTCAAGGATAGGCTATATAAAGGACAACATTTCTATTGTTTTCCTACACCTAAAACAATGGAGATAATGAGATGCTGCTCCAGCTCGGATTGAATCAGACTACTTCTTCAAACATCATCCTATATACATACCAGAAACATTTCTTGTGCATTGATCCAATCTCTGTGAGTTCATGTTGCTTTTAGATATAAAAATTTAACAGTAACCCTGACATGTTCATAAATTTGGATCTGAACCTATGCCTGTTAAGAAACTGATTCATACCTAAACAGTTATATAACTACATATATTCTTCTGTACACCTGTCCTGCTGTTCAGTTCTTATATGCATATTTTAGTTATCATATGCCTGTTTCTATTATTTTATGCCTATTTCTACTCTTCTTTCTCTCTCATTCCCTTTTTATTTTATAGGCTAGGTTACCTTTAAGCCTAGGCCAATATCGCTGAAATATGCGTATGAACAAAATTGGGATAAATTGGGAATAATAATTCGGGGGCATATCTAGTACTATGGATCATGACTGGAATTTGGGGGCATAACCTATATTGTGAAATATGACTAAAATTTGGGGACATAATTTATACTGTAAATTATGACTGGAGGTTTGGGGGTATATAAATTTGTAGGTTTAATTTAAAGATTAAGCGGAACATGTTAATGAAACTGTAAGTAACCTATGAAACCTATTTACTTTGTTAGGGTTATGCAAACCTGGTCAATCTGTTGGGGTTAAGTAAACCTTTTTAATCTGTTAGGGTTATGTAAACCTATTTAATCTATTGGGGTTAAATAAACCAGTTAACCTGTGAAACTTAACCTGTTAACCTGTGGGGATTAGGCAAACCTGTTAATCCGTAGGCTTAACCTATTAAAAATCCTAGTTAATTGGGGACACAATCATAGGGGTTGACATGTATGATCTGTTGTGTGGGACCCAAATCAGTCAGTAACCCATTATGGTATTAAACGGGGACCCTGCACTAGGTAGGGGTTTGGGCAAGCATATTGAACTGATTATAAGAGGTTCACCTGAAAGGTTGTGTATACGGGCGCGTTCCAACGGAGTCATGTGCGTGCATGTGTCCGGTTTATAGGGGAAAAAGCCGTTGTAACACCGGTAAATAGGTTTGTGTCCTTGTATAGGTTGTCACTTTAGGAAGTAATACACCCTACTGTGGGGCTGACACAGGGTATTTACAAGTTAGGGAGTTGATCACTTAAGGGTAGTTATTAGGGTACATTTAGTCATGTCTGAATCTGTTGAGGTACATGATATTTCTGTTTTGGGTAACACCTATTATTTCCGTTGAGGTGCATGTTATTTTTGTTTAGGTAAAACCTGTTACTAGAGTACACCTAATTCTACCATTATATTTCTGTGGGGATCATTCTGTTTCTGTTAAGTAATTAGGGGAAACCTAATCCTGTCACATATCTGTTATACTAGTATTGGTGCAGAGAAAAGGATTTGAGAAGCATAATCTACTTTGTTTCTTATGCTTATCCTGTTCAGTCGGTTTATACCTGTTATATGATACTGTTATCTCTCATCCAGTTTATATGCCTGTCATGATACTTTTACTTCTTTATATGCTAAAAGTCAGTGGACTTGCCAGACTTTGTGTCTAACCGTTTTGTTTCCTATTCTCTCTCTTCCTTCCTCCCCCCCAGGTTTTCAAGGTAGGAATGCTCGGGCTTGACTAGGATTCTCTCTTCTGTTTCTGCTTGGATTTGGATCTGCTTTGATGTATCGCTTTGACTATTTGTCTACCTTATTATGGCTATTATTAGGGATTATGAATTTACATTTTTGCACTCTGGTGGCGTTTAATGCAAGACAGATGTTTGGATTTCATGTATTTGGTGTCAGTATTTTAATCTGATGTTTTAACTGTTTTGAGACTACGATGTTTTTCTGCTAAGTAACGAAGTTTAAAATTCCACTGCTATTTTTATATATGTCTTGTGAGATTTTTTTTCTGCTTACCTATAATGCTTCACGAAACTTAATGCATTTTGATAAAGAGTGACATCAACGGTCGTGGGGTGTCACATTTGGTATCAAAGCTGAAGGTTACAAGATCGGATAAAAGTTTTGAAAATTATTTTCAAAGATAAAGTATTTTTCAAGGAAAAGTTTGTTTTTGAAAAAAATATTCCCAAAATCCATATAAAATATCTTTCGATTCTCTGATTGAATCCCTTTTCCTTTTCGTTTCAGCATGTCTATGAAACCAAATCTTCTTGAGGGCGTTTAGATACCGGCTTGGTTCCGTAGGTATCTTGAAGCTACGACGCCTGCCGGAGGCCAAGGAGATGCTCCTCCCCCAGCACCAACAACTATTCCTCCTCCTCCGCGAGCGGATAATTTCTCTAAGATATGCGAAGATTTCTGTGCTATGGGAGGAAACCCATTCCAGGGAACTGAGAACTTTGTGGAAGCACGGAATTGGCTAAAAGAGATGGAAGACTTATTTGGGCTTTTTGAGGTTGATTACCACAAGAAAATATAGTTGGTTACATAGCAGCTTAAGGACGAGGCTTCGTTTTGGTGGGAAGTGACGCAAGCAGGGCGTCCAATTGATACTTAGGATGTTTCTGACAGAGATTCGAGACAAAGTTTCTCTCTCAGGCAGAAGAGAGTATGTCGATGGAGAGATTTCTGGCACTTAAGCAAGGAAGCATGTCTGTTAAGGAGTATGGCAATAAGTTCAATCAGTTGGCAAGGTTTGGTTTGGAGCTGGTAAATACCCCGCACAAGAAAGCTTTAAGGTTTGCAAGAGGATTAAATCAACCTCTTCAAGCATTCGCATTATCTCACATTCCGATGGGGGATACTTTTGAGAGACTGGTTGATATGGCATTGATGCACGAAGATGGTAAGAATGAGAAAATGGAGGCTAAGACTGATGAGACACAAAACAAGAAAGTGTGTCCCAAGAAGGAACCGCAAAAGAAGGGCAGAAAGAAGAAGTGTCATGGTTGTGGGGGCTTGGGTCATTTGGTCGATAATTGTAGAAAAAGAAAGAATGCTTGCTTCAAATGTGGTGAAGTCGGACACTATACGAGGGAGTGCCCGAAGAGGCAAGGATAGGGCCAAAGGGCAGGATCTTCTGGAGTGCAGGATCTTCTGGAGGGAAGATGCATGCTCTCGAGGCCAGTGTATCGGACAGAGGTAGGAAAGTTTCTGTTGAAGATTTTATTTCTCTTTACGATCATCCAGTTAGGACTGCTTTTGATTCTAGCGCTACTCACTCTTTTATATATGATTCTATGGTTAAGTCTCTACACTTTAGTACTAATATTGTTTCTGATCCCGTTATTGTCTGAAACTCTATTAGAGGTATGGCTCATCTGTCTATGATATGTTGGGGGTTTAAGGACATCTGTGTTGGGCGTCAGTTTGAGTGTGACGCGTATTGCTTCGTTTTATGGGCTATAGTCTTATTCTAGAGATGGATTGACTAACCATGTATGGTGCCATTCTAGACTGTGAGAGGAGGGTCATTAGACTTTTGTCTTGCCGAGGAAGGACTCTCGAGATTTCCTGTAACCCAAAGGGGTCTGTCATGCTTAGTTTCCTAGAATCACTTGATGCTTATGTCGATGATTTAAGATCTGTACCTGTAGTCTATGAGTATCCAGATGTTTTTGATGTGTTTACGGGTTTACCATTGAGGCGTAAGATTGATCTCCAGATATACTTGGTGGATAATGTGAAGCTAGTCGCATTGCCTGTGCTCCATATGTCATCTAAGGAAAGGAGGGAGCTTAACAAGCAAGTAGGGGAACTACTTGAGAAGGGGTTTAGCAGGCAAAGTATATCAGAATAGGGTGCTCCAGTCATCTTCGCTACCAAGGCAGATGGTTCACTTCTTCTATGTGTAGATTATAAATAGTTAAACAAGCCCACCAAGAAAAATAGGCACCCACTTCTGAGGATTGATGATCTGTTTGCTTGTTGGCGCGTCTATTTTCTCGTAGTTAGACTTGGCCATGGGATTTCATCAGTTGAGGGTGGCTGAGGATTGTATAGATAAGACCGCTTTTAGAACTCCAAATGTTTTTTTGAGTGATTAGTCATGCCTTTGGGTTACCAGTATATTTTGTGGATCTAATGAGTAGGGTGTTCAGGGAGTTTCTAAATAAGTTCATTGTGGTCTTTGTGGATGACATTCTGATCTTCTCGAAGGGCGAGGAAGAGCATGCCCTGATTTAAGGGAGGTTTTGAGGACTCTCCGAACACACTAGCTTAAGATGAAATTCTCCAGATGTCACTTTTGGTGAGAGGAAGCAAGATTTCTAGGGCATGTGGTCACCAAGGATGGGACAGCGGTGGATCACGCGAAAATTGTTGTAGTTCAAGATTGGAAGGTTCCAAGAATGCAATGGAGGTGAGAAGTTTTCTTGGTTTCGCAGGTTATTATAGAAAGTTTATCAAGGACTTCGCAAAGATATCATCCCCACTCACCATACTGACGAAGAAGAATCTGACCTTTTCTTGGTGCATTGACTGTGAGGATGCTTTTCAGCGGTTGCAGAGGGCTCTGACAACAACCCCAGTTTTGACTTTGCCTAATGGAAACAAAGTGTTCACAGTGTACACTGATGCATGTGGTAAGAGGGAAGGGTAGTATGCTACGGTGGTAGACAGTTGAGAGTTCATGAGAAGAACTACCCTACCCATGATTTGGAATTGGCTGTTATATTGTTTGCACTTAAGACTTGGCAGCAATATCTGCTTGGAGAGATGTCCGAGTTATACACGGACCATAAGTTGCTCAAGTAACTGTTCTCGCAGAAGGATCTCAACTCGAGACAGCAGAGATGGATGGAGTTCCTAGCATCCTATGATTTTGAGATTGCTTATACCCATGACAAGGGTAATGTAGTGGCGGACGCGTTGAGTGGGCATATGATGACTTTGTGTCCTCTATTCGTAGAGAGGCAGAGTTTGGAGTATATATCGACTTTTGATTTTAGGCCATCTACGGATCTCACACCTGGTTTGTTGGCATCCTTAGAAGAGCAACCTAATCTTATGGATCAGATAGGATCTTCGTAGCGAGAGGACCCGCAAATAGCAGACATCTTGGATAGGCTCAGTAGAGGGAAGACTTCTAGCCACCTTCGTAGATACTCCACGGATGATAGAGGGTAGCTACAAAGGGATGTGAGGCTTTGTATTCCCTGAGTTGGAAATCTGTTGAAGACAATCCTTAAGGAAGCCCATCATTCTAGGATGACTATCCATCCGGGCAGCGATAAGATGTATAGAGATATGAAGAGGGTTTTCTTTTGGACTAGGATGAGTAAAGATGTAGCGGAGTTTGTATCTTGATGTTTAGTTTGCCAGCAAGTTAAAGCTAAACTAAAAAAGCCTGGTGATTTGCTTCATCCTTTGGAGGTCCCACAGTGGAAGTGGGAGGGCGTCTCTATGGACTTCATCGATGGTTTGCCTAGATCGAGGAAAGGCAACACTAGTATCTGGGTTATAGTAGAAAGGCTTACTAAAAGCGCTTATTTCATTCCTTTTAAGAGTAAGAGAATGACAACGTGATTGGCATTAGTTTATCTTCATGAGATAGTCCATCTACATGGAGTACCTTCTAACATAGTGAGTGACCGTAACCCATCTTCACTAGTGAGTTCTGGAAGAGCCTGCAAGAGGCATTAGGTACACAGTTATGTTTGAGCACCACATATCACCCTCAGACCGATGGGAAGACTAAGAGGGTGAATAGAGTTCTTAAGGATCTGTTGAGACTGTGTATCCTAGACTTTGCAGGGACTTGGGAGGAGCATCTCCCATTGGTTGAGTTCTCCCACAACAACAGTTATTAGGCTAGTATAGGCATGGCACCTTCTAGGAACTGTACGGATGACCTTGCAAATCACCGACTTTTTGGTGGGAGTCTACAGATAGCTTCTACTTGGACCTGAGATGACTAGAGAGACTTCATAAAAGATTGATATTACCCGCAGATGCATAAAGACAACTCAGGTTATGCAGAAGTCCTACGCAGATAAAAGAAGGACTGATATTGAGTTTAAGGTGGGAGACATGGTTTTCATCAAAGTATCACCTCTGAGGAATGTGGTTCGCTTTGGATCTATAGGGAAATTGGTGCCAAAGTTTGTAGGGTCGTTTCCCATATTGGAAAGGATAGATCAACTGGTCTATAGGGTGAGACTACCAAAAATATGGGCAGGTGTTGATGATGTTTTCCATGTTTCTCATTTGCGGAAATGTCTAGACGATACAACAGAGGTAGCTGAGCCGAGCATGCTTGAGGAAGTGGGGGTAGAAAGGGAGGCGACAATTAGACGAGTTCCTACCCTATACTTTGATCAGAGGTTAAGAAACTATGCAACAAAGAAGTCAAGTTGACGAAAATACAATGGGGAGAAGATAGCGAAGATGAAACTTGGGAGACTGAAGACAAGATTTGTGCTTCGTACCCTTTCCTTTTCAAGGGTATGTTTTTAACTTCTTTTTCCAAGATTTTATTCGTAATGTCTTCTGTCATTTAAGTATATCCTATCGATCATATCTTCGACCTTTAGGGGGAAACCAATGGATGTAAACATGTGTTTGAGACATGCTATGATTGATGGATGCAAGTGTGTGCTAGTGATTGCTCGTGGATGCATATACGCACACTAGACACTAGATCGGCTCAACGCACTTTCATACTGCATATGAATGTGTGTGCCTTTTTCTTTTAATGGATGGAAGTGGATGTATCATCATATGGATATTGCATTTGGATGGATGATTGTGCACACATATAGCGTTTAAATGATATACTAGGACTATTGCATTAAGGAGATTGATTGATCAGTGGACCGCCTGAATTTTCGCATTAGCATAGGGACATATACACACACCTTTGCATATGTTCATACAAGCATTATAAGTCTCTTAACGACAATGGATGCCTATGGATGATGGATGAGCAAATGATTGTAGGCGGATGGTGTACACATTCTTCTTAACTTGGAGATTTTAGGGACAAAATACTTTAAGTAGGGGAGAATGTAACACCCCATAATTTTAAAGGACGTTATTGATAATAAACTAAATAATAATTAATTAAATATTGGTAACTAAGTAAAATGGACAGTAACATTGCATTCATCTCGGAATTCTGCTTAAGATAGACTCCGAGTTTGCCTAAAACAGACAACGTATGAGGAAGATATAAAGGTTAGAAGTTTATATACGTATAAGAATAATATATGTGAATAAAACAACTCAGAAAATTCAAAACAGTTCAAAATACGAGTGGTAACCCAGGGCGCTAATGGGTGGGAAATCGACCCGTTAAGGGTCGACCCATGCCTGGTCTGGGTCGACCTATGGGTCGACCCAAGGTCAGGTGGGTTGATCCATGGGTCGATCCAGGTGGGGTTGGGTCAACCCATCCCTGATCGGGCCAGATGCATTTTTCTGAATCTGGATTGGTTTGTTGACTGGGTTCGTTGAGGATATGCTATATAAAGGACAACATTTCTATTGTTTTTCGACACCTAAAACAATAGAGACAATGAGATGCTGCACCACCTTGGATTGAATCAAACTATCTTCTTCAAACATCAACCTACACACACACACGCACACACACCAGAAACATTTCTTATGCATCGATCCAATCTCTGTGAGTTCATGTTACTTTTAGATATAAAAATTTAACAATATCCCTGACATGTTTATAAATCTGTATCAGAACCTATGCCTATCAAGAAACTGATTCATACCTATACAGTTATGTATAACTACATATATTCTTCTGTGCACCTGTTCTGTTGTTCAGTTCTTATATGCCTATTTCTGTTATCATATGCTTGTTTATGTTATTTTATGCATATTTATGTTCTTCTCTCTCTCTCTCTCATTCCCTTTTTATTATATAGCCAAGGCTACCTTAGAGCCTAGGCCAATATCGCTGAAATATGCGCATGAACGAAATTGGGATAAATTAGGAATGATTGGGAATGACAATTCAGGGGCATATCTTGTACTACAAATCATGATTGAATTTAGGGGTATAACTTGTATTTTGAAATATGACTAAAATTTAGGGGCATAATTTATACTTAATTATGACTAGAGATTTGGAGGCATATAAATCTGTATGCTTAATTTAAAGATTAAGTGGAACATGTTAATGAAACTGTAAGTAACTTGTGGAACTTGTTTACTCTGTTGGGGTTATTTAAACCTGTTTAATTTGTTGGGGTTAAGGAAACCTGTTTAATCTGTTGGGGTTATGTAAACCTGTTTAATCTGTTGGGTTAAATAAACTTGTTAACCAGTGAAACATAACTTGTTAATCTGTAGGGGTTAGGCGAACCTATTAATCTGTAGGCATAACCTGTTAAAAATCCTAGTTAATTGGGGACACAAGCATAGGGGTTGACATGTGTCATCTGCTGTGTGGAACCCATATCAGTCAGTAACCCATTCTGATATTAAACGAGGGCCCCGCACTAGGTAGGGGTCAGGGCAGGCAACCTAAACTAATTATTATCTGAAAGAGGGTGTACACGGGCACATTCCAATGAAGTCATGTGTGTGCATGAGTCCAGTCTGTAGGGGGAAAATAAGTCGCTGTAGCACCATTAAATAGGTCTGTGTCTTTTTGTAGGATGCCATTTTAGGAAGTAATACACCCTACTGTGGGGCCGACACAAGGTATTTACAGGTTAGGGAGCCGATCGATTAGAGGTAGTAATTAGGGTACATCTAGTCCTGTCTGTTTCTGTTGAGGTGCCTAATATTTTTGTTTGGGGTAACACCCGTTATTTCAGTTGAGGTGCCTGTTATTTCTATTTGGGTAAAACCCGCTACTAGAGTACACCGTGGGGATCATTCTCTTTCTGTTAAGTAATTAGGGGATACCTAATCCTGTCACATATCTGTTATACTAGTATTGGTGTAGAGAAAAGTATTTGAGAAGCATAATCTACTCTATTTCTTCTGCTTATCATGTTCAGTCTGTTTATACCTGTTATATGATAATATTATCTCTCATCCAGTTTATATGTCTGTCATGATACTTTTACTTCTTTATATGTTAAAAGTCATTGGACTCGCCAGACTTTATGTCTGACCTGTTTTGTTTCCTTTTCTCTCTCTTCCTTTCCCCCAGGTTCTCAGGGTGGGAATGCTCAGGCTTGATTAGGATTCTCTCTTCTGTTTCTGCTTGGATTTGGATCTACTTTGATGTATCGCTTTGACTACTTGTCTAATTTATTATGGCTATTATTGGGGATTATGATTTTACATTTCTGTACTCCGACGGTTTTTAACGCAAGACAGATGTTTTGGTTTCATGTATTTGGTTTCGATATTTTAGCCTGATGTTGTAACTGGTTTTGAGACTATGATGTTTTTCCTCTAAGTAATGAAATTTTAAATTTTGTTGCTATTTTTATATCTTTCTTGTGAGATTATGTTTCTGTTTCCCTATAACGCTTCATGAAACTTAATGCATTTTGATAAAGAGTGACATTAAAGGACGTGGGGGTCACATCTACAGTTTCCCACCAGAACGAAGCTTCATCCTTAAGTTGCCAAGTTGCTAGTCAAACTCTCATCCGAGTTATAGCAACTCAAAAATCCTCTCGGTCTCTCTATTCCAAGTGCACTCGACAAATGTCTCGATACCCTAAAAAGTCTTGTTACCCATGTTAGAGATTTTTTTACAAAGCTTACCAAAGTTCTTGGTTGTAGGTGGGTTGGGAGGAACCACTACAGCATGTGTTGGAACTTGTGCATGTCTTTGTCCCCCAACGGGTGTTGTAGCTTCTAAATATATATGGAACATACCGGAAATAGGAACATCCCTAGGAAAATTAGGGGATCCTAACATGCTCCGCAAAAAAAAGAATAAAAATTTAGAATTCGAAGGAGTCAAAGGAATGTTGTAATTTGACCAGATTGGTATATTTAATTTTCAAAAATAACCTTTGGCTTTTGAAAAAAAAATCTTTTTAAAATGTTTTTTTTAGTAATCTTGTAACCTTAGGCTCTGATACTAAATATAACACCCCATACCTCTTAAATTTATCCTAATATAAAATCATGTTAAGAAATGAGGGGCATTATAGGCATAAAGACAATAAACATTACAGAGACTAAAATTTCACAAGACATAAAGTAATAATTTTATAGCAGAAGAAGAAGACAATTTACATTAGAATAACAAAACCATTCTTATTATTTCAGCCAAACCTAATTGTCTTAAAATAACATGTCTCAAATCTCAATCTTAATAGTAATACCAAAGTACAAAAATAATAGCATCCCTAAATAGAGAAAAAGTACAAGAAACCCATGGAATGGAATAAGAAAAACAATAAATCTCTACAAGAGTTTTCTGGGATAAAGTCAACTAAGAGGTCCAAGCTACACACTTCCTCCTTGAGAGCCTGAGGAAAAGAAAAAGGATAGATGAAAAGGAGAAATAGGCCAGACAAAAATTCTTGTGAGTTGAAGTGATTTCTAGCACGACTGACAAGCGAAAGACAGGTAGGTAAAACAATAGTTATAGTGTCATAAAAGGGGTAAGTGTCTGTGCATACCTAAAAGTGAACAAAATAGAATTGAGATTGACATAAAAAGACATATATGTTCTCATTCACAAGATTCAATAATGGTGTCTGTTTTGCACTTCTACAAATAGAAACAAAATTATGAAGAGATTCCCTAATACTACCCAAATGATCGGCTGCGACGAATCATGGTTAACTTATGCCTACTATGATTTTGGGTTTATCAGGCCTAGCCTATAAGCAACAAGACATAACCTTATCCATAGGTGTCAAACTGGCTTGTATCCTTAAATAGAACCAGTGCGCGCACACTGACTTGCCGGAACACACTCACATCCTCCAATTGGAACGACTTACATCCACAACATAGCATGATGCGTACCCTTGCCTCATATTGAGATAGAAATGATAAAAGGTTATGCTACATGGAGGGGATCCCAAGCACTAACAGCTTGGCTCCAATCCCAACCCTTCATTTTCCCCCCAAAACAAATTCAATATATTAGGCGCATAGTTTACCCACACATTATAAATTAATATGTTCATATTAAAGACTAACAATGAAAAGCACTAAGCTCATATTTTACCCACACTATAAATCAATATTTACATATAAGGCCTAACCACGACAGTCTAGTTTAAGCTTATAATTTAGGCATAAACTATAAATTAATATTTTAATATTAAAGCCTGACAACAAAAAGTACTAGGCCCGTAATTTACCAACACATTGTAAATCAATATACAACATTAAGCCTAATTGTCTCTTTCAAATATTCCAAGTCATATTTAAAATTTGCAAATAAGATTCAATTTTACACAAATAAAGAAAAAAGGATAAAACAAGAATGGAGACTTTCGCTTCAAAAATCTTTAAATCAAGGACGAATATCGCTTCGATTCTTGATTCAGATCATAGATATGTCGTTCGCCCAGATCTTCAACCTTCTCTACAACATGCAAAGCTGGGGAGTCTTTCAAATCAAAGTGGTAGAATTTCGCCAGATCATAACTCAAATGCGGATTTTCCAGATCTCGTTCTGAAAAAGATCAGGATGTTACAAACAAGTTTAACCTGAAGTAGTCAAAGTCAATGATTGATGTTGTTACAGAAAGTAAGTTTCATCAAAAAATCTTTTCAATTAAAATTTTAGGAGCCTGTTGTTAAGGATAACTTCAAGATTGCATTAACTAGTGAAGAATTGATAAATAAAGCACAAGAAAGATGGACGAATTCCATAGTATTCTATGTTTTTGGTAATAAACCGTATTATAGTTTCCTTAAGAATTACATATATCAAAACTGGAATATTAAAGGAAATTATCATTTATTCACTAAGGAAAATGGGGTTTTCATCCTGAAATGTGATAATTCTGTTGATTGTGATAGAATTCTAGAACCGAGGCCATATTTCTATAATAGAAGATTGATATTTATGAGAAAATGGCAACCGAGCTTAAAGATGAATAGAGAACTCCTCCATAACTTACCTATCTGGATTAAATTCCCTGATTTATATTTGGATTTTTGGTATATTGAGGTTATAAGTAGAATTGCTTCTACACTAGGTAATCCTTTAAAATTATATAACGTTACAGAAAATGTAGCTAGGATTTCATTTGCTAGAGTCTTGGTGAAAATAAATTTGGATTTTAAATTACCTAGTGCGATACCTATCGAAAGATTAAATGGGGAAATTGTTTGGGAAAAATCTGAGTATGAGTGGACTCCTTTAATATGTAATAATTGCAAGGCTTTTGGGAATTCAAATGAAACATGTAAGTCAATTAGGATATGAACTCCTAAAGTTAATTCTGATAATGGGAATGACATGGAGATGGATCTGAATTCGAGAAATTAGATTAATTCTAGTAATGCTTGTAATGATAAGTGTAATCCTTTAAGTAATAAAATAGTTAAGAAAAATGATACAGATAACGGTTGGGAAGACAACTCTAAAAGAGATATAAAAATGGTCAACAATGCCATGGTACAGTATTATGATTTCTCCAATCACAGTATTGTACCTAATGCAAGTATACGAAGATTGGATGATGGTAATGTTGAATATGTCAAAACAGCTGGGTTACCTATTTCTTTAAATGATGAAAGGTCTCATATTTTTTTAAGTGGTGAAATGAATGTTGGCTCTATGTATATAGGTGACAGCAGGAAAGAACTGAATGATGAAGACAGTATACATGCCATAGAAGAAGAGCAAGACAGAGAAGAAGTTTTTTCCCAAGACAGTAGAATGGAAGAGTTAGTTTGTTCAATTAGCAGCTATAAGAGGAAGAGAATAAATATAAGTCCATTAAAGCCATTATGAAGAAGGGTTATCAGTTAGGGGAGGAAGATTGGATAAAACTTGTTTCTCATTATAATACAAGATCAAGAGCAAAGAAAAATAAGGAAGTGGTAGGACAGTTGGGAAATGTTATTATTGGTGGGATTTCAAAGAAATAAGCAAGATTTTTTTTTTGGTTTTATCGAAGTTTGTGAGTTGTTGATGATGCTTGCTCTCTGGTTAATTAGTTATTGAGTTATGGCCATTCTCTAAAGTTTTGTTAGGTTACAGTTTCATTTGCGGGCTTTATAGCTTTAGTTTCTTCCTACATGTTGAAGTTTAGTCTAGTGCTGCTGGATGTATTTGAGTTGTTGTATTTGAAGCACTGGTTGCGGAGCTTATTACTTGCAGGCCTAGTGTTATGGTCCTTTGGGTTATATTGATGCTGAAGTGTTCTTATGTGGGCTTTCCTGCAGTGGGATTTCTGGAGTTTTCCTTTATGTTTTTCTGGGGTTATAGCTTGTTGTATAATTTTGATGCATAAGTTGTAGCTTGCTGTGTCTTTTGTTCGAGCTGGTATTTGTGTTTTGTACAGTATTTTTTTCTTACGCGTTGTATTTTGTTACCAGCTTGAACTTATCTCTGTAACTTTTTTTCTTGTAATATAAGTACCCTTTTCTTTCAATTTATTTTTGCAAATAAACTCTTTGTGTTTATTTTGATTTCCAATTATCATATTTAGGCAATTTTCTTATTATACTCCACTTCTATCAAAATCTGTAAACTAGGCATTTATACAGTCAAATTTGCCTTAATCCTATTATTCCCTTCTTAATTGCAGTTTCAACAAACTCAAATTAAGCCCCAAATTTAATTATTTCTATTCAATTAATTTTATTCCTGAATCCAAACGCAGAATAAACGAAAATGAGAAATAATCCATCTCAAATATTTAGGTATACATGTTCAAGCCTGTTTTAATCGTATCCATACGTCTTTCAAGCATATTTTGACGTAATTAGAAGGTCTAAGAAAAACATAAAAAGGGAAGCAAAGATCTAACACAATAGTCTACTGAAATTTGAATAAAAATCATAGAAATAGACAGAAGAAATTCAGAAAGGAAAATAGAGACAACTAAATTTGAAATCAAACGGTAATAATCTGGATCTAAGAAATGTGAATAATTCAGATTAGAAACAACCACAACTACTATTTTATAGATTTATCTTTAACTTAAAAGAAATCTAGAAATCACAGAAACCTTACTTGAAATAGAAAATCCAATGGCCTCGGTAGAATTTCCCAAAAATCTTGTACACTTTATTTTTATATTGGAGAAGAAGGGTGTAGTGGAGGCATAGAAGTGAAGTGTAATGACCCGGGGAATTTGCGATCCTGGATATCGACATACAACACTATGTCGACTATTCAAGAATCGGAAGCACCGAATAGTCCATGAAAGAAATTAGAGCGTGAGAATAGATAAGATAGATACTTGGAATAGAAGAAGAACATACAACATCAAAGTAAACACGAATCTCACAGCGGAACGAATAAATATATTTCATAATATAACTTTGAAATAAAACAGTATCTGTATACAATACTATTATTAGAGTATAACACTTACAACACAGCGGAAATAACAATCTATATATTCCTGACGCCTCCTGCTCCAGCTCTTCAAGTATCTGTAAATCCAGACTACTTGACTGCCCGTATAAAATTGGGCACCCAAGAGTTTAGGGAAAATAAAACAAAACAAACTCTGGGTCAGTCATGGGACCGGTATGAGTAAACAATTTAAAATAGTTTGGGAAAATAACGATATCTCATATGACCACGCCGTATAACGGAACGGGTTTTTCCCTTATGAGAATCCAAATCAATTTGACTTAACTTTCAAATCATTTTGAAAGAAGCAATGATATTTTATATCAAAACTCTTCTGATATTATAATAGTGTCTATCAACCACAATATAATAATCATCTTGCAGAACGCTTTCATCTCACGTTCCACATATATAGTATACAATCAAACCACGAGCACTTATTGGGTAATGGATTTCTAGCTATGACAAGGTATGGAACCACCTTACGATAGTGTATCTCTAGAGAGGAATACACTGGGTTCAACAAGAACATCTTGCAACCCGGCCACACATGACCGACCACTCATTTCGCTTGAGTGAATCGAATGTATATCACCAACGGTTGGGATCAGCAACCGTTTCCCGAATGGGACAACGTTGAATAGATTAAAGAATGAAATGAATATCTCTAGATAGGTGATAATACACCTTACTTGGCAGCCAACCACTTAGCCATGCTGCCTGCCCAATTTTTGTCATTTCCCAGTTGTAAGGCTAGAGGCCACGCTCATCTTAGACAGATCACACAATTATTCACCTTGATTGTCACATCGTCATACCCGCCAAATCACAAATTGATTTCCCAAAAAATACAACGGGTATACAGCTAAGAGAAACGAATTCCTCCGCCACCAAACATATATAAGTTTGTAGAGATCAACTTACGCGATCTATTAAATATACTCTGTCAGACATTCTTCCATACAGGTCGTTCTGGGACTGGACAAACCGAAGGTATTATTCTTTAAATCCATCTTAGGCAATTTCTGCCTAGGATCGCCAGAACAGCCCTTTCATAACTCCGTCTTCAATTATCTCCATCATATTTGATTCGCAACGCTAGTGCCCATACAGAGTGGTTTTCAGATAATGAATCTGATCCCGGTCTCTCTGTATTGACGACGGAAAAATGGTCAAAAACTTCGATAGTCGGTGAGTTAACTATCAAAGAAAAACATGTGTGCAAACAACGATATTATTTCCAGATGGAAATTATATCGATCAATCATCATTTAACATTTATCTCTTTAGTTCATTAATTTATTTCCTATTTCCATATATTCAACATTGCTTTTTTTTCTAAATTTAGAAAATATACGTTATTAATCATTGGAAAACATTTCCATCTCTTTTTCACGTATCGCTGTCATTCCAGTATTCTTTCTCATTAAAATTTCATTTTCTTTGATTAGAAAATATCTCTGATTATATTTGGAAAGTGTTTCCAAAACTCATTCATTGGATTTAAACAGATGTTTAAATAAAACATTGCTATGCCAACTCAAACCATTTCCTTTATCAACTAAATTCACTTAACCAGCCTTTACTATCGAACCTTAACAGTTCCTTAGTTAAAAATGAAGCCAATCAAGTTGGGGTATAACTACCTCTCAGACCTTAACTGAACAACATTTCTAACCTCAAAATAGATAAAGTTCACCTTTAAATCTTTAACAAACTTCCTTACGTAGCTCTCGGATTCTATTTACGAATCCACTTCTTTACTGAAACCACTGATTATAACTATAGCATTATAATCCTTACCGCTGAAATATCTAACTTCAAAATATAACTTTTATTGTTTAACTAAATAACTAACTAGACAATTTATAACCAAATAAATAGATCTTGATTAAAAAGGGAAAGTGAATAGTACTTTCCTGAATTCGATATAATCGAATTTCAACGTATAACCCTCTTTCGAAAAATCTCTGTTCGATAACTCCTTTTCGAATAAACTATATTCGATTAACTCCTTTTCGAGTAAACTATATTCGATTAACTCCTTTCGAACAAACTATATTCGATTAACTCTCTTCGAATAACTAATACTCGATTAACTCTCTTTCGAATAACCAATATTCGATTATCTCTCTTCGATTAACTCTATTCGATTAACTCTAATCGATTAACTCCTTTCGAATAGACTATAATCGATAATCTCTCTTTCGAATAAACTATATTAGATTACTCCATCAAATAAACTATATTCGATTAACTCTCTTCGAATAACTAATACTCGATTAACTCTCTTTCGAATAACCAATATTCGATTAACTCCTTTTGATTAACTCTATTTGATTAACTCTCTTCGAATAACTAATACTCGATTAACTCTCTTTCGAATAACCAATATTCGATTAACTCCTTTCGATTAACTCTATTCGAATAAACTATATTCGATTAACTCCTTTAACTCTATTCAAATAAACTATATTCGATTAACTCCTTTAACTCTATTCGAATAAACTATATTCGATTAACTCCTATTCGATTAACTAGTATTCGACAACTCTTATTCGAATAACTAATATTCTACTAACTCTTATTCGAATAACTAATATTCGATTAACTCTCTTTCAAATAACCAATGTTCTATTAACTCAAATTAATTCACTCTATTCAATTAACTCTAATCAATTAACTCTAATTCGAATAGATAATATTCGATTACCTCTAATCATCTATCTCTATCGATTAACTCATTTTGATTAACTCCTTTTGGTTAACTCCTTTTGATTAACTCCTTTTGATTAACTCCTTTTCGAATAAGTAATATTTGATTCACTCTTCGTCCATACTCAGTTTCAAATATCGATGTTGAAATTTGATTCTTACTTCTTTATATAAGTCCTGACTTATATATTCCATTTATCCAATGATAAATATTTTATTTAATTTATAAAATATTATTTATAAATTAATCTTCTCAATCTATCGGTTAGAACAGATTCTATTTAAAATCTTTAAATCCATATCATGTTATACCCATGCATGAAGCACGGGTCGAAACCTTTCAAATATCAAATTCTCTTTTTATACTATTCTATTCATTTTTCAAGTATTTCCTTTTATAATCTATTTATTTACCAAATAAATCCCTTTTGATAACTCTATTTATTTTATAAAATATTTCCTTTTCTATTCTATTTATTTGACAAATAAATATTCCTTTTCGATTCTATTTATTTAACAAATAAATATTTCTTTTATAACTCCTTTGATTTTATAATTATTTTCTTTTATAAAATCCTTTTCCTTTTATATATAAAATCCATTGATTTTATATAAATAATTTATTTTCAAAATACACTTTTGAAAATCCCCTTTTCTACATCCCAGTATTTCTTACGGTATTTAAAATACCAAATAACAATGATCGATATCATTCAACACACGTAATCAACACAGATTATATATCGCATCATATATTACAATATATGATAAGAACAATATTATAAATATTGAGGAATCCAGTTGGATCTCTCCAACCTATTTCCCGGCATCACAGAAGTTAAATAATATAATTAACATCAACTTCATTTCACTATGAAATATTCTGATAAACAGAATCGATTTTTGATTAACGATTTATATATATATATATATCGTTATCTATAATTTCAATCAATACATAAGCAATTCAACCAAACAGTCAACACATAGCAATCAATCATCATTTATCAGTTCTAAAACTACGTTATAAAAATATGAACTGATAGAGTTAGTGAGTTTTACTCACATTGGACAGTTATCGTTAAACAACAATTAACTATCATTGATTCAGACAGACAATTTATTTTGATATAAATTGTAATGGGCTCCAATTCAATCACAGTCAGTTCCATTGTGTAGGCGCCGTCCGTACGATCCCAACGGATCTTGTTTCGCTGAATTTCGATAACGTATGAGCAAGTTATGCTTAATATAAGTTAATACACGATTTTAATTTAAATTAAACTTAAACAATTGGAAAATGGGCCTCACCCAAACCCTTCACCGGCCGAACTACCTATTTCAGCCCAGACCCGCTCCACAAGTGTCTCCTTCTTCCGCAAACTGAAATTTCTGCAATCCAGATATCTCCTCCACCATTTCCGACTCTTTGATCCACCGCCATTCCTCTGTCTCAAAACCGAATCAAAAACTAAGGCCACGATTTCGATCTCCTTCAAATCCTTGACACCATCATACCAGTTTGGTTTAGCTTGACAACTTCTTCTGCCGTGCGACTTTAACCCCGCGGCTTCCAGGTCAGTGACAACCCCGTCACTTTTCCGATTCAGATCCCATAAAAGTTTGCATCCCAACTCCAAATCCTATCACCAACTCGACTATAGCATTCGATTTATGAACCAAAGCCCCAAATCTCAAGATTCATCGAACCCTAGTTTCACCGACTAACGCTAGATATTTTCCAACGATCTAAAACAACTCAAACCCAAGCTTATATTGGATTGAAGATCTTCACTCCCTGAACTCAAAAACACTTGTTTTGGATTTTATAATGTTTTATTTGGATTGTACTCTATTTTAGAAGTGACGAATCTTTTCTGATAAGAAGGAAAAATGTGGCGGCAGGAAATGCTTTGACTACATAGGAATGAAAAATAGTTTAGTGATAGTATTAAGGGGTATATATAGTAAAAAGGGTGGAGATATTTATGAATATATTTTTTGATATTTTATTTTTATCTTTTTATCCGTTTTTTCCTTTTTTAAAAATCCGTGTGATCACACACGATATTCAAAAATCATGAAAAATGGACATACAACTAGAGTTTGACATTACGGACCCAACAAAACTGGTTTCGTCGAATTCCGACTTCGTTTGCTCACATAGCGTATTTTTAACCATCAAAATACTAACTGTTTTTCACGTTAAAAATCTGTACGGCCACATACTGACTCCAAAAATCACGAAACTTGGAATCTAACAAAAATTTAATATTACGGATCTAAAAAAATTAGTTTCGTCAAAAACGGAGGTCGTTTACAAAACTAGATATTTTTAAAGCTCTAAATAACCCATTTAAATATATAAATATATTTAAAAATAATTAAATTCAATATAAATATATATTATCATATATATATTTACATAGAATATTATACAGCTCTAGAATATTCCTTTACGAATTTCTACCTCGATATTTCAAATCCCGATTAAATCGATATTCGATTTATAATGAAATTCCTTATATATATATATCGTTATAAATTATAAAAGAATTCCATAGCGACTATTTTAAAATTTGATTTGGACATAACTCAAAATCTACATGACGAAATCCCGATTTTTCTCTTCTACTAGAAAAATATACTTCACCAACTCCGATCGTTTCTTGTTTCACAGAAATCCGATTTAAAAAGGACCCTGTATATTCTGTTAAAGTTCGAATCGCCAAATTGCGAACTGCCATTCCATTTCGAGCTCGATTATAATTATAATATAATTTATAACTTCTAACGCCGTTTATTGAATATAAACGTTATTATAATTCAATTCTAAAATGAATTAACTATTTTAAATGATCCAATTAACCCAATACACTATTTCAGGTATTTCAGATTATTTCAGAATTAAATATATTATTTATTTATTATATTAATTAAATATTCAAAGTTATTTAATTTAAACGACCATTTAAATATCTGAATCTCTATTTAAATAATTAAATAAATTAATTATAATACCGTAAAAATACGGGACATAACATGAAGAATGAGAATTGTGGGGAATGGGGGAAGAGTATAGGTTTACATATAGATGAGGTAGGGAATTCTCGGCACTTAGATAATTAGACTTTGATCCTATCCGATCAAGCCACGTCAGAAAAATAATTCTCGAATCTTCCGGTGTTCTCTGTTTCGTGCCAGGCACGAAAACATGTCTGGCCAAATAACATGAGTTGACCCACCTCTCGGGTGGGTCGACACAGGGGTCAATTCGCATGGGATTTGGGTCGGCCCAGTTGGGACTAGGTCGGCCCAGTTATTACGTCAGTTAAGCATAACTAATTGTATTAATCTGTTTTGCGCTATTTTAAGTTCTGATTTGAATTCCAAATTTCAATAGGTCATATCTTATTTGTTTTAAGTCCATTTTACGCAAACCAAAAGTACAACTGAACCAGAAAAATGTAACGGACCCAATGATACAAACCCTGTTGCCAATTTCCTTTAGTTTTTGACTTATTCTTTAATTAATCAATTTGTTAATTAATTAGTACTCATTAGGATTTGGATTGTTACAGTATAATGACTTTCATGATTGTTAAGTAAAGGTAATAGGCAGAATAATAGTTCAAGTTTCATGTAAGTAAGTGTATGTGCACAAGTATCAAGTGAACACATAGGAACGATGTACAAAGACTAAAGGTTTGGTCGATTGCTATCTCATTTGATCGCTTACTCAATTGCACTAGTCATTTGATTATTTGCACTTTCACGATTACAAAACATGCTATAATTAGGATTATTTTCTTAATATTACCCATCGATCAACTACTAAACCATATAATAATAACCTATGCCCACTATGGCTCATTGGTTTATCAGGCCTGAATCATCAGCAAAAAAATAGCATTACCACAGGTGTCACATTATCTTATTTTCCCCGACCAGTTCAATGCACGCAAATCACCAAAACACACCCGTATACACCTTTATTTGGACCATTTTACTACTTAGCTAAGCATGGAACATTCCCTCGCCTCTAATGAAACTGTACGTGATAAAAGGGTATGTTGACCAATATGGATCCCCAACAAACAAATCTTACTTGGCCTAAATCTCCGTTGATTAGGCCCCCCATAGATTTACCATATAAATCATAGCCATAGAATAAATACAAAACTAAGCTTACAACCTATCATTAGTTAGATTATTATATTAAGCCTATTTGTTTGTTAATTTACCATTGAGCTCCTAATCGCAAGGACACCATAGAATTTCCATAGAATGCTTAATTACAATGCCACTATAGAATCTCTTAATAACATGGCCACCATAGAATAATGCCTAAGCATAAGGCCACCATAGAATAATGCCTAAGCATAAGGCCACCATAGAATTTCCTAATCACAAAGCCACCATAGAATAATTCTTAATCACAAGGCCACCATAGACTAATGCCTAGTCCCAAGGCCGTCATAGAATAATTAATAATTTAGGCTTATAAGTTTATTTGCCATCTTAAGTTTGATTTTCGTGTTAGGCCTATGTATTCATTTAGCACTTCATGTCCCATTAATCTATGCAAATAATCCACATTTGTTTATTATGATTCTTTATGTTTGTGCAATCTATCATTTATGCAAATATGTTACTGTCCATTTTTTTGTCATAACTTGTCATAGTCAATTTGCAAATTTCATCAAGTCTGCAAATTTTCAGTCCAGTTTAATATTTTATGCCAATTTATCCCTAAATTACTCAATCCTTTTCCTTTCATAATTCCAATTGAATTAAATTTTCCAACGCATGCAAAATAATATGGATTAATCAGTCACATAGAATTAAACATATAATTAGTGCCTAAATCAATTGTATAAAACGCATGCAAAATAAAGGGTAATAATCAGTCACATAATATTACGCATATAAATCTATATCTAAATCAGTCATATACATATGCCAATGTTGCAAGTTTAGACATGTTTTGAGTGCAACAACAATAAACTGTAAAATTAGACGTAGAAAGGGGAAAGAAGACCAAGAGGACAATCTTATAGTATTTTACTTATCAATTAACTAAAAAATATAAGAAAGAAAGACAGAAAAATTACAAAATAACTTACAGAAAAGAATGTTTATTGAAAACTATAGCTTATTCTTCCTGGTCACCTTAGTCAACTCGCGGTAGTCCACACATAAGCGAAGGGAATCATCGACCTTGGTAGTAAATACAACTGGTGCTCCTCACTCGGAAACACTTCTTCGGATAAATCCCTTCCTCAAAAGATCGCCCACTTGCAACTCGTGCTCCGCTACTCCTTTGGCGCCATACAATGAAGTGGCGTCAATATACACTACGCCATAGATGGCCTACGGCAACCCCAGAGAAATGACGCAGTATGTGCCAAAAAGTGTTGCTGTAGGCAAAAAATGATCCGTAGCAACACTTTTTTGGGGTTTCCGTTTGCCGCGTTGCCTTAGAGTCAAAGGCAACACATTTGTGACCCTAAGGCAACATCAGCACTGGTGTTGCCGTATGTACTAAATTTACAAAAATGTGGGACCCACTAAAATCTGTAACCCGGGTTTACGGAATCGCCACTAAAATCTGTAGGCCGGGTTCACGGAATCCAGTTGTGGGGCCCACATTCATAAATCTATGGCAATAATTTTACCACCCAATGGAAACACTATATCATAGTTATGGCAACATTTAACATCACATACTGCAACATTATATCATATATATGGCAACATTACATAACATAACATAAAACTGAAATTAACAAAGAACTTTTTATTTCGAATTAACCAGCAAACACGAGTATTACTTAGTCAACTACAAAATAACAAAACATAGCCACTAAATTCAATTTTACAGACATTTCAAAAACAAACAAAGCAAGTCCTAAATTCATGTTCACATAAAACTAAAATAGTTTCAAAATATAGCGCAAGCCTTCAATGCGTTCAATGCCTCTACTGCATCGCGTACCTCTAGTGCCTTCAGTAACAAGATCTTGAAAATCCTCATCATTTCCTCCTTCACCTGCATACATCAGTTGCATTTCAGCACAAACTAAGAGGTATACATGCCTCAATTGCATTTCAGCACAAACTATGGTCATAGTATAACTTAGTTTCCTTTCAGCACAAACTGAGTTTCATAACTGAATTACATTTGCATTTCAGTATAACATAGTATACTGATCTAAACGATGTGTATAAAAGTGTACTGATCTAAACAATGTGTGAGTTACATAACTGATCTAAACAATGTGTATACAAGTGTATACTGATCTAAACATAACTGAGTTTCATTTGCATTTGCGTTTCATTTACATAACTGAGTTACATAATAGAGGCACAATGTGGATACAAGTGTACTGATTTAAACATAACTGAGTTACATAACTGATCTAAACAATGTGTATACAAGTGTGGCAGTGTGGCAAAAATTATGTAATCGGTAATTTAGGTTTAATGGGCAATGTGGCAAAAATATCACTAATCTGCAATGTGGCAAAAATTATCACTAATCTACAATGTGACAAAACTTAAAATTATACCTGAAAAACTGCTCATGCATGCTATTTCATGTTACTTCACTGCTCTACATTGCCATACAACACACAAAAGAACTCCAAACATGATCCAGAACACAGCTAAAGCTTTTGCAAAGAATTTTTCTCCTGTCTCGTGTTTTCCACATTCAATGCACATTAGGGACAACTCTTCCTTCATATCCACCACAAATTCATCGACTTTTGATGAATTTGAAGTAGAAATTGATTGAGTTTCCATTCAACTCGATTCGAAGGAAGAATTGAAGTGATATCACAAACTGCAAATCCTTCAGTAGGCTTTCAGGCATGTATTTCATGTATATTCAGTATTTGTGTGCATAATCAAAACAAAACATGTGTATATTTAGTAGCCAGTCATACACATACACACACACACACTTAAGAAATCATGCGTACACTTATTAGACAGTCTTATTGAAACAGATCATGATTATACTTAAGAAATGATAACTATCATGCATATGTAAGCATCCTTATGAAACCATTTTCATAAACCGGTGTATCATGTCTCAATCATCACAGGCAACAGCAACCTGGGAAACCCGAGCAGTTGTTTAGAACATGCAGCTCATATAAGGTCGTTGGTCTAATCTTTCACAACCACACTTCACTAGGAACTAAAGTTCTGTTTTATTAAATTGATTAACAACCAAATAGCGGCTCAAAGAACATTTCAGTGAAACATACAACGAAACCACAAAAATACACCCCCATCTACAATTTATAGATCTTAGTTTCAACTTTTTGTTTCATTATCATGCCCTATATTGCTGCTCATATCTACCTTAATTTTTAAGTTTCAAAACTCCTTCAACTAAACTAAGTTACAAACCCATAATCAAACTTGTATTACACAACTTTAGAAGCACTGTTCTAGCCAAAACAACTAGCCTCAGTTTCAGGCTTGTTTGTAGATGAATATTCCGGATTATAGTCTGAGACAGTGCATTCTGAAGCTCAGTTTTTGCCAGTATATCTCAAAGTATCTAGATTGTACACAAGCTCAGTTTTTGAGGCAACGCACTGTTCGAAAATGAATTGTGTGAAACAAACTGGATTGTGTGAAACAAAAAATTAGGAATTTTACCTCAATAAATGCCAAGCATAAGGGAGACAACTGATAAAATAACCAGACTGTCACACAGACGGAGTTGGAGGAAGGGCACAACAACCGATTGGAATTGCGGCGGACAAAAAGGGGAAATTGCTGAGGCAGAGGACGGCAGTAAGAAGTGGTAGGAGAAACGAAACAGCGACGATGAGCAGGGACGCTGATTGTCTCGAAGCCAACCAATTTGATTGTAAATGGAAATTAGAAGAGAGAATCGATGGTCATTCGATTTGGAATTAGGGATCGGTGATTTTGGGAATTTGGGAATTTGGGGTAGAAACAAAATGAAAAGGGAGGCGGTAAAACGAAAATAAAAGCGGGAATAGAAATAAGTGAGGTGCGGATTGATGATATGGACGGACAACTGATATTTTGTTTAAACTAATGGTATGGATCGCTGAGGTGTATTTATTTCTTTAAATATTTTTATTTAGAATATATCTATAGCCACTGCAACACAATTTGATATCTATCCTAACACACTGAAGCGTGTGTTGCAATAAACAAAAAACAGCATAACAATGGCAACATTGTAGCTAGCAACACCATGGATTTTCTTTGCGATAGGCCATCTATGGCGTAGTGATAGGTCTGACATCTTTCACTAATTCAATCTGAATCTCGATCTCTCGGTGTGGTGGAAGTTCGACCACTCCTTCAAAGATGTCCGGATACTCTCTGGCAATAGGCACATCTGATAACTCATCATGTAGGATGTCGAGGGAATTTAGAAAATGCTATGCATGTCAATTATGTCTTTTTTTACCTCATAAGTGGTAGACATGCTTAGTCCCTAGTCCCTAACTAACGTATTACTATGGTGGTCGCCCTTAACCATCCCTATTCTCTGCATTAGTAGACAAGATTACTTAGTGATTCTCTTTACTAATGATGGTCTCGGGTAGGGCATCACAGCTTGGTATCAGAGCTGTGACCCCCCACTTAGAACACTAATTTCTCACATCTAAACAACTCAGAATCAAACAAAATTTTGCAGCATCAAAGATTGATATAAAGACTAGAACGTATTAAACTTTGGATGAATTTCGCTGCAAAATGAGGGAGATACTATTTTCCAAAGATAACACTTTTTAACCATAAAATAAACATAGCTGAAATTCAAATTTTGCCCCAAATTAATTTTTCATACTTACATAATGATCAAATAAATAATTTAAATGCTAACATTTACTTAAGTTTATGTATATAGTTTGAAAATAAAATTGATAGCCTGTATCTTTCAAATTTATACCTCTATTTAAATACTTCAACTTAGAATAGTTCTATTTGGTTGTTTGACTACTTAAAATATCTAACCATTACTCTAAATAAGTCAACTGAGAAGTTTTCATTTTTATCCACTACTACAAAAGTGGGCATATTCGACACTAATTTGTGTGCGTTGCATGAAAAGTGTGGCGAAAGCTATGATTTCTTCGAGCTTCTGCAACAGTATTCATATGTTGTTGCATTATACGTGGATGCACTGTTGCGGTGGGAATTTTAGTGTTCTGATGTGCAACACCAGTTAAAAGCGTAGCATTACGTATATATAATCCAGCTCAGCTATCCGCATTATCAACATATAAAAACCCCAACCGTAGATGAAAGATTAATCCAACGGTTCAAACCATCTATGGATCTGATGATCTTAATGTTAGCCATCATCCAATCATTGACAGCCACGTCATTTCATTCTTTTGACGAAATTTTGGCGCGATCTTCTCCCTTCATGAAATCGTTTTCTTCTCTATCATCTAATCGTTTTTCCCCCTTTTTACTATTGACAAAAATTTAAACCTAAATTCGCGTCAGTATCGATCCTCTCCTCGACAGCAAATTCTATTCCGAAAAGGATGAAGCTTTGAAACGCTTTCTAGTTTTGATTGCTCAGGGCGCTGACATCGCCAGTTTTTTCCCTCAGGTTCAGTTTGTATTGCACTGTGAATTAGTTGCGCTTATTATAGATTGGATTATGAGTAATTAGTAATTAGTTCATTTGTTACATTTTGGAAAACCCATTCGCTTATGAGTAATTAGTTGCGCTTATTATTGATTTGGGATTATGCTGAGGTTTATTCGAAAATTATACCCAACAATAAACCATGAGAACCGGGCTACTGGCATGAAAAAGACATTGGTTTATTATAGAGGTCAAGCTAGTTAAGGAATGGGGACTGCGGTTAATTTGCACTGCTTGAGGTTCATACCTTACACTGCGGTTAATTTGTATGCTTGAGGTTAATTTGCACTGCGGCGTGTATGCACTGCGGTGACATCCGAATTTTAAGCCTCTTACCGCAGATTTTGACAAAATCTGAAGCGGGCACTCAAGCATTTTCGTTTTATTACAATACACATCATACACGCAGTGCACATATACACTCACAAGTATACACGCACGCACAAGTATACACGCACAAGTATCATAAGTATACACGCACAAGTATCACAAGTATACAAGCTCAAGTATCATAAGTATACACGCACAAGTACACACGCTCAAGTATCATAAGTATACACGCACAAGTATACACGCACAAGTATCACAAGTATACAAGATCAAGTATCATAAGTATACACGCACAAGTACACACGCTCAAGTAGACACGCACAAGTATACACGCGCGCACAAGTATACATGCACGCACAAGTATCATAAGGCAGCCATCTGAAGGCACGCACAAGTATCATAAGTATACACCAGAGACGTACGCAAAGATTTTAAAAAATCACCAGCATTCACAAACAAAACAACGTACCATTCACAAACATTCAAAAACATTCACCAGCATCCATCATCAGTCATCACCAGTCATCACAAACTTCCACAACCACACAAAGTTTCACAAAATTTCAAGCTAAAAATCATTACCAGCAGAATAAAACCAACATCCACAAACATCACCAGTCATCACCAGCATCCACACCAGCATCAGCACCAGCATCCATGTCAGAGTCATTGTCCATGTCAGAGTCATTGTCTATGTCAGAGTGGCTGTTAAGGATAGAGCATAGTCAGCGACCAAACCAGAATTTCTTGTTGTGGAGGGCAAAGTGATCTTTGGATGATCAAACTTCAATAGGTATGTTAATTCTATTTCTGTAAACATTTTGTGATCCACCTAATATATTATATGATCAAACTTCTATTTCTGTAAACATTTTGTGATCCACCCAATATATTATATGATTCAATTCTCAAATAATGTGATCCACCTACGAGTTTATATGCCTTAATTATCAAACAATTTGACATGTAACACACATTAATTATCAAACAATTTGACATGTAACCACATCTGAAGGAAATTCAAGCCATACAATAACAGTGTCTCAAATTCAAGCCACACAACCACATCTATGTACAACTAACAGAGCACCAGTTTGTATTATTATTTCAGAATCTTGGGTGGGGCATTATAACCTTGTATGTATGTATGTGAGTGTGTGAATGTGTGGTTGTGTCTCACTATAAGAAACTGTGGATGGAAGTAAAATTTACCTATGATCACAAAAAAAATGGTACCACCGGTTCCTCCCTATTGCTCACAAACAGAATTTCAGGCCTCGTCAAAGGATGAGTATGTGTGGTGTGCTCAACCCTAATGATGTATTTCTTGTTGTCGAATCGAGCAGCAAAAACATTCTCCAAGCCAATGCCTTCATAAAATTCCATTTTCAGGTATAATGATCTATGGTCAATTCGAGACCAATGACAGTCGTCAATTTCACACACATTTCCTATTGGCGTCATTAATTCTTTTATTGCAGGAACATTTGTCTTCAGGAACTCGGGAAAGCCAACAACTCTGGCCCATGATTCTGCCTCGAACGCTAGTTCAGGCTCAAATTCTTCAGCAGACCATTGTTGCACATAAAAAGCACCTCCAATTTTTGTAAAAAGTTTCAACATTAGCGCATGATCACGCGTACTGTAAGATGGGCATGTTATTAGAAAAGATTTTTTGGGTATAACCCGTATAGTCCACTCCTCATTAAGCTTCAGCGTATGCCTAAGCATGAGATGCACAAATTCGTAAGTCCAATGTCCTGAAAGAACAGTGGCAGTGATGCATAGTGAAGAGTCCTCCATTGTTTTTTTTTTAACTTTTGACGATGGAGTTTTGTTTAGGAGTTGAAGATGTAGATGACGATATGCTTCTGAAGCTTGACAGGATATGAAGTGACACACTGTACGTGGCAATAATATGGGAACTGAAAACTTTTTGCTCAGAAGACGAATGGCCATATGAAATTGCTTATTTGTTGGCTGGCATGGGTGACCAATCGCCAATGGTCAGTAAGTCAATTGTAATAATTGTGTTCATAACATTTTACTAAGAAGGCCAATGGCCATTCGATGCCACCACTTATCAAATAACTTGTTATCATTTGATCAGGTGCATATTTAATTCTGGAAGGCAGAGGGATACATTTTGCAGATCGGATTGCTGCATATATATGATTCATATACAGGTACATACTAACATACATATATATTTCCTATTGCAATCGGATTGCTGCATATATATGATTCATATATATAAATGAGTAATACATTTTGCAGGTGTGGACACATGTGTACATGTTCAGAATTCGCTAAAGAATTGGCCAGGAATGGATCAGGATAATGTCCCTTATGTCGTGCACCTATTCTTGAAGTAGTTCGAGCTTACTGTATACAATGAACAAAACGGTGTAGCTGATTTTTGAGTTTTGATATTTGGATAATTAAAACAATTGCTTTGGATGAGTTTCTTGTACAAAACCTGTATTGCAAAATATTTAATTAAAGCATTGTATTTCTATCAAATTAGTGTTGCATTTTCCTTCTTCTACTGTTGCGTTAGCTTTTATTGATATTGCATTTCATTGTAATGGTGTTGCATTACATATTGTAGTGGTGTTGCATTACATTAAATATAATTGCTTACCCGTCGCACGTGGACCCCACAGCTGACGTGGATAGCTGGTGTGGCATGTGACACGTGGAGTGCTGACATGGAGAGATGACGTGTCGTGTGACACGTAGACAGCAGACGTGGAAAGCTGACGTGGCGGCACTGGAAGCCGGGCCCTAACTAATGCTTAAGGCAACGCTGAATAGTGTTGCATTACGTGCAAATAGTGTTGCATTATGGCTATAATGCAACACTTTCTTTCCGTGGCTGTAGATGGGCAAAAGTGTTGCCTTAGGTGGCTAATGCAATGGCCGCGGATGCCACGCCCCCCTGGTGTTGCCTATTTGAAAAAATGGCCTACGGCAACGCTTTTTTGATCTACGGCCACATAAAAATAGTGTCGAATATGCCCACTTTTGTAGTAGTGATCATATTATGCAACAGTTTTGACAATATTTTACGTATTATTGGATTTACTTTTCTGTACAATATATTTTATTGTTTGCATAAATTTGTAATGAAAGTTTATGTTTTTCATACACTTGAATTACATTAAATATATTTTAGCTATTTTTATTTATTTCAACGTATAAGAATGAGAAGCAAACGATTTAGCAAAAAATACGTGGTATGGGACATGTGTTTTTGCTTTATCGCTTAATATCGAATTTGTACGATCGAAATCAATTCGATGTGATATTTTGAAATGTTCAATAAGTTAAGCACGTGTAGTTTTCTATGATGTTTTGATGTTCTAATTCACTTGGCTTTTCTGTGATTTAAGTTAATGATATTTGTTCATATACGGAAGGATATTATATTTACAATGATTTGAGTGATATTTGGATTTGTTGACTTATTGGTCATTAATACATTTAGATATCTTTCTTATATTTGATTCAGATTTGGATCTTATGACTGGTCTCTTATATTGTTCTATGGAAAATATTTTGATGAATTACATAATGATGAATATGGATTAAGTCTGGTGAGATTACATTCTATTATTATTATTATTATTGGACACAAAATAAAAATAAAAAATATAATAACTATAATGGTTTTAAACATAGACTGGTCCGTTTATTATTTATATAATACCCGGGTCAGACCGAGACATTACAGGTCAGGGACATTGAGACCAGCTTGTATTTATTCGGCTTAGAAGAGTATATTAACTTAGTCAATCATTTATTGTTGTATTGTATGGATTGATGTATATATACAAATATATATTGAGGTTTAATAGATGAATGTGTATAAAATGATAAATATCATACATTATGTTTTATTGACGCGATTGACTCTGTGATCTCAATATTCATGTATATTCTGTATTTCTATGTCCTGGAGGCACACGTGTAATTGTTTTGTACTGGCATTGACTATGTAAGAGTAAGTGATATTTCAGAAATTTTAATGCGTACCAGTGTTAGTCCAAGAGAATTTGCACTTATGTGCCCCTACAGCCTCATTCTCCATATTACCTGACAGTATTACTTAATAATACATGATCAACTCAGAACACAGTACATATAAGAATACAATCACAATCCACAGAATAGTTGCACAATATTACATCGTTACAGTACAACCAATATATGTGCTACAAGAAGAATAGAAACAACTATGATACTTATACAACTACTACAAAAGTGGGCATATTCGACACTATTTTACTGTGGCCGTAGATCAAAAAAGCGTTGCAGTAGCCCCTTTTTTCAAATAGGCAACACCAGTGGGGCGTGGCATCCGCGGCCGTTGCATTAGCCATCTAAGGCAACGCTTTAGCACATCTACTGCCACAGAAAGAAAGTGTTGCGTTATAGACGTAATGCAACACTAATTGTACATAATGCAACATTATTCAGCGTTGCTTGAAAATTAGTTAGATCCTGGGTACCAGGTCACGATAGCGGCGGCCACGTCAGCTTTCCATGTCAGCTGCCACCGTGTCACACGACACGTCAGATCTCCACGTCAGCTGCACACGTGTCACATGCCATGTCAGCTGTGGCGTTTACGTGCCACGTGGACTTACTACTATTTTACGTAATGCAACATCACTGTATTATGGAATGCGACACCATTATCTTGAAACACGACATCAGGAAAAAAGCAAATACAACAGTAAAAGAAGGCAAATACAACGCTTTAATTATAAATTTTGCAATATAAGTTTTTTACATAGAAGAAACACATCCGTTACATTCATCATCACATTCAAACGTTCAATACATACCGCCTTCAATACATCCGATCAAATATATAACACATACGATCAAATACATAATTTAAAAGTAGTAAAAGTGCCAACACATACCACCTTCAATACAAGTGCCAATAAATACGATTAGTGTGCATTCTACAAAGTAGCAATGCCATGAACCATAAACTGTATCTCTATGTCATTTCAGGTCCTCCACTTGCCAGCTGTATCTCCCCTCGTCATTTCAGATCCTGCAATTTGAATTTACAAGTTATTAATTTGATAAGTGCATATGTGTTGTGTGCATGCATCTGTGCATTTGGCCATCTAATTAACTTATAAATCTTAGTGAGTTACGCATACAATTATAACAGTTGACCAATCAGCATTGGTCACTACGTGCCACCTCATCAGAAGTAGAATTGAGTATGTTTCGTCTTCTGTGCAAGCATTTCCAGTTCACATATCTGCCTGACACCATCCATTGGGTCCCTCGCACATCCTTTCCAGCGTCAGAACATCATCTCCTCCATATCCCCTAAACCCCAATCTTCGAAATTTTAAAAAGAAACAAAAACAATGGACTCGTCTCTATACATCACAGCCACTGTTATTAAGGGACATTAGAATTTCGAAGCTGTGCAAGACGTTCTTAAGGTGGCTCTCAATCATAATTCGTGGCCTATACGGGTAATACCCAACAACTCTTTTCTAGTATCATGCCCATCGTACAGAATTCGTGATCATGCCCTAATGTTGAAAGTTTTTACAAAACCTGCTGGTGCTATTTACCTGCAATCATGGTCTGATGAAGAATTTGAGCCCTCACCAGCGTTAGAAGTGGAATCATGGGCTAAAGTTGATGGCTTTCCCGAGTTCCTAAAGAGTAATGTTCCTGCTGTTGAAGAAGTAATGAAGCCAATGGGACGTGTGCTTGCAATTGACGACTGTTACTGGTCTCAGTATGACCATACATCTTTCTACCTGAAAATGCAATTTTATGAAGGCATTGGCAATATAAATACTTTTGCTGCTCAAATCAATAACAAGGTTTACTTCATTAAGGTTCAGCGCTGTACCCATGCTCATCCTGGGACAAGGCCTGAACTTCTTTTTGTGAGCAATAGGGAGGAAGAGGTGGTTCCATGTTTGCATCATTACGGATGGGAATGGGAAATGGATTCAGATGAAAGATTTAATGCAATGATACAAGAAGCTGCTGAGCTACCCCCCTTGCCAAGCTTATTTCCGAAAGCCACCCATGACATACATGTTGATAACCAAGCCCCAATGAACCAGAGGAACGATCAGTGGGTAGATATAGAAGTTGATCAGGAATTTGACTGGCCAAACTACCTCACCCCTTGTCCTGATGCTGTGGGTCCATCACATGCGGCTGCTCACTTCGGACCGACTCTCCCACAGCCGCAAAGCCCTAACGAATCAGTTGGAAGTTCCACTGCCCCGTAACCCTGATCTGGTATGAATTGATGCTACTATAATTTCATTTTTTGGATGTGTATATATTAAGTTAACTTTATGATACTTTTGGATGTGGATGTGTATGTTATTTTTTGGATGTGTATGGTATGAACTGATCAATGCTGCCTTATTATACTTGTGCGTGTGTATATACTTGTGCGTGTATGGTATGAACTGATCGATGCTGCCTTATGATACTTGTGCGTGTGTGTATACTTGTGCGTGTATGGTATGAACTAATGTGTATTGTATGGACTGATGCTGCCTTATAATACTTGTGCGTGCGTGTTAGATACGGGTATTTGTATCACAAAACCGCAGTGCGACACATGTATTTGTATCACAAAACCTCAAGCATACAGTTGTATGTCATTTTTTGGATGTGTATGGTATGAACTGATGCAAAACTGAGCATATGTTTCCAAAATTGAAACATTGAAATTGGTAGTTTCCAAAATCAAATGGAAAATACCTGTGCGTGTTATAAGATACGGGTGAACAACTCGTCCGGATCGGGAAATTGTTAGCCTCAAGCACACCGCAGTGCAAACACACCGCATTACTACACATGTATATGTATCACAAAACCTCAAGCATACAATTATATGTCAGTGTAAATGAACGCAAAGTGCAAATCACTTTCGACTGTACAGTCCCCATTCCTTAACTAGCTCGATCTCTATAATAAACCAATGTCTTTTTCATGCCAATAGCCCGGTTCTCATGGTTTATTGCTGGGTACAATTTTCGAATAAACCTCAGCATAATCCCAAATCCCAAATCAATGGTCAAAGCGCAACTAATTACTCATAATCTAATATTTCATCGACTAATCACTCATAAGCGAACGGGTTTCCCTAAGTTTGGGATGTCCAAGCAACTAATTACTCATAAGCGAATGGGTTTTCCAAAGTGTAACAAATGAACTACTTACTAATTACTCATAATCCAATCTATAATAAGCGTAACTAATTCACAGTGCTATACAAACTGAACCTGAGTGAAAAAACTGGCGATGTCAATGCCCTGAGCAATCAAAGCTAGAAAGCATTTCAAAGCTTCAACCTTTTCGGAATAGAATTTGCTGTCGAGGAGAGGAGTGATAATGACGCGAATTTAGGTTTAAATTTTTGTCAATAGTAAAAAGGGGAAAACGATTAGATGATAGAGAAGAAAACAATTTCGTGAAGGGAGAAGATCATGCCAAAATTTCGTCAAAATAATGCAATGACGTGGCTGTCAATGATTGGATGATGGCTATCGCTAAGATCATCAGACCAACAGATGGTTTGAACCGTTGGATTAATCTTGCATCTACGGTTGGGGTTTTAATATATTGATAAGGCGGATCGCTGAGCTGGATTATATATATGTAATGCTACGCTTTTAACTGGTGTTGCACGTCAAAACACTAGAATTCCCACCGCAACAGTGCATTCACATATAATGCAACAACATATGAATATTGTTGCAGAAGATCAAAGAAAGCATAGCTTTCGCCACACTTTTCATGCAACGCACACAAATTAGTGTCGAATATGCCCACTTTTGTAGTAGTGTACAACATGATACAATCACAAGAATAAATGACTCGACTACATGAACTCGAATGAAAGTAACTGCGGTGAAGACAGTCCAAACAGAACTGCTAACCCCAAGCTCAGCAACAACACCTGAAACATCTCAGTCTAAAATTTGATATGCCTAAAGTAGAAAGACCTGGCTTTCGAATGAAAAATGATTCACTAAATTCTGACATCGCACGAAAAAGATATAGGGCTATAAACATGGACTTTGGACTGAATTTGATATGCAATCACCCCATCACTAGGTTGGCAACCCAATACCACCCTCCTCCCATCATCCTCTCCAATGGTCACCGAAGAGCCCTCACAGTCTACCACCACCCCATACGTTTGGAGTCAGTCGACACCAAAAATAATGCCAAACCCAGTAAAGCCCAAAACAAAGCAATCATAAGCAAACATACATCCATGACTCGATAAGATCAAATTTCGACAAATCATACAAAGGCTAGTCGAACCACTGATCGGGTTCGTCACAACTAAAGGTCTATCGATAATCTCGGGTTCAAATTCCAGCATATCTACCATGCCACTAGACATGAAGGAATGGGAAGCCCCGGTATCAAACAATACTCGAATAGGAAAATCATAAATAGAAAGCATACCTTGAATAACGACACTCTTTCCCTTATCTAGTGTAGTTGGGGCATTCGACGAAGAAGGAATAGAGTTGATAGCATATGCTTTCACAATCTGCTTCTCTTTAGGGGGTTGCGGACATTCATTCTTGAGATGTCCCACTCGTCCATAGTTGAAGCACTTCCTTTCCCCTGTCTTTGCTCGATAATCTTTGGCATAGTGTCCCTTCTTGCCACAGCTAAAGCACTCGATATCTTTCTTATCCTTCTTTTTCTGACCATCCTTGGTTTGGTTATGTTTTCTCTTATTCTGAGAATTCTTATATCCATCACCGCTTGCCCGCGGTTTCGGCTCCGCTGCAGATGTAATAGCGACCTCGGCCTTCGTCTTAGGGTAAAGGCTCTGTGATCTCAATGCCTTTCCCATAATAAATTTGAATGTCTCATATATATGATTTATCAGCCTTTCCCCCAAGTACCCATCTAGGCCAGTTATGAACTTCTAGTTCTTCTTCTCAGCAGTATAGATAAGAGATAATCCATATTTCAATAAGGTATCGAATTCAACAATATATTCCGAGACTGCCCTACCATTCTGCTTAAGTTCCAAAAACTTCCTAAACAATTCTGATTTATGAGCAGTTGGAATAAACTTGTCACTGAAGCGAGTCTTAAACTGATTCCAAGTAACTTGATCTTTGGGAGTAGCCACTTTAATAACATTCCACCAATTCATTGCTCGTCCTTGAAGCTGACGTGATGCTAGTTTTGTCTTCTTTGCATCATCGATCCCCAAATCCTCGAAGATGCGCTCACAACTATCAAGCCAATCCCAAACCTCCGTAGCCAATTCCTCTCCGAGGAGCGGCTTCCCACCAAGACTAGTGTAATCCTTGTTAAGCTTGGTGAAATCTGCTCTAGGCGCCTGCACTACCGCGCCACAACCATTAGCAGCATTAGGAACAGCTCCCTGAGCATCCCTAAGCATCTCTCGCATGAAGGCAGTAAACATCGTCCTTATATCAAGGACATTCCCATTATTGGCTTATGAACCTGCTCCCTCTTCAACTCCCGATGCGGGATCCCTCATCGTGCTCCTCGTATTTCGGCTCATCATTCAATCTGTAAAGAGAAAAAGATTAACCATCTCCTTAGTGGTGCCAGTGCAGTGCGACTTCATCCTTAGATATACTAATAGTGTGTATATATATAGCTTTCGAAAATCAAAATATCACAAACAAGAGCTCTCATATATGTATACTATCTCTCCCTGATGTCTTCCCCTAGGTTAAACTACGCAACCTATCTTTGATAGCAAGTGTGACAGTCGCTCTCTACCATCAGACATTTCCCCGAAATGCGTTGTGCCAATGCCCGACTAGCACGGGACGATCGTCAAACAAGTTGAAACGATGAATTACCAAAGCACTTGTAGTATATCTTACAGTGCATGGAATAAAATATAATAATAACATAACTTAATATAAAAAAGGCGAGACAGCGCATAAGTTGAAAGCTAAACCATTTCCATCAGAGTAGCGAAAATCAAAATATAGCTTCATATCCAATCATCACAACTTTAAAATATTGTCTCTAAAGGAAACAAGAGAGGTACACTATTAATGCCCAAAGCAGTGACCAGTAACAACACAGGGAAAGTATATACATATACATACATATATATAGTACGTGAAAGCCACCTGCTCGTCTTCGGACAGCTACTTGTGCATAATCACCTAAACTGCCTCTAGTCTAGTCGTTTAGGAGCACCCAGAGTAATAAGAAGAGACATAAAACTCTGGGTAAGACGAAAGTCTGGTATAAGCGATAGAAAATCTATATTAGTAAATAAAGCAATAACAGGTATAAGTAATCATACCTGACCTGGACCTGCAACCAAAGAGTTAGCACAGCAAGATGTACAATACTCTAAGGTAAACACTAACATAGAGTGAAAAATGGGAGTGTGCATGTCATTGTGATAGCAAACATCAAACATAGCAATCATCCTCACATCTCTCACTCAGTGTGTAAAGCATGCGATATTCACTGCTTTGATTACCGAATCCATTGGGGCCATGATGGAGTCCCACTCCATACAACTATTGTTATGACCACAATGCCCTGATCTATAGTCAATAACCCTACCTAGTCCACACAACCCTGGCTCTAGGTTATGGGCTAATAAGTCCACACAGCCCAGGCTCTTGTTCGTCTACATGCCCTCTCTCTCAATGGTGAACCAAAGTTAGATATCGATAATTCCTTTGCACCCGTCCCGTAGAAAATCCCAACCCTTGAAGTTAACTTGTTGGCTCCCATCTGGATCCTGAGCTATAACTTCCCATTTGGGCTTCCTTTGCATTTCGGGTTTTGGTCGAATTGGAGTTGGTCTTCAGAAGAGTTCGCGGTCGTCGTCGTGTGGTAGAAGCCCAAACTCGGTCCGGTTCGGCTTCCCAGTTCGGTTTGCTCCTCCCCCACTTCGGTTCGGTTCGGTCCTCTGCCTCCTTTCGGTTCGATTCGAATGTTGTTCAAGTCCTTCATTCTATTCGGCTCGGTTCCCCTTTCCTCGCTCAAGCTTCCCGTTCGGTTCAGCCATCCCCATCCAGTTCGTGCTCCTCTGCTCGGTTCGAAGCTTCCCCTCCGATAAGATCCCACTCTCTTGCCTTAGTCCGATCCCAACTGAACTCAAGTGGCCTTCCTTTTTTCCATGCTTTCTCCTACGCCAAGCTCCGGTTCGGTTCGGTCCTCCACCTCCGATCTGATCCGAAACCCTACAAGTTTCCAAGGAGCTTGTTTCGTCCATTCTCGCCATACGACGGCGTTTTCAACCATTCTAACTTTACTAAACAATAATAAAACATCCCAAACAACAATAACAACATATTGTATCAATAAAAAAGGTCAAAACATCAATCACATAGGCTATTTCTGATCAAACATACCCAAATCCATGATTTTCCCCTTAAACCTGTATAACTATATGAATAGCAAACTTAATCCAAATTAGCCACCAGCGAAATAAAATATAATTTCAAATTTTTTCAATATTTTTCCAGAATTTTAGGCGTATAATTTCACTAATTATCACTAATCACCCCTAATTAGCCATAATTAGTGAATAAACATGTTAATCACTCACCTTAGCCTAAAATAAATGTTAGATCTAAAACTTTTACTAATTTGGCTCGGATCCCAATGTGGTGCAGCAGCTCTACCTCGAATTTGGTGCTAATACGGCTTGATTTGGTGTTGATTTGCTTAATTCGTGAAAGTGATTAGGGAGAGATTTAGAAGATGGAGGCCATTACAAGGGTTCAAGGAAGTTTGTGGCAGCTAGAAAAATGAAAGGGAATGTTTTTCCAAACCCTTTCAACCCTCCCATAACCCTAATCCTGAAATAGGTTATGGGCCCGTCTGCTAATTACCCTATTAAACCCAATTCGGTTGTTTTTGTTGGTTTCGAATCGATCAAAATCGAAACCTTAATATGTATAGTTTAACAATTAAACTGAGGATCTATTGCAAAATAGTAAATCGAAATTGATTTAAGTTAAAATTGTTTACCTGATATGTTGATTTCATCAAATTCGGATCAATTTCCAAATCGAGAAAGGAAGCGACTGGAGTATCGATTCTTGAGCATGTCAGTCGCCATGCCTCTATTGGTATCCACAAACGTTGATCTCGAAGACGTCGTACGAAATCGATGAATGATGAGAAGGTACTAGCCAAGAAGAAATTGGGAATCTAGGGTTTTTCTTAAGTATCGATAATCAGATTAAGAAAGAAAGGAGACGGCCTTCCTTTTATAAAGTGTTATGCGATATTTTAGAGATCCCCTTGAACCGATTCTCCATAGTTTAAATAAAAGAAATTGTCAAACATTTGATCCCCCTTTTATTTAAACATTCTCTCCATTTACAATGCTTATATGTGTGACCCTATAGGTTATCATAACGTTGGCGACAATTTAAACAACATTTAAACTGTAAACAGTAAGTGGCATCTAGTAATACCTCGCTGTTACCCAAATTATAAAAATATCAATGATTTAACAATACTTTTATATTAAAGACAATTGTGTTTAAACATTTCTTCCTTAATAATTTAACAATATTTTTATATTAAACCTAACTTGTATGATTAACTGTGTAAAGACAATAATCATTTAAAAAGATAATTATGTTTATCTTTTTCTTCTTTATCATAAAAATTGATTAAAATGATATATCTATTTACCCAGGGGCGTAACATAGTGGAGACCAGTGGGGGCCATGACCCCCCCAAGATTTTGATTTTAAACAAAAAAATTAAACACAACTTGGATGAGCATGCTTCCTCATTTTGGTTAACTCATAGTTCCTGCAATCTGGTCACTTAAATGTGTTGTATAACAAACGTATTGTGTAATTAAATTGATAATTTCCTAGCAGCGGCATATTTTTATTCGGGATGATATTTTGCTGCACCATTTGGAGTATTCTGTGTGTTTTTAATTAATGAGTCTATCTGCAAAAATATTGCATCAGAAATGAATTTAGGTGGAATTTGGTTATATAAAAGGACCGATTGCAAAATATGAAATTTGAGGCATGAAACGTTATCCCAATGCGGTAAAAAGTTCTGCAAATATGGTTCTGGAACTTCCCAAGCAGTCCCAAAGAGCCTTGAAGAATGGTCCAAACGATGTTCTAAAATTTCCAAATAAGAATGCCTTAACAGAATCATCCAAATATCAAATTAGAGCACCACAATGACATTGTTTTTTTCTCTACCTGTTCTATTAAGTTCCATTTGGAGATTTGTTGTTGACTAATGTGTGGATGAATTTGGTAGTAAAGTATGTTTGATTTACCCATTTACTATCAATGTCAACAAAACCTATAAGTGATTTTTTTTCAAAAAAAAATAAAATAAAAAATGGCACCCACACCATATTATTTCTGGCTACACCCTTGTATTTACCATTATACTTTAATATGAAAAAATAGCAAAATTTTGAGATCAAAAATCACATATGCAAATTACTTATTACATGCATAATACACTATAACTTTTTGCGTGTAAGATTGTAAATCTTCTAGTTAAAAAAACAATGTTTGTTTAAAAGGATAAATTTATTTATCTTTTTTGTATACTACTTTTATTTTACTAAGAAAACACAATAATACAAATGATAAACATATTAAAAACAAACTTGTTTCCATGTAAATACTTGTAACGCCCCAAAATTTCCGATCAGTCAAAACTTAAAACTTTCTAATTCAAAACACTCTTACATAATTTATAATAATTTTACAAATTATTTCCATATTTTAAAACATAAAAAAATGGCTATTTATGGTTACGGTCGATAACTGCACTTACGACGTCCTTCACTGATACAGTTTGAAACATAACTTGAAAATTATACCTCGAAATTAAAATCTTCTTTCACTCATTTGAAAGTTCTTGTCAATATTAATCAACCGCTCTTCGTTTGGTGAAAATCTGATTTAGATTCCAAAAGTTATAAGCATTTAAAGTTTATAACTCAAATACACGAATTGCCATTTTATGATAGCTCTATTTTGACCAAAATAAAAATCATCCTCTGTTGCGTTCAAAATATCTTTGATAATCATTATATACTTATATAAACCCTCTAAATTATTTTGGGTTTAAAATTCAACTTTGTTTCTTTTCTTGATAAAACAACAATACAACTTAAATGATAAAATATGAAAGACGCACCAACACAAATGTAACAAAAAATATTTTTATTAATAAAGCAGCTGCATCACTACCCCTTGTGACTGCCTACGTACCTTTATCTAATTGGGTAAGCAACTAGATATAGGATCAAGCCAACGTAGTTTTTCTTTACTCAAAACATATAAAATCATTATTTGCTTTCAAAATACTCATTATATCATGTAGAGATTCTCAAAAGTAATCTTAAATTATTTTTTAAATAATTTCAAATAAAATTTGGAATTAGCCTTCGCGTCCGTCGGCCAGTTAGGGATAGCCAGGGAGAGCAGGAAATTATATTTTCCAAACCCAAGCCTAGACACTATCCTCTATATCACCCTAGAACGTTCCAGTCTTTTATTTTGAAAGACATCTATATATCTCTTCATTTCAAAAGATAAATATATTTTTTATTTTAAATACTAATCGTCTTCATTATGCAAAAACTCCTTCATCCTTAATTCTCAAACTGCCTTTATATCTCTCTAATAAGTTCTTACTCAATCATAAATATCCATAAATGTCCCATCAAAGGTCATATCAAATGTCACATCAAAAGTCACATCAAAGGTCACATCAAAGGTCATATCAAAGGTCACATCAATCATTTATTATTCTTATATGTCAAATCAAATGTCACATCAAATGTCACGTCAAAGGTCACATCAAATGTCAAATCCAAATTTGAGAGGATTTGGAGTAATTTACCATAAAACATTTATTACAGTGTTTCGGTTACGCTATCTAAATTTCTGGGTAGTTTGGAATAGTTTTTGGACTCAAAACAGATATTATAGCGTTTCTATGTCGCTACGAAAAGTTCTGCTCATCCTAAAGTACTTCACAGTCCACGCAGCGAAAGACAGTGTTTCCAGAAATGCTATGACAAGTTCTGGATGGTTTATAATGATTTTAGACTAAAAACAACTTACTACAACGTTTCTGGGACGCTATGAAAAGTTTTGGATAGTTTTTAGACTTAAAACAGCTATTACAGCATTTCAGGAGCGCTATGAAAAGTTCTGGGTAGTTTATAATCCTTTTAGACTAAAATCAGCAACTACAACACTTTTGGGCACTATAAAAAGGTTCTGGCTTGGTTCGATGCTTGATAATTAGTTCAGAGATAAGATAGCATTTTCAAATGCTATAAAAGTACCAAAATTCAGATTTTCCGCGTATTTTTGGGTAAAATGTTTGATGTTGTTTCTCTATGATAAAAATAGATTTTGACTCCAATTTTTTTTCAGAAAGAAGATATCTTTGTCTATTAATTATCATAAAAAGAAACCATTAAAATTATTTATCTATTCAATAAATAGAATTCAACAATACAAGGCCTTTTTAACATGTCTAATTTGGGCTGATTTTTACCTTACTTTGCATCCAGTTTTCGAGTATGAAAACGGCCGAATTAGTAAAGGTGGCCGAAGACAAGGTGGCCGAAGAGAAAGTTGTAGCCCATTGAATTAGCTTTCCAAATTGATAGAGAAGTCGAAATTTCATTAAGAATTGCAAAAGTTAGGCCCAAAATACCGAACGTCATTTTCGGGGGTTCACATCCAAACATTCATTCATAGATTTCTCAACTTTTCTTCAAAATATGAAATGAATACATGAACTTAAATAGTTTTTCTCACCTTGTACTTGTGCCCTGATCTTGTATTTATTCTCTAGGCTTCTCCCAAACTTCTACTCTTTATCTTACTTTTTTTTTCATTTTTAGAATCCATGAAATGAAATGAACATTTCCACCCTTTATATAGTAGTTTTCAAGGCTAGTTTGGTAATTTTGTTTTGGACACTTGTCCTCTTTATCTTCATGCATGCTTTAGGATTAAGACACATGCCTACTTAGGTGTCTTAAGAGGTTTCTACACATGGACACCTAATGGGTGTATGTGTCTTAATCTTATTTATTTACAAGACATGTGTTCCTTTCATTTGGCGACATGTGTCCCTATCATTTTAAGCCATTTCTAATTTTCTAGAAGATGTACACATTTACCATTTGTATGCTACTTTTATGATATGTATATACACATATATGTGTTCTTCTAATCTTACTACATGCACATGATGTTCTAACAACTTTTAGCAAGTCAGACGTCGCTTATCAATAAAACTGTTTTCGGTCACATTATCAATATTTCTTCGAACTACTTATCTTCGTAAACAAAAATTCAACAACATGTTTTCTCCTCATTAATTATTATTTATAAAGGGATTTAATAAAGGTTATAAGACCATTAAATCCAAGTTTTAAATATTAAATAACATCGATATTTAAATATTTACTGTCCGATGTTTCAGGTTGTTACACTCTTTCCCCCTTAAAAGGAATTTCGTCCCCGAAATTTTATGCTATACTTAATCAAAAGTTTCACACATATAACTCTAAGTACTCAAGGCATTTTCTTGAAAGCATACTTGCAAAACAATTTTATAAATTGAAATTCTAAGACATACCTGAACCTTTAAATTTGTGACCAACATTCCATCAAAACTGTAACAACCCGTATTTTCAATAACCTGTTATAACATAAATCGAGGCAGAATTTAATTCAAAAATCTGAATCAAGGGAAACGGGCTCTGCCATTGCGTTCGTCTCGGGAAAATACGCGAAATAGAGTCCGAGTTTTCGAAAATCGGAGTCCGTATGACCCAGTTAAGGCCCATTGAAGTTTTCAGAAATTTCCATGTTAAAAACAGATTTAAATTTTAAATTAAAAACAAGGATTAGGGCTAACTGGCGTCAGGCGGGAAAACTCCCGCCAAGACCCCCATGTCGACAGGGGTCTAAGGGTGTCGACTGCCCTGTCGACAGCCCCGTCGACACGGGGTGGCCGGGCAGTTTTGCCTGGCGCACCAATTTTGATTTGGGCTTGGTTGTGTGGCTTGGTTCTAGAGAATTCCGAAATCTGACGGACCTAAACTAACCTAGGGTTAATCCTAAGGCTAAAAACACTCTAATCCTCTATAAATAAGCCCCTAATCCTACCCTAAAACCTCATTATTCATTCTAGCAACCAAACTATGTCAAATTGAATTCTCAAATGGCCTCCACCTAAAAACCCTAGCCCCCACCCTCTTCAAAAATCATTCCTATGAAGGTTTTGATGTTCATACAAGCATTTCTAAGTTGTATGAATGATCATTAGCTTGCATACATCATCAAGTTGCAAGCTTTAATTGCTAAGCTAGAGTTTTTGGGATTTTTGTTAATTGGAGCTTTGTTTTGGGTTTTTATATGCTTGCATAAAGGGCTTCTCAATCTTTATTAGTAGATTTGTGTCTTCATAATATTTGTAAGCCCTCTTACCTTCATTTTAGAAACTCTAAAGTTAATATGTGATGAAAGTTGGGATTTATGCATGTTTAATAAGTTATGCATGCTTATGCAAGTTCACTATGCTATGTTATGCATGTTTAATAAGTTATGCATGCTTATGCGAGTTCACTATGCTATCTTATGCATGTTTAATAAGTTATGCATGCTTATGCGAGTTCACTATGCTATGTTATGCATGTTTAATAAGTTATGCATGCTTATGCGAGTTCACTATGCCATGATTTGCAAGTTTAACAAGTTATGCATGTCTGTGCAAGTTCGCTAGGCCATGATTTGCAAGTTTAACAAGTTATGCATGTTTATGCAAGTTCACTATGCCATGATTTGCAAGTTTAACAAGTTATGAATGTTTATGCAAGTTTACTACACTAAGTTATGCAAGTCTAACATGTTATGCATGTTTACTATGATATGCAAGATTTATCATGTATGTTGTGCCAAGTTCCCTCTTTCTATCCTTTATGCGTTATGACGAATATGTAAGCGATAGAATGACGTTGGGGGGTTTTTGGGTAAAACTTAAAATACATGAAAATATGAGATTGGGAATTTACCTATTAAGTTAGGTCTACCCCTTGGGAATTTACCTATTAAGTTAGGTCTACCCAAGTATTTGTTAAACTTGTAATTATGTTTTGAAAATAAAGTGGACATGACACTTAGAAAACATAAGTGTGGCCAACTCGAGGTTGGGTTGAGTTTGTAGTGTAAACCTACCCGGAACCGACCGGCTTAACTAGTTGCTACAAACAATAGGACTCAATGTGAGAAGTTGGTCATGTGTACCTTGGACCCGAGGTTAGACCAAGTTGTGGTGTAAAGCTACCCGGACCCGCCCGGCTTAACTAGTAACCGCAACAAAGTCTAATGTGAGAGGTTAAGGCACAATTAAATTAATCAATGCCTCATGATTAGGGTTAAGTCATGGCCCACTAATACTTAACCAATTTTGGGGATACGAGGGATTAAATGGGGTTAAGTGGTGAACTGTTGGTTACACTTAACTAATTTAATCCATGATTAGTGAGGGGTTAAACCACACTTAACCCTCTTAGAAAACCCTAGCAACGTGGTCTGTTCCAGCAGTAATCCCAGTTAGGTATCATTCACAACCCTAGGGGCTAGGCTAGGGTGGGGCACGATTATTGGACTGATGTAAGCGACCAAAGCGACGGCTGAGTGGTACAGCGGTGCGGGTCCAGGCGGGCTACGGACGTGCACGTAATCCGGTGTTGGACAAACTCGAGGCACGGGTACCAGTAGGTTTAGACTGTGCATTATTGCTTAGGTGTCTGGGGTTGACACCCGAGGGCTTGATACACCCGAAGGTGGACCCAGCACAGTCTGACTACAACAATATGTGGGCCGTATGGACACCAACACTTGACGTGTTAGGTTTATAAGGAGCCGATCGACTAGACCGTTGGGCTGGACCTTGTATTAAGGTCACCTCATGCAATTGGGCCAAAGTTTGGGCTGAGGGATCAATACCTGTTATGTTAGTTTGCTAGTACACTGTGGTGCAAAGCTTAATCTTCTTTATGTGATGACACCTTTATCTATTGCCAGTATGTTCATCTCAGTTTCCATCATGATGTTAACTTTATTAGTTTATAGACTGATCGTAGTAGGGCTTACCAGTCTTTTTGACTGACCTGTTTTCTTTCGCTTCTTTTCTTCCGTCCCCCCCCCCCCCAGGTTCTCAGGGAGGGAACAGTGGTGCTTAGCTTGGATCGCTTGCTTGTTTGCTGGATAGCTCATGTATGTCTGGACATTGAGCTCGCTATGGTTTATCATCTTTATTTTGGGGATAGCACTATGTATTTCAGTATTTTTGTTTATGATGTACTAGACATGTTTATTTTGGCAGTTGACTTTGTGATGTACTAGACTTGTTTTGAGATGGTTTGAGATATTCCGCTGTTTTATTCTCACTTACTCTGTTTTACATATATACATTTATGTTCTTGTTCTGCCTTGATATATCATTATGCATGCTTACCCAGTTCTAACGCCCCCCAGAAGCTAGTGCCCCCGAAAGAGTGACCCTAGCGGAGGTGGGGTGTTACAAATTTGGTATCAGAGCATATGGTTTACGAGAAAGAACAAAAAGTTTTTTTTAAGGACTTTTGAAAAACTATTTTCAAAACAAGTATAAAGTGTTTTCCAAAGAAAAGTCTAGTATTTTAAAAGGCTATTCCCCAAAAAGCCATTAGCGTTATCCTTCGTTCCCTTGACCTAATCTTATCTTATCTTTCGTTTCAGTATGGCTGAAAATCTTGCCATCCCGGATGGAGTAAATGTACCACTCTAGTATAGGAGACTTCTTGAAGCTAGGGCGGTAGCTGGCCCCGCAAACCCTACTCCCACTCCTCCTCCTGTAGTTGAGAATCCTCCCCCTAATGTTAATATTCCCCCTCCCGTTGCTAATGTTCCTCCTCCTCCTGTTGCTGAGGCTCCTCTTCCTCCTCCTCCCCCTCAGCATCCTCAGGTTGAGTTCACGAAGGTTTGTAAAGACTTCAAGGCGATGGGAGGCAAGAATTTCCTAGGCACGGAATCTTTTGTTGAAGCTAGGAATTGGCTAAAAGACACTGAGGACCTATTTGCTATCTTTGGGATTGATGACGAGAGGAAGATCTTATTGACAGTGTGGGTTTTGAAGGATGAAGCGGCCTATTAGTGGGAGGTCACCAATGGGACGAGGCCCGTTGAGACTTGGGCCGATTTGAGGGCTAGATTTGTGGCCAAGTTTCTATCTTCTGCTGAGGCGAATTTACAGATGGAGAAGTTCATTGCATTAAATCAAGGTGATATGTCTGTCAAGGAGTATGTGAACAAGTTTAATCAGCTGGCCCGTTTTGGTTTGGATATGGTGAACACTCCTGAGAAGAAGGCTCTTCGATTTGCTAGAGGGTTGAATGAGCCGCTGCAGGGTTTGGCGATGTCACATATTCCGCATGGGGCTACTTTTGAGAGTTTGGTCAATATGGCTCTACTTCAGGGAGATGGAAAGAAAGAGGTCAAGACGAGTGATACTCAAGCAAAGAAGACTGATTCTCAAGGTAAAGGCAATCAAGGTGGTCAAAGCAGTCAGGGGAATCAGAGCAAGAACAAGAAGGGGAACAACAACAAAGGCAAGGGAAAGTGCAATTACTGTGGTGTGCCTGGACACTTTGCAAAGGATTGTAGGAAGAAGAAAAGGAAGCTTAGTGGTGGATGTTTTTCCTGTGGTGAGACTGGACACTTCAGCAAGGAATGCCCGAAGAAGAAAGGACAGGCTGGACCTTCAGGAGGGCAAGTTCATGCTCTCAATACCGCTCCAGCTCCCAACCGAGGTAGTGTTTCTGTTGAAAACCTTGTTTATGTTTCCGATCTTCCAGTTCGTACCTTGTTTGATTCTGGTGCATCACATAGCTTTATTTCATCTGATCTTGTTGATAGTTTGCACCTTAGTACTAGCTTAGTGGATGATCCCGTTTGTGTTTCGAATCCCATTGGGGGTTCTGCTCATCTATCTATGATATGTGAGGATCTGAGGATCTCTATACTCAGTGTAGAGTTCTTGTGTAGTGCGTATGTTCTTGGTTTCAGGGGATACGGATTGATATTGGGCATGGATTGGCTGTCCAGATATGGAGCCATTCTTGATTGTGAGCATAGGGTTGTGAGGCTTGTGACTCGCCTTGGCAACACCTTAGAGATTTCATGCAATCCGAAGGATCCCGTCATGTTGTGCTATCTTGAATCTCTCGACTCGTCAGAGGAAACCCTTCAGTCTGTATGGGTGGTCCGAGATTATCCAGATGTTTTTGAAGAAGTTAAGGGGTTGCCCCCTAAACGAGAGATTGATTTTCGCATTTATCTGGTGGATAATGCTAAGCCTGTTTCTTTGCCCGTTCGGCACATGGCTCCGCGTGAGAGACGGGAGCTCAGCAAGCAAGTAAAGGAGTTACTTGAGAAGAACTTCATCAGACGAAGTATATCCGAATGGGGAGCGCCTGTGGTGTTTGCTACTAAGGCAGATGGTTCTCTTCGACTCTGTGTGGACTATAAAGAATTGAATAAGCTGACTAAGAAGAACAGACACCCGTTACCGAGGATCGATGATCTCTTTGACCAGCTTGTTGGTGCTTCTGTTTTCTCTCAGCTTGATCTTGCTACTGGATTTCATCAGCTCAGAGTGGCTGAAGATAGTATAGACAAGACTGCATTCAGAACTCCAGATGGATTCTTTGAATGGCTTGTTATGCCGTTCGGTTTGACGAATGCACCCGCGTATTTCGTGGACTTGATGAGTAGGGTGTTTCGAGAGTTCTTGAACAAGTTTGTCGTGGTCTTTGTGGATGATATTCTGATCTTCTCCAAGGATGAAGAAGAGCACGCGAGACATCTTGAAGAGGTGATGGATACGCTTAGAGCGCATCAGTTAAAGGCCAAGTTCTCCAAGTGTCACTTTTGGAGAAGGGAAGTTAGATTCCTTGGGCATATCGTATCCAAGCAAGGCTTAGCGGTGGATCCCGCTAAGGTGGTTGCAGTTCAGGATTGGAAGACTCCAAGGAATGCAACCGAGGTGAGAAGTTTTCTAGGTCTTGCGGGTTTTTACCGGAAGTTCATCAAGGACTTCGCGAAGATATCCGCTCCTCTTACTAAGTTGACGAAGAAGCACTTAGTTTTTGCTTGGGATATGGACTGTGAGCTTGCTTTTCAGAGACTCAAGAGAGCGCTTACCTCAGCACCAGTTCTAGCTTTACCCGATGGTGGTAAGATGTTTACCGTGTACACTGATGCTTGTGGCACGGGATTGGGCGCCGTTCTGATGCAAGAAGGCAGAGTTATATGTTTTGGTGGTAGGCAACTTAAGGTGCATGAGAAGAAATATCCCACCCATGATCTAGAGCTGGCAGCGATTGTATATGCACTCAAGGCTTGGCGTCATTATCTTCTGGGAGAGAGATTTGAGCTGTATACTGATCATAAGTCTTTGAAGTATCTCTTTTCGCAGAAGGATCTGAACTTGAGGCAGCAAAGATGGATGGAATTCTTGGCATCCTACGATTTTGATATAGCCTATACCCCTGGCAAGGGGAATGTTGTGGCGGATGCGTTGAGTAGAAAAAGGTTGACACTAAGTCCTCTATTTGTTGAGATGAAGAATTTAGAGTTCTTGGCAACCTTTGATTTCTCTTTGGCGGTTGAGTCGATGACCGGTTCTTTAGCATCTCTTGAGCTCAGGCCTACCCTTCTTGATCAAGTTGCGGCTTCGCAGAAAGAAGACCCTCAGATAGTTGAGATTATGGATAAGCTGATTCGAGGAGAGACGTCTAGTCATCTCGCTCGATATTCTATTGATGACAAGGGTTGGCTGAGGAGAGACGGAAGGCTTTGTGTTCCGATGGTAGAAGACTTGGTGAAGAAAGTTCTTGATGAAGCACATCGCTCCAAGTTGACTATACATCCGGGTGGAGATAAGATGTATAAGGATATGAAGCGCATTTTCTTCTGGCCTGGAATGAAGAAGGATGTGGCAGAGTTTGTCTCTAGATGTGTTGTTTGTTAGAAAGTAAAAGCCGAGTCGAAGAAGCCCGGTGGGCTATTGCATCCTCTAGAGGTCCCGCTATGGAAGTGGGAGAGTATTTCTATGGACTTTGTTGACGGATTGCCAAGGTCAAGAAAAGGGAATACAAGCATATGGGTCATTGTAGATAGGCTTACGAAGAGTGCTCATTTCATTCCGGTGAAGAGCAAAAGGACCGCATCTGGACTAGCATCAGTATATCTTCGTGAGATAGTACGACTACATGGAGTCCCTTCCAGCATAGTCAGTGACCGAGACCCCATCTTTACTAGTCAGTTCTGGAACAGTTTGCAGGAAGCTATGGGCACGAGGTTGAACCTGAGTACGGCTTATCACCCACAAACGGACGGCCAAACAGAAAGGGTGAATAGGGTACTTGAGGACTTGTTGAGGCTTTGCATTCTGGATTTTGGTGGTACTTGGGAAGACCATCTTCCTCTTATTGAGTTTGCATATAATAACAGCTATCAGGCAAGCATAGGGATGGCACCGTTTGAAGCTTTATATGGGAGGCTGTGCAAGTCGCCTACATGTTGGTGGGAGACTACAGAGAAGCTCATACTTGGGCCTGACATGATCAGAGATACGTCCGAGAAGATCGAGTTGATTCGGAGACGAATGAAAGCGGCCCAAGACCAACAGAAATCCTATGCTGATAAGCGAAGATCCGATTTGGAGTTTGATGTTGGGGATATGGTTTTCGTAAAGGTTTCTCCTTTGCGGAATGTGGTCCGATTTGGAGCTGTTGGGAAGTTAGCACCGAGATTTGTTGGACCCTTCCCTATCATAGAGAGAATTGGGAAGATGGCTTATAAAGTGCAATTGCCCGAGAAGCTGTCCGGAGTGCATAATGTCTTTCATGTCTCGCATCTCCGAAAGTGCCTACATGAGTCCGCTGAGGTGGTTGAACCTAGCATTCTTGAAGACGTGGAAGTAGAGAAAGAGGCAACTTTGAGGAGAGCTCCGATTCGTATCTTGGGGACGGAGACCAAGAAGCTAAGGAATCGAGAGGTCAAGTTGGTGAAGGTTCAATGGGGTGAAGCCGAAGAAGACGCAACTTGGGAAACCGAGGAGAAGATGCGTGGGCTTTATCCATTCCTTTTTGAGGGTACACTCTCAATCTCTTTCCTTTGTTAGCATATCTTTCTCTTTGCTATCCATGTTTATCTAGTTATCGTGCTAATCTTTTCATGAGAACCTTAGGTAGAAACCCTTTGGATGAAACATGTGTTTGAAACATGTTATGTTTGATGGTTGAAAGTGGTTGCAAGTGTTCGCAAGTGGTTACTCGTGGATGCATGATACACATTAGGCACTAGATCGGCTCACACACTCCTCATATTGCATGTGCATGAGTGTTTATGCTTATTCATGGATGAAAATTTTTGTGTTATCACATGGATGTTGCATATGGATGTATGTGATGTGCACACATATAGATGTTATACATTATGTTAGGAATTGCATACATATGGATTCATTTCACTAACATAATCTGCATTGATGATATTTGCATTAGATAAGTACATATACACACACCTTTGCATAGGTTCATACAGCATTTAGAATCTTTTAAGGACAATGATTGCTCGTGGATGATGCTTTGAGTAGATGGATGATTGGATGGTAGGATACGTTCTTCCTAACTTGAAGATTTCGGGGACGAAATCCTTTAAGGAGGGGAGAATGTAACAACCCGTATTTTCAATAACCTGTTATAACATAAATCGAGGCAGAATTTAATTCAAAAATCTGAATCAAGGGAAACGGGCTATGCCATTGCGTTCGTCTCAGGAAAATACGCGAAATAGAGTCCGAGTTTTCGAAAATCGGAGTCCGTATGACCCAGTTAAGGCCCATTGAAGTTTTCAGAAATTTCCATGTTAAAAACAGATTTAAATTTTAAATTAAAAACAAGGATTAGGGCTAACTGGCGTCAGGCGGGAAAACTCCCGCCAAGACCCCCATGTCGACAGGGGTCTAAGGGTGTCGACTGCCCTGTCGACAGCCCTGTCGACACGGGGTGGCCGGGCAGTTTTGCCTGGCGCACCAATTTTGATTTGGGCTTGGTTGTGTGGCTTGGTTCTAGAGAATTCCGAAATCTGACGGACCTAAACTAACCTAGGGTTAATCCTAAGGCTAAAAACACTCTAATCCTCTATAAATAAGCCCCTAATCCTACCCTAAAACCTCATTATTCATTCTAGCAACCAAACTATGTCAAATTGAATTCTCAAATGGCCTCCACCTAAAAACCCTAGCCTCCACCCTCTTCAAAAATCATTCCTATGAAGGTTTTGATGTTCATACAAGAATTTCTAAGTTGTATGAATGATCATTAGCTTGCATACATCATCAAGTTGCAAGCTTTAATTGCTAAGCTAGAGTTTTTGGGATTTTTGTTAATTGGAGCTTTGTTTTGGGTTTTTATATGCTTGCATAAAGGGCTTCTCAATCTTTATTAGTAGATTTGTGTCTTCATAATATTTGTAAGCCCTCTTACCTTCATTTTAGAAACTCTAAAGTTAATATGTGATGAAAGTTGGGATTTATGCATGTTTAATAAGTTATGCATGCTTATGCAAGTTCACTATGCTATGTTATGCATGTTTAATAAGTTATGCATGCTTATGCGAGTTCACTATGCTATGTTATGCATGTTTAATAAGTTATGCATGCTTATGCGAGTTCACTATGCTATGTTATGCATGTTTAATAAGTTATGCATGCTTATGCGAATTCACTATGCCATGATTTGCAAGTTTAACAAGTTATGCATGTTTGTGCAAGTTCGCTAGGCCATGATTTGCAAGTTTAACAAGTTATGCATGTTTATGCAAGTTCACTATGCCATGATTTGCAAGTTTAACAAGTTATGAATGTTTATGCAAGTTTACTACACTAAGTTATGCAAGTCTAACATGTTATGCATGTTTACTATGATATGCAAGATTTATCATGTATGTTGTGCCAAGTTTCCTCTTTCTATCCTTTATGCGTTATGACGAATATGTAAGCAATAGAATGACGTTGGGGGGTTTTTGGGTAAAACTTAAAATACATGAAAATATGAGATTGGGAATTTACCTATTAAGTTAGGTCTACCCCTTGGGAATTTACCTATTAAGTTAGGTCTACCCAAGTATTTGTTAAACTTGTAAGTATGTTTTGAAAATAAAGTGGACATGACACTTAGAAAACATAAGTGTGGCCAACTCGAGGTTGGGTTGAGTTTGTAGCGTAAACCTACCCGGAACCGACCGGCTTAACTAGTTGCTACAAACAATAGGACCCAATGTGAGAAGTTGGTCATGTGTACCTTGGACCCGAGGTTAGACCAAGTTGTGGTGTAAAGCTACCCGGACCCGCCCGGCTTAACTAGTAACCGCAACAAAGTCTAATGTGAGAGGTTAAGGCACAATTAAATTAATCAATGCCTCATGATTAGGGTTAAGTCATGGCCCACTAATACTTAACCAATTTTGGGGATACGAGGGATTAAATGGGGTTAAGTGGTGAACTGTTGGTTACACTTAACTAATTTAATCCATGATTAGTGAGGGGTTAAACCACACTTAACCCTCTTAGAAAACCCTAGCAACGTGGTCTGTTCCAGCAGTAATCCCAGTTAGGTATCATTCACAACCCTAGGGGCTAGGCTAGGGCGGGGCACGATTACTGGACTGATGTAAGCGACCAAAGCGACGGCTGAGTGGTACAGCGGTGCGGGTCCAGGCGGGCTACGGACGTGCACGTAGTCCGGTGTTGGACAAACTCGAGGCACGGGTACCAGTAGGTTTAGACTGTGCATTATTGCTTAGGTGTCTGGGGTTGACACCCGAGGGCTTGATACACCCGAAGGTGGACCCAGCACAGTCTGACTACAACAATATGTGGGCCGTATGGACACCAACACTTGACGTGTTAGGTTTATAAGGAGCCGATCGACTAGACCGTTGGGCTGGACCTTGTATTAAGGTCACCTCATGCAATTGGGCCAAAGTTTGGGCTGAGGGATCAATACCTGTTATGTTAGTTTGCTAGTACACTGTGGTGCAAAGCTTAATCTTCTTTATGTGATGACACCTTTATCTATTGCCAGTATGTTCATCTCAGTTTCCATCATGATGTTAACTTTATTAGTTTATAGACTGATCGTAGTAGGGCTTACCAGTCTTTTTGACTGACCTGTTTTCTTTCGCTTCTTTTCTTCCGTTCCCCCCCCCCCCCAGGTTCTCAGGGAGGGAACAGTGGTGCTTAGCTTGGATCGCTTGCTTGTTTGCTGGATAGCTCATGTATGTCTGGACATTGAGCTCGCTATGGTTTGTCATCTTTATTTTGGGGATAGCACTATGTATTTCAGTATTTCTGTTTATGATGTACTAGACATGTTTATTTTGGCAGTTGACTTTGTGATGTACTAGACTTGTTTTGAGATGGTTTGAGATATTCCGCTGTTTTATTCTCACTTACTCTGTTTTACATATATACATTTATGTTCTTGTTCTGCCTTGATATTTCATTATGCATGCTTACCCAGTTCTAACGCCCCCCAGAAGCTAGTGCCCCCGAAAGAGTGACCCTAGCGGAGGTGGGGTGTTACAAAAACTGCAAGCTTTTACTGGATTAGGCACGCCGTAGCTTCTTTTCATGCCCAAATTCAGGATTATTTCTTTCAATCCACATCGATACCTAGCCTTCTTCTCTTTTTGTGTGGTACCCATCGAAATGTACCAAAGATTCATCATGCTTCGGCTCATCCGACTCATCATCATCAAGTAAGTACGTATTCTCCATATTGCGGTACTCATCAAAACGTGCCAGAGAGTAATCTAGACATCTCATGTAATATCTTCAAAACATGATTATATTCATCAAATTCAACTCATCAATTATGTTGTACTCTCCTTGTTACAGTACCCATCAAAATGTACCAGAGAGTAATATTTTCAAAATAGTCTCTAATCAGTTTTTTTTAATTAAGTCCAATAAGTTCTTTTTTTTGTCAAAAGTAGGATCGTATTCATCAAAGTGGATCCACACTCAATTTAGGATATTTTATCCTACTGCGTCCGTCATCCCGTCATCAAATAGTATGTACTCTACTCGGCTCGATACCAACATAGAGTAACAGTTGCACTATCCAAGATCTATTGCCTTATGTTGGCATCCCGTCATCAAATAGGATGTACTCTACTCGGCTCGATACCAACATAGAGTAATAGTGCACTACCCAAGATCTATTGTCTTATACCGCACATTGACATCGTCATCGTCACCTGAAGGTATCCATCATTGATGAAATAATCCCCAAAAATCTATTATAAGTTTAAACAAAGTATTCTAAAATTACTTTTATACTTTGTAATCATTACTTTCATATGGATAACCATTTTATTTTGGAAAATCCATACTTTCAACTTCAAAAATCATCTTAAGTATAACCCTCCCCCCTTTTTTTGGTCAAACACATAATTCAGTTTGCAAAAATGTTTTGAGATAGCAAACTTTCAAAATTTCAAAATATGCTGTAGGTATTCTAGATAATTAATCTAGCTTCCCTATAAGATTAACTTCGTCTAAACCCAAATCAAGGAATCAATAGTTATGACTGAATTGCTTAGAGATGTTTCAGCAGCTTTTTAAGCTAACACCATAATGCAAAACAATTCTAATATCATATTATATCAAAATTTCTCACCTTGATTTGGCATGAATGTAGTGCTCAATTTTACTCCTCCTGGTCTTCCTCAAGTTTATTTGCCCGAGCTCATTTAACTCATTCCTCGATAAGTTGCCATACCTTATTCCTCTTAAGCCACTCTGTTGCATCCATTTCAAGCTGCAACATCCTTCCTTTGCAAGCCACTTCATTCATTTCTTCGTTACTTTTTAGCTTGTCATATGCACTTACAACTTCGTTAAACCTCATTATGTGATGCTTAAAAATGAATCCACACATTACTCATAAACAAAAGTTAAACAAATAAATGTTACTCATATACCTGGTCAGAGGAATGGTGCCTCACCTTATCCACTTACAAATTAAGGTAACTTCATTTTAAAATTTCTAAAAAATGATTTTCTAATCTTATATGAAATTATATTTAGACACCTAACCTAAGCTCTGATACCACTTTGTAACGCCCTGAAATTTCCGATCAGTCAAAACTTAAAACTTTCTAATTCAAAACACTCTTACATAATTTATAATAATTTTAGAAATTATTTCCATATTTTAAAACATAAAAAAATGTCTATTTATGGTTACGGTCGATAACTGCACTTACGACGTCCTTCACCGATACAGTTTGAAACATAACTTGAAAATTATACCTCGAAATTAAAATCTGCTTACACTCATTTGAAAGTTCTTGTCAATATTAATCAACCGCTCTTCGTTTGGTGAAAATCCGATTTAGATTCCAAAAGTTATAAGCATTTAAAGTTTATAACTCAAATACACGAATTGCCATTTTATGATAGCTCAATTTTGACCGAAATAAAAATCATCCTCTGTTGCGTTCAAAATATCTTTGATAATAATTATATACTTATATAAACCCTCTAAATTATTTTGGGTTTAAAATTCAACTTTGTTTCTTTTCTTGATAAAACAACAATACAGCTTAAATGATAAAATAAGAAAGATGCACCAACACAAATGTAACAAAAAATATTTTTATTAATAAAGCAGTTGCATCACTACCCCTTGTGACTGCCTACGTACCTTTATCTAACTGGGTAAGCAACTAGATATAGGATCAAGCCAACGTAGTTCTTCTTTACTCAAAACATTTAAAATCATTATTTGCTTTCAAAATACTCATTATATCATGTAGAGATTCTCAAAAGTAATCTTAAATTACTTTTTAAATAATTTCAAATAAAATTTGAAATTAACCTTCACGTCCGTCGGACCAGTTAGGGATAGCCAGGGAGAGCAGGAAACTATATTTTCCAAACCCAAGCCTAGACACTATCCTCTCTGTCACCCTAGAACGTTCCAGTCCTTTATTTTGAAAGACATCTATATATCTCTTCATTTCAAAAGATAAATATTTTTATTTTATTTTAAATACTAATCGTCTTCATTATGCAAAAACTCCTTCATCCTTAATTCTCAAACCGCCTTTATATCTCTCTAATAAGTTCTTACTCAATCATAAATATCCATAAATGTCCCATCAAAGGTCACATCAAAGGTCATATCAAAGGTCACATTAATCATTTATTATTCTTATATGTCAAATCAAATGTCACATCAAATGTCACGTCAAAGGTCACATCAAAAGTCACATCAAATGTCAAATCCAAATTTGAGAGGATTTGGAGTAATTTACCATAGAACATCTATTATAGCGTTTCGGTTACGCTATCTAAATTTCTGGGTAGTTTGGAATAGCATTTGGACTCAAAACAGATATTATAGCGTTTCTATGTCGCTATGAAAAGTTCTGCTCATCCTAAAGTACTTCACAGTCCACGCAGCGAAAGACAGTGTTTCCAGAAATGCTATGATAAGTTCTTGATGGCTTATAATGATTTTAGACCAAAAACAACTTACTACAGCGTTTCTGGGACGCTATGAAAAGTTTTGGATAGTTTTTAGACTTAAAACAGCTATTACAGCATTTCAGGAGCGCTATGAAAAATTCCGAGTAATTTATAATCCTTTTAGACTAAAATCAGCTACTATAGCACTTATGAGCGCTATAAAAAGATTATGGCTTGGTTCGATGCTTGATAGTTAGTTCAGAGATAAGATAGCATTTTCAAATGCTATAAAAAGTACCAAAACTCAGATTTTCCGCCTATTTTTGGGTAAAATGTTTGACATTGTTTCTCTATGATAAAAATTGATTTTGACTCCAAATTTTTTTCACAAAAAAACTATCTTTGTCTACTTAATTATCATAAAAATAAACCATTAAAATTATTTATCTATTCAATAAATAGAATTCAACAATACAAGGCCTTTTTAACATGTCTAATTCGGGCTGATTTTTACCTTACTTTGCATCTAGTTTTCGAGTATGAAAACGGCCGAATTAGTAAAGGTGGCCGATGACAAAGTTGTAGCCCTTTGAATTAGCTTTCCAAATTAATAGAGAAGTCAAAATTTCATTAAGTAATGCAAAAGTTATGCCCAAAATACCGAACGTCATTTTCGGGGGTTCACATCCAAACATTCGTTCATAGAATTCTCAACTTTTCTTCAAAATATGAAATGAATACATGAACTTAAATAGTTTTTCTCACCTTGTACTTGTGCTCTGATCTTGTATTTATTCTCTAGGCTTCTACCAAACTTCTACTCTTTATCTTACTTTTGTTTTTCATTTTTAGAATCCATGAAATGAAATGAACCTTTCCACCCTTTATATAGTAGTTTTCAAGGCTAGTTTGGTAATTTGGTTTTGGACACTTGTCCTCTTTATCTTCATGCATGCTTTAGGATTAAGACACATGCCTACTTAGATGTCTTAAGAGGTTTCTACACATGGACACCTAATGGGTGTATGTGTCTTAATCTTATTTATTTACAAGACATGTGTTCCTTTCATTTGGCGACATGTGTCCCTATCATTTTAAGCCATTTCTCATTTTCTAGAAGATGTACACATATACCATTTGTATGCTACTTTTATGATATGTACATACACATATATGTGTTCTTCTAATCTTACTACATGCACATGATGTTCTAATAACTTTTAGCAAGTAAGACGTCGCTTATCAATAAAACTGTTTTCGGTCACATTATCGATATTTCTTCGAACTACTTATCTTCGTAAACAAAAATTCAACAACATGTTTTCTCCTCATTAATTATTATTTATAAAGGGATTTAATAAAGGTTATAAAACCATTAAATCCAAGTTTTAAATATTAAATAACATCGATATTTAAATATTTATTGTCCGAAGTTTCAGGTTGTTACATTAGTGTCCACTCCAACCAGTGTTCTTCTTATGCAGTTGAGCATATTTACTAAATTTACGGATTAAACCCCCTCCTTCCTTTCCATGTAATTAGGTATCAGTGTTTCTAGAATATCCACTGCTAACTGTTTAACCTTGTTTGAGATATTAACTGCTAAATTTTGAAGCCGGTCTACTTCCAAGCTTTCAGTATTCTACCAAGACTCTCCTTTTGGCATTCACCATGAAGCAAGCAAGGCCTCATCTTATCTGAACATATTTATGATAACCAAAAATCTTTTTATGCATTCTCGAAAATACTATAAATTCTATTACAATGGAAAGTTCTACAAAACGCACTTCACAGTTAGGATAATATATATGCAAAGGTTATCATCAATTCATCAAATTGTTTCCTATGCAATTGATTCAATAAGAATATGCATCATTGTCATATTCATGATATGGATTTAAAAATAGAAACTAAAAATCCAATGAAAAATATACTACGATAAACAACAAAGAACTAACAGCTAAAGTGTGAGTAAAATTTATACGAAACTAGTTATTTCAATACAGAAGTCTACAGGTATCAATTTAATATTAAGTGCTAAAACAATAACATAGCCACCATTAAGCACTTCACTAAACTATTTGTTATGAGTTCGTAGATTATAAGCTTTGGAAACTGATGTTGTTTTAATAGTATCCTCCATAATTTTTTCCAAACAGCAATCTGGATCTTCATTGATATCTGAATGACTAGGCAACCCTAAATCTTTAGGCAGCTCATCTTCAATCCATGAATATCGGCTTAGTCTATCATTATCTATATCAGCCTCATATTGTAACAACGTCATTCCTATACTATAAGAAAACACGCATTTATTATTTCATTATTATATGTTCAATCTACCTCATAAGTATCATATATACACAACACATATATATAATCAAAAGAACATATATGCGTTTAAAATTAGAAAACAACCACAGGCATGACATAGACTAAAGAAAATAAATACATAATTTCTTTTATTATCAATTTACCAAACACAAAGATAAAAATGATAAATATATTAATAAATACAATAATACAAATGATACAACATCTTTTTAAAAAGATAAAGTTATTTATCTTTTTAAACTACTTCAATTATAGCTTTAAAATTTTAACAGTTTAAAATTATAATTGTGTTTAAACATTTCTTCCTTAATAATTTAAGGATACTTTTGTATAAAAAAACTACATTGTATGTATGATTTTGTGTAAAGACAACAATCATTTAAAAATATATTTTTATTTATCTTTTTCTTCATTATCATTATAAATTAACTGAAATGATAAATCTATTTATCATTATACCTTAATATGATAAAAAAACAGCAAAATTTTATATCAGAAAACACATGTGTAAATTTCTTATTATATGCATAAACGACTAACTATATGCATGATTGATTGTAGATCTTCAAGTAAAAATCTAGTGTTTGTATGTTTTTGCATAAAAATACAATATTTGTTTAAAAATATGAAGTTATTTATCTTTTTTGACAACTACGATTGTAACTTAAAATATATTAACAATTTAAAATCAGATTAGAAGTAAAATTATCACTGAATATAATTATTTTGAAAGAAAGATAAATACAACTATCATTTAATAGTTAATGATCGCAAAATGATTACTACAACCAATGGACATAAAGATTAATAGAAATAATATTTACTAAACAATAAATAATTTAATCATTTGATAAATGATATATGCTATTTTGTTTCCCTTACCACAATGAGCAAGAGCATTTTCAACAATAGTTATCATTATTTCCTTTACCAAAAACAATTTGTTTATCAAATGGTTAATTGTTGATAAACAAATTGAGTTCAATTTAAACAATCGTTACTAAGAAAAGTGAAGGAACATTAAATCAATCAAATTGCATAAAATATTACATAATATAAACTTCTTTATCGCACAGTTTAAAAAGATAAAAGTAATTATCTTTTTCAGTCCTATAACATCTATTATGTTATTCGAATAAACATTATCAGGACTATATAAAAGTTGCAACTAAATATACTAAAAAACAACAATTAACATCACATCACACATGTCAATTCTAAATTTTGATTTATATGCCAACGTTGTCTATGTTGGAAAACTGTAAATCCAATGCACAAGTAAAAAAAGTTTTTACTTGTTCCTTATATTTAAGCTAACATCAAATTGATGTCATCAACCATCAATGATCAAACCAAATACATTGCAAATATACATAAACCTTCCATCTTAGATAAAAAATTACTAAACCAATCACCTACTAACAAAACAGTAAACCCATTTATCTTTTCCATAATACATTTCCATCATAATACTTTTCCATAGATTTGTAATGTGTTTGGTTTGATCAGTGATGCTATATGACATCAATTTGATGAAACTTCTGTAAATTGCATAAAATATTACATAATATAAACTTCTTTATCACACAGTTTAAAAAAGATAAAAGTAATTATCCTTTTCAGCACTATAACATCTGTTATGTTAAACAAACTCGATAAATGTTAAACAAACTCGATAAATGTTAAACTACAATTTCCTTAGTTACAGAACAGTGAAGAAACATTACATCAATCAAATTGCATAAAATATTACATAATATAAACTTCTTTATTACACAGTTTAAAAAAGATAAAAGAAATTATCTTTTTCAGTCCTATAGCATCTGTTATCTTATTCATATAAACATTATAATACTTTTCCATAATACATTTCCATTTATCACACAGTTTAAAATAGATAAAAGCAATTATCTTTTTCAATCCCATAACATTTGTTTATGTTATTCGAATAAACAAATCACCTACTAACAAAACAATAAACCCATTTATCTTTCCCATAATACATTTCCATCATAATACTTTTCCAATCATCCATGTCGAATTCAAAAATCCAACGTCATCCATATATGAATTACTAATGCATTCTATAAATTAACAATCACACATTATTTTATAAGAAAAACACAATGCCTTTCACAACCCCGATCAAGTAATTGACTGCCTGAACTTTGTATTTCTGCTCCTATTGATAAAACTGTAGAATTCAAAAAAAAAACAAGAACAAGAAATAATACAGTGATATTGTACACATCAAATTGAATGTAAACAATTAAAAATTTATATTGAACAATCGTACAAACATATTACCTGATACACACCAATCGAAAATAACTCATTTACTCGATTCATGAAAATCGCCTATTTGATGAAGAAACTGAAATCGCCTGGCAATAACAAACTGAAATTCTCCAAACATTTGAAGCACGAAATGTTTTTGACGTAGAAAATCGCCTATTTTATTCGAATTATGAAAATCGCCTATTTGATACAGATCGATTAATAAAATTGTGAAAATAACAACAGACTTGGAAAGGTAGGTGGTGATTTGGTTCTGGGTTGGAGTAGGAAACGAATTGGGGAGGAGATATTTGGAGAAGGATTATGGAGGGCTTCAGAAAAGTGGCGAAGTGGAAATTTCCAAGTCTTTGAGCTCGAAGAAAAAGTGGTGGAAAAATAAGAAAGAAATCAAGTGTCATGGATATGGATTGATGGAACATTACATCAAGGACTGCAAAAATACTACAATGAAAGGAAAGTGCTATAATTGTGGACAACCTAAACATATTAGTAGAACATGCCCTCAGAAGATAGGGTAGGGGGCTAGTGCATCGGCGGCTCAGTTTCAGGTATTACAGGCAACTCCTTCTAGTGGTGGACCAGACAGAAGTAGCAAACTTGAGGTGGAAGGTTTGATTTCTATATATAACTTTCCCATTCATGCTCTCTTTGACTTGGGATCGTCTCATTTTTTATCTCTAGCACTTAGTCAATTTTTTGCTCTTGGATAATTCTTTAGTCACCGATCCCATAATTGTTTCAAACCCCATAGGAGGTTCTACCATTTGTCTACCATTTTAGGGATTTGAAAGTTTCGATATTAGGCATTGAGTTTTGATTATGATGCCTACGTGTTGGGACTATCGTGGTATGAGATGATCTTAGGGATGGACTAGTTAGCTATGTATTGGGCTATCTTGGACTGCGAAAGGAGGGTCGTTCGATTAGTGACATGTAGTGGTCGAACCCTCAATATTTCTTGCAACCCATTAAAGTCAGCCATGCTGAGTTTTCTTTATTTTCTAGATTTATCTATTGAAAATATTGATTATGTACCTTAGTGCGTGAGTTTCCGGGTTTATTTGAGGACGTAAGTAAGCTACCTCCTAGTAGAGATATTGATTTCCATATTTATCTCTGTGAAAATGCAAAGCCCATAGCATTGCCCATACGATACAAGGCTCTGACAGAATGGAGAGTTTAGTAGGCAAGTTGGTGAGCATTGGAGGAGAGGTTTATCAAGCATAATATTTTCGAGTGGGTAGCACCAGTTATCTTTGCTATAAAGTTATATAGTCTCTTCGATTTTGTGATGGTTCTCTCCAACTTTGTGTGGACTATATGGAGTTAAACAAGCTCTCGAGGAAGAGACACTACCCACTCCCTCGAATCGACGATTTGCTTAACCAATTGGTTGGCGCATAAGTATAATCTAAGTTAGATGTAGCCACTGGTTTACATCAGCTAAATGTGGCAGATGATCTATAGACAAGATGACATTCATACTCCTTACGAATTCTTTGAATAGTGGGTTATGTCATTTGGGCTTAACAAATGTGTTTGCATGTTTTGTGGATTTGGTTAGTAGAGTCCTCAGAGGTGCTCTCAATAAGGTCATGCTTATTTTTGTGGATAACATCTTGGTATATTCAAGGAGCGAGGATAAGCACGCCTTATATTTGGGAGAGGCTCTCCGTACTCTCCGAGTGCATCAACTTAAGGTGAAATTTTCTAAGTGCCATTTCTATCGAGAGGAAGTGCATTTCATGGGCACTTAGTTTATGGAGATGGGTTAGCTATAGGTCCTACCAAGGTAGTGGCAATACAAGATTGGAAGGCCCTTTAGAACGCGACTGAGGTGAGAAATTTTCTAGGTTTGGTAGGTTATTATAGAAAGTTTATCAAGGACTTTGCGTGGATTTTAACGCCACTTGTCCTCCTCACCAAGAAGAATTTGGTATTCGTATGGGACGCAGATTATGAGGATTTCTTCACAAGACTCAAGAAGTCTCTTAGTAGTGCACAGGTGTTCACGCTTCTGGATGATTCTAAGATGTTCACAGTATACACTGATGCATGTGGAACTGGATTGGGAGTGGTTTTGATGCAGGAGGATAGGGTCGTATGCTTTGGGACCGGGCAGCCGAGGGTTCATGAAAATAATTACCTTACCCGTGATTTGGAATTGGGTGAGATAGTTTTTACACTCAAGTCATGGATGCATTAACTGCTTGATAAGAGACTTGAGCTTTATACGGACCACGAACCTCTAAAGTATTTATTCTCGTAGAGAGATATGAATTTGAGACAACAACTTTGCATGGAGTTCCTAACATCGTATGATATTGAGATTGCTTATACCCTTTACAAAGGGAATGTAGTCACAGAAGCCTTTAGTAGGAAGAGGGCTTCATTGAGTCCTCTGTCCGTAGAGCTAGAAAGCTTGGAGTATATATTACTTTTGATTTTAGGCCCTCTACAGACTATATCCCTGGATTGTTAGCATCTTTGGAGGTACTACCTGCATTGTTGTAGCGGAATGGACCGAGACAACGAGAGGACCTTGAGATTATGGATATTTTTGGACAGATTTGAAAGAGGAGATACCTTTAGACATCTTCAGCGTTAATCTGTGGATGGTAGTGGGCAACTACATAGAGATGGATGGTTTTGTGTCCCCCTCACAGGTGACTTGGTGAGTGTAGTATTACCTAAGGCACGCCATTCGAGAAGGACCATCCATTTCAATGGTGTAAGATGAATAGGGACATGAAGAGATTTTTCAACTAGACCGACGTGACAAAAGATGTGGCCAAGTTTATGGTGAAGTGCATGGTCTGTCAACGAGTAAAGGCAGTGCAAGAAAACCTATGGATTGCTCCAACCGTTAAACGTGCCACTATGGAAGTGGGAGAGCATATCCATGGACTTCATTGATGGGTAGCCTATATCGAAAAAAGGAAACACCGGTACTTGGGTGATAATAGACCAATTGATGAAGAGCGACCACATCATTCCATTTGAGAGCAAGAGGACGACTTCACGATTCTGTTGTATATATGAGAGTGATCATTCGACTCCATGGCATTCTCACCAGCATTGTGAGTGGCGGTGATCCTATCTTTACTAAAAAGTTATGGCGGGGTCTGCAAGAGCCATTAGGAACACAACTTAGGATGAGTACAGCTTATCACCCTTAGACTGATGGATAGACCGAGATGATGAACATGATTCCAAAGTATTTGTTAAGGCTGTGTATCCTAGACTTTGGAAGGACATGAGAGGAGCATCTACCTTTGGTAAAATTCACGTATAATAATATTTTCCGAACAAGCATTGAGGTGGCTCCCTTTGAGGCATTTGTGGACGACCTACAAATCACCCTCATGTTGGTGGGAGACGACTGATAGATTGCTACTTGAGCTAGACATGATGAGAGAGAAACTTCCGAGAAGATTGACTTGACAATGAAAATAATGAAAGTGTCCCAAGATTGACAGAAATCCTATGCCAATGGGAGGAGGATTGATTTGGAGTTTGAGGACGGGGATTTAGCTTTCATGAAGGTATCGCCACCATATAAAGTGGTGAGGTTTGGTTTGGTAGGTAGTTAGCTCCCAGATGTGTAGGACCATTCCCTATCCTGGATAGAGTAGGGCAGATATCATATAAAGTTAGACTACATAAGAACTTTCTAGGGTACACGACGTATTCGCTTTCTACACCTGCAAAGGTGCTTACATAATTAAGTGGTAGTAGTCGAGCCCAGTCTACTATACGATGTGAAGATTGAGAGGGAGGCACTTGTCCGACACATGCCTACATGGATTCTAAACCATAAAGTGAAGAAGCTCAATAATAAGGAAGTGCGACCGTTAAAAGTTCACGGGGGTGATGATGTGAGCGAGGCTACTTGGGATGCCGAAGATAAGATACACATTTTCTATCCATTCCTTTTTGATGGTATGCATTAAATTTCTCCATTATTAGCTTTGAATAGGTTCTATCTTTCCTGCCATTTGAATCAGTAAATCTTAGCGTATAACATTGGATGATAAGACTTGGTTAAAACATAGTGATACAACTTGTTTTGTATGATGCACGCAAGTGGTTGCAAGTGTAAGCAAGTGGATGCAGTGGATTAATACACATACTAGGCACTATTAGTGATCGATAAAATATGACATTAAACATATGCATATGGATGTGTATGCATTTTACTTTGTTTCCATGGTTGATATAATGGATTGTTATCAAATAATTGTTGCATATGAATGATGTTTGAAGCACGCATGTAGAACTATATTTTATCATTAGAACTTTTGCATATATTTGGATGCATTGCACAAGCATAACGCCAAATAAAGCAAGTCAACTGAATCAATAGGCCGACTAATCTTTTTCATTAGTTAAGGACATATATACTACACTATTGCATAACCACATAAATCGTAATAAAAAAAATTAAGTACAATGGATGCTAATGGATGACGTATGAGTAAATACTTGTACATATTTGAATGAAAAATACTCATCTCAATCTTCTTTCCTTGGAGATTTTGAGGACGAAAATATTTAAGGAGGTAAGAATGTAACAACCCGATTTTTTAAGACACGGTAATTAATTAACGAATTAATTATTAAAATAATAGGTTGTAAGATTGTCATAATTTTACTAATGGACTTGCACTAACGAATCTACGAAAATTTTCTGGTCAATTTACATATTTTGTTTCTGAGAGACGGACTTAAAACAAAGAAGTTATGGCAAAATGAAAATCTGAAGAAATACAAAAATTGCCTAACGTGGGTCGACCCAGTTAGTAGGTGGGTTGACCTACCCGTGTGATTGTGTGCAAGTCACGCACCCATAAGAATAGCGAGCCTAACATCTTTTCTTTCGTAACTAAGCTGGGAAGGCTAAATTTTATTGGTTTAATTTCAAACTTTTGCTGATGTGGCAAATTCCTAATGTTCACTTGACATAGTTGATGTAACGTCCCGCCTTTTTGACCGCTACAAATCGGTAAGTGAACCAACTTAAAACGTTCAAATCGACGGACCGTTATTTAGCTTACAGAGTTTAAAAAATAGAAACAACCCAGAATAAATAACTAACATGGTATTTGAACAGCAAAATAAACTTTTATATATCATCAAATTTTTTTTGATACAATATTTTTCTATACAGCGAAATTTTAAAATATAGTCTTGAATGCAAGAAAAGTATTTACTGGTTTTAAGTCTTCAGAGCGCGCCGTCTTCGAAATTTCCAGCTTCGCCAATCTTTGAAATCTAAGCTGAAATTTTTATATCTAAAATGCTCGAGTCTGACCCGAGCATTTCATACAAAAACATAAAATACTCGAGTCAGGATTAATCATAGTTCAAGTAAATTAATTTTGAATAGACACACAAAAATATAATTGGTTTAATCCAAACGGATGTTAATGATCCGAGCATATACCCATGAGAATACCGCCGAAAATCGGATATGCAAGAACACTACAAGCAGCATATATATATTTAGGTGTCTTAAAGCAAGTGAACAACCTACCACATACAGCAAACCCCTACATTCGTACATATATCACGCATGGTGAGCATGAACCCAGCATGGCCGTGTAAGGCATAATTTTTTTTAGGACAGTGTAGTTTGATAGTCTATGCAATGTCTCCACTGATAATGTATAAATGACGAATCTTTCACTGTATAGTGTATTGTTACCAATTGATATGGGTAATAATTTAATTGGTTACATATGATTGTAGAGAATAACTACATAGAAATGTTTGATGAGTTTGATTGGTGGAATGGCAGTTTACAGTTCATGTTTCTGAAACCGTGCCTTTACTTTCGAATTACAACATGATACTGAACTGAAAAGCTGGTTTCAGCTAACATCTTGTGAACATAAATAATGATGACACAAACAAATTATACCAAGTCTGGTTGGAAAGTAAACATAAAAGTAAAACAAATGATCTCATATATTTGTTTGTAAATTATTAGTTTGCCTACTGATTTCTTTGCTAATATCAAATGCTTCATTTTATCATAGGAAAAGAGAACAAAACATTCCACACAACAAGTACTTGGTAGAAAGAGCTAGCAAGGTAGAGTCCACAGTAGTGTTGGGTGAGTAGATTTCGGTTTTAGAAATTAAGACACACAACCCAAAGATGCATGGCATTAGCATTTCACCAAGCACATCATGGTATAATAAGCAAAACAAGGATGCAACTTAATGTTTGCAGGTTCTCAAAGTACAACAAGGGACAGAGTTTGCCATTTATTAGATTTTAGCACACATCTTCTATTTGCAGAGTATGGCAACATAATTGAGTTACAAGCTACTAAATATAATAAATAACGACATTTTGGTAAATTACACCCGACAGTTTTGGGTAAATAAACGGTAGTTTTGGGTAAATAAACATTACAGTTTTGGGTAAATAAACACGACAGTAAACACAGTAGTTTTTGGTTGATAAACACAACAGTTTTGTGTTACTAAACACAGCAGTTTTGGGTTAATAAACGCAGCAGTTTTGGGTGAATAAACACAGCTGTTTTGGGTGAAAAACACAGCAGTTTTGGGTGAATAAACACAGCAGTTTTGGGTAAATAAACATAGCAGTATTGGGTTAATAACACAGCAGTTTCTGGTGAATAAATACAGCAATTTGGGTGCATAAACACAGCAGTTTTGGTGCATAAACACAGCAGTTTTTGGTGAATAAACACAGCAGTTTCGGGTGCATAAACACAGCAGTTTTGGGTGCATAAACACAGCAGTTTTGGGTGAAAAACACAGCAGTTTTGGGTTAATAACATAGCAGTTTTTGGGCAAACATATGGCGACTGTTTTGGCAAACATATGGCGACTGTTTTGGCAAACATATGGGACTATTTTGAAAAACATATGGCGACTGTTTGTTAAAACACTGAGTGTTAACACTTTTTTAAAACACACTGGGTATCTATGGGAACCTAACTTGACATGATCACTATTAGCACTTCAGAAATTTCTTGAATATGTTTACCCTAATTGCCCATGTTATCTCAGATCTCCAGAAATCACAGTGAGACTCTTAGTATAAACAAACCCTTATGTTCAAATATTTTTCCCAAAAATAACAGTAATGCTTTTCGTATGAACAAATCCTTATATTTAAATATGTTTTGCTAGTAATAACAGTATCCTTTTTCTAATCCAGGCAAGTCTAATTAAATAATTGCCAACATATAGTAACTAAAACATTATGTGTAATCATCCAGATAATAAACCCATCTTGATGTATTATAGCTATATAGTTATAAACTATCCATTTAGGTTTGCTACATGATTCTAGTATGTAATCAAGAAAAACATTATACATCCTAACTATAAGTTAATACATATGCATATATACTCAATCATTTTCCAATTTCATAAGCGAGCAGGTTGGACTTAACATGGTGAATAGGAGCAGTGCTACGACTGACTTCCAGTGAAATAATGTTGCATACAATCAGAGAACACTAACACATAATTGACTCAAAGCATGGTTAACTGTTAAGGTCAAAGTTTGACAGTTTTATATGATAAACCATTTATTTGTGGATCTATAAAATCTCACTTATACTTCATTCCAACAAATCTGGAATATCTTTCTTCTTCTTAGCAGACAATTCACATAAGCATCAACCGAAATGCCAAATAGTATAGTGTTTTAAACACCTCGCATCTAAGATGTCGAGCACGAGCTGGTCAGACAAAACATTCAGCGAAGTGATCCAAATTTTACTATTTAATTTAGTAAATTATTGAAATCAAAATACTTGAATTACAATTAATCGCGAGTGAGTAGCTCACCTTAGAACGGCTAAAGAAATTTGGAGCAGCACGATAGAAACAGGGAATGAACGACGGTGTTGCGAAGCTACAGCCAGTGGTTGAGTCTCTTCAATCGAAAGGAGGCAACTTCGAGGCGGTTCGGTTGGCTATCGTCGATCAATGCGATGGCGATTCGACGATGGTGGCTCTGATTGACGCAGCGACGAAATGAAGGACGGAGGTGATGTTGAAGTGGCGATGCCAGGAAGAGCAGCGATTTGGAGAGGAACTATTTAATCTCGATGGAAGGAGGCTATTAACAAGATTTGGGGGAAACTGATTTCGCGGAAAATTTTGGGAATGAAATGATTTCTTACTGAAGAAAAATGGGAAAGAGGCGTGATTATATAGAAGGAAAAACTGAGATAAGAACAACGTCGAGTCGTAGACTTTAGGTTAGGGCAGCTCATCAGAAATAGGTCTGCGCAGAATTGGCTGAGGAAGGTTGTATCTAACTCTCGTCAAGTTCTTGTTGTTAACATGTAGCACTTGATATTCATAAGCCGGTTCTTATTTTCCTTTTGACAGTATACCTTTTTTTTTGCAATATTATAGTGCTCCCTTTCATATATCTTCAGTAAATTTCTTGGCTTTAATTCGACCTAATTTTTGCAGTATTAATTCGATACAGTGAATTCTTGTTAAATTCAATCTACATTCCAAATCCAACTCAATTACATTTTTCTTGATATCATGTATTTACAGTTAATTAGTTTCTTATTATATACAAAATTTGTGTTCTCGTCTATTCTTGCTTTCAGCTCATATTAAATTCTTATACTGTTGATTCCTCGAGTAGGTAGTATTTAGTTTAAATTAAATAATATATTTTTACTGCGGATTACCATATCCCGTTTTAATTTTGTTTATCCATCAATAGCTCTGTTCGATTCAAATTTGAAATGTTACATTCTATTTCTTTTTATATATAAATACACGCATATCCAAGCCAATTTCCCTTATATTTTAACAAATAAAATTCCTAATTCACTTAACGTCAATAACGTTAAATTTCAAATTCAACCATTTACATTTTCCAACTGAATTTTTAATCCAATTCAAACATCTAACCAAATTCAATTCATACTCAAGATAATATATTTGATTTTAAATTTCTAAATCAAGTATCAATAAAAATTGATTATTCATAGTTAATCTTTTATAAATCTCGCATCTTAGTTGTCGAAATTTCTGGGGCGTTACAATCTTCCCCCCTTTAGAGCTTTTCGTCTCGAAAAGGAGAGGCAGTTTGAGTTATGCCAATGTTTACTCCAAATTTTCATATTCATGTGTAATTTTCCTACAATTATTTCAAATATCGATATTTAAGTCATTGAACTTTCATGTTTATCCATCACCTTCAATTTACTCGGAAAATCAAATTTTCTTTCTTATAATTGAGATCAATCTTGATCAAACACGATTTTATTTATTTCTATGCTCTTTTAGTTCCAATAAATTTTCTTAGACCCATTTTCTATCTCAAATTATTCTGAGATATTTCCCATTTCTCATTCTATAGAATCGTTTTAGATATCCACCATCATATAATTTCTTTTCAAGCCCATTCTCTTTTTTTAAATTTCAAATCCTGTATAAGTCGGATTTATGCATCTCAAATTATTCCCCATCTTCCACTGTTTACTTATCCATCGCTGCACTCGATCCAACTTCAACTACATTTCTTATTTACAATCCATTTAATCTTTTCCAACACTCATTGAAGAGTGTATATCTCTTCTTCAAGTTAAAAATTTTCGACTCGAAAACTTTCCAAAATCAAATTTCTTTTTATAACTTTTATACATAACACGAAACCTATGCAGAAAATATTTGTATTATTATTACAAAGCTATGGATTTTTTTAAAAAAATACTCAGAAATTCTCTTTTTACTTATTAAGTTAGGTATATTTTAGTTTCAAATTATTGATTTGAAAAATATTTGATGACTCGAAGTCTGACAAGTCTATTGTCGTTCTCACAGATATTAGGCATACGCTGGCCAGGCGCATGACTAAAATCTATAAGTACCGAATATCCTTACTTCAACTCCCGTTGAAAATATTTTAAAAATTCTTTTAAAAACAGATACGGAAAGTAACAATGTGATATTGATATGTTGATTGTTCATGAATCGCAGATACACAATGATTTCGTCTGGATCCCCCAAAAAACATCTGTATCCATAGGAAATCACTTCCCTGCGAATTTCGTCGTGGACAGATCAACGGATAATATTTAAGAATTAAGAATCAAAAGGAAATCTGAGGTCACTGGGTGTTGACAGCTCTATCTCAGGATCACGAAACAAATTATGAAAATAAATCAAAACGCGAGGATCAATCAAGTCACAAGGACAATTCATGTCACGAAGACGAATCAAGTCATGAAGACAAACCCAGTCACGAAGACAATTCGAGTCACAAAGACAAACTGCTGCAGTAAACAGGTGGCTCAACATCACTATATCTCAACATCGCATGGCTCCATTCTACCTTTAGTAACTCTAGTGGTTACATCTCTTTCACCTGTAGATATGCCATGTGGACAACAGGTATACAATAGATACGCCTGATTCCCTCAGGAAATATCCATACCTGTAAGCTTTCACAACTCTGTGGATTACGCCATTTTCACGACTGTAGACCGCAGCAGACACAACGGTTACGCTTGGTTCCCCCAAGAAACATCCGCCTACCGTAGGCCATCTACAGCCCTGCAAATTACGCTACACAGTCGTGTTCTTTCAGACAACTCGAGTTTTATGTCCGGACAACCTACTACCACCACCAACACATCACAACTGAATTCGAAATTCAAAGGAGAAGGATGGTACTTCCTTTATTTTAATTTAAAACATATAATACTATATACATATATAGTACTTCATTTCATACTCCTCATGAATCATATAATTTTCCTTTCAAATCATATTTCAAACATTTCATCCTCATAAAAATTTTGTTATAAGATTTATCAACCTCCCAAATTATTGGTTTCCAAGTTCACTATATTCTTATACATATTTTTTTTAAGTTTCGAAATCTTCTATATTCAATATCTAAAATTGAATATCCACAAATTTCCACTTCAGTTTCAAAATTTCAGCTTTGATCTCTTAATCAACTTAGCTATTTGATAACTCCTCAAACTTGAACTTTTATGAATCCACTGGCTGTAAGCCAAATTTTTCTTCCAATTTTCCTATTATAACAATCATCGCTTAAATCAACTCTCTATGCTCCAAAATTTCAGATTTTTTTTCCTTTTTTTTTAAAATCTTTCATCCATGCACTATTACTCTTCCCCATTCACATCATTCAACCGCAAATTACCAAGCGAACAACTTCCTAAGTATCAACCCCGAAGGCCGAAACCAACATCAGATCAACACCTAAGAAATTATTTAACTTAACTAATCTCCAGTCAGTTTCTAAATTCCTTAACTTCATTCCTTAATTTCATATCACACAATTCTCAGATTCAACTTACAAATCCTCTTCTCTTTATGTTCTGCCGCTCTTTGTTCTCGATGTGCGGCTTTTTACTCTTCGGTCCTTGCCATTCTGATTTATCCAAACTCGTTAGCCTCTCGCGATATCTTAAAAACATTTCCAATTATCATATTTATAATTCCCGAAAATATCTTATTGCCATTGGAAAACATTTCCAAACATTCACACATCTTTATTTTCTATATAAAATACACTTTATTCTCAGAGGGAAAATATTTCTACATTCGTTATTTGAATTAAAACAGATATTAAATAAAACACCGCTATTTTCACTTAATTGCTGACGCTCATTTCTTTACTTCACTTAACCACTCTTATCGAACCTTAACCATTTCTTAGTCAATCAATCAAGTTGGGTTATAATTACCTCTCAGACCTTAACTGAAAAACACTATTAACATTGAAACAGATAAAGTTTACAACATCGAATACTCAGAAAGCGTTTATTTCGTAACATCCGAATTCAACTTAAGAATTTACTTCTTTTACAAATATCGGTGATTATAACAATATTCCATGCCTTCAAAATAGTTATCTATAAAATACAGTTTATTCATTAATCTGATTACATAAACAATTGATTAATAATATATTAATTTTGATCAAAAACAGAAAATAAATAGCATTTTCCTGACATTCGACATAGTTGACTTACATGAATAACTTCCTTCTGAATCATCCTTATTCGATAATATACTCCAAACTTCGTCAAAAATCTCATTTGATTTACATTATGAACTTCAGAATAATTTCACCATACTGGTCAACTGCATTTCCAATTTTACTTGCAACATATTTGCTTTCAACGGCGTTCGCTTCTAAAAATGAATATCATTCCTTTTATGGGGATCTGAACTCGTAACATTAAATCAGTTTTAATTCCATTAAATATTGGTTTAAATCTCTTTACAATCCTCATTGGTATATCACTTCATTTACAATTCACTTCTTGTGAATTAATTTACTATTTTATACTTCACTATCGAATTCTTGTATTCGATTATACATTATCAGTTTGAACCCAAATATAAATCATCTTGCCAAAATCTGGATAACTCAAATGAATTAATCGAATTTAGTACAGTCGTGTTCTAATCATATTTTCTTTTTCGATTTTATTTTCATTAATTTATATTCTGATTATCGAAATTAAAATTTATCGTTTCACTTTTGAAACGATTTTAAATTTCCCTTTTCATTCAAATTCTTACCTGAAATTTATTTCCAATAAATTTCAGACGACTTTGATTTCTAAAATACCTGATTATAAAAATCGATTCGTCAGCTCTATAATACTTATTCTCCTTGGATATAGTTCGATAATAGATTCGAGATTCAACCTAAGGAGACCTAACTTGACATGATCACGATTAGCACTTCAGAAATTTCTTGAATATGTTTACCCTAATTGCCCATGTTATCTCAGATCTCCAGAAATCACAGTGAGACTCTTAGTATAAACAAACCCTTTTGTTCAAATATTTTTCCCAAAAATAACATCAATGCTTTTCGTATGAACAAATCCTTATATTTAAATTTGTTTTGCTAGTAATAACAGTATCCTTTTTCTAATCCCGGCAAGTCTAGTTAAATAATTGCCAACATATAGTAACTAAAACATTATGTGTAATCATCCAGATAATAAACCCATCTTGATGTATTATAGCTATATAGTTATAAACTATCCATTTAGGTCTGCTACATGATTCCATTATGTAATCAAGAAAAACATTTTACATCCTAACTATAAGTTAATACACATGCATATATACTCAATCATGTTCCAATTTCATAAGCGAGCAGGTTGGACTTAACATGGTGAATAGGAGCAGTGCTACGACTGACTTCCAGCGAAATAATGTTGCATACAATCAGAGAACACTAACACATAATTGACTCAAAGCATGGTTAACCGTTAAGGTCAAAGTTTGACAGTTTTATATGATAAACCATTTGTTTATGGATCTATAAAATCTCACTTATACTTCATTCCAACAAATCTGGAATATCTTTCTTCTTCTTAGTAGACAGTTCACATAAGCATCAACCGAAATGCCAAATAGTATAATGTTTTAAACACCTCGCATCTAAGATGTCGAGCACGAGCAGGTCAGACAAAACATTCAGCGAAGTGATCCAAATTTTACAATTTAATTCAGTAAATTATTGAAATCAAAATACTTGAATTACAATTAATCGTGAGTGAGTAGCTCACCTTAGTACGGCTAAAGAAATTTGGAGCAGCATGATAGAAACATGGAACGGACGACGGCGTTGCGAAGCTACGACCAGTGGTTGAGTCTCTTCAATCGAAAGGCGGCAACTTGGAGGTGGTTCAGTTGGCTACCGTCAATCAACGCGATGGCGATTCGACGATGGTGGCTCTGATTGACGCTTCGACGAAACGAAGGACGGAGGTGATGTTGAAGTGGCGATGTGACGATCGGGAATTTCGCTCGATCCGAATCAGCCGCTAAACCGACCAAGACCGTTCAAAACCCCTGATTGTTTTGAGAACATGACAAATTCGAACGCAGACAGCAAAACATTTCATTGTATATTACAACAATTCCATCAGAATACAAGAATATTACAGAGTATGAAAAATATTACACAGAAAATATCAGAGATTACAATACATTACATAGCAGCGGAAAATAATACAATACACAACTAGAAGTAATACACGGATACAGAGCTTTCCGAGTATCGTTCCAGCTGTAAATCAGGATCCTGTGAATATAAATCTGCAAAACCAAAACTACTAGCTTCCCATGTCAAAATAAGGGCACCCAGAGTTTAGGTTAAAACAATAAACTCCAGGTCAGTCATGGGACTGGTGTGAGAACTAAAACAGTTATTAATCTTTATTTTAAAGTTAGGTAAATCAAGGGACCACGCTGTATAACATGGAACGGATTTCCTCCCAAGAACACCAGTGCATAAAACAAACAGCGCAATGCTAAATAAAGAAAAATGAAGCTATTATAAGACCCAGGTCCCATCACACAATGCAACACAAGCCGGAGGATAGGGTTTTACCGTATAATAGCCAAAGCATGCTTGATACGTTAAAAACAAATCATTTGATACTATTATAAGTGCATAGTGTATAAAACAATTTCAATCATAAGTATCAATCATAGACGACATGGGTACCATATATCATGTCGCCAATACTAGGCTCTACAATCAAAAACGCAAAGTCACGTATTGGAAATTGGATTTCCATCTGTGAACCGAGGCAAAAGATAGTCCTCTACCGATTTCGAGACTCCCTAGCCCGAGCCTCAGGACCCAGACATAGGTGAGCCCTTGGAGCGACCGGGCCGGTCCACCGATGTGGATTAAAGTGCGTGAACACTACATTTCCCCACCCTTTGGGGCGTAAATGAGCCAAATGACTCCATCGGCTCCACACAGTCACCGATATATCCGAGGCGCCTCGCAACAGCAACAACCACATAAGTCAAACTCGTCAGGGCGTGTAAAACCACTGACGCCACTTCTAGCTAGAAAGAAACGCATGTCCTCCCTGAGGTCCTTCTCCCGTTTCTGGTTCACAACCGGGGTGTGAGGCTCGCGAATCAACGCTACACAAAGCTATGCCACACAGGTCGTGCTTTGATCATCAACCACAAGACTCTTCTTTTCAACAGAAGCCTTGATCATATTGCCACTTAGGCATGCCACACAGGCAATTCACTCCATGCATTTGATATCCATCAATATATAACCTCTGAGCTCGTATGTCTCAGAGAAGGGCGTTAAGCAAGAGAATAAATTCTCCGCCGCCAAACAGATATATATTTAATAGAAATCAATCACACAGAATAAAATTCAATGTCAGACACACAGTCCATTTACAAGTCCATTCTGGGTCTGAACAAAACCGGAGGCACCTTGTACCTCGCATATCCATCGATCTCCAAGTACGCCTGGACGACCACTAACTGATTCCCTCCTCTTGGGTGTACGGCCCAATCAAGATCATCAGTAATCACCCAAACGACGTGAAGACCTCCGGTCTTCGACCACCGTCTTCATTCTCGACACCACGTCGAATCAGTTATTCAGAATGGGATAAACCCGGTCTTTCTGAATAACTCGCGTATATAATAAACAAGTGTTACACAAACACAACATACACCTCATTCCAATTCATCAGTCACTAACCGTAAATTAGTAAGAGAACAACTCCCCAAATATTAACCCCGAAGGCCGAAACCAACATCAGATCAATACCCAGGAAACCATTCATCTTAACTAATTTTCAATTAGTTTCTAAATTTCACATTCTTAAGGAAAGGTTCCCATTAATTTTATCAAAGATAAATTCTTTAAATTTAATCTTTAATCTTCTTTTGAATATCAATTCAAACAAAATTATGGTTTATCCAAACAAGTCGGGATTAACGAACAATACTGAAGTAATCATTTGTTTTAATCTCCCAATCCCAACCTATTCATCCCATGAAGTAAAACTGGTCATACTTCATATCTAACACCACGGTGTTATCGGTAAATTCAATTACCATTTCACGTTCAAATCTAATTAAAGATTTAACTATCGCCTGGAGCAAAACTGGTGATACTCCATTCTCGATCATTTCAATCATATTAATGATTGTTTAACTTGGGAAATCATATCCTGTCTTTAACTGGGTTAAAGAACCAATGTCATTTAAAACACGGTTCACGATAAACCCAAAATCACATTCCATTCTATCAGCCTTTAACCGTAAATTAGCAAGTGAACAATTCCCTAAGTATTAACCCCGAAGCCGAAACCAACATCAGATCAATACCCAGGAGACCATTCAACTTAATTAATCTCCAGTTAGTTTCTGATTTTCTTAACTCCATTGAGTCTAAGAACCGTATTATTGAAGATACCATTCACGACAAACCCAAATCACATTTGATATTAAATACAAGGCTCTGAATAGAAAATATATCGGCTTATATTCAATATCAAATTCTACGACCAGCAAATATCGTATTGGAAATAACGATATAAATATATCTTTCAAATTTCCATAATATATGTATAATCACGAAATCCAACATTGAAATATTCCAAAGACAATTTCGATTCAAATCAATTCCAATTCATCTATTGGAAATTCTAGTTATTTTCAAAACCATTTCAAATCCACTTTATTTATTTTAAAAATAAATAGAATTATAATTCTAGTTCAAAACTAGTTCATTTCGATAAAAATCTATTTTTATCTTTTCAAATATGGAAATTTTCATCCTAATTCTTCACAAATCATTTCTTATGATTTTACACAAATTATTACTGTTTTTAATAATTTTATCAAGGCCCGTACAGTCGATTTCCTTCAACGGCCATCGAACTGCACTTACAGCGACCTTTTCCAAATTTGATTTGGACATAATTCCAAATCCAACCGTTAGATTTCAAATCTCTAATATTCGTTAGAAAACTCTTTTCGATACGAACCCAATGGTTCCGGTTTTAGGAGAATCCGACGGTCGGATCTCCCGTAATATCCATTCGAAGTCAATGGTCGAAATTCGCGAACTGCAGCGGCGCGGCGCGTTCTATTCAGGCCATTATATATATATAATATATAATATATATTTCTTCGATTTCCTTTCAAAATGAATTTTATAAATTGTTTTAAATTCGTTTTGAAAACGATTTCAACTTCATATTCAATTTTGAATCAAAATTGAATATTCCACATCATCGATATACAAATGATAATATTTTCAAAACGTTTAATTTTGAAATCACTTTCTTTTCTATATTCATTATAAAAATGAATAAAATCAATATAAATATCGTTCACGTCAAAATGGCGTCAATCTAATCAACACGACTTTTATTCAACACATGAACGTTTATTCTATTGAACACATGAATATTTATTCTATTCAACACATGAATTTATATTTTTCAGCACATGAATTTATTTTCTATTCAACACATGAATTTATTTTCTATTCAACACATGAATTTATTTTCTATATTGGAATGAGGCCCAATCAATTACCATATAATATTAATTATATGGATTTTCTACAACACAAGTATACAACAGCAACGATAAATCATCAACCATCATCCACAGTGCACCATACAACTGCATAAGCATTAAATATAAATAATTAACGCTTACACAGTCTGTCAATCCATCGATTGACATACAACTAAACAATCGGGATTAGTGTACATCAAATCTCATCTCAATACCCGTGTGGGGTTTCAAATCAACAAACACAGATTTTATTTGTGCAGTTGGGGCGATGTGTAAAATTTATCGTCCCAATCAATATCAGTCAAATCAGTGTATATAAACAAATCGTCTGATTTGTTTATTACTATTTATTTTATATACACGTTAAAAATCGTATTTTTAACTATAAAATATTTTCCACTATAAAATATTTTATTTCATTCCACATCACACAATCAAATTTCACAACACAACAGTCAAACAAACAAGTCATCCATGGTCTGTGAACAACGGGTGTCGGGTGCTGCTAAGCACCGTCTGCATCCTAGTATATATTTTAACTAGAAAATAGAATTTAAAGTGAGAAATTCTCACCGACTAGCTAAACCAAATGCCACGACTCTTCATAGGTAGAAATCTTCGTCGTGCTCACCTTTTGTTACTTTCGTCGTCCGTAGCCACTACATATATAAAAATCACATTTTTATATTGTCTAGTATATAAAAATCACATTTTTAAAATGCTACTATATAGATAAAAATTCTATTTTTATTCTACTCACTACATAAAATTATATTTTTGGTTCACTACTTATATAAAAATCATATTTTTATTCTTTACATTATATAAAAATTATATTTTTATTCTCTATGTCTTCATATATAAAAATCTCATTTTTACTTCACCATTTCAACTATATAAAGATTCAGACTTTTCTAATATAAAAATTCAACCTTTTCTATTTGATTAACTATATAAAAATCCGACCTTTTCTATTTGATTAACTATATAAAAATCCGATCTTTTATATTTGATTAACTATATAAAAATCCGACATTTTCTATTTGAAAAATCTCATCTTTCATATGCTAAAAATCTAGTCTTTACTTCATTAAAAGTCACATCTTTTTCATTTCTAAAAATTGAATATTTTCATTGTTAAAAATACGGTCTTTCCTTTAACAAAAATACGTTCTTTCCTATAATAAAAATACGATCTTTCCTATAATAAAAATTCAGTTTTTACTATATAAAAAAATCAGCTTTTAATCAAGAAAATAAATAATGCAATGAAAAAGAATAAAAACTCACATTTTAGTTGAAGGAGGAGGGTTTCCGGGTGCGAACAGTGGAGGAGGAGGCTCGGGGGTGAGCCGTGCTTGCGGTGGGGAGAGGAAATCGCGGGGGGGGGGGGGGGGGGGGGCTGAAGGGCGGTCGGCGGCGTCGGTATAGGGCATGGCAGCCGTGAACTGGGTGGTCGCGGGTTTAAGTGGAAGGAGGGAAGGATTGGGGGTGCGGCATGGATCGAGGAAGGGGGGTCTGCATGGATCGAGGAAGGGGGGTCCTTGCTGGAACGGCGGTGGGCGGCGCGACGGCGGTTCTTCCGCCTCCGTCCTTCTTCTAATTCTTTTTTTTTTCTTGAATGAATGAAACAGGGGGGGCTTAGAGATAATAGGAGAGAGGGGTGAGGTGTTTATTTATTTTTATTTAATTATTTAATTTCTAAAAGCAATTTTTTATTTCGACCTCGAAATCGAACCCACCGACTGTCGTCCATAGCGAATTACCTCCATTCCGAACACAATGGGATATGTATCGTAAGCTGATTCGGTCGTTTCGATCAGTTTCCATCAAGATCAAAATATAACTCTATATATTGAATTTGAACGCGCATTTCAATTTATCGGGGCAACATACGGACTCTAAAAATTCGCGAAAAATATTTTCTAGCTTCGTATTGACGATACGGTCCTAACAAAACTGATTTCGTCAAATTCTGAGACCGTTTGAAAAATGGCCATTTTCCAGTCGATTAAATTCAACTTAAATGGTCAAAACACGTTTTACTTCGCCACGCTCACATATTGATTCGAAAAATTATGAATTTTGAAATCTAGCAATAATTCTACACCCCGGATCCAACAAAAGTGGTTTCGTCGAAAACCGAGATCGTTTGCAAAATTTCCATTTTCAAGGGCCAGAATTCCATAGCGACTATTCTGAATTTTCATTTGGCCATAATTTTTGATTCCCGCTATGAAATTTCGACTTTTCGGATTCGTTGGAAAGATATTCTCAAATAGATTCTACTATTTTTGGTTTTGCTAAAATCCGATTTATTTTGAATCCTGTACATTCATTTGAACTTTGAAATCGAATTTTCGAACTACCGCGCCATTTTCAATTCCTTTTTATAATTTAAAATAAATATTTATATTCTAACGACGACGTATATAAATATATTCATTCAAAATAAATTTCTCGTCGTTATTATTTAAAATAATTCATTTTAAATACTAAAATTCAATAAAATTGCCAAAATAAAAATTTTAAATTGGATTAGATTTTCGGGTTATTACAATCTCCCCCACTTAAAACTTTTCGTCCCCGAAAAGGAACGAAGCCGAAAGTTGTTTAACTAATCAACTCAACTTTCATTATTTTCATTACGGCTTAAGTTTTTCAACTTTTCAGTTTCTAAGAACTTTTCAAATTTTTCAAAAATTTGGCTAACACCCTAAATTTCCGAAAAATTTCGCCATAACCTCCCCTGCACCGGGGACTTCGGGATATTTCAAATAGCCTCCCATGGCCCTCATCAATCCAAAAAGAAAAAGAAACAGCCAAGCGGCTAGCCAATCGGCTCATAAAATCATCAAAAACCCAATAAATTAGTAAACATGTACCTATTTGTCGGACAAACAATTTTATTCTTCTGCTCTAGCCTCCTTGCTATGACCTGTTCAATGTAAGTACATGTACTTGCATGCATATGCAATAAATTTTCAATATAATTCACTATTTGGTTCAATTTGGCTAAAGGTTCAACATTTAATTAATCAAACAATAATCAGACAACACAACCAGCAATCAATTAGTTGATTAGCTTTTCAAATTCATAACTTTGATATATAGTCAAAAAATCAAATTTTTGATGCCAAATCACAACAATATGCCCAATCTAATTTCGGTTCTCACACCAGTCAATTGGAAATATATAGAAATCCCACTTTCGAAACACGAACACAAATTCTGATGATGTAGCTACAATCATCATAATCATCTCCGGGCAACTAGAGTGTGATTCTATATCTACCCAATATATTAAAACTTCAAATACACGCGGATCAGACGTATATGCAAAATCTCTATATATTGGATTGTCCAAAACAATATAAATAAATATTCAAATACATATGAAATAGTTTAAATTTTCAAAACAAAAATCGTTTTCATTTTAAAAATATACTCTTCACACTCGTTCTAGGATGCTACTGATCCCATCTCTAACGAGTCATTCACATTGGATATTACTAATCCAATCTCTGATGAATTCTTTCGCATGATTCTAATGTGTCTTGTTCTCTGAGCTTTGTAAACCAAAGCTTTGATACCAAATGTGACGATCAGGAATTTCGCTCGATCCGAATCAGTCGTTAAACCGACCAAGACCGTTCAAAACCCCTGATTGTTTTGAGAACACGACAAATTCGAACACAGACAGAAGAACATTTCATTGTATATTACAACAATTCCATCAGAATACAAGAATATTACAGAGTATGAATAAATATTACACAGAAAATATCAGAGATTACAATACATTACATAGCAGCGGAAAATAATACAATACACAACTAGAAGTAATACACGAATACAGAGCTTTCCGAGTATCGTTCCAGCTGTAAATCAAGATCCTGTGAATATGAATCTGCAAAACCAAAACTACTAGCTGCCCGTGTCAAAATAAGGGAACCCAGAGTTTCGGTTAAAACAATAAACTCCAGGTCAGTCATGGGACTGGTGTGAGAACTAAAACAGTTATTAATCTTTATTTTAAAGTTAGGTAAATCAAGGGACCACGCCGTATAACACGGAACGGGTTTCCTTCCAAGAACAACAGTGCATAAAACAAACAGCGCAATGCTAAATAAAGAAAAATGAAGCTATTATAAGACCCAGATTCCATCACACAATGCAACACAAGCCGGAGGATAGGGTTTTACCTTATAATAGCCAAAGCATGCTTGATACGTTAAAAACAAATCATTTGATACTATTATAAGTGCATAGTGTATAAAACAATTTCAATCATAAGTATCAATCATAGACGACATAGGTACCATATATCATGTCGCCAATACTAGGCTCTACAATCAAAAACGCAAAGTCACGTATTGGAAGTTGGATTTCCATCTGTGAATCGAGGCAAAAGATAGTCCTCTACCGATTTCGAGACTCCTTAGCCCGAGCCTCAGGACCCAGACACAGGTGAGCCCTTGGAGCGAGAGGGCCGGTCCACCGATGTGGATTAAAATGCATGAACACTACGTTTCCCCGTCCTTTGGGGCGTAAATGAGCCAAATGACTCCATCGGCTCCACACAGTCACCGATATATCCGAGGCGCCTTGCAACAGCAACAACCACATAAGTCAAACTCGTCAGGGCGTGTAAAACCACTGACGCCACTTCTAGCTAGAAAGAAACGCATGTCCTCCCTGAGGTCCTTCTCCCGTTTCTGGTTCACAACCGGGGTGTGAGGCTCGCGAATCAACGCTACACAAAGCTATGCCACACAGGCCGTGCTTTGATCATTAACCACAAGACTCTGGTTTTCAACAGAAGCCTTGATCATATTGCCACTTAGGCATGCCATAAAGGTAAATCACTCCATGCGTTTGATATCCATCAATATATAACCTCTGGGCTCGTATGTCTCAGAGAAGGGCGTTAAGCAAGAGAATAAATTCTCCGCTGCCAAACAGATATATATTTAATAGAAATCGATCACACAGAATAAAATCCAATGTCAGACACACAGTCCATTTACAAGTCCGTTCTGGGTCTAAACGAAACCGGAGGCACCTTGTACCTCGCATATCCATCGATCTCCCAGTACGTCTGGACGACCACTAACTGATTCCCTCCTCTTGGGTGTACGGCCCAATCAAGATCAGTAATCACCCAAACGACGTGAAGACCTCCGGTCTTCGACCACCGTCTTCATTCTCGACACCACGTCGAATCAGTTATTCAGAATGGGATATACCCGGTCTTTCTGAATAACTCGCGTATATAATAAACAAGTGTTACACAAACACAACACACGCCTCATTCCAATTCATCAGTCACTAACCGTAAATTAGTAAGAGAACAACTCCCCAAATATTAACCCCGAAGGCCGAAACCAACATCAGATCAATACCCAGGAAACCATTCATCTTAACTAATTTTTAATTAGTTTATAAATTTCACATTCTTAGGGAAAGGTTCCCATTAATTTTATCAAAGATAAATTCTTTAAATTTAATCTTTAATCTTCTTTTGAATATAAATTCAAACCAAATTATGGTTTATCCAAACTAGTCGGGATTAACGAACCTTACCGAAGTAATCATTTGTTTTAATCTCCCAATCCCAACCTATTCATCCCATGAAGTAAAACTGGTCATACTCCATATCTAACACCACAGTGTTATCGGTAAATTCAATTACCATTTCACGTTCAAATCTAATTAAAGATTTAACTATCGCCTGGAGCAAAACTGGTGATACTCCATTCTCGATCATTTCAATCATATTAATGATTGTTTAACTTGGGAAATCATATCCTGTCTTTAACTGGGTTAAAGAACCAATGTCATTTAAAACACGGTTCACGATAAACCCAAAATCACATTCCATTCTATCAGCCTTTAACCGTAAATTAGCAAGTGAAGAATTCCCTAAGTATTAACCCCGAAGGCCGAAATCAACATCAGATCAATACCCAGGAGACCATTCCACTTAATTAATCTCCAGTTAGTTTCTGATTTTCTTAACTCCATTGAGTTTAAGAACAGTATTATTGAAGATACCATTCACGACAAACCCAAATCACATTTGATATTAAATACAAGGCTCTGAATAGAAAATATATCGGCTTATATTCAATATCAAATTCTACGACCAACAAATATCGTATTGGAAATAACCATATAAATATATCTTTCAAATTTCCATAATATCTGTATAATCACGAAATCCAACATTGAAATATTCCAAAGACAATTTCGATTCAAATCAATTCCAATTCATTTATTGGAAATTCTGGTTATTTTCAAAACCATTACAAATCCACTTTATTTATTTTAAAAATAAATAGAATTATAATTCTAGTTCAAAACTAGTTCATTTCGATAAAAATCTAATTTTATCTTTTCAAATATGGAAATTTTCATCCCAATTCTTCACAAATCATTTCTTATGATTTTACACAAATTATTACTGTTTTTAATAATTTTATCAAGGCCCGTACAGTCGATTTCCTTCAACGGCCATTGAACTGCACTTACAACGACCTTTTCCAAATTTGATTTGGACATAATTCCAAATCCAACCGTTAGATTTCAAATCTCTAATATTTGTTAGAAAGCTCTTTTCGATACGAACCCAATGGTTCTAGTTTTAGGAGAATCCGACGGTCGGATCTCCTGTAATATCAATTCGAAGTCAATGGTCGAAATTCGCGAACTGCCGCGGCGCGGCGCTTTCTATTCAGGCCATTATATATATAATATATATTATATATATTTCGTCGATTTCCTTTCAAAACGTATTTTATAAATTGTTTTAAATTCGTTTTCAAAACGATTTCAACTTCATATTCAATTTCGAATCAAAATTGAATATTCCACATCATCGATATACAAATGATAATATTTTTAAAACGTTAAATTTTGAAATCACTTTCTTTTCTATATTCATTGTAAAAATGAATAAAATCGATATAAATATCGTTCACGTCAAATTGGCGTCAATCTAATCAACACGGCTTTTATTCAACACATGAACATTTATTCTATTCAACACATAAATATTTATTCTATTCAACACATGAATTTATATTATTCAACACATGAAATTATTTTCTATTCAACACATGAATTTATTTTCTATTCAACACATGAATTTATTTTCTATATTGGAATGAGGCCCAATCAATTACCATATAATGTTAATTATATGGATTTTCTACAACACATGGATACAACAGCAACGATAAATCATCAACCATCATCCAAAGTGCACCATACAACTGCATAAGCATTAAATATAAATAATTAACGCGTACACAGTCTGTCAATCCATCGATTGACATACAACTAAACAATCGGGATTAGTGTACGTCAAATCTCATCCCAATACCCGTGTGGGGTTTCAAATCAACAAACACAGATTTTATTTGTGCAGTTGGGGCGATGTTTAAAATTTATCGTCCCAATCAATATCAGTCAAATCAGTGTATATAAATAAATCGTCCGATTTGTTTATTACTATTTATTTTATATACACGTTAAAAATCGTATTTTTAACTACAAAATATTTTCCACTATAAAATATTTTATTTCATTCCACATCACACAATCAAATTTCACAACACAGCAATCAAACAAATAAGTCATCCATGGTCTGTGAACGACGGGTGTTGGGTGCTGCTAAGCACCGTCTGCATCCTAGTATATATTTTAACTAGAAAATAGAATTTAAAGTGAGAAATTCTCACCGACTAGCTAAACCAAACGCCACGACTTTTCATAGGTAGAAATCTTCGTCGTGCTCACCTTTTGTTACTTTCGTCGTCCGTAGCCACTACATATATAAAAATCACATTTTTATATTGTCTAGTATATAAAAATCACATTTTTAAAATGCTACTATATAGATAAAAATTCTATTTTTATTCTGCTCACTATATAAAATTATATTTTTGGTTCACTACTTATATAAAGTTCATATTTTTATTCTTTACATTATATAAAAATTATATTTTTATTCTCTATGTCTTCATATATAAAAATCTCATTTTTACTTCACCATTTCAACTATATAAAGATTCAAACTTTTCTAATATAAAAATTCGACCTTTTCTATTTGATTAACTATATAAAAATCGGACCTTTTCTATTTGATTAACTATATAAAAATCCGATCTTTTATATTTGATTAACTATATAAAAATCCGACCTTTTCTATTTGAAAAATCTCATCTTTCATATGCTAAAAATCTCGTCTTTACTTCATTAAAAGTCACGTCTTTTTCATTTCTAAAAATTAAATCTTTTCATTGTTAAAAATACGGTCTTTCCTTTAACAAAAATATGTTCTTTCCTATAATAAAAATACGATCTTTCCTATAATAAAAATTCAGTTTTTACTATATAAAAAAATCAGCTTTTAATCAAGGAAATAAATAATGCAATGAGAAAGAATAAAAACTCACATTTTAGTTGAAGGAGGGGGTTTCCGGGTGCGAACAGTGGAGGAGGAGGCTCGGGGGTGAGCTGTGCATGCGGTGGGGAGAGGAAATCGCAGGGGGGGCTGAAGGGCGGTCGGCGGCGTCGGTATAGGGCACGGCAGCCGTGAACTGGGTGGTGGCAGGTTTAAGTGGAAGGAGGGAAGGATTGGGGGTGCTGCATCGATCAAGGGAGGGGGGGTCTGCGTGGATCGAGGAAGGGGGTCCTTGCTGGAGCGGCGGTGGGCGGCACCGCCCTGGGGGGGCGCGACGGCGGTTCTTCCGCCTCCGTCCTTCTTCTAATTCTTTTTTTTTCTTGAATGAATGAAACGGGGGGGGCTGAGAGATAATAGGAGAGAGGGGTGAGGTGTTTATTTATTTTTATTTAATTATTTAATTTCTAAAAGCAACTTTTTATTTCGACCTCGAAATCGAACCCACCGACTGTCGTTCATAGCTAATTACCCCCATTCCGAACACAATGGGATATGTATCGTAAGCTGATTCGGTCGTTTCAATCAGTTTCCGTCAAAATCAAAATATAACTCTATATATTGAATTTGAACGCGCATTTCAATTTACCGGGGCCACATACGGACTTTAAAAATTCCCAAAAAATATTTTCTAGCATCGTATTGACGATACGATCCTAACAAAATTGATTTCGTCAAATTCTGAGACCGTTTGAAAAATGGCCATTTTCCAGTCGATTAAATTCAACTTAAATGGTCAAAACACGTTTTACTTCGCCACGCTCACATATTGATTCGAAAAATTATGAATTTTGAAATCTAGCAATAATTCTACACCCCGGATCCAACAAAAGTGGTTTCGTCGAAAACCGAGATCGTTTGCAAAATTTCCATTTTCGAGGGCCAGAATTCCATAGCGACTATTCTGAATTTTCATTTGGCCATAACTTTTGATTCCCGCTATGAAATTTCGATTTTTCGGATTCGTTGGAAAGATATTCTCAAATAGATTCTAATATTTTTGGTTTCGCTAAAATCCGATTTATTTTGAATCCTGTACATTCATTTGAACTTTGAAATCGAATTTTCGAACTATCGCGCCATTTTCAATTCTTTTTTATAATTTAAAATAAATATTTGTATTCTAATGACGACGTATATAAATATATTCATTCAAAATAAATTTCTCATCGTTATTATTTAAAATAATTCATTTTAAATACTCCAAATTCAATAAAATTGCCAAAATAAAAATTTTAAATTGGCTCAGATTTCCGGGTTATTACAGGCGACGCTAGGAAGAGCAGCGATTCGGAGAGGAACGATTTAATCTCGATGGATGGAGGCTATTAACGAGGTTCGGGGGAAACTGATTTCGCGGAAAATTTTGGGAATGAAATGATTTCTTACTGAAGAAAAATGGGAAAGAGGCGTGATTATATAGAAGGAACAACTGAGATAAGAACAACGTCGAGTCGTAGACTTTAGGTTAGGGTAGCTCATCAGAAATAGGTCTGCGCAGAATTGGCTGAGGAAGGTTGTATCTAACTCTCGTCAAGTTCTTGCTGTTAACATGTAGCACTTGATATTCATATGCCGGTTCTTATTTTCCTTTTGACAGTATACTTTTTTTTGCAATATTATAGTGCTCCCTTTCATATATCTTCAGTAAATTTCTTGGCTTTAATTCAACCTAATTTCTGCAGTATTAATTCGATACAGTGAATTCTTGTTAAATTTAATCTACATTCCAAATCCAACTCAATTATGTTTTTCTTGATATCATGTCTTTACAGTTAATTAATCTCTTATTATATACAAAATTTGTGTTCTCGTCTATTCTTGCTTTCAGCTCATATTAAATTCTTGTGATGTTGATTCCTCGAGTAGGTAGTATTTAGTTTAAATTAAATATTATGTTTTTACTACGAATTACCAACTCACGATGAACTGAATTATTCCCATATTTATTAAATTGAATTATGAAATAAGTTTGGTTGCATGGTGGTATTTGATTGTTGATATGTTGTTTAAAGTGTGACATGCAAGTGTGTTAACATGCAAATTTAGTTCGATGATTAGTTATTTAATTAAATTTAAGTTTCTAGTTGAAAATTCGAATCCTTGCTAATCCTGAAATAGTTTAATGCTGATCAGTTGAATAGAATGGTGTGATGGATGTTTGGTTGGATTTTATTACTGAATTTGATATAGACACTACTAAGGCTTCATATTCAGTATATTGTATTGTATGTGATTGTGACGATAAATCCCATTTACCCTTGATGTTATGGGCATCTAATAAAACCGGGGTTTATCGATAAAATAAATTAAGAACACAGAGTGAAATGATAAATCTCTGTGACCCTGATTTGGATTGAAATGATAGATCCATCCCTGAAATATCGAAGAATTAAATTTAAAATCACTTGGCCATAGGATAGCAAATTATATATAGACATCGGTGGGTTAAATGATTTTAATTATTCGAATGTTATTCGATGGAAAGTTTTGTTAAAGGGAAATGTGTCGATTTTTGTTAAAATTCATTTTCCTTGAATCTTGAATTTTTAAGGACTATGAATGGGTTAAAGAATTTTTCTTTCCTACGGAAAAATTTGGAATTATGAATTGGGAACTTGAATATGATTTGAAATTTTCCAATAATTGAGGTTTACTCGAATTTTAAAAGAATTCTTATTGAATTTGATTTTTGGGTAAAAAATAAAAAATAAAAAAAATCGAGGTTACTTGGAGTTGATTCAACTGAAGATGAATATGGTTTTAAATTCTCTAAGTTTAAAGATGAGTTTGCAATGGTTAGAATGAGAGGTTGAATTTTGTAGCTCCATTGAGACTGGGGTATGGTTCGGGTACTTGGAATTCGGAAGAAAGGGATGATTTATTAAAGAGATTTTTATATATATTTACAATGTTTGATTTCAAATAAGTTATTCTTTCCTTAAAATTTATGATGGAGTTTACCTATAGATAATTTATTTTAGCCTAAATCTTCTTATATTTTTATTTATTTAAACTAATTAGTAAAATTTTATTATATATTTATATTTATAATGATCTGAATTATCTTATTTTGTTTTGACCATTATTTCTACACATATATGTCTATATAAAGATTTTATATAAAAAAAAAATCTATTTTCAAGTTATTAAATGATCGTAAATTTCTTCCGAATGGAAAGTGGTTGGATCTAACTGTGGTTCAAATGGAGTTAAGTTAAATTTTATTCTATTTGAATATGAATCGATTTCTAAACCGATTTTGACATGGAAATGTAAATTATAATCTACTTGAATATAAATGGACCTCCTAAGGGATTGAAATGAGTTGAAGTGAAAGCATATATTCTATTTGAATATGAATGGATTTCGAACATAAACCGATTTGGAATAATTATAACCTCTGATGTGAAGTATATTCTTCTGGAATATAAATTGATTTGGAAATATTATATGAGTATAATATAATGTATGAAAATGTATTCTAGTTCAGGATATAATCGATCTTGGAAATGATTTGGATATCGTGATATGAATTTTTTTCTAGTTGAATATAAAATTTGGTTCGAAACAGAATATGATATTTTGATATGAAAGCAAACCTTTTTGAAAGGTAAAAGAACAGACCGATGTGAAAGATGTAAGCGTTGGTTGTTAAAGAGACCGGAGTCGACATAAGGCATACTCTCTGTCAGTGTCGATACCACTTTGACAACTGTGAACGTTTTGACATATCCAGAACGGTATATGATGACTTGGAGGCAATTATTTAATCGAAGGAGATAGACGATGACGTATTAGCCCTGACCTTCGGGTCAGAATTGAAATGACTAAAACAGGAGCTATACCGTGACTAATTGAGGTAGCACCTCTGATCGGACGCACTTCTTCGATACTATTTCTATGACTATGATGATGATGATTTGGGCCCTTTTGTGATATGGGAGTGTGATCCGAGGTGGGCGGTAGTGGCTGCTATGCGTTACCACTGGTCCGGAAGTGCAATTGGTAGAATCATACCCTGGGCATTGCCTCGAGTGCCTTGTCATATTTATCCTTATCAAGCCCCATACGATTTTGATTTAGCATTGCTTTCTATGGAGTGCCCTCTGATAACACCAATACGGTGAATTTACGGTACTGTATAGGTCATTGATGCCTATAAACGGCGTAAGGGTAATATGGTAACCCCGCTTACGCTGTTTTCAGTATTTATACTTCACTGAATAGACATTACAATAATAGCGTATTATACTATGCATATATTAGTTTAACGGATCCTTGAGAGATGGAAAAATCCCGTAACATCTCTTGAGTTACTACACCCATGACACTAAGGTTATTTCGTATTTTGATTTGACTAATACGAGAATGATTTAGTGTTGATCCGAATGTTTGTTGTGTTTTCTTTTATGTAATACGCTCGGGTCAGTAGAAGTTTGTAGTTAGCGAAGATTACTCTGCCTTGGAGATCGAAGACGAAGATTTGGTATCCATCTATTATACATATGTATTTCCACTGCACTTTGTTTCCGCTGTCATCTAGGTATACCTATATATGTATAACTCTGATCATTGTTGTATGTTATAGTCATATGTATCTTTCAACTGCTTTAAACTGTTAATTGATTATTATATGTTGACATTCCACTGTGAGAACTCTGTCTTATCTTTCACTTCTTCTTTCTTCCTTTTCTTCTTTTCCCAATAACTGCCTGTGTTGGTGATTTTTTTGGGTCGACATGTGTAGTTTATTGTCGATTTGAACGGTCAAAAATATGGGTCATTACATACCATATCCTCTTTTTTTTTTATCCATCAATAGCTCTGTTCGATTCAAATTTGAAATGTTACGTTCTATTTCTTTTTATATATAAATACACGCATATCCAAGCCAATTTCCCTTATATTTTAACAAATAAAATTCCTAATTCACTTAACGTCAATAACGTTAAATTTCAAATTCAACCATTTACATTTTCCAACTGAATTTTAAATCCAATTCAAACATCCAACCAAATTCAATTCATACTCAAGATAATATATTTGATTTTAAATTTCTAAATCAAGTATCAATAAAAATTGATTATTCATAGTTAATCTTTTATAAATCTCGCATCTCAGTTGACGAAATTTCTGGGACGTTACAGTTGACCCAGATTTAATCTAAGAATCAACCGAACTAAGATCCTTAACCTAACCTATAAATAGACCCCTCGATGTAGCTCATTCCTCACAACACAGTCTCTTCTCCTTTGGGCTCTCTTTTGAGACGGACTTGGCTTAATTTTTTTTTTAGAAAAAAAGATTTGTTAAAAAAAAATTATAAAAAAAATTATATACATACATATTTATACCTTTTTAGAGGCGAGATCTACAGAGGCCATAGAGGGACGCTTTTGACCATGGTGAGTTTGTAATTATTTTAGATTTTTTGTAATTTAGGAAAATAGAGTTTCTAATAGTTGTAGGGTTTTTTGTAGTTTTTCTTTATAGTTTTCTTACAGTTTTTGTTAGTTTTCTATAAGTTATTTTCTACAGTATTTCCGTTTTTTCTTACACTGTTATTTTATTTAAATACTACAAGATGTTCTCTTACTTTTCTTTCCTCTTTCTTCATTTATTAGTTATTTTATAGTTTCTATACCTATTGTGGTTCATGCCGAAAATATGCCTAAATCTGTAAATGTTAGTATCTTGACGACTTATATAATCCGTTTTTATTTTGCGTGCGAAAAGGATAGAATTAAAGAATAATTATGCCAATATGGATTAAACATATGTGACTAAATTTACAGAAGAATGTGCGTAAAATATGGTACTACAAATAAAAAGAGATTGGACTAAAATAGACAAATTAAAGTAAATTTGCTATTAAATTATGGAACAGCTTATAATTGGAAAGGACTGGACATATTTGCAAAGTAATATTACGATAGTTTGTACATACACACATTAAAACCGTAAATTTGACAAATTAAACTTAATTGCAAATATAATTATAATATGAAAGTTATAGCTAAATAAAACGATAGAAATGCATACTATTGACACGACTTGTGGTTAAATAATTGTATTGATTATGGTCTGTTCTAGCAGCAATAGGCCAATTCGGGGAAATAAGCGATCTAGGTTAATAAGCATATTTTTGTTGTGGTCTGTTCTGATAGCATGGGGGATGATTGGGAAAAATAAGCGACCAATGGTTAAGGCTCGAATCAATGGTATTTGGGATGAAGCGTAAATTAGAATATTTGTTTGCTGGGACTCTTACTAGCAACATTCCCATTCAGGTTTATCACTAATGGTCTCACAAACGATGGATGGTGGAAGTTGTGCACACTTACACTAATCGGGATAAATAAGGGACCAAAGAGACAGAGCCGTGTATAGGTGCGTTCTGGTGGTGCAATGATCATTCATTTGCATCGACGAGGGAAAATAAGACACTACTGCATCCAACAACATTTATGTTATATCTTTACTGATGGGTCAGATCAAATAAAACTTGAGACCCATAGTGACATAAGCTACCATGTAAGATGGCAGATTAGCAACCGATCGATGGGTAGTATTAGACATATATTATAATCTTGTTTACTGATTCAGTAATCTTGAAAGTGTAAACAATTGAATAAATCTATACTCGTACAATTCAAGTATATTTCTTTGTGTACTATTCTAATTCAGTATGTTCACCTTTATAGTTATGCACAAACACTTATATTATCTAACACTAGAGCTATAATTGAGTATATCCTTCCTTTATTACTCAATCATGCTAGTAATTACATCACTCAACGGGCTTTATGTCTGACCCACTACTTCTTCTTCTATTTTCTTCCCCTTTAGGCTGACTGGGTGGAGGTTTTTAGTCCAATTCTTTTAGAGGACTGTTATTGGATACTCATTCTTGCTACAGATGTATTCATCTTTTCATTTTATCATATTTTATGGTGCTGGTTTTATTTATAGTTGTTTTGAGGGATACTCATATTGTATTCTAATTTTATGCCTGAAATATGTTTTTTTGTGAGACATGTGGTTTGGTATTGAAATAACTTGTGGTTTTTGAAATAAATCTTGTGTTTTGGTTTTAAAATGCTTATGCTATATGTATATTTGTATATCTTGTGAATCTTAGTCTCTATGATTATATACCTTTATACCTATAACACTTTACATATCTTAGCATGATCCTACTATGGGGGAATGATAAGAGGTGCAGGGTGTTTCAATTCCATTATAGCGTACTTTGATAGATTGTCGCTATGTATAAATTTGAGTTCACAATATATCTATACTTATGCATATTTTTTCCTACAACAAATGATAAGAGAAAACATACTAAAATTTAGTAGAGGATTTTTGGTGGAAATGTTTATAAACATTGTGTAACTGTTTTGTTCTAAATGAGAAGGAGAGAAAGCAAAGAGGAAGTGGAAATTGTCCGACATCTTGGAAAAATGAGAAACATAATTACTTTAATATGGTTTTCTCATAAGAGGGTTGAGCCTTCTAGAACCTAAATGTTTAATCTGTTGTAAGGAGAGAGGTCTTGCAAGACCACATATGCGTCGCCACTGCCATCCAACCGAATGAACCGAGTATGTAAGGGTCGGGACGGGGTTCGGTCCAAAAAGGTATTTCTAGACAGAATTAATACAGTTGAATTTGGTCAAATTTGAACCATTAGGAACATTCAAAATTCAAATAAACAAAAACAGAAACATAGTTTGATAGGAAGACACTTCTGTTACTAATGCTAGAAAAGATGGGCGACACGACTGTTGCTAATGAACAAACATATCCCCTCACGTTTGTAAATGCAACAACCTAGTACTTTTAAAAGTAGACTTTTTAGAATTCATCTTCTTCCCCGTTCAACGCTTAAAAATTGTTGTGAAATCCTGCATTCAGAAAACCTAAAATCATTGCAAATTTTTTATATCAACGACGCTAGAAAGTTTTGCAAATCAATATCTTCTTACTATCTTCTTCACTTATAGTTATTTCAAAATTACAACGATTTTGTGATAATGCAGATCACTGAATTGGTACGTTTGTATCAATTTTGACAGTGCTATCACAATCGATTAAATAGATTAATATCTCGGCTCTATTATATCTTGGAAGACCATTTGCCTTTACTCTCAACACATATCTATTTGATTAAAAGAGTGGTGAGGGAAAGTAACGTTTTAAGAAAAATGTCATCGACGTAACTTAGAGCGAACTTTATAGATTTGAGTGTATCATTGTCATTCCCTTTTTCCACATTTGCGTGAACTACTCACTAAAAAATCATTCTTGTTAGTCAGAAGCATTTGTAGAGGAGCCAGAAAATTATTAACAACAAACATAGAATTAGCTGTGAAATAAGACTTAAGCAATAATGAAAAAAGAAGGTTGCACAGATGCTTATGTTTAAATTGAGTTGTCCTAACCAAAATTATTTTACTACGAACAATGATGCGGTTGGTTTAAGATCTTTAATTTCCAATTTTTGTCAATAAAAAATTTGCATAGGATAAATGTAAATCATGAAAATCAATTAATTTGGACAACGATGTTAATATGCAAAACAAGAAAAACAATTTTTATTTTTCGTGCTTTAGGAAATAACGGCTGAGTGAAAGACAACTATTCTTCTGTCCTCTCTTCATTCCTTTCGTTGCCTCCTTCATCCTTCTTATATTCCTTCCGTCGTCTCTCCATCCTTTTAACATTTTACAATTAGTGTTGAAACTTAATACAAAATGGTCCTTAATGTTTTTTTGTATTGTATATATCTAAGGACCTATTTGTCTTCAAAATGAATTTTAAGTTTTCCTTTTTAATTTGTAGCACATAAGACGAGTGAGGCACTGAGATGAGGAAACGCCAAAAAGGAGGAGGAAGGTCGCATTTTTAAAACAAACTTTTATCATTTCTCGACTTTTGAAGGTTATGGAAAATCTCCCACTCATTTTCTTCCATACATCTTCTTATCTTCGATCACCTTTCTAATACAAACTAAAAACAAAAAAGTCAAATTTCATTTTGAAACCAGAACGACATCTAAGTTTTTAGGATGATATTAGTCGTTATATTTGAATTTCAAAATTTTCAAAAATAAATTTTAGTTTTTCTGTCCAAACTAAAATCTTGGTACCAATTTTGTTTTAGAGCACTGCTAGACACATAGGTTTTTTTCTAATGGCACTAAAGTTGGTAGAGCAATGCTCTTTTTTAAATGTGTTCTTCCTAATTGAAAATTTTCGAGTCTTATAACATTAACAAATGGACTAAAATTTAACTACTTGTAAATTTATTGGACTGGATCAAGCAGAGCCGAGTTCAGTTTCATTCTTAAATGTTGGATCAGACACAAACACAGAGATATGTTTATGCTTGTACATTTAAAATTGGATGGATATAGACATACGTTGTGACGACCGCCCATAGCCCCTGCACTAAACAAAAGAAATAATGTGCTGAAAGGTGTGCCAGGCAGCTATGGACGATCATCATGGTATGTTAACACAAGCGGAACCTGTCGTAGAACTCACAATGCAAGGATAAAGTATAGTAGAAAATATACAACAGGTAATAATAGTAAAGCATCACATAACAAACTTTTGAAACTTTCTCAACATCCTGAAAGGTTATCCAACCGATACCAAAGTTTGTACATAAGGCCTTACTACAACCCTCATAGAGCACTCAAACAGCGAAAAACAGAAATACTAGATAGTAATAAAACTGGTATGTAAGCCTCCATCTCGCCTTCGCACAGCAGCATCATCCTCACTAATCACCTATCACCGCTACTTAGTATGCCCATCCACAACCGGATGAACAACCCAAGGTAATAAGAGGGAGACATAAAACCTTGAGTCAGACAACAGTCTTAGTAAGCGATAAAAAAGCTAACAAAATTCATCAATAAAGTATATGAGAATGGATAAATAAACATACTAGTCTACCCACAACACCGGAGAAGAACTCAACCCTATCTTCCCCACATCGGACAGTGTTAGCCTTTACGACAAACAATTCAACCATTCATCCATGGAAATCATAACACCCATTCAATAATGGTAAAGCACTCAAGACATCTAGATTATGTATATCTCATGTAAACCTTCCTAATCCAATTCAACATTCCTCAAGCACAAGCCTAGAGGCCTAAACCAATATCAGACAGCCACCCAAGGAACATCTCCTTCGACTTTGGACAACCTACATGAGACGGTACAAATAGAACAACCAATCATCCATGACTGAATCTGGCTATCACCGCCAATCCTACTTTGAAACCATCGTTAATCGTATGACGGCCAACCTTGCCACATGTCAAGGGCAAATGGTAACCCCAGTTCTAGCATAAACTCCATACGCCTTTCAACGATACGTATGTATATCCAACCTTGACAACTTGGCCTTTCAACGATACCGAGGGTACTCAACCTACAACCATTCTTTTAGATGTCTCTAGTGTACCCCTGATTCAAGCCTTGCTAGAACTTACGACAATGATAATCTCTCAGCCTTTGCATCTCTAGTCATCCAACTCGATGAATTTTCATAGCCCAAGCAACCTTCTCGAGCAACCATTATCCACCAACTCACGACCTTTGAGTTGTCACATCATTTGCTATTCAATACCGATCAACGAACACCTTTCAACGCTTCGAACCTTCCTACTTGAACTTACTTCGAAGTTACACCATAACCGAGACAATCACATCACTGTGATGCGGCTAGGGTTCGGGGGCACGACTGACCCCCTCGGCCATGCTCAACCGACCCATCACCTGGATGTACGACCGACCAAAACCATATGGGCAGGATCGACCCAACCACTTCTGGCTTGCTCGACCCAATCACTTCCGGCTCGCTCGACCCAACCACTATTGGCTCGCTCCACCCAACCACTATCGGCTCGCTCGATCCAACCACTTCTGGCTCGCTCGACCCAACCACTACCGGCTCGCTCGACCCAACCACTTTTGGCTCGCTCGACCGACCACATTCTGTCTTGCTTCCAAAGAAATCCATAATACGATGCGCGACCGACCCCATGCGTGCGACCCAAAACATGCATCCTCCACTGCAACTCGAATTTCGACCAAAACTTTGCCAAAACGATATGTTCGACGAAACCAACTCATCCGATCCATCCAATACGACCACAAGCATGATATGAAATCAACAATAACACCAATATTACAGTTCCATCAATAACTACATAAAATTCACCAAAATCACCATAAATGTGTATATTAACAAAACTATAGATCTAACTTGCATGATCATATGGAGTAGCAAAGAAATTACCTATCTAAACTTGTTAAATCAGATCATAGAATGATTTATATAAAAATGGACTCATCAATGCATAGATCTATGGAAAAACATTTGAAATTGGTGAAAAACATGAACAAACACTCATACACTTCATTGAATCCATGTGAGAGATGTATATCACTCATCGATTCTCCAAAACAAGCTCAAAATTAATGAAATAAGAATCCGTACAGCAAGCACCTCACACCAAAACCCTTGATCCGATGAATCCTTGCTTCAATTGATGTAGGTCTAGCTTCCAATGGTGTAGATCTTCAATTTCCCTCTCTTAAAAGTTGATATTAATGGTGGAAAGGTATTAGAGGAAGGAGGAGCTAAAGGCTACCTAATGAGAGAATGACGAAGTAAACTATTTCCCATACCTCTCACCCCCTATTTATAGTTTCCACCAGCCCACTAATTGGGCCTTCCAAAATCAGCCCATTGTGACTCCTAAAACCTGAACAGCCAACTGAAAAACCTTAAAACAACGATTCCTCCCAAAACGCTAAGCCAAATCTTAAATGTAACCACTCTACGGAAAGGAAATCAGCATTTCTTTTCCAAAGGAACAGGTCTTACCCTCTGATTCTACCTGAGTAAAAAGTTATGCCCTATATAAGACTGACATGGGCAAAATGGTCACAGAAAAAATCGGTAAAAATTATGGACATATCTTACATCCCCATAAGAAACATATTAAAATATGAGAATGATCCAACCCTCCTGGAATAAAATAAAAATATTTTACAATCTTCCAATACGGAGATGCGGGCCGTTACATACGTAGACATAAACGAATATAGACGAACCATGCTATTTTTATCAAATTCTATGTGTGTCAATAAAGTTTTCTTCGATTGCATATTGAATCATAAGAAATTCAAACAAACACAAATTGAATGCCAAATTTCTTTTCGCATAGATTTTGTCATCTTAACATGTGTCTTAAATAAAAATCTAACAGACCCGAACAGACATATTTTGATCATGGATGCGAATACAACGAGACAACCTTTACAAAATTAATAGTCCTATCTTATAATCGTTAATATATATATGCAACTAACTAGGAGGCAAGTTATCTAACCGTTCAGGATGGCTATTGTTGGCAGGAGAAGCATCCCTCTCGATGCTTTGATTGCCACTGAGTGTGGTCTTTTCATTCTTTTCCAATTGGTGATTCTGTTTTGGTTGTGGCTCTCCCTGTTCCATTGGCTCCTATGCCTTTCGTTAGCTCGATTTCGGTGGGTGTTAACTTGTTGGCATCTTTGGGAGATGCTGTAATTGTCAGCTCTTTATTTGTTGGCTTTGGTATTTGCTTGTGTGGTGTTGTTGCTTCCGATTTGGCACCTATGTGCTTTCATTGCATGGGTGGTGCTTTTCTTGCTTTCTTAAGCATAAACACACGTTTGTATGTGCTCCCTATTGCTGCAAGTCCCTTTACAGCTGCTTGTAGTGTGGGCAAGGTTTTAAATTTCGGATATCGGTCACGTTTCGTCTCGGGATTTAATAGACTCAGTCTCATATTGGGGTAGATCTCGGAAGAGATGAGTCTAACTCGGGAGTTTGTCTCGGATTTTCATCTCGGGTCTGAAAGTTCATATCGGAACAATCTCAGCGTACATGATATGTTAAAAATGATATTTTAACAAAATGATTTTTATGAATGCTATTAAAAACATAGTAACTTAAACTTAAAATGCAAAATAACTTTATTATTCTTTATTTTGCGAAAGATCATTCATACTCTAAATCGTAATATGCTTAAAACAGAAATATTGTTAGACATGAAACATTAAAAGGATCCAAAACATTAAAAAATTCAGCATAAATAGACCATAAAATACATAATTTCATAAGTAACATATATGTAAAAAGCCGAATATGAAAATCATAAGCATTGTAAAACATAAACGAACAAACAATATAGTCATTTAACATGCAAAATGTAAATTATCCAAAGATTGACATGGCTAGATTTGAGTTTTTTAATTATAGTTCTGTTTCAGACACAAATTTAAATTTTAACCCAAAAAATTAGGATCTCGGACCATATTCCAGTATTTCGTCTCGGTTGATATATCGTTCGATATTGCAATATCTCGAGCAATATATTCGAAAGGAGATTTAGAGTGATATTTGTTGTTTCGTTTCGGAAGGAGCCCAAAATGAGATATCGGAGGAGATCCCGGATGATATTTGCGAGATTTGAAATAGTGAGTGTGGGTCATGTGTGTGTTTTCTTGTTGGTTGGTATTTTCGTCTGTTGTTTCTCTTCAATGCAGTTTCCCTTTTGGTGCGATGTAGTGATATCCGAGGATGGCCTTTGTGTTTTTAGCCTGTTGCTCCTTCTTCGTGCAGGTTATCTTGTTTTTATTGCCACTTTCGGCTTTTGTGATTGGATCATATCGGTATGTTCGTTCGCCTTTAGGCCCCTCGTGGGCTTCTTTTCTTGTTGGTTACTAGCCATGCTGGGTTGGCTCAATTCGTTCTATTGGCGGTCTGTGATTTTATCGATGGCTACGGTCCCTCCCGGAAGTAGGTTCAATCTGGAACACAAAAGGCTTGCCAGTAGTCTGTTTGTGTTTGTTTCGTCAGCTGCTCGTCCCTGTCCATCAGTCGGATTGTCCCGGTTTGTCCCTAGGCGATGCTTTAGGTTAGGCATGTCTAGTCACCATCTAGTCAGCACCGCTGCTGCTCGCTACATGGAAACTACATGTACCCATACTGGATTGCCATCGTTGTTGGGGTGTCCCTTCCCCGATTATCTTTTGTTAGATCGTTTTCTTGTTCGAGATTGGTTTGTCGGTTTCAGAACTCTACCTATTTGTCCAATCGGTCAACCTCATGACAGATCAACATCGGTACAGTTCACACAGCGATTAGTGTTGTCTTTCTTGAGCAACTCCACATTCTACCCTTCTTCTTCTCCGCCTTCTTCAGCTCCGTCTTCTTCTCCTTCTTCTATCGTTGATGGCGCGGTGTGTTCCTCGCTTTCTTCTTCTCGTCCGTCGTCCCCTTTTATTTCCTTTCCCCTTCTTAGTAAGGCTGAGATAACAATCATTAATGATTGCTTATCTCGTCTTACTGAGAATTCTGATCCTGCTAGGCCTAGCTTGGCGGCTACGGCTTCGGACCTTTCAGCTAGTCGTGGTAGAGGGTTATTCGCTTCCGATGATCATTAGATTAGAACGCCTTCTCATGCGTCGCCGCAGTCGACATCCGATCTCTAGCACCCCCTGCACCATTCGCATACGCTCTATAGCGGCATCCGAACAGATCGTTAGATCTACTCGACTCACTCTTTATTTTTCAGAGTCAGGAGGTGGGACTGATCTCTTTTCTTTTTTTTCAGTGTGCCTTCTTGTTTGTTTCTTCCCTCGATGGTGAACTTTATTTTCTAGAATGTTTGGGGTAGTGGTAATGATGCCTCAGTAGAGAGGCTCAAGCGCATTGTCAAGAAGCATCATGTCTGTTTGGTAGCGCTTTTGGAACCTATGATGGGTCCAGATGCGATTACCTCTTCCGTTTTGTCCCTCGGCTTTGGTGGTGCCATTGCCAACGTGTCTGACAAGATTGGGATCATATGGTCCAAAGGACTTTTTCTTCAGCCTCTTTTCGATTCGGACCAGCTTTGTGGCTTGATCTTTTCCCCCTTTCTCTTTGTCTTTTTTGTTCTCGGCGGTTTATGCTAAGTGCGACAGGATTGAGAGACAAGTACTCTGGACTGACTTTCTTTCTCTTTCCAACTTGTTCTTTTCTGTCTAGGTATTAGGTGGTGAGTTCAATGTGGTCGCTAGCCAAGCAGAGAAGCGTGGATGCAATGCCGTTAACCATTTAGCGATTGCAGATTTCAATGCTTTCATTATTAGGTTGGGTCTATCTGAAGTTTCTTTTATCGGCTCGGCTTTCACTTGGTGTAACAACCAAGAAGGACCAAAACGGATTCTCTCTAGGCCGGACAGAGTCTTCGCTTATGAAGGGTGGTTCATCCTACCCATCACGTACTCCCACCTATATCGTACCTTTTCTAACCATGCTCCTATGCTTCTTAACTGTTCCCCCTTTTCTCTCTGTGGCCCGTCCTCCTTCCGGTTTTAGAGTATGTGTAGATTTCATCATTCTTTCCACAGTGTTGTGGAAGATTCCCCGATCTCCCCAATGTTGAATCAAGGAATTCATAGCATTTTGATTAATGACAAGGAGAAGTTTCATGATCGACAAAAAGAAGAGAATCAATGGTATTGTAAGTTAGAGGTTGATTATTTAGTGATTTAGCCGTGTTATAAATGCTAAAATCTATCCTCAAATAATCATATACCTCATTATTGTGAATATATATATATATATATATGTATGTATATGAATGCACATTCAGAATGCACAATGAACATGCACACATGTATATAACGTATATATATTCAAAATTCAGTCTACTGGTTATTTTTGACATGTTGACCGATTTTCGAACTGAAAGCAACTCTTCATACAGACATCTTCATTTATCAAAAGTTGCTTCTTTTCCTTTCATCAAAAATCATTTCTATTCAATACTTCTCTTCACCAATGATTGCAACTCTTTACCTTCTATAAAAACAACATGAAATCATCGATTCAAATAACCAATTCTTTCTATCTATTCTATCTATTGTTGATTTCATTTTTGTTCTTTCAAACCACTCAAACGCTCATAGTCTTCTTATACCGTTCTTGAATCCTAGAATTTATATATTATTCTTTTAATTCAAACACGATATCATCTTCCAAATCTTCACATACACAATTTCTATTTGAGGATAAGATTATAGGAAGGTTGTACAAGAATTGACAAATTTGTGTTATTAAGAACACACATTGTCAAATCACAAGTCTACTCATCTTGTTTGAAGTCCTCCGTGTTGTAAGAGGCAAGTTGTGAAGTCCTCGTGTTGATAGAGGCGTGAAATTCCCGTTCGGCTGCTCGGGTGTTGTAAACATGTTCCTCCGGGTGAAATGAGGTGGTTGTTAGTGAAAATCCAGATAGAAGTCTGGGACTAGACGTAGGACGGTGCTCCGAACTAGTATAAAAATCTCTGGTGTGATTTTTCCTTTTACTGCATTTAATTATCTGTTATATTGTTCTGTGATTAGCTATTACTTTATACTTGAATATTGTTTGTCATATTACACGATCCTTGTGAGTGTATTATACTTGGCACATACACGCACACATTTTCAATTGGTATCAGAGCACGGTCATCACATAACCGTAACACAGTTATTTGATATATTCTAGTAATATGGCAAATAACCCTAGTAGTAGCACTACCACCACTTACACTGAAGGTCAATCAACACAAAGACCTCCTTTCTTCAATGGTCTTAACTATAGCTATTGGGCAACACGTATGGCTTTTTACATGCAATCTACTAGCTATGATGCTTGGAATGCTATTCAGAAAGAAATAGTAAATCCAACAACTGAGTATTCAGAATGAACACCGACTGAGAAAACGGCAGCAACCGTAAATGCAAAAGCAATAAATATGTCGTTTTGTACATTAGATCAAAACGAATATAACCGTGTTAGTATCTGTCCCACTGCATATCAAATTTGGCAAACGCTAAAAACCACTCATGAAGGTACTAACAAGGTTAAGCAAGCCAAAAAAGCTATGTTGAAAAGTCAATTTTAATATTTCAAAATGAAGCCGAATGAAACAATCAATGAAATGTATTCACGGTTTCAAACTATTCATCATGCACTTATCGATTTAGAGCAAAAATATTCTGATTTTGATGTTGTTTCAACAGTCCTACATTCTCTGACTAATGAATGGAAAGGAAAAGTATTAGTAATAGAAGAAGCTAATGATCTTTCCACCATGAAGCCAGATGAATTGATAGGAATTCTAATGTCTTATGAAGCTAACTTGCAGGCTAGAAATGAACAAAAAGAAGAAAAGAAAATGTAGCTTTTCATGCTGAAAAAGATGAAGACAACTCAGATTCCGAAGATGAAGATCTAGCGCTCATTGCAAAAGGATTCAAGAAATTCTTAAAGCAACGAAAAGCTAGTCGATACAGCAAAAAGAAGTTCGGTTCAAATAAATTATCATCATCAAATATAGAATGCTTCAATTGTCACAAAAAGGGACATATGCAAAAGGATTGTCCGAAGCAAAAGAAGAAGTCAGAAAATGACAAAATCAAATACAAGAAAGACAAGTCAAAGAAACGAGCATTCTCAGTAACATGGGATGATTCAGACTCATCTTCATCTGATAGTGAAAGTGATTCAGACAATGAACAAGCTAATGTATGTTTCATGGCAACAGAAGATGAGGTACAAATTCCTACTTTTGAAGAATTCTTGATATTAATGCTGAATTAATTTTTAAATTTAAAGATATGAAACGACAATGCACACAAGCCAAAGCAGATTTAAGTAGAGCAGAATTTGAACGGGATATGTCGAAAGACGAGAAGAAATATTAGAGGAGGAACTTGAAAAAGTTCAAGAATCATCATCTAATATTGATTCTCAATTATCTCTTTTGAGTCAAGAAATTAAAACTCAAAAAGAGAAAAATGATGCTCTTACTACTGGAAATCATGAGCTTAAGGCAAAAGTCAAGATTCTAGACCTAGAAAAAGCTAGTTTACAAACTAAGTTAGACGACATTACTCAAAATGTTTCTAACTTCAACAAAGGTCGAGAAAACTTGACAAAAATTATTGAAAATTCACAATATGCTTCAAATAAACAAGGGTTGGGGTATAAGAAACAAGATATCAAGAAATATCTTGGTAATAAAAGAAAAAGAAAACATAAAACAGTACAAGAAACTGAAGCTAAGAAAAATCTCAGTTTATTATATTCCAAACCAAAAATGGTTATGAAATTTCAAAAGAAAAATGTCAAGACTATCAAAATATGGGTTCCTAAAACAAATAACAATTTGATTAGGAACAAATACATTCAGAATTTTTTGAATACTGTGCATCGTAATTCCAATTATCTATATAAATGTGATACCAGACCCGTATGGGTTTGGACTCCTAAGACCTAACTCTTAGGACCACATAAAAAAGTGGGTACCATGGACTTAATTTTATTTTTTGCAGGTCCCACTTAAGAAAAGAGGAAAGTGGATATTGGACAGTGGTTGCTCGAAGCATATGACTGGAGACAAGAGCTTATTGACAAATATCACTTATTCAGATGGTGGCTCCGTTACTTTTGGAGATAATTCAAAGGCTATATCATCGACAAAGGCGATGTGAGCAAATGCGGTACATCTAACTTACCTCTTATTACTAATGTCACGCTAGTTAAAAATTTGAAACACAATTTACTCAGTATCAGTCAACTATGTGACAAGGGTTTTACCATTTCCTTTTCGGGTAACAAATGTAGTATTTTATATAAAGATCGAAATTTAGTTTTTGAAGGATATATAGACAAAAATATTTATATTCTGAATATGAATGTCAATCATAATTCAGATATGTGTCTTGTAGCAAATGATAATGATCCATGGCTATGGCACAAACGTTTCTGTCATATAAACTTCAGAACTATCAACAAGCTAGACAAAAATGACCTAGTTAGAGGACTACCCAAAATGAGTTATACGGTTGGTAATATTTGTGATGCATGTCAATTAGGAAAATTGACTAAATCGTCATTTAAATCCAAGAAAGTCATATCAACGTTATAATCACTTGAGCTATTACATATGGATTTATTCGGACCAACACAGGTTCAGTCAATAAATCATAGTCGATATGTGTTTGTAATTGTTGATGATTACTCTCGTTATACTTGGGTGATTTTCTTGAAAAACAAAAGTGACACTTTCAATCATTTCAAATTTTTGTCAAGAGAATTCAAAAATCGAAAGGGCTTAAGGTTAAGAATATAAGAAGTGATCATGGCGGAGAGTTCGAAATTAATGAATTTAACCATTTTTGTACAAAGAAAGGTATATATCATAATTTTTCGTTTCCTAGAACTCCACAACAAAACAGAGTTGTAGAATGGGAAAATCGGACTTTACAAGAATGTGCAAGAACATTATTAAATGGATCCACTTTACCAAAACATTTTTGGGCAGAAGCTGTTGCAACTGCGTGTTATGTTTTGAACCGTGTATCCATTCGACCTCTCACCAAGAATACATCTTATGAGTTATTTAATCAAAGAAAGCCAAATATCTCATACTTCAAAGTTTTTCGTTCTAAGTGCTTTATTTTAAATACGAAAGACCATCTTGGAAATTTTGATCCAAAATCCGATGAAGGTATATTTATTGGATATTCGGAACGAAGTAAGGCCTATCGTATATTTCATAAAAGAATTAAAACTATTGAAGAATCACTTCATGTCTCAATCGATGAATTCTATAAACCGTCTCATAACATATCTGATGATGACAAAGTTATAATCATAGAAAATCCTATCATCACAAATAATGACTCTGACTCAGAAATTATTGAGAATATTCCTCAGCCAGTTGTGATACCTTCTCCACCAAGGTTTCGATCTCCTCCGAGAATTCTAAGAGATCATCCAATTCAAAATGTAATTGGAGAAGTAACATCAGAAAGTAGAACAAGGAGTCAACTAAATCAAATGGGTCATGTCGCGTTTCTTTCAAATATCGAACCTAAGAATCCAAAAGAAGCTGCTGCTGATGATTACTGGATCATTGCCATGCAGGAAGAACTAAAGCAGTTCGAGCGCAATGATGTCTGGGAACTTGTTCCAAGACCAACTGATCAGTCAGTTATTGGTACTAAATGGGTCTATAAAAATAAGGCCGATGAACAAGGAAATATAACCAGAAATAAAGCAAGATTAGTAGCACAAGGATACAATAAGGAAGAAGGTATCGATTACGAAGAAACTTTTGCGCCAGTTGCACGACTAAAAGCTATTAGAATCTTATTATCCTTTGTTTGTCATCATAATTTCAAACTTTATCAAATGGATGTCAAAAGTGCTTTTTTAAATGGGTTTATCAAAGAGAATGTATATGTCAAACAACCTCCCTTGTTCGTACATGAAAAACATCTTGATCACGTATATAAACTTAAAAAGCTTTATACGGATTAATACAAGCACCTCGTGCTTGGTATGAAAGATTACGTAGCTACCTTAATGATTCAGGATTTCAAATTGGTAAAGTCGATCAGACTTTATACATCAAACATTCTTGAAAAGATATATTGGTTATCCAGATATATGTAGACGATATTATCTTTGGTTCAACAAATGATAAACTCTGTAAAGAGTTTGCAAATATTATGACCAAAAAGTTTGAAATGTCTCATATGGGAGAACTATCATATTTTCTTGGTCTTCAAATCAAACATCTTTCTAACGGTATTTTTATTAATCAAGAAAAATACTGTGGAAATCTTATCAAATGTTTCGGTTTAGAAAATACATCTGGTAAACCAATTCCTATGAGTACGACTACACATCTTGAAAAAGATGAACATGGTAAGAATGTTGACCAGAAGTTATATCGAAGCATGATTGGTTCTCTTCTTTATCTTACCGCAAGTCGTCCCGATATAATGATGAGTGTTTGTCTATGTGCAAGATTTCAAGCAAATCCTAAAGAATCACATTTACGAGCAGTAAAACGTATAATACGTTATCTTAATAATACCAAAGACTTTGGTCTATTCTATCCAAAAGATTGTCCATTCGAGTTAGTATCCTATAGTGATGCTGATTTTGGATGCTCTCGTACGGATAGAAAGAGTACAAGTGATACATGCCATTTTACTGGAAAATCACTTGTCTCTTGGTTTAGTAAGAAACAAAATTGCGTTTCACTATCGACATGTGAAGCTGAGTATATATCAGCAGCTCTTGCTTGTACTCAAGTACTATATATGCAACAAACACTTCATGATTTTGATATTCATTTATCGAACTCCATCGTATACTGTGATAACACAAGTGCGATCAACTTATCTAAAAATCCAGTAAATCATTCTCGAACAAAGCACATTGATATTCGACATCATTTCTTGAGAGATAATATTGAAAAAGGAACAATATGTCTTGAATATGTCCAGACTGAACATCAACTAGCGGACATTTTTACTAAGCCTCTACTTGAATCAAGTTTTATTTCTTTGCGTAGACAGCTTGGATTAATCTCTAGAACTGAACTTGATGTATAAATTCTAAACATATATACATATGAATTGTCAAGTTCTCTTCTAACCGGTGCTTTCATTTTTCATATTTTAGCTATTAAGTAGTTATCACTATTATTAGTAATAAATTATGAGCTATCCATTTTTTTATGGTATATATGCTTTGAACCTTGTCAAGCATTAATCTATTCTTAGACAAACTTATATATATGAGTTCATTCTTTTTCCTTTCTGCATCTCCTACTTCTGAGACCATATTATTCTTAAAACAAGTTCAATTATATCAAATATGGCTCATATCTGTGACGAATGTGCACAGAGGTCACACATTTCAGTCACCAATTCTGAACCGGAGGAATACTATCCTTTAGAAACACCGAAAAGTAGACCAAAATGTACTCATACCCCCGGAAATACACCAAAGTCTAAACGTGCAAAGAAGGCATTATTTTGCTCCCCACGAACTAGAGAAAAGATAAGTGAGATTCACCACTACCAAAAACATCAAATGGATCTCCAGCGACAACTCCAGTACGAGCAAAAACTTACGTCTGATTGTTTAACTCTTTTGGAATGCATGGCCTCATTTTTCTGTGGCACGGAAAAACATGGAGTATATCAACCTATGCCACATATTCCTTCATCATCAAGGAGTCCTAATTCATGGGATAAGAATTATAGTCGAAATGAAGGAGCTAAGGAAACTTGGTCGCCATGGACACCAAGAGTTACCAATATCAAAGAAGATTCCGAGAACAACTCCTCCACTTCTCATTGATTTTATATATCATGAGATTCATCTTTTTGTTGGTGCTCTAATAAGTGGATTCAATCTTGAGGGATTTTTTGTTTTCATGAATTTTGGTTGATTAGTTTGAGTTTTGAAATAAATTTATATTATATGGAATAGTGGAGCTTCGGAAAATTCTCAGAAAAATAAGAAAAACCAGGGACAGAGAAACCAGTCGACCGGTACAATATGACCAATCGACCGGTTAAGTTTCGTGTTGAAAAATTTTTTTTTTCATTAACCAGTCGACCGACAGAAGTTTACCAGTCGACCGTTTAAGTCTCTGTCTCAAACCAGTCGACCGGTGAATTCGTAGCGGTCGACCGGTCTCATCTTTCTCTGTTTTTTTTTAATTTGAAACTTAAAACCGACGGTTCCCATTCACACCTATTCATTTATCCTTTTATTCCCTCAAACTCTCAAACCCTTGTCAACCCTAAAATCCCCAAATTCATTTCCTTCACAAAATCTACGGCTCCACCACAAAAGAGATTGAAGAAATCATCTTCTACACAACTATAATCCATTGATTCCAATAGTAGTCAAAGCGATGGAATGAAATGAAAGATTATACGATTCATGAAGGTTCTTTCATGAAATTCTCTGATTTTATTCTCTATGATGTTAAAAAATTAGCAATCAAAGCTCGTATTCAAAATCTTCTTGACTTTGATAAGAACAATATGGAAATCAATCATATCATGATCAAATTGTTCTATGCTAATCTTAACATAGAAAAATTTAAACCCGAGAATTCTACTCATTGTCTATGGTCGGTTGTATGTGGTGAGCACATATTTATTTCAAAGGAAAGGATGGCAACGGTACTTGGTTCAAATAACAATGGAAAAAAGTTCTCTAGCGATTTTTGTACTATTCATACTCGAGACAAGGTAAGTCATCTTTTTATTGAAGATCATAAGCTTAGTACAAAAGCGATCAACTTACGGCCTACTGCTAGGATTCTACATCATGCTATTACGCATTCTTTATAACCAAGAGTTGGTAACTTCGATGCGGTATATAAGGAGAATTTTAAGGCTTTGTACGCTATATATGGAGATATACAAATCAATTGGATAAGTATGATCTTTGATGAGATTTTACTCGTAAATGATTGTAAGCGACCACATTTATTCTATAATGAATATATCATGCGACTTATACTTGATTGTGGTCTCAAACATCCCGAATCAAAAGTCTATAAACCAAAATGTATCAACAAAGCATCGAAAAAGAGAATGAAGCTTCCTCAACCATGTTTAAATATCATACCCTTCGAACAATACCAGGAACAAGGTCACCAAGAAAGCACTTCGTCAGAACCCTCTAAACATAAACCGGAAGAGGTTAAGATTCTTCAAACATCCTCTTCGACCAAAGATTCACTTGAACAAATTGCACGGAATCAATTCCTTCTTGAAGCAAGACTTAAGCGTACGGACAATAAGATCGATCATTTAAATACAAAGCTTGACAATTGCTTTTTAAAACTTAAGTCTTTCTTTGGTATACTTTGGGATGCAATATCATGTGGATCGTCTTCCTCCTCTATGCATATACAAGATCCAAGCAAACGTCCAATGCCTCCTACGTTTACATGGTCACATTCAGAGGAAGGCACAAGTTCTGTAAAAAGTAATGCACGTGGTCGTGGAAAATCTGATAGCGAGGAAAAAGACGACGAAGAAGAAGGAGACACAGAAGAAGAAGGAAACAAAGAAGAAGAAGGAAATACGACTGAATCCGACTCACCATCTCATTAGCTCTCTTTATCCATGTTTTGTCGTATTATGTCTTATTTAAGTAAAACTTAAATCAGCACTTGTACATAAGTAGTGCTATATTTTATTTTGGGTTTGTACATATTAACTCTTATCTTCAACACTTGGTTGGGTATGTATGGTGTGTATTGTCTGCTACAATCCGAATGCTTTTTGTGTTTGTTTTATGGTATGTGTGTCTTAACTACTCCTTTTTGTCGATGACAAAAGGAGAGAAAAATGTTTACTAACAATATTTTTTGCAGTTTTTTTTAATATATATTTCCAGGGGAGTACATAGACAGGGGGAGTTAGAAACACTTTCAGATCTATGTTGTCATCAATCAAAAAAGGGGAGAATATTGAATCAAGGAATTCATAGCATTTTGATTAATGACAAGGAGAAGTTTCATGATCGACAAAAAGAAGAGAATCAATGGTATTGTAAGTTAGAGGTTGATTATTTAGTGATTTGGCCGTGTTATAAATGTTAAAATCTATCCTCAAATAATCATATACCTCATTATTGTGAATATATATATGTATATATATGAATGCACATTTATTGTGCATATTGCCTGAAACCGGTCGACCGGTTTCAAAATAGGCGGTCGACAGTTTCTGGGCAGAATGCACAATGAACATGCACACATTTATATAACGTATATATATTCAAATTTCAATCTACTGGTTATTTTTGACCTGTCGACCGATTTTCGAACTGAAAGCAACTCTTCATACAAACATCTTCATTCATCAAAAGTTGCTTCCTTTTCCTTTCATCAAAAATCATTTCTATTCAATACTTCTCTTCACCAATGATTGCAATTCTTTATCTTCTATAAAAACAACATGAAATCATTGATTCAAATAACCAATTCTTTCTATCTATTTTATCTATTGTTGATTTCATTTTTGTTCTTTCAAAGCACTCAAACGCTCATAATCTTCTTATATCGTTCTTGAATCCTAGAATTTATATATTATTCTTTTGATTCAAACACGATATCATCTTCCAAATCTTCACATACACAATTTCTATTTGTGGATAAGATTATAGGAAGGTTGTACAAGAATTGACAAATTCGTTTTATTAAGAACACACATTGTCAAATCACAAGTCTACTCATCTTGTTTGAAGTCCTCCGTGTTGTAAGAGGCAAGTTGTGAAGTCCTCGTGTTGATAAAGGCGTGAAATTGCCGTTCGGCTGCTTGGGTGTTGTAAACCTGTTCCTTGGGGTGAAGTGAGGTTGTTGTTAGTGAAAATCCAGATAGAAGTCTGGGACTGGACGTAGGACGGTGCTCCGAACCAGTATAAAAATCTTTGGTGTGATTTTTCCTTTTACTGCATTTACTTATCTATTATATTGTTCTGTGATTAGCTATTACTTTATACTTGAATATTGTTTGTCATATTACACGATCCTTGTGAGTGTGTTATACTTGGCACATACACGCACACATTTTCACCCAAAGCGGTTCCCCCTGTGTGGTTTTTTCTCACAAGCTGAAGCGTCTTAAGACTTGTATTAAGATGTGGATCTTCTTGTATTCAAGAATATCTTCGATCGCATTAGAGCGGCTGAAGAAACTCTTGTCCTAGCAGAAGCGGCTTTAGATGATGAACCCACAGCTATCAACAAGGAGGCCTAGGCAGTAGCCCTTCTTACCTTCTCGTCTGAGCTTCGTATTGAACAAGACAATTTGCACCAAAAAGCTAGGATCAAATGGGTTGTTGAAGGAGATACGAACTCCATATTTTTTACTCGTCTATTCGTAAGAAGAATAGACTTCTTTCTATTCGTCAAATCCTCTGCCCTGATCTATCCTTGGATTCTACTCCTAAAGAGGTCAAAGATACTATTTTATCCCATTTCCAGTCTTTCCTTAGCACTCCTTCGGTCTCGGACCGGTCCCTTCTTGCATTCATTCCTTGTCTGATCCTCCGGTCAGATAGCTCTGACCTTGCCGTGCCTTCTTCCTCAGAAGTGATATGTGCTTGTGTATTTGCTCTTAGCAAGGACAGTGCGTCTGTGCCTGATGTTTTCAATGGGATTTTCTACAGAAGTGTGTGGTCTGTTATTCAGGAAGACTTCTGTCTCGCCATTCAGTCCTTCTCCTCCAGTGGAGAACTCCCTACGCGGTGGACATCCACCAACCTGATCCTTATCCCCAAATGTGACCAACCTATTTCTTGTGCGGATTTTCGGCCAATCAGTTTATGTAATTTCTCTAACAAAGTCATTTCTAAGGTTCTAACCTCTAGGTTAGCTCTGTTTCTTGAGCATTTATGTCTTCTTCTCAGGCTGGGTTTGTAAAGGACGTTTGACCACTGATAATGTCCTTTTATCCCAGGAGATGATTTCGTAGATCAATAGGAAAGTTCGCGGCTCCATGTGGTTATCAAGCTTGATATGGCTATGGCTTACGTCCGCATGTCGTGGTACTTTATCATCAAGATTCTTAGGGCTTTTGGTTTCCCGGAACCCCTAATCGATGTTGTTTGGAGGCTTGTTTCCAATTGCTGGTTCTCCATCCTCATCAACGGATCAGCCACCAGTTATTTCAGGCCTGGGAGAGGTTTTCGGCAAGGAGACCCCCTCTCCCCTTCTCTATTCGTCCTAGCTGCCGAGGTTTTTGTTCGTGGCTTGCATTTCCTTACGATTGTTGGGCAGATTCATAGGTTCGACATCCCAAGGGGTTGCCCTCTTATCTCTTCGTTATCTTTCGCTGATGATATCATCATTTTTACTAATGGCAGTCGTCGGTCTATTCATGGCCTTTTAGGTCTTATTCGGCAGTATGAGAAATTCTCGGGGAAACTCGTTAACTCTTCCAAAAGCTATTTCATTCCCGCGAAAGACCTGCCTTCTGTTAGATCTTACTGTATTGAGACATCTACAGGCATTAAGGCGACCTCGCTTTCGCTTCCTTACTTGGTTATTGTACTATATCGAAGCAGGAAGCTCAACGCCATTTTCGATCCCCTAACTGACAAAGTCGGGGGAATGATCCTTCAGTGGAATGCTACCCTCCTTTCTTTGACTGGCAGGCTGGTTCTCATTAAGTCTGTCCTTGACTACATGGGATCTCATATCTTTGCTGTTATGATTCCAACTGCTTCCTTCTTCCACTCTTACCGTTCTTTGGCTTCTTCCTTTTTCTGAGGATCCAAGGAGAGCGCTTCTCGCCACCACTGGATCACATGGAACTCTATTTGTCATTCCAAAAGTGAGGGAAACATAGGCCTCCGAAACCCTCAGGACGACCTTTGCTTGCAAGCTTTGGGGCGAGGATTGGAGCGAACAAATCCCTTTGGGCGATGTTCCTCCGCGCCAAGTACCGAGGGATGGCAAATACGCATTGTACTGGTGTCCCGTCATATGCAGGTGATACGTGGAAACAGATGCAATCCGTGAAGGACTTAACGGATGCTCATGGGGGTGGTACCTCTTGGGACGACAATCCCTTCTCTCTTAAGGCTACGTGGAATTCTGTGCGGACTCCTATGCCTAACCTGCTTCTTTTCTCTTTCGTTTGGAATGTTCGTATACCTCCGAAGGTCTCTCTGTTTATGTGGAAAACTTTGTATAGTGGGTTACCAATAGATGAGAACCTTCAGAGAATCGACATCCTGTTTGTTTCCAGGTGTAGGTGCTGCAGTGCTGGTAGCATCGAATTATCTTTTCATTTGTTGTTCTCCGAGGATTGTGCCAGGGCTGTCTGGAATTAATTCGGGAATCTGATGGGTTGCCGAAGTAATTCCATCTCGATTGAAGATTTCCTGAGATTCTGGTGGTCAGGCATCTCTGGAAAAACTTTTCGAGCGAGCCACTTTCTTCTGATTCCTTGTCTGATCTTCTGGCACATCTGGTGCTCGCAGAATAAGGCAGTATTTGACAAAGTGGCCATGGACCCTCCGACCATTATCCAGAAAGTTAGAAATGATGTCTTCCTAGCTTTTCGTGGTAGGCCGTTCAGAGGCGTGGTCGGTTCCCGTTCTAGGAGGTTGGCCGTTGCCTTTGATGTTTCATCATTACCAGCCACTCCGAGGGAAGGCATTGGTTGATTTCTTGCTTTAGTGTTTCTTTAGTGTTTCTTGAGTTCTTCTATTCAACATATTTTCACACTACCCCCGGGAACTAATGTCGTTTGCTAGTTGTGTTGGTCCTGGGTTACAGGTTGTTGGACTAGGTCTGATGGGTGCTGGATGGTGCTTTCCATTCTCCAACCTAAGAGGGTTTTCTGGAGCAGGTATAACTGGAGCATTGGGAGCATTAGGTGGAGCAGGTGTTTATTTGCTTTTCGCTGGCTACGCTAGCCACTCAGGATTTGCAGGAGCCTTTGCACCAGGTGGGCTCATGGGTTCGGGGGAGCCTTCATCGACGATCTTGTTGTGGCTTCCTAGGCCTAGAGTGCTGCTTTGCTTGTGCTAGGCCGTAGTCCGTTCTTGTTTTTTTTTTTTTTTGTTGTTCGTGTTTATGCACGGTTTCTGCGTTATGTGAAAACCGTTTTTGTGAGCCGCTGGGGAATGGCTAGATTCTCTCTTTTGTTATATTATATTATATTTTTCTTTAAAAAAAATTGTTCTGACGTCCAGCAACTGCTCCAAGGTTAGCAATTTATTCCAATATTTGTGTATAACTAAATCGCGAGTTCTTTTTAAAGCAGAATGCTCATACTTTGATCAAATTATTAACAGGACTATGTCTTCAAATGCGCTGTCTTCGTAAATCATTTTTAATTTCATTCTCTAATCACTATAATTTTTGTTATTTTGTGAGATACAAGAGGATATGTAAGTCAAGGCCTGATCTACAAAAATTTAATTTTGTTATTTTGTGAGATACTCATGAGGATATATGTAAGTCAAGGCCTGATCTACAAAAATATCATTAAGTTCAACAAAAACAGTACACGCATAATCTTCTATACGCAGCTTAGAAACTATAATGGAAACACTGATGCATAACATATGTGTTCAACAATCATTCAAGGTAAAAATTACATTCCATAGTTTGACATCAGAAATTTGACAACGGCTGTTCATAGAGAGTCAAATCAAAGGGTTAGTACTTAGTAGACTGTAAGATCAAAATGCAAAATACACTGATTTCATACTCAATATATCAACAATTCATATTGCTCTAGCAACTACTGCACAATTAGTTCAGAGATAAACCTAAACTTCAAGAAATCCAGTCATTTTAAGAACAGAATCTCTTACATGCTTCAACTCTCTTCCTTTTAAAGTTCTTCCCTGAATCATCCTCAACGAATCTATCATTCTTTCGCCTGATCTGCTTCTGGATGCAAGTACATGCGGAGGCACTATTTCCATTTTTTCTTCTTCCTCGTCTCCAAAGCCATTATCACGGTACTCTTCCATGAAAATGTATGTGTTTGATGTATGTTTCTTTGGTATGTTAATTGCCTCAGAAGCTGTATAATTCAATTTTTGATCGACGCTTTGATGATTTACATCATTTTTTATGCTTGTTTTACTTTCGTACCACTTGTGTTCCCACATCACTTAGTATTCATATAGTTTTGATCCCATTCTTTTCTTATTTCTTTCTTATCTCACTTTTTAAGGTTTAAGACTTATTTGTTATATACATCGGTTGGAGCCTGAATTTATAAATGGATAACAATAATAATAATAATAATAATAATATAGTAGATATGTGTTCATGCAAGTAACACATTAACGTCTGGAACTCAGCATGCTTGTGATTTTTTTTAACGACCCGCATTTTACGCATCGGAGGATCATAGAATATTTATTTCTTTTTCATGTGAAGTCGTATGGTCGTGTCACTTTGGGGAACAGCTATTGGGGTCATTTCCCATATTCACGATTTTTGCCGATTTTTAAATGACTGTTTTGCCCCTAGCGAATTTTGTTTTGCATATAACTTTTGATTGGTAAGGAGTTTTAACTTAAAACCACTTCCATTAGATCCGGATGGTGGTTTACCTTTCCGTAAAGTGGTCACATTAATCAAACGGACTTACCGTTTGGGAGATGAATTAAGGTTTAAAAGGTGAAAAACAGCTTAACCGAGCCAAATAGGGTGATTAGCAGCTAGGCCCATTGGGGGATTTCGGGATTAGGGGTATTTAAGGACTGAAAGGGACTAGAGAAACCCTTCTTTGTCATTTTTGCATCTGCCACTTTCATTCCTTCAACCCTAGTAATGGCTTCTACCTTCTAAAAATACCTCTAATCCCCTTCTAATCAAAGATTAAGTTAATCAACATCAAATCAAGTTAAAGTAGCATCAAATCAGAGTTGGAGCTGTTGTGTTGCATAGAGATTCGATCCAAATCAGAGATATTTTCAGATCTAAGATTAATTTGTGGCTAAAGTGAGTGATTTGCGTTGTTTTTCACTAATTACGGCTAATTAGGGGTGTTAGTGTTAATTAACGAAATTATGCATGCTAAAATTCTGGAAAAATATGTAAAAATTCATAAACATTATTTTATCCCTCTATTAGAAATTTGGGATAAATTGTACATGTTTTGCTAATCGTATGGTTAATTCAGGATTAAGGGGATTAAGGGGAAAACATGAGTTTTGGGTATGTTTGATCCATATTGACATGTTAAGTTGCTGCTTCGGTGTTTATGGTTGATGATACATGTTGCTATGACAGTTTGGAATGTTTTATGATTGCCTGGAATTGTTAGATTGGTCGAAAACGCCGTCGTATGGCGTAAACAGCTTGCTGGAAAAGTTGCAGGAAAAAATGCAGAGTCCCGTTCGTGAAGCACCTATCCCTCATGACCCGACCCCTAGGATCGTGCAGCACCCTCACACCCCGTCTCCTAGGATGGTGAAGTATCCTCATGACCCGACTCCTAGGATGGCGAAGTATCCTCACGGCCCGACTCCTAGGATGGTGAAGTATCCTCACGACCCGACTCCTAGGATGGCGAAGTATCCTCATGACCCGGACTGGAGAATCACGAACCGGATCAAGATAGGGACCACGATCTGCCTGTTTACCACGAACCCGAACTGAGAATGGAAGAAAGGTGAATCACGAACTGTGCCAGGAGGGGGACCGCGAGCCGTGTGGACCACGAACCGAAGCCAAGGGGGTGACACGAGTCGAAGCTTGACCCGAACCACGAACCAAGGAAGCTGATCATGAACCGAAGCTTTGGAGCATCACGAGTCGATATGGAGGATCACGAAGTGAACTAAAGAGTCACGTGACGGGATAATGACCAAAACCAGAGATGCAAAGGTAGTCCAAATGAGATGTTATTACTCAGGACCCCAAAGGGGATCAACGAGTTAACTTCATGAGTTGAACTTTGCTGCGGGACGTGTGCAAAGGGATTATCGATATCCATAACTTTAGTTCACCACTGAAAGACGGATTAGTGGCTATGGATCAGTGCAATGGGGTCATTGTGACTCCATGGAGCAAAGTGATCGTAGCAAAGGATTGGGTGATCGAGTGGTGGATATCGTATGCTTTACGCACTGAGTGAGAGATCTGAGGATGACTACTATGTTTGATGTTTGCTATCACCATATCATGCACACCCCATATTACTTTTACACTTTATGTTAGTGTTACCTTAGAGTACTGTACATCTTGCTGTGCTAACTCTTTGGTTGCAGGTCCAGGTTCAGGTATGATTGGATTACACCTGTTATTGTTCTGGTTTGTTGCTTATTGCTCATACCAGACTTTTGTCTGACCCAGAGTTTTATGTCTCTTCTTATTACTCTGGGTGCTCCTAAATGAGCATACTAGAGACAGGTTAGGTGGTAATGCACGAGTAGCTGTCTGGAGACGAGCAGGAGGTTACGCCAATGATATACATATATACTCCCAGTGTTGTAGCTGGTCACTGCTTGGGCATTAGTAGTGTACCTACTCTTTCTTTTGCTTTAGAGACAGAAATTTGAAGTTGTAGTAATGATGTTGGATCATAAGTTGTGTTATGGATTCCGCTGCTATGATGATTTAGTTTTCAGCTTATGCACTGTCTTGCCTGTTTTATGCCAAAGTTATGTTACTATTATATTTTATTCCATGCGTTGTGTGAGATATACTACAGATTCCTTGTTAGTTCATAGCTTCAAATTCCTATCTTTTCTTTTCTTTTCTTTCGACGACCGTCCCGTGCTAGTTGGACATCGGCACAGCGCATTTCGGAGAAATGTCGGCTAGTCCGGGGCAGGCCATTACATTTGGTATCAGAGCTGTACGTTGCGTAGTTAACCTAGGGGAAGACATCAGGGAGAGATAGTATACGTATATGAGAGCGCGTATTTGTGATATTTTGGTTTTCAATGGCTATATATATATATATTATAGTATAGCTAAGGAAGAAGTCGCACCACACTAGCACCACTTTGAGATGGTTAATCGTTTTCTCTTTACAAATTGAACGATGAGCCGATATACGAGGAATACGGGTTCAGGGGTAAGTACTAGGAACGCTCCTGACATGAGGACGATGTTTACTGACTTCGTGCGAGCAAAGCTTAGGGATTCTCAAGGAGCAGTTCCTAATGCTGTTAACGGTGGTGGTGCAGTAGTGCAGGCGCCTAGGGCCGATTTCGCCAAGCTTAACAAGGATTATACTAGTCTTGGCGGGAAGCCGTTCCACGGAACGGAGTCGGCTACGGATGTTCAAGATTGGTTGGATAGTTGTGAGTGCGTCTTCGAGGACTTGGGAATCGATGATGCCATAAAGAGAAAGTTAGCATCGCATCAGCTTCAAGGACGAGCTATGAATTGGTGGAATGCTATTGAAGCAGTTACTCCTGAAGATCAAGTTACTTCGAATCATTTTATGACTCGTTTCAGCGAAAAGTTCATTCCAGCTGCTCACAAATCTGAATTATTTAGGAAATTTTTGGAGCTTAAGAAGAATGGTAGGGCAGTCTCGGAATATATTGCTGAGTACGATACTTTATTGAAGTATGGATTATCTCTTATCGACACTGCTGAGAAGAAGAACGAGAAGTTCATAACTGGCTTAGATGAGTACTTAGGGGAAAGGCTGATAAACCACATCGGCGAGACGTTCGAGTCTATAGTAGGGAAAGCATTGAGATCGGAGAGTCTTTACCCTAAGTCAAAGGTTGATGTTGCTATTGCATCTGTAGAGGAACCAAAGCCGCAAGTAAGCGGTGGAGGTAAGAAGGAGTCTCAGAATAAGAGAAAACAGGATCATACCAAGGGTGGTCAGAAAAAGAAGGATAAGAAAGATAAAGAGTGCTTTAGTTGGGGCAAGAAGGGCCACTATGCTAGAGATTGTCAGGAAAAGCCTGGGAAAAGGAAGTGCTTCAATTGCGGCCAAGTGGGACATCATAAGGATAATTGCCCGCAACCCCCTAAAGAGAAGCAGATTGTAATAGCATATGCTATCAATGTTGTTCCTTCTTCGTCGAATGCCCTAACTACGGCGGAGAAGGGAAAGGGTGTCATTATTCGAGATATGCTTTCTATTTATGATGTTTCTGTTCTAGTTTTGTTGATAGCGAGGCATCCAATTCCTTCATATCTAGTGACCTGGTAGATAAGTTGGGATTGGAACCTGAGATAGTCGATAGACCTGTAGTTGTGACGAACCCGATAGGTGGTTCGACTAATCTTTGCATGATTTGTTGTAATGTGGTCTTATCGAGTTATGGATGTATGTTTTCTTGTGATTGCTTAGTTGTTTTGCTAGTATCATCTCACGTAGATTGTCTGAATTCGAGGTGATGTTCCTTGAGTGCTTGTCTGATATTGGTTTAGGCCTTTGGGGCTTGTGCTTGGGGAATGTCGAGTTCGACTAGGATGGTTTGCGTGAGATATAAATAGTTGTTGTGATTTCCATTGAATGATATCTCGGCTTACTCGAGGAGTGATGTGCAGTCGTGATATGATAAGACTGTTCAATGGTATGGAGTGCCGCGAGTTGGATTTGATGGGGCTATGAGACGACTCGAGTGGGACTCGAGAAAGTTGCAAAGTAATGAATTGTTTAGGGCCCGATGTTGATGTTCTCATTGGATCAAGAATGGTAGAGTTTCGAAGGGATAAGATGTGCTCGTTGATCGTGGAGATACAACAAAGGTTAGGTCGATTCAAGTTGGACTTGAACTCGTAAAAGAAAAATGGGTGTTCGTTAATCGTGGAGATGCAACGAAGGCTAGGACGATTCAAGTTGGACTTGAACTCGTAAAGGAAAAATGGTTGTTCGTTGATCTTGAGGATGCAACGAATAGGGAGACGACTCATGTTGGACTTGAGTTTGTGCTCGAGTTTATGGGTAATGGATACTCGAGACTGGGTCTGAGTATGTGGGTAGCTCTTCTGAAGAGAGTACCAAGTAATCGTCGATAGTTAGAGCGTTCTAGGCGGACTCGAAGCAGGGGTATCTGGGGACGCCCGTTACCTTGGATCCGTTGGACGTGATCTATTTATCCTTAGAGGATAAATGTACGTTCGACGTACGGTAGTCCATATGGAGGCGGGGCTTCCATTAGCCTTGGGATTGGTTGGACCAGTCAAGTACGCATCGATGCATGTATGGAGGCGGGGATTCCATTGGCCTTGGGATTGATTGGACCAGTCAGGTAGGTATCGACGTATTTATGGCTTTAGCAATTGATAGATGGGATATGTTTGGTGGATGCTATGGTTGCTATGTTTGTTCCTATTTTTATCCCCTTGAGTAGACTATCACCTGTAGGATTCTGGTAATAGAGAACAAAGAGATGACGGCATATACAGACGCCTGTGCTACTGGACTAGGTGCGGTAGGTGATGCATCGAATAGGAGACATGGCAGTTTAGATGCTATGTTTCTTGAATGGAAGCAACTGGAGTATATCGTGGGATATGATCTCATACGTAAGTATGGATTGGATCCACGATCAGACCGACTTTGATTAAGCGGATTGGTTTCAGTCAGAGGGACGATCCTAATCTATTGGAAATCATCTCCAAGGTAGAGATGGGCATCGATAATGAGAAGATGAACAAGTATGGACTTGATCGAGGATGATGGCTTCGAAAGAATGGGAGACTAGTTGTACCCAACGTTAATGGATTGATAGATGAAGTTCTTAGAGATCGTCACCACTAAAAACTGACTATGCACCCCGGTGGTAACAAAATGTATCGAGACATGAAGTAGACCTACTACTGGGAAGGGATGAAGACAGACGTTGGGAAGTTTATATCCAAGTGCATGAATTGCCAACTAGTTAAAGTTGAGCAAAAGGAGCCTAGTGGTTTGTTACAACCATTGGAAATTCTCGAATGGAAATGGGAACAAGTCTCAGTGGATTTCATTGACGATTTACCAAGGACTAGATTGGATCATGATAGTATTTGGGTGAATCGTGTATTAGAGGATCTCTTGAGGGCTTGTATATTAGATTTTGGTGGGTCATGGGATGACCAATTGCATCAAGTTGATCTTGCATATGATAATAGTTATCAGTCCAGTATTAGTATGACTCCATTTGAGGTTTTGTATGGAAGACCGTGTAACTCACCATCATGTTAATTGGAAATCGGTGAGAAATTTGTGCTTGTACCAGAAGTAATAAGAGAAACTTCGGATAAGATGGCGGAAGTTCACAATGTATTTCAAGTTTCCCAGTTAAGAAGTTTGTGCATGACCTTAATGTGACTATTTCACCAAATCAGTTGGATGATATCGAGGTAGAACCGGAGGTGGTTGGGAACCACAAGACGATTCATATTGTTGGACACGATACGAAACAACTTCGAAGGAAGACGGTGAAACTAGTCAAAGTCCAATGGGGGTAGGAATGAGAAAGACTGTACTTGGGAAACAGAGGAGAGCATAAGAAAGTCGTATTTAGAACTCTTTGCCTGGAAAGATTTTAATAGTGATAGTTTCTTCCCTCGTTAGTAAACCGCATGCTAGGATAGCCTTGTTGCGTTTGTTATGTATGTTTGATTGATTGCAAATAATTGATAGGCATGCGAGAACCTTTGTATATTTTGGTTAAGGAATTTCGGGGGCGAAATTTCTTAAGGGGGAAAGAATGTAACGACCCGCATTCTACACATCGGAGGATCGTAGAATATTTATTTCTTTTTCATATGAAGTCGTATGGTCATGTCACTTTGGGGAACGGCTATTGGGGTCATTTCCCTTATTCATGATTTTTGCCGATTTTAAAATGAACGTTTTGCCCCTAGCGAATCTTGTTTCGCATATAACTTTTGATTGGTAAGGAGTTTTGACCTGACCACTTCCATTAGATTCGGATGATAGTTTACCTTTCCGTAGAGTGGTTACATTAATCAAACGGACTTAACGTTTGGGAGATATGGCTGAATTAAGGTTTAGAAGGTGAAAAACAGCTTAACCGGGCCAAATAGGGTGATTAGCAGCTAGGCACATTGGGGGATTTCGGGATTAGGGGTATTTAAGGACTGAAAGGGACTAGAGAAACCCTTCTTTGTCATTTTTGCAGCCGCCACTTTCATTCCTTCAACCCTAGTAATGGCTTCTACCTTCTAAAAACACCTCTAATCACCTTCTAATCAAGGATTAAGCTAATCAACATCAAATCAAGTTAAAGTAGCATCAAATTAGAGTTGGATCTACTACATTACATAGAGATTCGACCTAAATCAGAGATATTTTCAGATCTAAGATTAATTTATGGCTAAGGTAAGTGATTTGCGTTGTTTTTCACTAATTACGGCTAATTAGGGGTGATTAGTGTTAATTATCGAAATTATGCATGCTAAAATTCTGGAAAAATATGTAAAAATTCATAAACATTATTTTATCCCTTTATTAGAAATTTGGGATAACTTGTACATGTTTTGCTAATCGTATGGCTAATTCATGATTAAGGGGATTAAGGGGAAAGCATGAGTTTTGGGTATATTTGATCCATATTGACATGTTAAGTTGTTGTTTCGGTGTTTATGGTTGATGCTACATGTTGTTATGACAGTTTGGAATGTTTTGTGATTACCTATAATTGTTAGATTGGTCAAAAGCACCGTCGTATGGCGTAAACAGCTTGCTGGAAAAGTTGCAGGAAATAATCTAGAGGCCCGTTCGTGGAGCACCTGTCCCTCGCGACCCGACCCCTAGGATCGTGCAGCACCCTCTCACCCCGACTCCTAGGATGGTGCAGTATCCTCACGACCCGACTCCTAGGATGGCGAAGTATCCTCACGACCCGACTCCTAGGATGGCGAAGTATCCTCACGACCCGACTCCTAGGATGGCGAAGTGTCCTCACGACCCGGACTGGAGAATCACGAACCGGATCAAAATAGGGACCACGAGCCGCCTATTTACCACGAACCCGAACTGAGAATGGAAGAAAGGTGAATAACGAATCGTGCCAGGAGGGGGACCGCGAGCTGTGTGGAACACGAACCAAAGCCAAGGGGGTGACACGAGTCAAAGCTTGACCCGAACCACGAACCGAGGAAGTTGATCACAAACCGAAGCTTTGGAGCATCACGAGTTGATATGGAGGATCACGAACTGAACTTAAGAGTCACGTGACGGGATAATGACCAAAAACCGAGATGCAAAGGTAGTCCAAATGAGAGGTTGTTACTCAGGATCCTAAAGGGGATCAACGAGTTAACTTCATGAGTTGGACTTTGCTGTGGGACGTGTGCAAAGGGATTATAGATATCCATAATATTAGTTCACCACTGAGAGACGGATTAGTGGCTATGGATCAGTGCAATGGGGTCATTGTGACTCCATGGAGAAAAGTGATTGTAGCAAAGGATTAGGTGATCGAGTGGTGGGTATCGTATGTTTTATGCATTGAGTGAGAGATGTGAGGATGATTGCTATGTTTGATGTTTGTTATCACCATATCATGCACACCCCATATTACTTTTACACTTTATGTTAGTGTTACCTTAGAGTACTATACATCTTGCTGTGCTAACTCTTTGGTTGCAGGTCCAGGTTCAGGGATGATTGGATTATACCTGTTTCTGTTATGTTTCGTTGCTTATCGCTCATACCAGCCTTTTGTCTGACCCAAAGTTTTATGTCTCTTCTTATTACTCTGGGTGCTCCTAAACGAGCAGACTAGAGACAGGTTAGGTGATAATGCGCGAGTAGCTGTCTGGAGACGAGCAGGAGGCTTCCACGTATGATATACATATAAACTCCCTGTTTTGTAGCTAGTCACTGCTTGGGCATTAGTAGTGTACCTTTTCTTTCTTTTGCTTTAGAGATAGAAATTTAAAGTTGTAGTAATGATGTTGGATCATAAGTTGTGTTATGCATTCCGCTACTATGATGATTTCGTTTTCAGCTTATGCACGGTCTCGCCTATTTTATGTCAAAGTTATGTTATTATTATATTTTATTCCATGCGCTGTGAGATATACTACAGGTTCCTTATTAGTTCATAGCTTCAAATTCCTTTCTTCTCTTTTTTGTTCTTTTCTTTCGACGACTGTCCCGTGCTAGTTGGACATCGGTACAACGCATTTCGGAGAAATGTCGGCTAGTCCAGGGCAGGCCGTCACATTTTTCTACTCTTTATATATTCTTTGTCGTTTTTTGACAAATTGATGATATAATGTGGCACGTGTTCTAATACCATTGATTCAAGTTTGGTTCCGTTTGGTAGTGTAGCTGTGTAGGTGAAGAAAAAATTACTTAAGATTAGAACAAACACGTGTGTAATTATTAGAAGTGCATGAATGAATTATGGATGAATTAACTATTTGTAGAAAGTAATTGATGTGGTCTAATGTATGAACTAATTAAAGATTAGATGTTTTAATCGTGGAGGTCAGTTCTTTGTTTTTTGTTCAACTTTTGCGTACACAATACATTTAATTTTTGTTTCTTAGCAAATAAATGATCAAAGAAGCAAGCAAAAATAGTAGCACACACAAGATTTAACGTGGAAAACCTTTTGCGCGAAAAAACCATGGGAGAAAAGCAAACTTTATTAATTAATTTCTGGAGTTTTTTTTACAAGCTGCTTGCATACGAACAATAGCAATGAAACTATCTTCTATTTTCATGCAAACAAAGAAGGAGAGAAAGAGTAAAATAAGGATCTACATGATCCTTTTGATTTGCATAAGCTAGACAAGTTCAAATGAAAACTTCGGATCATAGATTAACAATCTCCACCTTGAGACGAATTCTCATCTTGAAGTAGAAAGATGAACTACAAAAAAAACGAACTCCTTCAACAAATAAATATCTTCCTTGCTCCAATAGTCCCTAAAGACTATACTGTAACACCAACCAAGCTTGAGCAAAGCTCAAACTTAGTAATTGGAACTGGCTTTGTCATCATATCTGCGGGATTATCATGAGTACTTATCTTGCAAACTTTAACACCACCTTTAGCAATAACATCTCGGAAGTAGTGATACCTAACATCAATATGTTTAGTTCTCTCATGAAACATTTGATCCTTTGTAAGACATATAGCACTTTGACTATCAGAAAATATAGTAATGTAAGATGTATCTCCACAAAGCTCAAAGTATGAACCTCTCAGCCAAGTATCTTCTTTACATGCTTCATAAATAGCCATATACTCGGCCTCAGTAGTAGATAACGCTACGGTTGTCTGCAAGGTTTCTTTCCAACTTACAGCACGACCACCAATGGTGAAAACATAACCTGTTACTGATCTCCTTTTATCCAAATCACCGGCGAAGTCAGAATTCACATAACCAACAAGTTCACCTTTAGATTTACCAAACTAAAAACAAGAATTTGCAGTCCCATGAAGATATCTGAAAATCCATTGAATTGCTTTCCAATGCTCTCTTCCAGGATTGGCCATGAATCTACTGACAACACTCAAAGCATGTGATAAATTAGGACACGAACAAACCATAGCTGAAACGACCTAAACTTCCCCGTAAAGGAAAGTACGAATTGAATTGAGAACAAGGAAAATCAGAATACAAACAGAAGAACATTTCATTGCTTGTTACAACAATTACATCAGAGTACAATAATATATCAGAGTACGAATAATTATTACACATTGGAAATACAATATTAGAGATTTAAATTACATAGCAGCGGAAAAATAATGCATAATACAACTGGAAGGAACGGATACAGAGCTTTTCGAATATCGCTTCAGCTGTAAACCAGGATCCTGTGAATATAATATCTGCAAAACCAAAACTACTAGCTGCCCATGTGGAAAATATGGGCATCCAGAGTTTAGGTTAAAACAATAAACTCCAGGTCAGTCATGGGACTGGTGTGAGAACTAAAACAGTTATTAGCTTGATTTTAAAGCTGGGTAAATCACGAGATCACGCCGTATATCACGGAACGAGTTTACTCCACATGAATCTTAGTTTAAAATAAAACAACGCAATGCTTTTTGGAAAAATGAAGCTATTATAAGACTCAGGTCCCATCACACAATGCAACACAAGTCGAAGGATAGAGTTTTCCCTTATAATAGCCAAATATGTTTGATACGTATAAAACAAATCATTTTGATATTATTATAAGTGCATAGTGTTTAAAACAACTTCAAATATAAATGTATCAATCATAGACGACATGGGTACCAATATCATGTCGTCATACTAGTTCTACAATAAAAACCGCATGATGTCGTATTTGAAGTTGGATTTCCATCTATGAACCAAGGCAGGAGATCGTCCTTACCGAATTCGAGAATCTCTAGCTCGAGCCTCAGGATACAGCTGTAACTGCACCTGGATCTTGCAGGGTCGGTCCACAAATACGTCAGTGGATTGGTTATTCCGGAACAATACGTTTCCCCGCCCTATGGGGCGTAAATAAAGAGCCACTAGGGACTCAAATCCGAGGCGCCTCATTCCATCGTCCACATAAGTAAAAATGTCTAGGCTTCATACCATGACATCACTCCTTGCTAGAAAGAAACGTATGTCCTCCCCGTTGTCCTCTCTCGTTTCTGGTTCATACCGGGGTGTGAGGCTCGCGAAGTAACGTTATAACAAAGCTATGCTAATTAAATCTGTGCTTTGATCATCAACCACAAGGCCCTGCTTTTCAACAAAAGCCTTGATCATTTGCATCTTAGCATGCCACATTGTCAGTCCATACCATACCATTGATTTCTGCCAATATATAACCTCTAAGCTCGTACGTCTCAGAGAAGGTTGTTAAGCAAGAGAATAAATTCCCCGCCACCAAACTGATATATATTTAGCAGAGATCAATGAATACAACATAAAGGAATACAACGTCAGACATATCATCCATTTACAAGTCCGTTCTGGGTCTGAACGAAACCGGATGCACCATATTCCTCGTCCCATATGTCCAATATAGGAGAGAGGTCCTTGCATATCTGTCGATCTCCAAGTACGTTTGGACGATCACCACTTATCACCTTATCTGGGTGTACGGCCCAATCAAGACATCAGTAATCATCCAAACGATGTGAAGAACTCCGGTCTTCAACCACCGTCTTCATCTTCGACTCTTAATCGTCGTAGTAATTATTCAGAATGGGTTAAACCCGGTCTTTCCGAATAATTCGCGTATTTTATAATTAAGTGTTATAAAAACATATCATACGCCTCATTCCAATTCAAAATATTCTTTTAATAAAATATCCACATTATTAGGGAAAGGTTCCCATTAATTTTATCAAAAATAAATTCTTTAATCTTCCTTTCGATATCGATTTCAAAAGATTTTATTAACTAGTCTGGATTATCGAACCTTACCGACGTAATCATTCATTTATATTTATTATCCCAATCCCAACCTATTTATCCCATGGAGCAAAACTAGTAACACTCCATATCTAACACCCATAGTGTTATTGGTAAATTTAATTACCATTTCATGTTCAAATCTAATTAAAAATTTGACTATCGCCGGGAGTAAGACTGGTGTTACTCCATTCTTGATCATTTCCCAAATTTGATAATTTAAATTATCACATTCTCATTTCAATCTAATTAAAGATTCATTTAAACTCTAATTCTATTTTAATCTCAAAAATCATTACTTAATGATTATTCAAAGTAAAGAAATTAATCTTATCATTAACTGGGTTAAAGAACTAATGTCATTTAAAACACAGTTCACGATAAACCCAAAATCATATTCCATCAATTATGGAATCTTCACGGAAAACAAATCAAGATATATAATCGATATAAACTTCCATATCCAACCAGTAATATAAATGGAATAACGGAAAAGCCTTTTAAATTCCATATATAGTAACAGTCTTCCTCCACAAAAGTTCACTTAGATTATTACCAAATCGAATTCCATTCCATTCCAATTTTATCGTATTAAATTGGAATACTTTACTTTGGAAATTTTCCATTTAAATCTTAATAAAAGATTTATAAATTCCAAATCATATTTCATTGTTAATTGGATCAAAGAACAAATGTTATTTAAAACACAGTTCACGATAAACCCACAATCAACTTTCATTTCAATTCCAATTAAATATTAATTGATTGGTAAATTTCTCTAAATCTTAATTAAAATATTTATTCTTTTCTCAACTGGGCTTAAGAACAGTGTTATTTAAGACACCGTTCACGACAAACCCAAAATCCAATTCGATATTAAATATAAGGCTCTGAATAGAAATTATATTGGCTTATATTCAATATCAAATTCAGAAACCAACGAATATCGTATTGGGAATAACGATATATATATATATATATCTTCCAAATTCCTCAACAATGTCTGTATAGTCATGAAATCCAATATCGAAATATTCCGAAGATAATTTCCATTCAAATCCATTCCAATTTATTCTTTGGAAAATTCTGATTATTTCAAAACCATTTTTCAAATCCAAATTATTTATATCTAAATAAAATTAAATTATTATTCTAGTTAATAACTAGTTCATTTTGATAAAAAATACATTTTTATCCTTTAAAATATGGAATTTTTCATCCAAAATCTTTCCAAATTATTAATTACGATTTTTACATAATTTTCCATATTTTTAATAATTTTATCAAGGCCCGTACAGTCGGTTTCCAATAACGCCCACCAAACTACATCTATAGCGACCTTTTCCAAATTTTATTTGGACATAATTCCAAATCCAGCTGTTAGATTTCAAACTTCTTATATTCATTGGAAAGCTCTTTTCGATACGAACCCATCGGTTCTGGTTTTAGGAGAATCCGACGGTCGGATCTCCCGTTACGTCCATTTGAAGTTAATGGTCGAAATTCACGAATGGTCGTTGCTCGGCGCATTCTATTCAGGCCATTATATATATCGCCGATTTCCATTTAAATCGTATTTTATAAACCGTTTATAAATTCATTTTAAAACAATTCCAACTTCATTTTCAATTTTAAATCAAAATTGAATATTTTATATCTTTATCATATTAAAATGATAATATTTTCAAAATATTAATTTTTTAAAATCACTTCTTTTCGATATTCATTATAAAAATGAATAAAATCGATATAAATATCGTTTGCGTCAAAATGGTGCATATCTAATCAATACGGCTTCACACATTTCAATATTTTCGTGTCCATCTAAAATCGGACATCAAAATCTTATTTTGATCTTTTACTGAATATTATTTTTAAATATTCGTTATTCTAAAATACTCTTTATTTTAAAAGATACTTTATTATAAAACATTCTTTATTATAAAATGTCCTTTATTATAAAACATTCTTTATTATAAAATGTCCTTTATTATAAAACATTCTTTATTATATTACATTCTTTATTATATAATATTCTTTATTATATAACATTCTTTATTATATAACTAAACATGTTAAGTATAACATGTTCTAATGACAAATCCAATTTTGACAAGTAATTCTTTTTATTTAAATAAACATGTCAAGTGTAACATTTCTAATGAAAAATCCTATTTTGACAAGTAATTCTTTTTATTTAAATAAACATGTCAAAAATGATGCTTTTAACTAACAAATACATTTTAACATGCATTTCTATTTATCCTATTTAACATATAAAATGTCCTTTGAAAATGGCAAAAATGTTTAACATGAATTTCTATTTATTTTATTTAACATATAAGATGTCCTTTTAAAATGTTCTTTTACATTAAAATATTCCCTTTTTTATTAAAATGTTCTTTTACATTAAAATATTCTTTTTTTATTAAAATATTCTTTTTTTTATTTCTGAATCGGAATGCGACCCAATCAATTGCCATATAATTTTAGTTGTATGGATTTCATACATCGCATGTAATGCAACAATAATGATAAAAAATAAACAAACAGTCCATTCACATCCAGAGTGAAATTTACAACTGTGTGAGCATTAAAGTAAATAAATAACGCTCTTCACAGACTGTCAATCCATCGATTGACATACAATTAAATATTGGGACTAGTGTATACCAAATATCATCCCAATACCTGTGTGGGGTATTCAAACAAAAACAGTTTATTTAAATAACTTATTGGTTTACAAATTTAACCAATTCTAATTCAGTTTGAATTATTTTCTATTTAACTCATTTACAGTGTTTAAATTATAAATAAATATTTATAATTTAATTTCAACTTCCATATTTATGTTAACATTATTTTTAATATGTTAAACATTTCAACATCACAAACAACACACAATACAGTAAATTTAAATTATCCATGGTTTGTGGACGAGGAAAGTGATCTAACATGCACCGTATACAATTTATAATAATTAAACTGATAAACATCTACACTGGCAATTCTATATATTTTTCAGTTATGAAAATAAATAAATAACCGTGCTGAAATTTTAGTGAGGAGTTCTCACCTTTGGTTTCCACTCCGCCATTCTTTACTGTCGCTCAGATTCGCTGTTCTGATTCCAACGCAATCTGCTTCACCCGATTTATATTTAAAATCACATTTTTAAAACAACGCAATATATAGAATTAGAAATCACATTTTTAAACTGTTCTATATATATATATATATATTTTTAAATCATATTTTTAAATCAAAGACTTTTATAATAAAAATCATATTTTTAATGTTGTTATCTCTATATTAAAAATCATATTTTTAAACTAATGTTATATTTATTTTTAAAACAATGCTCTTTTTTTAATTTTCAAAACAGTGTTCTTTTTATGTTCAAAACAGTGTTAATTTTATTTTCAAATCAATGTTAATCTTATTTTCAAATCAATGTTAATTTTATTTTCAAATCAATGTTAATTTTATTTCAAAACATTGTATGTTTTTATTTCAAAACATTGTACGTTTTTATTTCAAAACATTGTATGTTTTTATTTCAAAACATTGTATATTTTTTATTTCTAAAACAATGTATATTTTTATTTCAAAACATTGTATGTTTTTATTTACAAAAACAATGTATAATTTTATTTTATAAACAATGTTATTCTATATTTTATAGACAATGTTATTCTATATTTTATATACAATGCCATTTTATATTTTAAAAGTAATGCTAATTTCTATTTCAAAAACAATGCTATTTTTATTGTAAAACCAGTCTATTTTTATTTTAAGACAATTCTATTTTTATTTTTAAAACAAAGGTATTTTTATTTTTATTTATCATTCAATTTAAAATTTTATTTACAGCATAATTATTAAATAAACTAATACAATAAAACAAAAAATTAACCTTTAATAACACTTTTCAAACGTTGCCCTTTCTGTTATCTTCTTCCTAGACAAATCACGCACCTTCAGTGAATAGCCGAACCCGACATCGATTTCAAGGGTTCCAAATTTCCATCCAAACAAAACGTCGGACCTTCATCGAGGTGTCCCACATCAACCGCCTACCTGAGCTCCTCCGACGCCTCGAGGTTGGGCGAGCTTGGCGGCCCTTATGTGTCACAAACTGCATATGAACGGATACCTTTTGAGGAGTGATTTCTGACGATATCGAACACCATCCATGATCATAACCATATGATTTCAAAGCCCTCAAGAATCTCTTCATAATTTGCTTAAGAATCGCTAGCTAATTTGAATTGAATGTAAAGTTTTTAAGGATCGAAATCCGGAGCTTATGGGCAGTCGATTTGAATGATGGCGGCACGCTGAGAAAATTAGGGTTAGGGACGGAATACGGAATATGGTGTATTGTAGGGTATTTATAGCGTATTTTTATTTTAATTTAATTTATTTATTTTCCAAAAATATCCGTATGTTGATACAAACTCCAAATCAAACCCAACGAGTGTCGCCCCTAACTAAATACCCCTATTTCGGACACAATGGGATATGTACCGTAAGCCAATTCGACTGTTACGATCAGTTTTCATCAAAATTAAAATATAATTTAATATATATTGAATTTGAATGCACATTCTAATTTACCGGGGCCACATACAGACTCCAAAAATTCCCGAAAAATAAATCTAGCTATGTTTTCATGATATGGTCCTAACAAAATTAATTTCGTCGAATTTGGAGACCGTTTGAAAAATGGTCATTTTCTGGTCGATCCAATTTGACTGAAATTGACAAAACACGTTTTTTTTGCCACGCTCACATATTAATTCCAAAAATTATGAAAATTGGAATTTAGAAATAATTTGACATTCCGAATCAAAACAAAGTGGTCTCGTCAAAAACGGAGGTTGTTTGCAAAATGACCACATGTTATATATATATATATATATATATATATATATATATATATATTTCATAGTGACTATTCTGAATTTTCAACTGGACATAACTTTTTATTCCCGTTATGAAATCTGGATTTTTCACATTCGGTGGAAAGATATTTTCAAACAGATTCAAATATTTCTTGTTTTACTGAAATCCGACTTATTTTGAATCCTGTACATTCAATTGAAATTTGAAATCGAATTTTTAAACTACCGCGCTATTTCAGGCTCCTTATATAATTAAAATAAATTTATACATTCTAACTTCGATTTAAATAAATTTTTAGTCGTTATTATTCAAAATAAATTATTTTAAATATTAAAAATAGTTAAAATAAAAAATTTAAATTGGTTCTGAAATTCCGGGTTGTTACAATGGCATACATAAGTGAACCAACATCACTAGAATAGGGAACTCTAGATATGTACTCAATATCTTCACCTGATTGTAGACACATGGCTGATGATAATTTGAAATGTGCAGCAAGAGGATTACTTACTGGCTTGACATCAAGCATATTAAAACGACGAAGCACTTTTATAACATAACCACTTTGACTAGGTACAATTTTCCAGAAGTTCTATCTCTTGATATCTCCATGCCAAGAATCTTCATAGCATCCCCCAAATCTTTCATTTCAAACTCTTTACTCAACTGTCCTTTCAAAGTTTCAATTTCTACCTTGTCTTTTGAAGCAACATAAAGTAGTAAATAAATGGATGAATGACTAGTAATTTTCAAATAGACACAACTACCATAATTGGACTTTTTAAAACCTTGAGATAGCATAAAAGTGTCAAATCTTTTATACCATTGCCTTGGTGATTGTTTCAATCCGTAAAGAGATTTCGTTAATTTACAGACAAGATTTTCTTTTCAAGGCATGATAAAACCCTCAGGTTGATGCATATAAATATCCTCTTCTAATTCTCCATGTAAGAATGCAGTTTTTTACATCTAACTGTTGAAGCTCATAATCATGCCTAGCAACAATACTGAGTAAAATGCGAATTGGGTTATGTTTCACAACAGGGGAAAAACTTCATTACAGTCAATACCTGGAATTTGACTGTAACCTTTTGCAACTAATCTTGTTTTGTACCTTGTCTCATCGTTTAGTGAAACACCTTCTTTTATCTTGAAAACCCATTTGCAATGAATAGGTTTCTTCTCTTTGGGCAACTTGATTAAGTCCCAAGTGTCATTTCTTTCAAGTGACTTCATCTCATCATGCATAACAGCCATCCACTTATCAGAATCACCAGAGACAACAGCCTCAGAATATGAAGAAGGCTCGGCAATACCTTCTATTTCTTCTGCTACAGCACATGCATAAGCAACAACATTTGCTTCCTCACTAAACCTCCTTACTGGTTTTGGATTCCTTCTAGGTCTGCTTGTTGCAATAGATTGCTGCGGTGGTTGCATAACTTCTGGAGGATCCTCAACAATGGGTGCTTCATCTTGTCCCTCAATTTCTGCGTTTGATGTAACATCTGAATCAATAATATGCTCCACTTGGACATTTGATTTCTGCTCACTCTCAACAAGATCATTAGTAGATGGAATATCATGTAGCACAGCAAATTCATTAAACACAACATTTCTGCTAATTACAACTTTACTTGTTTCAGGATTTATATCTTGGATTTCATTTCTTTTGCATCAATTTATATCATAAAATATTGATGCATACATACGAAACTTTTATTTGTTCAGGTTGTTTGTATTTCCTTTATTTCGTGATTTATTACAGTTAACGAGGGGTTGTTGCATAATTGCAATAAAACATTTATCTCATATCATTTAATATTTTGCTACCTTCTCCCTTATATACTATTATCTCTACTACTTATTAATTAAAAATGGAAATTATGATAGGTTCGCACAAGCGCGCGCACGGCGTGGAGGAATGAGAACGTATAGCGCTTTGATGGCGCACTTGGCTCTTGACACATTAGTATTTGACTGTAATAAATTAAGCCTAATTTTCCACTACTGCTTTCTTCGAGTTTTTCCTTTTTCTTTTATTTTAGCTTTTAAACTAAAACGACTTTTTATTCACTTATCTGTTAATGTCGAAATCAATGTAATTTATGAATATATAATAAATAGTAGTCTTTTCATTGTCTAGTCTATTCAAGTTTCATGCTTATTCAACTAAAAACTGAAGGATGTAACACCACTCCTATATATTTCTATGTTGAGAACATGAGCATATATATATATATATATATGTGTGTGTGTGTGTGTGTGTGTGTGTGTGTGTGTGTGTGTGTGTGTGTGTGTGTGTGTGTGTGTGTGTAGGATAGGATCAGGGAGCCTCCCTGAATTTCATCCCCTCATTTGAACTCGAACCACAGCCACTCATTTATATTAAAGAATGTGAGTGGAAATTAAGAGAATGAGTTGAAGGAGAGAGAGTGTGAAATACTTGGTGTGGTTGAGGGGCTTATGAGGTGCTGCACTATTTGAGGTGCTCTCGAACCTGCCCCTATATATATATATATATATATATATATATATATATATATATATATATATATATATATATGATAGGATCAGGGAGCCTCCCTGAATTTCATCCCCTCATTTGCACCCGAACCACAGCCACTCATTTATATTAAAGAATGTGAGTGGAAATTAAGAGAATGAGTTAAAGGAGAAAGTGTGAAATACTTGGTGTGGTTGAGGGGCTTTTGAGGTGCTGCACTATTTGGGGTGCTCTCGAACCTGCCCATATATATATATATATATATATATATATATATATATATATATATATATATATATATATATATATATATATATATATATATATATACACACACACACATAGAGAGAGAGAGAGAAATAGAATTTTTTTCCTTCTTTCAAAATTCTCGAAAACTTCAGACCATTGATTGTATGTCTATACTTCTTTAATTTTTTCTGCCTTAATTGCACAAGTTTGAAATCTATTGTGTTAACATTGAGGAACGAACAGTGAACAACGATTGTACCCTAGTCTCATCGGAACTCGCTTTCAAGGTAGTGGTCTTTACACGACACTCCTTTTTTTTATTACTGAATCTTTTCTAATAGCCACAAAAGCACGAGGAGTAAACATAGAATTACATGTGAAATAAGGCCTATGTTAGTAACGTGTCCGGCCCAATATAAAGTTGGGCCCTTGACAAATGCACAGACTAGTTCGAAGATAGGACCCGCACAATGTAAAAACAGCAAACAAATTCGTCAATGCCATAAATCGAAGTAGAATGGTTAGTATAAAAAATGTGCAGTTTTTCCATTGATCCGACCAAAGTTATAGTGCAAAGCACTATTTTTCCTTATTTTTATTATTGTTGAGACATCGGGCAAAAATGATTGGGCTCTTTCTACAAATTAGGCCTAGGCCATCATACGGTTAGCCTACGCCGAGACAATGGCAAGTGAGGGCTGCACGTTAATTTTTTTGTTTTAATACATTTGTCCTACCCAAAATAATTTTGCCACGTTCTATTTTTTATGGATTGTATATATGCAAGCTTTTTTGGATGATACTATTGGTTATATTTGGAATCCAGAAATTTCATACATAAAAACCAGACTTTCTGTTCAAACTCAAATGTTGGTATCTGTTCTGTTTTTTGTTGTATTCTTCCTATTTGGAAATTTCCAAGGCCTCTAGCATTTCAAGTCGACTTAAATTTGCTCTGAATCTGCCTAAATGTTCCTTAATCATTTACATATGAGACACATGCAACTAATTAAGAGACAAGTTATTTAACCGTTCTCTTTTCTAATAGTTCCGATATCCTGCTGGGTAATCTTAGAACGAGCCTTAGATACCTTACTAGCAGAAGTTAAACCGAATTAACAAGCTGCTTTGCCATCTGTAAACTGGTTGAACTTCTGAAATGTATTCCAATAATTGTCTATAATTAAATTACAGTTATTTCTTTTTTTCTCAAAGTAGAATGCTTAAAGTAATAGAATCATGTTCCGTATGGAAGATCTGACCAAATTGTCAACTACAAAATAAAATTATCTAAATCAGAATAAGTTCAACAAAAACAGCAGTTGTATAATCTTTTATACACGGCTTAGCGTCCATAATGGAAACACTGATATACATATCATATCACTACATATGTAGTTCAACAATCATTCAAGATAAAAATTACATTCCATAGTCTGACATCCAGAAATTTGACAACCGTTAAGAGACTCAAATCAAAGGGTTACTAGACTGTAAGATCAAGATGCAAAATACATTGATTTCATACTCAGTATATTAGCAATTCATGTTGCTCTAGCAATACTATACAGTTTACATCCAGAAATAAACCTAAACTTCAATAAATCCAGTCATTCTAAGTACATAATCCCTGACGTCCTTCAGTTCTCTTCCTTTCAAAGTTCTTCCTTGACTCTTCCTCACTGAGTCAATCATTCTTTCGCCTGATCTGCTTCTGGATGCCAGTATATGCGGAGGCACTATAATTTCCATTTCTTCCTCTTCCTCATCTCCATAGCCATTATGATCACGGTACTCTCCCATGCACATGTACGTGTTTGATGTATGCTTCCTTGGTATGCTAATTGCCTCCGATGCTCTATAATTCGACTTCTGATCGACCCTTTGATGATTTACATCATTTTTTAAGCTTGTTTTGCTTTCGTTCCACTTGTCTTCCCACATCACTTCATACTCACACAGTTCTGATCCCATTCTTCTCCTATTATTTCTTTCTCCCTCTCTTTTCTTCCTTTTTATCTCTCTTTTTAAGGTTTGGGTCTTAATAGCTACAACGGTTCGAACTTGAATTTATAGGTGTAAAATAACAATACAGTAGATATGTGTCCATGTAAGTAACACATTAACGTCTGGAACTCAGCATGCTTGTGATTTTTCTGCTCTTTATATATTCTTTGTCGTTCATTGATATCACAATTAAATTGATGATGTAATGTGGCACGTGTTTTAATACGAATGATTCGTGTTTGGTAGCGTAGCTAAAGAAATTTTTATTAATTTATTTAAGATTAGAACAAACACGTGTAATTAATTACTAGAAGTAAATGAGTGGATTATATATGGAAGAATTAACATCATTCATGTAGAACGCAATTGCTTTGGTTTGATGTATGGAGCAACTAAATTAAACGAGTAGGTGTTTAAAATAAATCGTGGAGGTTCTTTCTATGTTTTTTTGTTTAATTTTCGCTTGATCATGTATATATTTGTTTGTAGATAAATCATAAGTAGCTTGAGAGTACATACTCCTATTTAAAAACCATAAGCAGCAGATTATCTAGCACAGTTCATTTTTTACAAGCTAAACCTTCTGTATTGACTTCAAGTTAAGCTTATCCAGAGCAGAAATCAGACATGTGTTAAAATGTGACGATTTTAAAGTAAGATGGGTTAACTGTGCATGTCATCATGGAATATTCTGTACATATCGTTTTCATGTTTTGTTTAGTATTCTGAGCTCTTGATCATGGAACATGCTACATATGTATCATAGGATGTTGAAACTTAAAATTTTGACTGATCGACATAGACACGACGCACCACTGTGTTAATAAACCCTGTAAAGATAAAACAATTCAATTCCGCCTAATGTTGCACGAACTTCTGTATCATATTTCATGACGTGTTACAACTTACACATAACCTGGTCACTATTTCAACCATGCTAATCGAATAAATATGAATATCTAATTGTACGTTGACATTAGCCGGGCACTATAATATAATTTAATTAACAACCACCATATTGGTTATTGGATGAAAATGGGGGTATACAATTGGTGAACGTCCAGTATCTGTTAAAACAAGGTAAAACCTTTATTATTACTCAATTATGCGTGTGACACGCTGCATCAGTAGTTCCAGGTTTTAATTTGGGCTCCAATAACACAAAATATAAGTATGGTCAAACAAAGGAAAGACACCCACATTTGGGTTTAAATTATCTGATCCGGATTTATCTGGACCCGGCAGACCAAACGAATCTGGAACTCTTGATTTCGGTGGGACCCACCTAAAATCAGAGGTCTGGATTTGTTTGGTCCACCGGGTCCAGACAAATCTTGACCAGATAATTATTTCCCCTCACATTTACAATAAATTTTTGAGTAAACCATGTAATCAAAAAATGATTTAATTATCGGAATATAATGATACCACTAGTTGAAATGCAGATAGAATCAAAGGTTCATTCACTTGTATAAACTGAACAGGCATGTCTTCACCGGAGCTGTAACGACCCGTATTCTACGCATCATAGGATCGTAGGATATTTATTTCTTTCACATACGAAGTCGTATGGTCATGTAACTTTGGAAGACGACTATTGTGGTCATTTCCTATGTTCATGATTTTTCCCGATTTTTAAATGACCATTTTACCCCTAGTTGGCACTGTTTTGGCCATAACTTTTGACTGGAAAGGAATTTTGACCTAAAACCACTTCTATTGGCTCCGGATGATGGTTTCTCTTTCCGTAGAGTGGTCACATTAGTCAAACGGACTCACCGTTTGGGAGATATGGCTGAAACAAGTTTCAGATGGTGAAAAACAGCTTAATTGGGCTTAACCGAGTGATTAGCAGCTAGGCCCAGAAGGGAATTTCGGGTTTAGAGGTATAGGAGGACTGATTAGGGTTAGGTTATCACTTTCATTTCAGTTTTGAGCCGCCACAAACCTTCTTGAGACCTTAGTAATGGCTTCCATCCTCTAAAACCATCCCAAAACACATTTTTAGTGAAGATTAAGCCTAAACTACATCAAAGCAAGGCCAAATAACAACAAAGTAAGGTTGGAGCTGCTGCTATACATAGGAATTCGACCCAAACAGAGAATATTTCAGATTTGGTGTTTTATTTTGTGGCCAAGGTGAGTGATTAGCTTGCTTTTACACTAATTACGGTTAATTATGGGTAATTAGTGAAGATTAGCGAATTTATACGTAAATAAATTCTGGAAAAATTCCTAAAATTCTAAAGTAATGTTTTAAGGCTGTGTTAGAAATTTGGGTTAATTTCGATGTGTTTTGCTAATCGTATGCTTAAACATGATTAATAGGGATTAAGGGAAAATGAGGGGTTCTAGCTATGTTTGATCCATTTTAATCCATCAAATTGTTGTTATGGTGTTGCAATTGATGTTATATGTTGCTATGACAGTTTGACATGAATTGTGATTGATTAGAATAGTTAGATTGGTCGAAGACGCCGTCGTATGGCGCAGAACAGTCGCTGGAAAATCAGTGCAGGAAAGTACCTGAACCGGATCGAATCGGATGGGAGGCCCGAACCGAACCGTTGTGAAGCCATCCCTACGAACCGCTTGTGGTGATGGAGACCGATCCGAACCACCTGGAAGCTTGCGAATTGATAGCCATGGAGGATCACAAGTTGGAGCACACTATCCGAACCGATCCGCTCACGCCACCCGACCCGATCCGCCTCTCGTGAGCGTGAGCTACTCCGACCCGAACCGATCCACTTCAGAAGCTCACGATCCGAACCGATGTGCCTCCACGACCGAAGGGAAGCGCCACGAGCTATCGAGCACGACCCGAACCAGTGGGAGTGCCTCGACCCGATCCGACCTAGTGAAGGCGATCCGATCCGCGAACCGACCCGAGGTGGAGCACGATCCGACGATGGCGACCCGACCTGGAGAGTGTGCCACGATCCGAGCTGGGGGAGGAGGTTACTCACGATCCGACGGTGATGACTACGAACTGAATGAGGACCGATCCGGAAGTGAAGACTATAACCCGAGATGCAAAGGAAGTCCAAATGAGAAATTAGAGCTCAAGATTCAGATGGGAATCAACGAGTTCGCTTCATGGTTGGGCTTTGCTGCGGGACGCGTGCCAAGGAGCTATCGACGTCTATAGCTTTGGACCACTATGGTGGGAGGTACGAAGACGGATTCAGGGCCATTATGGCATAGGTAGAACCAAGGGCTACAACCAATGAAGTGGGTCATTGAGATGTTTGGTCATGACTCCATATGTTTAGCTTGGCAATAGCAGGGTTTCTACAAGTCGGGATTCGTCGTTACGTCAGTTTGTCTAGTGTTCCAAAGTGGTAGATATCGTATACTTTACGCACTGAGTGAGAGACGTGAGGATGGTTGCTATGCTTGATTGTTTGACATACACACCCCACCCCCGTATTCTTACACTATTTATTATGGCACCTTAGAGCATTGTACGGTATGTGGTACTAACTCTTTGGTTGCAGGTCCAGGTTCAGGTATGGTTTAGTATACCTATTATTATTCTGTTTAGATGCTTATTGCTCATACCAGGCTTTATGTCTGACCCAGAGTTTTATGTCTCCTCTTATTACTCTGGGTGCTCACACGAGCAGACTAGAGACAGGTTAGTTGGTGATGTACGGGTAGATGATCCGGAGACGAGCAGGAGGCTTCCACGTAATATACATATAATATTCTCCCTGTATTGTTGAAGGTCACTGCTTGGGCATTGGTGGTGCCTCTTCTACTTTAGCTTTCTTTTGTCTAGAGACAGTAAATTTTGGAAAAATTGTAATAAGCTGCATTTGGATTTCCGCTGCTTTGACGATTGATGTTGATTTTAGTTATCAGCTTATGCACTGTCTCACTTGTTTATGTCAAGTATGTTATTATTATATTTTATTCCATGCGCTGTGAGACATTTTACAGGTTCCTAGATTAGTTCGTTCCCTTCTTTCTTTTCTTTGGCGACCGTTCCGTGCTAATCGGGCACGTATACAGCGCACTTTCGGAGGAAATGCCGACTGGTACGGAGCGGGCCGTCACAGGAGCAAAAGGTAAAAGGTCACGCAAGAAATTGTATAATCAGTCGTCATTGCCGTATGCTTCTGCAAACGCTAAAGGTTAATTCAATTGTATAATCCATCAAAGTGTGGTTGTAAATTGAAATTAGAGGCAACTTCTAGCTGTCTCTACTCGGTGATCACACTAAAGGTAGTGTACCTCCGACTCAAAGCATCAGCCACGACGTTAGCGAAATAAAAAAAATGCAAGATATTTCATCCATCTTTGCTGTCGAAGATTTAGATCTCGCAAAAAAAAACAAATATCTAAGGGACTTATGATCAGTGAATAACTCAAACTTCTCTTCAAGAAGATGCCTCCACATCTTAAGAGCGGAAACCACTGTTGCTAACTCTAAATCATGGACGGGGACCTTTTCTCGTGATCTTTGAGTTGTCTACTTACGTAGACAACAACTCTCCCCTACTGCACGATTACGGCTCCCAAACCGATCCCACATACATCCGTAAAAACTTAGAACATCTCGGTTCCATCTGGGATTAAAAAAATATGTGCACTTGTGAGAGACTCCTTCAACCTCTCAAAGACAATTCCATATTTCTCAGTCCACACAAACTTATGATCTTTTTTCGTCAATTAGGTTAGAGAGGTTGCAATCTTCGCGAAGTCCTTGATAAATTTTCGATAGTAGCCTACTATCCCAAGAAAACTCCTAACCTCCATCGCACTACGGGGTATCTTCCACTCTTACACAACTTCCACCTTAGCGGGGTCTACTACTAATCGTTTCCCCGAAATAATATGCCCTAGAAACTTGACTTTTTTCACTACAAAAATAAAGATAATCAGAGACTCTTTTATTTGGTATTTAATCAAAAGTTTTTGTCCCTATTCAGTGGTTGTGACCCACTTGATACAAAACAAAATTGTCTTTAGAATCAAGTCCCAAAAAACTTTAAGACAACATGCATTGGTTACAAAAACACTAAAGACCATAATCTTTGTTTTAAATGGGTCTCTGAGTTAAAGCCTCGTTGGAGACAATTTTGAATCCCTGTACTGATATTAAAGACAACTGACAATATCTCAAATCCGTCTCAATAACAACAATTATTATAAAGCAACCGGATAGTGAATATACAGTCCATACACAGTTTCATATTCAGCATAAATGGACGTCAAACTGGATGCAATTTCAGATAACCATGTATAATGTAATTTCTCCATAAGAAAGCACTACAATATGTTTATCTCATCATACAGGAAATACTAGTAGCAAGAGAAAAAATGACTGGAAAATAAAGTAGAACAGATTTCATCAATATACAATATAAACATACCATATTTTCATTTGCTGAAATGAATATATAATTCATGGTACAATATGTCAACGTCAAGAGCATATCAGGTTATAACAAATGAAAATAAAAAAAACTAGGCTTAAAACCATTAGTACAAATGCACTAGTAAACAAATCTAGTCTAACTTTTTTCGAAGGAAATCATGCTGCAAGTGTTGCTCCCATAGATGAAACTCACATAACTCATGTGCGTCTTCACTTTGATTTAGATGTTTTCCATGGTGCATTGATGCTCGGTAGCTTCCAAGTTGATCTAGATTCCACATTGTTTCACAATCATAACTTCAGTCCTGAAGTATTTTGTGATAATATTAGAACAAAGTACTGTGTGTGTATTCAAAATTGCAAGGGATGAAAAGCACACATGATGTATGAATGAAGTGGATAGCATCACAATGAAATCAAAATCAAAATCAACTAGTTGATAAAATCAGAAATCGAATCACCATCAACATATCAAATGCAAAATTTATAAGAACTACAACCAATTTAAAATCAACACTTGCAGCCAAATCAACTTAATTAGTGCAAAACTAGTAGAAGAACTAACTATACATCAAATTTTCTTAAGCATCATAAGCAGATTCGTGAGAATTTACCTTTAATTTCTTCAAATAAATTTTCCTTCTTCATTACTTGTCGGGTTTAAAAGCATCTAAGATTTTGTTTTCCCCCTTCTGTTTTTAATTTGCGAGAAGTGAAGATAAACTAGGTTTTAAATTTAAAGGAGAAAGAGCATTGCAGAAGCGGCGATGTGGAGATATACGTGGGGAACATGTACTGAAGTGGATAGCAACCGAATACAGGCCTCATAAATACCAGTTGAGACCCACTAGTGACAACAGTTTGGTCTTTGGAAAGATATCTAAAGACAAAATTATTTTATCTCTAATTAGACGCTGATTAAAGACAAATTTTTCTTGCGTATTTGAAAGTTGTCTCAAATTTTCTTTTTTGTTGTAGTGTTTCTTTCAAAAGTGACATTATGAGAATTTAGCTTTAAGTTGGTTCTCACTAAGAAATTCCTAGGACTCTTCTCAAGTGATCCTCGTGTTCCTTATGGTCCTTGGAAAAGATAAGAATATCATCTACAAGTACTACCACAATCTTATTGAGTATGCACTAAATACCCTACTCATGAGGTTTACGAAGAAAGCGGGGGCATTTATCAAACAAAATGCATAACCTTCCACTCGAACAATCCATCTATCGTTCTAAGCGTTCTTACGCTTAGTACATGCAATTGTAAACAGACATCTGGAAATGTGATTTGAATTTATTTGCCGATTTGATACATGCACAAAATATGTTTGCTGTTTATTTCTGGAAAAACAGGAAAAATAACCTTTCCAAAGATGTAAAGTGATTTTCTGCAACTCTTTTAAAAACTATGAGTCAATCTTGCTATACTTTGGTTTGTAGAAAGGAAATTCTTGCCAAAAATAACTCTTGCCATATATAACCTGAGATTTCTGGAAAGATGATATGCCAGCATGTAATGTCCCGCCTTTTCTGACTATTTTTAAATCATTTTAATAAGAAATTAAAATGATAATGCTAGTTTGAAATCAAACTAAAAAGGAATTTTTGAATATATATATATATATATATATGTGTATAAGCATATGTATGTGAAAATATAATAATGTATATACTTGATTAAATCTTAGATGTGAAAATATAAGACAAGTATATAATATTTGAATAGAATTTCATAAGAGAATGAAATACTTCGTAGTGACATTTTAACAAAGCAAAGGAATTAAAAACAAAAGGACTAGAACATGAATAAAAGAAAAGAGCTTTTGTTCATTTAAAAATAGGAAAGGACTTTTTGATAAAACAACAAAAGAATGTGTGTATAACATGAAAACAAATCGGCTACAATATGAAAACACCTCATATAAAAATATTGCTCTTTGATCATCACAAATATCAAGCAAGAAAATACAAAAGAAAGCCATTTTTATATTACATTCAAATACAAGAACATGCAAGCATTAAATGCATAGATACTTGAAATAGTAAACTAGGATTGTAGAAACATGTCCCTAAAATCCTATAATAGAATTAGCATGTGCATATCTTAACAAGGAAGAAAAATATCGGCAAAGGTAAAGACAAGAAAAAGCATTTGTTTAAAGCTTTAAAATCCAAAGAAGGATCTTTGCATTAAATGAGAGTAAGGTGAAAACTTCTAGAAGCCATCACTTAGTACACTCTCATTGGCTAGGATCCTTAATGAGACAAACTCTTCAATGCATGTGCTTCCTCAAAATCAGCCGTAGGGACTAAATAGAAGGGTTAAGGCTGAATGAGTTTTACTGTAGAGAACATGAAAGAAACAAATTTATAATTTGAGGATTTTGCCTATAAATATGGATTAAATCTCACATTTTCTTCTCACAAGCAAAACTGATTTCATATCTAAAAATCTGAAGCATTTTCTGGATCTTGGAAAGCATTTTTGGTGAGTGAAACATCTTTAATTTACTGGTTTTGTTAATTACTGTAAACAGTTTACTTCTAGCTTGTTCTGCCAAGTTTTGCTATGATCATTTTACTGTGAACAAGTATAACCTGATGATAAAACACCCTGTTATACATCTAAGATCCATGTAGAAACCATTCTGGAATGTCTATGCAAGTATTTGATGTTTGAACATTTTAGTTAGGACCTGAATTGTGTTCTGTAAAACACAGAACATGTGTGTTTGATTTCTGAGAATAAATACAACATGATGCCTCACTTTGATTGTCGAAATGTATGGGTTTAGGACAAACACATCACCCTTACACAAACCTGAGTGAAGAAAATAGCATTTGCAAAGGAAGATATGTTCAAAACAGTTTAACAGGCAATGACAGTAACCTCTCTGTTAACATGATTTCTCAAATCAAACAAAACACCAGTTTAATTATACAAATCGAATCAGGGAAGAAAATGACGATTTTTAATACAAAAATCACGATTTTTAAGTTTGTGTATTTCGAGAATTTTGGACATGAACGGAAAAGGGATTTGGGTGAAATTCCGGCGATGGGTGGTGTCGAACCCCAAGGCGGAAGGAGGGGAGGAGCGGTGAGGATCAAGGATCATCAGAAAAATATAAATTAATTTTTCTAATAGATAGATTGTGAGAACGAATCGAAATTTGGGATTTTCACTGTGTTTATGGGTTCGAGTTTGGTGCCGGAACTGCTCACCAACGGCGGAGCACGAGTGGTGCGGTACCGGGGGATCGACGGAGGGGGTCAGCGACGTGGTGTGGCCGGAGTCGGAGGTGTTCCGATGGACTATGGGGTGAGAACGAGGTGATTTCCTCGATGGGGCCAGTTCGACGTACACGAGACCCAAACAGTGAAATCACTGTCGATGGCCAGAAGGTCGGAGCGGAGGGTGGCAGAGCAACCTGGAGAGGGTGTTTGACTTGTCTGGACGGTCGCGATTGGATGGTGTGGGTTCTAGAACGTGTGCACGTGCACGAGGGGGAAGGTGCACAGCACAGTGAGGGAGAAGAAGGAAGGTACTGTAGCAAAGTACCAGGGAGGGTTGTGGCACTCGGTTGCTAAGGCTGTTTTCGAGGGTGGATCACGATGTCAGGACGTGGTACATTGGTATTTACCAAGTACCAGGTGGCACTTTGAAATCACGTGAACGACAAGGTTTTTGAAGCGAGATCCTAGTGTTTTCCAACCTGGCACTTTGGCAATTGGCACTTTAGCCAATTCGTTTCCAAACAAGTTTATGAACAAAGTTTGTAATTAAAATTTAATTAAATTTTAAATCTGAAATATAAATAGAAATAAATAAATTAAATAAATAAATAAAAGAAGTGTTTTTATTTTAATTAAGCAGAAGGCAAGTGGAGAAGTAGAAGCTGAGATCAAACCGACAAGTTCGTCGGTCGGAGTTCGATCAAGTTTTTGAAATATAGATTATGCGGGAATAAATGATTTAAATTTATTATTTAAACTATTTATAAATTAAATAATCATAAAGAAAAGAGATAAAAAGGAAAGGGAAAAGTTCGAAAACATTTCCAAGCAAAAATGACAAAAGAAAGGATTATTCCGTGTGCGAAGCACGGGAAATTCTAAATGATGAACAAACCACTGTCAAAACCCTATACATCTCAACTGTTTATTTACAAAGAATAATTTTAACTATTCTAAGGTAAACCAGATAAGCAAACACTGTTTGTAAAATGATAAATTATCTGAAACAGATTAATACCCATGATTTAACCGATAAACATTTATCGACTGTAAAAAGAATATTCGTACATCGTTCGAAGAGTCCGGAATGAACCATTCCACTTCGATTCGAAGTTTACGATGCATAACAGGATGCTGAAGTCAACGAGATGCAAGCGTTATTTGAAAATAAGTTTTTGGTCTGTTCAATCCCAGAACAAATCCGAATGGACGAGTGTCTGACAGCGTATGTCAGTTAGATTTTACACATCGGATTTACGTAAGTATATTACGTTGGTAGCGGAGGAATTCGTTTCTCTTAGCTTTATTACCCGTAGTATATTTGGGTAATCGAATGAGTATTTCCGACGGATAGGACGATGTGGCATTCAAAGAATGTAAAGAAATAATCTGTCAGAAGAGAACGTAACCTCAAAACTTCACAACCCGGAAGTAACAAAAGTTGGGCTAGGCAGCATGGCTAGTTGGGTCATACCCAAGCAGGGTATATTATCACCATCTAGAGGACTTCCTTATTTAACTTCTTAAATCTATTTCGTTGCTGTAGCATTCGGAAATGGTAAATCAAGCTCAACCATAGGAGTGATAATATATTCGTCACACTCAAGCTAAATGAGTGGACGGTCATGTGTGGCCGGGTTACAAGATGTTCTTGTTGAACCCAGTGTATCCTCTCTAGAGTACACTGATCGGTGGGTGCTCCCATACCCTGTATGTTGAAATCCAAACTCCAATACGCGCTCTGCGAACTTTTAAAGTTGTATACTATATACGTGAACGTGAGATGCAAGCGTCTCACTAGATTTTTAGTTATCTGTTACGAACTATTATAATATCAAATGTTTTGATATAAAGGACTTAGATCATTTTCCAGATATTAGACATGGATGGATCTAAAAATTTCTAAAGTAAATGAACCGTCATTATGAAAACCTTGACACTTATTTCCCTGTTTACATTGTTTAATTATGTTTCCTCACACCAGTCCCCTGACTGACCCAGAGTTTATTTTTGTGTTTCTTAAACTCTTGGGTACTCATAATATTTGTTATGAGTAGACAAGTAGGTTCAGGTAAGGCAAGTGGAACATGATGCTGAACAAGTTCAAGACCCAGTAGCATATATGTTTAATTACCCAGTTTGAGTATCTATGGTATTGTAATATGGCACTGTATAATTATGATGATGAACCATGATGATGTATTATGTACTCTGATGTATCAGACTTTGTGATGTAATATATAAGTATTTGTGAAATTCCGCTGTGAGATTCTGATAACTTCTTACTCTTTTATTCTATAAGTTCTACCTTTTCTATCTCATCTTCTAAATTCTTTCAATAATGACACGGTTTCCCAGGCATGGAAAATCGCGCCGTTACACAGCACGACTTGATTTGTTGAATTCCTTATTTGTAGTAATTATTTTTGTAGGCTTTTGTATTGTGTTTCATGCATACCACATGAATGCTGAAATATTCTCTGACTCTTGCACGTATGTATGAAACTGTATACATGAACACTGAGATCTGTACCAGTTTTCAACATGATATTGAAAATGTCTTGACACTGGGTTGACATTTGCCACTATTTTGTGTATTCGTTTTTTTGTGAGCCTTCCCATTTCTGTTTTGCTTTGTCACTCACCTTTGCACTGTCCATTCTTTGGCTTGGCTTGTAAGTTCATTGGTACTCATATGCATGAGTGTATGTATATACAAATTGATGCAGCAACTGATTAACATGAAAATGTGTTTATTTTATGCTCTTATATCTTTATCTTTTGTATATAAATAAGTATTACTTGGGTATTATTTTGTTGTATTTACATATGTGTTGTCCAAACCTCATTCAGCCTTAAAAATAAAGAATTGATGCCATATACATGAAGATTGCATAAGAAGATGTCATTGGAGGCTAGTTGTGTTTACATTGGTCACCTTGGAAGTAGATTGGTAGAAAAGACAGGAAATCAATCAAATGGACACATGTCAAACAAGGATAAGAGGAGGATCGTAGCATAATCTTTGATGAGAGAGCTCATTTATATGATTAGGGTTTTGCAACTTAGCTATAAATACACATGTATACCCATTGTAAAAGATATACTTTTCTACTGTAATTTTTCTGCCATTAATCTGGTTTAGTCTTCTTTTCTCTTTTTCTGCATTTTATTTTCTTAGCAGTTAGTGTTATCTACACAATTAGATTTGGTTGAGCACTATTTGTCTTTTGCACTTATTTTCATTAGTGATTGACCGTCTGACTAGATTCAGCATCAATCCTAATTTTATTTCTTGTTTGTTATTTAATTTCCGCAATTTTAATTTTTGTTTCTTTTATTGCTTTCCTAGGTCATATTGGATTGAATATAGATTTGATTAGATTCATATCTGATTCAATTAAATAATAATTTTATTTTATTTTCAATTGATAATTGTGATTTGATCGTCGGTTCAATTAGGTTTGTTCTAAATCAAATTGCAGTTTCAATATTTTTTTATTTCAAAATCAACCTCCAAGTTTTGTCTAACTCGCTCAAGAAATATATAAATAATGAAATTTAAAATTCCTCCCTGTATTCGACCTGCATATTACACGATTTGTGCGCTTGCAGTTCAAAATCAACATCCAAGTTTTGTCTAACTCGCTCAAGAAATATATAAATATTAAAATCTAAAATTCCTCCCTGTGTTCGACCTGCATATTATACAATCTGTGCGCTTGCAGTTATTATTACAAAATTCATGCTTTTCTATTTCTTAGAAAGCGTCGATCAGCAACCCATATGCACGATCCACACAGTCTTGTATACGATCCCATTTTAGTGTCAATTGTTAAAACAAAAAAACTGCTGCACTTGCATCTTGTATTTGTATACTTTTTCTTGACCATGCTAGCTTAAATTGATTTGTTGTATTTGTGCACTTGATTGCATTGAACTTTGCTGAGCTTGTGATGTTCTTGTACTTGCTCCACTTATGTTGACACAACCACTGTTTCAAATCTCGCAAAAATCGCCCATGATCTCCTCTGAGATCTCTTTTTGGGCTCCTTCCAAAACGAAACAGCAAATATCACTATAAATCTCCTTTCAAATATATCACCCGAGATATTGCAATATCAACCGGTATATCGACCGAGACGAAATAATGAATATCGTTTGAGATCTTAGTTTTTTTTGTTAAAATTTAAATTTGTGCTTGAACTAGAACAATAATTAAAAAAAGATCAAATCTAGCCATGATAATCTTTTGTCATTATACATTTTGCATGTTAAATGACCATACTATATGTTCATATACTCCCTTTAATCCAAAATATAAGTCGTTTTAGAGATTTGCATGGGAATTAAGAAAAATTCAAATGCTTCTTTTTGGTGGGTTGACTCCTTTTTTCATGCAAAGTTAAGTTACTTTCTCTATTTTTAAGTACAAAAAGTGGTTGTTGAGGTTTCCAAAGCAGCCACCTACTCACATGAGCCAATAGAAGTACTTCATGACAAGTCAATAAAGCAGGTACAATTTATTATAAGTAAAAACGTCTTATATTATGAAAAACAAAAAACTTCACAAAACGTCCTACATTTTGAACTGGAGGGAGTATGATCTATAATGCTTATGATTTTCATATTCTTCTTTTTTACATGCATGTTACCAATGAAATTATTTATTTTATGGTCTATTTATGCTGAATTTTTTAATATTTTGGATCCTTTTAATATTTTATGTCTAACAATATTTCTGTTTTTAGCATATTGCGATTTAGAGTATGAATGATCTTTCGCAAAATAAAGAATAATAAAGTTATCTTGCCATTCAAGTTTAAGTTACTATGTTTTTAATAACATTCATAAAAATTATTTTGTAAAAATATCATTTTTTAACATATCATGTATCCCGAGATTGTTCCGATATGAACTTTTAGACCTGAGATGGAAATTCGAGACGAACTCCTGAGTTAGAATCATCTCATCCGAGATCTCCCCCGATACAAGATTAAGTCTATAGAATCCCCGAGACGAAACACAACTGATATCCGAGATTTAAAACGACACAACCAAGTATACACATGTACATTGTACATGTATATATGTGAATATACGAGTCAAGCACGATTTACAGTCTTTTTATCAATGTACATTGATTTTTCCTTTTTCAATTTATCATTATGCTGACTCATTACACTCTGCTGACACCTGTGTTGAGTTTGGTCCTTGTGGATGCTCCACATTTGCTCACACTGTCCCGTTGGCATGTACATGCATATGAGCTCTTTATAGCCATTTTGATCTTGCTGAACCATTGTTCCTTCTATGTATATACAAACATATATATATATATATATACATACATATATATATATATGCACATATGTGTATATGTATATGTGTTTGTGTCTGCATTTGAACTGGATTTCTTGGTTCATGCCCATTTACTAATTTGACCATATTGTTCCTTCTTAGAAAATATGTGTATATACATACACATGTATGTGTATACATGTATAGTGCACATGCAGAATATATATGTGAGCACTACAGATGATGTCTACCTTGTGGTATTTACAGTGAATCACTGTGAATATCACAAGCTGTCTAGGTATAGATGGATGTCCATATAAATCAGATCAAGTCATGAAAGAGAAACACACCAAAATTCTAAGGCAAACAAATTTTAAAAATAAAATTATATCTGCTAGAATTTAGAATATTTTTGTTCTAATTTACTCTGTGTGTGTGTTCCTGTGACAGGTAAGCAGAAGACTGGACTGACTGAAGAAAAGTATGTGAAATGGAATGCATGTGAGTAAGTGAATCTGAATGTATATGAATGAAATTGTATATGAGTTTGTTTAACTTAGTGAAATGAAACTGAGTGACTGTTGTAGTGAGGAACCGTGTATATGAAATTGAATGTGAATTGCAGCGAGATGTACAAATAGTGGAGTTACAAATCTGTACTATTCAAATGTAGAAATAAAATATTATATTTCAATAAAATACTGTTTGAATGTTTGAATTCTTGTGTAGTAGTATTTTATTTAAATATAAATATTGTATTGTGTCTATGATGTAGTAGAATAGTACAATTACAAACACATTTAAAATTATATATATATATATATATATATGTGTGTGTGTGTGTGTGTGTGTTTGTTATCATCAAACAAAAATCATAGAATTATTATATCTAACAAGGCTCATCTAGAAACCTAGATCTTCCCAAAAACTAGAGAACCCGTCATTACTGCCTTCTCCAACCATGACCAAAGAAGGTACCTATAAAAAAAACCTCACCCCACACTCATGTGTGGACGAGATCCCGTAAAAATAGAGAAAACACGTGCCAAAGATACAAACAGAGGACTAATGTTACTCATGAAGTGTATACCTCTGAACGAGAAATAAACGTAGTCGGAAACTTTCCGAATGATGGATGTTGCCAACATAGAATTTTCACCAAAAACCTCCTTGTTCCGACCACACCAAAGATGCCAACAAATTAGACAAAGAATGAGTCTGAAAAGGATCGCCCTAAGATTCTTACCCAGCCCTCAGCCCACCAAGCTCGAAGCAATTCGAGCAGAGATGGTAGGGCGCCTCCGAGGCCAAACAAATCCCGAAAGCACAACACCAAAATAGTCATTTTGTAAAAGTTATAACCGTTACAAATCAACTTACCATTGGTTATAACTGTTGGTAGAAGGCACATTGTAAATTTTGTAACATATTTACCAACAGTCACAACCATTGGAAAATTTTATCCTTCATAACCATTGGAAATTTTTAACTTCCAACAGTTATAATCGTTATGAATTCGTGCTCGCATTATTAATATATTAATTTCCAACATTTATAAGTGTTATAAATTTTGCATACCTAAATGTTCTCATTCAACATCTTATATTGACATCGTATATTCTTTCATTCAACTATACAAATTCAAATTTGTAACAATAATAAGCATGAAACAATATTTCAAATTAACATTCCACCGAACTAAAAAGAAAACATTAAACATACTAAATATAGTTCATGTCAAATTCTACAAAGTTCATTGTGACAACTTCAAGTTTAACTACTACAAAATATCTAAAAGTTTACAAAGAACGAATGTGACGCTTTGGCCAAACTACATAACCACGTTCATCCAGTTCAAACAATGTATAATGAACAATTTAAAATGCATCAAAAAGCTGCTCGTACGGATCAAGAACGTCTCAACCCAAACAGCATTTTCCCTATCTACAATCTTTCTACCATGACAAATCTTTTACATTCCAAGCAGTCCCTTGGCTACCACTTCCAATTTTCATGAAAATAATTGCACTAGTTGTCTTTCAAACACTGAAGATCCAATAACACTAGCTTTGAACTTTTGCCTCTCTTTTACCACATCTATTAAAGCCTTGCATCAAACAAAGTCCAATTTGAAAACTAAGATGTTGCAAAAAACACAAGCAAATATAGACAATCATTAGGCTAATTTCTCTATTTAACTCATCTTTTAGGAACAGTTCTAACAAATTAAGCCTGTCATAATTTGTATTAAACTGTGTCTGGCATAATTTTCAAAACTGAGGTTGGCTCAGTTACGTCAAACAAGGTAGTGGCTCAGTTTCTCAAACTGAGCCAATGACCCAGTTTCTTAAACTGAATGCAGTTGGTGCATACTGAGTCTCAGACTTGGTTTGGGAGACAGAGCTTGGCTTGATTCCTTGTAACTGAGCCGAGCTTGGTTAGAGCAATTAAGTCCGTTCAGTTTATGAAACTAAGCCTGAATCAGTCTGTACAAATTGAGCCTAGCTCAGCTACTTGTCTACCTATGAAAAAGGTTATGAAATTGGGCATATTGAAAATGTGAAAGTACATAATACTATGAAGGAGCTCTGGAACCATCCATATAACATAGAACTAACAGTAGCTTAATTAAATGTTAACTGCAAATGCGAAAATATAGAATTAGATAAAGTTTAGTTGTACCAGCTCTGAGAGGCATCCATATAATTACTTTGACACTTGTTCATGTTATATGTGCCTCGATAGTCACAAGAGCTGCTACATGAGCCAGATGCTTTATATGCAGGCCAATACTGATTAATGCTTCGGCTATTTATCCATATTTGGCATTTTCCCGTACTGCCCATATCCAATGCTAAATTATCATTTCCATCCAAAGCATTAAAGAAAGTCTGGCAGAAGAATAAATATTAAAAATATATAGGTAAATAAATTTTATAATTCTGAAGTAAAATTTTGCATGGTTTTAAGTTGGTTACCCTGTACCAATTTAGAGGTTGGTTTCTATACATGGATCCCCACTCAACATTCAAACTAATGCTTACCAAGTTAGAGGCTGGTTTCTATGCATGGTTTTAAGTTGTTATCCCCACAATATTCTTGTCTTTGGGTGCTACTACTAAACTCCATGTCTTGTTTTTGATTAATGCATCATATTCTTCACTTATTGCTTTGCACCACTTCTTGTGTTTAACTGCTTGCTCATAAGTCACTGGTTCATTCATAGGACCACTGTTGTTGATTGATGCATTATAGATTTTGGGCTTAAATATCCCACTTTTAGCTCTAGTGGTCATAGGATGTCCGGTTTGTGGTTGCTGCATTTCGTTTTCATCGTCGCTTCTATTTGATGCATGACTGTCACTGCTTTGAATTGAATTGCCAAGGTCATTTCTGTTGTTATACTGAAGTAGATCATTGTCACTCATGTGCTCACTTGAGCTGTATCTAGACCTTGTACTACATATAGTTGGAGTAGCTATAGCTTGTTCTGATGGATCATCTTCGTATGTTTGTATGGCCCATTCTGTCAGTGTTGGTATGCTTTCTACAATTGTTCTAGACTGGTCATGTTCTTTCTTGTTTTTGTTTTTCTTTTCTGCAAAAGGAAAAACATTCTCATTGAAAACAACGTGTCTAGACACAATAACTTTCCCATTATTTTCCATACACTTGTACCCTTTTTGGTTGTTTGCATAACCTAAAAAGGTACATATTATGGATCTTAGGGAAAGCTTGTGCTTGTTGTATGGTCTGAGGCATGTAAAGCACAAACATCCAAATGTTCTCAGAGTGTTGTAGTCCGGTTTATTACCTAATATAACCTCATGAGGACATTTGTGTTGTAATACTTTGGTTGGCATTTTATTGATTAGGTATACAGCTGTGTTAAAGGCCTCATTCCAATATACCATAGGCATAGATGTCATGGATAACAGGCTTAGTCCTGTTTTAACTATATGCCTGTGTTTTCTTTCCACTATGCCATTTTGTTCAGATGTGTAAGGGCAAGTGATTCCATGAGTAATACCTTTTTAATTTCTTAAATAAACTTCTAAGAGAATAAAACTCACTGCCCTCATCTGTTTGTATAATTTTGATGTTGTAGTTTACTTGTTTTTCTATAAAATCAATAAACTGCAGCATTGCATCATGTGTTTCTGATTTGGCCTTAAGAAAGAAAATCCAGGTATATATTGTACATGCATCGACAATTGAGAGATAATACCTGAAACCTTGTCTGGAGTTCAATGGCGCGGACCCCATAGGTCTGCTGTCACTAATTCGAGAGGTTTAGTATAAACAGTTTCAGATCTGTCAAAAGGCAGTTTAGGACTCTTGCCGAGTTGACAATGTGTGCAAATATCAGACACAAGTGAGCTTTTATAAGCAATTTTATTATATCTTAATATCTGTTTTACAATATCATAACTAGGATGCCCTAGTTTACAATGCCATACGTCTAAATCATTTCTGATGCAACTACTATTGCCACTATAAATATTATTTTCATTAATATCACTACTAAAATGAACAATGGCATTACAACACCATGTATTCTTGTCATTTCCCTTTCTTGATGACATGTTGTTGAATTTGTATAGCTCATTGTCCAAACTACCCTGTAATAATATATTTGTATTCAGCGAGTCTCTAACTAGACAATATTTTGGGTGAAACTCAAAATACACCTTATTTTCACTGGCAAATTGGGACACGCTAATCAAATTTTTCTTGACAGTAGGAACTCTAAGTAAATTGTTGAGATAAAGCTTACTTTTTCCATTGAGACAACCTGTCCCAATATGAGATTTATTCATAGTTTCACCGTTACAAGTGTGAATAACTTGCGTACCTGAGTAGTTTTTGTTTCCAAGATTTAAATTCTGAAGATTATTTGTGGTGTGGTTGGTTGCTCCAGAGTCTGGAAACCAATCTTCAACATTGATATCATTGGCTTTGGTTGAATCATCACTGTTTGCAGTTTGTCCAGCAATGCTTTCTGTGTTGGATCTACCTTGATGATTTGACTGAGCCATATTAACAATTGGTCCTCTTTGATTAGATTGGTTTTGCTGAGCATTATTGACATCTACATTAAACCTGAAATAGCATCTATTCGTAGCATGTCCAGGTTTTTCACATATCTGACATTTTATTCTGTTTGTATTATTGGATCTGCCTCTTCCTTAACCTCTTGTGTTTGGATTTCCTCTCTGCCCTTAGGTATTACCTCTGCCGAATCCAGGTATGTTTCTTGATTGAATTGTATTTCTTGCATTTGATGAAAAGTTAATGCTATACTCATTTTGCATCGCTTTTCTTTACTCTACACGACCTTCATGAGCTAGTAGGGCTGAATATACAAACTGGATATCTGTTAAGTGGCCAGGTAGGTTACTAGAGACTCGTATTCTTCATCAAGCCCATTTGTTAGCGTAAGAACTTGTTCACTCTCTGATATTCGATGCCCAACAGAATTAAATTTATCACAGAGAGTCTTTATTTTAAATATGTATTCTCTCATTCTCATGTCTACCTTTCTTGAATTTTGCAATTCTCTTCTATAATGCATTATTCTAGCCGACGATTGAGAATTGAATATTTGTTGTATAGTGGACCAAATTTCATGTGATGAGTTACACCCAATAACTTGTGATAGCAAGTTTGCATTAATGGATGATAAAAGCCAAGATAATAATAAGTTTTCTTGTTTCCGATGATGAACATGTGCTGCGTTACTAACTATGCTTCCATCTTTGTCTGTGATCATTGCAGGTGGTATAATCTTGGTTCCACTGATATAATCTTGAAGGTCATGACCCTTCAAGGCTGTTTCAATTTGGAACTTCCACAACAGATAATTGTCTTCATCAAGAGGGATGGTTATGACTTAGGTTTTCGGTTTTATGAGGGTATGCGATGATAAATCTTGATGTTTTCCACAACAGATAATTGTCTTCATCAAGTGGAATGGTTATGAACTGGTTTAGCAGTGCCAATTCTTGATGTTGCAGATGACAAATCTTCGTTGCTTTCAGCCATGATTCAATGTTGTTCGAATGCAGTAATAGATGAAATGAGGAAAGTATATGGCGAGGCTACTGCACGAGAGATAGCATCCTATACTGATATGATCAAGAAATGGATGCAATGGTGGTTCTTGCGTCTTTAAGATGCTAGAATCAGAATATTACACGGTGGGAATGCCAAATGAGGAGATGCACAATCTTTGATGGCAAAGAAACTGCTGCAGCCGGTGGGATTTCGATTCTAGCCTCGGCATGGAACAATTTTTGATGAGGACAGTTGCTGCATGATCAGAGGGTTATGATCTTCGGTGATGAAAACACTCCGAGAAGACAAGCAAATCACACCTCTCTCTTTAACACGAGAAAGATGTCTTTAGAATTGCCATTAGGTGTTAGAGCTCTGATACCATATAAGAAATGTGTAAAAGAAACTGTAATTATACTTTTGTTATTACTGTAGAAAAGAATTGTACGTAATGATCGAATGAAAACACCTAACTCTATGTACAAATATGTATACATGAGTATACATATATTGGGCTGAATAGAAAGGCCCATGTAATAATAGTAGAGAAAATGGTTTAAAGGGCATGCGGTTTGTCTTGATATGTGTTATATATCGGTATGCTAACAGTGCTTCGAACGCCAATCTCTTGCTAGAACGTCTTAGCCAATATGAGTTTGGTGACCTCAATTTAAGTGAGGTCACCATGACTCTTCCACCTGATTGGTGGAAATCAGATAGACCCTTATGGGCCCCCTAATTTACACCAATCAGGGGACAGAGTCACGTTGACACTATGTAAAAAGTTTCAACAAACTCGTTGTCCGTCTTGGCGGTGTTTGCTGTTTACCCAATTTATCCAAAGATTTGAAGTACAAACTAAAACATGTTTCATTTTCCATTGCTTTCTCCATGGAATTTATTTTGTCTTACATGCATCATCATCACTCTTGTCCTAATAAGGTCGACTGTAAGCTTGGCATTAATAAAAGCGTATGACAACGCTGAGTAATTGTACAAGTAATTGGTACGTTCCCTTCTCCCATCTCCACACGTATAGTTATGTTTGTACAAGTAAATTTACATTTTGATTCTGTCTGTATTTCAACCAGTGGTTATCCTTGTATTTCGATGATTAAATCAGCCTTGATTACATGGTTTAATCGATAAGTTATTGTACATGTGAAACACTATTTTGTTTGTCCATACATGTACTATATTGTTTTGTTTGAGTTTTGCTCAAAAGCTGGAATTGATGAGAACAATTCTTCTGTCCCCATTTCCCCTGTCTCCCTATGTCCCTCCAATCAAATCCCATGATTTCCGCTTTTTTGCATTTAAGTCCCCCCAATAATTGATGAATTTAGCTGCAAACGGTGAAAATCAGGGGACTGTGATTGGGTGGGCACACAGAAAGATAGAGAAAATGAGGATAGAACAATTGGTGCAGGAATTGATTTAGCGTGTCACATGCATGATGGACAGTAGAAGTTTGTTGACATTATTTAATGTGGGTCATCATGACACCACTAACGGTGTTAGTGGTGTGGGGCTGTGATTACCCCCTGAATTTCTCCTATTAAATCTCAGTCACACACCACTAACACCGTAAGTGGTTCCATGGTTATCCACGTTAAATAATGTCAACAAACTTGCACTTCATAACGGATTAATGAAAATTTCACCTTGAAATTACATTTACGATTGTTGTCTTAACAGCTTGCTGGCTAGACATTCACCAATTCAATTTGTCAATTTTTATATTCAATATAATAACAATATGATGGTTGTTAATTAAATTAGTTGCCATATTTGTGAATCCTGAATTTTCTTTGTTGGAATTTGATACAGAGAGGAGGAGAGAGATAAAAGGTAGAATAAATTGAATGACTACATTTTTATTTCTTCACTTTTCTTTTATTACACAAATGAGAGAGTCCAACCTTTTATAACATAGCCAATTATCTAGAGTCTTCTTATTCTAGAGTTTTCTTCTATTCTCTAATTTCTACTTTCCTCAACAAATCAATTCCAGAATTCTCCATTTGATAAATCTAAAATTTCTTACCATATACTTTAACCTTCCCTTAATACAATTATTAATTTTATTTCATAATGTTTCCTATTAAAACCAAATTTATTTGTTTCTTATTAAAACCAAGTTTATATCCAACACCATTTCATGTCAATGTATAATTTACTTATGCATGTTTGTTCGATTAGCAGCATGAGTGAAAATATATATAGTGACCAACTCATCTCATGTGTATTCCATCAAGAAAAACGACACAAAAGTCTGCTGCGTTAACCTGTACAGAATTGTTTTATCTGAATAAAGGTCAAGGGTACGTTTGCAGCCGTATTTTGCCATGCTCTGTCTGGTGTTTGCGTCCGACGCGTCCGACGCCAGCACTAAACTCTCCGCTCAAGAAGTCCGCTGGGGGGTTGGGGAAAATCAAGCCGTTGGCGTCCGACGCGTCGGACGCCAACGGCTTGATTTTCTCCAACCCCCTTCTTGGCCTATAAAACACCTCCTTACCTTCTTCACCTACATCTTCTTCTTCTTCAACTTAAATAATGTCTTCTTCCGACTCATCCTCTGATTACGACGATATTATTCTACGGGATATCATTGTGTCTGAATGTCAGTAAAAATCATATGACTCGAATTAATACTTCAGAGTTTACTGGGTTAGCTTGGGTAAACGATGTTCTAAATGGTTACCAACAACGTTGTCAAGTTAATTTTCAAATGAAAAGACTTTGTTTTTACTCATTATGTGAAAAACTGGAGAATCATGGTCTCTCTTCCACGCGCGATATTTGTGTCCTCGAAATGGTTGGAATTTTCGTTTACACAATGGTTACTGGGCTTTCAAATAGACAACTTAGCGAAAGGTTTCAACGGTCAGGTAGCACAATTTCTGTTTGTTTTCATGCAGTTCTTAATGCTTTTCAATTACTAGCTGCTGATATAATAAAGCCAGGGGATCAACATTTTCATACCGTTCCACAACACATTAGAACTTCAAACCGATATTATCCTTATTTTAAAAACTGTATTGGTGCTATAGATGGTACACACGTATCTGCACATTTACCTGCTGATCAGATTGTCCCTTATATCAGAAGAAAGGGGTTTGCAACTCAAAATATATTAGCGGTTTGTGATTTCGATTTACAGTTTACGTATGTTGTGGCTGGTTGGGAAGGGACTACACATGATAGTAAAATTTTTAATGATGTTACAAATGATAGAAATTCTAACTTCCCTAAACCTCCAGGTGGACAGTATTATTTGGTTGACTCCAGTTATCCACTACAGACTGGATACTTACCACCGTATCGGAATATGAGGTATCATATTCCGCATTTCCGTGAAACCGTGGATCAACCAAAATCAGCCAATGAAGTGTTTAATTTCTACCATTCGAGTTTACGAATGGCCGTAGATAGAACTTTTGGCATCTGGGAATTTTTTTTACCATTCTGAACCGTATGCCTACGTATCGATTTAAAAATCAAGTCAAAGTTGTCGTATCTACAATAGCCTTACACAACTTCATACGCAAATATAATACTAGTGACCCAGATTTTATGGCTTTTGATGATGATCCTGAAAAAATCTCCGATCAGTACTTGGAGGAATATTACACTATGAGAAATACAACGAATAGAGGCATTGAACGGGTACAACGAAATGGGTTCCAAGAAATGTCATTACTTCGAGATACCATTAGAGATGAGTTGGTAGTTGCTGGTCTGCACTGATTTTATTTGTATCCATAACTGTATTTGTATTTGTAGCTGTCGTATCTGTAAGAAGGTTTTAAGCATGCTAAATCCTATCTATTTATATCTCATTTTAAAAATACCACGCTCAAATACCCCGTTCGCAGCAAAAAACACATCCCCCGTTCGCTACAGTGCCCCGCTCAAATATCCCGCTCAAATACCCCGTTTTCATTTGCCAAGAACGCACCTCTATTCTTTATTAACATACCGATGTGTAGCGTCTGTGTCGATCGATTAGTCAAAATTTTATGTTTAAACATTCTGTGAGATATATGTAGCAATCACGTTCCACGAAGAGTAAATATACTCTAATCAAAAAATGAAATGATAAAAACGATACGTACAGGATATCCCCATGATGACATGCACACAGGTACATCCCAATTTAAATCTAATGCTTGGTCTTATTTCTGTTCTAGATGCATAAGCTTTTAGCTAGAAGTAAAAAATGAACTGATCAGCTAGATAATCTGTTGCTCATGGTTTTTAAGTAGTAGTATATGTACCATCAAGCTAGGTATACATTTAATTATCTATAAACGAATAATATACTGATGCGAAAATTAAACAAAAAACAAAGAGAAAACCTCCAAGATTTAAACACCTACTCGTTTAATTTAATTGCTTCATACATTGAACCAAAGCAATTCCTTTCTACATGAAGTTAACTCATCCACAATCATCCACTTGTAGTTATAGCAATTACACGTGTTTCTTCTAATTTTAAATAAAATTTTCTTTAGCTACGCTGCCAAACATGAATCACTGCAATTATAACACGTGCCACATTACATCATCAATTTGTTATATCAAGAAACGACAAAGAATATATAAAGAGTAGAAAAATCACAAGTATACCGAGTTCCGTATGTTAATATTACCTACATAAATACATATCCGCTGTATTATTGTTTTCCACCTATAAACTCAGGTTCGAAACGTTGTGGCTATTAACACCCGAACCTTAAAAAGTGAGATAAAAAGGAAAAAGGGAGAAAGAAGTATCAAAATAATGGAAACAATACTGTATGAATATGAAGTTAAATGTTGTTATGATAATGATTACTGTTACCATTTAACAAATATCGTTACTGTAACACCATGAATTTTCTGTGACTATTAAAAGAACGAATTTAAGAATACTTAATTGTTAAAATGAGAATTAAGGGAAGTGGGTTACGCCATTGCGTTCGTCTCGAAATTCTGCTTGGAATAGAGTCCAAGTTTTCGTAAATCGGACTTCGTATGAGGAAGTTATGGGCCTCAAAAGTTTCAGTAATTTAAATAAATTAAAAACAATTCATAATTAAAATTCAAACGGGAAGCGGGCTGGGCGGGATTTCTCCCTCCCAAAGCCAGGTCGACCTGGGGGTCGACCTCCCTATACAGGTCGACCAGGAGGTCGACCTACACCCCCCCCCCCGGGGGCATATCTAAAACCAGACGATTCTGTCTTGTTGCTGAGTCTTTCCTGACCTGTTGCTGAGTCACTAGGGCATAGGTGGAAATTCTAGATAATTCTATCTAGTATGGACGGTGGTGATTGCTCCTATGATAATCTAACGGCTTATGTTGAATTAAACTTCTATATAAGCACACATAGACTCAAGCCCTAAACCTAAACTAAATTAGTTTCTTGGCCTCCATGCGGCTACTAGGATAGTTCTTCTTTGTAAAGCTTAGGGATTTGCAAGTCAGAATTCTAATACAAACGATGAACCAATTATTCTCTTCTCTAACCTGTCTTTGTGAGTACAATTTCTTTCACAAAATAATTAATAAATTAATTATGATGCGTTATAATTGGGATTATGAGAACATGTCTGTTGAATCATGTGATGTTGCTTAACTTTGTTATCGTCTGTTGGTGAACATATGATAGTTTTTTAACTTATGTTGGTAGATCTATTTCATATGTCCAATCACATATGTTTAACTTGATTCATTTTATGACATCAGTTTATATGCAAGTTTGGGATGTAAATCATATGCTAGTTCGTATGTGAATCTTATGCAAGTTTTGGATGTTAAATCATGTGCTAGTTCGTATGTGAATCTTAATCAAGTTTGGGATATTAAATCATATGCTAGTTCGTATGTGAATCTTATGCAAGTTTGGAATGTTAAATCATATGCTAATTTGTATGTGAATCTTATGCAAGTCTGTTTTTACATATGCTAGTTTGTATGTGAATCTTATGCAAGTCTGTATGTGAATTATACACAAGTTTATATATGAATCAAGTATATACATATGCTAGTTTATATGTAAAAACATGTTATATTAGTTTACATGTTTAAATTCATATGCAAGTTTGTAGGAATCCATATGCAAGTTTAGGAGAAAACTATATTCACATTTTTAAGTGAAAAACTATATTCACATATGCAAGTTTGGATGAAAAATATATTCCATATATGCAAGTTTAGGTGAAACCCATATTCATATATGCAAGTTCACAATTTCATGTTTAGATCGTAGTTTATGCAAATTTATGTTCTATATGTTCATTGCCTATGCAAGTTATTGGTTATGCAAACTTATGTTATAATTCTTATTCGCAAGTTAGATCTATTTTATGTGTTATGCAAGTTGTGATGTTGCTTTTCTTTTTATGATTTAGACTATTTGTGAGTCTAACATATTTCATGTTAAACGTACGAACGACGTGGGGATAATGGGAAAATAATAATAATACATATTGTGAATTGGCATAAAATGGCTTTAAAGGCATATAATTAAATTGAGACATTAATTGGTATAATTTATATACCTAAAAAGTATGTACATAATTTAGGTGACAATTATGGACATGGTTAATTTGGAAATTATTGACAATTTGAATAGGGATAATTAATTCATATTGGGGTGAAATAATTATATGTAATAATAAACGCCTAAGACACGAGGTAAGACTCGTTTGTGGTGTAAGACTGCTCGGACCCACCCGGCAAATCCAGCAACCACAAATGGTAGTCTAATGTGAGAGGCCGAAGGCATAAATTAAATGCGTAACAATTGTAAAGACACGAGATTAGACTCATTTGCAGTATAAGACTGCTCGGACTCGCCCGGCAAATCCAGCAACCGCAAACAGTAGTCTAATGTGGGAGGTCTTACAAGGTTACGGTTATAATGAATTAAGTAACACCTAACCATGATAAACATGTGGTGGGACATGGGGGTTAAGTGGGTGACATGTGAAATATGATTAAAAACACTTAACCAAATTGAAGCATGTAAGAAGACATGAATAAGAAGGGGTTAAATGGGAAATTCTAGTGCGGGCCAAGCATAGGTGGAAAGCTTGTGTCAAGCATGGGGGACCCTTTTCAAACCAGTAACCCATTAAGTATCTTTGTGAACTCGAGTTAGATCGAGGACGAGACACGCTTACTGGGTTTGATTGTAAGAGGTCAAAACGGGTTAACGGTGCAACGCAAGTCTAACGTGGTCATGTGCATGCGTGGGCCCGGGCTGGTAGGTAAGACGTTGTTGCATCGTGTAGATATAAGTCGTGCATCTTTAGTGGTATCGTGTTGCCACTTTAGGGAGTGATACACCCTACTGTGGGACCAGCATGGGTATCTACAAGTTAGGGAGCCAATCGCATGGGGGTAGTGGTTACAACTAGTGGAGATAGGGGCAGGCGGCACCTATGAAGACAACTAGGGGTACATGAAACTACCATTATGGTTATTATGTCCAGTAGGCGGGATCAACTTTTAGGGTGACTAGTAATGGTGCAGTATAGTAATTATCCTATAGTGATTAGGAGCGAGATTAACGCTAGAATATTCCTCTTGTTGGTTTTGTCTTGCCCACTTGTTTCACAGTCATTCCTTGTTTTACCAGTTTATGCCTTATCCTAATTACTTTAATAATTATATTGTTAAAGTTATTGGACTCACCAGACTTTATGTCTGACCCCCTTTGTTTTCGCCTCTTTTCTCCCCTTCCCCCCTCCCCCCAACCGGTTCTTAGGGTGGGACTAGTGCTAGTGGTGCTTGATTTGGATCTTTCTCTCTCTTTTGGAAGCGTTTGGATTGCTGAAAGTAAAGTTCAGCTCATCTCTTTTATGGCTACTTATGTTGGGGTTATGCTTTTTTACTTTATGTACTCAGAAAATAATTTGTCAAGATGGATATTAAGTGTACTTGGTTTTATTGTTGGGTTTTGATGTTGTTGTAGCCAAACTATTTCTCCGCTGCAATAAAAGTTGTTTCTAATTTTTCAAGTACCAATATATGTATCTGTCTTGTTATATTCTGTTCTATACACCAATAATACTTCATGAAAGTTAATGCATTCCCCTTGAGAGTGATATTTATGGACGTGGGGTGTTACACGTGGTATCTGAGCTAAAGGTTAATAGAACAGATAAGAGATTTTGTAAAACTGTCTTTCAAAAGCGTTTTTATTAAGAAATACTTTCAAAAATATGTTTTAAGGAGAGTATTTTCAAGAGAAAAGTTTGTTTTAAAAACATAACCCCCAAGAGCTATATATCTTTCTTTCTATTCTCCGTTTTGAATCTCTTCCTTTTTCTTTTCAGCATGTCTGGGTTACCCGAGATACCCGAGGGGATACCGATACCAACCTGGTTCAGAAGGTATGTGGAGGCTAGGGCCACCACCGCAGGCCCAACAAACATTCCTCCTCCCCCAGCTGCAGCCGCTCCTCGTCCTCCCCCTCCCCGCATTGATACTTTTTCGAAGATATGCAAAGACTTTCGGGCAATGGGCGGGAAACCTTTTCACGGATCAGAGACATTTGTTGAAGCTCGAAATTGGCTTAAGGAGGTGGAAGATTTGTTTGGTATCTTCGAGATAGAAGATGGAAGGAAGGTCCAATTAGCTGCTTGGTTAATGAAGGACAAAGCCTCGTTTTGGTGGGAGGTCACGAATGGAGAGCGTCCAGTGGAGACATGGATATATTTCAGACATAGGTTCGAGATGAAATTTCTCTCATGAGCAGAAGAGAATTTATACATGGAGACGTTCTTGGCATTGAAGCAGGGTAATTTATCAGTAAAGGAGTACGTCAACAAGTTCAATCAGTTGGCAAGATTTGGCTTAGATTTGGCTTAGACTTGGTGAACACACCTGAAAAGAAGGCCCTAAGATTCGTTAAAGGTCTGAACGAGCTGCTACATGGGTTGGCTATGACCCACATTCCTATGGGGGCTACCTTTGAGAAACTGGTTGACATGGCGCTTATGCATGAAGAGGAGAAAGGCGCTAATGCTAATAAGGCATTGGAAAAGAAACGGGATCAAAAGAAGTCACAGCAGCAACCTAAGAAAGGTGGTAAGGGTAACAATAGCAGAGGAAAGAAAAGGTGCTTTAATTGTGGAACACCAGGCCATCTGAGCAAGGACTGTAGGAAGAAAAAGAAGACTGGCTGCTTCAACTGTGGTGAGGCAAGACATCTGATTAAAGACTGCCCGAGAAGGCAAGGGCTCAGGACAGGGTCTACTTCTGGAGGGCAGGTTCAGGCTCTCATGGCACCAGGGCAAGCAAGAAGGCAGGTTCACGCTCTTATGGCATCAGGACAGGAGAGAGGTAGAAACATTTCTGTTGAAAGTTTGGTTTTTTTGTTTGATCATCATGTTCGTACTATGTTTGATTTTGGTGCTTCACACTCGTTTGTATCTACTTCGTTAGTTGAAACACTGCACCTAAATACTAGTCTAGTTACGGATCCTATAGTAGTCTCAAATCCTATTGGTGGTTCGGCTCATCTTTCAATGATTTGTCGGGATTTGAGAGTGTCTATCTTGAGCGTTGAGTTTAAATGCAATGCCTTCGTTCTTGGCTTCACAGGCTATGGGTTGATTCTAGGCATGGATTGGTTATCCAGTAATGGTGCCATCCTCGATTGTGAAAAGAGAGTGGTTAGACTTATGACTCGCCTCGATAACACTCTTGAAATCTCTTGTAATCCCATACATTCTGTTATGCTTAGCTACCTAGAATCTCTTGATGCGTCTGTTGAAAACTTGCAGTCGTTTAGAGTAGTCCGTGAATACTCAGATGTATTTGAAGAGGTAAAGGGCTTACCTCCGGGGCGGGAGATAGACTTCCGCATATACCTTGCTGATAATGCAAAACCCGTAGCTCTACCCGTTAGACACATGGCTCCAAGGGAGAGAAAAGAGCTCAGTAAGCAAGTCAAAAAGTTGCTCGAAAAAGGGTTTATAAGGCGGAGTATTTCTGAATGGGGTGCTCCAGTAGTATTCGCAACCAAAGCGGATGGTTCACTTCTCCTATGCGTTGATTATAGGGAGCTAAACAAGCCGACCAAGAAAAATAGGCACCCACTTCCAAGAATAGACGGCTTGTTTGATCAGCTTGTAGGTACGTCGGTTTTCTCCCAACTAGATATGACCACCGGGTTTCATCAGCTAAGAGTGGCTGAAGACAACAATGATAAGACCGCGTTCAAAACCCCGGATGATTTCTTCGAATGGCTTGTCATGCCTTTTGTCATGACAAACGCACCCTCTTACTTCGTTGACCTGATGAGCAGGGTGTTCAGAGAGTTCCTTAATAATTTTGTGGTGGTCTTCTAGACGACATTTTGATTTTCTCGAAGAATGAAGAAGAGCAGGCTTTGCATTTAAGGGAAGTCATGGATACTCTTCGTGCACATCAGCTGAAAGCCAAATTCTCCAAATGCCATTTCTGGAGAGAAGAAGTGAGGTTTCTTGGACATGTGGTGTCCAAAGAGAGGTTAGCTGTGGACCCCGCAAAAGTAGTTGCGGTGCAAGATTGGAAGGTTACACGGAATGCAACCGAAGTCCGAAGCTTTCTCGGGCTAGCCGGCTTTTACCGAAAGTTCATTAAAGACTTTGCAAAAATCTCAGCCCCGCTCACAAGATTGACAAAGAAGAACCAAACTTTCGCTTGGGATTTGGATTGCGATATTGCTTTCCAACGTTTGAAAAGGGCTCTAACAACAACCCCAGTTCTGACATTGCCTGATGGGAGCAAAATATTTACCGTATACACAGACGCATGCGGTACAGGGTTGGGCGCTGTCTTGATGCAAGAAGGCAAGGTAGGTTGGTATGGGGGAAGGCAATTGAAGGTACATGAGAAGAACTACCCAACTCATGATTTGGAGCTAGCTGCCATTGTTTTCGCTCTAAAATCATGGCATCATTACCTACTAGGAGAAAGGTTTGATTTTTTACTGACCATAAATCATTAAAGTACCTTTTTCTCATAGAAAGACCTTAACTTAAGACAATAAAGGTGGATGGAATTTTTGGCCTCATATGATTTTGAGATTTCCTATACCTCTGGCAAGAGCAATGTGGTAGCAGACGCCTTGAGTAGAAAGAAGCTGACCTTGAGTCCTCTCTTCGTAGAAAGGAAAAGCTTGGAGTACATAACAAACTTTAACTTTAGACCCTAGTCTGAAATTGTGCCTGGTGTGTTAACATCCCTAGAGGTGCGGCCTACTCTTTTGGACTCAATAGGAACCGCGCAACTAGAAGACCCTCGGCTAGTTGATGTGATGGATAAGCTGGTTAGGGGTGAGACTTCTAGTCACCTCAATAGATACTCCATCGATGATAAGGGTTGGTTGAGACGGGATGGAAGGCTATGCGTCCCACAAGCAAGGGATTTAGTGAAGACGGTTCTCGAAGAAGCACACCATTCTAAGATAACCATACACCCAGGTAGAGACAAGATGTATAAAGATATAAAAAGGGTTTTCTTTAAGAATGGCATGAAGAGGGATGTACTGAGTTCATCGCTAAGTGTTTGATATGCCAGCAAGTCAAAGCGGAGCAGAAGAAGCCTGGTGGTCTGCTCCATCCTCTGGAGGTCCCACAGTGGAAGTGGGATAGCATTTCGATGGACTTTGTTGATGGGTTACCTAGGTCAAGAAGGGGTAATACCAGTATTTGGGTAATAGTGGACAGGCTCACTAAAAGCGCTCACTTTATACCTGTTAAAAGTAGAAGGACTGCCTCGTCCCTAGCATCCATTTATCTTAAAGAAATAGTTTGACTCCATGGGATACCCTCCAGCATAGTGAGTGATCGAGATCCTATTTTACGAGCGAGTTTTGGAAGAGTTTGCAAGAGGCTATAGGCAAACAATTATGCTTAAGCACGGCCTACCACCCCCAAACCGATGGTCAGATGGAAAGAGTGAACAAAGTATTGGAAGACCTCTTGAGATTGTGCATTCTTGACTTTGGAGGGACATGGGAGGATCATCTTCCTTTGGTGGAATTCGCTTACAACAATAACTACCAAGCCACCATAGGCATGGCGCCCTTCGAAGCTTTATATGGAAGACCATGCCGATCACCAACTTGTTGGTGGGAGTCTACAAACAAGCTCGTACTTGGGCCAGACATGATTAGAGAAACCTCAGAAAAGGTGGACTTGATAAGAAGACAGATGAAGGCTGCACAAGATAGATAGAAGTCCTATGCAGACAAAAGAAGAACCGACCTTGAATTTGAGGTTGGAGATAAGGTGTTCCTAGACAGAAGTCTCATTTGAGGAATGTCATTCGCTTTGGGTCCGTAGGAAAGCTAGCACCAAGATTTGTAGGACCATTTCCTATCACTGAAAGGATTAGGACGATGGCTTACAGAGTAGAGCTACCTGAAAGACTGGCTGAAGTTCATAATGTTTTTCATGTCTCTCAACTACGAAAGTGCTTACATGAGTCTGCGGAAGTGGTAGAGCCAAGTATACTAGAGGAAGTAGAGGTGGAGCGAGAAGCGACTGTGAGAAAAGTTCCAACTCGTATCTTGGGTACGGAAGTCAAAAAGCTACGCAACCGTGAAGTCAAGCTTGTTAAAGTTCAATGGAGTGACGCTGAGGAAGACGCGACTTGGGAAAATGACGGGAAAATACGCCCAGCCTACCCATTTCTTTTTTAGGGTACCTCCTTGATCTCTTTTTCCATAAGTTTATTCATGCTTATATCTATCTTTTAAGTATATCTCCTCGGTCCTATTCTTTATCCTTAGGTAGAAACCAATGGATGTAAACATGTATTTGAAACATGTTATGATTGATGGTTGCGAGTGGTTGCTAGTGGTTGCTCGTGGATGCATGTACACACACATTAGGCACTAGATTGGCTCAATCACCTTTATATTGTATATAAATACGTGTGCATATTTAAATTAATGGATGTATAATGGTTATGTTATCATATGGATGCTGCATTTTGATGAATGGTTGTGCACACATGTAGAAGTAATATGTAACGTTAGGATTATTTTGCATACATAATGGACGCATGGCACTGTCATGATTTGCATTAAGGAGGTCAAATAAATCAGCGGACCGCCTGATTTTGCATTGGATAAGGAACATATACACACACTTTTTGCATATGTTCATATGGCATTAGAAATCATGTAAGGACAATGGATGTCTTTGTCTGATGGTTGAGTAGATGGATGATTGGATGTTAGGATATACATTCTCCTTAACTTGGAGATTTTGGGGGTGAAATCCTTTAAGGAGGGGAGAATGTAACACCCTGAATTTTCTGTGACTATTAAAAGAACGAAATTAAGAATACTTAATTGTTGAAATCAGAATTAAGGGAAATGGGTTACGCCATTGCGTTCGTCTCGAAATTCTGCTTGGAATAGAGTCCAAGTTTTCGTAAATCGGACTTTGTATGAGGAAGTTATGGCCCTCAGAAGTTTTAGTAATTTAAATAAATTAATAACAGTTCATAATTAAAATTCAAAATTCAAAATTCAAATGGGAAGGGGGCTGGGCGGGATTTCTCCTGCCCAAAGCCAGGTCGACCAGGGGGTCGACCTCCCCTATACAGGTCGATCAGGGGGTTGACCTGGTGGTCGACCTAGGGGTCGACCTACACCCCGGGGGCAAATCTGAAATCAGACGATTCTGACTTGTTGCGGAGTCTTTCCTGACATGTTGCTGAGTCACTAGGGCATAGGTGGCAATTCTGGATAACTCTATCTAGTCTGGACGGTGGTGATTGCTCCTATGATAATCTAACGGCTTATGTTGAATTAAACTTCTATATAAGCACACATAGACTCAAGCTCTAAACCTAAACTAAATTAGTCTCTTGGCCTCCATGCTGCTGCTAGGATAATTCTTCTTCCTAAAGCTTAGGGATTTGCAAGTCAGAATTCTAATACAAACGACGAACGAATTATTCCCTTCTCTAACCTGTCTTTGTGAGTACAATTTCTTTTACAAAATAATTAATAAATTAATTATGATGAGTTATAATTGGGATTATGAGAACATGTCTGTTGAATCATGTGATGTTGCTTAACTTTGTTATTGTCTGTTGGTGAACATATGACAGTTTTGTTAACTTATGTTGGTAGATCTATTTCATATGTCTAATCACATATGTTTAACTTGATTCATTTTATAACATCAGTTTATATGCAAGTTTGGGATGTAAATCGTATGCTAGTTCATATGTGAATCTTATGCAAGTTTGGGATGTTAAATCATATGCTAGTTCGTATGTGAATCTTAAGCAATTTTGGGATGTTAAATCATATGCTAGTTCGTATGTGAATCTTATGCAAGTTTGGGATGTTAAATCATATGCTAATTTGTATGTGAATCTTATGCAAGTATGCTTTTACATATGCTAGTTTGTATGTGAATCTTATGCAAGTCTGTATGCGAATTATACACAAATTTATATGTGAATCAAGTATATACATATGCTAGTTTATATGCAAAAACATGTGATATTAGTTTACATGTTTAAATTCATATGCAAGTTTGTAGGAATCCATATGCAAGTTTAGGAGAAAACTATATTCACATTTTTAGGTGAAAACTATATTCACATATGCAAGTTTGGATGAAAACTATATTCCATATATGCAAGTTTAGGTGAAACCCATATTCACATATGCAAGTTCACAATTTCATGTTTAGATCTATATTTAGATACATGGTAGTTTATGCAAATTTATGTTCTATATGTTCATTGCCTATGCAAGTTATTGGCTATGCAAACTTATGTTATAATTCTTATTCACAAGTTAGATCTATTTTATGTGTTATGCAAGTTGTGATGTTGCTTTTCTTTTTATGAGTTAGACTATTTGCGAGTCTAACATATTTCATGTTAAACGTACGAACGACGTGGGGATAATGAGAAAGTATTAATAATACATATTGTGAATTGGCATAAAATGGCTTTAAAGGAATATAATTAAATTGAGACATTAATTGGTATAATTTATATATCTAAAAAGTATGGACATAATTTAGGTGACAATTATGGACATGGTTAATTTGGAAATTATTGACAATTTGAATAGGGATAATTAATTCATATTGGGGTGAAATAATTATATGTAATAATAAACGCCTAAGACACTAGGTTAGACTCGTTTGTGGTGTAAGACTGCCCGGACCCGGCCGGCAAATCCAGCAACCACAAACGGTAGTCTAATGTGGGAGGTCGAAGGCATAAATTAAATGCGTAACAATTGTAAAGACACGAGGTTAGACTCGTTTGTGGTATAAGACTGCCCAGACCCGCCAGGCAAATCCAGCAACCGCAAACGGTAGTTTAATGTAGGAGGTCTTACAAGGTTATGGTTATAATGAATTAAGTAACACTTAACCAAGATAAACATGTGGTGGGACATGGGGGTTAAGTGGGTGACATGGGTGACATGTGAAATACGATTAGAAACACTTAACCAAATTGAAACATGTAAGAAGACATAAATAAGAAGGGGTTAAGTGGGAAATTCTAGTAGGGACCAAGCATAGGTGGAAAGCTTGTGTCAAGCATGGGGGACCCTTTTCAAACCAGTAACCCGTTAAGTATCTTTGTGAGCTTGAGTTAGATCGAGGACGGGACACGCTTACTGGGTTTGATTGTAAGAGGTCAAAACGAGTTAACGGTGGCAACGCAAGTTCAACGGGGTCATGTGCGTGCATGGGCCCAGGCTGGTAGGTAAGACGTTGTTGCATCGTGTAGATATAAGTCGTGCATCTTTAGTGGTACTGGGTTGCCACTTTGGGGAGTGATACACCCCACTGTGGGACCAGCACGGGTATCTACGAGTTAGGGAGCCAATCGCATGGGGGTAGTGGGTACAACTAGTGGAGATAGGGGCAGGCGGCACCTATGAAGACAGCTAGGGGTACACGAAACTACCATTATGGTTATTATGTTCAGTAGGCGGGATCAACTTTTAGGGTGACTAGTAATGGTACAGTATAGTAATTATCCTATAGTGATTAGAAGCGAGATTAACGCCAGAATATTCCTTTTGTTGGTTTGGTCTTGCCCACTAGTTTCACAGTCATTCCTTATTTTACCAGTTTATGCCTTATCCTAATTACTTTAATAATTATATTGTTAAAGTTATTGGACTCGCCAGACTTTATGTCTGACCCTCTTTGTTTTCGCCTCTTTTCTCCCTCCCCCCCCCCCGGTTCTCAGGGTGAGACTAGTGCTAGTGGAGCTTGATTTGGATCTTTCTCTCTCTTTTGGAAGAGCTTGGATTGCTGAAAGTAAAGTTCAGCTCATCTCTTTTATGGCTACTTATGTTGGGGTTATGCTTTTTACTTTATGTACTCAGAAAATAATTTGTCAAGATGGATATTAAGTGTACTTGGTTTTATTGTTGGGTTTTGATGTTGTTGTAACCAAACTATTTCTCCACTGCAATAAAAGTTGTTTTTAATTTTTCAAGTACCAATATATGTATCTGTATTGTTATATTCTGTTCTATACACCAATAATACTCCATGAAAGTTAATGCATTCCACTTGAGAGTGACATTAATGGACGTGGGGTGTTACAGTTACCTTACCGTTACTACTGGTAAGCCAGAATTGTTTACCAATACTGATCGATCGGTATACCGAAGACTATATCAATAATCTGTTAACTGTTACACTGGTAATGATAAATTACCGTTTGTCCATCAAAGTTTATATGTTGACATGTTTTTTGTACATAACGCATTTTTATTATAATATATGTACTGCGACTTTATGTAAAAATATAAATGAAAAAAAAGCGCATCTAAAATTATTTCACTTAATTATTGAACTAAATATAATCATTTATTTGGTTCTAAATGCATGTAATAAAATATATCAGATGATTATACATGTATTTTAAATTAATTAGTAAAATTACCGTTACCACTGGTATTGAAGGCATGTTATCGATAATTTATCGTCAAAAATGGTAAATTTACCGTTATCATACCATTGTAGCTAGTATATCGATTTCAATCAAAAAATATTACAGATCGACTAGTAATGGTATGGTAATCATAAATTTACCGTTACCATAACAACTCTAAAGTTAATAGATGACAAGTGCAATGCTTATATAATGAGGAAGCGACCGTTTCAAATGCTCTTTTGTTTTCATTTGTGTATGGGCTTTGGGCCGGGGGGGGGGCATCGCATTGTGTTATTATATATATGTATACATTACATTACACCTATATCTTTTTTTCAGCTCAGAAATACAATTTACAATTTCTCTACATTCTCTCTTGCAACAAACTGTTCTATAATATCAAATTACAAACTCTTTGATTTCTAATTTGGTATCAAAGCATCACCATTCACTGCCTAATGACTTTATCATCAAATCGATCCTGATATTATCTTTTCACCATCACTGTAATAATGCGTGAAGTATTTCTTCTCCTCGGCAAATTTTCGTCATTTGAGAAGTTTAAAGAGGCTGATCATCAATGTCTTTCCTAATCCCATACACAACTGCAACTATGTGCCATGACTACAAGTAAGGGTGGGGTGTAAACGGGTCGGACAGGACGGAAGTGTGTCCAGATCTATTCTATAAGAGATTCGGACGGACACGGACCAGACAAGCATTAAGTTCGAATACTATTCGTACGAGCTGGACAACAGACAGACAACGTTCAAACGATAGAAAAACATCGAACATTTTGGATCGGACAGGACTCTGGTGTGCCCAAGCTCTGTCCTATAAGAGAATTGGATAGACATGGACCGGACACCTTATAGGCTCGGATCGAGCCGGATAACTGACTGTCATGTCCGATATACAGCCCTACCTACAAGGTGGCTCCAACTTTCTTATCAACAACCACTGGTGTGTTTCACTGAAAGAAGGTCAAGAATATTAGAAAATAAAATAATAGAAACAAGACTGAAGAGAAGTATTATTATTGATGAATTATATTGTAGATAATACAAATTGTATATAGGAGTCCTCTATTTATAATACAAGAAATAAACGTAAATAGACTTGAATAATAGGCATGTGACCGTTGCTTTGTTACAATAAGCATGTGATCGTTGCTATGTTATAATGGGAATGTGAGTGTTGCATTCTCACTATTCTTTCTTTCCTTTATTACCGCCCCTCAAATTAAGATTAGGTTTTACTGCCTTAATTTGCCGAGAAACATTCCATCTTCTTATTTGTATTTGTTTGCAATTCTTCAATTCCAAGTGCTTCTCTGAATCTATGAATTTTTTTAGCTGAAAGTGATTTTGTTAGAATGTCAGCCCTCTGATAATAAGCTGGAATGTGATTCACTTGTAAATTCTTCTTTTGGACTTGCTCTCGAACAAAATAAATGTCAATTTCTATGTATTTGGTTTGATTATGCTGAGTAGGGTCTGCTGTCATGTAGATTGTGCTTAGATTATCATACCAAATTATAGGGTTCCTGTTTTTAACTCCTTTAATAATGATTGCAACCATCAGATTTCTGCTGTAGTGCTAGCAACATTCCTATACTCTGCTTCCGTACTAGATCTCGAGATGGTTTGCTTTTTAGAACACCATGAAATAAGACTTTCTCCTACATAAACACAGTAACCAAAAACTGATTTTCGATCGTCTATATCTGTAGCCCAGTCTGCCTCTGAGTACACTGTAATGCTTAAGTCTCTGCCGCCTTTTAGTGATATGCCAAAGTTGATTGTTGCTTTTAAATATTCGAGTATTCATTTCACTGTTGTCCAATGCTCACTTTTGGGTTCCTGCAAATATTAAGACACTTTGTTAACACTTAAAGAAATATCAGGTCGTGTTATAGTAGCATATTCTAATGCTCCTACAACACTCCTATATTGTTTAATATTTAAGATGGCTTCCCCCTGTTCTTTAGTAAGTGTTGGTTTGAGATCATAGGAGTTGGTAGACCATTTTCTTCAATCATATTTGTCTTGTTTAGAAGCTCTGGAATGTACTTTCTTTGACAGAGATGAATTTCTTTATCTCATTTCCTTTTGACTTTCACAACACCAGAATTATCCTTTCATAACGGTTACAAGTGTTACAAATTATATTCCTAACGGTTATAACCGTCAGTAGAAGGTGCATGGTAAATTTCATAATGAATATTCTAACGGTTATAACCGTTGGAACATTTTGTTTTTCCAACGGTTATAACTGTTAGTAAATTTCATAGTCCTCATGGTTAAAACCGTTAGGAAAGTTAAATTGTTCCAACAGTTATAACCATTACAATATTAATTTGTTATAAAGGTTATAACCATTACAATTTCAATACACATATTTAATATTACAGCTTCCAACACTTATAAGTGTTACAATTGTGGTACTGAACTATAGCTTAAACCGCTTCTTAAAGTATTACAACTTATCATTTAATTTAGTATACAAATACAACTTTATGATAGGAACACATATGAAGTCAAATTTCAAACTAAGATTCCATCAAATTCAAATGATATTACAAATTTTGATGGACTAGCCCTGAAAAATAAATAATATGTGAGGTTTTTAGACACAGAAGAAAGAAGAAAAACCATTGTTAATCTATTTGAACCTTGGACTGTAAACACATTGAAAGGGCGATTGTTTGCAGTTGCACGACCTGCTGCTGCAAGAATACTAATATTCGTGTTATCCCTAGAAAGAAGTGATGATGATATATTAGTTGGTTGCCTATTCGCATGTATGATTCCCGGCAAAAGCTGTCGTTTTTCATCCGTGTGCACATTGGAAGAATATCACCGTAAGGTAAAAAGCTATGCACAATTGTCATTTCAGATAAAAAACATTGAGTTCAGAAATTTACAGATATCATGAACCATCATTTAATTCCTATTTTTTAACCAAGCTTCATTTGTAAACTCAAAAGAAGTATGCGCTATACTTCCAACCAACAAACAGTTTAAGTATATTCACAAGAATAGGTGTCTTTGTTTTGTGGATTTTATTACCAACGTGAAAAAACCTCAAGTAAATTAAAAATTGGTTCAAGTGACACCTGATAAACAAAACGGAATCCCCAGCAAAGAGCCTTCTTCCACTTACAAATAGGCTCCAACCAGTTGTCAATAAGTGACATTTGACCTGAATCATAGTAAGAATGTAGATGTATCAGCTTTAAGTGAATTTGTTTTAATACCGATATAAGTTTAATAACTTTAAAAGGTCCAGGTGAAAACTCATCTATGTCAGTCAAGTACATTACACAAATTCATTTACCTTTGTAAACTTGTATTTCTAGACAAGTATTCCCACCGCGAACTATCCAAGTGTTTTGGTAATAATCTGACAAATTATATTGGCTTAAATTGTTAATAGTAACTACCCAAGAAAAAGGTAAAAGTTTTATAGCATATTAATAAAACCAACTGACCAAGGTGACTGTTTAAGCTACTTAGAGTATGTCATCAATTACACAATTTGAACTACTGATGGAGAGATTCAAGATTTTAGTATACTCAAAAATTACAAAAGTTTCAATGATTAATTTGCGTCCCATGATATATGTGACGGAATGTCCAAACATTGTCATGCAAGTCCCTGGCCTGTAATTCTTGAGCAGGTGGCTGCATACTGAGATCCTATATATAACGTAGAGTGAATCCAAATTATGAACTGTGCATATTTATGCCAATGTAGTGCCTAGCTTTTACTCACAAGAGCAGAAAACGTTTTTTTTCTACAGCGCGTCGAGGAACTGAAAATCCCTCAGGCATGCTTGTATCACTTGCTGTTAAAGTTTTACAAAAGAACTACGTTTGTGGTTTGTTAGATCTTAATGCACAATGCGAAGACAGCAATGCCTTCTCATCATACTAACGCAATAAAATGAAAATGTTAGGTTGAGAAGTTGCTGCAAGAAGTTCTATAAAAATTAAAATATCAGTGATACTGGAAATACTACGTGCATCATCATATAGTCAAATTACATTGTTATAATGGTTCTGTTTACAAGTGAACTTCTCTAGAGTGTGTTCATTACACATTTCACGTAAATAACAGTTATAAAATAGTAAAGAAACATATAACCTAGTCATAATAACTTAATTCTCATTATACAAATGTGATTAAGTTACAGATCAATTTATACAAACTGATCCCCGGCTCAGTTTACATGCAAACTGAGCCCCAGTTCAGTTTACAGGAAAACTAAGCCCCGGCTCAGTTTATAGACAAACTGATCCACGGCTCAGTTTCTTGGCTCAGTTTCAAGAAACTGAACCCCAACTCAGTTTGTACAAAGAGAGCCCTAGCTCAGTTTCTTGGCAAATCGATCCCCGGGCTCAGTTTGTACAAACCGAGCGGCCCCGGCTCTGACAAACCGAGTCCCCGCTCAGTTTGTCAAGCAACTTCTTTTAATGTGCAATAAATTTCTAACTTGGCAGTGGATGAAACAATCTTTTAATTGACTTACTTTCTTCCTGAGATCCTTGCTTTCATGGGATACAATTTTGTATAAGTTTATTTTATAAACAGCCGAGGAAAAATAATAAAATGATAATAATAATCATTTTTCAACGGACCAATCAAACTAAGTAATCCTTTCCAAGTTGTTTCGAAGTCTGATGATTTTTCTATTAATGCATTTAATATCTTCCTAATCGAGATATAATTTTTAAACCAGTGGTCAACATTCAATAAATGCCCAGTCGACTGTCTGGTAAATTGATTTTAAATTATGTGACCAAAAATTGTAAAAAGAAGCATCAAATGCTAAGCACTTAATGATAAAATACCTCTCATGAACCCACCGCACCCCATTCAATATCCTGGAATTTTCAAGGAAAAATTATAAGGAGAACAGAATGGAAAATAAATTAGAAAGGTGCAACGTCAAACATGAAGACGAGGTTGTTTCTACAAATATGTCAAGTACCATGGCAAAGAAAGACAAGTGCCTTTGGTGAAGATGATAGAGGAAGCCATCTGCATGTGAAGAGCCGAACTCCGCTTGCATTTCTTCTATAATCCTAAATATCAACAGCAATCACCATTCATTGCAGGTTATTAAGCTTAGAGTTTAAAAGCATAAAATCACATAAAAGAATACATGGGAAAAGACAACAAATTGCCTCTTGATATTCAACCTCGATTGCATGAAACTAAAAAGAAAATTTAAGTACGCATTGAATTGCCACTGGGCTTTGTGGAAATTAAATAACCCACGCCACCACTTCCATGAAACACACAACAGTCAACTTGCCTGATCTGTTAGAAAGTGATTGTTATATTTATAATATAACTATGCAGTAAAACACACATAAATTAATGTTACAACATTTAGGAGCATCACAAAACAAGTTCAATTTCTTCCAGAAATAGCATGATTGATTGCGAAAATTATTTTACATCCAACTACTCGACAGGCTGACTCAATGTTTGTTATGAAATTTTCATAGCTTTGAAAGTCAATCAATATTTGTTTCATGTGTACAAACTGCTTAAATGTGTAGTTGCAGTACCATTTACTTATTTTCTATGTATTTCTGATTTTTCTTTTTGGCCGAAGCATGGGTTCATAAACATGTTATTGTTCAATCATCTTTTACAGTACAAACATGGGTTCATGAACTTCTACAAATTTATGCTCCAGGATTCACATCTAGAACTAAGAACTACTTTGTACAAGCTAATCATTCTAATCATGCTCAATGTTTATACATCTATTTTGGATTGTGATAAACTGTTTTCACTAAATTACTATTTTTCTGTCATAACAGAATTTTGTCCCTTCATAGAATGTTATATGATATGTTACTAAATCAAACACGCCATGCTTTGTGGATAGAATTCATAAATACTGTGTATATAAAATTATATCGTGACTGCAATGTTTTATAGTATGATATCATGGACATAACATTTGCTATGAATTTAGGATAGATAAGGTCTTATATGATCTAGAGATGCATAGTAGGTAATGTTAAACTGAGAACAAACCTACCTTGTCGTGACATTATAATCTAAGTGTAGTGGAACATAAATTTTATAGTAACAACTACTCACTGTATATGCCAGTTTAGCATTAGCATATAAATGCAACTGAACAATATTGTATATTATTAGATATACCATTGGGGTTTGAGATTAATCAATATATTTTTAAGAGAAACAGTTCATTTGGTGATTTTGTATATTACCATTCATCAATTACGCAGTGATATATAATGATCATTCATTTTCTTTTGACTTGACTGAAATTAATTTAATGTTTTAAACCCGAAAAACTGATCTTTCCCTTATCAAACATCAGGAAATTAAGTTTACTGAAGATATAATTTAGTGAAAGTATTAACATTGCATATACATTTTATTACTTATATTTCACCTGCCACGCAACTAATCTTTTAAGGAAGGGTGCTACTATTCACACCCCGGTTTCCACTTCCGGCCACCTTCTAAATTAAATACAAATGATTATTTTTTATATTCTTCTGGCCACCATATATTATTCTTTCACTTAGTTATTCATCACTGTACTTCTCCTAAGAAAAACGAGTACTTCCTACAATTTCAAATCCTAAACCCTAACAAAAACATATATTCTTTTATAGAGTTGGAAGATGAAGATAGAAAAGAGGTTAGAATTGCTTGATTTTTATTTTTTTTCTATTATGTTATAGAACATCTTATTAGGGTTTTTAATTGTTAGGGTTTTCCATTGCGTTTTAGGATATTTTTTCCGCTCTATTGGAAATTCCAAACTTGGAGAACATTAAATATGACGTCGTTGTAATAGAGAATGACAATGTAAATTTTGACTTGTAGGATTTTTAATTTTTTATCTGTATACCTTATGCATCTTATTTTACAAATTGATACATTTTTTTTTTTTTTGGGTCGTTTGATAGATGGAGTATTTGAATGATGATAAATTGGACGATAAACATGATTGTTGTGATAATATGATGCAAGATGTTCGATCAAAAGACATAAATGCACGATGTAAGTGAGGATGGAAGCGTTCATTTAGAGGAAGGTGCTGGTGGCCTCTCCATTTTTAGGTTATTAATTTAGACGGTGGCCAGTGGAGGAAATTTAAAATATTTGGGGTGCTTTCAGTTTTGATGGCCAGAAGTGTAAATCGGGGTGTGAATAGTAGCACCCAAAGAAAGAAAGCAACTAGTAATATACTAATATATAAATACCCCATCTAACATTATCCCATTTCCAAGGAGTGTTTGTTTGATATATAATATGCAACCCTTCGGACATAACGCTCTTATAACATACATGTTTAGGGAAAAAAAGAGCATTAAATTAGTACTAGGTAATAAAGTACAACTCAACAAAGAAATAACTATTAAATTCCAAATTTAGTGTTTTTGAGTTTTCAATTAAAAATATCGGATTCTAATAGTCATGACCATAAGTTAAGCTATTGAGCAATACAATTGTTAACAAAAACGTAAGCATGTTAAATATTCAAACCGGTGTAACATAAAGAAAAAGTAAATACAAATAAATGGGAAGGAAGGATACGTCTTTGATACTCCAAACAGAAGCATTGAACCCATTTAATGAGTTACTGAAGAAAAGCCCTTAAGAAAAGCCCTTAACTGATATAAAATTACCGTAGAGCTAAATAAGATGTACTTTTTCATGTACATGAAGGTAGAAAGTTCCATCATAGTTGTTAGTTGAACTTTTTACTCACTTCATATATATTCCATACATGGTATATTGGAAATTCAACATGCGTTCACATTGTGTAGAACAATACAATTTGTTGTTCCCTAAGCACTTCAGTTCATGTCAACTTGCACACATATAGCATGTATTCCTCCTAGTTGTGGATAGCTTTATCCCAATTTTAGCTCTTTTAGTTCATTTTAATTCATTTGTACAGGTGTATTTTTTAATAACTTACACTTCTACGATTGTATTCTTGTTCAGTCAGCAATTTGCTACTAATTTCAATCAGTAACAAACAAAATGATTCAGTCAGCAATGAGAACTGCTTGTTGAAGCTTGGAGTTTTATATTTAAATAAACTAACCTTGAAAAATAGTTACAACTTGAAGAAATATCCAGCCACTTATAGCTCGACCCAATAAAATGTCATCCTTTAAACTCATCATCCAAGCTTTTCAAACCATTTAAATAGATCTGATTTTATTTTTCATCCTTGTATGCATACAAATGTTCATAAAACACATAATTTTTAAATTTAGACTCATTCTGTCAAAGAGTTAGAATAATCTCATCTACATTGCTGAAAAATGTACATAATAATCAAAGATAATTAAGGAAACAAAGTCAGTTTCCATAAAAAAGAAAATGGATAAAATAAAATTAGATTTATCTTGCAAAACTTAATATCAACGAGCATCTAACAGAGGAGAAACACCCAACTACAGCATCATTTAGAGAAATGATGGATTTTGTTCCCTTTTTGGCATATTCCATAGCAGTTCTCATAGCTCGATTCAGTTGTCCTTTCCGTGTTATTAGCAAATCATGGTTCTATCATTAATTAACTTGCGTAGCTTTTTAGTGTTTTCACGTGTCTGTACTTCTTTCCTGTTAAGGATGGTGAGTTAGTGGAACAGTACAGAAATAAACGTGGGGGACGGAACATGTTTTCACTTAAAGAACTACTTGACGGAGTTAAAAAATGCTTCACATCTTCTAACATGTAATAATGATGTCCATCGGATGTCTTTCCTATAGCAAAATCTCTGTCGTCCTTTGTCTTTTATAGCCAACCAAGAAATTTTATTATATAGATATTTGCTATAGTGAGACATAAACATCACATAGGCACTGAACTAAATTCATTTTACAGCACACTGACGGTGAAAAATAAATTTACTTACATAGGACTGACTTTCAGCATAACTAGCAGGCATGTAATAACCCAGATTATCTCACTCCCCAGATGAACCATTAAACCTGGAAATCAGCATATAACAAATATATAAGATTGAAGTAGCTATAATTATGAGTTAATTCATTCAATTAAACCTAGTAAATAAAACATACCATGGCAGCTACACCCATAACAACATAAGCCTTGACCACCAAGAAAAGCTTCCTAGTCAACTTCACTCCCTTTAAGCTGCTCGTAGTTGCACAACTAAGGATATACGTGATGTTAAATAAAACAAGCTTCCAACTTTCGGGCTGGACTAAAGATTTACATCAAAGAACAAGGAGTTAAATATATTTTCAAGTAAAAACAAAAAGGTTATGCGCCAGTATAATATAAGTTCTACTATAATAGTCTTGCTCGCATTTAATTCATCATGCATTAAGAGTAAAAGGGTTTCTTCGTTTTCATTAAATAAATACATATTTGATTACAATACAACAATTTACTCACTATAAATTAACAGGACTGGACAATTTTACTTGATAATAGACAACGGTTGAAAGACTTACGATTTACGAAATTAAAAGCGAGAGAGGAGAAATCAAAATAAAATTTGGGGCAAATGAATGAAGCATCGCAATAGCCAGCAAGGTAGTGGAAGCATAGTAGAGCTCGTTTATCTAAGGGGAGCAGTGGAGAGCGACGGTGGAAAAAGGGGAAGTGCGACATGAACGATTGAGAAGTGATGCCTATTCACAGGGGAAGAAACAAATGAGGAACCTGGATCTGGAAGGAAATGGAAGAAACGATGCGCGTTAGAAAGAGTGAGAAACCAAAATTACCGATTTCTCCCCTTTACTATATCGTATTTACATCGCGAATGGACGTTATCACGGTTTTAACCGTCAGTTGATGAAAATAACAATAATGTTAAAAAATAAAACAATACATATGGTAAAGAAGAAGCCATGAGATAGAACAGAAACATAGGGGAGAAACTTTTATTTCTATTGCTCAAGTGTGTACAATTTCTATTACATCAGCTTCTTTATATATAGGTTTTGGAGCTGATGTTAGACTTATTCCCATGATGTGGGACTAAATTGAATATGACAAGAGCATATTCACTCATATATATTACAACACCCCCCTTGAATATGCGTCTTCAAAATCTTAAATGCTTTGCTAACTTGAAGTTGTCCCTTTAAAATAGGATTAATTGTCAAGAATAATCTGAAGTTTAACGTGTCTTCCCATAATAATCCCAAGTTTGTATTATTTTTGAATAATCCAAAGTTTGGGGGGTCTTCCCGTATTAATCTCATTTACTTGGTTCTTCCTATATTAATCCGAAGTTTGTGAGTGTCTTTCCATATTGATCCCAAAATAACACGTCAGGGGGTCATAGGGGTCAATATGGGAAGACACCCCCCAAACTTCAGATTATTCAGAAATAATTCGAACTTGAGATTATTATGGGAAGACACGTTAAACTTTAGATTATTCTTGACAATTAATCCTTTAAAATATATATGGTTATTGCTCCCCCTTATAATTATCTTGCTTGCATATATCCGTTCAGTCGATACAACTATTGTCTGTTGCCTTCAAAACTCTATCAGGAAAACCCAAGGGAAAAACCTTGAACAAGAAAAAGAGTACAACGTCTGACATTATGAATATCATATTAAAATGATATTCCTTAAAAGAGTTTGATGCTTCAGGATCAGAACAATGCCTCATTAAAAACATTTTTATGAAAAACCCTGTAGAAAAAATCATAAACAAGAGAAAGTGTAATAACCCGGAAATCTGGGTCAATTTAAAATTTTTATTTTGGCAATTTTAGTGAATGTTGATTATTTAAAATGAATTATTTTAAATAATAACGACGAGAAATTTATTTTGAATAGAATTAGAATGTATATATTTATATTCGTCGTCGTTAGAATATAAATATTTATTTATAATTATAAGAGGAATTGAAAATGGCACGGTAGTTCGATAATTCGATTTCAAAATTCAAATGAATGTACATGATTCAAAATAAACCTGATTTTAGTGAAACCAAAAATATTTGAATCTAATAGAGAATATCTTTCCAACGAATCCGATAAATCAAAATTTCATAGTGGGAATCAAAAGATATGCCCAGTTGAAAATTCAGAATAGCCGCTATGGAATTCTGGCCCTTAAAAAAGGAAATTTTGCAAACGAAATCGGATTTCGACGAAACCACTTTTGTTGGATCCGTGATGTCAATTTATTGCTAGATTCCAAATTTCATAATTTTTGAATCAATATGTGAGCGTGGCAAAGAAAAACGCGTTTGACCAGTTTCAGTCGATTTTAATCGACTGGAAAATGGCCATTTTTCAAACGGTCTCAGAATCTGATGAAACTAGTTTTGTTAGGATCGTATCGTCAATACGAAGCTAGAAAATATTTTTCGGGAATTTTTAGAGTTAGTGTGTGGCCCCAGTAAATTGAAATGCACGTTCAAATTCATATATAGAGTTATATGTTGATTTTGACGAAAACTGATCGAAACGATCGAATCAGCTTACGATACATATCACATTGCGTTCAGAATGGGGGTAATTAGCTATGGACGACAGGCGGTGGGTTCGATTTCGAGGTCGAAAATAAAAGTTGCTTTTTGAATTTAAAAATAAATTAAACAAAAGAAAAGTCAACTCACCCCTATAACCTTTCTCTCTCCCCTACCCTCCCTTCATTTTCAATCAACAGACAAAAAAGAAAAAAAATCGCTCGCGGTCCTCGCTCGCGCCTGCTACAGGTGGCGTGCCACCACCGATTCCCCCCTCCTCGCCGCGATGCCGGAGAAATCCCACCCCCCCCCCCCCGCCCCCCCGCTTCCACCTCGCGACGGCGACTGAAGCCCGCGCCCCTTTATCCCCTCCTCCTAAAAAAAAAACCTAACGCCGCTTCCCCTCCACCTGAGCCACCCCCGCACGCCATCTCCTCCACCTGCGAACCCCCTTCTTCTCCAGCACCGCTCCAATCACCCTCCTCCTTCAAATGGATGTAAGTTTTCTTTTATTTATTCATTTATAAAAATTAGATTTTTATTGCAAAGGAGAATTAGATTTTTTACCTATAGAAAGTTACGATTTTTACATATAGAAAGTTATCATTTTTGTCTATAGAAAGTTGTGATTTTTTATCGAACAAAGCTTTGATTTTTAAACCGAATAAAGCTTTGATTTTTAAAACGAACAAAGATGTGATTTTTTATCGAACAAAGCTTTGATTTTTAAACCGAATAAAGCTTTGATTTTTTTTAAAAAAAAACGAACAAAGATGTGATTTTTTATCGAACAAAGCTTTGATTTTTAATCGAATAAAAATACGATTTTTATATATATGAAGTGAAGATAAAAATTCGATTTTTATATATATGAAGTGAGGATAAAAATTCGATTTTTATATGGGATGTAGCAATGTAAAGATACGATATTTACATACATGAAAAGATAATATTTTGGAACAGAAAAAAATATAATTTTTATTGTATGTAGTGAATCAAAAATATAATTTTTAATTTTCATATATATTTTAGCGAAGTAAAAATATAATCTTTACAATGTATAGAGCGAGATAAAAATATGATTTTTATCCATGGAGTGATAATATAAAAATGTGATTTTTATATATGTAGCGAACACGGACGACGAAAGTGACAAAAGGCGAGCACGACGAGATATTCTACATATGAAGAGTCGTGGTGAATGGATTTAGCTTGTGTGAGAACTTCTCACTTTTAATTTAATTTTCTAGTTAAAATATATATTAGGATGCAGACGGTGTTTAGTAGCACCCGACACCCGTCGTCCACAGACCATGGACGACTTGTATGCTTATTTGTTTGATTTTGATGTGTAGTTGATTGTGTGATGTGATATGAAATAAAAATATTTTATAGTTGAAAATAGAATTTTTAACGTGTATATAAAATAAATATTTATAAACAAATCGGAGATTTGTTTATATACACTGATTTGATTGATATTGATTGGGACGATAAATTTTACACATCGCCCAACTGCACAAATAAAATCTGTGTTTGATTTTTTGTAACCCCACACAGGTATTGGGATGATATATGACATACATTAATCCCAATAATTAGTTGTATGTCGATCGGTTGATTGACAGCTGTAACACCCCACCTCCGCCAGGGTGGCTCTTGCAAGCAACTCTGACTTTGGTAGGGCGTTTTAAAACAAGGTAAACATGCATAATGATATAGCAAGGCAGGACATGACATATATATATATGTAAATAAATAGAGTAAGTAGATGAAACAGCGGAATATTTTTAAACCATTTCAAAACACAAGTCTGGTACATCAAAATATCAATTTCCCAAATAAACAAGTCTAGTACATGAAGTAACATCCTCTGAAACTGGAAAAGAAAACATAAAAGTAGCTATCCCCAAAGTGGAAAAACCATAGCGAGCTCAAGTCCAAAGCATACATAGGCTATCCAAGAAAGCAGCTAAGATCCAAGCTAGGCTCCTGTATTCCCTCCCTGAGAACCTGGGGGGGGGGAAACGGAAGAAAAGAGGCGAAAGAAAACAGGTCAGTCAAAAAGACCGAGTAAGCCCTGCTACGATCAGTCTATAAACTAATAAAGTTAACAACATGATGGAAACTGAGATGATCATAGATAACAACATACTGGCATGATAACTTAACTACGAGATAGATAGAGGAGTCATCGCATAAACAATGTTAAGTTTTGCACCACAGTGTACTAGCAACTAACATAACAGGTATTGATCCCTCAGCCCAAACTTTGGCCCAATAACATGAGGTGACCTTAATACAAGGTCCAGCCCAACGGTCTAGTCGATCGGCTCCCTATAAACCTAACACGTCAAGTGTTGGTGTCCATATGGCCCACATATGGTTGTAGTTAGACTGTGCTGGGTCCACCTTTGGGTGTATCAAGCCCTCGGGTGTCAACCCCAGATACTTAAGCAATAATGCACAGCCCTAACCTACTGGTACCCGTGCCTCGAGTTTGTCCAACACCGGACTAAGTGCACGTCCGTAGCCCGCCTGGACCCGCACCGCTGTACCACTCAGCCATCGCCTTTTGGTCGCTTACATCCGTCCAGTAATCGTGCCCCGCCCTAGCCTAGCTTCTAGGGTTGTGAATGATACCAAACTGGGATTACTGTTAGAACAGACCACGTTGCTAGGGTTTCCTAAGAGGGTTAAGTGTGATTTAACCCTTCACTAATCATGGATTAAACTAGTTAAGTGTAACCAACAGTTCACCACTTAACCCCATTTCAATCCTTCGAATCCCCAAATTGGTTAAGTATTAGTGGACCCTGACTTAACCCTAATCATGAGGCATTAATTAATTTAATGCACCTTAACCTCTCACATTAGACCTTGTTGTGGTTACTAGTTAGGCCGGGCGGGTCCGGGTAGGTTTACACCACAACTTAGTCTAACCTCGGGTTTTGGCACCATATGACCAACTTCTCACATTGGGTCCTATTGTTTGTAGCCACTAGTTAAGCCGGTAGGTTCCGGGTAGAATTACGCTACAAACTCAACCCAACCTCGAGTTGGCCACATTTATGTTTTCTAAGTGTCATGTCCACTTTATTTCAAAACATAATTACAAGTCAACAAATACTTGGGTAGACCTAACTTAATAGGTAAATTCCCAAGGGGTAGACCTAACTTAATAGGTAAATTCCCAATCTTATATTTTCATGTATTTTAAGTTTACCCAAACCCCCCAACGTCATTCTATCGATTACATATTCGTAATAACGCATAAAGGATAGGAAGAGGGAACTTGGCATAACATACATGATGAACTTGCATCTCACAACAAACATGCATAACATGTTAGACTTGCATAACTTAGCATAGTGAACTTGCATATTACCATAAACATGCATAACATGTTAAACTTGCCTAGCATAGCATATGGAACTTGCATAAACATAGATAACTTGTCAAACATGCATAACATGGCATAGTGAACTTGCATAAACATGCATAACCCAATAAACTTGCAAATCATGGCATAGTGAACTTGCATAAACATGCATAACTTGTTAAACTTGCAAATCATGGCATGGTGAACTTGCATAGACATGCATAACTCAATAAACTTGCAAATCATGGCTTAGCAAACTTGCATAAACATGCATAACTCGATAAACTTGCAAATCATAGCTTAGCAAACTTGCATAAACATGCATAACTCAATAAACTTGCAAATCATGGCATAGTGAACTTGCATAAGCATGCATAACTTGTCATACTTGCAAATCAAGGCATAGTGAACTTGCATAAGTATGCATAACTTGTTAAACTTGCAAATCATGACTTAGTGAACTTGCATAAACATGCATAACTTGTTAAACTTGCAAATCAAAACATGCATACTTCATCAAACATGTGTAACATAGCATAGTGAACTCACATAAGCATGCATAACTCATTAAACATGTATAACATAGCATAGTGAACTCGCATAAGCATGCACAACTCATTAAACATACAAAAATCCCAACTTTCATCACATATTAACTTTAGAGTTTCTAAAATGAAGGTAAGAGGGCTTACAAATATTATGAAGACTCAAATCTACTAATAAAGATTGAGAAGCCCTTTTTATGCAAGCATATAAAAACCCAATCAAAGCTCCAATCATCAAAAATCCCAAAACTCTAGCTTTAGCAATTAAAGCTTGCAACTTGATGATGTATGCAAGCTAATGATCATTCATACAACTTAGAAATGCTTGTATGAACATCAAAATCTTCATAGGAATGATTCATGAAGAGGGTGGAGGCTAGGGTTCTTAGGTGGAGGCCATTTGAGAATTCAATTTGACATAGTTTGGTTGCTAGAATGAATAATGAGTGATTTAGGGTAGGTTAGGGTCTTATTTATAGATTAGGTTAGTGATTTAGACCATAGGATTAACCCTAGGTTGAATTAGGGTCATCAGATTTCGGAACTCTCCAGAACCAAGCCCCCCAATCAAGCCCAAATCAAAATGGTGCGCCAGGCAACATTGCCTGGCTACCCCCTGTCGACAGGGCTGTCGACAGGGCTGTCGACACCATAGGGACCCTGTCGACAGGCCTGTCGACATGCGGGTCCTGGCGGGAATTTTCCCGCCTGCGCCAGTTTGCCTTATCCCTTGTATTTTAATTCGAAATTTAAATCTGTTTATACTTAAGAATTTTCTGAAAACTTCAATGGGCCTTAATTGGGTCATACGGACTCCGATTTTCGAAAACTCGGACTCTATTTCTCGTATTTTTCCGAGACGAACGCAATGGCATAGCCCGTTTCCCTTGATTCACATTTTATAATTAGATTCTGCCTCGATTTATATTATAACAGATTATTGAAAATACGGGTTGTTACATTCTCCCCTCCTTAAAGGATTTCGTCCCCGAAATCTTCAAGTTAGGAAGAACGTATCCTACCATCCAATCATCCATCTACTCAAAGCATCATCCACGAGCAATCATTGTCCTTAAAGGATTCTAAATGTGGTATGAACATATGCAAAAGTGTGTGTATATGTACTTACCTAATGCAAAAATCAGGCGGTTACTGATACAGTAAACCTCCTTAATGCATATGTATGTAAATCAGGCGGTTACTGATACAGTATACCTCCTTAATGCACATGTATGTCAGTGAAATGAATCCATATGTATGCAAATTCCTAAATTCATAGTATCTATATGAGTGCACATAACATTCATCCATATGCAACATCCATGTGGTGGCACAACAAGTTTCAATCATGAATAAGCATAAACACTCATGCATATGCAACATGAAGAGTGTGTGAGCCGATCTAGTGCCTAATGTGTATAATGCATCCACGAGTAACCACTTGCAAACACTTGCAACCACTTGCAAACATCAAGCATAACATGTTTCAAATACATGTTTCATCCAAAGGGTTTCTACCTAAGGTTCTCATGACAAGATAGATACGATAAACTAGATAAACTCCTTTTTGGATTACAAGAAATCCGTTCAAACTCTAACATATAGCACTAACCGATGAGTCATAACCCGCTCATGGAGTTTACAACGGAAATAAGATCGAGAATGGGACCGAGAGGATATATACAAAAGGTAACTTGCAAGCAAGCTCCACAGGAAAACAAGGATCTAGGATGCACTCTTTAAAAAGAGATATGATGCGCGTATCTAGTCTTCACTCTTCTTAGTCGCGTTTCCTTGAGCTTAACTCCACTGTGCTTTGACCGTCTTTTACTTCATGATTTCTTGGCTTCCTAACTCTTATTTCCCCAAATTCGAGTTGGAACTCATTTCATTATCGCCTCTCGTCTTTCTTTTCCACTTATTCTTCTTTCTGTATACTTGGCTTAAACATAACTGTAACCTCATGATTTCATGCAAGCTCTCCAAAATTCACTAGTGAATCCTGGATCTCGTCTACTTACTATAAAGTATTCCACGCAGCAGAACTTTTCTTGAAAATACCAATCCACGTTGCTAATTGTCCTTATAAACGTGATTTTCTATAACTCATGCTTAATCGAAATGAACCATCCGCCTATGGGTGATAGGCCATACCCAGATTCGGTTGCCTACCCATGGCTTCCTGTAGGCTATTTCAAGACTGGCCAACCTCTTGCGGGTAAACCGTTGCTAACCATGATGCAGTCCTCTTGCTCTTTACCGGACTGAAATGAGCACTCTTCGTGAGTCTACCTCATACCCGTATTCCCTTTCTTTGATCTAGGTAGTCTATCCGCATAATCTATCGAGATGTTTTCACACTTCCCTTGCGAAACTTCCAATGGAGGTAATGGCCCGCTGGGCTTCTATGACTTGGCCTTAACCTGGTGGCACAACATGCATCCAGAGACCAACTCGGCCACCTCCTCGAGTGATGCGCACCTTCAAGAACCTTCTTTACCAAGTCTTTCACTCGAGGAACACATAATCTCTCATCGTGCCTTAGTCATCCCTTGTCATCTATAATATATCTAGTGAGGTGACTTAACATCTCGCCTCGCATCAACTGGTCCATGTTCTTGACCAACTGTGGGTCTTCTTCCTGTGAAAACCCCCTTCTTGATCCAGAAGAGTAAGCCTAAGCTCAGGGAATGCTAACTAACTAGCCAAACGGAGAAAGCTTCTTACTTCAATTGCCTTCCTCAGAGCTTTCCGGTCTTAAACCGCAATCACTTTAGCGGAATCCACCGCTAAGCCTTCTTAGGAACTATGTGCCCAAGAAATCCAACTTCTTTTCTCCAAAGTGACATTTGGAGAACTTGACCTTCAACTGGTGGCTCTAAGCGTACCCATCACCTCCTTGAGATGTCTTAGCATGCTCTTCCTCGTTCTTTTAAGGAGATCAAAATATCGTCTACGACGACCACGACAAACTTGTTCAAGGACTCCCTAAACACCCAACCCATCAAGTTCGCGTAATATGCGGGTGCCTTAGTCAAACCAAATAGCATGACTAGCCATTCCAAAAATCCATCTAGAGTCCTAAACTCAGTCTTGTCAATTCCATCCTCAGCCCTCCTAAGCTGATGGAATCTGGTAGCTGGATCAAAAGAAAACAGATGCTCCTACAAGCTGATCAAACAAATCATCAACCCTTGATAACGGTTGTCTATTCTCCTTACGATAATCAACACATAGACGAAGCAAACTGTCAATATTAGTAACGAATACTACTGGAGCACCCTACTCGAAAATGCTTCGTCTCAGGAAGTTCTTCTCAAGCAACTCCTCGACTTGGTTTCTTAACTCTCATTTCGTGAGGTCATGTGCCTAACCGGCCACGAAACTGGCTTGGTATTACCAACCAGATAATGCGGAAATCTATCCCACGTCTAGGGGTAACCCCTTTACTTTTCCCCAAGATATCAGGATATTCTCGGACCACCCTCACGGATTGCAAACTATCGATAGACGAGTTGAGGGGTTCAAGATAACATAACATGACGGGACCCATAGGGTTACTAGAAATTTCTAGGGTATTACCGAGGCGAGTCATGAGCCTCACAACCCTATATACAAAAACCCAGAATGGCTCCAAAACAGGAAAACCATTCCATGCCCAAAACCAACCCATATCCCCTGAAACCGAGAATAAAACATCCCACGAGAATTCTATACTCAAGATAGAAATTTTCAAATCCACTCAGACCACAGACAAACGGGCAGAACCCCCAATTGGATTTGAAACACATACGGGATCATCAACTAAGCTAGTACTAAGGTGCAAACTATCAACAAGATCAGGTGAAATAAAACTATGCGATGTGCCAGAATCAAATAAAGTACGAACAGGGAAAGTCAGAAAATGTAAACAAGACTTCCACAGAAACACTACCTCTATCATGAGCTGGAAGAACGGTGTTGAGGGGATGAACTCGCCCTCCAGGTAGTCTCCCATACTGAGTCTGACCTTGCCCTTGTTTCCTCGGGCAATCCTTGCTGAGATGTCCAGACTCACCACAATGGAAGCATTCGCCCCGCTTTCTTCTCTTCTTCTTCCTACATTCCCTGGCTATATGTCCAACTTCACCACAGAAGTTGCATTTCCTATTCCCTCTTGGCTTGTCCTTGCGGTTGTTGTTATTCTTGCCCCGTTTCCCGGAATTTACTCTCTTGCCTTGAGACTCACTCGCCTTGCCTTCTTTCTTGTCATTGTTATCTTCTTCTTGAAGTAGGGCCAAATTCACCAGATTCTCGAAAGTCGCCCCCAAGGGTATATGAAATATTGCCAAACCGTGTAATGGCTCGTTTAATCCTAGAGCAAAGTGTAAGGCCTTCTTCTGAGCTGTATTAACCAAGTCTAAATCGACCCGAGCCAGTTGATTAAACTTATCTATGTATTCCCTAATAGTCATGTCCCCTTGCTTTAGTGATAAGAACCTTAGTCCAAACCTTCCCCTAAAGTCATCCCAAGTCTCAATTGGCCTAGTAGCGGTGGTGACTACCCACCAACGTGCAGCTTCTTCCTTTAGCAACCATACTGCCAATAAAACCTTCCTGCGGTCACCTATATCAAAGGTGGCTAAAAGATCTTCGGTCTCTTTCAACCAATTCCTTGCCTCTACAATAGTCTCTGTTCCACTAAAATTTTTGCCACCCATCATCTTAAAGTTCTTACAAGTTTCCGCAAAATCCGTTTGTGGAGGCTGAGGGGGAAGAGGAACATCAGCTACGGGAGGAGGAGGAGGAGGAACAGCGGCCTCGACTGGAAAGACAACATTAGAGACACCCGGGACCGGTGCCGTGACTTCCAAGTACCGACGAAACCAATCGGGTATTGTTACTCCTTCGGGCAAGATGAGATTATCAGACATGCTGGAAACGAAAAGAAAAGAGTTCAAACGAGGGTCAAAGGATAGTGCTAATGGCTTTTGGGGAATAGCCTTTTAAAAATAACTAGACTTTTCTTTGGAAAATACTGTATACTTGGTTTTGAAAATAGTTTTTCAAAAGTTTTAAAAACCTTTTTATCCCGTCTCGTAAACCATATGCTCTGATACCAAATGTAACACCCCACCTCCGCCAGGGTGGCTCTTGCAAGCAACTCTGACTTTGGTAGGGCGTTTTAAAACAAGGTAAACATGCATAATGATATAGCAAGGCAGGACATGACATATATATATATGTAAATAAATAGAGTAAGTAGATGAAACAGCGGAAGATTTTTAAACCATTTCAAAACACAAGTCTGGTACATCAAAATATCAATTTCCCAAATAAACAAGTCTAGTACATGAAGTAACATCCTCTGAAACTAGAAAAGAAAACATAAAAGTAGCTATCCCCAAAGTGGAAAAACCATAGCGAGCTCAAGTCCAAAGCATACATAGGCTATCCAAGAAAGCAGCTAAGATCCAAGCTAGGCTCCCGTATTCCCTCCATGAGAACCTGGGGGGGGGGGAACGGAAGAAAAGAGGCGAAAGAAAACAGGTCAGTCAAAAAGACTGAGTAAGCCCTGCTACGATCAGTCTATAAACTAATAAAGTTAACAACATGATGGAAACTGAGATGATCATAGATAACAACATATTGGCATGATAACTTAACTATGAGATAGATAGAGGTGTCATCGCATAAACAAGGTTAAGTTTTGCACCACAGTGTACTAGCAACTAACATAACAGGTATTGATCCCTCAGCCCAAACTTTGGCCCAATAACATGAGGTGACCTTAATACAAGGTCCAGCCCAACGGTCTAGTCGATCGGCTCCCTATAAACCTAACACGTCAAGTGTTGGTGTCCATATGGCCCACATATGGTTGTAGTTAGACTGTGCTGGGTCCACCTTTGGGTGTATCAAGCCCTCGGGTGTCAACCCCAGACACTTAAGCAATAATGCACAGCCCTAACCTACTGGTACCCGTGCCTCGAGTTTGTCCAACACCGGACTACGTGCACGTCCGTAGCCCGCCTGGACCCGCACCGCTGTACCACTCAGCCATCGCCTTTTGGTCGCTTACATCCGTCCAGTAATCGTGCCCCGCCCTAGCCTAGCTTCTAGGGTTGTGAATGATACCAAACTGGGATTACTGTTAGAACAGACCACGTTGCTAGGGTTTCCTAAGAGGGTTAAGTGTGATTTAACCCTTCACTAATCATGGATTAAACTAGTTAAGTGTAACCAACAGTTCACCACTTAACCCCATTTCAATCCTTCGAATCCCCAAATTGGTTAAGTATTAGTGGACCCTGACTTAACCCTAATCATGAGGCATTAATTAATTTAATGCACCTTAACCTCTCACATTAGACCTTGTTGTGGTTACTAGTTAGGCCGGGCCTCGAGTTGGTCACATTTATGTTTTCTAAGTGTCATGTCCACTTTATTTCAAAACATAATTACAAGTCAACAAATACTTGGGTAGACCTAACTTAATAGGTAAATTCCCAAGGGGTAGACCTAACTTAATAGGTAAATTCCCAATCTTATATTTTCATGTATTTTAAGTTTACCCAAACCCCCCAACGTCATTCTATCGATTACATATTCGTAATAACGCATAAAGGATAGGAAGAGGGAACTTGGCATAACATACATGATGAACTTGCATCTCACAACAAACATGCATAACATGTTAGACTTGCATAACTTAGCATAGTGAACTTGCATATTACCATAAACATGCATAACATGTTAAACTTGCCTAGCATAGCATATGGAACTTGCATAAACATACATAACTTGTCAAACATGCATAACATGGCATAGTGAACTTGCATAAACATGCATAACCCAATAAACTTGCAAATCATGGCATAGTGAACTTGCATAAACATGCATAACTTGTTAAACTTGCAAATCATGGCATGGTGAACTTGCATAGACATGCATAACTCAATAAACTTGCAAATCATGGCTTAGCAAACTTGCATAAACATGCATAACTCGATAAACTTGCAAATCATAGCTTAGCAAACTTGCATAAACATGCATAACTCAATAAACTTGCAAATCATGGCATAGTGAACTTGCATAAGCATGCATAACTTGTCATACTTGCAAATCAAGGCATAGTGAACTTGCATAAGTATGCATAACTTGTTAAACTTGCAAATCATGACTTAGTGAACTTGCATAAACATGCATAACTTGTTAAACTTGCAAATCAAAACATGCATACTTCATCAAACATGTGTAACATAGCATAGTGAACTCACATAAGCATGCATAACTCATTAAACATGTATAACATAGCATAGTGAACTCGCATAAGCATGCACAACTCATTAAACATACAAAAATCCCAACTTTCATCACATATTAACTTTAGAGTTTCTAAAATGAAGGTAAGAGGGCTTACAAATATTATGAAGACTCAAATCTACTAATAAAGATTGAGAAGCCCTTTTTATGCAAGCATATAAAAACCCAATCAAAGCTCCAATCATCAAAAATCCCAAAACTCTAGCTTTAGCAATTAAAGCTTGCAACTTGATGATGTATGCAAGCTAATGATCATTCATACAACTTAAAAATGCTTGTATGAACATCAAAATCTTCATAGGAATGATTCATGAAGAGGGTGGAGGCTAGGGTTCTTAGGTGGAGGCCATTTGAGAATTCAATTTGACATAGTTTGGTTGCCAGAATGAATAATGAGTGATTTAGGGTAGGTTAGGGTCTTATTTATAGATTAGGTTAGTGATTTAGACCATAGGATTAACCCTAGGTTGAATTAAGGCCATCAGATTTCGGAACTCTCCAGAACCAAGCCCCCCAATCAAGCCCAAATCAAAATGGTGCGCCAGGCAACATTGCCTGGCTACCCCCTGTCGACAGGGCTGTCGACACCATAGGGACCCTGTCGACAGGCCTGTCGACATGCGGGTCCTGGCGGGAATTTTCCCGCCTGCGCCAGTTTGCCCTAACCCTTGTATTTTAATTCGAAATTTAAATCTGTTTATACTTAAGAATTTTCTGAAAACTTCAATGGGCCTTAACTGGGTCATACGGACTCCGATTTTCGAAAACTCGGACTCTATTTCGCGTATTTTTCCGAGACGAACGCAATGGCATAGCCCGTTTCCCTTGATTCACATTTTATAATTAGATTCTGCCTCGATTTATATTATAACAGATTATTGAAAATACGGGTTGTTACAACAGCCTGTTATAAGCGTTGAATATTTATATTTGATGCTTATACAGTGTAGAATGCACTTTGGATGATGGTTTATTATTTGTCATTGTTGATATATACTTGCGTTGTATGGAAATCCATAGAAACAAAATCTATGGAAATTGATTGGGCCTCATTCCAGTTTTGAAATAGAAATATTTGAAATAGAAATATTCGAAAAAGAAATATTTGAAATAGAAATATTTGAAAAAGAAATATTTGAAATAGAAATATTCGGAATATAATATTTGAAAATAGAAATATATGAAGCCGCGTTGATTAGATTGACGCCATTTTGACGCGAACGAGATTTATATCGAAAATATTTCTCCTAAAACCGGAACCGTTGGGTTCGTATCGAAAAGAGCTTTCTAACGAATATTAGAAATTAGAAATCTAACGGTTGGATTTGGAATTATGTCCAAATCAAATTTGGAAAAGGTCGCTGTAAGTGCAGTTCGATGGCCGTTGACGGAAATCGACTGTACGAGCCTTGATAAAATTATTAAAAATATAAATAATTTGTGTAAAATCATAAGAAATGATTTGTGAAGAATTGGTATGAAAAACTCCATATTTGAAAAGATAAAAATAGATTTTTATCTAAATGAACTAGTTTTGAACTAGAATAATTATTTATTTATTTTTAAAATAAATAAATTGGATTTGAAATGATTATGAAAATAACCAGAATTTCCAATGATTGCATTGGAATGGATTTGAATCGAAATCATCTTTGGAATAGTTCAATGTTGGGTTTCGTGATTATACAGATGTTGTTATGGAGATTTGAAATATATATATATATGTATATATATCATTATTTCCAATACGATATTTGTTGGTCGTAGAATTTGATATTGAATATAAGCCGATATATTTTCTATTCAGAGCCTTGTATTTAATATCAAATGTGATTTGGGTTTGTCGTGAATGGTGTCTTCATTAACACTGTTCTTAAACCCAATTGAGAAAAAGATTAAATCTTTTTATTTAGATTTAATGAAGTGTGCCAATTAAATAATATTTAACTGGAATTGAATTGGGATTGATTTTTGGGTTTATCGTGAACAGTGTTTTAAATAACACTGGTTCTTTAACCCAATAATTAATGGAATGTGATTTTGGGTTTATCGTGAACCGTGTTTTAAATGACATTGGTTCTTTAACCCAGTTAAAGACATGATATTGATTTTTGTAAAGATTAAAACTAAGTGGGGTTTTAATGAATCTTTAATTGGATTGAAATGGTCGAGAATGGAGTATCACCAGTTTTGCTCCAAGCGATAGTTAAATCTTTAATTATATTTAAATGTGAAATGGTAATTGAATTTACCGATAACACTGTGGTGTTAGATATGAAGTATTACCGGTTTTACTTCATGGGATGAATAGGTTGTGATTGGGAAATAAAATAAATGATTACTTCGGTGTGGTTCGCTAATCCCGAATGGGTTGAATTGATATTCAAAAGAAGATTAAAAAAATAAATTTAAAGAATTTGTCTTTGATAAAATTTATGGGAACCTTTCCCAAAGTATATAGAATATTTGAATAAAAGAATATTCTGAATTGGAATGAGGCGTATGTTGTGTTTGTGTAACACTTGTTTATTATATACGCGAGTTATTCAGAAAGACCGGGTTTATCCCATTCTGAATAACTGATTCGACGTGGTGTCGAGGATGAAGACGGTGGTAGAAGACCGGAGGTCTTCACATCGTTTGGGTGATTACTGATGATCTTGATTGGCTCGTACACCCAAGAGGAGGTAATCGGTTGGTGGTCGTCCAGACGTACTTGGAGATCGATGAATATGCGAGGTACTAGGTGCCTCCGGTTTCGTTCAGACCCGGAATGGACTCGTAAATGGACTGTGTGTCTGACATTGGATATCATTCTGTGTGATTGATGGATATCGGTTGCATGGAGTGGTTTGCCTGTGTGGCATGCTAAGATGCAAATGATCAAGGCTTCTGTTGAAAAGCAGAGTCTTGTGGTTGATGATCAAAGCACGGCCTGTGTGGCATAGCTTTGTGTAGCGTTGATTCGCGAGCCTCACACCCCGGTTGTGAACCAGAAACGGGAGAAGGAACTCAGGGAGGGCATGCGTTTCTTTCTAGCTAGAAGTGGCGTCAGTGGTTTTACACGCCCTGACGAGTTTGACTTATGTGGTTGTTGCTGTTGCGAGGCGCCTCGGATATATCGGTGACTATGTGAAGCCGATGGAGCCATTCGTTGGCTCATTTACGCCCCCAAAGGGCGGGGAAACGCAGTGTTCAGGCATTTTAATCCACATCGGTGGACTGGCCCTGACGATCCAAGGGTCGATGCGCTCTGACCCTGAGGCTCGGGCTAGACAGTCTCGAAGACGGTGAGGACGATCCCTTGCCTCGGTATACAGATGGAAATCCAATTTCCAAATACGTGACAGTGCGGTTTTGATTGTAGAGCCTAGTATGGCGACATGATATATGGTACCCATGCCATCTATGATTAATATTTATGATTTGAAGTTGTTTTATACACTATGCACTTATAATAGTATCAAATGATTTGTTTTAAACGTACTAAGCATGTTTGGCTATTATAAGGGAAAACCCTATCCCTCGGCTTGCGTTGCATTGTGTGATAGGACCTGGGTCTTATAATAGCTTCATTTTTTCCAAAAAGCATGGCGCTGTTTTGTTATATGCACTGGTATTCTTGGGAGGAAACCCGTTCCGTGTTATACGGCGTGGTCCCTTGATTTACCTAACTTTAAAATAAAGATTAATAACTGTTTTAGTTCTCACACCAGTCCCATGAATGACCTGGAGTTTATTGTTTTAACCTAAACTCTGGGTGCCCTTATTTTGACACGGGCAGTTAGTAGTTTTGGTTTTGCAGATTTATATTCACATGATCCTGATTTACAGCTGGAACGATATCCGTAAAGCTTTGTATCTATATATCTCCTTCAGTTGTGTATTGTATTATTTTCCGCTGCTATGTAATGTATTGTAATCTCTGATATTTATCGAATGTGTAATACTGATTTATACTCTGTATATTCTTGTAATCTGATGGAATTGTTGTAATATACAATGAAATGTTCTTCTGTCTGCGTTCTGATTTGTCGTGTTCTCAAAGCGATCAGGGGTTTCGAACGGTCTTGGTCGGTTTAGCGACTGATTCGGATCGAGCGAAATTCCCGGTCGTTACAGAAAGAGTGCAAATTAATTTCATCTTTAGGTAACATGTTTTACAATGTTACAGTAAGGGTTGATACTCCAAGATCAAGATAATGCCTCATTAAAAACCATACTAACAAAAATCCAGTAGGAAAAATATTAGTGAAGGAAAAGAGTACATTATACCATATTTTTATATGCTCCCCTAATTTATAACTCGTTATTCAATTAGTCTATTGATGTAGTCGACGCATGCCAATTTTGTATATCATCTTCTGAAATGTTGATTTTGAAATTGCCTTTGAGAACAGATCTACCTGCCTTTCTTGAACTGAATTTGTTTCTCCTCATTCTTATTATCCTTTCATTCATGTATGAAGCGAGATTTAGAAGAAATATGCTCCATCCTATCACCCATGATATAATTCGTTTGAATCTGAGTCATGCGAATTGCCTTGTCTTTATAATTAATAGTTTACTGCATCAAAAGAAGTTTGATACTTCTGGATCAAAATGTTGCCTCATCAAAACCTTACTAAGAAAAACCCGATGGGAAAAATGTTAGTGAAGGAATAAGAGTAAAATATAAACTGTCATATTTACTACGTCAAAAGTAGTATGATACTTCTGGATCAATCACTACGCCATTGATGGCCTATGGCAACCCCAGAGAAGTGACGCAGTAGGTGCCGAAAAGTGTTGCTTTAGACAAAAAATGATCTATGACAACACTTTTTCGGGGTTGCCTTTTGCTGTGTTGCCTTAGAGTCAAAGGCAACACCTTTGCAACCCTATGGTAACATCAGTACAGGTGTTGCCATAGGTACTACTAGAACAAAAAAAAAATTCCCTTTCACAGCTGCCAAAAACAGTTGTAATATGTCTAGTACAGCTGACAATCGTAATAACGTCAGCCCTTTTTGCAACTATTTCTAGTAGTTGTTAATTTTTGTTTTTTACAACTGTTAAAAGTAATTATACCTCAACTGCTATTAATTAAAATTTTCATAATATTATAATAAATATTATTATAACACAGTGTTCAAACACAGTATTTTATTCAAATAAATATTTTGTTTCAACATTTCAAACGGTAAATTTTTTTGAACTCCACTATTGTTCATTCACTGGTATATTTCATATTTACATACATTCCTCACTACATTCTCACTCGATTCACTCATATACAGACTCACACATACAACCATAAGCAAGAAAAAATACACGAAAATGATTATATAAACTACTAGGAAATTTTTTAAAAGAAGAACCACTAATAGATATGTCATAAAAGAAGAGTCTAAATAGGTTGAGTCGGATATTCCATATTCATACCTTCAAATAAATATTCATACCAATCTGATTATGTGTAGCCACAAACAAATGTTGGTCATCTTTTGGTGCTGCTTCTTCTACATATTCCAATCTGATTATGGATGAGTATCGTCCAACTTAATTGGTGTACATGGGAATGCTAGACAGAAGATAAAAATGAATTATGCTTACTAAAAACTATAAACAAAAACAATACTGCATGGAACAATTAAAATGAATTATCTAATATTACTCTTAGTTTAGGATGCTGCTTAAGAAATAAAGCAGACAGAGACACAAAGCATTACATATTCAAACTACTGAGTTAAAATTACTACATACAGCATAAGAATACCAAATATGAATGTGATGTAGAAAATTACTACAGCATTTCCACTATGTCGAGTAGACTCTAAAATGCGAACAAATAAAAAGCTGTGCTAACCTTAATCTTCCTCTTGTAATCTAAGAATTCTGGAGCAGTAGACCTTTATTTTGCTTCAATACACAGTTCCATAATGTATAAAGTAAGACAATAAACACTAAGATGGGAAGAGAAAAAAACTCATATGACATCATAAATTCCTACTTCAAAATATGCGATTAATGTCATATTGGTTCTACCACCAACTTGGAGGGGCACATAGAATTAAAAGTAATCATGCCATATCTTACATGCGCAGCAAGATGACAAAATAGGGCCCATGACATAAACCAGTTCTTGTTCGTTTAACATGTAAAAAAAGACTTAAAAAATCAAGAGCATAACATATCTTGGTTACAGTTTTCTTCAGTATCGACTTGTACCCATCCCTATCGATTTTTCTAGTTTTATATAATGGTCTGAGTAGTAATGTGACAAAATCTGTAACACCTTGCTTTATGTGGTCAGCACCCCTTGGATGATCTTTAGCTGACAATTAGTTCTCCCCAACTTGAGAAGTTGAACTACCTTCCCTCTCACTCTTATAAGGTGGTGTATTGAAAATACCATTTGAATCTTCTCCACCCCTCAACTATAAACGTTGATAGAATTCTACATCTATACCAATTAGATCAAAATTCTCACATGATTGACATATGATTTAAAGTTGTATCTACATACAAGCATAAGAATACTAAGAGAAGGGTCAAAGAATGGAAATACTACAGAAATAAATCTGCTGAGTTAAAGACGATAATTTTTGACTCGGTACTTCATCATATTCATCTTGAACTCCATCCATCTGAGGAAGCAATGAACCTGCTCTTGCATCATCAATGGATTTCATCTGACTCGAACTTGATGAAGACCCTTCAGTATCGCTGATAGGAGAATTAATGAACTGACTTTATAATCTACCATATGATTTCCCTGACTTTATAAGCAACCTTACCTACCTTGTCTAGAACAACTTCATACACATGAGCCGAATCAATGATGCGGTGAAACCATAGTTTCCCCATCCACTGAAATACTTTACTCTGAGTCTCCCTCTGAACAAATCAAGAAGATAAAAGAGGCAATATCTTATGCTATACTTGCAGTATGAGAACACCCTTATGCGGAAACAGCAGGTGATAATTGCAGTCGGATACAATTGAAAATGTGTGCACCTATATAAAATGTGTAGTGTAGTCATGTCGGGTAGGCCAATTGTGTTAGAGCCTTATGTGGATGTTATGGATGCACTCTTAGTTGCATGGCTTTCAGGGAGTGAAGGTAAAGGAATTACAGATGTTTTATTTGGTGATTTGGATTTACCAAAAAGCTTGCGAGAACTTGGTTTAAGTCTGTGGATCAATTCAACATAAGGATATAACAAGATCAAACAAAAATATACCAGAGAAGGTTTATATTGGGGTCAGGCGCAAAATACACAAAGAAAGTAAACAAAAACAAATTATTTTTCAAAGGAGGTCGCATGTAAATAGAACAACTCATGTACTACACTAGCAACCATGCACTAGAGACAAGCGTCCAACTGCTACCGAAAGTTTACAATGAAATCAAAATTCTATCCATACGTGATATTCCTAAAATAATATTCACAGTCAACTTATAATCTAACATCCAATCATTAAAATATTTCGAGAATCATCACAATAACTTTGACTCATACACTAACAACCTAGCAACAAAATTAAACTTTGTATCCATTTTCAAATTCGAAGAGTACCCATTTCATCAACTACAGGTCAACACCAAGTTTCAGTTACAGACCGAGCAACTCAACAGCTTAGCATCCAACAACAAATTCAAGCAGACCTCTATAGCACCTTGTCTAAGGATCTACACTGCAAATCCAAATGAAACACAAGGCTGAGATTACACAATTGGTCAACTGGACAGTCTCACTAGCGCTAACAACAATCAATTAGGGTTAGCGCAATAGATGGGCAACACAACTACGACGTCAAAGCAGATAGCGTTTGAAGATTTGAGTATCAATCTAGGGTTTTTCATGTTTTGTTATAATTTGAACGATTAAAGAAAGGGATTTGATCGATTGAAGAAAAGGATTTGAACGTATGAACGATTCTCCAATGAAATGAAAAAACCCAAAAAATAAACAATTGAATGTGTTTGACTGTCGACCAACAAATCTCTATCCAATAAGATAACAAAAAATTAGAAAGATTCTTACCATTTGTCGACAGAGTCGAAAACACAATTTTTTCGCAGACTCGAACTATTGTATGAATCGGTTATGAGAATCCGAAGTATTCAACTGAAGATGAAATTAAGTTAATTCGATTATAGTAATCCTAATTTCAATGGTAAAGGAAAATTTGAGGTTGGAAATTTGGGAGTGAGAACATATTGAAAAGTAAGTGGGAAAATGAAAATAATAGTGGGAAATAGAAATGGCTGAGGTGTGGATTGATTGTGTGGATGAATGGTTGAGATTTAGTTTTAACTAATGGTGTGGATCGCTGAGGTGTAATATTTTTTTTATTTTTTTTAATCAGAATATATCTAAAGCTACCGCAACATCTGTTGATATCTATGCCAACACATTGAAGCGTGCGTTGCAATAGACAAAAAAGAGCATTGCAATGGCAACATTGTAGCTAGCAACACCATGGATTTTCATTGCGATGGGCCATCTATGGCGTAGTGAATGTAATACCTCATTAAAATCTTAATAAGAAAAACCCAATGGGAAAAATCTTAAATAAGGAAAAAGAGTACATTATAACTTATTTTGTATGTTACTTTTGGGTTGATACTTCTGGATCATGACCCATGCCTCATTAAAACCTTACTAAGAAAACCCAGTGGGAAAAAACTTAGTTAAGGAAAAAGAGTGCATTGTATCATACTTATGGATGCTCCCCCTGATTTAATAATTTCCTCTGAATTCGTATTCTTCTTTCAGTGACTCAAATTGCTTACAAATACTTCTTAACGAAGTTTTTCTTTTAAAACTTCATGTGCATTTCCATGCTTCAGGCATGTTTTCTTATTTAAAACGCCTTCCTTTTGTGATTTGTATATTACTAATATTCATTTATGAATACACTTCAGATGCTTATAATTTTTAGTTTCAATCGGACTTGCATGTTGTAATACATATTTGATGAATAAGACACCTTTCATTACTAAGTAGGAAGTAATCTACTCATCTTGAAGTATATCAAGATTTTCATTACAACAATACCTAGAAGAATGAAGTATATCAAGATTTTTATTACAACAACACTAAGCAGGAAGTAATCTACTCACCTCGAAGTATATCAAGGTTTTCATTACAACAATACTTAGAAGAATGTTGTAATCTATCATCTATGTTCTTGGTATTCTTTAATATAACAAATGTTATTTATGTTCTTCAGGAGCTTATATATTATAATAATTTTTGCATATCGCAACTACCACTTCAATGGATATTAAGAGTTTCATTACAACAATTCTTGAAAGCAGGAAGTGATCTACTCATCATGAATCATTTCAAGATTTTCATCACAACAATACTTAAAAGAATGTTGTAATATACATTTCTTGCTCTTTATCACTACCAAATTTATTTAAATTCTTCCAGAATTTGTGTACTTTCATCGTTTGGTATTATAAGCATTTTAAACACTTTAATCAATTCAATTATCTCTGAAAACACAATGCTCATGACACTTAACATGTTGTTGACACTCTATGGTGCTTTAGTAACTTCCATGTGCTTTTGTCATTATATATATTTCTATTTTTATCTTATGAACTACATGTTCATATCTTATGGACTACAGGTCCATATATCTTATTTATGAGAATTTCATGATGGCCAATCATGTTTCTCTCTAATATAGGATTTTTAATCCATTTATAAATATAAGCGCTTTATTAGTTATTAAATTATCATCGATGGTTATTTCTTGTCAGTTCTATACATAATTTATTGAGATCTCAAAACTTATCATGCTTTAGGTACCTAAACCTGTCATGGGTTTCTTACAAAGCACCTTTATGTGTTTCTTCAGGAACACTCACCTCCTTTATTTTGCATCTTTATGACTTACTCCAAAAATATTTTGAACTAACTTTTATAACATATTTTCAGCTGTGATTTACACCTTTTGATCCCTTGAGGATTCAAATGTATATTGGAGAAAGTCTATTAGGGACATAATTGATAATTTATGCAATTTACTTAATACTTTACATAGTTCTTATGTTAGCAAATATTTAACATCGATGATTCCTTTATCCCCCCCCCCCCTTAATGTTGACAAACATTGTCACTTTAAATAATAAACCTACTTTGGATTCATTTTTGATCCATTATAGCGTCATAGCTAGCAAATACGTTAGATGTATTTCAATTGTAGGAGGATAATGCTCTTATTAGTTGATAAGATGCATTCATATTGTATTGCTTATTCACTTTCAATGATCTAATGACTTGGAAGAATTTTCAATCATTTGAATATGCACATGACTTCAGGTCATTCAATATTGATGTCAATCGACTTTTTGAAATATAAAATAATATATGCATAATTTATAATATGAGCTCATGACACCTTCAGATTGTTAATTAAATATTCACATATATGTGTATATACGTGCGTCCACGTATTACATATGTAATTGGTTTGCATATTCTCTCTCATTCAAGTTATTGATTTTAGAACAAATTGTTTATAATGTTCCAATCGTTAATTTTTGCTTATTAAGCAATGTCAACGTGAATCTTAAAGATCGTTTCATAATATCCAAAATATCTGATTTGGAATAGTATTGAACTTCTGGTTCAAATGAAATATATGAACAACTTCGAGTTGTTAATCCAAATTGAACTTCTGGTTCAAATAACATATAAACAATTTCAAGTTTATTAAACTGTATTGAACTTCTGGTTCCACTGTATTGAACTTCTGGTTCAAATAAAATATATAAACAACTTCAAGTTGTTAAAATTTATTTCAACATAATACGTAAATATAAATATATAAGCAAGATACAACTCATTTTGAAAATTGTGAAATCTTTGGATATAAATTTTATTAATGTTATTATTTCACACAGTTTCAATAAAGCTTCAAGCTTTTAAATTATGAAGTATTTCAAGTTCATTGATCAAGGAACTTGATAAACATACATATTATATCTAGTTTATTAATTTATAATGAACTTCTGGTTCTCAATCTTTTAACATACTTCTAATTTGGAAGCTTTTACGTTCTTGCTCATTGTCAAGATTTCAAACTTGTAAACTTGATCAAAAAGTCTTTTTTTCATAATTCAAGACTGTAGGTCTCATATCTAAGTTATATAGCTTCTTACATTACTTGCCAAATACATCAAATAATAATACATATGTCTATTCTTATTCCAAACATACATCATCTAACTTACAACAACAAATGATTTCAATACATTTATAATAATATGGGAATACAATATATATTACCATAATGATACATTTAATGCATTTATAATAAAAATAACAGAAATGACCATTATACGGTCTAAATATATGATCAGATTAATAAATTTTACTTACATCGACAGAATAAACTTTGGATCTAGCTACAGTATTGATCAACGACAAAACTGAAATAAACAACTTATAGTTGTACTGCATTCACAATAATCATATTTTCTAAAATATCATATATGTGCATAATATCTGATCAAGAATCGAGTAGAAATGCATAATTATAGAACCGAGATTTTACATTTTTCAATATGAATGATTCTAAAAACTTGCAGATCTACACATAAAAATTACATGTTTTTGGTTCAAATTATAGAATCCACATAAAAATCTTTTAGATCTTTCTTTTTGCATCAAAATTACTTACATGACAGATCAATAAATGTAGATCTAGAATATTTCAAACAATAGCTCTAATAGAATTTCGTGCTGATAACGTGTTATAAAATAAAACAGAATATATGGTAAACAAGAAGCCATTAGAGAGAACATAAAGATAGGGGATTGACTTTTATTTCTATTGCTCAAGTGTGTACAGTTTCTATTATATTGGCTCCTTTATATATAGGCTTTGGAGCTGATGTTAGACTTATTCCCATGATGTGGGACTAAATAGAATATGACAAGAGCATATTCACTCTTATATATTACAACAAATAATAATTTTTGCTATGTTATAACAATTATAACTATTATAAATTCTAAACAAATAAGTGTTATACAGTGGCTAATTTGGTGTTGTGTTTTATTCCAAGAAAATAAGATAAGTCACCCAAATCTTTTATTGAGAACTGATCGTTCAAATAATCTGCCAATTTTCTAATTTCAGTTTCACTACTGCCTGTAATAATTAAATAATCCACATATATTAATATATAAGTGGTAGATGATTCACTGATTTTTGTGAATAGTGATGTATCAAATCTGGTAGGTGAATAGCCTAGTGTTGTTAAACTTTCTTTTAGACTTTCAAACCATACTCTGGGTGCTTATTTCAGGCCATAGATTGCTTTATTCAGTTTGCATACCAATGTTGGGTCTTGTGTATAGCCTTGTGGTTGTTGCATGAATATTTATTCATGTAGATTTCCATTTAAGAATGCATTGTTGACATCCAACTGCTTAATTTTCCAATTATTGCTTAATGCTATAGTCAATATAAGTCTAATTGTTGAGGGTTTTGCCATTGGTGAGAAAGTTTCATTGTAATCAAAGCCAGATTCTTGTGTGAACCCCTTTGCAACAAGTCTTGCTTTATATCTGTTGATAGGCCCATCCGGATTCTTTTTCAATCTATATACCCGCTTGCACCCAATCATATTCTTGCTACTTGATGGATTTACTAGTTCCATGTACAGTTGTCCATCAGTGCTTGATATTCTTCATCCATTTCCTTCCTCCATTCTTTGTGTTTCACTGCTTGTTGATAACTACTTGGCTCTTCTTCAGTAATGGCTGCAGTATATGTCTTTGGTTTGAATATTCCCTTTTTTATCCGGTTATCATTGGATGTCCAGTTTGATGATGTGGTAATTGAGTTGGTGAGTCATTTTGTCTGCTGTTAGTATTTTGATTGCTCACATTGCTAGTTTCTTCTCTTATTGCTTCTGATTGCCTTCAACTTGATTCTGCAGGTGATTGAATGGTGTTGCTCGTTTGCTCTGGCTGATCATCACTAGTTTCACAATCACTGTGATGGCCTTCAGAGTTACTACTAGCAGCCTTGTCACCATTCTCTTGATGCCATGTGTCAGCAATACTATGCAGATAAGGTATACTAACCTTTGGATTATATATTTTGGTCATGGTTTGTATATCTGATCTGCTATAAGGAAAAATATTTTCTTCGAAAATAATATGTCTGCTTGTAAAAATTCTACCAGACTCGTCTATACATTTAAACCCTTTTTGATTATTGCAACAGCCTGTAAATGTGCAAGGTTTAAATCTATAGTCAATTTTATGATTATTATAAGGTCTTAGGTAAGGGAAACATAGACAACCAAATGTTTTTAGACTATTGTAATCAGGTTTCCATTGAATAGCTTTTCTAGAGGTGTTATGTCTATTAGTATTTTAGTAGGCATTCTATTTATTAGATACACAGTAGTACTGAAAGCATCAGGCCAAAATTTAAGTGGAAAAGATGCTTGAGGTAACAAAGTTAAACGTGACTCAACTGTGTGCCTATGCTTCCTCTCAACTATACCATTCTGTTCAGAAGTATAGGGACATGTCACTCTATGTATAATACCTTTACATTTAAAATAATCTGTTAGAGGTTTGTATTCTAATCCTACATCAGATTGCATAACTTTGATTTGGCAGTTTATTTGGTTTTCAAACATATTGATAAAACTGATGACAACACTTTTAGTATCAGATTTAGCTTTTAAGAAATATATCCAAGTATATCTAATATAAGCATCAACAAATGATATGTAGTATTTATACCCATAATCAGAAAATACAGGAGATGGACCCCAAATATCAGTGGTAATTAATTGACCAAGTTTGGAGTACACAGTTAATGAATCGGAGAATGGTAATTTGTGGCTTTTTGCCATCTGGCAATAAGTACATACATAAGGTAATTTTGCAGGAATAAATTTTATTTTATTATCATTAAGAATTTTTGTTATAATGCTAGCATTAGGATGCCCTAACTTATAATGCCATAAGTCAAAAGATAATTCTAGTTTGAACTTCATCAGTTATATCAGTCAGATTACAACGTGGGTGATCATTAATAGAAATATTGTGATTGCTGAAATTGAATTCATAAAGTTCCTTTACTGCATTACCCTGTAGAAGAATTTCTCTAGTTAGTATGTCTCTAACTACATAATGTTTAGGGAAGAATTCAAAATATACATTGTTATCCCTAGCAAATTGAGACATATTAATTAGGTTTTTCTTAATTGTGGGGACTCTTAATAAGTTATGTAAACATAATTTCCTATTACCATTTATACTACTAGTACCAATATGTGAAATTTTAACACACTTACCATTGCCCATACATACGGTTTGATTACCTTTGTATTCTTTGTACCTGAGGTTCGGGTTGCCTAGATTGTTGGTAATATGATTGCTAGCTCCAGAATCTGGGTACCATGATTCATCTTGAATATGATCAACATGATTAGATGGTCCACCTTGTGTTTGTGCAACATTGGCAGTATAGTTGGAGTTTCTTTGGTTGTTGTTGTTGCCTTGGTTTGCTGAGTAGTTTGAATTGTATCGGAAATAGCACTTGATGGCAGTGTGGCCAATTTTCTCACAAATTTGGCACTTTGGTCAATTGTTGTTGTTGCTCCAGCGTCCTCTTCCTCTGTTACCTCTGGCTCTGGTGATAAAGTTACCTCTTTGAAAGGTTTGTTCAGTTTTATAATTATTACTTGCCTGTGTTTTTCTGTTACCATTGTTTTTGTTGATAGCATAGTTGGTAGTGAAGTCATTTTCTTGAGATTTCTTTCTTTCAAGTCTGGCTTCATGTGCTAAAATAATTGAATGAACTTCATCTAAGGAAGAAAATTCCTTTTGTGAAGAAATAATGGTTTCGATGGCCTCATACTCGTCACTCAAACCATTAAGAATTGTTAGAATCTGTTCTGAATCTTGCACTTTATGGCCAGCTGCCTCTAACATGCCACAAACAGATTTGATTTTGCTCAAGTATTCTCTCATGGTAATATTATCTTTCCTTATTTTTTGTAATTGCCTTTTATAGAACATAACTTTGGCTGCAGACTGATTGTTGAAGTCTTTTTCTATTGTTGTCCATATCTCATTAGCACTTTTGCAACCAATCACTTGTGGTAATAAGCTTTGACTGATAGAAGATAGTAGCCATGAACTGATTAAACGATCTTGCCTGTGGTATTTCATGTATTCTTCATTACTGACTATTTTATTCTCTTGATCAGTAATGAACTTTGGTGGAATTGTTAAAGTCCCAATGATGAAACCTTCAAGGCCATAACCTTGGATTGCAGTCTCGATCTGAAGTTTCCAAAGTAATTAATTGTTTTCATCCAATTGTACTGTAATTAGTTGTGATTGAGGACTAATTACACTTTTAATGAGTTTGTTAATAGCAATGAGGCTTTCAATCTTTCCAGTAGCATTGTCAGAAGCTGATGAAGTAGTATCATTGGCAATGATGAACAAATAATGAAAATTAACCAGGGAGAAAGATTATTCAAAACTCTTTTGAGTTGAAGAAAATATGGACCAATGGATGTTAAGCCTTAATGAAGCTCTGATACCATATTAGAAAATAAAACAGAAGAAACAAGATTGAAGAGAAGTTTTATTATTGATGAATTATATTATAGATAATACAAATTGTATATAGGAGTCCTCTATTTATAATACAAGAAATAAATGTAAATAGGCTTGAAGAATAGGCATGTGACCGTTGCTTTGTTATAATAGGCATGTAACTGTTGCTATGTTATAATGGGAATGTGACTGTTGTATTCCCACTATTCTTTCTTTCCTTTATCAAAGAAAAACCATCAAGAAAAGTCAGAAAGAAATCATAATACATATTATTACCTTATGATGATCCAATCAGGCCTTTGCATCATTTTGGATCCACTGGTAGCAAAAAGAAGGTTATGATAGCCTTCTTTACCAATCTGGATCATCTTATTAACCTCTATCCCCTCTGTTTTTCATTGATTTATGTTATCTTGTAGCTTTTCATCATGACCAACAATACAAATCATCCTCATCAGATTCATCAGTTGGCTCTGTAAATGTTAAGACTGTAGCAGATAATTTGATAAAAATTGTTGTTAGTTCTCAGTCACAATTGATAACAGTGCAGCATGATGAGAATAATTATCTTTAGTGGAAATTATAAATTGAAACAACAAAACAAGGCTGTGGTCTCGAAGGATTCATTATGGAACAAACACAACACCACCTAAGTTCATTGTTGATCAGGTCAATAGTATAGTCCCCAATGAAAAATACAACAAGTTTCATAGACAAGATCGACTAATCAGTGCATGGCTTCTAGCTTCAATTGGTGAAAAATTATTACCACAAGTTATTGAACGTAAGTCAGCAAATGAAATTTTGCAAGCCATATAGAAATCTTTCAACAATCAATCTTATACTAAAGTAATGTTTCATAAAAGGCAACTTCAAAAGATCAAAAAGATAACATTTCAATGCATGAATATTTGAGTAAAACAGAATCAATTTGTGACTTGTTAGATGTTGCAGGACATAAGTTACCTGAATCTGAACAGATAATTGTTATTCTAAACTGTTTAAGTGAATAATATGAAGTTATTGAAGCAATAATTGCCTCATAGAAAAAGTTTACATCTATAGATGATAGATGATATTAATGCAATTTTATTGTCTCATGAAGCAAGATTAGAGAGCAAAAGGGTTCAAGAAAGTGATACTAATGTCAATTTTGCTGCTAATAGTAATAGAAATGAAAATCAGATAAACAAGAATGATCAAACCTTTCAATGAGGTGGTCAACCTTTAAGAGGAAGAGGCAGAGGAAGATGGAACAACAATAGTAACAAGCCAAAATGCCAAATTTGTGAAAAGGTATGTCATACTGCTCCTAGGTGTTTCTATAGATTCAATGCTAATTTTGCAGTGAATCAAAATACAAATAACCAGTGAGAACAAAATCCCAGCGCCAACCTTGCACAGACTCAAAATGACGTTGTTCCACCTGAATTATCAAGAAATCAAATTGAAAGTGCTAGAATATATCACATCAATGATGATAGATGGTATCCAGATTCAGGATCAACCAACCATCTCACAAACAATCTTGAAAATCTTAATCTGGGCAATAGAGAATACACAGGTAACTATTCTATTTCCGTGGGGAATGATAAGCACATTAACATTTCTCATATTGGTAAAGGCAGTATAAATGGTAAAAGACAGTTATTTTTGCACAATTTATTAAGGGTTCCTAAAATCAAGAAGAAATTAATTAGTGTTTCTCAATTTGCTAGAGACAACAATGTATATTTCAAATTCTTTCCTAATTATTGTCTTGTTAGTGACATACTGAGTAGAACAATTCTCTTGCAGGGTGATGCAGCAAAAGGTCTATATAAGTTTAATCTTGAAAACTGCAATAAGTTTATTAATATTGCATCATGTTGCAATTCTACAGAAGTTAATAGTACTAGTGTTATGACCCGAATTCGCTAGCCTCCGAGGAGACTGGAAAACACGGATTGTAATGAGAACACGACAAATGGGAACACAAACAATAGAACATTTCATTGCTATTACAACAATTACATTAGAGTACAAGAATATAACAGAGTATGAGTAAATAATATACATCAAAAAAATATCAGAGATTAAAATAATTTACATAGCAGCGGAAAAATAATACATAACACAACTGAAAGAAATACATGGATATAGAGCTTTCCGAATATAGCCTCAGCTGTAAATCCAGGATCCTGGGAAAATAAATAATCTGCAAAACCAAAACTACTAGCTGCCCGTGCGGAAAATATGGGCACCCAGAGCTTAGGTAGAAACAGTAAACTCCGAGTCAGTCATGCGACTGGTGTGAGAACTAAAACAGTTATTTAAAACATTATTTTAAAGTTGGGTAAATCAAGGGACTACGCCGTATAACACAGAATGAGTTTCCTCCCAAGAATACCAGCGCATGAAACAAACAACGCAATGCTTTTCAAAAAAATGAAGCTATTATAAGACTCAGGTCCCATCACATAATGAACGCAGTCGAGGATAGAGTTTTCCCTTATAATAGCCAAATATGCGCGAAATTTCTTCTTTTATTATTACTATAAGTGAAGAAATCAACTTCAAATATAAATGTATCAATCATAGGCGGCGCAGGTACCATTATATTACGTTGCCATATATATATATATATATATATATATATATATATATATATTTACAACTAAAACCAAAAAATCACGTATTGGAAATTGGGTTTCCATCTATGAACCAAGGCAATTGATCGTCCGTACCGATTCGAGACTCTCTAGCCCGAGCCTTAGGATACAGCCGCAACTGCACCTACGGCTAACGACAGGGGCGGTCATCCGTCGATGATTAGCAATATCATAAACTATATGTTAGCCTACCCTATGGGGCATAAAACCTGGTCAGTATGTCGACCATAACATCTATCGGCCCTGTGGTGACCGATATATCTGAGCCGCTTCGCTTTCCATTAAGTAATAATAAGCAACATCCACATGAGTAAACAGTCTGGGCTCCATACCATGACGTTACTCCTAGCTAAATACTAACATGTGTCCATTTCCCTGAAGTCCTCATCCTGTTTCTGGTTCATACCGGGGTGTAAAGCTCGCGAATTAACGCAACACAAAGCTTGCTAATTAAAGCCGTGCTTTGATCATCAACCACAAGACTCTGCTTTTCAAAAAAAGCCTTGATCATTTGCATCTCAGCATGCCACACTGTCATTCCATACTGTACCACTGATTTCCATCAATATATAATCTCTAAGCTTGTACGCCTCAGAGAAGGGTGTTAAGCAAGAGAATAAATTCTCCGCCACCAAATATATATATATTTAGCAGAGATCAACGAATACAGTATAAAGGAATCAATTTCAGACACACCATCCATTTGCAAGTCCGTTTTGGGTCTGAACGAAACCGGAGGCACCTTATTCCTTGTCCCATATGTCCAATGCAGGAGAGAGGCCCTCGCATATCCGGTCGATCTCCAAGTACATATGGACGATCACCACTTATTACCTTGTCTTGGGTGTACAGCCCAATCAAGACATCAATAATCATCCAAACGATGTGAAGAACTCTGGTCTTCAATCATCGTCTTCATCGTCGACTTATCGTCATATCAATTATTCAGAATGGGATAAACCCGGTCTTTCTGAATAACTCGCGTATCTTATAAACAAGTTCTATAAAAACACAACATACCCCTCATTCCAATCCAGAATATTCTTTTATTCAAATATTCTTTTCACAATTTGAACCAAATTAAGTTATTCCGAACTAGTTGTGATTATCGAGCCTTGCCAAAGTAATTATTTATTTTATTTATCCAATCCTAACCTATTCATCCCATGGAGAAAAATTGCTATTACTCCATATCTAACACCCACTGTGTTATCGGTAAAATTAGTTACCATTTCCTGTTCAAATCTAAATAAAGATTTAACTATCGTCTGAAGTAAAACTGGTGGTACTGAATTCTCGATCATTTCATGAATTCGATAAATTTAATTACCTTATTCTCATTCCAATCTAATTAAAGATTCATTAAAACTCCAACTTGGTTTTAATATCAAAAATCATTACTTAATGATTATTCAAATTTAAGAAATTAATCTTATCTTTAACTAGGTTAAAGAACTAATATCATTTAAAACAAAGTTCAGGATAAACCCCAAAATCCAATTCCATCAAAATGGAATCCCCACGGAAATCAGATCAGTCAAAGTCAATATGAATTTCCATATTAGACTAATAATATAAATGGAATAACGGTGAAGCCTTTTAAAATCTATCTACAGTAACGGTCTTCCTTCAAAGAAGCTCATCTCGATTATTACCAAATCGAATTCCATTCGATCCTATTTTAATATATTAAATTGGAAAACTATACTTTGGAAAATCCCATTAATCTTATTTAAAAGATTATATATTCCAAATCAAATCTTCACTGTTAATTGATTTAAAGAACGGTTGTTATTTAAAACATTGTTTGTGATAAACCCAAAAATCCAATTTCAATTCAATTCCGAGTAAATATTAATTAATTGGTAAACTTCTCTAAATCTCATTTAAAAGATTTATTCTTTTCTCTTCGGGGTTTAAGAACAGTATTAATAAAGACACCATTCACGAAAAACCCAAAATCCAATTTGATATTAAATACATGGCTCTAAATAGAAATTATATCGGCTTATATTCAACATCAAATTCTGAAACCAACAGATATCGTATTGGGAATAATGATATCTGTATCTTCCAAATTCCCACCACAATATATGTATAATCACAGAATCCAATATCGAAATATTCCGAAGATTATTTCCATTTAAATCCATTCCAAATCATATGTTAGAATATTCTGGTTATATAAAAACCAATTCAAATCCAATTTATTTAGTTTAAAACATTGGATTATTATCCTAGTTAATTACTAGTTCATTTCGATAAAAATATATTTTTATCTTTCCAAATTTGGAATTTTTCATCCAAAATCTTTTCAAATCATTTATTACGATTTTACATAATTTTTCCATATTTTTATTAATTTTATCAAGGCCCGTACAGTCGGTTTCCAATAACGGCCACCGAACTGCATCCATAGCGACCTTTTCTGAAATTGAATTGGACATATCTTAAAACCCGGCCGTTCAAATTTAAATCTCTTATATTCATTGAAAGCTCTTTTTGATACGAACCCAACGATTTCAGTTTTGGGAGAATCCAACGGTCGGATCTTCCGTAATATCAATTCGAAGTTAATGGTTGAAATTCGCGAAGGGTACCTGCACGGTGCATTCTATTTAGACCATTAAATATATAATATATATTGTATATATTTCATCGATTTCCATTTAAATCGTATTTTATAAATTCGTTTTATAACGATTCCAACTTCATTTTCAATTTTAAACCAAAATTGAATATTCCATATCATTATAATATCCAAAAGAAATGATTTCAAAATATTATATTTTGAAATCATTTCTTTTGGATATTCATTAAATTGATCGATAAACCTGTTCGGGTTAAAATGGCGAATAACTACATAATTCAGTTTCCATATTTCAATATTTTCGTGTCCACCCCAAATCGGACATCAAAATCATATTTTGATTCTTTTCTGAATATTATATCGTTTTAAAATATTCTTTATTTCTGAATTAAAATGCAACTCAATCAATTACCATATAATTTCAGTTATATGGATTTCATACATCGCATGTATACAACTATAGTGATAAAAATCATTAAAAATTCATACAACATCCAAAGTGCATTTTACAACTGTATAAGCATTAAAATAAATAAATATCGCTTACAGTTTGTCAACCCATCGATTGACATACCACTAATTATTGAAATCAGTGTACATCAAATATCATCCCAATACCTGTGTGGGGTTTTCAAACAACAAATGCTGTTTATTATTTGTGTAGTTGGGCGATGTGTAAAATTTACCATCCCAATCAATATCAGTTAAATTGGGTGTACATAAACAAACCGTCTGTTTGTAAATGAATATTTATTCCAATTTCTTTCCATGATAATTTTTATATACATTTTATATAAATAATTTTGTATACAACAATATCAATCCATGAGAATCCCAATCACAATCCAAACAAACAATCAACCATGGTTTGTAAAAAAATTAGCGTCAGGAGCTACTAAGTCCCATCTGCAACCTATTATATAATAACTGGAACATAATTTGAGTGAGAGTTCTCACCTCGATCGGTTTTGAAATCGTTGTATAACGATTATTTTAATTAAATTAAACCCAGCGTTTAATTTAATCAAAAATTCCAACTAGCTCAGTACCAATCCCAGTCAGTTCCATATTGTAGTGCTTGCGGTAACGATCGCATTGCAAGTGAAATCGTTCAATTCCGTTTCCGTTTGAATAAGATATCGTAGTTTAAATATTAATTACATCAATTAAATGGTTAATTATACAATTAACGTTAGTTAATTACACTTAACAAATATCGGGCCATTTACTACTTCTTCCCGTTTTGAACTTCGTCGAACTTGTTTCCCCCAAACCTCACCGTCGTTGCACTAAACCCCGACGCCAGACCAAGATCGCCAGTGACCACGCCGTGCACCTCCGCGCCGCCACCCTCCTCCCCGAGTTCCTCGCCGTTCGACGGTCCCCCCGCGGCTAAAAAGCCCACCGACCGCACCTACTTTCGACCTCAATTCTGATGATTTTGCTAAACTAAAAATGATCATCACCTTGGAGAAGGTGGAGCTCGATGAGATGAGCTGAACGTAGTTGGCGATTTTCGATTTCGGTTTACAATTTGGGAGAAAATTGAAGAACAAATCTGGAGCATGTTGTCCGTTGAAAAAGAAAAGAGGCGGCTCAGAATTCTGGGATTAGGGTTCTCCGATTTTTTTCTAGGTTATATATATAGTAATGTATATTTTAATATTTAATTATTTCATAAAAGTGAATTTCGCGTCCGAACTCCAAAATCAAACCCAACGACTGTCGCCCCTAGCCAAATATCCCCATTCGAACACAATGGTATATGTCCTGATTTCAACTGTTCGATCGATTTTCATCAAAATTAAAATATAAATTAATGTAACGTTCAAAATATATTTCAACGTACATTTTAATTTACTGAGGCCACATACCGACTCCAAAAATTTCAGAAAAATTATTTCCAGCTTTGTTTTGATGTTACGGTCCTAAAAAAACTAATTTCATCGAATTTGGAGACCATTTGAAAAATGGTCATTTTCCAGTCGATTAAATTTAAATTGAATTGACAAAACACATTTAAATTCACTACGCTCACATATTAATTTCAAAAATTATGAAATTTGAAACCTAGCAACAATTTGACATTACGGATCCAACAAAAGTGGTTTACTCGAAAACGGAGGTCGTTTGCAAAATGACTATTTTTAAGGGCTATATATTATTTTAAAATATATATATATAAATTCCATAGCGACTACTTCAAATTTTGGACTGGACATAACTTATAATTTATAAAGTGAAATCTCGGTTTCTTAAATTCGTTAAAAAGATATAATTAAACAGATTCAAATATTTCTTGTTTTGTCCAATTCTAACTTATACTGAATTCTGTATATTCATTTGAAAATTAAAATCGAATTTTCAAAATACCACGCCATTTCAAGTTCGTTTTATAATTAAAATAAATTTATACTTTCTAACTTCGATTTAAATAAAATTTTAAATCGTGGTTATTTAAAATAAATCATTTTAAATATTGAAAATCCATTAAAATGGCCAAAATAAAAATTTTAAATTGATTCTGAAAATTCGGGTTGTTACAGTCTCCCCCACTTAAAATCTTTTCATCCTCGAAAAGGAACGGAGCTGAAAGTTGTTTAATCATTCAATTCAACTTTCAGTCTGGCTTTCATTCTTCAACTTTTCAGTTTCTAAGAATTTTCAAATTTCTCAAAAATTTGGCTACACCCTAAATTTTTGAAAAATTTCGCCATAACCTCCTTTGTACGGGTTGATATTTAAAACCGCAACTTGCCTCATAGGGCCCTAATCAATCCAAAAGAAAAAGAAAAGGCCAAGCGGCTACCCAATTGGCTCATAAAATCATCAAAACCCAAGAAATACAGTAATATTTGTCGGGCATACAATTTTATTCCTCTTCTTAGCTTCCATGCTATGACATGTTCACACATATATATATGTACATGTATGCAATTTGAAACAATTTTCAATGCAGTTCAATATTTGATTTAACTTGGCTTAATTAACTTTCATTCTCTTATTGGTTTTATGAATAATCACACAACACAATTAGCTGATTAACTTTTCAAACACATAACTTTAATACATAGTCAAAAATCATATTTTTAGTGTCAAATCACAATAATAAACCCTATCTAGTTTTGGTTCTCACACCAGTCAATTGGAAATATATAGATATCCCACTTTCGAAACTCGAAAATAAATACTGATAATGCCGATGCATTACCAGAATTATCTTCGGGCGACTAGAGTGTGATTCTATATCTATCCAATATATTTGAGACTTCGTACACACGTTAGCTAGGCGTATATACAAAATCTTCATATACCTAATTGTCCAAATTCAATTTAAAATAAAATACTAATAAGGTTTAAATTCCCAAAACTAAATTTGTTTTCATTTTTATTTTAAAAAATAACACTCTTTGAAACTCATTCTAGGATACTATTGGTCCCATCTCTAACGAGTCATTCTCCTTGGATATTACTAATCCAATCTCTGATGAATTCTTTCATTTGGTTCTAATGTGTCTTATTCTCGAGCTCTATAAACCAAAGCTATAATACCACAAATGTTACGACTCGAATTCGCTAGCCTCCGAGGAGACCGGAAAACACGGATTGTTGTGAGAACACGACAAATCGAACACAAACAATAGAGCATTTCATTGCTATTACAACAATTACATCAAAGTACAAGAATATAACAGAGTATGAGTAAATAATATACATCAGAAAAATATCAGAGATTAAAATAATTTACATAGCAGCGGAAAAATAATACATAACACAACTAAAAAAATACACGGATACAAAGCTTTCCGAATATAGCCTCAACTGTAAATCCAGGATCTTGGGAAAAGAAATAATTTGCAAGACAAAAACTACTAGCTGCCCGTGTGGAAAATATGGGCGCCCAGAGTTTAGGTAGAAACAATAAACTTCGAGTCAGTCATGGGACTGGTGTGAGAACTAAAACACTTATTTAAAACATTATTTTAAAGTTGGGTAAATCAAGGGACCATGCCATATAACACGGAATGGGTTTCCTCTCAAGAATACCAGTACATGAAACAAACAACGCAATGCTTTTCGAAAAAATGAAGCAATTATAAGACTCAGGTCCCATCACACAATGAACGCAGTCTAGGATAGAGTTTTCCCTTATAATAGCCAAATATGCTTGATACGCGAAATTTCATCTTTTATTATTACTATAAGTGAAGAAATCAACTTCAAATATAAATGTATCAATCATAGGAGGCGTAGGTACCATTATATTACGTTGCCATATATATATATATATATATATATATATACAACTAAAACCGAAAAATCACGTATTGGAAATTGGGTTTCCATCTATGAACCAAGGCAAGTGATCGTCCTTACCGATTCGAGACTCTCTAGCCAGAGCCTCAGGATACAGCCGCAACTGCACCTGTGGTTAGCGACAGGGCCGGTCATCCGTCGATGATTGGAAATACCATAAACTATATGTTAGCCTGCCCTATGGGGCATAAAACCTGGTCAGTATGTCGACCATAACATCCATCAACCCCGTAGTGACCGATATATCTGAGGCGCCTCGCTTTCCTTCAAGTAATAATAAGAAACATCCACATGAGTAAACAGTCTGGGATCCATATCATGACGTTACTCCTAGCTAGAAACTAACATATGTCCATTTCCCTGAAGTCCTCATCCCATTTCTGGTTCATACTGGGGTGTGAAGCTCGCGAATTAACGCTACACAAAGCTATGCTAATTAATGTTGTGCTTTGATCATCAACCACAAGACTCTGCTTTTCAACAAAAGCCTTGATCATTTGCATCTCTGCATGCCACACTATCATTCCATACCGTACCACTGATTTCAACCAATATATAACCTTTAAGCTCGTACGTCTTAGAGAAGGGTGTTAAGAAAGAGAATAAATTCTTTGCCACCAAACAGATATATATTTAGCAGAGATCAACGAATACAGTATAAAGAAATCAATGTCAGACACACCATCCATTTGCAAGTCCGTTCGAGGTCTGAACGAAACTGGAGGCACCTTATTCCGCGTCCCATATCTCCAATACAGGAGAGAGGCCCTCGCATATCTGGTCGATCTCCAAGTACGTATGGACGATCACCACTTATTACCTTGTCTTGGGTGTACAACCCAATCAAGACATCAGTAATCATCCAAACGATGTGAAGAACTCCGGTCTTCAATCACCGTCTTCATCGTCGACTTATCATCGTATCAATTATTCAGAATGGGATAAACCCGGTCTTTCTGAATAACTCGCATATCTTATAAATAAGTACCATAAAAACACAACATACGCCTCATTCCAATCTAGAATATTCTTTTATTCGAATATTCTTTTCACATTTTAAACTAAATTAAGGTTTTCCAAACTAGTCAGGATTATCGAGCCTTACCGAAGTAATCATTTATTTTATTTATTCAGTCCCAACCTATTCATCCCATGGAGCAAAACTGGTAGTACTCCATATCTAACACCCACTGTGTTATCGGTAAAATTAATTACCATTTCCCGTTCAAGTCAAATTAAAGATTTAAATATCGCCTGGAGTAAAACTGGTGGTACTCTATTCTCGATCATTTCATGAATTCGATAAATTTAATTACCTTATTCTCATTCCAATCTAATTAAAGAATCATTAAAACTCCAACTTGGTTTTAATATCAAAAATCAGTACTTAATGATTATTCAAATTTAAGAAATTAATCTTATCTTTAACTAGGTTAAAGAACTAATATCATTTAAAATACAATTCACGATAAACTCCAAAATCCAATTCCATCAAAACTGTGACGACCCGTCTTTTTTTGCCCGATTCTCGCCGGTAATTAAACCAACTAAAACCATTCACAAAGACGAATTATTATGGGTACTTACATATATTGAACAAAATAACAGAACATTTCATTGCATAATACAATATCACATCAGAGTTACATGGAATATCAGAGTTAAATCATAAACAGCGAAAGAAAAGAAAATATTAGATTTCTTTATTAATCGAATATTTTGACTAAATCAAGCCAATTTCTTTTCCTTTTCATTTTTTTCTTAAAATCAATAATATTCAAATAATTTTATACTAAATGATTGAGTTAAAAATGATTTATCGCTAAGATTCAAGTAACCTGTGACTAAAGAAAGGTACAATGTGGGTGTAAGCCCTTGATTGATGATGGTATGCTCTAGGGTCCGAAAAGACATCATTATTCGAAATTGATACATGAGTGGGCCGTGCCTCGTGGCCTTGTCATTGGGAGAAACCTCTCAGACATAAAGATTTTATGTCATTTATCGTAAATTATTTGAAATTTCGAAATGATTTGGTTTTAAAATCCCGAAGCGAGTATAATTCGATTTGAGAAAAATGTGGTATTTCGAATATTTTGGAATGAAAACGGGATATTAAGTCGAAGAAATTATACCATGCTTTTATTTTCAAATTTTAAATTCTATTGTTTATTTTGTTTAAATTAAATAAAGTATTGGTGAGTATTTTGTTTTATATGTATGGTTTTAACAATCATTCCTTTTCGAGGATGAAAAGCCTTAACGGGGGAAGATTGTAATGAACCAGTTTTTCTAATGTTTTTAATTTATAAAATTTATTTGAATTGATATTTAGGAAATTTATATTTGGTTAAAATTTTGAATTTAATCAGTTTTAAATTTGGTTTTACTTATGTTTTAATCTTGTCTGTTTTAATTTTGTTTAAATGAAAGGTTGTCAGTATTTTAAAAACAAGTGTTTTAATATTTGTAAATTTGATTCTATTTCTATTTGATAGGCTATAAACTAATTTATTTTAGGATTAATTGTCAAGAATAATCTGAAGTTTAACGTGTCTTCCCATATTGATCCTAAAATAACACATCAGGGGGTCATCGAGATTAATATGAATCTCCACGGAAATCAGATCAGTCAAAGTCAATATGAATTTCCGTATCAGACTAATAATATAAACAGAATAACGGCGAAGCCTTTTAAATTCTATCTATAGTAACGGTCTTCCTTCACATAAGCTCATCTCGATTAACACCAAATCGAATTCCATTCGATTCCAATTTAATATATTATATTGAAAAACTTTACTTTGGAAAATCCCATTAATTTTATCTAAAAGATTATATATTCCATATCATATCTTCACTGTTAATTGGGTTAAAGAATGACTGTTATTTAAAACATTGTTCATGATAAACCCAAAAATCCAATTTTAATTCAATTCCAATTAAATATTAATTAATTTGTAAACTTCTCTAAATCTTATTTAAAAGATTTATTCTTTTCTCTTCGGGGTTTAAGAACAAGGTTAATAAAGACACCATTCAGGACAAACCCAAAATCCAATTTGATATTAAATACAAGGCTCTAAATAGAAATTATACCATCTTATATTCAACATCAAATTTTGAAACCAACGGATATCGCATTGGGAATAACGATATCTGTATCTTCCAAATTCCCACCGCAATATCCGTACAATCACAGAATCCAATATCGAAATATTCCGAAGATTATTTCCATTTAAATCCATTCCAATTCATATGTTAGAATATTCTGGTTATAACAAAACCAATTCAAATCCAATTTATTTATTTAAAAACATTGGATTATTATCCTAGTTAATTACTAGTTCATTTTGATAAAAAAATATATTTTTATCTTTCCAAATTTGGAATTTTTCATCCAAAATCTTTCCAAATCATTTATTATGATTTTACATAATTTTTCCATATTTTTATTAATTTTATCAAGGCCCGTACAGTCGGTTTCCAATAACGGCCACTGAACTGCATTCATAGCGACCTTTTCTGAAATTGATTTGGACATATTTTAAAATCTGACAGTTGAAATTTAAATCTCTTATAATCATTGGAAAGCTCTTTTCGATACGAGCTCAATGGTTCCGGATTTAGGAGAATCCGATGGTCGGATCACCCGTAATTTCAATTCGAAGTTAATTGTCGAAATTCGCGTACGGTCGCTGCACGACACGTTCTATTCAGGCCATTGAATATTATATATATATATATATATCGTCGATTTCCATTTAAATCGTATTTTATAAATCGTTTATAAATTCGTTTTAAAACGATTCCAACTTGATTTTCAATTTTAAACCAAAATTGAATATTCCATATCATCATAATATTAAAATGATAATATTTTCAAAATATTATATTTTGGAATCATTTATTTTCGATATTCATTATAAAATGAATAAAATCGATCGATAAACCCGTTCGGGTTAAAATGGCGAATAACTACGTAACTCGGTTTCCATATTTCAATATTTTCGTGTCCATCCCAAATCGGACATCAAAATCATATTTTGATTCTTTTCTGAATATTATATTATTTTAAAATATTCTTTATTTCTGAATCGGAATGCGACTCAATCAATTACCATATAATTTTAGTTATATGGATTTCACTTATCGCATGTATACAACTATAATGATAAACAATCATTAAAAATTCATACAACATCCAGAGTGCATTTTGCAACTGTATAAGCATTAAAATAAATAAATAAATAAATAAATAACGCTTATACAGTCTGTCAACCCATCGATTGACATACCACTAATTATTGGGATCAGTGTACGTCAAATATCATCCCAATACCCGTGTGGAGTTTTCAAACAACAAAAACTGTTTATTATTTGTGCAGTTGGGCGATGTGTAAAATTTATCGTCCCAATCAATATCAGTTAAATGGGTGTACATAAACAAACCGTCCAATTCGTAAATGAATATTTATTCAAATTTCATTTCATGATAATTTTTATATACATTTTATATAAATAATTTTGTATGCAACAATATCAATTCATGACAATCCCAATCACAATCTAAACAAACAATCAACCATGGTATGTACAAAAAATAGTGTCAGGAGCTACTAAGCCCCGTCTGCAACCTATCATATATAACTGGAAAATAATTCGAGTGAGAGTTCCCACCTCGATCGGTTTTGAAATCATTGTATAATGATTATTTTAATTGAATTAAACCCAACGTTTAGTTTAATAAAAAATTCCAACTAGCTCAGTACCAATCCCAGTCAGTTCCATATTGTAGTGCTTGCTGTAACGATCGCATTGCAAGTGAAATCGTTCAATTCCATTTCCGTTTGAATAAGATATCGTAGTTTAAATATTAATTACATAAACTAAATGGTTAATTATATAATTAACATTAATTAATTACACTTAACAAATATCGGGTCGTTTACTGCTTTTTCTCGTTTTGAACTTCATCAAACTTGTTTCCCCCAAACCTCACCATCGCTGCACCAAACCCCAACGCCGGACCAAGATCGCCAGTGACCACGCCGTGCGCCTCCACGCTGCCACCCTCCTCCATGAGTTCCTCGTCGTTCGATAGTTCCCCCGCTGCAAAAAGCCCTCCGACCGCGCCTACTTTCGACCTCAATTCTGGCGATTTTGCCATACTAAAATTGATCATCACCTTGGAGAAGGTGGAGCTCGATGAGATGAGCTGAACTGTAACGAACTGGGATTTTCGACCCAAAAAATCAACATAAAACCTATGTCAATTATTCAAGCATCGAACAATCCAGATCATTAATAGAAAGAAGTTAAAGGGTGAGAAATAGAAAGGAAGAAAAAGTAGAATAGAAGAAGAAGAACAAAACAACAAAATCAGAGTAACACGAATCTCACAGCGGAATGAATAAAATATACTATATAACATAACTTTGAAATACAAATATGTACTTGAATATACATACCATTATCAAACTACAACACTTACAACATAGCGGAAATAAACAATTGCTATATAATCCTAAAGCCTCCTGCTCCAAGCTCTCAGTATATCTGTAAAATCCCGACTACTTGACTTCCCGTACAAAATTGAGCACCCAAGAGTCTAGGGAAAACAAAACAAAATAAGCTTTGGGTCGCTCATGGGACTGGTGTGAGTAAACAATTAAAACAGTTTGAAAAAAATAAACGTTATCTCATAAGACCACGCCGTATACACAGAACGGGTTTTTCCCTTATGAGAATCCAAAACACTTGATTTGACTTTCAAAATCCTTTTGAAAGAAACGATGATCTTTATATCAAAAAACTTTTGATATTATAATAGTGTCTATCAACCACAATTACATAATCATCTAGCAGAACGCTTTCATCTCACGTTCCACATACATAATATATAATCAAAAACCATGGGCGCTTATTGGGTAATGGATTCCAACTGGCAAGGTATGAGACCACCTTTCAACAGTGTATCTCTAGAGAGGAATACACCGGGTTCAACAAGAACATCTTGTAACCCAGACTAAACATTACCGGTCACTCATTTCGCTTGAGTGTACCAAATGTATTATCACTAACGGTTGGGATCAACAACCGTTTCTCGAAAGGGACAGCATCGAAATAAATTATAGAAGTAAATGGAATTTCTCTAGATCAGGTGACAATACACCTTAATTGGCAGCTAACCACTTAGCCATGTGACCTAGCCATTTTATACCATTTCCTGGTTGTGAGGCTAGAGGGCATAACGTATAGATCACACCTTTATTTACTTTGAATGTCACATCGTCATACCCGCCAAATCACAGATTGATTTTCCCAAAAATACCACCGGTTACAGCTAAGAGAAACGAATTCCCCCGCCACTAAACGTAAATATGTTTGAAGAGATTAACTTACGCGATCCATTAAATATACTCTGTTAGACATTCTTCCATACAGGTTGTCCTGAGAGTGGACAATCCGAAGGCAATATTCTGTAAACCCATCTTAGGCTATTTCTACCTAGGATTTGCTAGAACAGCCCTTGCATAAACTTCGTCTTCGGTTGTCTTCATTATATTTGATTCGCAACGCTAATACCCATACAGAGTGGTTTTCAGATAATTAATCTGATCCCGGTCTCTCCGTATTAACGACGGAAAAATGGTCAAAACTCTGATAATCGATTATTTAACTATCAAAGGAAAATTCCATACACACAACGATCTTATTTCCAAATGGATTCTTTATCGATCAATCATCAATCAACATTTTTCCTTTACATGAATTTATCATTAATTTATTCATTTACCCATTTCATGTTTCCATATATATTCAGAAATTCTTATTTTCTAAATCTAGAAAATATACCTTATTAACATTGGAAAACGTTTCCATTTCTTATTCACGTATCACTATCATTTCACGTCCATCAGTCTCTAACTGTAAACTAGTAAGAGAACGATTCCCTGAATATCAACCCCGAAGGACGAAACCAACATCGGATCGATATCCGGAAATAATTCAACTTAACTAATCTCCCGTTAGTTTCTAATTTCCTTAACTCTTTTTCTTAATTTCATATCAAATCATTGCTTACGCAACTCTCAGATTCGGTTACGTTTCCACTTCTTTCATAAAAACATTGCTTATAACGATAACGTTATAATCCCTACTTTCGAAATATCTGACTTCAAATGTAACTTTTATTCATTAATTTGAATAAATAATAATTAATAAATTTATTAAATAAATAAAATCTTGGTTTAAAAACCGGAAAGTAAATAGTACTTTCCTATATTCGATACAATCAAAATCTAATGCATAATTCTCTCTCGAATAATCTCTATTTGATAACTCTCCTTTAAATAATCGTTATTCGATTAACTCCCTCTCGAAAAACCTATATTCGATTAACTCTCTTCGAATAACCTACATTCGATTAACTCTCTCCAGGTAACTTATATTCGATTAACTCTCTTCGAATAACTTATATTCGATTAACTCTCTTCGAATGACTTATATTCAATTAACTCTCTTTGAATGACTTATATTCGATAACTCTCTTCGATCGACTTATATTCGATTACTCTCTTTCGAATAAACTATATTCGATAACTCTCCTTCGAATGAACTATATTCGATAACTCTCTTTCGAATAAACTATATTTGATGTACGTTTCGAACCCCACCCCTGAATAATTTACCATTCAGGTCAACTCATTTTCTAAATTCAATTTTCAATTTAGTACTTCCCAACAATTTCCCATTTCCTTTTTATAAATATTTTATTTGAAAAACATTTACTTTAAAAACCATTATTCACTTTAAAACGTAAATATTATTTCTTTACAGAATTCTCGACTTGATTTACCAAATTGAAACTTGATTTCAATTTACAAATATTATTATAGGTTCAAGTTCTATCGAATCATTTTATAAATTATTTATATTTTACTTCATAAACTCCTCTTGTGAATCCATTCCTTGTTAATCATATATCACGTGTATAGCTTCATTTCGATTTCATAATTGATTATCGATTATTGGTTATAAACCAATTATTTATTTATCTTGCCAAATTCTGGATTTATATAATGTATAACTTACAAAAATAATTACATCCATTTTTACTAAAATAGAATCCACTATTTTATTTCAATGAAATTTCCTATCTCCTTCAAATCCCATTTTTATATTCCTAATTCCCTTTATAAATGTTTTTATTTGCGAAACATTTACTTTAATCCATTATTCACATCGAATGTGAATAATATTTCTTTTATCTAATCAATTCGGTTTGATTTCACATTCACAAATAATATCCCATTTCCAAATTCTATTTATACTTATATTTATTCATACGAATTCTCATTTTTACTTCTAACACTTGTAACCTCATTTATAATTCCCTTTATAAATGCTGAGTTCAAATTCTATTAAAAATATCGGTGTTAATTGATTTCTACTTCTCTATATAAGTTCAGACTTATATTTTCCATTTATCAAATGATAAATAATATATTTAATTTAAAAAAAACATTATTTAAAAATTAATCTTCTCAATTTATCTGTTAAAAACGTATTTCTATTTAAAATCTACTTTACATCGATCTTCCCGTAGTTCTTTTATATCTCGCCAATTTCCTTATGTAATTCTATTTATTTCCCAAATATTTCCTTTTATAATCTCCTATTTATTTCCGAAATAATTCCTTTTATAATATCCTATTTATTTCCGAAATATTTCCTTTTATAGTATCCTATTTATTTTCGAAATATTTACTTTATAATTCTATTCATTTTATAAATATTTCCTTTTATAAAGTTCTTTGATTTTATAAATATTTCCTTTTCAATATACACTTTGAAAATTCCCTATTCACATTCCGGTATTTCTTATGATATTTAAAATATCAAATAACAATACCAGTGTCATCATAATCAATCACAGATTATATATCAAGTCATATATCACAATATATGAAAAATCAGTATTATAAATATTGAGGAATCCAGTTGGATCCCTCCAACATGTTTCCTGCATCCACAGATGTTAAACAATATAATTAACATCAATTCCATTTCAATATGAAATATTATGATAAACAAAATCAATATAATATTAACAATTTATATATATAATTATATCTATATTTTCAACCAACTAATTAGCAGTTCATCCATACAATCAACACACAACAATCAAACATCATTTATTAATTCTAAAAATACATTATAAAAATATAAACCGTGCAGAGTTAGTGAGATTTACTCACCTTGGTGGTTTATTATTAAATAATGAATAAGGATCATTGATTTGGATTCGGCAATTTATTTCGCTATAAATTGTAACAAGATCCAATTCACTCCGAATCAGTTCCATTCTATAGCCGTCGTCCATACGATCCCAACGGATCATGTTTCATCCAATTTGGATAATGTATGATCAAGTTATGAATATTACAAGTTGTGTGCATATATTTTTATTCAAAATAAAACTTCATTTAAATACTTGGGCCTCACCAATGTTCAATGGCCCATCCTCTCCACGTTGAAGCCTAGAACCGCACACCCTTCTTCCTCATCTTCTTTTATACGCCCGCTCCATTTTCTGAACTGGCTATTGCCGATTATTCATGCTCTCGCAACTCCTTCATCTCCAAACTAAATCCAACGCCACCGCAATCACTGAAATCTCCATCATCCTATACCGTTTACCACAAACTCGATTTCTTCCAATGGAATGTGTCGTACAGCTGTTCCTCACGCACTCAGGAAGATGTGCGACATCTTTTGTCATCAATTCTACCTGAATTTCCCTCGCGAGTGCTATTCCATCTCCTCATACCAAAAACGAACATGAATTCACCAATCGCTGCTTCAATCATCTACAAAACCCAACCCTAACTACCGCTGCAGAAAAACTCGAGGATCATACTAATATCGATCTCCATGAAATCAGTATGTGTGTGAAGAGGAACTCACGAGTAATCCAAATATATTTATATCCTAATTGATAGGATTTTATTTGGTTTTATTTAAATTTATGAAGATTAAATTATTTTACTAGAAGAAAAAAATCATGGCAGATTATTTCTTTGACCAAAGAAATTTCTTTTTAGGGTTATGAAGGTTAGGGTGGGATATATATATATATAGGGTAAGTTAGCTTGTAGTAGAAGCTTCATGATTTTTATATTAATTTATATTAGATTTTTATCTCAGTTTATCATTTAAAAATTCCTATGATTACATATAATATCCAAATTCGACAAAAGCGTTCACAAAGCTATGGTTCGACATTACGGACCCAACGAAACTTATTTCGTCGAATTCCGACTTCATTTGCTCATACAACGTATTTTTAAAGTCAAATTATTGACTTTTTTCACATTAAAATCCCGTACGGCCACATACTAAACCCAAAAATCACGAAAATTGAAATCTAGTAATAATTTAATAATCCGGATCCAACAAAATTAGTTTCGTCGAAAACGGAGTTCATTTGAAAAAATGGCTATTTTCTAAGATCTAAATAAACCAATAAAATATTAATATATTTTAAAAACAATTTAATTTAATATTAATAAATTAATATTAGCATACATATTCACATAGAATATCATACAGCTCCAAAATATTCATATTTGAATTTATAACTTGACACTTCAAATCCAGTTAAATCATTATTCAATTTATATTAAAAATCCTTTTACAATAAAATCGTTATAAATTATAAAGGAATTCCATAACGACTTTTCAAAAATTTGATTTGGACATAACTCACAATCTACATGACGAAATCTAGATTTTTCTCTTTCATTAGAAAAATATAGTTCACCAGCTCTGAACGTTTCTTCTTTCACAGAAATCTGACTTAAAACGGACTCTGTATATTCGTTTAAAGTTCGAATCGCCAAATTACAAACTGCCGTGTCATTTCGAGCTCGATTATAATTATAATATAATTTATACGTTCTAACGTTGTTTATTAAATATATTTGTTATTATAATTAAATTCTAAACTGAATTATATCTTGTAAATAATCCAATTCACACAATATTGTGAATTCTACTATTTTCGACTATTTCGAAAATTAAATATATTATTTAATTATTTATATTAATTAAATATTCACTATTATTTAATTAAACAACCACTTAAATCTCTAAATCACTATTTAAATAATTAAATAAATTAATTATTATACTGTAAAAATATGGGACGTTACATGAACGTAGTTGGCGATTTTCGATTTCGGTTTACAATTTGGGAGAAAATTGAGAACAAATCCGGAGCACGCTGTCTGTTGAAAAGGAAAAGAGGCGGCTTAGAATTATGGGATTAGGGTTTTCCGATTTTTTCTAGGTTATATATATAGTAATATATTTTTTAATATTTAATTAATTCATAAAAGAGAATTTTGCGTCCGAACTCCAAATCAAACCCAACGACTGTCGCCCCTAGCCAAATACCCTCATTCCGAACACAATGGGATGTCCTGTAATCCATTTCGATTGTTTCAATAAGTTTTCATCAAAATTAAAATATAAATTAATATAACATTCAAAATTGATTTCAACATACATTTTAATTTATCAAGGCCACGTACCGACTCCAAAAATTACAGAAATAATATTTTCAGCTTTGTTTTGATAATACTGTCCTAAAAAAACTAATTTCGTCGAATTTGGAGACCGTTTGAAAAATGGTCATTTTCCAGTCGATTAAATTTAAACTGAATTGACAAAACATGTTTAAATTCACTATGCTCGCATATTAATTTCAAAAATTATGAAATTTGAACCTAACAATAATTTGACATTCCAGACCCAACAAAAGTGGTTTCGTCGTAAATGGAGGTCGTTTGAAAAATGACTATTTTTAAAGGTTATATATTATTTTAAAATATATATAAATTCCATAGCGACTATTTCAAATTTTGAACTGGACATAACTTATAATTTATAAAGTGAAATCTCTGTTTCTTACATTCGTTAGAAAGATATAATTAAACAGATTCAAATATTTCTTGTTTCGTCCAATTCTGACTTATATTGAATTCTGTATATTTATTTGAAATTTAAAATCGAATTTTCAAAATACCGCGCCATTTCAAGTTCGTTTTATAATTAAAATAAATTTATACGTTATAACTTCGATTTAAATAAAATTTTAAATCGTGATTATTTAAAATAAATCATTTTAAATATTCAAAATCCATTAAAATAGCCAAAATAAAAATTATAAATTGGTTCTGAAAATCCGGGTTGTTACAACTGGTTGCAAAAGGATTCACACAACAATATGGTTTTGATTTCGATGAAACCTTCCCACCTGTGGTGAAACGTCTACAATCAGGCTAATTCTTATATTAGCTTTGAGTAATAAGTGGAATATTAAACATTTAGATGTGAATAATGCCTTTTCGAATGGTTATTTGCAGGAAGAAATATATATGCAACAACCACTAGGATTCATACAAAATCAAAATCCAGTTTGCAAGCTAAAGAAAGCAATTTATGAAATCAAACAAGCACCAAGAGTGCGGTTTGATAGACTTAAAGTCACACTTAAGGATATGGGATACACTCCTACAAAATTCGACTCATCACTGTTTATTAAAATCAATGACTTGTCTATTGTGTGTGTGTGTGTGTGTGTGTGTGTGTGTGTGTGTGTGTATATATATATATATATATATATATATATATATATTAATTTATGTTGATGATTTAATTATTACAGGTAGCAAAAGTGAAGAAGTCGGAAAATTAACTTAATACTTACATAAGCAGTTCTCAATCAAATATCTAGGCAGCATTTCATATTTCCTGGGTATAGATGTTAAAAGGCTCTTAGATACTGAAATGCAACTTTGTGAAAGAGAAAATACATTTCAGAGCTACTTACTAAAGCTAATATGAATGAAGCCAAACCACACCTGCACCCATGATATCCAATCAACACTATAGTAAAAACAAGGAAGAAGTCATAGAAAATATAAAACAATATAGAAGTGTTGTAGGAGCATTGCAATATGCCTCTATAACACGACTTGATATAGCAACCAGTGTTAACAAAGTTTCTCAATTTTTGCAGAATCCTTTGGATAAACATTGGAAGGCAGTCAAGAGAATTTTAAGATACTTAAAGGGAACTATCAACTATGGTCTGACCGCCTGCAACAACTTCAACATCACTGCTTACGGTGATGCTGATTGGGCTACTAACAATGATGATAGAAGATCGGTTATAGGATATTGTGTTTACATAGGTGACAGTTTGATATCATGGTGTTCAAAGATGCAAACAACAATTTCCATATCCAGCATAGAGGCTGAATATAGAAGTGTTGCAAGTGCTACAGCTGAAATACTATGATTGCAACCATTACTAAAGGAACTTAAGATATCATCAAACAGAAAGTCTATCTTATGGTGTGACAATCAAAGCACCATCTATATGACTGCAGATCCAATACAACACACACGAACTAAACATATTGAGATAGATATATACTTCATGCGTGAACAGGTGCTGAAGTAAAACTTGCAAGTTATACTACAACAAAAAACTCTTTTCGCAACAGGCAATTTCTATTGCAGTAGGTCAACTGCAACAGATACGTGCCCGTCTATATATCAGAATTTGTAATAGGTTGGTCACTTTTCGCAACTGTTATTGTCAGTTGCAATAACAACTTGCAGTAAACTTTTTTGCAACTCGCTTTTGCTGTTGCCACAAATCCTTTTGAAACAATAAGCGATAGTTGTAAACCTATAATAGACATTTGAAAACAAGATACAACTATTTTTTACTGTTGCAAAATCTTTTGCAAATGTCTTAAGTTGTTGCAACAGGTCATTTTGCAACAAAAAAGGCCAGTTGTGAACCTGTAATAGGTAGCAATATTAAATATATTTGTTTTACTAATACTGTATATCATAGAATAAAATAAACAAATAAAAGTTTTATTCCAACAAAATTTAATATTACAAACAATTCCAACAAAAATTTACACAATTTTCATACACTATTAGTATATAATAATTTCTTCTCTCATATAACATATTTTTTCAAATAGAATATTTTCTAACCTTATTCTACTCCCTCATTAATTTATATATGTTATAACCAAAAAATCAACATTATTAACTCATTACAACAAATCTGCAGCTCATAATCAAAGTTTGTTGTCTACCATGAATAGAATGCCTTGCTTGCCAACGAACTCCAGTGCTATTAGAACAAATCTGCACCTCATCCAAAAATATATATGCCTTGCCAACAAACTTCACATCAAATAAAAGACTATAATATGGAGGTATTGTACAAGAGCCTTTGAAATTCAAAAATATGGCCAATGTAAAAAATATATTATTCAACTCAAATCACACTAGTCTCATGACAGTTCCAAAATGTAGTAACAGATTTTTTTTTTAACTATTGTTAGTTGGAGTAACAATATTTTTTATACCCTAGTCAAGCAGAAATGATGTTTTGAAATGCATAATGGTTGGTAACATGTAAACGAATAATCTGCTTTATCCTATGCAATTATTATTATGACTGAAATATGTAGATAAATTCAGTATATTAAATGCTTGAAATTTACAAAAATAATTGTTGGCTAGAAAATATGAAAGAAAAGTAGATAACATTATACTTACATAACGTAATTGTAAAACAACATTATAATTAAATATTACGTACCTGTTGTTAGAACCACCAATTGCAGCAAAAATGAAATGTATATTCGTTGCAAGCAACCGAGTTACGGTAACTGAATAATAGGTAGCTCCTGGAAATGCGAATAAGATGGATATTAGTTAGTCATTTTCTTTCTACTTCAATTTTCAAAGAAAACTAGATATCCTCAAACAAATGATCTCCATATTTTTTGCTCAGTTTGAAATTAAAAAGGAATCTAAAACTGAAAGTTGGTTTTCACTTTGGAAGAGCAAATCAAACCAAAACATTATTTGTTGCCTTATGCAAAATGCATAATATGTGACCATATCCCTTTTCTGTTTGTTTGAAATCAATCAAATTGTTAACACATAACAGATGTCGGTAGTATAAAAGAATAAAACAAAGCCGGACAACAACGAAGTCAACAATTCATGTAGAAGCTATCTATAGCATGTAGAATTCTATAATCAAAGAAGAAAAATAGGAAGGCAACATTATTACTATGACATGAATATCTATGAACTTAGTAATAATATCTTTTATGTCCATACTAATAATAATAATGAATATTATAAATTACATTTTAACCTCACCAATTTACATACAGAAAAATCCTGTAGTTCTAGTTCATTTCCTATTTGCAATGAAAACACAGTCCAAACCTATAAAGCTTAAGGTACTAAAATATCTCTACCTTGCATATCATTGCAGAACTATATCTCATAGGTTGAAGCTATATTGAGGCTAAATTTTTATTTCGCTTGAGATGAGTAAGTTACAGACCAGTTTCACGTAGTTATAAATCTGGATAACATAGCTATAAATCAAGATAACTAAGCTTCACATAGTTATAAATCTTGATAAATATTTCTACCTTATATATCATTTCGTATTTGCAATGAAATTCTGGATCCTAATAACTGTTGAAAGGAGTAAGCATATTTGGATCTGTGGATGTAAGCAAAGGAGTGTATATAAAAAATGGCAAAGTCAACCAAAATGAAAATCTGCATAACACAAATGAACAGGTGTGCAAGTTCAAAAGATCTCTTTAATTCAAACAATAATGAACTAAACATATGAAAAAAATGCATACCAAAAGGAATAAGGAGTAAGCAGAAATCCAAGAGCATAATCCAGTTTATATATGGACAACTAATCAATAGAACCTGAAAATAAAACCGATATTAGATAATGTAGTGGCAGACATAGGCAGAGCCTTTATATCAGTAGATAGGACGTTCACTGAAAAAGTTTTTTTGACGTTGGTAAATTGCCTATAAAAATAGAACCAACAAGAACCAGATACAAATTGTAGTAGATGCAATTTCTTAAAAACTGAAACTGATTAAAAAAAATTAAGTAGTTACCTCAAACATAACAGAGGAAAGATGGCCTCTTTTAGAAACAGAAAACTTGGCAGTAGGAAAGAGGCATGTAGCATGCATGATTAAGACTAATTAAATCTCCTACAAACATTATTTTCTTTCCATTCCACCTTCACAATAAGTTCTTCCCATCAAATCTATACAAAATTTTAACTATCATTTTAAACAGACAATACAAATTATGAAGCAGTAACATGAGAGCAAAGAAAATAAGTAATACCATCTGACATCACAATCGGTAGGCTTCCATTTGTACTTCAAGTACTGACGATTACGGCGGCCGTCTTTCTGGAAGTTGAACGTAGTATCCATGAAGGGACATCACATTCGGCAGTCGCAACTTGAACTATTGTTGGTGCTTGCATTGCATATATAGAAGTGGTTGCTCTACGCTTCAGCTATGCATTTCACATAGGCAGAGGAAACCATTAGGATGATGAATAATATTAGGCTTATCATTGCATAGGACTGAACAAAAGAGCAGTTTTGGTTATATGGTAGCAATTTTGTTTAGGACAGCAGCATATGCGACATTGAAAAAAATATAAAGCCAAAATTGACTGATTTTTTGTACTAAAATTCATTTTCAATAAGCAAGTTTGGAAAGTTTCTAACACTTAAAGCCCACAAAAGTGGCAACAGTCTCAAAAGAGCAAAGAACAAGATTCAAACTATATCACATCTAAAACACCTCACCACTTTTTAGATCAATCATAAATTAAAATACATAACTCCAGTGCAACTGGAACCAAAGAGTACAAGAATAACTACGTCTAGTGTATATAATAAGCTCCCATTTGTCAGCAAAGTGTAGCTCCTATGGAAAATACGTTAGGCTGTCTTTCTGAAGTGTTCTTTCCTAATCTTTATACTACATATACATCCGTGTTCCTAATCAATTTTTATAGATCCTTCAACATCAGCAAGTTCTCTTATGCCTATGCAACTATTATAAGAAAAGACAATGAGGAATTCACTTTAGTATAAGCGATTTTGGTGGATGAGGAACAATTTATTACTGAAATTGGTCAACATATTGACGAAGTGGTAAACTAAAAATATATCCAAAAAAAATCCCTGTATGCTTGGTACAAAGGATAAGTATAATAGAAAATATGTGAATTAACCTGAATTTCGCTCATTTCCATGCCACGTTGTGGAAATAGATTTAAACCAAAAGTGACGTAGATCCACATCAAAAATTGTGATATCAACAAAAATAGGTTAAAGTTGTGGTGAAATTACAACCCGTAGGTGACGGAAAGCACGAAGATTTTTGCAACCAACAGCTCCTGCAACCCATAAAGCAATCGCCCATGAGATAGACGTTGAGATATTGTAGGTGAGAAGACGCACGGGTTGAGCCACTGTTGAGAAGCGCGAAGAAATTGGTGATAGATTGGGATTGAGATTTAAAATCGATGAAGGCAGGTAGAAACACAGCGAGAAATTACGATTTAGGAGATCGATTTGGGAATTTTTTTTTTTTTTTTTTTTTTTTTTTTTTTTAATGGTAAAGTGAAAGGGGTAGGTGGCGAAACTAAAATGAGAGCGAGTTCTAAAATTTTAGGATGACGCCATCTTTTTTCGCTGGTAAAAGGTAAGTTTGATGCTTCCCGATGTATCAAAAAGAAAATTGAACAAGTCATACTTATTAAATAAATTATAAAAGTTTATAATTAGTAATAAATAATTTAAGATCTGAATTTGTAATTAAATCTAAAAGGTTTGCATTTTAAGAAAAGTCAGTTGTTGAAGAAAAACTAACAAACATTCAAAGTTACTTAGAGATAAATAAATTATATTGTACTATTTATTAATTTAGAGTATAAATTATAAATATGTGCTATAATTTTGCTTTGTTATTATAATTTAATAATTATACCATACTATTTACTAATTTGAAATATAATTATAAATATAGATTATAAGTTGTTAAAAATATGCTTATTGCAAATGGCAAGAAAAAGCAGTTGCTAAAAATAAGTTTATCACAACAGGTCCGAAAGCACAGTTGCTAAAATTATTAACTTTAAATATCACTTTACAATAATTAAATTATGTTATCGATTAATAAATATATTAAATTATAATATAATTATTAATAGTTAATTATTTAGTAATGATTAATAAACAAGTCAGTTATTAAAAATATATTTTAATAATGCTTAATTATTAGTAGTTTTACATCTTAATTATAATTGTTTGTTGCAACTGTTGTGGAAGTGCAGTTGCTAAAAGTATGTTAGGAAGGCGCAGTTGCTAAAAATACGCTTTTCGCAACAGAAAGGAGAGACATATTGTTAAATATCATCTATTGCAACTGCTACGAAAAATCTTGCTAAATATCATTTACTGCAACTGTCATTTGTTGCCAGTTGCAAATAGCTAGTTGTAACAAAGTATTTTTCTTGTACTGTTTAATTATTTTCCTACTTATCATCAGAAAGCAAACATCTTCACTAAAGCATTATCATTATAGAATTTCTCACGACTCAGAAGTGAATTAAAGATAATGGAACAATACAACCTGCTAGTTAGCCAGAAAGATAGAAAGGGCTCACTGATGACAGATCCGAAGTAATGAAGCCAGATATGTAGTTGATTGCCTAGATATGCCTCTTGAACATTCTATCGTTGCTAGCTATCCACATCTGTCACTCAGCTTGCTTCCATCTACAGTGTACTTCAATGATTTCAATGATGATAATAATGATGTAAGTTAGTTTTAGTATCGTATTACTTATTTCTTATGACTATTTTTGGTCAAGATACAATTTTTGTGGCTACTTATTCCTTAGAATTTTTGTATAAAAAATGATCAATTATACGGTCATAAGCAAATGAATATACTTAAGCATGATTATAATTGTGAGTAAATTTTTTAGCTATGCATTTTGTGGATACAATGCTTGAACTTTGCTATGAAAATTCACATCATAAGAAGATGAATAAATTTTCGTATTAGTTTTCTTATTAATCGCATCGTATTTGAGATTTGGAGACACCGATTTCTAATAGAATGAGAGATGAATATCATTATGCGCTGATGAAATTAAACTTATGCAATATTGTATTTGAAATGAAATATTTGTTGCTTTTGATAAAACATATAATAAATTAGAAGTCTCATGCAAAAAACAAATAAAATAAATTTTATAAACATCTTATTAAATCACATAGTAGTTATGTTTTTAAGATGAGGCAAATACGTTTTCTTGCTTGTACTTACACTCTAATATATCTTGTATGGTGCTAAGGGGACCCCAATATCCTCTTCTTAATACTGTATCTAAAAATATAAAGCTCATTAAATTTTGTATGCTTCCTAATACCACATTACCTCTCCATTCTGATCTCTCACTCAACCATTATTTTCCAAACTAATCATGTATCCATCCCTAATCTGAAAACCCTAAACAAAATTAATCGTTGTCTGCTTCATCTTTCCCGCGGGAAAATTCAAATTCTTACCGTTTGAAGCCATAATCTCTCATTTATTCTTCTGCTTTCTTCTTCCTTCTCGATTGAGACACAGTTTGCTTGCCTCTTCTCGTCATCATCGGAGTCGAAGTTAGTCGAAGGCGAAGGTTTTTTTGCTGATCGAATTTAATTTAGGTTATTCGAACGCAATGACCGCGAGATGGAGAAATATAATGGTAGCCCCTATTTTTTATTGCCTGGTATTAGGAAGAGGGAAATATTATCTTTTGTGGTATTTTTTAGTTGCAGTATTAGGAAGAGTACATTGAGGTGCCCTTAACACCACACTATATTTTTATTAATGGAATTTTTTATTACTTGTTTTTTATTACTTTTTATACTACTCCAATTGTTAAAGATTCTTAATTATAAGGGATTTTATACTTTATGTTTTGATGATTTATTTTGTTTGCTTAATGACAACAACGCTTATTTTAGGGCAATGGATATAGAGTGTCGTGCCAAATGATTTCTATACTTAAAAAATGTTCCTCTTAAGAGTCTAGACCAGTCTTTATTTTAAGCACAAAAATTATAGTTTCTATTTTTTTTATCTATACATTTTCAATTACCATAGCTATAGGAAGTTTCACTGGCTTATCATATGGAATATGTGTCATTACCATTATATATTCATTTATGCGCTTTATTATCCAATTTGTTAAGTACACATCAACATAAATATGAGAAGTTTTGTTGTCACTAGAAATTCACCTTGAGTAATAAAATTCAACTCTTAGATTAAATTAATTATTAGTTCATCTCTGTCCTTGGACCTCCAAAAGAAACTAGGAACTTAATAATGCGAGGTAAGCCAGTGTTCGGTGTTACTTCAGTAACTTTCCTGCAAGGTTATTATTCTTTAGCTTGCTTTCTTCAGTAACTCACCTACCATCAGTGGCGGATGCAGAAATTTTGTTCAAAGGGGGCAAATTTTGAAGTTATAAGAACTAAAGTCTCACGTTCTCAGTGGGGGTGGCATAACTCACGTAATAGTAGAGCTCATTAACCCTAATCTGTCAGTTTTTTACTCTATATGGGTGAATACAGTGATTTTCTTTGACTACGATACAGAAAATGAGAGATACAGCACAAAATTATAGCAATGCACAGTTTCTGCTACAGTACAAAGTATGGATGCTTTTCTACATTTCAGATCTCAGTGGGGGCGGTGGCCCCCACTGGCCTTCACTTAGCTCCGCCAGTGCCTACCATGCTAGTATTTGTATTTGCACATTACACTAAAGCCTTTGTCGTCAAAATAATTATTGTAGTGTGTTGCTAAAATCACCCGAAAATGTGCTTCAAACACCATTATTAAGAAATACCGTAAAATTTTAGGTTACACACTTCTTAATACCAACCATTTTAAAGGCAACCGCCGACCAACATCATTCTCTGTGGCGATCAATCGTCGAATAATGGTATCTCAGTGGTTAATGACCATGTAAAACGATGTTGGTCGACGGTTATTCGCCATATAAAATAGTTTTGCACAGTTATTGATTGTCATATTGAATGAGTTTGGTATTTGGAAGTACATAAAATTTATTAGATTGATTATTTTTATCCGTGGTATTAGGAAGCACTTCTCGGGATGCTTTTAGCAACACAATTATGTATGAATATTATATAGATATTTAATATTGCAGAGTGAGATCCGTAGGATGATTAAAATGGAAATGTCGCGGAAGAGTCTCTTCAATTCCAAGAAGTAGATTACTCATCATAAGTCTCTACCTTGGCCTAAAGAATTCCATAAGGCTTTAGATGCTTTGGATTTGACTTGAAAGAAGATGCATCTCTTGGGATCAAAGGCTGAATTTATGTGCAACATATTCCTAGTATTCTTTTGTTTTCATTCTTGAACTGGAACGAACCAACTTTGTGTTTGGGTGAATAATGTTTGACATAGACCACCTGTTTCTATGATAATATTTGTTCAATTTATGTTATGTTCGTTTTTCTAGCGACACGCAAAGTTGTATACCACTAATTTTCAATTCTTCATATGAAGATGTTGAGATAAATCCCACATCAGGGAATTTATAAAATAAATTCTATATAAATATTAAGATTCTACTCATCACATTGCGAATTGGTTTTGTGATAATTTGGGGTTCTCTAATATGTATAAATATTAACTGCCACACTTGTCCACGTCACCCAATAAGTTCCACGTGTTAGGCTCATGATATGCCACATATGAGGGGGTGTGTTGAGACAAGTCTCATATCGGGGAATATATTTATAGCCAAGATTCATGTTCTAATAATGTAGTTTTCCAACTTGTTTTCCTTTCTTTATTTGTTTTAAGACAAAGTGCAGATAAATGCAATATCATCAACATTTTTTTTTGTTTCTTCTCTTTGAACTGTAACAGGCCATCTTTAAATTTTTACTAAAAAATTGTCCTACGAAAACTTCGTTTACGGGTCATATTATTCAATCGTGCTAGGTTCTTTTCTTGTCATATCTATTAGCCAACACGTAAAGTTATATGCCACTAAGGTTTGTTGAACTGTTTTTTCTTCAAATATCCTCCAAAGGATTCAATTTTTTATAAAAATTTTCATCAATGTTCCAATGAATTTGTCTATTTTGAGTTGCAAAGATATTTAGTTAGAACTGTACTCATTTACATTCAAACCGACAGATATTCTAATTTTTTGAGTGTATTTTTTGTTTTTGTAAATTTTCCATTTACGGTTACATAACAAGATTGCGCATTCTACACTTTAATTATTTTTGATCCATCCCTACGAATATTTATTTCACAAATATGAGACTTTAACCTGCACATATTTGCATTTTTAATAGAAAATATTTCCACTTAAATATGTTGAATTTAAAATACTTATCTCATTGGAAATATTGATAGGGTTATTTCTAGAAACTTCTTTTTGTTTCTTAGAAAAGACTTTCAGATATTAATTTGAAGCTAAGGACTATGTTCTAAGTACATCAAACTTGCAGCTACTATTTCTACTTTCTAATTAACAAATATAAGTATTCTTGTCCATTATTTTCCTCTTTGAATTGTAATAAACCATCAATGAGGCTGAATAGGGAATATTATTCTATAGAAACAATCTATTTCTTGATGAAATAGCTCAACTTATACTATACTCATTTCCCATAATATTTTTGCCGGCATGCAAATTTCAATAGTAGTAACTTGAATTTCTTTGTCATCTTTTTTTTTCTTGTATTAGTGGTTTAAGTTTTCAAATTAAACAACAAACACATGTTTTTAAGTTATTGAGCAACCATCATTTATTCAGCCCAACATTTTATTTTTCCATGTTCGCATTCCATAATCATGTAACATTCATGCATATTAATGACTATTTTGAAGGCTAGTAAATATTATTCTAGTTGCTGCTCTGGCCAAGTTCTAATTGGGCACCATCATCTTCTTCCTGCAGTTGATTACACTGAAGTTCTTGTTCATTTGGATTTGGACCATGAGCTGCGAGCATAGTAATTTGAGCTTTTGTCATAGCAAGCTCACATTGAGCAACATTAATATGCTCCAGAAGTGAATGAATCTCTGCTGAAATGCCATAAACAGGATTTCTAACTCGGTATGCCGCCTCTATCGTGATGCTTTTTGTAGCGTCGCTACGTTGTTCCATTGGAATTTGCTGCATGTTTTGCATCATACCAACGTTAAGTTTATTATATTCAGTAAAAAATATTCACATGAAATAACATTCCATTAAAAGACCAAAATTTGGATAGCAAAAATTCAATCTTTTATCGGTTTTTGTTCATTACTAATAAATACTCTATACATATTTAAGACCAGTCTCAAATTTAATATATAACTTGGACCTTGAAATTTCAATTTCCAGTAATTAGAGATTTTATTAAATGTGATTATTTCATAACAAAGTTTAGTAGTTTACATGATTTTAAACTAGTTAAAAAAGTAGGTGAAACTTTAGTTACTCTAAAACTAAAATAAATATTTGTTAGTCACCTACTGACTTTCATCTTATGACAATCTAACTATTTTAATTACTATATAAAAAGTACTATTTTTACCACATTCCTGCATGCATCTGTACATACACGCATGTTCCTTCACTAATAAAATTCTTAATTTTGGTCTCCTTGTGATAAGAAACATCAATATTTATCATTTTTTTATTATATCTATCTGTCAAATAAAAATATATATTGATTTACATGAGTAAGATTTGAAAATTCATAGTATGTTTTACGAATTTTTAATTTAAACTAGATTTTTTTAACTTATGCTAACGACATGCAATTTATAAATATGAGTAAGATTCGATCTTGATTTCTTGTTGGCTTCTGGAGGCATTTGATTTTTGTGTTGTTGCTATCTTTTGGATTGCGGCTGGTGGTTGGCTCTAGTTTTGTTTGGGCTCTTTCTGCCTTGATGGAGGGCTGGCTTTCTGCTTTCTTTCGATTGTGGGGAGCTTCCTTGGGGTGCTTCCCTGTTCAGCTTTGATGGGTTCTGGGGTTTGTGGTGATTTTGTGTAAGATTTTTGTCTGTATTGGTTAGTTTGTTTTGAGTTATCCCCCCCCCCCCCCGATCTTGTGGGGTTTTTAATGTTTGTATTATCATCTGCCTTTTCCTTTAGTGCTCAATTCCGTACTGTATGTTTGATCACCTCAAGCTACCTTTTTGTGCGCCATCAGAGAAGACGGTTTTTCTTCTTGCTATATATTATATTATTTTCTTAAAAAAATATTTGTTTCTTCAGTTTAGGATAAGAAGGGGATTTAGATCGAGAAGGTGGAAAAGATTCATTAGCTATTAAAGAATCATAAGAGACCCAATTTACTTAATATGACATCAAAAGTACTCATTTTGTCATCACTAATGTACAATAATTTGCAATGTTCCTTAGTTGTTTTATTCACTTTATTATGTAAAGAATATAAGTGTTGATTTTTCCCATTATTTGTTTTAATCTAAAGACAAGAGAATACATACTTAATCCACTATGGGGTTATTATTGTAACTTAAATTTTATTATTTTTAATGGAATTTATAAAGAAAGCATTGAAATGGTAACAGAACATACCATAAATATATATTAGTTACTATTGTTAATGTAACTTTGCTACATAAAATTATCGTGAAGTTATTAATACGTCGTATTCAAATGTTATTACTACATATGTTGTCTGTGTGTGTGCACACATGTGTGTTTGTGTTTGTGCATTTTATTTGAGGCTAGTTACAAACTATATTTTAACAGGTAAAAATGTTCAAAAATAAAATTTCAATTTATTAGTTTTGAAATTCAAATTTGAATCATAAATATATTTTACTATTAGAGAATTAAAAATTACAAACTCAGTTAGCAATAGGTTAAATTTACATGAAAAATAATTATTCATTTAAGTACTCAATTCGAAGGTTGTTAATTCATTTTTTGTAGTGATTTTCTTTGTGCTATATATATATATATATATATATATATATAGTTTGTAAATAAACAACAATAAAATTGTAAATAGAGCGACTTTTAAGTTTAGAAACATTAGAAATCTAAACAATAATTAATATATAAAATAATAGTTGCAAGCATGCATAGTCATGTTGGGCATTATAAAATAATATAATAGGTTTGAGAAGTACATGGAAAAGCTTTGATCAACAATTGCCTAAAAGTTTCTACTAGAATTACAAGTATATGTTACGTATTCAACAAATAAAATTGCATTTTAAATATAGGTAGTTAAGGACATAAGAAGAATTTGCAAAATAAAATTCATAATTAGAATAAATATGTCAAATGTAATTGGTAACAAGCATAATTGTGTTTAGATAAGATAAAAACTTTATGGCTCTAAATACGTGAAATATATGTAGGTTTACCCGAAGCATTCTACTGATGTTACTAGCTCCAAATATTTTATGGACTGAATGAAATTTTTCAGGATCTGATGCTGGGAAGTAAGGAGCTAGAAGACAATCTTCACCACATCTTCTTCTAAGAAATTTGCATGAGGCACACCTAGTAGAACTCATCACTACTTAAAAGATTTCATGAAATAATGAAGGTAATGGTTGATTATCTTTTGATTTGACAAAAAAGTTTTCAATTTTCAAATGTTTTATAGTGATTTCTTAGTTGTAGAACTAGCCGTTATGTTCTATTTTGGTATGTAGTAACGGCTAGATAATTTAAAAACTAGTTATGGCAAGAAATAATATATATAGGAAAGTGATGAATAGATTGGTAATTTCTTCTTTTACTATGTATGATTTATATTTATTGATGATATGATTTTATATTGTGATGGCACGAATAATAAATAAAATTATTGAAGCTTGGTTATAAGTTGGAATAATTTTATTTGACATGCTATGTAAATAAAAATACATATATATATATATATATATATATATATATATATATAAGCAAATGAATTTAGATACATATGGTAGTCAACTTAAATAGGTAAGGATTTCCTTGTTGCATTACATAACAAACAACAATAACATCAAAAGATGGTTTTCTCCCGTTATTTTATTTTTGCAATTTCAAAGGAAAAGATATATTAATTTTGATTTGACAAATAGTTTTATAATATCTAGCGTGGTAAATAAACCACGATCGTAGAATGTTTGATCATGTTACTAAATCCCTTTCTCTAGTATATACTATTGATACATACCTTATACATTAAGGATATATGTTTAGATATGATTATTTACCAACTCGTCGTCCTGGGTAATATAATTTTCAAGGTTTTGAGTAAACTTGGAATATGTTAAAATCATAAAATTGAAACTTTATCTACTATTATTTCAATTTGTGCATTGCAATTGAAAGCACATTCAGTAATTACAAATATTAACAAGTACGAACCTGTACCTTGCACACGGAAACATAATCCTTGCTGAAAAGTTTGATTAGCTTATATGCATATATGGTACATCATATGTTGTAGAAATGTTCCAAAAATATGAATGCGAGCTATGCAGGTGATGTAGAATGATTTATGCATACTAAATACAAATTATTCAAATATGAATATTTACATATTGAGCATTTTAAAAGTTGTATTCACATACAACATATGGTCCAAGTTAATAATGCCCAACATGTTCTAAAGAGCAAATAGCGTACTTGAATAATTAGTATATTTAAATATGTGACAAACCATAAAAGTCAGAAAAAAATCATTCCACATAGTAATACACGTTATACAGTTACACGTTACAAACTTTTTTCTTTTCACTTATTGAATTCTTTCACCATTCAAAATTCTGCCAGCATGCTTCCGATCCATTTGACCTATTCTTTGTTGGTTCAACTCTATGCGTGACATGTCTGCATTTCATCTTCAGGTAATTAGTACCAACTACAACATATCAATTTTGGAGCACTTTAGTGCATCAGCACCATGTATGCTTTATCAGCCTACATTCGAGTATGATTTAGTTTAGGCTCCCTGCTTCCTTTCGAGCATTCATGTAACCTCTCCAGTACTCCGTTTTTTCTAAGTTGTGCAACTTATTCTAAAGCACATCTACCTCGTAACTTGTTCAGTGCCTATGTCCTCCTAGATTTCCACATTTGCTTCTTAGGTCTCCAGCTTCAGTCCACCTCCTAGCTTGGCATCTGCTACATTTACTTTGTTGGATAGGTACTATACCACCCGGTCACACACACTCCACTTTCTTCTCAGGGTTTTTCTATGTATTTTCACAGTTACACATGTTGGAATATTTCAACAATTGGGTCACATATGTAAAATAAAATGTGTTGTGCTATTTTATTGTAAAACCTAATTAAAGTGATCTAATTTTGGATTAGAATTAAAATGCTTAAAGCTTAACTTATCATGGGCCTAATGTGTAGATACCAGGGCATTTTTTAATTTATTGAAGGGCCGAATTATAAAATGCCAACTTTATATATAAGGGGTTATGGTCCCCAAATTACACAAGCCTTAGCAACTCTCTAATCTCTTCTACGGAGAGCTAATTTCAGATATATGGTTTGTGTCGATTTGGAAGACCAAACCAAATTCATCTTCTCGTTTAGTAACTGACTATGGATTCAAGTATTGCAATGATTAAATATAGATTCAGGTACACTTCAACTAATCAAGTTATCTATTTTCTGATTTGTTCTCAATTAAATCAATATAGGTTACATATTTGGATCCAAAGTTTCATGATTGTCTACTATTAATGTTTATTGAAATCCTAACAAGTGGTATCAGAGCCAATCATTATTGATTCTATTGGGAAAATTTTGTTTTCTGTTAGATCATACATACATATATATATATATATATGTATATATGTATGTATGTATGTATATATACATATGAATAGTTTGATACATGCTGTTTTGCCATTTCAGAACAAAGGTTGAATTGTGTTATCAATTCATACGGTATATATGTTATGTTTTCATATTGAAACTGTTTGAGTTTATAAACTGCTGCTTAATTAAAAAAATGTTTTTTTTTCTTGCATCAACCAACGCATGGAATGTAGTCCCAGCATCGAATATATTAGAAAAACAGTCATAGTAACTTTCATGAGGACATGCATGATGCATGCATTTTTTGGTTTCCAGCAAACTATCATTATTACTTTATTTGTTTTTATGGTTTAAATTTGCATGTAGCAGCATTATGACATCATTATTTTTTATATTATTATTACATATGATGATCACACATTGTTCTTTGATTAAGTAAGCTAATTTTTGGGATCTCAGTTGCATCATTTTTTACCTATTCAACAAGTTCTGGTTTTTTGTTTAAAATATATCAAAAATATATGTTTATTACGTTTAGCTGTCAGTTGCATTTTGCAGCCGTCGGTCTATTGTTACTTCTGATATCATATATTATACTATATTATTTGTTTTGACCAAGTCTTGAACCCGTTCTATGCATAAAGTTTCGGAAGCTCTACTGAGCGAATCTCATGCTATCCTTACGGGCTTGAAAAAAAGTTCTTTTTTATATATATATACCATGTGTACTGTTTGGAATAATTATTGCTTATTGTATGGATGTAGGACATGCCACATAACTTATTTGTCATATGCAAATAATGTTTCATGGCATGTGTATGATGTTTCGGTAACCTGTCATGCTGCTTTTATTTTATGCCTTTTGGGTTTGATATATAATATTTTGCATTTGTGTTGCTTAATCTAATTAGCTATCATGTTTGAATCTTTGACCATTTCGCCTATGTTTTAGGATGATGATTAGTAAGTTACTTTATTATGGTCAAATTATAGTAACTTCTACGGTTTAAAAAAAAGTTTTTTTTTTGTTGGTTCGGTTGACAGTATAAAAAAGCACATGTTATATTATGCTTCGGATATACATCATGTTACTTTAGTCATTCAGGTTGATATTTATTATGTCGTTTACACATAATTTTATGTGGTAATGATCATGACATTCATCTATAATATCGTGATTTATTTATGATGTCTTGTGTTATATTTATTATGACTATGACTTAATCTTGTTATGTCGCTGTTATAGTTTTTTTGAGATTTGCAGATGTTATATAGACATAAAGCATTTTTTGGAGTGTTTATAGCAGTCAAAATATATTGTACATACATTAAAGATAAATTCAAATGTAATTTTGGTGCCTCTTTATAACCGTAATTATCCTACATACAAAGTGAATTAACTGAAATAATATGTCACCAAAGTGACCCCTATATTTTGGTGGTTCATGAAAATGTTTGATATTTGTGTGTAGTTGTCCATGCGAGTATTAGCCGACCCATAGGAAGACTAATATTTGGCCGAATCGCTTACACATGTGTGGTGATAAATATGTGACAATTATAAAGTTTTTTTTGGAGTAAATAATTAATCGGCCCAAAGGAAGGTTGTTATTGACTTGAATTTATTGTCAGTGTTTGATCATTACAACAAGAGTACCACTTATAGTTAATATTACTGTCCAAAGACATGATATTAATGTGTACTAGGTATCTTGAGAAGAGACTTACCAATTATTTGAGTTTATTATGGTTGATATTTGGCTATGAGCAAATATGGTCAATCTTCATTTTATATTTTGTTCATTTTCAGCTAATTTAACTGAATTATCTGCCAATTTAAAGAATACTCTCATCTTGTTTTGGGATAAATATAAAGATTTGTAAGAGAGCATGTTATTTGTTCTTGGCTTTATAGATTTAACTCTTGTATTTAGGAGGGTTACAGCCAATCCTACTACGGTTAAATATTCTTATAATGTTACGAAGAATATTGAAAGGTGTTATAATATAAAAAGGAAAGAGTTAAAGGATCATTAAGTAAATAATTCAGAAGATTTTCAAGGATGGACTATATGTAACAATACCTATTTTTTGATAGGTTATCTACTGAGAATGGAAACGATTCTGTGGAAACAGTAAAGGGAAACAAGCACTCTTTGTAGTACTTGATTCCATAATGTTAAAGTAAAAGAAATTAAAGAAATAAAAATGAGTACTATATTGAGAAATATCGCTTCAATGTTAAAGTCACTCAAGTTATTATTATTTTGGTGTTATCTCCAGTATTATCGTTTTAAGATTAATATTATTTTAAGAATAAAATGCCATCTTATTGGGCTAATTTAGCGTTTTGGTAATTAACACAGAAATTGAAGTTTTTGTTAAAGATTCAAAGTATTCCTTTGATATACATTTTTTGTATCAATAAAGATGAGAAGTCACTAAGGATTTTGAAGAAAAGAAATAACATACGGATATATTTATAGTTATTTCTTTATTGGGATATACAAACATATATATAAAGTTATTATTGAGATTTAAGTCAAATTGTCTGAATTTATTTGATATTTTTATGTTGTCATTTAGACAGATTTCAGTTTTATATTTCTAATATGAACATATTTGGTTATTATTGTTCGTCAAGAAATAATAATGTTGATTTATGAATAAATTCAAAATCTTATGTAACTGAAGCTCTTAATGTCTGATATATAAGTTATGACTACTTATGCTAAATAGCTTGTGTAATGAAATCTCAAATATTATTTTGGTGATTAATGTAATTATTTGTTTCAGTTTACTAAGGAATTATAGATTGAGATATCATAAAGATAGAAAATACATAATTGATATTCTAAGGGATTTAAAGTTTATAATTTTTATGAACCCACACTAAGGAAAAGTTTTAAAGCGAGAAATGCAATAATTTTTTCAGGATGTTGAGTTTGGGGGAGAAATAGAGTACTTTCATTGTCTTTAGAGAGAATCATTATCTTTGATTCAACTACGGTTATTTCTTCTACTAAAGTTTAAGATTTGTTTTCTTCCATTAAGAAGTAAATTAAGAACTATAATAAGACGATGTTAAAGAATATTCCCCTTTAAGCTAAGGTTACTGCTTCAAGAAAACAAATTCAACAACCTCAAAATGCAAGATCACTAAGAAAATCCACCTAAATGGGAAGAAATGCTATTTCAGATGATTGTGTGGTATTTCTTCATAAAGATAAATAATGGATTGATAAAGATAATGCTATGGACTTACATCAATCCATGTAAGGTACTAATTTAAAATGTGGATTTAAGAAATGAACATATAGTATAAATCTATATGGATAATAAAGTTTGAAATTTCCCTCTAACTTAAGTAATAAGATCATTGGTTATGAATAACTATTCAAAGCCAAAAGAGATCAAGTGAGTAATACTGAATTTTATAAGGCACTTTTATTGAAATCACTATTATTAAAAGAAAATTTTCTTTTCTTTAAAGAATGTTTCATTTTGGACTTAGTAAACGATTCTTTAGAATCAATCACTTTGGAGCTTACTACATTTTGTACTTTTGAGCATTATCTGATGGAGATCAAAGTTTTGTTTCTCAATGGAGATATTGGTGAAACTACTAAAGAAACTCATTTAAGGATTAGTCTTTCGTATTTGGGATTCAAATACACCATTATTGTTCGTTGGGTGATATTTGGATTATTGCAAAAGAATTAGGAAGATAAATGCTTAAAAGGTTACATATGTAAACCGCGGTTCAGTTGATTTTCATTTACCAAAAACAGATAAATGCTACCATCCTTGAAACAAAAGAAATGCAAAAGATTTCTCATGCATTTGCACTATGAATTCTATTCCATACTAATGTATATATTTGGAAGATACCTTGCTGATATTAAAAGTGGATCGCTGATTTAGTAGTCAAAATTATTAAGAGATATCTTTAAGGAATAAAATAAAAGACCATATGCTCATAGATAAAAGATCGGATCGATTGGAGATCATAAAGAATTACGATCCGAATATTTTGGATGTCATTACTATAAAAGATCCACTTTAGGTAATGGTAATATATTTTATGGGGAAAACTATATAAGGAAAAGTGTCATTTAAACACTTATAGCTTCCACCACTTTGAAAATATCGTGTTTGGTTATTTATAAGACACCTAAATATGGAAAATAATAATGAAACTTTGTCACAAAGACTCCAGTTATTGATAAAGAATTGAAAGACCAAGTAATATTGTGACAATAAAGGATATATTATTTTCCAATAAGGTAAGAGTGCAAAATTTATTGTAATTCATAGAGCATATTTAGACAAACTCCATGATGGCGGATCCTCTTACCAAAACATTATCACCTAAGTTCTTTCATGAGCATATTGCCCAATTGGTGTAACTTTTATGTAAGGATATTTTGGTTCAAGGGGAGTTTGTATTTGGTATTTGTTATGAAAATTGAGCATATGCGGAAGCGCAATAAATAGGATCTAGATTTGCCAATTGAACACCAATCTAATCTGGTAGCAATTATTCTATTACATCAACAAAATAGTAAATAACTATAGCAGAGAAACAAAGAGACACAATATTTATACTCGTTCCACTATCATCGAGATAGTGTACGTCCAGTCCAACGGAGAGAGATTTTATTCCATATGAGAGAATTACAAGAGATTACAAAATAAGAATTTACATATCCAAACCTCATTCAGGTTTAACAAGAAGAGACACCATTGGGTGATCATTCTAGCTATTCCAAATTGAGTGTTCTCCTTCAAGTTATTTAGCCATTGGATATTCTCTACCTATTTCTCAATAAGGTTATTGGTTCAAGTTGTAATTGTTTGTAACGATAGTTGAGATCGTTTGTAAACAATTTTTATTGGTGAATCAATAAAGAGGGTGGTTGGGTGGAATATCATGTGCTCATATTTCCGATATTTTGTTGTGTTGTTTATTTTTTCAATCGCATTCATCTTCAAGTGATTGGGTGATAAAGATCCTATTTTTCTTGGCGTTTTGTCAAACTTCCGCTGCGCACAAAACCCCAACAGTATTATCATATGGCTCATTGCTCTATGTTTCAATTATAGATATATGTATATCAAGTTCTTTTTCTGATTAGAAATAAAGTAATGAATTTTTCTTTGCATTCAAGTTGTTTAAATTTTTAAGCATTTTGATCTCATTAAAGAAGGACCAGTTGGAAATAGACATATATAGATCACATTTCATGTAATTTCCATGCTATGCATCCATGATTGATCTATGTCATTTGATTGTATTGATATATGTGACCGTTGATGGGTTTAGTTACGATGAATGTAACGAAAGCCGCTTTGGTCCTTTGTCAGCATAATTAATGGACGAGATAGTTTCAGATACACCATATGTTATAAATAGCAAATTTTGTAGCTCATAAAGTTAAACACATTTTAAGGTTATTTCATATGTGGCCCAGGGGGAGTTTGTTGGAATATTTCGACAATTGGTTCACATATGTAAAATAAAATGTGTTGTGCTATTTGGGTGTAAAGCCTAATTAAAGTGTTCTAATTTTGGATTGGAATTAAAAGGCTTAAAGCTTAACTTATCATGGGCCTAACATGTAGATACCGGGGCATTTTTTAATTTGTTGAAGGGCCGAATTATAAAATGCCAACTTTATAAATAAGGGGTTATGGTCCCCGAATTACGCAAGCCTTAGCAACTCTCTAATCTCTTCTATAGACCGCTAATTTCAGATCTAAGGTTTGTGTTAATTTGGAAGACCAAACCAAATTCATCTTCTTGTTTAGCAACTGACTATGGATTCAGGTATTGCAATGATTAAATACAGATTCAGGTATGCTTTCGCTAATCAAGTTGTCTATTTTCTGATTTGTTCTCAATTAAATCAATATGGGTTACATATTTGAATCTAGGGTTTCATGATTGTCTACTATTAATGTTTATTGAAATCCTAACAACACAATTTTTTTAGCTTGGCTAAAATATATAAGGCTTCACCTTTGTTCATTATACTATTTTTTTTGTTCCATGTCAGTACTTTAGGCATCACAAGCTAGCAGCAACACCATCTTTCACCATTGCTCCTCTTAAAGTACAGATTTAACATTCGATACAACCAAGTAGCCCAGCCCTTTTGTTCTCTTGCACACTTTTATATATTGTTGAGTCATGATATCATTTGAATTCTTATATATATATATATGTTTGCGAACAAATTAACAATTGTAAACAATTGTTTAATCCGTTCGGCTTTCCTAAACAACAAGGATTGTTGTAGAGGGTGTCGAACTCTAGGACCAAAAATATTTTAATTAATAAATCCAATCAAGTTATTCCAGGATTTTGATTGATTGAAAACAAATAAAATAATAGCTATTAAATAAAAAGAGAGATTTATATAATAAGAGAAAGCAATTAGGGGATAATGACATAGATTGGATTCATATTCATCAATAGCCAACAAATAAATATAGATCTAATTCATGTTTCTGTCACACACATGAATCAACGATAATTAGGTTCTTAGAAACAAATAAGTAAATAACGACAAGCATATCCTATGCAGGAGCTGAGCTCTTAAATAACCATAGAATATCAGGACAGATTCACTAATTAATTTCTAAAACCCTAAAATTAGATCTAAATCTGATAATTGTTAGATCGAACATGAATAAATCCTGTGAAGGAGCATAGCTCTTAAACAACACTGAATATGAAGGTTCAGATCTAACCCTTGATTCAGATCCAGATCTACGTGTATAAAGTCCTCATCTATTGGCTATGTGATTCATATTGAATCATATCTATTAGCGTCATCACCCCCTAATCAAAGGGGATTAGCTAGACATAGCTAAAGAAGAAGAGAAACAGAAACTAAATAACGTGAACATAAATAAAATAAAATAACAACTGAGAGAAAGGGAGAAGAAGAGTTTTATTCCAAGAAGAGAATTACAGAATAAAACTAAGTGTGTTTTTACATGAATAAGATACAAGGTATTTATAGTTGTATTGGCTAAGGCTAATAGGCTCATTACAAAATGTGGGACCAAATCCCTTTTCCAAAATAACACATAAACCAAATAGCTAAGTGTGAACATATGTGAATGAAGGCCTTTCAAATGAGCTAATGTGAACATGTATGAATGGATTTGCAAATGTCATAGCTTGCGGGCATCAATTCCAACTGTTTTGAGCATGAATAGGAACTCCATAATTCTCCGTGACCAGCTATCATTATGAAAAGGCATTGAATTTTTAAAATATGTTGAAGAAGGTGATTGAACTGCAACATTTCTTCAAGCTTTAATCAAGCTCTCAAAATCAACACTCTTCTTACACTAATTCTTCAAGCTTTTCAACAATTAAGTGCATTAATCCATTCATCATAAATAATCTGGAAACACAACTATAAATACACAATATCAATTGTTTAAAAGATAAAACAAGATAAGCGGATAAAATATACACATTTACGTGTATATCAAATACCACTACACTTATCTTTTTATTCGTCCTTGAATAAACTAAACTAAGATATGTCACACTTTCGTAGGAAACACGATTGCATTTAGCGCATGCAACAAGCTGTTAAACCCCTATGTGACCCTAGTAGAACGAGTGTTGTCTCATGAGGGTTTTCAGCGGATACTACCCACAAAATCCAAAGCGTCTTTTGTATGCGGATTAATCAAACAATATATTTAAGGTCTTTCACATTCCAAGGACTTTACTTAATTTCAATAATAATGGTTCAGTCCTAAATTGTCCATCCCATAATTGGTGCAAAAATGAATAAAAAATTTCAAGTTGAATCGTAATTCCTTGATAACACTGTAATTGTCTTGAAGGTTAAGAGTGTGGTGTCAACCAAAGTTCTACACATTGACAATGTGCACCTAATCATTTATTCATTCTTTTTTTTTTCTTTTTTTTTCTTTTTCTTTTTGAATAATTTTGCATCAGTGTAACTGTACTGTATTGGATGTGAGTTATGCATAGATAAAGGAAAATTTTGTAAGTTCTAAAAATATTCTAGATAAGAGGGAAAGTGAATTAGTTGGATTTCAAGCTACAAAAGATAAAGTAATACTAAGGCACATATGGACGTTTTGTTTCCTTTCATCTCCTCAACTACAATCCTCCCTTTCAAGTATGGTATGATGGATGAGGATGGAATGGAAATGAATGCTTTATAGTCAAGAATGATGGATGACTATTTTATTCTGAGAGATTTTCTCTTTATTACATTTTTTTCTTTTTTATTTCTTTTTTTTTTTGCATGAAGGAGAAGATGAGTGGAGATGGAATGGAATGGTACCATACATTATTTCATTTGATTCCTCCTCTACTAAGCGAATCAAAACCAACATTTCATGAAAGGAAAGTTTTGTGCCCTAGTTACTCTACTTCTATAACCCTATTTCAACACACAAGTCTGGATTGATGTTATATGAAAAGCTGAAAGGAATGATAAACAAAGTTTCGTAAGATAGATAACCCATATAAAATAAGATGTGGTATATGGTTATCCTACCTTAAAACAAGTACGGAGTGGGTAGTGTAATATTGGTATAAAAAGTGACGTCTCTGAACCTTTGAAAATACATCAGTACAAGGTTCTTAAGTATACCAATATAAGAAAAACTTGTCGAAACATGGATGTAAATCGACTAAAACTTGGGTTTGAATAATGTGGGGTATCGAAGAAGAATGCTACAATGAGTCATTTCTCCTTAATTGAGCCAAGTGGACTTTAGAACTTACAAGTTTGAAAAAAAAATAAGTGAGAAAAATATTATGCATGAAACGAACTCAGAAAATCCAACAAATGTAGGTGCAAAATCTTTTTATTTCATGATTTTTTTTTTTTTACTTGCACATTCTAACATGTATAACAAAGGTTGACACGCTTACTCCAGAACACGACTAACGTCTGCACAGTCTCAAGCTAGCATCTTAAAAAGAAACATTATGACTCAATGAATAAATAATGTTCATTCCCATCACCCAACAATTCGACTTATCAAACAAGAACCAAGGTGTTATTTATGAATTTTAAGTTAATCCTTGTTCAATGAATGACCTAGTTCATAAAATTTGATTGCTGATGAAATGTAAATCCCCCCCCCCCCCCACACTTGAGTGTGACTGTGTCCTCACAATCGTTAATCAGACATATCTTAGTGAAAGGAAAATAAAATAAGACGGTCAGCACGACTTACCGGGCACACATGCAGAAAATAAGCAGTCATCGAATATATGAACCAGTCCTCAATGGACCAATGGATCATCCTCATTAAAATTATGAGACACTGCTTCAGCATAGAAAACCAAATCATAAAGAATTTTATATCACGTTTCAGATTTGGAAAAACAAATTTTGTTTTTTCAAAAGTTTGAGTTGTTAAACTTAAAATTTTGAGCTTACAATTGATCCTAAAATCGAATTGAATTTCCGTAGCAACTAAAGAGAGGTCATCGAGCTGGGGTTCAGTATAAGTTTCAAAAACAAAATTTGATTTGTTCAAATGATGTATAAATTGAGAGACATGTGCATCACTCTCACCCCCACACTTGTTTTGAGAAATATTGTACGATTTTGCTTTAATATTTGAAATTTTGTTAACTAAAGGTTCTTTCGTAAAACTAAAGTCAAAACCAAACAAATGAATTTTCAGTAAATTTCGAAATTATGTTTTCTCAAAAACAGTGTTGTTCCAGAAAGAGTTCATATACTATAGAAATTTATCATTGAAAAACAAGTGATCAAAGTGAGGTTCAGTTGAAACGATCAAGTCGTAAGGAGTTTCAACAGTTTCAGAAAAAATGTCATTCTATTTAAGATCACATTCAGCAGTTTCGTTGTTTTCAACCTCAAGAATTTCAAAGTTTTCAAATGTTTCATTTTCGATTTCAGATCCAACAACATTATCATCAATCAATTCAAGATGTTTTCGCTTATCAAAGTCGTCCTCACCTAAACAGTTGTTACTAACTTTGTCTTTTCTTTCAAGGTGACAATCTAAAGTTGCTAAATTTTCAAAATTTTCAGAATCTGAGAGAGGAAGATCAAATTGAAGATTGACGTCTTTGTTTTCAAGAGAATTTAAATTCAATCAATTATAGAGCTTTCAACAACTTCATTAAGATTTTCATCCATTTCAAAAGTTGTTAGTTGAAAATTTTCGATCTCAATAAGAGTTGAATTTTCAGCAGAAGCATCAGCTTGAGTTTGAATTTCTGTTTCACAGAAATCAGTGTTTTGAACCAGAGATTTTTCAAAATTTTCATTTTCATCAACAGTCATATCGTTAGAATCATCAATAATCGTTATGTAATGTTGTGACGGAGTTAATGGCTGATTATTTGTTTCAAAAGAAGCATTAGCATAAACTTGTTTGTCACTAGATTGAGATTTAAAGTTGTTGTACAAGTCTGTAACCTCAGTTTGAGGAAGAGAAATTTGATAAACAATCCTATAAGTTACACTAAGTTTGCTATCGTCCATTCTTTGAGCCAATTCTTCAATGTAAGACAAGCCAAGTTTCATGGAATCGTCGAAATCATCAACATCATCAATTCCCTTAAGTAACTGTTTTTCAAGATTTTGCCAAAATTCAATAGTGTATTAAGCCAGTTGTTCAATGATACGCTTGTTTTCAATATTTTTATTTTCAGAATCTTGTTTTTCATCTAACATTCGTGCCCATTCCTTGATGTCCTCGCGACAATTCCAAATGTCATGCATTAATTGATCAATTTCACTCAGACACTTTTCTATCAAATTGGTTAACACACCAGACTTCAAAATGTTATTTTTTAGATTTGTCTTAAAAATTCATACACCTCATTTCTTACAAGTCGTCCATTATTTATTTTCCAAAACCAACATCGCCAAAAATTTAGCTTGTTCGCAACACATTTTTCATATTCGACAACCAACGTTTGACATCTACTCGTATTATGGAAATCATTTTGATTTTCAAAATTTTCGTTAAAACCCGTGTTGCAATTGTTTTGATTTTCAACACTTTGCTTAGCCATTTGCGCTAAAAGTTGATGCGCCTCAGATAAATTTTTCTCGATCGTAGAATGACGTTTTTCATATTAGGGTGTATTCTTTTGATGAGATTGCTGGAAATTAGTCGAAAAGTTTTCATTTTGAAATTCATTCTGATTTGAATTGAAACCAAAATCATTTAAATTTTGAAAAGAATTGCAATTTTGGTTGTACATGGGGCAAGCGTGCATGTACTAGAAGAAGAGAATTATTCATCGAAAAATCAGTTGCAAAACTTGTAGCTCAAAAGAAGCTCTTAAAAAAATACGTTAAAATTAACAACTTCGGATTATATGAATACAAGTCCAGGCCAGGTTCGGATAGGGATTATCAGTGTGCCACGAATCACCGTAGAAACACAACTGAAGGTTTAAGAACCTGTTTGAGTTCTAGACTCTACCGTTCCTTAGACACCTCAGAGAGTATCGATCCTAATTGTCAATTTAACGAATATTTTGTCATATGAGCTTTAGAGAATCCTCGATTCGATTTCAAAAACAATTTATTTCAAAATGAAAATTTTCAATTTACCCCACGTTCGTTTTAAAATTTCCAACCACACATCAACAGGCAGAATAATCAATCACTGAACAAACACGGAATAATAAATTGCAGAAAAAAATTACAAGCAGTCCGCTGCCCTGTAGAAGATTTTTACGAGCAATGTCTATATTTTTTTTTAAGCAGCAGTAGATCCTGCAGAGTTTAGAAAATTTTCACCTAGATCGGCAGTCCGTCCAGTGCAACTGAGTAGCGCTAGCGGTTCACACCCTACTTGGCATGCAACCGCTCGAACCCTGAATCGTGTGCCGCTTTCTGTTGTTGTCGCGTCATATTAATTACTTGACTGCGCTGCGGCACGGGTTCGGGCTAGGAGCCCGAATTTTTTTAAGACCTTTTTCTAATTTCCACCGCACCTGTTTTCGAAAAATTTCTTCCGAAAATATTTGTGAATAATAAGAGAATAAAATCAAAAAGAAAATATTCATAGAGAAAGTAGAGATTTCATACAGTCGCGGCTCCAACACTTCAACGAACACACAAATTTGTATTCAACACTACAATGAACACACAATAAAATTTTCTCCTTTTTTTTAAGAATAAGGCACGAACTAAAATAAAACCAAAGAAAATCTATTTTTTTAAACAAAAAAATAAAAAATTTGGCCTTAAAGAAAAAAGAATAAAATTGGATCACGAACTCATCCCACCTAATAGTAGACCCGAACAAAACCACTCTCCAGAAACAATTGCAAGTCCCCTTCTTTTATTTCGTTTGTTCCTCAGATTTGCATACAACACACCGAGACAAACTAAAAGGACAAATCGTCTGATTCAGAAAATACCAAGTCAAATTCCAGCAATTCCTTCTTTTCTTCTTTTTATTTTCAAAATCAAAATGGGTCGGTGAAGTGGCGATTTTGGACTTTGGGGTATGGACTAGAGACGGTTTTGGTTCAAATTTGAAGGTGGTTCGATCTGTGATAGGGAGTTGCGATTCACGAAATTGGATTGCTAGAGTTGTTTGGAGACTGAGGGAAACGGTGACTAGGTATTCTTGTCGCAGGGTAATGATGAGGGTTATCAAGTGTATGGTTGTTGAGACAGGGAGTGGGAATGGTTAGCGGTTGAGGTGAAGCGATTGGGTTGGAGGAGAGGTGTTTTGACGGATGGAATTAAAGATGGGGATTGGTGATAGTGAGTACGGTTTTGAAGCGTAAGGGGGGAATTTGCGCAGGAGTTGTTGTATGGGTCTTGTGATGTTGGTCGGTAGTGAAGGCTTGACTGTTAGTTTGTTACTGGCGTTGAAGGAGTGGTATTGGATTTTGGTGCCGACAGGGGTTTGTAATGTGATGTTGGGAGGGGTTAACAGCAGGGGGTGGAAAAGACATTATATAGCCGCGGGTCAGGGTTTATTATATTTTATTAATCCTTTAATTCATGTTGTCCTCAATATACATTTATCGATGCCACGATCACATACGAGCTCTAAAAATTACAGAAAAAATATTTTTAGCTTTGTTTTGATGATGCGATTCCAACAAGACTAATTTCGTCGAATTCTGAGTTCGTTTAAAAAATGGACATTTTTAAGGCGTATATATAATATATTAAAAATAAATTTATAAATAAATAAATTCTGAATCTCGAAATATATCAGTGCTTATACTTTTTCAATGCAGAAACATCGTTTTGAACTCAATGGAAGTGGTTTCAAGGCCCAATTCATTCATATGTAAAAAGTAGTGTTTTGGGGTCTTATAAATTATATATATAAATTCTATAGCGTTTTTCTGAGATTTTGAATTTGCCATAACTTACACAATATAAACTGAAATCTTAATTTCTTAAATTCATTGGAAAGATATCGTCAACACGGTCCTAGCGTTTCTTGTTTCGTCCAATTCCGACTTATAATTAATTTTATATAATTTCCCAAAGTTTGAAATCGAAATTTGAAATTACCGCGACATTTCAGGCTCGAAATAAAATTAATATAAATTATTCGTTCTAACTTTGATTTAAATAAAATTTTCCGTCGTTTATTATTTAAAATAAATTATTTTAAATATAATAAATCCACTAAAATAAAAAATTTAAATTTACCCCAAAATCCCGGGTCGGTACATTCTTCCCCACTTAAAATCTTTTCGTCCTCGAAAAGGAATGAAGCTAAAAGTTGTTTAAATAACCAACTCACTTTCAATTCTAATCAAATTTTCAATTCAGTTCAATATTAAATTCGAGCTAGTTCAATTTATCATTCTTTAATATAGTGGTTAACTTAATTATCACTCTAATATTTTAATTTATTAAGCTAATAATCAAACATCACAACCAACAATAAATTAGGTGATTTACTTTTCAAACATATATAAATATTTATATTATCAAAAATCATGTTTTTAGTGCAAATCACAACAATAGACCCTATCTAGTTTTGGTTCTCACACCAGTCAATGGAAATATATAGATATACCACTTTCGAAACTCGAACATAAATACTGATGATGATCGATCAATCACCAGAATTATCCCCGGGCGACTAGAGTGTGATTCTACATCTATCCAGTATATTAAAACTTCGAATATCCGTTAATTACTCGTATATTCGAAATCTTTATATACTCGATTGTCCAAATTAAAATATAATAATATATCAAATACGTATTTTAAGATAAAAAAATTCAAAATATTAAATTTGTTTTCTTATTTATTTTAAAGAAAATAATACTCTTCACACTCGTTCTAGGATACTACTGATCCTATCTCTAACGAGTTATTCTTATTGGATATTATTAATCCAATCTCTGATGAATTCTTTCGTTCGGTTCTAATGTGTTTTGTTCTCGAGCTCTGTAAACCAAAGCTCTGATACCAAATGTGACGACCCAAACTTCCCCGTAAAGGAAAGCCGGATTGCTTTGAGAACCACACACATCAGAACACAAAACAGAAGAACATTTTATTGCTGTTACAACAATTACATCAGAGTACAAGAATTTTCCAGAGTATGAATAATAATATACATTGGAAATACAATAATATCAGAGTTTAAATTACATTTAAATAGCAGCGGAAAAATAATACAAAACACAACTAAAAGAAATACACGGATACAGAGCCTTCCGAATATCACTCCAGCTGTAGACCAGGATCCTGTGAATATAATATCTGCAAACCAAACTACTAGCTGCCCGTGTGGAAAATATGGCACCCAGAGTTTAGGTTAAAACAATAAACTCCAGGTCAGTCATGGGACTGGTGTGAGAACTCAAAAACAGTTATTAACTTTAATTTTTAAAGTTAGGTAAATCAAGGGACCACGCCACTTTCGCGGAACGGGTTTCCTCCCAAGAATACCAGTGCATAAAACAACGAAATGCTTTTTAGAAAAATGAAACCGTTATAAGACTCAATCCCTTGCACGTACGCCGAAGGATAGAGTTTTTCCTTATAATGGTCAAAAATGCTTAATACGCGAAATTCATCTATTATACTATGAGTACACAGTGTAGCAAACAATTTCGAATATAAAAGTATCAAAATTAGGTGGCATAATATGTTATGTAAGCGACATAATATGTTATGTCACCATATAAGTATACAACTAAAAACCGTAAGATCGTATTGGAAAATTGGATTCCATCATGATGGCTACTGATTCGAAAGATCAATCACGAATGTATCTCTATGGCTTACGTCTCGGCAAGAGAAAACAGCGAAATACATATACTACGCACTTTGGTTGAGCAGTAATCTGATTTATCCTCATGAGATTCGGTTGAAATGACCTATCCCATTTCTAGGGTGGAGCGACCACCCTAGCCCATCGGCCGACCCCAAATCCTTATAAAGTATATTGGTCAAACCGAACATTATCAAACAAATCGTTCACCATCATACCGTGGTGTGTGAGTCCCGCGAAGTCACGTTGTATCCAAAGCGGCGCTATATAAAAGCTATGCTTTGGTCTTCATCCACAAGGCTCTGCTTTTCAATAAAAGCCTTGATCATATGCATCTTAGCATGCCACATTATCAGACCATACCATATCATTGATTCATCTATCGATATATAACAGGGTGTTAAGCAAGAGAATAAATTCTCCGCCACCAAACAACTATATATTAAATAGAGATCAACGAATACAATATAAAGGAATACAATGTCAGACACACAATCCATTTATCAGTCCGTTCTGGGTCTGAACGAAACCATATCCGGGAGATCTCCAAATACGTCTGAATGATCACCAATTTTTCCCTCATTTTGGGTGTACGGTCCAATCAAGATATCAATAATCATCCATTCAATATGGAAATTTCCCGGTCTTCAATAACCGTCTTCATCATCGATCTTCAATCGTCGTATGAATTATTCAGAATGGGTTAAACCCGGTCTTTCTGAATAATTTGCGTAATTTAAAATCATGTGCTTTAAAACACAACCAACGCCTCATTCCAATCAAGAGTATTCTTTGATTTTAATTTAAACCAAATTAAGGTTTATTCAATTAGTCGGGATTAACGCCTTACCAAAGTAATCATTAATTAATATCCCATTCCCAACCTACACAACCCATGGAGTAAACTGGTAGTACTCCATATCTAACACCCAATGTGTTACGGTAAACTTAATTACCGTTTTACCGATCAAATCTAATTAAAGATTTAACTACCGCTTGGAGTAAAACTAGTGGTACTCCATTATCATTCATTTCTTGAATTAAGTAAATTTAATTACTTTTATCCTCATTCAATCCAATTAAAGATTTATTAAAAGTATATTTAGTTTTAATCTTCAAGAATCATTATTTAATGATTATTTAACTTTATTTAACTTTCAAGAAATAATCTTTCCTTTAACTGGGTTAAAGAACAAATGTTGCTTAAAAACATCGTTCACAATAAACCCAAAATCGTATTTCAATTTAATATGTTAAATTGAAACTTCTCTTTAGAATATTTCACTAAATCTTAGTTAAAATATTTATGAATTACCAATCTAAATTTCACTGTCAATCGGGTTTAAAGAACTAATGTCATTTAAAAACATTGTTCGCAATTAACCTAAAAGTCAGTTTCACTTAATTTCAATTATGTTTAATAATTGGAAATCTTATTTAAATCTTAATTAAAAGATTTACTCTTTCCCAAATGGGTTTAAGAACAGTGTTATCTAAGACACTATTCACGACAAACCCAAATTTTAATCTGATATTAAATATCTTGCTTTGAATAGAAATTATATCGATTTATGTTCAATATCAAATTCTGGAAATTAACGTATATCAAATTGGGAATAACGATATTAATATCTTCCAAATTCCCACAATAATATCTGTATAATCACAAAATCCAATACTAAAATAATCGGAAGATTATTTCCATTCAAATCCATTCCAATATATGTACTGGAAAATCTTGGTTTTATTAAAACCACTTTAATCCTTTTATTTATTTTAATTAATTTATTAAAATAAATAAATCACTCATTCTTTTACATTGAAACGTATATTTACATTAAAATTAATCTTTTTCATTCTTTTGAAACAAATTAACTAAAAAAAGGCATTCTTTCTAATGTAATCAATCTTAAATAAAAATGAAATCTTTTTAATGTAATCTTTTTAGTTCAACTTTTATTACATTGAAAAATGTAATATTTTCATTTCAATCTTTATTACATTGGAAAATGTAATGTTTTCATTTCAACTTTATTACATTGAAAAATGTAATACTTTCATTTCAACTTTATTTTCAATTCAGTCTTTATTACATTGAAAAATGTAATATTTTCATTTCAACTTTATTACATTGAATAATGTAATATTTTCCTTTCAAACTTTATTCTAAAATGTTTATAAATTCGTTTATAAAACGATTCCAACTTTTATTTCAATCTTAAATCCAAATTGAATATTCTATCTATTATCATATTAAAATAATATTATTTTCAAAATATTTATTTTGGAATTAGCTCTTTAAAACATGCATTATAAAATGTATAAAATAAATCGATAACCACATTTGGGTTAAAATGGTGTTGCTATTTAAAACAGATTAAATAGCTCAATCCATTATCTTATTCATTTATATTTTACACTGGGCCAGACCTCCCACATTAAGCCTACGACTTGTGGATGCTGGATATGCCGGTTGGTTCCGGGCAGACTTATCCCACAAATTGGGCTTAACCTCGTGTCATGGCCTATTTCGTATTTGCGCACTTGGACCACTCACATTAGGCCCAACATTTGTGGCTGCTGGATATGCCGGTTGGGTCCAGGCAGACTTCCACCACAAATTGTAGCCTAACCTCGTGTCCAAGTACAATTATAATTAATAATTATAATTAATTCACTGAAAATATTATTTTAAAACATTCTTTTAAAATAAAGATATGATCTTTTCATTAAATTGTTACTAATTTTATAAAACCCTTTGTTTCCGAATATCCTAACTGGCATTTCAATTTATTTTTTATGAAAAATTGAACTTTCTATATTATTATTATATTATAATAATAATCTTTTCAAATGTCCAAATTTTGAAATCAAACCTTCTTCTCTTATCATATTGACCGTGAAGATGTAATCGTTCTAAATTAACCCTTTTTATTATCACTTTTAAACAATAAAGATATAATCTTTCTAATTCATACGTCAATTAATTCCATTAACTGAATATTAAATTAAAATATTCGTTTTAATTCAAAATTGGAATGAGACCCAATCCATTACCATATAATTTTAATTATATGGATTTCAAACATCGCATTAATTCCATAATAATGACAAAACATTCAATAACAGCCAAAGTGCATTTTAAACTAATCACAAGGGCGATGTGTAGTCAGAATATCAACCCAAGACCCATGTGGGGTTTCAACCAACACAAATTCAAATAATATATTATTATTTGTGCACTTGGACGATGTGCGAAAATTTATCGTCCAATCAACATAAACAAGTCAGGAAACTTGTTATGGCTGTGTAAACATTATTTAAATAATCATAAGTAATATAGCATTTCATTATCTTGTTAAAATTTCCACTTTCAAAACATACATAACATGACATTCCAATCCATCATTCATTCAACAAACAATTACTTCCATCATAGATAATTTATTTATTATTAAATTATAAAAATAAATAACTTCTCAAAAATTTAGCGAGAAGGAGTTCTCACCTTTGCCGGGCTTTAATTGACGGTTCGGGCCCAATTTTGGTCCAAAATCCAACATGCTCTAAAATTGACAAAATTGATGTCTACGCGAAGCTCTCAACACCACGATCGCAGCAAATCCTGTTTCGAGCGATTTCGAATTCGTATCAACAAGATATGAATTTTCGAAGTTTGTAATCATTAAATAATTAATTTAAATGGTAAAAATTACCCAAATTTTCAACTTGCTCAGATTTGAACGTAGTTAGTGTTATTGCGAAGATCTCGTCGCCACGATCCCAGCGGATCTGAAATCGTCAGATTTCGACCTCGTATGTGTGAGATACCGCGTTCCAAACAGTGATTATATAATTAAATTAATTAATTTAAATTCAAATTACCCCCAAATTGCTATCCACGTTTGTTCACCTCTGTCCATCCCTTGCCACCGTCGATCCAGCCACCTTCACCATCGACCAACCCCACCAGCCTCCTCCCTGATCCGCCGCGCGCCGATTCCGACCAGAGCCACCCTCCAGTTCGCCATCGTCGCCCTGTAATCCGCCGAAGCCCCCTTTCGCCGTCGCAGTCAAATCCGGCCACCTCCGGCCATGTGGCGGTGGCTGACCCCACCAGAAAACTCCGCCGCACCTCCAGCTTCCGACCCCCTTCGAAGACCCCGCCTGAAACCCAACGTCAACGCCGGAAATTAATGATCTAGGTTCTGAGCTTTCTGATTTTGCATAGTCCAGTTCATCTCGGTTTTCACGCCAACCCGTACACTTTCATATTGAACAACCAAAGACAAAGTTGTTCGTCTACCTCTCCTCTAGAACTTCTTCAACTGGGCCATCTCCTAATTCTTCACGGTTTGATCAGAATTCGCCAAAATCCAAAATTAGTTTTCTGGCTTTGACTGTCAATTACGGCGAATCCATGCGACGATAGGTGCTGGAATTTTTATGGTAGATAGAGGATATGAGGATCTTCAAAACCCAGAAAGGGTTTGGATTGATTATGTACGGTTTGAGAGATATAAATTGTTTTGTTTTCAGGGGCTTATTTTCAAAATTTTGAGAGAAAAAGAGAGGTGGCTGCTGTCCATTTTTGAGGAAGAAGGAAAATGAGGGTTAGGGAATGAGGACAAGACATTATATAGCCGCGGGTCAGGGTTTATTATATTTTATTAATCCTTTAATTCATGTTGTCCTCAATATACATTTATTGATTCCACGATCACATACGAGCTCTAAAAATTACAGAAAAAAATATTTTTAGCTTTGTTTTGACGATGCGATTCCAACAAGACTAATTTCGTCGAATTCTGAGTCCGTTTGAAAAATGGCCATTTTTAAGGCGTATATATAATATATTAAAAATACATTTATAAATAAATAAATTCTGAATCTCAAAATATATCAGTGCTTATACTTTCTCAATGCAGAAACATCGTTTTGAACTCAATGGAAGTGGTTTCGAGGCCCAATTCATTCATATGTAAAAAGTAGTGTTTTGGGGTCTTATAAATTATATATATAAATTCTATAGCGTTTTTCTGAGATTTTGAATTTGCCATAACTTACAAAATATAAACTGAAATCTTAATTTATTAAATTCATTGGAAAGATATCGTCAACACGGTCCTAGTGTTCCTTGTTTCGTCCAATTCCGACTTATAATTAATTTTATATAGTTTCCCAAAGTTTGAAATCGAAATTTGAAATTACCACGACATTTCAGGCTCGAAATAAAATTAATATAAATTATTCGTTCTAACTTTGATTTAAATAAAATTTTCCATCGTTTATTATTTAAAATAAATTACTTTAAATATAATAAATCCACTAAAATAAAAAATTTAAATTTACCCTAAAATCCCGGGTCGTTACATGCAACATCAACATCGAGACACAAGAGCGATGTCAATCCTGATAAGGCTTACATCAAGTGGAAGCTTCTCATGTAAGATTTTTCCACATAAGAATGGATATCTTAGGAGGGATGCTCCTGTCCCAAATGAAAAAGAATATCTAGATTCTGGATACTGGAATTTTAGCCGATTTCCAAGCAGCCCTTAAGGTGAAAGGTCCCCCCACTCCAGCCAATATCCCAGCTATGAGAATCAGTAAAAGCCTTGACTGACTACATCCGTTTCCAAGTCTAACTAGCGTAAGACGGGGTCCAGTGAAGTCCAAAGGCAAAAAGTACCGGCACTAAGCATGAAGAAACAACACCCAAAGAGGTTCACTAGATTGAAGTCTAACCGGAGCCTACGGCTGTACACCTTGTAGACATCTCATAGGATTCCGTAAACCTAGAACTCTCTCATGCTTGGGACGACAGATGTCCCAAAGACCCAACGATGCCTCTTTGCGCCGTCTTTTTTACCCCAAAAAAGATGGGAATAAGGTACGATAAGAGCGAAAGAATGATGAAATAAGTGTAACACCCCACACCCGCTAAGGTCACTCACTAAGGGAATGCCTTAGCTTCGGTGGAGCATTTTAAGTGAATATAGAACAGAAAAATTACACAAGACAGATATAAATACTTGAAAATCTAAAACATCATTTCATAGCAGCAGAAGGTAAACATGTTTAGTTACAACACCATAAAGAGTCAAGTACTAAATATCCATCCTGATAAAAACATAAGTACACAATCCCACTACAGAAACAATATCCATAAAAGAAAAGATAAGCTGGGCTTTACATCACGGTCCAAGCTCCAGAAGATAGATAAAGAAATCTGATCAAAGCCCACTAGTGCTAGGCCCAACCTGAGGACCTGAGGGGGAAAAAGATAAAAACAACGGGGTCAGACATAAGTCTGAGTGAGCCCAATAACTTTAACAACACAATCATTAAAGTAATTAGGGTATGATATAAACTTGGCATGGGATGACTGGGGATAAATGACTACACTAAGTAGCCAACTAGACATAGGATGAACTTAAGATAACGGTAAAGACGCATCCACCCACCCAAGGATAATTACTAATTGCACCACACCAGTCATTCCTACTTAAAGGTTGATCCCTCCCAAGGACTTAGAGAATTTACCCAGTAGTTTTGTGTACCCCTAGCTGACTACATAGGTGCCGTCTGCCCCTATCTCCACTAGGTGTACCCACTACTCCCAAGCGATCGGCTTCCTACCGTAGGTACCCGTGCTGGCCCCACAATGGGGTGTATCACTCCCCAAAGTGGCAACCTGATACAACAAATGGTGCACAACTTATACCTACACGATGCAACAACGTCTTACCTACCAGCCCGGGTCCACACACGCATATGAAACCCGTTGGACTCGCGTTGCCACCGCTACCCCGTTTTGGCCTCTTATAATCAAGCCCAGTACGCGTGTCACGTCCTCGACATGGGTCGAGCCCAATAAGATACATATGGGTTACTGGTTGAAATGGGCCCCCACAAGCTACCACCTAAGCTTGTCAATTTATCTAGTGCATCCCACTTAACCCTTTAATCATGTTTAATTACATGTTTCCACTTGGTTAAGTCATCTAATCGTATTTTCTATTGCCACCCAAGGCAACCCACTAGATTTCCTCATGCCACCCAAGGATCTTACTTGATTTCCACATGCCACCCAAGGCACCCACTTAACCCCTCATGCCCACTACATGCTTATCTGGTTAAGTGTTTCTTAATTGATTAAAAACGTAGCCGTTGTAAAGACCTCTCACATTAGACTATCTTTTATGGCAGCTGGATTTGCCGGTTGGGTCCGGGCAGCCTTACGCCATAACCGAGTCTAACCTCGTGTCTTTACACTTGTCACGTATATAGTTTGTGCCTAAGACCTCTCACATTGGGCCAATCATTTGTAGCCGCTGGATTTGTCGGTCGGTTCCGGGCAGTCTTATGCTACAAAAGGGTCCAACCTCGTGTCTTAGTCGATTAATTACACCTAATTAATCACCCCCAAATTAATTTTCCCTAATTAATTCCAATTTTAGCGATGTACATAATTGACTCAATTATGTCCATCCACTTTATGGTATGCATAATCATACCAACTTCACACCATTTCATTAACATGTATATTACCCCATCGTTCCCCACGTAATTCGCTAGCATGACATAAAAGGGAAGATTCATCACAAATATAATGGGTTCAACTTGCATAACATTAGCATCAACATGGGTTTAAAGGTGTCAACATGCATATAGCATCAAACCCAACTAGCATAAATAATCAACCCAAACTTGCATGAGTCACATATGTCATAAAGAGGTTAACTTGCATAAGTTTCTTATGTCATACAAAGGGGTAAACTTACATATGTATGTATGACATACAAAGGGGTTAACTTGCATATGTATGCATATCATACTAAGGTGTAAACTTGCACATGTTACTTGCATATCATCAAACACCAAACTTGCATAACATGTCATATATGGATTTGCATATAATCATACACCAAACTTGCATAACATATCATATATGAACTTGCATATAATCATACACCAAACTTGCATAATCATGGTGTCATAGTGGATCAATGTTTATCATAGCAACTAGCATCATGAACACTTGCATAACATCATGATCATATAGCATATAGCTTGCATAACTTGCATAACATCATGAACATGTAACATATGACTTGCATAACTTGCATAACATCATGAACATGTAGCATATGACTTGCATAACTTGCATAACATCACAAACACATAGCATATAACTTGCATAACATGCATAACATCATTAACACATAGCATATAGTTTGCATAACATGCATAACATCATTAACACATAGCATATAACTTGCATAACATGCATTGATCCACATTCATAGCCATAACCTCATTATATCCTATCATAATCATTTCAATAATTGGTCATTAAGGCTATAGAAAACTCACAACTTGTTGATTAGCACTCCTAAGAAGAAGATTAAGTTGATAGAGTTGATTAGTAGTTGATTTGAGAGGCTATCTTCTTCTACAATTTGATGGAGGCTCCTTCAAGTTGCATTTTGACGGCATGACGGCATTGTTTCTATTTTTAGTATGAATTAGGGTAATCTTAGGGTGTATTTATAGAGTAGTTAGTTGTTTTAGGCCCTTAGATTAACCCTAGATTAGATTAGAGCCGTCAGATCACGTCCTAGCCACTAAAACACAGCCCAAAAGCCAAGCTGATGCACCCAGGTCACCTGGGCTCGACCAGGGAGGTCGACCCCCAGGTCGACCCTAGGGTCGACTCCCTAGTCGACCTGGTGGGCAGGTCGACTCCCCAGTCGACCCCCTGGGTCTGGCGGGAATTTTCCCGCCACTTCTGAAATTTGAAATTTCTGTTTTTAAATCTGTTTTTAAATTTTCTGAAACTTCTTCGGGCCATATCTGGGTCATACGGACTCCGATTTTCGAAAACTCGGACTCTATTTCGCGTATTTTTCCGAGACGAACGCAATGGCATAGCCCGTTTCCCCTGATTCAGATTTTAAAATTTAATTCTGCCCTGTTTTATATTATAGCAAGTTATTCAACATACGGGGTGTTACATTCTCCCCTACTTAAAGGATTTCGTCCCCGAAATCTCTAAGTCAAGAAGAACGTATCCTACCAACCAAACGACCATCTACTCAAACCATCAAACACTGGCATCCATTGTCCTTAGAGTTTCTAATGCTGTATGAACATATGCAAGGAGTGTGTGTATATGTTCCTTGTCTAATGCGAAATCAGGCGGTCTACTGATTCAGTTGACCTCCTTAATGCAAACCATGATAGTGCCATGCATTCAATATGTATGCGAAAGAACCCTATCGACACATACTATTACTACATGAGTGCACAATCATTCACCAAAATGCATCATCCATATGATAGCACGACCATTATACATCCATTAATATAGCTACCTACACACAATTTTATGCAATATGCAATATGAAGTGATTGAGCCGATCTAGTGCCTAGAGTGTGTGTATATGCATCCACGAGCAACCACTAGCAACCACTTGCATCCACACGCATCCATCAAACATAACATGTCTCAAACACATGTTTCAACCATAGGTTTACCCTATCTAAAGGTCAATGGTACTAATGAGAGGACATACTAAAGATAAGATAAGTACTAGACAAACGATAAAGGAGAAGTTAAAAGACATACCCTCAAAAAGGAATGGGTATAGTGAACGCATCTTCGCTTCTGTCTCCCAGGTAGCATTGCTCTCATCTTCTCCCCATTGCACTTTGACTAGTCGCACCTCTCTGTTCCTCAACTTCCTAATCTCTGACCCAAGGATGCGAGTAGGAGCTCGTCGAATAGTCGTATCACACTCTATCTCCACTTCTTTAAGCAAGCTCGGCTCTACCACCTCTGCGGTCTCATGTAGGCATTTCCTCAAATGTGACACATGGAATACGTCATGTACCCCACTAAGTCTCTCGGGTAGATCCACTCTATATGCCATCCGTCCAATCCTTTCCTTAATAGGAAACGACCCAACAAATCTTGGAGCTAACTTCCCAACGGACCCAAAGCGAACTACATTCCGTAATGGAGATACTTTGACAAAGACCATGTCCCCAACCTCAAACTCAAGATCCGTCCTTCTCTTATCCGCGTAAGATTTCTGTCTGTCTTGCGCTGCTTTCATCCTCCTTCGAATCAAGTCAATCTTTTCCGAAGTCTCTCTAACCATATCAAGCCCAAGCAAGATCTTATCCGTGGATTCCCACCAACATGTAGGTGATCGACAAGGCCTTCCATAAAGAGCTTCAAAAGGAGCCATACCAATACTGGACTGAAAGCTGTTATTATACGCGAACTCCACCAATGGAAGATGCTCTTCCCATGTACCTCCAAAATCCAAGATACAAAGCCTCAAAAGGTCTTCCAGAACACGATTCACCCTCTCGGTCTGGCCGTCCGTCTGAGGGTGATATGCGGTGCTCAGACACAATTGAATCCCCAATGATTCTTGCAAACTCTTCCAAAATTCGCTAGTGAAGATAGGATCTCGATCACTCACTATGCTAGAGGGTACCCCATGCAATCGAACTATCTCTCGAAGATAAACTGAAGCTAGCCATGGAGCAGTCCTCTTGCTCTTCACAGGTATGAAATGGGCGCTCTTAGTAAGTCTGTCTACCACAACCCAAATTCCCGTATTACCCTTCCTCGATCTAGGTAACCCATCAACAAAATCCATCGAGACGCTATCCCACTTCCATTGCGGAACTTCCAATGGGTGAAGCAACCCACCTGGTTTCTTTTGCTCCGCTTTCACTTGTTGGCACACCAAGCATCTAGCGACATACTCGGCCACGTCTTTCTTCATACCGGCCCAAAAGAAAACTCGCTTCATGTCTTGGTACATCTTGTCTCCACTGGGATGAATGGTCATCCTAGAACGGTGTGCATTATCAAGAATAGCCTTCCTCAAACCCTCGTCTTGCGGTACACAAAGTCTACCATCTCTACGCAAGCACCCCCTATCGTCTAGGGTGTACCTACTCAAATGGCTGGACGACTCCCCCCTTATGAGCCTCTCTATCAACTCAACCAACTGTGGGTCGTCCCTCTGTGCTTCTCCAATCCGCCCCAAAAGAGTAGGTCTAACCTCCAAGGATGCTAGCAAACCGGGTATATAGTCAACGAAAGGTCTGAAATCAAACATCGAGATAAATTCCAAGCTTCGTCGTTCCACGAACAATGGACTCAAGGACAACCTTTTTCTACTCAAGGCGTCCGCCACCACGTTACCCTTGCCAGGGGTATACGCTATCTCGAAATCATAGGATGCTAAGAACTCCATCCACCTTTGTTGTCTCAAGTTCAAATCCTTCTGAGAAAACAAGTACTTCAATGATTTGTGGTCAGTGAACAATTCGAATCTCTCTCCCAGAAGATAATGGCGCCAAATCTTAAGCGCAAAAACAATAGCGGCCAACTCTAAATCATGGGTAGGGTAATTTTTCTCATGCTTCCTCAACTGCCTTCCACCATAGGCTATTACCCTTCCCTCTTGCATTAAGACTGCGCCCAGTCCAGTCCCACAAGCATCGGTATAAATAACAAATGGCTTACTCCCATCTGGCAACACTAAGACTGGAGCTGTGGTTAAAGCTCTATTTAACCGTCGGAACGCATCATCACAATCTACGTCCCATGCGAAGACTAGATTCTTCTTCGTCAAGAGAGTTAATGGGGCTGATATCTTCGCGAAGTCCTTGATAAACTTCCTATAGTAGCCAGCCAACCCCAAGAAACTCCTCAGCTCGGTAGCATTCTTCGGAACCTTCCAATCTTGAATAGATACTACCTTCGCGGGATCCACAGCTATCCCTTCCTTGGAGACCACGTGCCCCAAGAACCGCACTTCCTTCCTCCAGAAGTGACATTTAGAAAATTTAGCCTTAAGGCTATGCGCTCGAAGAGTCTCTAACACTTCCCTAAGATGTAGGGCATGCTCTTCCTCACTCTTAGAAAATACTAAGATGTCATCCACAAAGACCACCACGAACTTATTAAGGAACTCCCTGAACACCCTACTCATCAAATCAACAAAGTATGCAGGGGCGTTCGTCAACCGAAATGGCATCACCAGCCAGTCATAGAAACCATCCGGAGTCCTAAAGGCCGTCTTGTCTATGCTATCCTCAGCCACTCTCAACTGATGAAACCCCGTGGCCAAGTCCAACTGCGAAAATACTGAAGCGCCAACCAACTGATCAAAAAGATCATCAATCCTCGGCAATGGGTGTCTATTCTTCTTTGTGAGCTTGTTGTGTTCTCTATAGTCAACACAAAGTCTGAGGGACCCATCCGCCTTCGTAGCAAAAACTACTGGAGCACCCCACTCCGATATACTTCGTCTTATGAACCCCTTCTCAAGCAACTCCCCTACTTGCTTATGGAGTTCCCTTCTCTCACGAGGAGCCATGTGGCGCACTGGTAAAGATACTGGTTTAGCATTATCCACCAGATATATTCGGAAGTCTATCTCCCGCCTCGGAGGTAAGCCCTTCACCTCCTCAAACACATCCGGGTATTCCCGGACCACTCTAACAGATCGCAAACTCTCGACCGAAGCGTCAAGCGATTCAAGATAACTTAGCATAACAGAATCCATGGGATTACAAGAGATCTCGAGAGTGTTCCCCAAGCGAGTCATAAGCCTAACAACTCTCCTTTCACAATCAAGAACGGCACCATTACTGGATAACCAGTCCATGCCCAAAATCAACCCATAGCCCGTGAAGCCCAAAACAAAAGCATCACATCTAAACTCAACGCTAAGTATAGAAATCTTCAAACCCAAACATATCATGGACAAATAAGTGGAGCCCCCAATTGGGTTTGAAACAACCAAGGTATCATCTACTAGACTGGTGTCTAAGTGCAGTGACTCAACTAATGATGATGAGATAAACGAATGCGATGCGCCAGAGTCAAACAATGTACGGACAGGATGATCAAATAGAAAAACCAGACTTTCAACGGAAATAGTTCTACCTCTTTCCTGAGCTGGTGGAACCGCGAGAGCCTGAACTTGCCCCCTTGCCTGACCCGGTGCCATAAGAGCTTGCACCTGTCCTCCTGAGGTAGATCCCGTCCTTTGCCCCTTCTAAGGGAAATCTTTCACTAGATGCCCTGCTTCACCACAGTGATAGCAGCCAGTCTTCTTCTTCTTCCGATAATCTTTGCTTAGGTGGCCTGGTATCCCGCAAGTGAAGCACTTCTTCTTCCCCTTGCCACCGTTGCCTTTCCCACCTTTGTTTTGTTGCTGTTGAGGTCTCTTTTGATCTCCCTTCTTCTCGGGTGCCTTATTAGCATTGGGACCCTTCTCTTCCTCATGCATGAGTGCCATGTCAACTAGCTTCTCAAAGGTGGCCCCAATAGGGATATGAGTCATAGCCAATCCATGCATTGGTTCGTTCAAGCCCTTAACGAACCTCAAAGCCTTCTTCTCCGGTGTATTTACCATGTCTATGCCGAACCTTGCCAATTGATTAAACTTGTTGACATATTCCTTCACTGAGAGATTTCCTTGCTTTAGAGTCAGGAACCTTTCCATATACAAGTTTCCTCCGCCCTTGAGAGAAACTTTGCCACAAATCTTTGCCTAAAATCCGCCCAAGAGTCAATGGGGCGTTCTCCATTAGTGACCTCCCACCAGAATGAGGCCTCTCCCTTCATTAACCAAGCAGCTAACTTGACTTTCTTCCCTTCTTCCATCTCAAAGATGTCTATCAACTCTTCCACCTCCTTAAGCCAATCTCTAGCCTCCACAAAAGTTTCTGATCCTTGAAAAGGTTTCCCTCCCATAGCTTTAAATTCCTTGCAAGTCTTAGCAAAAGTATCCGTGCGAGGAGGAGGAGGGGGAGGAGGAAGATCGGGTGCTATGGTTAGTGGAGGAACATTTGATGGACCCGCAGTGGCGGCCCTAGCCTCCATCAATCTCCTATACCATACTGGTATCGTCACACCCTCCGGAAAATTAAGATCTTCAGCCATGCTGAAACGAAAAAGGAAAGATTCAAAACGGAGAATTCGAAAGATAAAGATATGGCTATTGGGGATTATGCTTTTCTTTCAAAAACTTTTCTCTTTAAAGACATGTTTTTGAAAATACTTCTTCCGAAAATGTTTTTAGAAAAATAGTTTTCTAAAAATTTTATATGTTCTGGTAACCTTGAGCTCTGATACCACATGTAACACCCCACACCCGCTAAGGTCACTCACTAAGGGAATGCCTTAGCTTCGGTGGAGCATTTTAAGTGAATATAGAACAGAAAAATTACACAAGACAGATATAAATACTTGAAAATCTAAAACATCATTTCATAGCAGCAGAAGGTAAACATGTTTAGTTACAACACCATAAAGAGTCAAGTACTAAATATCCATCCTGATAAAAACATAAGTACACAATCCCACTATAGAAACAATAGCCATAAAAGAAAAGATAAGCTGGGCTTTACATCACGGTCCAAGCTCCAGAAGATAGATAAAGAAATCTGATCAAAGCCCACTAGTGCTAGGCCCAACCTGAGGACCTGAGGGGGAAAAAGATAAAAACAACGGGGTCAGACATAAGTCTGAGTGAGCCCTATAACTTTAACAACACAATCATTAAAGTAATTAGGGTATGATATAAACTTGGCACGGGATGACTGGGGATAAATGACTACACTAAGTAGCCAACTAGACATAGGATGAACTTAAGATAACGGTAAAGACGCATCCACCCACCCAAGGATAATTACTAACTGCACCACACCAGTCATTCCTACTTAAAGGTTGATCCCTCCCAAGTACTTAGAGAATTTACCCAGTAGTTTCGTGTACCCCTAGCTGACTACATAGGTGCCGTCTGCCCCTATCTCCACTAGGTGTACCCACTACTCCCAAGCGATCGGCTCCCTACCATAGGTACCCGTGCTGGCCCCACAATGGGGTGTATCACTCCCCAAAGTGGCAACCCGATACAACAAATGGTGCACGGCTTATACCTACACGATGCAACAACGTCTTACCTACCAGCCCGGGTCCACACACGCATATGAAACCCGTTGGACTCGCGTTGCCACCGCTGCCCCGTTTTGGCCTCTTATAATCAAGCCCAGTACGCGTGTCCCGTCCTCGACATGGGTCGAGCCCAATAAGATACATATGGGTTACTGGTTGAAATGGGCCCCCCACAAGCTACCACCTAAGCTTGTCAATTTATCTAGTGCATCCCACTTAACCCTTTAATCATGTTTAATTACATGTTTCCACTTGGTCAAGTCATCTAATCGTATTTTCTATTGCCACCCAAGGCAACCCACTAGATTTTCTCATGCTACCCAAGGCACTTACTTGATTTCCACATGCCACCCAAGGAACCCACTTAACCCCTCATGCCCACTACTTGCTTATCTGGTTAAGTGTTTCTTAATTGATTAAAAACATAGCCGTTGTAAAGACCTCTCACATTAGACTATATTTTATGGCAGCTGGATTTGCCGATTGGGTCTGGGCAGCCTTACGCCCTAACCGAGTCTAACCTCGTGTCTTTACACTTGTCACGTATATAGTTTGTGCCTAAGACCTCTCACATTGGGCCAATCATTTGTAGCCGCTGGATTTGCCGGTCGGTTCCGGGCAGTCTTATGCTACAAAAGGGTCCAACCTCGTGTCTTAGTCGATTAATTACACCTAATTAATCACCCCCGAATTAATTTTCCCTAATTAATTCCAATTTTAACGATGTACATAATTGACTCAATTATGTCCATCCACTTTATGGTATGCATAATCATACCAACTTCACACCATTTCATTAACATGTATATTACCCCATCGTTCCCCACGTAATTCGCTAACATGACATAAAAGGGAAGATTCATCACAAATATAATGGGTTCAACTTGCATAACATTAGCATCAACATGGGTTTAAAGGTGTCAACATGCATATAGCATCAAACCCAACTAGCATAAATAATCAACCCAAACTTGCATGAATCACATATGTCATAAAGAGGTTAACTTGCATAAGTTTCTTATGTCATACAAAGGGGTAAACTTACATATGTATGTATGACATACAAAGGGGTTAACTTGCATATGTATGCATATCATACTAAGGTGTAAAATTGCACATGTTACTTGCATATCATCAAACACCAAACTTGCATAACATGTCATATATGGATTTGCATATAATCATACACCAAACTTGCATAACATATCATATATGAACTTGCATATAATCATACACCAAACTTGCATAATCATGGTGTCATAGTGGATCAATGTTTATCATAGCAACTAGCATCATGAACACTTGCATAACATCATGATCATATAGCATATAGCTTGCATAACTTGCATAACATCATGAACATGTAACATATGACTTGCATAACTTGCATAACATCATGAACATGTAGCATATGACTTGCATAACTTGCATAACATCACAAACACATAGCATATAACTTGCATAACATGCATAACATCATTAACACATAGCATATAGTTTGCATAACATGCATAACATGCATAACATCATTAACACATAGCATATAACTTGCATAACATGCATTGATCCACATTCATAGCCATAACCTCATTATATCCTATCATAATCATTTCAATAATTGGTCATTAAGGCTATAGAAAACTCACAACTTGTTGATTAGCACTCCTAAGAAGAAGATTAAGTTGCTAGAGTTGATTAGTAGTTGATTTGAGAGGCTATCTTCTTCTACAATTTGATGGAGGCTCCTTCAAGTTGCATTTTGACGGCATGACGACATTGTTTCTATTTTTAGTATGAATTAGGGTAGTCTTAGGGTGTATTTATAGAGTAGTTAGTTGTTTTAGGCCCTTAGATTAACCCTAGATTAGATTAGAGCCGTCAGATCACGTCCTAGCCACTAAAACATAGCCCAAAAGCCAAGCTGATGCACCCAGGTCACCTGGGCTCGACCAGGGAGGTCGACCCCCAGGTCGACCCTAGGGTCGACTCCCCAGTCGACCTGGTGGGCAGGTCGACTCCCCAGTCGACCCCTAGGTCGACCCTCTGGGTCTGGCGGGAATTTTCCCGCCACTTCTGAAATTTGAAATTTCTGTTTTTAAATCTGTTTTTAAATTTTCTGAAACTTCTTCGGGCCATATCTGGGTCATACGGACTCCGATTTTCGAAAACTCGGACTCTATTTCGCGTATTTTTCCGAGACGAACGCAATGGCATAACCCGTTTCCCCTGATTCAGATTTTAAAATTTAATTCTTCCCTGTTTTATATTATAGCAAGTTATTCAACATACGGGGTGTTACAATAAGCATCATGGATGCAAAGACATGGGACCTTAGAGAATCAAGCACCGACTTGATAAGAAAAAGCCTTCCATCCTCGGAGATGAGAGTTAAGTTCCATCTAAAAACTTCCCCTAGCTTTGTCGGTTAGAGGGTCAGAAATCACATTGAGTTTGCGGCCTTGATAAAGAACGATGCCGAGATAAGTAAGAGGAAGAGATGCGAACCAAAAATAAGAGAAGGACTCGATCAACAAGATCTTTCTAGGGTCCATCCCCCTGACGGGAATGAAGCAGCCCTTCGATACATTGATCAATTACCTTGAGCAACATTCGTAGAGATGAAGAAAATATACGAGCTGTTGGATGGATTATTGATTCTTATTTGAGAAGATAATGATGTCATCAGCAAAATATAAAAATGAAATTGCATGGCGTCCGCGTGGGAAGCCAAAGCGACGACTCTGTCCTGCAATGGTAAGAGAGTGCATCCTTCGGACGAGAGTCTCAGCGGTGATGACAAAAAGCGTTGGGGAGAGGGGATTGCCTTGACGAAGGCTCCTACCCAACTAAAAAAAAACCTTTGGTCGCTTTGTTGATAACAACATAGAACTAACAATTCGAAATGAGCCTCCAAATCTTATCAATAAGAGGCTCAGGATACCCAAAAGATTGGAGAATCCAAATGATGAAAAACCAAGACATACGGTCTTAAGTTTTTGCCATATAAAGCTTAATCACCATATTGGAACCTCGGCTTTTCTAATCAATTTGAGAGATGAGTTCTTGGGCTACAATGACTTTGTTAGTAAAAAGACGATCTTTGACTAAACCATCCTGAGATGAGGAGATAACACGATCAAGGAACGCCGCAAGCCGAGAAGACAAAATCTTGGAGAAGACCTTATTTGAGAAGTTACAAAGACTAATCGATCTGAAATCAGAGCAAGAGCGGGGACTCACATTTTGGGATGAGCACAAGATTGGTGGACGTTCAACCCTTAGAGAGCTACCACCAGAGAAGAAATATTGAATCGATAGGGAGAAGTCTTGACGAATGACCGCCAGACAAATGAAAGAGTTTCGAGTTGGAGTCGCCATCAACGACCCACTCGATTTCACTTTCTAACGAATGAAATATTTCGATGCTCAACTAAAAGTAGATGGTGGCGGCAATTATTTTGCTTGTATTACATGAAAAAACAAATAATCATTAGTTTTAAATCAAATAATCGGCTTAAATATCAATTTCTCCTATCGTCGGGTAAGTTCTGATTCTCCTTTCAATTAGCTTTTCCACTTCGAAAATGTTATTTAAACCGAATGTTTGTTCGTAGTAGCATTATTTAATTTTCTTTCCAGAATTCAACCCTTGGTTTGTTGTTAAATTACAATAGTGCTACCGTGATTTCAAACACTTTCCTAATTCGCATAATTTGACCGAACATCCTTCGGTAGGACTAGCATTACTCTTTCCACTCTAGTACTCCGCCCGCTTTGCAAAGAATGAGTCATGTACTCCTTTCATCGGGCTTTTCACTTACTAATTTTTTTTCCAATACCATTTTATTTGGTCCCATTCAACTTCGTGGGATAGACCTAGTGCCAATTGCTCTAATATGTTAAAGAAATTTTACTTTTGGGTAAAATAGAGATAAATAGTACAGATTTAAATGGACGCGTTGTCAAAAAATAACGGGTTTGGAGGAGCACATGCAGTTTTGTTCTTTTTATGTAAATCCGATAATGTACTATTGAAATTGTGAAGGAAAAACCATTACAGAACTACCGATAATTTATTTAGAACATTACTGTATCATCTAGGCTCGAAAGACATTCGGCTAAAGCAACAACAACAGTGAAGAAGAGGGCGGATCTACTCTTAAGTAAGCTCGAGTTAGTGACCAACATGGCAACAAAATTCATAAATGATCGAAGGATGCAATGGTTTCTCATTCATGTACTCCTTTAAGACAAGTTCAAACCATAATTGTGTTTATTTTTGTACAATGAACTGAACTTTTAGATAGCTCCACAACAAATTTTTAGGGAAAAAATAATTCTTTTGTTTTCAAAGCTGGTCCGGTTCAACCATTTTCTCTAGTACAATTGTTTAACTTGTAAGTAGCAACAAATGATCAAAAATAGTACAGTAACAAAAAATTTGGTGACTTGCTTATTCATGATCTCTTCGCGATGCGACAACAAATTTAGGATTTCACGGTGGCCATCAACTCTTTATTGTCAGTAGATGAATGATCGTTTTTTTTAGCCTGAAACCACCGGTCCTTCTGGATATTTTTCTTCTTCTCCATGCTTCGATCAATGCCATCTCTTGCTAGAAGATCTTGGCAGTGTCCACACCCTTCACTCAATTTGTCCCCAATGATTTGAAGTCCAAAACCACGTTTCTGTTTCTGTTGCTTTCTTCGTAATAATTTGTTTTGTTTTCTTATATGCATCATCATCACTTCTGTCCAGTTACGTCTATTACCTTGTTGTAACCGTTGTGATTAATCCGATTCAAGACCACTCGAATCCGATATCCAAATCACAAAGCGCTAGCGAAAGACTAGATCGTTGTTAGACTTGCAAAAACAACCAAAGCAATAACTCTAGTCACAAAACCAAGATCAACCAATCACGAACAATCCAAATCTCAATCACAAGCAAGAAACTAATGACAAAGTAGCAAATATAAATCACACAAGGATTTATAGTGGTTCCACTAACATCTTGTTAGTGTACATCCATTTAGGAGAGAGTATTTTATTACCACGATGAAAGGAATACAAGAGATTGATCTAATAATCACTATATTTCAATATAGAAAAGAGTTTGAGGATAATAGAATTGAAGAATTGGAATTAGGTTATAAACCCTAATTCTTCCTTGAGAATAAACCCATGATGCCAAATCAAGTATCCAAGCTCCTCCCACTAACACCTTAGAAAATAGCTTATACAAGGATAGGCCAAGTACCCAAATTTCCCCCGTACCTTCACAAATCAACTTACAAGGTTTCCTGCCCGAAATAGCCCAATTCAATATTCAGACGTCTGTCGTGGGAGGTGACAGACGTCTGTCCCTCCCAGGGAATTATTTGGGCTCCAGCTCTCAGCTCAGACGTCTGTCACATCCATGACAGATGTTTGTCGTGGGGATTACAGACGTTTGTGGAAACTTTCGGGAAAATCCCCCTGTAGTGACAGACGTCTGTCGTCCCATACGACAGATGTCTGTCGTACTGCACATAGAAAATCTGCACCTTACAGCTTATAACTTCCACGTGCGAACTCCGATTTGTGAACGGTCACCTCCGACTCGAAGCTATCTTCGTCCTCTTCAATCTACCATATAGTATCGCATATTACAACACTCCACCTCGATACTATAACCATCTCAACTCCAAACTCCAATGCACCCAAGCATTTCCTTCTACCTTCGACCAAGCAACCTGAGTGTTTCCCCAATGAGCTTCGGCATAGCCACCGCCCATTGCACTACACCAACGAGTTCAAGCAAAGCCCCCACCCGTCAATGTAGTGTTGAAAACATTCTAACCAAAAATCCGTCTCACCAAAAGACAATGTACTCGGGAGTGTAACGAGTACTTCCTTGAAGATAGAATTCCAATCTCTCACCGATATTCCTTTCCATCAAACACAAAATCACTCTCTCCACCTTGTGCCACCCCGTGGCACCTAGCAACTCAACAAGCGAATTAAGTTCGAGCAATGCTCGAACTTCCCATACAGCAATGCCTTCGTAAACATATCTGCCGCATTATCCTTTGTGTGCACTTTCCGAAGGTATACTAGCTTACCCTCATCCATGGCAATAAGAAATGACTCCCTCACCTCAATATGCTTGGTCCGTGAGCTAAATGCCAAATTCTCCGCCAAATGGATAGCGCTTTGGCTATCACATCGAACATCAACACTCTCATGTTCGAAACCCAAGTCACACAACAATCGCTTCAAGTAGAGTGCTTCCTTGGCCGCTTCCACAGCGACAATCAACTCCGCCTTCGTAGTGGATAAAGCAACTACGGTTTGCAATCGCGATCTCCAACTAATGGATGTCCCGCCAAGTGTGAAGACATACCTGGAAGTTGATTTCCTCCAATCCCTATCACCGGCGTAGTCCGAGTCACAATAACCAACCAATTTGCAACTCCTATCATCACTACCACCAAAGACAAGTCCATGAGATGCTGTGCCTTTCAAGTATCTCATAATAGCCTTCACGGCTTCCCAATGCGATTTCCCCGGATTATCCATATACCGACTAACCATCCCGACGGCATTTGCAATATTGGGCCTTGTACACACCATTGCGTACATCAAACTACCAACTGCACTTGCATATGGCACCTTTGCCATATAAGCCTTGTCTTTATCCCCGATAGGTGATCCCTTCTCCGAAATCTTCATATGGAAAGGTCAAGGTGTATTTAACGCCTTTGCATCCTCCATGCTAAACCGACAAAGCACTTTCTTAATGTATTCCTTTTGATTCAATCTTAACTCAAAACGTTTTCGGTCCCATTCTATTTCCATGCCTAAGATTTTTCTTGCTCCTCCAAGATCCTTCATCTCGATTTCCGATTTCAAAAGCATCTTCAACTTGTTGATTTCATTTTGATCCTTGGAAGCAATGAGCATATCGTCCATATACAAGAGTAAATACACCCAACAATCATTTCCTAACCTCTTGAAATATACGCAAGCATCCTTGATGCTTCGATGGAAGCCACTTTCAAGCATGAAATGATCGAATCTCTTGTACCATTGTCTAGGCGATTGCTTTAACCGATATAGTGATTTTTTCAACTTGCAAACCAATTTAGACTTACCATCTACAACAAACCCTTCCGGTTGCTCCATGTAGATGTCTTCATCCAAGTCTCCATGCAAGAAGGCAGTTTTCACATCAAGTTGCTCCAACTCCAAGTCATGGATAGCAACTATCGCTAGTAAAACTTGGATAGATGTATGACGAACCGTCGGTGCAAAAATTTCATCATACTCCTTTCCTTTCCTTTGTGAGAACCCCTTTGCCACTAACCTTGCTTTGTACCTTCCATCATCCTTCACCTTGTAAATCCATTTGCACTCTATAGCACGGTTTCCTTGAGGAAGTGGAACCAACTCCCAAGTTCGGTTCTTCATAAGCGATTGCATCTCTTCCTCCATGACGCAAATCCACTTCGAGCTCTCTCTCGACTCCATGACGTCATCAAGGTCCATCGGCTCATCTTGGACTACATTGAGAGCATAGTCCAAATGATCACTAAAGCTAAGGTAGTTCCAATCACCATAGCTTTCGGGAGGTCTTATTGCACGTCGACCAACCCGAGTAGCAATATTATCACCCAAACCCCTTTCGGCTCCACCTTGAGTCGAAACTTCTCTAGTATCATGTACATCACCAACATCATCACTAGAGAAACTATGTGGACTATGTGATGTTTCATCAACCGCTTCAACCCCACGAGCTTCTTCAACTCTACTACCACTTGGACGGAATGTGGGAATGACTTCCTTCTCCTTTGATTCACCATGAACCAAATCCGGAACATCCGATGAGCTCTCATTCACCTTGAATAAAGCCGACTCATCAAAAGTGACATGACGAGAATTAACAACCTTCTTCATTTTCGGATTCCAAATCCGATAGCCTTTCATGACATCCGTGAAACCAAGCAAGACCCCTTTGAATGCTCTAGCTCCAAGCTTATCATTCCCCGGATCATGCACAAAAACCGGGCTACCAAACACACGAAGGTATCTCAAGTCAACACTCTTCCCTTTCCACACTTCCTCCGAAATTTTGTTACCAATGGCCGAGCACGGAATTCGATTCACAATATGCACTGCGGTTGACAAAACTTCGGCCCAAAATCCCTTAGACAAACCCGATGTCAATCTCAAGCATCGAGCTTTCTCAAGTAGAGTTCGGTTCATTCTCTCCGCTACTTCATTAGATTGCGGATCTCCCGGTGTAGTAAAATGTCTTCGGATTCCGTAATGCTTAAAATATTCCAAGAATTCACGCGAGACATATTCGCCGCCATTGTCGGTCCTTAACACCTTCAAAGTCTTACCACTCTCATTCTCAACAAGAGCCTTCCACACTTTGAATTTAACAAATGCCTACGGCTTGGACCCCATTACATACACTCATACCTTGCGAGACAAATCATCAATGAAAGAGATATAATACCTTGCTCCTCCCAAAGAAGCAACCGGTGCGGTCCCCAAACATCCGAATGAACATACTCAAGAACCTCCTTTGAGTCATGCTTGCCTTCATCGAATGATACCCTTGTTTGCTTCCCCATGACACATTCCTCGCAAAACTCTAGTTTGTTGAAACTCTCACCCTCGATCATCTCCCGCTTCTGAAGAATATCCAAACTCCTCTCCGAGACATGACCCAATCTCAAATGCCACAACCGTTTCGCATCCAAGTCACGAGAACTATCAACACCCACACAAGTCTCACCTCCTACGGTCACACCTTGAAGCAAATATATACCATGAGTCCTAGCACCCTTCATAACCATAAGTGCTCCCTTCGAAACCCTCAAGCAATCCTTCTCAATAGTGATCTTGCATCCTAGAGAATCCAATTGCCCCAAAGATATAAGCGACTTCCTAAGTCCCGGAACATAGCTAACAATGGTGAGCGTGCAAACAACTCCATCAAACATCCTTATTTGCACGGAGCCACTACCCATAGACTTGCAAATAGCACCATTTCCCATAGCAATTGCATTTCCCTCTTTGACCTCAAAGGACGAAAAACAATCTCTATTTGGCATCATATGATACGACGCACCCGAATCGAGAACCCATTCATTACCCGAAACACCCGTTGTTACCGCCGTCAACGCATTCTCATCTACTTCACCATCCCCACTCTCCACCGCCACGGATGAAGACGCTACTTCCTTCTTATCTTTGTTTGGACATTCATTTTTCCAATGTCCTGGTTTCTTACAAATAAAGCACTTGCCATTTCTCTCTTTCGATTTACCTCTTCCACCGGGTTTTCTTGATTTAGAACGCCCCCGGTTTCCTTTCTTCACATTCTTTTCTTTCTCCACAAACAACCCGTGACTATTACTAGCTCCACTACTACCCTCACTCATCTCCTTCATTTGATCTCTCAACTCCTCACTAAGAAGACCCGTCTTGACATCATCTAGAGTCAAGGTATCCCGGCCATAGATCAAACTATTTGAGAAACCCGTATAGCGGTCCGGCAATGAACACAATAATATCATCGCCTTTTGCTCTTCCTCAATCTTCAAATCAACGACCTTCATCTTCATGAGCAAGTCATCAAAGGCATTCAAATGTGCCTTAAGCGTATTACCCTCCTTCGTCTTGAAGGTGAAAAACGTACGCAACAAGATCAAACGGTTAGTGAGCGACTTCTTCATATAAAGTTCTTCCAACTTGTCCCAAATACCTTTAGCGGTAGCCTCACCACTAATTTCGGAGATCACATTCTCCCCCATAGCAAGTTGAAGAGTAGTGTAAGCCCATTCCTCCATCTCCTCTCTCTCAACATCCGAGATATCACTTGGCAATAAGTGAGTATCAAATACTACTCGGTGCACCCGATTCCGCCTAAGAACCGCTTTCATTTTCCATTGCCACTTCTCAAAGTCATTACCACCATTCCACTTGTCAATAGCCAATTGAGAACCCGACGTCGCATACGAACCCCGTACATATGGCGCCACACTATTCGGACTTCCGGTTGAAGGACTTACCGAGCCACTATCCGTCTCCGGCATTTTCACAAACACCTAACAAGCACCAAAACAGCTCTGATACCAACTGTTGTAACCGTTGTGGTTAATCCGATTCAAGACCACTCGAATCCGATATCCAAATCACAAAGCGCTAGCGGAAGACTAGATCGTTGTTAGACTTGCAAAAACAACCAAAGCAATAACTCTAGTCACAAAACCAAGATCAACCAATCACGAACAATCCAAATCTCAATCGCAAGCAAGAAACTAATGAAAAAGTAGCAAAAATAAATCACAAAAGGATTTATAGTGGTTCCACTAACATCTTGTTAGTGTACATCCACTTAGGAGAGAGTATTTTATTACCACGATGAAAGAAATACAAGAGATTGATCCGATAATCACTATATTTCAATATAGAAAAGAGTTTGAGGAGAATAGAATTGAAGAATTGGAATTAAGTTATAAACCTTAATTCTTCCTTGAGAATAAACCCTTGATGCCAAATCAAGTATCCAAGCTCCTCCCACTAACACCTTAGAAAATAGCTTATATAGGGATAGGTCAATTACCCAAATTGCCCCCGTATCTTCACAAATCAACTTACAAGGTTTTCAGCCCGAAATAGCCCAATTCAATAATCAGACGTCTGTCGTGGGAGGTGATAGACGTCTGTCCCTTCCATGACAGACGTCTGTCCCTCTCTCAGACGTCTGTCGTGGGGATTACTGACGTCTGCGGAAACTTTCGGGAAAATCCCGCTGTAGTGACAGACGTCTGTTGTGACGACCCGCCCCGCACCAACCGACATTTACTCCAAAAGTGCGATGTACACATGTCCAGTTAGCAAGGAACGGGTCGCCAGAAGGGAAAAAGGAAGAAGGAAATGAACATACAAAGAACCTGTAGAATGTCTCACAGCGCATAGAATAAAATATAATAACAATATACTTGACATAAAACAGGAGAGTCAGTGCATAAGCTGAAAATCAGAACTAAAACATCTTAGCAGCGGAAATTCAGAATACAGCTTATTACAACTTTCAAACTATCTCAAAGCAAAGTAAGATAAGCGAGGTACACTACTAATGCCCAAGTAGCGACCATCAACGACACAGGGAGAATGTGTATATATATATCATACGTGGAAGCCTCCTGCCCGCCTCCGAATCAGCTACTCGCGCATCACCAGCTAACCTGTCTCTAGTCTGCTCGTGTGAGCACCCAGAGTAATAAGAGGAGACATAAAACTCTGGGTCAGACATAAAGCCTGGTATAAGCGATAAGCATCTAAAGTGAACAATAACAGGTAGACTAAAACATACCTGAACCTGGACCTGCAACCAAAGAGTTAGCACTACATACTGTACAACACTCTAAGACACCATATCAAACGGTATAAAGATACGGAGGTGGGGGAGGTGTGCATGTCATAATAATGGCAAACAATCAAACATAGCATCCATCCTCACGTCTCTCACTCAGTGCGTAAAGCATACGATATTCACCACTTCGATCACCCAACATATCTTGCTACGATCACTTTGCCCCATGAAGTCATAAATGGCTTCACTGCACTGATAACGTAGCCACTAATTCCTCGCTATGTCCACTTGCCCCATGGAGTTATTCACCCCATCTGCGCTGGCTCATAGCCTTACCAATCCTTACTATGTCCACTTGCCCCATGGAGTTATTCACTCCATCTGCGCTGGCTCATAGTCTTACTACGCATCACTTTGCCCCTCAGGTCATAATGACCCTACTGCACTGATAACGTAGTCTTGCTACCATCACCTTGCCCCTCAGGCCATAATGACCCTACTGCACAGATAAGTAGCCATCATTCATTTTTAGGGGTGAATCGAAGTTATGAACGTCGTCAGCTCCTTAGCACACGTCCCGCAGCAAAGTCCAACCATGAAGTGAACTCATTGGTTCCCAACTGGATCCTGAGCTCTAACTTCCCATATTGGACTACCTTTGCATCTCGGGTTGTTGGTCAATACTGGTCGGATCGGGTCCTCTTCAAGCCATCGGTTCGGGTCGGGTATCCTTCATTGGTTCGGGTCGGGTCCTCTCCTAGTGCGGTTCGGGTCTTCTCCTGGTGCGGTTCGGGTCGGTTGTCCTTCATCGGTTCGGTTCGGGTGCTTCCCCTCGGGTCGGGTCGGGTGTCATCTCCCCTCCAGCTTGTGCCTCCGTTCCGATCCGTGTCCTCGCCCTTCACATGCTCCTATTCGATCCATTCTCATGCCTTCGCTCCGATTCGTCCTTCTTGATTCGATTCGTCCTCCTCGATCCGATCCGTCCTCCTCGATCCGATCCGTCCTCCTCGATCCGATCCGATCCCAGTTCAGCTAGCGTGGCCTTCCTTTTTGCCACTTTTTCCCAAGTGTTGGGTTCTAATTCGATCGGATTCTTTGCTCAATTCAACATATCCGATCCGAGCCCCCTTATCCGATCCGATCCGAACCCTGCACTGTTTTCTGAAACTGTTCCAGCAAGTGTTTACGCCATTCGACGACGTTTTCGACCATTCTAACTATTGAAACCAATCACAAAGCATTTCATACAGTCATAGCAACATGTATAATCAACCACAAACATCATTCACATCAATATCATAGGTTAAAATGGATCAAACATACCCAAAATCCCATATTTCCCCTTAAGCATGTTTAGGTGAAACTAATGATAGGATTAGCAAAACTTAACCAAATTAACCCAAATTCATATCAGAGATCTAAAACATCATTTAGGAATTTATGAACATTTTTTCCGAATTTTATCATGCTTAAATTCGCTAATTAGCATTAATCACCCCTAATTAGCCATAATTAGTGTAAAACTATGCAAATCACTCACCTTAGCCACAAAATAAACTAAGATCTGAATTAATTCTCTGATTTGATGTGAATCTCAATGCCAAACAGCAGCTCCCTTGTTGATTTGGTGAAGATCTTCCTCGATTAGGGGCTGCTAAGCCAAATCCTTAACCTAAAGGTGATTTGGAGGTGATTTAGAGGTTGGAGGCCATTTTTTAGGGATCCTTGGTGATAAGTGGAGGCTAGAAAACTGAAATGGAATGATTCTCCATCTCATTTCAGCACTCCCATAACCCTAATCCCGAAATGGGTTATGGGCCTACTCACTAATCACCCGATTTGGCCCGGTTAAGCAGTTTTTCACCCTCCAAACCTTGTTTCAGCCATATGTCCCAAACGGTAAGTCCGTTTGGCTAATGTGACCACTCAATGGAAAGAGAAACCATCAAACAAATCTAATGGAAGTGGTTTCAGGTCAAAATTTCTTTCCAATCAAAAGTTATGGCCAAAACAGTACCAACTAGGGGCAAAATGGTCATTTAAAAATCAACAAAAATCATGAACATGGGAAATGACTCTAATAGATGTTTCCCAAAGTTACATGACCATACAACTTCATACGGGAAAGAAATAAATATTATACTATCCTATGATGTGTAGAATACGGGTCATTACACTCTCTCCCCCTTAAGAAATTTCGCCCCCGAAATTCCCCAATCAAAACACACATGAAGGTTCCCGCATGCCTATCAATCATAAAACAACAATCAAACATGCAAACAAGCAAAATAAGTCTATCCTAGCATGCGGAAAACTAAATTACGAAGTAAGTCTTACCAGGTAAAGAGTTCTTGATGCATCTTCCTAATGCTCTCCTCTGTCTCCCAAGTACAATCATTCTCGTTCTCGCCCCACTGAACCTTGACTAGCTTCACCGCCTTCCTTCGAAGTTGCTTCGTATCATGCCCCACAATACGAATCGGCTTGCGGTTCCCAACCGCCTCGGGTTCTACTTCGAAGTCCTCTAACTGATCAGGTGAAACAGTCACATCTGAGTCGTGAACGAACTTCCTCAGCTGGGAAACATGAAATACATTGTGAACTCCCGCCATCTTTTCTGGTAAGCCAACTCTATACGCCAAATTCCCGACTAGTTCAAGAACAGGGAAAGGGCCAACAAATCTTGGTGCCAACTTGCCTCTCCTGCCAAATCGAATCACGCTCTTCAACGGAGAAATCTTGACAAACACCAAGTCACCAACGGAGAATTTCAAGTCTCTTCTCCTTTTATCGGCATAGCTCTTCTGCCTATCCTGAGCAGCTTTCATTCGTTGCTGAATGACCTTAATCTTATCCGACGTTTCTCTCACCACATCTGGTCCAAGCACAAACTTCTCGCCAGTCTCTATCCAACATGATGGTGAGTTGCACGGTCTTCCGTACAAAGCTTCATATGGGGCCATACCGATACTGGATTAGTAGCTATTATTATATGCAAACTCTACTAGATGCAAATGGTCATCCCATGATCCACCAAAATCCAATATACAAGCTCTCAAGAGATCTTCTAATATACGATTCACCCTCTCCGTCTGACCGTCGGTCTGAGGATGATATGCGGTACTGAGATGTAATCTTGACCCTAGAGCCTCTTGTAAGCTCTTCCAAAACCCACTAGTGAACAACGGGTCTCGGTCACTCACAATGCTTTTGGGTACTCCATGAAATCTCACTACCCACTTCATATACAATTCTACCAACTTAGCTGCCGTCCTGGTCGATTTGACTGGTATAAATCTTGCGCTTTTAGTCAATCGATCCATAATTACCCAAATCCTATCATATCCCGATCTAGTCCTTGGCAGGCCATCGATGAAATCCATCGAGACTTGCTCCCATTTCCATTCGGGAATTTCTAATGGTTGCAACAACCCACTAGGCTTATTTTGTTCGGCTTTAACTAGCTGGCAATTCATGCATTTGGATATAAACTTCCCAACGTCTCTTTTCATCCCTTCCCAGTAGTAGGTCTGCTTCATATCTCGATACATCTTATTACCACCGGGATGTATAGTTAGTTTTGAGTGATGACATTCTCTAAGCACTTCATCTCTCAAACCATTCACGTTGGGTACAATTAATCTTCCATTCTTCCGAAGCCATCCATCTCGATCAAGCCCATACACACTCATCTCCTCATCGACACCCATCTCTAACTTGGAGATGACTTCTAATAGGTTAGGATTGTCCCTCTGACTGGAACCAATCCGCTCTATCAAAGTGGGTCTGATCGTCAAACTAGCTAGCAACTGGATCCAATTCGCACCTTGGTCTGAAATCAAACCCCGCGATATACTCCAGTTGCTTCCATTCAAGAAACATTGCCCCTAAGCTGGCATGTCTCCTACTCAAGGCATCGGCTACCGCATTACCTTTCCCAGGTGTATATGCGATATCAAAATCATACGAAGCCAAGAACTCTAACCATCTCTGCTGACGGAGATTCAGATCTTTCTGAGAGAAGAGATACTTTAACGATTTATGATCGGTAAACAACTCAAATCTTTCTCCCAAGAGATAATGTCTCCACATCTTCAGCGCAAATACAATCGCTGCCAATTCCAAATCATGGGTAGGATACTTCTTCTCATGCGGCTTTAGCTGTCAACTAGCATAAGCTACAACCCTACCTCCTTGCATCAATACTGCACCCAGTCTGGTACCACAAGCATCCGTGTATACCGTCATCTCTTCATTCCCTTTGGGAATGACTAACACTGGCGCATGCGTCAACCTCTCCTTTATACTTTTGAAGGCATCCTCACACACTCCATCCCAGACGAAGGACTAATTCTTCTTAGTCAACTGAGTCAACGGTGCTGCTATCTTGGAGAAGTCCTGGATAAACTTACGATAATATCCAGCTAATCCCAAGAAACTTCTTACATATGTTGCATTCTTGGGTGTAGGCCAATCCTGTACCGTAGCCACCTTCGCAGGGTCCACGGCAATACCACTCTCGGAAACAACATGACCCAAGAATCTTACTTCCCTTCTCCAAAAATGACACTTAGAGAATTTCGCTTTCAATTGGTGTTTCCTTAACACCTCCATCACTATCCTCAAGTGTCCCTTGTGTTCCTCCTCTGTCCTTGAGTAAACAAGGATATCATCCACGAACACAAGAACGAACTTATTCAACTGATCCCTGAATACTCGATTCATAAGATCCACAAAATAGGCTGGTGCATTGGTCAACCCAAATGGCATGACCAACCACTCGTAAAATCCAGACGGCGTCCTAAATGCCGTTTTCGGAACACTCTCATCTGCTACTCGAAGCTGATGAAATCCTGTCGCGAGGTCCAACTGGGAGAACACTCTAGCTCCTTCCAGCTGATCAAACAAATCATCTATCCGCGGTAGAGGATACTTATTCTTCCTCGTCACCTTATTCAACTCGCGATAGTCCACACACAAACGAAGGGAACCATCTGCCTTAGTGGCAAACACAACTGGTGCTACCCACTCGGAGACACTCCTTCTAATAAATTCCTTCTTCAAAAGATTGCTGACTTGCACCCCGAGCTCTCACTGCTCCCTTGGTGCCATACGACGAAGTGGCATCACTATAGGTCTGGCATCTTTCACTAAATCAATACGGAACTCAATCTCTCGGTGTGGTGGAAGCCCGGTCACCTCCTCGAAGACGTCCGGATACTGGCCAACCACGGGCACATCTGACAACTCATCCTGCGGGATGTCGATGGAATTTACAAAACTAGCCATAACCCCATCACTAGGTAGACTACCAAACACTACCCTCCGCCCATCATCCGCCCTCACTGTCACCAAAAAGCCCTCACAGTCTACCACCACCCCGTATCTTTGGAGCCAATCGACTCCCAATATAATGCCATACCCAGTAAAGCCCAAAACAAAGCAATCACATACAAACATACATCCATGAATCGATAAGACCAAATTCCTGCAAATCATACTAAGGCTAGTCGAACCACCAATCGGGTTCGTCACAATCAATGGTCTATCGACTATCTCAGGTTCCAGTCCCAACCTATCTACCAGTTCACTAGATATGAAGGAACGGGAAGCCCCAGTATCAAACAAAACTCGAACTGGTATATCATAAATAGAAAGCATACCTTGAATAACAACATTCTTTCCTTTCTCTGCCGCAGTTGGGGCATTCGACGAAGAAGGAACATCATCAATAGCATATGCTTTCACAATCTGCTTCTCCTTAAGAGGTTGCGGACACTTATCCTTCTGATGTCCCACTTGACCACAGTTGTAGCACTTCCTTTCCGCTGGCTTGGCCCGACATTCCTTAGCATAATGGCCCTTCTTTCCACAGCTGAAGCACTCAACATCCTTCTTGCTCTTTTTCTGGCCACCCTTAGATTGGTCCTGCTTCCTCTTATTCTGAGAGTTATTCTTGCCTCCACCGCCTGCCTGCGGCTTTGGCCCTTCTGCAGATGCAGCCTCAGTCTTTGACTTAGGGTAAAGACTCTCTGATCTCAAAGCCTTCCCACAATCGATTCAAAAGTCTCATCGATGTGGTTAATGAGCCTCTCCCCCAAGTACCCATCCAGACCAGTAATGAACTTCTCATTCTTCTTTTCGGGAGTATCGATAAGAGACAGTCCATACTTCGAAAAAGTGTCGAACTCAACAATATAATCAGAAACTGCCCTTCCGTTCTGCTTGAGTTCCAAGAACCTCTTAAACAGCACTGACTTCTGGGCAGCTGGAATGAACTTCTCGCTAAAGCGAGCCTTGAACTGATCCCAAGTAACTTGATCCTGTGGAGTAGCTGTTCTAATGGCATTCCACCAATTCATCGCTCGCCCTTGCAGCTGACGAGACGCTAGCCTTCTCTTCATCGCATCCTCGAGACCCAAGTCATCAAAGATACGGTCACAGCTATCCATCCAGTCTTGAACATTCGTGGCCGACTCCGTTCCGTGGAACGGCTTCCCACCAAGATTGGTGTAATCTTTGCACAACTTGGCGAAATCGACCCTAGGCGCCTGCACTACTGGGCCAACACCAACTCCGGGATTGGGAATTGCCCCTTGCACTTCTCTAAGCATGTCTCTCATGAGGTTAGTAAACATAGCCCTCATGTCAGCGGCATTCCCCTGGTTGGTCCCTCTACCAGCACCCCTCGTCTCTCGGCTCATCGTTAATCTGTAAAAAGGGAAACGATTAACGACCCCATAGTGGTGCTAGCGCAGTGCGACTTCATCTTTATACTACTAATAGTATATACATACATAGCTTTTGAAAACCAAAGTAATCACAAATACGCGCTCTCATATACGTACTATCTCTCCCTGGTGTCTTTCCCTAGGTTAACTACGCAACCTAGAGCTCTGATACCAAGTGTGACGGCCTGCCCCGCACCAACCGACATTTACTCCAAAAGTGCGCTATACACGTCCAGTTAGCACGGAACGGGTCGCCAGAAGGGAAAAAGGAAGAAGGAAATGAACATACAAAGAACCTGTAGAATGTCTCACAGCGCATAGAATAAAATATAATAATAATATACTTGACATAAAACAGGAGAGACAGTGCATAAGCTGAAAATCAGAACTAAAACATCTTAGCAGCGGAAATTCAGAATACAGCTTATTACAACTTTCAAACTATCTCAAAGCAAAGTAAGATAAGCGAGGTACACTACTAATGCCCAAGTAGCGACCATCAACGACACAGGGAGAATGTGTATATATATATATCATACGTGGAAGCCTCCTGCCCGCCTCCGAATCAGCTACTCGCGCATCACCAGCTAACCTGTCTCTAGTCTGCTCGTGTGAGCACCCAGAGTAATAAGAGGAGACATAAAACTCTGGGTCAGACATAAAGCCTGGTATGAGCGATAAGCATCTAAAGTGAACAATAACAGGTAGACTAAAACATACCTGAACCTGGACCTGCAACCAAAGAGTTAGCACTACATACTGTACAACACTCTAAGGCACCATATCAAACGGTATAAAGATACGGAGGTGGGGGGAGGTGTGCATGTCATAATGATGGCAAACAATCAAACATAGCATCCATCCTCACGTCTCTCACTCAGTGCGTAAAGCATACGATATTCACCACTTCGATCACCCAACATACCTTGCTACGATCACTTTGCCCCATGAAGTCATAAATGGCTTCACTGCACTGATAACGTAGCCACTAATTCCTCGCTATGTCCACTTGCCCCATGAAGTTATTCACCCCATCTGCGCTGGCTCATAGCCTTACCAATCCTTACTATGTCCACTTGCCCCATGGAGTTATTCACCCCATCTGCGCTGGCTCATAGTCTTACTACGCATCACCTTGCCCCTCAGGTCATAATGACCCTACTGCATTGATAACGTAGTCTTGCTACCATCACCTTGCCCCTTAGGTCATAATGACCCTACTGCACTGATAAGTAGCCATCCTTCATTTTTAGTGGTGAATCGAAGTTATGAACGTCGTCAGCTCCTTAGCACACGTCCCGCAACAAAGTCCAACCATGAAGTGAACTCATTGGTTCCCAACTGGATCCTGAGCTCTAACTTCCCATATTGGACTACCTTTGCATCTCGGGTTGTTGGTCAATACTGGTCGGATCGGGTCCTCTTCAAGCCATCAGTTCGGGTCGGGTATCCTTCATTGGTTCGGGTCGGGTCCTCTCCTGGTGCGGTTCGGGTCGGGTCTTCTCCTGGTGCGGTTCGGGTCGGTTGTCCTTCATCGGTTCGGTTCGGGTGCTTCCCCTTGGGTCGGGTCGGGTGTCATCTCCCCTCCAGCTCATGCCTCCGTTCCGATCCGTGTCCTCGCCCTTCACATGCTCCTATCCGATCCATCCTCATGCCTTCGCTCCGATCCGTCCTTCTTGATTCGATCTGTCCTCCTCGATCCGATCCGTCCTCCTCGATCCGATCTGATCCCAGTTCAGCTAGCGTGGCCTTCCTTTTTGCCACTTTTTCCCAAGTGTTGGGTTCTGATCCGATCGGGTTCTTTGCTCAATTCAACATATCCGATCCGAGCCCCCTTATCCGATCCGATCCGAACCCTGCACTGTTTTCTGAAACTGTTCCAGCAAGTGTTTACGCCATTCGACGACGTTTTCGACCATTCTAACTATTGAAACCAATCACAAAGCATTTCATACAGTCATAACAACATGTATAATCAACCACAAACATCATTCACATCAATATCATAGGTTAAAATGGATCAAACATACCCAAAATCCCATATTTCCCCTTAAGCATGTTTAGGTGAAACTAATGATAGGATTAGCAAAACTTAACCAAATTAACCCAAATTCATATCAGAGATCTAAAACATCATTTAGGAATTTATGAACATTTTTTCCGAATTTTATCATGCTTAAATTCGCTAATTAGCATTAATCACCCCTAATTAGCCATAATTAGTGTAAAACTATGCAAATCACTCACCTTAGCCACAAAATAAACTAAGATATGAATTAATTCTCTGATTTGATGTGAATCTCAATGCCAAACAGCAGCTCCCTTGTTGATTTGGTGAAGATCTTCCTCGATTAGGGGTTGCTAAGCCAAATCCTTAACCTAAAGGTGATTTGGAGGTGATTTAGAGGTTGGAGGCCATTTTTTAGGGATCCTTGGTGATAAGTGGAGGCTAGAAAACTGAAATGGAATGATTCTCCATCTCATTTCAGCACTCCCATAACCCTAATCCCGAAATGGGTTATGGGCCTACTCACTAATCACCCGATTTGGCCCGGTTAAGCAGTTTTTCACCCTTCAAACCTTGTTTCAGCCATATCTCCCAAACGGTAAGTCCGTTTGGCTAATGTGACCACTCTATGGAAAGAGAAACCATCAAACAAATCTAATGGAAGTGGTTTCAGGTCAAAATTTCTTTCCAATCAAAAGTTATGGCCAAAACAGTACCAACTAGGGGCAAAATGGTCATTTAAAAATCAACAAAAATCGTGAACATGAGAAATGACTCTAATAGATGTTTCCCAAAGTTACATGACCATACAACTTCATACGGGAAAGAAATAAATATTATACTATCCTATGATGTGTAGAATACGGATCATTACATCTGTCGTCCCATATGATAAATGTATGTCGCACTGCACATAGAAAACCTGCACCTTACAGCTTATAACTTCCACGTGCGAACTCCGATTTGTGAACGGTCACCTCCGACTCGAAGCTATCTTCGTCCTCTTCAATCTACCATATAGTATCGCATATTATAACATATCTTAGCTTTAATAAAAGCGTATGATAACGGCGACGACATATATATACTTGTATAATTTCTTGCATGTCCTTCGCCCATTTCCACATGTATTGATATGTTTGTCCAGTTCGTACAAGTAAATTAACCTTTTGGTTTTGTCTGTATTTCAATCAGTGTGGTATCATTATATATATTTCGTTGATTTGAAATCTGTATTCATTGCTTGGTTTGTTCGAGAAGTTAACGTACATGTGAAACTTTGCTTTGTTTGTCCACACGTATATTTTTGTTCTGTTTGAGCTCAAATCAGAAGCTGGAACTGATGCGCATATAGAAATGAAATTTACGATCGCAGTCTTTACAGCTAGCCGGCTAACTCTTTATATCGATTTTGATTATTGTGGTTGTCACTTAAATGAGTGGCCTTGTTTATATGAGTGCAAAATTGTCTAATCTTCCGTTTTCATGGCAATCTATGGTTACAATTTACATATGCATGTTTGTTCGATAGTATGACTGAAAATATAGTGATGATCAATTCATGTTTAACACATTGAGAGAAACAACAATGCTACTTTGCCAGAAAGACATCGATGGACTGATATACACACAAAAAACACAAACATAAAAATAAGCAATAAAATTATAAATTTATCCCTTTCAATTTGTCCGTTTCATTAAAAAAAACGCATTTCCCGTTCACAACAATTACCCTTTAAATACCCCTTCAAAATACAAAATCAAACGCACCCTAATTCTTTTGTTTTCAAAGCTGGTCCCGTTCAACCTTTTCTCTGGTATTTCTGCTAAACTCGTAAGTAGCAACTAACGATCAAAAATGATACGGTAACAAAATACACAGTGACTGATCTTATTTATGATCTCTTCGTGATGTGATTTCATGGTGACCATCAACTCTTCGCTGCCAGTACATGAATGGTCGTTTTATTTAGCCTGAAACCACAGGTCCTTCTGGATATTTTTCTTCTTCTTCATGCTTCGAATGCCACCTCTTGCTAGAAGATCTTGGCAGTGTCCACACCCTTCACTCAATTTGTCCAATGATTTGAAGTCCAAAACACGTTTCAAATCCCGTTGCTTTCTTGGTGATAATTTGTTTTGTTTTCTTATGTGCATCATCATCACTTCTGTCCAGTTACGTCTATTGCCTTAGCGTTAATAAAAGCTTACGATAACGACGACGACTTATATATAATTGTATAATTTTTTGCATGCCCTTCTCCCATTTCCCACATGTATAGGTATGTTTGTCCAGTTCATAAAAGTAAATTAACCTTTTGGTTTTGTCTGTATTTCAATTAGTGTGGTATATTTATATTTGGTTGATTAAATCAGTCTTGATTGTTTGGTTTGTTCGAAAAGTTAGCGTACATGCGAAACTTTGCTTTGTTTGTCCATACCTATATTTTTGTTCTGTTCAAGCTCAAATCAAAAGCTGGAACTGATGCGCATGTAGAAATGACATTTACGATCGCAGTCTTTACAGCTAGCTGGCTGACTCTCTATATCGATTTTGATTATTGTGGTTGTCCGTTAAATAAGTGGCCTTGTTTATATGAGTGCAAAATTGTCTAATCTTCCCGTTTCATGGCAATCTATGATTACAATTTACATATGCATGTTTGTTCGATAGCATGACTGAAAATATAGTGATTAATTCATGTTTAACACATTGAGAGAAACAGCAATGCTACTTTGCCAGAAAGAGATTCTGTGGATTCAGAAGGGACTTAATTATCTCAGCCATAAAACATGAATGGCCCTCATATATCCAGCCTTACAACTTGAATTCGGGTGTTTCGGATATGCCTGACATTCGGGTACAGTAGTAACGTCCTAAGAAGAATGATATTGTTTTATTACAACAAGGTCTGTTAACACACTGAGCTGAAGAATCTATGTTCGATTGGTCAAGTTTTTATGTTTAAATAACGTATACATTTGTAGCATGTTCAATGAAGAGCTTATTATACTAAACAAAACATAAAATATTCCATGATGACATGCACAGCACACATCTTAATTTAAATAGTCACACTTTAATTAATGCTTGGTCTTATTTCTGTTCTGGATAAGCTTAATTTTTGAAGTCAGTGCAAATGGTTAACTTGTAAAAAATAAACTGCTCTAGCTAATCTGCTGCTCAAAGTTTTTTTAATTGAAGTATATACTGTCAAGCTGGGTATAGTTTATCTACAAACAAGAATTAAATGTACTGTACTGAAGCAAAAGTTGAACAAAAAACAAAGAACTGACCTCCACGATTAAAACATCTAATCTTTGATTAGTTCATACATTAGACCACATCAATTACTTTCTGCAAATAGTTAATTCATCTATAATTCATTCATGCACTTCTAATAATTATACACGTGTTTGTTCTAATCTTAAATAATTTTTCTTCACCTACACAGCTACACTACCAAACCGAACCAAACTTGAATCAATGGTATTAGAACACGTGCCACATTATATCATCAATTTGTCAAAAAACGACAAAGAATATATAAAAAGTAGAAAAATCACAAGCATGTTGAGTTCCAAACGTTAATGTTACTTACATGGACACATATCTACTGTATTATTATTATTTTCCACCTATAAATTCAGGTTCGAACCGCTGTAGAGCTATTAAGACCCAAACCTTAAAAAGTGAGATAAAAAGGAAGAAAAGAGAGGGGGAAAGAAATAGGAGAAAAATGGGATCAGAACTGTGTGAGTATGAAGTGATGTGGGAAGACAAGTGGTACGAAAGCAAAACAAGCGTAAAAAATGAAGTAAATCATCAAAGCTTCGATCAGAAGTTGAATTATAGAGCATCGGAGGCAATTAGCATACCAAAGAAACATCGATCAAACACGTACATGTGCATGGGAGAGTACTGTAATAATGGCTATGGAGACGAGGAAGATGAAGAAATGGAAGTAGTTCCTCCGCATATACTAGCATCCAGAAGCAAATCAGGCGAAAGAATGATAGATTCATTGAGGATGAGTCAGGGAAGAACTTTAAAAGGAAGAGAGTTGAAGCATGTAAGAGATTCTGTACTTAGAATGACTGGATTTATTGAAGTTTAGGTTTATTTCCGGATGTAATTGTATTTGTATAGTATAGCTAGAGCAACATGAATTGTTAATATACTGAGTATGAAATCATTGTATTTTGCATTTTGGTCTTACAGTCCAGTAACCCTTTGATTTGAGTCACTATGAATAACGGTTGTCAAATTTCTGGATGTGATCAGACTATAGAATGTAATTTTTACCTTGAATGATTGTTGAACTACATATGTAGTGATATGTTATGTATCAGTGTCTCCATTATAGATGCTAAGCCGCGGATAAAAGGTTATACAACTGCAGTTTTTGTTGAACGTCTGATTCAGATAATTTTATGTTGTAATTTAATAATTTGGTCAGAGCTTCCATAGGGAACATGATTCTATTACTTTAAGCATTCCACTCTGAGAAAAAAAATAACTGTATTTTATTTACAGACAATTATTGAAATACATTTCAGAACTTTAACCAGTTTACAGGTGGCAAAGCAGCTTGTTAATTCGGTTAACTTCTGCAGCTTGTGAATTCGGTCAACTTGTGCTAGTAAGGCATCTAAGGCTCATTTAAGATTACCCAGCAGGATCTTAGAACAATTAGAAAAGAGAACGGTTAAATAACTTGCCTCTTAATTAGTTGCACATGTCACATGTGTAAACTATTGAGGAACGTTTAGGCAGTTTCAGAAAATAAGAACATTATTGATTCAATGATGATTCTATGCAAAACAATATTAATCGTTCAGGCCAGGTCCAAACAAGAGGCGAACAAGACATTGATCTAGGGCTACATCACCGATGACCAAAAATGGGCAAGAAGTTCTACATGGTGTTGAATAAGCTTTGAGCTGGTAAAGGAACTTGACAAAAAATTCATAAAGGATTGTGTATGCTGCAATAGTTTCCTGTGTAGATGTATACTTTTTCTGCACAAGCTCCAAAAACAGTGATAGGTGCTAAGCAAAACTGAATTTTTGGATATTCCTCCCAATATTCTTTAGGGAAAATTAATTCCATGTTGTTGCCCAGTTCATGAATGGTTGTGGTGTTTAGCCTGAAACACATGTACCATTTGATATTTTTGAAGTCAAATCACATAAAGCAAAATGTTCATGGTCTCTGGACCAGACCAATCTGAACCATATCAATTTTTTGTACTTAAACATACATATTTTCAGGGGTTTAATTACAAAAAAGTTGAAATCGGAGAGTTTTAATTGTTTGGATTTAGAAGACCAGGCAAGCCAATTTCGGATCATACGATTTCATCCTGGTATTTTTACTTCTACATTCTTCGAATGCCAGCTCTTGCTAGAACGTCTTGGCAGTCCCTACTGTTTATCCAATTTGTCCAAAGAATTGAAGTCCAAAACACATTTCATTTTCCGTTGCTTTCTCCTTAGTAATTTATCTTGTCCTTTTACATGCATCATCGTCACTCCAGTCCTGTTCTGATCTATAAATTACTTAGCAAAGCGTATGACAACGACGACTAATTGTACAAGTTGGTTTCCATTTCCACACGTGTAGATAGATATGTTTGTCCAGTTTATACAAGTAAATTAACATTTTGGATCTGTCTGTATTTCAATCAGTGGTTATCCTTCTATTTCGATGATTAAGTCAGCCTTCATTACATGGATGGTTTAATCGAAAAGTTAATGTACATGTGAAACACTGCTTTGTTTATCCATATCCATGCACATATTTTGTTTTGTTTGAGCTAATTAGCTCAAAAGCTGGAATTGAGGTAGCGTGTCACACGCATAATGGATTAATAAAAGTTTCACCTTGTTGAAATGACATTTACGATTGCAGCCTTAATAGCTTTGCTGGCTGAACATTCACCAATTCTACTTGTAAATTTTTATTCAATAATAATAAATTAATAATATTATGGTTGTTAATTAAATTAGTGGCCTTATTTATGAATGTAGAATTTTCTAATCTTCCCATTTCCATGGCAATGTATAATTACTTCTGCAAGTTTGTTCGATTAGCAGCATGAGTGAAAATATATATAGTGACCAACTCATCTCATGTGTATTCCATCAAGAAAAACGACATAAAAGTCTGCTGCGTTAACCTAAACAGAATTGTTTTATCTGAAGAAGGTCTGTTAACACACTAATGTGTAGCATCTGTGTTGATTAGTCAAAATTTTATGTTTGAACATTCTGTGGTGAGACATATGTAGCATGTTCCACGAAGAGCTAATTATATTCTAATCAAAAAAATGAAATGATGAAAATAATACGTACAGAGTATCCCATCATGACATGCACAGGTAAATCTTAATTTAAATGGTCACACTAGTTTAATGCTTGGTCTTATTTCTGTTCTGGATAAGCTTTCAGCTTGAAGTCAATACAAAGCTGGTTTAGCTTGTAAAAATGAACTGCGCAAGATAATATGCTGCTCATATGGTTTTTAAATAGTAGCATATACAGTCAACCTAGGTATACATTTAGGTAATTTTTATTCTAATACACGGTTTTAATAAGTTAATCCACCATCTTATTTTAATAAGTTAATCCACAACTATTTTGTAAGTTAATCCACGAGTGGATTAACTTAAAGATTTCACTCTATCATCTTCTATATACACAACGTTGCATTCAAATTATTACCGATTAGCAGTGGAACTCAACTTGTAACACTGAGTTGATGAGATAATTAATATGAGTTTTATTTTGAATTTTCTCAAATCTTATGTTGTTCTAGCACTTATATATTCTTCATCTTCCTGTTTAATATTTATTCTCTCTAGGTTGGCTTAATTCTTACACCCGAACCATCATATATTATGTCACCTAATAAACCACAATTAGCCCTTTAGAAACAACGACTTTCAGATCATATCCCCTCCTCGACAAAGACAAGAAACATAAGTAAAATCCAGAGGCCTAACGCAATGATGTCGAAGCCAAATGTCTCGGACAAACTAGAAATCTCAGATGATGATAAACAAACATAACTTAAGAAACAAATATAAAAGGAGATATGGAAGAAACAAGGGAGGATCAAATAACATCAAGACTATTTTAACAATAAGAGCACTTTAAGAATCCAATCAGAAGTTGCAAAGACGCTACTAAAGATATGAATGCAAAGGCGGACAATATAAGTAAAGCCATTAATGGAATCTATAAAATAATAGTAAAGAGGAAGCTTTTCAAGCTCTCTCCTTGATTCTCTCAGTTCTAAGCTCTCTCCTTAATTCTCTAATTTCTCTCTATTCAGCTTAAAACTTTCGGGATACTTTGTATTGGTTTAAAATTTAACACTATCTATATTATTACGTTATTACTCGGTTATCAATTGTGCCCGCAGAAGAAACAGTCTTGCCCTTTTACTGTTTCCTTATTTCGTATATTTCTTTCTCCTTCCGTTCTCCTCAACCCAAAATCGACCACTATTCGATTTGCTCTAACCAAATGTCGCCCAGTTCCTTTTGTTCTTCTTCTTCACTCGGTCAATGGCGGTTGCCGCTTTTATCTAAACTTACAGGCCCTAGCCCTAGGCTGACGTCCTCGGTTTTCCTTCCCATTCAGGTAATTTAAAGTTCCTACAACCATCTATTTGTATGATTTCTTATTATTTCATGGTTTATCACTGAATATGTTGTTTTCCCTTTTCCTACGCAACATTTCTCACCTTTTTTATAGGGTGACGAAACCTAATTTCTTCGGTTTGCTTTAGAAGAATCCTTGCTTTGTTCGTACCAACAAAAATTCAGTTTCCTACGAAAAATCGGAAGCAATTTATATAGTAAGTTCAATTTAAGGTATTCTTTCATTTCATGGATCTTACTTCATGCGGCAAATTCAGAATTAAAAGGATATAGTCCAAGACCCCTCTTTGTCTTCCGATTAAAAGAACATAGATCATCCACTATCCCAAAACAAAACACAACTTTTCCTCTTGCAATCCGCATTCTCTATCAGTAATTGCTATACTTTGGTTTCATATAATTTTTTTGGGTAAAGATGCGGTTTTCATTATATAAGGCAGTCTAATCTTTAAGCTCCAATTCACAAAACAAACTGACGTTTGTTAAAATTTATCATGTTTTATTTACAGATATAGTTTCCATTATTTTTTCAAATTCTAGACGCTATATTTTCAGTTTATTCGTATTGCAATTTGAGGAGGACGAGAGTAGCAGAATTGAATTGCCACCTTGAACAAGATCTCTGTCATACTGAAATGTTCAGCAACCTCATGCTGCGTTGTACTGCTACCAGAGAACAACAAAAGGAGGGCATAAGACATGACAAACAATGGCCTGGGTTTTGCCAGCTGTACATGGCAAAAGTACTATGTAATTAGATTGGAGATCGTGCAAGCGATCCACTCATTTTCTTCTCGGACTTTTCTAAACGCAGTTTCCAATCCTCCTCACCGTTAATCCTTATCTGGTTATGCAATTTTTATTCTTCCTTACCACTGTTTCCTATTTTCTTTGAATTTGCTTTTCTACTTGATTTATGTGTCATGTCAAGGTATGCTTTTTAACCTCTCTGTCAGTTTCAATTACTGGAATCAACATGTTCTTATTTTTTTTTAACCAACTTGCTCCATTTATTAGCCCATGATTTGATTTACATGGTCTCAATTGCTCTTCCCTTGTGCTTTTGACGTTCTATTGCTACTTATGGTTTATAATCTGATTCTCTCTCTGTAGTCCAGTTCCAAGACAATGCATCATCGAGTACAATTTGATTTCGCACGTTCTAAAATCATATTATCATTTGATTTTACCTATGCTTTACATATTGTTGCACTGCCTGAATGTTTGGATGCCCATCTACACTTTAAATCCAATTTTCATATGAAATATATGGTATGCATTTTGTTTTGCATTATGGCTATTGTCAAGAGGCAGGTAGAAACATTTTGATTGGAAAGCTCTTGGTCTGACGGTGCGTAGATCTTTGTAGGGAAAAATTTTAGAAAAAAAATGTGCATCTAAAGTTTGTTGGTAGGCTTATATTTTTTTTGGTACTAATATTTGTAAGCCTGATAAACATTGTCTCAGATAGCCTATGGATATTCATGTTTCTGGTTATAGAGCAGGTTAACAATAAGAAACTGAGTATTTCGTGTATCTGTGTGTGTAAAATTTTGAATAAGGCGTCTTTGCGCTCCATATTAAATTGTTTAGTTGTATTTTTTCCTCCTTATTCTTAGACCCCAAATAATTAACTAAATAACTAATTGTATTTATCTTGGTAGGCTGAGTGTTTCTATACATGCGTATTGAAATCTAAGCCATGAAAATATTTGAAGTTATGTAAAAAGGACTAATTCTATCTAACGATTAATACATCAAGCTATGGAGTGATTAAAGCCTCAATGAACAAATTATCATATTTCAACAGAGGTGAGCGCATATGCCATATGCTTTTGCTCTTCTTTGGGTTTGATGCATGCTCGATAAGCACTTCACAGCTCCAGCTCTAAATCCAAAATATTTCGTCGCATCATTTTTATTATCTTCTTGGAATATATATACACCAACCATTATTCTACAATAATGCTAAGGCTTATTAAGAAATCGAACAATATAGAGGTTTTTATGCAGTTCAAAGGTTCATTCATATAAAACTGCACCTTCTTTGGACAATTGTAATTATTATCCACTACATTTTCTAACTCTTATAAAGAAATGTTAAATAGTAATTTTTCTCCTTTCATTTACCATACTGATTGGAGCACAGGCACCGTGGTCTTAAAGACATGTGGTCTGCAACATAATTTGCTATAGAGTAAATCTTCCATTTTCCTTACTTCAGCTACCTATGCAACTGGATTATGTTTTTCTTGCTAAAAGGTATTTCCCTATTATAGTTTCTTCCCACTTAATTAAAAGGTTAAATTCTTCATATATAGTTTAATCATTTCAACTTTGTGTTCATAAGCACATTTTGCTTATTTTTGATGATTCGCACTCATGTCAAGGCATTAGATGCTGTATAATACTAACTACTACTTATGTAACTATTTAATTGGCTTAATCATAGGAATAAACTTGATTTCTTCCCATCTTTGCTTTTGAAGTTTATTGGTTTAAATTTATGTGCTCATTCTGCAGCTTCTAAAACAGCTGGCTGGACATTTATGAGAAATATGCATTTCCAACTATTCCAATTTTTAATTCTCTGTTCGAATATTTAGTGGGCTCAAAGATAATTTCAGATATCATGGAGCTTGGAACATCTACTACAGCTATATCTACAACTATAGTTATGACTATTAAATAATACTCTTTACTATGAAAGGAAACACATTGATGGCTTCTGCAGCAGTTGCTACATATAATGGCTTTGCAGCTATTTAAGTCGCTATTTTGGGTATCTATATAATTCTTTATTTAAGTTCACCTACTGAACTAATTTTATTTTCATCAACTGCAATGTAAAGCAATAATTTTTACGGTTACCAAAGTTTTTAATTATATTATATCAATCACCACAGTCTCATGTGGGTAGGAGCATGAAATATGTGATGTATAATTGAATAATAATCATTAAAGGTTAGGCTATTGACGTACTTGGTTTCTTCATTGAAGTTATGTTAGTGTTGAAACTAGCAGTCTTTTCAACCCTACTAATATACATAGATTTGCTAAAGTGATCATTTGAATATATTTTGATACCTCCTTTTTTGGATCAATGTACACATCACAATGTTTTTAATATTTGCAAACTATTCATTGAAGGTTGTAATATCCGCTAACTTACAGCTTCATAGGTGTATATTCTCAGGTGCAAGAGGTCACATTCGTTTGCTGTTTTAAAGGGAGAGCAAAAGGGGACACCGGTGGTCAGTATCTGCAATAACAAAAAAGAATAAAACCCCGTGTGTTAATTGTTATATTATAATGATATTTAAAGTGAAGCAGACCATGTGTTATATTATAATGATAGTTATGCTATATAAAAATAAAAAACTGCTTGTTGTCCATGTTTTACCATTAAGACAAATTCAAACATACTCATGTTGTGAATAAATTTATGTCCGTTTCCAATGCATTTCACTATGAGCTACGTCAAGCAAATATTAGATCCGTGTCATCGGCACGGGCGGCTACATACGTATGTATACTGGCATGATGCTTGTATTATTATTTTTAGTTTTTCGAGTTTACTCATCTGAATTATCTGAATTCGGTTTCATATGTTTGGTAGCTCATATAATGTGGTATTCATTTCATATTCAGCTGAGCATCCAACATATTTGATTTCTATTTCATTAGTATTTGCATAACATATAAAACTGCCCACTATAGGAACTTGATTGTACGTATCTCACTATAGGGGTTTGACTGTACGTATCCTAACCTAACCAACTATGGGTGATTGGAATCATTATAGGCGAAGCCTCAAGTTCTATAGTCGATTGGACTGGGATAGCCACAAGTTGTAAAAAAATAATTATTGAAGCTTAAAGGAATGCAATGATGGATGAATATAGCTAATGTAGAATCTTTCTTTTGAACCTATAATAATAATATTTCTTCTGTCCTAAAATAATTATTCACATATCACGCCTTCATCATAAGTACAACATGTCAGCCTTCATCACTCATCTTACTCCATTAACTCTTCTTTTCAAATATCATTCTTATTTTTGTTTATGATTTTTATAGTCATGATAATCACGAATTAAGGAGTTACACAAGTCTTTTTGTTCATTCGTAAAAAGAAAGGTAGATTATGTTTTATATTTGACTACATACATTAGAGTTAATCACGAATCTTGAAACTATAATTCAATTTAATAAACTATTATTTGTTGATGCGTCAAATAAATGACGAAAATATGAAATTTTCATTATTTACACCATATTCATATTAAATAGGCGGTATAAAATTTATTTGGATATACAAATACATCACTTGCATAAAATAACTATACATAAGCAATATTCACAAATTTGATTTTTAATTGATGTATATTGATGCATTAATGCATTACGCTGTAAAATTCTTATTTGAACTAAAGTGCCTACCTTCTAAAATTTCTACAGTTGTTTAAAAAAACCACCTCAATATCACATAATTTGTGCATTTACAACCATATATTTTCAATTAATCACGTAAAATGTTTATTTTAGATTATTCGAACAAATTTAAGTAATAATTATTCACTAAGTTAATGTGATGGTTTATATATATATATATGTATATATATATATATATATGTATATATATATATATACACACACATACATACACACACGCACACACACATACACATATATGTATATACATATATATCATACTCATAATAAAAAAAGGCTGTTTAGACCTAATTTGTGGCACAATTAATCTGCAACATTAGATTGCCCCATAAATTTCACCTTTTCATATAAGAGGAAAAAGATAACGGCTCAGATCTCTTATGTCTAATTTTGTGTCCAAATGGTCGCTCTCTTAAAAAAATTAGTCAAATAGATTTCTCATTAAATATAAAGATATATAATTCATAAATTATAAATAATATATAAGAACAACATTAACAAAGATAATTTATTATTCATATCTCAAAAAAATTATCTGTATTGTAGAATTCCTTTTTTGGCTTCAAATATTTATATTTTGACATTTCTATAGTTGTTTTAATTTTTTATGTTTTGATCTACGTATTTAAATTGTTTGTGAAATCTCAAATTTAAATTATTTTAATAATCTATATGTCAGACATATATGTATAGACTTGCATATTAATAAAAATCACAATAAAATTTTTTTGTTTAACTATGTAGATGTGTATATCACATACATATATTTATGTACATAAACAACAATAACAAAGTTAATTTGTAAAGTAATTATCATCGTTTATGTACATAAACAATAAATTTACACTACGTTAAAAAATACTATTTTTAACTTTAATTAACTCCGCAGTAAGATCTATACAATTTTCTTACAAAATCCTTCTTAATTTATTTAAATTATTTAATATTTAGTTAATATATTTTAACTAACTACATAATTTCAAATTTAACATATTTTATAAGAAATAAGTTAAATAATATTTGTTAATTAATACAAAATAATTAAAATATGTTAGTGTTAACACGAAAATTTGCTCATGATAATAAAAGCAACAAAATTATTTTCTTATTTCAAAGAAATAGAACTTACAATATACATACCTTATATAAACAACAACAATAATAAATTATAGTTTATTTATATTTTTGAATTCTATGTTGATAAAGTTCCAAATTTAACATTAAAATTTTAAATAATATAATTTATAATATTATCGTGTGCAACGCACGGGTTACACACTAGTAACAAGAGAGTTGAAAGAATACAGCAAGCTGAGTTTTCAGATTGATTCCTGAGAAATAAGCGCATAGAAGAAGGCTGAAAAAAGAAAAAATACATACGGTTTATTTTAAGTGATACACTTATTAAAATTTAAATTTTAGTATCAGTCAACAACGATCCTATAAAATAGGGTGGATTAATTTACTAAAATTGTGGATTAGAATAAAAACTACCATACATTTATGATTTATCTACAAACAAATAATATACTGATGGGAAATAAACAAAAATCAAATAAATAACCTACCAGATTTAAACACCTGCTCATCTAATTTAATTGCTTCGTACATCGAACCAAAGAAATTAACTCATTCACAATCATCCACTTGTAGTTGTAGCAATTACACGTGTTTCTTCAAATATAAATAAAAATTTCTTTAGCTACGCTACCAAACACGAATCATTGGTATTGAAACACGTGCCACTTTACATCATCAATTTAATTGTGATATCAAGAAACGACAAAGAATATATGAAGAGTAGAAAAATCACAAGCATGCTGAGTTCCAGACGTTAATGTGTTACTTACATGGACACATATCTACTGTGTTATTATTTTACACCTATAAATTCAGGTTCGAACCGTTGTAGCTATTAAGACCCAAACCTTAAAAAGTGGGATAAAAAGGAAGAAAATAGAGGGAGAAAGAAATAGGAGAAAAATGGGATCAGAACTGTGTGAGCATGAAGTGATGTGGGAAGACAAGTGGTACGAAAACAAAACAAGCGTCAAAAATGATGTAAATCATCAAAGCTTCGATCAGAAGTTGAATTATACAGCATCAGAGGCAATTAGCATACCAAAGAAACATGCATCAAACACATACATGTGCATGGGAGAGTACTGTAATAATGGCTATGGAGACGAGGAAGATGAAGAAATGGTAGTAGTGCCTCCGCATATACTAGCATTCAGAAGCAAATCAGGCGAAAGAATGATAGATTCATTGAAGATGAGTCAGGGAAGAACTTTAAAAGGAAGAGAGCTGAAGCATGTAAGAGATTCTGTGCTTAGAATGACAGGATTTATTGAAGTTTAGGTTTATTTCTGGATGTAATTGTATAGTATTGCTAGAATTCAGAATTCAGAACTATTCTCTATTCTAAATCATGTCGTTGTGAGTCCACGTTACTTTCACATATAATTAAATTAAAAGTGATTGTGATAAGGTTGTAAATTGGATTTTATGAACATGCATGTAAGATGAATCATATCAAGTTGTGTAAATTCTTATCTTTCAGATTCATACCCAAAGTTTTGTTATCATATGCCTATTGGATCTATTTCATTGTTCTATGTCAGTTCATATTCACAACACCAAAATAGCCAATTTGAAACAATAATAAAATGTTGCTAAAAAATTTAGAACACTTTTTAGATGTTGCAGATTAGTATGTTGCAGATTTTTGAAACACCAATATTATGTTTCAAATTGACAAATTGAAACACCAAGCAAGTGTTTCAGATTAACGGATTGAAACACTTAGTAAGTGTTTCAAATTGATAAATTGCAACCCTTAATAAGTGTTCCAAGTTGATAATCAGCAACACTTAATGAGTGTTTCAAGTTGACAATCAGCAACACTTAATGAGTGTTTCAAGTTGATAATCTGCAACACCTAATAAGTGTTTCAAAATGATAACCAGCAACACTTACTTAGTATTTCAAAATGACAATTACCAGCGCCTACTGAGTGTTTCAAATTGATAATTGGAAAGATTCATTATACGTTCTGAACTAGTGATTTGTCAGAATTCGAGATATGAAAAATATTTTAAAATCTGCAATTCATACCTTTAGTAACATAAATAGATTCAATCATTCTTCATATAAAAAACTAAAAAATATAAAAAGAAATTTCATGAGAAAATTTACCACAAATAAATTACCATAAAAAAAGATAAACCATATCTTAAAAGGAACAAAAAAGTACAAGTATACCGCAACAAATCCAAGTTACAAAAGTTTAATGTTTACAATAAAACAAAACAATAGATCAAGATAACCATACTTGCTCATAAACACTTTCGTGCACCGTTGATGACCTCGATTCATCATACTCTCCCTTCGAAATCGATATCTGCGAAAAATCATCATTAATTGACACAACTAAGTCCTTGCATCGGTTAAATTGAATATAATTTGACATATAGTGGTCACATATATAAGGTACCTTCTGCGCATTGACCGTAAAGTTCAAATGTTGCTTATGAAATTGTAATCCATGAATTAATTAGTTGTTAACCCTGTGAATAAGAACCAAGCATATGAATAAGAAATTGTAATCAATGAATAAGAAAAAGTCCATCCTATGAAAGAAAAAAGATTTGCATTAGATACAACTTCATTACAAGCAAAAGAAAAATACACAGTAGCTTGCACATTTAATATACCGTTTTGTTTCTTGTTTTGAATGTTTCCAAGCAAAACATCTATCATTTATTCTTTTTACTCTAACACTTGATGCTCTTCATTTTCCATGGTACATAGTTTTAAAATATTATACACGATTTTATAACATAAACCATAAAAATAAGTGCCATTTGTGTGGGTCCAAATTTTCTTGATCTTTATGCAGCATTTGTATTGAATCATTAACATACACACCTAAGGATTGATGAAGGGCACTAGAACAAACAAAAACAAAAGCGAAAGGGTGATATAAAATGAACATATAAATCTAACTTTTCTTATTTAGCTCAATTTCCTTTCACGGTACCAAAAGGATCAACTCATATATACAGCTCCTTCTCCAACATCAAGAAAATGTTAGTTAGGAAAACTGGTATATAATGACATAAACTTAGTGGTTAAGCAAATGGAGATGAGATCATGTAAGTAAAAGAAAATGACAAACGAGAATAGATATCATAAGAAGTAACAGTACTATTACCATAACAAGATTACAAGCAAAAATTGCAAATAAAATTCGAACCATTTTAGATAAAATACTCCAGTTTGAATGACAATATAATATAGAAACAAATATTAATTGAATGTAAAAGTTTGAGTGACAGTATTAATTAATTCATTGACTATACAATAGCGATCTATAGTCTATATATTGTTGTAAATAAGCTGGCCGTAGCTTAGAAATCCCTTATAAGACAGAGAATAAGGATTCAGCCTTATTTTCCTAATCGTCTTATTTAGAAGGATTATTTTCGGTGCCGATTTTATGTGAGTTTCCCGATGTTTTTAGAAGGTCATAGGGCTCCTACCCTATTGAGAAATATCATTTAGGATAGACCATGAAAAGGATGTAAGACTCGTAGTGTTTTTTTAGGGCACATGGCTCCTAAGGAAAGGAGAGGGCTTGATAGAAAAATCTCGGAATTATTGCAGGAAGGGTTTATTCGTAGGAGTACCTCCGAATGGGGTGCAGCAGTAGTGTTTTCCACAAAGTCTAATGAATCTTTAAGATTATGCGTGAATTATAGGAAACTTAACAAATTGACTAAGAAAAATATATACCCTTACCAAGGATTGGTGACTTATTTGACTATTTCGGAGGAGTCCAGATATTTTTTCAATTAAACTTGACTATTGGATTTCACTAGTTGAGGATTCTGGATGAGAGTAAGCGCAAGAACATTTAGAATGCTACATGGACTGTTCGAGTGGAAAGTTAAGCCTTTTGTTTTGATAAATGCCTCTGCTTTCTTCGTAAACCTCGTGAGTAGGGTATTTAGGGGTATACTCAATAAGACTGTGATAGTATTTGTAGATGATATTCTTATCTTTTCCAGGGACCATAAGGAACATGGGGATTACTTGAGAAGTGTCCTGGGAATTCTGGGTGAGAACTGTTAGATTTCATGATACAATATTTCCATTTGCAGAAGATTTGGAAGATATTATTGATTATGGCGATACAATGTTTCCATTTAGAGAAGATTCGGGAAATATTGTTAATTTGAGTTATATAATATTTCTAACTGCAGAAAATTTGGAAGATATCATACATTTATTGCCTCTTTTGTAAAATTAGACAAGGCAATAAATTACCTACATGAGTGGAAGAATATGACGAAGTTTTTTCTTGAGATATTAAAGTAAGGAATTAATTTTATGATTATGAGCAAATAAATTGGAGAATTAATTAGACATTAATTTATAATCATAAATAATTACTTCAACCCCAAGTATTAATCCTTATATAAGGATAGAGATTAGGTAAATGTATGAATCATCTCAAAATGTGAGGTGCATCTCAAAAGTTGTATTTTCTTCTTCTCCATTATTAGTCTTGTAATATATTTTTTTGTAGAAAAGTAATAAAATCTCCTTTCCCTCAAATGAACGTACACTAACAAGACGTTAGTGGAACCACTATAAATCTCTTGTGCTCTTTCTTTTATTGCTTGATCCGGGATTGTTTTGCTGGTGATTATCTGTTGTTTGTTTTGCCTCACCATCAACCTGTTCCTATTTGTTTTTCCCCAAGGTTGGGTTTTATTCCAAAGGCGCTTTTTGGTAAACTATTCTCCAACAATTGGTATAATAGCTACAAGGTTGGTTGAGAAAGGGTGTTAGGCATTATGGCATGAGATGAGGAGAATTCAGCAATTGTATTAAGGCCATATGTCAAAGGGACATATATGACAGCAGGATCTCAGTTAGCAATAGAAAGATGGAATGGAGATAAAGACTTCGAGAAGTGGCAATGGAGGATGAAAGCTGTTCTGAGGAGGAACAATGTTCATCCTGTGGTGTTTGCTGCTGAGGAGTTGACGGATGATATTTCAGATGTTGAAAGGAAGGAGATGGAACGATAGGCATTTACTACTTTACAATTAGCAATGGGAGAAAATGTCATTCCAGAGATTAGCGGTGAGACCACTGTTAAGGACATTTGGACCAAGCTAGAAAAACTCTATTTAAAGAAGTCACTAACCAACCGTCTGATTTTGTTGAAGACGTTTTCACCATGCAGATGAAAGAGAGTACTTCAGTGAACGCACATATAAGCTTTTTCGATGATCTCGTGATGAAGATGAAGACTGTTGGCTTGAAAGTGGATGATGAGCAAATAGCAATGATTCTTTTGTGTTCGCTTCTGGAGCGATACACAGATTTCGCTAACAGTTTTATCTATGCCAGAGATACACTAACAGTAGATGATGTGAAGGCCGGTCTTCTATCTGAGGACTTGAGCGATCAACCAAAAGGGTTAAGTGAAGGTAGAGGAGGAAGCAGTACGGAAGCCCTATTAGCTGGTATGGAGAAAGGGGAGAAGAAGAAGAAACTAAAGTCAAGAGATGGGAAGTGCTATATTTGCAAGAAACAAGACCATTGGAAGAGAGATTATCCGGACTTCAAGAAAAAAATTGAAGCTGGAAATTCATCAGTTGCGGTGGAGGAATTTGTGTTTGATGACTTGTTGACAGCGGTAGTATCAGATGTATCAGATAGGGCTGTCAATTTCCTACACGACCCGTGACCCGACCCGAAACCCGCACGGAAATTAGCAGGTTAACCCGACCCGTTTAGTTAGCGGGTCATTTTTTGGTCAATCCAAATTTGACCCGTTTATAAACGGGTGGGTTTAGGGTTGACCCGCTAACCCGATTTTGACCCGCCAAACCCGATTATATGTTGTATCTCTTCCATACTGTTAGTCTTTTATGCATACTGTTAGTCTTTTATGTATACTGTTATCTTTTATGTATACTGTTAGTGTTAATCTTTTATGTATGCAGTAATCAGTATGCTCATATATGTAAGCTGTTATATTTTACTAATTTATACTTGTATGTTGTTAGTTATATTTTATTTATAACAACTGTATCTCTTCCATAATGGTAGTCTTTAATTTATGCAGTATGGGAATATATACTTATGTATAGAAAATGATTTTTGGGCATAGTGATTTCATGCTTTATATATGTGTTGTCTGTTGGTGACTTTGCACTTGTTGCATGTTGGTGATTTGACTCTTTTGTTGCTTATATTAGTAGGCAATATCTATCAATGGATCAAATGGGTAAACCCGACCCAACACGACCCGACACGACCCATTTATTTAAACGGGTTACGCGGGTTGGGTCGGGTCAACTCGTTTATAAACGGGTCGGGTTAGGGTTGGGAAAATATGGCCCGTTTAATAAACGGGTTGACCCGACCCATTTATAAATCAACCCGAACCCGACTTGACCCGACCCGAACCCGACCCGACACGACCCATTGACAGCCCTAGTATCAGACCATTGGGTGCTAGATACAGGGACGTCTTTTCGTATGACACCTAATAAGAATTATTTCAGTTTTTTTAAAAGAAAAAGAGGGGAATTGATTCTTATGGGAAATGATGCCAGTTGTAGAGTCATGGCCGAAGGTACTGTGCAGATTCGCATGTATAACAGGATAATACACACTTTGACAGGGTCCATTATGTTCCAGGTCTACGGAAGTCAATGATAACTCTTGGGAAGTTGGCATCCAAAAAATGTGTGGTGACTATTGATATGGATAGTCTAACGGTTTCTAAGGGAGCATTTGTAGTGATGAAGGGAGATGTGTTTCATGATTTGTATCTCCTCAGGGGAAGCACTGTACATAAAGAGTCAAGGGTTGGAGTCTAAAATTCTTGTTGAAAAGATGTCAAAGCTAGGCATAAGAGAAAGGACTTTGAGTTTCTGCATAGGCAAAATATAATCAAAGGGGAAAGCTTCAACAAGGTGGGATTCTGCCAAAAGGATGTGCTTGATAGGAGGAAGAAGGGATCGTCTGAAGTAGGTCGTAGATCAAAGGAGAACGCTTTGGATATGCATAAGTCTTTGCAGACTGCCAAGTTCGGGCGTTGGTCGAGCTGGAATCGCTTATCAAAATGTTAGGCACCACGCAGTGTCACGGTGTGGGGAGACAGTTGAGATGGTTCATGAAGACGTTTGTTTTCATGGTGAAGATTGATAGGTCTTACAAGAAGGGGGGGGGGTACTTTGGACACTTTGTTGGCAGGCGGTGGCATTGCCGGAGTTTGTTCAAAAAGTGCAATGGGTGATGGCCATGACGAAGCTCATTGGGGGAAGCAACCATGGTATCTTGTCCGAGAAGATGCTTAGAGTAAGAGGATGTAGGTAGAGTTGGTATGCTTTCAAGGAAATATAGTATCAAGGTGGAGATTGTTAGATTTCGTGGTACAATATTATCATTTGCAGAAGATTTAGAAGATATTATTGATTATGGTGATACAATGTTTCCATTTAGAGAAGATTTGGGAAATATTGTTAATTTGAGTAATATAGTATTTCCAACTGTAGAAGATTTGGAAGATATCAGATAATTTATTGCCTCTTTTGTAAAATTAGACAAGGCAATAAATTATCTATATGAGTGGAAGAATATGAAGAAGTTCTCTTTTGGTATATTGAAGTAAGGAATTAATTCTCTGATTGTGAGCAAATAAATTGGATAATTAATTAGGCATTGATTTATTACCATAAATCAATTACTTCAACCCCAAGTATTAACCTTTATATAAGGATAGGGATTAGGTAAATGTATGAATCATCTCATAATGTGAGGTGCATCTCAAAAGTTGTATTTTCTTCTTCTTCTTCTTCTCCATTATCAGCCTTATAATAATTTCTTTTGTAGAAAAGTAATATAATCTCCTCTCCCCAAGTGAACTTGCACTAACAAGACGTTGGTGGAACTACTATAAGTCTCTTGTGTTCTTTCCTTTATTGCTTGATCCGTGATTGTTTTGCTCGTGACTATCTGTTGTTCGTTTTGCCTCACCATCAATCCATTCCTACTTGTTTTTCCACAAGGTTGGGTTTTATTCCCAAGGCACTTTTTGGGAAACTATTCCCCAACAAGAACCAAGTTAAAGTTAAATTCTCAAAATGTCACTTTTGGAAGAAAGAAGTTAAGTTTCTAAAGCATTTTATTTTCGGGAAAATGATTTGCAGTAGACCCTGCCAATGTAAAAGATGTCCAAGAGTGGAAGATACCTCACAACGATGGAGGTCAGGAGTTTCCTTAAGTTAGCAGGCTACTATCGAAAATTTGGCAAGGACTTCGCGAAGATTGCAACCTCTCTAACCGAATTGACGAAAAATGATCATAAGTTTGTGTGACATGAGAAATGTGGAATTGCCTTTGAGAGGTTGAAGGAGTCTCTCACGAGTGCACGTATTCTTATTATTCTAGATGGAACCAAGATGTTTAAATTTTTTAAAGATGCGTGTAGGTTTGTTTGGGAGCCGTACTCGTGCAGTAGGGGAGAGCAGTTGCCTACGTAAGTAGACAACTCAAAGATCATGAGAAAAGGTACCTGTAGATGATTTAGAGTTAGCAACAATGGTTTTCTCCTTTAAGATGTAGAGACATCTTCTTGGAGAGAAGTTTGAGTTATTTCAGATCATAAGTCTTTTAAATATTTGTTTTGTTTGCGAGATCCAAATCTTCGACAGTAGAGATGAATGAAATATTTTGAATCTTTTGATTTCACTGCCGTCGTGTCTAATGCTTTGAGCCGGAGGTACGGTACCTTTAGTGTGTTCATCGAGTGGAGACAGAAAGTTCTCTCTATTTTCAATTTACAACCACGCTTTGATGGATTATACAAGTGAATTAACCTTTAGCGTTAGTAAAAGCATACGGCAACGATGACTGGTTAAACAATTTCTTGCATGACTTTCTACCTTTTGCTTCGTTGGAGACATGTCTGTCCAGTTTATACAAGCGAATTAACCTTTTGTTCTTATCTGTATTTCAACCAGCGGTATCATTATATTCCAATGATTAAATCATTTTTTGTTTGCATGGTTTGTAAGAAATGTAATTTCAGAGAATGTAAAATGCAATCTATTCAAATATGTTGTACAAAGATCTGCATAGGTTTATATATCAGATATTAAACAATAGGCTAAAACAGTCAAGGCCCAAATAATGTACAGAAGCCCAAGGGCAGAAATGCCCATTTTGTAGTGAACATAACGAAGGCTGTAAATCCTTTAATACCCCGTCTCAAAATGAACCCTAAGCTCCTTTTTTAATCTCTCGAAGTTGCTACGCGATAGGGCTATAGCCAGAATGTATGCCTTTTGATAGAATGCAGGGATGTGTTTAATCTTCAGTTTCCCAGTTTCAGTCCTCTCTCTGATGAAATGGAGGTCTATCTCGATGTGTTTTGTTCTCGAATGTTGGATTGGGTTCACCGATAGTGCTATCGTGCTCTTGTTGTCACACCAGAGTGTTGGCTTCTTCGTCAATTGCAACCCTAATTCTTTGATTAGGGCTTCCACCCACATAATCTTGGCAGTGGCAGAGGCTATGGCTCTGTATTCAGCTTCAGTACTCGATCGAGATATTGTGGGCTGTTTCTTCGTGCACCATGATATGGGGTTAGATCTCGTGAACAAGCAGTAATCAAATGTCGATCTCATGTCATCTGGGTCATTTTCCCAGTCATCATCACTGTAAGTGTTTAGATTGATGTCTGCACTTGCTTTTATTGTTAGGCCATAGTCAAGGGTACATCTTAAGTAGCGTAAAATATGCTTAACTACTACCTAGTGCTTGTTCAAGGGATTTGCCATGAATTGACATACTTTGTTTACACTGAAACAAATCTCTGGTCTTGTTATAGTTAAGTATTGTAATGCCCTAACTATGCTATGATATTGCTTGCAGTTTTCAATAGCTTCACCATCAGTTTTGGAGAGTCTTAAATTGCCAGTCATAGGAGTGGAGAAAGGCTTTGCACTATCCATGTTTGCTCATGATAAAATTTCTAAAATATACTTCTTTTGTGAAAGGAAATTTTCTGCATTTGATTTTTTATGAACCTGTATGCCTAAGAAATGGTTAACTTCTCCCATGTCCTTGATGGTAAAGGTATGATCAAGTTGATCTATCACTCTATTAATTTCTTTCATGTCACTCCCTGTTACTAAAATGTCATCAACGTAGACCAGAATGTGTGTAGTGCTTCTATCAGTGATTTTGGTATACAGAGAGTTGTCTGGTATTGTTGGCTTGTACCCAAATTTTGCAAGAGTATTCTTTAACTTGATGTACCACGCTCTTGAAGCTTGTTTTAACCCATATATGGGTTTATGAAGTTTACACACGTAATCTTGTTTTCCTTTGCAAACATAGCCTTTTGGTTGCTGCATATAGACTTCCTCACTTAGTCCACCATTTAAGAAGGCATTGCACACGTCCAGTTGTCTAATATTCGAGCCATAGTGTAAGGCATTAGTTTGGACAATTCTTCTGGTTGTGGGCTTGACCACTGGGGAAAAGGTTTCGTTAAAATCAAAGCCATACTGCTGTGAGAACCCCCTTGCCACTATCTAGCTTTATATTTGGATATGTTACCATTAGCATCTTTCTTTAACTTATAAGTCCATTTGCATCCCACAATGTTCTTGTCTTTGGGAGAAATGACCAAACTCCAGGTTTTATTTTTAACTAAAGCTTCATATTCCTCATTCATTGCATCACACCATTGTTTGTATTTTGCTGCCAATTTAAATGTGAGTGGCTCATCAGTAGGGTAAATGTTTTAACTGATGCACTGTAGACTTTAGGCTTGAATATACCACTCTTAGCTCTAGTAATCATGCGATGTCGAGTTTGTGGTTGCTGCCTTTCATTGTCAATGTGCTTTCATCTGATGTAGTGTTGTTTTTTCCATTGTTCAGATTGCTTTCATCTGAAGCAGTGCTGTTATTTCTATTATTCTGGTTGCTGTTGATGTCTCTGTTGTCATCTTGAGGTTGATCATCATCATTCATGTGCTTACTTGAACTGTATCTTGACCTTTTTCTTGATACAGTTGGAGTAGCTTGTATTTAGTGTGATAAATCCTCTTCATTTGTGTGCATTCTATGTTCAGATAGTATTAGAATTGTCCCTATCTCCAATTTTAATTGATCATTCCCTTGCTTATTTGTGTTTCACTTTTATGCAAAAGGAAAAACACCTTCATTAAAAACAGCATGTCTAGATACTATAACCTTTCCCTCGTTGTCCATACATTTATACCTTTTTTGATTATTACCATATCCTAAAGAGGTACATTTGCTGGATCTTAGAGATTGTTTATGACTGTTATTTGGTCTGAGGCATGGAAAACACAAACATCCAAATGTTCTTAAAAATGTTGTAATGTGGTTTCTTTCCATGCAATATTTCATAAGGACATTTGTGTTGTAGAATTTTAGATGGCATAATGTTTATCAAATACACAGCTATGTCAAATGCCTCATTCCAATATTTCAGTGGCATAAATTGTTTTGATAGTAATGTTAACCCTGTATCCACATTATGCCTATGATTTCTTTCCACTATGCCATTTTTTTTATATGTATAAGGACAAGTGGTTCTATGAATTATCCCCTTATTATTAAAAAGTTCTTTTAGGGGTTGGAACTCACAGCCTCCATCTGTTTGTATTATCTTTATGATGCAGTTTAATTGTCTTTCAATAAAATTGATGAACTATAGCATAGCATCATGTGTATCAGATTTGGCTTTAAGAATGAAAATCCAGGTGTATCTTGTGAATGCATCAACGATGGATAAATAATACCTGTGTCCTTGTCTTCAGCTCATTGATGCAGGACCCCATAGGTCTGATGTTATTAATTCAAGGGGTTTGGAGTACACTGTTTTTTATCTTCTAAAAGGTAGTTTATGGCTTTTGCCAATTTGACAGTGTGTGCATGTGCTAGAAACAGGTAAATTATTATATGGAACATTATTATCATTCAATACTTTCATCACAATGTCATAACTAGGATGTCCTAGTTTACAATGCCAAATGTCAAGATCATTTTAATATTATTACAGCCATTCTTATCAGAATTACAGTCATTATCATCAGAACTGAATTTTGTTAATATCACTGTTAAACTGAATATTAGCATTATAGCACCAAGTATTATTATCATTCCCCAGACTTGATTGCAAGTTGCTGAATCGATATAGGTCATTATCCAATCTACCCTGTAATAATATGTCTTTATTTAGCAAGTCTCTAACAAGACAATGTTCTGGGTTAAATTCAAAATATATCTTATTATCACTAGCAAATTGGGACACACCGATAAGGTTTTTCTTGACATTTGGAACCCTAAGCAAATTATTGAGGAAAAAATTTCTTCTTCCTTTAATAAAACTTGTTCCAGTGTGTGATATATTCATTGTTTCACCGTTACAAGTGTGAATAACATGCTTACCTGTGTAGTTCTTGTTTCCAAGATTTAGATGTTGCAAATTGTTGGTGATGTGGTTAGTTGCTTCAGAATCTAGAAACCAATCTTCACTGTTGATATCATCAACTTTGCCAGGATCATCACTGTAATTGCAGAACTTCCTACATTGGATCTGCCATGACTTGCTTGTGCCATATTTATATTGGTTCCCTTTTGATTGAACTGACCTTGCTGTGCATTACTCACATCTGTGTTGAATCTAAAATAACATTTGTTTGCTGAATGTTCAGGTTTCTCACATATTTGACACTTGATTCTTGGAGCATTGTTGAATCTGCCTCTCCCTCTTCCTCTCTGATTTGGATTTCCTCTTGACCCCTGATTGTTGCCTTTGCCAAAACAAGGTGCATTTCTAGCTTGATTTGTGTTAGCATTTTTTGAATTTGAGGAAAGAATTATACTATATTCAGTTTGTGTTGCTTTCCATTGTTCCACTCTGCGCTCATGTGCCAATAATGCAGAATACACTATTTGGATATCTGGTAAGATTGGTTGGGTAGCTATAAAGGTAACAAGTGACTCATATTCTTCATCCAATCCATTTGTAAGTGTAAAAGAATTTTCATTGTCTGATATAGGATGTCCCACTGCTTTAAGTTTGTCGCATAAAGTCTTGATCTTTGAAATGTACTCTCTCATGGATAAGTCCCCTTTTCTTGCATTATGAAATTCCTTTCTATAATGCATTATTATAGCTGACGATTGAGAGTTAAAAATTTGTTGTATGGTGGACCATATTTCACAAGATGAATTACATCCTATAACTTAAGACAATAAACTGGTGCTGATGGATGAAAGAAGCCATGAGGACAGTAGATTATCTTGTTTTTGATGATGTATATATGCTGGATTACTGATCATATTTCCATCTGTATCATTGATCATTGCAGGTGGCATAGGTCTTGTTCCTTTGACATAATCTTGAAGGTCATAACCCTTCAAGGCTATTTGAATTTGGAATTCCCATAGGAGGTAGTTCTCTTCATCGAGAGGGGTGATTATCACTTGAGTCTTTAATTTTACAAGAATTTGAGTGGTAGAGGTTGGTTCAGCAATGCTCACACTCGAATTTGCAGAAGAATTCTCATCATTGGGTCCTGCCATGGTTTGAGTGACGATCAAAGATTGCCCAGATAGGAGAAATACATATGGCGAGGCCACCTGCTCGAAAGGGTGGCAGCCAATGCAGTGACATGGGAAAATAAGGTTGCGAAGGAGGTTCTTGCTTCTTTTAAGATGCAAAAACTGATGAATTCGCACCAAGAAAGTCAGATGATGAGATAGCAATCCTTAGACGACCAGAAAAAGCTATTGTAGCCGCCGTGAAAGGAATTTCTGGCCATGCACGCACAACAAGATAAGAGCAGATGTTGCACGATCAGGGAGGTTTGATCTCCGATGATGAAACTTAACCGAGGAGCCAAAAATCACACCACTATATCGATTGCAAGAAGGTAGATCAATAAAAAATGCTGTTAGGCAAGCTCTGCTCTGATACCGTGTAAGAAATGTAATGTTAGAGAATGTAAAATGCAATCTATTCGAATAATGTTATACAATGATATGCATAGGTTTATATAGAAGATATAAAACAATGGATTAAAACAGTCAAGGCCCAAATAATGTACATAAGCCCAAGGGCAGAAACGTTATTTTTGTAGTAAACATAAAGAAGGTTGTAAATCCTTTAATATGGTTAACTCAAAAAGTTATTTCCTTTGTTTGTCCATACGTATATTTTGTTTTATTTGGCCCAAACTAAAAGTCGGAACTGATGCAGCGTGTCACATGCATAATTGAGTAATAATAAAGGTTTTACCTTGAAATGACACTTAGGACTGCAGTTTTAACAGTTAACTAGACGTTTACCAATTTTATATCCCCATTTTCATCCAATAACCAATATGGTGGTTTTTTGTTTTTTGAAATAATATGGGTACTTGATTACATAAACAAAGGGTTACAAGATGGTTTGAGCAAGTTATTAAATGAACATACAACATAACGAATACTGAACAAGCAAAAGAAAACCCGCTCAAACCAAACACTTAACAGACCCAAAATATACACAACAAACTACACTGAAAAAAGACACAAAGGGGCAAAATCCAAACAGAATAGAAGCTAGCGCAGATCTTTAACAACAAGCTGACCTCCCAAATCTTTCAGCAGCGAAGCACCAGAAGACTCTAAACAAAGCAACAATGCATAGCAAACAAACACATTCGAACTCCAGTGGTAGCACCACCTAATTTACCACCTTCCTCCCTCGCTTTCTAACAATGAAATAACTAGAACTGAACTAAGTCGATCATTTCTTAGTGACAACCCCATTGTTAATTCCACCTAGCTTTCCTCCTCCTCCTTTTGCTTTTCTGGATTTGGGTCGATTCTGAATTTCTTGCATAAGTTTAACCCACTCTGGGTTTTCCTCCACCAAAGGTTCATCGTAAACCAACGTATTAATCTCTTTGTATTTACTGGGTTTATATGTTCTTTTCTTTTTTGAAGCTATTTGTAGAACTATAACAGTTGTATGAACTATCGGAATCGTTCATAAGACTATCTTTACTTCCATCATCCTCACCATTTTTAAACCTACCGCAATCCCCTAAATCTTCCATTCTCACAGCTTTTCAGAACTACCGATCTCCTTAACACATTTAAGAGCTTATTCTCCTTTATTTCTTTCAATTTCAATGCTTCCTGAAGCAGTTTGTGATTTGTCAATTAATCTATTATCAACATGCTTATCTTGTGTATCATCACTATGATAGTTAACATATTCTTCCATATTCTTCTGCAAACAAAAGTTGTTGTCTGTAAGCACTTCAAATGGATTGTTTATATTTACTTTTCCTATATGAGATACTGAAAGAACATCATTTTGTTGACAAATTCTTCCACTATTCCTAACAGTCCCCAAATCATCATTCCTATCTTTTGAACTAAAGAATGCAAAACTTTTATCATTGTTCAAACTATTCTTAACATATGAAATCTTATCACTGTTGCTCTGATTTTGCCAAAGTCCATCAATTTCCATACCAGTTGGTAAACTGGAGCACTCCTTAGGTAATCAGACTTTAGAGGATATCTTGCAAATGGAACATGTTGAGGGTATCCATTCATGTTCAACACTTTGCCAAACTAAGCTACCATCATGACATTGAATAGGAATGGCCTTTGGAAAATTAAAATCTATATTAACCTCTACCAGTATCCTTGCATAAGATACTCTCTGAACCTCCTCCTAAACTGATCTAATTTAATAGGATTACCTAGGATAGAGGAAATTCTACTTAAAGCCTCAACTGACCAAAAATCTAAGTCCAGATTAGGTAAATGTATCCAAATTGGTATAGTATGTAGAAATTCTCTAGTGAATTTCATACCGAGGAGCCATTTTTTCATAACAATGAGTCTCTTATTGTAATAACTAGGACCAGATGATAAAACCATATCACACTCCTCGTCGTTTTCACATTTCAAGATGAAGAATCCATTATCTCTAGTAAATAACTTATAATTTCCTTTAGGTTTCCAATTTCTTTCTACGTAATCTTTTAAAAATTTATATTATGGTCTGCTGCCAAATACGTAGAATACATCGAATTAATCCATTTCTCTCTAGCTAAATTTGTCAGATTTTCATCTATGATAGCAACCTTAACATTATCCTTAATTGTAGGCTCAAATAACCAATATGGTGGTTGTTAATTAAATTATATTAGTGCCCAGCTTCTCTCGCAGTTCAAATCCTCTGTTGTTTTCGTGTATCCAACTAATCAGAACTCCTGATTTTCGCTTTTTTTACAATCAAGTCTTTTTTTTTACTTAATTGCAAAAAGTGAAAATCAGAGGGTCTTGATTAGTTGGGTACAGTGGTCTCAACATATTCATATTTATTCAATTAGCATGGTTGAAATAGTAATGAAATGAACAGCCAACAATAACGATAGATAAAGGATACTCATTTTCTGGCCTAACAAGACAAAGCCCACTATATAGCTGAAGACTGGATCAAGTGCTGAAGACTGGACCGAAGCCTATTAGCAAGCCTATCTATTAAACGTTACAACACAATTGTGTAAATAGATGTACAAGGATAATCATCTGTAAAAAAAAAGAAATCTCTCCACGATTGTTCAATAAAGCATATATCAGTTTCTTCCTCAATTACAATTCAATTGCAAATCAAATTCAAAAGTCACAAAATTCTTTTATGGTATCAGAGCAATAAGCTTAACAGCAAGGTTTGCCAATGAAAAACATTCAAGAATTATATAATCATCCCCATCAGAGTAATATCATCATTTGGGGATTCCTCTCATCGAAGTTGATTAAACTTTTCATTTGAGAGTTGTCGTGATTCTCAAGATCAATACCACACCACGCAACCATCACTGGCTGCATTGGATCTGAGCCTCGCCAGAGTTACTTCAACAAGCTGCTACAGATCCAACACCTTGCCAAGCAATCGCTGCAGGCTGCATCGAATCTTGAAAATCAGTTTTCTAAAACAGATCAGAGTTAAAGCATCAAGAAAATCAAAATCCGATCGCCTAAAAAGATTCAAGAAAGCAATTCAAAAGACTGCAAACAGTAAGGAACATTGTACTCCCTGATTGCAATTCTTCACTGAACCACAGTCTTGATTTTTTGGCATTCTGAGCTTTCTTTTCCTGTAAGTTCTTTCTTAATTTCGTAATTCTTGGATCATCTTTGTCAACATGGGTGACAAATCACCCATTGAAACTGGTTCATCTGGCATACCACACACAAATCCTGTCATTCCACCCACAAATCCTCCTGTTATTCCATCTCCTGTGGATCAATTAGTCAAAACATCCATTAGCCCATAAACACAATTAATTTCAATCAAGCTGGATGAAACAAATTACTTAAACTGGAAATATCAAATAGAAACAGCAATTCAGGGCTATGGACTTGAAGGATATATCTATGGTACACTTGCAATCCCCTCTGCTTACATTACTGATCAAGAAAATAGGGTTATACCTAATGAAGAGTATGTAAAATATCATAGATAGGACAGATTGATCAGTGCATGGTTGTTATCATCAATCAGTAACAATCTAATTTCTCAAGTAATAGGTTGCAAAACCTCAAATGAAATATAGGTTAATGTTGAAAGAAATTTTAATGCTCAATCTTCTGCAAAGATAATGCACTTCAGAAGACAAATACAGAATGCAAGAAAAGGTAACAGCACAATGAGAGAATACCTTTCAAAGATGAAAACCTTAAGTGATCAACTTGAGGCTGCAGGACAGAAGGTGACAGAATCTGAGCAAGTATTGAATATCTTAAATGGTCTGAGTAATGATTATGAAGCTGTAGAGGCAATCATATCATCACAAAGAGTCACTCCACCCCTAGATGAAGTTCACTCTATCCTATTGTCTCATGAAGCAAGAATTGAAAGCAAGAAGACTCAAGAATCAGATCTGTCTGTAAACTATGCAAATAGTTTTAGAAATAAAGATCAAAGATCTGGACAAAACTCTCAAAGAGGAGGTTTCAACAATAGAGGAAGAGGCAGAGGCAGGAACAACAACACAAACAGACCTAAATGTCAAATTTGTGATAAGATGGGACACACTGCACTAAAATGTTACTTCAGATTCAATCAAAACTATACACCCAATCAGACTTCAAGCAATCAAAGAAACAATGCAAATGCAAATGTTGCTCAAATACAGAATGATCAATCAAACCAGAATGAAGGAAGGACACCAAGTGGAGAAGAAATGGCTAGGACAGAACACATAAATGATGAGAGCTGGTATCCTGACTCTGGAGCAACAAATCATCTAACAAATAACCTAGAAAATCTGAATCTAGGTTGCAGAGAATATAGAGGTAATCAGTCAGTTTCTATGGGAAACGGTAAGTCTATTTTTATTACTCATACTGGTTGTGGTATGTTGAATGGTAACAAATACTTATTGTTAAGAAACCTGCTAAGAGTGCCAGATATAAAGAAGAATTTGCTAAGTGTGTCACAATTTGCTCAAGATAATCAAGTATATTTTGAATTTTATCCTAAATATTGTTTAGTCAGGGACATACTAACAAATAAAATTTTATTGCAGGGTAATGAAGTCAATGGTCTATACAAATTCAATCAAAGATCTTGCAGCAACAATGAGAGAAAAGAAATGAATTGTAATTTCAATACTAATGTGTGTGAAAAAGAAATGAGTACATTTGATATTTGGCACAACAAACTTGGTCACCCAAGTAGCAAAATTACTAAACAAGTTATTGTAGAAAACAATATCAAATGCAATGATGTTTCTTTGCCATACTCATGCACCTATTGTCAAATGGGTAAATGTCACAAACTACCATTCATAGACTCAACTACTGAGTACACTAAACCACTAGAATTAATTGCTACTGACTTATGGGGACCAGCACCCATCAATACAGATTATGGGTACAATTATTATGTTTCATTTGTGGATGCATATAGTAGATTTACTTGGATTTACTTACTAAAGTCAAAATCCGATACTAGCAATGTAGTTATGCACTTTATTACTCAAGCTGAAAAGCAAACTGGATATCAATTTAAAGTATTTCAGTCAGATGGTGGGACAGAATATAAACCACTAAAGGATTATTTTCTCAAAAAGGGAATAATTCACAGAGTTACCTGTCCTCACACTTCAGAACAGAATGGGTTAGTTGAAAGAAAGCACAGACATATAGTTGAAACAGGTTTGACTTTATTGGCTCAAGCTAAATTACCATTGAAATTTTGGCCTGATTCATTTAAAACAGCTGTCTACTTGATAAATAGATTACCGACAAAGGTAATTAATGGAATCAGCCCATATCAAAAATTATTTGAACAAAAACCTGACTACAATTTCTTAAAATCATTTGGATGTTTGTGCTATCCTTATTTAAGACCCTACAATAGACATAAATTTGATTACAGAAGTAAGCCATGTACATTCATAGGATATGCTGATAATCAGAAAGGTTATAAATGCTTGGATGACAGTGGACATGTGTATGTCAGTAGGCATGTTATGTTTAATGAGAAAATCTTTCTTTATCATAACAGTAATATCAAAACCACAAAGAAACTATATGATAATAATATATCTATTCCACCCATACCTGTTTACAATGATCTCTTAAGTACAGGTGAAACTGAGAGAATATATGAAGAAACAGGACCACTCAGTAGTGATACTGTTCAATCATCAAGTCAACACAGCATGTCACCTGTACCATATCAAAGTGAAGACAACATCAACAATGAGCAAGAAGAACAGAGTGAAAGCAGTAATCAAGCAAATAAGGAAAGACAACCTGATACTCAAGAGCAAGTGAAACCCACACATCCAATGATCACAAGGGCTAAAAGTGGAATATTTAAGCCCAAAACATACATTGCATTCACTGATCAGAGTGAACCAACCAACTATGAGGAGGCAAAAGCTAATGACAACTGGGTTGAGGCTATGAATGATGAATATCAAGCTCTTATAAGAAATCAGACATGGAAATTAACTGAACCACCAAAAGACAAAAATATTATAGGTTGTAAATGGACATATAGAATTAAGAGAAGACCTGATGGATCAATAGACAGATACAAGGCAAGACTTGTAGCAAAAGGTTTTACTCAACAACAAGGATTTGACTACAAGGAAACTTTTTCCCCAGTAGTCAAACCAACAACAATCAGAATTATATTGACTATTGCTATAAGCAAAGGATGGAAGCTTAGGCAACTGGATGTAAATAAGGCATTTCTTAATGGTGTGCTTGAAGAAGATGTTTATATGGAGCAACCTCAGGGATATGTTCAAAACACTAATCTTGTGTGCAAGCTACATAAAGCAATTTATGGCCTTAAACAGGCTCCAAGAGTCTGGTTTGACAAGTTAAAATCTACATTAAGTAAAATGGGGTTCAAATCTACCAAGTCTGATAATTCTCTATTCATCAAATTAGATAATGACTGCACTATGTATATTCTAATCTATGTTGATGATTTAATTATTACAGGTAACAACAGTTCAAAAATCAACACATTGGTGCAGTATCTAGACAAGCAGTTCTCAGTCAAAGATCTGGGAGAATTAAATTATTTTTTGGGAATTGAAGTAAACTCAAAGTCTCCAACTGAAACTACTTTATCACAAAGGAAATATATAGATGAATTACTAAAGAGAACACAAATGCATGAAGCAAAAGGTCAACCTACACCAATGATTTGCAGTCAAGCCCTATCCAAATACAGGGGAGAACCTATAGACAATGTAAAATTGTATAGAAGTGTAGTTGGAGCATTACAATATGCTACAATTACAAGACCTGATATAGCATACAGTGTTAACAAAGTGTGCCAATTCATGCAGGAGCCTCTAGACACACACTGGAGGGGAGTAAAGAGGATATTAAGATATCTAAAAGCTACAATGAATTATGGTCTTACTTTCAAAGCATGCAATGACTACAACATTACAGGATACACTGATGCAGACTGGGCATCTGACCCAGATGATAGAAAATCAACAACAGGATATTGTATTTATGTGGGTGAAAACATTGTGTCATGGTGTTCAAAGAAGCAATCAACAATCTCAAGATCTAGCACAGAGGCTGAGTACAGAAGTGCAGCTAATGCAACAGCAGAAATAATGTGGATAAGATCACTACTTTCAGAGTTAAAAATCAAGCAAGACAAATCAATACTATGGTGTGACAATCTAAGCACAGTACACATGACTAAAAATCCTGTATTACACTCCAGAACTAAACACGTTGAGATAGATCTGTACTATGTCAGAGAGCAAGTCATAAGAGGAAATATTGAGATCAGACACATACCTGCTACTTACCAAAGAGCTGATACTCTTACCAAACCACTGTCGTCACCAAATTTCACAAAATTCAGAGAACAACTACGAGTTGAAGACATTAGAAGCACAAAAGAAGACCGAAATGACAAGATTCAAAGCTCAAAATCATGCTCGCAACCTGAAAAGAAATTAAAAGCTTATGAAGACAAACAACAAAGTGAATCGTCAACGAGAACAAGATATTGAAGACAGATTTGAAGAAATAATCATACCAGTAGAGTAGATGAAGTAAAGCGAGCACGAATCGTCAACGAGAACAAGATATTGAAGACAGATTTGAAGAATCGCTCGAGAAGCCGCCATTTTTACCCTAACCCTAGTATTGATTTGCGGGGGGGGGGGGGGGGTAATGAAATGAACAGCCAACAATAACGATAGATATAGGATACTCATTTTCTGGCCCAACAAGACAAAGCCCACTATATAGCTGAAGATTGGATCAAGTGCTGAAGACTGGACCGAAGCCTATTAGCAAGCCTATCTATTAAACGTTACAACACAATTGTATAAATAGATTACAAGGATAATCATCTGTAAAAAAAAGAAATCTCTCCACGATTGTTCAATAAAGCATATATCAGTTTCTTTCTCAATTACAATTCAATTGCAAATCAAATTCAAAAGTCACAAAATTCTTTTAAATAGTGTCCAGGTTATGTGTAAGTTATAACACGTTATGAAATATGATACAGACGTTCGTGCAACATTAGGCTGAATTGAATTGTTTTATCTTTACAGGGTTTATTAACACACTGATGCGTCGTGTCTATGTCGATCAGTCAAAATTTCAAGTTTCAATCCTATGATACATGCGTAGCATGTTCCATGAAGAGCTCATAATACTAAACAAAACATGAAAACGATATGTACAGAATATTCCATGATGACATGCACAACCCATCTTAATTTAAATCGTCACACTGTAACACATGTTGTATGTCTACTACGGATAAGCAGGCCCGGCCCAAGGGCAAGGCCCTTGAGGCGAGCGAATTGGGCAACCCACCATTGGATGGGCAGCAGGAGGGAGCAAGTTGCTGGAGGTTGAAGAAGAACATTGGTTACTGTTGAAAAGAATTACGGTGGGAGGCTTCTAACAAAGTAGTTGTGTAGCAGAGTGGTATGTTGTTGGCATACTTGATGAGTGGTCATGGGTTCAATTCTTGATGGCAGCAATTTTGGGGCAAAATTTTTCTCCTCCGCTTTGGTTTATATTTTGGGCATTTTAATTTGCCTAGGGCACCCCACTTGTATGGGCCGGCCCTGCGGATAAGCTTGACTTGAAGTGAATACAAACGGTTTAGCTTGTAAAAAATGAACTATGCTAGATAATCTGCTGCTTAAGGTTTTTAAATAGGAGTATGTACTGTCAAGCTAAGTATAATTCATCTACAAACAAATATATGTTGATCAAGCGAAATTTAAACAAAAAATCAAAGAAAGAACCTCCACGATTTAAACGCCTACTCGTTTAATTGCTCCATACATCAAACAAAAGCAATTCCTTTCTACATGAATGAAGTTAATTCTTCCATATGTTATCCACTCATTTACTTCTAGTAATTAATTACGTGTTTGTTCTAATCTTAAATAAATTAATAAAAATTTCTTTAGCTACGCTACCAAACACGAATCATTGGCATTAGAACACGTGCCACATTACATCATCAATTTGTGATATCAAGAAACGACAAAGAATATATAAAGAGTAGTAAGAACACAAGCATGCTGAGTTCCAGACGTTAATGTTACTTACATTATTATCATTTTCCACCTATAAATTAATAAAAACTCGGGTGCCCTCTTTTCCACACAGGCAGACGAGTAGCTTATTTTGCAGATATATCGAGCAGGATGCTGAATCAAAGCTTAAAGTTGTGTCCAGAGCATTAATAGACTTCCACTGTATTAGTATATTTGTTCCGCTGCACTATATTAAATCTATTGTAAATTTATCTTCCGCTGTATTATATTTGATATACTCTGATATATTTTGTACTCAGATGTTACATTATTATGATGTAATAAAAGTCTTCTGTTATTTGTTCTGATGTATCGTATTCCCAGAGTTAGCGTATTCGCGGGTTTTGAACGGTCTTAGTCGATTTTGTGATTGATTAGGTCCGAACGAAATTTGAATCTTTACAGTGAACATGAACAAAAAATAAAATGAAGATCGACCGTATATGCTCATAGCCAAATATCAACCATAGTAAACTCAAATAATTGGTAAGTTTCTTCTCAAGATACCTAGTACACGTTAATATCAAGTCTTTGGACAATAATATTAATTGTAAGTGGTACTCTTGTTGTAATGATCAAACACTGACAATAAATTCAAGTCAAATAATAACCTTCCTTTGGGCCGATTAATTGTTCACTTGAAAAAACTTTAAAATTGTCACGTATTTATCATCACACATGTGTAAGTGATTCAGCCAAATAGTAGTCTTCCTTTGGACCGGCTAATACTCGCATGAACAATTACACATAAATATCAAACATTTTCATGAACCGTCAAAATATAGATGTCACTTTGGTGACATATTATTTCAGTTAATTCACTAAGTATGTAGGATATTTGCGGTTATTAAAAGGCACCAAAATTATATTTGAATTTATCCTTAATGTATGTACAATATATTTTGAGTGCTATAAACACTCCAAAAAATGCTTTATATCTATATAACATCTGCAAATCTCAAAAAACTATAACAACGACATAACAAGATTAAGTCATGGTCGTAATAAATATAACACAGGACATCATAAATAAATCACGATATCATAGATGAATGTCATGATCAATTATCACATAATATTATGTGTAAACGACATAATAAATATCATACTGAATAACCTGAATGACTGAAGTACCCATGATATATATCCGAAGCATAATATAACATGTGTTTTTTTATACTGTCAACTGAACCCAAAAAAAAAAAAAAACACGTAGAAGTTACCATAGTTTGACCATAATAAAGTAACCTACTAATCATCATCCTAAAACGTTGGCGAAATGGTCATAGATTCAAACATAATAGTTAATTAGATTAAGCAATACAAATGCAAAATATTATATACCAAACCCAAAAGGCATAAAATAAAAGCAGCATGACAGGTAACCGAAACATCATACACTTGCCATGAAACGTTATTTGCATATGACAAATAAGTCAATGTGGCATGTCCTACGTTCACACAATAAGCAATAATTGTTCCAAATAGTACACATGGTATATAAAAAAAACTATTTTATTATTATTATTAAGCCCGTAAGGAAAGCATGAGATTCATTCAATAGAGCTTCCGAAACTTTATACGTAGAACGGGTTCAAGACTTGGTCAAAACAAATAATATAGTATAATATATGACATCAGAAGTAACAATAGACCGGCGGTTGCAAAATGCAACTTATAGCTAGATGTAATAAACAAATATTTTTAATTTATTTCTAAACAAAAAACCAGAACCCGTTGAGTAAGTTAAAAAAAAATGCAATTGAGATCCAAAAAAATAGCTTACTTAATCAAAGAACAATGTGCGATCATCATATGTAATAATAATATAAAATAATGATGCCATCATGCTGCTACTGCAACATGCAAAGTTCAACCATATAAACAAATAAAGTAATAATGATACTTTGCTGGAAACCAAAAAATGCATGCATCATGCATGTCCTCATGAAAGTTACTATGACTGTTTTGCTAATATATAAGATGTTGGAATTATATTCCATGCGTTGGTTGATGCAAGAGAGAAAAAAAAACATTTTTTTTATAAGTAGTAGTTTATAAACTCAAACAGCTTCAATATGAAAACATAACATATACACCATATGAATTGAAAACACATTTCAATCTTTGTTCTGAAATAACAAAATAGCATGTATCAAACAACTCATACACACACACACACATACACACACACATATTTATATATGGATATGATCAAGCAAAAAACAAAATTGCTTCCAATAGAATCAATAATGGTTGGCTCTGATACCACTTGTTAGGATTTCAATATATATTAATAGCAGATAGTCATGAAACCCTAGATCCAAATATGTAACCCATATTGATTTAATTGAAAACAAATCAGAAAATAGATAACTTGATTAGCGAAAGAATACCTGAACCTATATTTAATCATTGCAATACCTGAATCCATAATCGGTTGTTAAACGTGAAGATGAATTTGGTTTGGTCTTCCAAATTGACACAAACTCTAGATCTGGAATTAACTCTCCGTAGAAGAGGTTAGAGAGTTGTTAAGGCTTATGTAATTCGGGGAGCATAACCCTTTATTTATAGAGTTGACATTTTGTAGTTCGGCCCTTCAACAAATTATAAAATGCCCCGGTATCTACACATTAGGTCCACGACAACTTAAACTTTAAGCCTATTAATTCTAATTTAAAATTAGATCACTTTAATTAGGCTTTACACGAAAATGACACAACATATTTTTTTACATATGTGACCCAATTGTTGAAATATTCCAACACGTGCTCCTTTCATTTGGGCTTTTCACTTTCTAATTTTTTTTCCCCAGTACCATTTTCTTTGGTCCCATTCGGCTTTGTAGGAAGCTTCGCTTACTGACCTCGTGCCAGTTGCACTCATTAATATGTTAAAGAAAATTTATTTTTGGACAAACAGAGATAAACAATATAGATTTAAATGGATAAGTTGTCAAAAAATAACAGGTTTGGAGGAGTACATGCAGTTTCATTCTTTTTATGTAAATCCGATAATGTGCTATTGAAATTGTGAAAGAAAATAAAAACGTTATAGAGTTACCGGTAATTTGTTTTGACTCATCTAGGCTTGATTCAAAAAGCTAGTTAGCAAGACATTCGTCTAAGCAAACAATGACAAGAAGAAGAGAGGATGGATCTAATCTTAAGTAAACTCGAGTTAATAAACCAACATGGCAACAAAATTCGTAAATGATCGTACGATGCAATGGTTTCCTGTGCATGTACTCCTTCAAGACAATAAGGTCGCGTTTGATTTTTCAACTATGCAGTCAAAGTTAGCGTACGCGTCAGATGCTTCAATGGTGGGACCCACACGTTTGCCTGAAACCACCGGTCCTTCTGGATATTTTTCTTCTTCTCCATGCTTCGATCAATGCCATCTCTTGCTAGAAGATCTTGGCAGTGTCCACACCCTTCACTCAATTTGTGTCCAATGATTTGAAGTCCAAAACAACGTTTCAAATCCCGTTGCTTTCTTGGTGATAATTTGTTTTGTTTTCTTATATGCATCATCATCATCACTACTTCTGTCCAGTTACGTCTATTACCTTAGCGTTAATAAATTAAAGCGTACGATAACGACGACGACTTATATATACTTGTATAATTTCTTGCATGTCCTTATTCTCCCATTTCCCACATGTATAGATATGCTTGTCCAGTTCGTACAAAGTAAATTAACCTTTTGGTTTTGTCTGTATTTCAATCAGTGTGGTATCATTATATATATTTCGTTGATTTGAAATCAGTATTGATTGCTTGGTACATGTGAAACTTTGCTTTGTTTGTCCATACGTATATTTTTTGTTCTGTTTGAGCTCAAATCAAAAGCTGAAACTACTGATGCGTACATAGAAATGACATTTACGATCGCAGTCTTTAAAGCTAGCTGTCTGACTCTATATATCGATTTTGATTATTGTGTTTGTCACTTAAATAAGTGGCCTTGTTTATATGAGTGCAAAATTGTCTATCTTCCCGTTTCATGGCAATCTGTGATTACAATTTACATATGCATGTTTGTTCGATAGCATGACTGAAAACATAGTGACGATCAGTTCGTGTTTAACACATTGAGAGAAACAACAATTCTACTTTGCTAGAAAGTGATCATGTGGATTCTGAAGGGGCTAATCTCAGCCATAAAACATGAATGGCCCTCATATATCCAGCCGTACAACTTGAATTCGGGTGTTTCGGATATGCCAGACGTTCGGGTACAGTAGTAACGTCCTAAGAACAATGATATTGTTTTATTACAACAAGGTCTGTTAACACACACTGAGCTGAAATATCTACGTTCGATTGGTCAATTTTTTTAGTTTAAATATCGTGTACATTTGTAGCATGTTCAATGAAGAGCTTATTACACTAAACAAAACATAAAATATTCCATGATGACATGCACAGCACATCTTAATTTAAATAGTCACACTTTAATTAATGCTTGGTCTTATTTCTGTTCTGGATAAGCTTAATTTGAAGTCAGTACTCAGTACAAATGGTTAACTTGTAAAAAATAAACTGCTCTACCTAATCTGCTACTCAAAGGTTTTTTAGTTGAAGTATATACTGTCAAGCCGGGTATAGTTTATCTACAAACAAAAATTAAATGTACTGTGTGCTGAAGCAAAAGTTGAACAAAAAACAAAGAACTGACCTCCACGATTATAACATCTACTCTTTGATTAGTTCATACATCAATTGCTTTCTACAAATAGTTAATTCATCCATAATTCATTCATGCACTTCTAATAATTACACACGTGTTGTAATCTTAAATAATTTTTTCTTCACCGTACCTACATAGGAAATGAAATCCCAGAACCCAATATTCTTTGTCCCCCTGTACCCAATCAATCAGGACTCCCTGATTTCTACCTTTTTCAATTAATCATTTTTTTTATTTCTGACTTAATTGCAAAAATGTAAAATTTAGAGATTCTGAGTGTTTGGATACAAAGGTATAGGAAAATTTGAGGACAGAGGATTTGATCTGCCTACACAGCTGCACTACCAAACGGAACCAAACTTGAATCAGTGGTATTAGAACAGAGCCACATTACATCATCAATTTGTCAAAAGACGACAAAGAATATATAAAGAGCAGAAAAATCACAAGCATGCTGAGTTCCAGACGTTAATGTGTTACTTACATGGACACATATCCACTGTATTATTATTATTTTACACCTATAAATTCAGGTTCGAACCGTTGTAGCTATTAAGACCCAAACCTTAAAAAGTGAGATAAAAAGGAAGAAAAGAGAGGGAGAAAGAAATAATAGGAGAAGAATGGGATCAGAACTGTGTGAGTATGAAGTGATGTGGGAAGACAAGTGGTACGAAAGCAAAACAAGCGTAAAAAATGATGTAAATCATCAAAGGGTCGATCAGAAGTCGAATTATAGAGCATCGGAGGCAATTAGCATACCAAAGAAACATCGATCAAACACGTACATGTGCATGGGAGAGTACCGTGATCATAATGGCTATGGAGATGAGGAAGAGGAAGACATGGAAATTATAGTGCCTCCGCATATACTTGCATCCAGAAGCAGATCAGGCAAAAGAATGATTGACTCAGTGAGGAAGAGTCAAGGAAGAACTTTAAAAGGAAGAGAACTGAAGCACGTCAGGGATTATGTACTTAGAATGACCGGATTTCTTGAAATTTAGGTTTATTTCTGGATGTAAACTGTATAGTATTGCTAGAGCAACATGAATTGCTAATATACTGAGTATGAAATCAATGTATTTTGCATTTTGATCTTACAGTCTAGTAACCCTTTGATTTGAGTCTCTTAACGGTTGTCAAATTTCTGGATGTCAGACTATGGAATGTAATTTTTACCTTGAATGATTGTTGAACTACATATGTATTGATATGTTATGTATCAGTGTCTCCATTATAGATGCTAAGCCGCGGATAAAAGATTATACAAAACTGCAGTTTTTGTTGAACGTCTGATTCAGATAATTTTATTTTGTAAGTTAATAATTTGGTCAGAGCTTCCATAGAGAACATGATTCTATTACTTTAAGCATTCCACTCTGAGAAAAAAAATAACTGTATTTTATTTACAGACAATTATTGGAATACATTTCAGAACTTCAACCAGTTTACAGGTGGCAAAGCAGCTTGTTAATTCGGTTAACTTCTGCCTAGTAAGGGCATCTAAGGCTCATTCTAAGATGAGCTTTGCTATCCTTACTCGCGCATGGCAAGTGGAAGGACACGCGCTCATGTGATTGGGCAAAGCAATTTTTTTTCTTCTTTTTTATAGTGTTTTTTATATGTGGCTGGGGCTCATTTGCAACTTTCATCCAGTAGGAGCGCGAGTAGCCAACACAGTCGCTTCTTGAGCGATTGTTCGTAGCAAAATCCTTCTAAGATTGCCCAGCAGGATCTCGGAACTATTAGAAAAGAGAGCGGTTAAATAACTTGCCTCTTAATTAGTTGCATGTGTCTCATATGTAAACGATTGAGGAACATTTAGGCAGATTCAGAGCAAATTTAAGTCGACTTGGATTGCTAGAGGCCTTGGAAATTTCCAAATAGGAAGAATACATCAAAAAACAGAACAAATACCAAAATTTGAGTTTGAACAGAAAGCCTGGTTTTTATGTATGAAATTTCTGGAATCCAAACATAACCAATAGTATCATCCAAAAAAGCTTGCATACATACAATCCATAAAAGATAGAACGTGGCAAAATTATTTTGGGTAGGACAAATGTATTAAAACAAAAAAATTAACGTGCAGCCCTCACTTGCCATTGTCGCTCATCAATGCCGAATCTGGGCGTAGGCTAACCATATGATGGCCTAGGTCCAATTTGTAGGAAGAGCCCAATCATTTTTGCCCGATGTCTCAACAATAATAAAAACAAGAAAAAAAAGTCTCTGCACTACAACTTTGGTCGGATCAATGGAAAAACTGCACGTTTTTTATACTAACCATTCTACTTTGATTCGTGGCATTGACGAATTTCGTTTGCTGTTTTTACAATGTGCGGGTCCTATCTTCGAACTAGTCTCTGCATTTGTCAAGGGCCCAAATTTATATTGGGCCGGACACGTTACTAACATAGGCCTTACTTCACAGGTAATTCTATGTTTACTCCTCATGCTTTTGTGACTGTTAGAAAAGATTCAGTAATGAAAAAAAGACAGTGTCGTGTAAAGACCACTACCTTGAAAGCAAGTTCCGATGAGACTAGGGTACAATCGTTGTTCACTGTTCTGTTCCTCAATGTTAACACAATAGATTTCAAACTTGTGCAATTAAGGCAGAAAAAATTGAAGAAGTGTAGACATACAATCAGTTGTCTGGAGTTTTCGAGAATTTTGAAAGAAGGAAAAAATTCTATTTCTCTCTCTCTGCATATATATATATATATATATATATATATATATATATATATATATATATATATATATATATAACAGGTTCAATGGCACCCCAAATAGTGAGCACCCCTTTAACCTACCACTTTTCCACCACTCATTTCCCACTAACTCCCCTTCTCTTTCCTTCCACTAACTCTCTCACTTCCCACTCACTTTTTTTAATATAAATGAGAGGTGGAAATCAGGGAGCTTTTGGGGTGCTCCATTTTTGGGGTGCCACGGAACGCTTGCCTATTATATATATATATATATATATATATATATATATATATATATATATATATATATATGGGCATGTTCGATAGCACACCAAAAAGTGCAGCACCTCAAAAGCCCCTCAACCACAACCAAGTATTTCACACTCTCTCTCCTTCCATTCATTCTCTCACTTTCTACTCACATTCTTTAATATAAATGAGTGGTTGTGGTTCAGGTGCAAATGAGGGGATGAAACTCAGGGAGGCTCCCTATTCCTATCCCATATATATATATATATATATATATATATATATGCGCTCATGTTCTTAACATAGAAATATATAGGAGTGGTGTTACATCCTTCAGTTTTTAGTTGAATGAGTATGAAACTTGAATAGACTAGACAATGAAAAGACTACTATTTATTATATATTCATAAATTACATTGATTTCGACATTAACAGATAAGTGAATAAAATGATTTGTCGTTTTAGTTTAAAAGCTAAAATAAAAGAAAAAGGAAAAACTCGAAGAAAGCAGCAGTGGAAAATTAGGCTTAATATATTACAGTCAAATACTAACGTGTCAAGAGCCAAGTGCGCCATCAAAGCACTATACGTGCTCATTCCTCCACACCGTGCGCGCGCTTGTGTGAACCTATCATAATTTCCATTTTTAATTAATAACCAGTAGAGATAATAGTATTTAAGGGAGAAGATAACAAAATATTAAACGATATGAGATAAATGTTTTATTGCATTTATGCAACAACCCCTCATTAACTGTAATTAATCATGAAATAAAGGAAATACAAACAACCTGAACAAATAAAATTTTCATACGTATGCATCAATATTTTACGATATAAATTGATGCAAAAGAAATGAAATCCAAGATATAAATCCTGAAACAAGTAAGGTTGTAATTAACAGAAATGTTGTGTTTAATGAATTTGCTACACTACATGATATTCGATCTACTAATGATCTTATTGAGAGTGAGCATAAATCAAATGTCCAGGTGGAGCATATTATTGATTCAGATGTTACATCAAACGCAGAAATTGAGGGACAAGATGAAGCACCCATTGTTGAGGATCCTCCAGAAGTTATGCAACCACCGCAGCAATCTATTGCAACAAGCAGACCTAGAAGGAATCCAAAACCAGTAAGGAGGTTTAGCGAGGAAGCAATGTTGCTGCTTATGCATGTGCTGTAGCAGAAGAAATAGAAGGTATTGTCGAGCCTTCTTCATATTCTGAGGTTGTTATCTCTAGTGATTTTGATAAGTGGATGGTTGTTATGCATGATGAGATGAAGTCACATGAAAGAAATGACACTTGGGACTTAATTAAGTTGCCCAAAGAGAAGAAACCTATTTATTGCAAATGGGTTTTCAAGAGAAAAGAACGTGTTTCGCTAAACGATGAGACAAGGTACAAAGCAAGATTAGTTGCAAAAGGTTACAATCAAATTCCAGGTATTGACTATAACGAAGTTTTTTCCCCTGTTGTGAAACATAACTCAATTCGCATTTTACTCAGTATTATTGCTAGGCTTGATTATGAGCTTCAACAGTTAGATGTAAAAACTGCATTCTTACATGGAGAATTAAAAAAAGATATTTATATGCATCAACCTGAGGGTTTTATCATGTCTAGAAAAGAAAATATTGTCTGTAAATTAAAGAAATCTCTTTACGGATTGAAACAATCACCTAGGCAATGGTATAAAAGATTTGACACTTTTATGCTATCTCAAGGTTTTAAAAGGTCCAATTATGGTAGTTGTGTCTATTTGAAAATTAATACTCATTCAGCCATTTATTTGCTACTTTATGTTGCTTCAAAAGACAAGGTAGAAATTGAAATTTTGAAAGGACAGTTGAGTAGAGAGTTTGAAATAAAAGATTTGGGGGATACTATGAAGATTCTTGGCATGGATAATCAAGAGATAGAACTTCTGGAAAATTATACCTAGTCAAAGTGGTTATGTTGGAAAAGTTCTTCGTCGTTTTAATATACTTGATGTCAAGCCAGTAAGTACTCCTCTTGCTGCAATTTCAAATTGTCATTAGCCATGTGTCCATAATCAGATGAAGATATTGAGTACATGTCTAGAGTTCCCTATTCTAGTGTAGTTGGTTCACATATGTATGTCATTGTAACAACCCGGAATTTCAGAACCAATTTAAAATTTTTATTTTAACTATTTTAATGGATTTTTAATATTTAAAATAATTTATTTTAAATAATAACGACTAAAAATTTATTTAAATCGAAGTTAGAATGTATAGATTTATTTTAATTATATAAGGAGCCTGAAATGGCGCGGTAGTTTGAAAATTTAATTTAAAATTTCAATTGAATGTACATGATTCAAAATAAGTCGGATTTCAGTAAAACAAGAAATATTTGAATCTGTTTGAAAATATCTTTCCAACGAATGTGAAAAATCCGGATTTCATATCGGGAATAAAAATTTATGTCCAGTTGAAAATTCAGAATAGTCACTATGAAATGTATATATATATATTTTTTAATATAATATGTGGCTATTTTGCAACGACCTCCGTTTTTTATGAAACCAATTTGGTTGGATCGGAATGTCAAATTATTTCTAGATTCCAATTTTCATAATTTTTGGAATTAATATGTGAGTGTGGCAAAAGAAAACGTGTTTTGTCAATTTCAGTCAAATTGGATCGACTAGAAAATGACCATTTTTCAAACGATCACCAAAGTCGACGAAATTAACTTTGTTAGGACCATATCGTCAAAACATAGCTAGATTTATTTTTCGGGAATTTTTGAAGTCCGTATGTGGCCTCGGTAAATTAGAATGTGCGTTCAAATTCAATATGTATTAATTATATTTTAATTTTGATGAAAACTGATCGTAATAGTCGAATCGTCTTACGGTGCATATCCCATTGTATCCGAAATGGGGGTATTTAGCTAGGGGCGACACTTGTTGGGTTTGATTTGGAGTTTGTATCAACATACGAATATTTTTGGAAAATAAATAAATTAAAATAAAATAAAAATACGCTATAAATACCTTACAATACACCATATTCCGTATTCCATCCCTAACCCTAATTTTCTCAGTGTGTCGCCATCATTCAAATCGACCTCCCAAAACCTCCGGATTTCGATCCTTAAAAACTTTACATTCAATTCAAATTGGCTAGCGATTCTTAAGCAAATTATGAAGAGATTCTTGAGGGCTTTGAAATCATATGGTTATGATCATGGATGGTGTTCGATATCGTCAGAAATCACTCCTCAAAAGGTATCCGTTCGTACGCAGTTTGTGACACATAGGAGCCGCCGAGTTCGCCCAACCTCCAGGCGCCGGAGGAGCTCAGGTAGGCGGTTGACGTGGGACACCTCGATGAAGGTCCGGCGTTGTGTTTGGATGGAAATTTGGAACCCTTGAAATCAATGTTGGGTTCGGCTATTCACTGAAGGTGCGTGATTAATTCTAGTAATTGCTCCATACATCAAACCAAAGCAATTGCGTTCTACATGAATGAAGTTAATTCTTCCATATATAATCCACTCATTTAATTTACTTCTAGTAATTAATTACACGTGTTTGTTCTAATCTTAAACAAATTAAATTTTCTTTAGCTACGCTACCAAACACGAATCATTGGTATTAGAGCACGTGCCACATTACCTCATTAATTTGTGATATCAAGAAACGACAAAGAATATATGAGGAGTAGAAAAATCACAAGCATGCTGAGTTCCAAACGTTAACGTTACTTACATGGACACATATCTACTGTATTATTATTATTATTTTCCACCTATAAATCCTGGTTCGAACCGTTGTAGAGCTATTAAGACCCAAACCTTAAAAAGTGAGATAAGAAAGAAATAAGAAAAGAATGGGATCAGAACTGTATGAATATGAAGTGATGTGGGAGGACAAGTGGTACGAAAGCAAAACAAGCGTCAAAAATGATGTAAATCATCAAAGCTTCGATCAGAAGTCGAATTATAGGGCTTCGGAGGCAATTAGCATACCAAAGAAATATGCATCAATCACGTACATGTGCATGGGAGAGTACCGTGATAATGGCTATGGAGATGAGGAAGAGGAAGACATGGAAATTATAGTGCCTCCGTATATACTTGCATCCAGAAGCAGATCAGGCAAAAGAATGATTGACTCAGTGAGGAAGAGTCAAGGAAGAACTTTAAAAGGAAGAGAACTGAAGCATATAAGAGATTCTGTACTTAGAATGACTGGATTTATTGAAGTTTAGGTTTATTTCCGGATGTAATTGTATTTGTATAGTATAGCTAGAGCAACATGAATTGTTAATATACTGAGTATGAAATCATTGTATTTTGCATTTTGGTCTTACAGTCCAGTAACCCTTTGATTTGAGTCACTATGAATAACGGTTGTCAAATTTCTGGATGTGATCAGACTATAGAATGTAATTTTTACCTTGAATGATTGTTCAACTACACATGTAGTGATATGTTATGTATCAGTGTCTCCATTATAGATGCTAAGCCGCGGATAAAAGATTATACAACTGCAGTTTTTGTTGAACGTCTGATTCAGATAATCTTATTTTGTAAGTTAATAATTTGGTCAGAGCTTCCATAGGGAACATGATTCTATTACTTTAAGCATTCCACTCAGAGAAAAAAAATAACTGTATTTTATTTACAGACAATTATTGGAATACATTTCAGAACTTCAACCAGTTTACAGGTGGCAAAGCAGCTTGTTAATTCGGTTAACTTCTGCCTAGTAAGGGCATCTAAGGCTCATTCTAAGATGAGCTTTGCTATCCTCACTCGCGCATGGCAAGTGGAAGGACACGTGCTCATGTGATTGGGCAAAGCAATTTTTTTTCTTCTTTTTTATAGTGTTTTTTATATGTGGCTGGGGCCCATTTGCAACTTTCATCCAGTAGGAGCACGAGTAGCCAACACAGTCGCTTCTTGAGCGATCGTTCGTAGCAAAATCCTTCTATGATTACCCAGCAGGATCTCAGAACTATTAGAAAAGAGAGCGGTTAAATAACTTGCCTCTTAATTAGTTGCATGTGTCTCATATGTAAACGATTGAGGAACATTTAGGCAGATTCAGAGCAAATTTAAGTCGACTTGGAATGCTAGAGGCCTTGGAAATTTCCAAATAGGAAGAATACATCAAAAAACAGAACAGATAACAAAATTTGGGTTTGAACAGAAAGTCTGATTTTTATGCATGAAATTTCTGGAATCCAAATATAACCAATAGTATCATCCAAAAAATCTTGCATACATACAATCCATAAAAATAGAATGTGGCAAAATTATTTTGCGTAGGACAAACGTATTAAAACACAAAAATTAACGTGCAGCCATCACTTGCCATTGTCGCTCATTAATACCTAATCTGAGCCGAATCTGGGCCTAGGCTAACCTTATGATGGCTTGGCTCAATTTGTAGGAAAAGCCCAATCAATTTTGCCTCATGTCTCAACAACAGTAAAAACAAGAAAAAAAGAAGTGCTTCGCAATATAACTTTGGTCGGATCAGTGAAAAAATTGCACGTTTTTTATACTAACCATTCTACTTCAATTCGTGGCATTCACGAATTTTGTTTGCTGTTTTTACATTGTACAGGTTCTATCTTTGAACTAATCTGTACATTTGTCAAGGGCCCAAATTTATAAGGGGACGTTCACGTCACTAACATAGGCCTTACTTCACAGGTAATTCTATGTTTACTCCTCGTACTTTTGGGGCTGATAGAAAAGATTCAGTAATAAAAAGAGAACGGTTAAATAACTTGCCTCTTAATTAGTTGCGCATGTCTCAAGGAACGTTTAGGTAGTTTCAGAATAAATTTAAGTCGACTTGGAATGCAAGTGCGATTTTGTTGACATCTTTTAAGGGATGTCAACAAAACACTCGGCCCTGACCGGTGGAAATCAGGGGGGTCCATTATCCATATGGGTCCCCCTGATTTCCACCAATCAGGATGGAGTGTTTTGTTGACATCTTCAAAAAAAGATGTCAACAAAATCACAATCCTTGGAATGCTAGATGCCTTGGAAATTTCCAAATTGGAAGGACACATCAAAAAAAAGAGCAAGAAACCAAAATTTGAGTTTGAACAGAAAGTCTGGTTTTTATGTAGGAAATTTCTGGAATCCAGTATAACCGATAGTATCATCCAAAAAAGTTTGCATATATAAAATCAAAAAAAGATAAAACGTGGCATAATTATTTTGGGTAGGACAAATATATTAAAACACAAAAATTAACGTGCAGCCTTCACTCGCCGTTGTCGCTCATCATTGCCAAATCAGGGCCTAGGCTAACGGTACAATGGCCCATGGCCCAATTTGTAGGAAGAGCCCTATGTATTTTGCCCCATGTCTCAACAATAGTAAAAACAAGAAAAAAAAAAGTAATTTGCAATATTATTTTGGTCGGATCAATGGAAAATTTGCATGTTTTTTATACTAACCATTCTACTTCGACTCGTGGCGTTGACGAATTTTGTTTGTTGTTTTTATATTGTCCGGGTCCTATCTTCGAACTAGCCTATACAGTTGCCAAGGGCCCAAATTTAAATTGGGTCGGACCCATCACTAACAAATACCTTACTTCACATGTAATTATTTGTTTGCTCCTCTTGCTTTTGTGACCGTTAGAAAAGATTCAGTAATAAAAAAAGGCAATGTCATGTAAAGACCACCACCTTAAAAAGACTAAGGTGCAATCGTTGTTTATCGTTCGTTCCTCAAGGTTAACACAATAGACTTCAAACTTGTGCACCTAAGGCACAAAAAACTAAAGAAGTGCAGACGTACAAATAGTGGTTTGAAGTCTTTGAGACTTTTGAAAGAAGGAAAAATTCCTTTATATATATATATATATATATATATATGTATGTATGTATGTATGTATGCATGTATGTATGTATGTTCTAAACATAGAAATACATAGGAGTGGTGTTACATCCTTCAGTTCTTAATTGAATAAGTATGAAACTTGAACAGACTAGACGATGAAAAAATTACTATTTATTGTATATTCATAAATTACATTGATTTCGACATTAACAGATAAGTAAATAAAAGGATTTGTCGTTTTAGTTTAAAAGCTAAAATGAAAGAAGAAGAAAAAACTCGAAGAAAGCAGCAGCGGAAAATTAGGCTTAATTTATTGCAGTCAAGTACTAACGTGTCAAGAGCCAGTGCGCCATCAAAGCACTAAATGTGCTCATTCCTCCATGTCGTGCGCGCCCATGTGCTAACCTATCATAATTTCTATTTTTAATTAATTAGCAGCAGAGATAATAATATATAAGGGAGAAGATAGCAAAATGTTAAAACGATATGAGATAAATATTTTATTGCAGTTATGCAATAATCCCTCATTAACTGCAATAAATCACAAAATAAAGGAAATACAAACAAGCTGAGCAAATAAAAGTTTCGTACATATACATCAATATTTTATGATATAAATTGATGCAAAAGAAATGAAGCTACAACTTTGTGTATGTAGTGAATTTCTCATGAATCACAGGTTTTGATTGAAATCCCACAACTTGTACTACACTTTGAATATCCACACTTCTCTGTGATATGAATGTGTTTTTATGGACATGCACTCACCTTAGGAATTCATGAACGCTCTAGACTGATCGACTAAAATCGTTCTTAGAAGACAGTCTCATCTTCACAGTCGAGTAGGAGAGTCCATCAAGTGCTTCTCCCTAGCACCACCAAATCTAGTTATGGATTCATTAAGAACATGAAGCTCAACTTTAAATCGGATAATAAAATCCATCAAATGCATCACCATTTCTATTTATGAACTTTAGTAGTTGAGAGGATAAGTAATGTCCATCAAGTGCGTCTCACATAGCACCACCAAAACTGGTTATGGCATGAAAGAAAAATATTGTTTAAATGCATCAAATCGTACCACCAAAACTTATTATGGATTTAATAATTAACATATTATATGATTCATCAAGTGCATTTCAAAAGAACTATAAAAAAAGGATATGGATTCAGTAAGAATAGTAGCATCAATCATAGATGAATGAGAAAATCCATCAAGTGCTTGAGCACAACAAAAACTGGCTATGGATTAGTGATAAAATATAGTTCAAACTCACTACTTTCATGAATAAGTTCATCAAACACCTTATTACTGCACCACTAGAACTGATTATGGATTTAATTAAGTCAACTTTGAAGCACAAAAGTAGGAAGGAAAAGTGAAATCAAGTGGTCTATTCACTTGCTAGGCCTGAGGCTCATTCCACCTCAAGATTCAATGACCACATTTCTTGGCAATCCTTTTGTGAGTGCATCCACCATGTAGATCATACATATTTCGATGAAACCACCCCTTTTTTCAAAAGGTTTTTAACAACTTTGTGTTAGACATAGATGTGCCTCTTTTTTCCGTTATACACACTATTCTTTTCATTTCCAATATCATCTTGAGAATCACATTACAAAGAAACTAGAATATTAATTTTCCAACGTAGTGGAATTTGTGCCAATATGTCTTTCAACCATTCTACTTCTTGACCTACTTACCCAACAACAGTAAATTCATATTCCACTGTAGACTACGTTATGTAAGTTTGTTTATAAGACTTTCATGATATGGCGCCTTCTTCTAACGAGAATACATAAGCGGTAGTTGTGACAACCGCCCATAGCTCCTGCACTTAAAAAATGAAATAATGTGTTGAAAGACGTACCAGGCAGCTATGGATGATCACTAGGGTAAAATAACACAAGCGAAACCTATCATATAACCCACAACGCAATGATAAAGTATAATGGAACATATACAACAGGCAATAATAGTGAAGCAGAATTGAGTAAAATTTTAACTTTCATATCATCATGAATTATCCAAACATCAAACTGGATACAACATAAAATTCTATACAACGTGCCTCACTACAGGTCACTCAGAGGATACATGACAGCGGAAGACAACAATAGTAGATAGTAGAAAATAATACGCCAGACTCTTGCTCGTCGTCGCTCAGCAGCATTTTCCTCAGCAAGATCTACCACCTGTCACCTGCTACTCTGTCTGCCCATCCACAATCAAATGAACAACCCAAGGTAATAAGAGGGAGACATAAAACCTTGAGTTAGACAACAGTCTTAATGAGTGATAAAACAGCTATCTAACATCAACAATAAAGCATATGAGAAATAGGTAGATTAATCCTCTAATCTACTGATATCAACAGAGAAGAACCCGAACCCGTCTTCCCCACATCAAATAGTAACAGCCTTTACAATAATTAAGTAGAAACAAATAGTACATTCATGGCAACCAGTTATCAAGCGTAGACCATCCTAATCAATATCGACATCTCCCAAACACAAGCCCCGAAGGCCTAAACTAACATCAGACAAGCACCCAAGATATATCACCTTCAACGTCGAATAATCTACATAAGACCATACAAGCAAAGTAATCATCATCCATGACTCTGGATATCACCGCCAATCATGCTTTGAAACCATCGTTAATCGTAAGACCGACCTGTCTGGCCATTCGTCAAGGGCTAATGGCAACCTCGGTTCTAGCAAAAACTCCATACGCCATCATGACTCTTATCTAGGCCTTTCATCAATACCCAGGGTACTCGACCAATCTCCAATCTTTTAGGCATCCCTATTGTTCCCCTTCTTTGAGTCCGCTAGAACCTACGACAACGGTAATTCCTCGGCCTTTGATATCCTTAGTCGTCCTCACTGGCGACTGTCCATAGCTCAAGCGCTCTCTCGAGAAACCATTATCCACAGACTCAACATCATTAAGTCGTACTCACATTCGCTGCATTTCATCAATCAACGAACATCTCACAACACTTCGAACATTCCATCCTGAATTCACTCGAAGCCACAACCAACATTGAACTAAAATAACATCATATTAGTTTTCTTTAGATTCACTAACTCATGTCTAGGGTCGCACCTCAAATCTAATGACCTAATCCTCCTTGAGTCACTCCTCAAAACCAACGACCCCCTCACCAGGTCGCTTCATACCCTTAATGACCGATCTACCAGCACCGACCCGATGCACAACGGTATGATGCACAACGACCTATGTACAACGACGTCCGACCTGACCTATATAATGTTACGAAACAACCCGACTCCTGGGATTGGCCAACGGCCCGATATCTGGTGTTGCCCAACGACTGGATTTTTGCCATGTCACCAACAACCTAACTACCGACGACCTGAAGCCAATGATCTGCTCATGTGTTGGAGCTCAGGTGAAATGACCCAACCCCTTTTCGTGCTTCCCAAGCCATGACCCAATGCCACTCGAACCCGAACGACCTGACATCGAGCGACCCAAATCCAACGGCCCATCCATTTCTTGAGCAACAAGCCAAAGGTCCTGAGCCTGCCACATCATCAACGACCCATGCAAAACGACCCAACTTCAATTCATCAACAAACGACAATTTCAATGCATGCAACTCATCCAAACCAACCAATCCGATCATCAACGCTTCATGAAATCATCAAAAAAAACTTGCACGATAATTTTCCATTATAAAATCATACGAAACTCACCAAATCAACGTAAAACAATGAATAAACAAAATAATGGATTTAAACTTGCATATACATAAGGATTAACATAAGAATTACCGTTTTAAGTTGTTAAATTAGTTTCTATGATGATTTGAATGAAAATATACTTAGCATGATGTAGATCAAGGTGAAAACAACTTGTAATTGATGAAAATAAGATCAAACAACCCATATACTTGATTGAATCCGTGTGAGAGGTGCTTATCACTCACCAAATCTTCGAAATAACTTGAAATCACTAAATCCCCAATCCGAACAACGAAGAATGAGCTTCAACCCTCTCAAGTGGATGTGATCTTCCTTCACTTGATGTAGATCTAGCTTTGCTTGATGTCGATCTTCAATCTTCTCACGTAGATCTAGAGATTTAATGGAGGAAAGGTGTATTTGATTGAGTAAGGAGAATCACGAGCTCACCAATCCTTTCGACGAGAGTTGGTCTTATCGATAAGCTTGCTAACATTTCAGGTTCTAACTCACATCGAGGCCTGAAATCAAACCCTGCTAAGTACTTGAGGTGTTTCCATTTCGAAAACATTGCTCCCAAACTTGCTTGTCTTCGACTCAACGTATCTGCCACTGCGTTACCTTTACCAGGAGTATATGCTGTACCAAAATCATACGATACCAGAAACTCTAACCACCATTGTTGCTGAAGATTCAAATCCTTTTGGGAGAAAATACTTCAACGACTTGTGATCCGTAAACAACTCGAATCGAACTCCCAACAGTTAATGCCTCCACATCTTTAGAGCTAACACGATCGTTTCCAACTCCAAATCATGAGTTGGATGATTCTTTTAGTGCAACTTCAGCTGTTGACTCGCGTAGGCCACAAATCTACTCTTCTGCGTTATCTTTGCTCCAAGTCCAGTACCACATGCATCGATGTATACCACCATTTCTTCATTCGTGCTTGGAATCGTCAAAACAGGATCACTGGTCAGTCTCTCTTTCAAGATTCCAAAAGCTTGCTCACACTTCGCACCCCATATGAACAATTGGTTCTTCTTCGTCAATCCTTTTAATGGTGCAGCTATCTTGGAGAATTCCATGGTAAAGAGACGATAATATCCCGCCAACCCATGGAAACTCCGAACATCCTTCGCATTCTTAGGTCTATCCCAGTCTTGAATTGCTGCCAGCTTAGAGGGGTCAACTGCTATTCCATTTACAGAAACAACATGGTTTAAGAACCTCACTTCACCCTTCTAGAAGTGACACTTCAAAAACTTAGCTCTCAGCTGATGCTTTCGCAAGATTTCAAAAATAACTTGCAAGTGCATTTTATGCTCTTCCTCATTTCGGGAGTAAACCAGAATATCATCCACAAACACAAGCACGAACTTGTTCAATTGATCCTTGAATACCCTATTCATGAGATCCATGAAATATGCTGGCGCGTTAGTCAACCCAAATGGCATCACCAACCATTCGAACAGACCAGATGGTGTACTAAAAGCTGTCTTTGGCACACTATCATTTGCCACCCTCAACTGATGGAATCTCGTTGCCAAATCCATATGAGAAAACACTTTGGCCTCGTGAAGCTGATCGGACAAGTCGTCTATCTTAGCAATGGATATTTGTTCTTCTTGGTCACCTTATTCATCTCACGATAGTCTACACACAATCTCAAAGATCCATCAGCCTTGCTTGCAAACACAACTCGTGCACCCCATTCACATACACTTCTCTGAATAAACCCTTTTTCTAAAAGGTCACGTACTTGCACCTCTAACTCTCATTGTTTATTAGGCGCCATCTCCCTAAGAGGCATGATGATAGGTCTCGCTCCTTCGACCAAATTGATTATAAACTCAATATCGCGATGCACTGGAAACCTTTTGACCTCTTCAATGACATCATTAAACTCACTTGCGATCAGCACCGATGACAAGCCTTCTCGTGAAATCACAGGCGAATATAAATAGCTCACGAAGATAATATCTTCGGGCTTACATCGAATCACCACATTTCCACCTGTCACCTCCATCTTCTCGCAATCCACTTTTGTCGCATACCTCTTGAGCCAGTCCATACCCAAAATAATCCCAAACCCGGTGAAGTTCAAAACAAAACAATCACACACACAGAAGCAACCATGACTCGATAACACCATAACACAACAAATCTTACACAAACTGGATAAACCCCCAACTGGATTAGTCACAACAAAAGGTCTATCACAAATCTCGGGTTCCAAACCCAAGCAGCACATAAGCTCATTACAAATGAAAAAACGCGATGCTCCACTATCAAACGACACCCAAACTGAAACATCTCTAATGGAAAGAATACCTTCGTTAAGGTTAAGGAACACTTAAACAATTTAACTTGATATATGAGTGGATTAAGTCAACGTGAACCGCTAGTTAACACTTAACTAATTTGACTTGATATATATGTGGGTTAAGTCAACGTAAACTGCTGGATAACACTTAACCAATTCAACATGACAAGTGAACGGATTAAGTTAACTTGAGTTAACTGATGACACTTAACCAATCCAATATGACAAGAAAGAGAACTAAGTAGTAAACCTTAGTTAAGAGGACTAAGTTGTAAACCTTAGTTAAGAAAGCAAACGATTCAGGAAACTAAGTAGTAAAACTTAGTTAAGAGAACTAAGTAGTAAACCTTAGTCAAGAAAACCGAGTAGAATACGAGGAGGAGTGAACGTCCATCTGATCATGAAGAAGGCTCATGCTTTATTGAGGAATATCATTGTCAGTTTATGCTTCTTTATTTTAAACAAGACAGATGCTTTGTTGTAATAAGTATTGGTGTTGTAAAACAATCTTTGTACAAGCTATTTTTAATCAATAAAGGTTACTTATTTTCTGCTGCCTTATTTGTCTGTCTTGTAATTTTTCTGCAACTTGTTCCAAAAATGCTCCACCGAAGTTAAGGAATTCCCTTTGTGAGTGACCGTAACGAAGGTGGGGTGTTACAACGACAATATTCCCCTTCTCCTCTGCCGTAGGAACCCTTAAAGATGATGACACAGCTTCCAAAGCATACGTCTTCACAATCTGCTTTCCCTTCAGCGGTTATGGACATTCCTTCCTGTCATGCTCAGGATTGCCACAGTTGTAACACTTCCTCTCAGCCTTTGGATTCTTACAATCCTTGGAGAAAAGTAGAAGCAGAAAAGGGGAAGCGACAACATCATAAAGGAAAGTATGGCCAGAAGAAGCAAAAAAGTGGAGCATGATAATAATCCGAAAGATGAGAAGAAGTACTACAACTAAGGCAAGCCTAGGCATAACAAGAAGGATTGTCCGGAACCAGCTAAAGGAAAGTAGATTGTAAAGGTGTATGCTTTAAAGGCTGTTCCATCGCCTTCAAGGGCTCCTACAACAGAGGTGAAAGTGAAGAGTGTCATCGTTCAAGGTATTTTTTCCGTTATAGGTGTTTCAATTTGTGTGTTTTTGATACTGGAGCATCGCATTCATTCATTTGTAATGAGCTTGCTTGCCGCTTGAGTTTGGAACCCGAGATTTGTGATAGACCTTTTGTTGAGACTATTCCAGTTGGGAGTTCGTCCAGTTTGTGTATGATTTGTCATGGTCTAGTGTTGTCGAGTCATGGTTGCTCCTTTGTGTATAATTGATTTGATTTGAACTTCGCTGGGTTTGGGGTTATCTTAGGTATGGACTGGCTCAAGGGATATGCGACAAAAGTGGATTGCAAGAAGCTGGAGTTGACAGTCGAGAATATGGAAGGGCGAATGATTGTGATTGGATGTAAGCCCGAAGATGGTGTCTTCATGAGCTATTTGGATTCGCTTGTGATTCCAAGGGAGTTTAAAGATGTCTTTGACAAGGTCAAAGAGTTGCCGCCGTATCGAGAGATTGAGTTTACAATCGATTCGATTGAAGATGCTAGACCTATCATCATGCCTTTTAGGAAAATGGCACCTAAGGAACAGCGAAAGTTAGAGGTGCAAGTATGTGACCTTTTGGGAATGGGTTTATTCAGAGAAGTGTATCCGAATGGGGTGCACCAGTTGTGTTTGCAACCAAAGCTGATGGATCTTTAAGGTTGTGTGTGGATTATCGTGACCTGAACAAGGTGACCAAGAAGAATAAGTATCCGTTACCAAGGATAAATGACTTGTTCAATCAGCTTCACGAGGCCATGGTGTTTTCTCATATGGATTTAGCAACGGGATTCCACGGTTGAGGGTGGCAACGGATAGTGTGCCGAAGACTGATTTTAGGACACCATCCAGTTTCTTTGAATGGTTGGTGAGGCCATTTGGGTTGATTTACGCACCAACATATTTCGTGGATCTTATGAATATAGTTTCCAGAGATCAGTTGAACAAATCTGTGCTTGTGTTCATGGATGATATTCTGATTTACTCCTGGAATGAGGAAGAGCATAAGACGCAATTGCGAGTTGTTTTGGAGAACTTGCGAAAGCATCAGCTGAGAGTGAAGTTTCCGAAGTGTCACTTCTGGAAGAGCGAAGTGAGGTTCTTAGGCTATGTTGTTTCTGGAAATGGAATAACGGTTGACCCCACTAAAGTGGCATCAATCCAGGACTGGGATAAACCTAAGAATGCAATGGATGTTTGGAGTTTCCTTGGGTTAGAGAGATGTTATCACCGTTTTATAAAGGACTTCTCCAAGGTAGTTGCATCATTAACTGGATTAATGAAGAAGAATTAAGTGTTCACATGGGATGCGAAGTGTGAGCAAGCTTTTGGAATCCTAAAAGAGAGACTGACGAGTGCTCCTGCTTTAACGATTCCAAGTGGGAATGAAGAGATGGTGGTATACACCGATGCATGTGGTACTGGACTGGGAGCAATGCTGATGCAGAATGATAAAGTCATGGCCTACGCAAGTCGACAGCTGAAGCCGCACGAAAGAAATTACCCACTCATGATTTGGAGTTGGTAGCGATCGTATTTGCTCTAAAGATGTGGAGACATTACCTGTTGAGAGTTCGATTTGATTTGTTTATGGATTACAAGTCATTAAAATATCTTTTCTCCCAAAAGGATTTGATTCTTCGGTAGCAACGGTGGTTAGAGTTTCTGGAGTAGTATGATTTTGGTATAGCATATACTCTTGGTAAAGGTAACGTAGTGGCAGATGCTTTGAGTCAAAGACACGCAAGTTTGGGAGCGATGTTTTTGGAATGGAAGCACCTCAAGTACTTGGTAGGATTTGATTTAGGGGCTAGGTGTGAGTTAGAACCTAAAATGTTTGCAAGCTAGGCGGTAAGACCTACTTTTATCGAAAGGATCGGCGAGAGCCAAAAACGTGATGTAAAGCTTGTCGAGATTATCCAGAAGTTAGAACTAGAGGATAAGGAATTCGGTGTCGATCGAGACGGTTGGCTTTGGAAGAAAGGACGATTGGTTGTTCCTGGTATCGATGGATTGAGACATGAGGTTATAAGGGAATGTCATCACTCAAAGTTGATGATCCATCCCGGTGGTAATAAGATGTATCAGACCATGAAGCGGACTTACTATTGGGAAGGAACGAAGAGGGATGTTGGAAAATTTATTTCCAAATGCATGAACTGTCAATTAGGGAAAGCTGAACAGAAGAATCCAAGTGGGTTGCTTCAGCCACTGGAAGTTCCTACATGGAAGTGGGAGCTGATATAGATGGACTACCTTGAACCAGGGCAGGAAACGAAGGGATTTGGGTCATCGTGGATCGTCTGACCAAAAGTGTGAGATTTATTCCTGTCAGATTGACTAGGACATCATGAAAGTTGGATGAGTTATATATAAAGTGGATAGTTCGATTCCATGGTATCCCGAAGAGCATAGTCAGTGATCGAGATCCATTGTTCATGAGTGAATTTTGGAAGAGTTTGCAAGAGACTTTGGGAACCGAGTTATGTTTGAGTATAGCTACAATTCGAGCCTTGGGATGGCACTATACGAGGCATTGTATGGTAGACCGTGTAATTTTCCGGCTTGTTGGTTGGAAACTGGAGATAAGTTGATACTTGGACCAGAGAGGATAAGAGAAATATCAGATTGTATCGAGATCGTTGGACAACGAATAAAGGCAGCCTATGACCGTCAGAAGAGTTGTGCCAATAAACATCGAAAAAATTAGAATTCGACGTTGGTGACATAGTTTTCTTGAACATTTTTTCGTTAAAGCATGTTGTTGGATTCGGAAGTAAAGGAAAGTTGGCCCCAAGGTTTGTTGGACCATTTCCGATAGTCGGGCAGATTGGAAAGCTCGCGTATATATTAGATTTACCTAAGAAGATGTCGAGTGTGCATATTATTTCATGTGTCGTTTCTATGGAAGTGTGTGCATGATTCGAATGTGATGGTATCTCCAGAGCAGTACGAAGACCTAGAAGTCGAGACCGTAGTTACGAAACCTTGTAAGCCGCTTCGCGTTGTGGGGAATTGTTGGAGAATGGAGTTTTGATGAAAACAGCCTTATTTCAATATTAATTGATTATAAAATATATACTAACATTTTTATCTATAATATATATATATATATATATATATATATATATATATATACATACACATATGCAGGATTTATACACAAGAATTAATACTGAAGACTGTATAGTTTAAGAACTTCTAGAGATTCAGATTTTAGAGATAATTCAAGACTCATGAGTAATCAAGATCTTAAGAGTTCAAGATAAATATAGTAATAGAGTCTAGTTAAGTTAGACTCTGAATAGCACTCTAGGTTCAAATTCAAATTATATTTTTCAATTTCTGATTTCATTCTATCTTCAATCTTTATTTTCTATATTTTAGTCCCTCTATTTCACTTTGAATTAAACTTTATATTTATATTATATACTTTATATTTGTACAGTTTTAAACTCTACAACTTTATAAATATGTTTATATAGTTTATATTTATGTTTTCATATGATTTTCTACTTTATAATATTCATTTACAACACTATGTTTTAATTTAAGAATTTCCAGAATTAAATATATATATATCAAAACATTTCAAAAATGCTCAAAATCTAATTTCACAAAGGTATATGTCGACATACATTTATGCCTATGTCGACATATAACTGTCACATTTTTTATTTTCAAAGGAAGTGCCTTTTCATTATTTGTAATGTTCCATAAGCATTGCAACCTTTCAAATCTTATAAATAGGGGCTGCTTTCGTATTTTCTTATCATTCTTCTTCTCCATCTTCATCTCCTTTCTCTACACAATTCTATTCCTTATTTTTATGATTTCTACACTTATACTCTTTCGAATTCAATTCTATTTACATAAAACTTCTCTTCTCACTCTCTACTTATTACTCTCTAAATTAAAGTGCTATTGAAGAGTTATAGGGCGATTGTAATCGTCTGGGAAGTATATGGGTAATCCATATTTTCCTTGAAACTGTGAAATCAAGGTACGAGAGCGGTGTTAACCTTGTAGCCGTGAAATCAAGGAGAATATACTTGATCAAGTGTGTGGACTCGGTGTTAACCTTGTAGCCGGGAAGTCAAGGTGGTTGTACTTGGATATTGATATAGTAATAAAACTCTTCTCAGTCCAGCGTTGCATGGGACTGGACGTAGGAGCAATTCCTAATCAGTATAAAATCTGGTGTGTTTTTTCCTTTTCTGCATTTTACTTTTGTTTATCTTTTTATTTGTATTTGATTCTGTGTCTGTGATTATTTCTATGGTGTGTGATTCATATAGTAGATCATATAAGTTTTAAATTTTTCTTAATTTCTCAAAAACACTATTCATCCCCCCTCTAGTGTTAGTTTTGCCTTAACTATCCATTCCGCAATCCCTAACAATTGGTATCAGAGCAAGGTCTTTCAAAAAGTTCATTTAAAGCAATTGTTCTCAAGTTGTGAAGATGATGAAGAAACAACCTTTTTGACAAGAAATTTTAGAAAATTTTTGAAATACAGAAGAAAAAGTTATTCTCAAAATAATAATCAAGGAAATTCAAGAAGAATGATGATCGAGGCTATAACTGCAACAAACCAGGCCATATAAGGAGAATGTGTCCATATCCAGATAAGTCGACTCAACAAACAGACAACAACAATTCATTAAGAAAGAGAAAGGAAGCATCCGCAACAACGTTAGACGATTCAGATTCATCATCAAGTGATGAAGAGCCAGATTCAGAAATTCAAATATGTGCTTCACAGCAATTCATAATTCAGAAAAGTTCGAAGAAAAGGATCTAAAAACCAGGTGCGTCTTAATTAATTTTTAAATTTTCTTTGGTTGAATGGTTGATTTGTTTTTTTTTTTTTGAATTTAACAATTAAAAATTAAAAATCAAACTTGAAATTTAAAATTCAAATTTGAAATTCAAGTTTTGAAATTAGAAATAATAATATAATAAAAAAATAAATAAAATAATAAAATAAATTTTTTGATGTTTGTTAGGATTAGAATTATTTTAGAAAATCATTAAACCTAAAATATAAATTGATAATTTAAATCACATTTCACAGAAATCAATTTTTCTTTGAAAATAAGCATATAAGTCGACATACATATGTCTATATGTCGACATATCTGACCAGTACTTTGAAATTTAAATTTTGAATTTCAAAAGTTTAAACTTTCAAACTTCCCTCCAACTCCAAAGGTCTGAAAAGGTGTCATTGACTTCTGAAAAGTTATTCCTATTTAATTCATATCCATTCAATTTCTATATATATACACCTATTCTCTCTACCTTTCATTCACAGTTCAAAACAATATTCTTCATATCTATTCTCTTCGAAACTATCAATTCAATGGCATCCTCAAGTTCATCTCAGAAATTGAAGCTAACCAAAACCATCAAAGGTTATCTCCATAATGAAAAAGAAGCTATCAAAACCTATGTTAACTACGTAGCAAATGCTAAAGTTAAGACAGGTGCTTTCGCCATCTTTGGAGATTTTCCTTCTTATGATCTTATCTCTCTCTCTTTTAACAAAATGAAGTCTTGAGTATAATTGACTCATTGGATAATGACAAAGCGTGTTATCCTAAGCTTGTCAAGATGTTCTATGCGAATCTTAATCGCGGATTTTACGAAGGCAACAAAGACCAAATTTGGAGTAGCGTCAAAGGCACACAAATTGTTCTTGATGTCGAACTCTTAGGCACTATTTTAAATTGTAGAAGCACGGGCTCGGATTTTTCGGATTTCAAAATCGATGAAACCGATCTAGAGACTTTTCACGACATATTTGAAGACAATGCTCAAATGGATTTTAAAAATCGCTTTTTCTATCCAAAAACAAGAATCGAAAACCTTCTCCTCCAACATACAATCACTCCCCGTTCCGAAAATTTTAATAATCCAACTCTCAAAGTCCAAAAAGCCCTCTTTGCTATTATTTATGGCTATAACATCAATTGGGCTGATATGATCTTAAAAGAGATCAAGCCCATAGAATTGTCATCAAGAGAAAACACTCTCTACTATGGAGTTTATCTCACCCGCATTTTCAAATATTTTGGAGTTGATCTTCACAGAGAAGAATTTGTGGTAAGGAAAGTGTTTGACTCCTCAAACATACATCTCATGCAAATTCCTCTCATTTTCCAACCATATGAGACATTCAAAGCCAAACAAGCTTGAATGCAACAAGAACAAGCACTTATGGAAGTCGAAGAAGAAGAAACTTCTTTACAAAGTGTTAAGTGTCCCATCAACAATAGACACATTTCCAAAGAGATGATTGTTCAAAATTAAGCGAAGATTGTCAACAATCAAAAGTAGCTCAAAAAGAACTTTTCTAAAATGACTAAGTTTATGGTCAAGATAGGAAGAAAGCTTGGAATTTCATCTTCCTCCTCATCATCCGCTGAAAATTAGCCTATCTAGTTTTACTTATCTTTAAATATTTGCTTGTATTTGCTTTCGAATCTTGTATTTAGTGTGTCTTAATTAGTTGGATATATTTGCTTGTATGAAGTAATGAATGGAGTTTTATTTTTGCTAAAATTATCTTTAAGTTACTGTAAAAACTTTATAACTAATAATATAAGACCAAAAGATTCAAAATTTGAAAATTTTCAAAAAAAATTAATAGGATATGTCGACATACATAATTGCATATGTCGACATATAACTGCCAGATTTTTAAAACTTTTCAAATTTTAAAATTAAATAACTGACTCATATTCATTCAAAATCAAAAGAATTCCAAACCCTATTTAATCCTATTTCTTCCAGAAAACTTCATTATTTCGTTTCTCCTTCTTCTCTCTTCATTTCTATTCAAAACTATGGAAAATCCAATTCATAGCATAAGTAAAAATCTTGAAGATTCTTTGAATTCCTTTAAGAAAATCATCTCCATAGCACTACGTAATCAGCGCCATCTAGAGTCAATTCAGATGAGAATGGTTGAATATCAAGGAAAACATTTTGACGTATTTCGATGGTCAATCTCTTCTCATTTTAGAGATGAAAACAACAAAGCATCACTTAATAATGAAGAAGACCGGAAGGACATCAAGAAGAATCCAATGACTAGACAAGATGAACGGGTAGAAGTCCCAAGAAATGTTTAATTGTTTGGTATGATTGATTTTTATAAATTTGTTTGATTTGAATTCTATGAATTAAAACTTGCATATATTAAACATATGGTGTGGTATGCTTGATTTGGTTTGTAAACATAACTCATAACTTATGTAATTATGTTATCTGGATTGGTTCGTTTATATAATTAGTATTGATTATTATAATCATAAATTTAGGGAGATTATTCTTCTTTAGTATAAGGATTATATAGATTTATTTAGGATTTAAGAGGGAATACTTTACTTTAATAAGAATATATATATATATTTAAGACCCAAGGGGAGTACTTTAATTTGGTATAGGAATTATTTAGATAGTTATAGGAATTATTTATATAGCCATAAAATTTAGGGGGAGTAGAAGAAATTCTTTTGGATAATGCCAAAGGTGGAGAAATTATAAAATATAGAATTAGTTTATATGATTCATATACACAGGGGGAGTATTAGAAGGATCATCATCAACAGGTATGTACAGGTATGATATTTTATAAACTAAGGTTGTCATCATCAAAAGGGGGAGATTGTTGGAGAATGGAGTTTTGATGACAATAACCTTATTTCAATATTAATTGATTATAAAATATATACTAACACTTTTATCTAGAATATATATACATATACACATATGCAAGATTTATATATAGGAATTAATACTGAAGACTGTACAATTTAAGAGCTTCTAAAGATTCAGATTTCAGAGATCATTCAAGACTCATGAGTAATCTAGATCTCAAAAGTTCAAGAGTTCAAGATAAATATAGTAATAGATTCTAGTTATGTAAGACTCTGAATACCACTACAGGTTCAAATTCAAATTCTGTTTTTTCAATTTTTGATTTCAAATTCTATTCTATCTTCAACCTTTATTTCTCTGTTTATTTTCTATATTTTACTCTCTCTACTTTACTTTGATTTTAAACTTAGGTTTTATAAGTTTATATATTATATACTTTATATTTATATAGTTTTAAACTCTATAATTTTATAAATATGTTTATATAGTTTATGTTTATGTTTTCATATGAGTATCTACTTTATAATTTTCATTTACAACAATGTTTTGATTCAAGAATTTCCAGAATTATATATATATTAAAACAATTCATAAATGCTCAAAGTCCAATTTTACAAAGGCATATGTCGACATACATTTATGCCTATGTCGACATATAACTGTCACATTTTTTATTTTCAGAGAAAGTGTCTTTTCACTATTTGTAACATTCCAGAAGTGTTGCAAACTTTCAAATCTCATAAATAGGGGTTGATTTCAAATTTTTTTATCATTCTTCTTCTCCATCTTCATCTCCTTTCTCTATACCATTATATTTTCTTATTTTTATGATTACTACACTTATACTCTACCGAATTCAATTCTATTTACTTAAAACTTCTTCTATTCTCAACCTATACTCGTTACTCTCTGAATCAAAGTGCTATTAAAGAGTTATAGGGCTATTGTAATCATTTGGGAAGTATTTGGGTAATCAGTGTTTTCGAGCGGTGTTAACCTTGTAGCCGTGAAATTAAGAGGAATATACTTGATCAAGTGTATGGAATCGGTGTTAACCTTGTAGCCGTGAAATCAAGGGGGTTCCACTTGGATATTGATATAATAATAAAACTCTGTGCAATCCAGCGTAGCATGGGACTGGACGTAGGAGCAATTTCGAACCAGTATAAAATCCGGTGTGCTCTTTCCTTTTCTGCATTCTAATTTTGTTTATCTTTGTATTTGTATTTGATTCTGTGTCTGTGATTATTTCTGTGGTGTATGATTCATATAGTAGATCATATAAGTTTTAGATTTTCTTAATTTCTCAAAAACACTATTCACCCCCCTCTAGTGTTAGTTTTTCCTTAATGGTCCATTCTGCAATCCCAAACAGGAATAACACGAAACAACTTAGGAGGAAGACGATTAAGTTGGTCAAGGTACAATGGAGTGAGGATGATGACAATTGTACGTGGGAGGTGGAAGAGAGTATGAAGACGACCCATCTAGAACTCTTCGTCGGTATCACCCATTAATATCGTGTCAGTTTACACCATTATAACTTGTACTATTTCGTTAGAATTCTGCATGCTAGGGTAAGGCTATGGATGCATGGCTTGATGGATGCTGGTTTGGATGATAAATTGGCTGCTTTTGGATGGTAGGCATGTAGAGTTGTTTTGATTGCTCGTGTTTACTTTGAATTTCGAGGGCAGTATTCCGGGGGGGGGGGGTGAAGGGGGGATATAATAGCCCGTATTTTACGTATCAGAGAATAATAAAATATTTTTATTTAATTTCCTGAGGGTTGGGTTATTCTCATATTTTGATATGTTGGTCATGGGGATGTGAGACATGTCCACAATTTTTACCAATTTTATTTATGACCATTTTCCCCTTTAGTCTTGTACAGGGTATAACTTTTGACTGGTATCGAATCAAGTGCTGGGATCATTTTCATTGGAAAAGAAATGGTGTTACCAAAGAGTGGTCGCATTAAATATTTGGTTCAATGCTTTGGGAGAAATCATTGTTTTAGTGCTGCACAATTTCTGTTCAGGTTTTACAAGCCATTGATGGGCTATTTGGGTGTAGCCCATAGGTGGGCTTGTTGGAGGCTATAAATAGGGGGCAAGAGGCATGGAGAAAGGGTTACTTTTCTTCATTCTCTCATTTGGTTGAGCTCGTGATCCTCCTTGCTTAATCAAATAAACCTTTCCTCCATTAAAATTCTAGATCTACGCGAGCAGATCGAAGATCTACATCGACTAAATATAATTCTACATCGAGTGAGGGAAGATCGCATTAAATCAAGAGGTTTTAAGCACACTCTTCTCTATCCGGATTGGGAATTTAGGTATTTCGAGTTAATTTGAAGAACTGGTGAGTGACAAGCATCTCTCATGCGGATTCAATCAAGTATATGTGTTGTTTGATTTTATTTGGATCATTTAAAGTTGTTTTCACCAAGATCTACGTCATGGTAAGTATATTTTTGATCAAATCAACATAGGTTCTAATTTAGCAACTTAAATCGGGAAATTCTTATGATAATTTATATGTTATGCAAGTTAGATCCATTTGTTTTATTATTTTATTTATTTATCACGATTTGGTGAATTTTATATGATTAATGATGAATAATTGTTATTTTGATGTTATTGATGATTTCATAAAGTGTTGATGGTTGAATTGGATGATTTGGATGAGTTGTTTGAATTGATGTTGTTGTTTGGTGATGATTTGGTCAAGATTGGAGCTAGATTGGTCAGATCTGGAGTCAGGTCGTTTTTACATAGGTCGTGTGTCTTGTTCTCCAAGAAATACTTAGGTCGCTGGAAGGACTTTGGGTCATGGATGAGTTAGGCCGTAGGTAGTTGGCTTGACTTCGAGTAGATCAGGTCGTGGGAACTCAGAAAGAAGCGAGGTCAGCTTAAATCACTGAAGCATTAGTAACATCAGGTTGAAGATGGCGCTGGATGACCTAAAGCTTAGGTCGTAGGCACTTGTGTAAGTCAAGGGATTTGGGTCGGCCTAGGTTGGTGAAGTCAGATCGTGACTGTCAGTTCAGGTCGTTCCGGGCTCGATGGGTTAGGTCGTTGAGTGACCTAAGGAGACAGCGTTTATAAACGTTATGAATGGAGATTAAACGCTATGGTTTGTTTTGCATAGTGGGAAGGCTGGGAGTGCTATAAAATGGAATATCGACCAAATGATGTTTATTTTTGGTTCGATAATGATTGTGGCTTTGAAGTGATTTCAAGATGGAATGTTCGAAGTGTTGTGAGACGTTCGTTGATCGATGAAATGCAATGAATGTGAAGATGATTCGAAGATGTTAATTTGTGGATAATGGCTGCTTAAGATGATTTGAGCTTATTAATAGTCGTCGATGATGACGACTAGAGATATCGAAGGTCGAGGAACTAACGTTGTCGTAGGTTCTAGCGAACTCAAAGCAAGGGTATAATGGAGAAGCCTTAAAGACCAGATGATTAGTCGAGTACCGTGGGTATCGATGAAAGGCCTAGATACGTATTGATGAAAGACGTATGGAGTTTTAACTAGAACCGGGGTTTACTATTAGCCCTTGACGTATGGCAAGGTTGACTGTCATACGATTAATGAGGGTTTCAAAGCAGGATTGACGGTGGTAGCCAGAGTCATAAATAATGATTGTTTTCTTGTATCGTCTTGTGTAGAGTATTCAATGTCGAAGGAGATATCTCTTGGGTGTTTGTCTGGTGTTGGTTTAGGCCTTTGGGGTTTGTGCTTGGGAGATGTCGATATCGATTAAGATGGAAGACGCCTGATAACTGATTGCCATGAATGTACTGTTTGTTTCTTCTGGGTTGTTGTAAAGGCTACCACTCTTGGATGTGGAGGAGACGGGATGGGTTCTTCTCTGATGATATGATTGGTAGATTAGTTGATTAATCTGCCTATTCTCATATACTTTATTGATGATGTTAGATAGTTGTTTTATCGCTCACTAAGACTGTTGTCTGACTCAAGGTTTTATGTCTCCCTCTTATTACCTTGGGTTGTTCATCCGGTTGTGGATGGGCATACTATGTAGCAGGTGGCAGGTGATAACTTGGTGAGACGATGTTGTTGTGCAATGACGAGCTGGAGGCTGGCGTATTATTTTCTACTATCTACTATTTCTGTTTCTAATATAATGACTTCTTTGAGTGTTGTAGTGAGTCGTTTTTTACAGATTTATTGATGTAATACAAAGATGTTACTGATACTCCTTGATGATATGAAAGTTTAAATTTCTGTGCAATCATGCTTCACTATTACTTCCTCTGTATATATTCTATTATATTTTATCCTTGCGCTATGAGTTGTACAATAGGTACTGCTTGTGTTATTCTACCCTGATGATCGTCCATAGCAACCTGGTACATCTTTCAGCACATTATTTTCTATTGAGGGCAGGAGTTATGGGTGGTCATCACAGTCCTCATCAAGATCTACCACCTGTCACTTGCTACTCAGTCTTCCCATCCTCAACCGGATGAGCGACCTAAGGTAATAAGAGGGAGGCATAAAACCTTAAGTCAGACAACAGATTTAATGGGAGATAAAACAGCTATCTAACATCGTCAATAAAGTACATGAGAAGTAGGTAGATCAATCATCTAATCTACCAATATCAACAGAGAAGAACCCGAACCCATCTTCCCCACATCGGACAGTGATAGCCTTTACAATAATCAAGTAGAAACAAACAGTACATTCATGGAAACTGGTTATCAAGCGTAGACCATCCTAATCGATATTGACATCTCCCAAGCACAAGCCCCGAAAGGCTAAACCAACATCAGACAAGCACCGAAGAGATATCTCCTTCGATGTAGAATAATCTACAAAAGACGATACAAGAAAAATAATAATAATGCATGACTCTAGCTATCACCTCCAATCTTTCTTTAAAACCATCATTAATCGTATGACTGACTTGTCTGGCCATTCGTCAAGGGCTAAGGGTAACCCCAATTCTAGAAAAAACTCCATACGCCATCATGACTCGTATCTAGGCCTCTCATCGATACCCAGGGTACTCGACCAATCATTTAGTATTTTAAGCGTCTCTATTTACCCCTGCTTTGTGTCCACTACAACCTACGTCAACGATAATTCCTCAGCCATCGATATCTCTAGTCGTCATCACTGGCGACTATCCATAGCTCAAGAGCCTCATCGAGCAACCATTATCCACAGACTTAACATTTTTGAGTCATACTCACATTCGTTGCATTTTATCGATCAACAAACATCTCATAACACTTCGAAGATTCCATCTTGAATTCACTCGAAACCACAACCATCGTTGAACTAAAATAACATCATCTTAGTTTTCTTTAGATTCACCTACCCATGTCTCGGGGCTCACCTCAAATCTAACGACCTAATCCTCTTTGGGTCGCTCCTCAAAACAAACGACCCGCCTCACCAAGTCGCTTCATACCCTTAACGACCCGATCCACCAGCACCGACCCAATGCAAAACGGTCTGATGCGCAACAACCTAATGAACAACGACCTCCGACCTGACCTATATGATGTTGCTAAATGACCCAACTCTTGTTGTTGGCCAACGACCCGATATCTAGTGTTGCCCAATGACCCGACTTCTTCCATGTCACCAACGACCTAACTCCCCACGACCTGAGGCCAACGATTTGCCCACGTCTTGGAGCTCAAGCCAAATGACCCGACCTTCTTTCGTACTCCCAAAGCCACGACCAAATGCCACTCGAACCCGAACGACCTGGCATCGAGCGACCCGAATCCAATGGCCCATCCATTTCTTGAGTAACAAGCCATACGTCCTGGGCCTGCCACATCATCAACGACCCATGCAAAACGACCTGACTTCAATTCATCAACAAACGACAATTTAAAGCACACAACTCATCCAAGCCAACCAATCCAATCATCAATGCTTCATGCAATCATCAAACAACACTTGCACGACAATTTTCTATCATACAATCGTATGAAACTCACCAAATCATGGTAAAACAATGAATAAACAAAATAATGGATCTAAACTTGCATATACATAAGAATTACTGTTTTAAGTTGTTAAATTATATCCTATGGTGATTCAAATGAAAATATACTTACCATGATGTAGATCTTGGTGAAAACAAGTTGTAATTGATGAAAATAAAATCAAACAACCCATATACTTGATTGAATCCGTGTGAGAGATGCTTATCACTCACCAAATCTTCAAAATAACTTGAAATCACTAAATCCCCAATTTGGACAGCGAGGAATGAGCTTCAACCATCTCAATTTGATGCGATCTTCCTTCACTTGATGTAGATCTTCGATCTTCTCGCATAGATCTAGAATTTTAATAGAGGAAAGGTGTATTTTATTAAGCAAGGAGAATCACGAGCTCAACCAAATGAGAGAATGAAGAAACTAAACTATTCTCCATGCCTCTACCCCTTATTTATGTACATAAATTGTGTAACATTAAAACAACGATTTCTTCCAAACCACTGAACCAAATCTTTAATGGGACCATTGTACAGAACTGGCAACCCCATTTCCTTTCCAATGAAATCGATCTTAACACCTGATTCGATCCCAGTCAAAAGTTATGCCATGTACAAGAATGATAGGGGTAGAATGGTCACAAATAAAATTGATAAAAATTATGGACATGTCTCACATCCCCATAAACAACATATGAAAATATGAGAATGATTTAACCCTCAGGGAATTAAATAAAAATATTTTACGATCCATGGATACGTAAAATGCGGGCTATTACAGTAGTTGAATTGGCATCATCAATATTAGTAAACCAGTTTGCATCATAAAAAGTCTTCCAAAATAGCTAGATGTTTATTAAAATATAGACACCAATCAATAGTTCCATCAAGGTACCTCAAAATACGACGAAGTGCTTCCTGATGATCGTCACTAAGGTAGTACTTAAACGACTCACTACATAAGCTATACCAGGTCTAGTATAATTCATAAGAAATATTACGTTTCCAATGGTCTTTGCATATTCTTCTTATGATATATTAGGTCCTTTGTTCATTTTAAGATGTTTAATAGGATCATACAGAGAACAATTGAGAGTCATATCAAAAAATCAAACTTTCTTAAAAATTCTCTATGTGGTGAGACTGATACAGTGAGAAACTACTTACAGTTTTTTATTTTATTTTAATTCATAATATTAAGTCAGCTTCTTCCAAGTCTTTACATCATTTATTACAACCAAATTTGTTCCAACTATCAACATATCATAAATATAGAGGTAAATAATCACACGATGTTGACCAAATATCTTTAAATATATGCAAGAATCAGAGGAGTTCACTATATATCCATTATTCAGTAAGGTCCTATCAATTCTTTCATACAATTGTTTAGAGACTATTTTAGGCCATAAAGAGATTTTCTTGGTTTGTAGACCTTATTATCATGAATAATATCATACAACATATAGGTTGTTCCACATAAATTTCTTCTTCTAAGTTACAATTAAAAAAAACAGTTTTCACGTCCAATTGGTGTACTACTAGATTATAAATGGCATCAAAAGCAACTAAAGTTCTAATAGCACCCGCCTTGAATGTAGGAGAATAAGTGTCAAAATAGTCAAAGTCCTTCTTTGACTGAAACCAACAACCACTAATCTAGTCTTCAATTTATCTTCAAAACCATTAATTTTCAATTTCATTCTAAAGATCCATTTAGTCCTAATAGGTATGCAACTTTTAGGTAGGCCATCTAAGTCTCCGCTATAATTAAATGTTATAAAGTTTAGTCCGCTTTTAATAGCATTTTTTTTAAAGTCATCATCCCTAGAGTTCTCATAAGTTTTAGGATCTTCCTCAATTAAAGTTATAGAGACAATGATATTCTCTATTTTTTGAATAATGTAGTTTTCTTCTAAAAAAGAGGTATGAAGTTAGGACCAAGATTAGTCATTGTACGTTGCATTTTACTTCTTCTAAGTTCATTATTAGGTTCAGTTGAAACATATGGTATTGTGGGAAAAGGCAACAATATATCATTAGCAATAGTAAAACTAAAAGTGCTTTCATTATTACAGGTCTTTAAATGAAAGACATTTTGAATAAATGCAACATCTCTAGCCTTACAAATAGTTCAATCATTTAAATACATGAATCTATATGCAATACCATTGGAAGAACAACAATGAAAAGACAATCAACTATTTTAGATCATGTATTAGAATTTTTTTAAAGCTTAATAAACCCCACTTTAGCAAGACACCCCTATACCTAAAAAAACTTAGATTAAAAGGAAAACATTTCCATAATGCATATAGTATTTTATCCACCTTTTTATGAGGTATTCATTTAAGAATGTACCAGATGAATAGCACTGCATCCCACCACACGTTGTCCGTCATGCTAGAACTTAAAAGCATTTCACACATAATGTCCTTAAGAGTTATATTTTTTCTTTTAGCTATTCCATTTTGTTGTGGTTGTAAGGAGCATTAGTTTCAAGGAAAATCCACCTTTTTCATAAAATATTTTAAGAAAGTCAGAAAAATACTCTCTGCCCTTATCATACCTGAGTCGCTTGATTTCTCGTTCTAATTGATTTTCGACTTGTGCAATAAATTTAAGAACATTTCTATAATATCAGCCTTAGATCTAATAAGGTAGATCATGGTGTGTCTAAAATATTCATCAATGAAGGTTAGTAATAATGTTTATCTTCTCCAATGACTGTGTTCTTAAAATTTCCCATGTCTGAATGTATTAATTCTAGTAATTCGGTACTTATCTAAGTGACTGATGTGAACGATTTCTTAGCATGTTTGGTATCAACACACATAGGATAGTTGTGAGATAAAGTGTCGTTATCCGATTTTAGCGTATCTATTTTTCTTACTCTATTGACTGAACCAATAATAACATGTCATAATCTGTTATGCTATAAATCAAAGGATTCAATCACATAAGCAAAACCAGAACTAATTTTTTTTCTAGAAGCAACAGAGTTTAATATAAAAAAGCCATTAATTAAATATCCCTTTCCCACAAATACCATCACATTCCTGTCTTTAACTGGGTTAAAGAACCAATGTCATTTAAAACGCAGTTCAGGATAAACCCAAAATCACATTCCATTAGTTATGTAATCTTCATGGAAAACAGATCAATATATAATCGATATCAATTTCCGTATCTGACTAATAATATAAATGGAATAATGACAAAGCCTTTTAAATTCCATATATATTAACAGTCTTCCTCCACAGAAGCTCACTTCGATTAGTTTCAAATCGAATTCCATTCCATTCCAATTTATTGTATTAAATTGGAAAACTTTACTTTGGAAATTTTCCATTAAATCTTAATAAAAAGATTTATAAATTCCAAATCACATTTCACTGTTAATTGGGTTAAAGAACAAGTGTTATTGTAAACCCAAAAATCCAATTCTTTCATTCAATTCCAATTAAATATCAATTAATTGGAAAACTTCTCTCAATCTTAATTAAAAGATTTATTCTTTTCTCAACTGGGTTTAAGAACGGTGTTAATAAAGACACCATTCACGACAAACCCAAAATCCCATTTGATATTAGATATAAGGCTCTGAATAAAAACTATATCAGCTTATATTCAATATCAAATTCTGAAACCAACAACTATCGTATTGGAAATAATTATATAAATAAATTTCCAAATTTCCATAACAATATCCGTATAATCACGAAATCCAACATCGAAATATTCCGAAGATGATTTCCATTCAAATCCACTCCAATTCATATATTGGAAATTTTGGTTATATTAAAACCCATTCTCAATCCAATTTATTTATTTAAAAATAACTGGATTATAATTCTATTTGATAACTAGTTCAATTCGATAAATATACAATTTTATCTTTACAAATATGGAATTTTTCATCCTAATTCTTTCCAAATCATTTATTATGATTTTACACAAATTATTAATATTTTTAATAATTTTATTAAGGCCCTTTCAGTCGATTTCCATAAATGGTCATTGAACTGCACTTACAATGACCTTTTCAAAATTTGATTTGGACATAATTCCAAATCCATCCGTTAGATTTTAAATCTCCTATATTCGTTGGAAATCTCTTTTTGATACGAACCCAACGGTTCTGGATTTAGGAGAATCCGACGGTCGGATCTCCTGTAATATCAATTCGAAGTCAATGGTCGAAATTCGAGAATGGCCGCGGCGCGGCTCTTTCTATTCAGGCCATTATATTATATATATATAATATATATTTTGTCGGTTTCTATTTAAAACATATTTTATAAATCGTTTATAAATTCATTTTAAAACGATTCTAACTTCATTTCCAATTTTAAATCAAAATTGAATACTCCTTATCATTATATTATTTAAATGGTAATATTTTCAAAATATTAGATTTTGAAATCATTTCCTTTTCGATATTCATTATAAAAATGAATAAAATCGATATAAATATCATTCACGTCAAAATGGCACATATCTAATCAGCTTCACATATTTTAATATTTTCGTGTCCATCCAAAATCGGACATTAAAATTAGATTTTAATCCTTTATTGAATATTACTTAAAAATATTCCTTATTTTAAAATATTTGTTATTTTAGAATATTCGTTCTTTTCGAATTGGAATCAGACAAAGTCAATTACCACATAATGTTATTTATATGGATTTCATACATCATATGTTTACAACAACAACTATAAACAATCAACCATCATTCAGTGTGCATTACACAACTGCATAAGCATTAAATATAAATAATTAAAGCTTACAACAGTCTTTCAAACAATCGATTGACATACAACTAAACAATTGGGATTAGTGTATGTCAAATATCATCCCAATACCCGTGTGCGGTTTCAATCAACACACAAAGATTTTATTTGTGCAGTTGGGCGATGTGTAAAATATATCGTCCCAATCAATATCAGTCAAATGAGTGTACATAAACAAATCGTTCGATTTGTAAATGAATATTTATTTTCATTCATATACACGTTAAAAATTATATTTTTAACGATAAAATATTTATTTCAACACATAAATATTTTATAAAGTTCATTTATACAATAAAAATGATATTCTTATTGTTCTAACATATTTTAGAAATTTTGGCAGCATAACGGCGCGATACTAGAACCGGAATAAGGTCTAGCCTTATCCCTCGCCTAATACTGGCTCGCGCCATACAAAAACCAATTAAAATCAATTCACAATTAATCCACAACTAATTTAATAATCACAATCAAATCACATAGAACATCCAAATAAATAAATACTCAACTACACCAAATGCCATTGATGGCGCCATAAGCGGCTATTCGCGGAGTATGAAATCCATGTGTCGGTAATATCCATACATCACTTTCAATTATGTGATTGTGCGAATTCGAGTGTTGAACTCCATATAATTCAAATCACATAATATGGTTTGTACAATAAATAGTGTCGGGGGCTTCCGAGCCTCGTCTGCATCCTAGAATATTTTTAATTGAAAAATAAATAGATTGAGAAGGAGATCTCACCTTTGGTTTCCACTATGTCATTCTTTATTTGAACGGTTTGGATTTGGATTTGTTACAACGTGTTGTGTCCCTCATCCTGTTTCCAACGAGATATGTTTCACACAATTTATATTAAAAATCATATTTTTACAATGTTATATATATTTTAAAAATCATATTTTTATTTCACTACTATATATATATATATTATATTTTTATAATGCTATTCAAATAATAAAAATATATTTTTATAATGCTATCATATATATAAATCATATTTTTAACATGCCATTCAAATAATAAAAAAAATCATATTTTTATTCATGGTTGTGTAAATAAAAATCATATTTTTATTTCAACCATTCCATAATAAAAATCACATTTTTATATATTCATAAAAATAAAAGTCACATTTTTATATGTTATTCATATAAATAAAAATCACATTTTTATATGCTATTTATATAAATAAAAATCACATTTTTATATGTTATTCATATAAATAAAAATAACATTATTTATAACACTATATTACATATAAAAATAATATTTTTAAACGCTACTTGTATAAATAAAAATAATGTTTTTAAACTCTACTTATATAAATAAAAATCATATTTTTAAACGCTACTTATATAAATAAAAAAAATCATATTTCTATATTATTAAAAATCATAAATTTATTTACATAAAAATCTCTACTTTATTTTATTTTTTTAAATATATTACATTAAGTAAATAAAGATAAATAAATAAATAAAACTCACAAATTATCGATCGTCAGAGAATCGGAGGAGGAGGGTTGGGGAAGTGGCGAGGTAGGGCGGCGCTGGGGGTTTGACAAGGTGGTGGGGGTGTGCGGTGGTTGGGGTGTGGCCCACAGTGGTGGCGATGACAGGTTTTCAGGGTTTGGGGGGGTTTCTGAATGGAGAGGGCATCGGGGCAAGGGGAGGGTGGCCGAAGGGGTGCGGCGTCGCCTGGGGGAGGGGGCGCGACAGGTGCGGCGGCTGTGGTGGCCCCCTCGAGGGACGGCGTTGCGATTTTTGTGAAGGCGGGGTGATTTGGGGAAAAATGAAGGGTTTGAGATGAATGAGGGTTTGACCCCAAAAGTGAATATATATATATATATTAATTATTTTATTTTCCAAATTTCATGCTTAACATTTCGAACTCCAAATCAAACGCAACGACTGTCACTCCTAGCTAATTACCCACATTCCGAACACAATGAGATATGTTTCGCAAGCCAGTTCAACTGTTTCAATCAGTTTTTCTTTAAATTAAATTGTAAATCAATGTATATTTAATTTAAATGTACATTTTGATTTACCGAGGTAGTTTGCAAAATGGCTATTTTTAAGGGCTATATATTATATTAAAATATATATAAATTCCATAGCAACTATTTCAAATTTTAAACTGGACATAACTTTCAATTTAGATTATGAAATCTAAATTTTTCACATTCATTAGAAAGATATAATTAAACAGATTCAAATATTTCTGGTTTCACTAAAATCCGGTTTATTTTGAATCCTGTACATTCATTTGAAATCGAATTTTCAAACTACCGCGCCATTTCAGGCTCGTTTGATAATTAAAATAAATTTATTCATTCTAACTTTGTTTAAAATAAATTTTTAGTCGTTATTATTTAAAATAAATCATTTTAAATATTAAAAATTCATTAAAATAGCCAAAATAAAAAAAATTAATTGGTTTTGATAACCCGGGTTGTTACAATTTCCACTCATAAGAACACAAGAATAAGAATGAAGATGATGTGTAGAATTAGTTTCTTGATTATTTCCTCACGATTACCATTTTCCAAATTTCCTCCTAATCTGATATATACATATAAGAATTTGATTAAAGTCTTATATATATATATATATATATATATTTATATATTCTAATTCCAGATAATTCTAAGAAAAATAGATTTGAAAGGTAGAGAAATAGGTTGAGGAAGATTCCTGAACTGTCAAATTTCTGGAATTAAGAATAATGGTGGTGAAGCAGAGTGGTGGCGCACAAGAGAACGAATGTAGGGTTTGAGGGGGGGGGGTGGCTTACGGTCTATTTATAGTTTATAGAGTGTGTGTGGACCGTAGGATTAGTTTTATAAAATATGGACAGTTCGTTCAATAAAAATAAATAAAAACCCTTAACAATATATGCCTCCTTCCCAGGCTCGACTAAGAAGGCGATGGACCTCCCCCATAGGACGGCGGTCGATGGCCGGTCGATCTCTGTCTTGGGAAATTGTCAACCACCTTCTTGGGTCGGGCACATGAAGATTTTTTTCCCCTTACATTGCTATTTTATTCATTACGTTAATTAATTCAAATTGATTCTTTTTGTTATTTCTTTATTCTTGTCCCCCCATGTATACTTATACATACACACAAATTCAAATTCCAAGGAATATTACTTTATGATAAAATTATATTATTTTATTTTTGTTTATATTCTTACAATTTGAATTTCAAACCTTATGTGTGTACAATTTTCATATAACTTGTTTTATTAATAACCTTTTGATATGGACTCCGTTTTCAACAAATAAATTATGAAAACGGACTAGAGTCTCGCCACGAATACAATGGTAATATTTTCATGGTCCAATTCCTAGTTATCCAAAACTCTTATTTTCAAACCATTATTATTCTATCAATTTATTATTGTTTATTATAAATTTAATTATTTATGTCTATTTGGTGTATATTTTACGAAATATTACAGTATGGGTCGGCCCTAGGGTCACCCCAGCGCATCCTTGGATCGATCTGGGCACGACAAATATTTCCTATGCTCATCCTTCGCCGATTGCAACTTCAAACATGGCTTTTCTTAGGCTAACAAGCTCAGGTTAAGCTGAAAATTCACGGGCACAAACTGCTGAATATAGGATAAGAATTTATAGAAGAAGCATTCAATTTCATTAAACAATATGGAAGATATATCATCAAACATTGACGCGGACTCAATTTTGCATCGAGGAACATCTGAAACATTATCCCAGATTATAGTGAAACTATTTTCAACAAAACACAATCAAACACAAGATAAAATACATGCAACCTATAATGTGCGAGTTTTACAAACCTACCTTAATTATTCCAGTAAATATGAACACAAAATTGATGACTTTTGTAGAAGATTTGGCCCCAAAAGGCTCTCAGGCACTTGAAAAGAAGTTTACAGTAGCATGCAAACCTATATAAAACCATAGTAAGAGATTTTCTCAAATCAAAGAAAAACTTGAGATAAATTGCGTTTTGGGCTTTGGTTACCTGTTATGATGATGCTAGAAACTTGATTCTAGCTTCAAACTTGAATTTTGATTAGATTTGAGGAATTAGAGAAGAAAGTTAGTATTTTCTTTTTTCTCTATATCTTTTTCCTGAAAGAAGGAGGAGGAATAGGGAATGTTGCACGATTACCTTTTCTCTCCTTCCAAAAATTACTTAACTTGGATTTTGGGGTAATTTAGACCCAATTAAGTCTAAGCATTTAAGTTGGCGATAATTTGGTTCGTAAACACGACTTAAAGATACTTAATGTAACACCCCACCTCCGCTAGGGTCACTCTTTCGGGGGCACTAGCTTCTATGGGGCGTTAGAACTGGGTAAGCATGCATAATGATATATCAAGGCAGAACAAGAACATAGATGTATATGTAAAACAGAGTAAGTGAAAATAAAACAGCGGAATATCTCAAACCATCTCAAAACAAGTCTAGTACATCATAAAGTCAACTGCCAAAATAAACATGTCTAGTACATCATAAACAGAAATACTGAAATACATAGTGCTATCCCCAAAATAAAGATGATAAACCATAGCGAGCTCAATGTCCAGACATACATGAGCTAATCCAGCAAGCAAGCTAAGCGATCCAAGCTAAGCACCAATGTTCCCACCCTGAGAACCTGGGGGGGGGGGGAACGGAAGAAAAGAAGCGAAAAGAAAACGGGTCAGTCATAAAGACTGGTAAGCCCTGCTACGATCAGTCTATAAACTAATAAAGTTAACAGCATGATGGAAACTGAGATGATCATAGATAACAACATACTGGCATGATAAATTAACTACAAGATAGATAGAGGTGCCATCACATAAACAAGGTTAAGTTTTGCACCACGGTGTACTAGCAAACCAACATAACAGGTATTGATCCCTTGGCCCAAGCTTTGACCCAATAACATGAAGTGACCTTAATATAAGGTCCAACCAAACGGTCTAGTCGATCGGCTCCCTATAAGCCTAACACGTCAAGTGTTGGTGTCCATACGGCCCACATATGGATGTAGTCAGACTGTGCTGGGTCCACCTTCGGGTGTATCAAGCCTTCGGGTGTCAACCCCAGACACTGAAGCAATAATGCACAGTCTAAACCTACTGGTACCCGTGCCTCGAGTTTGTCCAATACCGGACTACGTGCACGTCCGTAGCCCGCCTGGACCCGCACCGCTGTACCACTTAGCCGTCGCTTTGGTCGCTTACATCAGTCCAGTAATCGTGCCCCGCCCTAGCCCAGCCTCTAGGGTTGTGATGATACCAAACTGGGATTACTGCTGGAACAGACCACGTTGCTAGGGTTTCCTAAGAGGGTTAAGTGCGATTTAACCCTTCGCTAATCATGGATTAAATTGGTTAAGTGTAACCGACAGTTCACAACTTAACCCCATTTCAATCCCTCGAATCCCCAAATGGATTAAATTGGTTAAGTGTAACCGACAGTTCACAACTTAACCCCATTTCAATCCCTCGAATCCCCAAATTGGTTAAGTATTAGTGGACCCTGACTTAACCCTAATCATGAGGCATTAATTAATTTAATGCACCTTAACCTCTCACATTAGACTTTGTTGTGGTTACCTAGTTAAGCCGGTGGGTTCCGGGTAGATTTACACCACAACTTGGTCTAACCTCGGGTCTTGGCACCACATGACCAACTTCTCACATTGGGTCCTATTGTTTGTAGCCACTAGTTAAGCCGGTAGGTTCCGGGTAGAATTATGCTACAAACTCAACCCAACCTCGAGTTGGCCACACTTATGTTTTCTAAGTGTCATGTCCACTTTATTTCAAAACATAGTTACAAGTCAACAAATACTTGGGTAGACCTAACTTAATAGGTAAATTCCCAAGGGGTAGACCTAACTTAATAGGTAAATTCCCAATCTTATATTTTTATGTATTTTAAGTTTACCCAAACCCCCCAACGTCATTCTATCGCTTACATATTCGTAATAACGCATAAAGGATAGGAAGAGGGAACTTGGCATAACATACATGATGAACTTGCATATCACAACAAACATGCATAACATGTTAGACTTGCATAACTTAGCATAGTGAACTTGCATATTACCATAAACATGCATAACATGTTAAACTTGCCTAACATGGTATAGGGAACTTGCATAAACATGCATAACTTGTCAAACATGCATAACATGTCATTGTGAACTTGCATAAGCTTGCATAACTTATTAAACATGCATAACATGGCATAGTGAACTTGCATAAGCATGCATAACTTATTAAACATGCATAACATGGCATAGTGAACTTGCATAAACATGCATAACCCAATAAACTTGCAAATCATGGCATAGTGAACTTGCATAAACATGCATAACTCAATAAACTTGCAAATCATGCCATAGTGAACTTGCATAAACATGCATAACTCAATAAACTTGCAAATCATGGCATAGTGAACTTGCATAAACATGCATAACTCAATAAACTTGCAAATCATGGCATAGTGAACTTGCATAAACATGCATAACGCAATAAACTTGCATAAATTCCCAACTTGCATCACATATTAACTTTAGAGTTTCTAAAATGAAGGTAAGAGGGCTTACAAATATTATGAAGACACAAATCTACTAATAAAGATTGAGAAGCCCTTCATGCAAGCATATAAAAACCCAAAACAAAGCTCCAATAAGAAAACTCTTAACAAAAATTCCAAAAACTCTAGCTTAGCCAATAAAGCTTGCAACTTGAAGATGTATGCAAGCTAATGATCATTCATACAACTTAGAAATGCTTGTATGAACATCAAAATCTTCATAGGAATGATTTTTGAAGAGGGTGGAGGCTAGGGTTCTTAAGTGGAGGCCATTTGAGAAATCAATTTGCCATAGTTTAGCTACTAGAATGAATAAATGAGGTTTTAGGGTAGGATTAGGGTCTTATTTATAGAAGATTAAAGTGTTTTTAGCCCTAGGATTAACCCTAGGTTAGTTTAGGTCCATCAGATTTCGGAAGTCTCCAGAACACAGCCACAAAACCAGACCAAGACCCAAAATGGTGCGCCAGGCAAAACTGCCCGGCCACCCTGTGTCGACAGGGCTGTCGACAGGGCTGTCGACACCCTGGGGACCCTGTCGACATGCCTGTCGACATGGGGGTCCTGGCGGGAGTTTTTCCCGCCTGCGCCAGTTTGCCCTAATTTCCAACTTTGAACTTGAAATTCAAATCTGTTTTTGACATGGAAATTTCTGAAAACTTCAATGGGCCTTAACTGGGTCATACGGACTCAGATTTTCGAAAACTCGGACTCTATTTCACGTATTTTTCCGAGACGAACGCAATGGCATAGCCCGTTTCCCTTGATTCAGATTTTTAAATTTAATTCTGCCTCGATTTATATTTTAATAGGTTATTAAAAATACAGGTTGTTACATTCTCCCCTCCTTAAAGGATTTCGTCCCCGAAATTTTCAAGTTAGGAAGAACATATCCTACCATCCAATCATCCATCTACTCAAAACATCATCCTCGAGCAATCATTGTCCTTACAAGATTCTAAATGTGGTATGAACATATGCAAAAGTGTGTGTATATGTACTTATCTAATGCAAAGATCAGGCGGTTACTGATACAGTAAACCTCCTTAATGCATATGTATGTCAGTGAAATGAATCCATATGTATGCAAATTCCTAACATAATTCATAGTATCTATATGAGTGCACATAACATTCATCCATATGCAACATCCATGTGGTAGCACAACAAGTTTCAACCATGAATAAGTGTAAGCACTCATGCATATGCAACATGAAGAGTGTGTGAGCCGATCTAGTGCCTAATGTGTATAATGCATCCACGAGTAACCACTTGCAAACACTTGCAACCACTTGCAAACATCAAGCATAACATGTTTCAAATACATGTTTCATCCAAAGGGTTTCTACCTAAGGTTCTCATGACAAGATAAACACGATAAACTAGATAAACATGGATAGAGAGATATGCTAAAAAGAGATCTTAGAAGATAAGCAAGATAAACTCCTTTTTGGATTACAAGAAATCCATTCAAACTCTGACATATAGTACTAACCGATGAGTCATAACCCCCTTATGGAGTTTACAACAGAAATAAGATCGAGAATGGGACCGAGAGGATATATACAAAAGATAACTTGCAAGCAAGCTCCACAGGAAAACAAGGATCAAGGATGCACTCTTAAAAAGAGATATGATGCGCGTATCTAGTCTTCATTCTTCTTAGTCACGTTTCCTTGAGCTTAACTCCACTGTGCTTTGACCGTCTTTTACTTCATGATTTCTTGGCTTCCTAACTCCTATTTCCCAAATTCGAGTTGGAACTCATTTCATTATCGCCTCTCGTCTTCCTTTTCCACTTATTCTTCTTTCTGTATACTTGGCTTAAACATAACTGTAACCTCATGATTTCATGCAAGCTCTCCAAAATTCACTAGTGAATCCTGGATCTCGTCTACTTACTATCAAGTATTCCACGCAGCAGAACTTTTCTTGAAAATACCAATCCACGTTGCCAATTGCCCTTATAAACGTGATTTTCTATAACTCATGCTTAATCGAAATGAACCATCCGCCTATGAGTGATAGGCCATACCTAGATTCAGTTGCCTACCCATGGCTTCCTGTAGGCTATTTCAAAACTGGCCAACTTCTTGAGGGTAAACCGTTGCTAACCATGATGCAGTCCTCTCGCTCTTCACCGGACTGAAATGAGCACTCTTCGTGAGTCTACCTATTATGACCCACTTACCCGTATTCCCTTTCTTTGATCTAGGTAGTCCATCCACATAATCTATCGAGATGTTTTCAAACTTCCCTTGCGGAACCTCCAATGGAGGTAATGACCCGCCGGGCTTCTATGACTTGGCCTTAACCTGGTGGCACAACATACATCCTGAGACCAACTCGGCCACCTCCTCGAGTGATGCGCATCTTCAAGAACCTTCTTTACCAAGTCTTCCACTCGAGGAACACATAATCTCTCATCGCGCCTTAGTCATCCCTTGTCATCTATAATATATCTAGCGAGGTGACTTAACATCTCGCCTCGAATCAACTGGTCCATGTTCTTGACTAACTGCGGGTCTTCTTCCTGTGAAACCCCCTTCTTGATCCAGAAGAGTAAGTCTAAGCTCAGGGAATGCTAACTAACTAGCCAAACGGAGAAAGCTTCTTACTTCAATTGCCCTCCTCAGAGTTTTCCGGTCTTAAACCGCAACCACTTTAGCGGAATCCACCGCTAAGCCTTACTTAGGAACTATGTGTCCAAGAAATCCAACTTCTTTCCTCCAAAGTGACATTTGGAGAACTTGACCTTCAACTGGTGGCTCTAAGCATATCCATCACCTCCTTGAGATGTCTAGCATGCTCTTCCTCGTTCTTTTAAGGAGATCAAAATATCGTCTACGACGACCACGACAAACTTGTTCAAGGACTCCCTAAACACCCTACCCATCAAGTTCACGTAATATGCGGGTGCATTAGTCAAACCAAATAGCATGACTAGCCATTCTAAAAATCCATCTAGAGTCCTAAACGCAGTCTTGTCAATTCCATCCTCAGCCATCCTAAGCTGATGGAATCCGGTAGCTAGATCAAAAGAAAACAGATGCTCCTACAAGCTGATCAAACAAATCATCGATCCTTGGTAACGGTTGTCTATTCTTCTCACGATAATCAACACATAAGCGAAGCAAACTGTCCATATTAGTAACGAATACTACTGGAGCACCCTACTCGAAAATGCTTCGTCTCAGGAAGTTCTTCTCAAGCAACTCCTTGACTTGCTTTCTTAACTCTCATCTCGTGAGGTTATGTGCCTAACCGGCCACGAAACTGGCTTGGTATTACCAACCAGATAACGCGGAAATCTATCCCACGTCTAGGGGTAACCCCTTTACTTCCCCCAAGATATCAGGATATTCTCGGACCACCCTCACAGATTGCAAACTATTGATAGACGAGTTGAGGGATTCAAGATAACATAACATGACGGGACCCATATGGTTGCTAGAAATTTCTAGGGTATTACCGAGGCGAGTCATGAGCCTCACAACCCTATATACAAAAACCAAGAATGGCTCCAAAACAGGACACCCATTCCATGCCCAAAACCAACCCATATCCCCTGAAACCGAGAATATAAACATCCCACGAGAATTCTATACTCAAGATAGAAATTTTCAAATCCACTCAGACCACAGACAAACGGGCAGAACCCCCAATTGGATTTGAAACACATACGGGATCATCAACTAGACTAGTACTTAGGTGCAAACTTTCAACTAGATCAGATGAAATAAAACTATGCGATGTGCCAGAATCAAACAAAGTACGAACAGGGAAAATCAGAAAATGTAAACAAGACTTTCAACAGAAACACTACCTCTATCATGAGCTGGAAGAACGGTGTTGAGGGGATGAACTCGCCCTCCAGATAGTCCTGCATACTGAGTCTGACCTTGCCCTTGTTTCCTCGGGCAATCCTTGCTGAGATGTCCAAACTCACCATAATGAAAGCATTCGCCCCGCTTTCTCTTCTTCTTCCTACATTCCCTGGATATATGTCCAACTTTACCACAGAAGTTGCATTTTCTATTCTCTCTTGGCTTGTCCTTGCGGTTGTTGTTATTCTTGCCTCGTTTCCCGGAATTTACCCTCTTGCCTTGAGACTCATTCGCCTTGACCTCTTTCTTGTCATTGCTATCTTCTTCTTGAAGTAGGGCCATATTCACCAAATTCTCGAAAGTCGCCCCCAAGGGTATATGAGACATGGCCAAACCATGTAATGGCTCGTTTAATCCTAGAGCAAAGTGCAGGGCCTTCTTCTGAGCTGTATTAACCAAGTCTAAATCGACCCGAGCCAGTTGATTAAACTTATCTATGTATTCCCTAATAGTCATGTCCCCTTGCTTCAGTGATAAGAACCTCAGTCCAAACCTTCCTCTAAAATCATCCCAAGTCTCAATTGGCCTAGTAGCGGTAGTGACTACCCACCAACGTGCAGCTTCTTCCTTTAGCAACCAGACTGCCAATAAAACCTTCATGCGGTCACCTATATCAAAGGTGGCTAAAAGATCTTCGGTCTCTTTCAACCAATTCCTTGCCTCTACAAAAGTCTCCGTTCCACTGAAATTCTTGCCACCCATCATCTTAAAGTTCTTACAAGTTTCCGCAAAATCCGCTTGTGGAGGCTGAGGGAGAAGAGGAACATCAGCTACCGAAGGAGGAGGAGGAACAGCGGCCTTGACTGGAAAGACAACATTAGAGACACCCGGGACCGGTGCCGTGACTTCCAAGTACCGACGAAACCAATCGGGTATTGTTACTCCTTCGGGCAAGATGAGATTATCAGACATGCTGGAAACGAAAAGAAAAGAGTTCAAACGAGGGGTCAAAGGATAGTGCTAATGGCTTTTGGGGAATAGCCTTTAAAAATAACTAGACTTTTCTTTGGAAAATACTTTATACTTGGTTTTGAAAATAGTTTTTCAAAAGTTTTAAAAACCTTTTTATCCCTTCTCGTAAACCATATGCTCTGATACCAAATTTGTAACACCCCACCTCCGCTAGGGTCACTCTTTCGGGGGCACTAGCTTCTGGGGGGCGTTAGAACTGGGTAAGCATGCATAATGATATATCAAGGCAGAACAAGAACATAGATGTATATGTAAAACAGAGTAAGTGAAAATAAAACAGCGGAATATCTCAAACCATCTCAAAACAAGTCTAGTACATCATAAAGTCAACTGCCAAAATAAACATGTCTAGTACATCATAAACAGAAATACTGAAATACATAGTGTTATCCCCAAAATAAAGATGATAAACCATAGCGAGCTCAATGTCCAGACATACATGAGCTAATCCAGCAAGCAAGCTAAGCGATCCAAGCTAAGCACCAATGTTCCCACCCTGAGAACCTGGGGGGGGGGGGAAACGGAAGAAAAGAAGCGAAAAGAAAATGGGTCAGTCATAAAGACTGGTAAGCCCTGCTACGATCAGTCTATAAACTAATAAAGTTAACAGCATGATGGAAACTGAGATGATCATAGATAACAACATACTGGCATGATAAATTAACTACAAGATAGATAGAGGTGCCATCGCATAAACAAGGTTAAGTTTTGCACCACGGTGTACTAGCAAACCAACATAACAGGTATTGATCCCTTGGCCCAAGCTTTGACCCAATAACATGAAGTGACCTTAATATAAGGTCCAACCAAACGGTCTAGTCGATCGGCTCCCTATAAGCCTAACACGTCAAGTGTTGGTGTCCATACGGCCCACATATGGATGTAGTCAGACTGTGCTGGGTCCACCTTCGGGTGTATCAAGCCTTCGGGTGTCAACCCCAGACACTGAAGAAATAATGCACAGTCTAAACCTACTGGTACCCGTGCCTCGAGTTTGTCCAATACCGGACTACGTGCACGTCCGTAGCCCGCCTGGACCCGCACCGCTGTACCACTCAGCCGTCGCTTTGGTCGCTTACATCAGTCCAGTAATCGTGCCCCGCCCTAGCCCAGCCTCTAGGGTTGTGATGATACCAAACTGGGATTACTGCTGGAACAGACCACGTTGCTAGGGTTTCCTAAGAGGGTTAAGTGCGATTTAACCCTTCGCTAATCATGGATTAAATTGGTTAAGTGTAACCGACAGTTCACAACTTAACCCCATTTCAATCCCTCGAATCCCCAAATGGATTAAATTGGTTAAGTGTAACCGACAGTTCACAACTTAACCCCATTTCAATCCCTCGAATCCCCAAATTGGTTAAGTATTAGTGGACCCTGACTTAACCCTAATCATGAGGCATTAATTAATTTAATGCACCTTAACCTCTCACATTAGACTTTGTTGTGGTTACCTAGTTAAGCCGGTGGGTTCCGGGTAGATTTACACCACAACTTGGTCTAACCTCGGGTCTTGGCACCACATGACCAACTTCTCACATTGGGTCCTATTGTTTGTAGCCACTAGTTAAGCCGGTAGGTTCCGGGTAGAATTATGCTACAAACTCAACCCAACCTCGAGTTGGCCACACTTATGTTTTCTAAGTGTCATGTCCACTTTATTTCAAAACATAGTTACAAGTCAACAAATACTTGGGTAGACCTAACTTAATAGGTAAATTCCCAAGGGGTAGACCTAACTTAATAGGTAAATTCCCAATCTTATATTTTTATGTATTTTAAGTTTACCCAAACCCCCCAACGTCATTCTATCGCTTACATATTCGTAATAACGCATAAAGGATAGGAAGAGGGAACTTGGCATAACATACATGATGAACTTGCATATCACAACAAACATGCATAACATGTTAGACTTGCATAACTTAGCATAGTGAACTTGCATATTACCATAAACATGCATAACATGTTAAACTTGCCTAACATGGTATAGGGAACTTGCATAAACATGCATAACTTGTCAAACATGCATAACATGTCATTGTGAACTTGCATAAGCATGCATAACTTATTAAACATGCATAACATGGCATAGTGAACTTGCATAAGCATGCATAACTTATTAAACATGCATAACATGGCATAGTGAACTTGCATAAACATGCATAACCCAATAAACTTGCAAATCATGGCATAGTGAACTTGCATAAACATGCATAACTCAATAAACTTGCAAATCATGGCATAGTGAACTTGCATAAACATGCATAACTCAATAAACTTGCAAATCATGGCATAGTGAACTTGCATAAACATGCATAACTCAATAAACTTGCATAAATTCCCAACTTGCATCACATATTAACTTTAGAGTTTCTAAAATGAAGGTAAGAGGGCTTACAAATATTATGAAGACACAAATCTACTAATAAAGATTGAGAAGCCCTTCATGCAAGCATATAAAAACTCAAAACAAAGCTCCAATAAGAAAACTCTTAACAAAAATTCCAAAAACTCTAGCTTAGCCAATAAAGCTTGCAACTTGATGATGTATGCAAGCTAATGATCATTCATACAACTTAGAAATGCTTGTATGAACATCAAAATCTTCATAGGAATGATTTTTGAAGAGGGTGGAGGCTAGGGTTCTTAAGTGGAGGCCATTTGAGAAATCAATTTGTCATAGTTTAGTTACTAGAATGAATAAATGAGGTTTTAGGGTAGGATTAGGGTCTTATTTATAGAAGATTAAAGTGTTTTTAGCCCTAGGATTAACCCTAGGTTAGTTTAGGTCCATCAGATTTCGGAAGTCTCCTGAACACAGCCACAAAACCAGACCAAGACCCAAAATGGTGCGCCAGGCAAAACTGCCCGGCCACCCTGTGTCGACAGGGCTGTCGACACCCTGGGGACCCTGTCGACATGCCTGTCGACATGGGGGTCCTTGCGGGAGTTTTTCCCGCCTGCGCCAGTTTGCCCTAATTTCCAACTTTGAACTTGAAATTCAAATCTGTTTTTGACATGGAAATTTCTGAAAACTTCAATGGGCCTTAAATGGGTCATACGGACTCCGATTTTCGAAAACTCGGACTCTATTTCGCGTATTTTTCCGAGACGAACGCAATGGCATAGCCCGTTTCCCTTGATTCAGATTTTTAAATTAAATTCTGCCTCGATTTATATTTTAATAGGTTATTAAAAATACAGGTTGTTACACTTAACAACATCTTAAATCCATTTCAATAACACACATTTTCAAAACAATGTCGTGTTCAAATAAGAATGTTCAAAAACATATATCTAAACATTTCTAACTATTTTATACATCACTTTTAATGTAACACACACCAAAATACACCTTTTTAGTAAACATAATAATAATAATAATAATAATAATAATAATAATAGATACTTCAAGAACAAGACTTGCTCACAGGCCACCCTGTGTTACAAAATCACTCACATTTTCTCTTTCTGAACAAGTTGTCATGCCCAACAACCCTTCCAGCTTCAACTTTGGGAGGGGAACAACAATTCCAACGAATCTATGGGAAGCTCTGATGCAGCCTTAGCCAACTCCAAGAGGATCTACCCTAAGCCATGGTAACTAGCTCAATCAGCTGCTCTTTATCCCGAACGCTATGACCTGTATTTTGGATCGTGTTTCGATCAGCTCCGTTTGCTTTGAATTTGTTTGATTTGGCTGGGTTTTAGGCCTATCCTTGTATGTATTTGACTTTGCACCATGTAGGCTACTTTTTAACCCGACTAGCAAGCTACTCTTGTTTTGTGGCCATCAGTTAGGCCTTTTGACCAACTTTATTTACTTATTATATAAACAGTAACCATCTGTGTAGTCTCGCACTACACAACCATCTAGCTCAAAAAAATACACCTTTTTCTACCAAAACATACATTTTACACTTTAATTATTCAAAACTTACATTATTTAAGTTAAAATTCATATTCATTTCACTTTCTTCTCAAAATCGACACTAAGGTTTTTATTTATTTATTCAGGAGGGAAACCGACCGGAGTCATTAAACCGTCCCTAGTGCACCTAGCCTGGTCGCGAGCACCATATAAGTGGCTGATCTTAGCGTATGCACATGGTAATCTCTTAGCATGTCATTCCAGGTTTTGAAAATATATTTGACACACTTTAATATTTATTTTCAAATAATATTTATACTTTCTATATTTTATTTACAACACAATTAAAATTAGAATAAACCAATTCACACAAAAAATCATTATCCATAATAACTCCCAAAATTATTGCTTCATGACAAATAAAATTCCTCATACTTGTTTTTGACACATATTTACATTTATAAAGTTTCACAAACTTTGTTTACAACTTATTTAAATTGTATTCAACATATAATTATTGAATTCAATCCTTTATAAATTGTATTCAATTTAATTAAAGTCTTAAATTCAACACATCCTAATTTTAGCATGCACACAATAATCTAAATTAATACACGAGCTTAAGCAAATCTTCAAATTTTATACATATAAGTGATTTTACAACTTAATCACTTCCAACTTCATTTAATTCACAGTTAAAAAATTATTACCTTCATTATAATTTGCATTCATTAGTACCTGAAAATCTGGGTTCTTACAACAAGTCTTTCTTTATACTTGTTTATTGAGCCGTCAGCTTTTAGATTTTTCCTAAGCATACATTTGTATTCTAATCTTTTTGATCCTTCAGGTAGATCTACTAGTTCCCACAAATGGTTTTTAAAATGTATTCAGTTCATTATTGATAGCTTCCTTCCAACAAGAAACATCAGGAATAAACATTGCTTGTTGATATGATAGAGATTCATTTTTTATCACGTATGCATAGAAGTCGGGTGCAAAGATTTTAGATATCCTGTTCGTTTTCTCCTTCTTGGTTCCTTTAATTCTTGTTCAACATTACTTTCATGTGTTCTTTGATCATCGTTATCCTCGGGAATTTCTGGATCTCCTGATCTCTTTTGAATAATAGTTTCGGTAAAGGTTCTTAGTGGATAGAAGAATCTAGCACTTCGAGACTCAATAATGATGTTTCCCCAGGTGTCATCAATTTTAGATTTAGACACAAAAAATGATATGCATTACCATTATCAGCATATTCAATGAGTATGCAATACATAGTCCTTGATTCAATTTTGCCTTTTTTGCTTTGTTTTTCTAAAGTTCATGTGGAGATTTGAAGTCTTCTTTTGAGTCATTATATTAAAAATGTAATTAGTTGAAAGTATGGCTTCTCCCCAAAAATTATTTGGTAGACCAGAACTTATAAGTAAAGCATTCATCATTTTCTATGGGTATGATTTTTATGTTCTGCTATACCATTTGATTAAGGAAAGTATGGTGCTGTTATTTGATGGATTATGCTATTTTGTGTATAGAATTCCATGAATGAAAATTCATATTCACCTCCCCTATCATTTCTTAAGAATCAAGTTTCCCTATTTATTTGATTTTAAAATTTTGCATGTATTTCATAAACAATTCAAATGTCTCATCTTTACTTCTCATTAGATGCGCATTGTAACGACCCAGGGATTTCCGGCCCGAAAATCGACATAAATACCTTACCGTATATCATGCCAACCCTCCAAGCACCAAAAACACTGGATAGTTATTAGAAAGAAATTAGAGGGTGAGATAAGAAAGAAAGAAATATTAGAATAGAAGAAGAAGAAACCACACAACAGAGTCTCACATCGCAGCGGAACAAAATATAATACTGAAATAAATCTTTACTGAGAGATTTAAAAATACTTACAGTATCAGAGTACATCACACAATGGGACAGTTATAATGATCTGTTCCCATATACAACACACAGCGGAATAGTAGCTATATAATATCATACATCTGAACATCTCCATCTCGTCCCTGGACTTCACAGCATTCGATAACCTGAACTTGTACACTCCGGGCTAACCCGAGCATTTACAAAACACCGGGTCAGTCTGGTGAACCAGAGTGAGATAAACTCGCACAATATTAAGGGTAAATCATCCAATCTGATTTTAAAGTTTAAAATCTTTCTAGAAGAAAAGGATAATCGTAAGACCAAATCCACACATAAACACGGACAGTTTTTACCTTACGATAACCCAAAACAATTTTGAAATCAATATCTTTTCTGATATTATAATAATGTCTAAAAACAAGTAATTATCACATCTAGCGGAACGCTTGCATCTCACGCTCCACATATATAGTATACAATCAAAAACCGCGGGCACTTATTGGAGATTGGATTCCAACTATGACAAGGTATGGGACCACCTGCCGATAGTGTATCTCTAGAGACGAATACACTGGGTTCAACAAGAACGTCTTGCAACCCGGCCCTCACATGACCGACCACTCATTTCGCTTGAGTGTATTGAATGTATATCACCGACGGTTGGGATCAGCAACCGTCTCCCGACAAGGGACAGCATCGAAACATAGATTTAAGAAACAAATAGGATTTTCTCAAGATAGGTGATTATACACCCTAATGGGAGCGACCCACATAGCCATGTTGCCTGCCCGATTTTTGTCATTTCCCGGTTGATGAGGCTTGAGGCCAGAATTTATCTTTGAACATCTGGTCATCATTCACTTTGAATGCCACATCGTCAGATCCGTCAGATATCACTAATTGACATCCACAAAAATACTCTAGCTAGAAGCTAAGAGAACGGCAATTTCCCCGCCAACAACTATAGCACGTTTGAAGAAATCAACGTACGTGACACTTGGAAATACTCTGTCAGACATTCGTCCATACAAGTCATCCAGGAACAGGATGAACCGAAGGCACTCTCCTACTACATCCAATGTAGGAATCACCCCATGGATCAGTAGCGAGAAGTCCTTGCAACCCGCAGAATCCAACCACGACAGAATCACAGTTTATCTCTGCTTGCCAGGCAGAGAATATTAGTGGTTCTTCCGTTTATGAAAATCCACGGCCTTCAATGCTCCAACTCGATCATCTTCTGATATCTTCACGTATTTGTTGGTTGGAATGGGTTTCGAATATAAATTCGATCCCGGTCTTTTCATACCAACAATCGTATTGGACAGATTTGATAGTCGGTGTTTTAACTATCAAAATATACAGTGTTTCAATCATGACACTCCAATGAGTTCACTGGTTCAGTATTCAACATCACTTGGCCTTTATTTCAAATAAACTAGTTCACTTCTATTTAGTTAAAACTTCTAACTCCTTTAAACATGAAAAGTATGATAATTGAATTCTTGTATATTATACAAGTGTTCTCAAAACCAGTTCTATATAATACTTAGCAAAATGACCAAATTAAATTTTCACTTAATTTCCCCTTCAAAACATTTGTTACATCCTTCTTTATTATTAACTTGGAAAATCTATTCAACTTATTACTTCATAAACAACATTACGTGATATCATTTGTCCCTTTCTTGTAGGGCTGCACAAAGTATGGGTTGGGTCGGGTTGGACCAAATACTACATCCGACCCGCATAGGTATGGGTTTAAGGGAGTTCAACCCGTATCCGACCCTATATGAGGTTGGATATGGGTTGGGTCGAAGTATGGGTTGGGTCGGGTTTAGTAGGGTTGGGTTGGGTTGCTTGAATATAAAAAAATTATGAGAATATGAGGGAATTTTTTAAAAAATAATATTAAAATATCCAGCATAATATATCAAATTTTTGCTAGCATGATGCATTTAAAATAACTGATTCATTATAAGATATATTTCATTAAAATTACATTGTAAAACACATCATATGAAATCAATTTACTACATAGTAAAATAAGCGTTTCATTTTAAATACATTAATTTGCTCTTTAAAATAGGTTTGCTAAACTCTATCTACTTTGGATTGACATGAAATATGCTTTTTTGTATATTTACTATAGAATAGATAAACATTATTCTAGGATTATACTATTCTAATTTTAAGTGGACTGATATTAAATTAGTTTTTTAATATAGGGTTGGGTTGGGTTAAAATAAGGTTGGGTTGAACAAAATATCAAACCCGACCCGTATATAGTATGGGTTATAAATTGTAACCCATATCCGATCCGAACTAGGATGGGTTGGGTTGGGTTTATGTGGGTTGGGTCGGGTTGGTGGGTTGGGTTGGATTGGATATGGGTTGTGTGCAACCCTACTTTCTTGAACGATAACTAATGTTTATTAGTACAAAATAAAACTAGCTTTACATTCCTTTCACTTCGAATCTCTTGTTATATATTCTTCAAATCCCACCAACGTTGCATTATTTCACCAATAGAAAGAATTAACTATCGCCAAACTCTTTTACGATTACCAACTAATATCATCTTCGGATAATCCTGATGTCGTTCAAGTTGGGGTATTTTAATTACCTCTCAGACCTTGATCAACAACATTCATATCTTCAGATAAATATAAGCTGTAAACAAAACCCAATATTCCATTCAAATCTCAAACCAAATTTCCATTTAACTTGAAATTGGTTATACAACCCTATAACCCACTTCTTTAACCAGATTCACTTATACCCATTCTCCTTTTAAATCTATTTGACCATTTCCCATTTTTGAAATCTTATTTCAAAATTCTTCCCTTGTTACTTGATTTAAATTTCAAACAACGTTAATCAAATATCAATGCTTTTACACTTAAAATTTCATTTACATAACCCCGGTCTTATATAAACCCTTTGTCTTACATTCCTCTAACTTAATTCAACTGATTAACTATTATTTATTCCAAGCTATTTCATTCGCTCGATCTTCTCTTTATAACTTCGTTATAAAAAGTTTGGGTTTTAAATATAAAACCTGTTCATAACTCCCCTCACCATTTCAACTAGATTTCATTCCAAATTCGATTACCTTTCTAAATGAATTTCCATTCAAAAGAAATTTTCTAAATTATTATTAATTAAAATAATAATTTATTTCTATCATTAACTACATTAGTAGTTAATTCCTTTATTAACTAAAATAAATAGTAAATCCCTTTAAAACCCTTATTTAAAGTTTAACAATATACATTTAACTATTTTAATCAAAACACGTTAATTTGAAAATCATTTTCAATTCAAACTGGTCGATTTAATTAACTCAAAATTCAATTATCTTGTTAATCGACTCCAATTGATTCTCACTTTAAATAAACCAAAAATATAATTAAGTTAAATAAACCCCATTTAATTGTTCCTCAACAAACCAATTATTCAAATTTAACTACGCGACTTTATTTCTCATCTTGTACTTTATAAATCTGATTTACATCGGAATTTTCTTAATAAAATCAATTAAAATGAATCAAAGTCTTAAATAAATAAGGTATTTATTAATTTCTCTTTAATAACTATGATTCAAAATAATATAATCAAAACCCAACTCCAGTTATAAAATAAATTTTATAATTTTATCTCTATCGATTCACCTGACGGTGAATCAATATTTATAACACGATTGATTTTATAGGCCATATACTGTCAAATACCCAACCAATATCACCCATTGGTTTAAACTAACAGATGTTGAACATTCAATAATCAACCATCAAATCAATCACACCAAACAGGACAATTCATATATATTGATATGAAAACAAACAATATTTTTGAGGAATCCGGTTGGATCCCTCCAACCTGTTCTTCCCTGTATTCAAACCGGTTATCACAAAGCAGATCATTCAGTTTTGTTTAACTGATAACAATAAATATCGGCCATTAATCAACCCATAAGCAATGCAACCAATTCAACAATTTAAACACGTTTATAAATAAACATGACCAACCAAGGTGAGTTACCTTTATTGGAACCAATCGTTAAAAATAACGATTTGGTATTTCACTGAAATTAAACGACGGTTTAATTTCATCATTTAAATCAACAAATAAATTTTAACTAGCAAACAGTCAATCATTGGTAAGCAGAGCACACAAAATAAAAACCCAATTTATATAAAATATAAATGGGAAAAATACTGAGTGAGTTTAACTCACCTTGGTTCTGTTTATTCCCGGACTGGTCGGGCACAATTTAATTAAACATTCGTTTAATTAAATCGTGAATTCTTGTCGTCTCCACTTCTGCTCAGAACAGTTCCATGATGTTTTGTTCGCCACCCTGATTCTAACGTAACCGTTCGGTTGAACTCTGTTGGCACATACAAGAATTATAATATTTAAGTACATGGTTTTAATTTAAATAATTAAGTTTCAATTAATTATTATGTAACAAATTACTTTAGTTTGCATTCAATTGAGGCAACTTGTTCGCTCCTTTCAGCTTTCTTCGTTCGAACTGCAAGAATTCAATGATTATAAGCATATGGTTCTCATAAATTGGTTAACTAACCAAATCCCAAATTTTAGTTTTTAGTGAAACCTCAATACAGTCTGAACCCTTGCTCCTTTTTTTTCATTGCTCTGTTTGATGTTTCGTTGGATACAATTCGGCCGACACATTATCTCTTTTCAGAACCGCATTTGTTTCCTTCTTTGAGCTGTTGGTCCAGAACACACCAAAAGTAAATAACGTTAATTGTTTTACTTGACTAAACATTGCTTAATCCAGTTTAATTATAACTAATAATTATACCATTTAGCAAATAAGCCGAAGGTTCGGTCCTCCTACTGTCGTGTTCTCCTTTACTGTGCTGTTAAAACATGGCACAAAACTTTATATCCAATACTACTCACGGACTTACTCCCATCCTTCAAGGCTTCATTGCGTAGGCCATTGCATAGGCCATTCCTCTCATATTTTTCCTTTTCGTTTCTTTCTTTTTCCTTTTTTTTCTTCTTTTTCATTGAAAGGCTCAAGACCACATTTTTCACCATGGCCCAAGCTGCTGTATCCAACCCGTCCTCTTGATTTTCCCCTTCTTCTTGTTTTATGATAAGATGCTACATGTATTCATCCCCCATCCATCACGTGCCCTTTTACTCATGATACCAGCCTCTTCCTGTTTCAAACGTACTGCCACTCTCATTCTCAAACACTGTTCGCTCCCCCTCAGTACGCTACTCTTCTTCCCACTACAACTCACAACAAAAAGAAAGGAACCGCCTGCTGCCTATTTCTCTTTCCTGTATGGTCCTTCCGTGAACAAACAAATCCCTTTCCCCCATTTGTTCACCAACCGAACACCATCAGCCCACCTTTTTTTGTTTTTAACTTAACTCAACTCCTCCCAGTTCAATCCTTCGAAGCAGCTGAAATGCCAACGTCCCTCTTTTATAAACTTTAAACTAAATGATACCCTTTACAAAGACACGCACGCCCTCAATTTCACACAGAAGTCGGCACCGTTCGACTCAATTTCCGACCACACCTTTGCTTAGTAATACATCACAGCGGGTCAAAATGCCAAACTCGAGGAGCACAGGGGTTTTTGCTTTGGGAAGATGCTGATTCAGTATAAGGATTTGCGGAAAAAGGTTGAGAAAGATCGAATGATACGTTCGTTCATTTCAGAAAAATGGAGGCACAGGTCCTCTGTTGACCACGCGGAACGAAAACAAGGGTTTTGACCCTTTAAGAAGCTATTTATAGTGGAGGATTTATTTTAATATTATTAAACGAAACTTACGGGTAAAGTAGTTGATTAAAACCCCTATAAATGATCTCTATCTACTGATAAAAAAGCTATTCTTGATGTAAAAAGGTATTCCGGACCCAATGGGACAAGTTTCATCGAAATCCGAGAATGTATGAAAAAAATCCTTTATAAAACCAGAAATGAACGCGCGTTTAATTTTTCTACGTTCACCAGATAAACCAAATCAACTTGAAACCTTCAAATCTTACAATAATTCTTCAATACGAACCCAACGGCACTAGTTTCATCGCATTCTGAGACTGTTTCCCCGGTAGGCTGTTTTTACCGCGTACCGCAATACCCTTCTGAACACCAAACTTTCCAGTCTCTAAAAATAACAAACTATATACCTATCCTGACTCTAATCGACGATACGAACTCAACGGGACTGGCTTCGTGGTCTAATTCGATCGTCTGTTCAAGTTATACTCAAATATCTCTTTATTTATTTAATTACGCGATATAGGATTTGAACGGGCGTTTACGGCTACTATGGTCACATACGACACCGGTTTTCCACGCGGTTTGATTTTCTGACAATAATTTGGCGATACGGTTCCAATGAAACTGATTTCGCCGAAATCGAGATCGTTTGCAAAATGGCCATTTTAAAGGTCGATATTTTAATAACGATTTCCACAGCGTTTTTTTTAAATTTTGAATTGGCCATAACTTACTATTTATAATACGAAATCTAAATTTTTCTCTTTCATATGAAAATTATCGTCAATACGATCCCAACGTTTCTTGTTTCACAGAAATCCGACTTATATCGGGTCTTGTATTCTCAGTTGAAGTTCAAAACTTCATATTACGAACTGTACGCCATTTTCAAGTCGATTTATATTATATATAAATTATAACGTTCAAACTTCGTTTTGATAACGAATTAAATATTAGATTCCACTAATATTCCAAATAAAATATTTAAAATAAATAAATAAAATTAAATATTTGATGGCCAAAAACACGGGTCGTTACACGCATAACATTACCTAGTATAGTCATTAATAAAGGTAATAAATTATTATTTTCCCCCCTTAAGACAGATATATTTTAAAGTCACTTACATATGTATTAACTATTAAGTCTAAAGCTCAGCATTCATTTTGATGTGATGAAAGGAAGTTCTAATCGTCTTTGCCTCAGTACATATTTCATAATTTTAACTTGGATTTACTGAAAACTTATTGTGGCATAATCTGCATGTCATATATTAGAGATTTAGCGATAACAGAAGAATCAATTTTATTATCACAATCCTTTGGTACTACTATCATTACATTCAATTTTAAAAAGGCATCACTCAAGTAACCCTTCCTAACATAAACTCCATTCTTCTGTAAAACAAAATTGGAGACAAAGACAATCTTGAAGCCATTTCTTATAAGAATTGAACCAGATAACAAATTCTTTCGAATGTCTTGGACATGCGGAACATCGTTCAACCTAAGCTCAATTCCAAAGTTCAACTTTAGAACAAGTATGCATTTTCCTTCTACCTTTAATATACATAATGCCAGAAAAAGAATCAGATGACAGATGTGCAACATTGTTTGATTGAATACCTATTTGTTGTTTTTTACTGCGCTGTCTCATTCTATATCAAATCACAGGTATATCTCGTTGTCTGATGTGAACTAGCATAACACATATAAACATAGTTGTATGTTGTATGTTGTGTAGTTCTTGTTTTATAAAAAGTTGTGATGAGTATTAAATGTTTTCTGAAAGTTAATAAAATAACGGTTTTATGTGATCTTAACGAAATGCACACTTTTACTAAATTTTCACAACCGTCTTCTTACAATAGATAATTTTAAAAAAAAAATTAACATAAAACAAATCAGTTTTTGTATGTATTGTTCCTTCTCAAATGTAATAACGTAAAGCAACTCAAATGAAAATAAAATGCAATATCTCATAGCGAAATAAATAATACATTTTTATCAGAGTTACAAAAATCTATATAGTAGAATCTAGTATAAAATTTTGTAATATAAAATAGATAGAAATAATTAAATAAAGACAAGGTCTTCACGAATCTCCAGGTTCGTCAGATTAAGATCCTAAACTGTGATACTCGATCTGACCCTAGCGTAAAGGAAAAGAAGTAATACACTTGCTTAGGATTAACTTATATTCAAGTAAATCAACTTCAATAAATATTCAACTATAATAGTTAATCTAATGGTTATATAAGATTACTAAATTTTCGAACATGTGTTCAAGTCCCAACATTTATGTCAACAAAATAATTTGTTATAGAAATCAAAGCAACATGCGTTTCAGGTTACAAAATCCTACAAGGATATGTTTCTTATTTTACAAGCAAGGCAAACCATATGTTTCGGTTTTACAAAAAGGATAACATGATGTCCTCAAATGGGCTATAGACATTTACAAAATGAAATAGGTGCTTCAATAGTTATATGTAGCTACTTAAAATGCCCCATTGCCAAGTATTCGCAATCAACATATCAAAGAAATGTGTGTTTCAAGTTTATCAACAAGGCAAAGGTACATAATATGGGTTTCCACATTTGTTAACTTTATAGTTGTTTTAGGTTTGGAAAATAAGGTGAGAGTGCATGAATCAACAAGGCAAGGATATATGATTTCAACATATGTATTTCAGATCTATTGGCCATTTTAATGCAGCTGAATTTTTTTTGTAAGTAATTACATATATACGTGTACCAATTCATGAATACATATACATATACATACACAAGCTGAAACACACATATGCATCTAGTTACAAATTTGACAACACAATGTGAGATTCACATAATAGTTCAATATTCTGGAAATGTATAGACCCAATGCATGTATACACATAAATGTTTTTTTTTGAATTTTTTCATAAGGGAAACCGACGGGAGTCATAAAATCCTCCCTAGTGCACTAGCTCGGTCCGCGAACACCACATAAGTGGCTGATCTTAGCGTATGCATATGGTAAGCTCTTAGCATATGTATATACATATATAAAATTAGAGTGTATAGGTGCTTGTGGCGAGTAGTGCTGACAGCAATGGGACAATATGTGAGACATACCATGGTGAGTAAAATTATCCACCAAAGGGGCAACATGCATGTCAAAGCACAGTGAGTTCTCAATATACAACTACATATGAATAAAGTATTCAGACCAGCACAAAAAATACCAAGGTAGTGAAAAACAATGCAGGTAAGGCCGTGAAACATTTCAGGTCGTGGTGAAATGATCAAGGCAGAGCAACAAAGACCATGGCAAGTACATTAAGCTTTACAGCATGCTTACGAATGACCAAACATTTCATGTCATAGCAAATGATCAAGATAGTGTACCCAGCAAACAAGGTGCAATATATAAAAATGGTTAAGTGAAAATGCAGCCACAAGATGCAGCAAGGAACCATGAAAACAAACTCAAGTAAAGAAATGTACAGTATGTTCTTGGCATGCCAATGAACATTGCAGTGAGTGGTGCATAAGACAGTGCAAAATCCATTGCACGACATAGACATAACAAAGGGGATGCCAAGTATTATGGACAGTAAAGTGGTAGGTCGAGGCAACAAAACTTAATAACAGAAGCACACAAGTATGTAAAACAACCAAAACTGCTAAATTATCAACTATTATATCTCATTATCCATATGAAATTGGCAAATTTTAATTCTAAAAGTCAATCATGAATGCAGAAAGACAGATCTTTGACTTTGAGACCATTGCTAAGGGCGTCTTCCTCATCCCTGTCCTCCTCTTCTTTCAACTTTAACTCGGCCTTCCCCCCACTCCCTTCCTGTCCACCAAAACCTCCTCCATCATTAAATTCCACCTTTGATAATCATCCTCAATTGGATAAACCTTCAGATCCAGATCTAACTTTTTCCTCGAAATCAAATCTCATCTCGCCAAATCCTATTGGCATATCGCCATCTGATCCTGATCTCAATCCGTCAATTAATGGATCAGCCATCATTGATAACCAGAGTCCCTCTCAGGAACCTTCTCTGTATTTTAACCATGTTATTCCCAATTCCAATGAAGTCTCTCGCATGAACCTTTCATCAGACTCTTCATCTGCATTAACGGTTGTTCCCTCTAACCCTCGTAATCAAAATTCCTCAACAATAAAATCTGATTTTGCTTCTCTTTACAAATCATTACCTCATAATGTTGGCAAATTCAAACCCATTCAGTTTGAGATCCTGAGAGATGCTTCAAAGAGGAAAATACCTAATTTAGTCAAGCATGAAGGCATGAAATTTTGGAGTGAGTATGTAGTTGGATTTTTCCTAGATGGTACGCTATCATACACCACGGTCGTGAATTTCTTACGTAAATATTGGAAAATTAATGGCGAAGTTGACATCAAATCAGACGGATTTAACTTCTTCTTCAAATTTTCGGATGAGCATGACAAAGAAAAGATACTACATGCTGATCCAATCTTCATTAGAGGTCGAATGTTTATCATCATTAAATGGGATCCTTTGAATGGCAGCTCTCAATCATAGATTAGAAAGGTACCATTTGGATTCATTTATATAAGATACCTCTTATCTTATGGATACACTATGTAATTAATTGTCTTGTATGCCATATTGGTCGACTGATCTATTTTGATGAAAGTACGGAAAAAATGCAGTGTTTTAAATACGCGAAGGCTTTAGTAGAAATAAGTCTAGACTTCGAACTGCCAGACACCATAGAGGTTGAGGAACTTGGCGTGAACTGTCCATCAGTTAAGGTTGCATATGACTGGAGACCCTCTATATGTACTACTTGCAAAAAAATTAGGCACTCCACATTAGAATGTGAGCACAACACATGTAATGAAGCCATGGATGATGATTATCATGTAGAACGAATTGAAGTGAAACATGCAAATTGGGACAATAAAGGTAAACATCAATGAAGGAATGAAGAGAAACCTTATAATAATAATGCATGGAAGGAAGTTATTAATAAAAAGAAGCAAGTTTGGGTTAGAAAAGTAAACTCGAAAATGCAGCAGGAGGGAGAACCATCAGTGGTGAAAAATCACGTGGAAAAGAATGACATCAACAAAGAGCAAGTTTTGCATGATAATATGAGTACAGTGATGATTGTAGACACTAATCGTAGAAGTTCATGATTAATGTGAGCCCATAGGAGTGGAAAGAAATTCTGACGTGAATAATCATCCATTACAACAGCGAATTCTCCAACCAAGACATTTGAGAATAATAACCTGTACAAAGGGAAACAAATAATAGTTGACAATGAAATTGAAAATGAAGAGTTACAACTTCAAAACAAATTGTCAATCTTGGAAAATCTGTCATCCATGGGCCTTGGTTTGGATACATCATCTTCTTCAACATCCCTTGAAGTTGCAGTTACTTCATCCTCTCTCCAGACATCCAGATCTCATACATCATCTTCTTCAACATCCCTTGAAGTTGTAGTTACTTCATCCTCTCTCCAAACATCTAGATCTCCACCGGATTCATCCACTTTCACATTTCAAGTTTAGCCTAATTCTAACTTCAGAAATAAGCTCAATTCACCTACCTCATCCCCATATTCACATTTAGCTTTGCCACCTCATATCTCTTTACCTCCACTAATGTATTCATCCCATGTTTCTCCAGTTGAAAATAATAAGTCCCAAAGCAGAAAAAAGGGTAAGAAAGGAAAAAAGAAAAAAGCTCGGAATTCTGATGATATGACATATTTAAATGAAGGAAAAGAGTTTTCACTTGATGAAACTTTTCCATTGTCAAACCTTACGAATCCATCCAAGACAGACACCAGGAAACATCCCGCTAATCCTCTTAACCGATGATGAACTCAAATATTGCATTCTGGAATATCCGAGGCTTGCATTTAGCATCCAAGCAAAGTGATGTTAAAGCTTTTATTAGAGAAAACAACGTTCAAGTGATATGTCTTTCTGAAACTAAATTGGATTTGAATTTTACTGTCAATGCGGCTTCTTTCATTTGTCCCAATTGGCAGTTTGATCCTAACTTCTCAGATGCTTCATATGGTCGTCTTCTAACACTTTGGAATCCCACCTTTTTTTTCAGTTAACCAAAATCAGCTCTTCGGATTAATATATGCATTTCCAATGCCTTCTCTTACCCTCAAATTCCTTATTTTTCCTCACATCGGCTTATGCCCAAAATTTCATTTCATTGCATCAAACTTTTCTGGACATTCTTCCATCTTTGAATGTCCCTTCTAATCCATGGTTGATTGGAGGTGATTTTAATTGCATGTTTTCATCCCTCCAAATCAGGTGGATGTTCCCTTTCTGTCAAGGAAATCGCACCGCTCAATCAAGCTTTAAATCATTCATTCCTTACTCCTATTACTGGCTACGGCTTTGAGTTTACTTGGTCCAAAAAATGCGAATCTAGTTATCATACTCATTGCAAACTAGATCATATTTTTGCTAACATCCATTTCATTCATCTTTGGCCTCATTCTTTTTATCAAGCTCTCCACTCTTCTCTATCAGACCATTGTCCCTTGCTTTTCCATTGGGGATTGGATCATTCTATTGGCAGTGGTTATTCCTCTTTTTTTTTAATTTTTGGACTAAACATGTGGAGTTTTCCTTTGTTCTTTTGCAGGCATGGTCTCAGCACTTCTCTGGAACCCCTTTGTAGAGAATCTTATGCAAATTCAGGTTACTTAAGATTTCTCTTAAAGCTTGGTCCGCCTTCACTTTTGGAGCTGGTTCTAAACTGTCAATAAGTATTAGACTTGAATTAGCGAATGTGCAAGAGCAGTTATATATAACAGTCCTCTTAATTCTGGATTGCTTCATGAAGAATATATTTTGCAGAAAAGATTAAAGGATGCTCTTAACTATGAACTACAATCATTATGACAACAATCATTTTTAAAGAGAGAAAGATTATGACAGAAACACCAAACTCTTTCATAATTCGATAAAGATCAGGAAATTCAGTAATGCTATTCATATGTCAAGGATCAGTTTGGTGTCATTCAGTACTCAGAGGACAACATTAATAGAGCATTTGTGGAATATTTCTCATCCATTCTTGCTTCTCCAAATCCTCTTGACATTAATGTGCAGCCATTGTGTAATATAAGCTTGCCTTTTCTCACTTCAGACCAGTCAAATTACATCATTAGAGAAATCACAATTGAAGAAATCAAGGATGCAGCCTTTAATCCTGAAGCTGACAACTGTGGCAGGCCTGATGGTTTCAACGTTTTTTCATTCAACATTGTTGGTCTATAATAGGTGACGATATCATTAATGCAATCAAGTTTTTCTTCTTCCATAACCAGTTGCCAAAAAGTTTATCCTCTACTGCAATTGCTTTAATCCCAAAGACTGATAACCCAGAGTATGTTTCAGACTATAGACCTATTTCATGTTGTAACATCTTATACAAGATTGTTACTAGGATTTTGGCAAATCGTCTGCAATATGTGATTCCATACATTATTTCTGAAAATCAGTCGGCTTATGTCAAGGGTAGGAATATTAGTGAAAACATTTTGATTACCTAAGGGCTCTTATATGTGTATAATAGGAAAAATATTTCTCCAAAATGCATGCTCAAATTGGATATTAGGAAAGCGTTCGATTCAATTTCATGGCATTTCATTTTAGCAATATTGTCTCGTATGAATTTCGCTATTCCTTTCATTACGTGGGTCTACACATGTATATCGTTGCCATATTATTCTATCTCGAGAAATGGGAAACCATATGGATTTTTCAAAGGCACCAGAGGAGAAAAACAGGGAGATCCTATTTCACCATATCTTTTCATCATCATTATGGAATTGTTGTACTCTTTGTTATTGGAGCAAGTTAACAGTGGTAAGCTGCAAATTCACCCTAAATGCAAAAATCCATTTATCACTCATCTCCTATTTGCTGATGTTCTAATCATTTTCACAAAACCGACCATCTAGAATATTAATTGCATCTTTGATACTCTTGATAGTTTTTTCAGAATCACTGGGTTGCAAATCAATATTGGTAAATCGCATATTTTAATTACTGGTTTACCTACAAATGAAAAAAATGTTCATTATTAATAGTTCTGGACTTGCTGAATTGCCTTCTAATGCATCATACCTTGGAATGCCTCTCATCAACTCCAAGATAACCAAACAACAATGTCTCCCTATCTATGAAAAGATCATATCTAAATTGCAACAGTAGCCAAACTGTAGGCTTTCGCAGGCAGGAGATTAACTATTATTCAATCTATCGTGACAACTATGACTACTTACTGGATGATGATAACGCGCTGGCATCGTCAATATTAAATCATATGACTACTTGCTTTTCAGAAGTTATATGATGATAAAAAGAATGGTGGACTTGGCATCGTCAATATTTTTCAATGGAACTGTGCGGCCATGTCTTCGTATTATGAAAAACTTTTTTCAGCGAATAAAGTTCTATGGGCTAAATGGGTTCATGCCAATCTCATTGGAAGAAGGAATATTTGGTCATTGACAATTCCTCAATCTTGCAGCTAGAGCTGGAGATCCATTCTGATGCTTAGAGATACCTATCGACATTTTGTGCAATGTAATTATAGGAACATTGCTAATTTATCATTCTGGCACAGTCCTTGGGCATGTCTAGGTTTGGTTTTTAGTGATGTTATGGAGGAAATGTTATTTTCAACTTTGGTATTCCCTATTCGGCAATTGTTAGTGACTACTTTCATGATGGCATCATTACTCTTCCTTACAGTAGTTCTACGTCTTTGAGAGCGCTCTGGAATAATATCACTGATCATTATAGTTTCCCTTCTGATAACTCAGTCCTGTGGATGGGTAAAGAGCACTCTACCAGAACTGTTTACAAACTGCTTTCTCTATCCAAACCTTATTTTCCATGGCACTTGCGAATCTGGAACAGTGGAAGCCCAGCGAAAGAAAATTTGCTTCTTTGGAAGGTAATGGCAAATGAAATTAATACCAAAAGTAAACTGTCTTCCTATGGTATTCTTGATAATGACACCTGTGTTCTATGTAACAATGCATCTGAAACCAATATACATTTGTTCTTCGAATGTACTTATGTGCATCGAATTTGGTGGAGACTGTTGGCTACGGGTGGCTTTCATAGACCTTCGACATCAAGCAGTATAGAATGGTTCAACATCTTCAAGGCAACACGATGGAAAAGTAAGAAGACTTGTGTTCTACTCAAGCTTCTTAAGAAGCTTGAACATCGATCAGTTTAGAGAGAGTGTAATAATCGCATCTTTGGAAATGGTAGCTTGAACATCGATCAGTTGTATTCTCAGATTCATAGATCAATGTTGAAAATTTTGGATTTGTAAATGCAAGATTGTTGTATTTGTTATCTTGAACTCATGTAGTTTGTAATTGTGTAAATAATAGTTCCACTGTGCCTTTCAAAAAAAAAGTCAATCGTGAATGAAATCTCACCTTTATTGGATTAGAAGAGTTTCCCAATTGGGGCACCTCTTGCAACTCTTATTAATCCAACTAATCCTATGCCTTTCATAGTTATAAGCGACCATCACGTCCAACATTGATATTTCTACAAACATCCAACCACTAGTCAGGGTATTTTAGTTACTAGTAATAATATTACACTATGACAAGTATATGCAACTGTTTACATATACTAATCTACTCCAATTCAAATAAGCATACCTCTAGTTAGGTTGAAATGGTTCACTTCATGTGTTTAATGCCTTCAAGTACACCCAAACAAACATTTCCATGTACCTAACTTCAGAAACAGTAAATCATTAGGAGTATTGTGACATACTAATGACACTAATATCAGATTGTAAATAGTAATGCTCGTTGTTATGATAAGATACTTCTCACATGGTATATTTATTCTATGAAAAAAGATAAAGGCGGTAAGAGATAAACCTTCTCCAAGCCCAAGGATTCCGTCGATTGTTAAGCCTTGGTTTACACCATTATAGTAATATCATCTGTAACCAAATAGTAATTAACATACTAACGTGTTAACAAGAAATGGAAATACTGTATGGATAATTGAAATATAAATAGTTAAATAGGCTAATCCCAAAGCTAACAATTCATTCCCTTTATTACTGTAACATTTTAAGGTGAAAAAAATAGTAGCAAGAACACCTGTACCTTTAGTGTTTGAAAATCATGTTTAAAATTTTCTTTTATCTTTAAGCTTGTACTAATATATTTTTTGATTTGGTATCTGTTTGAATTATTGTATTTGTACAGGAAGCAGATAAAATGAATATATACTCTGATTTTTGAAAGTTGAGTTTATTTAACTTGCATCAGAGAAAAATTAAATAACTGTTTCAACAGACACAATGACACAACTGGTCCAACAAGTCAAGCATGTAGCATGCTATATGAACTCAAACTCAAGTTAGGTTGCACAATAACAAGTGCAACAACAATTGTAAGAAAAATAGGTTAATGACCATGACATGCAAAAAACAAAAGCCATAAAAATACATAATCAAGGGCCAAAGCTTTTAGTTTAAAGATCATGATATACACATGGGCAGTAAGCAATTACAAAGATTTCAGGTTCAAATATGGCATCGAGACAACAAATGGAAAATGGTAGAGTGCCAAATATTTCAGGTCAGAGCTAACAGTATACATGAAGTCAGTATGTAACCAAAGTGCAACAGATTCTAATTCAAACAAATTCAAGACAAAGTGCTAAGATTCACAGTCGAGAAAAGTTTTACAAATATACGCAAGCATGGTCAATACATAAGCAACATGGCACAACAGACATGCACTAAGAAAATGGGGATGACCAAAATGCCAAAGAATTTAGTAGCATCATGTCAAGCTCAGTAGTAACAAAGTGCACAATGGCACAACAAAACTCAAACAACAATGCACAAAGCCAAACGCAAGTATAGTATCTGTTCATTTTTTTCAAAATGATGTCAAATGGTGCACCAGTAAAGAAATTAAAATACAAGCAAATAATGACTATACACAATAAGCTAGATCAAATTATATTAACTGTTCGAATAGCAAATCATATATATCATTTGTTTATTTGCTAACATCTAATTACAACCAAACATTGCAAATCACAATGTTTAAGTCTTGACTCATATCATAACCCATCCAAATTAAACAACATCAATTATCACAAACAACTAAATTCAACCAATGAATCAATTATTCATCCAATAATAAACCATGCAACCAACGATATATGGGATATAATTATGTATAAATAGGAATTAAATACAGTTGTGAGTGAGATTAACTCATATTATGCGATCGAGTTCCCAACAGCAACAAATAGGCATTAATCCTCCTTCCTCAAGCTTCAAGCTTCAACCGCGATGTGTTAGTAAACGCTACACCAGCTTCAAGTTACTAGAGATACCACCTTCAAGCTATCATCTAAATCTCTATCCCGACATCAATCGACGACCAATCCTAAGTCAATCGCCTTCGCCATCTATCATTATATTTGTTACTACCAAGATTAATAGTGAAGTAGGCTGGTGGTGAAGGGGCATCGTATAACCGAAAGCTCACGGGAACCTTTTAGAAAATAGGGTCAAATACTATAAGGAGTCAAGAGTAGGGAGAAACGGACCGAAAGCTACATCAGCCGAGACCTTCCTAGGAGAAAAGATCGTGAAAGCTACAGGATATAACCAGCGAGATCTATCCGACAGGGTCAATCCGGCAAGATCCCTCTAACAACGTCAACCCGACAGGGGGTTCTACGGCAAAAGTCATCCTAACTAGAGACCAAGAAAGATAAAAGCGGGAAATCCTTCAGATGAAGTCCAAAGGAACCTTCGGTATTAACCCACCTAATACTGATACATCAGGAAGCTAAAACTTCAAGAGTATCAAAGATAGAAGCACATGAAGGTTATATGAAACCCGTTTTCGTGACACCTATCGTACAAATGCCGAGAGGCCGTATTGATAAGATAACATATGAGTCAGCTGGAGCAACCTTCTGGAAGACCAGGCTATACCCAGAAATCCCACAAAAATGCAGACCGGAATCTCGGGAGAGATACAACCTATCCACACTAGTCTACTCAACGCAGACGCCGACAGTGGTTCCGAACAGGTAGCTAACCACATACATAATGAGGGAAGGCTCCTCTAAGCATTCATGCGAAAACCAAAAGCCTATATCCAAAAGAATATGAGCGAGAACATACACACGGAGGCTCAAGATACCTTCCGGAAAGCTACCACAACAGCAAGCATATATTAGGGGTGAGCGTTCGGTCGGTTCGGTTATTTTGGTCTTAAAATTATCAAAACCAATAAAACCATTCACTAAATAAAACCAAACCAAACCAAACCAATTAATCTAAAAACCGAACACAACCAAACCAAAAATAACCGGTTCGGTTCGGTCGGTTTATTCGGTTGGGCATAAACTGGCCAAAAGCATATGTTGTACAAAATAAAGTGCAAGATGATAAAAAAATTTGTTGAAAGCACACACATTAAATATGTGACTCAATTATAGCACACACACACACATACATTAACTGACAGCACATACGTTAACTAACACATACACACAGTAGTAGCTTAGGTTAAAGCATGTGGCTCACATTGTAGCAATAGAATAGTGCATGATCCTGTCAACAAAATAATACATGACTTGATTTTAAAAATCACCAAATATCCAAAGCTACAAAATGTCATTGAGAATTAGCAATAACGTAGCACAAAATAACAAAATAAAAGTTCATATAGCAGCTTTCACTCTAGGCCCTAATGTTATATGCATGACCAAAACTGGAGACAACAATGATCTCCAAATCACCAAGCGTGCCTATAAGAATTCTAGCCCATTCAAGCTTTTATAATTCTGGACGACTGGACCTGAAATAAACATGGATAATATACATGAATATGCATATATTAACACATATAAATAACTTGTTTTTGAGTATGAGTGGTAGAAAATTGAAAAAGAACAAATCAATAAAACTTAATTTGATATACATTGTATGCTGAATTTTCCAAAAATAAATAAAAAAAATTCGGATTTGAGTTCTATAAATTTATTGTCTCGACTAAATTTAAAACTCATACAACCAAAGCATATATAACCATATAATGGGAAAATGTGAAATTTAGCAAATTCTGGAAGTGTAGGCAGAAACTAGAAGTGTTCCGAAATAAAAATTTGGATTAGGAATTTTATCAAACACAACTTATGTATAATCAGATTGTCTGAGAATTAGCAAGTTCTGGATTCTTTGAAAAACATATGAAAAAATAAAATGAATTTCAGTTACACATTTTTTCAATCTTTATCAGTTGCAACGCAATTCACAAAATACAAGATTACAACAAAAACATATTTTATTTACACTAGTTTCAAACACAGTTTATACTATAAAAAATTAAATGCAAATCTCATAGTTTAAAAATTAATACCACTTACATGAGACTAGGAGAGTAAACAACAGATGAATTGCATATCTCATAAGCTTAAATCGATGCAACAAGAGATTGATAGAAGATTTTGTAGGTTTGCGTTGAAAATATTTGAGAGGGTTTCGTTGAGATAAGTTTTTCTGTGAAATGGTAAATTGCGTGAGTTGCAGCTAAGAGATGAATTATAACGGGGCCACTTAAAGAATTTTTAATGATGTTGTAAATTGGGAAATGAATTGTTGCCTCATATCCTGGGAAAGTGGGAATGTGCTTCGTATCTCATTCCATGCAGGTGCTTACTTTATGGGAATTGTTAATATGCTGCTGCATATATTGATTGTTAGCTTTGTATTCTGAATATAAACCGCTGTTACCATTTCAAAAAATGTGTAACCATATTAAAATTTAAACGATTGTTAAAAACTTAAAAACATGCAACTCTTATTCGGTTTAATCGGTCGGTTCGGTTTTAAATATTAAAAACCAGAACCATCCGAAAAACCAAATAAATATAAAATTAAAAACCAAAACCAACCAATTAATCATGAAACCGAACCGAACCGACCAAACTAATTCGGTTCGGTCGATTTATTTGGTTTGAACCAAGAAATGCTCACCCCTAGCATATATCCCCCTCGAAAAGGCTCCCGACTAACCGAAACCTTCATTGAAAAAGCCATAATTAGCACCGCAAAGCAGTCGGAAGTGAAAAGATCCGACATCAAGAAAAAAGGCGGCCAACAAAGGCTCATGAAGGCCCAATGGCCCAATAGCAGAAGGGGCTCAAGTTTTCTATAAATAGGACCCCAGGGGTCACATTTGAGAGGGACTCTTGTTTTTTCATTTCTATTGATCTTTGTATCTCCTGTCTTAAAACCTAAGACTGGGATTAATTGAAGAAGTTCTTCTACTCTGGTTATGTATTCCAAACCAAAGATTAATAAAGTGTGCATCCATATTCAAAGCATCTTGCTGTGAGTTTGTCATACTGTTTTTCTTAATCATTAATTGCCGCGGTTTGCTGTTTATTTTCCTGCAAATGCATAGATTCTTGTCCGGACCTTCTTGCAGGTCAAAGGGAACACTCTTTCCTATTGGTTTAAACCATTCCTGTGAGCTTTTTCCCTCCCACAATCTTAGATCTCCTAGCGAGCTTGGTGTGGAGTCCCTTACTATCCGCCATTACAATCCTTTGTCAAGAGAAACAGATTAGTGATCCTTCAATCCAAAGCTTCGACATCTAAGGACGGAGAATCAATCCAAACTTGTGAAGGGTAAACAACCCATTTCTTTGCCTTAGGTCCATGTCCATTGACCTACCTCCGGTGTTAACGAAAAATATTGTTAACGTTTTGGCACTAGAAGGAGGGCCTGAACCTCCGCTTCTTTGGTTAACCTTTCCGTATATCCACCTGTGTTGTTCTGTCCCAGGTTGGACTAAGCCTTGAAGAGGTGAACATTATGGATAAAAGATCCCTACCAGTTACTAACGATTTTCCCATGGATGGGGCAAATATTGACAAGCCATGGGCAAGCAAAAGTTTTAAATTAGAGACCCTGCGCATCTAAGAGAAAGAGAAAGACGTAGAACCTTATATCCGGATCGATGGAGCATTAATCCCTTCCACGTAGGTCCAACTCCGAATTTTGCCCTTTATCAATCCTCGATGGAAAGATATAACTCCTTTCTCCATACCAAAGAAGCCATCCTCACAAAGGCTAGAGGAACCATATTCAAACAAAGCATTGAGAAAGCTTCCATTCCTCTAACCAATAGAAAGTCTAAAAGACATATACCCCCATGTCAAAAGGCAATTAAAAGGAAGTGTAGAGATAAGGAAGGAATGATGACATTAAGCAATAAAAGGGCTAAAATGCAACAACGAAAGAAGAATTTCGAGTTAAGGTTACCAAAAGTTTGTAAGCTGACAACATCGATTAAGGGTATCTATTTCCTGACTAGACGTGAGTTAAACTTTTGGCCCTCGTTAAAAAAGAAACCCAAGAACGAAGGCAAGAGAGAAGGGTTATATTGCTACTACCATATGGTAAACGAATACGAAATAAACCACTGCAGATTTTTAGAGGGAACAATCATCAAGTTCTTAAACCAAGGAAAATTACAAAGATATGTAAAGAAAGCGTAAGAGGTCATGCCGCTAAAACCTTCTAGAAATAGTAAAGGAAAAGTTATTTTCTCGATTGCAGAGAAGAAAACCCCTACAAACTTAAAATGACCAAGGACAGGTCAAGTCACAAATGGATAAAAGAAAAGAAAAACCCTTGTCAGCACCAAATTTGGTTCGGGCAAGGCATTCCTAGAAAGGGGGTGGTGTGTTAATCTTTTTCCATGCCCAAATCAGAGGGGGCTAGGTTAAAGCGTAAGCCTCCGTTTCACACTAGAAATAGTTGTGGCGGTGCATCTAAAATTAGCACGCCCTGCCTCTGCTCGTAGAAGAGTACCCCTTGCCTCTGCTAGAACTAAGCACGTCCTAATTCTGCTCATAGAAAAACACATCCTACCTCTGCTTATGTTCCGCGTTAACCGCAGAAGGGAATGCAAACCTGTATCATCGCCTACGATGATCAGGATAGGGCACCCTCGGAGGGGGTGGCGTGTAAGCCTCTATCAGTGCCTACGATGTTCAATATAGAGCATCGCAAGAGTAAACCTTAGTTTTGTGTCTACAATGGCCCTGTCTAAGTTTCTAAGACCTTATCATCACGTACGATGGTCAGGATAAGGCTCCTCCTAGAGGGGGGTTGGGTAAGTCCTTGGGCCCTGCTTGTGGATAAGCTAGACAAGCGCACCAGGCGCAGAGGCCCAGAGAGTGGCGAACAAAGCACGTACATCCTCTGCTTTGACAATCGAAAGCCCAGAGAGTGGCTCAAGAAGCACGTACAACCTCTGCTTCACAAATCGAATCCAGGTAGAATACCGAAACGTTAATGACGGAAGGGTTTTCCGGTCCTCTATCTATATAAATACCCTAATCTGGGTTAATTCGGCCACTCACAAATACTGGAAGGGGTTTCTGGTCCTTAATCTATATAAATGCCCTAATCTGGGTTAATGCAGAATCTCATAAATACCGGAAGGGGTTTCCGGTCCTTTATCTATATAAATGCCCTAATCTAGTTGATGTGAATTCTCACAAATATCATAAGGGGTTTTTCGGTCTTCTACCTATGTCGTCACACGAGTCTGGGTCTGGGAGAGCCTTTGCAAAATACTGGGAGGAGGATCTCGGCATTATCTCAACACCGTAGTCGGTGATCCAAACTTCCATAAAAACCAGAAGCGGGTCCCTGGCCTCCTACTTTGAACAACCCGAATCTGAGTTGATGTAGCTTACATCAAACGCCGGAAGAGGAGATCAGGTCTTAAACCGACACCAAAATCTGAATAATCCCGATCTGAAACAGACTCGGAGGGTGATAACTGACCAACAAGAAAAGTCCAAAATGGTTATAAAAAATTAGAACAACCATATATGTACTCACGGAGGATAGGCAACAAAGCAAAATTTGGAAGAAAACGAGAGGTTCATCATCAAAACCATTCCGGGTAAAAGGGTTATCTCTTTCCTCACTCAGGAAAACTTCTCAAGCCATTTATATGAAAGCAATTGTTATCCATATTTCATATCTACAGCTATCTGCATAATAGACACTATCAATACACAAAGCTCACTCACCAAATAAAAATCATTACATTGTCAATACCCTAATTATAGGTATAATTGTACCTCACTACTACAATGTATTATTAAAAATCCGGGTCCTCTCCCTCATCAGGCAAAGGAGGGTCAATGGCATGATCAAGCGCGATGCTTAGTAATTTGTTAAGCTTCCGCACTGTCCTAGTCATTTCATCTAAACGATTAGAAAAGGATTGATCTGAAGTTTCAAGGCTCTACTATAAGCCCTACATATTGCCTTAAGATAACTGTTTTCCTTCTCCAACTCGAAAACATCCATACACAAATTATTCCTTTCTTCTTGTAAATGTCTAATTTGGTCAGCATACTTGACGACACGATCATGAGAATCCTTAATCAACTTAGTGTCATAAGTCCCTTTCATCTCGGCTACCACTCTTTTGCACCATTCGAAAATGGTTGATTCTTATAGCGTGGGGGGAGGGTTATTCAAATAATAAAACTTCTAACGGGTAGGGGTCTCGCGAGTGGCCGCAACCCTAGAGGATGAAGATCCCATCATGATAGGAATATTCTTGAAATAATATTTCCACATCTCGCACTTTGTAGTGGCATTGTTCAAATCAATTTCCAAGCCAGCACTACGTTGGCTTAAACACCTCAATTTATCTTCAAACTCGATAGAGGGCATAGTCTTTATGTATGCCCTCAATCCAAGAATAGTTCTATCTGTCTCTTCTAGCTGTTCTTTCAAAGCATTCATCCTCTCAGTCAAATGTTTGATGGATAAATTTTGGTGTAAAATCTTCCTCTCTTGGGACATAGTAAGAATCTCTCTCGCCGGCGATGCTCCGCTCTGAGATGGGAGAATCTCGTGTCGATCAACCTACTCACAGGCACATAATAAAGTAGTTAAGATTTTATTCTCTTTTCAATCTGCAATAATAAAACCGCTTTTCTTATACATCTTTGCACGAGTTAAACCGGAAATCAATCTACTATGACATATAGACAAAAAAGGGAATTACAAAAAGATCACTTCTTCATACATTTATTGTTTACATAGCATCTCAGCATGTTTAACCCTAAAACTCTTTAGTATCACTTCATGATCCCCTCCCAGAAAGTTAAGAGAGATCTGAGGAAATGTGGTGTAAACACTCTTAAGTTCCTCAAGAAAACGCTTTTCCCTGAAAGCGTGAGTAGGCGTCGTTCGAAACTCCTTTCTCATTCTACAATTCATGCGTGAGGCATCCTCATAATAAACAAAAAAAAAATCATGATTCAAACAAACATATTAACCTTCACATGTAATGAAGTGTAACTCCATGCAAATGTTACATAGGTCGCGGAATTAAGTTTAAAAGTGTGCCATCTACTCTACATAAAAAACGGTTTGAATTCTTTTGTTTTGTTACCTAATCCTGCTTAAGGCAGGAAACAAATTTTCTTTTGTCTATTGTAATGACAGAGGGCTAGTTGTAGTCAAATATTCAGGAAAAGAGAAAAACACGTCCGAAGTGAGAATTATACCCAAGGAGAAGGAACTTCATAACCAACAACTTCTTCCCTCCCAAAAGGCTGGACGGGCCACCTTCTTTAAGCAATGATGATTAGGAGTTGCGGACAAAATGCTTATCCTGGCAACCACCACCTCCGGAACCATAGCCGTCATTCTCCCCATTATCGCCAACAGAAGCGAGAGTCTCCCCTCCTTCACCTAAATCATCCAGAAGATGGTCAATGTATAAAAGGTCCTCGACTTTGGGTTCACTCCTCTGTGGTATCTCAACTCCTTCGCCCAACTTAATCCTTTCCATAACCCGATCCCTGAAGAAAGGGGGAACTTGGGTGGTTCGGAGTTCAGGAAGACTTTGAAGGCTATCGGAAAGAAGGTGAAATAAGGCATCTTCATAGCAGTCGGACTTAATCTGCGGAAGGTGAACTTGCAAGAAATTAGAAATCCTGTCTTCAGCAGCACAGATTATCTATGAAGCACGAGAAAGCTACTTATCCTTCTTCCAAAGCTCATCGGCATGAGTAACCATGTCTTCCTCTATCTGGTGCTCTAAGGCCGACACCTTATCAGGGGTTACGTCTATAGTCTGCCTCTCTTTCTCTAAAGCTGACTCGGCATGTTCCAAGGAATCTTTCAACATCTCATATTCGTCGCTCAAAGCTACGTTCACCTCTCGAAGCCGAGTGATTTTAGTAGCAGAGGAAGAAGGAATGGGCTTAGACATGTCCATTCCTTGATAGTATAGAAAATTAGAAGCATGCAGCATACAGTCGCAACAAATGGAAAGCCCGGAATAAAAAGGAAATGTTGTACCTTAAGTTGTCGGGTTATCAAATATCGGTAGAAGTCCACTATGTTTAAAGAAGTGGAAGGTAACAGGATGTCAGAAAATTCTGGTCCATAAAGAATAATTTTCACAAGATCAGTAAAATCCATTGGAAAATCAAGGGGCCTCGAAGGCTCAGCGGACCAAGAAGCTGAAATATGCGGCATGACACCTACACCCGCTCCTGATGTACTTGGAAGGGATAATGGGAAAACTCCATTTCCTGTTTCTCTGCCGGAAGCACTCCCGGAAATCACAGAAGCAGGAATATCAAGCTTTAGTCTCTTAGCTGGCGGGTCAACAGGTAACTCAGCCAAACTCTTAACAGCAACAATAGTAGATTGATTCAAAGCATCAGTAAGAGTAGGGGCCTCTGCAGTTGAAACTCCTAATCAAGCGAAGACTCAAAGAAAGATTCAAGAACGCAGAACTTTGTTGCCGAAAAGACCTCAATAAAGAAACTATCGAATCAACAAAACATACCTGAAAATAAGGGAGTCAAGAAAGTAAACATTTCTGAACATAACAATAAATGCTTAGATCCAGGAAGACGAATAGTTGGATGACTCAAGACCTTCTGTCCTTCAGGGAGGAGGTTATAGAGGCCCAACTTGTCCTTGGTTAATAGAGTAGACCGACCTGGCGGGTTTTCGAGTAGCTTCAAAATGAGCTCAAATACACGGGATTCGCTTTTGGTTAAAGATACTGTCTTAGAAGTAGGATCTGAAAGAAAGCGATTAAAGATAAGTCACAAGTGGGAAAAACAGTCACTCGCAAAAGGTTTAGAGGGCTCACCACAATCGGCAAATTGGCCTGAAATTCCGACAGGACATTTGATGAAGAAAAATGGATCGTCCCAGGGTATATCCTTACCCGTACCATCATTAACAATCTTCCGTAAGGGGGTAACATGGAATATAAGGAAATCGACACTTTTTGAAAACGCATCAGGTGTTGAATGAGGTTAGAAGTAAGAGAAGTCTGACCCGATTCGAGAGCAAGTACTTCAAGACATAAAAGCCATGTGTTAGTGCTTGGTAAGAGTTGGATGAGCGTAATCTTCAAATCCCGTAGAAGTTAAAACACAAAGGAAGGAAAAGGAAAGAAGCCCACATGCCAGATATGTGCAGCTGAGTAAGCGAAATATCCTTTAGGGGGATGCATAATGTCATCACAATGAGCACCAGGGATAGCCTCTTCATCGTATATTCCAAAACTGGCAAGAATGGAGTTTACTTTATCTTGGGAAGTAATCAATGACTTCTTCAAGATGAAATACTTCCTCCTCCGAGAGATGCCACAAGCACCAATGGATGACGGACAGGGACTCCTTTTATCAAACATAGTGCTGCCAGGTGATATAATTTCATAAACACGTAAAATTCATATCCCACTCATTAGAGCACTCAAGGGTGACAACATATAAACCTACTAGTAAGGGATAGTCAAAGTAGTGAATGTTGGGATAACTCTAAGTACCAGCCTAGCCCTAGCTTAACATTAAGAGAATTCAGAAGAAAGATGATAGTTGAGCCAAAGCCAGGCAACTATAGGTCACCACCAAAGACCTAGATGGCACTAAGCACCATTCCCGTTACTTAATTGTGAGAACAAATTCTTTTGTGCAAATCGCGTGTCTCAAACCCTAAAAAGAGTATTTGGAGAAAAAGGCATATGAGCAGCTCACCATGAATTACCTTCCAAGTTATTAACATTCGAATAATTTGTATCCGATATGCAAAACCCTAGCAAATTTGGGCAGAAAAAATTTATTCTTAAATTAAAGACCAAAACAGAGATATTTACCAGAGGTTCAGGCAATAAGATTCCCCAAAATAAGCTTCAAGTCCTCAATGAGCAAATAATCTGGTTCAAGAAATTAATGTTGCAGGTAAAAAGTAAAGAAGAAGCAGTGGTAATTAGGCAAGGAAAATCACCCAAATCTCCATCGTACAAACAAATACCAATCAACATTCTCGATCAGGGAAGATCAAAAGACTCAGTTGTGACACTTCTAAAAAGATAGAGTTTGACTTGTAAAGCCGAAAATACCCCTTCACTAGGGGGAAACGCTACTACCAAGATTAACAGTGAAGTAGGCTGGTGGTGAAGGGGTATCAGATAACCGAAAGCTCACGGGAACCTTTCAGAAAGTAAGGTCAAATACTTGGAGGAGTCAAGAGCAGGGAGAAACAAACCGAAAGCTACATCAATTGGGACCTTCCTAGGAGAAAAGATCGTAAAATCTACAGGATATAACCGGCGGGATCTATCTGACAGGGTCAATCCGGCAAGATCCCTCCAACAGCATCAACCCAACAGGGGGTTCTACGAAAAAAGTCATCCTGATCCGAAACCAAGAAAGATAAAAGCGGGAAATCCATCAGATGAAGTCCAAAGGAACCTTCGGTATTAACCCGCCTAATACCAATACATCAGGAAGCTAAAGCTTCAAGATCATCAAAGATAGAAGCACATGAAGGTTATACAGAACCCGTTTCTGTGGCATCTATCGTTCAAATGCCAAGAGGCCGAATTGATAAAACAATAGACGAGTCACCTGGCGCAACCTTCTGGAAGATCAGGCTACAACCTGGAAATCCCACCAAATTGCAGACCAGAATCTCAGGAGGGATACAAGCTATCCACACTAGTCTACTTAGCGCAGACGCCGACAGCGGTTTTGAACAGGTAGCTAACCACATACATAATGTGGGCAGACTCCTCTAAGTATTCACAGAAAACCGGAAGCCTATATTCGAAAGAATATGACCGAGAACATACACATGGAGGCTCAAGATACCTTCCGGAAGGCTACCACAACAACAAGCATACGTCCCCCTCGAAAAGGCTTCCGACTAACCGAAACCTTCATCGGAAAAGCCATAATTAGCACCGCAAAGCGGTCGGAATTGAAAACATCTGAAACCAAGGAAAAAGGCAGCCAATAAAGGCTCCTGAAGGCCCAATGGCTAATTGAAGAAGGGGCTCAAGTTTTCTATAAATAGGACCCCAGGGGTCACATTTGAGGGGGACTCTCGTTTTTTCATTTCTGCTGATCTTTGTATCTCCTCTCTTAAAACCTTAAGACTGGGATTAGTTGAAGAAGTTCTTCTACTATGGTTATGTATTCTAAACCAAAGATTAATAAAGTGTGCATCCATATTCAAAGCATCTTGCTGTGAGTTTTTCATACTGTTTTTCTTAATCATTAATTGCCGCGGTTTACTGTTTATTTTCCTGCAAATGCTCGGATTCTTGTCCGGACCTTCTTGCAGGTCAAAGGGAACGCCCTTTCCTATAGGTTTAAACCCTTCCTATGAGCTTTTTCCCTCCCTACAAGCTTAGATCTCCTAGCGAGCTTGGTGTGGAGTCCCTTGCTATCCGTCGTTACAATCCTTTTTCAAGAGAAATATATTAGTGATCCTTCTTTCCAAAGCTTTGACATCTAGGGATGGAGAACCAATCCAAACTTATGAAGGCTAAACAACCTATTTATTTTCCTTAGGTCCATCTCCACTGACCTACCTCCGGTGTTGACAAAAAATATCGTTAATAATATCCAAATACGGTCGTGAACCAATCTTTAGGTCATCATCATCGATCCACTTTTGTACTTGCCGAGTCATCACTTCTCCATCATACCCGCCTCCCTTGCTCCCACTTATCGATCGTTAAAAGTCGAGATGTGGCCAAGTCATGATTGATTTTCCAAATTAGAGAAACACGTGCGATTCAGGAAGTGCGGTTTGTAGTGCAACAATCGTAAGGAAGGGGCAGCACTGGGTCGATGATTGAAAGACGGTAGATTTACTGGTTGAGGATCTGCTTTGCAATGGAGAGATTTGATAGAAACTGAGAATGGAAGTGAAAAATAAGAAGAAGAAGAGGAAAAATAAAACAATGAGAGGGAAAGTTAAGTATAACATGGATCTGAACACGTAATATGTTTACAACTACAATAAGAAACATAAATGGTAAAACACGGAGTTGGAAATGGACCGAAAAATATATTTTGACTTTGTCAAACAATAGATAAGTATGGTCTGAATGCAAAAGTAAAATATAAAAGGGAAAAGTTAAATAGTCGACCACTTTTTAGAGGGAGAGCAAAAATTTCAGAGTCAAATCTGTTTTTTTTTATATAACTATAATCAAACAACATAAAAGTATGTACTGAAATCATATCTAAAATATGAGAGGAAAATAAAATGTTGACCAATGTTTGAAGGAACTAAAATTTATGGAGCCAAATCTAATTCTTTTTATAACTACAATCAAACAACAAATAAAAAGCGTTTGAATGTCATGCATGAAACCTTCATAACATAATAATTTCATGGGTTATGTTAGAAAATAGATGATTTTTCCATATGTTGTGTAAAAAAGTGGGATAACAAATAATCTGACTTATGTTGTGTGATGTTGTTGTATGATTTACTTTGTGGCATAGGGATAGAAGAGTTTCTCATAAATAATTTTCATGTCTCACAAATTTTAGGTGGAAGACATCCACTTGTTGACGCAGATGTGACTTGTGATACCAGTATCCACAAATCATTTTTTCATATTGCCGATCAATTTGCATTTAGAATTCATAGCAGACATGTTCAGTTGTGAAAGTTCATCAAAGAGTTTGTCACATTCAGTGATATTTGTTTGCTCACTTTTTTTTTGAACCTCGACATTCGCTTTCCTTGCATCCTTTCTTAGTTCTGATAGGTTCCTTTGAATTTCTTTGGTTTCTTTGTATTCAGATTGTATTCGCGTTTACACTTGTTGCTTTTCTCATCCTCAACCACATTTGCTTTTTCCACCATTGCATAAATCGATTTATCTTCTGATTTCTTGTTGTCCTCTTGATTCTAAATCAAATAACAAGATCTTTTATAGTCATTTCCTTGCGTATATGTTTTAGAAGTTTTTGTAAAACTTTCCATGATGGGGTACCTTTCCGATGGCAGCAACCACTTGAAATGATTCGCTGACATCCCTTTATTATGGATTTCATGTATTAATTATCACCTGTAATTCCTGGATTTGACTAATAAAAAATTTGACATCTATTATTTTGAAATTGAGGAACTTTCTAATGAAGAACTTGTTCATTTTAGCGTCTACCACTTAAACTTTTTATCTACCGAAGCCTAGTGTTGTATGGAAGTCTTCATAGCTTAGCACACTTATATAGACTATCATCCTGCCCATTTAATATGTAATTTCATCGTATGAAGTAAGAATTTTTATAAACATTAAGCGCTCCGACTTTGATCGCATTAGGCTCTAGTTTATTTACTTCTAGAGCATTCCCAATGAGATAATTTTAAGGTTTAATGTAGTTAAGTAGAACATTATTTTCTATTGTCAATGTTTGAAATCTATTCCTCTGAAATTTTCCAGTCTTTCACAATGTGATGAAGTGACAATGGTTGTTGGAACCATCGTTTTATACTCACTTGTAGCTGTAGTTTGTTTGATTATCAAGGTATTACTCCTTAGAGTCATTGTCTGAAATACGATGACTTCAATCAGTGGTAAATGAATAAATTGTAATTTTTGTATATGAAGTCTAAATTGTTCAAAACATTGAGTGTTTTGGCTCTGACTGCATCAGGCTGCAGTTCGTTTACTTTAAGAGCATCCTTAGTGAGATATTTTGAAAGATTTAACGTATCAAGTAGAAGAACATTTTACGTTGTCAACATTTGAAATCTCCTCCAATAATTTTTCTTTGATCTCTCACCATGTGACAAAGCGACAGTGGTTATAATCGTTTTATTCTCAGCGGTGGCCTAATTGGTTTTATTGTCGAGGATTTATTGTCTTCGGTCATCATTTAAAATACAGTGATTACAATCAGTGACAAATAAACATACTGCAGTAGTAATACCTTTTCCTTAAAATAGAATTGCCCCCTCAATGGTGTGGGAGGACCAACGAACAACTGTTTCCCAAAATATAATGCACCAATCTCTGCAATGTTGTGCTGGCAATTGCAAAACAACAACTAACTCAAGAGAATAGTTTTTAAGAACATAATCTGGTGGTAGGAGAAGAGAAATATAAGGAAAATTTTGACTTATTTTTCTTGTTTCTCATTCTGCCTATATATAGATGTGGTGTGGAGAGATGCCTCAAATGTCCATTCGCTCACATCGCGGGTGCGGACGAGGACGGATGCACATCCTTATGGGGAGGTGCGTTATATCACCCGGTATGATGACAATGCTCTCTTGTCATCTTATAAATAAAATTGAAGCAAAAGACTTATTTTTATTATTTCTGAATTGCTTTGAATCTCGGTATACATGCTTCCTATGTATAGATATAAACAACTTGCCTACAGTAGGTGGTACAGACCTATTCTTATGATACATATCTATAGACCTATTACCTATTCTACCTAATTTGTAGACCTTCGTATTCTTAAGTAAAATATACAATATGAATTTGAAGTTAAATTTCCCTCCTTGCTGATGCTTTTGTATTCTCACGCGCCAACATATTCTGGGCTGTGAATAACCCCCCACAAGTTGGAGTGGGAGGAATCTCTGAACGAACACCTAACTTGCTAACTAACCTCCGAAATTGATCCACTCCAAGTGATTTTGTGAATACGTCTACTAGTTGATGTGCGGATGGAACGTGAATTGGTTTAATTAAACCTGACATGATTTTCTCATGAAACAAAATAACAATCAATCTCAATGTGCTTTGTTCGCTCATGAAAAACAGGATTCTCTGCAATATGAATTGCTACTTGATTATCGCAGAACACAGATATAGGTTGTTGGATTGAAACCCCTAAATCCTTAAAAATATAATGTGACCATTATAGTTCAGAGGTTAACTTTGCTAGAGCTCTATACTCTGCTTCTGTTGAGGATAAAGACACAGTTGGTTGTTTCTTTGATTTCCAGGAGAGTGGACTAGAACCAAGCATTGTGAAATAACTAGTGGTTGAACGCCTATTGGTTGTACATCTTGCCCAGTCCGAGTCTGTGTATCCTTGAAGGGTAAGACAACTTGAAGAAGATAAAAAAAATTCAATGGTTAATGGTGCCCTTCAAGTAAAGAAGTATGCATGTTGCAGCGTCTAAATGTGATGTAAGTGGATGTTGCATGAACTGACTAAGATAGTTGACGGAGAAAGTAATATCTGGTCGTTTAACTGTAAAATACAATAGACGACCAATGAGATGTCGATATAGACTAGGATCAGATAAAGGGATCCTGACATTTGGAAGAACCTTAAAATGATTCTCCATTGGAAAGAAGACGACTTAGCATTAGTAAGGTTTGAGTCCTTGAGGATATCGAGCACATATTTGCGTTGACATAAGAAAATGCCAGATGAAGATCTAGAGGCTTCAGTACCAAGGAAATGTTGAAGACGGCCAAAAATTTTAATTGATAATTTAGATTCTAGACGTTTCTTGAGATCATTAATTTTTGAGTCTTATCTCCAGTAATGATGATTTCATCAATGTATACTAGTACAAAAATTGAAAATGCTGCAGAACGTAAAATGAAAATGGAGTAGTCTGCATGAGACTGAGTAAAACCTTCATTAAGAAGGACTGTGGAGAATTTGGCAAACCATTGCCGAGAAGCTTGTTTAAGGCCATACAATGGCTTAATGAGTTTGCACACACGGGTTGCACGATTTTTCTGAAAACCCGGTGGGATCTTCATATATACATCTTCTTTAAGATCACCTTGAAGAAATACATTATTTATGTCAATTTGATGAAGAGACCAACCATGAATTGTAGCAAGAGATAGTAGTACTCGTACAGTAACTAGCTTGGCTACATGTGCAAATGTGTCATGAAAGTCAATGCCCTCTTGTTGTGTATATCCTTTTGTAACCAAACAGGCTTTGTATCTTTCAACTAATCAATCTGCTCGGAATTTGATTTTATAAATCCACTTGGAGCCAATAGTGGACTTATTAGGAGGAAGAGGTGTGAGAGTCCAAGTGTTTTTTGTCTCCAAAGCTTAAATTTCTCATGCCATGGTGTCACGCCAGTGAGAATGTTTAATTGCTTCAGCGAATGGTTTAGGCTCCTAAGATGTGAGTATAGTACTTAAAAAAGCGCGGCGTGCTGGACTGAACTTGGAAAGAGAAAGATTATCAGTTAATGGATAAGGAGAAGAGGAGGTACATTGTCGAACTGTGCATATATAATCGTCCAAATACATAGGAGGACGCATCTTTCTATGATCTGCATAGGGGAAGTTCATGTTGAACGGGAGAATCGGTAGGAGGTGCAGGGATAATAGAAGCTTGGGTTGGATCATTATGAACATACTCAGACCCAGCATGAGAAGGTGGTGATGTGCACCTTTCATATGGTGATGGAACCCCTTCTTCTCCACTTACATTTGAGTGTGGAGATGACTGATTTTGCACACTAGTTGACCTTGTAGGAGTGATGTAGTCATCATCATAAAAAAGGAGGAAGATTAACATCAATAGAATTACAAAAATCTTCACTCATATTTGAGAAATCTTTAAAAGGGAAGAGATGCTCTTGAAAAATTATATCTCGTGATAAATGTTTGTTTTGTGTCAATGTCAAGAATAATATAGCCTTTATGGTTGTAAGGATACCCAAGGAAAATTCTTGGTTTAGCTCTTTGATTAAGTTTATCTTTGATATATTTGTTATGAGCATAACAAATACATCCAAATATGCGAAGACGTCGATAATCGGGAGGAGAGCCAAGAAGTACTTCATGCGGGGATTTGTTCCCTAGTACTAGAGTGGGAAATTTATTAATTAAATAAGTGGCAGTGAGTATGCATTCACCCCCAATACTCAATAGGAATATTTGCTTGGAAGCGAAGGGCGCGAGCTACAGTAAGAAGGTGTTGATGCTTACATTCTACTACACTGTTTTGTTCACGAGTGTAGACACAACTTCTTTGATGATGAATGCCATTTTCAGAGAACCAAGTTTGCATTTCTCGGGAAAGAAATTCCTTCCCATTATCCGATATAACACATTGGAGTTTAGGGAGGAATAATGTTTATGCACCAGTTGAGATTTAGAAATTTTTGTAGAATATTGTGTGATATCATGTTGAGAGAAATATTTGAGAAACTTGAATGTTTCCGACTTAACATGCATTATATATACCCAGGTACGATGTGAATAGTCATCAACAATGATTAGAAAATATCTAGCACCTGATAGAGTTGGTGTAACAAATGGTCCCCATATATCACAATGCACTAGTTCAAAACAATGAGTTGAAGAAATACTACATTTATTAAAAGCCAGACGAGTCTGTTTTGCTTGTGGAAAACATCACAAGTAAATTTAAAATTGGAATGAACATAATTGGGAGCAACAAATAAACTTAAAACGATCTAAATTTGGATGGTCAAGCCTACAATGCCACAGATCTACTAGAGCTTTATTGAAAAGAAACTTTGTTGAAAAAGTCAAGAGTGGTGGTACATGAAGAAGGTACAGACCAACAGTTAATGTGCCATCACCAATCACTTTCCTTGTTACTTGGTCCTGAAAAATACAATAATTGCAAATGAATTATGCAATACAATTGGGAGAATGAGTTAACTTAAAGTTTGGAATGTGATAAACATTCGAAAGAGTGAGAGATGGTGAGAGAGAAACATCACCAATATGCTTAACATCAGCAGATGAACCATCCGGAAGTTCTACGGAAATAGTTTGTGAAAGTTTCTTAAAAATAGAAAATTGATGTAAAGAAGAGCAAACATATTTGTTGCTCCAATGTCAATGAACCAAGAATCTTTACTGATAATCTTATTCTTACCTGACAGGTTGTTGACACGAGTCTTGTGTTAACATCTTCATTTGGTGGAGTGATTAATGCTAAGAGGCGTTCATACTGTTCAGCAGAGAGAGACGTCAATGGATTAAGAGTGGTTGAAGCGGAAGGTGATGCAGTGACATCAACATTTGCATATGCTAGTGGCTGGTCAGGATTCCCATGAAGACGGTAGCATGTTGCTCGAACATGGCCATGGCAGTTGCAGTGATCACAAAATGATCGTTGGCGCTTATGTGTGCCGTTAAAATGGCCATTATTGTGACAAGGCTGATGAGAATCACCCTTATTGGCACTAAGAGTGTGACAACCTGAACTTCCCCATGAAGGAAAGCCTGGATTGAATTGAGAACAACACAAATCAGAACACAAACAGAAGAACATTTCATTGCTTATTACAACAATTTTACCAGAATACAAGAATATACATAATATGAATAAATATTACACATTTACTAAACATCAGAGATTTACGAATTACAATGCAGTGGAAAAATAATACAAAACACAACTGAAAAAAATATATGGATATAGAGCTTTCCGAATATCATTCCAGCTATAAACCAGGATCCTGTGAATATAAATCTGCAAAACCAAAACTACTAGCCGCCCGTGCGGAAAATAGGGGAACCCATATTTTAGGTTAAAACAATAAACTCCAGGTCAGTCATGGACTGGTGTGAGAACTAAAACAGTTATAAATCTGATTTTAAAGTTAGGTAAATCAAGGGATTACGCCGTATAGCACGGAACGGATTTCCTCCCAAAAAATACCAGTGCATAAAAACAACAGCGCAATGCTAAATAAAGAACAATGAAGCTATTATAAGACTCAGGTCCCATCACAAAATACAACGCAAACCAGAGGATAGAGTTTTTACCTTATAATAGCCAAGAATGTTTGGTACGTAAAATTTCATGTTTTATTATTACTATAAGTGTATAGTGCCAAAACAATTTCAATCATAAGTATCAATCATAGACGGCATAAGTGCCCCATACCATTATGTTGCCACATATAGGTTTACAATCAAAACCGCAAAATGTCGTATTGGAAGTTGGATTTCCATCTGTGAACCAAGGCAAGGGATCGTCCTTACCGCTTCGAGACGCTCTAGCCCGCCTCTCGGGCAAGCGCGCAGGCAAGCCTTGGATCATCAGGGCCGGTCCACACGGAGTGGATTAAAATGCCTGAACATGCGTTTCCCCGCCCTATGGGGCGTCAATGAGCCAAATGACTCCATCGGTCCCGGATCGACCGATATAACTGAGGCGCCCCGCTATCCATCATCCACATAAGTAAAATGCCAAGGCATGCAAAATGCTGGCACCATTCTTAGCTAGAAGGAAACGCATGCCCTCCCTGATGTCCTCTCCCGTTTCTGGTTCACACCAGTGTGTAAGGCTCACGAATTAACGCTACACAAATCTATGCTATAGTAAAGCCGTGCTTTGATCATCAACCACGCGACTCTGCTTTTCAACAGAAGCCTTGATCATTTGCATCTCAGCATGCCACACAGGAAATTCACGCTATGCAACCGATTTCTATCAATCACACAGAATGAAATCCGATATCAGATACGCATCCATTTACAAGTTCGTTCTGGGTCTGAACGATCCCGGAGGCACCTTATTCCTCCTCCATATGTCTAATACAGGGGAGAGGCCCTCGCATATTCGGTCGATCTCCAAGTACGTCTGGAAGATCACCACTTATTACCTTGCCTTGGGTGTACAGCCCAATCAAGACATTAGTAATCATCCAAACGATGTGAAGACCTCCGGTATTTCACCACCGTCTTCATCCTCGACACAGCGTCGAATCAGTTATTCAGAATGGGATAAACCCTGTCTTTCTGAATAACTCACGTATATAATAATCAAGTGTTATAAAAACACAACATACGCCTCATTCCAATCCAGAATATTCCTTTATTCAAATATTCTTATACTTTGGGAAAGGTTCCCATTAATTTTATCAAAGATAAATTCTTTAAATTTATTCTTTAGTCTTCCTTTGAATATCATTTCAATCTAATTCAAGATGCATTAAAACTCCACTCGGTTTTATTCTTCCCAAAAATCAATATTGATGATTTTTAACTTGAGAAATCATATCCTATCTTTAACTAGGTTAAAGAACCAATGTCATTTTCACGATAAACCCAAAATCACATTTCATTCCATTAGCCTTTAACCGTAAATTAGCAAGTGAACAATTCCCTAAGTATTAACCCCGAAGGCCGAAACCAACATCAGATCAATACCCAGGAAACCATTCAACTTAACTAATCTCCAGTTAGTTTCTGATTTTCTTAATTCCATTGGGTCTAAGAACAGTATTATTAAAGATACCATTCACGACAACCCAAATTCACATTCCATTAACAATGGAATCTTCATGGAAGACAAATCGATATATATAATCGATACAAACTTCCATATCCAACCGATAATATCAATGGAATAATGACAAGGTCTTTTAAATTCCATATATCTCAACCGTCTTCCTCTACAGAAGCTTCTTCGATTATTACCAAATCGAATTCCATTCAATTTCAATTTAATATGTTATATTGGAAAACTTTACTTTGGAAAATCTCCTTTAAATCTTAACAAAAGATTTATAAATTCCAAATCCCATTGCACTGTAAATCGAATTAAAGAACGAATGTCGTTAAAAACACAGTTCACAATAAACCCAATTCACATTAGCCTCTAACCGTAAATTAGTAAGAGAACAATCCCCTAAGTATTAACCCCGAAGGCCGAAACCAACATCAGATCAATACCCAACTTAACTAATCTCCAGTTAGTTTCTAATTTTCTTAACTCCATTTCACGACGAACACAAAATCCAATTTGATACTAAATACAAGGCTCTGATAGAAAATATATCGGCTTATATTCAATATTAAATTCTGAAACTAACAAATATCGTAGTGGAATAACGATATATATCTTCCAAATTCCTCCACAATCTCCGTATAATCACGAAATCCAATATAGAAATATTCCAAGCATAATTTCGATTCAAATCCATTCCAATTCATATATTGGAAATCCTGGTTATTTTTAAAACCATTTCAAATCCAATTTATTTATTTTAAAAATATTGGATTTATTATTCTAATTCAAAACTAGTTCATTTTTATAAAAATCTATTTTTATCATTTCAAATATAGAATTTTTCATCTCAATTCTTTCTAAATCATTTCTTACGATTTTACACTAATTATTGCTATTTTTGATAATTTTATCAAGGCCAGTATAGTCGATTTCCATGAACGGCCATCGAACTGCACTTACAACGACCTTTTCCAAATTTGTTTTGGACATAATACCAAATCCAACCGTTAGATTTCAAATCTCTAATATTCGTTAGAAAGCTCTTTTCGATACGAACCCAATGATTCCGGTTTTAGGAGAATCGATGGTCGGATCTCCCGTAATGTCCATTCGAAGTCAATGGTCGAAATTAGCGAACTGCCGCTGCGCGGCGCATTCTATTCAGGCCATTATATAATATATATTTCACCGATTTCCATTTAAAACGTATTTTATAAATCATTTTAATTTCGTTTTCAAAACGATTTCAATTTCATATTCAATTTCAAATCAAAATTGAATATTCCATATCATCGATATATAAATAATAGTATTTTCAAAACATTAGATTTTGAAATCAATTCCTTTTCGATATTCATTGTAAAAATGAATAAAATCGATATAAATATTGCTCATGTCAAAATGGCGTTAATCTAATCAACACGGCTTTATATATTTAAATATATTCGTGTCCATCCCAAATTGGACATCAAAATCAAATTTTTATTCTTTTCTAAATATTATTTTAAAATATTCGTTATTTTAAAATAATCGTTATTTCAACATATTCATTCTTTCTGAACTGGAATCAGACACAGTCAATTACCGTATAATGTGATTTATATGGATTTCATACATATATGTATACAACAACAATCAAACGCATTCAACCATCATCCAGAGTGCATCCTACACTGCATAAGCATTAAATATAAATATTCAATGCTTGCACAGCCTGTCAATTAATCAATCGACATACAACTAATTATTAGGACTAGTGTATGTCATATAACATCCCAATACCCGTGTGGGGTTTCAAACAACAAACACAGATTTTATTTGTGCGGTTGGGCGATATATAAAATTTATCGTCCCAATAAATATCAGTCTAATGTGTGTACATAAACAAATCATCCCACTTGTTTATGAATATTTATTTTATTCATATACACGTTAAAAATTATATTTTTTTTAACTATAAAATATTTTATTTCATTCCACATCACACTATCAACTTTCACAACAAAATCAAACAAACAAGCAAGTCGTCCATGGTCTGTGGACGACGGGTGTCGTGTGCTGCTAAGCACCGTTTGCATCCTAATATATATTTTAACTAGAAATAAAATAAAAGTGAGCAGTTCTCAACTTTGGGTTCCATTCCGCCGCGCTTCGGTTGTCGATCTATGTAGTATACCTATGTTAAAAATTATATTTTTAACCAATCAGTAACTATTTCTTTGTATGATTATTTTATAAATAACATACATAGGCTAAAAATTATATTTTTATCTTTCTGAAAAATAATTTCATATTTTTATAACAACGCTACATAGATAAAAATCACATTTTTATACCGCTACTATATATATAAAAATTATATTTTTTATATTGCTATCCTATATAAAAAATCATATTTTTATATTTCTAAAAATATTTTTATATTATGATTCATGTTATAAAAAACATATTTCTGTATCGATTTTTACATTAGAAAAATCATATTCTTATACGCATTTCCTATCAATAAAATTCGCATCTTTATAATCATTCCATATAAATAAAAATATCAGCTTTTCTTATTTTAAAAATCTAACCTTTTCATGTTCTAAAAATCTAAACTTTTCATATTCTATAACATATATAAATATATATATATATAACTGATTTTATATGTGTATATAAGAGCCATTACATTGAATAAATATATGTAAAAAATCACCTTTTTATGTAAAAATCCAATTTACTTGATGGAGGGGGTTCACGGTTCGAATCGGGGATGAGGAAGGGCGCGTCGGGTAGGGGATGGCAGCAGGTGGCGTCGTCGATGGGGTGGGGGAGGCTCTGGCACGGCGACGTACTAGGGGGTGGCCGCCGTTGGTCAAATCGGGTTAGGGTTTTGGTTTCAGGGGCTTGGGGGCATCGGGGGTCGCGGATTAGAAGGGGGAAGGAGATGAGGAGGGGAGGGTGCAGTGGCTTTGCTGGAGGGGGGGGGGGGACTGCGGTGCTTCGCCTGGAGGTGTGACGTGACGACGTCTCCCCTCTTTTCTTTCTCTTTTTTTTATGAAATCTCGATTTGAACTGACGGGGAAGAAATAAAAGGGGGTGGGGTTTTAATGTAAATTTAAATATATTATTTTATTATTTTTAAATTTCTAAAAGCAACTTTTTATTTCGAACTCGAAATCGAACCCACCGACTACCGTCCCCAGCTAATTACCCACATTTCGAACACAATGGAATATGTATCGTAAGCCAATTCGGCTGTTTCGATCATTTTTCGCTAAAATCAAAATATAAATCAATATATTGAATTTGAACGCACATTTCACTTTACCGGGGTCACATACGGACTTTAAAAATTCCCGAAAAATATTTTCTAACTTCGTATTGATGATACGGTTCTAACAAAACTAGTTTCGTCAAACTTGGAGATCGTTTGAAAAATGGCCATTTTCTGGTCGATCCAAATTGATTGAAGATGTCAAAACACGTTTTCCTTTGCCACGCTAACATATTGATCCCAAAAATTATGAAAATTGGAATCTAGCAATAACTTGACATCACAGTTCCAACAAAAGTGGTTTCATCAAAAACGGAGGTCGTTTGCAAAATTTCCATTTTTAAGGGCTAAAATTCCATAGCGACTATTCTGAATTTTCAACTGGGCATAACTTTTTAATCCCGCTACGAAATTTCAATTTTTTGGATTCGTTGGAAAGATATTTTCAAATAGATTCTAATATTTTTGGTTTCACTAAAATCTGGTTTATTTTGAATCCTGTACATTCATTTGAAATTTGAAATCGAATTTTTGAACTACTGCGCCATTTTCAATTCCATTTATAATTCAAATAAAATATTTATTTTCTAACGTCGATTCAAATAAATATATACATTATAATTCCATTCAAAATAAATTTCTCGTCGCTATTATTTAAAATAATTCATTTTAAATATTCAAAATTCATTAAAATTGCCAAAATAAAAAATTTAAATTGGTTCAGATTTTCCGGGTTGTTACAAAGGGCAGCAGACTCGATGACTGAATTTGAATGAGCATTGATGGTTTGTTGCTTTTCCTCTTGCTTGACGAGATTATATATGCATTGAGTAGAAGGCAATGGCTCAATTAAACGAATTTGACTTCGAAGACTAGAAAACCTGTCATGAAGTCCATGCAAAAATTCCATGGCGCGATCTCTTTCATGATGCTCAAGTAAGAGTTTTTCGAAACCACAGATACATGGCTCATTAGGAGTGGGTGAATCTATTTCATCCCACAATGCATTGTGTTTTAGTGTGGTATGCACTCACAGAAAGGGAGTCCTGCTTGAGACCAGAGACAGTGGTGCGCAATTGATATAATTTTGTTGCATTGGAATGACTAAATCTTACCTTCAGATCTTGCCATATTGCATAAGAAAAGTCTGCATACATCAAGCTTGCACGAAGCTCCTTATCCACAAAGTTTGTAATCCACATTCCAACCAAATCATCACATTGTTTCCAACAGGCTCGCAGATATGGATCTGTCGGAGATTGAAGAGATCCATCCACGAATCATAATTTCTTCTTTGCATTCAACGCCTTCGTCATACCATGCACCCAGGTTGCATAGTTATCACCTTGAAGCAGAGGAGAGAACAACACCGTTGTTAGGTTTTCGGAGGGATGAATGAAATAAGGATTTGCTGCTGATGAATTGGGTGTAGGTGGATTTTCTTCTGAAGGAGCCATTATGAAGATGAGGAAGGAAGAATATTAAGAATTATTGTTGGGCTCCGATAACAAAATAAAACTGAAGCAGAAGACTTATTTTTATTATTTCTGAATTGCTTTGAATCTCGATATATATACTTCCTATATATAGATATAAGCAGCTTGTCTACAGTAGGTGCTACTTACTTATTCTTCTGATACATATCTACAGACCTATTATCTATTCTACCTAATTTGTAGAGAGTCCTTTTCTTAAGTAAAATATACAATATGAATTTGAAGTTAAATTTCCCTCCTTGTTGATGCTTTTGTATTCTCAGGCACCAACATATTCTGAGGTGTCAATACTTATAGTAGTTATAATAGGGATCACATCTTGTGCTATAAACATATAATTTTTATCATATTTAACTATGTGAAACTATTCATAGTACGAGAGCAAATCCCCTTTATTCAAAAATCCCTTATCCTATCTTGTTGAAAATAATTTGTGAATTATTAAAAATATTGAAATAAGTGTATGAATGGCTCCTATATGTGAATAGTCCCACATCATGGGATTACAAGAAAGATACAAGTATTTATACTTGTTTCTAAGAAGTCGTGTTGGGGCCTTGGGCTCCGAATGTATGCTTTGTTGTGAGGAGGGAGACCATGCATCATGACCAACACACACGCGCGCGACTGACCGACTCGACTCGACTCGACCCGGCCTGGCCCGGCCTGGCATGGTTCAGTTCGGGCTCGGGCTCGGGCTTGGCCTTGTGGTATAAAACTTATATTTTTGGACTAAAAGAAAATTGCTTTTTTCGAACTGTTTTTTTTTTTTAAATACGAGATATATTTCTGAGCCGACTTTTGTTTGAAGCGGTAAACTATTGACCCGGTATTTTAGCAGATTTATCTACTGCCCAGTATTTTCGTTCGGCCCTAATCCCCATCTATATATTATCTTTAGTTGTAGACGAAAGCAATATAATAAAAACACAGTTTTTACCTCCGCCATTAAAATATTCTTCCTGAAATTTTCGAGCAGTATTTTTATTTTTGAAAGTGAAAATCTGCACTGATTTGTTGTGCAAAGCAAATCAGTTATTGTTTCAGAGGCCGTTTTATCCTAGAGGCGGCGGCGAAAGTACGAACTCATTTTGCACCACCGGCCAGATCACCGAATCGTCTTCAAGAAAGCGACCAACTACGTGACTCAGCCATTATTTCCCAACAATTTGAAGACGAATCGAAACGATGGCTTCGACATCAAACATAGATGATGCTGCTCCTACCTCTGCTTTCCAGATCCCATTGGTGGTTGCTGCCCAATTCCGTTTCGAAGGTCTGCACTTCAAACGATGGCGTCAGAAGATGGAGTTCTACCTGACGATGAGAAAGGTGGCTACTGCTCTGACCACCGACAAACCGCAGTTGCCAGACAAACCTGACGGAACTGATGAAGTGCAGATGGCTTCTTGGACTGAACAAGCAAAACAGCAACAGAACTGGATTGAGCAGGACTATCTGTGCAGAAATTTCATTCTTAATAGTCTCAGAGATGATTTGTATGATTACTACAACTCGAACGATAAGACAACGAAGGAGATCTGGGAAGCGCTAAAGAAGAAATACGATACAAAGGAGGCAGGGACAAAGAAGTATGCTGTGAGCCGCTATCTCAAGTATCAGATGACAGACGACAGGTAAGTAGAGATGCAGTCTCATGAGCTTCAGAAAACAGCTCATGAGATCATCTCTGAAGGTATGGTTTTGGACGAACAGTTTCACGTTGCTGTTATTATTGACAAACTGCACCCAGGTTGGAAAGACTTTAAGAATTTGCTACGATATAAGACTAAGGAATTTTCCTTAGAGAGCTTGATCATTCGCCTCCGTATTGAGGAGGAGGCACGCAAACAGGACCAGAAAGAGGAAGTGCTAGTTGTCTCAAACAACAGCACTAAGAAGACCACATCCGCTGTTTTGAAACCAAATCAGAAATCATTTAAGAATCAGAACAGGAGCAACAAACAAAATGGGAATCCGCTATGAAACCCAAAAGGACAGAAGAAACTAGCCCAAAAGAATAACTCTAGACAGTTGTTTCTATGTTACAACTATGGAAAACCAGGTCATATGACACGAAAGTGTCAGAACAGGCCAAGCTCAGCACCGCAGGCGAATCTGACTGAAGAGCCTCTTACGGCTATGATTACTGAGATTCACCTTATTGTTGGATCAGAGGGTTGGTGGGTAGACACTGGTGCTTCACACCATGTCGGCTATGATCGTGATATGTTCACCACATACACGACTGCTGATGATCAGAAAGTGTTGTTGGGAGATTGTCATACCACTAAAGTTGCAGGGGTTGGAAATGTGGAGATTAAGTTTACCTCTGGAAAGACTTTGATTCTTAAAGATGTTTTGCATACTCCAGAGATGAGGAAGAATCTTGTTTCTGGCTTTCTCCTTAATAAGGCAGGCTTTACTCAATTTATTGGAGCTGATGTGTATACCATAGGGTATAAGGGAACTTTTGTAGGAAAGAGTTATGCTTGTGAGGGAATGTTTAAGTTAAATGTTGAATCTAATAAAGTGAATAATTCTGAACGAATAATTCATAACATGAGCACCCTAGATATGATACCTAAGATGTCAGAATCTGAACCTGATAAATGTGAATTCTGTACATAAGAAAAATCACTAAGAAATCTCATAAATCTGTTGATAGAGAATCTGAACCCTTAGATTTGATTCATTCTGACATATGTGAGCTTGATGGCACTTTGACTAGACATGGACATCGATATTTTATCACTTTTATTGATGACTGTTCTGATTTCACATATGTTTACCTTTTGAAAAATAAAAGTGATACTTTTGAAATGTTTAAAACGTTCAAAACTGAAATTGAGAATCAAACAAACAGGAAAATTAAGAGACTTCATAGTGATAAAGGAACAGAATATGAATATAATTCAATTCTGGACTTCTATAAATTACATGGTATTGTACATGAGAGAACTGCACCCTATTCACCTGAAATGAACGGTAAAGCTGAAAGAAAAAATAGGACTTTTACCGAATTAGTAGTTGCCATCCTATTAAATTCTGGTGTAGCAAAACATTGGTGGGGGGATATTTTTATTGATTGTATGCTATGTTCTAAATAGAATCCCCAAATCTAAGAATAAAATTTCACCTTATGAAAGTTTAAAGAATCATAAACCCAATGTGTCATACTTTAGAACTTGGGGTTGTTTAGCATATTTTCGCATCCCAGACCCTAAGAGAATAAAATTGGCAAGTAGAGCGTATGAATGTGTACTTTTAGGCTATGCTATTAATAGCAAAGCATATCGATTTTATGATATAAATGCATATAACATAATTGAATCAAATGATGCTGATTTTTATGAAACAAATTTTCCTTTTAAATTAAGGAATAGTGGGGGCACTTCAAGTATGCCTATTAGAACAGAACTTAATAAAAGTTCTAAAGCTGAACCTAGAAGAAGTAAAAGAACAAGAACCGTAAAAGATTTTGGTTCGGATTTTTGTGCTTTTACTATAGAGGAGGATCCCTTAAACCTCTAAGAGGCTCAATCTTCTTTAGATGCCGATTTTTGACAAGAGGCTATAAATGATGAGATGGATTCTCTGGAATCCAATAAGACTTGCCATTTGGCAGATTTACCCCCTGGTTGTAAATCTATAGGATGAAAATGGGTGCTTAAAAAGAAATTAAATCCTGATGGTACTATTGATAAGTACAAAGCAAGACTAGTAGCTAAAGGTTTTAGACAAAAAGAAAATATAGATTTCTTTGACACTTTTTCACCTGTAACTAGAATAACATCCATTAGGGTATTAATCTCACTTGCTTCCATTCATAATTTACTAATACACCAAATGTATGTTAAAACCGCATTTTTAAACGGTGAATTAGATGAAGAAATCTATATGGACCAGCCTGAAGGATTTGTAGTACATGCTCAAGAACATAAAGTATGCAAATTAGATAAATCATTATATGGTTTAAAACAAGCATCTAAACAATGGCATGAAAAATTTGATTACTTAATCATTTCACATGGTTTTATAGTTAATGAAAGTGACAAATGCATTTATTGCAAATCTGAGAATGACATTTGCACTATTATATGTCTTTATGTAGATGACCTACTCATCTTTGGGTCAAACATTCATGCCATAAATTCAGTCAAATCCTTATTAAGTGCCAATTTTAATAGGAAAGATCTAGATGAGGCGAGTGTAATCCTTGGCATTAAGATTACTAGGTCAGAAAAGGGAATTTCTTTGGATCAATCTCATTACATTGAGAAGATACTGAAGAAATATAATTACTTCGACTGTAAACCTGCATGTACACCGTATGATCCAAGTATAAAGTTATTTAAGAACACTGGTGAAGGTGTAAGACAATCTGATTATGCGAGCATCATTGGCAGCCTTCGGTATGCCACTGATTGTACTAGACCCGACATTGCCTATGTCGTATGATTATTGTGCAGGTTTACCAGTAGACCTAGTATAGAGCACTGGCATGTTATTGAAAGGGTAATGAGATACCTTAAACGAACTATGAACCTTGGATTACATTACGAAAAGTTTCCAGCTGTACTTGAAGGATATTCAGATGCAGACTGGAATACTTTATCTGATGATTCTAAAGCGACCAGTGGCTATATATTTAGCATCGCTGGAGGAGCTGTCTCTTGGAAATCCAAGAAACAGACTATTTTGGCTCAGTCTACTATGGAGTCTGAGATGATAGCACTAGCCGCAGCTAGTGAAGAAGCAGAGTATTTGAGAAATCTGCTAGCTGAGATTCCCTTATGGGAAAAACCGATACCAGCTGTGTTGATACATTGCGATAGTACCGCGGCTATTGCAAAAGTTCAGAACCGTTATTATAACGGTAAGAGACGACAAATACGTCGTAAGCACAACACGGTTAGAGAACTACTTTCCTCATGTACCGTTAGAGTGAGTTACGTACGTAGTGATGAAAATTTGGCAGATCCTTTGACGAAAGGACTGTCCAGAGAGAAAATCCTTAATTCTTCTAAAAGAATGGGATTGTTGCCCTTAGATTGTTGAGTCACGCACAATGGTAACCCGACCTAAGTGACTGGAGATACCAAGAAATAGGATCAATGGGTAAAAATAAGTTGTGCAGTGATAGGAGTTGAACATGCTATTTAATAAACCAAGAAGCATGTATTCCTGAAGTGATTAGAGGATGAGTTGATAAAAACTCTTAATGAGATCTATACTCTATTTGGAGTGGAGTACCTACCTTCAGGAGTACTCTTGATAGATTCACCTATGTGAATGTGGAAATATGGCCGTTTCCTATGGAGTTTTGGGGAAAAACGTCTAGAGCGTTCACTAAACTGGGATAGACGTGCATGGCCATAAATGCACGGGCTTATTTGATTGCACTATAGAAAAGGTTGTGTGTGGTTTGATGTCAGGAATAGAGTTCAAGACTACGTGTCACTCTAGTAAAAACTGAATCTTATTCACTATGCAAAGGTTCAAGTCGGATGACACCTTTGTTTATGCACAATCTTATATATTTTTAGAAACTGTTCGAAGATATCAAAAATTCAATTGGGGGATTGTTGAAAATAATTTGTGAATTATTAAAAATATTGAAATAAGTATATGAATGACTCCTATATGTGAATAGTCCCACATCATGGGATTATAAGAAAGATGTAAGTATTTATACTTGTTTCTAAGAAGTCATGTTGGGGCTTGGGCTCCCAATGTATGCTTTGTTGTGAGGAGGGAGACCATGCATCATGACCACCACACACACGCGCGACCGACTCGACTTGACTCGCCCCGGCCCATCCCGGCCCATCCGGCCCGGCCCGGTTCGGCTCGGGCTCGGGCTTGGCTTTGTGGTGTAAACACTTATATTTTTGGACTAAAAAAAATTGCTTTTTTCGAACTGTGTTTTTTTTAAATACGAGATATATTTCTGAGCCGACTTTTATTTGAAGCGGTAAACTATTGACCCGGTATTTTAGCAGATTTATCTACTGCCCAGTATTTTCGTTCAGCCCTAATCCCCATCTATATATTATGTTCAGTTGTAGACGAACACAATATAACAAAAGCACAGTTTTTACCTCCGCCATTAAAATATTCTTCCTGAAATTTTCGAGCAGTATTTTTATTTTCGAAAGTGCAAATCTGTACTGATTTGTTGTGCAAAGCAAATCAGTTATTATTTCAAAAGCTGTTTTATCCTAAAGGCGGCGGCGAAAGTACGAACTGGTTTTGCACCACCGGCCAGATCGCCGAATCGTCTTCAAGAAAGCGACCAAGTACGTGCCTCAGCCATTGTTTCCCAACATATCTCTTGTATTCAACTAACCAAAATCCTTTGATTTTCTTCTTTTTGCATTAAGTCATCTTTCTTTCTCTGTTTGTTGAAGGCTTAATTGCAAAAATATGAAAACTAGATGGTCTTGGTTGGATAAAGAAGATGGGAAATTTTGAGTACAAAGATTTGATTCCTCCTATTTCAAAATTTTAATGGCTCATATTTCCCCAATAAAATGCTCATTCTTTCTAACAGAAATGAACAACGGAGAGTAGCGACACAACTAGTCTCGGCTGGTGATATCTGAACTGATGGAGCTTTAGGCGAGGTGTGCTGGAAAATTTGTGTTGCTCTGATACCACTTTGTTAAAAATTTATGTGGAGGAAGAGAAACAAATTAGAAGAAAGTAGAATATTTTTTAAGGAAGGATAAAAAATACTTTTAGTGCTTGATTCTTTTTTCTTGCTTGATTATTGATTGGTACAACATATGAGAGAGTATCTATATATAACATGACAGTGTTCTACACTCTTCTCTCTCTAGAAAATTCTATTGCATATTTTGATAGACCAAAATTTATTATCATTTATTTGATTTTGGCCTTTCCTAAAACAAGGATAGAATTTATTACATAATTGGCATTTACTTATAAATACAAATTTATTTGTTTCCATTTAAAACCAAGTTTACTTTTCAACATCCCCCCGTAAACTTGGTTTTATTACTCCAAGCAAATTTCTCAACCTGATAAAATCTTCATACTTGAGCGGCTTGGTGAAAATATCAGCAATTTGATCATTGGACTTCACGTACTCTAGCCGCACTTCCTTTCTAGTGATGCACTCTCTAATGTAGTGATAGCGTGTGTCAATATGCTTGCTTCGATCATGAAAAACTGGATTTTTGGCCAAAGCAATTGCTGATTTGTTATCCATGAAAATCTTGGTTGGCTCCTTTTGTTGCAAATCTAATTCTTTTAGCAAGTTCCTTAGCCAAATTGCATGGCAAACACATGAAGTAGCCGCTACATACTCCGCTTCGCATGTAGAGAGCGTAACAATTGGTTGTTTTTTCGATATCCACGTGAAAGCTGTGTCTCCCATGTAGAACACAAAACCACTTGTGCTTTTCCGGTCGTCTATATCTCCACTCCAATCGCTATCACTATATCCAACAAGATCATAATTATCAGAAACAGAGTAGTACAAACCAAAGTTTGTTGTCCCTTTAACATAGCGAAGAATCCTCTTTGCTGCTTTCAAATGTGTTGTGGTTGGATTCACCATGTATCGGCTTAGAACTCCAACCGCATATAGAATGCCGGGCCTCGTGCACGTTAAATATCTTAAGCTGCCAACCAAGCTCTTGAAAAGTGTAGAGTCTACCTTTTCTCCTTATTCGTGTCTTGATAATTTGATTCCACATTCAATTGGCGTGCAAACTGGATTAGAGTCTTCCATCTTGAACTTTCTCAATATTTCCTTAGCATAGCCTTCTTGAGTGATTAGAATGCCTTCATCTTCTTGTTTTACTTCAATGCCAAAGTAATAAGACATGAGCCCAATATCAGTCATCTCAAACTCCTTCGTCATCTCTTTCTTAAACTCTTTAAACATGCTTGCATTGCTACCTGTGAAAATCAAGTCATCTACGTACAAACATACAATCAATGTATCACCATTTTGGATTTTAATATAGAGTGCATGCTCATATGGACATTTAATGAAGTTTCTCTCTTTCAAATACTTATCAATTCGAGCATTCCAAGCTCTTGGAGCTTGCTTCAACCCATAAAGTGCTTTCTTTAGCTTCAAAACTTTGTCTTCTTCTCCCTTGACTTCGTAGCCTTGTGGCTGCTCGATATAAACTTCTTCTTCAAGGACTCCATTTAGGAAGGCAGACTTCACATCCATTTGATGTATCTTCCAATTGTTTTGAGCTGCTAAAGAAATTATCAATCTTACAGTTTCTAATCGAGCAACTAGAGCAAATACCTCTTCATAGTCAATGCCAGCTCTTTGAATATAGCCTTTTGCTACCAATCTTGCTGTGTATCTCTCAACTTCTCCTTTGGCATTTTTCTTTACCTTGTACACCCACTTGACACCAATCGCCTTTTGTCCTTTTGGAAGTGAAGCTAGCTCCCATGTGTCATTTTTCGTGATCGCCTTAATTTCTTCGTCCATAGCATCTCTCCAACTCTTCTTTTGCAAAGCTTCTTGAAAATTTATGGGCTCACAATCTGCAAAAAGACAAAAAAGAGTAATATTGTCTTGGTTTTCTGTTACATCATAAATTTCTTGAAGGCTTCTAAAACGAGGAACCCTTTCACTTGAGCTCCCATCTTCTTGACAATTTGTTGCTGGTGAGGCTAGTGGGGAAGTAGGCTCTTCACTTGATTGCTCGATCCTTGGTTGTTGTATCTCATCTTCTTCAAAATATGGAAAGAAGTTGTAATTCTCATCATACGATTTCCAATCCCATTCTCCTTCTTCATCGAATACAACATCTCGACTAATTATTATTTTCTTCGTATCAGGATTATAAAGTTTATAGCCTTTTGAATTTGTGTCATAACCAATAAAAATATTTTTTTCACTTTTATCATCCAATTTGCTTCGCTTTTCATTCGGTACATGTACATGAGCTATGCTTCCAAAAACTCTTAGATGAGAAATGCCAGGCTTCCTTCCGCTCCATGCTTCTTGTGGTGTCTTCCCCCACACACTTCTTGTTGGAGATCGGTTTGATAGATAAACAGCGCATGCCACAGCTTCCGCCCAAAATTCCTTTGGTAGTCTCTTACTTTTGAGCATGCTCCTTGCCATTTCAACAATTGTCCTGTTCTTCCTTTCTGCTACTCCGTTTTGTTGAGGAGATCTAGGCACTGTTAGTTGGCGTTGAATTCCATTATCTTCACAAAACTTCAGAAATTCTCTTGATGTGAATTCTCCTCCACGGTCAGATCTCATGGCTTTTATCATAAGGCCACTTTCCCTCTCAACATGAGCTTTGAACTTCTTGAAGTTCTCAAATACTTCTGATTTCTCCTTCAAAAAATACACCCATGTTTTTCTTGAAAAATCATCAATAAAAAGAAGGAAATAATTACTTTTACCTAGCGAGCTTGGCTTGATTGGTCCACACACATCTGTATGTATGAGTTCTAATGGTTTTTTGGCCCTTGAGTATGACTCCTTTGGAAAGCCCATTTTGACTTGCTTCCCAAGTAAACATCCTTCGCACAGTTGATTGGGATGATTTATGCAAGGCAATCCTCTCACCATTTCTTTCTTAAAGAGCAATTCCAATCCTTTGAAGTTAAGTTGTCCAAAACGAAGATGCCAAAGCCATGAGACATCTTGGTAGCACGCCTTAAGACATTGGGCGACACCATGTTGAATGTTGAGCACAAACATTCTATTTTTTGACATTGGTACTTTAGTAATGAGATTGCTTGCACTGTCTCTTATGGAAAGGCTTTTATCCTTTAATTGAATATCATAACCTTTCTCTAAGAGTTGTCCTAAGCTCAAGATGTTACTTTTCATGTTCGGCACATAGTAAACATTAGAAATAAATTGATGCTCTCCATTCTTCAATTTAATAAGAACATTACCTCTGCCTTTCACTGCTACCTTTGATTCATCTCCAAACGCCACATTGCCCTTTATTGTTTCATCAAGCTCCACAAACATATTTTTTCTTCCGCACATATGGTTGCTTGCGTCGCTATCTAGATACCATTGATTGTCCTCCCCTTTTTCATTTTCTTTATGGGCCAATAATAATGTGTCATCTTCTACAATTTTTTCTTCAGCATAATTGGTCTTCTCTTCAACTTTATTGTTTCTTGGAGCTCTACATTCAGAAGCATAGTGTCCAAATTTGTTGCAATTATAGCATTTGATCTGTGACTTGTCACTCCTTGAATTTGAGTTGCCTCTCCCACGACCTCTAGTTGTGCTTTCTCCTCTTTGATTATTGAAGCTATGGTTATTGTCATGGTTGGGCCTCCAACCTCGTCCATATCCATAGCCACGTCCTCTTCCTCGTTCTTGACCACGACCCCATCTTTGTTGGCTTTGATTACTTTCTTCCTTTTTTGAATCAATTCGTGTCTTAAGAACATGCTCTACGGTCTCTTCCTTCTTCTTTTTCTTTTCTTCATAAGCCTGCAATGAGCCTAAAAGCTCCTCTATAGCCATGGCCTCCAGGTTTTTTGTTTCTTCAATGATGGCGACAATATGTTCAAACTTTGAATCTAATGATCTAAGAATCTTCTCCATGATTCTGACATCATCTAATTTTTCACCATTTCTTTTTAAGTTATTAGTAACAACTAAAAATCTTGAAAAATAATCAGAAACAAGTTCACCTTCTTTCATATGTAGAGATTCAAATTCTCCTCTTAATGTTTGAAGACACACCTTTTTGACTTGATCTGCCCCCTTGTACGATACCTGAAGCCTTTCCCATGCTTCTTTTGCTGATTTTGCTTCCGAAATCTTTTCAAAAGTGTCATCATCCAATGCTTGATAAATTAGACTAAGAGCCTTTTTGTCTCTTGTCCTCAAGTTTTCCAATTCATCCTTTTGGGTTTGGGATAGACTATCTTCGTCTTCTGGTTCAGTATAGCCTTTCTCAACTCTCTGCCATACACGATTTGCTCCAAGGAAGGCCTTCATTCTTAAGCTCCAATTATCATAGTTGGTCTTGGTAAGCATTGGAACTGGAACGGGAACGTTATTATTCGCCATTTCTTAGGATCTTCAAGCTCTGATACCACTTTGTTGGAAAATTTGTGTTGCTCTGATACCACTTTGTTAAAAATTTATGTGGAGGAAGAGAAACAAATTAGAAGAAAGTAGAATATTTTTTAAGGAAGGAGAAAAAACACTTTTAGTGCTTGATTCTTTTTTCTTGCTTGATTATTGATTGGTACAACATATGAGAGAGTATCTATATATAACATGACAGTGTTCTACACTCTTCTCTCTCTAGAAAATTCTATTGCATATTTTGATAGACCAAAATTTATTATTATTTATTTGATTTTGGCCTTTCCTAAAACAAGGATAGAATTTATTACATAATTGACATTTACTTATAGAACCAAATTTATTTGTTTTCATTTGAAACCAAGTTTACTTTTCAACAAGCTGTTTGCTGCCCTGAGCAGCTCCGCTACCATAAAAGAAATGTATAAGCTAAAGTAATTAATTATTGATATATCTATGACTGACTGACACATGTAGATAGCCTATGCATTCACACACTTTCGGCTAATAAAAATTACTCTATTACTCCTGTACAGTTGACTGGTTCACATTGATACCAACTGAATCGATCATTATCTATGCTGTGCCGGCTTGAGAACTTCTCAATCTCATTTCTACCTATACAAGTTATTCAACGGTTGTTCTCTTTTTCGATTACTCCCATATCCTCCTCAACAATTTGAAGGAAGCTACACACCGTACCCAGCTAGTCATCTGCTTTCTAACCAGGAAACTAGTTAGAATCTATCAAATCATTCCAATATCTCTATACTTAGAAGTTAGAGCAGCATCCACAAATAGTACTGGAATTATTTTCAGCATGCTAGCTGTCTGACGTAAGAAGTTCAAAGAATAATAAGATATGAGCCTGAAGTTAAAACTAAATGCTCAATCAGTAAATCTTATACATGCTGCTAGCTAGTGCTAGCAGCAATAATGCATAATGTGATACATAGCAGTTCAGTATCCATTCAACCGAAAATATCAGATTGCATAGTCTGAAATCAAGAAATTCAACAAGCATCGATCCTACTCTCAGATGCAACTAATGCAAGAATTTCACATTAGGTTAGGCTCAAAACAGTAACAAACACATCTTCCTGATGCAAAATAATATTTAGCTAGCTATAGATAGAGAAATAAATCTAATTAAGCTTCAAGAAATCCAGTCATTCTAAGCACAGAATCTCTTACAAGCTTCAACTCTCTTCCTTTCAAAGTTCTTCCTTGACTCATCCTCACCGAATCGATCATTCCTTCGCCTGATCTGCTTCTTGATACTAATATATGTGGAGGCACCATTTCCATTCCCTCCTGCTCCTCCTCATCTTCACTGCAATGCCCACCCCTATTGCACCTGCTTGCTGCCTGTGTCTTTGGTATGCCAATAGGCTTAGATGCTCTTATATTCCATTTATTCTTTTTTTCAAAGCTTCGAGCATCATCATTTTTCAAGCTTGTTTTGCTCTGATAGCACTTCTCCTCCCACAGCACTTCACATTCATACAGTTCCCCCATTGTTCAAATTTTTTTTTTGTATCACTCTTTAAGGTTCGACTCTTGTGTGTAATGCAACTGTTTGAACTTGAATTTATAAGAGGAGAATGATACGTAGATACACAAGTAGGTAATATTTACGTATGAAACACAACATGCTTTCTTTTTTCTGCTCTTTTTTGTCTTTTTCTTCGCATACATAATTCCATATCACAAACCGATGATGCAATACAGCACGTGTTGCAGTATTATTGATTCATCTTTGGTTAGGTTTGGTAGTGTAGTTGAAGAAAAGATTTAATTATCATTAGAACTAACACGTGTAATTAAATAAAGCAGATGAATGGATAAACAAGGAGTTTACTAATTGTAGAACAGTGACTAAGCTGTGCAGTTCATTCTTTGTTTCGTTTGCTGATTATTGAGGGGGGCATTTGTATGATTGGATAAACATTACTAAATTAGCAATATATAATCCTATTAGTAAACTTTTCACAGCATATATACACATATAGTATATAGTTTATTGTCGTTTATCATTCACAAGTTAAATTCTTGAAATGACTGCATGCTAAGCTTATCCAAACACGAATGTAGGGCCCGGCATTGGGATAAGGAAAAGCAAACTGAGATGTGCTGTAAATGTCATCGCGGAATGTTCTGGATCTGTTCTTTCATGTTTTCATCATTTAATTCTTATTTAGTAGAATGACTTAGTCGTGGACCATGCTGCATCATAACTCAATGGTTAAAAGTTAAAACCGTTAACCGACGATATATTGGCAGGTATTACAGACCTTTTCCTTAGCCATTTTGCACTAACACAGACTCATATTTAAGTGGATATGATACGATAAGAGAATATAATTTTGCATTAGTAAGCATTGTTATAATAAGTAATCTACTTAGTTAACTAACTACCACAATAAATAAAACACCTGATGTGAAATGTCTGGCTGTTAATATTGCACTGCAAATGTTACTGCCGTGTAAAACTTTTATATGGTCAGTAGGGTTGGATGAAGTACAAAAGCAAAAGCCAGCCATAATTCTCGTTTTCACGTGTACCGGTTACTCAGGACCTTCTTGAACAAAGTAGTGAAATCCATACAAAGTTAAACATACAAGTGTGATGACACCATTGAATGGCTACGGATAAAAGTAAAAAAAAAAGTTCTTACCAGTATACTTTGGACATATATATCTCCATGTAAGCAGCAAACGACAGAATGACACGGTTGAGGGTCTGTCGTCGTCATCCTCGATTAATTAATAAAAAATCGATCGAAGTGTCGAATTAGAAGACGCAAGAAGACTGGAACTCAACGGCGATGATGCATGCCGACAAACGTTCACGGTATATCCTACACGGGTATATGATGTCATAACAGCCATCTCTTCTTCCTCTAAGACAAACAACACCCCCCCTTTCCAAACACCCACCACCACCAATTCCGCGAAGGGTGCTTTCACTGATATGTGTGTGGAGGCGGGCTAGGAATCCTGATCACTGGAACAGCTAGGTTGCACTCCGTTTTAACGCCCAACAATGCATTAACTTGAAAAAAGTTCTATTTAAACCCATAATCTTGCTGAATATATGTATTTAAATCCATAATCTTGCTGGATATATAATATATCCATCAAATATGAAGAAAAAAAGTAATACTTAGCTTTTTGTTGAGTTTACCCATGCATAATTAAAAAAAAAAAATTTGCTCTCCTGCATAGGAATCCTACATGGTATCCTAAAGGCACCTCGTAGAGCAACTACGTGGTGCTTTTAGGATACCACGTAGTGCTCCTGTGTGGTGCATTCATTGTACCATGTAGTGATCCTACGAGGTGTGCTGATAAATTAAAAAAAAAAAAAATACTATTGGATAAATCCAGTTTTATCGTAACTTTTTAACTAAAATCTGGGTATACTCGGCAAGTTTATAGGTTTATATAGAAATTGCCTTAACTTGAAGGGATTGAAAATAAAAAGACAAGTATGACAGATGCAAACACCTGTTACGTCTCTAGTCTTCATGGAATAAACTACGGCTAATTGAAGCCTTGAAGGCGGTGTCTAGTACGCTAAAAAAGAAACCACTGATGGAAACAAGTGATAAAACTAATCTGCAAAACGAAATAAGCGGCCGTACTATGCTTTGTATATTTCCTCTACATGGATCAAAATTAAGTCATTGGAGTTTTTGTTCGCGTCCGACGTTCAGAAATGACGATTTTCGAACATTGAAAATTAAGTCATTGGCGTCAGACGCGTCAGACGCCAACGACTTGATTTTCAACGTTCATCTTCCCTCTCTATAAATTACCAATCTCCTCCTAACTCTTCACTCCACACTACTCAATCCATCTCTTCTTCTATTCTTCATCCAACTAAATTCGAGCAGAAATCAGGTTTTTTTTCCAGTTTGTTGTTTATGTTATATACCGTTACTCAACATAGATTTTTTCCTTAATTTTTTTATCTACTTCTGATAAATATTGTTTTTCCATTTTCCAGTATGACCAACAAAAAAGTGTACATCACTGGTCATTTATCATAACTCAGATTATGTTGCAATGGGTTATTGAAGCATATACCGCTTGTGGCCGCAATAAAAAGGGTGTTCACAAAGCAATTGCAGAAAAGTACAACAATGTCATACAAAACTATCTAGACATCGAACCGATAGATGAAACCAAGATCCGGAATAAATATGATAGCCTTCGACGAGAGTGGATGAAATGGAATGCACTGATGAATAAGACTGGTGCTGGTTAGGATGATGCTTGTAAAGGACCGATTTCTGGAAGCGAGAAATCATGTGAAGATCATGTTAAGGTTCGTGAACTTTAATTTTAGTTGTTTATTTATAGATAGATTCTTACAACTTTGTTTTTTTACTTTTAGGAATTTGGACCGTTTGTTATGAAATATGAGAAACGTCCGCTAGAAAACTTGAAGACGATGCAACAATTATTTCGCGGGACTAATGATACTGGTCAATCGTCGTACACTCCTGCAGCTACCGTACAACCGTCGCAGATTAATACGCCGCTTTCAAGAAAGAGCATGTTTGATAGAACATGAGATTTTGATGGGTTTTTTAATCCATTGGATGAAACACAAAATGATCATATTCCAAATTTGAATTCGCCATCAAATCCCTCATCGCAACAAACGTCAATGAATGCACCAATTTACGAAGCTCCAATAATCCCTTCTTCAACCCAAAATCCAATGAATCCTCCTTCAACCCAAAATCCAATGAATCCTCCTTCTCAATCAACTTCACACCAAGGTTCTAGAAGACGACGGGGTGAAAATGAAGACAAGATGACTGCGCTCATTGACCTAGTGCACGAGAGACAAATGAAAAAAATCTCGCATGCATTCTGATAGTACGAATATGGGTACTAATGTGGAATCAACGGGAAGTTCTACAACTTTTGTGAATGTAGTTACTCACATTCAACGTCTTGGAGAAGGAGACGAATTTGATGTTGCAAATTCTTTATTATTTGTAATAGAACCTAGCAAGAATGAGATGTTCACTGTTATTTCTGACAATCTGGCGAAAAACTGGTTGATATCAGGGCTTGCAGACAAACGCCACACAAAAGAATACCAAACATATCTCGTAAATCAAGGTGGTGTCAACAAGTAGGATGTTCATGTAATCATATTATTGTATTTCTGTTTGTATTTCCTTTGTGCAATGAAATGTAGTCAATTTGTTTTGTTCACTTAAGTATTTAATTAATTCATAGCAATTAATTTAACAATTAAGTACCCCGCTCAAATACCCCGCTCATATACCTCGTTCGCAGCAAAAAACACATTCCCCGTTCGCTACAGTACCACGCTCAAATACCCCGTTCCCGTTCGTCAAGAACGCACCCTAAGAGTAAATGGGAGTTAAGGCCCGTTGAATTATTTGTATGAGAACAAAGCTATAAGGACCGAAACATTTTTTGTCAAAAGCTGCGAAATAGAGAGAAAAAGATGGGTTCCACCTTCTACTTTTAAGGCGTAATTCATGGGGGGTCCTACTCATTTATCTCACGTTCGCAAAATTTGACATAAATTATTTCGGTCCATTTAGCATCTTTGTTTGTATATAGATACATGTGTACTATTGTATACAAGTCTCAGTTTTGTAATAGGGATTTAGTTCTCAATAACATTCTCTCTATTATTCTGCACAACTACACTTCAATACAATATTTCCAGCATTGCTCAACATCAACTCACAACAAATTCAACATGGTATCAGAACACTATTTGGCTTAACAACTTCAATCAACACAATTTGATATCAAACTCGTGTGTGTGCTGTTCTTGTTCCATCGGAAAATTTTCATCGTTTGGAGTTGTGTCTTATTCGAGTGTTTATCTCATCACTTGAGTACAATATTTGTTGCAAGTTGTAGTGCCATACCAAAAATCAATTAACTGCAACAACAACTTAGCAATTAATCGAAGGAAAGTAAGTTGATTCATTTGAGTCGATCATGAAATTCAAGAAGCCATCATAGTCAGAAGAAACCATCAGAAAATAGTTTCAAAATCAAATAAATCCATCAATTCCGCATTTAAAGTGTTCAAGACTGTAATAAACTTCTGAAACTCCCGATTCAAGGCACCAAAGTCAGTTTACTTACCTTGGCCAATCTAATATCATCATGGTTAACACTGTCGCATCTGAAGATAATAATTCAGCAACATCCAAAGCCACCAATAAATCTCAAGCAGCCGAGCAACTCATAGAATTTGTGATAAGCCCTCAAAGTCAACTAATCACTTTAACTAGAAGAAAATAATTATCTCCTATGGAAGCTTCAAGTTGAAATAGCAATTCGATGATATAGGCTTGATGGATACATTCTTGGAACCTTGCCAATACCACCAAATTTAATCACTGACAAAGACAACAACATAGTCAGTAATGATGAGTATGTTCAGTTTCATAGCCAAGAAAGATTAATCAGTACATGACTCCAATCTCCCATGAGTCCAAGTTTGTTATCTCTAGTAATAAGATGCAATTCGGTAGATGAGATATGATACACCATTGAAAGATTTTTTGGTGCTCAATCTACTGCAAAAGCACTACACATCCGCTTGATGATGAGCGTGCCATACTTCTTAGACATGAGGTAAGAATAGACATCAATAAACCACCTGAAACCGATTGCTCTCTCGACTTTGTAGTAAACAATAAAAGCAGAAACCACAGTAATAGAGGAAATACAGTAAATCAGAGAGGAGACCGCTCTAATAGAGGAAAAGGTAGGGGATTGTCAAATCTGCAAAAATATAGGTTATACTGCACTCAAATGCTATTTCAGATAGAACTAAAACTTTGTACCAAATCTGGGTGACGAAAGTCAGAGGAGGCCTAACTAAAATGCTAATCTAGTTCAGACACAATCACTCAGCTAGACAATAACCAGGGCTACAGTTAGAATAAAAATGCAAGGGTAGAGCATATTCAGGACGACAACTAGTACCCAAACTTAGGAGCTATGTAACAGCTCGCATAGTTGACGATAATATATTTAAATATCTAATTTAAATGTAACATCGTTAATTGTATATACGACCAAAAGTTTTTTTGCATACAGATGAATTTGGACTCGAGACCACTTCCATTGAGTTTAAAATCCCATCTATGTAACCAAAAACTATAAACATCGATATATTTCAAGTTCGTGAATTTTGGGACTTCGGCCAGGGCTTGGGTTAGCTAACCTAGCCACTTCCTTAATGCCTCCCACAACATCTCTTTCTCTCATTCATTCCAAACGCTTAAAAGAAAATAGAAATGGGGAAGGGAATAGGAAATTAAAATTCATAAGCTAGGTTTTGCAATTAGAAGCTCAATACTTGAGGAAATCAAGTATAAAAACTTGGGTAAGCTTCTCCATCTCCTTCTCCATCATCCCTTACTTGCTTTCTCTTCAATTTCTGAAATTTTCCTAAAACTAACTCTTAGGAAATTCATGTATATGTGTCTAGATTGAAGGTTTTTTAGGTTCTTGTTGAAGAGGGGTTGATCTTGTATTGTTTTGGATCCTCTGCTTCCTTATCAAGATCAAAGGTAAGTTCCTATGAACTCACATCTATATCTCAAGCATTTATGCTTGTCTAGTGTGCCTTTGGCACATATATGTTGTGAATGCATTGTGTGATTTGGATTGTTTTCATGTGAGCTGACCAATTTATGAGTTTGAATTTGTTTACACGAATTCTAGTGTAAATCTTTGTTGTGATTTGAGTTTAAAATATTTGAGTTGTTTCGGCAAGCATTGGAAGCTTCATTATCACTTACTTAACATTATAAGTCTTAATCATTCATCCGTGCTCATCGGAAATAGATTGGGAATTCATGGCCAAGGCAAACATTAGCCCAGGCCTGATTTCAGACGTTTGGAGATAAATTTCAGACGTGTGAAATAGTTTTAGACATCTGAAATTTACCCCAGGCGTACAAAATTGTACGTTGTTTTAAGTTCAGCAACATGTCATATGTCTGACCTTGGTTTCAAATGTCTGAAACCTGTTTCTGCATTGTTGACCGGTGGAAACCATGGCCAACTGTATAGGTCCATTCAGGCTCTTTTGTGTCCGAGTTTCGGCCTGTTCGGGCTTTTTTAGTGACTTTTCAGTTTCTCAGATTCACAGATTTATGCAGCTTAATTTTATGGAGTTTTGATTTATTCATTGTGAATGAACTTATGATTGATATTCATGAGATTTGATTTACATTATTCAAATGTAGATTTTGAGATCGATCGTTATTATGATCGATGTTTTATGAGAGTTGCCACTCCAAACTATAAAAGGTCTTTATATTATTAGTAGATACTAGATTCTTTTATTTAAATGGTTTCTAATACTACTTTGTTATACGAAGTTATTTTACACAATCCCTTTATAAACCGTTTCCAATATATTAGTATATATTTATATAAACGTTTTTCTCGTTCATATGAGAAATCTAATTAAACAACTTAGTAAAAACAAGGACTATAAACCCTTGTGTTTACTTCAACGGTTAATTCTTGGACTCGTTTGATAGAAACTCCCAACAATGATTGTTTGTATTTTGAGTGGGAATCTATAACTTGTTCGTAAATATTCGAGTAGAGCAAGCGATTATGGACATGTATCTCAACTCTTATATTTTACTAACTTTGAGTAATTTACACTTTCCTAGATCAATTATGATCTTTTTGAGATTTAGACTAGCTTTATGCAACGTCCCTAAGTTGTGAAATTTATTCCATATTTTAGTGACCTTCGGATCATTTTGAGGAACTTCGGTTCATTTTGAGTATTTTAACGATCTTTGGATCATTTCACATTTCTGCGGATTTATGCTTTTGACGGCCTTCAGACCGTTTGTATGGGTCGCGACCGGCTGTCTTCAGACCGTTTGAGGAGCTTAGGTTCGATATTATAGGCTAGCTGCCTAGAGATCGCGTCTCATTTGGGATACACGTGTTGGTGAGTCTTTGGGCTCCCATTCTAGTGAGGGCTTAACCCCGCCCTTTGTGATTTCCGGATTTCTGATTATTGATTTCTGGAATTTGAGTTTATTGATATTATGTTATTAATTTTGGAGTTGATTTGATATGAGTTATCATTTCCTATGAGTAGCTATATAATTTTGAATGACATATTCTTTTATAGCTCTGATATAGATTTTTGAGATATACTGTAGACATTTCTAGGCCTCACACTTATGCATGACACTATTATTATCATATGCATGTCTATATTTATTTATATATATCTTATTATATCCTAGTTTATGACATGAGTACAGCTAGACTTGTTTGTTTATTATTTATCTTTATGTAAATAATACTCGGGTCAGACCGAGGTATTTCAGGACATTCTTCTTGACTCCAACATGTACAATCCTCCACTTTTGGGCAAACTACTTTAACGTTGTACTATTTGGGTTATATGTATATGAAACCAAGATTCTTTTGTATACATACTATTTTGTGTAGCTTTTGTACCTATTCTTTTGTCGTGTAGTGGATCGAGTATGACCAGTAACTTTGTGTGCACGCCTTTATGATAAATTCATATCTATTTCTGCCTTAGTGATGTGAATATCTGTGTCTGACTCTGATTATTTGTTATGTTATTTTATGTTGATCTCTGAATTATTTGTAGCCACTGTGTAGTAGTTTTGAACTTGAAATTGATATGTCGGATTCCTCTTGAGATTTAAAAAGTATGACCATATTATATAACATTTTTAACACTTGTTCAAAGCGGTTATATAGACGGTCGCTCCTCAACAACCTTATTCTTTGGGTTAGTTGACATCATTGCTTGCAATGACCTTGGCTAATGTGAGCATAGATATGGAACGTTACAGGCAAGTAATCACATGACCAACAACATTGATAGTTTGAATCTTGGTAACAAAGAGTACAGAGGTAAATATTCAATAAGCATGGGAGATAGTAAGTTTATTAAAAATTTCTCAAACCGGAAATGCAGTTATAAAAGGCAAGAAGCGACTATTTTTACATAATTTATTAAGGGTGCCCAAGTTTAGGAAAAATCTAATAAGTGTATCACGGTTTGATAAATATAATAGTGTGTATTTTGAATTTTACCCTAAGTACTGCCTTGTTAAAGACAATAACTAGTGATATTCTTTTATAGGGTGATGCAGTAAATGGGATGTACAAGTTCAAATTTGGCAACTTCATCAACCTTGTTAGAGAGAATTCATGATACACATATGTTTAGCAGCAAGACACTAGTAATAAAAGGAATTTTGATATATGGAACTATAAACTAGGACATCTAAGTGTAAAAGTAGTTAAAAGTATTCTTAGTAAAATTAATATTGCTTGTAATGATGTTTCCACTGCATATATTTGTACTTATTGTCAAATGGACAAAAATCACAAACTGCCATTTAGTGAATTCTTAATTAATTACTCAAAGCCCTTTGAATTAGTTATCACTGATCTGTGGGGCCTTGCCCTTATATACTCTGAGTGTGGCTATAAATACTACATATCATTTGTTGATGCATACACAAGATACACCTGGATATTTTTTTTTTTTTTAAAAAACCAGGTCAGAAACCCATGACACTGTCATAAGTTTCATGAATATGGTAGAAAACCTGTTTAACACCAAGGTAAAAAATCATACAATCTGATGGAGGATTTGAGTAAAAAAGTTTAAACGATCATTTTAATAGTACGTAGGTTGTTCACAGAATTACATGTCCATACACCTCTGAACAAAATAGCGTAGTAAAAAGGTAGCATAGACATACAGTGGAGTCTCGTTTAACCTTGTTGGCACATGCATCACTACCACTATATTTTTGGATAGAATCTTTCAACACTGATGTATACTTAATCAGTAGAATTCCAACAAAAGTGTTAAAAGATATTAGTCCATTAAAAAACTGTATAACATCAAACCATACTGTCACAGTCTTTATACTTTTAGTTGTCTATGATTCCCTACCTAAGGCCTTACAACAATAACAAACTAAATTTTAGATACAAACAATGGACTTTCATTGGTTATGTTGTTAAACAGAAGGGGTACAGGTGCATAAATGAAAATGGAAGAATTTTCATTAACAGACATGTTGTCTTCAATGAAAGTGTTTTTCCATGTAGCAGAACAAGGTTATTAATAGCGAAGCAAGTATACCGGAAATTCCAAATTGCAATGATCATTTGCCCTTTGCCCGCAATGAAGTAGCTGTTGATGCTAAAAAAAACCAATCATTACTGAAGCAGAATCTTCGAGCAATGACATCACTAATCCTCCCAGCCTCACCAGTTCATCGCCTGCAAGAATGAATGAGGACAATAATGTCAATCTAAGTACCCAAAAAACTGAATAAAACTCAAATTGCTCGACTAATAACTTACCAACTGATGAAAGCTGGGAAAATCAAGTCAACTAGTCATCCAATAGACAACCCACTGTTACTAGTCATTCAATGTAACCAGAGCCAAGAGTGAGATATTCAAGCCAAAGACCTTCATTTCTACTATCAATAATGATGATCCTTATACATACGTACAAGCTGTCAAACACAAGGAATGGAGAACAACAATGGATGAGGAGTACAATGCTCTCATCAAAAATCGAACCTAGGAACTGGTTAAACAACCAACAAACAAAAACTTGATTGGATGCAAATGGACTTACAGGATAAAGAAGAATCCAGACGGATCAATCAATAGATATAAAGCAAGGTCGGTTGCTAAAGGGTAAATTCAACAGTATAAGTTTGACTACAATGAGACTTTCTCACCAGTAGTCAAGCCTACAACCATTAGATTAATCTTTGCTATTTCTTTAAACAATAAGTGGAATACCAAACATTTGGAAGTAAATAATGCCTTTATAAGTGGAGTTTTATAGGAGGAAATCTACATGCAGCAACAAAAAGGATACTTACAAAAATCAGAATATGTGTGCAAGCTACACAAAGCAATATATAGGCTAAAGCAGGCCCCAAGTGTATGGTAATTTGAAAGGCTAAAAGCAGCACTGATATTAATAGGCTACCATTATACAAAATTTGTCAACTCTTTATTTACCAAAATTAGCAATTGTTCTACCATATACATTCTAATATATGTTGATGACCTAATTGTGATGGGAAACAATGATTCGGAAATCAAAGACTTAATACAGTACTTAAATAAATAGTTTTCAATCAGAAGTACAAAGAAACTCAAAGTCCGAGATGCTCCTATGTCAAAGGAAGTACATTACAGAACTGCTGATTGAAACCATCATGGATGAAGATAAATCACAACCTACCCCATTGATATCTAATCAACACTATTCTATAAATAGGGGAGAAGCCATAAATAATATCACTTAATATAGAAGTGTTGTACGTGCATTACAATATGCAACCATAACGAGGCCTGACTTTGCATTCAGTGTTAACAAAGTATCTCAATTCTTGTAGCATCCTAAAGATGAACAATGTAAAGTTGTCAAGAGGATACTGAGATACATAAGAGGAACAATCAATTATGGGTTGTCTCTAAAAGGTGCAACGGAACTAACATCACTGGCTACACAGACTCCGACTGGGAAGCAGATCCAAATGATAGAAAATCTGTCACATGATACTGCATCTGTATTGGATACAATTTAATTTTATGGAGTTTAAAGAAACAATCAACAATTTCTAAGTCAAGCGTGGAAGCTAAATACAAAAGTATTGCAAGTGCTACAACTGAAATCATTTGGTTATAGTCAATCCTAAAGGAGCTTAAACTGTTAACTACTTCAAAGGCAACTATATGGTGTGATAAACAAAGCTCAATATATATGTTTGCCAATCCAACACAACACGCTCGAACTAAGCATATTGAAACAGAAATTTACTTTGTTTGGGAACATGTAAAGGAAGGAAGACTACAAGTTAATTACATACCATCTTACCACCAAAAAGATGATATCATCACCGAGGCACTGTCGGCAAAGAAATACTTTAGGTTGCAAAGTGAACTGAAGATCCAGATGCTACCAGCTCTTGAATCTCCAACCACTACTCAATAATGGTTAATCCATCCACGAATCATGCTCTACACCCCCAGATCTAAGCCACAACTCAACGAACTGTTCATCTTTGATTCACTCAGAGCATCATCATGAGTTTGCTTATACTAATATCATTAGTAGAGAATGAAAGTAATTTTGTTGTGAAAGACCTCAATTTTATCACCTATCGAAACAAATTTAGGGTTTTGAAACCCTAACCCTAATATGAGAGGGGGGAATAAGTGATAAAACTGAAATGTAAAATGAAATAAGCGCCTGTACTCTACTTTGTATATCTCCTCTACATGGAGCAAAGAAGAGTAAATGGACTGTTAAGGCCCATTGACTTATTTGTATATAAATACATGTTATTGTCGTATACAAGTATCGGTTTTGTAATGAGATTTAGTATTCAATAAAATTCTCTCTATTATTCTAGACTTCAGTACAATATTTCCAGCATCGCTCAACATCAAATTACAACAAATTCAACTAATGGAGAGGAAGAGTGATGGAATGTGATGACCAAACGATACAAAAAATTTACGTTGTAGTCTACACCATAGTTCTAAGAGATAAACAATACGTACGATGGATGTGTAGAGGCATCAAAATGAAAATGCAATACCTCTCCCTAGTCTTCGGTTAATTTCAAGACTAGGTTGTGACATGTTAAAGACAGAACCGTTGGAATGCGAAATTAGGATTTTAAGGAAAAATTAATAGTGGTCAATAGTGTTTTCTAATTTATACGAACACTTTTTATTATATTTTTAAAATTATACATAAAATGATGCAATTAATAAACATGAAAACAAAACACAAATAAAAGTAAATGCGGTAAAGTAAAATGAAAGAACACACTAAGATTGTACTAGTTAGAAATTAACCCGCACTCAGTTTCACACAAATTTTATACGAAGTTCATTAATGTAATGTTGATATAAAATCTCTGTTAATGTCAAAAATCGATCACTAACACCCAAGGTGTAATTCAACACTTCACAAATAGTTAAGAATTAGAAAAGTGGTACTTACAAACACAGAAAAAGTAGGAAGACAGAGAATTAGAGTGGTTCAGTCACAGTTTTGACCTACGTCCACCATAAGGAGGATTTCATTAGCTTTTCGACGTTTACAAGGTACATAATTTCTTTGATCTTATATATTTTCATATCCTTTTACAATCAAATTCTTCTTCTTCTCTAAACTTCTCTAACTTCTTCGATCTCAATCTCTTCCAAAGTAGAAATGTTTAATCTTCACGAGTATCGTCGATGGTTGAAGTACTTCTTCGACAATCCCGATCGGTGATTGACTTTGGCGGTTTCTGGATTGGATTGTTGATGGAGAAGCTTTGATCTAGCTCGAGATGACTTTAATGGAGTTTGGAGAAAGTTTGATCAATTGTCGAGAAATGAGAAATGGCAGCACTTCGTCGTCTCCAAGTTCGGATCCCTTGAATGAATGAAGTGGTGGGGTATTTATAGGCGTAATCCAGAGGTCGAGGAAAAATAGTAATTATCACATGTGTAGGCAAGTTCATTGACCGGTCAATTCGAGCCACGTGGCATACCCTTGCAACGCCTGCCTTAAATTGGCTCGTACACCTTAGTTCAGAAAAATCACGAAATCCTCTAATGGGCACCTTGCCCGATCACTGATTTTCGCGTGTTCAACTCATGTGGTACTTTGCACTGGCCATTTAGCCCGATCCGTGGGAATGTTGTACTACCAGATTCTTGAAACTGCATTGCGCTTTCAGGGAAACCAGCCTTTTCACCGCGTTTAGCACTTTGGCACTATGGTACTAGCTGTTTTGTCTGATCCATGGCACTTCGGCGAATTTAACGTGGAAGTGCGATTTCGAGGAGCATGACATGATGGTTTTTTCGACAGTGATTTCGAAATGATGACTCTTCGATTAGTGGTTTCGGTGGAAGGAAAGGATGCGGTGATTCCATGCAGTGATTTATCATCCGACGGCGATGATTCCATGATAGCAAGCGATGCTACATTGGATGGTTTTTCTCCGAGAAACAAAAAAGACCTAGTCGTATTAATGTGATTGTCCGAAGGGGATGCGTTATCATTTACAGTCAGTGACGCTGTGGCGTAGTGACAATTTGGCGGACTTTGTCGATATACGACCTGCCAACATTTTGATCGATCAAGAAGATGACTTCAAATGGAAGTCTCTTAAACTGTCCACAGATGGATTCTGCTGCAGAGAATGTATGCAAAGGGATTATTGGTATTTGAGATTTTGATACACCATCGAGACAACCATCGAGAGAGTGGCACAAAGATGGAGCAAAGTCAGTCGACGTTTTAGACCTGATCTACTGTATTCTAGAGTTAGTTGACGTTTTGACCTGGGTAGGGTTATCGTCTCCAATCAGTGACGTTATGACGGGTCGATAGTCTAGTACAGTTTGTCAACATTTTACCCTACCAGTTCTTCGATAGATTAGGCGGCTAAAGTATTAGGTACCATATTCTTTACGCACTGAGCGAATGAATGTAAGGATTGATGATAGATGTCATGGTTGTTACTTATTAACATTTGGTACTTAGACATTTATCATACCCTTTCTTCACAGTGTATAAACATTTATCATACCCTTTCTTCATAGTGTATACCATAATGTAACATATATCGACTGTTATGTGCTAACTCTGTGGATGTAGGGGCGTGACATATATTATTCTCTATATCCTCTATGCCATATATACTACTACGCCTTTTACAGTACTTTAAGATTTGTTTATCACTCATACCAGACTATTGTCTAACCTAAGGCTTTATTTCCCACTTATTAGCCTGGGTGCTTATCGACGATGCTGATGAGTATGCCAGATTGCATGTATAAGTATCATTTGGAGATGCACAGGGTAGACAAGCAGGAGATGGCGTCCTTCCATATTTATACTTGTATTACCTTTGTTTATTCCGCTGTGTGACACTAGCTAGGGAGCCTTGACAATGTTATTCATTCCTTTAAAGGCAATTTATCCATTTAAATTTATGCATCACTTTTATAACCTCTATTACTATTTCGTATAGTTGTATGAGCTTATGTACTCTGATTATGTGGTTTATATGTTTACAATTGACTCGTTTATTTTATACCAGTGATTATTACTATTATATGTTCTCTAATGCGCTATGAGATATGCGACATGATTAGTGATTGTATTTAATATTCTCTTCTATTTTCTTCTTTTCTTCCCTTTTTCTTCCTTTTTACTATTTCTTTCTCTTGACAATCGGTTTACATCAATTAGTTTCCTGTACAACATGTTATTGAGTTATGATTAATATATTTATTTGTGAAATGGTTTTCAACACTATGCACTAATAATTGTATTAAAAGAGGATTTTACGTACGAAAGCATTATTGGTTATCATAAGACAAAACCCGCTCATCCGGTGTGCGCTTGCATTGTGTGATATGGGACGAGCTTATGATATAGGCACCAGTGGTATACATCAAGTCGTCACACAGAGTTACTCCACTCTGTCAAAAGCTTAAGCCTTGCTCCGCCAATTCATCAACCTGTACCTTCTTTAAACCATGAATTACTTCATTTTCTTATAGCTTTATTACCCAATGAGACATTTCCATTACTTTACAGTCTCCTAGACCACAATTTGTCTTCACCATCTGGCAACCATGTTACACCCCGAGATTCCTATCACATCGCTTTAGACCCACTGTGTGACATTACACCCTAAGATCCACACTAAAAAATAGTGTTACTAGGTAACACTGTCTCCTAGTATAGAGAATACAAATGGTTAGGAGTGACCATCCACGAGTTTTGTGTAAAATTAGTATCAACTATGTCTATATAGTGATTTTTTACCTAAAGGGGATCGACATACTTAATTATTGCCTAATACAATACAATGTTGGCTTGCGCATCAATTCAGATCAAAACACAAAAATAATAGATATCAAAGATCAGGAGCAACAAACGCAGTCATATATGCATATACATTAAGTACAATAAAAAATGACATACATAAGTGGTTGTATATAACACAATATATATAGCATCATATCCCATAAAAGAATATGTGTATATATATATATGTGTGTGTGTGTGTGTATATGTATATATATATAAGAGTACACTAGTAACTATAGGATAAGCTACACAAAAATTATGCCTAAGGAACCAAAAAGGTCGATAAAGAAGTCTATTGTGGATGCAACTAAGAAAGAACCAGTGTAACACCCCATATTTTCTATGAACATAAGAATGAAAAATCAGAGAATAATTAAATCGTAACAAAATAATTAAGGGAAATGGGTTATGCCATTGCGTTCGTCTCGAAATTCTTCTTGGGAAAGAGTCCAAGTTTGCGTAAATCGGACTCCTTATGAAGAAGATATGGCCTTTAGAAGTTTCAGCCCGAAATTCAAACAGACAGGACCCAGGTCGACACTAGGGTCGACCTATGTACACAGGTCGACACTAATGTCGACCTGTGTAAACAGGTCGACACTAGGGTCGACCTCCCCCTTATTTCCAAATCCGTGGATAGATGCATTTTTCTGTATTTAGACACCTTTCTGACCGGATTCGTGAGCTCTAACTTATTTAAACACCCCCAAACCTAGCTTTCTCTCCACACAGTTTCATTCTACCTATACTCTGCTTCTATTCTAATTAAAAATAAAAATGGCGTCGCTACTCTGCTAGAATCAAAACTAGGACTAGTGCATCTTCTTCCAATCTGAATAGAATTAAAAGAGAATCAAATCTAATCGATAGTCTACGCCAAAGGAGCGCTATTCAGTGTCAGAATACAGATTCCAGAATACAAGAATCGTTCCCTTTTTGTGAGTACAGTTATTTTCAGATATGAAATTTAATAATTATCTTGAAATTTTTGTGAATCTTGATCTGAGGTTATGCATACTTTTCTGAGGATCTATCTTGTTAATATTATTGCGACTGTTCTGTATCTGTTCCCTCTTTTCTTCCTTTTTGTTTATAGCCAGGCTACCACGAGCCTGCGCCAAATCTCATAAGAGATTAACGCTAGAACGCTAAATTTTGGGACAAATAATGGATAATGCATAATTGGACATGACTGATCTTTGACTAATTTGAGAAAAGAACATAGGTTGTAAATTAAGATCTGGAATCAGCGCATACTATGTATGATATACTGTGATTTGGAAGAAGAATTATTATATGATAGCATATGACTTGGAATTTGGAATATAATGCATGTTATAGTGCAAGATCTGATTGTGAGGACATAATACATGATTAAAATTTAAGATCTAGATTTGGGGCATATTTTATATCATGATCTATGACTTGAAAAGAAAAGAAAGATTTGTGACTTAGGAATAAAGATCTATGTTAAAATAAGATAACTATTAATGTGAATGTGCCTAAATATGGGTTTTTGGATATTTGACATCATAGGCTATAATTTAGCATAATTCATATTGTTTGGGGATTTTTGAGAATATTCTGTACTATGCAAGGCTTAACTAAAATTTGGGCATATATTGTATTATGAATTATGACCATGATTTAGGCAAGTAAGGTTAGGCTTTATTTATGATTAGGCCAGATATGTAAATAGAATTTTAGAAATGTTTAATCTGTTGAATTTCCTAATCTGCTAAATCTGTTATCTGCTAAATCTGTTATCTGCTAAATCTGTTGAATTGCCTAATCTGCTAAATCTGTTATCTGCTAAACCTGTTGGATGGCCTAATCTGTTACCTGCTAAATCTGTCGAATTGGCTAATCTGCTAAATTTGTTGAATTGTCTAATCTGCTAAATCTGTTATCTGGTAAATCTGTTATCTGCTAAATCTGTTGAATAGCCTAATCTGCTAAATCTATTATCTGCTAAATCTATTATCTGCTAAATCTGTTGAATCGCCTAATCTGTTAGATCTGTTATCTGTTGAGTTGCCTAATCTGTTGAAAGCTAAATAATTGTAATTTGGGTACGAAAATCCGTAGACTCGATCTAAGATTGAGTAAAAACATGGAAATCTGATTAATCTGCTGTAACCTGTAAAGAAGTTTAATCTGTTAAATGGACATAATTAGTCTGATATCTGTATAATCTGTATTAGAATAAATTGGTTATGACACGAGGTTAGACTGTTTTGCGGTAGAAGCCTGCCCGGAACCAACCGGCTTAACCAGCAACCGCAAACTGTCAGTCTAATGTGAGAGGTCATAGGCATAACTAAAATATGCTTAGACACGAGGCTAGGTCTGGCTTGTGGCAGAAGTCTGCCCGGAACCGCCCGGCACATCCAGAGGCCACAAGCTACCGACCTAATGTGAGAGGTCTATCATTAATATTTAATTAATGCAAATTTAAGAGAAATGTGGTGTCTAAAAATGTGTTGGGTGGACAGGGTTAAAACAACTGGACTGATGAGTCTAATAAACCCGTTTCGTGAATCTGTAGGCCCAATACAAGTTAGACAATCTGTAAGTTTGTTAAATCCGTACATCTGATCTGTTAATCTGAAAACTTGTTAACTTGATTGTCTGATCTGTGAACTAGTAATCTGAACTCTGTTTGAAATTAGTAAACAAGTTAATCTGAAATCTGTTAGTCTGGGGACACCAGGTTAGGAGGGGACTTACTTGTGTCATCTGTTGTATGTAACCCATATTAGTCAGTAATCCTTTCTGGTATCAAAACTTTGACCCCATGCTATGTAGGGGTCCGGGCACGCTTACTGAACTAATTATAAGCGGTTCATTCTGATAATGGCGAGGGGTGTTGACGGTGCATTCCAACCGGGTCATGTGCGTGCATGGATCCGGTCTGCTCTGAGGATGTAAGACACCGTGACATCTGTGAATAGATGTGTGCCAATAGATTGCCACTTTAGGGAGTGACACACCCTACTGTGGGGCCGACTTAGGGTATTTATGTATTAGGGAGCCGATCGCTTGGGGTAGGACTTAGGGTACACTTAGTTCTGTCTATTTCTGTTGGTACCGTCCATTTCTGTTGGGTGGTAACACCTGTCTGTTTCTGCGTGGTACCGTCTGTTGGGGTGGTAAAGGCCCATTACTATTGTACACCTAATTCTAACATTCTGTTTTCGTAGGGATTATTCTGTTTCTGTCTTTGATTCCGTTTCCGATTCTGTCTCCGTACCTTCTGTCTGTTGGGGTGGTAAAGGCCCATTATTAGTATTCTTCTTCTGTACCTTCTGTCTGCTGTGGTGGTCAAGGCCCATTACTAGCATACTGTTTCTGTATAGATTATTCTGTTTCAATTCTGTTTCAGTTTAGACATTAGGGCAACACCTAACCCTGTTATACTAGTATTAGTACAGATAAGTGAAAACTAAGCAAGAAGCTTAGCTTAGCCTATATCATTCCATTTCTTCTGTTAACCTGCTATTCCTGTTACGGTTATCTCTCATCCAGTTTTATTTACATGTCAAGATACTGTTATCTGATTATATGCTGAAAGTCACTGGACTCACCTGACTTATGTCTGACCTAGTTTGTTTTGTCTCTTTTCTTTCGTCCCCCCCCCCCCCAAGGTTCTCAGGGTGAAACATAGGAGCTTGATTCTGATTCTCTCTGCTTGAAGTGTTTGAAGTATTGCTTGGCTTTGGCTCTAACTTTCCATGGTAGTTTATATTGGGGATTATGGCTTTAAAAACTATGCATTCTGAAGGCTTTTGTACAAGACCGATATTTATGTACTTGAATTTCGATATTGTGATTTTGAAAGATGTAACTAAACTCATTTCTGTTTCTGTTGTAATAAAGTTATAAAATTTTCAAGTACTACTTTATTGGTCTTGTAAATTTCTGTTCTGTCTATTAAAAACGCTCCACCAAAGTTAAGGCATTCCCTTTGCGAGTGACCTTAACGGAGGTGGGGTGTTACACTTGGTATTAAAGCTGAAGGTTACCAGATTTGATAAAAAGTTTTTGAAAACTATTTTCAAAAAGGTTTAAAAAGGAAGTATTTTCAAAAGTACAGTTTATTTTGAAAAACATAATCCCCAAAGCCATATGCCTATCTTTCTATCCTTTTCTTTGAACCTTTTCTTTCGTTTTAGCATGTCTGGGGATATTAACCTTCCGGAGGGCGTACCGATACCTGGCTGGTTAAGGAGGTACCTAGAAGCTAGGCTAATGATGTGGACCTAGCAAAGGTCCCTCCTCCCCCAGCTGTAGCGGTTCCTCCTCCTCCTCTGCGCGTGAATACTTTCCTGAAGATATGTAGAGACTTTCGAGCCACGGGTGGGAAGAACTTTAATGGAACTGAATCCTTCGTGGAGACAAGGAACTGGCTCAAAGAAACTGACGATTTGTTCGTTATCTTCGAGGTGGACGATAGGAAGAAAATACAGTTGGTGGTATGGTTGCTTAAGGACGAAGCTTCTTTTTGGTGGGAGGTCACAAATGGAGAGCGTCCGGTAGAGAGATGGATGGATTTCAGGCATAGGTTCGAGATGAAATTTCTCTCATGAGCGGAAGAGAGTCTATACGTAGAGAGGTTCTTGGCGTTGAAGTAGAAGAATTTATCAGTGAGAGAGAACGTCAACAAGTTTAATCAGTTGGCGAGATTCGGCTTAGATTTGGTAAATACACCGCATAAGAAGGCACTAAGGTTTTCTAAAGGTTTGAACGAGCCGCTACACGGATTGGCAATGTCCCACATTCCTATGGGGGCTACCTTCGAGAAATTAGTTGACATGGCATTGATGCATGAAGAGGAAACCAAAAGTGAGAAGAAAGAAGGAAAGCTTGAAGGACCACAGAACAAGAAGGCGGGGCCCAAAAAGGAAACACAGAAGAAGGATGAGAAGTCTGAAGATAAGAAGGAGAAGAAGTGCTTTACTTATGGAAGCTCGACCCATCTGAACAAGGATTGCAGAAAAAGGAAGGGCACTTGCTTCAACTATGGAGAAATGGGGCACTTCACTAGGGACTGCCCAAAGAAATGCGGACAAGGGAAGAAGGCAGGATCAACTTCTAGAGGGCAGGCGAATACCCTCGAGGCTCGTGGATAGGATAGAAATAGGAAAACTTTCTGTAGAAGGTTTAATTTCCTTATCTGATTATAGAGTTAAAACTCCTTCTGATTCTGGCATTTTGATTCTGTAATTGAAACTCTGCACTTTAATACTAATCTTGTTTCTGATTTCGCTATAGTCTCAAACGCCATGAGGGTTACGACTCATCTATTTGTGATAAGTTAGGGTTTGAGGGTATCTGTGTTAGGCATTAAGTTGACTATGACGCATATATTCTGGGTTTTTATCATGCTTAGTTTCCTAAGAATCATTTGGTAATCCGATTTGTATCAGTAGTCTGTTGGTATCTGAATATTTCTGAAAAGAATAGGGTTTTTTTTTTTTACTCAAAGCGTGAAGTAGATTTCCAGTTGGACATTTGTTTAGTGGGAGCGATTCTCTGAGTGTTAATCTGATGTTGATTTCGGTCTTCAGGGTTGATACTTAGGGGATTATCCTCTTAAACTGACCTCTAAAGGGAACTTAGCTTTTGTTTAATTGTACTTGCTTCTATCACTCGACTTTATCCTATCGATTGAATCTTCGACCTTTAGGTAGAAACTAATGGGTGCAAACATGTGTTTGAGACATGTTATGTTTGATGGTTGCAAGTTGATGCAAGTGGTTGCTCGTGGATGCATATACACACACTAGGCACTAGATCGGCTCAAAAACACTCTCATACTGCATATGGATGTGTGTGCATTTTTCAATTTTGTGGATGAAAAATGGTTGACTCGGCACATGGATGTTGCATATGAATGAACAGTTGTGCACTCATATAGAAATGATATGTATCAAATAGGAAAATTGCATACATGTTGGACTCATGGCACTGACATAATTCGCATTAAGGAGGTCAACTGAATCAGTGGACCACCTGACCTTTGCATTAGATAAAGAACATATACACACACTTTTGCATATGTTCATACAGAATAAGAAGTTTTCTAAGGACAATGGATGCTTGTGGATGATGGTTGAGTAGATGGGTGACTGGATGGTAGGACACATTATTCTTAACTTGAAGATTTCGGGGACGAAATCCTTTAAGGAGGGGAGAATGTAACATCCTGTATTTTCTGTGAACATAAGAATGATAAATAAGAGAATAATTAAATTGTGACAAAATAATTAAGGGAAACGGGTTATGCCATTGCGTTCGTCTCGAAATTCTGCTTGGAATAGAGTCCAACTTTGCGTAAATCGGACTCCGTATGAAGAAGATATGGCCTTCAGAAGTTTCAGCCCGAAATTCAAAACAGACAAGACCCAGGTCGACACTAGGGTCGACCTAGGAGTCGACCTATGTACACAGGTCAACACTAAGGTCGACCTGGGGGTTGACCTGTGTAAACAAGTCGACATTAGGGTCGACCTTCCCCCTATTTTCAGATCCGTGGACAAATGCATTTTTCTGTATTTAGACGCCTTTCTGACCGGATTCGTGAGCTCTAACCTATTTAAACACCCCCAAACCTAGCTTTCTCTCCACACAATTTCATTCTGCCTATACTCTGTCTCTATTCTAATTAAAAATAAAAATGGCATCGCTACTCTGCTAGAATCGAAAGTAGGACAAGTGCATCTTCTTCCAATCTGAATAGAATTAAAAGAGAATCAAATCTAATCGATAGTCTACGCTAAAGGAGCGTTATTCAGTGTCAGAATACAGATTCCAGAATACAAGAATCATTCCCTTTTTGTGAGTACAGTTATTTTCAGACATGAAATTTAATAATTATCTTGACATTTTTGTGAATCTGGATCTGAGGTTATGCATACTTTTATGAGGATCTATCTTATTAATATTATTGCAACTGTTCTGTATCTGTAACACCCCGTATTTTCGGGAAAGACGTTAAATAACAAATTAAATAATAATTAATTTGAAAAAGAAGAAATAGGTGAAACGGGTTGCGCCATTGCGTTCATCTCGGAATTCTGCTTGAGATAGAGTCCGAGTTTGCGTAAATCGGACTCTGTATGAAGAAGATATCTTTAAATTAAATAATGCAGCAAAACATGAAAAAAATAGAATGAGAAAAGAATAATGTTTAGCATTGTAGTAAGATTTATAAGCATAAGACTCAGTAGCTTATTTGGTTAGAACATGTGACTTGCACACAAGTGGTACAGAGTTCGATCCCAACAGCGCCATATATTTTTGTTTTAGGGGAGTGGCTAAAAAGTAGCCTAGTGTGAACGCAGTTAAAAAAAAAGGAGAATATATATATATATGACGTGTACGCACACGTGGCGCATTTTTTTATTTTTGATCAAGGATTGTCTTCTTTTCTTACGTGGCCTTCTATGATTGGCCTGTTGGTCGAACATTGAGACATTAAGGCTTACATGGCGCAAAATGGTTGGCTGAATGACATATTAATCGACTTTGATGGCTACGATCACCCCAGTTTGATCCAACGGCTCTAATCTAATCAAATCTCTATAAATACAACCATAGACCATAACCCTAATCACACAAATAAAAAGATAAAGAGCCGTCATGCCGCCGGAGTCGAGCTGAGAGCAGCCGTCGTTGCAAATTAGAAGAAAATATTAAAGCTACAAATCAAATCAAATTAAAACTAGGACAACGTGTTAGTCTTCATCAAAGTAGAGCTGTATAATTTCAGAAAACAGATTTCAGAAATCAAGACTTCTCTTTTGTTTGTAAGTGCGGTTAATACGTAGATTTAAACATGATCTTTATTTTATATCATGGCTTGTATAATTTGAACGTAGAACGATGTCTATATGTGAATTTGATTTATATTTATATTAATTTGTGGGTGATGAACATGCTAAACTTGATTTATGTTCACATTTATTTGTTGGCGATGAACATACTATTGTATACTTTTAGTGATAAAACTTATCATGAAATGGGTGATTAACTCATTCTGGCGTATGTTAACATAATGGTATAATTTGGTGGTTACTTGCAAGTTTATGATCTAAATCATATCCTTATGTTGGATCAACACTCATGTATATTTATAATTATGTTAAGTTGAACCTATATATGTTGCAAGTTAAATTAGCGGCTCTCTTATGTTTTAACATAAATAAGTTAATATGATAAGTGGTGATTTAAATATGATTATTTGTGGCTTATGTTTTAACATACATAAGTTAATATGATAAGTGGTGATTTAAATATGATTATTTGTGGCTTATATTTTAACATACATAAGTTAATATGATAAGTGTGATTTAAATGTGATCATTTGTGGCTTATGTTTTAACATACATAAGTTAATATGATAAGTGGTGATTTAAATATGATTATTTGTGGCTTATGTTTTAACATACATAAGTTAATATGATAAGTAGTGATTTAAATGTGATCATTTGTGGCTTATCTTTTAACACACATAAGTTAATATGATAAGTGGTGATTTAAATGTGATTATTTGTGGCTTATGATTTAACATACATAAGTTAAAATGCTAAGTTGTGATTTAAATGTGTTTATAAGCAAAGACTTGATTATGTAAACCTATTTGTTTAGATCTACAACTGTACATGTTAGATCCATGTTAGTTTGATTCAACCTCTATGCAAGTTCACCACTACATGTTCAAGTTGGGATAGTTCTATGCAAAACTCTTATGATTATGATTCATGTTACATAGATCCAGATTGCAAGTCCATAATTAAAAGTATATTATGCTAAGTTCATGTGACACAAATAATTAGATCCATATTTTTGTATGATTCTATGCCAAAACCTATATGCCACATGTTTTATGTTGTTGGAATATTTCATGTTCTTTGTGTTTCCCTTTTTGTGTTTATGAATTAGGCTAAAATATCGAGCCTAACATTCAATGTAATTTTGCGAATGTACAACGAGGTTAACGTTGGGGGAAAATAGGAAATTACATGTAATTGGCATTTTGGCATATAACCTTGATTAGCGACATTTAATGGTATAATTTATGTACCAAAAGTCATGAACCTGATTTAGAGGGAAAGCGGGCCATAACAATAATTGTTGATAATGTACATTAAAAGAGTAATTATGGCACAATTAAATTGGGAATAATTTACATATAAGCGGGCTAAAACAATAATTGTTGATAATGTACATTAAAAGAGTAATTATGACGCAATTAAATTGGGAATAATTTACATATAGAATTTGTCCTAAATGAGAAATATGAAAATTGTAGAAAATATGAATATGCCTAACCCGAGGTTAGATTGTGTTGTGGTGTAAAACTGCTCGGACCCGCCCGGCTGTCCAGTAACCACAACAATACCTATCTAATGTGAGAGGTTAAGGCATTGAGCCCTATAAGAACCCGAGGTTAGACTGAGTTGCGGTGTAAAGCTGCCCGGAACCGACCAGCACATCCAGTGACCGCAACAATACGTATCTAATGTGAGTGGTTGGTGCTTTAATAAATGAATTAAAGCTAAGACAAGATTTGGTAGGGTTAAGCTAACTTTAGAACACTTAACCAATTGAACATGTTAATTAGACAAGTGGGTAAGGTTAAGTAACTTTAGAACACTTAACCAATTTAACATGTAAATTAGACAATTGGGTAAGGTTAAGTAAATTTAGAACCCTTAACCGTTATAACATGTTAATTGAACAGATGGTAGGGTTAAAGTTAACCAAGGTACCACTTAACCAATATATATATATATATATAACACATGACGTGTGGTAGGGTTAAGTTAATACAAGAGGACAACACTTAACCATGATAACATGACAAGTAGATGGGTTAAGTTAACTTGAATTGATTGATGACACTTAACCAATATAACATGGTAAACCAGTGGGGTTAACACTTAACCAACATAACATGGTGAGTGAACAGGGTTAAGTTAATAAATCACACTTAACCAATCCAACATGATAAGTGAGAAAGGTTAAGTTAGTAAGAAACACTTAACCAACATGACATGACAAGTAGAAGGGTTAAGTACATATCGGGTTGGTGGGTAATATCGGTAAATATAGGCCCACACACTTAACCATTAATACGCATGCTTGAATCCGTGGGAAGGTTAAGTACACGTCGGGTTGGTGGGTAATATTAGTAAATATAGGCCCACAAAACTTAACCATTAAATACACATGCTTGAATCGGTAGAAGGGTTAAGTACACGTCAGGGTTGGTGGGTAATATCAGCAAATATAGGCCCACTAACTTAACCGTAAGGAAACCCTAGTAACGGGGACCCATTTCAGCAGTAACCAACATAGGTGTATCATGGTACCCTGAAACTAGGTAGGGTGGAGCACGATTACTGGGATGATCATAAGCGGTCAAAACGGCGACAGTTGGTGCAGCAGTGTAGGTTCTAACGGAGTGTGGGCATGCACGCACTTCGGAGCAGAAAAAGCAAGCACTGGTCATCAGTAGTATACACTGTGCACTCTGGAATCGTGTCGGGTCGCCACCATAGGACTTGATGCACCCTATGGTGGGGCCCGCACAGGTATCTACAATTTCGCGGGGGCTGTATGACACACGCAGGTAGCATAATCCCTAGTTGGACCTAGGTCGCGTAAACCCTGATTGAAACTAGAAAGCACTCGATAGAAAACCCTAGATTAGATCTGGGTAATAAATGGAATTTCCATAATAGATGTACACCTGAATGTAACCACAATTACGGGGATTGGGATCACGTTGTAATTATTATCGTTGTATATGGATTACTAGTTGGGACACTAGTTAGCCGGTGCAGGGACGTGGAAATCAAAATAACAGGGTAGTAGCGAAGTAGAGAAATAGAAATGAGTGTTGTTGTATATCTTGCCTTAGCCTGTCTTTTGATCTCTTGACACTATAGCATTTCCTACTTTCGATTATTCATGTCATGATCTTTGCTCCCTGTTTAAATGCTAGTAGTAACTGGACTTACCAGACTTATTGTCTGGCCCACTTTCTTTCGTCCTCTTTTCTTCCGTTCCCCCTAGGTAGTCAGTGAGGGAATAGCTCAGCTTAGTTTGGACCATATCTCCTTCCAAGATTGAAGATTAGTCGAAGTTTTTCTTGGATTCTCTTTTCCATTGCTATGGCTGGCTCATGCTACATTGGGGAATATAAATGTTATTTTATTCTTTTTTATTTTTTTATGTAAGACAGATACTCTGGTATTGGAAAACAATTGTTGTACAAAGTGTTTTATAAATGAAGTAAAGTTTTATTTTCCACTGTTTAAATTTGTCTGTCTTGTAATATATTTGCATCTTTTACCTATAATGCTTCATAGAACTTAGTGCATTCCCTTTGTGAGTGACACTAACGGATGTGGGGTGTTACACTTGGTATCAGAGCTGACGGTTACCGGATCAAATAAACAAATTTGAAAAATTATTTTCAAAACGGTTTTTAAAGAAGCATTTTCAAAAGAAAATTTTTGTTTTAAAGGCATGTTCCCCATAGCCATATGCACTATCTTTTGATCCTCTGTTTGAATCCTTGTTTCCTTCTTTCCTGAGTCTCTGGGGCTCCTGCCTTTCTAGGAGGTAACCTCATCGTGGCATGGTTCTGTAGGCTTGACGAGACTACGACGCCTATCAAAGGACAAAGAAGTGTCCGACTTCCATCTATAGCCGCAGTAGTTTCACCTGCGGTTAATTTTCTTTCTAGCTTTGTAGGATTTTCCGTGCGATGGAGGCAGCTTTCGAGAGACTTGTCAACATGATTACACAAGGATGGTAAAGATGAGAATGAGGGAGTTTGGCTAAGGGGCACAACCCAAGGATGAGAAATTCATGGATATGGACTTGGCCCACGAAGGAGGAAAGAATAGTAAAACACTAAGACAAGAGGAGGTATCTTTATGGTATAACGACAAGGGAAAGTGCATGCTCTCACCACCAGTGTACCGGAGAAAGGGGTAGTAAAGTTTCTGTTGAGAGTTTAGCTTTTCTTTTTGATCAGCCTATTAGCATCCTTTTGATTTTAGCACTTCATATTCGTTTATACCCACTACCACAGTTGAGTCTCTGCACCTTACCACTTGTATAGTAGAAGATCCCATTTTAGTCTCAAATCCAATTGGTGGCTCGACCCATTTATCTTTGGTTTGTAAGGATTTGAGAATAGCTATAATTAAGTATTGGGTTTAAGCGTAATTCTTATGTTTTTGGGTTTCATGGGCTATGGGTTGATTCTAGGCATGGGTTGGTTAGCTAGTAATTGTGAAGGGAGGGTAGTTAGACTTTTGATTCACCTCGGAAATACCCTCGAGATTTTGTGCGATCCTAAAGGATCAGTCAGGCCTAGCTACCTAGAATCACTTGATACATCTATTGACGGTATCCGTTAGAGTAGTCCATGAGCACGTAGATGTTTTTGGTTAGGTTAGGGGTTTGTCCCCTAAAACGCGAGATAGACTTCCACATATATCCAGTTAACAATGCCAAGCCAGTTATCAGATCAACAACAGTTTTGGAAATAGAGATCAAGAAGCTTCGCAATCATGAAGGTTAATTAGTTAACGTACAGTGGAGTGAAGCTCAAGAAGACACGACGTGGGAAACTGAAGATAAGACAGGCGTATCATACCCTTTTTCTTAAGGATATATCCTTGATCTTTTTGTAGGAATCTTATGCATACTTGTTTCTATCTTTTAGGTATATCCTCTAGGTCATATCTTCGATCCTTAGGTAGGTATAAACATATGGTTGAAACATGTGTTTGAGACATGTTATGTTTGGTGGATGCAAGTGTTTGCTAGTGGTTGCTCGTGGATGCATTTACACACATTAGGCGCTAGATCGGCTCAGTCACATTTTCATATAGCATATGGATCCAAGTGCATATGTTTGTATAAGGATTGAAACTTGATGTGTTATCATATGGACGTGGCATTTGTATGAATGATTGTGAACTCATGTAGAAAATCTTGAGTAGGAAAAAAATTGCATACATAATGGATTCAAGGCACAGACATAATTCGCATTAAGGAGGTCAACTGAATCAGTAGACCGCCTGATTTTGCATTAGATGAGGACATATACACACACTATGCAAATCAACATGAAGCATTAGAAATCTTTTTAAGGGCAAGGAATGCATGTGATTGAATGATTGAGTTGATGGACGATTGGATGGTAGGATATACATTCTTGCAGACTTGGAGATTTCGGGGACAAAATCCTTTAAGGAGGGGAGAATGTAACACCCCGTATTTTTGGGAAAGACGTTAAATAACAAATTAAAGAATATTTAATTTGAAAAAGAAGAAATAGGTGAAACGGGTTGCGCCATTGCGTTCATCTCGGAATTCCTCCCTGTTGGTCGAACATTGAGTCATTAAGGTTTACATGGCGCAAAACGGTTGGCTGAATGACATATTAATCAACTTTGATGACTACGATCACCACCGGTTTGATCCAATGGCTCTAATCTAATCAAATCTCTATAAATACAACCCTAGACCATAACACTAATCACACAAATTAAAAGATAAAGAGCCATCATGCTGCCAAAGTCGAGCTGAGAGCAGCCGTCGTCGCAAATTAGAAGAAAAGATTAAAGCTACAAATCAAATCAAATTAAAACTAGGACAACGTGTTAGTCTTCATCAAAGGAGAGCTGTACAATTTCAGAAATCAAGACTTCTCTTTTGTTTGTAAGTGCGGTTAATACGTAGATTTAAACATGATCTTTATTTTATATCATGGCTTGTATAATTTGAACGTAGAACGATGTCTATATGTGAATTTGATTTATATTTATATTAATTTGTGGGTGATGAACATGCTAAACTTGATTTATGTTCACATTTATTTGTTGGCGATGAACATACTATTGTATACTTTTAGTGATAAAACTTATCATGAAATGGGTGATTAACTCATTCTGGCGTATGTTAACATAATGGTATAATTTGGTGGTTACTTGCAAGTTTATGATCTAAATCATATCCTTATGTTGGATCAACACTCATGTATATTTATAATTATGTTAAGTTGAACCTATATATGTTGCAAGTTAAATTAGCGGCTCTCTTATGTTTTAACATAAATAAGTTAATATGATAAGTGGTGATTTAAATATGATTATTTGTGGCTTATGTTTTAACATACATAAGTTAATATGATAAGTGGTGATTTAAATATGATTATTTGTGGCTTATATTTTAACATACATAAGTTAATATGATAAGTGTGATTTAAATGTGATCATTTGTGGCTTATGTTTTAACATACATAAGTTAATATGATAAGTGGTGATTTAAATATGATTATTTGTGGCTTATGTTTTAACATACATAAGTTAATATGATAAGTAGTGATTTAAATGTGATCATTTGTGGCTTATCTTTTAACACACATAAGTTAATATGATAAGTGGTGATTTAAATGTGATTATTTGTGGCTTATGATTTAACATACATAAGTTAAAATGCTAAGTTGTGATTTAAATGTGTTTATAAGCAAAGACTTGATTATGTAAACCTATTTGTTTAGATCTACAACTGTACATGTTAGATCCATGTTAGTTTGATTCAACCTCTATGCAAGTTCACCACTACATGTTCAAGTTGGGATAGTTCTATGCAAAACTCTTATGATTATGATTCATGTTACATAGATCCAGATTGCAAGTCCATAATTAAAAGTATATTATGCTAAGTTCATGTGACACAAATAATTAGATCCATATTTTTGTATGATTCTATGCCAAAACCTATATGCCACATGTTTTATGTTGTTGGAATATTTCATGTTCTTTGTGTTTCCCTTTTTGTGTTTATGAATTAGGCTAAAATATCGAGCCTAACATTCAATGTAATTTTGCGAATGTACAACGAGGTTAACGTTGGGGGAAAATAGGAAATTACATGTAATTGGCATTTTGGCATATAACCTTGATTAGCGACATTTAATGGTATAATTTATGTACCAAAAGTCATGAACCTGATTTAGAGGGAAAGCGGGCCATAACAATAATTGTTGATAATGTACATTAAAAGAGTAATTATGGCACAATTAAATTGGGAATAATTTACATATAAGCGGGCTAAAACAATAATTGTTGATAATGTACATTAAAAGAGTAATTATGACGCAATTAAATTGGGAATAATTTACATATAGAATTTGTCCTAAATGAGAAATATGAAAATTGTAGAAAATATGAATATGCCTAACCCGAGGTTAGATTGTGTTGTGGTGTAAAACTGCTCGGACCCGCCCGGCTGTCCAGTAACCACAACAATACCTATCTAATGTGAGAGGTTAAGGCATTGAGCCCTATAAGAACCCGAGGTTAGACTGAGTTGCGGTGTAAAGCTGCCCGGAACCGACCAGCACATCCAGTGACCGCAACAATACGTATCTAATGTGAGTGGTTGGTGCTTTAATAAATGAATTAAAGCTAAGACAAGATTTGGTAGGGTTAAGCTAACTTTAGAACACTTAACCAATTGAACATGTTAATTAGACAAGTGGGTAAGGTTAAGTAACTTTAGAACACTTAACCAATTTAACATGTAAATTAGACAATTGGGTAAGGTTAAGTAAATTTAGAACCCTTAACCGTTATAACATGTTAATTGAACAGATGGTAGGGTTAAAGTTAACCAAGGTACCACTTAACCAATATATATATATATATAACACATGACGTGTGGTAGGGTTAAGTTAATACAAGAGGACAACACTTAACCATGATAACATGACAAGTAGATGGGTTAAGTTAACTTGAATTGATTGATGACACTTAACCAATATAACATGGTAAACCAGTGGGGTTAACACTTAACCAACATAACATGGTGAGTGAACAGGGTTAAGTTAATAAATCACACTTAACCAATCCAACATGATAAGTGAGAAAGGTTAAGTTAGTAAGAAACACTTAACCAACATGACATGACAAGTAGAAGGGTTAAGTACATATCGGGTTGGTGGGTAATATCGGTAAATATAGGCCCACACACTTAACCATTAATACGCATGCTTGAATCCGTGGGAAGGTTAAGTACACGTCGGGTTGGTGGGTAATATTAGTAAATATAGGCCCACAAAACTTAACCATTAAATACACATGCTTGAATCGGTAGAAGGGTTAAGTACACGTCAGGGTTGGTGGGTAATATCAGCAAATATAGGCCCACTAACTTAACCGTAAGGAAACCCTAGTAACGGGGACCCATTTCAGCAGTAACCAACATAGGTGTATCATGGTACCCTGAAACTAGGTAGGGTGGAGCACGATTACTGGGATGATCATAAGCGGTCAAAACGGCGACGGTTGGTGCAGCAGTGTAGGTTCTAACGGAGTGTGGGCATGCACGCACTTCGGAGCAGAAAAAGCAAGCACTGGTCATCAGTAGTATACACTGTGCACTCTGGAATCGTGTCGGGTCGCCACCATAGGACTTGATACACCCTATGGTGGGGCCCGCACAGGTATCTACAATTTCGCGGGGGCTGTATGACACACGCAGGTAGCATAATCCCTAGTTGGACCTAGGTCGCGTAAACCCTGATTGAAACTAGAAAGCACTCGATAGAAAACCCTAGATTAGATCTGGGTAATAAATGGAATTTCCATAATAGATGTACACCTGAATGTAACCACAATTACGGGGATTGGGATCACGTTGTAATTATTATCGTTGTATATGGATTACTAGTTGGGACACTAGTTAGCCGGTGCAGGGACGTGGAAATCAAAATAACAGGGTAGTTAGCGAAGTAGAGAAATTAGCGGCTCTATTATGTTTTAACATACATAAGTTAATATGATAAGTGGTGATTTAAATATGATTATTTGTGGCTTATGTTTTAACATACTATAAGTTAATATGATAAGTGGTGATTTAAATGTGATTATTTGTGGCTTATGTTTTAACATACATAAGTTAATATGATAAAAGGTGATTTAAATGTGATCAATTGTGGCTTATGTTTTAACATACATAAGTTAATATGATAAGTGGTGATTTAAATATGATTATTTGTGGCTTATGTTTTAACATACATAAGTTAATATGATAAGTGGTGATTTAAATGTGATCATTTGTGGCTTATGTTTTAACACATATAAGTTAATATGATAAGTGGTGATTTAAATGTGATTATTTGTGGCTTATGATTTAACATACATAAGTTAAAATGCTAAGTTGTGATTTTAATGTGTTTATAAGCAAAGACTTGATTATGTAAACCTACTTGTTTAGATCTACAACTGTACATGTTAGATCCATGTTAGTTTGATTCAACCTCTATGCAAGTTCACCACTACATGTTCAAGTTGGGATAGTTCTATGTAAAACTCTTATGATTATGATTCATGTTACATAGATCTAGATTGCAAGTCCATACTTATAAGTGTATTATGTCAAGTTCATGTGACATATATAATTAGATCCATATTTTTGTATGATTCTATGCCAAAACCTATATGCCACATGTTTTATGTTGTTGGAATATTTCATGTTCTTTGTGTTTCCCTTTTTGTGTTTATGAATTAGGCTAAAATATCGAGCCTAACATTCGATGTAGTTTTGCGAACGTACAACGCGGGTACCGTTAGGGGAAAATAGGAAATTACATGTAATTTGCATTTTGGCATATAACCTTGATTAGCGACATTTAATGTTATAATTTATGTACCAAAAGTCATGAACCTGATTTAGAGGGAAAGCGGGCCATAACAATAATTTTTGATAATGTACATTAAAAGAGTAATTATTGCACAATTAAATTGAGAATAATTTACATATAAGCGGGCCATAACAATAATTGTTGATAATGTACATTAAAAGAGTTATTATGGCACAATTAAATTGGGAATAATTTACATATAGAATTTGTCCTAAATGAGAAATATGTAAATTGTAGAAAATATGAATATGCCTAACCCGAGGTTAGATTGTGTTGTGGTGTAAAACTGCCCGGACCCGGCCGGCTGTCCATTAACCACAACAATAACTATCTAATGTGAGAGGTTAAGGCATTGATCCCAATAAGAACCCGAGGTTAGACTGAGTTGCGGTGTAAAGCTGCCCGGAACCGACCGGCACATCCATTGACCGCAACAATACCTGTCTAATGTTAGTGGTTGGTGCTTTAATAAATGAATTAAAGCTAAGACAAGATTTGGTAGGGTTAAGTTAACTTTAGAACACTTAACCAATTTAACATGTTAATTAGATAAGTGGGTAAGGTTAAGTAACTTTAGAACACTTAACCAATTTAACATGTAAATTAGACAAGTGGGTAAGGTTAAGTAAATTTAGAACGCTTAACCGTTATAACATGTTAATTGAACAGATGGTAGGGTTAAAGTTAACCAAGGTATCACTTAACCAATATATATATATATATATATATATATATATATATATATATATATATATATAACAAATGACGTGTGGTAGGGTTAAGTTAATACAAGAGGACAACACTTAACCATGATAACATGACAAGTAGATGGGTTAAGTTAACTTGAATTGATTGATGGCACTTAACCCATATAACATGGTAAACCAGTGGGGTTAACACTTAACCAACATAATATGGTGAGTGAACAGGGTTAAGTTAATAAATCACACTTAACCAATCCAACATGATAAGTGATAAAGGTTAAGTTAGTAAGAAACACTTAACCAACATGACATGACAAGTAGGAGGGTTAAGTACATATCGGGTTGGTGGGTAATATCAGTAAATATAGGCCCACACACTTAACCATTAATACGCATGCTTGAATCCGTGGGAAGGTTAAGTACACGTCGGGTTGGTGGGTAATATTAGTAAATATAGGCCCACAAAACTTAACCATTAAATACACATGCTTGAATCGATAGAAGGGTTAAGTACACATCAGGGTTGGTGGGTAATATCAGCAAATATAGGCCCACAAACTTAACCGTAAGGAAACCCTAGTAACGGGGACCCATTTCAGCAGTAACCCACATAGGTGTATCTTGGTAACCTGAAACTAGGCAGGGTGGGGTACGATTACTCGGCTGATTATAAGCGGTAAAGACGACGGCGGTTTGTGCAGCAGTGCAGGTTCTAACGGAGTGTGGGCGTGCACGCACTCCGAAGCAGAAAAAGCAGGCACTAGGCATTAGTAGTATGCACTGTGCACTCTGGAATCGTGTCGGGTCGCCCCCATAGGACTTGATACACCCTATGGTGGGGCTAGCACGAGTATCTACAATCTAGCGGGGGCTGTATGACACACGCAGGTAGCATAATCCCTAGTTGGACCTAGGTCGCGTAAACCCTGGTTGAATCTAGGAAGCGCTCGATAGAAAACCCTTGATTAGATATAGGTAATAAATGGAATTTCCATAATAGATGTACACCTGAAGGTGCCACTATTACGGGGATTGGGATCACGTTGTAATTATTATCGTTGTATACGGATTACTAGTTGGGAAACTAGTTAGCCGGTGCAGGGACGTGGAAATTAGAATAACAGGGTAGTAGCGAAGCAGAGAAATAGAAATGAGTGTTGTTGTATATCTTGCCTTGGCCTGTTTTTGATATCTTGACACTATAGCATTTTCCTATTTTCGATTATTCATGTCATGATGTTTGCTCCCTGTTTAAATGCTAGTAATAACTGGACTTACCAGACTTATTGTCTGACCCACTTTCTTTCGTCCTCTTTTCTTCCGTTCCCCCCCCAGGTAGTCAGTGAGGGAATAGCTCAGCTTAGTTTGGACCATATCTCCTTCCAAGATTGAAGACTGGTCGAAGTTTTTCTTGGATTCTCTTTTCCATTGCTATGGCTGGCTCATGCTACATTAGGGAATATAAATGTTATTTTATGCTTCTTTATTTTGTTATGTAAGACAGATACTCTGGTATTGGAAAACAATTGTTGTACAAACTATTTCATAAATGAAGTAAAGTTTTATTTTCCGCTTTTTAAATTTGTCTGTCTTGTAATTTATCTGCATCTTTTGCCTATAATGCTTCACAGAACTTAGTGCATTCCCTTTGTGAGTGACACTAACGGATGTGGGGTGTTACAGTATATGTTCCCTCTTTTCTTCCTTTTTGTTTATAGCCAGGCTACCACGAGCCTGCGCCAAATCTCATAAGAGATTAACGCACGAACGCTAAATTTTGGGACAAATAATGGATAATGCATAATTGGAAATGGCTGATCTTTGACTAATTTGAGAAAAGAACATAGGTTGTAAATTAAGATCTAGAATCAGTGCATACTATGTATGATAGACTGTGATTTGGAAGAAGAATTATTTATGATAGCATATGACTTGGAATTTGGAATATAATGCATGTTATAGTGCAAGATCTGATTGTAAGGAAATAATACATGATTAAAATTTAAGATCTGGATTTGGGGCATATTTTATATTACAATCTATGACTTGAAAAGAACAGAAGGATTTATGACTTAGGAATAAAGATCTATGTTAAAATAAGATAACTATTAATGTGAATGTGCTTAAATATGGGTTTTTGGATATTTGACATCATAGGCTATAATTTAGCATAATTCATATTGTTTGGGGATTTTTGAGAATATTCTGTACTGTGCAAGGCTTAAATAAAATTTGGGCATATATTGTATTATGAATTATGACCATGATTTAGGCATGTAAGGTTACGCTTAATTTATGATTAGGCAAGATATGTAAATAGAATTTTAGAAATGTTTAATGTGTTGAATTTCCTAATATGCTAAATCTGTTATCTGCTAAATCTGTTGAATTGCCTAATCTGCTAAATTTGTTATCTGCTAAACCTGTTGGATTGCCTAATCTGCTAAATCTGTTAGCTGCTAAATCTGTCGAATTAGCTAATTTGTTGAATTGCCTAATCTGCTAAATCTGTTATCTGCTAATTCTGTTGAATAGCCTAATCTGCTAAATCTGTTATCTGCTAAATCTGTTGAATCGCCTAATCTGTTAGATGTGTTATTTGTTGAGTTGCCTAATCTGTTGAAAGCTAAATTATTGTAATTTGGGTACGAAATTCTGTAGGCTCGATCTAAGATTGAGTAAAAACATGGAAATCTGAATAATCTGCTGTAACCTGTAAAGAAGTTTAATCTGTTAAATGGACATAATTGGTCTGATATCTGTATTAGAATAAATTGGCTATGACACGAGGTTAGACTTTGTTTGCGGTAGAAGCCTGCCCGGAACCAACCGGCTTAACCAGCAACCGCAAACTGTCAGTCTAATGTGAGAGGTCGTGGGCATAACTAAAATATGCTTAGACACGAGGTTAGGTCTGGCTTGTGGCAGAAGTCTGCCAGGAGCCGCCCGGCACATCCTGCGGCCACAAGCTACCGACCTAATGTGAGAGGTCTATGCATTAATATTTAATTAATGCAAATTTAAGAGAAATGTGGTGTCTAAAAACGTGTTGGGTGGATAGGGTTAAACCAACTGGACTGATGAATCTAATAAACCCGTTTCGTGAATCTGTAGGCCCAATACAAAGTTAGACAATCTGTAAGTTTGTTAAATCCGTACATCTGATCTGTTAATCTGAAAACTTGTTAACTTGATTGTCTGATCTGTGAACTAGTAATCTGAACTCTGTCTGAAATCTGTAAACAAGTTAATCTGAAATCTGCTAGTTTGGGGATACAAGGTTAGGAGGGGAATTACTTGTGTCATCTGTTGTGTGCAACCCATATTAGTCAGTAACCCTTTCTGGTATCAAAACTTGACCCCACGCTATGTAGGGGTCCGGGCACGCTTACTGAACTAATTATAAGCGGTTCATTCTGATAATGGCGAGGGGTGTTGACGGTGCATTCCAACCGGGTCATGTGCGTGCATGGATCCGGTCCGCTCTAAGGATGTAAGATACTGTGACATCTGTAAATAGGTCTGTGCCAATAGGTTGCCACTTTAGGGAGTGATACACCCTACTGTGGGGCCGACACAAGGTATTTATGTATTAAGGAGCCGATCGCTTGGGGTAGGACTTAGGGTACACTTAGTTCTGTCTGTTTCTATTGGTACCGTCTGTTTCAGTTGGGTGGTAACACCTGTCTGTTTCTGCGTGGTACCGTCTGTTGGGGTGGTAAAGGCCCATTACTAGTGTACACCTAATTCTAACATTCTGTTTCCGAAGGGATTATTCTGTTTCCGTCTCTTATTCCGTTTTCGATTCTGTCTCCGTACCTTCTGCCTATTGGGGTGGTAAAGGCCCATTATTAGTATTTTGCTTCTGTACCTTCTGTCTGCTGGGGTGGTGAAGGTCCATTACTAGCATTCTGTTTCTGTATAGATTATTCTTTTTTGATTCTGTTTCAGTTTAGACATTAGGGTAACACCTAACCCTGTTATACTAGTATTAGTGCAGAGAAGTGAAAACTAAGTAAGAAGCTTAGCTTAGCCTATATCATTCCATTTCTTCTGTTAACCTATTATTCCTGTTACGGTTATCTCTCATCTAGTTTTATTTACATGTCATGATACTATTATCTGATTATATGCTGAAAGTCACTGGACTCATCAGACTTATGTCTGACCTAGTTTGTTTTGCCTCTTTTCTTATGTTCCCCCCTCCCAGGTTCTCAGGGTGAAATATAGGATCTTGATTCTGATTCTCTCTGCTTGAAGTGTTTGAAGTATTTCTTGGCTTTGGCTCTATCTTTCCATGGCAGTTTATATTGGGGATTATGGCTTTAAAAACTATGCATTCTGAAGGCTTTTGTACAAGACCGATATTTATGTACTTGAATTCCGATATTGTGATTTTGAAAGATGTAACTAAACTCATTTCTATTTCTGTTGTAATAAAGTTATAAAATTTTCAAGTACTACTTTATCGGTCTTATAAGTTTCTGTTCTGTCTACTAAAAACGCTCCACAAAAGTTAAGGCATTCCCTTTACGAGTGACCTTAACGGAGGTGGGGTGTTACAACCAGTGACAGTCTAACTTGCAACTCACTTTTAACCAAGTACATAAAATACATAGGCCAATTTAACTTGATCAAGATGATTGGTATATGATACGTAAGGTTCGATGTCACATAAGGGAATGTGTAACAACCCTCCCGAAATGGGGATAATCTCCAAACTAGAAAAGACCCATCGGAACTTAGAATCATTCTAATTGGATCATCAGTTCATGTAAGGAAATACTTAAATAGGTATAACAGAGCAGTCTAAACCAAAATCAGAGTCTCACACAGCGAAAGGGATAAAATATAATATCTCAAAATTGATATACCATAAACAAAACCATCATAAATGTCAGTTACAACGAGTCTCAAGCAATAAAAGTGTAATGACCCGAGAGGATTCGACGCCTGAATTCTTGACAATAATAAATAAACCCATATTACTTGCCGAAACTCAAGTATTGAAAACACTAGATAGTTATTAGAAAGAATATTAGAGGATGAGATAAGAAAGAAAGAATTATTAGAATAGAAGAAGAAGAACCAACACAACACAGAGTCTCACATCACAGCGGAGCAAAATATAATACATAAATAAATCTTTATTGAGAGCTTTGAAATAATTACAATCATCCGAGTACATCAACATATTTGGACAGTTGTAATAACATGTCCTCGTATATAATACACAATGGACTAGTATCTATATAATATCATATGTCTGAACTCTTCCAGCTCGTCTTCTGAAATTCACAACATCCAAATCTAACCTGTGAAACCCGGTCTAACCCGAGCATTACAAACGCCGGATCAATATGGTGAGCCAGAGTGAGAAAAAACATATAAGTTTAAAGGTATCGCACAACTTGATTTTAAAGTCCAAATCTTTTCAAAAGAAAGGAATAATCGTAAGACGAATCCACACATAAATACGGATGGTTTTTACCATACGATAACCAAAACAATTTTTAAAATCAATATCTTTTCTGATATTATAACATTGTCTAAATACAAATAAATATAAATCTAGTAGAACGTTTGCATCTCACGCTCTAAACACATAGCATACAATCAAAACCGCGGGCTCTTATTGGAAAATGGATTTCCATGGCAAGGTATAGGCAACCACCTTTCCGACAATGTACCTCCATAGATGAATACATTGGGGTTCAACAAGAATATTTTGCAACCCAAGATAAATATGACTGGCCCCTCACTTCGCTTGAGAGTACTAATATATCATCACCACGATTAGGGGCCAGCCAACCGAACCGATAACATACGTATAAAAAAATAAAAAGGGACAACCAAAGGCATTTGAATTCTCCAGATCAGGTAATGATATACCCTTTTGATGGGTGCGGCCCACATAGCCATGCGACCTACCTAATTTTGTGCCAATTCCCGCTTGATGAGGCTTGAGGTTAACATTACCTTTAGAACAACACATCACCATTCACTTTGAATGCCACATTGTCAGATCCATCAGATATCACTAATTGACGTCCATAAAAATACTCTAGTTGTTAAACTAAGAGAAGTGCCCCTCTCCGCCAGCAACTATGGTATGTTTGGAGAAATCAACGTACATAATCCCTTTGGAAATACTCTGTCAGACATTCGTCCATACAAATCATCCAGGAACAGGATGAAGCGAAGGCACCCTTCTACTGCATCCTTGAATTACCCATTGGATCAGTAGTAAGTAGTCCTTGCAATCTGCAAAATCTCAACCACAAATGAATCACGTCAGAATACCTCTGCTTGCGCTCTAGATAATATTCGACAAGCAATCCTTCCGCTTATGAAAATCCACGATCTTCACTTGCTCCATCTTCAGTCAGCATCTTCACGTATTTGTTGGTTCGGAATGGTTTTTGAATATAAATTCGATCTCATCTTTCCATACCAACAATCGTATAGGTCAGGTTTTGATAGTCGGTTATTTGACTATCAATTAAATAATCATGAGGATAAAATGAGTTTACTAGTTCAGTACCAGCATTACATGGCCTTTTTAATTAAAACCAATTAACAAATGTTAATTTAAAGTTCTTTAAATCTTTCAATATTTCAGATATAGCTCTTCACTTCTTATTTAACATAACATTAATTTCAAAACTATTTTTACTTTAATACTTAGGAAACTATCCTATATTATCATTTCAAAATATTTGCTACATCATTCTTTGTTATCTATAGTTTGGAAATTTGTTTAACTTATCATTCATAACATATGTTACAAAATCTCTTTCGTTTCACTATTTGGAAACAATAACCAACCCTTATTCTTTCCGAATAAACTCATTCCAAAAACTCAACTTTTTATTTCCTTTTTATTTTTGGAAATATCATTATAAGTATTTATATATTCTCAAATCTTGTTGTTTCCATTACTTCGGAAATCTCACTAAATATATATATTCTCTACCCTTGCCATTTCCGTTACTTTGGAAATCTCATAATATATATATATATATATATATATATATATATTATTAGATCTGCGTTATTATTTCCCTTATGGAAATAATAAATTATTCTTAACCTCTTTCACATTACAAACTAATATCATCTTTAGATAATCCTGAAGTCGTTCAAGTTGGGGTACTTATTTACCTCTCAGACCTTGATCAACAACGCTCTTATCTTAAGATAGATATGAGTTGTAACTCAAAACCCATATTCATTCTAATATCAAACAAATCTCTTTAAACTATTTTATTTAAAAACATGGTTTATAAAACCTTCCTACTTTCGAAAATATCTGTTATTTTTTAAATATAACTTATTATTACTTAATATGTTGATTAAGTAATTTCTTAATAAAAACCACTTCTTAACCTTGACTCCTTTCAATAATTCATTTGATAACTCGAGTTATTATTACCAAATCCCATTACTAAATCCTTTACCAATTTCACTTACAAATTTCTTTTTATCGTTCCTATTTGAAAATCCCATTTTGATTCCATTCATTTCCCTCAATTCTATTATTTGATAATGTTAATTTAAAATTAATGCTTTAACTTCACATCTCTTTTTATAAACCTTGTTTTTAAAACTTAGGTTTAATATAAAACCCTTTTACCTTTATTTCCTTTACTTATTAAGTAAACAATTATTTTAAGCAATCGTATTCGCTTAAAATTCCTTTATAACTTCGTTACAAAACTTGGGTTTTTAGTACAAAAACCATTCATAGCTCCTTTCACAATTAAATTAGATTTCATTTCAACTTCGATCACTTTTTAAATGAATTTCAAATAAAAAGTAATCTCCTAAATTATTATTAATTAAAATAATAATTTACTTCAATCATTAACTACAGTAGCAGTAGTTAACTTCTTAATTAAGTCAAATAAATAGTAAATTCCTTTTTAAAATTTTATTAAAATTGAGAAAATATTCGTTAATCTATTTCATTAGATTAATTCAAAACAAAATAATTTAATAATCAAATCCCGGTTAAAATGGTTAACTTAGTCAACTCAAAACACAGTTATTTCACTAACTGATTCCAATTAGTTCTCACTTTAAATTAATTAATAATATAATTGAATTAAATAATTCCATTTAATTGTTTTCTTAAAAACAATTATCCAACTCTTAACCGTTAGGTTAATTTTAACTTCAGTTATAAATCAATATTTATAAATGATTGTTTTATAGGCCATATAACGCCAATTACTCAATCAATATTACCCATTGGTTTAAACAAAACAAATATTGAATTTTCGGTCAACAGTCAACAACCAAATCAATCATCCAATCAGAACAATTCATACGATGATAATATGAGAATAATTAACATCTAATATATTTGAGGAATCTAGTTGAATTTCTCCAACCTGTTCTTCCCTGCATCAAAATAGATTATATCACATAAATTTGTTCAATTCGATTTAACTTATTATTTCTATAACAGTAAATAACGTTTATTTAACATCAACCAATTAACAAAAAAATTCAACCAATTCAAACAATTAAACATGCTTATTTAATAAACATGACCAAGAAGGTAAGTTATCTCCATTGGATTCAACCGTTAAAATAACGATTTGATTTTTCCACTAAAATTAAACAACGTTTAATTTCATTGGTACAATTAATATATGAATATATAATTAACAAACAATCAACCATTAGCGACATAGCACACAAATTATAAAACCCGATTTATATAAAATATAAGTGGGAGAAACTAAGTGAGTTTAACTCACTTTGATTTTATTCAATGTTGAAACGGTCGGTTTCAGTTAAATTAAACTAGCGTTTAATTTAACTGAAATTTCCAGTTGCGCCCAAATTCATCCAAATTTGTTCCATGACAAAGTGTCCATCAAGATGATGCCAACAATACCTGGTTTGTCCCATTCTGTTAACGCGAACAAGTTAAAGACTTTATAGGATTCACAATTTCTAATTTAATATAATCAAATCCTTAATTAAATATCAATTCCCTTAATTACTTTTAAATTCCATTATTAGATGCTGATTTTCCCAGATCTTCGTTTGTTTCAGAACTAATATCCCACGCTGCTTCCTTATTTTTAAAACCTGGTATAGGGGTTATTAAAAATTTAGTATAACGATTTTAATTTAAAACTTACTAATGCCTTAATCAAGTTTAATAAATTTTACTTACAATGTTAAGAGAATCATGCAGGCCAATATATGCTTCATCCCATTCATTGTTAGCTTAAGAACCCGATAGACCATGCAGCATTTCATATTTCAGTTAAATCCATTTTTAATTGTAAATTAATCGATTCCTTAATGACTTTAATTAGCTTAAACTAATTACATGATTAAATTATTACATGGTCTACTTCCATCGATTTACCGCCTTTCTTCACGTAAGCACGCATGGCCAACAAAGACCAACATCATCGTTCCCAATAACATGCTATTCAAACACCCCCTTCGTGATTGTACTTCCCTCCAGAAACAGTTCTAGTCTTCGCAAATCACCACACTCTGCTCCACGTAAGAGCCTTTCACCTTACGAAGAACCAACATCCCAACCTTTCTTTCCACGTGATGCTGCCAACAGAATTATGCCCATCTTTTTCTTTTTTTGCTCCACGTACATCAGGTAAACCCATGCTCTCGAAAACATCTCATCGCTGCCTGCTCCACACGCCGCCGAAGTGGCATCGAGGGCCAGCAACTAACGCGCCGTGATCTCCTCTGCCTGCGCCTACAATCTCGCCTCTTCCGGTGCACCAGTTCGGCCCCGAAGACCAACACTTTCGGGCAAATTTGCAGCCACCTCCGTGAACTAGACTTCACAATGTGGTGTTAAGAAGTAATAGCAATTTATGGTCTTCTGAGAGCACATCGATGGCAACAACACTTGCATTAAACCACCATGCATGTGCCTTCGGAGGAATAGAAAACAATGGAAAAATATTCAATTATTGAACTATCAACCAACTCATAATCGATTGCTAGAAATCAGTTTTGGCAATACAACTGAAGCTGATTCGCGTCAAACATCTTGATAATTACATCATCTCAGGCTGGATGAGGTTGAGTGATAGTTAACAGGTAAGTTAATTGGATAATTAGTACAATGGGTATTAACAATCTTTCGAAGACAATCGATTATTAAACACCAATTCGAGTTATGCAGTTAAGATATTATCAATCTAATAGAGCTTGTGAAACTGACTTGATAAAATTACTTCAAATCGTTTCAAAAGAAACAAAGTAAAAGTTACCTAGAATCGATGCAAGTTGTGAATATTATATGTGAAACTGTTAGTACTTGTGCAAGAAAATCTCAAACGCAGAAAGTTGATAAAGAAACCAGAAGAAGTTGGCAAGAGGAAATGGAAAGAGTATTTACAAGCAGAAGGAGGCAACAGTTGAAATCATTGACTTGAAAAGTCAAAAATTCCCCTACACAAGACAGGGCAAATGTTACTGCCATATATCGACACTGAAACCAGATAGAGGTGAAGGCGTATCGAAGTACAGCTAGCGCCAAAAGAATGTCTTTGAATCACGTAACCGACACCAAACCACCGAGACAACCGATACAGAGAGCAAGGAGAGAAAGATCTGGTCAATATGCTATCGGTGCCAATGAAAAAGAAAATCTTGGTACCCATACAAGGGAAACAGTGGCAGGATGATACCGAGACCACCATGTGATCAATAAACAATCAGAAGTGGTTGTAGTACTGACACCGAAGACAATCGGTCTGGTTTCAATTCTGAAAGTATACGCTTTGACACCGAAACCCAGAGCAATGAGAGTGGGAACACAAGACCAAGCTGGGGTGAAGTAGAGAGCTATCAATACCAATATATAGGGGTGACAATTAGACCCGACCCGACTCGATCAACTCGATGGATACGGACCCGACCCAACGGGTCTCGGTTCTAGACAGATCGAGTTTTGTTAGGTCTAAACTATACATTTCTAAAATCTGGACCCGACCCGAGCTTTGGTTCGGGTTCGGTTGAATAGCAATACTAAAAATACATATATTTCAATGCTTTTTGGTCGGTCTTTTGAATTGGGTATCATCGGATCTAAATTGTATTTTTTCATCACCTAGACTCGACCCTAGACCCATCGGGTTCGGTTTGGATTCGGATCTTGTCGGTTCGGTTTAGATTTTCGGGTCTCTATTCTAATTGTCAGCCCTACCAATATACTTGGTATCGATATCAACACCAGAAAACAACATAGAAGTCATTATAATGGATCCCAAAGCAACACAGTCGCAAAACCGACACCGAAACCAAAGACTGTTGAAATAATCCGAAACACATGAGAAAGAAAGGTTATCCACATTAACATGCTTAGTATCGATACCGATACAAAGGAGGATGTTGAAGTCAAGACAATGCTTAGAAGTCACTAAAGCAAGGCAATGGTTAGAATTGGCTACTAGAATCAAGGCTTATTACCGAAATCGAAAGCAACTAAAAGAAGCTATCTATACTAATTTGTTTGGAATCAATACTATGTGACGAGACGACACCAACTTCATGAACAAGGTGGAGCCGATAACAACACTCAAAAGAGAAAGGAAGACTGAAACTCGAAAGCCGGCACGGAAAGCTGCTAATGCGAGCCGGCACCGAAAGCCACAGGTTCGACAGACACCGACACCAAATATCATTGCCGAATCTGAAAGTCGGCACCAAAAGTTTGCCCAATTTGACTATAAATAAGACCAAAAGGGTCTCATTTGGGGGGGGGGGGTGTGGAGGGGTTCCTCATTCCACAATCTTGTATTCATTTCAAAGAGAGAAACCCAAATTTGTAAATCAAATTGGAATTTTACTTCTAATTATCTTATGTGCTCATATCAATGATCAACAAAGAGAGGATTAATACTTGTGATCAATTTCATGCTATTTCTTATCACTTATGTCATTATTTGCGTATTGTTATCCTATGACAAAGGCTTACACGGAAGCTTAATTATCGAAATACCCTTGAGCCATTTAGCTTCTTAACATGCATTGCGCTTAGGGAACCTTTATCCTAAAACAACTGTTGGTTCTTGAGTCGCGTAAGTGTAATACTCACCTCTTGAAGGAAGAGTAACTAATTTTCGGGCTTAAGAGCTTGATATCTAGGAAACGGTGAACTAATTCAAGCTTGTGGAAATTAAATAACCCTTCAATCTCCCTAGATCCACTTCCTTAGCACTAATTCCGGTGTTGACAAAATTTTCGTTAACAGCAGCATCAGACGAAATGTATCTAAAATCAATTTTGTTCAGGCTTACAAACTGAGCTTATGCATAACATATAAATTAAGCGCATTTAAAAACAATAACCTGAAAGTGATGAAGAAGAAGAAACAAAAGTAATAATTAAACTTCAGCTCACTACAATCATTAAAACCACGATCAGACAATAAACGTATCTAAAATCAGCTAAAAATTATTGACATGGCAATATCTTGTAAAATTGGCAATGCAATCACAATTGTGTAAAGTCCCAACGCATTATAAAATTTCACTTTAAAATATGAAATTTAGCATATGTAACAGAAGAGTAGCGACACATCGTATTTTATTTTACTAGTCACGTCCTCTGTGTTGTACAAAATGTATATATCATAAAACCCACATGATATTTTGATATAATTTAAACATGGATGCACTAGTAAAAAAGTTTGAAGCAGAGCATGTGATTTCCATGTTCTATAACAAGCTTAATTTGTGCTACGAGAAATGTAAACAAATGTAAAGATCCAATTTAAAATCAACTTCATATGTTCTGTGAGAAAAATAAGTTTCCATTTGTCTATTATGAAGACGAAGAGTTATGATACTTTTAGGACGCTGCTTTCTTATTTACCATGATGTAATAAAAAGTTTTAAAAGTGAAAATTTAAGAACAAAAAAGAAAAGGTTTTAACTTAGTTTTCATCGTGGTTCTTATCAATTAATCATTTCTTGTTATGCTTTAATAAAAATATAATTGCGAGCATGTTATGAATGAAAATTTTGATTCCAGATTATGAATGTCGTATTCCCAACTAGTAAAATGAAATTAATCATTTTATAATGCATTATAAAATTTTAAAATGAAATTTACACGATTGTTTTTATAATGATATTTCCAGGTAGAAGCTAACAGTGTGGACATTGCTAGATAAACTTAGCCTTCCTTCTCAATGCACCATGCTTGAAAGTAGAAAGTCACACCAGTTACAACAAACCCCTGCAATAAGTTACACCACTTACATGGAATCCCTGCAATATAATTAATATATTCAAAATTGTGTGTATAAACTATACCCGTGTATGAACATAATGTTTCTTAGACACAACCAGGCCCGACCAGGCATAGTGGGTTGCCCAAGGCCCAACGTAGTAAGAAAATGGTGAAAGAAAGAAAAAAAATTGCCCTAGAAATGTTCCTGTCGAGAATTGAACTTGCCACAGTTTGAAGGAGCAACACTACCCTACCACTCAGCCACATAAGCCATTATAAGATGTTTCTAGTTCGAACTTACTTCTATAGTATTCGTCGGTCTTCTTCTTCCTCCCTTGCCCTTCCCGGGTGGGTTGCCCAATTCCGTCGCCTCAGGGGCCTTGCCCTGGGGCCGGGCCTGGACACAACGTACTCAAATTGCTTGCTTTGACTTTCTGAGGCTTAAATGCACTATTATCTGCCTGAATGCAATTGGGAAATGCTAAAGATTTAGTTCACCAGTGAAAAATGGAGGCACAAGAAGGTCATGGATGCAAAGCCTGAATGCACTTACACAATACGCAATTTGAAACAAGCCATGTTCTAGCTCAAATACCATCTTGATGCATCTCACTAAAGCAAAAGCAATACAAAATAACTGAATGGTGCTAAACGGACATTGAAAAGCCGTAAGCAGAAGCTTTGATGAATGCTCCCTAAGCAACAATCCTTTCATAATATGAAGGAAATATCTTCTTTTGATGAGTCATCAGATTTTTATTTATATTTCTATTTTTGCACAAAAAGAAGAAAAGAAATGAAAGAAGAGGCAAAAGAGGAAGTATTAGAGAGCTGAATGAAGATATGTCGGCTGTCTTCTGGAAGCTGATACATATATAGAATAATTTGTAAACGGGCTGGGCTAAGCCCACCTTATTTTGTTTTTATTTTTCTACTTTTGCAACTAGAGCCAGCCCAAAACATTATAGGATATGTATAAATATATAACAAAGGTTGTATCAAAATGTTAGATTTACAAAATCAATATCAAGAAACTTATCCGCTTTTTCATTGTGTTCTGCCTTAAATCTCAATTTGGTATCAGAGCAAATACAAGCCTAACGGCAATAGTTGAGGCAAATCTGTCCGCTGCAACTGTACTGTTAAGTCTGATACTCATCAGAAAAGACTCATCATTTGAGTATTTCTCATCAGAGTTCATTGAACTCATCATTTGAGGAAGAATAACACTGTATCACTAGATTAAGTACCGTGCCAACAATCAAGAAAGTTTCAAGATTGGGCTGCATCAATCCGTGTGCAATATTTTCTTCTCAACAACACAAAGTCACCAGAAGATAGTTCAAGAAATCAAAGAAATCACAAAAACAGGCAGAGCCATGCCAAAACCTTTCTCAGAGTACAGTTCATTGAAGAAGAGACTCATCATTGATAAAAATTCGGCTGCTACTTACCTGTTCAGGTGATAAACTTTAAATCTGAACAGTCTTGGCATCTTTTATTGTTGCTTCTTGCTCTTTTGCTTATGATCATCATTAGATACCGCAATGGGTGATCCTTCATTCTCTGTGTCATCAAGTTCAGACCCAAGTAATCCAAATACACCTGCACAACAATTGATAAAAACTGTTATTAGTCCACAAAGTCAATTAATAACAGTTCATCTAGAAGAAGATAATTACCTTCTTTGGAAACTACAAGTTGAAACTGCTATACAAGGATACGGCCTTGAAGGGTACATCCTAGGAACAGTTGATGTTCCAGCAAAATACATAACTAATCAAGAAAATAGAACTGCGCCTAATGAAAATTATGTGAAATATCATAGGCAAGATAGGCTTATAAGTTCTTGGCTCTTATCTTCTATCAGTGCTAGTTTACTACCACAAGTGATTGGATGTAATTCATCCAATGAAATATGGACAACTGTTGAAAAAGAATTCAACAGTCAATCTTCTGCAAAAGTGTTGCATTATAAAAATCAACTACAAAGCATCAAGATGAATGATCTATCTATGAGGGAATATATCTCTAAGGTAAAGAAGCTTTGTGATCTACAAAATGCTACTGGAAATAGAGTATCAAATTCTGATCAAGTTCTCTACCTAGTTAATGGCCTAACTAATGATTATGAAGCTGTTGTGGCTGTTATCACCTCTCAAAGAGCATTACCACCTATAGATGAAGTTAATAGTATCCTACTATCTCATGAAGCAAGAATCAATGCTAAAAGAACTCAAGAAATTGACTACACAGCTAATGTTGCAACTGCTTTTAATAAAGATAAAAATCAAGGTAATGTGAGAAATGATCAATCATACCAGAGAGGTGGTGGTGCAAGAAGAGGCAGAGGAAGAGGTAGATGGAACAATAGTAATAGACCAAAATGCCAGATTTGTGAGAAAATTGGTCACACAGCAATGAATTGCTATTTCAGATTCAACTCAAGCTACACAGCAAATCAGAGTCAATGAAATAACAATAATCCCAATGTTAACATGGCACAAGCTCAATCAAGTGGTAACAACAATGAAAATACCAACAGAAATAATGGTCAGAATGATGTAGCAAGACTTGAAACTATTCAAGACGACAGCTGGTACCCTGACTCAGGAGCAACAAATCATCTCACTCACAATCTTGACAACTTAAACCTTGGTGGAAAGGAGTATAAAGGTAAACAATCCATTTCTATGGGCAATGGTAAGTGTATTAATATTTCTCATGTTGGCAGTGCTTGTTTTAAAGGCAAAAAGCAATTGTTTCTACATAATCTATTAAGAGTTCCAAAGATAAAAAAAAATCTAATTAGTGTATCACAATTTGCTCAAGATAATGGCGTATTCTTTGAATTTTTCCCTAAGTACTGCTTAGTTAAAGACATCCTGACTAAGGAAATTATTTTACAGGGTAAAATGGAGAGAGGCCTATACAAGTTCAACACTGTTAAATGCAACAGTACTACTAAGGGAGAAAACTGTTGTAACATAAATGAAATGAGTAATGCTGAAAGCAACAAAAATATTTTTGATCTTTGGCACTGTAAACTTGGGCACCCAAGTACTAGAATTGTGATGAAAATTTTATCTGATAATGACATAATGCATGAATCCATTGATTTGCCTTATATATGTGAATACTGTCAGATGGGAAAAAGCCATAAACTTCCATTTATTGATTCAAGCACTGAATATAATGAGCCATTGCAACTTATTGCTACAGATTTATGGGGACCTGCTCTTATAAGTTCAGATTTTGGTTACAAGTATTACATATCTTTTGTTGATGCATATACTAGATTTACATGGATTTATTTTTTGAAATCAAAATCTGATACTCATAATGTTGTAATTAATTTTATCACTATGGTTGAGAAACAAATCAAGATTCATGTGAAAATTATTCAATCAGATGGAGGTAGTGAATTTAAATGTCTGAGTAATTATTTTTTAAAGAAAGGCATTGTGCATAGAACAACTTGTCCTTACACATCACAGCAGAATGGGCTGGTTGAAAGAAAACACAGACATTTGGTTGAAACTGGTTTGACATTGTTAGCTCAAGCTAAACTCCCTTTAAAATTTTGGCCAGAAGCCTTCAATACTTCAGTTTATTTAATTAACAGACAGCCAACTAAAGTATTGAAGGACCTTACACCATTTGAAAAATTGTACAATGTCAAACCAGATTATAAAACACTGAAAACTTTTGGATGTCTGTGTTATCCTTACTTAAGACCATACAATTCTAACAAATTTGATTTCAGGTCTAAGCCGTGTACTTTTATTGGCTATCCTACTAATCAAAAAGGATATAAGTGTATTGATAGCACAGGCAGAATATACATAAGCAGGGATGTTATATTCAATGAGAAGGTGTTCCCATTTAGAAACAAAGAAATAAAAACAACAACAAAAGTCATCAATGCTAGAACATCTATACCTGCATTACCAGAATGTGTTGAAGTATGGCAGCAAAATAATGGTGATGGGGCTGCTGGTTCTGGGCAATCACAAACATCAAGTCATGATCACTCTCAACAACTCAGCCACGCCTCTCAAACACCTGTACAATCAGATGATCAAAATTCAAACAGTAATTCAGATGGAGAATCAACTAGATCTGAATATTCATTAGAATCTGAAAATAATAATACCTCACCACCTAATGAGCCTCAAACACATTCTGGTCACCCAATGACTACTCGTGCAAAAAGTGGTATTTTCAAACCAAAAGTTTTCACTGTTCAATACAGTTATGAGGAACCTGTTTCCTTTGAACAGGCCTTCAAAAATAAAAATTGGAAAGCAGCCATGGATGATGAGTATAATGCACTCATCAAGAATAATACATGGGATCTAGTATGTCCACCTGCTAACAAAAATATAGTAGGTAGCAGATGGACATACAGATTAAAAAGAAATCCAGATGGTTCTATAAATAAATACAAGGCCAGACTTGTAGCAAAGGGTTTCACACAAGAATTTGGATTTGATTTTAATCAAACATTTTCTCCTGTTGTAAAACCAACTACTATAAGACTGATCCTTACAATTGCATTGTCCAATAAATGGAATATTAGACATCTTGATGTTAATAATGCATTTTTGAATGGTTTTCTAGAAGAGGAAATATATATGAAACAGCCTCAAGGTTACAGCCAGAACAATAATTGTGTATGCAAGCTTAATAGAGCTATTTATGGATTAAAACAAGCTCCACGTGTCTGGTTTGATAGACTGAAAAACACACTATCAAATTTAGGTTATCAGTCTACCAAATCAGATAATTCACTATTTTTTAAAATAAATAGCTCATTTACAACCTACATATTAATTTATGTAGATGATTTAATTGTTACTGGCAGTAATGTCTCAGAAATTAACAAGCTAACAAATTATCTAAATCAGCAATTTTCAATTAAAGATTTGGGTAATTTAAGTTACTTTCTTGGCATAGAAGTGAATAGATCAGATAATGAAATTATTTTATGCCAAAGAAAGTACATAAATGAGTTACTTGTTAAGACAAAGATGATAGATGCTAAACCACAACCAACTCCAATGATTACTAATCAACACTATTCCAAATATAAGGGGGAAGCAATATCAAATGTCACTGAGTACAGAAGTGTTGTAGGTGCATTACAATATGCAACTATAACACGACCAGACATTGCTTTCAGTGTTAATAAAGTCTCTCAATTTATGCAGGAACCTACAGATTTACACTGGAAAGCTATAAAAAGAATTCTACGCTATCTGAAAGGAACTGTCAATTTTGGATTAACACTAAAAGCAAGTCAACAACTAAATATCACAGGCTATGCAGATGCAGATTGGGCTTCAGATCCAGATGATAGAAGATCAACATCTGGATATTGTATCTACTTTGGACAGAGTTTAATATCATGGTGTGCTAAAAAGCAACCTACTATTTCACGATCTAGTACTGAGGCAGAGTATAGAAGCATAGCGAATGCTACAGCCGAAATTAAATGGATATTGTCTTTACTAGGAGAACTCAAGCTCAAAACATGTGTTAAACCTACTTTATGGTGTGACAATAGAAGTGTTGTTTACATGACAGAAAATCCTATACAACATGCCAGGACTAAGCATATTGAAATTGATATTCACTTTGTCAGAGAATTGGTTCAGAAAGGATTAATACAAGTTAATCATATACCTGGTGCGTTTCAGAGGGTAGATATTCTGACAAAAGCGATTTCAGTTAAGAATTTTACCAAGTTCAGAACAGATCTGAATGTTGTCGAAGACAAAGCATTCAAATCTGAAATTCACGGATTCAAAGCTTCGTATCTTCCTAGCAAGGACATCTTCAACCAGAAGGAGAATGGAACTTCAACCAACAAGCAATTAGGAGCATATACATCCAAATCTGAAATGAAGCTCTCAAATTTGAAATCATCGAGTGAAGGTTTCTGTAGATTCAGCAAGGATATCACCAAATCAAGTCATTAGAGCATACTCGACAACAAAGTTGAAGAATTTATCGTCAGATTTCTAAACTAGGGTTTCAGGAAACCCTAGTTTCGAGAGGGCATATTAGAGAGCTGAATGAAGATATGTCGGATGTCTTCTGGAAGCTGATACATATATAGAATAATTTGTAAACGGGCTGGGCTAAGCCCACCTTACTTTGTTTTTATTTTTCTACTTTTGCAACTAGAGCCAGCCCAAAACATTATAGAATATGTATAAATATATAACAAAGGTTGTATCAAAATGTTAGATTTACAAAATCAATATCAAGAAACTTATCCGCTTTTTCATTGTGTTCTGCCTTAAATCTCAATTGGAAGAACTTGCAAAACAACCCAGATGCTCAAGGAAACGTTTGAGGTGATCAAATGGAATATTCCATTAACCCATGCCGACTTGAAGGATCGAGTGTGGCGATGTTCTATGTCCATAAAGTTGATGATAGATCAAAGGATTTAGACGAGGTCCAGTATAGAAAGCAATATTCATTATCCTTGAAATGCATAAGGCTACTCCAACGATTTTCGCCATCCTTGAAAGCTTTTCGTATTCAACGTTTCCATCCTAAGAAAAGCGAACAATCCAAATTATATTGGTGACCAAACTTTCCTTGTTAAATTCTCCAGTTTTTCTCATCTCCTGTACTCTATAGCTAATAGACCCAGGAGTTGTAGGTCTGTCCGATAATGAAAAAAATGTGTGTTGGAAAAATAAACTTGTGTTGTATTTTGTGTTGTTTGAGTCAAAGTGTCATGTCCTTTGATATGTCAGAAATCGTGTAATTTCATGTGTCCAGAATAGTCTGCATGCAAATATATAAAAGGCATGCTGTACTTGAGCATTTATGCGTGAACAATTTAATGGCAGTAAAGTAGTAAAGTATTGATATAACAAATAGACAAGGCGTCTCTCCAACAAAGTGGTATCAGAGCTTGCCTATGGAATGCCTTTCTTTCAATTTCCAAAACTCACAAAGGAAAACTATGATAATTGGTGCATCAGAATGAAAGCCTTGTTGGGGTCACAAGATGTGTGGGAGAATGTAAAGAACGGGCATGAAAAACCACAAAATGAAGGTACGATGACGGCTGCACAAAGAGACGCACTGCATAAAGCCCGAAAGAGAGATCAGTAAGCTCTTTCTCTCATTCATATGTGCTTGGATGAGATTATATTTGAGAAAATTTCTGATGCATCAACTACAAAAGAAGCATGGGATGTTCTTGAAAATTCTTTTAAAGGAAAAGACAAAGTGATTAAAGTGTGGTTGCAAACCTTAAGAGGTGAGTATGAAAATATCAAGATGAAGGATTCTAAATCCATACAAGAATTTTTTTAATAGGCTTTTGATAGTATTGAATCAATTAAAGAGGTATGGAGAGAAGGTGGAAGTTGTTCATGTAATTGAAAAAATTCTTCGTTCGTTGATTCCCAAGTTTGATTATGTTGTGGCTGCCATTGAGGAGTCGAAAGATTTAGAGATGATGACAGTAGATCAACTCTTGGGTTCATTACAAGCCCATGAAGAAAGACTAAAGAAAAGAGACGAACAAACTGCTCAGGTCTTGCAAGCAAAATTGAATTTCAATGAAAAGGAAGATACACATCAATAGTTCTTTCAAAAACACGGTAAAGGACGAGGAATAGCACAAGGCAGAGGATGGAGTTCTACACGTGGAAGCCATGCAAGAGGTAAAGGAGGTAGAACTTCCTTTAATGGCGATGAGTTAGATTTCCGACAAGAAAAAACAAGAGGAAGAGGAAGAAGTGGCTGGTACCGAGGTGGTCGAGGTCAAAGATCTACTGTACGGTGTCATAACTGTCAGAGAATTGGACACTCTACAGCGGAGTGAAAAATGAACTCAAGTAAGGATGAGAAGGCAAATTGTGTTGAGGCCGAAGAGAAAGATGAATCAACATTGTTACTTACTTGTAATGGAGATGAAGACAAATAAGGTGAAGCATGGTATCTTGATTCGGGAGCAAGTAATCATATTACAGGTAACAAAAATTTGTTTGCAAATTTGGATAATTCAGTAAGAGAAAACATTAGCTTTGGTGACAAATCCAAAGTATCAATTATGGGAAAAGGTGACATCATTGTCAAGCAAAAGAATGGAGGCCACAAGTTTATCTCTCATGTTTACTATATTCCATCATTGAAGACCAACATTCTCAGCATAAGACAACTGCTGGAAAAAGGGTATATGATTACTATGAAAAATTATGAATTGATAATGAAAGACAAAAAAGGAGTATTGATTGCAAAAATTCCAATGACAAGCAACAGAATGTTCAAACTCAACATAAATAAAGGTCAGGTTGTGTGTTTAAAAGCTTCATTGGATGATTCTTCTTGGATATGGCATCATAGGTTTGGTCACCTCAACTTTGAAAGTTTGAAGAAGTTGTCAAAAGAAAAGTTAGTGGGTGGTTTACCTCGCATAAACCATCCAGAACAGTTTTGTGAAGGCTGTGCATTTGGCAAGCAATTCCGGAAGAGTTTTCCAAAAGAATCGCTGAATAGAGCAACTGAGCCACTTCAGTTGGTGTATGCAGATGTTTGCGGACCTATTAAACCAAGTTCCTTTGGTAAGAAGAATTATTTTATGTTGTTTATTGATGATTATAGCCGTAAAACATGGGTTTATTTTCTAAAAGAAAAATCAGAGGCCTTTGAAATATTCAAAAGATTCAAAGCTCGTGTTGAAAATGAAATTGGCCTTAAGATTAAAGCTATGAGAACCGTCCGTGGAGGAGAGTTCACTTCTAATGAATTCAATGACTTTTGTGAATATCACGGCATTTGACGTCCTCTCAATATTCCATATTCGCCTCAGCAAAATGGTGTTGTGGAGCGGAAAAACCGAACTATCTTAAATATGGTTTGTAGTATGCTAAAAAGCAAACAAATGTCCAAAAATTTTTGGGCTTAAGCGGTGGCATGTGTTGTGTATTTGAGCAATCGTTGTTCGACAAAAGGCTTACAGAATATTACACCTCAAGAGGCCTAGAGTGGAAGAAGGTCGAATATTTCACATTTGCGAGTGTTTGGTAGCTTGGGTTATGTTCATGTTTCAGACAAGTCAAGAACCAAATTGGATGATAAAAGTGAAAAGTTAGTGTTTGTCGGTTATGTTGCACACTCAAAAGGCTACAAATTATATAATCCTGAAAGTGGAAGACTTGTTGTTAGTCAAGACATGGAATTTAATGAAGAAGGTTCTTGGGATTGGAATGTTCACGATGAAAACTATAGTTTTCTTCCTGTGTTTGATGATGCTATTGACAATCATACCGTTTCAGGTGATGTTATGCCCCCAAACTCCTCCTCCTAACACAGCAGCCCCTTTAACCGTCTCTCCCCAAATTTCATCTGAAAGGCCGCGTCGTATGAAAAGCTTAGCAGAAATTTATGCCGAAACGGAGGAAGATTCAACTCTATATTGTTTAAATGCAGATTCGGAACCAATTGCTTGCGAAGAGGCAATTCATGACAGCAAGTAGAAAAAGGCCATGGATGAAGAGATAAAAGCAATCAAAAGGAATGACACATGGGAGTTGGTGGATCTTCCAAAAGAAAAGCAGGTTTTAAGTTTGAAGTGGGTTTATAAAGTTAAAAAAATATATGCAAGGAGAGATTGAAAAATACAAAGCTCAACTTGTAGCAAGGGACTTCCGTCAGCGGGAAGGAATTGAATACGATGAAGTTTTTGCTACGGTGACTCGGCTGGAAACCATCCGATTGATTATTGCTACAGCATCCCATAAAAACTGGAAGATATTTCGAATGGATGTCAAATCAGCCTTTTTAAATGGCTATTTGGATGTTGATGTTTATGTTGAGCAACCTTTTGGTTATGTAGTTAAAGGAGAAGAAGGCAAAGTGTTAAAACTGAAGAAAGCTTTGTACGACCTTAAGAAAGCTCCAAGAGCTTGGTATACTCGCATTGATTCTTATTTTTAGAAAAATGGTTTCTCGAAGTGTCCTCAATAGCATGGTTTGTATGCTAAGAAAAATGATAGTGGAGACATAAAGTTTGTTTTCTTATATGTGGATGATTTGATATTCACAGGAAGCGATCAAAGGATGATCGAAGAATTCAAGAAGAAAATGGCTGAAGAATTTGAAATGATAGATTTAGGGCTGATGAGTTATTATATTGGAATTGAGGTGAAACAAATTGATGAAGGGATTTTTATTTCACAAAAGGCTTATGCTGAAAGAATATTGAAAGAGTTTCAAATGGAGCAATGTAAGCCTATTAGTACTCCTATGGAGTGTGGCATGAAACTTTCCAGGTTTGACACAGCTGAGCCGGTAAATGCAACACTATTCAGAAGTCTTGTTGGAAGTTTAAGATTTTTAACTTGCACCAAACCTGATATACTATACGGAGTTGGTCTCATCAGCAAATACATGGAAGCTCCTACTTCGACACATATGAGGGCAGCAAAAAGAAATCTACGGTATATCAAAGGAACCATGGACCGTTTTATAAAGCATCAGTCAATTTCAGAATGTATGGGTACAGCGGTAGCGATTGGTGGGGAGACATTGATGATCGGAAAAATACTTCAGGCTTTGTGTTTTTCATCGGCAACACGGCTTTCACTTGGAGCTCTAAGAAACAACTCATTTTGACTCTTTCGACATACGAAGCTGAGTATGTAGCAGCAGCCTCTTGTGTATGTCAAGCCATTTGGTTAAGGAGATTGTTAGAGACATTGAATTTACCTCAAAAAAAAGCTACAGAAATTTATGTTGACAACAAGTCTGCTATTACACTGGGGATAAAAATCCAATTGTTCATGAAAGAAGTAAACATATTGATACTAGGTTCCATTTTATATGAGAAAGAATAGAGAAAAAAGAGATTGAACTGAAGTATGTGAGAACCCATGAGCAAGCTGCTGACATTTTTACTAAAGCCTTGAAACATGAAAACTTCTGCAGATTAAGGGCTTACCTTGGAATCACCAGAACACAAGTTTAAGAAGAGGTGTTGGAAAAATAAACTTGTGTTGAATTCTGTATTGTTTGAGTCAAAGTGTCATGTCCTTTGATATGTCAGAAATTGTGTAATTTCATGTGTCCAGAAGAGTCTGCATGCAAATATATATAAGGCATGCTGTACTTGAGCATTTATGCGTGAACAGTTTAATTACAGTAAAGTAGTAAAGTATTGATATAACAAATAGACAAGGTGTCTCTCCAACAATGTGGTCTTGTAGGCTCTCCACGGGACAACATATTTGTCCTTTGCTGCAATAATCCATGCTTATTGTTATGATTAACGCATTTGATTGTCTAACAAAATGGCTAAATGTCTAATGTGTGCTTCTAACATGTATGATTAAAAACATAATAAAAAACAGCGTAAAGACATTATGCCCTAAAATGAAATGAAAATTTTGCGGCATGAACAATGAAATTGTTTAAGGAGAGAACACAAACCCCTAGACAACACAAAAGGATCTGAGCGTGACATGGCAAGTGCAAATTCTGCATTTTCTTTATATTCAGTCAGTACTTGTAAGTAAATTTTATGTCAATATATAAAAGACAATAGCGAGTCGTAAGTGTAAGGGTTTTCTAAATCAACCCCATAAACAAATTATGATATTTGTATATGTGATGTTCATTGCAACACTGAGATGAATATGTAAGAAAAAAAGGTTGTTATACCAAATCAGGACGAGCTTCTGTAGCTCCATATGTTGGATGGCGAGTAGGCCAAACCTCCGTATTCCAGATAAGTGCTTACATAGCAAGAGTAGTACCATATTAATGAAGCACAATGACTAGTTACAACAAACTATGGTCAAACAAACATAAGAGAGTGTAGTTTACATACATCAGGACTGTCAATGTGAGTTACAATTATATGTTTCTTGTTGGCGATTCTCTAATTCTATTAACCATCATAACACCATGAATCACGTTTCATTAGTAAGTTTGTACCTAGCATAAATTTTAGCAGAAAAATGACTATACGTAGCTGTAAGAAAAGATAGTCTACCATACAAGCCTACGTAGATGAAGAAATCCATCTCAATGTAACGTTTAATGAAAAATAAATATGAAATATAAACATTATATTAAATTATTATGCGCTCTTGATATTTATTTTTTCTAATAGAGTTCAAGTTTTCAGATTAGTTATCATGTTGTTCAGTTTTATCTAAAATAGAAAACATGGGTATGATTTTACGACATTCTAATGCATACCTACAACATCAGTAATCAGCTACACCTCCTTCACATATCACCACATTGAACTAATCTCATTGCCACCATTGAAAACTTCGTCCATACCTACAACAAATCAACAATATCATACAACACCATCTTCACCACTACAAGAAAGTACGGCTTTTCCGACGGTTCAGAACCGTCGGCGGCCATCAGAAGAAAAAAAATGGAAATAAGGACATCGGTGAACATAATTTCGACGACTTTCGACAACATCGTTCGTACTATTTTCAATGGCTTTTACAATTTCGACGGCTTCCGACACGTGCCGACAGCTGTCAGAAACCGTTGCTAATGACAAACTCGGAAGTCATCGCGAGCCATCGAAAGCCGTTAGAAAACATGTAGATTTTTTTTTAATATTTCAGCTTCTATTTTGTTTGTCAACCATATTTCTCACACAAACTACTATTCAACCAACAATATACAATTCCTGTACACCAAATATCAAAATCAAACCAATCTCAATTCATCAAACCAAAATATACATAAAATCAAGTCAAATTTGACCACCAAATCAAACAACTAACTATACGATACATAAATATTTATATGCCCCAAAGTCTATCATCAAATAACAATATATACAACAATTCATCAAATTTACCATATGACAATCAATTTTACCATCAGATAATTAATATGTACAAACCATCATGTCTAATCATCTACCAAGTCATACTGAAAAAAAATACCTATCACAGTAGTGAATCACCTCTAAAGCTAGTAAAAGAAGAAAAGCATCCATTATACTACTGCACGTACTTAGCAACATGCTGATCTAGTAGCTGTGTCATCTCAATGGTCTGGCAACGATTTTGATCCTCCAATTGCGCTACCCTAGCCCTCAATTCCCCGATCTCCGCTAAGTCGATATCAGCTCCGGTCTTCTTGTTTCATCTCTAAATGCTAGCCTGTAACAATTATCTAACGGTTTTAATCATCTATGACTCGTAAATGTTATTCTATTTCTAAATAGAAAATCACGGAAAAAAAATTAAAGACTTAAGGGACGATGTATTTGCATCCTTTCCATAATCATATTGGTTTTTTGTTTTGGATGATGATAAAAAATTTGTGTTTTCGATTTGGTATTGAATATCAATATTGGTTTTGCTTATTAACTAGATATCGGTTTTCCATGATTTGGTCTTTTTTTCAAATTTTCTTTCATGTCTGCTACGCTCATTATCTCCGTTACTTCCCATCATCCCATCCATGTCCTTGCCGTCTTCACTACTTTCGAGCCACTCCTCGATCTGCCCCGCCTCCAACTCCGCCTGACCCTCCCCCTTTGACTGCGTTGCCATCTCTCCCTTCCGATTTCACCTCCCTCCCCAAAGTTTTAACTCCTGCCATACCAAGTTAACCTGAATAGAGTTCCCTTTTCAACGTAAACCTCCTAACATGGGGGAAGCACAATCCGATTAACTTGAAGCCAGTCATTACTAATGAAGTTTTATAAAAAATTTATGGTGTCCCCGAAATAGGATCTCCTGTTTGGAGTAAGTTCCTAGCTAGCTATTTTCTTGACAAGCCTTTATTATATTCTGTTGTTGTAAATAAGTTGAAAGCAATCTGGAAACTTTAGGGAACAATTAAGGCTAAATCTGATGGGGTTCTTTTCCTTTTTGCCTTTACTTGTGAAGAAGATAAATCCAAAATATTGCAAGCTGATCCAATTATAATGAACAATAAATTATTTATTATAAAACCTTATGATTCAAATATTAGTAATGTTTATGAAGATGTGCCTTTTGTTTCAGTGTGGGTTAGATTGTATAATATCCCAATTTTGCATGGTCCAATCTTGGAATTAACTGGATTTTCAGCAGACTTGGAAGGATGCTTTGTATGGATGAAATGATAGAGAGCACGCAAAGGCTTGAGCACACAAAATTTCTAGTTAAGTGGAACCTGATAAGGAGCTGGTTGATGAATTCCTTATCAAGCTAGTGGAAGGTGGAGCCCAAAAGATTTACGTTGAATATCTATGAAGGTCTGTCATTTGTTGCTAATGTCATTATTTTGGTCATATAGAAGATAATTGTGACAAAGTAACAGATAGTAAGGAGGTAAAGTTGGATCCAAAGAAGAAAAGATAGAAGATATTAAACAGAAAAAGGATAAGAAAGTGTATACCAGAACAAGTGTTGGAAAAGTTATCAATAAAGAAAAATGGCAAAGAGTAACAAATAACAGAAAGAAAAATAGTGTGAGGTCAAGAAATGGTAATAGCTTTAGAGATGCTGGCATTGGTAGAGAAGTGAATAATAAAGAGCAACATGGAAGATAACATAGAAGAATAGATTTTAGAAGAAGGGGGATAGGGGAAAAAATGGTGAAATAAATTTGAAAGATGGGGTAGAAGGCTTAAATAAGGAAGCTGAATGCATTCTAATGCACAAGTTAATGTGCATGCTAAGGGTACACAAGTGGTTGGTGAGAAAAATAATTTAAATGTTTTAGTATGCGATACTATATGTTAGATTGAAGAGGACGAAGATAACTTCGAGTAGGAGAAGACGGTTTGCAAATCGAAGTTTACATGAGAAAGTTATAGCTGAGAAGGTGCATGGTTTCAACAGGCAGGTGCGACAGACGTCTGTCGTGGGATACGACAGACATCTGAGTTGTCAGGGTGGATTTTTGCGAGGGTTCTAATAGATATCTATCATCCCCACGTCAGACGTCTGAGAGGGACAGATGTCTATCAGGTCCCACGACAGACGTCTGAGCTGAGTGTAGGTGCCCAAATAATTCCCTGAGAGGGATAGACGTTTGTCGCCCCTCATTACAGACGTCTAACGAGATTTTTGGGTTGTTTCGGGCTGGAAACTTGCCAATAAAATTTGTGAAGACTTTTGGGGCAATTTTGGTAATTGGCCCATCTCTATATAAGCTATTTTCAGATGTTCAAAGGAAGAGATTGGAGACATGATAGAAATCAAGGGATTATTCTCAAGGTTTTAATTAGGGTTTATGACCTAATTGCAATTCTTCAATTCTATTCTCCTCGAACTCTTTTCTATATTGAAATATAGTGATCACTGGATCAATCTCTTGTATTCCTTTCATCGTGGTAATAAAATACTCTCTCCAAAGTGATTGTACACTAACAAGATGTTAGTGGAACCACTATAAATCCTTGTGTGATTTATTTTTGTTTCTATTGTCATTAGTTTCGTGCTTGGGATTGAGATTTAGATTGTTCATGATTAGTTGATCATTATTTGTGACTAGAGTTATTGATTTGGTTATTTTTGCAAGTCTAACAATGATCTAGTCTTCCGCTAGCACTTGTGGTTTAGATATTTGACTCGAGTGGCCTTAAATCGGATTAATCACAATGGTTTCAACAGTTGGTATCAGAGCAATTGGTGCTTGTTTGGAATTTTTGAAAATGCCGGAAATGAATAATAGCTCTGTAAGTCCTTCAACCAGAAGTCCGAATAGTATGGCGCCTTATGCAAGTAGTTCGTATGCAGCGTCGGGTTCTCAATTGGTAATTGACAAGTGGAATGATGATAATAACTTTGAGAAGTGGCAATGGAAAATGAAAGCGGTTCTTAGGGGGAATCGGGTACACCGAGTAGTATTTGATACTCACTTATTACCAAGTGATATCTTGGATGTTGAGAGAGAGGAGATGGAGGAATGGACTTACACTACTCTTCAACTTGCTATGATGGAGAATGTGATCTCCGAAATTAGTGGTGAGACGACCGCTAAAGGCATTTGGGACAAGTTGGAGGAATTGTATATAAGAAGTCGCTCACTAACCATTTGATCTTGCTACGAACGTTTTTCACCTTCAAGATGAAGGAGGGTAATTCGCTTAAGGCACATTTGAATGCCTTTGATGACTTGCTTATGAAGATGAAGGCCGTTGACTTGAAGATTGAGGAAGGCCAAAAGGCGATGATATTATTGTGTTCGTTGTCGGACCGCTATACGGGTTTCTCAAATAGTTTGATCTATGGCCGGGATACCTTGACTCTTGATGATGTCAAGACGGGTCTTCTTAGTGAGGAGTTGAGAGATCAGATGAAGGAGATGAGTGAGGGTAGTAGTGGAGCTAGTAGTGGTCACGGGTTGTTTGTGGAGAAAGAAAAGAATGTGAAGAAAGGAAACCGGGGGCGTTATAAACCAAGAAAGCCCGGTGGAAGAGGTAAATCAAAAGAGAAAAATGGCAAGTGCTTAATTTGTAAGAAACCAGGACACTGGAAGAATGAATGTCCGGACAAAGATAAGAAGGAAGTAGCATCTTCATCCATAGCGATGGAGAGTGGGGATGGTGAGATAGATGAGAATATGTTGAGGGCGGTAGCATCGGGTGTTTCGGGCAGCGAATGGGTTCTCGATTCGGGTGCATCGTATCATATGATGCCAAATAGAAATTATTTTTCATCCTTTGAAGTCAAAGAGGAAAATGCAATTGCTAGGCGAAATGGTGCTATTTGCAAGTCGATGGGTAGTGGCTCTGTGCAAATAAGGATGTTTGATGGATTTGTTCACACGCTCACCAATGTTTGCTATGTTCCAGGACTTAGGAAGTCGCTTTTATCTTTGGTGCAATTGGATTCTCTAGGATGCAAGATCACTATTGAGAAGGATTGCTTGAGTGTTTCGAATGGGGCGCCTGTGGTTATGAAAGGTGCTAGGACTCATGGTATATATTTTCTTCAAGGTGTGACCATAGGAGGTGAGACTTGTGTGGGTGTTGATAGTTCTCGTGACTGGGATGCGACACGGTTGTGGCATTTTAGATTGGGTTATGTCTCAAAGAGGAGTTTGGATATTCTTCGGAAGCGACAGATGATCGAGGGTCAGAGTTTCAACAAACTAGAGTTTTGCGAGGAATGTGTCATGGGGAAGCAAACAAAGGTATCATTCGATGAAGGCAAGCATGACTCAAAGGAGGTTCTTGAGTACGTTCATTTGGATGTTTGGGAACCGGCACCGGTTGCTTCTTTGGGCGGAGCTCGTTATTACATTCTTTCATTAATGATTTGTATCGAAAGGTATGATTGTATGTAATGAGGGCCAAGTCGGAGGCATTTTCTAAGTTCAAAGTGTGGAAGGCTCTTGTTGAGAACGAGAGCGGCAAGACTTTGATGGTGTTAAGGACCGACAATTGCGGCGAATATGTTTCCTGGGAATTCTTGGAGTATTGTAAGCATCACGGAATCAGGAGACATTTTACTACCCCGGGAGATCCGCAATCTAATGGAGTAGCGGAGAGAATGAACTGAACTCTACTAGAGAAAGCTCGATGCTTGAGATTGACATCGGCTTTGTTTAATGGATTTTGGGCCGAAGCTATGTCAACCGCGGTGCATATCATGAATAGAATTCTGTGCTCAGCCATTAATAACAAAATTTGGGAGGAAGTGTGGAAGGGGAAGAGTGTTGACTTGAGATATCTTCGTGTGTTTGGTAGCCCGGTTTATGTGCATGATCCGGGGAATGATAAGCTTGAAGCTAAAGCATTCAAGGGGGTTTTGCTTGGTTTCACGGATGGCGTGAAAGGCTATTGGATATGGAATCTGGAACGAAGAAGGTTGTTAATTCTCATCATGTCACTTTTGATGAGTCGGCTTTATTCAAGGAGAATGAGAGCTCATTGAATGTTCCAGAGTTGGTTTATGATGAATCAATGGAGAAGGAAGTCATTCCCAAATTCAGTCCAAGTGGTAGTAGAGTTGAAGAAGAAGCTCATGGGGTCGAAGCGGTTGATGAAACATCACATAGTCCACATGGTTCCTCTAGTGATGTACATGATACTAGAGAAGTTTCAACTCAAGGTGGAGTCGAAAAGGGTTTGGGTGATAGTATTGCTACTCGGGTTGGTCGACGTGCAATAAGACCTCCCGAAAGACATGGTGATTGGAACTACCTTAGCTTTTGTGATCATTTGGACTATGCTCTCAATATAGTCCAAGATGAGCCGATGGAACTTGATGACGTCATGGAGTCGAGAGAGAGCTCAAAGTGGATTTGCGTCATGGAGGAAGAGATGCAATCGTAATGAAGAACCAAATTGGGAGTTGGTTCCACTTCCTCAAGGAAACCAAGTTATAGGGTGCAAATGGATTTACAAGGTGAAAAATGATGGAAGGTACAAAGTAAGGTTAGTGGCAATGGGGTTTGCACAAAGAAAAGGAAAGGAGTATGATGAAAATTTTGCACCGGTGGTACATCATACTTCTATCCGGGTTTTACTAGAGATAGGTTCTATTCATGACTTCGAGTTGGAGAAACTTGATGTGAAAACTGCCTTCTTGCATGGAGGCTTGGATGAAGACATCTACATATAGCAACCGGAAGGGTTTGTTTTAGATGGTAAGTCTAAAATGATTTGCAAGTTGAAGAAATCACTATATGGCTTGAAGCAATTACCTAGACAATGGTACAAGAGATTCGATCATTTCATGCTTGAAAGTGGCTTCTATCGAAGCATCAAGGATGTTTGTGTATATTTCAAGAGGTTGGGAAATGATTGTTGGGTGTATTTGCTCTTGTATGTGGATGATATGCTCAATGCTAACAAAGATAAAAATGAAATCAACAAGTTGAAGATGCTTTTGAAATCGGAATTCGAAATGAAAGATCTTGGAGAAGCAAAGAAAATCTTGGGCGTAGAAATTAGAAGGGACCCAAAGCGTTTTGAGTTAAGATTGAATCAAAAGAAATACATTAAGAAAGAGCTTTGTCGGTTTAGCATGGAGAATGCAAAGACGTTAAATATACCTTTACCTTTGCATATGAAGATTTCAGATAAGGGATCACCTTTTGAGGATAAAGACAAGGCTTATATGGAAAAGGTGTTGTATGCAAGTGCGGTTGGTAATTTAATGTACGCTGTGGTGTGTACAAGGCCCGATATTGCAAATGCTGTTAGGGTATTTAGTCGGTATATGGCTAATCCAGGGAAATCGCATTAGGAAGCCGTGAAGCCTATACTGAGATACTTGAAAGGAACAACATCTTAGTCTTGTTTTTGGCGGCAGTGATGATAGGAGTTGCAAGTTGGTTGGTTATTGTGACTCGGACTACGCTGGTGATAAGGATCGAAGGAAATCAACTTCCGGGTATGTCTTCACACTTGGCGGGACAGACATTAGTTGGAGATCAAGATTGCAAACCGCAGTTGCTTTATCCACTACGGTGGCGGAATTGATTGCCGCTGTGGAAGCGGCCAAGGAGGCACTCTACTTGAAGCGATTATTGTGTGACTAGGGTTTAGAACATGAGAGTACTGATGTTCGATGTGATAGCCAGAGTGCTATCCATTTAGCGGAGAATTTGGTGTTTAGCTCATGGACCAAGCATATTGAGGTGAGGGAGTCATTTCTTGTAGCCATGGATGAGGGTAAGCTAATATACATACCTTCGTAAAGTGCACACAACGAATAATGCGGTGGATATGTTTACTAAAGCATTGCCGGTTGGGAAGTTCGAGCATTGGTCGAACTTAATTCGCTTGTTGAGTTGCTAGGTGCCACGGGTGGCAGGGGTGGAGAGAGTGATTTTGTTCGTTTTAATGGAAAGGAATAGCGGTGAGAGATTGGATATCTATCTTCATGGTAAGTACTCGTAACACTCCCGAGTACATTGTCTTTTGGTGAGATGGATTTGATTTGAATATTTTCAACACTTCATTAGCGGGAGGTGGCCTGGTCGGAGCTCGTTAATGGAGTGCAATGGGCGGTGGCTTTGCCGGACCTCATTGGGAAAGTATTCATGGTGTTTGGTTGAAGGTAGAAGGAAATGCTTGGGTGCACTGGAGTTTGGAATATGGAGATGGTTATAGTATCGAGGTGGAGTGTTGAAGTATGCGATACTATATGTTAGATTGAAGAGGATGAAGATAGCTTCGAGTAGGAGAAGACTCTTCACAAATCGGAGTTCGCTCGAGAAAGTTATTGCTGGGAAGGTGCATGGTTTCAGTAGGCAGGTGCGACAAACGTCTGTCGTGAGATACGACAGACGTCTGAGTTGTCAGGGTGGTTTTTCCCGAGGGTTCCTACAAACATATGTCATCCCTATGTCAGACGGCTCGGTGGGACAGACGTATATCGGGTCCCACGATAGACGTCTGAGCTGAGTGCAGGTGCCCAACTAATTCCCTGGGAGGGACAGACGTCTGTCGACCCCCATGATAGACGTGTGACGAGGTTTTTGGTTTGTTTTGGACTAGAAACTTGGCAATACGATTTGTGAAGACTTAGGGGAAATTTTGGTAATTGGCCTATCTCTATATAAGCTATTTTCATATGTTTAAAGGGAGAGCATGGAGACTTGATAGAAATCAAGGGATTATTCTCAAGAGTTTAATTAGGGTTGAAAACCTAATTGCAATTCTTTAATTCTATTCTCCTCAAGCTCTTTTCTATATTGAAATATAGTGATCATTGGATCAATCTCTTGTATTCCTTTCATCGTGGTAATAAAAACTCTCTCCAAAGTGGATGTACACTAACAAGATGTTAGTGGAACCACTATAAATCCTTGTGTGATTTATTTTTGCTACTATTATCATTAGTTTCTTGCTTGGTATTGGGATTTGGATTGTTCGTGATTTTTGATCTATGTTTGGTGACTAGAGTTATCGTTTTGGTTGTTTTTGCAAGTCTAACAACAGTCTAGTCTTCCGCTAGTGCTTTGTGGTTTAGGGATTTGATTCGAGTGGTCTTGAATCGGATTAATCACAGCGGTTCCAACAGTTGGTATCAGAGCAATTGGTGCTTGTTAGGTGTTTGTGAAAATGCTGGAAACGGATAATAGCTTGGTGAGTCCTTCAACCGGAAGTTTGAATGGTGTGGCGCCTTATGTACGAGGTTCATATGCGGTGTCGGGTTCTCAATTGGTAATTGACAAGTGGAATGTTGATAATGACTTTGAGAAGTGGCAATAGAAAATGAAAGCGGTTCGTAGGCGGAATCGGGTAAACCGAGAACTATTTGATACTCACTTATTTCCAAGTGATATCTCGGATGTTGAGAGAGAGGGGATGAAGGAATGGACTTACACTACTCTTCAACTTGCTATGGGGGAGAATGTGATCTCCGAAATTAGTGGTGAGATGACCGCTAAAGGCATTTGGGACAAGATGGAGGAATTGTATATTAAGAAGTCGCTCAGTAACCGTTTGATCTTATTGCGAATGTTTTTCACCTTCAAGATGAAGGAGGGTAATTCGCTTAATGCACATTTGAATGCCTTTGATGACTTGCTTATGAAGATGAAGGCCGTTGATTTGAAGATTAAGGAAGAGCAAAAGGCGATGATATTATTGTTTTCGTTGCCGGACCGCTATACGGGTTTCTCAAATAGTTTGATCTATGTTCGGGATACCTTGACTCTTGATGATGTCAAGAGGGGTCTTCTTAATAAGGAATTGAGAGATTAGATGAAGGAGATGAGTGAGGATAGTAGTGGAGCTAGTAGTGGTCGCAGGTTATTTGGGGAGATAGAAAAGAGTGTGAAGAAAGGAAACCGGGGGCATTCTAAATCAAGAAAGCCCGGTGGAAGAGGTAAATCGAAAGAGAGAAATGGCAAGTTCTTTATCTGTAAGAAACCGGGACATTGGAAGAATGAATGTTCAGATAAAGATAAGAAGGAAGTAGCATCTTCATCCATAGCGGTGGAGAGTGGGGATGGTGAGATAAATGAGAATAGGTTGACGGCGGTAGCATAGGATGTTCCGGGTAGCAAATGGGTTCTCGATTCGGGAGCGTCGTATCATATGACGCCAAATAGAAATTGTTTTTCATCCTTTGAAGTCAAAGAGAGAAATGCAATTGCTATGGGAAATGGTGCTATTTGCAAGTCGATGGGTAGTGGCCCCATGCAAATAAGGATGTTTGATGGAGTTGTTCGCACACCCACCAATGTTCGCTATGTTCCGGGACTTTGGAAGTCGCTTATATCTTTGGGGCAATTCGATTCTCTAGGATGCAAGATCACTATTGAGAAGGATTGCTTGAGAGTTTCGAAGGGGGCGCCTGTGGTTATGAAAGGTGCTAGGACTCATGGTATATATTTGCTTCAAGGTGTGACCGTAGGAGGTGAGACTTGTGTGGGTGTTGATAGTTCTCATGACTTTTACACGACACAGTTGTGGCATTTGAGATTGGGTTATGTCTCGGAGAGGAGTTTGGATATTCTTCGGAAGCGGGAGATGATCAAGGGTGAGAGTTTCAACAAACTAGAGTTTTGCGAGGAATGTGTCATCGGGAAGCAAACAAAGGTATCATTCGATGATTTGTCTCTAAAGGTATGGGTGTATGTAATGAGGGCCAATTCGGAGGCATTTGCTAAGTTCAAAGTGTGGAAGGCTCTTATTGAGAATGAGAGTGGCAAGACTTTGAAGGTGTGAAGGACCGACAATGGCGGCGAGTATGTTTCCCAAGAATTATTGGAGTATTGTAAGCATCATGGAATCTGAAGACATTTTACTACACCGGGAGATTCGCAATCTAATGGAGTAGCGGAGAGAATGAACCGAACTCTACTAGAGAAAGCTCAATGCTTGAGATTGACATCGACTTTGTCTAAGGGATTTTAGGCTGAAGCTTTGCCAACCACGGTGCATATCGTGAATCGAATTACGTGCTCGGCTATTAATAACAAAATTCCAAAGGAAGTTGGAAGTGGAAGAGTGTTGACTTGAGATATCTTCATGTGTTTGGTAGCCCGGTTTATGTGCATGATCCGGGGAACGATAACCTTGAAGCTAGAGCATTCAAGGGGGTTTTTCTTGGTTTCACGGATGGCGTGAAAGGCTATTGGATTTGGAATTCGGATACGAAGAAGGTTGTTAATTCTCATCATGTCACTTTTGATGAGTTGGCTTTACTCAAGGAGAATAAGAGCTCTTCGGATGTTCCGGATTTGATTCATGGTGAATCAAAGGAGAAGGAAGTCATTCCCACATTCCATCCAAGTGGTAATAGAGTTGAAGAAGAAGCTTGTGGGGTTGAAGCGGTTAATGAGACATCACATAGTCCACATAGTTCCTCTAGTGATGTTGGTGATGTTCATGATACTAGAGAAGTTTTGACTTAAGGTGGAGCCGAAAAGAGTTGGGTGATAGTATTGCTACTTGGGTAAGTCGACGTGCAATAAGACCTCCCGAAAGATATGGTGATTGGAACTACCTTAGTTTTTGTGATCATTTGGACTATGCTCTCAATGTAGTCCAAGATGAGCCGATGGACCTCGATGATGTCATGGAGCCGAGAGAGGGCTCGAGGTGGATTTGCGCCGTGGAGGAAGAGATGTAATCATTAATGAAGAACCAAACTTGGGAGTTTGTTCCACTTCCTCAAGGAAACCATGCTATATGGGGCAAATGGATTTACAAGGTGAAGGATGATGGAAGGTACAAATGAAGGTTAGTGGCAAAGGAGTTTGCACAAAGAAAAGGAAAGGAGTATGATGAAAATTTTGCACCAGTGGTACGTCATAATTCTATCCGGGTTTTACTAGAGATACTTGTTATTCATGACTTGGAGTTGGAGCAACTTTATGTGAAAACCGCCTTCTTGCATGAAGACTTGGATGAAGACATCGACATGGAGAAACCGGAAGGTTTTTTTGTTGATAGTAAGTCTAAAATGGATTGCAAGTTGAAGAAATCACTGTATAGGTTAAAGCAACCACCTATAAAGTGGTACAAGAGATTCGACCATTTCATGCTTGAAAGTGGCTTCCATCGAACCATCAAGGATGTTTGCGTATATTTCAAGAGTTTGGGAAATGAATGTTAGGGTGTATTTGCTCTTGTATGTGGATGATATGCTCATTGCTTCCAAAGATAAAAATGAAATCAACAAGTTGAAGATGCTTTTGAGATCGGAATTCGAAATGAAAGATCTTGGAGGAGAAAGGAAAATCTTGGGCATGGAAATTGGAAGGGACCGAAAGCGTTTTGAGTTAAGATTGACTCAAAAGGAATACATTAAGAAAGTGCTTTGCCGGTTTAGCATAGAGAATGCAAAGGCGTTAAATACACCTTTACCTTTGCATATGAAGCTTTCGGATAAGGGATCACCTATCGGGGATAAAGACAAGGCTTATATGGAAAAGGTGTCGCTTGCAAGTGTGGTTGGTAGTTTAATGTACGCTATGGTGTGTACAAGGCCCGATATTGCAAATGTCATCGGGTGGTTAGCCAGTATATGGCTAATCCAGAGAAATCGCATTGGGAAACCGTGAAGGCTATATTGAGATACTTGAAAGGCACAACATCTCATGGTCTTGTTTTTGGCGGTAGTGATGAGAGGAGTTGCAAGTTGGTTGGTTATTGTGACTCGGACTACGCCAGTGATAGGGATCGGAGGAAATCAACTTCCGGGTATGTCTTTACGCTTAGCGGGACAACCATTAGTTGGAGATCAAGATTGCAAATCACAGTTTCTTTATCCACTACAGAGGTGGAATTGATTGCCGTGGTGGAAGAGGCCAAGGAGGCACTCTACTTGAAGCGATTATTGTGTGACTTGAGGTTCAAACATGAGAGTATTGATGTTCGATGTGATAGCCATAGTGCTATCCATTTGGCGAAGAATTTGGCGTTTAGCTCACAAACCAAGCATATTGAGGTGAGGGAGTCATTTTTTGTAGCCATGGATAAGGGTAAGCTAGTATACCTTCGGAAAGTGCACACAAAGGATAATGCGGAATATATGTTTACTAAAGCATTGCCGGTTGGGAAGTTCGAGTATTGCTCGAACTTAATTCGCTTGTTGAGTTGTTAGGTGCCACGGGGTGACATGAGTGGAGAGAGTGATTTTGTTTGTTTTGATGGAAAGGAATAGTGGTGAGAGATTAGATATATGTCTTCATGGTAAGTACTCCTAACACTCCCAAGTACATTGTCTTTTGGTGAGACGGATTTGGTTTGAATATTTTCAACACTTCGTTGGCGGGCGGTGGCCTTGCTAGAGATCGTTAATGGAGTGCAATGGGCGGTGACTTTGTTGGAGCTCATTGGGAAATTATTCATGGTGTTTTGTTGAAGGTAGAAGGAAATGCTTAGGTGCATTGGAGTTTGGATTATGGAAATCGTTATAGTATCGAGGTGGAGTGTTGAAGTATGCGATAGTATATGTTCGATTGAAGAGGATGAAGATAGATTCGATTAGGAGAAGATGGTTCACAAATCGGAGTTTGCCGAGAAAGTTATAGCTGAGAAGGTGCATGGTTTTAGCAGGTAGGTGCGTCAGACGTTTGTCGTGGGATACGAGAGATTCTGAGTTATCAGGGTGGATTTTCTGAGGGTTACTATAGACGTTTGTCGTCCCCACGTCAGATGTTTGAGAGGGACAGACATCTGTCAGGTCCTACGACAGACGTCTGTCAGGTCCCATGACAGACGTCTGAGCTTAATGCAGGTGCCCAACTAATTCCCTGAGAGGGACAGACGTCTGTCGCCCCCCATGACAAATGTCTGACGATGTTATGGGCTATTTCGGGCTGGAAACTTGGCAATACGATTTGTGAAGACTTGGGGGCAATTTTGGTAATTGGCCTATCTCTATATAAGTTATTTTCAGATGTTCAAAGGGAGAGCTTGGAGACTTGATAGAAATCAAGGGATTATTCTCAAGGGTTTAATTAGGGTTGAAAACCTAATTATAATTCTTCAATTCTATTCTCCTCAAACTCTTTTCTATATTGAAATATAGTGATCATTGGATCAATCTCTTGTATTCCTTTCATCGTGGTAATAAAATACTCTCTCCATAGTGGATGTACACTAACAAGATGTTAGTGGAACCACTATAAATCCTTGTGTGATTTAGTTTTGCTGCTATTGTCATTAGTTTCTTGCTTGAGATTGAGATTTGGATTGTTCGTGATTGGTTGATCATTGTTTGTGACTAGAGTTGTTGATTTGGTTTTTTTTGCAAGTCTAACAACGATCTAGTCTTTCGCTAGCGGTTGTGATTTAAATATTTGATTCGAGTGGTTCTGAATCGGATTAATCACAACGGTTTCAACATTAAACGCTTCTAGTGGTTCCAAAAGTGAAAAAGGCAAATTGGTTCAGCAAGGTGCGCAAATTATTGGCAAAGATTTAAATTGCATAAATATAAGGAATAAGTTTGACATTTTAAGTGCCTTTGGTGGCGATCCTAACCCAGATGAAACAAAAACAAATGTCTATGCACTTGTATCTGTTGTACGTGTACATGACAATGTAAATAAGCAAGAAAAATCAAAAAATCAAACAAGTGAGAATTTAGTTCAAATTGATCAAAACAATCAGTGTAATGACACTACTTCTGATGTTTTAATGCCACCAAACTATACCCTTACTTCACCTTCGCATATCAGAAACCATGATTATTCCCGTTCCACCACTGTTTCAAGCAGTAATCATGTTATCTCCAATCAACATCTTCAAAATGCTAATCCCAAAACCATTTACATTAACCTAATCTTGAATGATGTCTCTGTTCAACATTTTAACCATGAAGCATCTCATCCATACTCACATTTAAAAGCTTTTACAACTACAAACCCCTTCCTCCTTATACTACCATGCCAGTTGCTGACTCACCCTTATCTCCACTTCCCTCAGATAGTACTTATAATGATATAACTAAACATAAACCCTCTACTTCTGCCCATAAATACGGTACTAGAAGTAAGGAAAAGTGTGATTCCTCTCTCAACTTAGTGATTTAATGGTGGAAATCATAGGAGTGTGGAACATAAGGGTGTTCACTTAGATTTAAAGCTTGAGCAATGTAAGATGATTATTTTTGAACATACGTTAAATGTTTTCGATGTGGCTGTAACAAAGCTCGATCATGACCTAACTTTGAGAGATGCAAAATTTATTAACCCTTCTTGGAAGTTTATTCACAACCTCAGAAAAGCTAAGCACACTCGTGTTTTGCACGAGTGTGTTGTACTCGCGGGCCCCACTACAGAAAGTAGTGGAGCACGCTAAAAAAATTAAAAAAAAAAGACATGTGCTCCCCTGAATTACTGTGGGGGGCTCCGCGAGTGATTGGTCACTCGCTTTGCGCGAGTGACCATAGAATTGCTCTTCACAACCTTTATGAAGCTCCATATGGGAGAATTCTCATTTTGTTTAATCCTACTTCAATCCTTCTAACCCCTTTCATTTTCTCTTCTCAAATGAATCATTATCATGCGACCTCCATTGAAAACAACTTCACTTTCTACTCGACAAAACCTATTTCATACCATTCCCTTCCTACGTCAAACTACCCATCCCCGGATAATTTTAGGTGATTTTGATGCCTATTATGACCTAAATCAAAGAACTGGAGGGAACCCCCTTTTCTTACCTGAAATGAAGCCTCTCAAGAACATAGTTAACAATTCTGACCTAATTGACATCAAATATATTGGAATGCATTTCACTTAGAGTAATAAAAGAAAGCCTAGACCTCGACACTTTTCCAAAATTAGCCATGCTATTTGTAACCAAATAGCTTTCGACAAGTGGCATGCCCTTTACTACCAACTTTCACCTCCTCCTACCGACCATTCTTCAATTATCCTACACTTGAGTGAAGTGGACGTGGAAGACAATATTAAAAGTTTCAATTTTTTTAACATTTGGTCAAGGAACCTGACTTCATTTAAGTTGTTAATGAAGTTTGGGGGAGACCTATTTATGGTAATCCTCTTTTTATATTGCAGGCTAAAATGAAGACTACTACATCAGTGTTGCATGTTTGGGCTATAGTGTTGTTTGGCAGTGGCAATAAGCAAAGTGAATACTAGAAAAACAAACTGCAGGAGATTCAGATAAAGATAATTGATGATACCACTAATACCAATCACTCTTCCGTGAAGTCTTACATCTCTAAACAATATTTTGAAGCTCTTACCAAGGAGGAATCGATGACTAAACAGAAAGAAAGAGTCATGTGTTGATAGAGATCGTAATAGTTCTTATTTTCATGCTTCTCTGAATGATAAACAAGCCAGAGAGAACTTGGTCATCATCATAGACGATAGTGGTAAACAAGCTAACTCAAAATGTGATATGGAAACTATTTTCACTCAGCAATTTTCAAAATGACTTAGTAAAAAAAAAACAATTTCATACCCAATATTGATATGCTTGACCCCTTCATTTTGCTTAAATTAAATCAAAGTGGTTATCTTTCCCTATGCCAACTTGTTTCTAATGATGAAATCAGAATGGATATGTTCTCTCTTAAAACTTCAGCAAGTGGAGGTCCATATGGGTTTAATGCATGCTTCTTTCAGTTTTGTTGATCCATTGTTAAAAATGTTGTCTCTAGTGCTATCAAACATTTCTTCAAAAGGCCTCACTTGAACCAATCTTTTAATAGCACTAACTGTTGGAAATGTTTTACAAACATTATGTGAATTATTAAAAATGATTGAATAAGTGTATGAATGGCTCCTATGTTTGAGTAGTCCCACATCATGGGATTATAGGGAAGAGGCAAGGATTTATACTTGTTTCTAAGAAGTCATGTTGGGGCCTTGGGCTCCCAATACATGCATTGTTGTGGGGAGGGAGACCATGCATCATGACCACCACACACGCGCGCGCGACCGACCGACTCGACTCGACTCGACCCGACCCGGCCCGGCCCGGTTCGGTTCGGGCTTGGGCTTGGGCTTTGTGGTGTAGGCACTTATATTTTTGGACCATAAAACTTAGTTGTTTTCGAACCGTTTTATTATGGAAAAATTATTTTGCGCACCGATATTTATTCTGCAACGGAAAAAATTTTTGCAACGGTAAAAAAATTAATCCCCCCGAAATTTTAGCAGATCCGATATTTTCTCCCAAAACCTAATTCTCGTTCTATATATACTATTTTATCTGAGACGAGAAAAACACCGAATTTTATATTCTCTTCTTCTCAGCCGCCATTAAAAAAAAAAAAAAAAATCTAAGAAATTTCGAGCAGTATTTTTCCCGAAAGTGCAAATCTGCACTGATTTGTTTGTGCAAGCAAATCAGTTACTATTTTAGAGGCTGTTTTATCCTAGAGGCGGCGGCGAAGGAACGAATTGGTTTGCACCTCTGACCAAATCGCCGAATCGTCTTCAAGAAAGCGACCTAGTCCGCGACTCAGCCATTGTTTTCCAACAATTTGAAGACGAACTGAAACAATGGCCTCGAACTCAACCATGGACGATTCTGCTCCTCCCTCTGCTTTTCACGGCCCTCTGGTGACTGCTGCTCCTTTCAAGTTCGAAGGTTTGCATTTCAAGCGCTGGCGTCAGAAGATGGAGTTCTTCCTCACGATCAGGAAGGTGGTGGCTGCTCTGACTGCTGAAAAACCGCAGCTACCAGAAAAGCCTGACGAGACCGATGCAGCAAAGATGGCATCATGGACTGAACAGTCAAAGCAACTGCAGACCTGGACTGAACAGGATTACTTATGCAAGAATTTTATACTGAATGGACTGAGCGATGATCTGTATGATTATTATAACTCAGATGAAAAGACAGCAAAAGAGATCTGGGAAGCACTGAAGAAGAAATATGATACAGAGGAGGCAGGGGCAAAGAAATATGCTGTGAGCCGCTATTTAAAATACCAGATGACTGATGATAGATCGGTAGAGATGCAGTCTCATGAGCTGCAGAAAATAGCTCATGAGATCATCTCCGAAGGTATGGTCTTGGACGAACAATTTCAAATTGCTGTTATCATTGACAAATTACCCCCAGGCTGGAAAGATTTTAAGAATGTCTTGCGACATAAGACTAAGGAATTTTCCTTAGAAAGCTTGATTACACGCCTCCGTATTGAGGAGGAGGCACGCAAGCAGGACCAAAAAGAAGAGGTGCTGATTGTGAATAACAACAGTACTAAGAAGACCACTCCCGCTGTTCTGAAACCAAATCAGAAATCTTTTAAGAATCAGAACAGGCGCAACAAACAGAATGGGAATCCGCAAGGAAACCCAAAAGGACAGCAGAAACCAGCCCAAAAGAATGACTCTGGACAGTTGTTTCTTTGTTACAACTGTGGAAAACCAGGGCATATGGCACGAAAGTGCCGGAACAGGCCAAGCTCTGCACCGCAGGCTAACCTGACTGAGGAGCCTCTTACGGCTATGGTTACTGAGATTCACCTTGTTGGTGGATCAGAGGGTTGGTGGGTAGACACTGGTGCTTCTCGCCATGTCTGCTATGATCGTGGCATGTTCTCTACATACACGGCTGCTGAAAATCAGAAAGTGCTGTTGGGAGACTCTCACACCACTACAGTTGCGGGGATTGGAAACGTGGAACTTAAGTTCACCTCTGGAAAAACTGTAATTCTGAAAGATGTTATGCACACTCCAGAGATAAGAAATAATCTGGTCTCTGGCTTCCTCCTTAATAAGGCTGGTTTCACTCAAGTTATTGGGGCTGATTTGTACACTCTTACTTATAAGGGAACTTTTGTGGGAAAGGGTTATGCTTGTGAGGGTATGTTTAAACTGAATGTTGAATCTAATAAAGTGACTACTTCTGCTTACATGTTGTGTGATTTTAATATCTGGCATTCTAGATTATGTCATGTTAATAATCGAATTATTCGTAATATGAGCACCCTAGATATGATACCTAAAATGACAGAATCTGAATCTGATAAATGTGAATTCTGTACACAAGCTAAAATCACAAAGAAACCTCACAAATCTGTTGATAGAGTTTCTGAACCATTAGACTTGATTCATTCTGACATATGTGAACTTGATGGCACTTTAACTAGACAGGGACATCGTTATTTTATCACTTTTATTGATGACTGCTCTGATTTCACATATGTATATCTTATGAAAAATAAAAGTGATGCTTTTGACATGTTTAAAACATTCAAAACTGAGATTGAGAATCAAGCAAATAGAAAAATTAAGAGACTTCGTAGTGATAGAGGAACAGAATATGAATCTAATTCTATTCTGGATTTCTATAAACAACATGGTATAGTACATGAGAGAACTGCACCCTACTCACCTGAAATGAACGGTAAAGCAGAAAGGAAAAATAGGACCTTTACCGAGCTAGTAGTTGCCATATTATTAAATTCTGGTGCAGCAAAACATTGGTGGGGGGATATTTTATTGACTGTATGCTACGTTCTGAATAGAATCCCTAAATCTAAGAATAAAATTTCACCTTATGAAATTTTAAAGACTCATAAACCCAATGTCTCATACTTTAGAACTTGGGGTTGTTTAGCATATGTTCGCATTCCAGACCCTAAGAGAATAAAATTGGCAAGTAGAGCATATGAATGTGCATTTATAGGCTATGCTATTAATAGCAAAGCATATAGATTTTATGACCTTAATGCACATAATATAATTGAATCAAATGATGCCGACTTTTATGAAACTAAATTTCCTTTCAAATTAAGGAATAGTGGGGGCACTTCAAATATGCCTATTAGAACAGAACTTAATGAAAATTCTGAAGCTGAACCTAGAAGAAGTAAAAGAGCAAGAACCATAAAAGACTTTGGTTCAGATTTTTGTGCTTTTACTATTGAGGAGGATCCTATAAACCTCCAAGAAGCCTTATCTTCTTTAGATGCCGATTTCTGGCAAGAGGCTATAAACGATGAGATGGATTCTTTAGAATCCAATAAGACTTGGCACTTGGTAGACTTACCCCCTGGTTGTAAGTCTATAGGCTGTAAATGGGTACTTAAAAAGAAATTAAAACCTGATGGCACTATAGATAAATATAAAGCACGACTAGTAGCTAAAGGTTTTAAACAAAAGGAAAATATAGACTTCTTTGACACTTTTTCACCTGTAACTAGAATAACATCCATTCGGGTATTAATCTCACTTGCTTCCATTCATAATTTACTTATACACCAAATGGATGTTAAAACTGCTTTTTTGAACGGTGAATTAGACGAAGAAATTTATATGGACCAGCCTGAAGGATTTGTAGTACATGGTCAAGAACATAAAGTATGTAAACTGGATAAATCATTATATGGTTTAAAACAAGCACCTAAACAATGGCATGAAAAATTTGATAACTTAATCATTTCAAATGGTTTTAAAGTTAATGAAAGTGACAAATGCATTTATTACAAATCTGAGAATGACATTTGCACTATTATATGCCTTTATGTAGATGACCTACTCATTTTTGGGTCAAATATTCATGCCATAAACTCAGTCAAATCCTTATTAAGTGTCAATTTTGATATGAAAGATCTAGGTGAAGCGAGTGTAATCCTTGGTATTAAGATTACTAGGTCAGAAAAGGGAATTTCTTTGGATCAATCTCATTACATTGAGAAGATACTAAAGAAATATAATTACTTTGACTGTAAACCTGCAAGTACGCCATATGATCACAGTGTAAAGTTATTTAAGAACACTGGTGAAGGTGTAAGACAGTCTGATTATGCGAGCATCATTGGCAGCCTTCGGTATGCCACTGATTGTACTAGACCCGACATTGCCTATGTCGTGGGATTATTGTGCAGGTTTACCAGTAGACCTAGTATAGAGCACTGGCAAGCTATTGAAAGGGTAATGAGATACCTTAAACGAACCATGAACCTTGGATTACATTATGAAAGGTTTCCAGCTGTACTTGAAGGATATTCTGATGCAGACTGGAATACCTTATCTGATGATTCTAAAGCGACCAGTGGCTACATATTTAGCATCGCTGGAGGAGCTGTTTCTTGGAAATCCAAGAAACAGACTATTTTGGCTCAGTCTACTATGGAGTCTGAGATGATAGCACTAGCTACAGCTAGTGAAGAGGCAGAATATTTGAGAAATCTGCTAGCTGAGATTCCCTTATGGGAAAAACCGATACCAGCAGTGTTGATACATTGCGATAGTACCGCGGCTATTGCAAAAGTTCAGAACCGTTACTATAACGGTAAGAGACGACAAATACGTCGTAAGCACAGCACTGTTAGAGAACTACTTTCCACAGGTACCGTTAGAGTGGATTACGTACGTAGTGAGGAAAATTTGGCAGATCCTTTGACGAAAGGACTGTCCAGAGAGAAAGTCCATAACTCTTCTAAAAGAATGGGACTATTGCCCTTAGATTGTTGAGTCACGCACAATGGTAACCCGACCTAAATGACTGGAGATCCCAAGAACTAGGTTCAATGGGTAATAACAAGTTGTGTAGTGATATGAGTTGAACATGCTATTTAATGAACCAAGAAGCATGTATTCCTGAAGTGATTAGAGGATGAGTTAATAGAAACTCTTAATGAGATCTATACTCTATTTGGAGTGGAGTACCTACCTTCAGGAGTGCTCTTGATAGACTCACCTTTGTGAATGTGGAAATGTGGCCGTTTCCTATGGAGTTTGGGCAAAACTTCTAGAGCATTCACTAAACTGGGATAGACGTGCAGGGCCATAAATGCACGGGCTTATCTGATTGCACTATAGAAAAGGTTGTGTGTGGTTTGATGTCAGGAATAGAGTTCAAGACTACGTGTCACTCTAGTAAAAACTGAATCTTACTCACTATGCAAAGGTTCAAGTCCTTGGACACCTTTGTTTATGCACAATCTTATGTTTTTAAGAAACTGCTCGAAAAATATTTTTAAAAATTCAAGTGGGGGATTGTTGGAAATGTTTTACAAACATTATGTGAATTATTAAAAATGATTGAATAAGTGTATGAATGGCTCCTATGTTTGAGTAGTCCCACATCATGGGATTATAGGGAAGAGGCAAGGATTTATACTTGTTTCTAAGAAGTCATGTTGGGGCCTTGGGCTCCCAATACATGCATTGTTGTGGGGAGGGAGACCATGCATCATGACCACCACACACGCGCGCGCGACCGACCGACTCGACTCGACTCGACCCGGCCCGGCCCGGCCCGGTTCGGTTCGGGCTTGGGCTTGGGCTTTGTGGTGTAGGCACTTATATTTTTGGACCATAAAACTTAGTTGTTTTCGAACCGTTTTATTATGGAAAAATTATTTTGCGCACCGATATTTATTCTGCAACGGAAAAATTTTTTGCAACGGTAAAAAAATTAATCCCCCCGAAATTTTAGCAGATCCGATATTTTCTCCCAAAACCTAATTCTCGTTCTATATATACTATTTTATCTGAGACGAGAAAAACACCGAATTTTATATTCTCTTCTTCTCAGCCGCCATTAAAAAAAAAAAAAAAATTCTAAGAAATTTCGAGCAGTATTTTTCCCGAAAGTGCAAATCTGCACTGATTTGTTTGTGCAAGCAAATCAGTTACTATTTTAGAGGCTGTTTTATCCTAGAGGCGGCGGCGAAGGAACGAATTGGTTTGCACCTCTGACCAAATCGCCGAATCGTCTTCAAGAAAGCGACCTAGTCCGCGACTCAGCCATTGTTTTCCAACACTAACATTGGGCTGCTTATCCCAAAGATGTGTAATGCATCCAAAGTACCTGATTTCAAACCTATCTCGTGCTGCAACACAATTTACAAGTGCATCACCATAATTATTGCCAACATAATGAAAAAAGTTCTTCCCAGTGTGATCTCTCCTAATTAAGCCATTTTCTTACATGGTAGGAGCATTCTCGATAATGTGATGTTAACTCACAAATTATTAAATGGTTATATGAGTAAGAATATTTATCCTAGAGCTATGTTGAATCTTGACATAATGAAAGATTTTGATATGCTATAATGAGACTTGATAATTATTGATTTTCGTGTGGAACCCAAGAAATCACTCAAGACAATGCTTGTTAGTCCTATCCCATGTGTGGTGTATAACCGGTTTTTAATGTCTTCGCACCCCTGAGACTTAATGATTAGAATCCATGGGTTCATGAATTTTCCTCTCCACTTTATAGCTTGGATTTATGCTTGCATCTCTACTGTTAAATTTTCAATCATTATCAATGGCTCAAGTACTAGATATTCCGGTAGCAAGTAGGGAATAAGGCAGGGAGGTCCTATGTCGGCGTAAGTTTCATTATCATCATGGAAATGCTTACGCAAATAATAAATCAATTAGAGTATAATTGTAGTTTTAAACTGCATCCTCGATGTGGTCATCTTGAAATCTCTTCCCTTATATTTGCTGATGATCTGGTGCTCTTCTACAACCCTGAAACTCAAACTATTGAAGCAATTATGGAAACTTTGAGGGATTTTCATGTTATGACTAGTTTGCAGGTTAACTTTGATAAATCTGAGAATAAAGTTGCTGGCCTCTCTAAGTCTTAGTTTAATAACATCCAGAACAGAACTGGTTTGAGGATAAGTAATGAAACTATCTCCTATCTAAACAACATTGAAAATTACTACCAACCAATGCTGCCATTATATAGGTAAATTACTGCCAAACTTTCTTACTGGACTACCATATTGCTAAGCCAAGCAGGTACAATTACTTTGATAAAGTCAGTTGTTTTTTCTATGCATGTTTATTGGGCTAGATCTTTCATTTTACCTTCCAAGTCTATAAGTATGATAAGAACAATAATTATGAGATTTCTGCAGAGAGGAACCAACGAAGGGAGATATTTGAATCCTATTACTCTCAATAGAGTTGAAAGCCCAGCTAAAAAGGGAGGGTTGGGCATTGTGAATATGTTTCTTTGGAATAAATTTGCTTTTGTTAATCACTTTGATAATTTTCTTAATGACAAGTAAAATGTTTGGGTTCAATGGTCAAAGAAAAATGCGATTAAGGGAAAGAGCTTCTGGACTATAACCCCCCCTCAAATGCTAATTTGGACGTGGAGAAATATCTTCAAGCTTAGACATTGTATTCTTCCTTTAGTTTAGTGCAGCAGTACCTCCAATTCTTCAACCATTTTTGGGGATGACCCATGGTTGAAAAAGGCATGACACTCAGGAATGAAGTGAGTCGTCTTGAATTTCAAATGACTGGGATTAGCTCCAATACTCTAATCAGAATATAAACCACTTGTGGAGTCTGGTGAGTAGTGTTAAGACTGAAGAGGAAACTGCTGACATTTTAATGTGAGGGCAATAATAGAAAATCCTTTCACATACGTGATGTTTCCACTCACTTGGCTTCATTTGATAAGTTAGCCATGTGCAAATGGTGGAGGAAGATATGGAAAATGGATATTTGTCAAAAGGAGAACACGTCGAAGGTACTTCACAAAGCCTTGCTTACTAAGGATATCTTAAGAGAGAGGTTTGAACGTGAGCATACCTTTTGTTTTCTATGAAATCAGGTCGAGATTGTTGATCACTTACTTTTTGAGGCTGCTTATCTTTTTCAAAAATGGAGCTTGCTCATGTCCAGGCTAGGAAGGAGGAATGCAAACCAAGTTAGCAATACTACGTGGAAAAAGCTTGAAAGCTCTATAGGTAGGAAGAATCATAAGAAGGCTGTGCAATTATGTTTCAAAGAAGGAATAAGATCAGGAGCGCCCCCAAATAGTGTAGCACCCCTTTAGCCTTCCTGATTTCCACCACACATTCTCCTTTCTCTCTTCTCTCACTGACTCTCTCTCTTCCCACTAACTTAATTAATTATAAACTTGTGGCTATAAATAGGGTGCAAATGGGGTGCTAGGAATTTAGGGTGCCATGGAGCGTGCCTCTTTAAAGAAACATCTGGTGGTGATAAGGATGAAAGAAATTTAAGAATTTTCAAAGTTAACAAGAGATAGAATGTTACAAAACTCAGAAATCATATGCTGAAGGAGATTAGGGAGGGGTTTGGCATGGTTGGTTTTACTTTTGACGTAGGGATCTGGTGTTTTTAGACGTTGTTCTGGATTTTTTTTGTTTTCTCTTTCTGTTTTTTTTTCTTTTCCTTGCTTAGGTACGTTGTTTCTAGGTTTTCTTGTTTGTTTGTATTTTCTTTTCTCTGGTTCTCAATAACATGGTAGGGGTTCATTTAACCTCATCGGCTTTGTCCAAAAAACTAAATATTATTTAATGCATTATGCAATATTCATGTCCTTGTAAGGTCAGAGTTGAATGTATGGATATGTTTGAAAAAGTCAAATCATTCAAGAAAGTAAGGGAACTTTAACATTTTCATGTGACCAAATCGTCAAAAGATTATTAAATTGTTATTTTCTAATATACTATTGATTACCACTTGATTGCCAAACCCACATCGTCAATTTCGCGATGGTGGATCCATAACTGACTCAAATACAGCATCCTTATCATTCGTCATGAGCTGCTTTGGACCCGTATCAGCTAGGATTTTCTAGCGATGTTCCATAAATTTTGTCTGCATGAACAAATAAGAATGTAGATAAAATTAATATCATGATATCTTATTTGGTTATAATTTAACAATTAGAACAAATATTACTACTACATAAACTGAAATATACTTACATTGTTTTTTCTAGATTTATCATCATGCCATGTATAAGAGATTGTCCTGTCTGGATTTACATGCTTGACTACATGCGTACAAGCAAACACATCGATATACGACATTGGACCCTATGCCTCGACTTCCTGCATTTGATTAATATGTACAATCGTTGTAAATTCAAAATTATATAGCATAATATAACTATTTACAATTCCCATTTGTTAAATTTACCAACTCCTACCGATACTGCTGATATGACTTTGACCCTCCACGATCAGTAATGAATTTATATTCTTGCTTGCAGAGTTTCTTTTCGACTATGCCTGTATATTCAAAATTCGATACATTATTTATCAATCAAATACTTTTTGATATTTAACTATCAATCAAATATTTAAAAAGAGTTTAGTGTACTTACCTTTGCCACGTCAGTATCCCAATATCTCAGCCACCCTTCCCATACGCTCTCCCCCATCCAGTTTGGCTTTTGTATTTTTCCCCTTATTGGCGATATGGAATCCTTATCGTTCTTTCTTATCTTCTGCATCTAGTAATTTCGGGACAACTATAAGTCATTCGTTTGTATATCCAGCTCAGCCTGTATTTCACGATAAACAAATAACCAAATATTAAACAGTAAACGATGTACAATATATCAATGATAAAAACAAGTTAAAAATGGGAAAATAGAAGAATATACTTACAAGGACATCCTTCCAAAAACACTATATGGCGTGGGGCCGGATATTATCCCACTTCGGCCAACAAGCCGGCATTCTAGCCTGGTACGCCATTTTTGAAACATCTAGAACAATCTTTGATGGGTATAAGTCAAACCCCCTGTGTTAATATGATATACATAAGCGCATAGTTGGTAAAAAAATGCTGAATAAAGTTTATTGCTCCCTTCTGCTCTAGGTACTAAACTAATGATAGTACACTTGGACTACTGTCATCGTCTCCGGAAGAACAGGGAGAACTCCTACCTTCCGACGAAATGTTACGTATACATCGTTTTAAATGTGAACAATAACATGATATTGAAATATATTTTACAATTAAATGACATAAACGATATAACTGCTAAATAAACGACAGAAATGGAATGGAATTGTATATACCTGAATTAGATTGGGCTCATATTCCAAGGATAAGCATATTACATTGTAGTTTTAATATAATTTTCTAAACAGACAGAAATGCAAATGACATAAAAGATGTAAATAATGGCGCCCTCGTCTCGATCTTCTCTTCACGCAACTCCAACTCCTCCCGCTCCGCCATCTATTCAATACATTCCGTCCAAATATCATTCATCTCATGGCAACCTCCCATCGCCACCATCTCCAGTCATCTCGTCGATTGCAACGCAGACGAGAGTTCTTCCCTTCATACCCCTCGTTCATCACAACCTCAGCCTCCACAGCCACTGCCACCATCACTCAAATCATATGCTCAGGTTACGGCATCACCTCCGAGGCTTCCTCCGATCCTCCCAAATCCTCCTCCCATCAAGAAGCATCGTCTTCTCCTAACTTTCAAATCCATCCACGCCATGATCACCCATTTGAAATTTGAATGTCGTTGCCTTCGTTGCGCAGAGAGAAGCCACATGGCAAAGTAGGAACAACACAATTTGCTATAAGTGTTCATTCTTTGGTCACTCAAGCTCGCATTGTCCCGATAAACATAACTCAAATTTTCAAAGCAAGAAAGCTGGCCAGTTGTTCCTTCCCGAGGTGGGAGCAGATTCAGCACGACTATCGAACGGTCGTGATATACACAGTCAGAGAATGCAGAAATAGCAGGCCCATCAATCCTTTCACAGTTCAAATCGAAATCATCATGTTAATGCGACCTTTAAACCACATTTCACGACTAAATCTCTCTCTCTCTCTCTCTCATATTCCATCAAAACACCCTCTCCATTTCTAAACCCTCCTCAAACCCTAAAAAATATTTTCCTCCCTTCCACGAAATGGTCGATGCCTATCTCTACCTCACCGCCACCATTATTGATGGTCTTTGGACCATCAAATCCCTCTCCCGCATAACATTAGCTCTCGACCACGAAGAATGCCCTATCTTGCTCACTTCTGACAACACCTTCCTTGTTGATTTCCCCGATTCCAAAGTCAAAAACCATGCACTACACCTAAAAATAATGTCCAAAGAAGGAGGCTCTGTAACACCCCGTGAATTCTATAACGTTAAGCTTCACAAATTAAAGTGCAATTAATTCTAAATGAAAGAACTAAGGGAAATGGGTTATGCCATTGCATTCGTCTCGGAATTCTGCTTGAGATAGAGACCGAGTTTGCGTGAATCGGACTCCGTATGAAGGAGTTAAGATCTTCAGAAGTTTTAGTATAAAATTTAAAATTCAAACGGCTCAGTTTAAAATTCGAAATTCGAAAAATAGGTTCAAACTGGGCTGGGCGGGAAAATTCCCACCTAGAGACCAGGTCGACCATAGGGTCGACCATGGTGTCGACCTGGCCACCCCAGGTCAACCACAGTGTCGACCTGGGTGTCGACCTGCCAGTCAACCTACCTGGTCGACCTGGCTGGCTAGGTCTGGCTCTGGCTCGAATTTCTGTGGCTCAGTGTGTCACTAAGGCTGACATGTCACCTCTTGATTGGTTCTTTGAACTTTGTATGGTCTAGATTCCTCCTGTCTTCATCTGACAGCTCAAAACAATTTAAAAATCTATAAATACACCCTAAGTCACAACTAAAATTTCACACAAAAAAATAAGATGGGAGTCGTCATACTTCCAGGGAGGAATTAAGCATAGCCGTCAAGAGAGAGAAGCTTAGAGACGAATCAAATTAAGAAGAAGATTATAGCTTAATCAAATTAATCAACGCAACGTTAATCTACCCAAAGGAGCGCATCTCAATTTCAGAATTCAGAATCCAGAATTCAAGATTCTGCATTTGTTGTAAGTATAGTGACCTTTCAAAATATGAATAAAAACTGTGATGTGATTCGATGTAAATGAAAATAGAATTGTGTTATTGTATGATATAAATTCTGTGTATTGCAATGATTCTGTCATGACTTGTGTATTGATATTTGTGGCCTAAATTGATTGATGCAAGCCTATTGAACAATTGTATATGAAAACAATGGCATTTGCAAGTTTGTGGCAAAAACTAGAATTTGATCCCTTTATGTTTATGCCTATGGCATGGACTATATACATTCACTAAGTCTATATACATGTTATAGATTTGAGACCTTTTATGCCTACATGACCCAAAACCTATGAACACATTCTTATGTTTATTTGCAAGTATAATTGTATCTGTGTTAAGTATCATTTGGGTTTCATAAACTATGCAAGTTCATGTTGGAATAGGCTATATGATTAGATGTTAAAATTGGACATTTTGGTGAATATACAACATGCTAGTTTTGTGCTTGACATTATGCCAAGTTAAACATGTTTAAACACAAGTTTGTATAAGCCTAAACTATGCCATTTCATATGTCATCTACTTAGTTATACTTTGATTTGAATGCAAGTTCACATGACCCATAATTTTTGTTAGTTGAATCGTTAATTGCAAGTTCATGCGCCACACACCTTTATGTATTGTAAATGTTACATGTGCTTGATTTCCCCTTTTCTCACGTTTATAAAGTTGGGCTGAATTGTATCGAGCCCAACATTTGTAATAATGTTGCGAACGTACAAACGGGGGAAATAATGTTGGGTGTAAGACATGAAAAATATATGTTGGCATGGTTGGCACATGCCAACGACAATGACATTCTAGCGGTATGAATTGTTATACACAAGAATAAAGAACATGAAATTTACATATATAATTGATAAAATATGTAAATTTAGAAAACACTATATGCTTAACCCGAGGTTGGATTGAGTTGTGATGTAAACCTGCCCGGACCCGCCCGGCTGTCCAGTAGTCACAACAATACCTATCCAATGTGGGTGGTTAAGCATTGAGCCCAATAATGACCCGAGGTTAGACTGAGCTACGGTGTAAACCTGCCCGCAACCGACCGGCACATCCAGTAACCGTAGCAATACCTGTCTAATGTGAGTGGTCTGGTGCTCTAAGAGGCTAAGGACAGATGGTAGGGTTAAATCAACTATAAACACTTAACCAAATTAAACATGTTAACAAGAATTGATGGGTGAGGTTAGGTAAATACAGACACTTAACCACTTAACATGTTTGACTAGAAAACCTAGTAACGAGGGACCCGTTTCAGCAGTAACCCAAGTTAGGTATCATGGTACCCTGAAACTAGGCAGGGTGGGGCACGATTACTGGGCTGATTGTAAGCGGTCAAAACGACGGCGGTGGGTGCACAGTGTAGGTTCTAACGGAGTTCGGGCGTGCACACACTCTGGAGCAGACAAACAGAGCACTGGGGACACCAGCAGTATAAGCTATGCCTTCTAGAAATTGTGTCGGGGCCGCCACCATGGGTCTTGATACACCCCATGGTGGGACTAGCATAGGTATCTACAATTCTTGGGGCCGTATGACACATGTTAACACGAGTAGGAGCCGATCTTTAGAAAATGGGGATCACTTCACCCTCAACATGGGGTGCCAGTTAGAATAAACTCAAGTAGGTGCAAAGATATAGTATGGGTGCGATAGTACATTCGACACTTCCTTAGCTTGTGACACTTTCCTATTTTTAGTTTATATCTATCATGCCCTTTTCTTATCCGCATACTGAAGAGTTACTAGATTTACTCAGGCTTTATGTCTGACTCTATTTTCTTTTCGTCTTCTTTTCTTTCGTTCCCCCCTCAGGTCCACAGGGAGGAAACAACTCAGCTCAGTCAGACTCTGTACAAGCTCCAAGACCGTAGATGTATGATTTGGATCTCTTTTGCTCGGATTATGGCTTTGGATATCACTATGGGGATTTTTGTCACTTTATTTAAGTTTTATGCTTCTTTAATAATCAAGTCAGTAATGAGGTTGTAATGTTGGAAGTATTTTGAGACAATTATGGAAATGTTTTGTTTGAACACGTATTGATGAAATAAAAGTCTGTTTGGTTTCCGCTATTTAAAATATGTGTATTTATATCTGTCTTGAGTTTGTCTGTGGCTTTTACTTATAAACCTCCACCAAAGTTAAGGCATTCCCTTTGTAAGTGACCTTAACGGGGGTGGGGTGTTTCACGTGGTATCAGAGCATAGGTTTACCAGATAAGATAAAAGTTTTTGAAATTGTTTTCAAAAGAAAGATTAAAGAAGCATTTTTCAAGAAAAAGTGTTATATTTTTTTTAAAGAGGCATAATCCCCCAAAGCCATATGCACTATCTCTCTATCCTTCGTTTTGAATCTTTCCTTTCTGTTTCAGCATGTCTGCGGACCTTACTCCCCAGCTACAGATGCTTTTACTCCTCCTCCTCTACGTGAGCCAGCAACCGGAAGAATCGCCGAATAAGAAGACGGATAATAGTCAAGGAAGAAAGGACCACAACAATAATAACAAGACACATGAGAAAAGGAAATGTTATTTCTGTGGCATTGTTGGACATGTGATGAACGACTGCAGAAAGAAGAAGAGGAAGATGAGTGCTACTTGCTTCCATTGCAGTAAAGCTGGACATATAGCTAAGGACTGCCCTAAGGAGCAAGGGAAAGGCCTGCAAGAAGGACCTTCTAGGGGTACCTCTTTAACTTCTTCTCCTAGATGCTTTGTTTTATCCTGCTTATCTTCTCAATCCTATCTTGAGAACTTTAGGTAGTAATATTTCTGCAGAAAGTGTAGTCTATCTTTATGGTCATCCAGTTCGCACACTTTTTGACTCTGGCGCATCACACTCTTTTATTTCATCTGCCTTAGTAGAATCTCTGCATCTAGACACTAGTATGGTAGAAGATCCCTTAGTAGTTTCAAATCCGATTGGGGGCTCTGCTTACTTGTCAATGGTTTGTTTGGGTTTGAAAATCTCTATTCTCAGCGTTGAGTTTAGTTGTAATGCCTTTGTTTTGGGCTTCTCCGGATATGGTTTGATCTTAGGCATGGACTGGTTATCTAGTAATAGTGCCATTCTTGATTGTGAGAAAAGTGTAGTTGGACTCTTGACTCGGCTTGGTAACACTCTAGAAATTTCTTGTAATCCTTGAATGCTGTTATGCTTAGTTATCTAGAGTCGCTTGATGCTTCTGATGAGAATTTGCAATCAGTTAGAGTAGTCCGGGAATATCCGGATGTCTTTGAGGAGGTGAAAGGCTTACCTCCGAGGCGGGAAATAGACTTCCGCATATATCTTGTGGATAATGCAAAGCCTGTAGCTTTACCTGTCAGACAAATGGCTCCAAAGGAGAGAAAGGAGCTCAATAAGCAGGTTAAAGAACTTCTCGAAAAGGGATTCATTAGATGGAGCATTTCGGAATGGGGTGCTCCAGTGGTGTTCGCAACCAAAGCGGACGGTTCGCTTCGCCTTTGCGTCAACTATAGGGAGTTAAACAAATTGACCAAGAAAAATAGGCACCCTCTTCCCTGAATCGACGATTTGTTTGATCATCTTGTAGGAGCGTCGGTGTTCTCCCAACTTGATCTGGCAACTGGGTTCCATCAGCTGAGAGTAGCTGAAGACAGCATTGATAAGACGACGTTCAGAACCCCAGACGGTTTCTTCGAGTGGCTTGTCATGCCTTTCGGCTTGACAAACGCACCGGCTTATTTCGTAGACCTAATGAGCAAGGTGTTCAGAGAATTCCTCAACAAATTTGTGGTTGTTTTCGTGGATGATATCTTAATCTTCTCAAAGAATGAGGAAGAACATGCTCAGCATCTGAAAGAAATCATGGATACTCTCCGTGCACATCACCTAAAAGCCAAATTCTCCAAGTGCCACTTTTGGAGAAGGGAGGTAAGATTTCTACAAATTTGTAGTTGTTTTCGTGGATGATATCTTAATCTTCTCAAAGAATGAGGAAGAACATGCTCAGCATCTGAAAGAAATCATGGATACTCTCCGTGCACATCAGCTAAAAGCCAAATTCTCCAAGTGCCACTTTGGGAGAAGGGAGGTAAGATTTCTAGGACATATAGTGTCCAAAGAGGGGTTGGCTGTGGACCCCACGAAAGTGGTGGCAGTGCAAGATTGGAAGACACCAAGAAATGCAACCGAAGTTCGAAGCTTTCTTGGGCTAGCCGGTTTTTACCAAAAATTCATTAGGGATTTCACGAAAATCTCAGCTCCACTCACAAGGCTAACAAAGAAGAATCTAGCATTCGCTTGGGATTTAAACTGTGACATTGCTTTCCAACGATTAAAAAGGGCTCTTAAAACAGCTCCAGTTCTAACTCTGCCTGACGGAAGCAAAATGTTCACAGTATACACAGATGCATGTGGAACGGGACTAGGCGCTGTTCTAATGCAAGAAGGAAGGGTAGTAGCTTATGGTGGAAGACAATTGAAAGTTCATGAAAAGAAATACCCAACCCACGATCTGGCGTTGGCCGCCATCGTCTTTGTGCTTAAGTCTTGGCGCCATTATCTCCTAAGTGAAAAGTTCGAATTATACACTGACCATAAATTGTTGAAATATCTCTTCTCGCAGAAGGATCTTAACTTGAGGCAGCAAAGATGGATGGAGTTTCTTGTCTCGTATGACTTTGAAATTTCCTATACTCCCGGCAAAGGCAACATAGTAGTAGATGCGTTGAGCCGAAAGAAACTGACCTTAAGCCTGCTCTTTGTGGAAAGGCAAAGCTTGGAGTATATAGCCAGTTTTAACTTTAGGCCCTCCTCGGATTTTGTACCGGGTTTGCTAGCATCTCTCGAAGTACGCCCTACTCTCTTGGACTCAATAGGGGCTGCACAACGTGAAGACCCTCAGCTTGTTGATGTGATTGATAAACTTATTAGGGGTGAGACTTCTAGTCACCTCAGTAGATACGCCATCGATGATAAGGGTTGGCTGAGGCGGGATGGAAGATTATGTGTCCCACAAGCAAGGGAGTTGACAAAGAAGGTTCTCGAGGAAGCACATCATTCCAAGATGACTATACACCCCGGCGGTGATAAGATGTACAAGGATATAAAAAGGACTTTCTTTTGGAACGGCATGAAACAAGACGTGGCGGATTTAGTTTATAAGTGCATGACCTACCAACGGGTCAAGGCGGAACAGAAGAAACCTGGAGGACTACTTCATCCTTTAGAGGTCCCACAGTGGAAGTGGGATTACATCTCAATGGACTTCATTGATGGACTACCTAGGTCGAGAAGAGGCAATACTAGCATTTGGGTAATAGTGGATAGGCTTACTAAGAGCGCCCACTTCATACCTATCAAAAGCAGAAGGACTGTCGCATCTCTAGCATCTCTTTATCTCAAGGAAATAGTTCGACTCCATGGGATACCCTCCAGCATTGTTAGTGACCGAGACCCTATCTTAACAAGTGAGTTTTGGCGGAGTCTGCAAGAAGCTGTAGGCACACAGTTATGTTTGAGCATGGCCTATCACCTCCAAACTGATGGCCAGACGGAAAGGGTGAACAGAGTTTTAGAGGATCTTTTAAGACTTTGTGTTCTTGACTTTGGAGGGACGTGGGAGGATCACCTTCCTTTAGTGGAATTTGCCTACAACAACAGCTACCAAGCTACCATAGGCATGGCACCCTTCGAAGCCTTGTATGGAAGACCATGCAAATCACCAACGTGTTGGTGGGAGTCTACAGATAAGCTTATACTTGGGCCAGACATGATTCGAGAGACTTCAGAGAAAGTGGACTTGATATGGAGAAGGATGAAGACAGCCCAAGACAGACAGAAATCCTACGCCGACAAAAGAAGGACTGACCTTGAGTTTGAGGTTGGGGACAGGGTTTTCCTTAAGGTATCTCCTTTAAGGAACGTCATTCGCTTTGGATCCGCAGGAAAGCTAGAACCAAGATTTGTAGGACCGTTTCCTATCATCGAGAAGGTTGGGAAGATGGCCTATAAATTAGAGCTACCCGAGAGACTGGCTGGAGTTCACAACGTCTTTCATGTTTCTCACCTCCGGAAGTGTTTGCATGAGTCTGCGGAAGTGGTGGAACCTAGCATTCTAGAAGAAGCCGAAGTGGAACATGAAGCAACTGTGAGAAGAGTTCCAACCCGCATCTTAGGAACTGAAGTGAAAAAGCTACGCAACCGCGAAGTCAAGCTCGTTAAAGTTCAGTGGAGCGATGCCGAGGAAGACGCGACTTGGGAAACTGAGGACAGAATACGTGCTGCCTACCCTCTTCTTTTTGAGGGTACATCTTTGATCTCTCTTTCCTTAAGTATGCTTTATCTATCTTTTTATGTATATCTCCTCGGTCCTTTTCCTAACTCCTTAGGTAGAAAACAAATGGATGCAAGCATGTATTTGAAAACATGTTATGGATGAAGGCTGCAAATGGTTGCTAGTGATTGCTAGTGGTTGCTCGTGGATGCATATACACACACACCCTAGGTTATAGATCGACTCAGACACTTCATATTGCATATTCATATATGTATTCTCATTTGTATATGATTGAAACTTGATATGTTATCATATAGTCTTCGCATTTGTATGAATAGTTGTGTACTCACGTAGAATTATGAGTAGGAAAAATTTGCATATAATGGATTCATGACACTTACATGATTCGCATTAAGGAGGTCAACTGAATTAGTAGACCGCCTGATTTCTGCATTAGATAAGGACATGTACACACACTATGCATATGATCATGAAGCATTAGAAGTCTTTTAAGGACAGTGGATGCCTGTGTTTGTTGGTTGAGTAGATGGACTGTTGGATGGTAGGATATACTTCTTCCTAGCTTGAAGATTTCGGGGACGAAATCCTTTTAAGGGGGGAGAATGTAACACCCCGTGAATTCTATAAAGTTAAGATTCACAAATTAAAGTGTAATTAATTCTAAATGAAAGAATTAAGGGAAATGGGTTACGCCATTGCATTCGTCTCGGAATTCTGCTTGAGATAGAGTTCGAGTTTGCGTGAATCGGACTTCGTATGAAGGAGTTATGACCTTCGGGAGTTTCAGAATAAAATTTAAAATTCAAACAGTTCAGTTTAAAATTCGAAATTCAAAAAATAGGTTCAAACTGGGCTGGGCGGGAAAATTCCCGCTCAGAGACCAGGTCGACCATAGGGTCTCGACCATGGTGTCGACCTGGCCACCCCAGGTCGACCATAGTGTCGACCTGCCAGTCGACCTACCTGGTCGACCTGGCTGGCTAGGTCTGGCTCTGGCTCGAATTTCTATGGCTCGGTGTGTCACTAGGGCTGACATGTCACCTCTTGATTGGCTCTTTGAACTTTGTATGGTCTAGATTCTTCCTATCTTCATCTGACGGCTCAAAACAATTTAAAAATCTATAAATACACCCTAAGTCACAACTAAAAATTCACAAAAAAAAATAAGATGGGAGTCGTCATGCTACCAGGGAGGAATTAAGCATAGCCGTCAAGAGAGAGAAGCTTAGAGACGAATCAAATTAAGAAGAAGATTATAGCTTAATCAAATTAATCAACGCAACGTTAATCTACCCAAAGGAGCGCATCTTAATTTCTGAATTTAGAATCCAGAATTCAAGATTCTGCATTCGTTGTAAATATAGTGACCTTTCAGAATGTGAATAAAAACTGTGATGTGATTCGATGTAAATGAAAATAGAATTGTGTTATTGTATGATATAAATTCTGTGTATTGGAATGATTCTGTTATGACTTGTGTATTGATATTTGTGGCCTAAATTGATTGATGCAAGCCTATTGAACAATTGTATATGAAAACAATGGCATTTGCAAGTTTGTGGCAAAAACTAGAATTTGATCCCTTTATGTTTATGCCTATGGCATGGACTATATACATTCACTAAGTCTATATACATGTTATAGATTTGAGACCTTTTATGCCTACATGACCCAAAACCTATGAACACATTCTTATGTTTATTTGCAAGTATAATTGGATCTATGTTAAGTATCATTTGGGTTTCATAAACTATGCAAGTTCATGTTGGAATAGGCTATATGATTAGATGTTAAAATTGGACATTTTGGTGAATATACAACATGCTAGTTTTGTGCTTGACATTATGCCAAGTTATACATGTTTAAACACAAGTTTGTATAAGCCTAAACTATGCCATTTCATATGTCACCTACTTAGTTATACTTTGATTTGAATGCAAGTTCACATGACCCATAATTTATGTTAGTTGAATCGCTAAATTGCAAGTTCATGCGCCACACACCTTTATGTATTGTAAATGTTACATGTGCTTGATTTCCCCTTTTCTCACGTTTATAAAGTTGGGATGAATATTGTCGAGCTCAACGTTTGTTATAATGTTGCGAATGTACAAACGGGGGAAATAACGTTGGGTGTAAGACATGAAAAACATATGTTGGCATGGTTGGCACATGCCAACGACAATGACATTCTAGCGGTATGAATTGTTATACCCAAGAATAAAGAACATGAAATTTACATATATAATTGATAAAATATGTAAATTTAGAAAACACGATATGCTTAACCTGAGGTTGGATTGAGTTGTGATGTAAACCTGCCCGGACCCGCCCGGTTGTCCAGTAGTCACAACAATATCTATCCAATGTGGGTGGTTAAGCATTGAGCCCGGTAATGACCCGAGGTTAGACTGAGCTACGGTGTAAACCTGTCCAGAAACGACCGGCACATCCAGTAACCGTAGCAATACCTGTCTAATGTGTGTGGTCTGGTGCTCTAAGAGGCTAAAGACAGATGGTAGGGTTAAATCAACTATAAACACTTAACCAAATTAAACATGTTAACAAGAATTGATGGGTGAGGTTAGGTAAATACAGACACTTAACCACTTAACATGTTTGACTAGAAAACCTAGTAACGAGGGACCCGTTTCAGCAGTAACTCAAGTTAGGTATCATGGTACCCTGAAACTAGGCAGGGTGGGGCACGATTACTGGGCTGATTGTAAGCGGTCAAAACGATGGCGGTGAGTGCATAGTGTAGGTTCTAACGCAGTGCGGGCATGCACACACTCCGGAGCAGACAAACAGGGCATTGGGGACACCAGTAGTATAACCTATGCCTTCTGGAAATTGTGTCGGGGCCACCACCATGGGTCTTGATACACCCCATGGTGGGACCAGCATAGGCATCTACAATTCTTGGGGCCGTATGACACATGTTAACGCGAGTAGGAGCCGATCTTTAGAAAATGGGGATCACTTCACCCTCAACATGGGGTGCCAGTTAGAATAAACTCAAGTAGGTGCAGAGATATAGTATGGGTGCGATAGTACATTCGACACTTCCTTAGCTTGTGACACTTTCCTATTTTTAGTTTATATCTATCATGCCCTTTTCTTATCCACATACTGAAGAGTTACTAGATTTACTCAGGCTTTATGTCTGACTCTATTTTCTTTTCGTCCCCCCCCCCCCCCCGGTCCACAGGGGGGAAACAACTCAGCTCAGTCAGATTCTGTACAAGCTCCAAGACCGTAGATGTATGATTTGGATCTCTTTTGCTCGAATTATGGCTTTGGATATCACTATGGGGATTTTTGTCACTTTATTTATGTTTTATGCTTCTTTAATAATCAAGACAGTAATGAGGTTGTAATGTTGGAAGTATTTTGAGACAATTATGGAAATGTTTTGTTTGAACACGTATTGATGAAATAAAAGTCTGTTTGGTTTCCGCTGTTTAAAATATGTGTATTTATATCTGTCTTGAGTTTATCTGTGGCTTTTACTTATAAACCTCCACCAAAGTTAAGGCATTCCCTTTATGAGTGACCTTAACGGAGGTAGGGTGTTTCAGGCTCCATCCTACTTCCTCGCATCACCACCCATGAGGAAACATCGGAACCTGCTTTAGAGTCTGAAACTTGGGCAAAGATCAACGATTTTCCTGAGTTCCATAGAAATAGCTAAGAGGCTATTCGTGAAGCTCTGAAACCGATGGGTTATTTCATACAGGAAGATAAGTGTGACTAGTCATTCGTGGATCATCGCTTCCTCTACGTCAGAATGCAATATTACGAGGACATAATAACCCATTGCACCTATGTTGTTTACCTCAACAACCATGCAATAAAACGTTGCATAGATCATTGGAACCATGCTCACCTTAGCAAATGTCCAGAAACATTCCTTCTCAGTGTGGATTATGAATAAGAAGGCTACATCTTTCAAACCCTGGCCCAGCATGATGAACACTTTGAAGACAACATCTATGATGCCATGTCAGATGAAGCAGCTTCGAAGGTTCCACTAGTTCATAGTGAGCACCCACAGGACGCGCCCTTGTCGTGCTTGATCAATCCAATGATGAGTTCATTGTGCCACGTTAGGACCCACTGGCTGATCTGGACTTATCTGTCCCCCTTAATCGATAGTTGCCTCCTCGGTCGGACCCGGAACAACAGGAGCACCAGGACTCTACTTCGCCATACCTCACACCGGTGGCAATCCGTAGAAGCGCCGAAATCAGTAGGGCACATTCTCTTCCTCCAGGCACATCGGGTAGTTATTTCTAAACTATTGTTTTTTCTTCTTCTAATAAAGCGTTAAATAAAAAGTTGGCACATTACATGAGTGTGAGTCTACATGATAAACATTATTCTGCCATGCAAACCCTAGAACAGTAGCGTACTAAAGACTCTCAATGAAGACAGTCTCATGGAATGTCTTAGGGTTTGGGGACCCTTCAAAAAATCACGTTGTAAATCTAATTCATTCCCCCACATCATATTGACATTTTATTCTTGCAAGAAACTAAACTTTCTAATCCTTCTACTTCTCTTATTCGTCGCTTGTGAAGGCCACATTTATCTGGATGGTCCCACGTGGATGCTGTTGAAACTCGTGGAGGCTTAATTACAACATGGAAAAAGAATGCTTGGTCATTTTTCCAAATTCTTGCTCACACATCGGTCCTACTCATGTCACTTTGTCATCTTCACTCAAACATTATCTTTTTCTTCGCTAATGTCTATGAACCAACTAATTTGCGAGGTAGAGCGGAAGTTTTGGCAATTCTACCAAGATTTAACCTAACACATCAATGGCCCTTGGCTTATTGGGGGAGACTTTAACTACAACTCGCATCGCCACTGAACGTAACTAAGGCAATTTCTCACATGAATTTAGAGCATTTAATTCTTTCATTCAATCATGCTCACTAATTAAACCACCTATTAATAATCGCCTTTCCAAATGGTCAAGCAGAAGGGAAGAGCCAACTTTGACTAAACTAGGCCGTTTCTTTTTTAACTTAATCTGGGATGACCTTTTCCCTCTTTCCCTGGTCAACGGTCTACTTACGACCATTTCAGATCATTGCCCACTACTGTTAGATTCTAACTCTGGTAACATCATCAAAAGCCCGTTTAGATTTGGGAGACTCTGGCTCTTGGAACCTTCCTTTAACATTTAATCAAACACATTTGGACACAACCATCAGAATTGCAATCCGCTGCGGCGAGGGTGGTTTGAAAACTCCGTTCTTTACACAAACTAATTCGACCTTGGTTTAAACACATTTGGGGCTCACTTAAAACCCGCATCTCATCAACACAAGATGCCATTCTAAATCTCAATTTTCTTGAAGAATCTCGCCCTCTCTCTGAAGCTAAACGTTTGAATCTTAAAGAATTAGAGGCCAAATTAGATAGACTCATTAAACAAGAAGAAATTGGATGGAAGCAACGTTCAAAGACGAAATGGATTGAGGAAGGCGACAAAAATACCGCATTTTTTCATCGAGTGGCTAATGGCCATCGTCGATCTTCCCTTATATTTGAAATTGTCCACAACAACTCCACCATCACCGATCCGCATGGAATCTGTCACCTATTCACAGACTATTACCGTGACTTACCTGGCAAAGCATCCTCCCCACTTACGGAGATTGATTGGCACAAACTATACCCTAACCCACATCCCATTGATATTGATCAACCTTTTTCTAAGGATGAAATGTGGAAAACTTTGAAGGAAATGGCAGATGATAAAGCTCCTGGGCCAGATGGCTTTGGCCCATCTTTCTTTAAACATTTTTGGCCCACCATCAAGCCCGATAAAATCGAGATCTGTTCAGAATTTCAATCAAACACTTCTGTCATCTCCAAGTTGAACTATGCAAACATTATCCTCCTCCCTAAGAATACGGGAGCCAACATCTCCCCTCTTTCCGTCCCATCAGTCTCCTTAACACCTTGTTCAATATCATCACTAAAGTCCTAGATAATAGGCTCCGGGCAGTCATTGCTCGATTGATTGGTGTAGAATAATTTGCATTTATACTGGGAAGAAATATACTGGACTATGTAGCTGCCACTCAAGAAGTCATCTCTTTCTGTCACTTTTCCTCAACTTCTGGAGTTTTACTTAAGCTTGAATTCTCTAAGGCCTTTGATTCTATTAATTGGAATTTTATTCTCCCACTTATGTCACATCGAGGCTTCCCCCAAGATGGTGCCATTGGATCAAACAAATTCTGGACACAAGCATCTCTTCAATATGTATTAATGGTGAAACTGGTGGTAGAATCAAATCAAAGCGGGGTTTAAAGCAAGGAGACCCTCTCCCCCGCTTAATCTTTGTTCTAATTGCAGATGTATTCAATCAAATGGTGAGACTATCTTTCTCCAACAACATTTACTCTAGTATTTCTCTTCCAACTTAGATATATCCATCTCCAATTTGCAATTCGCAGATGATACCTTTTTGTTTGCTTCTCCCATTCCCCTCAATATCCACTGTCCAAAGGTCCTCCTCTACAATTTTGAAATTGTGTCGGGCCTTTCCATCAATTTCGACAAAAAGTTTTATCATCATTTTGGGTAACTCCGATAACCTCGGCCACAATATCGTAGCATGTTTGAACCGCAAGCTGAATTCATTCCCAATAACTTACCTTGGCATTCCTCTTCGTCCAACTAAACTCCTCAGATCAGATTGGCTTTCGCTTATTTTCAGGATTGAATCCATACTTACTCGATGGAAAGCAAGTTCCTTGTCCATCGCTAGCAGCCTTGTCCTTGTCAAATTTGTCCTTTCATCCATGCCTTCTTACTGGATGTCCTTCCATAAACTCCCATCTTGGGTGGTCACTAAAATTGATTCCATTTGTAGTTCCTTCTTGTGGAATGGTGGTAAAATCAAATGTTTAATCAATTGGAAAACAGTTTGTCTGCATCAGGATCATGGCGGCCTTGGAGTACTTAATCTCGCTTCCTTCAATCTTGTGTTTCTCACTAAATGGCTCTGGCGCTATCTCTCGCTCGGGCATTTCATTTGGAAAGTTTGGATCTTGTTTTGTCTTTATAACTCCAATCTCTTTCTTGTCCTTCACTTCCCTCCGCCCTCTAGACCTTTTCCCTTCTGGTCTGGTGTTTTATCCACCGTTCATTGTGTCAGATCTCTTTTTCATGTGAAGATTGGTAATGGGGAAAATTGCTTATTTTCGTTTGATATTTGGAATGGGAAACTTCCTCTCTCTCCTTGTTATTCCCAAATTTGTCCTCTCTTAATTTCTTCAGCCCACTTTCTGTCGCTGCTGCTTTGGATCTCGGCCATTGGGATTTTGCCCTCCTTCCTCTTTTGGGCTTAATACTTTAAATGAAATATCCTCCATTGTGTCAATTCTGCAGTCCTCCCGCTTATCCCTTGGCCAAGATACATTCATATGGGCGTTGGGCTCAACCAAAAAAAACTCGATCGCAGCCTGCTAAAAATATCTTACCCATCCAGGCTGTTAGTTCTCCTTCTCCCGCATCTGGAAATGCCGCCTTACACCTCATGTTATTCTCTTCCAGTGGAGTTTGATCCATGGCCTCATTAATACCAAGGACAGACTCTGTCATTTTAACATCAACGTCGATCCCATATGCGTGCTTTGTAATAATCATGAAAAATCTCCTTCCTATCTATTCTTTGATTGTGATTTCTCATTCGCGGTATGGGCTGCAATCGGCTCATTTCTGCTCGGCTTCATTCCTTTGTTTCGGTCTTTCTTTGAATATTGGCAGCACAATCTCGCTAACCCGAAGCTCGATTCCCTGGTGGCTTTCTTCTGTTGGAGTATCTGGTTAGAACGAAACATTCACATCTTTGGCAGACCCAAGAAGCACTTGCTGGGAACATGTTATCACATTCTATACCTTTTCGAAATGTGAACAGACTATGGAAGGCACGCACACTTCAGGATTTCGCTTCCAAGGCCACCATCTCCGGGGATGCATGGCAGCAACTCATTGTTCCCCTACTGAAGTTAAGCTTATGGTTTCTAGTGCTACATTTTTGTATTATATAGGTTGTGCACTCTTATTTGCAGCTATATATTGTCTCTGTTTATATTATGTACTTTGGTTAACCTTAAGGATATTATGTCCTAGACTTTGCTGCCACTGGTTGGGCCTATCAACCAGATTTTATATATATATATATATATATATATATATATATATATATATTTGTGTGTAATCGGTTGCGTTGCACCACGCTACAAACCCGTCTTCCTAAAAAAACTGGCAACATAATACTCATTATCTACATCAGTCATCATCGTCTTCTGATTCAAAATTGGTATCATAGTCTACCACATTTTCCTCCATACTCTCGGACGCTTCTACCAAAATGGTTGATTCATTGATCAGAGGTTCCAAATCTGTATGATCGTTGGTAATTATTATTTTGTTGTTTTGCCAAGATCTACTTGATAAACTTGTTCATCTGGAATATTCTTGCCATCAAACATAAATCTGGCCTTTGTTTTAAAAACTACCGGCCAATCTGCTTTATCTCTTTTTAGAGACGGATAAGGAGCGTAATAAACGTGCAATGCTTGTTTGGCTAGTATAAAAGGATCTTACTTGTGATAATGCAATGTATGCTTTATTTTGACAAGGTTATAATCCTTGTGCGCATTAATTCCAGAACCTAGAACATTGCTAAATCAATTACATCTACATAGAAACACCTCCTCCGCGGGTCGTGAGAAATATGTCAGTTGCAAAATTTGTGTTAAAATGCCATAAAATCATTTAAGAGATTTTCTTGATCGTAACTACCTTTAACAAATGCACTTTTATTATTAGTTAATTTTTCTGCACCATATTCTTTGGTGTTAAATTTATATCCATGGACGAAATAAATTGGATATGTCTTGATCACTCTTTTTGGTCCCAACGCAAGATGTTTACCTTTCGCTAACAACACATTTTTTGGCTCATAAACGAAATTTGAAAACCAACTGGAAATTTTTTTACTAAGATCTTCGTTCGAATGTTCACATTCATAACCATTGTATATATAAATAAAATATAACATTATATTATACACGCACATGCATTATAAAAAGAAATATAACACAAGTCATTATTTTAGATTACCTAACAAATGGTGCAATCTCAACACAATTTAGAAAAATATAAGTGTGTGCTACATGAAAGTCTCTATCGTCTAGCCATAATTGTACACATTTCCTAGAAGGTCGACTATGTTGTCTAAAAATAGATAACATTGTTTGAGAGAAATCTTGTTCATTCGCCTTCGTCATTACAAGGAACACTTTTAGATAATATATTCACATGGTCACTAAAATAGTGAGAGAAAAAGAATGAAGCTTATTTTTTGATGTAAGATTTACATATCGAACCTTCCACTCGAGCTTTTTGTCTCACTTTTTCTTCAGACGATTCAGATATCTATGAAAATTTAATTTACATTAACTTCATCTTTCAAATGCAATTAAATTACTAGGTAACATAGTACATACCTCTCAAATAGATACACCCATTTATATTGGACAGGACGTGAAAGTCGTGTTTCAGATAGGAGATGAACATGTAATGTTCCACTACATTAAAAAAAAACTAGCTGAAATATTTATCTACTTCAAGTCTATGTAAACATTGCACTTTTAAAGTAGTCGAAGTAATCTCATTGTAAAACGTACTAAGCTCTATTACTATCTTCCAAACTTTTAACGATTATAGCTCTTTGAATAAAATAGGTAATAAATTTTCCATCATTATGTTGTAGTCGTGGCTTTTCATTCCGCTCAATCTATTGTTTTTAAAATCAACACATCTACGAAGATTTGATGAATTCCCATCAGGAAATCTTAATGCTTCAACCAGTTTTAACAAAACTTTAACTTGATTATTATCTAATTCGTAACATGCTTTGTTTTTTTATTGTCATATGATTTCATATGAAGCTCAGGATGTTCGCATAATTCTTGTATATCGCATCTTGATTTAAAATCATCCTTCGTTTTCCCTTTGACATTAAAAATTGTGTTAAAAACATTATCAAATACATTTTCTCATTGTGCACCACATCATTATTATAATGAAGCATAAGATGTTTCCACTACGGCAACTCCCAAAAAGTAGTCTATTTGAACCAATAATGAACAGTCAATTTGCCTACAGTTTCTATTTGCACTCCAGTTTCATATATCTTTAGATAATCCCCAACCAGTTCATATATTTCTTCGCTTGACCATGTCGTTAGTGGTCTTTGGTTTCTACTCTATTAGCTAAAAAAAATTCTTGTCTCCTATGAAGGGATGATTTACATGGAGAAAACATCCGTAACAGTCAAACCATGAAATTTTCGTACTATGCGGCAAAGAAAATGCCCGTATTTCTTCCAAGCAATATGGACATGCTAGAAGACTGGAAGTACTACATCCTGAAAGCATTGCATGGGTAGGAAAATCATTTATAGTCCACAACAAAGAAGCAAACATATGAAAAAATTTCTTTGAAACATCATATGTTTCTACTCCTCTGTTCTGTGGTATTTTAAATTCCTAAATCAACGGTTGTAAATAAACATTGATTCCTTGTGATGGATTGTCAGGGCCAGGAATGACAAAAGTAAGAAATATATATCGCATTGCACATCCATGAAGGTAAATTATATGGTGTGATGATAATGAGTTAGGATGAATATTTAGAATCAAATTGAGAAAATGGTGAAAACCATCCGTACGTGACCCTAGTCTAACATTATGACTCTCTGCTGCAAAATTGGGATAAGTTTGAACGAAATGCATCCATTCTTCTCCATCAGCCAGATGTGTCAATGTACCCTTATCGTCCGTTCTCACACTATGTCATCTCGTATGAGATGTAGTTACAGAAGATGGATATAATATATGAAGCCTTTGAGTGATGGTTAAGTAATGCATACGCTTATATGGAATTTCCTTTTCATTATTTTTCTTAGTTTGTATCTTTCCTCATTACATATTTTACAATATTTAAATTTAACGTCTTCTTTTCAAAACAACATGCAACCACTTAAACATTTATCTATTTTCTGATGAGGTAATCCAAAAAGCCAACATAAGTTTTTTTTTTCCAACTGTATAGTGATTTTCTTATATTAAATTATCGGCCGACATATGTCTTTTTGTAGCTTATACAATAGCCACAAACCTGGCTTCAGTGATGCTGTATTTTGACTTCATCGCAATGTATTCTGCGATTACTAACAGCTGAGTGTCGCTTTTACAACAATCCCAAATAGATTTCTTAGCAGCATCAAGTAAATCATAAAAAAAATATTGCTTCAATATTTGGTTCTTCAACATTTCCATCATCATCGTCAACTTTAACCATATGAAACATTAATCTGCTACATCTTCGACCATATTTTCTATAGGGGTCGTTGTAATAGTTTCATTAACAACACTTTCTAATTCAGACTCTACAAAAGTATTTGCTACAACTTCTCCATAACGATCCTAAACATAATACTCAGGTATGAAACCGTTTTTGCACAAATGTACTTTCATAATATCGGGTAACAAATAGTTCAAATGTCTACACCAACTACACGGATAATGTATTTCTGGATTGTTTCCATTGTTACTTAAAGCGAATTCAACAAATATGTTTATACCATTATAAACATCTTCTTTCATTGAGCCTCTCAGTCCTCTTCTTTGATACATTCCTCTGATCAACCAAATAATCAATCATTTTTCCTATTTGATATAACGAGTCACAAGTTCAAAAATAAATATTTATTTTCAAGAATACAAATTCGAAAAAGCTTACTTTCATGGTTGGATTACATTTTTATAATATTTGAATTTAATAACTATTTCACAAATTCAAAATTATTGTCAAATATGGAACGTTTTATTTTTTTTAACATATCGATACAAAATGTTATATAAAAGTTTATCTTTTTTCCATGGTCAGCCATCATATTTCTCATTACAAACACATTAAACACTTACATTTCGCACATTATTTCATTTTAAATTATTAAAAAAAAATTGCAGCAATTCCCTTTTGTTTCCTACATTGTACACAAATGTGTGTACATAGGAAACAAAATAGGAAAGTTGTGATGAAATTTTGTGAACCGTTTAATTGAAGTAATATGTGAAATACAATTACTTACTGTGTTTATAACTTGTCCAAAAACAGGGGAAAATCCAACTAGTAATGTACCAGATGAATATAAATGGTTGTCTTATGACAAAAACGACTATTTATATAACGATCATGTACAAAACCCGTCGAATGAGGCCAAGAGCTCTCTAAGACATAACTCAAGATGTGGTTTCATTTAGAAATATATATATTTTATATTATCATATTTGTTCAATGTATTTCAATGACTTAAGGCTGCTTTAGTCTTATTGTCATTTTCCAACAAACTCAACTTCCTTTTACACTCATGCATTCATCTTTGTTACATAAGTCAAGATGAGTACAATGTAATATTCCTAACTCGTGCATGCATTTTATCTTATTCCAATTAAAATCGTATGGTAGCACCGATACATATATACAACGGCTTGCATATACACAAATAACCACAAATTGTACATACAATTTAAAGTTTGACAATATCATATGAAATATGTACACAAGAGGATGTTATAAACTACTACAACGCTATTGGAAACAATTGCAATCACTAAATAGTCATAATTCAATAATTTTTGCATATGTAGGTTTAGGGTAAAAACTTGATTTTTATTGAAAATAAGAGATTATACCTAAAATAGATTGCTCCAAACATTGATATTGAAGTTAGGGAGGTTCCAAGATGAAGAAAATGACATTTGGATATAGAAATTTTGGGTTTAGAGTTTTTTGTGATTTAGGTTCATGGTGGAAGAAAAGAAAAATACTAAAGAAGAAGGGCTGATGCATTTTTGTGGTATAATTTACGAGGTTCAAAGTGTTTGGTTTTCCAGGATCGGTAAACCGACATTGGATAGAGGAGTTGTTCGGCGCCTTTGCAAGCGGCATGAAGGTAGCATTCGAGGAATAGGGAAGCGAGTTTGAATGGTGATAATTTGAGGAAGAATTTGTGTTATAATTAGAGGAGATAATTTGGGGAAGAGGAAAGTAGTGAAAAATTATGAGCGATCGATGGCTACCAAAATAAAATCCCGTTTGGTATACGTGGCTATTTAATTCTTACGATAATTCAATCAAATTAAAAAGGAAATAATAACATGATGAAATAAAATGTTATCTAGTGGCATTATTAAAATATACCTTTCTTGTTGTGTCTAACCAACACAAAGGTAATCGACATGGCCTTCCGTATAAGGCTTCGAAAGGAGCCATACCAATACAAGATTGGTAGATATTATTATAAGTAAACTCAATGAGAGGAAGATGACCCTCTCAAGAACCACCAAAGTCCAAGATACAAGCATGAAGCAAGTCCTCTAAAATACGGTTAACGCTCACTCTGTCCATTAGACCATGGGTGGTATGCGATTGTTGACACAGAGAGTTGGTCACTCGCACACGCCAACACCCAAGAGTGGGTCGAGTAGTAAACCCGATAATCAAATATCAAAAATGCAGGAAATGTACATGCAACTTTTTATAGCGGTTCAACAATAATGCCTATGTCCACTTTCATGTAACTATTCATCATCATTGTTACAATTACAATGTTTATCCAAGTCCAAACACTGTGAATTTACAAAGTTGTGCTAGAGAATAACAAAGTCCGTGTTAATTCTCTAGTTTGCCAAAAATTCCCTCCTCCTTCTTCCTTAGGCCAAAATGTGTGAGAATGTCCAAGTGCATCCAAGAGTGCTCCAATGTCCAAGTTCCAACACTTTTAGTTGTACGAAGTTAGGAAAGAAAAGTGAAAAAGTCATTATCAACTTCCTACAAGGCCACAATAGCCATTAATCCTCTTCCAAGATCCAAAAATCTCCAAAAGTGCTCTAAGTATGCTCTAATGGCTGAAAAGCAAGCTAAAAGTACGTACAAATGCCAAAAAGCTATAGAAAATTTCTATGTGAAGTTTATAGGCCCGAAAGACCCTCCAAAACTAAGAAAACCACCATGGAAGCCATTAAAAGCTTCAAGAAGAGAGATCCCGCATGCTGGAATGAAGAAGAAAACGGTCCTCTTAAACAACCAAGCACTTGGGGTATTATAAGGGAGAAATGCCAGCTGTTGGCCGAAATTCGTAACCTGGGACTCGGTAGCGATCCCAGTATCAGTACGTATCCTGGGACTTGGCCAAAATCCTGAGTTAAATTCCAAAAGTCGAAGTACCAAGCCAGAAACCAAAAACTAGGCTGAAATCATGTGTTGATCATCAAACAATAGGTGATCAACCCATGCCGATCACGTAGCCACCATGCCAAATCCATTTGCCACGAACACTTCGTATCCCCGAAATATGTGATTTCGTATCCAAAAAAACAAGGATTATCTAAAGTCGCTTGACTAAAAAATGGTGATCTGCACCTCCCGACTTTCTGCCAGATTCAGTTAGAAAATACTGATCCCAGCGCTAGTTCAAATACTAATCCTGAAGAAGAAACGTGATCTACATGCTTCGCTCACACGAAAATCGTATCCCACTCTATGTTGATCTGGCTATTCCGCATTTTGCAGATACGAAGTGAATACATCGTATTCCCAAGTGCCAATTCTAGATTCCATGAGGCATGCAAACAACTATTAATGATATTCATGATGTGCATAGGCCAGATTTTGTGTTTGGATCCCAGGATTGGGATTTCCATAAGTCTTTCCATGGTTGATGTGTGATGCTGATTTTAGGTGATCTGCTCAATGTGCTCACCTATTTTGAGCCGATCGAACTCCAAATTTGCCAATTTCAGCATTCTTTCCTATTCTGAGTTTTTTACTTGATCACCTCGACGCGATCAAGCGTTTTAGTGTAATCGGAGCTAATTCGAGAATTTGCTGAGTACAAAATATTATTTCGTACTTCGAAGTCTTGGTCTACTTTGCCAATCCACGAATGCCGATCAGGGAATCGACTAGATTTCCAACCTTTTCCGAATACTTCACAACTTCGATCAAATCCCCTTTTTCTTTCCAAACCCGTACCCGAGTCCCGAATACACTGATATCCATAAACTTGACATGTGACAACTTTGCTAAAGAACACGTCAACATTTTTCCCCCTAAAACATATTTTCCTTGGAAAGAGGGAGATATGTTTTGCGAGAAATCCAAGAATCCACAAACCAAAAGACTAGAAAACCAAGGAGCCATGATTGCGTCGGATCGTATTAACCATAGAACAAGAGAACCAGAAAGTCGCGATTTTATCCGACCGCTCTAACCAGAAAACCACGAACATACCGGATCGTATTAGCTAGAAAACCAGGGCCTGAAATCCGATGAAAACTGATTATCAGTCTAGATCAATTCTCGAGAGATAACCAAAATAGCTGGGAAATCAGAGAAACCCGAACACCAAAATACCGAAAGACCAAAGTGACCATAGCTAGGAGATCGGGGAAACCCGAAATCTACAAAATCAAAATAATCGATAGCCAAATAGTCAGATAACCAAGTGGATCATCATCCCATAGTTGACACAATGATCCAAATCCGAGAGTGAGCGGTCTTGTTGTGTCACCGACAAGGCCACTCAAGTTTAACCTAAGAAGCTACCCGTTGTGAACCGACAGAAGAACCTAAAGCCAAATGAGTAAAGACCTTACCGCCACTTAATGATGTGGCATTGCCAAGTCCTAACTAAATGGTCTGCCCCTTTCTAAGCAAAGTCCTTATTTGGGGACCAGGATTTCTATACCTAATGAGCATATTCCTTACCATGCCAGATTCTTAAAGTTTGAAATTCCAATTCCATATTTTATACTCCACAAAGTGCGAATTAATCTTATTAAAGTCATAAAAGATGAAGATTTTTCAATAAAGTCCGTGCTATGCCAAGTCCTAGGGACTCGCCTGTTTCCATACATGGGTATGTGGACTTGACTGTTTTTCGATTTCAAATTCGTTCATAAAGGAGATTAAATGGTTTATCATTCCCAAATATCATGCTTAGGATCTTGCTGGTTCCTATTACATGGGTAAGCAAACTTAGTCATTCAAAATCCAAAGCCAGAAAAATTAAACTTTATTAATAAATAGGGGGTGATGTTGTATTTTCGAGCAAAGCGCATGCCTAAGGATTACGACCTAATCCCATGGGTATGTCGACCCAACCATCTACAACAAAAATAGTCAAAGGATACATACAGAGGCCGAAGCCTATAAAGCCAGAACTATGGGCCAGAGCCCGAATAACCAAAGTCCAAAAGGAGCCGGAGGTAAACCATAAGCCAGAGAAAACAAAGAAACCTAGAAGACGGAGAAAACTAAGAGCCTGAGAACAAAAATCAAAATACTAAAATCCAAAAAGCCGAGAAAGTAGAAAACCAAAAGTCCGAAAACCAAGTAACTAGAGAGCCAAAATATATAGAAGACCAAAACCTATAAGCCAAAAGATGCCTATGTCCGAGAGGCCAGAGTCCAAGACACTAAAAGCCAAAGAAGTCCATGATCAGTTGATAACCGTGCCACGAGCACTGGGACTGGGCCTATGCTGAGAAGCAGTAGGGGTTGTGCCTGTCCTGGCACCACAACCCGAGTTCGAACAAACTGTGCCAGCTCACCATGTCTGGCACGCTCTTCAAGCATATCCTGAAGACGTCAACAATCTTTCCTGTCATGACCATCTAGATCATGAAACAAGCAATGTCGACCAGAATCCTTTTCCTTCTGAGATGGCTCCAGTCAGGGAGGCTTTTTGAAAGGAGTAGTGGGATAAACTTCCAAGTAAATCTCTTCTACGATGTGAGTAAGTTACGAATAAGACAAGAACTTTGGTTCCTTCCAAGCCATGTTTCGATCATTCCCCGATGAAGATTTACTCTTGCCCGAATCCTTTGCTTTACTGGAGTCGGGCGGTCCTCCACCCTTAACAAAATTAGCCTCAAAAGCCTTTTCATCGGTCCTCGTATCCTCCTCACGCAGAAACCTTTCCACTTCAAAGTACAACTCACCGAGATCCCTCTGCCGGTTCCGTTGTAGCGAGATCTTGAATTTCGTTCACTACAATAGAAATTGTCTTTTATAGTGGCATATAGCCACTATTAATCAATGCATTAATCAGTGTTATAGCTATTAGTCCAGTTTAAAAACCCATGACTTAAATGTAATGTAGCACGACAAAACAGAAGGTTGTGTACACAGTAATCATCAACATATAGCATGAACTCAAAACAAATCTGGATCAATCCAGCTCAGACATTATGTTAAACTCTATATGCATAAGCAAACCAAATTTCATATACACACACACACATGTATTGGCATGTGTACATATATATAAGAATGGTTTCGACTATGCATGCACAAGAAACATGGTGCAATAACTTGAATGAAAATAGCTTAAATGGATCAATGCATTTGTGGATCGGGTCCAAATGAGTCAACCCAAATATGAAAACATGGATCACTAGTCATTCAAGTTTAAGCTGTTGGCATCGTAATACAAGCTTCAGCTTGCAGGCACAAAGATCAGTTGCTTGCAGAGAAAGTGGATCGGTTGTGTGGCATGAAGGCATGGATCGACCAAAAACATTGGATCGACAAGAGGCTGAGCTCCAAGTTAAGCAAACGATCCATATAAGAGATGGCATTAAATCGCTGTTGGAAGAGGAGCACAAGCTTTACGGGTTGGTAGAATAGCATTGTGCACAAGGCTTACTTGGATCGTGAACAAACTAAGAAGTTTTGATCGGATTGTGCATGAAATGGCCCTTGTTCATGGATCACTGGATGGAAAGATGAAGCATGGGTCGTAGGCAAGATCAGGTTAATGTGATGATGGATCGGTGGTAATATAAGCCATGGATGGATCGATGTAAAAGCGTATATTGTCGAGACTGCATGGATAAAGCATGGGTCTGATGGACCAAGAAAACATGGATCGTGGGACTGGCACACGTGATGGATCGGTGGATTAATTTTGATCAGGTCGTTGAGAAATCGTGCCAAAAATGAAGGTATAGATGGATCGTGGATTAGTTATATGGAATGTTCCAAGAGTGTGGCATAAAAATTATTGCGCTCCAATGAAAAAAGCATGTATTGAGGCACATGATCCACGCATGTACCAGTGCATTAGTTGTTCCAGCAAGTTAAATGATGGATCATATTTCTTCCATATATATGGATTGTACCATATATATACATACATACATATATATATATATATATATGGATCAATCACGATCCAAGCAAGAAAAAGTGGATCGTGATCCCAGTTGTAAAGTGATGGATCACTGTGGGAAATGGATGGATCGGTTGCATTTATATGTCTCACGTGATATATGGAGCATCAGCTTAGTATTTGTCGACCATATGTATTTAAAAGCATGGGTCAGTTTACAATAAAAACAACGAATTGTGGCATAGTATATGGATGGCGGTAAACGTGGATTGTTTGGGTTAGATGCATGTGAACATGTGGGGGTATGTACCGCATATTATGGATCGTGACATATGAATGGAGTGTGCCAGTTTAAAATATTGGGTCGTTTTCCTCAGCATGGAGCATAAACAATTTCTTACGATCTAGGTATATGGATTGCATATAATCCAAACATGTGAAGGTATGAGTGGTGTACATTTCACCGCAAATCAATGACACTCCAACCTCTACCTAGAAATATTAGACCACCTCACACTTAAAAGGGTTTAAATTTTCTCCTCCTGAAGGGCTTCCATTATTGATATCAAGCTTCTCCAACACCATTAAAGCTTCTTCAAGCAATATTTAAGCTTCTCCAACATCATTCTTCTCCAGAAATCATCGAACTTCTTCACCGAGCTAAATTATCAAAGATCAAATCCGATAATCATTGCTACTAGTAGGATTCAAGCTATTCTACTCTAGATATCGGAGAATCATTAGAGAATTGTTAGAGAATCATTATAAATCATCGAGAAAAGTTGTAAATCAAGATCAAACTTGTATTTTGTAACTGAGAAATCAATGAAGTGTGCATTCAACGTGGATGTAGGCCAAAATAGAGGTTGAACAACTATAAATCTGCTCTCTGCTATAATTTTTCTGCTAATTTCTGCTCTTAACTTTGTTTTCTACAGTTGAATGGTGGTTCTACACCTCTTAGGGTGTAGCATCATTTTTCGGTGTTAACATTTTGGCTCCCATCATGGGGCACAAACCCGCAACCACAACATTAAGATCCTTGATTCAGAAGATTTGAAGCTTGTTCTTTTACAATAGATCTGCAAGGCCTAAAAGCCAAGTTCGCTGAAAGGATTTCCTTGAATACTAAAAAGTTTTCGGAAATTATGGCACCTTCGAAGAAAAGTAGTAAATCCGCAAGAGTTTTTGGAAACATTGTTGATGATGCTACAACCACTCCACAAAATAACCATCCAACTATTGCTCAAACCCTGGGAGGTGGTGTGACTTGGGAAGAATTGGATGCAGTCATAGCTGGATAGAACTAGCAAATGGAAGCCTCGAACAAAGCTTTGATGGACAAGCTAGATGCTCTTTTGGCTGCTAAAGCCAATCCTGAAAATCATAGAATTAAATTTGAATTGGAAGATAATGCACATTCCTCCGCTTTGGATCGCAATCGTGGTTTCCATATCGAAGAAGTGGATGATTCAGACGAATGGTCAATATCGAGCGGTAGGAATGGCATTGATGTTGGATTCTAAGGCAAATACAGATGTGCTTAAGCATGCCCGGTCTAAAGAGAACCATTCCGGAAAGCATTCTTCTCAAAAAGTTGCAAGTCCTATCAAAGGGGCACCTCCCCAAGCTGGAGGTACAGGGCTTCGGTTCATTAACCATGATCGCTTGCCTAGACAAGTATCCAGGAAAAAGGCTGGCGTCCACCCCATGGAACGACGCAACGACGAGGAGTGTATTTCAGAGATGATCAAGTAGATCATGAATAAAAGTTTGGCAAGAAATGAAGATGAAGGTGAGTGGGACTTTGCTCCAAGCAAATCCCATTTACGGAAAGGATTCGAAAGGATGAATTTCCAAAGAAGTTTATCCCTCCAACCATGCCTGCATATAATGGAGTCACTGATCCTAATCTGTTCTTGTACAAATATGAATCACACATGAATAGTGTGAGGACGACAGACGAAATCAAGTGTCTTTACTTCCGTATCTATCTAGAGGGTGTAGCTTAGCTATAGTTCACTAAGCTACTGCCAAAATCCATAGATCAGTTCTCCGGTTTGGCAAAGATGTTCAAGGATCAATTCATGTTGTATGCCTCAAAAGCTAAGGATATCATGTCGCTATCAGGACTGAATCATAACCCGGGAGAGTCAGTGAAAACTTTTCTCAACCGCTTCAATATAGTTATGAAAGAGGTTGGAAATCCTGAGCCCAAGATGATATTAATGGCATTAGTTCGAGCTGTGGATAAGAGCACCGAGTTCAAAAAATGGGTAAATATGAAAGAGCCCAACACACTCAAGAAATTCTACAAGAAGGCGGAAGAGTTCATGAGGTTGGAAGACGTCCCACTCAATACCCAAAGTGTGGACATGAGCAAGGATGTGGAAGATAAGAAGGATGTCGTGGGATAGAAAAGGGAAAATGAAAATAAAGGAAAAGGGGAAAGTAATAACAAAAGCTTCGTTATTTCGAAAACAGGAGTTGACCCATTAAGCAATACCCCGAAGAACAAGTTATTTGCCACCAAAGATGTAGGATATTATCCGACACCATGGCAGTTGAGGATAGGGGACAAGACAAAAGGTTCTGGAAAATTCTGTCGCTTTCACAATCAGCCCGGGCATGGTACTAATGAGTGTCGACATTTGAAGCACCTGATCGAAGAATTGGTCAGGCAAAATAAGTTGCAACTGTATATCATAAAACCACAAGCAACAGATACCTCTCCGGTCATTTACAGACAAGTTCAAGCTAACAAGGTTGATGGAGTTCAAATGCCCAGAGCATGAAATAATGACCATTTGTCTCATTGTTTACTTAAAGCATTGTTCTGTTCTATTGAAAACTATTGTAATTTTCTTACAAATATAAGCCGCCCATTCTTAAGGGGATATTGTAATTGAACGTTTGCTGCATCATTTCTATTAGAAAAAGTATGCATTTGCTATGGGAGGACTTTTGCCTTTGCTATGGGAGGACCTTTTCTTTTTGAGTTTGCTTGCCGCTCTTAGCCGCTTAACTCTTAGTGACTTCCCTCTCCGATCTGCAAGGCGATGTGCAACGTCTTCGTATATATGCGCGATGTCTGTGGCACTCGACACTTGCGTTGTCCTCTTCAGGATGTCCTCGCATATATGCGCTATGTATGTGGCACATATGCTCATCCAAAGAGCCTGTAATAAAGAGTTACTGAGCATATTTGGCGCGATTTCGTTGTTGATTGCTCAAGACGACAACGGGTTAGTCCAATAAGAAGAAATTGATTATGATAATCATTTACAAACTCAAACGTGTCATCAATGTGAATCTGTTCCATCTAAGAGTTTATGGCTCATTAGACGCAGTTTACATTGGTAAAACACTATGTTTGCTTGTCGACGACACTTGAGATTCGCCATTCTGGATGTTGGACTGCGAATTCTAAGCATCATCCTTTTGAATTGGTACTACTCCAGATTCAACATTTATGAAAGGTGCGTACCTGACAATTTGTTTAATGAAATTTTTTGGGTTTATCCTGATTCACATAATAATTAGCAATGCCCCAGTTAGCATGACCCATATTTTTCATCGATCCTTTTGGGGCGATGATCATAGGATTTTTGGGAAACTAAGTAGCTTATGTGCAATTCTTAATGAGCTGCACCAAGATGGAATTTTACATTTTGTTTTTGCAGCATCCATTCTGAGAATTGCAGGCTCGGGAGCCAAGCCTCTGGGAGCGCCTTTTGTTCTGTTATGACATTCTCGCTTATGCTGGGATGTGTTTTGTATATTGTAGCCCCGTGGTATGTTATTTCTTCCAACGGTGTTCGATGCCATTTTGAGTGTGCTACCCACATACATGGATTGCCCTGGGCTGTATAAAATTTGGATCTCAACTTCATAACAGCTTGCCCCTAGTCCATGATTATTGCTCGACCTTCTTTTTATATCTCATGCTGACACCATTAGTGGATATTAGCTTCAATTCCTTGGGAAGCATTATTTCTCCATTGGATTCGAGCTATGCCATGTTTGCATAATTGCCTTTTGAGCATCGCTTATCCTTAGGGTTCTTTCTTTTTGAATAAGAATGCCATCGAGCTCACTGAGTTTTTTTATGGTAGGAGTTTTGCATCTTTCAGAGGGATGGTGCTGCTTGAATTGAAGATGAATGCTCATGACTATCTGTGGGGGTTTTTCTTGTAATAAAAAATGAGGAAACCTTCACGTTGAGAGACTCTAGGTTTGCTAAATGGAGGAATTCACTCTTGTAGGAGATTGCTTTTAATCAACTTGACCGATGTATCCACTTCTCCTTCTTTTTTAGGCTCGCAACCAGTTAATGTTAACCAGATGGATTTCCAAAGTTGAACTTCATCAGTGTAATGAGCCTTATTGACATATCGAGCATATCGTTTTTGTCAAATTTTCGGATACCCCACTCTTGAAGGCGAGGTCTTTCTTCTAAGCTTTTAAGGCGAGATCTTCCATTTGTTGTACACTTCAGCTCATATACTCCCAAATACTTTTATTTCTTTATCGAGTGCAAGTCTCTTTCTTTTATTGTAATGTTGTGGTGAGCTTGTGGTATGTTTTCTAAGTGTTGTTCCACCCCAATGTTGTTTTGTTGCCCCCATACCACAGGTCATCACATACGGCAAGAGCTGGATGCGATCACTTTGTCGAGTTTCTTTTTACTGCAAGAGCTGTATGTGATCACTTTATCGAGTTTCTTTTGATTCCAATTAACGCGCTAGAAGTTTCGGCTTTGTCGGTAAAATCTTTTTTTGTGTTAGCATGTTTAAAGCTTCTGAGCTTGCCAATGCATTAGGAAACCCGACTTTGTTAGCCGATCAAATGCTTTCTCTTAGGAGTCTTTAGTTTCGGTGCCCCTCTATTTAGGGAGGTTTTAAGTTTAGCCCAACCTCATTGAAGTATCGAGCGAATCGATGTATACTGACTTCATTGGGTGCCCCCGGAGAGGTCTTTGATTTAGCCCAACTTCATCGACGTATCGAGCGAATCGATGTGTATCGACTTCATTGGGTGCCTTACTGCGGGAGGTCTTTTGCCTCTGCTATGGGATGACTTTTATTTTTCCTCTGCTATGGGAGGACTTTTGTTTTGCCTCTTATATGGGAGGACTTTTGTTTTGCCTCGGCTTTGGGAGGACTTTTGTTTTGCCACTACTTTGGGAGGACTTTTTCCTCTACTATGGGAGGACTTTTGCCTCTGCTATGGGAGGATTTTTGTTTTGCCTCTGCTATGGGAGGACTTTTGTTTTGCCTTTGCTTTAGGAGGACTTTTATTTTGCCCAACGTTCGTCTGCAATCCAGCCGATTAAATCAGGTGTCGGAGACTTCGTTGGGTGCCTCTACTTTGGGAGAATTTTGTTCTTCCTCTGCTTTGAGAGGACTTATGCCTCTGCTATGGGAGGATTTTGATTTGCCTCTGCTTTGGGAGGACTTTTGCCTCTGCTATAGGAGGACTTTTTCTTTTTGAGTTTTCTTGCGCGCTCTTAGTCGCTTAACTCTTAGTGACTTCCCTCTCTGATCCGCAAGGCGATGTGCAACGTCTTCGCAGATATGCGTGAAGTCACTGAGAAAGGGATAATAGAAATCACTTTCCTGAACACATAAAACAGTGGCTTTGTGACCTTCAAATATATGCAAATGTGAGCTAACATCGCCAGACACAAGCTTGTATCGATCATACAATCAAACAATTATCCAACAGACCTGGAATTGAATGTTAGGGGATTATATATCTAATTTGAATTCACATATAATAATATATATAAAAATAAATAACTATACAATAATTATCTACAAAAAGTGCACTCTGCAAAATACAATTCTTTTCAAGGGGATTCTAATCAACACAATAAATATCAGCATTATAAGGCTTCTCAACCTACATTTCACGGATTGAAGTATCTTGACAAATATTGTATAACAGTACGGTTGAAACATGCTTATTGAGAAAATGTTATGGTAGATTTTATGCTACACCATGTTGACAATGGTTTTCTACCCTACTCACAAAAACATTGCTATATCGGTTATATCGTAATTTGATGTAAAGAAATAACAGACCAATCAGTTGTAAAAATAACAATTGTTGATAACAAGAAATTTGAGATATTATGTAGATGTGAGCGTTAATGTATGTGTCCTATGAACTAGAGTGAAGATACAATCTTACCTTGATAGATGGATCTATTCCAACATGAGCATCCAAGAAAACCAAACAAGAATCATCTCCTACTCTACAAAATTCTTGTGCACTTCACATATCAAAAAAAAAATAGATAGTCAATATTTTAGTCTAAAATGAATATAATAAAATCATGATGCTCTACAAATCCATCATTTGCACACAAAAATGTGTTGCATCATTTGTATGTTTTACCCTACCTAAACGGAGAAAATTGCATATCTTCTGTGGTATCTTGATGACCATGAAATATCTTTCATAGTGGGATTTTAGGATATTTGTACATATCCTATGTTCATTGTAACACCATAAGATTAATATGTAAGAAAAAAGGTTGTTATACCAAATCAGGATTACATTTTGTAGCTTCATATGTAAGTAAAATAGCGAAAAATTTGTTAACGCTTACGCATAAGCACCCTAAATTGGCTTTATATATAGAGTATATTTGTGCATTACAAAGCAATAAAATAAATAAATATATTATTGCTAATAAATTTCACAATCACGCACCATGGAAAAGGCACATGTGGAAATGAAAGCCCGTCAACTATCAAGCCATACTAGAGATATGCCTAGCATTGAAGAATTGGAAGAAGTGTTATCGAAAAACATAAATTCATATATTAAACTAAAATGGTTGGACAAACTTGAAGACCCAGCATATGAAAATGGTCGCACCAAATAATCATGTCACAATTAAAACGGGTAGCCATCATATAAAGAACATTAAGACATCAAACAAATAAAATAATGTAATTGCATCATTTTTGTAAGAGATGAGTAAATAAATAAAATACTGACTTGTAGCCAGATACTATAGCAAAAGATTATAAGACAAATCCGGAGAATTCTTCATCTAGCAAAGGTTTACCATCATCAACATGCGGCAATAGGTTGCCATTGCAGATCAACAACCAATGTCGACTCTGTACTTTGTAGCTCATTTTTATTGACTGAATTCAAAAGATCAAATCCATTTACAAACCAAAAAACATCCCATTAAACACATTACGATATAAATGTAATATGAACTATTAATTCATCTGAAAATAACACATAGATTAAACTAAGGGCAATCATATTAAATACCGATATAACAATTATATCCAAATTAAATTCGGACACATACCATCTTGCACTACAAAAATTCACTAGTTCATCCCTACCCGAAATTCCTAAATAAAGGAGTCATTCCAAAATCCCAACTCTACAAAATCCTCCGGCAATGTGATTTTTTTTTTTTGGCAATTCCTTATACCGAAGTTTTCAGATTTTGACGTTGACCGGAGAAACTAAGCATCGATACCTCATATACGATATCATTAGCAAACAGACCTTGGAAATAGCAAAAATACTTAGAAGCTTTCAAATTTCAATACCGCATATATGATATCTTTTATTTTTTCAAAACTCATCAAAACATAGTATTTATATATCTACCATAAGTATTTGAAAAGCATGAACTTACTATAACATCTGCAACAATCATTCTGCTGTAAATGTGTATGTTAAGTGTAGACAATTATCTTTTGAGATAACTTTTTTTCCAACCTCAAGTTTTCGTGGTATTAACTTGCATATCGTTAAATGCAGTAAAATAATTTTCTTTACCTTCTCCAATAGTCCCAACGTGGTTGATACATCTCATGTATAGGTGTATCGACAAATGAACAAGAATAGCAGTCTGAACTACTTCCATTAGTCAAATACAAATTTGCATAGCTCATATCTCCAATTAACAAGATGAGATTAGGTTATTACTTCTCATGTGATCAACCATTGTAGTGGTATTTAAGTTACATCGTAAATCGCTAGTAATTGCTATTTTTCTTTGGTAACTCTTAGGTTCGGGTGCAGTCAGTGTATTGAATGTTTGTGTAATACTCATTGAAGCTTTAGAAGGATCCCCACATTGGTAATAATATTTTGTTGTTGGAGTTAATCCTGCAACATCGAAAAACTACTTCAATTAAGGATGATTTACTAAATTACCAGTAATTCCACAAAAGGTCATATATTTCCATCACATGCTGACTGGTAAAATCTATATGTCTTAAGGGTTCAATTAACGTTAATATATTCCATACAGTGAACTTTACGGAAATTCTGCAATTCATGGTGAATATAAATTCAAGAGGTGATTAAGAAAGAATACCTGTAATGCTCATCTTTATCGTTCTTCATTTTTGTTTTTATTATGTTCATCTTTACTGCCTCCTTTCATTGCTTTACCTTCATACTTCATTATATTCAATCCATGCTCCCAGTCAAGTAGCTAATAATCAACTCCTTTTCCATATCATTTCAACACTACAAACACCCCTCATCTAACCAGCACCATCACTACATCAAAACCAATCACAACTTGCTTTCCCCAACCCTCCTAAGCTCAACTCAATCTGCATCACAATTCCTCTAATGCTCCACTGCTCGACCTAAACTTTCAACTCAAAACTGCACATGTCAGACATCACCAACTAACTTGACCCTCAACAGACTAGCTGTTCACCTGAGACTACCATTCTTTTTCACCACCACCAAACTCCAAACCACTAGAACCCTTTTGCTTAGAACCACATACTGCTGCATTAATCACACTACTACATCAAGCCAGCCCCTCAAGCAAACTCATGCACTATCTCTTCAAAGTTCCCATTCATATCGTATTTCCACCAAACAAACCCTAACCATTCCACAGTTAAGACAGAACACAACTCAAGAAATAATGCGTCCCCCTTCCTTCAATCGCAATTTGCTACCTATAACAACCCGAATTTTTAACAAATAATAGTTAATTAACGAATTAATTAATTAAGGGATGAACTAAGAAAACAAATATTGATCAGAAAAATATTGAGAATTAAGTAAAAAGGATTTCTCCATTGCGCCCATTATGGAAGTTTGATATAGATAGACTTCTAGTTTTCATAAAATGGACGAGAAATGAATAAGTTATGATCAATCCAAGTTTGAAACTTAAATTTAGAATAAAATAAATATGGAGACCCAAATTGGGTCAACCACTGGGTCGACCCAGGACCCAAATGGGTCGACCTATGTGTCGACCCACATAAGAGTGTGGCTCGACCCAATTACGTGTCGGGTGCGTTTTTGGCCTGACACGATGTTGAGCCTGTGTGAACTTTTCTGGAGTTTTCTATGCTGATGTATTGCTAATGTGTCTTCTAAGGCTAAGATTAAAAACTTAATATCCTACGGCCCAAAATCTAAATATAAAATATAACGAACCTGAACATAAAATGCAATGAACCTGAACACCGAACTCTATTATAAATAGCCTCCAAAACCTAACCTAATCTTCACTACTCCACTTCTCTACCTCTCTCAAATAACCTTTTTCTCAAATATAATTTTAATGGAGTATTCGGGGCTTGGTTCTACACATATTTTTGAAGGATATCTATAGATAGGGAGGATCTACCAAAGCTTATTGGATTTTCTCAAATTTTATGTGAGTATTACCGTGATTATCAGATTTCTTCTAGGTTAATGTTAAAATAGATACAATAGTTGTTATAGTGATTTCAAATCTAATTGTTTCTGTTCAATTGTTGTTTATTCACAGGTCCAGTTATCCCTAATTCTTTCTCTGTAAATAATTCTTTTGGGTCTGATTTATGTTCATGTTCCTCTCTTTTTATCTATTTCAGTAAATCCATTACTCTAATTTATTTCAGTTATCTACAGCTTTGTTCTTCGTATGAAATTTTGTTTCAGTTTGTCAATAGCCCTATTTTAATTCTAGATTCACTTCTATCTATCTGAGCCTAGGCCATGCGAGAGCCTAGGCCATTTCCTTTTTAATTTTGACGTTGAGTTCAGGCCTTTTATCCCTAAACCTTTCGTTTGTTCTTATTTTTACGCAAATTGGGTTAAACCACATAATAAGACGATAATGGAGCAATTGGACAAAAAGAGAATTATGCATAAAAAGGAATAATCGAGGTTTAGTTTATTTATACAGTAATGGATATAAAAGAGGCATGTTAAAATCTGAGTAAAAGAGGTAATCAACTGTAATATTTGGAAGATAATGAAATTTAGTAAAAACTGGATTCTGGGAATCAGTGAATACTATATTCAGATAATGGATTGTGAATTAGAAATAATTACACTAAACTTGACATTAATTTGGAAAGCATGTTAATTTGACATTAATTTTGGAAGCTTGTTAATTTGAAATTAATTCGGAAAACATGTAAATTTGACGTTAATTCATAAAAAATGTTAATTTGATATTAATTCGGAAAACATGATAATTTGACATTAAGTGACATGCAACTGGGAAAACATGTTGACATTAATTTAGAAAACATGTTAATTTGACACTAATTTGGAAAACATATTAATTTGACATTAATTTGGAAAACATGTTAATTTGACATTAATTTGGAAAACATGTGTGACGACCACCCATAACCGCCACACTTAACAAGAGGAATAATACGTTGTAATGTGTGTCAGGCAGCCATGGTCGATCATCAAGGTAGGTAAACATACGCAGAACCTGTCGTAGAACTCACAGCGCAAGGATAAAATATAATAGAACATATACAACAGGTAGAAATTGTGGAGCATCACATAGAAGAAATCTAAACTTTCATATCATCCTGAAAATATCCATACAACTTTGGAATACACTGTAAAAGTCTGTACATGAAGCCTCACTACATAACCCTCAGAGAATGCATCAAGTAGAACAATAGGGGAAACACCCAATATGTATAGTAGTAAAAATAATACTCAAGTGTCCAACTCGTCTTCGATCAGCGGCTTCGTCCACTAAGATCTACCATCTACAACCTGCTACTCAGTATGCCTATCCACAACACCATAGATGAACAACCCAAGATAATAAGAGGAAACATAAAACCTTGAGTCAAACAACAGTCTTAGTGCGCGATAAAACAACAATCTAACATCATCAATGAATTATATCAGAGTAGGTAGATAAATCAACCAACATCACCAGAGAAGAAACCCCAAACTTTTCATCCCCACATCCGATAGTGATAGCCTTTACACAACAAGAAGAAGAATACAAGCAGCAACAATCATAGCAACTAGTTTAAGTCCCATATAAACTACCCTAATCGAGATTAACATCCCTTAGGCAAAAACCCCGAAGGCCGAAACCAACATTAGACAAGCACCTAAGAGATATCTCCTTCAACATCAAAAAATATACATAGGAAGGTACAAGCAAAGCAAACAATCTTTCATGACTCTGGCTATCACCGCCTAATTCTGCTTTGAAACCGTTTTTAATCGTATAATGGCCAACCTTGCCATGTGTCAAGGGCTAATGGTAACCCGGATTCTAGCAAAAACTCCATACGCCTTTCAACGATAAGTATCTCTAAGCCTTTCAACGATACATAGGGTACCCGACCAGCAATCTTCCGGTCATTTGGACATCTCTATTATACCCTTGCTTTGAGCTCGATAAAACCTACGGCAACGTTAATCTCTTGGCCTTCAACATATCTAGTAATCCTTTCTGATGGTGGTTCATAGCTCAAGCAACCTTCTCGAGCAACCATTATCCATCAAACCACAACATTTGAGTCGTCTTCACATTTGTTGCATTACAAGGATTGACGAACGCTTCACTATGCTTTAGATGTTCCTCCTCGATTTCTCATCGAAGCTAGAACCATCATCGACTCAAAAACAAGCTTCGTTTGGTCGATACTGCATTTCATAGCATTTCTAGCTTTTTCGCTATGAAAAACTTGCCACAATGTCAAAACAGCCTTTTGCAGCACTTCTGAAATGCTATTATATCTCTTGGTTCAATTCTGCATCATTCTGGAGTGAAAAACTAAGCAAAACATCAAAACAGCCTTTCACAACGTTTCTAGAACGCTATCATTGCTTTTGGGCGGTCCATCACCCTTATGGATCGTTTGCACTTAAAACACCCTTTTATAGCGTTTCAGGAATTCTCATAGCTTCTGGGTGGTCCATCCACCCCTATGGGTCGTTTGCACGATCCATGCCTTTTTGCAGCGTTTGCCGTCCATCCTCTTTGCCAGACCAAGAAAAATGCCATGTCATTTTTGCATTGCGTGATCCACGCATGTCGTGTTCCCCAAGCCAGCCATTCCATCCACCTACTGCAGCGTTTCCCAAACGCTATAGGTTCCTTATTTTTTTCAGATTTTGCCAGAAAATTCAGCTTTTGCCAAATCCATCAAAACTTGCCCGATCCATCATTTTTTCGCGCCGATTCACCAATTTTTGGTCACCGATCCATACTAGGATCTGTGCTCGATCCATGACTTTTTATAGTGTTTACCAACGCTATAGATTTCCAAATTTTGATTTTTGGCTGATTCTTCAACTTTTGGTCGATTCTTTCACTTTTTCTTGGTCGATCTACTCCTTTGCCACTACTTGAGCCACACCAAAGCCTCTACAACACGATCCATCATGGATCTCACTCGATCAATGATTTTCACTTCGATGTATGCTTTTCAACAATGTTTTTCAACCATAAACAAATCACATCAAAACAACAATTATTCAAACAACGTTTTTCATTATAATAACATAAAAATTTACTAGTTTAGGTTGCTAATTAGATCCTATGGTGAATTTAGTTAAAAACCATAATTACATCAATTAGATCTATACAAAAACAACTTGAAATGATGAACATGAGATCAAACAACCCATATACTTGATTGAATCCGTGCGAGAGATGCATATCACTCACCAAATCTTCAATCTAGCTCAAAATCGATGAAATATGAATCCGAACAGCGAAGATCTATCTTCAAACCTCTCGATTTGATGCGATCTATCTTCGTTTGATGTAGATCTAGATCCCATTGATGTAGATCTTCAATCTCTACTCATAGATCTAGAATTTTAATGGTAGAAAGGTGTATTTGTTTGAGAAATGATCAATCACAAGCTCAACCAAATGAGAGAATGAAGTAACCCCTCCCCATGTCCTAACCCCCTATTTATAGCCTCCCACCAGCCTACTAACGGGCCTCCTCAAATCAGCCCATTAATAGCTTAAAACCTAAACAGAAATTTGTGTAGCAATTAAACAGCGATTTCTCCCAAACCACTAAACCAAATCTTTAATGTGACCACTCTACGGAATGGGAAACATTGCAATGAGACCGAACTTAGCACCTGATTCGACCCCAGTCAAAAGTTATGCCACTATACAAGACTGACAGGGGCAAAATGGTCACAAACAAAATTGGTAAAAAAAAATGTACATGTCTCACATCCCCATAAACAACATATTAAAATATGAGAATGATCCAACCCTTAGGGAATAAAATAAAAATATTTTATGATCCTCCGATAAGTAAAATGTGGCTTGTTAAATTCAGCCCCCCCCCCTCTTTAGGAATTTCACCCTCGAAATCCCCACAGACATAAGCAACTAAAACAATTCTGCGTGCCTATCATTAATAGCCAATTCTATCACCCAGACTAGCAACCATCAACCAAGCATCCATTGCCTTATCCTAGCACGCAAAATTCTATCAACCACAACAACAACCACAAGAGTACAAGCTACAATATGGTAATGGTGACAGGACAACTATGGGGCATACCAATGAAGAGTTCTAGATGGATCGACTTCATCTTCTCTTCCATTTCCCATGTACAATCGTCGTCATCCTCACTCCATTGCACCTTGAATAGCTTAACCGTCTTCCTCCTAAGCCGTTTCGTGTCATTCCCCACAACGCGAAGTGGCTTACGAGGCTTCGTAGCTACGAAGTTGACTTCTAGGTCTTCGTACTACTCCAGAAATACCAGCACATTCGAATCATGCACACACTTCTAAAGAAACGACACATGGAGAATATTATGCACGCTCGACATCTTCTCGGGTAACTCTAAATTATAAGTGAGCTTTCCCATTCGCTCGATTATCGGAAACGATCCAACAAACCTTGGAATTAACTTTCCTTTGCTCTCGAACCGAATAACGTGCTTCAACGGAGAAATCTTCATGAAAACCATATCGCGGACATCGAATTCCAAATCCTTCCGATGCTTATCGGCATAACACTTCTGACGATCTTGGGTTGCCTTCATTCGTTGTCGAACGATCTCGATACAATCCAATGTCTCTCTGATCATCTCTGGCCCAAATATCAACTTACCTCTAGTTTCTAACCAATATGCCGGAGAATTACATAGTCTACAATACAATGCCTCGTATGGCGTCATCCCAATGCTTGAATGGTAGCTATTATTATATGCAAACTCAACTAGATGGAGATGGTCTTCCCACGATCCCCCAAAATCCAACACACAAGCTCTTAGGAGATCTTCCAAAATTCGACTAACCCTCTTGGTTTAACCATCAGTCTAGGAATAATAAGCCGTACTTAAACACAATTCGGTTCCCAAAGCTTCTTGCAAACTCATCCAAAATCCGCTCGTGAATAACGGATCACGGTCACTTTACTATGCTCTTTGGTATACCATGAAATCAAACTATCCATTTAACATAAAGTTCAACCAACTTCTATGTTGTCCTAGTCGATCTAATAGGAATAAACCTTGCACTTTTGGTCAAGCTATCCACGATGACCTAAATTCCTTCATTTCTTGCCCTTTTTCTAGGTAGTCCATCGATAAAGTCCATCGATATCTTCTCCCACTTCCACGTAGGATCTTCCAATGACTGAAGAAATCCACTCGGCTTCTTCTGTTCATCTTTCACCAACTGGCAGTTTATGCACTTGGAAATACACTTTCCAATATCCCATTTCATCCATTCCCAGTAGTATGACACTTCATATCCTGATACATTTTATTACCACTAGGATGAATCATCAACTTCGAGTGATGACATTCTCTCATAACCTCATCCCCTAATCTGTCGATATCAGGAATAACCAATCGTCCTTGCTTTCTAAGCCAACCTTCTCGATTGACCTTGAACTCTTTATCCTCTGGTTCCAGCTTCTGTATAAACTCGACAAGCTTTGCATCTCGCTTCTGGCTCTCATCAATCCTTTCGATAAGAGTAGATCTTATCGATGAACTTTCCAACATTTCAGGTTCCAACTCGCACCATGTCCTGAAATCAAATCTTGCCAAATACTCGAGGCTTTTTCATTCTGAAAACATTACTCCCAATCTTGCATGTCTTCGACTCAATGTATCTGCAACTGCGTTACCTTTACCAGGAGTGTAGGCTATACCAAAATCATATGATGCCAGAAACTCTAACCACCTTTGCTGCCGAAGATTCAAATTCTTTTGGGAGAAAAGATACTTTAACGACTTGTGATCCATAAATAACTCGAATCAAACTCCCAACAGGTAATGTCTCCACATCTTCATAGCAATCACAATTGCTGCCAGCTCCAAATCATGAGTTGGGTAATTCCTTTCGTAAGGCTTCAGCTGTCGACATGCGTAGGCCACAACCTTATCCTTCTGCATTAGCACTGCTCCAACTCCAGTACCACATGCATCGATGTATACCACCGTTTCTTCATTCCCACTTGGAATCATCAAAACAGGAGCACTCATCAATCTCTCTTTCATGACTCCAAAAGGTTGCTCAAACTTCTCATCCCATGTGAACACCTGATTCTTTCTCGTCAATCCTGCTAATGTATTGCTATCTTGGAGAAATCCTAGATAAACCGGCGATTATATCCCACTAACCCAGGAAAACTCCTAACATTTGTCGCGTTCTCAGGTTTATCCCAGTCCTGGATTGCTGCCACCTTAGCGGGGTCAACCGCTATTTCATTTCCAAAAACAACATAGCCTAAGAATCTCACTTCACTCTTTCATAAGTGACACATCGAAAACTTATCTTTTAATTTATGCTTTCACAAGATTTCCAAAACAATTCGCAAGTGCGTACTGTGCTCTTCCTCATTTCGAGAGTAAACTAGAATAACATCCACGAACACAACTACGAACTTGTTCAACTGATCTCTGAAAACCCTATTCATAAGATCCACGAAATATGCAGGTGCATTAGTCAACCTGAATGGCATCACCAACCATTCGAAGAAATCGTATGGTGTCCTAAAAGTAGTCTTCGACACACTATCCTTCCCCACCTTCAACTGGTGAAATCCCGTTGCTAAATCCATCTAAGAAAACACTTTGGCCTCGTGAAGTTGATCGAACAAATCATCAATCCTCGACAACAGATACTTGTTCTTCTTGGTCACCTTGTTCACCTCATGTTAACGCACACACAATCTCAATGAGCGATCTTCCTTGGTTGCAAACACAACTGGTGCACCCCATTCGGATACACTTCTTCAAATGAATCCTTTTCCTAAAAGGTCACGAACTTGCACCCCTAACTCTAGGTGTTCCTTAGGCGTCGTCCGCCTAAGAGGCATAACGATAGGTCTAGCACCCTCGACCAAATCGATTTTGAACTCAATATCACGATGCGGCGGTAAGCCTTTGACTTCTTCAAAGACATCCTCAAACTCATTAGCGATCAGCACAGATGACAAGTCTTCATGTGGAATCACAAGCAAAAACAAAAAACTCACGAAGACACCATCTTCGGGATTACATCGAACCAAAACCTTTTGCCCTTCCACGTCCCCGACTCTCACGTCAACCTTCTCACAATTCACTCTTGATGCATACCTTTTGAGCCAATTCATGCCCAACATTATCCCAAACCCAGCGACGTTCAAAACAAAGCAATCACACACAAAAGAGCAACCATGAATTGATAACACAAGACCATGACAAAGCATACAAAGACAGGACGAACCACTAACTGGGTTAGTCACAACCAAAGGTCTATCACAAATCTTGGGTTCTAAACTCAAGTGACACACAAGCTCATTACAAATGAATGAATGCGATGCTCCAGTATCAAACAACACACGAACTGAAACAACTCTAATGGAAAGAGTACCTTGAATGATGACACCCTTCCCTTTATCTTCTACGGTAGGGGCCCTTGAAGAGGATGGCACAGCTTCCAAAGCATAAGCCTTCACAACCTGCTTTCCCTTCACCGGTTCTGGACAGTCCTTCTTCTCATGCCTAGTTTTTCCACACTTGAAGCACTTCTTTTCAGCTTTGGGTTTCTTGCATTCATTAGAGAAATAACCCTTATGTTGGCAGTTATAGAAATCCACCTGTTTTCACCAAAAAATGACTTAAACACCAAGGGTACGAGAAACGTACTTCACCAATATGGTTAGAAAGTAAACGTGGCCGTACTCAACAAAAGTTGAAAGTAAAAATGCAAGGAAAGTAAAATGGAGACAAGATTTTAGAGTGCTTCATCCCTAAGCTAGGCCTACGCCAACTATGAAGGTAGTTTGCATTATCATGATGATTACAAAGCATGTAAATTCTCTTTGTTCATACATCTTCTCATTCTCTCAACTCTCAACATATCCTCACTCTTACATACAAATCTCGCTTGAATTCACGGAATTCAATGGAGGAATGGTGGAAGCCATGGAGGAGAAGGACGGATGAGCGATAGGGAAGGAGGATGTCTTTGAACTTTTTTCACTTATAAGATCTTAATGGATGCCATGGCCAAATGGACGAAGATCCTTCCAGAGGAGATGATGATGATGGTTGAGAATGTTTAAGGAATGGTGGAGGAAAGAATTTAGCAACACTTCCGGGTTGCAAGGCCCCCCCTTTGTGGTGGAAGCCATGGCCCATTTATAGGTGGTCTCCCCTGAAGAAATGAGATGAAATCCATATATGCAGGTTAGGGGTCGTTCGTCTTATTAATTATGAAAATGTTGTAGCCTAGTTGTAGCCAACTGTTGATAGTTGTATTCTGTGAGCGACTGAGGAATGGAAGAGCGACTGGAGTTGCAGTCCGTGAGCGAACGTGGGATGCATGTGTGAACTCTGGCATATTTGTGTTCTCTGCTATGTACAATTGATCAGGGTAGTATGAAGGATGACTGTAGGGTAGAACGTGTGGTCGGAACCAATTCTTTTCCTTGTCTTGTATGTATGACCTTTCCCCGTGGTCGAGCTAGTCTGTTATGTTCGACCCGTTTTGCTAATCAGTCGAACTAACCGTTCTTATTAAGTCTTACTTATAACCGAGCGTTCTCTCAGATTGCTTGAGTCGTGTCACGCCCGGGTTTCCCGACGTTCGAACTCCTTTTCTCATCGTAGAGGTGAATAACTTTTCCTGATATGAGCGACCGACCTCTTCGGATATGAACGGCCAGTCCCTTGAGCTGTGCTCGTTTTTCAGTTTATGTTGTATTCCGGGTTATGTGCAAACGACCATTTGATATTGGTACGCGCGACTCTTATGTCAAATATGAGTCTTCCAAGCTCGCCTGGGCCATATTGCCTCTTTGTATGGTCGAACCATGCTGTACAACTGGCATGCGACCCATCAGTTTTGATGTATGTGTCCTTTCTTTCTGTGCTCAACCTTTATTGGTGTGTTTGGCCTAGGTTATGTGGGGCTGCCTTTTATCTTGTACGAACGACACGAGAGTCCTGGACCGTGCATGCACATCTAAGCCCTGTAGCGGTCGTCTCGTTGTTCTTACAAAGATTTAATACACCAATTATATACATGCTTTTTAGGGATAAACATTTGCCCCTCAAAGTTCGTATTTTCTTGTTCTGTAGAAGATTATAAGCTTCGAAATAATCGAACATAACGTAATTTGGTGAATTAAATCTTCATTTTCCAAGGGGTAATCGCTCTTGGTTTTCGGTTGTTCGGGGCTAAACAAGACTAAAGTCACCCTAGGTCGCTTGTACTGTCAGGCATATTATGGAGGTTCAAGTGAGTTGGTTTTGGTGGATCATCATACTTGTTCAGCTAGGCAAGTTTGAAGTTGACTAGGCTGACGTGGCAAGAACATTCTAGACCCCTTTTTTTAAAAAAAAATCCCTTCTTCTTTCTTTATTTCACTTCATTTCCTCAAAGAATTCTTCTGACGGTGGTAATGTCTAGAGAACCTTACAAGGTAATGCATATCCTTTGATTTTTGCCCATACTTTTCTTTAAAATTCTCAGCTTCCTCAGCTCACTATTCTGTCTGATGCTTCCAGAAACACTTGACTCATTAGGACAACTTTTCTTTGGATCTGAAGCACCATGATTGTTTTGGGTGAGTTTTTACTTTTTACTTTGCCTTTTTTTGTTTGAGAAACTGCCAATGTCGTAGATAGCTTCGAATTAGGATGTTTTAAGTGTGGTTTGATTGATTTGAGTATGGATTGGGATTTTGGCAACAATTAAGTCTGGTTGATGACGGTGTTGTTTCTGTATTCATTTGAAGAATCTGAACCACATGGAACCTTTCGAAATTTCGATTTCAATATTGCCTATAAGTTGTTTTCCGGAATGCCCCAGACATTACTGGCTTAAATCAAATGTGGCTTCTGTTCATGCCTAAATCTGGTAGGGTTGTTCTTGGTCGCGCACGATCTCTACTCATGTCCAAATTGACTTTCTTCGATCAATATTCAAACTTCAGACTAAAACGGCCCTTCGGTGTTCAACACATACTAAATTATCTTTTGGTCTCTTCCTTAGGTCTAAGGATGAAATTCCTTATGTTAAGAAGACTAACGAAGAAGGAAATGAAGAAGATTGGCAGGAAAAGCAGGTTGAAGAGTAAACAGAATTTGGGTAAAATTGACCCTCAGAGATGTCGTACACTGGACGAACCTCTCATCCCAGATATTCAGACTACTTCTGACCAATTATCTTTAGCTTTTCTGTCCATCACTTCAAATTCTACTAATCTTCAAACGACCATATAGAGGTCTCTTTATGTTTCTAATCCATGCCATCCTACACTTGCTGGATGATTCGAGGGTTGGTGTCTAGAAGGTATGTGCTTTGACTTGGGCATAGACCCATACAACAAATGGATTGTCGCTGGTAAGATGGATGCTACGAAAGACTGCATACTTGCTGGTAATTTGGAGGCATGTCCAAATTTGGTTGGAGACCTTATTGTGAAAGTCAGGGACTATATTGTGAAGCAGTTGGGTGCCTGGCATACTTTTGCTGGTGATCTTCAGAGGTTGAATAGAGAGAACATCGGTCGAATCCATGCTTTGGAGAAAGATAAGTTTGAGCTTATCAAGGCCCTTGAATCCCGGGATAAGGTCACTGCCTTTCATAATAGAAGGATATGATTGGATAACTTCACCTTTCATGATTTCTGTTGTTCTTTTTAACGTGCTGTGTTTAGACTAGTTTGTATATGCGGGTGCCAGTCCCCGCTTATTACCATATGTTTAAGTTGGCGACTTTATAACTGGTCTGCGACCTGGTTTATTGTACTGCAGCTTTTTATTCACCTTGGCTACCCTCTCGCCAGTGCGCCGTGTGTTACACCTTTATCACAGTTCATTTGCATCGCTAAACATTTTGTTAATTGTATGATTGTGACCGACTTATGGTGTATAAAGTTAGTATTATTGGTTCGCTTTAACGCTACGGTTAGACCCCCGTATCAAAGTTCGTTATAATCTTAGAATCTCACTCTTATTACTCACCCTCAAGGGGTTTTATTTTTACCGTGCATTTACTCGTGTTTTCAATGACTTGGTAATTCAAGCCCCTCGAAGCTTGTACTTGAATGCCACCTATAATACATTTAATCGTGTTTCACACTGACCTAGCGTCTCAAGCCCTTCGGAGACTCGATTAAATGCATATTCGTATAACTATATACATATTGTTGTTTTTATTAGAATGTATTCAACCCATATTCACTAACTCGGTGACCCAAGCCCTTCAGAGACTAGTTTTGAGTACGTGCCCCCATGGGAGGACTTGGGTTTCAAGTTTTCGATCCAATCTTGGTCTTGTTTGATCTTGTTTATTGTAATCAAAAAGAGACCTAAATTGGATACCTCCTTTCAGCTAGGATTTCTGTTACCCCCTTTCGGCATTTTTCTGTTACCCCCCTTTCGGCTAGGATTTCTATTTGCGTTGGTCCTTCCAGCATGTTTGCCGATCCTTTCTATTTTATGCTTCATCCCGGGAGGTGGACACTAGTTCCTCTTATCAAGTTTTACCTCAATTCAAAGAATTTGTGTCCTGCACCTAACAAGGTGCCTCTTTTGGGACTGGCAATCTTTCAATTGGGACATGTTGGTTTGCTTTTTCCCTTGTATCATTCTCAAGGCTTGGTATCAATCAAATCCTTTTGTTGGATGCTTTGCCAAGGGTTCAATGTTCATCTGCTGCGCTTTTCACCATTTGGCTCAGCTCATCCTTTTGAGATCTGCAAGGTGGTGTGTTTTAATTATCTTGTTTAGTTTGCATGGTGCTTCCGGCATTTAGCAGCTCGAGTTGTTCCAACTGGGGTATGCTTAGGAAGCTTCCGACTATGGTTGGATTCTATAAGAGAGGTTGTTCTCGTTTTGCCTACATGAAGAAGTAAACTTTTAGCAAAGGTTTGCGAATACATGATTCGCGCGAGCAAGCAGGGCTTTTATGCACATAGTTTTAATGTAAAGTTTGCAAAAATCTACAACTTTTTTTTCCAATAAATTTGAACAATGCATCATAGGAAGTAATGATGGATCGTTCGCTACTCCAAGCTTGAGGAATCTAGGTTCCTTCTGCTAATTCCACGAGTAAGTCAACTGTACTGATGAGTTATGTAATTCGTCTAGTAAATCCTAGGATTTTGTTTGAATAGGTTCACACTTCTGCCACATAGGTGTTCACTTTCTAAAATGCATTTATGAAGACCACATTAACAGATGCCCCCGTGTAAACTAAGACACTTTTCACGACTGCAGGGTCAAGGCCAATTGTGATCATTACGGCATCAATAGTCGGTATAAGTAATCTGTTAGAATCTCTAGATACCATATCATTGACTGAAGTTCTAGGCATCTTCATTGGGAGTTCATTGCTGGAGATACCTTTCAGTTTGCTAGCATATCTTTCCATATCGGCCCAGCTGCCTCCAGCTTGGTGGGGCCCTCCAAAAATCATGTTGATTGCTGGTCTTGGATCGGGAATTGCTTGAGCCTTTTCTCCTAAGCCAGACTGATCAGTAGTGTTGGTTTGCCCATGGGAAGTTGGAACGTTTTGAGGATTCTTCACATACTGTTGAAGTTTATTATTTCTGATGAGTTCTTTAATCAAACTTTTCAGGTATCAGCATTCGTCAGTGCTATGTCCCGGTTGGCTATGAAATCAGCGGAATTTGCCCCAGTCGACTAGTTGCTCTGTAATCCTCTGCGGCTTAACCTGAGGAAAAATGTCTGAATCCTTTGTAGCAGAGTAAATCCTCTCTGGGGTTTCGCTTAGGAGAGCCAACTCTGAATGCTCGCAGAGTCTTGTCTTCTTATGGGTTTTTCTATCCTTTCCTACATTTCCCCTTTTCTGCCCAAAGTCATCCTTTTACTTGATTTGAACCTCACTCCCTTCTATAGCACTCCAAGCAGCGGGTGGATCATCTTCTATGCACATATTCCCTTTAATTTTCTTGTAGAACTTCCTTAGGGTTTTGTCTGACGAATCTTTTCTGTGGATGGGTTCTTACTAAGTGGAACCCCCATTCCTTTTCGCCATCTCGATGGTTCATGTTCTTCTTCATTGCTCGTTGGATCAGATCCGAAGTGTACTTATTGGTTCAAAGTTTGCGGTATAGCTTTATTATTATGAGCATTCTTAGTATTCGTAGTGGCTCTAATAGACTTATCATTTTTCTTCAAATTGGTTGTGACTTCGAGGAAGGAGGCGGATTAGTTCTTCAATGGTGGTATATTGAAATTGGAGGGGGGTGTTAAGGAAGGAAGAGCGAATACACCCCCCCATGGTGGGCGCCAAATGTTTTCACCAAAAAATGTCTCAAACACCAAGGGTACGAGAAACGTACTTCATCAATATGGTTAGAAAGTAAACGGGGTCATACTCAACAAAAGTTGAAAGTAAAAATGCAAGGAAAGTAAAATGGAGACAAGGTTTTAGAGTGGTTCAACCCTAAGCTAGGCCTACGTCCACTATGAAGGTAGTTTGCATTATCATGATGATTACAAAGCTTGTAAATTCTCTTTGTTCATACATCTTCTCATTCTCTCAACTCTCAACATATTCTCACTCTTACATACAAATCTCTCTTGAATTCACGGAATTCAATGGAGAAATGGTGGAAGCCACAGAGGAGAAGGAAGGATGAGCGATGGGGAAGGAGGATGCCTTTGAACTTTTTTCACTTATAAGAACTTAATGGATGCCATAGCAAAATGGATCAAGATCCTTCTAATGGAAATGATTATGATGGTTGAGAATGTTTAAGGAATGGTGGAGGAAAGAATTCAGCATCACTTCGAGGTTGCAAGGTCCCCCCTCCTTTATGGTGGAAGCCATGGCCTATTTATAAGTGGCCTCCCCTGATAAAATGAGCTGAAATCCATATATGTAGGTTAGGGGTCATTCATATGATTAATTATGAAAACTCCATAGCCTAGCTGTAGCCTACTATTGATAGTTGTATTCAACTGTCCTGGAATGACTTAATGGGAGCGAGCGGTTTCATAGGAGCGAGTGAATGCGTAGTTCTGAGCACATTGAATGGGCGGACATGCGATGAGTGTACATGCGACTTGTCAAAGCTTCTTAGTTAGTAAAGAACGACCGACCAGATCATCATGTTAAATTTTTTTATAATTGACTGGCATATATTATTTGGTTGAAACATTAGCATCTGATTGCTGATGAACGGGCGACCAACCGAGGCTTGTAGAGCAGAGATAATTGCGATTACCCTGGAGTTGGCATCTGTTGTACCGGTAGGTAGGATATGATTGAAGTGTTAGTGACTGATAGAGGAATGGGCGAGCGACTAGAGTTGCAGTCTATGAGCGAACATGGGATGCATGTGTGAACTCTGGCATCTTTGTGTTCCCTGCCATGTACGATTGATTAGGGTAGTATAAACGGACAACTGCAGAGTGGAACGTGTGGATGGAACCAATTCATTTTCTTGTCTTGTACATATGACCTTTCCCCATGGTCAAGCTAATCTGTTATGTTCGACCCGTTTTGCTGAGCAGTCGAACTAACCATTCTTGTTAAGTCTTCCTTATACCCGAGCGTTCTTTCAGATCGCTTGAGTCGTGTCACGCCCGGGTTTCCCGACATTCAAATGCCTTTTCTCGTCGTAGAGGTGAATAACTTTTCCTGATATGAGCGACTGACCTCTTCGAATATGAACGACCGGTCCCTTGACCTGTGCTCGTTTTTCAGTTTATGTTGCATTCTTGGTTACGTGAAAATGACCCTTTGATATTGGAACGAGTGACTCTTATGTCAAATATGAGTCTTCCAAGCTCGCCTAGGCTACACTGTCTCTTTGTATGGTCGAACCATGCTGTACAGCTGGCGTGTAACCCATAAGTTTTGATGTATGTGCCCTTTCTTGTCGTGCTCAACCTTTGTTGGTGTGTTTGGCCTTGATTATGTAGGGCTGCCTTTTACCTTGTATGAATGACCGGAGTGTCCTGGAGCGTGCATGCACATCTAAGCCCTTTAGCAGTCATCCCATAGCTTTTATGAAGATTTAATACACCAATTATATACGTGCTTTTTAGGGATAAACACCACCTCACTCTTTGGCTTCTTCTTGCCATCCTTTCCCTTCTGCTATTGCTGCTTCCTCTTCTTGTTGTTATTACCACCTGGTTGTGGTTTCTGTGCTTCCTTAGTGGCAACAACAACAGTTCCTTCCTTTGGAAACAAGCTTTTATGTCTCACAACTTTTTCCACAATCTTCTCATATTGATCGTTGAGATGATCCACCAACGGTCTCCCAATGTAGGTTGCCAAACCCATCACAAAATTCTCGTTCTTCTGATAGGGAGAATCAATGTACGAACGAGCATACTTCGACAAAAACTCAAAGTCAGAAACATAATCAAGCATTGGTCAACCATTCTATTTCAATTCCACAAACTTTTTGAACAGAACAGACTTTTGAGCAGTAGAGATAAACTTCATCTCGAATTTAACTTGAAACTGTTTTCATGTAATCTCATCTTCTAGAGTCTCGAGCATAATAGAGTTCCACCACTCCATGGCCCTTCCCTAGAGCCGCCTCGATGCAAGCTTCCTCTTCATTGCATTATCTTTCATAAGTCACCAAAGATCCTTATACAAGGATCCATCCATCTCTAAACCTCTTTAGTCGGATCTGTCCCTTTAAACGGCTTTCCTCCAGAAGAAGTGAAGTCTTAGCATAGCTTCGCGAAGTCCACAACTTTATGAACGTGCAGTTGAACTCCTACATCAACCGTGGCTGCTCCCCGAGCGGGTATCCTTCTCATGACCGCTTCCATTATGGCTACGAGCGTGGCTGGGTAGTCTGGTGCACCTCCATTGCCCCCTCCAAGAATAGTCTCCTCCCTAGCAGTGTGTCTTGATGATCTGCGACTGATTCAAAATTTGTAATATAGAATGATTAACCACCTTCGAGAAATACTACAAATAGAGTTCAAACGCTATTATACTATATAGTATGCATCCATCAAAAATGTACAAGTACGTCTGTCTTATGTAATTACGTCCTTGGACTTTGGTAAAAATCGTTAACCAAAGCTCTAATACCAAATGTGACGACCGCCCATAACCCCTGCACTTAACAAGGGGAATAATATGCTGTAAGATATGCCAGGCAGCCATGGACGATCATCAAGATAGGTAAACATACGCAGAACCAGTTGTAGAACTTGCACCGTAAGGATAAAATATAATAGAACATATACAACAGGAAGAAATAATGCAATATCACATAGCAGAAATCCAAACTTTCATATCGTCCTGAAAATATCCATACAAATTTAGTATAAACATTAGAAGTCTGTACATGAAGCCTCACTACATAACCCTCAGAGAATGCATCAATTAGAACAACAACGGAAACACCCAATATGTATAGTAGTAAAAATAATACGCAAGCCTCGAGCTCGTCTTCAATTAGTAGCTCCATCCAATAAGATCTAACATCTATAACCTACTACTTAGTGTGCCCATCCATAACACCGTAGATGAAAAACCCAAGTAATAAGAGGAAACATAAAACCTTGAGTAAGACAACAGTCTTACTAAGCAGTAAAACAACTATCTAACATCATCAATGAAGTATATGAGAATAGGTAGATAAATCAACCAAATCTACCAATATCACCAGGGAAGAAACCTCAAACCTGTCTTCCTACATCCGACAGTGATAGCCTTTACACAACAAGTAGAAGCATATAAGCAGTAGCAATCATAGCAACTTGTTTAAGTCCCACATAAACAGCCCTAATCGAGATCAACATCCCTTAAGCACAAGCCCCGAAGGCGGAAACCAACATCAGGCAAGCACCCAAGAGATATCTCCTTCGACGTCGAACAATCTATGTAGGAAGGTACAAGAAAAGCAAGCAATCATCCATGACTCTAGCCATCCTAGCCTAATCATGCTTCGAAACCATTATTAATCATATGACGACCGACCTTACCATGTGCCAAGGGCTAATGGTAACCCCGTTCTAGCAAAAACTTCATACTCCTTTCAATGATACGTATCTCTAGGCCTTTCAACGATATCCAGGGTACTCGACCAACAACCTACCGGTCTTTTAGACGCCTCTATTATACCCTTGCTTTGAGCCCGGTAGAACCTACAACAACGATAGTCTCTCGGCCTTCCATGTCTCTAGTCGTCCTTCCTAACAGTTGTTCTTAGCTCAAGCAACCTTCTCGAGCAACCATTATCCGTCATCCCACAACCTTTGAGTTGTCTTCACATTCCTTGAATTACAACGATTAACGAACACTTCACTATGTTTTAGACATTCCTCCTTGAATTCGCGTCGAAGCTATAACCATCGTCAACTCAAAAACAAGCTTTATTCGATCAATACTGCATTTCATAGCATTTTCACTATGAAAAACTAGCCTTAATGTCAAAACAACCTTTTGTAGTGCTTCTGAAATGCTATTTTTGAAAACAAAAATGTGTGATCTTCTAAAAAAAAAGAGCACACATATATAATATAAAACAAAAAAGGCTACAATATCTGACTACAGATCCAAAAGGAGAAAAAAGCAATACAAAACACGACTATATGAATGTAAAGGATAATAGATAGATGAGCTCCAGATAAACCATCACCCATCATATTTCAATATCGAATTCCGGCAAAGTCAGCACCTGATATTGAAGTATATCTACTCCAATACAAATGCTAGTCACTCCAAGATAAATATAACAAAAAGGGTAACAGAACACCTAAAAAACTCTTCGACATCGTACACCAAAGTAGATCCAAAGCAAATAACAACCACCAATCCAGACAGCTATCCACTAAGCTCCTTAGCTATATCAACAACCTGAAATCTAAAAGAAACTAGGCAAATTATTAGTAATCATCACATATATATATATGAGTATATATGTGTGTATATATGTATATATCTAAGGATATATATATATATAGGTATATATCCATACATATATGTGCAGAAGAAATAAAAAAGGAAAAAAAGACAATCAAGCAACACCAAGAAATAGAAATTAACAACAAAGATGAGATCTATTACAACTAAAATATCTATTGATTCTAATAAATAAACTCAAATTAAATCTAACCTTAATAAAAAAACTCTCAAAACGCGAATCACTAAAAAACTTATAGTGCGAGTTAGACATCCAATCCAAGCAGAAATTAACTATCCTAATGATTAAATTATCAGCAGAAACTGAAATAGAATGAAAAAAATCTCTGATTCCTCTCTAACCAAATGTACCAACTAATGATATTAACTAAAGAATCCAACACATATTTCTGCCTTGAATTATAAACAAATATACAATAATCCCAATAATCAACACAGTTACTAAAAGAATTAAAACAACCAAAAACAAAAATCCTTAAAACCATATTAAAAATAAAATTGGTAATATTGCAAGAGAAAAATAAATGATCAACATCTTCATCCAAAAGACTACAAAAACAACACTTAACATCGAAAATAATATTCTTCTTCTTTAAAAGCTCAACCGTATTAAGCTTCTTATGAATAATATAAGAAACTTAGCTTTAGGAGGAGAATTAGATTTCCAAAGAAACTTAAAAGGGTGCAATTAAACACCAGAAAAATTAATAAAATTATACATAGAATTAACAGAGTAAACTAAACTCTTATCAAACCCCAACTAATAGAATCTCCATTCTCATCCAAATAATACAATGCTAACTTAGCTTTAAGTAAGGCTAATTGCCTTAACATTCCCCCTTCTAAAATATTATCAAAGGAAAACTCCCACGGGGGATCTAAATCTCCTCTATAAACATCTATAATCAAAGCATTCTTAAAACTACAGTTATTAAAAAGCTCACTAAATTCAATTTTAAGCAATACATGAGAAATCCAAGCATCATGCCAAAAGAAAGTAAGGTTTCCCGAATGAACAGTCACCTTACAACCTAAATTAAAAAAATCAAAACAACTCAAAATAGACCTCCAAAAATAAGATAATCTATTAAACCAACTAACACTAGAACCAACAATAAACTCACCTCTAGAATAATAAAATTTGGAAACAATAATCTTCCAAATAGCCGACACATTAGGGCCCCTAAATCTCCATAACCATTTGGCTAACAAGGAAGAACTGAAATTATATAAATTAATGATCTCCAGGCCCCGTTCTTTCTTGGGCTTACAACAAACCTCCTAGTTGACTAACATTTATATCCTCTACAAATAGGAACAACACTCCAAAGATAATTATGCCTGATTCTATCAATTTTCTCAATAACCCATTGAGGAAATCGATGAACGACCATCCAATATGTAGGAATAACAGATAACACCGAATTAACAAGTACTAATCTACCTGCTTTAGACATAAATATTTGACTAAACATTTATTGTTATAACTCGATAATCTATTATTGATCTTATCAATAATAACTAACCAATCATCCTTCTTAAGCATCGAAGGCCTGATCTTAAAACCCAAATAATCAAAATGAAATTTCATGACAGAACAGTTCAAGGTACTTCAACCATAGACTCAACATTGTCAAAATCATTGAGGACCAAAATAACACTATTATCAAAATTGATTCTGAGATTAGATAACATATCAAAACAATAATGGATAAACTTAAGAGCAATAATATGCTTAGGCAAGTGGGAAGAAAATAATAATGTATCATCCGCAAATTGGAGAATAGATAATTCATTATTAAATTCCTCATTACCAACACTACCTAAGACACCTAATCTCCTAGCTTTCTTAATAATTCTAGAGAAAATATTGGCAGCTAAATTAAACAGTAAAGGTGATAGGGGGTCACCTTGTCTAGGTTGCTAAGTAGATCGTATGGTGATTTGAGTTAAAACCATAATTACATCAATTAGATTTAAGCAAAAACAACTTGAAATGATGAACATGAGATCAAACAACCCATATACTTGATTGAATTCTTGCGAGAGATGCATATCACTCACCAAATCTTCAATCTAGCTCAAAATCGATGAAATATGAATTCAGACAGCGAAGATCTATCTTCAAACCTCTCTATTTAATGCGATCTATCTTCGTTTGATGTAGATCTAGCTCCCTTTGATGTAGATCTTCAATCCCTACTCGTAAATCTAGAATTTTAACGGTGGAAAGGTGTATTTGTTTGAGCAAGGATCAATCACAGCTCAACCAAATGAGAGAATGAAGAAGTAACCCCCTCTTCATGTCCTTAACCCCCTATTTATAGCCTCCTACTAGCCCACTAATGGGCCTCCTCAAATCAGCCCATTAATAGCTTAAAACCTGAGCAGAAATTTGTATAGCAATAAAACATCAATTTCTCCCCAACCGCTGAACTAAATCTTTAATGTGACCACTCTACGGAATAGGAAACATCATTTCCTTTCTAAAGAGACCAACCTCAGCACCTGATTTGATCCCAGTCAAAAGTGATGCCCTGTACAAGACTGATGGGGGAAAATGGTCACAAACAAAATTGGTAAAAAAATTATGGACATGTCTCATATCCCCATAAACAACATATTATAATATGATAATAATCCAACCCTTGGGGTATAAAATAAAAATATTTTACGATCCTCTCATACGTAAAATGCTGGCTTTTAACCTGTATCTAATTGGAAGGAATTATACTTAATTTGACATTAAGTAACTTGTATATGGAAAAAATGTTAATGAATGACACTTAGTTGAACATTAAGTAACTTGTAACCTATATCTGTAAAACATATGAGCAGGGATCTATCTGACTTGGGGAAGGGTTGTATAAAAAGATTACATTTAATTAGAAATATTAATTACAACTTAGGAATATAACATAAGGTTATATTGAGCTTGTTAATGAACTTAAACCAGAAAATTTAAACGTATCTGATTAATAAGCTAAGGAGTCCATTCTGGTAAAATATAAGGGGACCCGTAAAAATCCTAGTTAACTTAGGGACCAAGTCTAGGGGTGGCTTGTGTCAATCTGCTTGCTTGTATGGAACCTATATGAATCAGTACCCTTCTATTATCAATCTGGAGCCTGGCATTAGGTTGAGGCTAGGGCACTCTTTACTAATCGAGATTGTAGGAGGTTCAAATCTGGGGTGGGTAGGAGGCATTCCGGCGGAACGGTGAGCATGCATCGTTACGAACAGAGAAGATAAGACGTTGTAACGCCTGTGATTTAGGCAGTGTAATTTTAGTTGATGGGTCTGAGATTGATAAACCCGAATTCCATAGCCAACACAAGTTATTCACGTCTGAAAGGACGATCAATGTGTAGCATAAGGAAATTCCTTCCAAATTACTTGTTTCTGTCTGAATCTATAGGAGTGCAAAATAGTCAATCCGCCTGATCTGACTATTATCATCATCATTGTCTTTGTAAAGAATAGCCAATCCTTATCATCAATCACATCGGTTATTGTTCATGTTAACACCATAATTTGCACTGGCCAAATATAAAGAAGTAGAAGCTCCGAAGCAGAAAGAGGGAGGGGTTTTGGGCAATGAAACTGAAACCTTGTAGAAAAGAGCCTTGGGAGAGGCTAAGGTGCTACCAAATGTAGTAGGCCGAAAGCTAATACTGCCAGCAAAGAGATTCAGGTTGCAACCAAGCATCAACAACTAGTGTCGTTATGGAAACAATGCCAAGACCACAACAACATTATAGAAGAGACTTGAGTGAATCAAGTCGGGAACAGAGCACAAGAGCATTGGTCCAACACCGATAGCAGAAGATTAGAACCAATAGCAATGGCGCTAAGGCAGAAGGGAAGAAAAGAGCAAAGTACGATGTCAGCATTAGCAAATAGTAGACTACTAGCCTGGTGACAACACTTAAACAAGGAAAGAAAGTGTATAAAGTCGATACCAAGATAACAAAGACAATGGATACCAAAGAAACAAAGCACAAGAAGTGGTTAATCCAACATCAAGGCCGATACCGAAACCATGATACCAAGGTCTCAGAGGTAGAAACATGAAGGTAGAAAGTCCAAATCTCAAATAATGTTAATAAGTATCATGGAGGATGACACCAAACACTTAGTGAGGCAAACATTTGGGTGACACCAAGAATTAGCACTAGAAAGGTAACACAAAATCTTGTTTCTCCTATAACTCTTGATTGGTAAGAGATTTAAACTTGAAACAACTTCCATTTGATTCAGATGACGGTTTCCCATTTTGTAGAGTGGTCATATTAAACAAATGGACGTATCATTTGGGAATAATGGCTGAAACAAAGTTACCAGAGTGGTGATGACAGTAGAAAACGACACCATAGTGGAAACGAAAGCCAGAAACGAAAGATAGAAAAGAAAGTTAGATATGAAATCCAAAAATGAATGCAAAAAAACGAAAGCAAAAGGATGATAGCAAAAAAGCGACAACAAAAATTGGCAACAAGAAGCAGCAAAAGGGGGACAAATCCCCTATAAATAAGACCCTAATGGTCACTTTTTTTGGGGGGAGGGGGGCTTTTTTCTTATTCCACAACCTCATACTCATTTCTAAGAGAGAAACCCCTAATTTCTAAATAAAATTGGGGATTTCTTATGTAACCTCCTCTATGAATAAAATCATCAAAGCCCTTACAGTGGACATAAGTTCAATCCGAACTGAACCACTATAAATAATTTTGTTCTCTACTGTTTTGCCTATTACATTGTGTATTGTTATGCTTATGCATATATACCAGTGTTATCAGGACCGTATCGGACCGGTGGTCCAACCGCCAAAACCGTGGACCGCATCCCAATCCGACCCAGAAAGCAAATAAACTATGCTTGTGCGGTTCGAACTATAAAACCGTGAAAACCAAGGCCCAACCGCTAAAACCACGGCTAAACCAAGGCCCAATAAAAAAATTAATAAATATGCATGCCCAATAAATCAGGCCCGAACGAATCTTCGTATTACAGTGTAACATTTGCAAGGGGATGTACTTATATACACAAAGAGGATTTGTATTGCTTCTACTTCTTTAGGTGTAGGACATAAGCACAATACTGCTCTTCCTCCTAGCTAAACAATATTGCTTCGTTTTTGCTGATGGTTCTTATACTGCAACTTTGCAAAATACAATTTGAACAAAACCAAGGATATTTCACTTTGCTGTCAATTGGGTCTGATGAATATAATTAAGCAAATGTTTTGTTGTTCAAGGTGGAGAAATATGTAAAATGTTGAGGATAACCTACGTACTAGTCCAGACAAAGCCTAAGTGTGAGGCTTTGCAGTTTTACACCTTACTAACGATAATTACATCAGGTAATAAGAAAAAACATTGTGATTTTGTAACATATTTTGTATACAACAATTCTTTATCTTTCAAATTTCGTAAAAAAATAACATGCACGTTTCTGACGGTCCGACCGGTCGAACCCCGAAAACCTTAAATTTTAGGGCATCACGGTTCGATCTACGGTCTGGTCATGATAACATTGATATATACTCTCTTCAACCCAATGTTTCCAACAATTACCTAAATACCCTTAATGCTTATTTTACTTCCGATTAGTGACGATTGTTGTAGCCTCGTCCCAAAGTAACTGTTGATCCTTAAGTCCCGTAAGCATGATACTCACCCTCTTGAAGCAAGAGTAACTAATCTTCAGACTAAGAGTCCTGATACCTAAGGAGCGGTGAGTTCAATCAAGCTCAAAAGGACTAGGTTAACGCGATACTCTTCTACAAGTTATCTAGTTTCCTAATTTGTTTTGCGCTTAGGGAACCCTTATCCCAAGGTAACTATTGGTCCTTGAGCCTTGTCAGCGTGATACTTTCCTCTTTAAAGGAAGAGTAACAAATCTTCAAGCTTTAGACCTTGATATATAGAAAATGGTGAACTAACTCAAGCTTGTAGGAACTAAATAATCCCTAGATTACCCTTTTTCCTCAACCATAACCTCTCATTTAGGTGTTGACGAAGATATCGTTAACATTTTGGCGCTAGAAGGAGGGCTTGAATCTCCGACCTTATGGTTAACAACCACATTTCTAACTGTATTGTTCCATCCAAGGCTGGGCTTAGCTTTGAAAGTAAGATAATAGATAGAGTCTAGACAAGGAGCTTCTGAATACTGAATTGATACTTCAAACGTCATTGATCCAAGAGATATTTGAAGAATAGTTTAACCTTAAACCTACATCCTTATTGATAACCCGCCGTACTTATCCTGAACCTTCCGACCTTATTTCCCATTTTGTAATAATAAGATACTCTAAAAATCAATTGAAGGATGATTCATTCAGGAAGGAATGGAAGAGAAGGATCCAACACATCATCCATTCCAAAATACAACATCATTTAACCCAACTGGAAACTAGAGGACCTTCAACCTTAATGAAAAGATAAAGTAATGAATTAGAAATACTACACTTAGCTATGCAGATTGATGCAACTATAAGATTCGTTGAAGAAGACTTAGTCTGAAGGTCCCTTGAAGTGGAACCTTATGATGCAGAATCAAAAATGATAGCACCTTGAGAGCTTTATAACAAATTCAGTCTTCATCAAACCTACAGAGCAATCCAATTACATGGAGATTCAGAAGAAAACGAAAGCCTAACATGGATAGAAGACAGGAAGTTACAGGAAATCCCCTTCACCAAATAAATAATGATGGTAAAGGTTCCATCTGAAATGAAGGATAACAAACTCGCATATGATCGGACTATAGACCCAGAATACACCTTGTCATTTTCGAGAATTACATGGATACGTATAACGCTTTCTGAAGCCCTTCGGTGCAAGGTATTTCTGACAACTCTTCATGGAAGAGCTCTTAATGGTGTAAGCATTGTCATGGCCCAATCATCACAGCATAGAAGCAATTGTCCATTGCATTTAGCGCACAACTGCATATGAAAAAGGACTCGGCAATTAGCATTTATAATTTAGCTAGAATCAAACAAAGAACAGAGGAGTCGCTCAACTGCTATCTAAAGACGTTTCACCATAAGTCACTCAAAGTGAAAGGGGTAACGGATAGAGAGAAGCTAAGAGTTGTGCAATCAGGGTTGTTTATGCCATCCTCCTTTTGGAAGGAGATTATCTTAAATGAATGTGAAAGCTTGAATCATTTGTATTCGAGTCGATAAATTCATTCGTATGGAAGAAATACTTAACACAAGGAAAAGCTTGAAGCAAGGTCAGAAGACCAAAAGACTTGATTCCAATTCCCATGCAGAAGGCTCTTCAAAATTAGGCAAAGGGGAAGATTATTGTTTTTATCACAAGACAAAAGGACAAAAACCAGTCAGTTTCATGATTCGATAAAGATACACCAAGACAAAAAGAAAATAAAGCCTAACTAAGAAATTTGAAGTAAGACCAGTGGGAAAGCTAATCAAAGGTAACACAACGTAGGAATGATAACTTAACAATAAGTCTACTATCTCTAATTATTACTTTTATTAGTCGTTTAACATTGTCTTTCTACTTATGATCAAACAAATATTAATGTAAGTTTGAGTGCATTTATAGGTAAGAACAAAACCCTGTTCAGACTTATGCATACAACAAGAGCTCAAAGGGAGCACCTGAAACACGCCCAACCACTGCTTTTGTCTTGTCTCGCGGAAAGGAACGAAAGATCAAGGGTATAACTTAAAGCACATCTAATTTTTGCCTATGTCTCGTCCCGTGAAAGGGAACGAAAGCTCAAGGAGAGCACTTAAAGCACATCCAATTTCTGTTTATGCCTCATCCCACGGGAGGGAACGAAAGCTCAAATGGGAGCACTTAAAGAACGCAATGCATGAATAAATGCACAATCAAATGTCGACAATTGCTTGACTTAAATGAGTATGGAGCCTACCCTTGATAAAATATATGCAACAAAGCCTTCAAAAGAAAAGGCGAGTCAACAAAACCTTTAGAAGAAAAGGAAAAACAAACAAAGCTTCCAGAGAGAGAAGCCACATCAAACAAAACCTCCCAGAAGAGGAGCATCAAACAAAGCTTCCGTGGAGAGAAGCACCAACAAATAAAGATTCCGACAGAAGAAGCAGCATCAAGCAAAACTTCCAAGAAGAGAAGCAACGTCAACCAAAGCTTCCAAAGAGAGAAGCCACCACAGAAAAAGCTTCCAAGAAGAGAAGCAACATCAAATAAAGCCTTTAGAAGTAATGGCACATCAAACAAAGCTTCAATAGGAGAAGCAACATCAAGCAAAGCTTTCAAGAAGAGAAGCAATAACAAACAAAGCCTCCAGAAGAGGGGTAACAAATAAAGCTTTCAAGAAGAGAAGTTAAACCTCCTACAATGGAGTCCCTTTGGGGTAAGGCTACAATACCTTCATCTCCTGTAATGGAGTCTCCTTTGGGATAGGACGACAATACCTTCATCTCATGCACATGAGTCACCTTTGAGTAGGGCTAAATACTTCATATCTAGCTAGTGGAGTCGCCCCCAATGTGGGGCTAGTTATTATAACATATGCATCTTCCCATAAAGGGACCAGTGTCGCTCTCTTAAAGAATATTCATGCATCTGCATATCTTATGGGTTAGGAACAAGGCTAAATGTTAAATACCCAATAGCTAGGAAACTAGATAGATCTTCTGTTGAACGACTAATTAACTCAAGATAGGATTAATCTATTTCAAAATTAGTCCTCTATGTATGCATCCGAGAAATAATCTCTCGGAATACTTAAGACTCTTTGGCTCGCATGTTATCTGCTAACAAGCTTCCGAGGAACCCATAAATAATTTATGCTTGCTGATTACCTTCACTAATGTTTGGTTTGTTTAAACATTATTTGTGTAAGAGAATTTTTGGACGATGTTTGATGTTTTTATTGGATGACCTTTGAAACAATCTTTGATGATTCTTCTGTGACTTTATTAAGATGATTTATTTAACTATGGTATTACATAATGACCTTCAGTTGATACATGGTTCCACATGATTTTTGATTTCTCCTTATTCGAGTGTGAGTCTTGGGGTTTCTGCATGATTTCCGACTTTTACTTACCCGAGTGTGAGTCTCGTGGTTTCTATATGATTTCTGATTTATACTTACTCGAGTATGAGACTCAGGGTTTCTATATGATTTCTGATTTCTAATTACCTGAGTGTGAGTTTTGAGGTTTCTACATGATCTCCGATTTCTACCTACCTGAGTGTGAGTCTTAGGGTTTCTATAAGAATTACCGATTTCCATTTATCCGAGCATGAGTCTTGGTATTTCTGATTTCTTATTTACCCAAGTATGAGTCGTAAGGTTTCTTCTAATTTCAGATGTGATTTATGATTTCTATTTACCAAGTATGAGTCTCGGGACTTCTATTAATTCCCATGTGAATTGCTGATTTTCCACTTACCTGAGTGTGAGTCTCGGGGTTTCCATGTGATTATTGATTTCTATTTATCCGAGTGTGGGTCTCGAGATTCTTACTATATTCAAGTTTCCAGATTTCTATGGCATAAGTTCATGTCTAAGCCTTGAACCATTTTCCTTTCTATTCCAAAGGAGTACTTTTAAACCTGCAAATACTTTTAGAAAATGATCCTATAGATCTGAATTATTCTAACAATCAAGTCTAGCTAAGAATTTTATATGCTCATTTTAAAAAAGAATGTTTAAATTCCCTTTGTCATATTTACATATCGAGTTTGGATATGCAACTATTGTTCCAAGGTAAGGGTGTTTAAAATAGTGCACAGGTTGCTACTTCAGGTGTCTCATTCGAAGTCTTCCAAATAAGGTTTATGATCTTTCGATACTTTAAACGGGGAAGTTTTCTAAACCATGACATACTTACCCCTAACATTCATTACTTTATATTTGGGTCAAAATGATGTTTAGCATATCATAAATGAAATGTCAAACACTATACAAGTCATATTACTTTTATTAGCACATTATATTTGTCAATAGTAAACTTCTGATTGCAAATATCCAAATGTAAATTTTGCGATTTGTTATTTCCCCTTCCTAGAATAAGAATAAGTTCTTGATAACTGATGCCTAGATAAGAATGTTGGGTTCCCCATTCATTGTTATTAGAAAATGTTAAACCTTAAAACCATAGAAGTCCACATAGATACAAGTTTGAGTTTGCACATTATGCACAATTAGATTTATAAAATTTCATAACACGAAGTTGGTAATCAAGTGCTACTCATCAAGGAAAGTTTATACTTCTCCTACATCACTATTTTTGGGTTATACAAAACAACTACCAAAATCTTTCTAATGTTTCTTAAGTTATAGAAAAATAGTATAGGAACCGTAAGATTTGTCCTAAAGAACAAAAGCTTCTTTATACTAGGGGGCTAACTATTAACACCAAAATTTGCACTGGCTAAATACAAAGAAGCAGAAGCTCTGAAGTAGAAAGAGCGAAGGGTTTCAGGCAACGAAACCGAAACTTTGTAGAAAAGAGCCTTGGGAGAGGCTAGGGTGCTACCAAAAGCAGTAAGCCGAAAACTAATATCGGCAGCAAAGAGATTCAGGTTGCAACTAAGCATCATCACCTAGTATCATTATCGAAACAGTGCCAAGACCGCTACAACATTATAGAAAAGACTTGAGTGAATCAAGGACGGGAACAGAGCATAAGAGTATCGGTCCAACATCGATAGTAGAAGATTAGAAGCAATAGCAATGGCGCTAAGGCAACAGGGGAGAGAAGAGCAAAGTATGGTGTTAGCACCAGCATATGGTAGACTGCTAGCCTGGTGATGACACCAAAATCAGGAAAGAAAGTATATAAAGTCGATACCAAGATTAGAAAGACAACAGATGGATACCAAAGCAAAAAAGTACAAGAAGCCGTTAATCCAACATCAAGGACGATTCCGAAACCAAGATACCAAAGTCTCAGAGGTATAAACATGAAGTTATAAGTCTAAAGCCAAAATAATGTTAATAAATATCGCGGGGATGATACCAAACACTCGGTGAGGAAAATAGTTGGGTGACACAAAGAATCAACGGTATAATGGCGACCCAAAATCTTGTTTCTCCTATATGCCTATCTTGTTATTATGCCCAATTTTGTTAATATATGTTTATTCAGTTGCTATGCCTATTTCTACCATCATATGTCTATCTTGTTATTATGCTTATTTCTGTTTTCTTCCCTTTTTCTTTTCCCTTTTTATTTTATAGTTAGGCTACCTTCGAGCCTAGGCATACCACTGAAATATGCGAATGCGTGAAATTGGGAACGAGGGGAAACGTTAAAATTAAGGCATAACTTATACTGGGAAATTTAGGCGTGACTTGAATTGAAAACAGGAATATGGATTTGGGGCATAAAACTGTGATTAAAGATCTTAATTTGAGGCAAATGATACATGATGAATATGACTTGGGAAAGGGGCATGAAAATCTATAATGAAATAGGAATAATTGTTAAAGAATGAATATGCCAAGATTTACAGTAATTAAAAATTGTAACCGTGCTTGGACACGAGGTTAGATTACACTTGTGGTAGAAGCCTGCCCGGAATCGCCTGGCATATCCAGCATCCATAAGTGGTAAATCTAATGTGAGGGGTCTAAATGCTAAACACGTGACAACACTAAGACACGAGGTTAAGTCCAACTTGTGGAAGAAGTCTGCCCGGACCCAACCGACATATCCAGCATCCACAAGTGGTAGACTTAATGTGGGAGGTCTAGCGCATTATAACCATAAATGAATGTATGGTAATGAACTTGTAATACTTAACCTGTTAGAATCCATAAGAATTGCATGAACCTATTAACTTGAGTAGGGGTTAAGCAGATTTGCTTGAATCAGTGGAAAGGTTAAGTTAATCTTGTTAAATATATGGGGATGGGTTATACATACGAACCCGACAAACTTAACCAGATGGGGTTATGTGATCTCGTTAAACCAGCGGGCATAACCTGTTGAAATCCAAGTAATGGGGATGCAAGCCTTGTATCATCTTGTATCATCTTGTATGTAGGACCCGTATTAGTCAGTAACCTATATCGGTATCAAACGGAGTACCCCGAACTAGGTTGGGGTCAGGGCATGCTTACTGAGCTGGTTATAAGAGGTCACTTGGGAAAAGGTGTCTGACGGTGTGTTCCATCAGGCTCATGTATGTGCATGGGTCCACATGCTCGGGAAGATAAGACGCTGTGACATCAGTAGATATAGCTGCATCTTGGAAATAACGGGGTTGCCACTTTAGGAAGTGATACATCCTACTGTGGGGTCAGCACAAGTATCACGGGTTAGGTAGCCCATTGATTGGGGTAGTAATTAGGGTACATCTAGTTTCGCCTGTTTAGGAGCCCGTTATTATCGTTGGGTTAACACCCGTCAGTTCTGTTGGGCTACCTGTTATTGTATGGGGTAAAACCTCTCAGTAGAAGTACACCTAAGTCTACCATCTTGTAATTATTGGGATCATCTTGTTCTGGTTATACTGGTATTGTGCAGAGAAAGAAAAGTGTTAGGGAAGCGCCATTTATTATATTCTGTTTATCATGTTTACCTTGTCATACCTGCCTTATATGATGTATCTCTCTTATCCAGTTTATATGCCTATCATGATGCTTTTACTTATTTATATGCTAAAAGTAATTGGACTCGCCAGACTTATGTCTGACCTATTTTGTTTCCCCTTCTTTGCCTTCTACCCCTCCCTCTCCCAAGGTTCTCAGGGTGGGAATACTCAGGCTTGATCAGGATTCTTCTTTCATTCTTCTTGGAGTTGCTTAGATGTACTGCTTCATTTCATATCTTCTCTATTATGGCTATGTCTTGGGGATTATGCTCTTTTCATATTTATTGTACTCTGATGATTTTAGTACAAGACAAGAGTTTTAAATTGATGTACTGGGTTTTATGCATTTCAAACTTATGATGTAACTATGTTTTGAACCATGATGTTTTTTACTTAAATAAAGTTTTAAATTCTGCTGCTATTTTATATCTGTCTTGTAATGTTTTCGTTTAGCTATAAAGCTTCGTGAAACTTAATGCATTCTGATAAGGAGTGACATTAACAGACATGGGGTGTCACATTTGGTTTCAGAGCTGAAGGTTACTAGATGGGATAAAAGATTTTGAAAATTATTTTCAAAAAGGTTTTAAAAGAAAGCATTTTCAAAAGAAAAGTCTGTTTTGAAAAACATATTCCCCAAATCCATAGGAAATATCTTTCGACTCTCTTTTTGAATCCCTTTTCCCTTTTCTTTTCAGCATGTCTAAGGAACCTACTCCGGAGGGCATTCAGATACCAGCTTGGTTTCATAGGTATTTGGAGGCTACGACACCCGCCGAAGGCCAAGCAGAAGCCGCTTCCCTAGTTGCAGCCGTTGTTCCTCCTCCACGGGTAGATAATTTCTCCAAGATATGTAAGGATTTCTGCGCTATGGGCGAAAAGCCATTCTAAGGGACAGAGACTTTTGTAGAACCAAGGAATTGGCTCAAGGATACAGAGGATTTGTTAGTGATTTCTTAGGATAATGATCGTAGGAAGATTCAGTTGGTCGTTTGGTAACTGAAAGATGAGGTCTCCGTCTGGTAGGAAGTGACGCAAGCAGGGCATCCATTGGAGACATAGGATGATTTCCGTCAGAGATTTGAAATGAAGTTTCTTTCTCAAGCTGATCAAAGTATGCAAATGGAAAGGTTTTTGGTGCTTAAGTAAGGAAGCATGTCTTTGAAAGAGTATGTTAATAAATTCAATCAATTGGCGAGGTTAGGGTTGGAGCTAGTGAATACCCCACACAAGAAGGCTTTGAGGTACTCTAGAGGATTGAATGAACCCTTCCATGGGTTGGCTATGTCTCATATTCCGATGGGGGCAACTTTTAAGAAGTTTGTTGATATGGCATTAATGCATGAAAAAGATAAAGGTGAAAAGAAAGAGGCTAAGGTTGAGGAAACATAAAATAAGAAAATGTGGCCAAAGAAAGGAGGACAGCAACAACAAAGGAAGAGCGGAAAGAACAACAAGGCTAAAGATAAGAGGAAATGTCATAATTGTGGACGCGAGGGTCATTTGATCAAAGACTGCAAAAGGACGAAAAATGCTTGTTTCAATTGTGGAGAGGTCGGACACTTTTCAAAAGAGTTCTTGAAAAAGTAAGGACAAGGTCGAATGGCAGGATCTTCAGGAGGGCAGGTGCATGCTCTCGTGACCAGTGCGCCGGACAGAGGTAGGAAAGTTTCTGTTGAAGGTTTGATTTCTCTTTCCAATTATCCTGTTAGAACGCTTTTTAATTCGGGTACTTCGCGTTCTTTTATATTTGATTCTGTGGTTGAGTCTCTACACCTTAGTACTAGTATGGTTTTGGATTCCGTTGTTGTCTCAAATCCAATTGGGGGTATGGCTCATTTGTCTATGATTTGTCGGGGTTTGAGAATATCTATGTTGGGCATCGAGTTTGAATGCGACGCATATGTTCTTGGTTTCATGAGCTATGTTTTGATTCTAGGGATGGATTGGCTAGCCATATATGGTGCCATTTTGGATTGCGAGAGTAGGGTTGTTAGACTTTTGACTTGCCATAGGAGGACCCTCGAGATTTCTTGTGACCTGAATGGGTCTGTCATGCTTAGTTTCCTAGAGTCACTTGATGCGTCTATCAATGGTCTGCAATCTGTACCCGTAGTCTGTAAGTATCCTGATGTTTTTGATGAGGTTCGGGGCTTGCCTCTGAGGCGCGAGATTGATTTTCGTATATATTTTTTGGACAATGCAAAGCCAGTTGCATTTCCTGTGCGCCATATGGCTCCAAGGAAAAGGAGGGAACTCGGCAAGCAAGTAGGGGAGCTACTTAAGAAAGGATTTATTAGCTGAAGCATATCTGAATGGGGTGCTCCAGTAGTATTTGCCACTAAGGCGGATGGTTCGCTTCACTTATATGTGGATTACAGGGAGTTGAATAAGCTCATTAAGAAAAATAGGCACCCACTTCCAAGGATAGATGATTTGTTTGACCAGCTTATTGGCGCATCTGTTTTCTCCCAGTTAGACTTGGCCACGAGCTTTCATCAGTTGAGGGTGGCCAAGGATAGTATAGATAAGACTGCTTTTAGAACTCCGAAAGGTTTCTTTGAGTGGCTTGTCATGCCTTTTGGGTTGACGAATGCACCCACGTACTTTGTTGATCTAATAAGTAGGGTATTTTGGGAGTTTCGAAATAGGTTTGTTGTGGTCTTTGTTGATGATATCCTGATCTTCTCGAAGAACGCGGAAGAACATGCCCTACATTTGAGGGAGGTTATGAAGACTCTTCGTGCACATCAACTTAAGGTGAAATTTTCCAAATGTCATTTTTGGAGAAAAGAAGTGAGATTTTTAGGGCATGTGGTCTCTAAAGATGGGATAGCTGTAGATCCCACGAAGGTAGTTGCAGTTCAAGATTGGCAGACCCTAAAAAATGCAACATAGGCGAGAAATTTTCTTGGTTTAGCGGGCTATTATAGGAAGTTCATTAAGGACTTCGCAAAGATATCAGCCCCACTCACCAGGCTGACGAAAAAGAATATGACATTTTATTGGGATATAGACTGTGAAGATGCTTTTCAGCGATTGAAGAGGGCTTTGACAATAGCCCCAGCCTTGACTTTGCCAGATGGGAACAAGGTATTCACAGTATACACTAATGCATGTGGTATAGGGGTTGGTGCGGTTCTGATGCAAGAGGGAAGGGTAGTATGTTATGGAGGTAGACAACTAAGAGTTCATGAGAAGAACTACCCTACCCATGATTTAGAGTTAGCTGCCATAGTATCCACGCTTAAGATTTAGCGCCATTATCTACTTGGAAGGAAGTTTGAGTTGTACACTGATCATAAATCTCTCAAGTACTTGTTCTCGCAGAAGGATCTCAATTTGAGGAAACAAAGATGGATGGAGTTCCTAGCATCCTATAACTTTGAGATTGCTTATACCTCCGGCAAGGGTAATGAGGTGGAAGACACATTGAGTAGGCAGAGGATGACGTTTAGACCTCTGTTTGTGGAGAGGAAAAGCTTGGAATTCATATCGACTTTTGATTCTAGGCCCTCCACCGAGTTTACACCTGGTTTATTGGCATCACTAGAGGTGTGACCTACTCTTTAGGATCAGATAGGAACTTCATAGCGAGAGGATCCACAGATTTCAGACATCCTGGATAGGCTCAGTAAAGGGGAGACTTCTAGTCACCTCAGTGGATATTCCACAGACGATAGAGGGTGGTTGCGAAAAGATGGAAGGCTTTGTGTTCCCCGAGTTAAGAGTCTGTTGAAGACAGTCCTTGAGGAATCCCACCATTCCAAGATGACTATACATCTAGGCGGTGATAAGATGTATAGAGATATGAAGAGGGTTTTCTTTTGGGCTGGGATGAAGAAAGATATAGCAGAGTTCGTTTCTCGATGTTTGATTTGCTAACAAGTAAAAGCTGAGCAAAAGAAGCCAGTGGTTTACTTCATCCTCTAGAGGTCCTACATTGGAAGTGGGAGAGCGTCTCGATGGATTTCATTGATGGTTTTCCTAGATCAAGAAAAGGCAATCCCAATATTTGGATTATAGTTGACAGGCTTACTAAGAGCGCTCATTTCATTCCAGTTAAGAGTAAGAGAACTGCGACATGTTTGGCATTGGTTTATCTTCGTGAGGTAGTTCGTTTACATGGAGTACCTTCCAGCATAGTGGGTGATCAAGATCCTACATTCACTAGTGAGTTCTGGAAGAGTCTGCAAGAGGTACTTGGTACACAGTTATGTTTGAGCACCGCATATCATCCTCGGACCAATGAACAGACAGAGAGGGTGAATAGAGTTCTAGAGGATCTTTCGAGGCTGTGTATCCTTGACTTCGGAGGGACTTGCGAGGATCATCTTCCATTGGTAGAGTGCGCCTACAATAATAACTATCAGGTTAGTATTGGCATGGCACCCTTCGAGGCATTATACAGACGAAATTATAGATCGTCGACTTGTTAGTGGGAGTCTACAGACAAACTTCTACTTAGACCTGAGATGATTAGATAAACTTTGGAAAAGGTTGATCTCATCCGCAGACGCATGTAGATAGCTTAGGACCGACAGAAATCTTACGCAGATAGAAGAAGGACTGATATTGAGTTTGAGGTGGGAGACATGGTTTTCATAAAGTATCATCTTTGAGGAATGCGGTTCGTTTTGGATTGGTAGGGAAATTAGCATCGAGGTTTGAGGACCATTTCCCATCGTGGAAAGGATAGGTCAGATGGCCTATAGGGTGAGACTACCAGAGAGACTGGCCAGTGTTCATTATGTTTTCCACGTTTCTCATTTGCGGAAGTACTTGCATGATACCACAGAAGTGGTAAAGACGAGCTTACTTGAGGAGGTAGAGGTAGAAAGGGAAGCAACGATTAGACGAGTACATACTCGCATACTTGGATCGGAGGTTAAGAAACTGCGCAACAAGGAGACTGAGTTTGTAAAAGTGCAATAGGGAGAGGACCGCGAGAATGCAACTTAGGAGACTGAGACAGGATTCACGCTTCATATCCTTTCCTTTTTAAGAGTATGTTCTTAACTTCTTTTTCCCAGCTTTCGTTAATACCTGTATCTATCGTATGAGTATATCCCTATCGATCGAATCTCTGACCTTTTAGTAGAAAACTAATGGATGTAAACATGTGTTTGAGACATGTTCTGTTTGGTGGATGCAAGTGTTTGCTAGTGGTTGCTCGTGGATGCATATACACACACATTAGGCACTAGATCGGCTCAAATCACTCTCATACAGCATATGGATGCGTGTGCATTTTTTCTTTTTATGGGTGAATCGTCATATGGATGTTGCATTTGAATAGATGATTGTGCACGCACATAAAATTTACATGATATGTTAGGATTATTTGCATACATGTTAGATTCATGGCACGAACACGAATTGCATTGAGGAGGTCGACTGAATCAGTAAGTCGCTTGGTCATTCGCATTAGCATAGGGACATGTACACACACCTTTGCATGTGCTCATATAAGCATTAAAAATCTTTTAAGGACAATGGATGCCTGTGATTGGTGAATGAGTAGATGGATGATGGATATTAGGATATACATTCTTCTTAACTTGGAGATTTCAGGGACAAAATCCTTTAAGTAGGGGAGAATGTACCATCCCGTATTTTAAAAACACACTGTTAACCATAAATTAAGGAATACTTAAATAAATATTCATAATTAAGTGAAACGGACTACGCCATTACATTTATCTCGCAATTTTGGTGAAAATAAACATCTGGTTTGCGTAAAACGGACATTGTATGAAGAAGATATTAAGGTTTAAAGTATATAAACATATAAGTTGCTTATATATAAACAAAATAAATCCAGAATTCAAATTAATTCAAAATCAGAAGGCGCGGGACAGAGCGGGAGTTCGGCCCATTAAGGGTCAAGCCCGGTCCCCATGGGTGTCGACCCATGGGTCGACCCCTGGGATGACACACTAAGGGGGTCGACCCCCATACGGATCTGGGTAGATCCCTGCCTACGAACTTGGACTGATTCCTGGCCTAAATTCATTGGTTGATGGTTATAAATAAGACCTCATCTCGTTGTTTTACTAATCCAAAAACAATGGCGACAACTAGGTGCTGCCCCAACTTAGTTTGATCTATCCTATTCTTCTTCAACAACAAGAGTTAGACAAATTCACAGATCTATGCTACATCATCTACGTTTTGTTCCCTGTTCTTTAGATCCAATCACAGTGAGTTTATGTTGCTTTTAGATATAAACACCTAAAATGTAATCTTGACAAATATATGAATTTGGATCTAAAACTATGCCTAATCAGTTCTATTATCACATGTTCATCAGATCTGTTCTTATATGCCTATCTTATCATTATGCACAATTATATCACTATATGCTTATTCAGTTGCTATGCCTATTTCTGCCATTATATGTCTATTTTGTTATTATGCTTATTTCTGTTCTCTTCCCTTCTTCTTTTCCCTTTTAATTTTATAGCCAGGCTGAAGGTGTGTGTGCTTACTTGTCAAGTATAATACACTCACAAGGATCGTGTAATATGACAAACAATATTCCACGTATAAAGTAATAGCTAATCACAGAACAATAAAATTGAAGATGCAGTAAAAAGGAAAATCACACCAGGGATTTTTATACTGGTTCGGAGCACCGTCCTACGTCCAGTCCCAGACCTCTCTCTGGATTTTCACTAAACAACTACATCGCTTCACCCGGAGGAACAGGTTCACAACACCCGAGCAGCCGAACGGGATTTCACGCCTCTTACACACGAGGACTTCACAACTTTGCCTCTCACAACAACGAGGACTTCACACAAGATGAGTATACTTGTAATTTGGCAATCTGTGTTCTAAATAACAAGAATTTGTCAATTCTTGTACAACCTTCCTATAATCTTATCCTCAAATAGAATTTGAATTCGTGAAGATATGGAAGATGATATCGTGCTTGAATCAAAAGAATAATATGTAGATTCTAGGATTCAACAGCGATATAAGAAGATTATGAGCTTTTGAGTGCTTTGAATGATCAAAAAATGAAATCAGCAATAGACAGAATATATAGAAAAAATTAGTTAAATTAAATTGAAGATTTCATGTGGTATTTATAGAGGATAAGGAGTTGCAATCATTGGTGAAGAGAAGTATTGAATAGAAATGATTTTTGATGAAAAGAAAAGGAAGCAACCATTGAGGAATGAAGATGTTTGTACGAAGAGTTGCTTTCAGTTCGTAGACCAGTCGACAGGTAAAAAATAACCAGTAGACTGGTATTTGAATATATATATATATATATATATATATATATATATACATTATACACATGTATGCACGTTCATTGTGCATTTCTGCGCAGAACCGGTCAACTGTATAATTTGAAACCAGTCGACCGGTTTCTGACATTATGCACAATGAATGTGCATTCATATATATATATATATATATATATATATATATATATTCAAACTACTGAGGTATATGATTATTTGAGGATAGATTTTAACAATTTTAACACAACTAATCACTAAATAATCAACCTCTATCTTTCAATATATATATTTATATATTCGCCCCCTTTTTGATTGATGATAATGTAACTGTGAAAGTGTTTATAACTCCCCCTGAATATATACTCTCCTTGATATTTAAAAGAATCTGCAAAACATATTGTTAGTAACATTTTTCTCCCCCTTTGTCATCGATAAAAAGGAGTAATGATCACAAAAATATCATAACCAAAGCATGAAAAAAAACATAAAGATTGTAGCACACAATACACACCAGACATACCATAATCAAGTCATGTACCTAATAGTCAATACGTAAAAAAACCAAAATAAATACAACACTATTTATGTACATGTGTTGATTTAAGTCTTGCATAAAAATAAAAAACATGGTATCATAAAGCGAGAATGAAAACGAACTACTGAGATGGAGAGTCGGATTCCGTAGTATCCCAATCAATCTCTTTGTTTCCTCCTTCTTCCTTGTCTCCTTCGTCTCCGTTGTTTCCTTTGTCTTCCTCCTCGGTCTCAGATGCCCCAAGACCACGTCCGACAGTTGCTTCAGAACTTGTGCCTTCCTCGGATGATGACCATGTAAATGTAGGAGGCATGGGACGTTTTCCAGGGTCTTGTATTTGGGTAGAGGAGGAGGACGATGCACATGAAATTGCTTCCCAAAGAATACCAAAGAAAGTCTTAAGTTTCGAGAAGCGTTTATCGAGCTTTGTATCCAAACGTTCGAGTTTGGTGTCGGTATGTTTAAGTTTCACTTCTAGAAGGAATTGGTTCCTTGCAATTTGTGCTAGTGAATTGTGTGTAGACGATGATGGTTGAAGGAGTTTGACCTCTTCCGGTTTAGGTTTTTGGGCCTTAGAAGAAGTGGTTTCATGGGGAACTTGGTGTCGATATTGTTCGAAAGGAATGATATTCACACAAGGTTTAGGAAGATTCATTCTTTTTCTAGTTGCTTTATCGATGCACTTTGGCTTGGAGATTTTAGACTCGCAAGACTTGAGACTACAATCGAGTAAAAGCCTCATGACATATTCATTGTAAAAAATATGTGGTCTTGTGCGATCATTCATAAGAAAAATTTCATCAAAAATCATGCTTATCCAGTTAATCTCTATATCTCCATATATCGCATATAATGCCTTGAAATTCTCTTTATAGATGGCATCAAAATTACCAATCCTTGTCAGTAAGGAGTGTGTGATAGCATGGTGTAAAACTCGAGCAGTAGGCCGTAGGTTAATTGCTTTTGTACTGGTTTTGTGATCCTCAATAAAAAGGTGACTAACTTTATCATGAGTATGAACAGTACAAAAATCTGAAGAAAATTCCCTTCCACTATTAGGAGAACCGAGAACCATGGTCGTTCGTTCCTTTGAAATAAACACATGCTGACCACATACTACAGACCAAAGACAATTAGCAGCATTCTCTAGTTTGAATTTCTCCAGGTTAAGATTGGCATAGAACAACTTAATCATAATATGATTGATTTCTAAGTTGTTCTTATCAAAGGTAAGGAGTGATTTTATACGAGCCTTGACTAATAATTCGTTGACATCGTAAAGAATAAAATCAGAGAGATTTATTAAAGAACCTTTGTGAATGGTGTAATCCTTCATAGCATTCCAACATTTTACTACAATAGGATCCATAAGCCATTGTTTGATATTGGAATCAATAGGCTGAAGTTGAGTAGAACTTGATTTCTTTAATCGCTTTTGAGGAGGAGCCATGATAGTTTGAGTGATTGAAAATTTGGAATTTTTGATGGTGGTCTAAGGGTTTGATAGTTTGAGGAATAAAAGGAATACGAATGGGTGAGTTATAGGAAACCGACGTGATGATTGAGGGTTTTTAAAAACAGAAAAATACGTTACCAATCGACCGTTGGATTTTAATCAATCGACTGGTAAGTGAAAAGTTGATTTCCAGAGAGTTTTCCGGTCGATTGGTCGAAATACCACCGGTCGTGTAACAACCCGGAATATCTGAACCAATTTAAATTTTTTTAATTTAAAATAAGTTGGTTAGAAAATGAGCCAGAATTTAAAATTTTTTATTTTAAATAATATTAGAGGCAGTGAAAGTAGTCAATTTTCAAACGACCTCTGTTTTCGATGAAACCACTTTTGTTGGAACCGGAATGTCAAATTATTGCTAGGTTTCAATTTTTAGAATTTTCCGATTTAGTATGTGAGCGTGGCGAAAGAAACTGTGTTTGGTCAGATATAGTTGAAATTAAAAGACTGGAAAATAGCCATTTTTCGAACAGTCTCAGAATTCGACGAAAATAATTTTGTTGGATTCGTATCGTCAAAACATAGCCAAAAATATTTTTTTTGGATTTTTCGGAGTCCGTATGGGGCTCTGGTGGATTTTTGATTATGTCAGAATTAAATATTAAAAGAATTAATTTTAAATTCGAAAAACGAGGGCTGAGATGACCTCTTGGGCTTGCGGGACATAGCTAGATGGTTCCGGACTTGGGGTTATTAGCTAGGGAACACAGTCGTTGGGCTGAAATCATAGCAAGTGGGTAAATGGACTTTTATTGGGTTAATTAAATAATTAAACCTAACCCTAAATATAATATTATTTAATCCCTGTAGCCGTCGTATTCATCTTCCCCGATCCCATTTTCAGCCGCCCCCCTCTTCAATCCTTCCCTCTCAAAATTCTCTCTCCACACAAACAATTACCCTACACTCCTTTGGAGTTTTATCTAGGGTTCTCCTTCCTCTTCATTTCTAGACAAGATTCACCTCCTCTCGTGCCCCCGTTTCAGAGAACCGTGCCCCCAAAATCCGGCCGTTTCAGCCACCGCCGGCCCCACCTGGTGCAGCCGCACCCTCCACCGTGCTAGGCGCACGTGCCCCTCTCCAAGCCCGACCACCTCCAACAAACCACACCTCAAACCGACCTTCCCACCTCCTGAAAACTGAGTTCAAAGTTTTGAACAATTTTGAAATTCACGGCCAAGTTATCTGAAGGAGGAAGAGAGGTTAATTCCTTAATGACTAAACTAATTAATTAATCTAATTTATTTTATAACTTGTTTTGATCGTAATTAATTCGTTTCAACTCGGAACTCGATGATTTCAGCGACGTTGTGATCGTATTGAGCAGATCTACGCTTCTGGACTGAAACAGAGCAATTCAGAACAACTTGAATTTTGGACAAATTTCTCAACGACTGTGAGATATCTTTTATTTTAAATTAATTAGTTAATTTACTTATTTTTATCTGTAGTATTCGTTTCAGATCTGATTTGTATGGATGTGTTATGATGATTGTCTGTTGGATGTTATGAATTATCATGTTTATTGTTGTGTGTATTTAAACATTTTAATCATATATTTGATTTTATTGAATTGAGTTATATAATCAATTCAACATTCGTTTATATGATGAAGAAAAGAAAAAAAATTATAGATTTACATACAAAAAAAGCAAAAAAAAGAAAAAGGGGAAAATAAAATTTCCTTTTTACTTGAATAGATTTGATTCAATATGGGAAATAAAATTTCCTTTTATTGGAATGGATTTGATTTGACAAAGAAAATAAAATTTTCTTTTTATTTAGATGGATTTGATTCAGAATAGAAAATAAAAATTTCCTTTTTATTTAAATTGGTTTGATGCTACACCGCAAAAAAAAAAAAGTTTATTTTATTTTGTGTTACAACACAAATAGTAACATGCAAAAGAAATGTCTATTTTTATTTTCTGTTTTAACACAAATATTTTCATATAAATGAAAAGTTCTTTTTATTTATGTTTTAACGCAAATATTTATATAGAAAATAAAATATCATTTTTATTTGTGTTTCTAAACACAAATATTATATAGAACATTAGATTACATATTTATTTGTGTCCAAAAACGCAAATATATGCATTGGCCATTGAAAATATATTTATTTGTGTCTTTAATCACAAATACATACACCGTGTCTTTAAACACAAATACATACACCGTCATTGAAAATATATTTATTTGTGTCTTTAAACACAAATACATACACCGTCATTGAAAATATATTTATTTGTGTCTTTAATCACAAATACATACACCGTCATTGAAAATATATTTATTTATGTCTTTAAACACAAATACATACACCGTCATTGAAAATATATTTATTTGTGTCTTTAAACACAAATACATATATTTGTGTCTTTAATCACAAATACATACACCGTCATTGAAAATATATTTATTTGTATCTTTAAAACACAAACACATGCACCGTCATTGAAATACATTTTATTTGTGTCTTTAAACACAAATGCATACATCGTACACTGAATTATATTTTATTTGTGTCTCTAACACAAATATATACGTCGTACATTGATTAACATTTTTATTTGTGCTGCAAAACACAAATATTACGTGGAACATTGAGCGACATTTTTTATTTATGCTTTAAAACACAAATATTCAATAGAAAATTAAAAGACATTTTTATGTGTGTTTTCAAACACAAATTTTACATGAAGAATAAAATTTCATTTTTGTTGCATTCTTTAATGCAAACAAAATATAGAAGAATAGAATCTCATTTTATTACACTCCGTAATGCAAATGTAATGTAGAGAATAAAATAAATATAATTTACATTTTTGTGTTTGCATACAAATGCAAACGCTACTTAAAAATATAATTTACATTTTTGTGTTTGCATACAAATGCAAACGCTACTTAAAAATATGATTTACATTTCTCTGTGTTTGCATGCAAATGCAAACGCTACATAAAAATAAAATTTACATTTTCGTGTTTGCATTCAAATGCAAACGCTACATGTAAGAGGGAAGAGACAATTTTATTTTATGTTTACATTCTATAATGCAAAATAAAATAAAATAAAAAAAGGATATGTTTTTGTTTGCGATTTTAGCTGCAAACAAAATTAGAAATAAAAAGAAATGTTTTTTGTTTGCAATTTTAGATGCAAACAAAGTAGCAATTAAAGTTACATTTTCTAGCAAAATTTAAATGGGGATAACTTAGAAAAAAGAAAAAGATTATATTTTTATGTGTTTATTTACATTCCTTGGTGTAAATAAACGGAAAATAAAAGACGCTCTTTTATTTACATTCCTAGATGTAAATAAAATTTAGAAATTAAAAGCTACATTTTTATTTGCGTTCTTTAAACGCAAATAAATCATGAAAATAAAAATATACGTTTTTATTTGCATTCCCTAGTACAAACATAAAATGAGAGTAAAAATTTACATTTTTATGTAAATTTTAAAGAATAATAAAAGAATCATATTTAGTCTAAAAATATGTTTTACTTTAAAAAAAATACATTTTTGATGTAATATTAAAAGCGTAGGAAAGAAATTCTCTTTTTGCTCATAAAAATGAATTGAAAAAAAAATATTCATTTTTGTTCATCGGAAGGAAATCAACAAATTTACTCCTTGAAATAAAATGGAAAAAAATATTCGTTTTATTCGTTGTGAAGGAATTTACACCTAGTATGAATAAGAAGGTTGAAATCAAGATTTAAACGTTGGAATTTATGAACAAACTAAAATTTAAATTTATAGTCAATTACTATAAAAATTGGTGCATGAAATAAAACACATTTTAATAGGCGAGATAAACTTAAGTTGTGATTTGCATTATTCATTTCCTTTATTAGTGTGATATTCATGTGAGTGAAAGCGCTGGAAAATTTATATTTATAAAAATAAATAGAATTATAACGAATCGAGCGTGGTGGTTCGCGTTTCAGCAATCGTGACTTTAAACGATTATACCGAGAGATCCGACCGTCGAATTTTCCCAAAACTAGAACTGTTAGGACCGCTTTGGGAAGATCTTTCCAATAAGACAAATTTTGTCAAAATCCAAAGGTTAGATTTCAAGATATGTGTAAATCAAATTTCTTGGAAAACAGCGCCAGGGCCACCCTTTGACCCGAAGCGTCGTTTAATTAATTTGAGCTATATTTTTTTTATATAAATAAAAATAGCGGTAAATCGTTAAAAATTAATATTAATGATATGAAATGATTTAAATAATTATTCGATAATTATTTGAAAAGTCTGAGTTCTACTCATTTCAAATAATTATACGTCGATGAAGAGACGAAGACGTATTGAAGACCAGCGGTCTTCACATCGAACGGATGTATTGCTACCAAGGTCCTCGATAGGAGTAGCTACCCTGAAGGGACTTCGGTGGTAGTCGTCCGGACGTATGTGCTGATTGTTCGGATATACGAGAGCCTCTTAGGTATCTCCGGTTCCGTTTAGACCCAGAACGGACTTCTGAATGGATGCATGTCTGACGTTGAATTTTATACCATGTAAATTGATTTCTGTTGATATACAACCGTTGGTGGCAAGAGAATTTATTCTTTCGCTCAACACCCTTAGAGGTTGTGTATTGATAGATGTTAATTTCATGGCATGGATTGTCAATGGGACACGCTAAGATGCAAATGATCAAGGCTTTGTTGAAAAGCAGGCCTTGTGGTTGATGATCAAAGCATAGTCTATTTAGGCATTGCTTTGGGTATATCGTGACTTCGCGAGCCTCACATACCGGTTGAGTCTGAAACGGGAGAAGGGAACGCAGGGAGTGCACATGTTTCTTTCTAGCTAGAAGTGGTGTCAGTGCTTAAACTGGCTGACATTTGCTTATGTGGTTGTTGGAAATATTTTCGAGGCCTCGGTTTATTCTTATCGGTCGCCCTCGGCCGATTTGTAGGTCCAATAGGATCGGGGAACGTGTGTTCAGGCATAACTAATCCACTAAAGTATTTGTGGACCGGCCCTGCTGTATCCAAGGGTTCGCCAGCGTCCGAATCCTGAGACATTGCTAGAGTGTCTCGAATCGGTCAGGAGCTCCTCCCTAGCCTTGACTTATGATGGAAACCCAATTACCAATACATCCCATGCGGTTTTGATTGCATAACTAGTATGGCGACATAGTAGATGGTAGCTACGCCGTCTAGGATTAATATTATAAATGAAATATTTTCTTTAAACATACACACACTAATAATAATATCGTATTTTGTGTATTTATCATCTTTTGACCATTATAACGTAAAACCCTATCCTCCGGTTTGCGTTGCATTGTGTGATGGGACTTGGGTCTTATAATGGTTTCATTTTTCTAAAAGGCATCGCGTTATTTAACGTTATACTTTATTTATTGCACTGATAATCCCATGGAGTAAACCCGTTCCGCAATAGCGGCGTGGTCCTCGTGATTGTCAAACCCGTCAGTTAATTAAGATATCTCATACCAGTCCCATGACTGACTCGTAGTTTGTTTCACCTTTTGCAAACTCGGGTGCCCTCTTCTACACGGGCAGCCAAGTGACAGGTTAGGCTTGGATATTCGCTGGATGGAAGCTTGCTGATGGAGATGCTGAAGAAACTTTCTTTTTATCTTTTATTTTCTGCTTAAGACTTTGAGACAGTATTTATTATTGATGTAATTTGAGAGATTGAGACTCTATTTCTTTTCTTTGAGACATCTATTTTGTTAAGTGTAATTCTGTGCTGCATACTCTAATGTTTCAGTGATGATGTTTGTGATGACATTTCTTTCAGCTGCAATGATTTATATGTTCTGCTATACTATGAGATCTGTTATTGTTCTAGTTATGTTATATTCCATACGATTTTCCTTACTTTCGTTACACGGGAGTTTGGGGTCGTCACATTTGGTATCAGCGCTTTGGTTAACCTTAGCTTTGGAATATAACATTCTTAGAACAATTCGTCTAGATAGTATCAGTAGTGTTCTAAGACAAGAGGTTCATTAGAGATAGGATTAACAATATCTTAGAATGAGCTTAAACAGAATAGCACAAATTTATCAGTCATTACTTCATTATCACCTGGACATGTCTCTACTTTTAACCTTCTCTTCGAATTAATCATTTCTATTGGTCTGACTCTTTCCTTGATGGTACAGACTGATTGAAAGATGAGCACGAGAGCTAGGACAAGAGGTAGAGGTCGTGGAAGAGTAGCTGGTAGGGGTAGAGGGAGAGATACACCCCCAACTGAGCAAGACCAACCCAATTCTGAGGTCGAGGAGCCACCACCACCACCACCCCCAGTTGCTTTTGACCAGGATAAAGTGGCGAAGAAAATCAAGAATCTTGGAGGAGTGCATTTCACTGGTAGAGAGACGGTGGTAGAAGCGCAAGAATGGCTTAAGACGATGGAAAAGATCTTGGGAGGTTTGGAGCTTGAGGATCACAGGAAGCGTTTTATGGCAGTATGGTTCATGCAAGGATAGGCTCAAACTTGGTGGGAAACAGCCATGATAGGGAGAGACATTGTAGAGATAACTTGGACAAGATTTAAAGAGCTTTTTAATGAAAAGTTTATCCCGCCTCATGAAGTAGAACGTCTACACGATGAATTTGCTAACCTGCAGCAAGGCACCATGAACATTGCATAGTACGTGAAGAAATTTGAGGAGCTATCTAGGTATGCCCCTGAGCTAGTGCAAAACGCCTTATAGAAAAATAAGAGTTTCACAAATGGGCTTGCAAGGCGATACCATAACAGAGTGACAGCCCACATTGAGAGCCCATTTGCCAAGGTGATAGAGATGGCATGCAGATACGAAGAAATTGATCAGAAGGGTGCTCAGCTAGAAAAGGCCAAGAATCAAGCTAATAAGAAGAAGGAGACAGACAAGAAACCAGGGGAAGGCAGTTCTTCGACTACAAAACCTCAGGGAAACAAGAAGAGAGACAAGTCTAAAGTCAAATGCTTCAACTGCCAGAAGATGGGACATTTCGACTACGAGTGCAGGGCCTCGAAGAAGCCAAAGAGGAACGAGTCTGGGATGAGCCAAAGCAGTGGACAGAATCCCCGTGGTCCAAAAGAGTGCTACAACTGCCACAAGCCTGGACACCTTATCAAGAATTTCCCTCTGCTCAAGAAATCTGAGGTAGCTCACGTCTACGAAGATACGGCTGCACCGGCTTCTTCTAAAGGAGCAGGTAAGCCTGATGTTTTAGGCGGTACTCTTAACATTAAGAATATTCCCATTATTGTCTTGTTTGATACTGGTGCATCTAGAAGTTTCATATCAAGTGATACTATTAAAAAGCTTAAACTGAAACCAAGAAAACTTAAAGAACCGATTAAAGCCCATAGCCCGATAGGAGGTTCACTTATTCTTGATCAGTACTGCAGAGTGCCCGTTTCTTACTCTCACTTCCTATTTCCTTTCAATTTAATCATCATGAACTTTTCTGGATATGATGTCATATTTGGGCTAGATTGGCTAACGAAGTATGGGGCTGAGTTGCTGTGTTCTGAAAGGGTAGTTAAAAATAAAACGAAATTTGGGAATATAATGACTATACCATGCCACGGCTCAGCCACCGATAGAAAAGAATTCTGGTCTTCTTTAGAAGTCACCCCTCCTTCTATTGAAACTATCCCCATCGTCAAAGACTATGCTGACGTATTTGAAGAAGTAAACAGCTTACCTCCCCACAGAGAAATCGATTTCAGAATTGACTTGGTTCCTAATGCAAGACCTGTGGTGCATCCTATTAGGCGAATGTCGCCAAAAGAGTGAGAAGAGCCGAGCAATCAAACTAAGCAGCTTTTAGCCAAGGGTCTGATTAGACCTAGCTTTTCAGAATGGGGTGCAGCGGTGGTATTTGTCCCAAAGTCAGATGGCACACTCCGTCTGTGTGTAGACTACCGCGATCTAAACAAGCAAACGATGAAAAACAAATATCCATTGCCTCGGATTGATGATTTTCTAGACCGTCTGCATGGAGCACAGGTATTCTCCAAAATGGACCTAGCCACAGGATTCCATCAACTGCGCATTGCAGAAGAGAGTATCCCCTTAACTGCTTTCAGAGGGCCTGATCTATTTTACGAGTGGCTAGTAATGCCTTTCGGTCTATGCAATGCCCCAGCATACTTTGTAGATTTGATGAATAGAGTATTTCGTGGGGTTCTAAATAAATTCGTGCTTGTGTTCATTGATGATATCCTTATCTTTTCCAAAACCATTGCTAAACATGAGAAACATTTGAAAGAAGTCTTGGAGATTTTGCAGAGGAATGTGCTGAAAGCTAAATTTTCCAAATGCATATTTTGGCAAGAAGAGGTGAAATTCCTTGGCCACGTGGTATCAAAAGAAGGCATCTCAGTAGATCCAGGAAAGATCTCGGCCATCCAAGACTGGAAGCAGCCTACCACTCCCACAGAAGTCCGAAGTTTCTTAGGACTAGCTGGTTATTATCAAAAGTTCGTTAAGGACTTTTCGAAATTATCTTGCCCACTGACGAAATTAACTAAGAAGCATTCAAAGTTCGTTTGGACTCCTGAATGTGAGGCTGCATTCCAAGAGCTGAAACAGAGATTGGTCACTGCTCCTGTGTTGACCATCATAGATGGCAATGAGGATCTGAAGGTCTGGACAGATGCTTCCAAAGAAGGTCATTCTCTTTATCTGAATAAAACATGTCTGAGATAACATTTTCTTTTGATGTCAAGTCTCATTTTAACATGTTATAAGGTATTGGTGCGATGCTTATGCAAAGTGGTAGAGTGGTAGCATACGCTAGCAGGCAATTGAAACCGCATGAAAAGAATTATGCCACTCATGATCTTGAGCTAATGGCCATTGTATTTGCTCTAAGGATATGGAGGCATTATCTCTTGGGGGAAAGTTCAAGCTATATACGGACCACCAATCCTTGAAGCGTCTATTTACCCAAAAAGTTTTGAACCTGAGGCAACAGCGTTGGATTGAATTTCTTGCACCCTACGACCTGGATATCTTATATACTCCGGGAAAAGCAAATGTAGTGGAAGATACTCTCAGCAGAAAGAACATGGCTAGCACCAATCTTATCCTTGCCCATCTTATTATTACTCCTTTGATCGACAAGATCTCCGTCCTTCAAAAAGATGATGAGTTTATCCAAAAGATTAGCAAAAGAATTCGAGAAGGCGAACCCACGAGCTTCCAAATTGATGACAAAGGAGTTTTGAGGCTACGAGGTCGGATTTGTGTCCCAAACATTCCTGAACTAAGAAGGGAAGTTATGGACGAATGTCACAAATCCAAGCTCAGTATTCATCCTGGAGTAAGCAAGATGTACCACGATCTTAAGCGTACCTTTTGGTGGAGAGCAATGAAGAGGGACATCTCCATATATGTTGCCAAGTGCCACACTTGTCAGCTGGTCAAGAGTGATCAGCAAAAGCTAGCAGGTCTATTGCAGTCATTAGGAGTTCCTAATTGGAAGTGAGACGAAGTTTCTATGGACTTCATTGATGGTTTGCCTCGGATTAGGAGAGGGAATGATAGCATATGGGTGATTGTAGATTGCTTGATGAAAGCTGCTCATTTCATCCCCGTCAAATCCAATAGAACGACTCAAAGTTTGGCACAGCTTTATTTAAGAGAGATTGTCAGACTTCATGGAGTTCCCAGCAGCATTGTCAGTGACCGTGATCCAATATTTACTAGCAAGTTCTGAGAAGCTTTACAAGAAGAGCTAGGAACCAAGTTGAATATGAGTACAACTTATCACCCTCAGACGGACGGCCAGACTGAGAGGGTAAACCGCATCTTAGAGGATTTGTTGCGAGCATGCATCCTTGATTTTGGCGGTTCATGGGAAGATCATTTGCACTTGGTTGAATTCTATTATAATAATAGCTACCAAGCAAGCCTGCAGATGTCGCCATTTGAAGCTTTATATGGCAGGCCATGCAAATCTCCCGCATGTTGGGTAGAGTCCGGCAATAGATTAGTATTGGGCCCTGACATGATTCAAGAAGCCTCAAACAAAGTTGACTTTATTAAGAAGCGTTTGCTGGCTGCTCAAAGCCGATAGAAGAGCTATGCTGACACTCGAAGAAGAGATTTGGAGTTCTATGTTGGTGATCTTGTATACTTGAAAGTGTCCCCACTAAGAGGTGTTATTCGATTTGGGAAGACTGGAAAATTAGCACCCCGATTCATTGGCCCGTTCCCTGTTCTTGAAAGGATTGGTACTCTCGCTTATAGAGTGCAGTTACCCGACTGGCTGTTAGGGGTTCACATTGTATTTCATGTATCCCAACTCCGGAGGCATGTACATGATCCAAATTTAGTTGTGGAGGAAGCAGCACAACGAGATTTAGAAAACACTCCGACCCTAGCAGTAAAAAGGGAGCCGGTGAAGATAATGGGCAAGGAAACCCGAGTTCTAAGGAACAAGAGAATCCACCTATTCAATGTTCAGTGGAGCGAGGATCCTAGAGACTGCACATGGGAGACTGAGGATAGAATCAGACAGGCCTATCCCAAGTGCAGAGTGGACATCTCCGAGTAACTTTATATTGAGGTACATTTATAATACCTTACATTTTCCGTTTTGTTTCCTACTTTACTTTTATTTCCTTTTCCAGGACGAAAAGCTTTTAAGTGGGGGAGACTTTAACAACCCGAAAAATCCGAACCAATTTAATTTTTTTTATTTTAAATAAATTGGTTAGAAAATGAGCCTGAATTTAAAATTTTTAATTTTAAATAATATTAGAGGCAGTGAAAATAGTCAATTTTCAAACGACCTCTGTTTTCGATGAAACCACTTTTGTTCGAACCGGAATGTCAAATTATTGCTAGGTTTCAATTTTTAGAATTTTCCGATTTAGTATGTGAGCGTGGCGAAAGAAACTGTGTTTGGTCAGATATAGTTGAAATTGAACGACTGGAAAATAGCCATTTTTCGAACAGTCTCAGAATTCGACGAAAATAATTTTGTTGGATTCGTATCGTAAAAACATAGCCAAAAATATATTTTTTGGATTTTTCGGAATCCGTATGTGGCTCCGGTGGATTTTTGATTATGTCAAAATTAAATATTAAAAGAATTAATTTTAAATTCGAAAAACGAGGGCTGAGATGACCTCTTGGGCCTACGGGACATAGCTAGATGGATCCGGACTAGGGGTTATTAGCTAGGAAACACAGTCGTTGGGCTGAAATCAGAGCAAGTGGGTAAATGGACTTTTATTGGGTTAATTAAATAATTAAACCTAACCCTAAATATAATATTATTTAATCCCTGTAGCCGTCGTATTCATCTTCCCCGATCCCATTTTCAGCCGCCCCCCTCTTCAATCCTTCCCTCTTCAAATTCTCTCTCCACACAAACAATTACCCTATACTCCTTTGGAGTTTTATCTAGGGTTCTCCTTCCTCTTCATTTCTAGACAAGATTCACCTCCTCTCGTGCCCCGGTTTCAGAGAACCGTGCACCCAAAACCCGGGCGTTTCAGCCACCGCCGGCCCCACCTGGTGCAGCCGCACCCTCCACCATGCTAGGCACACGTGCCCCTCTCCAAGCCCGACTACCTCCAACAAACCACACCTCAAACCGACCTTCCTACCTCCTGAAAACTGAGTTCAAAATTTTGAACAATTTTGAAATTCACGGCCAAGTTATCTGAAGGAGGAAGAGAGGTTAATTCCTTAATGACTAAACTAATTAATTAATCTAATTTATTATATAACTTGTTTTGATCATAATTAATTCGTTTCAACTCGGAATTCGATGATTTCAGCGACGTTGTGATCGTATTGAGCAGATCTACGCTTCTGGACTTATACGGAGCAATTCAGAACAACTTGAATTTTGGACAAATTTCTCAACGATTATGAGATATCTTTTATTTTAAATTAATTAATTAATTTATTTGTATCTATAGTATTCGTTCAGATCTGATTTGTATGGATGTGTTATGATGATTGTCTGTTGGATGTTATGAATTATCATGTTTATTGTTGTGTGTATTTGAACATTTTAATAATATATTTGATTTTATTGAATTGAGTTATATAATCAATTCAACATTCGTTTATATGATGAAGAAAAGAAAAAAAATTTATAGATCTACATACAAAAAAAGGAAAAAAAAGAAAAAGGGGAAAATAAAATTTCCTTTTTACTTGAATAGATTTGATTCAATATGGGAAATAAAATTTCCTTTTATTTGAATGGATTTGATTTGACAAAGAAAATAAAATTTTCTTTTTATTTAGATGGATTTGATTCAGAATAGAGAATAAAATTTCCGTTTTATTTAAATTGATTTGATGCTACACCGCAAAAAAAAAGTTTATTTTTTGTGTTTCAACACAAACAGTAACATGCAAAAGAAATGTCTATTTTTATTTTCTGTTTTAACACAAATATTTTCATATAAATGAAAAGTTCTTTTTATTTATGTTTTAACGCAAATATTTACATAGAAAATAAAATATCATTTTTATTTGTGTTTCTAAACACAAATATTATATAGAACATTAGATTACATATTTATTTGTGTCCAAAAACACAAATATATGCATTGGTCATTGAAAATATATTTATTTGTGTCTTTATTCACAAATACATACACCGTCATTGAAAATATATTTATTTGTGTCTTTAATCACAAATACATACACCGTCATTGAAAATATATTTATTTGTGTCTTTAATCACAAATACATACACCGTCACTGAAAATATATTTATTTGTGTCTTTATTCACAAATACAAACACCGTCATTGAAAATATATTTATTTGTGTCTTTAATCACAAATACATACACCGTCATTGAATATATATTTATTTGTGTCTTTAATCACAAATACATACACCGTCATTGAAAATATATTTATTTGTGTCATTAAACACAAATACATACACCGTCATTGAAAATATATTTATTAATGTCTTTAAAACACAAATACATGCACCGTCATTGAAATACATTTTATTTGTGTCTTTAAACACAAATGCATACATCGTATACTGAATTATATTTTATTTGTGTCTCTAACACAAATATATACGTCGTACATTGATTAACATTTTTATTTTTGCTGCAAAACACAAATATTACGTGGAACATTGAGCGAAAATTTTTATTTATGCTTTAAAACACAAATATTCAATAGAAAATTAAAAGACATTTTTATGTGTGTTTTCAAACACAAATTTTACATGAAGAATAAAATTTCATTTTTGTTGCATTCTTTAATGCAAACAAAATATATAAGAATAAAATCTCATTTTATTACACTCCGTAATGCAAATGTAATGTAGAGAATAAAATTTTTTTTACATTTTTGTGTTTGCATACAAATGCAAACGCTACTTAAAAATATGATTTACATTTCTTTGTGTTTGCATGCAAATGCAAACGCTACATAAAAATAAAATTTACATTTTCGTGTTTGCATTCAAATGCAAACGCTACATGTAAGAGGGAAGAGACAATTTTATTTTATGTTTACATTCTATAATGCAAAATAAAAAAAATAAAAAAAGGATATGTTTTTGTTTGCGATTTTAGCTGCAAACAAAATTAGAAATAAAAAGAAATGTTTTTTTGTTTGCAATTTTAGATGCAAACAAAGTAGCAATTAAAGTTACATTTTGTAGCAAAATTTAAATGGGGATAAATTAGAAAAAAGAAAAAGATTATATTTTTATGTGTTTATTTACATTCCTTGGTGTAAATAAACGGAAAATAAAAGACGCTCTTTTATTTATATTCCTAGATGTAAATAAAATTTAGAAATTAAAAGCTACATTTTTATTTGCATTCTTTAAACACAAATAAATCATAAAAATAAAAATATACGTTTTTATTTGCATTCCCTAGTGCAAACATAAAATGAGAGTAAAAATTTACATTTTTATATAAATTTTAAAGAATAATAAAAGAATCATAATTAGTCTAAAAATATGTTTTACTTTAAAAAAAATTAAAAAAATACATTTTTGGTGTAATATTAAAAGCGTAGGAAAGAAATTCTCTTTTTGCTCATAAAAATGAATTGAACAAAAATATTCATTTTTGTTCATCGGAAGGAAATCAACAAATTTACTCCTTGAAATAAAATGGACAAAAATATTCGTTTTATTCGTTGTGAAGGAATTTACACCTAGTATGAATAAGAAGGTTGAAATCAAGATTTAAATGTTGGAATTTATGAACAAACTAAAATATAAATTTATAGTCAATTACTATAAAAATTGGTGCATGAAATAAAACACATTTTAATAGGCGAGATAAACTTAAGTTGTGATTTGCATTATTTATTTCCTTTATTGGTGTGATATTCATGTGAGTGAAAGCGTTAGAAAATTTATATTTATAAAAATAAATAGAATTATAACGAATCGAGCGTGGTAGTTCGCGTTTCAGCAATCGTGACTTTAAACGATTATACCGAGAGATCCGACCGTCGGATTTTCCCAAAACTGGAGCCGTTAGGACCGCTTTGGGAAGACCTTTCCAATGAGACAAATTTTGTCAAAATCCAACGGTTAGATTTCAAGATATGTGTAAATCAAGTTTCTTGGAAAACAACGCCAGGGCCACCCTTTGACCCGAAGCGTCGTTTAATTAATGTGAGCTATTTTTTTTTTATAAATAAAAATAGCGATAAATCGTTAAAAATTAAAATTAACGATATGAAATGATTTAAATAATTATTCGATAATTATTTGAAAAGTCCGAGTTCTACTCATTTCAAATAATTATACGTCGATGAAGAGACGAAGACGGTGTTGAAGACCGGCGGTCTTCACATCGAACGGATGTATTGCTACCAAGGTCCTCGATAGGAGTAGCTACCCTGAAGGGACTTCGGTGGTAGTCGTCCGGACGTATGTGCTGATTGTTCGGATATACGAGAGCCTCTTAGGTATCTCCGGTTCCGTTCAGACCCAGAACGGACTTGTAAATGGATGCATGTCTGACGTTGAATTTTATACCATGTAAATTGATTTCTATTGGTATACAACCGTTGGTGGCAAGAGAATTTGTTCTTTCGCTCAACACTCTTAGAGGTTGTGTATTGATAGATGTTAATTTCATGGCATGGATTGTTTATGGGACACGTTAAGATGCAAATGATCAAGGCTTTGTCGAAAAGTAGGCCTTGTGGTTGATGATCAAAGCATAGTCTATTTTGGCATAGCTTTGTGTATATCGTGACTTCGCGAGCCTCACATACCGGTTGAGTCTAAAACGGGAGAATGGAACGCAGGGTGTGCACACGTTTCTTTCTAGCTAGAAGTGGTGTCAGTGCTTAAACTGGCTGACATTTGATTATGTGGTTGTTGGAATATTTTTGCGAGGCCTCGGTTTATTCTTATCGGTCGCCCTCGGCCGATTTGTAGGTCCAATAGGATCGGAGAACGTGTGTTCAGGCATAACTAATCCACTAAAGTATTTGTGGACCGGCCCTGCTGTATCCAAGGGTTCGCCAGCGTCCAAATCCTGAGACATTGCTAGAGTGTCTCGAATCGGTCAAGAGCTCCTTCCTAGCCTTGACTTATGATGGAAACCCAATTACCAATACGTCCCATGCGGTTTTGATTGCATAACTAGTATGGCGACATAGTAGATGGTAGTTATGCCGTCTAAAATTAATATTATAATAGAAATATTTTCTTTAAACATACACACACTAATAATAATATCGTATTTTGCGTATTTATCATCTTTTGACCATTATAAGGTAAAACCCTGTCCTCCGGTTTGCGTTGCATTGTGTGATGGGACTTGGGTCTTATAATGGTTTCATTTTTCTAAAAAGCATCGCGTTATTTAACGTTATACTTTATTTATTGCACTGATAATCCCATGGAGTAAACACGTTCCGCAATAGCGGCGTGGTCCTCGTGATTGTCAAACCCGTTAGTTAATTAAGATATTTCATACCAGTCCAATGACTGACTCGTAGTTTGTTTCACCTTTTGTAAACTCGGGTGCCCTCTTCTACATGGGCAGCCAAGTGACAGGTTAGGCTTGGATATTCGCTGGATGGAAGCTTGCTGATGGAGATGTTGAAGAAACTTTCTTTTTATCTTTTATTTTCTGCTTAAGACTTTGAGACAGTATTTAGTATTGATGTAATTTGAGAGATTGAGACTCTATTTCTTTTCTTTGAGACATCTATTTTGTTAAGTGTAATTCTGTGCTGCATACTCTGATGTTTCAGAGATGATGTTTGTGATGACATTTCTTTCCGCTGTAATGATTTATATGTTCTGCTATACTATGAGATCTGTTATTGTTCTAGTTATGTTATATTCCATACGATTTTCCTTACTTTCGTTACACAGGAGTTTGGGGTCGTCACAGGTCGACTGATTCATGGAAAAACAGAAAAATTCCAGAGACTTAAACAGTCGACTGGTAACCTTTTATCGGTCGAACGGAGCATGAAAATCAAGTTTTACAGAGACATTTCCAGTCATATAGCGGTCGACCGTTTTTACTAAGATTTGTTTTTTTGGTACTCTGATTTTATACGAAGCTCGATATCAACGTACAAATTGAATTTATTTCAAAACAACAAGGATTTAAACCAAGTTACATGAAAACAAAGAAAAAAAATACTTAAAACAAAAATATATTTTCCAACCAAAAGTAAAAACGATATAAAATTAATGGGAGATGGATGACTTGTCTTCAGATATTTCTTTAATATCGGTAACTCTTAGTGCCCACGGCGACCAAGTATCCTTTGCTCCTTCATTTCGCATGTAGTTACGATCCCATGAGTTAGGACTCCTAGATGAAGATGGAGCATGTGGCATTGGTTCATGAACGCCTTGTTTATCCGTGCTACAGAAAAATGACGCCATGCGTTCTAAGAGAGTCAACCGGTCGGACGTAAGTTTTTGTTCGTAATGAAGTTGACGCTGGAGACCTATCTGATGTTTCTGGTAATGGTGAATCTCACTTGTCTTTTCTCTAGTCCGCGGGGAGCAAAACAATGATTTCTTAGCACGTTTAGACTTTGGTGTATATCTGGGGGTATGCGAACATTCTGGTCTACTTTTAGGTGTCTCCGGAGAGTAGTATTCCTCCGGTTCGGAACTAGTGACCGAGATATGTGATCTTTGTGCACATTTGTCGCAAATGTGTGTTATTTTGAATAATATATGAACTTGTTTACAGATGTTACAAAGGAATCATAGATGAAGATGCAGAAAAAATAAGAAAGGACCATATATATATATAGGATTTAGTAAATAAGAAGCAATGGTTATAAAACACTCAGAGAATATAAACCATTAAAAAATTGTAAAGCTCATAATTGTTTGCTAAAAGCTACTAAATAGCTAAGTTATAAAAGAATGTAAGCACCGTATAGAAAAGAACTTAACAGTGTATATGTGTATTTATACATCGAGTTCAATTCTAGAAATCAAGCCAAGCTCTCTACGGAAAGAAATAAAACTTGATTCAAGTAGAGGCTTAGTAAAAATGTCCGCTAGTTGATGTTCAGTCTGGATATATTCGAGACATATTGTTCCTTTTTCAATATTATCTCTTAAGAAATGATGTTGAATATCAATGTGCTTTGTTCGGGAATGGCTGACTGGGTTTTTTTGATAAGTTAATCGCACTTGTGTTATCACAGTATATGATGGAGTTTGATAAATGAATATCAAAATCTCAAAGTGTTTGTTGCATATATAGTACTTGAGTACAAGCTAGAGCTGCTGATATATACTCAGCTTCACATGTCGAGAGTGAAACGCAATTTTGTTTCTTACTAAACTAAGAGATAAGTGATTTTCCAATAAAATAGCACGTACCACTTGTACTCTTTCTATCCGTACGGGAGCCGCCGAAATCAGCATCACTATACGACACTAATTCGAATGGGCAATCTTTCGGGTAGAAAAGACAAAAATCTTTGGTTTTATTAAGATATCGTATTATACGTTTTACAGCTCATAAATGTGATTCTTTAGGATTAGCTTGAAACCTTGCACACAAACAAACACTCATCATAATATCAGGATGACTTGCGGTAAGATAAAGGAGAGAGCCAATCATGCTTTGATATAACTTTTGGTCAACATTCTTACCATGTTCATCTTTTTCAAGATGTGTAGTCGTACTCATAGGAGTTGGTTTACTAGATGTATTTTCTAAACCAAAGCGTTTGACTAGATTTCCACAATATTTTTCTTGATTAATAAAAATACCGTTAGAAAGCTGTTTGATTTGAAGACCAAGGAAATACGATAGTTCTCCCATATGAGACATTTCAAATTCTTTATCATAATATTCGCAAACTCTTTGCAGAGTTTATCGTTTGTTGATCCAAAGATAATGTCGTCTACATTTATCTGGTTAACTAATATATCTTTTCGAGAATGTTTGATAAATAAAGTTTGATCGACTTTACCAATTTGAAATCCATAGTCAATAAGATAGCTTCGTATACGTTCGTACCAAGCACTAGGTGCTTGTTTTAATCTGTATAATGCTTTCTTAAGTTTATATATATGATCAGGATGTTTTCCATGTACGAACAAGGGAGGTTGTTCGACATATACATTCTATTTAATAAACCCATTTAAAAATGCACTTTTGACATCCATTTGATAAAGTTTAAAATTATGATGACAAGCAAAGGACGGTAAGATTTGAATAGCTTCTAGTCGAGCGACGGGCGCAAAAGTTTCTTCATAATCGATACCTTCTTCTTGATTGTATCCTTGTGGTACTAATCTTGCTTTATTTCTAGTTATATTTCCTTGTTCGTCGGCCTTATTTTTATAGACCCATTTCGTACCAATAACTGATTGATCAGTCGGTCGTGGAACAAGTTCCCAGACATCATTGCGCTCGAACTGATTTAGTTCTTGCATGGCAATGATCCAGTAATCATCAATAGCAGCTTCTTTCGGATTCTTAGGTTCGATATTTGAAAGAAACGCGACATGATCCATTTGATTGAGTTGACTCCTTGTTCTAATTTGTGATGTTACTTCTCCAATAACATTTTGAACCGGATGATTTCTTAGAATTCTCAGAGGAGATCTAAATCTTGGTGGAGAAGATACCACAGCAGGTTGAGGAATATCTTCAATAATTTCTGAGTCAGAGTCATTATTTGTGATGATAGAATTATCAGTGACTATAGTTTCTTCGTCATCTGATATATTATGAGATGGTTTAAAGAATTCATCAAAAGAGGCATGAAGTGATTCTTCAATAGTTTTAGTTCTTTTATTAAATATACGATAGGCCTTGCTTCGTTCCAAATATCTGACAAATATACCTTCATCGGATTTTGGATCAAATTTTCCAAGATGGTCTTTCGTATTTAAAATAAAAAAATTTGAACCGAAAACTTTGAAGTATGAGATATTTGGCTTTCTCTGATTAAATAATTCATAAGATGTATTCTTTGTGAGAGGTCGTATGGATACACGATTCAAAACATAACAAGCAGTTGCAACAGCTTCTACCCAAAAATGTTTTGGCAGAGTGGATCCATTTAATAATGTTCTTGCACATTCTTGTAAAGTCCGATTTTTCCGTTCTACAACTCCGTTTTGTTGTGGAGTTCTAGGAAACGAAAAATTATGATTTATACCTTTCTTTGTACAAAAATGGTCAAATTCGTTATTTTCGAACTCTCCGCCATGATCACTTCTTATATTTTTAACCTTAAGCCCTTTTGACTTTTGAATTCTTTTGACGAAGGTTTTGAAATGATTGAAAGTGTCACTTTTGTTTTTCAAGAAAATCACCCATGTATAACGAGAGTAATCATCAACAGTTACAAACACATATCGATTATGATTTATTGACTGAACCTGTGTTGGTCCAAATAAATCTATATGTAATAGCTCAAGTGGTTATAATGTTGATATGACTTTCTTGGATTTGAAAGACGATTTAGTCAATTTTCCTAATTGACATGCATCACAAATATTATCAACCATAAAGCTCATTTTGGGTAGTCCTCTAACTAGATCATTATTGGCTAGCTTGTCGATAGTTCTGAAGTTTATGTGACAAAAATGTTTGTGCCATAGCAATGGATCATTATCATTTGCTATAAGACACATATCTGAATTATGATTGATGTTCATATTCAGAATATAGATATTTCTGTCTCTATAACCTTCAAAAACTAGATTTCGATCTTTATCTAAAATATTACATTTATTATCCGAAAAATAAATGGTAAAACCTTGTCACATAGTTGACTGATACTAAGTAAATTATGTTTCAAGTTTCTAACTAGCATGACATTAGTAATAAGAGGTAAGTTAGATGTACCGTAATTGCTCACATCGCCTTTGTCGATGATATAGCTTTTGAATTATCTCCAAAAGTGACGGAGCCACCATCTGAATAAGTGATATTTGTTAATAAGCTCTTGTCTCCAGTCATATGCTTCGAGCAACCACTGTCCAGTATCCACTTTCCTCTTTTCTTAAGTGGGACCTGCAAAAAATAGAATTAAGTTCATGGTACCCACCTTTTTATAGGGTCCTAAGAGCTAGGTCTTACGTACGGGTTCGGTATCCCCTTTATATAAATAATTTGAATTACGATGCACAGTATTCAAAAAATTATGAATGTATTTCTTCATAATCAAATCGTTATTTGTTTTAGGAACCCATATTTCGATAGTCTTGATATGTTTCTTTTGAAATTTCACAACCAGTTTCAGTTTGGAATATAATAAACTAAGATTTTTCTTAGCTTCAGTTTCTTGTACTTTTTTTTTCTTTTATTGCCAAGATGTTTCTTATATCCCAAACCTTGTTTATTCGTAGCAGATTGTGAATTTTCAAAAAAAATTGTCAAATTTTCTCGACCTTTGTTGAAGTTAGAAACATTTTGAGTGATGTCGTCTAACTTAGTTTGTAAACTAGCTTTTTCTAGGTCTAGAATTTTGACTTTTGTCTTAAGCTCATGATTTTCAGTAGTAAGAGCATTATTTTTCTCTTTTTGAGTTTCTATTTCTTGACTCAAAACAGATAGTTGAGAATCAATATTAGATGATGATTCTTGAGCTTTTTCAAGTTCTTCCTCTAATATTTTCTTCTCGTCTTTTAACATATCTCGTTCAAACTCTGCTCTACTTAAATCTGCTTAAGCATGTTTGCATTTTCGTTTCATATCTTTAAATTTAAATATTAATTCGGCATTTATATCAAGAACTTCTTCAAAAGAAGGAATTTGTGCCTCATTTTCTGTCGCCATGAAACATGCATCAGCTAGTTCATTGTCTGAGTCGCTTTCACTATCAGATGAAGATGAGCCTGAATCATCCCATGTCACTGAGAATGCTCGTTTCTTTGACTTGTCCTTCTTGTGTTTGAATTTTTCATTTTCTGTCTTCTTCTTTTGCTCCGTACAATCCTTTTGCATGTGTCCCTTCTTGTGACAGTTGAAGCATTCTACATTTGATGATGATGGTTTATTTGATCCGAACTTCTTTCGATTGTAACGACTAGCTTTTCGTTGCTTTAAGAATTTCTTGAATCCTTTTGCAATGAATGCTAGATCTTCATCTTCGGAATCTGAGATGTCTTCATCCTTTTTAGCATGAAAAGCTACAATTTTCTTTTCTTCTTTTAGTTCTTTTCTAGCCTGCAAGTTAGCTTCATAGGACATAAGATTTCCTATCAATTCATCTGGCTTCATGGTGGAAAGATCATTAGCTTCTTCTATTGATAATACTTTTCCTTCATTAGTCAAAGAATGTAGGACTGTTGAAACTACATCAAAATCCAAATATTTTTGCCCTAATCCGATAAGTGCATGATGAATGGTTTGAAACCATGAATACATCTCATTGATAGTTTCATTTGGCTTCATTTTGAAATTGACTTTTCAACAAAGCTATTTTTGCTTGTTTAACCTTGTTAGTACCTTCATGAGTGGTTTTTAGTGTTTGCCAATTTTGATATGCAGTGGTACAGATACTAACACAGTTATATTCGTTTTGATCTAATGCACAAAACAACATATTGATTGCTTTTGCATTTACAGCTGCTGCAGTTTTCTCAGCAGTCGTCCATTCTGCGTACTTAGTCGTTAGATTTACTATTTCTTTCTAAGTAGCATTCCAAGCATCATAGCTAGTTGATTGCATGTAAAATGCCATACGGGTTGCCCAATAACTATAGTTAAGACCATTAAAGAAGGAGGTCTTGGTGTCAATTGACCTTCAGTGTAAGTGGTGTTAGTGCTAGAACATGCGTTATTTGCCATATTACAAGAATATATCAAATAACTGTGTTACGGTTATATGATGATCGTGCTCTGATACCAATTGAAAGTGTGTGTGCGTACTTGTCAAGTATAATACACTGACAAGGATCGTGTAATATGACAAACAATATTCCACGTATAAAGTAATAGCTAATCACAGAACAATAAAATTAAAGATGCAGTAAAAAGGAAAATGTAACAACCCGTATTTTCAATAACCTGTTATAACATAAATCGAGGCAGAATTTAATTTATAAATCTAAATCAAGGGAAACGGGCTATGCCATTGCGTTCGTCTCGGAAAAATACGCGAAATAGAGTCCGAGTTTTCGAAAATCGGAGTCCGTATGAAGAAGATATGGACGAACGAAGTTAGGCAGAAAAACCGAAAACAAGCCAGAATGCACTGGCGCACTTGTGAAGTGCGCCAGCACAAAAATACACTGGCGCACTTGGGAAGTGCGCCCGTGTCGAGCCAGAAACCTGCACAGCTTTCTGGCTTGACCCTGGCTGGCTTGGTGCACCTGTTTTGGTTCTCTGGTCTGTTCTGCTGGCCTATGACGATTTTTAATGGTTTAGATCTAAACTAGGGTTAATCCTATGGCCTAAACTAACCTAAACTTCTATAAAAGGACCCCTAAACCTAGCCTAAATCATCATTAATCATTCATACAACTAAACTATGGCAAAATCAATCCTCTCATGGCCTCCACTCTCTTCATAAAATTCCTAAGTCATTTCTATGAGAGATTTTCCATGCATACAAGTGTTTTCAAGCTTGTATGAGCATCATTAGCTTGCATTCAAGTCAAGTTTCTATATTTGCATCATAAAGAAAGAGTTTTGTTCATTTTGGCTCAAGGGTTTTTCTATTAGAGCTTGCATTTTGGGTTTAATTGGTTGCATAAGGGCTTTGTCATATTTCCTAAGCATTGTAAGCCCTATTCTACTTTCATACTTAAACTCTAAAGTTAAATGTATGATATGCAAGTTTATATGCAAGTTTACTATGCTATGATATGCAAGTTTATCATGTTGTGATATGCAAGTTTATATGCAAGTATGCCATGTTATGATATGCAAGTTCATCATGTTATGTTATGCAAGTATGCCATGTCATGATATGCAAGTTTATCGTGTTATGTTATGCAAGTTTGATATGCAAGTTTGTCATATGATATGCAAGTTATGTTATGAAAATTTGGGTTGAACATTTTGTTCATGCTATTATGTTATGCAAGCTTATCTTGGGTTTATGAACATAAAGTTTCAAGCTTTATGCCAAAGGTTGCATTTTGGCAACATGTAAGTTATCATATCTCTTATGATAACTTGTATGTGAGGCTAGATGCGAACTTATGGCCATTTCTACATGTCATTTAGCACCATGTATCACCAATATGCCAAGTTTGGTTTTATGCATGCTTTTGAGGCCTAAAAATGTAATATGCAAGTATATGAACATATGTCCATTTCATATGCCACCATGTTGAACTTGTGGCTTCAACACCTTTATGTCATGATTATGCCAAGTTCCCTCTTTCTATCCTTTATGCGCTATTGCGATATGTAAGCGATGGGATTGCGTTTGGGGTTGGGTAAACTTAAAAGACATAAAAACATAAGATTTGGGAATTTACCTATTAAGTTAGGTCTACCCATTGGGAATTTACCTATTAAGTTAGGTCTACCCAATTGCTTGAAAATTTGTAACATGTTTTGGAAACATGATGGACATGACACTTAGAAAAGATAAGTGTGACCAACTCGAGGTTGGGTTGAGTTTGTAGCGTAAACCTACCCGGAACCGACCGGCTTAACTAGTTGCTACAAACAATAGGACCCAATGTGAGAAGTTGGTCATGTTGTACCTTGAACCCGAGGTTAGACCAAGTTGTGGTGTAAAGCTACCCGGAACCGACCGGCTTAACTAGTAACCACAACAAGGTCTAATGTGAGAGGTTAAGGCGCATTAAATTAACTAATGCCTCGTGATTAGGGTTAAGTCATGGTCTACTTAATACTTAACCAATTTGGGCTTGGTAGATTAATCAGGGTTAAGTCGTGAACTCATCGTTACACTTAACCAAGTTAATCCATGATTAGCAAGAGGGTTAAACCGTACTTAACCCACTAGAAAATCCTAGCAATGGGGGCCCACTCCACAGTAATCCCCAAAAATTGGTATCATTAAGGCCCTAGGGACTAGGCTAGGGAGGGGGCACGATTACTAGGCTGGAGGTAAGCGACCAAATAAACGACGGTCGGGTGGTACGCCGATGTAGTTCCGGACGGACTAGGGTCGTGCACGTAGTCCGTATTTGGAGAAGTCACCCATGGGTACCAGTAGATCGAGACTGTGCACTCATGTTTATGGTGTCCAGGGGTTGGCACCCTAGGGCTTGATACACCCGAAGGGTGGACCCGACACAGTTCGACTACAATTATGTTTGGGCCGTATTGACACCAACACGTGACGAGTTAGGCTTAGGGAGCTGATCGACTAGACCGTTTGGTTGGACCTTGTATTAGGGTCATTTCATGTTATTGGGCCAAAGCTTGGGCCAAGGGATCAATACTTGTTTATTCAAGTCATGTTAGTTTGCTAGTACACCTGTGGTGCAAAAACCTTAATCCTGATTATACGATGACACCTTTATCTACCTTGTTAGTTAATCACCATGCCAGTATGTTGTTACCCTTATGATCATACCTGCTTCTCATGCCAGTTAACTTTATCAGTTTACATTGATTGTAGTAGGGCTTACTCAGTCTATTTGACTGACCTGTTTTCTTTCGCCTCTTTTCTTCCGTTTCCCCCCCCCCCCCAGGTTCTCAGGGAGGGAATATTGGAGCTTAGCTGGATTTCTGATCGCTTGCTTGAGGGATTTAGCTCATGTACGGTTTGACATGAAGCTAGCTATGGCTATCACTCCTTTTGGGGATTAGTACTTATGTATTTCAGTTTTTCTGTTGATGTTGTTTTTATCTAGACTTGTTTATTTGGAAAGCTATGTTGTACCAGACTTGTTTTGAAATGGTTTAAAAATCTTCCGCTGTTTTATCTATGTTATTTACTCTGTTTACGCATATACATATGTTCTTGTTCTGCCTTGATATATCATTATGCATGTTTACCTGATTCAAACGCCCCTCCAAAATCAGAGTGCTTGCAAGAGTTACCCTGGCGGAGGTGGGGTGTTACAGAAAATCACAACAGGGATTTTTATACTGGTTCGGAGCACCGTCCTACGTCCAGTCCCAGACCTCTCTCTGGATTTTCACTAAACAACTACCTCGCTTCACCCAGAGGAACAGGTTCACAACACCCGAGCAGCCGAACGGGATTTCACGCCTCTTACACACGAGGACTTCACAACTTTGCCTCTCACAACAACGAGGACTTCACACAAGATGAGTATACTTGTAATTTGACAATTTGTGTTCTAAATAATACGAATTTGTCAATTCTTGTATAACCTTCCTATAATCTTATCCTCAAATAGAATTTGAATTCGTGAAGATATGGAAGATGATATCGTGTTTGAATCAAAAGAATAATATGTAGATTCTAGGATTCAACAGCGATATAAGAAGATTATGAGCTTTTGAGTGCTTTGAATGATCAAAAATGAAATTAGCAATAGATAGAAAGAATTAGTTAAATTAAATTGAAGATTTCATGTTGTATTTATAGAGGATAAGGAGTTGCAATCATTGGTGAAGAGAAGTATTGAATAGAAATGATTTTTGATGAAAAGAAAAGGAAGCAACCATTGATGAATGAAGATGTCTGTACGAAGAGTTGCTTTCAGTTCGTAGACCAGTCAACAGGTAAAAAATAACCAGTAGACTGGTATTTGAATATATATACGTTATACACATGTATGCACGTTCATTGTGCATTTCTGCCCAGAAACGGTTGACCGTATAATTTGAAACCGGTCGAACGGTTTCTGACATTATTAACAATGAATGTGCACTCATATATATATATATATATATATATATATATATATATATTAAAAATACTGAGGTATATGATTATTTGAGGATAGATTTTAACAATTTTAACACAATTAAATCACTAAATAATCAACCTCTATCTTTCAATACCATTGAATCTCTTCTTTTTGTCGATCTTGAACTTCTCCTTGTCATTAATCAAAATGCCATGAATTCCTTGATTTAACACAAGCTACCTTCGAGCCTAGGCATACCGCTGAAATATGCGAAGGCATGAAATTGGGAACGAGGGGAAACATTAAATTTAAGGCATAACTCGTACTAGGAAATTTGGGCATGACCTGAATTGAAAACAGGAATATGGATTTGTGGAATAGAACTATGATTAAAGATCTTAATTTGGGGCAAATGTTACATGATGAATATGACTTGGGAAAGGGGCATGAAAACCTATAATGAAATAGGAATAATTGTTAAAGAATGAATATGCCAAGATTTACAGTAATTAGAAATTATAACTGTGCTTAGACACTAGGTTAGATTACACTTGTGGTAGAAGCCCGCCTGAAACCGACCGGCATATCCAGCATCCACAAGTGGTAAATCTAATGTGAGGGTCTTAGTGCATAAACACGTGATGGTGCTAAGACACGAGGTTAAGTCCAACTTGTGGAAGAAGTCTGCCCGGACCCAACCGACATATCCAACATCCACAAGTGGTAGACTTAATATGGGAGGTCTAGCGCATTATAACCATAAATGGATGTATGGTAATGAACTTGTAATACTTAACCTGTTTGAATCCATAAGGATTGCATAAACTTGTTAACTTAAGTAGGGGTTAAGTAGATTTGCTTGAATCAGTGGGAGTGTTAAGTTAATCTTGTTAAATATATGGGGATGGGTTATACATATGAACCCGACAAACTTAATCAGTTGGGGTTATGCAATCTTGTTAAACAAGTGATCGTAACCTATTGAAATCCTAGTAGCAGGGATGCAAGCCTAGGGGGAAGCTTGTATCATCTTGTGTGTAGGACCTGTATCAGTCAGTAGCCTATATCAGTATCAAACAGAGAACCACGAACTAGGTCGGGGTCAGTGCACTCTTATAAGCTGGTTATAAGAGGTCACTTGGGAGAAAGGTGTCTGACGGCGCATTCCATCAGGCTCATGTGCATGCATGGGTCCGCCTTCTCGGGAAGATAAGACGCCGTGATATAATTGAGCATCTTGGAAATAACGGGGTGCCACTTTAGGAAGTGATACATCCTACTGTGGGGCTAGCACGAGTATCTACGTGTTAGGGAGCCGATCGTTTGGGGTAGTAATTAGGGTACATCTAGTCTCGCCTATTTAGGAGCCCGTTATTATTGTTGGGTTAACACCCGTCAGTTCTGTTAGGCTACCTGTTATTGTATGGGGTAAAACCTCTCACTAGAAGTAAACCTAAGTCTACTATCTTGTAATTGTTGGGATCATCTTGTTCTGGTTATACTGGTATTGGTGCAGAGAAAGAAAAGTGTTCAGGAAGCGCTATTTATTTTATTCTGTTTATCCTGTTTACCTTGTCATACCTGCCTTATATGATGTATCTCTCTTATCCAGTTTATATGCCTATCATGATACTTTAACTTATTTATATGATAAAAGTAACTAGACTCGCCAGACTTATGTCTGACCTATTTTGTTTCCTCTTCTTTCTCTTCTGTCCCTCCCCCCCCCCAAAAAAAAGGTTCTCAGGGTGGGAATACTCAGGCTTGATTAGGGTTCTTCTTTCATTCTGCTTGGAGCTGCTTAGATGTACTGCTTGATTTCATATCTTCTCTACTATGGCTATGTTTTGGGGATTATGCTCTTCCCATGTTTATTGTACTCTGATGATTTTAGTACAAGACAGAAGTTTTAAATTGATGTACTGGGTTTTATGCATTTCAGACTTATGTTGTAACTATGTTTTGAACCACGATATTTTCTGCTTAAATAAAGTTTAAATTCCGTTGCTAATTTATATCTGTCTTGTAATGTTTCTGTTCCTGTTTACCTATAACACTTCACGAAACTCAATGCATTCTGATAAAGAGTGACATTAACGGACGTGGGGTGTCACACAATATGTAACAACCCGTATTTTTAATAAACTTGTTATAACATAAATCGAGGCAGAATTAAATTATAAAATGGGAATCAAGGGAAACGGGCTATGCCATTGCGTTCGTCTCGGAAAAATACGCGAAATAGAGTCCGAGTTTTCGAAAATCGGAGTCCGTATGACCCAGTTAAGGCCCATTGAAGTTTGCAGAAAATTCCTAAGTAAAAACAGATTTGAATTTTAAAATAAAAAACAGGGGTTAGGGCAAACTGGCGCAGGCGGGAAAATTCCCACCCAGGACCCGCGTGTCGACAGGCCTGTCGACAGGGTCCCCAGGGTGTCGACAGCCCTATCGACAGGGGGTGCCCAGGCAGTATTGCCTGGCGCACCATTTTGGTTTGGGCTTGGTCTTGTGGCTTGGTTCTAGAGAATTCCGAGATCTGACGGGCCAAAACTAACCTAGGGTTAATCCTAGGGCTAAAAACACTCTAATCTTCTATAAATAAGCTCCTAATCCTACCCTAAACCCTCATTATTCACTCTAGCAACCAAACTATGTCAAATTGAAATCTCAAATGGCCTCCACCTAAAAACCCTAGCCTCCACCCTCTTCAAAAATCAATTCTAAGAAGATTTGGATGTTCATACAAGCTTTTCTAAGTTGTATGAATGATCATTAGCTTGCATACATCATCAAGTTGCAAGTTTTATTTGCTAAGCTAGTGTTTTTGGGTGTTTTCTTATTGGAGCTTTGTTTTGGGGTTTTATGCTTGCATAAAAAGGGCTTCTCAATCTTTATTAGGAGATTGGTGTCTTCATAATAGTTGTAAGCCCTCTTACCTTCATTTTAGAAACTCTAAAGTTAATATGTGATGAAAGTTGGGATTTTTGTATGTTTAATGAGTTGTGCATGCTTATGCGAGTTCACTATGCTATGATATGCATGTTTAATGAGTTATGCATGCTTATGTGAGTTCACTATGCTATGTTACACATGTTTGATGAAGTATGCATGTTTTGATTTGCAAGTTTAACAAGTTATGCATGTTTATGCAAGTTCACCAAGTCATGATTTGCAAGTTTAACAAGTTATGCATGTTTATGCAAGTTCACCAAGTCATGATTTGCAAGTTTAACAAGTTATGCATGCTTATGCAAGATCACCAAGTCATGATTTGCAAGTTTAACAAGTTATGCATGTTTATGCAAGTTCACCAAGTCATGATTTGCAAGTTTAACAAGTTATGCATGCTTATGCAAGATCACCAAGCCATGATTTGCAAGTTTATTTAGTTATGCATGTTTATGCAAGTTCACTATGCCACGTTATGCATGTTTGACAAATTATGCATGCTTATGCAAGTCCAAAATGACATGTTGTGCATATTTGACAAGTTATGCATGTTTATGCAAGTTCCATATACCATGTTAGGCAAGTTTAACATGTTATGCACGTTTATGGTAATGTGCAAGTTCACTATGCTAAGTTGTGCAAGTCTAACATGTTATGTATGTTTGTTGCGATATGCAAGTTCATCATGTATGTTATGCCAAGTTCCCTCTTCCTATCCTTTATGCGTTATTACGAATATGTAAGCGATAGAATGACGTTGGGGGGGGGGGGGGGGGTTTGGGTAAACGTAAAATACATGAAAATATAAGATTGGGAATTTACCTATTAAGTTAGGTCTACCCCTTGGGAATTTACCTATTAAGTTAGGTCTACCCAAGTAATTGTTGATTTGTAATTATGTTTTGAAATAAAGTGGACATGACACTTAGAAAACATAAGTGTGGCCAACTCGAGGTTGGGTTGAGTTTGTAGCGTAATTCTACCCGGAACCGACCGGCTTAACTAGTGGCTACAAACAATAGGACCCAATGTGGGAAATTGGTCATGGGGTGCCAAGACCCGAGGTTAGACCAAGTTGTGGTGTAAAGCTACCCGGACCCGCCCGGCCTAACTAGTAACCACAACAAGGTCTAATGTGAGAGGTTAAGGTGCATTAAATTAATTAATGCCTCATGATTAGGGTTAAGTCAGGGTCCACTAATACTTAACCAATTTGGGGATTCGAGGGATTGAAATGGGGTTAAGTGGTGAACCGTTGGTTACACTTAACTAGTTTAATCCATGATTAGTGAAGGGTAAAATCACACTTAACCCTCTTGGGAAACCCTAGCAACGTGGTCTGTTCTAACAGTAATCCCAGTTTGGTATCATTCACAACCCTAGAAGCTAGGCTAGGGCGGGGCACGATTACTGGACGGATGTAAGCGACCAAAAGGCGATGGCCGAGTGGTACAGCGGTGCGGGTCCAGGCGGGCTACGGACGTGCACGTAGTCCGGTGTTGGACAAACTCGAGGCACGGGTACCAGTAGGTTAGGGCTGTGCATTATTGCTTAAGTGTCTGGGGTTGACACCCGAGGGCTTGATACACCCAAAGGTGGACCCAGCACAGTCTAACTACAACCATATGTGGGCCATATGGACACCAACACTTGACGTGTTAGGTTTATAGGGAGCCGATCGATTAGACCGTTGGGCTGGACCTTTTATTAAGGTCACCTCATGTTATTGGGCCAAAGTTTGGGCTGAGGGATCAATACCTGTTATGTTAGTTTGCTAGTACACTGTGGTGCAAAAACTAAACCTTGTCTATGCGATGACACCTCTATCTATCTTGTAGTTAATTTATCATGCCAGTATGTTGTTATCTATGATCATCTCAGTTTCCATCATGTTGTTAACTTTATTAGTTTATAGACTGATCGTAGCAGGGCTTACTCAGTCTTTTTGACTGACCCGTTTTCTTTCGCCTCTTTTCTTCCGTTCCCCCCCCGGTTCTCAGGGAGGGAATACAGGAGCCTAGCTTGGATCTTAGCTGCTTTCTTGGATAGCTCATGTATGCTTTGGACTTGAGCTCGCTATGGTTTTTCCACTTTGGGGATAGCTACTTTTATGTTTTCTTTTTCAGTTTCAGATGATGTTATGTACTAGACTTGTTTATTTGGGAAATTGACATTTTGATGTACCAGACTCGTGTTTTGAAATGGTTTAAAAATCTTCCGCTGTTTTATCTACTTACTCTGTTTATTTACATATATATATATATATGTCATGTCCTGCCTTGCTATATCATTATGCACATTTACCTTGTTTTAAACCGCCCCACCAAAGTCAGAGTCGCTTAAAAAGAGCCACCCTGGCGGAGGTGGGGTGTTACATTTGGTATCAGAGCATATGGTTTACGAGAAGGGATAAAAAGGTTTTTAAAACTTTTGAAAAACTATTTTCAAAACCAAGTACAAAGTATTTTCCAAGGAAAAGTCTAGTTATTTTAAAAGGCTATTCCCCAAAAGCCATTAGCACTATCCTTTGACCCCTCGTTTGAACTCTTTTCTTTCCGTTTCCAGCATGTCTGATAATCTCATCTTGCCCGAAGGAGTAATAATACCCAATTGGTTTCGTCGGTACTTGGAAGTCACGGCACCGGTCCCGGGTACCTCTAATGTTGTCTTTCCAGTCGAGGCCGCTGTTCCTCCTCCTCCTCCCGTAGCTGATGTTCCTCTTCCCCCTCAGCCTCCACAAGCGGATTTTGCGGAAACTTGTAAGAACTTTAAGATGATGGGTGGCAAGAATTTTAGTGGGACAGAGACTATTGTAGAGGCAAGGAATTGGTTGAAAGAGACCGAAGATCTTTTAGCCACCTTTGATATAGGTGACCGCAGGAAGGTTTTGTTAGCAGTATGGTTGCTAAAGGAAGAAGATGCACGTTGGTGGGTAGTCACCACCGCTACTAGGCCAATTAAGACTTGGGATGATTTTAGGGGAAGGTTTGGACTGAGGTTCTTATCACTAAAGCAAGGGGACGTGACTATTAGGGAATACATAGATAAGTTTAATCAACTAGCTCGGGTCGACTTAGACTTGGTTAATACAGCCCAGAAGAAGGCCCTACACTTTGCTCTAGGATTAAACGAGCCATTACACGGCTTGGCCATGTCTCACATACCCTTGGGGGCGACTTTCGAGAATTTGGTGAATTTGACCCTACTTCAAGAAGAAGATAACAATGACAAGAAAGAGGGCAAGGCGAGTGAGTCTCCAGGCAAGAGAGTAAATTCCGGGAAACGGGGCAAGAATAACAACAACCTCAAAGACAAGCCAAGAGAAAATAGGAAATGTAACTTCTGTGGTAAAGTTGGACATATAGCCAGGGAATGTAGGAAGAAGGAAAAGAGAAAGCGGGGCGAATGCTTTCATTGTGGTGAGTTTGGACATCTCAGCAAGGATTGCCCGAGGAAACAAGGGCAAGGTCAGACTCAGTGTGCAGGACTATCTGGAGGGCGAGTTCATCCCCTCAGCACCGTTCTTCCAGCTTATGATAGAGGTAGTGTTTCTGTTGAAAGTCTTGTTTACATTTTCTGACTTTCCCTGTTTGTACTTTGTTTGATTCTGGCGCATCGCATAGTTTTATTTCATCTGATCTAGTTGAAAGTTTGCACCTAAGTACTAGCCTAGTTGATGATCCCGTATATGTTTCAAATCCAATTGGGGGTTCTTCCCGTTTGTCTATGGTCTGAGTGGATTTGAAAATTTCTATCTTGAGTATAGAATTCTCGTGGGATGTTTTATTCTCGGTTTCAGGGGATATGGGTTGGTCTTGGGCATAGAATGGTTGTCCTGTTTTGGAGCCATTCTTGGTTTTTGTATATAGGGGTGTGAGGCTCATGACTCGCCTCGGTAATACCCTAGAAATTTCTAGCAACCCTATGGGTCCCGTCATGTTATGTTATCTTGAATCCCTCAACTCGTCTATCGATAGTTTGCAATCTGTGAGGGTGGTCCGAGAATATCCTGATATCTTGGGGGAAAGAAAAGGGGTTACCCATAGACGTGGGATAGATTTCCGCATTATCTGGTTGGTAATACCAAGCCAGTTTCGTGGCCGGTTAGGCACATGACCTCACGAGGTGAGAGTTAAGAAAGCAAGTCAAGGAGTTGCTTGAGAAGAACTTCCTGAGACGAAGCCTTTTCGAGTAAGATGCTCCAGTAGTATTCGTTACTAATGTGGACAGTTTGCTTCGTCTATGTGTTGATTATCGTGAGGAGACAACCGTTATCAAGGGTTGACGATTTGTTTGATCAGCTTGTAGGAGCATCTGTTTTCTTTTGATCCAGCTACCAGATTCCATCAGCTTAGGAGGGCTGAGGATGGAATTGACAAGACTGAGTTTAGGATTCTCGGTGGATTTTTGGAATGGCTAGTCATGCTATTTGGTTTGACTAAGGCACCCGCATATTACGTGAACTTGATGGGTAGGGTGTTTAGGAAGTCCTTGAACAAGTTTGTCGCGGTCGTCGTACACGATATTTTGATCTCCTCAAAAGAACGAGGAAGAACATGCTATACATCTCAAGGAGGAGATGGATACGCTTAGGGCCACCAGTGGAAGGTCAAGTTCTCCAAATGTCACTTTGGAGGAAAGAAGTTGGATTTCTTGGGCACATAGTTCTTAAGTAAGGCTTAGCGGTGGATTCCGCTAAAGTGGTTGCGGTTTAAGACCGGAAAACTCTGAGGAGGGCAATTGAAGTAAAAAGCCTCCTCCGTTTGGCTAGTTAGTTAGCATTCCCTGAGCTTAGACTTCCTCTTCAGGATCAAGAAGGGGGTTTCACAGGAAGAAAGACCTGCAGTTAGTCAAGAACATGGACCAGTTAATTCGAGGCGAGATGTTAAGTCACCTCGCTAGATATATTATAGATGACAGGGGATGACTAAGGCGCGATGAGAGATTATGTGTTCCTCAAGTAAAAGACCTGGTAAAGAAGGTTCTTGAAAATGCACATCACTCGAGGAGGTGGCCGAGTTGGTCTAAGGATGCATGTTGTGCCACCAGGTTAAGGCCAAGTCATAGAAGCCCAGTGGGCCATTACCTCTATTGGGGGTCCCGCAAGGGAAGTGTGAAAACATCTCGATAGATTATGTGGATGGACTACCTAGATCAAAGAAAGGGAATACGGGTATGAGGGTCATAATAGGTAGACTCACGAAGAGTGCTCATTTCAGTCCGGTAAAGAGCGAAAGGACTGCATCATGGTTAGCAACGGTTTATCCTCAAGAAGTTGGCCAGTTTTGAAATAGCCTACAGGAAGCCATGGGTAGGCAATTGAATCTAGGTATGGCCTATCACTCATAGGCGGATGGTTCATTTCGATTAAGCATGAGTTATAGAAAATCACGTTTATAAGGGCAATTGGCAACGCGGATTGGTATTTTCAAGAAAAGTTCTGCTGCATGGAATACTTTATAGTAAGTAGACGAGATCCAGGATCCACTAGTGAATTTTGGAGAGCTTGCATGAAATCATGAGGTTATAGTATGATTAAGCCAAGTATACAGAAGGAAGAATAAGTGGAAAAGAAAGACGAGAGGCGAAAATGAAATGAGTTCCAACTCGAATTTGGGAAATAGGAGTTAGGAAGCCAAGGAATCATGAAGTGAAAGATAGTCAAAGCACAGTGGAGCTAAGCTCAAGGAAACGTGACTAAGAAGAGTGAAGACTAGATACGCGCATCATATCTCTTTTTAAGAGTGCATCCTTGATCCTTGTTTTCCTGTGGAGCTTGCTTGCAAGTTATCTCTTGTATATATCCTCTCGGTCCCATTCTCGATCTTATTTCTGTTGTAAACTCCATAAGGGGGTTAAGACTCGTCGGTAAGTACTATATGTCAAAGTTTGAATGGATTTCTTGTAATCCAAAAAGGAGTTTATCTAGTTTATCTAGTTTATCGTGTCTATCTTGTCATGAGAACCTTAGGTAGAAACCCTTTGGATGAAACATGTATTTGAAACATGTTATGCTTGATGTTTGCAAGTGGTTGCAAGTGTTTGCAAGTGGTTACTCGTGGATGCACTATACACAATTAGGCACTAGATCGGCTCGCACACTCCTCATATTGCATATGCATGAGTGCTTACACTTATTCATGGTTGAAACTTGTTGTGCTACCACATGGATGTTGCATATGGATGAATGTTATGTGCACTCATATAGATACTATGAATTATGTTAGGAATTTGCATACATATGGATTCATTTCACTAACATACATATGCATTAAGGAGGTTTACTGTATCAGTAACCGCCTGATCTTTGCATTAGATAAGACATCCATATGCATTAAGGAGGTTTACTGTATCAGTAACCGCCCGATCTTTGCATTAGGCAAGTACATATACACACACTTTTGCATATGTTCATACAGCATTTAGAATCTTGTAAGGACAATGATTGCTCGTGGATGATGCTTTGAGTAGATGGATGATTGGATGGTAGGATACGTTCTTCCTAACTTGAAGATTTCGGGGACGAAATCCTTTAAGGAGGGGAGAATGTAACAACCCGTATTTTTAATAAACCTGTTATAACATAAATCGAGGCAGAATTAAATTATAAAATGGGAATGAAGGGAAACGGGCTATGCCATTGCGTTCGTCTCGGAAAAATACGCGAAATAGAGTCCGAGTTTTCGAAAATCGGAGTCCATATGACCCAGTTAAAGCCCATTGAAGTTTGCAGAAAATTCCTAAGTAAAAACAGATTTAAATTTTAAAATAAAAAACAGGGGTTAGGGCAAACTGGCGCAGGCGGGAAAATTCCCGCCCAGGACCCGCGTGTCGACAGGCCTGTCGACAGGGTCCCCAGGGTGTCGACAGCCCTGTCGACAGGGGGTGCCCAGGCAGTATTGCCTGGCGCACCATTTTGGTTTGGGCTTGGTCTTGTGGCTTGGTTCTAGAGAATTCCGAGATCTGACGGGCCAAAACTAACCTAGGGTTAATCCTAGGGCTAAAAACACTCTAATCTTCTATAAATAAGCTCCTAATCCTACCCTAAACCCTCATTATTCACTCTAGCAACCAAACTATGTCAAATTGAAATCTCAAATGGCCTCCACCTAAGAACCCTAGCCTCCACCCTCTTCAAAAATCAATTCAAAGAAGATTTGGATGTTCATACAAGCTTTTCTAAGTTGTATGAATGATCATTAGCTTGCATACATCATCAAGTTGCAAGTTTTATTTGCTAAGCTAGTGTTTTTGGGTGTTTTCTTATTGGAGCTTTGTTTTGGGGTTTTATGCTTGCATAAAAAGGGCTTCTCAATCTTTATTAGGAGATTGGTGTCTTCATAATAGTTGTAAGCCCTCTTACCTTCATTTTAGAAACTCTAAAGTTAATATGTGATGAAAGTTGGGATTTTTGTATGTTTAATGAGTTGTGCATGCTTATGCGAGTTCACTATGCTATGATATGCATGTTTAATGAGTTATGCATGCTTATGTGAGTTCACTATGCTATGTTACACATGTTTGATGAAGTATGCATGTTTTGATTTGCAAGTTTAACAAGTTATGCATGTTTATGCAAGTTCACCAAGTCATGATTTGCAAGTTTAACAAGTTATGCATGTTTATGCAAGTTCACCAAGTCATGATTTGCAAGTTTAACAAGTTATGCATGCTTATGCAAGATCACCAAGTCATGATTTGCAAGTTTAACAAGTTATGCATGTTTATGCAAGTTCACCAAGTCATGATTTGCAAGTTTAACAAGTTATGCATGCTTATGCAAGATCACCAAGCCATGATTTGCAAGTTTATTTAGTTATGCATGTTTATGCAAGTTCACTATGCCACGTTATGCATGTTTGACAAGTTATGCAAGCTTATGCAAGTCCAAAATGACATGTTGTGCATATTTGACAAGTTATGCATGTTTATGCAAGTTCCCTATACCATGTTAGGCAAGTTTAACATGTTATGCACGTTTATGGTAATGTGCAAGTTCACTATGCTAAGTTGTGCAAGTCTAACATGTTATGTATGTTTGTTGCGATATGCAAGTTCATCATGTATGTTATGCCAAGTTCCCTCTTCCTATCCTTTATGCGTTATTACGAATATGTAAGCGATAGAATTACGTTGGGGGGGGGGGGTTTGGGTAAACGTAAAATACATGAAAATATAAGATTGGGAATTTACCTATTAAGTTAGGTCTACCCCTTGGGAATTTACCTATTAAGTTAGGTCTACCCAAGTAATTGTTGACTTGTAATTATGTTTTGAAATAAAGTGGACATGACACTTAGAAAACATAAGTGTGGCCAACTCGAGGTTGTGTTGAGTTTGTAGCGTAATTCTACCCGGAACCGACCGGCTTAACTAGTGGCTACAAACAATAGGACCCAATGTGGGAAATTGGTCATGGGGTGCCAAGACCCGAGGTTAGACCAAGTTGTGGTGTAAAGCTACCCGGACCCGCCCGGTCTAACTAGTAACCACAACAAGGTCTAATGTGAGAGGTTAAGGTGCATTAAATTAATTAATGCCTCATGATTAGGGTTAAGTCAGGGTCCACTAATACTTAACCAATTTGGGGATTCGAGGGATTGAAATGGGGTTAAGTGGTGAACCGTTGGTTACACTTAACTAGTTTAATCCATGATTAGTGAAGGGTAAAATCACACTTAACCCTCTTGGGAAACCCTAGCAACGTGGTCTGTTCTAACAGTAATCCCAGTTTGGTATCATTCACAACCCTAGAAGCTAGGCTAGGGCGGGGCACGATTACTGGATGGATGTAAGCGACCAAAAGGCGATGGCCGAGTGGTACAGCGGTGCGGGTCCAGGCGGGCTACGGACGTGCACGTAGTCCGGTGTTGGACAAACTCGAGGCACGGGTACCAGTAGGTTAGGGCTGTGCATTATTGCTTAAGTGTCTGGGGTTGACACCCGAGGGCTTGATACACCCAAAGGTGGACCCAGCACAGTCTAACTACAACCATATGTGGGCCGTATGGACACCAACACTTGACTTGTTAGGTTTATAGGGAGCCGATCGATTAGACCGTTGGGCTGGACCTTGTATTAAGGTCACCTCATGTTATTGGGCCAAAGTTTGGGCTGAGGGATCAATACCTGTTATGTTAGTTTGCTAGTACACTGTGGTGCAAAAACTAAACCTTGTCTATGCGATGACACCTCTATCTATCTTGTAGCTAATTTATCATGCCAGTATGTTGTTATCTATGATCATCTCAGTTTCCATCATGTTGTTAACTTTATTAGTTTATAGACTGATCGTAGCAGGGCTTACTCAGTCTTTTTGACTGACCCGTTTTCTTTCGCCTCTTTTCTTCCGTTTCCCCCCCCCCCCCCAGGTTCTCAGGGAGGGAATACAGGAGCCTAGCTTGGATCTTAGCTGCTTTCTTGGATAGCTCATGTATGCTTTGGACTTGAGCTCGCTATGGTTTTTCCACTTTGGGGATAACTACTTTTATGTTTTCTTTTTCAGTTTCAGATGATGTTATGTACTAGACTTGTTTATTTGGGAAATTGACATTTTGATGTACCAGACTCGTGTTTTGAAATGGTTTAAAAATCTTCCGCTGTTTTATCTACTTACTCTGTTTATTTACATATATATATATATATGTCATGTCCTGCCTTGCTATATCATTATGCACATTTACCTTGTTTTAAACCACCCCACCAAAGTCAGAGTCGCTTAAAAAGAGCCACCCTGGCGGAGGTGGGGTGTTACACAATAGGATAGAGTCTCTAAGATGTTTCACTCTGCTTGCATCATGGAAATTACACTGCGTGCATATGACTCAATGCGTTAGCAAATCAATTCCCTCTTCCAGTAGTGTACTGGATATAAAATCATTGGAAGCGAGGAATCCGAGCCAACGTTGCAATTGCATGTTGAGATCCTTCTTCATAAATAGATGCTTGAGAGACTTATGATTAGTATAGATAATGAAATGCTCTCTCAACGGATGATGATGTTGTATCTTCAATGCAAAAACAACGACGACTAACTTCAGATTGTAGGTAGCTTACTGAACCTCATTCGGATGTAACTTCCTAGAAGCATACGCAACTACCCAATCACGCTGCATAGGTACGGTACCAAGGCTATAATGGCTGGCATCAATGTAAAAAGTGAGGTATTGGTTTCGTATGGGAACCATTAGAAGTGGTGCGTGAGTAAGAAGCTCTTTCAATCTATGAAAAAAACTTTGCATTTCTCGAACCAAATAAAACGAACGCCTTTTCTAGTAAGGATTGTGAGAGAAAGATGAAGCAGAAAAATCCTTAATGAATCGGTGGTAAGAACTCGCCAACCTTGGGAAACTGCGAATCTTTGGAATGTTCTTAAGCCTCTTCCAGTTTTGAATGGCTTCAATCTTAGAAGGATCGACCGAAAGGCCATCAGAAGATATTACATGGCCTTGAAACTTAACTTGACACTCCTAGAAATGGCACTTTGAGAATTTTGCTTTGAGGTTAAGTTGACAAAGTATATTAAAAAAAATTCTCAAATAATAAGCATGATAAGTTTCAAACTTTTAATAAACAAGGATGTCATCGGTGAAAACCAAGATGAACTTATTGAGATATTCTTGGAATACTCGATTCATAATATCGACAAAATAAGCTGGCATATTCATCAAACTAATTGCATGATGAGTCAGTCAAATTAACCATATCGAGTGCAGATTGTTGTAAGAGGAATTATGTCCTCAATAACTCGCAACTGATGAAAGCTTGTGGCAGGTTCGAGTTGAGAAAATACCTTAGCGCCACTCAATTGATCGAACATATCGTCGATCGTCGGCAATGAATATTGATTCTTCATAGTCAACTCATTAAGCTTGCGGTAATAAAAACAAAGCAAAAAGTGCTATCGGACTTCTTCACGAATACCACTGCGACACTCTATGGTGAAGAGCTAGACTGGATAAACTATTTGGCTTCAATCTCTAACAGTCGCTTCTATATTTCTTTGTTCTCTTTAATTGACATCCTAGTAGGAGGCCAACTAGCAGGTTGTGCTCCTGGAATAAGGTCGACGTGAAACTCAATGGCTAGCTCGGGTGGCAATCTCGAAACAGGCTCAAAGATATCGACGAAATCATAAACAAATAGAATCTGAAATATTTCATCCTCATCTCGGGACTCAATAGCATGTAAAGATACTTCGGAATCCTAGTCAATGTCCTGAAAAATAAGAAATAGCTAAACTTGCGAGTCGGGATGTCGAAGATATAAAATCCTCTCATAACATAAAAGTCTGGCTTCGTATCGAATGAGCCAGACCATATCCAAAATTATTTCAAAGCCAACATTCAAATCCATATAGGAAGAAATCCACAGATAAATATCTCAGCATACTCACATAACATACTAGGGGTTGTGGATCCCTCTATAAGGTTCGCAATCCATAACGAAGTCATCAAATAAGTCGCATCAGAAGAAATATTGTCTACGAGCTCTTTCGACACGAATGAATATGGCACACCCATGTCGAATAAAACTCAAATAAATCGATAATGGAATAGTAAAGAACCCTCAAGGATAAAGGAGGTGTTTCGAGGCTGAGATGAACCACCTAATGCAATTGCTGCATTAAGGTTCCCAGAAGTAGAATTATTTTTCTTCTTAGGACACGATGAAATCCAATGCCTCTCTTGCTTATAATAATGGAATCTACTAGGTTTGAGATAATCGCTAGCCAAATGGTCATGAGACCCGCAGTTATAACACTCCAAAGTCCTCGACTGAAGAGGTGCTACATGAGAATGTGTGCCAGATCCTCCTAACATCTTTTTCTTGATATGCTGGAAAGGCTTGGACTTAGGGAAAGGAAAATGCTTCTTATTTGGATTTTTCCAAAACTCTAACTTTTCACCGCTAATCTTCTCGGTCTTGATTGCTTTAAGGTGAAGGGCCGAGTTTACAAGCTCCTCAAAAGATAGCTTAAGCTGAAGCATAAGGGGTTTCTTTAAATATTTCCTAAGTCCATAAACAAACTTAAATTCTACTTGTAGGAAGTGCCAATATGTTCGAGACCATATTTGAATCAGGCCTCGAAAGATGTAACATGCTCGAAAGAAGACAACCTCCCTTACTTTAGGTCAAGGAAACATCAGGCAAGGATTTCCTTTTCAGACTCAGACACGAGCTTGAACTTGAAACGCTCTCTAAACTTCTTCCTCTCTAGGTTGGACTCATCAATCTCAGCAACTTATACCAATCTAACGCACATTCATGCAACATACTCGGTGCGATAAGAACGCAGTGATGGTCGGATATCTCCATGTGAGTGAAACTGCACCCGCATGTGTGAATCTATGCCAGACCCTCTAGCACTGACTCGGGGCCTTTGAACGTCTTGCTTCCAAGATGAGCAAAATAATTGCACATACGAACAAACGTGGATTTAAACATATGTGAAGCATGCGTTGCAGCTGGCTGAGTGCTTTGGATAAGCAGCAAAATCTGATCGGTAGATATATGTATGCCTTTTGGATGTAAGCCACTAGATGACTAAACTATAGAATGATGGCCTCTACCTCTTCCAGCCAATAGCTGAAAGTAGAAGATACAATATTGATTATTCACATGGATAATATTTTATCAATTGAATTCAATATAAAATGGAATTTAAAAATAACATTCTAGATGTATTCTCACTTATATCTGCCCCAAAGGACACAAAGAGATTAAGGATACAATTAAGGAAAACTCTAATTAGGAATGATGTTACACTCATATTATACTTCAATGTACTATAGTATGTGTACTTTTATGTGCATATCACATCTTGTTTTGAATTCTGTTCCGATACCAAGCTGTGACGCCCAGCTCCGAGATCCACACTAACTAAGAGTATTACTTGGTAATATTGTCTACTAGTGCAGAAAACAGGGCTGATTAGGAGCGACTGTATATGACTCTTGTATTAAAAATATCAAGTACGTCGTTATAGTGCTTTTTTCTTACCTCAAAAGGATCAACATACTACAATAGTATGGTGGCTAATGGAAAATTTCAGAACAAAACACAACAATGATAGATATCACGAATTATAGAACAACAAACAATGTCATATATACATATACATCAAGTACAATGCAAAGTGACATACATAAGTGGCTATATAAACCATAACATATACAACATCATTTCCCATAAAAGAATATGTACATTATCAGAGTACATTAACAAATATAGGATAAGGTACACAAAAACTATGCCTGAGGATCCAAAAAGGTTAATAGAGAAGTCAATATAATATACATCTAAGAAAGAACCAGTGATAACCTAATCTACAACTCAGTTGACCTGAGTACATAAAATACACGAGTCAGTCTGACTTGAACAAGCTAAAAAGTATATGATAAGCATGGTTTAATGTCACATAAGGGAATGATTCCTTTAATAATAAAGGAATAATATATAAACTTGGATTTTTCATACAATACATGTGATCATATCGCTGAATCATTAAGTTTATTACACTAACACAGATGTTTTCATCAATAGAGATTACTTTGACAATAAGATTATGATTTATAAAATTTAAAATCATTTAAACCACAAGATGCAAACAATCGAAATTACAGAAGTCATAGAAATCACATAAATCATAGAACAATATAACTCGGTTAAGAGTTCAAAATCAATATATATATATATATGAGAGCAAGCTATGAGGTCCCATCCTAAGACCTATAGTAACAAAGAGTACTACTAGGTAATATTGTTTGTTAGTTCAGAGAGTAAGGCTAGTTAAGAGCGAGCATCCATGAGTCCTGTATTAAAAAGTATCAAGTATGTCGATATAGTGCTCATTTTTTTCAAGTGGATCGGCATACTTAATTTTACATAATACAATACTAGGTGGCTAACATATCGATTAAGAACAAAACACAATAATAGTAAATGTCACAAATCATTAAACAACAGACACAATCATATATACACATACATCAAGTACAATAAAGAAGCGACATACGTAAGTGGCTATATAAACCACAATTTATACAACATCATGTCCCATCAAAGAATATGTACATACATTAGAGTACGCTAACAACTATTAAATAAGCTACACAAAAACTATGCCTAAGGATCCAAAAAGGTCTATAGAGAAGTCCATAAAAGATACACCTAAGTAAGAACCAGTGACAATGTAGCCTGCAACTCGATCTTACCCGAGTATATAAAATACATAGGTCATCCTAACTTGAGCAAGATTATTAGTATATGGTTAGTATGGTTCGATGTCACATAGGGGAATGATTATTTTAATAAAGGAATAACATATAAAACTCATATAATGCACGTGAAACCATAGAAACCGCAGGATGGAAACCATAGAAATCAACAAAAAACATAGAACGCAGGAACTCGGTTAAAAGTTCAAAATCCAGAAATGTATTCAACATATATATATATATATATATATATATCCATAGATAGCATTAGGGTGTGTGTGTATATATACTCATAATGGTGAAAAACATTTAGAAATCACCGATTCCAGAAAAGTAAAAAAAAAATCTATAATTTATCATAAGTGGATCCATGTAATGGATGGCAAGCCAAAGACACCGCATGTGCATATCACAAATGGACGAAGCCTGCCAAGTACTAATCAGTGGATAAGGCACCTTTCGTAGATGACTCAAAGGTCATAGATGTCATAGATCACCCAAAAGCCTAGCACATATGATCCGTAGGTCTAACAAAAGTGACCCAAAGGTCTAGTACTGACAATATTATAGGATGTGCCACATGCACCAAAATAGTAACTCAGACAGTGGTACCAGTGCCTCCTATACCAAACGTTCCCATTTATCAATTTACTACTCATCGGTTAATTCCACTTTAAAAACAATAGCTTCGATCGGCCAAGTCTGAAATTAAACGATATAATAAACCAGTGTGTGTCATAGCGTATTTTTCACTACAACGTTTACGTCACACCTCGATTTCTCGAAATGTGCGTAAATGTGCATTTTTATATAAGAAAATGTATTTTAGAAAATCGGGGTTTAAAACAATTCCGGATAATTTTTTGAAATCGTGATTTTTAAATATTTCTTTATGATTTGCAATATTCGTATGTTATACTTTTTGAATAATAATAATTTTACAAAATATATTTCTTAAAATGATACTTATATATATAACTCTTTTTTAAACGGTTAATAAAACACATGTAGGTGTACATAGAAACACGAAATATTCATGAAATAAAACATGAAAATATAAAAATGGGAACTTGTTAATCCAACATACAGATCAACAATAATACTATATTCAACTATAATACTAGATTTTCTATTGTAAGAGAAAGCCTAAATAAATCATTAGAAAATCTAATTAGAAATCGATATAATTTAACTCAGAAAATTACTTTTACTTAAACTTTCAACAAAATAGCATAAAATACGCAAAAAATACACGCTCGGACATAGCTACAATGATCGACTTATACCCCTTTACAGATTGACCAGGGGGTCGACTTTACATGGTTTTGGGTCAACTGGAAGTTAACCCATGGAGAGGTTTGTTCGACTTTTGAGATGCAAATCACTATAGGTTGAAATTATGCTCTGATTACAACTTCCAAACAGGTTTTAACAACTTATAAAACTCAAAATGGTTTGGAAATTGACATGTGTAAGTATAACAACATGACTATCAACCCAAAAAAGTTTCATAAGATTCCGACGTAAAACACAGAAGTTACACAACCACAAACATGGACTCAGGCATTGATTCACTGTAACTCAGAAAATTTGAAAAACAAGTTACAGTAACTATGATTTCCCACTAATTTTTATATATGCATCACATACAAAACTTGAACAAGTTAGAAGATGTGAGATAAACTCACCTATGATTCAGGATAATGATTTTGAGCATATGGATTAAAGCTTTTAAGTGGATTTTGGAATGTTAAGAAGTCTCAGCACCTATGGGAACTGTTACATACACATGCAACCATAGAGAAACACATGGTGATCAAAACTTTCACAATTCAAAGAAAAACTTGAAATAAATTCATTTTTTATGCTGACTACCTATATAAATTTAGTTTAGAAACATGTTTCTTCAGATTAGAATTGAGTTTAATGATTTTTAGAAGAAGGTTTCTTTTCCTTGTAAAACAAGGAGGAAGAGGAAGAAGTTTTACAGCAAAAACAAAAACAAGCATATTAGACTTTGCTTCTAGACATTTCTTTACTAAATCACTAGAATTTGGGTTTGCTTAATGATCTGTTAGGCCTTAAGTGAAACTTTCTTAGGCTAAGTGACATCATTACTTTGTTTTAAGCCATTGGTTCGCTTAATTACCTTGTTCTCGCCTAAAACATGCAACTTGAATATTAAACAACTCTAGAAAAATTGTGCAAACATAGGTTAAAGCTTTTTAAATAAATTTAACACAAATTTTAACAAGTTGACACATAATTTACATTTTTCAGTTAAATGTTCATTTTACACAGCTCTTTGTACAAACTTACATTTTTTTAAATTGTACAAAATTTTTAATACAAATAAGTTATAAAACTATATTAAAATTATTTTAACACAAAAATATTAATTTTCATTAATATTTATATTTTATTTTTAACTCAAATATATTTAAATCAAAAAAATTACACTAAAATCAAATTTTTTTACACTAAAATCATTATACATCTATGCAATATAGCATGATGAAAATCTTATAAACTCATATTCGATTAAAAAATACACATTATAAAGTTTCCTAAACTTTATTTTTCATATTAAAGTTCATTTACTTTAACTCAACTATAAATATTTCTTTTTTATTAACTATTATATATTTTCCCGAAATTCCTAATTTAATTATTTTAATGTTAAATAACCATTTTCTCCAAATTTGCACAAGTTAACTCCAGAATCCAAATTAAATTCAATTTATATTATTATTTAAATTATGTTCTTCAAATATTATTTAGTTCCTCAAATAATAAATTATGATACTCATTGTTATTACAGGTAATCGCAAAACCAAGGTTGTTACACAGTCTCAACCGAGTCTTCCGTCAAGGGTCATAACTTCATTAGACCATAACTTCCTCACTATATAAGCAACCAATGAACCACAATTTCCAACTATCTCATGAAGAAGTCCTTTTTTTCCATGGTGGATCGCACCTCCAACCCATATTATGTGATGGATCGGCATAATTTCATGTCCTATGGGCCAGTGTTGGTATATATAATTAGCCAACTTTTATCTAAGTACTTCACTAAATTTAAGGTAAGTACTTAAGTTTCCTTGAAGCTTCCCACAAGCGTCCTTCGGGTCCAATTTCACGATCCTAACCTCACATGAACAGTGCATACTGATCCATCCCCTACAGGTCATGTACTTCATCCAATCATCGCCAATCCTTGCCAAAACCTTGTTTATGCCCCCTCACGAGCCTCTATAGGAACTCGCATACCAATCCAATGAAGTATAATGGATTAGTGTCGATCCATTACCTATGGATCGATAACTATCCATGTGCTTAGAATATTTTCCAGTTGATTTATAAAGGCCTCGGGGTGAAATCCCGAAGATTTTCAAAGCCTATTCTCCAAATTTTGTGTGCTTTCCATGAATATTAATCTCGGTATGATCCAATCTTTCATCTAAGTTCTAATTACAAGAAAATTTAACAATGAAATCAAATATAACACCCGAAACAAGAAGCATATGAGAATCAACACAGGAAAACCCATATTCATAGAAAACATAAATTAATCACTAGCATACATAAATCTAGTGTAAATCTACTTGCAAATCCATTGAAACCTGTCATTTTAATCTATTATATGTCTAATTAGGTTTCCCTAGGGTTTTCATATCTAAAATTAAAATTATGGTCATATTTTAAAGTGATTTAAACATATAGGTGATAAATACCCCTAATCTAAATTTATAATGCTATATATTTTAGTGAGATATCGAAGTCATTCACCAAAACAACATACCTATGTAGATCTATGAGATATCAATTCATGACAGCATTCAATCGATGTAGGCAACCTCATAAATGAAGGAAATGTTAATATCAATGAAGATCTATTATCTTTTGGGTGATTAGAAATGATTAGTAGTGGATTTCTGTATGATTTAGGGTTTTGGAAGAAGAACTAGGTAGACCACAGTTGTAGGCCTGATGGGAAATGAGAAGAAAAGATTAACCTAATATCCTTCAGCCTATATTTATAATAGCAAGTCATTAGAATAATGGGATAGAGAATCTCAGCCTATTAGTTGTCTCTAATTATGTCCAATCTCAGCCTATTAGTTGTCTCTAATTATGTCCAACAAACATACAATCTTAAAATCACCATGTCTCCCGAACCCCATGGCCAAATTTCTCATATGACCATTCTACGGAATGATAGACTATTATTTTGATACAATGGGACAAGTTAGAGCACCTATTTCTTCTCCAATCAAAAGTTATGATATAATAAGATACTCAAGAATAAAATGGTCACACAAGAATTCGTAAATATCAAAGATGTGTAAAATATCCTAAATAACCGTATTTCAAAATATGAGAATGATACTACCTAATATAATTAGATAGAATTATTTTATGATTCTCTGATAGTAAAATAAGGGTCGTTACATTCTCTCACCTTTTGGAAAATTTCCCTCGAAATCTCTAAATTAACCGTAAGCAAACACAGTATCTTTCATGCCTACCATGCACGAGCAACAAATCTAACAAGCAACATAGAATCCAACAATCCATGCAAATATTTCCCTAACCTAGCATGTAGAATTCTAATAGTATAAGATATAATGTTGCAAATAGATGTGAAAAATGATTCATACCATCTGAAGAGTTCCTGACAAGCCTCCTTCAATCTTTCCTCTGTTTCTCATCTACAATCGCCATCATCCTAGCTTCCATGTACCTTAACTAACTTAACCATCTTCCTTCTATTATTTTCCATATTATTTCCCATGATCTGAAGCAGCTTACGAGGTTCTGACACTTATGGTTGCACCTCAATGTCTTTAAGCTGATCTGGTGCCACTATACCCCATTAGCGCACAAACTTCTGTAGACAAGAAATATGAAAAACATTATGCATGCGCCCCAACACTGAAAGTAGATCCATATATACTAAACTTTCAATCCTCTCGACTATTGGAAATGGCTCGACAAACCTCAAAGCCAACTTGCCTTTCCGTCTGAGCCGAGCCTTCATAATTAGTATGTCCCCAACAGAAAATTCCAAATCTCTTCCCCTTATATCAGCTAGCTTTTCTGCTGATCCTGAGCATCTTTCATTCGTTGACATATGGTTTGTATTTTATCCGAAATCTCTTAAATCATCTTTGGTCCAAGTATCGGTTTTTCTTCTTTTTCCCACCAACATGAAGGTGTGTTACATGGACTTCCCTAAAACGCTTCATAGGTCACCATGCTAATACTTGCATGGTAACTATTGTTATTGATAAACTCCACAAACAAAGATAATTATCCCAACACCCTCCGAAATCCAAAGCACAAGCTTTAGAGAGATCTTTAAAAGCTTAATTCACCCTATTAATCTTTCCATCCATCTAAGGACGATAAGGTATACTCAGACATAGCTTGGTTCCCACCATTTCTTCAAAACTCTTCCAGAATCTGCTGGTTAATAATAGATTTCTATAAATCATACTATGCTTTAAAGTAAACCTTAGAACCAAACAATCAATTTCACATACAATTCGACTAACTTCGATGTCATTCTAATGTACTTGACAGTTATGAATCTCGCACTCTTGATTAGTCTATCCACTAATACACAAATACTATCATAATCTTTCCTAGTCCATGGTAGTCCATCAATGAAATTCATAGGTACTTGCTCCCTTTTCCATTCTAGGATCTCTAATGGCTGGAGCAATCAGACTGACTTCCTCTGCTTTGTTTTCACCAATCAGCAGTCCATAAACTTTGAGACAAACTTTCTCACATCACACTTCATATCTACCAAATATCGAGTTCTCTTCATGTCTGAATATACTTTATTACCACCAAAATGGATAGTCAATTAAGAGTAGTGACACTCTCTCAACACTTCCTCTCGAAGTCTCTCAACATCTGGAACATATAATCTTTCATCCTTACAAAACCAACCATCTCGATCGATCTCATATCATGTCAAATTGTCAAAGTCAACTCCCTTTACAATGTTATCCAAAATCTCTGCTAGCTTATCATCCTACTTCTGGCTAGTTCCAATCCTTTCGATGAGAGTAGGTCTGATGAATAAACTTGCCAACATTTCAGGCTTCAACTCACAACGAGGTCTAAAATAAAACTCATCCAAATACTGCAGCTGCTTCCACTTTATACACATTTCTCGAAGTCTAGCATGAATCCTACTTAAGGCGTCCAACAATACATTGCCCTTCCGTGGAGTATAGGAAATACTGAAATCATATGAGTCCAGAAACTATAACCGCCTTTGTCGTTGAAGGTTTAGATCCTTTTGAGAGAAGAGATACTTCAAAGATTTATGATATGTGATTATTTCAAATATTTCCCCAACAATTAGTGCCTCCATATCTTCAAAGGAAAGACAATCGCCGCCAATTCCAAACCATGGGTAGCGTAATTTCTTTAATTCAGCTTCAGTTGTTGACTAGCATAAGCGATAACTCTCCCTCTTTGCATCAATACAACACCAAGATCTATACTATAAGCATCAGTGTACATAGTCATCTCTTTATTCCCTTTTGGAATAACCAATACTAGTGCACTCGTCAATCTCTCTTTCAGAACCACAAAAGCCTTCTCACACCTTGCATCCTAAACTAAAGCTTGACTCTTCTTCATCAAGTTAGTCAATAGTGCAACTATCTTGGATAAAACCTTGATGAAGTGTTTATATCACCCACTAAGACTAAGGAAACTTCTAATATCTGAATCTTTCAAAGGTCGATCCCAATCTTAAATTGTTTCTACCTTAGTAGGATCCACTTCCATCCCCTATCCTAATACTACATGACCCAAGAAGCACACTTCTTACTTCTAGAAGTGACATTTAGACAATTTGGCCTTCAGCCTACGCCCTTTCAACACGTCAATTACAATTCTCAAGTGCATCTTGTGTTCCTCTTCCATCCTAAAGTAGATAAGAATATCATACACAACACAAGCATGAACTGTTCAACTGAACTCTGAATACTCTATTCATAAGATCCATTATGTACGACAGTGCATAGTCAATCCAAATAGCATCACCAACCATGCAAAGAAACTCGATGGTGTTCGGAAAGCAACCTTCAGTACACTTTCACTTGCTACTCTCAATTGATGAAATCCCATAGCCAAATCCATTTGGACAAACACCTTAGCCTCGTGTAGCTGGTCAAACAAGTCGTCAATTCTCGGTAATGGATACTTGTTCTTCTTGATCACTTTATTCAGCTCATGAAAATCCAAACATAGCCTCAACAAGCCATCCACATTTGTTGTGAACACAATAGGTGTACTCGATTCAGATATGCTCCTTTGAATGAATCTCTTTTTTAATAGGTCTTTAACCTGCACCTTTAGATCCTTCGTCTCCCTAGGTATCATCTGCCATAAAGGCATTACAACGGATCTAGCTACATTCACTAAAACGATCCTAAATTCGATCTCTCAATGTGGCATCTACCCTGTCACTTCTTCAAAGATATCTGATACTCATTAACAATAGGAATATATGAAAACCTTTCATGTTAATCACAAGTGAATTGAAAACTGACTAGTACTCTATCCCTTGGTATGAAAGTCAAACACAACCCCTCGACCTTCCACATTCTTGGTTGTCACCTTAAGCCTCTCATAATCTATTACGGCCACATACTTCCTAAGGTGGTCCATATCCAAGATAATTCTGAATCCTGCAATGTTCAGAAAAAACAATCACAAATAAAGGAGTATCCTTGAATAGATGAACCATGACCACAAAAAATCATATAGAGACTAGTAGACTCTCCTACTGGGTTAGTCACAACCACATGGTCATCTACAATCTAAGCGTGCAAATCTAATCTACAAACTAATCCCTACTAATCAAAGAATGTATAGGTCCAATATCAAACAAGACAAACTCTAATAGAAACATCTATGATATAAATCATACCTTGCACCGGGGTATTCTTTCCATTTCCCTTAGCGGTAGGTGCATTAGAAGAAGTTGGAACCGCATGCAATGCATAAGTCTTCAGCAACTATCTATCCTTAAGAGGATCTATTTAATCTTTCTTCATATATCCTATCTTACCGTAATTATAACACTTCTTCTTCACCATGGTAGCTCTGCATTTGCTAGCAAAGTGCCCATTCTGGTCTTAAAGTCATTCCAAGTGATCTTCTGTTTTGGGAGTGATGGTTATGGAATACCACTAGCTCATTACTTTACCGTGAACCTTTCTAGAAGCATGCTTCCTTTTCGTAGTACCATCTGTTGATGGGAAAAATTGTCGCACGCCAACACCCAAATGTGTGTGTGTGAACAATTATCCAAATAAGCGGCAAAGTATGTAAATGCGGGGAGACACAACTTTTATAGTGGTTCAACACTAACACCTACATCCACTTTATAATCCTTATTCATCATATCTTTGGTCGATTACAAGGTTGTAAAAGTTTGGACGATAGTTAAGTTCAAAGCGTTACAATGGAACAGCAAAATACAACCTTGTTCTACACTTTGACTAAATTGCCCTTCTTCTTCTTCGTTGAGAAATGTTGACTTGGTCAACAATATCCAAGCTTAGTGTTCATGTCCATGAAGGTCAAAGGTAGCATAACAATCCTTGTTAATGTTCAAGTGTTGAAGGAAAACTTTAGTGCCATGTTTTAATTATCCATCTCATTTCTCATTGCCATGGTGGAGGTGTTGGAAGCCATTAATGAATGTTTGGAGCTCTCAAGGTCCCAAAAATTCCAAGGAAGAAGGCCCCCTATGAAGGCCAAGGCTTGGGGTATTTATAGGAGGAAGGTTAGGTGGGAGTACGAGAGTAGCGGGACCCACAAGAGAAAATTTCGTACCCCAAAGCAAGCCATATGTAGAAAATTTGCACCGCTCCCAGGCGGGTTTAAAATTTTGACCCCACCGGGGTTTGAAATTTCGAACCCACCAGCGGGGTTCGAAATTTCGACCCCACCATGTGGTTCGAAATTTCGACCCCACCAAAGGGGTTTGAAATTTCGACCCCACCAAGAGGGGTTCGAAATTTCGACCCCACCAGGGGGTACGAAATTTCGAGCACCCTGAAGGGTTAGAAATTGATAAAGTGTGAGGCGGAAATCTTGCTGCAGATGGAGTCGTAATTCCTGAGCGCGAAGTGAGGGAATCCGCGGTTTTGCTGGTCCGAAGTGAAGGAATTGAGCTTTCGGCAATGAGAAAATTGAATGAATCGGGCGATGCCCAAAGTTTCGACCTAACCGGTTAGGTCGATCGCTGTCGGGACTATGGGGCCCCGGACCCCACCGACGCTACGCCCGAACCCGCTTGATGGCTCGCCTTCGGCTCGGAGCACGGCTCGGCTAATAATTCATTGGGCCCGACAGGGGCCACCTGGTAGAGGCTTTGGGTCTCCTTGCATTTGCGACGCGACTTCGGCCCTGCTGCTTCGTGTTTTTTGACGCTTGAGCGCATTGCTCGGCAAATACTTGAAGTGTGATTACTTCGACAAAAAGGCGTGTCAACACCATCTATCCTCAAGTCTCTAACAATACAAGCATAAGCTTCCAACCATTCATGGACCTCTATAGCAGACTCATATCTATTGAATATTTTGCGACCCATAGTAGAAAAATCCTTGCATAGCTTGGAAAAATCCATTCAAGTTGTCAGCATAGGAGCACCGCATCACTTTTGGCCCCCACCCGAAGTGGCACGAGCCCTTCCCGCAACGGACACTAGTGTAACATCGAACATAGATTGGTAATCGTGGGTATCCACTATTGATCCACCTTCATTATCCACTCTTAAGTTAGAATTATTCGTAGATGTATTTTAAGTGGTCCAACTTATATTTAATCTATAATAAGAATAGTCGGTCCTAACTAAATAAAAGCGGCAATCGTGCTCAAATGCATATTACAATATACTACATCATATAGTATATATCCATATCATCCACAAAAACGTCTCTCTTACGTGTACACTCTGCTAACTCTGGTCAAATCGAAATTCCAAAACTCTAAAACCAAATGTAATGATTGTCCCATAACACTTGCTTAGAAACAAGGAAAATAGTGCACTAAAAGCGTTCCAAGCTGATATAGGTCGACCATCAAGGGTTAAAATCAAAGAATGACATGTTGTATATCTACATAGACAAAATATAATAATAAATATATACAGTACTATAATGAGTCATACTAGAGTGAAAAAAACAAGAGAAACGTCATCACCATCATATTACCAAGTTATGTTTATGGAATCCAAAATATATGAGTACATCCCATCCTCACTACAACACTCAGAGTACTCTCATAATAGCATTAAGCAAATATACATGCAAGTATAGTATACGCCAGAGCTCCTCCAAGCTCATTTTCGTCTCAACATCCTCGTGACCTAACTTGTTATCAAGTCTACTCATCAATATTTTCTAACAATCAACGACAATATCAAAGAACGCCCAAGATAATAAGTGAAGACTTAAAAAAATGGGTTAGACAAAAACCTAATGCAAGCGATAAGATCTATCAAAAGATATACTGTAAAATATGGAAATAGATAGGTTAAGTCTTATACCTGACATGTTCCTGCAACCAAAGAGTCAGCACTTAGCAATAAGGTAATATATGCTACTCAGTGTAAACAACAGTAGTGGGCATAATCATAAGATAGAAATTTATATAGCTTATACCAACCTCATTCCCCATCATTTTCCTTAAACCCGATAGGTGGTAGTCTACTCAAAAATGAGGGTAAAAGCAATCATAATAAACATAGCAACTATCATCCAAATCCTAACTATCACCTTCTAAAGCCGTGAAATATTGATAACCCATATGGCAACCCTCGCGCAGCCAGGGACTAATGGAAATCTTAGGATCTAGTCGGACTCCATTTTTACATCAACACGTTATGTATATACCAGCACTAGGTTACACCACCTAGGATACACGATGTCCCTGATCCTAATGGATGTCCCCACAAAACCCTTGCTTTAAGTCAACTAGAACACTTTGAGCTATCAATGATTGCTTGGCACTCCCAATGTAATAGTTACTCCACTTTTTCCAAAGCTTGAGACTCCCTCCGCAAATTCAATAACTTACAACTTGTTACACCATGAATTGCTTCCATTCTCTTACAACTTTGTTACACCATGAGCAATGCCCTTACTTTACATTCTCATTACATCATGGAATGTCTTCACAATCTTGCAGCTACGTTACACTATGAGCTATCTGTCACCTCCCTTCGAACCCACTCTCAATTGAGTCATCCATCGAAGATCCATAACTTCAACAGGACTTGACTTCCTCTTTGTAAAAGCGACTAATGAACTACAAGTTCCAACAAGACCATGGAGAAGTCCTTTTTGCACCTACAACCCGTGCTTCCAGATGGATTGGTGCCGGTCCAAGCCTTATGGACTAGTGTCGGTCAATATACTTAGTTAAATTGTGGCAAAATACTCAAGTTTTTCTTTAAGCTTCCCTACAACTTTCTATGGGCCTAATTCCACGATCCCAAACTCACGTGAATAATGCATGCTGATCCATCCCTTATAGGTTACGTATTTCATCCAACCTATACCAAACTTTTCCAAAGCCTTTTTTATGCCTCCACGTGCCTCTTTGAGAAGTCACATGCTAATCCTATGAAGTAAGATGGATCATTGCCAATCCATTCCCTATGGACGAGTACTGATTCATGTACTTTAGATATTTTTTAGCCTGTTTTTTAATGCAATCCTGATGCTTTCAAATCCTATCCTATAAGTTTCATGCGATTTTGACAAATTTCGATCCTGATATTCTCCAGTCTTCCATCTAAGTCATAATTACAAGAAATTCTAACATGCAAATCAAGTACGGAACCCAAAACAAGCATTTTAGGGAATCAAATAAAAAGGCAAATGGACATCAATCATAGGCAAAACCCAAATTCACAAAAAACATGAGTCAAGCACCAATATACATGGATTTAGTGTAGATTACATGCTAATCCATTTAAACTTATCATTTTAATTCATTATAAGTATGGTTAGGTTAGACTAAGGTTTTCAATTCTAGAATTAACAAGTATGATCTTATTTTAGGGTGATTTGGGCATATAGGTGATAAAAACCCTTAATCTAAACATATAATGGAATATAATCAATTAAGAGATCAAAATCACTCATCGAATCAACAAACTTATAAATGTAGATCTATGAGAGACCAATTCGAGCCAGTAAGGAATTGATTTAGGCGGCCTTCTAAATAAAGAAAATGTGTAGATCTAATCTCTTTTAGGAGATTGGAAATGGATTTGAGTGTGATTTAGGGTTTAAAAATAAAAACTAGAGTAAATCATAGTTATAAGGCTAATAGGAAATGCAAAGAAATTTTTTAGCCTAATCTCCTTTATCCACTATTTATAACAACATGTCTTTAGACTAATGGGCAAGCTAATCTTGACCCATTAGTTGCGCTAATTAGGTCCAACAATCTTTAAATCTTAAAAATGTCATATCTCCCAAACCCCTTGACCAAATCACTTATATGATCACTCTACGGAATAACGAACCATCACTCATATCCAATGGGACTATTTAGAGCATCAAATTACGTTGTAATAAAGAATTTATGGTCAGAACAAGAATCTCCAGAGTAAAATGGTCACATGACAATTTGGAAAAAATCATAGACATATAAAACATCTTAAATAACTATATATCAAAAATATGAGAATGATATTACCTTATATGAATTGAATAGAATTATTTTATGATCCTCCAATATGAAAAATACCTGTCTTAAAATAGCAAACCAGAAATTTGTCGGTATATGAAATAAGTGACCTATAGTAGCAGTTATTACTTGCATAGTTGATGGGTCATCCTAACGACGAACGGGGACACACATTGGTGCAGGAAATAATGGCCAATAGTTCAAGATTCAGTCGTTGGGGTTGAGCAGGGAGTGTGATTGGGTTATTGTTTAGGGGCTCATCCTAACGGCGAACGAAAATGCATGTAATGCTGGAAATAAGAGACCCAGTAGGGAAAGAACTATAGGCAGTGTGTCCTAATGATGACTGGGAATAAAAACATCGATGCAGGAAATAAGACGTTGTGGGATCTTAGCATTAGTAGATAGATGTCCATTAGAATGGATAAGCAGGAGGTTTCGGTACTAGAAATAAGAGATCACAAAAGCTACAGTGGCATGTCCTAATGATCCTCATCTCGGTGGATTCTGATTTGGTGTAAGGGGAATCGACTACCACATTAAGTGCATAGTAGAGAGTAATAGGCCGATCACACGGTAGAATAAGGAAAATTTTCTTAAGCAGAACTTTACTTTTAAAGTAAGAACTTTAATGCAAACAATTACCCAAAGTAATCATCTTAAGAAAGCACAAACATTGAATTTCTATAATACTTAGAAATATTTTTTAGATTATTGTCTCTTGGTATTTTTTTCTCACAGTTACTTTTCGCTCATTAGACTTTTATGACTGATCTATTCCCTTTTCCTCTAAAGGCTCACTGGGCAGTGGATGACTTCTGGGTAACTTGGAGTGCATCTTAAGAGCTCCATTTCTTCTTCATGTATTTTGTTTCATCTTTATCTTTTGATTTGGTTTGGTTGTACTTTGGATCTGTTGGGTATATTTTATAAATACTATGATATGTGATTTTTTGAGAGACTGAGGCGTTGCCATTTGAGATTATGGTATTTTAAAAGAATGGATTTTTGATTTTTTTTTTATTTAATTAGATGTTACCATCGTAAAATGTTTTTTTTCTTGTAATCTTAGATTCGGCATATTTTAGTTATACCTAAGTGGTCCATGTTCTTTGATATGAATCAAAAGGGATACGTCAAGGGGTGTGGGTTGTTACATTTGATATAGGATTCTAAAATTAATTTGAAAGGTAAAGTATACTTTTAAAGAAAAGAGTTTTCAAAAGAAAAGTATTTGGAAGAGTATATTTTTCTATAAAAACCCCTAAAATCCAAACTCCTTCCTTTGACTCTTTCCTTCCTTACCTGAATCCTTCTCTTCCCTCTTGCACAGAATGGATGAAGCCCTAGTGTCCCCAACAATTTGGGTGTCATGGTACCTGCATGATTCCACAAGTACTTGTAGGCCACGACACCCACAAAGCCTAAAGTTAAGGTGCAAGCCAAGGAGCCAACATGTGGAGGCCCCATTTATCCACCTGTCATGGTTGATTTTCCTAAGCTATGTAAATATTTCGTCAACCAGAATGGTAGACATTTGACGGGACTGAGTCATTTGTTGTTGCAAGGGAATGGATTGAGAATTATGAGAAGATCTTTGGATTAATGTGGTATGGAGATAGAGAATGAAGACATATTGCCGCCTGGCAACTAAAAGGAAAGGCATTATGCTAGTTGGAGGTGCTTTACATGAAGTTGGGGGGAGTTAGATTGGGATGGTTTTAGAAAAAGATTTGAGGAAAATATCATGTCACATGCAAAGTAAGGAGCTCAATTAGAGAGGTCTATTACTCTGAAGCAAGGGAAGATGCCAATCAAAGATTATATTGATTGGTTTAACAAGTTTTAAAGGTTTGGTTTAGAGTTAGACAACACCCCACACAAAATGGACCTGAAGTTTGCAAAAGGGTTGAAACAACTATATTCGAGACATTGGTAAGAATGGATCTGGTGGCAGAGGTAGGAAAGAAGGAAGTTTCAAAGGAAGCTGCTTGTAAGAAAAATTTATGAAATGATAAAAAGAAGAAGAAGATTGCAGGACCTCAGAAAAGTTAGATTCAAAAGGATTCTAGGTGTGATAATTGTTGAAAGAATGGACACTACATCATAGACTACAAGTTGGATTGTCTTAGAGGAAAGTTTTTTATCCGTAAGCAACATGGCAAATCTGTACGTTCCCCCCCCCCCCCCCCAAGAACTAGGGCTATATAGAGAGTGGCTAATCCGACATGGTAGATTCGAGCATTAGAGGTTGCCTCATCCATTACAAGATGGAGGAAAGAAGGTTACTGTTAAAGGTGGGATTTTTATCTTTGATGTTTTATCCATTCATGCTTTATTAGATTCTAAAGCATCCCTTTCTTTATCTCTAATACTCTAGTTGATTGTTTGTACTAGGCACTTCTCTAGTTACAAACCTAATAGTAGCTACTAACCTCATAGGAGATCAACACATTTATCTATGATATCTCGAGGTTTGAAATTGATGATTCTAGAAGCCTAATTTGATTGTGATGCATATGTCTTAGGTTTCTTTGGTAATGAGTTAATGTTAAGGATGGATTGGTTAGCCATGTATAAGGCCATCTTTGACTATGAGAAAAGGGTTGTCGATTTAGTTACTTTTAGTCAATGCACCCTAGAGATAAAGTATACCCTGGGAGGGTTAGTTATGCTGAGTTTTTTTGTATTCTCTAGACACATCTTCATATATGATTAGTTCCATACCCATAGTTTGAGTTTTTTTTTTGATGTTTTTTAGGAGGTGAGAGGACTACCCCAGAAGAGAGAGTTCAGGATATACCTTACTAGCAGTGCTAGACTAGTGGCATTACCAATAAGGCACATGGCTACTAGAGAGAGAAGGGAATTAAGCAAGCAAATAAGGGAGATTCTAAAGAAGAGTTTTATCAAGAGGAGTATCTCAGAGTGGGGAGCAAAAGTCATTTTTGCTTTAAAGGTGGATGGTTCCCTAAAGTTGATTATCGAGAGTTGAATAAGTTAATCAAGAATAACTACTACCCGCTTCCTCGTATTGATGATCTTTTTGACTAGTTATTTGGAGCTGCAGTTCTCTCACAATTAGATCTAGCTATTAGTTTCTACTACTTGAGGGTAATGGATAATAGCATTGATAAGTATTCTTCTCGAACACCTAACAAATTCTATAAGTGGTTAGTGATGCCTTTGGGATTAACTAACGCTCCAGCTTATTTAATAGATTTGATGTAGGGTATTTCGGGTTATCTTAAACAAATTTGTGGTATTCTTCATGGATGACATTCTGATTTATTCCAAGAGTGAGTAGAAGCAAGTTATGGACTTGGAGGAGGTCTTCAACACCCTCCGAGCGCATAAGCTAAAGGTGAAATTTTCTAATTGTCATTTCTAGAGAGAAGAAGTAAGGATTTGCTGTAAATCTGGCCAAGGTAATGGCTGCGAAAGATTGGAAAGTCCCCAAGAACACTATGAAAGTTAGAAGTTTTCTTGATCTTGTAGGATATTATCGTAAGTTTATCAGTGATTTTGCAAAGATCTCGGTAACTTTAACCTGCCTTATGAAATGACCTGCATTTTACGTATCATAGGATCGTAAAATATTTTATTTAATTCTCTAAGGGTCGGATCATTCTCAACTATTGATATGGTTTTTATGGGATTTGTGACATTTCCATAATTTTACCAATTTTATTTGTGGCCATTTTGCCCTTATTAGTTTGTACAGGGAATAACATTTGACTAGGATCAAATCAGGTACTGGGATCGATTTCATTGGAAAGGAAATGATGTTTCCAATTCCATAAAGTGGTCACATTAAAGATTTGGTTCAGCGGTTTGAAAGAAACCGTTGTTTTAGTGTTACACAAATTCTGGACTGATTAATTATTCATTAATGGGAAGATTAGAGAGACACATTAATGCTAGGGGCTATTGGCTATAAATAGAGGGGTAGAGGCAAAGGGAATGGTTTAGTTTCTTCATTTCTCATTTGTTTGAGCTCGTGATCCTCCTGGCTCAATTAAATATATTTCCACTCCTTTAAATTCTTGTATCTACATTAGAAGATAGAAGATCAACATCTAGGAAGAGTATATCACATCAAATTGGTTGATTATAAGATCGTTCTTCGTTGTTCTTCGCTATCCGAATTAGAGATTCATCGTTTTCAAGCTTTTTTGTGAATTTGGTGAGTGATAAGCATCTCCCGCACAGATTCAATCAATATATGGGTTGTTTGATCTTAATTTTCATCATTTCAAGTTGTTTTCACCTAGATCTAATGGAGTAAGTATATATTTAATTTGAATCACCATAGGATCTAATCTAGTCAGATTATAACGGTAAATTCATATGTTAATCTTATGTTTATGCAAGTTGAGATCCATAATTTGATTCATTTATCGTTTTATCATGATTTGGTGAATTTCATATGATTGTATGATGATTATGTGTTGTGCTAATGCTTGTTGATGATTGTTTGTTGTGCTAGTGATCGTTTGGAAAAGCAGCTCGGGTCATTTGGAAAGTCGGGTCATCTGGAAAGTCAGGTCATCTGGAAAGTTGGGTAATCCGGAAAGTCGGGTCATCTGGAAAGTCGGGTCATCCGGAAAGTTGGGTCATCCGAAAAGTTAGGTCATTTGGAAAAGTTGGGTCATCTAGAAAGCCGGGTCATATGAAAAAGTTGGGTCATCTGGAAAAGTCGGGTCATCTGGAAAGTCATGAATTCAAGATGGGATGTTTGAAGTGTTGTGATGTGTTCGTTAATCGATGAAATGCAACGAACGTGAAGACAACTCAAGGATGTTTAAGTTCGTGGATAATGGCTGCTCAAGAATGTTTGAGCTTATGGATAGTTGTCGATGATGGCGACTAGAGTTATTGGAGGCTGAGGGATTATCGTTGTCATAGGTTCTAACAGACTCAAAGCAGAGGTATAATAAGGACGCCTAGACTAGTTGATTGGTAGAGTACCCTGGGTATCGTTGAAATGCCTAGTTGCCTTCATTGAGTAAGACAAACATACAAGTTGATAATGTATGGAATTTTACTAGAATCGGTTTACCATTAGCCCTTGATAGATGACATGTCATGGCCAGTCATATGATTAATGATAGTTTCAAGGCAAGATTGGCGGTGATAGCCAGAGTCATGGATGTTGATTGCTTGATTATTCGATGTCGAGGAAGACATCTTTTGGGTGATTGTATAATGTTGGTTTAGGCTTTCGTGACTTGTGCTTGAGGGATGTCGAACTCGATTAAGATAGTCTACGCTCGATAACTGGTTGCTTTGGATGTACTGTTTGTTTCTTCTATAATTTTCTAGTAAAGGCTATCACTATCAGACGTGGAGGAGATAGGTTTGAGTTTCTTCTCTATTGGTGTTGGTAGATTAAATGATTGGCCTACCTATTTCTCATATGCTTTATTGACGATGTTAGATAACTGTTTTATATCTCATTAAGACTATTGTCTGACTCAAGGTTTTATGTTTCCTATTATTACCTTGGGTTGTTCATCTACGTCGTGGATGGGAAAACTGAGTAGCTAGTAACAGGTAGTAAATTTTAGTGAGGACGATGCTATAGAGAGACAATAAGCTAGATGCTTACGCATTAGTTTTCCTAATATACATATATGTTGTTTCTGCTATTATTATTGATGTATGCTGCTCTAAGTGATCCTGTAGTGAGGCTTTCTGTACAGATTCTGATGTGATCCAATGTTGTACGGATATTTTCATGATGATATGAAAAGTTTAAGATTCTGCTAAATTGTGCTTCACTACTATATGCCTGTTGTATATGTTCTATTATATTTTATCCAGGCGCTGTGAGTTATACGACAGGTCCTGCTTGTGTTATCCTACCATAATGATGGTCCATAGCCGCCTAGCACGTCTTTCAGCTCATTTTTCCTTTTGTTAAGTGTAGGAGTTATGGACAGTCATCACATTTGGTATCAGAGTTCTGGTTAATCGATTTTAGCCAAAGTTCGAAGACGTAATGATCTATGAGGGACGTATTTGTAACTTTCTTATGGATATACACTATATATTAGTGTATAGTATAGTAGCGCTTGAGCTCCATTGTAGTTTTTCTTAGGTGTGGACTAATCATTCTATTTTTTAGATTTAGAACGTGACGACCACCCATTACCCCCGCACTATACAAGAGAAATAATGCGCTGAAAGGTGTGCAAGACAGATATGGACGATCACCAGAGTAGGTAAATGTAAGCGAAACCTATCATAAACTCACATCGCAAGGATAAAATATAATAGAACATATACAACAGGTACTAATAGTGAAGCAGAAACACTGGATTTTCATACAATCAGAAAGTAATAACCCATACAAGAGGATAACAACGACAGTATTTGTACAACTTGCCACACTACAACACTCATGGAAATAGCACACAGCGGAAACAAATACTAAATAGTAGTAAAGATAGTACGCCAGCCTCCTGCTCGCCTCCGAACAGCAACACTGTCCACAATTAAGCTACCTGTCACTTGCTACTTAGTCTTCCCATCTAACAATCGGATGAACAGCCGAAGGTAATAAGAGGAAACATAAAGCCTTTAGTCTGATACAGTCTTAGTGAGCGATAAAACAACTAACAAACTTCAACAATAAAGTAAATGAGAAGGGATATATAAGCATACTAATCTACCCACGACACCAGAGAAGAACTCAACCTTATCTTCCCCACATCGGACGGTGATAGCCTTTACTATAAACAATTCAATCATTCATTCAAGGAAACCATAACACCCATTCAATCACGGAAAGCACTCATAGCATCCAGATTACATAAGTCTCACACAGACAACCCTAATCGAGTTTGACATTCCCCAAGCACTCTCCCCAGAGGCCTAAACCAATATCAGTTAAGCATTCAAAGAACAACTCCCTCGACTTTAGATAATCCATGTGAAATAGTACAAATAGAACAACCAATCATTCATGATTGACTCTGACTATCACTGTCAATCCTGCTTTGAAACCACCGTTAATCATATGACGGCCAACCTTGCCATATCTCAAGGGCTAATGGTAACCCTAGTTCTAGCATAAACTCCATATGTCTAACCTTAACAATTAGGCCTTTCAACGATACCCAAGGTACTCGACCTATGATCGGTCTTTTGGGTGCCCCCATCGTACCCCTGCTTTGAGCCTGTTGGAACTTACGACAACGATAATCTCTCGGCCTTCAATATCTCTAGTCTTCCAACCTTGACGGCTATTTACTGCTCAAGCAATCTTCTCGAGCAACCATTATCCACCAACCTACGACCTTTGAGTTATTACCTCACTCGTTTTTCTATCCTGATCGACGAACACCTTTCAACACTTCGAACCTTCCTACTTGAACTCGTGTCGAAGCTAGAACCATTGTTGACTCAAAAACAAGCTTCGTTTGGTCGATACAACATTTTATAGCATCTCCAGCCTTTTCGCTATGAAAAACTGGCCAAAATGTCAAAACAGCCTTCTACAGTACTTCAGAAATGCTATTATATCCCCTACTTCAATTCTACATCAATCCGTCAATGATCCATCACTGATCCGTCACTGACCGACCCGTCACAAATCCGTATGATCCATCCCTCATAGATCCATGACCGATCCATCAGAAACTCGACTGATCCATCCCTCCATGACTGATCCATCACAAACTCGACCGATCCATCCCTCCATGATCGATCCATCACAAATTCGTTACTGATCATTCCGTCATAGATCCATCACAAATCTGACTGATTCATCCCTCCATGGCCGATCCATTCCGTCACTAATCCATCGTAGATCTGGACCGATCCATTCCATCACAGATCCATCGCAGATCTAGACCGATCCATTCCGTTACAGATCCATCGCAGATCTAGAGTGATTCATTCCGTCATAGATCCATCGCAGATCTGGACCGATTCATTCATATGACCGAGCCAACTCCTGCATATTGTAATTCAACTCTGATTTCGACCAAAACTTCGCTAAACGACGAATCCGACGAAATTAACTCAACCCAAATCATCAAGCACAATCATAAACATATTATAACATTACTAACCACATGAATATGACGATTACCACAAATATGATGTAAATATCACCAAAAACCATTCAAAATGAACATATGATCAAAATGAGAGATCTAACTAACATAAACATGTAATATGACATGAAATTAACGACTAAAACTTGCTAGATTTGATCATAGGGTGATGCATATGAAAATGAACATGTAATGGTGTAAATTAATGGTAAAACATTCCAATTTGATGAGAAACACGCACAAACACTCATATAATTCATTGCATTCATGTGAGAGATGTAAATCACTCACCAATTTGCCAAAACAACCTAAAACGATAGAAATAAGAATCAAGACAGTGAGCACTTCGAATCAAACTCCTCGATCCTACGAATTCACCTTTGAAATGATATAGATCTTGCCTTGAATGGTGTAGATATTTGATTTCCTCCCTTGAATTTGGATTTTAATGGTGGAGAGGTGTTAGAGGAAGAAGGAGATCAGTGCCTCCAAATAAGAGAATGGGAAAGTAAACCTTTTATGACGGAATGGATCGGCCCAGATCTGCGATGGATCGGTGGCGGAATGGATCGGTCCAGATCTGCGATGGATCTGTGACGGAATGGATCGGTCCAGATCTGTGATGGATTAGTGACGGAATGGATCGGCCATGGAGGGATGAATCAGTCAGATTTGTGATCGATCTGTCTATGATGGAATGATCTATGACGGATTTTGATGGATCGGTCATGGAGGGATGGATCGGTCGAGTTTGTGATGGATCGGTCATGGAGGGATGGATCGATCAGGTTGTGATGGATCGGTCATGGATCTGTGAGGTATGGATCGAACGGATCTATGAGGGATTATCGTTGTCGTAGGTTCTAACAGACTCACAGCAGGGGTATAATAAGGACGCCTAAAAGACTAGTTGATTGGTAGAGTACCCTGGGTGTTGAATTGCCTAGTTGTCTTCGTTGAGTAAGACAAACGTTCAAGTTGATAATGTATGGAATTTTACTAAAATCGGTTTACCATTAGCCATTGATAGATGACATGTCATGGCCAATCATATGATTAATGATAGTTTCAAGGTAAGATTGGCGGTGATGGCCAGAGTCATGGTTGTTGATTTCTTGTTAATCGTCTTGTGTGGATTATTCGATGTCGAGGAAGGCATCTTTTGGGTGATTGTATAATGTTGGTTTAGGCTTTCGTGACTTGTGCTTGAGGGATGTCGAACTCGATTAAGATAGTCCACGCTTGATAACTGGTTGCTTTGGATGTACTGTTTGTTTCTTCTATAATTTTCAGGTAATTGCTACACTATTAGACATAGAGGAGACATGTTTGAGTTTCTTCTCTATTGGTGTTGGTAGATTAGACGATTGGTCTACCTATTTTTCATATACTTTATTGATGATGTTAGATAACTGTTTTATAGCTCATTAAGACTGTTGTCTGACTCAAGGTTTTATGTTTCCTATTATTACCTTGGGCTGTTCACCTACGTCGTGGATGGCAAACTGAGTAGCTGGTTACAGGTAGTAAATCTTAGTGAGGACGATGCTATAGAGAGACAATGAGCTGGATGCTTACGCATTAGTTATCCTACTATACATATATGCTGTTTCCGCTATTATTATTGATGTATGCTGCTCTAAGTGATCCTGTAGTGAGGCTTACTGTACATATTCTGATGTGATCCAATGTTGTACGGATATTTTCATGATGATATGAAAAGTTTAAGATTCTGCTAAATTGTGCTTCACTACTATATGCATGTTGTATATATTCTATTATATTTTATCCAGGCGCTGTGAGTTATACAACAGGTCCTGCTTGTGTTATCCTACCATAATGATCGTCCGTAGCCGCCTAGCACGTCTTTCAGCTCATTTTTCCTCTTGTTAAGTGTAGGAGTTATGGACAGTCATCACATTTGGTATCAGAGCTCTGGTTAATCGATTTTAGCCAAAGTTCAAAGATGTAATGACGTATGAGGGATGTATTTGTAGCTTTCTTATGGATATACACTATATATTAGTTTATAGTATAGTAGCGCTTGAGCTCCATTGTAGTTTTTCTTAGGTGTGGACTAATCATTCTATATTTTAGATTTAGAATTTGACGACCGCCCATAACCCCCGCACTATACAAGAGAAATAATGCGTTGAAAGGTGTGCAAGACAGCTATGGACGATCACCAGAGTAGGTAAATGTAAGCGAAACCTATCATAAACTCACAGCGCAAGGATAAAATATAACAGAACATATACAATAGGTACTAATAGTGAAGCAGAAACACTGGATTTTCATACAATCAGAAAGTAATAACCCATACAAGAGGATAACAACGACAGTATTTGTACAATTTGCCTCACTACAACACTCATGGAAATAGCATACAGCAGAAACAAATTCTAAATAGTAGTAAAGATAGTACGCCAGCCTCCTTCTTGCCTCCGAACAGCAACACTATCCTCAATTAAGCTACCTGTCACTAGCCACTTAGTCTGCCCATCCAAAAATCGGATGAAAAACACAAGGTAATAAGAGGAAACATAAAACCTTTAGTCAGACAACAGTCTTAGTGAGCGATAAAACAGCTAACAAACTTCAACAATAAAGTAAATGAGAAGGGATATATAAGCATACTAATCTAACCACGACACCAGAGAAGAACTCAACCTTATCTTCCCCACATCGGACAGTCATAGCCTTTACTATAAACAATTCAATCATTCATTCAAGGAAGCCAGAACACCCATTCAATCACGGAAAGCACTCATAACATCCAGATTACATAAGTCTCACACAGACAACCCTAATCGAGTTTGACATTCCCCAAGAACTCTCCCCAGAGGCCTAAACCAATATCAGTTAAGCATTCAAAGAACATCTCCCTCGACTTTAGATAATCCATGTAAAATAGTAAAAATAGAACTACCAATCATCCATGATTGACTCTGACTATCACTGTCAATCCCGCTTTGAAAACACCGTTAATCATATGACAGCCAACCTTGCCATATGTCAAGGGATAATGGTAACCCCAGTTCTAGCATAAACTCCATATGTCTAACCTTGACAATTAGGCCTTTCAACGATACCCAAGGTACTCGACCTATGATCGGTCTTTTGGATGCCCCCATCGTACCCCTGCTTTGAGCCTGCTAGAACTTACGACAACGATAATCTCTCGGCCTTCAATATCTCTAGTCTTCCAACCTTGACGGCTATTTACTGCTCAAGCGACCATCTCGAGCAACCATTATCCAGCAACCTACGACCTTTGAGTTATTACCTCTCTCGTTGTTCTATCCTGATCAACGAACATCTTTCAACACTTCGAACCTTCCTACTTGAACTCGTGTCAAAGCTAGAACCATTGTTGACTCAAAAAACAAGCTTCGTTTGGTCGATACTGCATTTTATAGCATCTCCAGCCTTTTCGCTATGAAAAACTGGCCAAAATGTCAAAACAGCCTTCTACAGTACTTCGGAAATGCTATCATATCCCCTACTTCAATTCTGCATTAATCCGTCATTGATCCATCCCTCACAGATCCATGACAGATCCATCAGAAACCCAACCGATCCATCCCTCCATGACCGATCCATCACAAACTCGACCAATCCATCCCTCCATGATCGATCCATCACAAATCCGTTACTGATCATTCCGTCATAGATCCATCACAAATCTGACCGATCCATCACAAATCTGACCGATTCATCCCTCCATGGTCGATCCATTCCATCACTAATCCATCGTAGATCTGGACCGATCCATTCCGTCACAGATCCATCGCAGATCTGGACTGATCCATTCTGTTACAGATCCATCGCAGATCAGGACTGATTCATTCCGTCATAGATCCATCGCAGATCTGGACCGATTCATTCGTATGGCCGAGCCAACTCCTGCATATTGCAATTCAACTCCAATTTCGACCAAAACTTCGCTAAACGAAGAATCTGACGAAATTAACTCAACCCAAATCATCAAGCACAATCATAAACATATCATAACATTACTAACCACATGAATATGATGATTACCACAAAAATGATGTAAATCTCACCAAAAACCATTCAAAATGAACATGTGATCAAAATGAGAGATCTAACTAACATAAACATGTAATATAACATGAAATTAATGACTAAAACTTGCTAGATTAGATCATAGGGTGATGCATATGAAAATGAACATGCAATGGTGTGAATTTATGGTAAAACATTCCAATTTGATGAGAAACATGCACAAACACTCATATACTTCATTGCATTCATGTGAGAGATGTAAATCACTCACCAATTTGCCAAAACAACCTAAAACGATATAAATAAGAATCCGGACAGCGAGCACTTCGAATCAAACTCCTCGATCTGATAAATTCGCCTTTGAAATGATATAGATCTTGCCTTGAATGGTGTAGATCTTTGATTTCCTCCCTTGGATTTGGATTTTAATGGTGGAGAGGTGTTAGAGGAAGAAGGAGATCAATGCCTCCAAATAAGAGAATGGGAAAGTAAACCTTTAGTACTAATATAAATGCTAAGATGATTGGTAGTAAATTAAAAACCATCTCGACGATGAATACAGGAAACAAAAAATGAAGCTAAACAGGTTTTTGAGTTGTAAATTAAAATAATTTTAAATAAATTTAATTAATTTGTTCAAACTTCGCTAAATTTATAAATTATAAGCGTATTCTCTTACGTTTTCATGTATAGTTGGCTACGTCTTCAAATATCAAAATGGAAAATATTTTCATTTGCACATTACCACTTGACTTATCTTGAAAACACGCTAGGGCTTTAGCATCCTCATTCCCTAAGAATTTGAAATTAAGATAATGGGTATGTCTTTTATTACACTCAGATAATGAAGAAGCTGAAATCACTATATTATATTATTTAAATATTTTTTGGATGCTAAGCGGGCAAAAATATTATGAAGCATAAATCAAACCCTTTCACTACCAATCATCTAAGAATGTATATTGTAGTGGTAAATACAGGATATTTCCTGATTTAGAAGACCCCTTTTATAGCTGACATAATTTAGTTGTCTGGTCAAAAGCATGAATGATATATCCAAAAATTCAACCCAAAGATCATGTTGGAGTAGAATTTTTATGCTAAAGAAAAATTTATGATCGTTTTCAAAAAAATAAAAAAAGAATGATGTTTTAATATTTGAAAAATACATATAATGAAAATGCTTTGTTGTTGCTCATCCACTTCATAGACTAATGGTATTTTATAGGGATTCAAGAAAGTAGTGGTAATGTAGTCAAGATGATGGTTTTAACGGTTTAAAAAAGATTTGTTTTTTTTTTCTCAAAATAAAATTATGAAAGAAATGTTGAGTATTATTAGTATACAGTACTGGTTGAACGTGTAAACTCAGTGAGCACATGTTTATCATGCCTTGAGCGGTTATAATCCAAATCTGTTCTCATACACAAACCAACGTAGACTACTAACCATGGCACTCTGTTTCCTACCTACACTAAATTAACTGATCATTATTTCATTCAATTCAAAACGTTCAACATTAATTTTACTGTCCATATGATCACTATAATTAGAGGAAGTATTCAGCTAATAAAATAGTCAAATGTAACCCTTGTGATACATAACTGACAAAATTATAGACTTTTAGAAGAATTTTCATCAAAAAAAAGGAAAAAAAAATAGAGTACCCTATTGTAACCCTTGTGATACATAACTGAAAAACATAGCCAAATGTACCACTGAGAACTATTGGTTTATGGTTACATTTCCTAGAATCGATCAAATGGAATTACTCTATTAATATCGCTTCAAACCTGGGATATTTAAGAAATGGAAATATGAGAACATGGAAACGGGTCTGTAGTATGCACTTTTTAGCAAACTAAAGCTTAAAAAAAGAAAAAAAAACTAAACAAAAAATTCATCGAATAATCAGGAAAGTGTATTGAAATATGGAAAGAACAGAGAGGTCGTAAATGTAATTTATGATAGAACAAAGAAGTTGTAAACGTAATTTGTGTGCATAGTAGAGCACGATAGTAAATGCACAATAATGGTGCATGGAAGTAAAAATAACCTCACCCAAAAAACACTAAGGTAACTATATAAAATAAAGTAAAAATATTCACACCAATATGCACTTAGCTAAGTGTGTGTAATTACCGGAAGGAAACAAACATATTAGATGATTAGCACAAATCCCAAAATAAAACGTAGCTAATGTCATAAAATATTTAACTAATAATAATAATTTTGTAACAAATCTTAATTTGTGCAATAATGTACATGCAAGAAGGAGCTACCTATTAACAGCATGTTACCCAAGCACTCAGTTCAAATTTTACAGCAAAACATATGCATATTTTTTTTATTAAAATTCCTAAAAGAAAGAGTACCAAAAAAAAAAAGTTAACAAAGAAGAAGACAGCAAAAGAATTATGTGTACAAAACAATAGTTCCATACAATATGAATCAACATATAATCTTAACTACCAATTCAACAATAATATAACCAACGAAAGATTAGTAAGCAGCACTAACAATATTTAATACTCAGAAGGATGCCACAAAGAAGTAACCACACATTCAAGGCTCAGAAGAAGTGGAAACCCAGAATTATCCTCTTCAAGTGCCATACAGTGTTAATATTGTATAAGAATCTTGTGCCATCATCTTCATCAAAATCCAAGAAACCAAGCTTGATCATCCCAGTAAGTTCATTGATTAAGCAGCCTTTTCCAAATAATTATCCACCTTAGAAACCTTCATAAAAATGAACAAAATAAAATAAGTTAGTATAATTTGAACACACTAAAGACTTAAAATTTCATTTAGTTGCCATGATTGAATTCATATTCAACAACAAAAAATGTGTTTAAGCCCAAAAAATTTGTTTAACCACATAGATTGACAGTGATTTTTTAGATAATTAGTGTCAGCCATATAGTAGACAGGGCCAAGCTGAATTCATATAGGTCTAGGGGAGGGGAAATATCAACGAAGACAAAATAACCTGACTGATTGCTATTTTCTTAGGAGCTTGCATAATCAGGATAGCAAAATAAACGCCTCCTTACAGGGACAACTCCTTAAAGGGTTAAACACGTTGTTGTATGCTGCAACACTGCAAATCAGCTACATTCAAGGAGGAAATTGGAACACTTATGAAGAATGCTGATAAAAATGGTCCTGATACCTTTGGGTCCTGATACCTTTGACTACAAATAATATGAAAGTCCATTAAATAGCAAAAGAATGTTGTAGAGCGACCAGGTTTTTCTAGCTGTCAAGAAACATCCATGTGAATTCAAATTAGCTACTCTACAATAATCTATTCTGTATAAATCTGTAAATTCTTAAGAATAATTATTTTTCCCTCCCCTTGAGCCAGAAAACATACATGACCATGCTGTTTTATGTTGTCATACCCAATAAACTGAAAGATAAAACCAAAACTGTTTTCTTCACATTTATAGCTCAGTTTTAAATCACTTGCAATAATACAATGTTGAGCATAAATACAACATAACTAATTTAAAAATCGCCCAACTTATCCTACTGAAATTTAAAGATCCTTCATAAAGGAAAATAATAAGAATCATTATTCATAAAAGCCCACGAATTCTTAATAATGGTATCTGAAATGGTTAATGATAAGTTATTTCACCCCTGTTTGAGATTATTAATGGATTAGTTATCAGAGTACGCAAGTTAGTCAACCATGTTAAATTTGGCCGCTTTTATGGCAATGAAAAATAAATTAGATAAAGGAACCAATCAGTTGCACCCCAACAATGAAAATTTAGAGAAATTCGGATTTATTATAATTTGAAGATAACAGAAATACCATTAATTAAAATTACAATTTTCATCAAAAAGTATACAAATGTTTTTATGTGATTGCGCTGCATAGTTTCTTTTCAATCCAACAGTGAGTATAAACCATATAGGAGAGGAGAAAAAAATAAAAGTTTCAAGAAATAAAAAATAATGGAAGGATCATAGAAAAGAAGGGGAAAACAAAACAGTAATCAACTATACGTACATTTCATTTAGCTTGTATTAATCATTAAGTAAAAACAAAGTCTTGTCCTTAGCCAAAACTTGCTTGCACTAAGCTGACTTTCAGTAACCCAACATAGAGTATAAATATCTGAAACACACCTCTAAATAACAACATGTCCCTTGTTTTTTGTTTATATGGTGCATACTACAGAATCTTATTTTCATTTTTTATTTATATGATGCATACTGAAGAATTTTATTTTGATATTAGTTTGTTGTAAAAGTATATTTACAGTCCACGGCCTTGGCTCACCTAACAACATTCCATTACCTCCAATGAATATGAAACAAATATATATGATATGAAATAGAAAGTACTATAATACAAATCAATAATCGAATTTGATTTGCTTAATTTCAAAAAATTAAGAATGAGATATCTTACACCAAAATTTACCAAACTCCTTGCATCAATTACCTGAACATATTTTGAATAATGAGTTAAAAGATGGCAATTGATTGCGTTCCACTAATGTTGAATAATATTTAGTTAAAGGACTATATGACCCACTTCTATTAAGTGTTATCCACGATGTTCTTCTTCTGAATTTATGCATTGTTTCTCCCCAAGATGCTAAGTAGATGTTGTAGTGTCAATTTTTAGAAATAACTATACTTGTGTATGATATTCTTTTGGAACATGGAAAATCGCCGAATTTTGGAAAAAATAATATTATTTGAAATAACAAAAGAAACATATAGAACATACTGTGAGAACTGAAATGATTGGCTTAAAAAAATGTAATTTGATTCAAGGATTGAATAACTATCCGGTCATTGTTAGGAGAAGATAAAAAATCTTTATAAATGATGTTAGAAAACTTTGTTGTGTAAAATAATTTCACTTCTTCATGCATGACAATACATTGTTATTCAAATTAAACAAATCAAGAACAACATTAATTGATGAAATTGGCTTTTAAAGAATTCAAACTTGTAGAAAATCCTAACATCCTCTCATAACTGGCATTGCAGTCCATTTATTTCACTTAGTTTATATCCAAGTTGTCATGCATTACTTGATAAATCTAGTGTTATTGTATAAAACAAAACTTTTAAGATTCAGTCAAGGAATAGAACCTGACAAATTGGAAGCAACTTTAACCATACTCACTGGTTAACATATTACAAATTAATCTAGTTCCAACAAATAAACCTGGCAAACCATTCACGGATTCCACATACAATGAAGGTCAAAAGAATATAAAAGATCAACAATTCTTTCATAGAAGATTTTTTTTTAAAAAAAAATCCCATAACAATCTTCCACAAATAAGATTATTCCAAATGCTTGAGCTCGCATATGATGTTAAAGTCTGCAAGCACATATCAAATGTGAAGGAATTCTTAGCGTAAAAAGTAGCGAGGACTCAAGATATTTAAATAGATGGCTGTTGATAAAGGCATTTTTCAAACTCATTTATTAATAAAGTGATTTAGATTACATATATGAACCATGTATAGATTTATAGACCTATATAAATAAAATAAATTAAGACTACTTCGATATATTACCTAAAACTTTCAAAGCAAAATTTTCGACAATTAATAATATCCAAATTTAAGGAGAAACATACTGTTAAGTTATTATATTCCATAAGAAGAAACTTTAATTGCAAATTGTAGGCTGCCAAGTAAAACATTAAATTACACAACGTAAGGTTACTGACAATAAAAATTTCAGTTAGAGTGTTCTTTGAAATTCAATATATCAGCATATACTTCATACAACATTTATTTAAGTGAAAATTAGGCTCACATCCCTAAAAAGTTTCAAAATATAAGCCACATCCAGTCAAACTTTGTATGTGTTTCTGGTCCCTAGAATTGAGATGCCGCTTTCCTTTTTTGGTCCGCCTTCGCCTCCTGCTTCTCCCTTTCGCCTTTCTCCAATTCTGACCCAAAAAAAATGCGCCACACACTAAAAAAAAAAAAAAAAAATTCCAAAAAATAGGAAATATTTCCAGGAGTCCACGCAAGTTGAAAAAAAAAAGTAGCATACTTCTGTGCAACTATTGCCAATAGTAGCATACATGTATGCATATATTCATGTAGTGTATTTATGCGGAAAATCTGGACCAATATACGCATACATGTATGCAACTATTATTAAATAACTGCATACATGTATGCATACAAAGTTGAACTGAGATTCATGTATGCAACTATTTATGTTGAAAAGCAGCATATATGAGTGCTACTATTCTGTATATATGCATGCATGTGTGCAACAAACTTAAAAGGGGCGATGGTTTCTGAATTTGCGCATGAATGCATGCATATATTTTGTACAGGAGCATAAATGTGTGCAACAATGTCTGAAAACGGCGAATTCTTGAAAAAACATGTCAAATTTGAATATATGCATAAAAGGATGCATATAATGCTGTTTAGCTGCATAAATGTATGCATTTATACTGCAGTTTTGTCGCAGTACTGAAATATAAGCACGAATGTGTGCAACTATTTAAGAATAGGTGCATCTTTTCATGCTAAAACTTGCTGTTTCGCTGATTTTGTGTTATTTTGGTTTTTGACGTGGTTTTTGATTGTTTTTTCACCTGAATTTTTTGGTGTGTACGTGTTTTATTTAATAATGAATTTTTGTGATTTTTTTATATTTTTTTAATATTTTTTTTATATGTTTTTGAAAAATAGGGACCTAATTTACATGAAAAGTTGGACCGGATGTGAGCCTAATTTTGAAACTTAATAGGGACCTGTGACAAACGGACCCTTTATTTAATTAGAGAGAAATTTATGTACTGCTTTATTTTGCAGAAATATATTAGCATATATCTCAAGTACCATTTATTTAATTTGAAAGAAACTAATGCACTGCCATATTTTTCAGTCAAACAAAAAGCTGGGAATGCTTTTTTAATAAAAATAATGGAGATAATGTATTTTCCCAATGATTGGGAACAGTAATGTTAGGAGGAAACTGTGATCAATCAAGAGTAGAGAAACCATATATGTGACTGGCTCATTTCTTTGATTTATTTTTTACATGCATCTTAGGTGGGCCTCCATATTCCATTCCCTAATTAAACCGCAGGTAATTGGCAAGTGTAAATAGAATGTCTCGTGGTATTTAGCACATCATCGTTATAAATATGACCAAAGATAAAATTTAATAAAGTCAAAGAGCTAAGTAAACCCGGTCATAAAAGAAGTTGATCAGATTACATATATAACATGTATAGAGTTGTAAGCCTGAATTGAAATAGAAAATATAATATGAGACAAAAAAGATTTAAAATTGTATAACAAAACTATATAGATTTAGCTTCACTCATCAATCAAAATAAGCCTGAAATATAAGTGTGTACCTTAAGGTTTAAAGACTATCCGTGTGTATAAAATTGGATTTTACAAAAATATATGATGTACATAATAACAAATATATACACTGGCTATTCCATGTTGAAGGGACGAAGTTAAATGAATTACATCACATTCTAAGGTAAAATAGCTACCCAACAAAAATATAAGGGTGTGTTGAAGGTTCAAAAACTAACAGTGAAAGCTTAAACCAAAATAGTACCAACTGTTATGTAAACACAACCTATTTACAGTGGCATACCTTTTTCTATTTATTTAAAAGTAATAGTCTTATCATATTAAACATTAAATATACTCGTTTGGTAAAACCGCTAGCATTTCATTTTATTGTAGGAGAACTTTTTAGACCTGCAGTTGAACATTCTTTGAAAAAATTCCAAACACAATTAGATTGGGATATATCACTAACATACTATATAAAATTTATCCTACAATAATTATAAACAAAACCGAATAACATATAAGACAATCGATCACACATAAAAGAGCAACTATTCTGTAGTAGAAGATTTGAAAGTAAAGAAAGCATGATACTGTAAAAAAAAAAGCCTTTCAGCAACAAACATAGCCTCATGTGAAGATATAGTGGCAGCAACAATAGGTGGATGCAGAATAGAATTACAAACTTTTGAAGAGACTTATATAGTGAACATGCAAAAATTTGTTATTTAAAGTAATAATTTGAAATTTAATCATAGCATTTTCGAAAAAAGAAAAAAAAACTTCTATGGATGTAGGAATTGTTTCAACTTTGTTTTTTAACAAAATTCGATAAGCACAAATCAATAATTAGTTTGAAGGCAGCACTCACGTCTTCCATAGTAAGGATGGTTTTAGAACAATAGGGATTCAACCAGAATACCAAAATAGTACTGATGTTGCCTAAACTATTTAAATTGACCAAAATGCAATAATCGAAACCGCCTCAATAGAAATCGTTAAATACCTGAACTAAATTCAAAGAAAAACTCTAATTCGCTCCTATAGGATGACAAAGAGAGTGAGAATCGTCCGGATGAGTCCATGCATAAGGGTAATAGTCCTTTCATATATAACCGATATATTTGAATATAAAGAGACAAATGGGTTCATTAGATGTATTACTGGCATTAATTTTAAGTTATATCTTACTGGATCCCACTGCCTCCAGTGCATACTTAAGTCCCAGTGCATATTTTTTGAGTACCATTCACGTCATTACTTGTAATTGCACGTCGGTCAAGATAATGTTATGTCGATAACCGAAAACATAAATAGCTATCTGCAATGAAAAAATACAAATTTAAAGTCAACGTTAATTCGCATGTCACTTTCGTACAGCTGACGTTAGACCAAAAAATCCAATCTGACTCATTAACAGAGAACGAATGCAAAATCACAAAAGACGTAAGAATATTACAATTCAGGAAGTAAGAAAAAGCCAACGAAGTATTTTTAAATTTCAGTCTGCTCTAGATCATCGATTCCTCAATGGTGCCTCTAACCATTTACAGGAATAAAACTCTTGGACAACCAAATTAAAAATACCACAATTAAAAGTAAAATATACCTTTTAGACGTGAATGAAGAATGTTTTCCAGTAGTAGTAGCCTCCATTTAGGCTTGAATGAAGAAGGTTTTCCAGTAGCAGTAGCATCCACATCATCGGTAACATCGCCCTTGATTTGGCAGTGGAAATCAATTTTAAATCCAAAGCCGTAACAATTTTCAAATGGATCTTAATCAAATTTGGTAGAAGGGAAGGAATAATTAAACTTGAGAATGAAAAAGCTTTCCATAGTTCCTCCTTATCCGTTGCAATCAAGTTTGTTTGACAGTTGAACAGATAAATTTCACGTTGAATATATGAATCGTGTAGTGGTTTTGGGCTTTAACAAAATTCTGGTTTTACTATCAGGGTATTTTGTACAAAAAGGTCAGACTCAAGGGGAAGAAGCAATGGCGTGAGGATTTTGATTGAAAAAACGAAAGGTTGGAAACAAATGCGTTTTAATTGAGTGAAGAGAAACCAATATCGAGGTGATGGGATCCAGAGAGGCGAGAGCATATGCCAAATCAGGGAAATAATGTTTAGGGTTAGGCATAACAAAGAGACGGGTGGTGGACTTTTAGAGAACGTGCTTTCAGGAATAAGTGAAGAAAAAATCTGACGGTTGAGTTTTAAATATGACGTGGCATGCTTCTGAGCTTCTGAAATCAAACCCAGTAATTATAATATAGTATAGATAAGGTATATAGACTTGTACTTGAGTCAGGCATGATTTGGGATACTTCATAGAGAATTGTCTTGATATGAAGGAGGATGAAAGCATCCTAAGATGGGAAAAAGTCATATCTAACACTAGGAGGACCGAATTAGAGTTCGAGGTTGGACATTTGGTCTTAAGTTTGCCCTCGAGAAATGTCATAGGATTTGGCTTAGTGAGGAAGCTTTCCGTTAGGTTTATGTTCCCTTTCCCCATAGTTATAAGGATAGAAAGATGGCACATAAGGTAAAGCTCCCTGAAAGGTTAAGTGGTGTTCATGACTTCTTTCATGTCTCACACTTGGGTAAGTGTTTGCATGACATACCAGCAGTGGGAGATCTCAAAATTAGAGGAAGTGGAGGTGGAAAGGCAGCCCTTAGTTTGCGCGTTCCTGCCCGCGTTAGAGGTCATGTCGTTAAGCAACTGCAGAAGAATGACATTTGGATCTCCAAGATCCAAAGAGGAGATAATGCAGAGAAAGCTACTTGGAAGGCTAAAGAGAAGATCCGTGCATAATATTCTTATCTCTTTGATGGTATGCCTTTAATAATCTATTAAGGTTTTTTCCTTTGATTAATTTTTTTTCCTGTATCTTAAGGGAGGGTAGATGTTAGGATTTAGCTTATGGATGGTAAGGATGTATGTAACATCTTATTGTAACATGTTATGTATGATGGATTAAAGTATTTGCTAGTGGATGCAAATGGTTGCATATACACACCAGGAACTATTTTTAGGAAGATCACCAACTAGACGGATAAAAACATATGCATATGGATGTGTGCTATCACTTATTATTTATTTCATTGTTACAATATAATGGTTGAATGACATATGGATGATGCATATGAACGATGGATATAGCATAGATATAGAATTATTAGTCATTATTAGGATTTTTTTGCATGCTTTGGACGCATAACATGACCATGTTTTGATAAACAGGAGTCAGCAGATCACTTAATCTTTTGCATTAGATAGATGCATGTACACTGCAAGATTTCATAATAACATAATTTTCATTAGAAGTCCTAAGGGAAATTAATGCATTGGATGGCGTTTGAGTAGATGGCTGTAAATTTGGATGTGGTTGTTGATTACTTTCCTTGTCCTTGTAGATTTTCAAGGACGAAATCCTTTAATGAGGGGAAAATATAACACCTTAAGATTTTAATAATAATAAAATTAATTAAGAAATTGACTAAACAAAAAATAAACTTGCATAAATGTCTCAATTTGGCCACGAAAGCTTCACCATTGAGCCCGTGGTATTTTTCGGATAATTTTCATAAATAACTCATTTAACCTGAGCTAAGACTGAGAAGTTATGAGAGAAATAAGTTGCCTAAATTTAAAAGTTTACAATCTAAATATAAGAAACTGAAAAAAATAACATACCAAGTTGACTTTCCCCTGGCCAGTCAACCATGGTACCTAGTACCCGACCCGTTTTGTGGCTAGCTATGTAACGAATGAGAGTATAATTGTTGGCGAGGTTCAAACTTATTTAACCAACTTAAATGAGAGGCTAAGATTTAATCTAAATGGTTAAATAAAGGGTCAGATTTAATCTAAATTAAACCTAAGAACAAGTCTGAACCTAAAAGTCAATCTAAAAGCCAGGATTGAGGCTGAGACATGGAAGCACCAGATTAGATCAAGCTGAATTCAATGGCCTAAGATCCTCAATTAAACCTATAAATAAAAGTCTAGGCCTAACCCTTATTTCATTCCAAGCATTATCTTCTTCCTCTATGCCCAAGTTTTCCTTTGAATTTTAGGGGTTAAAACAGAAATAAATATTTTCTTGGGCAAGAAGATAAAAATCAAAATATTATAAGAAGACCCTAGAGAAGGAGGACCGGTGAAGGCCAAGGGATGACAGCTTAAGACCTCAAGCAAGTGGAAAATTACTACATTTTTATAGTAAGGAAGATTAAAGATTTTGGCTTAAAAGTAGTTCTAATTTACATTTGATATACAATTTACTTAAAGTTAATTTACTATTAATTTACATTTCCTTTACATTTATTAAGAAGTTTATTTAATTTGCAAATTTTAAAATTAAAAGATAATATTAGACCCATATAGTTTATGTAAAAATACTAGAAAACGAGAGATTTTACGTAAATATATATTTAACAGAAGATGCAGATTAATTAGAAAAGATTGGTTCATTCTTATAAAATTAATATACATGTAATCAATGTAAATCTGAAAGTAGAAAAGTGAATATTATAAGAAGTTATAATAGAAAAGAAAAGAGACAAATTTTATACTTGAAATTGAATTATAACATTTGTTATAATAATAAAGGAAGAAAAAGGACAACATTATTATGATAAGTAGCTCAAGATGGATAGAAAGAGATTTTACAAACAGTGAATACCATGGAAATGTAAAGAATCTAAAAGGTTAAGGATATCATAATAATAGATAACGACATAGTTAAAGTCCGTCCAAACGACTGACTAGATATTCAATGGGGTGCGAAATAAGTGACCCATAGTAGCAGGTATGCATAACATACTTAGGCACTCATCCTAACAATGAACAAATACGCATGTCAATGCAGGAAATAAGTGACCAAGAGTTTAAGACTCAATCGTGAGAGCTTAGCAAGGCTCGCAACTAGATTATTGTTTTGGGGGTCTATCCTAATGGTGAATTGACATGCACGCCAAGCTGGAAATAAGTGACCAAATAAAGAAAGAATCGGAGGCAATGTGTCCTAATGGTGACCAGGCATGCAGAAATCGATGCGAAAAATAAAACACTATAAGTTCTTTATGTTATTAGGCAAATGTGTATTTGAATGGATACGCAGGCGGTATAGGCTTTGGAAATAAGTTACCACAACAGCTAAGCTGGCTCATCCTAACGATTCTTTTTTTTGGTAGATTTCAATTGGTGAAAGAGTCATCGACTGCCATGTTAGGCGCATGGTAAAGAGTAGTAGGCTGAACACAGTGCAGAATAAGGAATAATTCCTCAAGCATAACTTCACTCTTAAAGTAAGAACTTTAGTACAAACAATCACCCTAAGTAATCGCATGAAGAAAGCACGAATAAAGAACCTTTGCAACTCTTAGAAACATTTTTTAGACTATTATCTGTTGGTTCTTCTCTTTCTATTAATTACTTTTCATTCACTGGACTATAATGTCTGATCCATTCCATTCTCCCTTTTCCGCTATTAGGCTCACAAGGTAGTCGTTGACTTCTGGATAGCTTGGAAATGTAGCTTGAGAGCTCCATTTCTTGTGTACGTATTTTGTTTCATCTTTATCTTTCCGTTTGGTTCACTTGTACTTTGGATTTGTTAGGGATATTTTGTATGTACTCTAATATGTGGTTTTCTATGAGACTAAGATGTTGATATTTGAGATTATGGTATTTTAGGATAATGGTTTTATGAAATGCTTTTTATTATGCAACATGTTTCCACTATCTACAATCGACATGTGCCCCCTACGTCACCCATGTAAAAACGCCTTCTAAAAACAAAGAAACTATTCAAGAGGCCTAGATCGATCGTATGTAGAAGTTAGCCTCTAAAAACTCGAATTACAATGTCAGTTTCCTACAAAATTTGACACATGATTTATTTACGCATAACTAAACGGTATATCCAATCGTAACGAAACTTGACATCGTGCAACAAATCACCATGACAATTTCATAAATATAAATTTCCTTGCAATATGACACTATGCCTCTGTAATGACAATTTACATGTATGTCGAGATAGTTATAACCGTCAATTGGTCCGAACTCGCAATATAGCACTCCATATACTCATTTTCTATGTAGTGAACAATCCAGACTCAATGGAACAGATCTAAAGTCCTGATTTTATCTTTTACGGAGAATTCCTTTTTAGAACCATCAATTGAATGGTTAACGATCAATATTTAAATAAAATATTTAAACATTTTATTGTTAAAAATACGGGTTGATACATTCTTCCCCCTTATAGGATTTCTTCTCCAAAATCCTCAAGGATAAAACAACATAACTCAATACTCTCGAACAAGTGACAATAAAAAATAAATTGTCACTTACCGCTCTCAACAACAACTATTGAAGCGACCATTAAAAAAGGAAATAGAATTGGGATTTGGCATAAAGCCAACATTCTCATTCCTTTGTACAACAACAATCAAACTCGAGATCGACGCAGCCAAGCCAAGTGCCTAAGCTTATATTTATTTTCCAACCAACTCGATGTTGGAAGATAAAAGTGGCAATTTATCATTTGGAAGACAGTTCAGCTTAGCATCACATATTGAATTTCTTTCCAAATATGGAAAATTTCACAGAAAATTTCGGCAGCACCTCCCATGTATGGCTTGATCCGAAAAAACCACAAATCACCATGTAAGGCTCATCTCAACAAAAAAACAAAAGAACAAAAGTTGCTACCCATACACAAAGCAAAAAATCATCAAAATGCACCAAATGGCAAGATCAAAACTCTACATCTACTACATACATCTTTTTAAGCAAGCTTAACATTTAGATGCAAATAAAAGTGAATAAACATCCAAACAAATCAAATCTTATTTCTTTGTACCTGGGCATGTACTCTACAAAGAGGATTAAACATAATAGTAGAAATAGCAACAAGGAAATAAATATGTTAAATAAATAAAATTTATCTAACATAAGTATGCCAAGTCATATATGGATTTTATTTCGAGTAAATAAACAATACGACAATACAATTATAATGCATGCCTAACAATCATATAAATATAAATGAACATGAAAACATCATTAATCAAGCATGCATTAGCAAAGCAATAATAAATTATGGAAAATAACATCCATACCAATCCTAACATGCATGATATTAACCTAGCTAATATGATACACCAATTATTAAATTCAATCCATATATGACTCGAAATCTTGGTTATCATTTCAAAATTAAGAATAATAATCTAATACCTCTCGTCAACGGATTGGGTATGACTCAAACACTATCATATTATTCCTAATTTGTATGGCAACCTGTCGATGAAAAACATCGACAATTTCCTGCATTACATCCCCTCGAGTAATGAAATGTTCAACGCTACAGAAATTTCAATTTAATTAGAAATCCATCGCGCAAAATGTAATAAAACCGCAAGCACATGACATACACTTGTAGTACGCGGGGAATACGGGCCGATCCATGGAGAAAGAAATAATTTTAAAATTTTACTCAATTAAATTAAATGAACTTTGAATTGTGATTTAAAAATTAGAAATAAAAAGTAAGCTAAAATATAGATTAAAATTATGAGATAAAAAACAATTTAGAGGTAATTTCACTTTTCTCTTTCTTAACATAGATCAAAATAAAATAAAATGATGATCTCTCTTTAATCTAAATAGGATTAGTGATGTAATTATCATAAGAATCACCTATTTACAACTTTTTTAAAATTATGTAGTGCCACTTAGATTAGTTTCAACAAAATATTTCTTAACCAGGTAACGGACATGAGTTATCGGTGCACCAGGAACCACCCTAGCTAGCAATGCAGTCGAAGGTTTAAGTATCTTCAGAGAAACAACCACTATAATATTTACGATTCACCATAATATTTAAAAACAATTATTGCTATGTCGTTACTTAGACATAGAGAAATAATTCGTTGAAAAGAAATCAACTAGTCAAAATATAATAATGCCCTTGGAAAATAAAAAAATAAAATGAGATGAATGAAAATAAGAAAAAAAAAACGTGAATTAAAATGCAACTATAAATGAATTTTTGGAATTTCTTTCAATGTGAATGCAGGCATACAACAATGCAAGTAAATAAAAAAAGTTAAAACACGATACAAGAGCATGCAAATTTATTAACAATTTATTTAGCGTAATTTTTTAAATCAAGCAGAGCAGACCAGGCAAGTTGTTTGTAAATTGTCTACAACCTGAAAAGAGCTGGAAAACAATAAAATGAAATTGAAAATGAAATCTGATTGTTTTTCTGTTTACCAAAGCAACACTATTTTTTTTAGGTAAAGCGTATAAAAAGGAAATCTAAGCTAAAGAAAACTTTAAAGATTAATTTCAACTCAAAATACCCAAGTGAAAAGAACAAAAAGGCGAGACTTTTTTATTTTTTATTTTTGTTGATTCCTCTTTTTTAAATTGGAGACAAAAGATAGATGATCTTCAAAAAAAAAAAAAAAAAAAAAAAAAAAAAAAAGAGGGACAAAATTTCAAGGGCGCATGTGGTAGTTAAATTTAATTCCAAGACAACTGAAGACTGCTCTTCCACTTAGAGCATCTCCAATCCTCCCAAGATTTTAATGTAAAGTCTTTTACATATCATCAATTTTGTATTACATTTAAAAACGAATCTCCAGTGGTAATGTTATATTAAATGTGAAGATGACATGGAACAAATTTCACTAGACATTGTCAAGTGTAATGTCTAGTTCTAGACATTGTACTTCACAATGTGAAGTATGTAAATACATATATTATTAATTATTTTAATATAATACTTCTATTTATTTATAATTTGATTGGTACATATAAGCTAATTATTTTTTATGGACACATTAGCATTAGAGTTGATTTTTCACTTTTGTTGTAATTTTCAAATATTTTGTATAACATTGATTTCACATTGTGAACACATAGCATTAATTAGACATTACATTCTATGTGCATTGAAGATGTTGTGATTTGTGACATGAAATCATATATGTTGATGGAGACGAGGCGTGGATGTGCTTGGTGATATGGAGATGGAGCAGCGGCCGAAAGAAGGCAAAGAAACCCGAGAGCAGGGATAGACGTCTGACCAATCTGGGTCAGACGTCTGAGCGGGGTTTCCTGCATTTTTGACTTGGTCTTTTCTGTGACTTATTCTGCAAGTAATGAAGGGGCAAATTGGGTATTTGCCTAGGGCTTCTATTCTCCTATAAAATCAACATCTAGGATTGGATTAAAAGCATGGGATTGAGACCGAATTAATTAATCCAAGGGTTAGCCGTCGTTCTTCATTGTTCTTCTTCTCCAACAAAAGTTGTAGTCATCTAGATATCCTTTCCCTTTCTCAATAAGGTTATTGATTCTTGTAGTTTGTTTATTGTTGGTTGTTGAACCAGTGAGTCTAAACAAAATTCGGTTTGAGAATCAATAAAGAGGGTGGTTGGATGGAATATTTTGTGTTTGCACATGTCATTTCATATCTGTATTTGTTTCCATAGAAATCATCTTTAAGTAATTAGGTGAATAAGATCTTGGATGCTTCCGCAAAGACGCAGTTTTACACAACAGTTGGTATTAGAGCTAGATCATCGTAAAGCTTAGAGTGATTTCGGAGTGGAAAAAATTAATTAATTTTTATGACGGACATGATGGCGTTTCTGAAGATGACTTTTTTTGATGGAAGAAATTGGGGGATTTAGAAGCCTAAGATAGAGGATGTGCTTTACCTCGATGATCTTCATGATCCGATTGTTGGAAATGCGGAGAAGCCCTCAGGTGTGAATGAGGGAACGTTGAAGAAGATGGATAAGAAGGCTATTGCCTTGATTCGGCAGTACCTTGATGATTCGGTATTCCATCATGTGGCTTATTGTGAATCCGCGAAGGATTTATGGGGCAAGTTGGTATCTTTGTATGAGTCGAGGAGTGCTACAAGTAAGGCTTTTCTGGTTAGAAAGCTTGTTCAACTGAGATTGGATGAGGAGAAGTCTGTTGCAGGGCACCTGAATGAATTTCAAGATGTGATCAATCAATTGGCAAATCTGAAGGTCAACTTTGATGATGAGTTGCAGGCTCTTTTGCTGATGAGTTCGCTTTCAGAAAACTGGGAGACTTTGGTTGTTTCATTGAGTAACTCCAATGCAGGTGAAGCCATCTCTTTGGAAACTGTTCGAAGCAGCCTTTTGAATGAGGAACTAAGGAGCGAAGAGTCGGGTTTTAAATCAATTCAAGGAAAGGCCATGGTAGTAAAGGACTCGGGGAAAGATACAAGAAGGAAGAAGAAAGGGGCTAATGGTAATGGTGCTTGTTATTGTTGTGGTAGGGAAGGTCACATACGCAAGAATTGTTATGCTTATCAAAGGGATAAGAAGAAGGTAGTGGATGGTGATGGAAGTAATGAGGCACAGGCAGATATTGCTATAAGTTCCATTAGCGATACTTCTAGTGATGTCCTGTTTAGCGAAGTTAATCCTTGGAAGATGGATTCAGGAGCCAGTTTTCACATTTGTAAGGATGTGAAGTATCTCTCTTCTTATGAGAAGGATGTCGACGTGATTAGAACAACCAATGGAGTAGAGCTACCAGTTTGTAGTATTGAATCTATCCGGTTTCGTATGTATGATGGCGTGGTAAGGGAAGTCTCTAGAGTTAGACATGTGTCCGCTAGTTCGCATAACCTCATTTCTCTCGGTCAGTTAGATCGCCGTGGTTGTACTTATGATACTCGAGGTGGAGTTTTGAGAGTGAAGAAGAGTGGCCGTGTTGTGATGAGAGGTGTCTTGGAGGAAGGAAACCTGTATAGATTGGTTGGTTTTGTAGTCGACAGTGGAAGGCGAGTGACGGTTGAAGAACGTAGTCCACAGCAAGGTGGAGAGGTTAATTTGGTCACTGCTGATGTGCTAGACAGGGGTCTTCATGTTAATGATGCTCAAGGGATCCGGAGTGATCAAAGAAGGAGCTCAGATTAAGTGATAGACGGGTGTCGATGCAGAAAATCCACAAGGTGGAGATCCTTGTGGTATTACAAGCATTTTTAGACCATTGGTATTGCATGGTGCATCTCGAGGGGAAGATGCATCTTTGGCAGGCGGTGGATTGTGTTTGTAATGGTTTAATTGAGAGAAGGTGTCGTTGAAAGAGCTAGATGACTTGTGTGTTGGATGTTCGTTTGATGTGATGCGATTTCATATCAAGGTGGAGTGTTGTGATTTGTGACATGAAATTATTTTTGTGCTATGTTTCAGCACAGACGTCTGAGAGATCTTGGTCAGACGTCTGTGCCTACAGGGTTTTAAAACCGAGAGCAGGGACATACGTCCGACCAATCTGGGTCAGATGTCTGAGCAGGGTTTCCTGCGTTTTTGACTTGGTCTTTTCTGTGACTTATTCTGCAAGTAATGAAGGGGCAAACTGGGTATTTGCCTAGGGCTTCTATTCTCCTGTAAAAGCAGCATCTAGGGTTGGATTAAAAACATGGGATTGAGACCGAATTAATTAATCCAAGGGTTAGCCGTCGTTCTTCATTGTTCTCCTTCTCCAACAAAAGTTGTAGTCATCTACATATTCTTTCCCTTGCTCAATAAGGTTATTGATTCTTGTAGTTTGTTTATTGTTGGTTGTTGGACCAGTGAGTGTAAACAAAATTCGTTTTGAGAATCAATAAAGAGGGCGGTTGGGTGGAATATTTTGTGTTTGCGTGTGTGATTTCATATCTGTGTTTGTTTCCATAGAAATCATCTTTAAGTAATTGGGTGAATAAGATCATGGACGCTTCCGCAAAGGCGCAGTTTTACACAACATAAGATGCTCTTATATTTCCCCAATCCCTTCTTACTGTGCAAAAATGCAAATTAGAAAAGAAAGAACGAAATAATGGCAATTTTAACTGAGTTCGAAGAAATCGAGGAAAAATAAATAAATTTGGGTGGGCTCAAAGACATTTGTGCTATGAGGTGATTGGTCTGTTCTGATAATGGGTTGCGGGATAAGTGTTTTGGTGGAGAAACTTGTGAAGATTGGTTTTGTGGATTATTGATTGGGTGGAGTAGGAAGACAGAAATTGCGAAGGAGTTTGGATTTGCGACCACAGGGATTTTTAGGTGGGGATGAAGGAGATAGTGTTGGCTGTTTTTTGTAGTTTGGTAAAGTAGGGTTGTTTGTGGTGTTTGTGGCTTTGGAGGATCGATGTTTTTTTTTTGTGTGTTGTTGGGTGGCAGCCACGAATGGCAGTACTGGTTGAAAGGGATTGGGTTGTTTGAAGCAGTAAAGAGGTTGATGTTGAGATAGGACTGGTTGCTGTAGGGAGTTTGAGGAGAATGTTCAATTGAACTATGGGAGTTCGAGTGGTTTGTGATGATGGAGTTTGGCAGGGAGGTGTCTAGTGTAAACTTGGGTGTGGCAAGTTGTCGGGATTGGTAATTTGGTTGTTTTGGTTAAGTGGAGTGTAGGTGAATGCTGTGATGGAATTGATGAGATTGTGGTGGATGTGTTTGAATGTATTTGACAGTGGGTTGTATGGATAGGTTGGTGGTGGTTGTACTATGATGGTTGTTGATATCAATATAGGGAAGCATGGTGGAACACTAGGTTGTTTGTGAAGTTGGATGAGAGAAAGTGTCGAGAGGTTTGTTTGAGGCTTCGTGTAATGGCAGTTTGGCAGTGATAATTGTATGAAGTGTGATTGGATTGGAGGTTTTTTCGGCTGTTGATTTGTTGTTGATGCTGGTGGTAGGTCGGAGTTGAAGGAGACTAACGGTCTTAGGAATTGGGTAAGGGAGTTTCAATGGTTTGTTGTCGTGGAGCAGTTTGTGATGTTTGGTTTGGTTGAACGGGTGGCGGGAAATTGCAGGCAACACTAATAGAAATTGAGTTTGAGTGAAGAGGGTGATAGATTAGAGGAAAACACAGGAACAAAGATAGGAGAACAATAAAAACAGAAATGCTAGTATCAGTAGTGTAAAAGCAATTGAATTGCAAATTGTATCTTTTCTCTTTGTAACAAGAAGAAATTGTGAACTGATAATATCAATAGCTTGTAATTGAACTTTAATAGGTGAACGCAAACAGAAATTTAAAATCCTAGTGTTGCTGCCTTTTTAATGCAGATGCATACAAAATGCAACACAGAGAACCAAAGGCAAAAACTGTGTTAAAAAAATAAAGACAAAAACACCGAGGAAGACGAAACACAGAATACAAAAGTTTTTTAAATGAAAACGTGGACAAAAAATAGAAAATGTGATGATAACATTGATCAATTCAAGATTGAAATTGAAGTGAGAGACCTTTTTTTAAGAAGAGAAGAAAAAAATGAGAAAAAAATGGAAATGCAACAATACACAAATTAACACAACAAACAACAATCAAACACACACAAATGTAACGGACAAAACTAGAACAAAACCAAGAACAATCAAACAAATACATGACACTCTTTTGTTATTTCAAGAAAAATTAACACAAATAATAAGAAAGTTAATCCGAAGAGTAAAATTAGAATTAAAAACTCGCCCCAGCAATGATGCCAAAAACTTATACAATGCTACAAAAATTTCTATTTTACTAGAATGAGGTCTGCTCCGCACACGGGCTACTACCTTTTAATGTTGAGTGGTTTCGTACATATGTTTAATGTCTCATTTTTTGATCACATGAATGTTTTTTAAACTGTGTGGCCAACGGGTTATAAACTTGGTTTTAGCAACATGTTGACTATGGTTAGAAGATCTGGTGGACCGTGGGTTCATACTGAATAGTGCTTCTCGTAACTCGTAAAGCTATCTGTAGTTTCATTGATGTAGTACAAACGTATCTTATCAGCTATGGACATATATGAGTTATTATAATATAGTTATTATAATATTTAGTTAACAGCCTTACATTACTGCAGTGAGGAGGAAATAGTCAGTTGGGAATGTAAAGTGTTTGACTAATATGTTTAACTTTGAATTTTAACTTTGTTGGCTTCTATATTTTTGTTAATTCTATTCATATCCTTTTTTCTAGCATGCATGCAGTTGTCTGTGAGGATGAAAAATAGGCTGCAGTTTGCAAGAGCATAAGTAAAACGTATATGCAGAAAGTAAACACTTAAGTAATTTCAGATGTAGAAATCTTTGGTATTAGCATATATACAAATTGACAGAACAGAGCAGTAAGGAAATTCAAGTTATAGAATATTTTAAATCTTGCAGATGGCGTGATGTAGATTAATTGTTGTGAACTAGTTTATAGATTGTTGTCAAGTCCATTTATTGTGTGCTTAGCTGTAGGCCTGTAAACGGATGCAAACGAATGCGGATAGTGCTGTATCTGTATCCGTATCCGAAAAAAAATCCGTATCCGTATCCGCGAATACCTATCAAATAATATCTGTATCCGTATCCGCGAATATTTTCGGATATCCGAAAATATCTGTATCCGGCTTAGCAAATACGGATATTTACGGATATCCAAAAATATCTGAATCCGAACTTAAAAATATACAAAATACAATACAATGCAAATCTTATTTGACATTAAACAATAGCTAAAAAAATTGAAATAATACATAATCATATCAACATCTCATTCAATCACGTAAAAGATAAAACTCAAACAAAAATATTTCATCATATAATCCATACGCTGACCTAAACTGCTAAACATACATAAAAGCAAATGCATATACATTATACAATACAAATTAAAGCAAGTACCGTAGTTCGAGCCCATGTAATACATACGCTGATTCAAACACACATACAATACAAATTAAAGCAAGTACCGTAGTTCATTATAATAATGTAAGCACATAAACAAATTAAAACATGACATTTTTTCTTCATGAAATGCAGAAATGGTTGAAACTTCCAAAAAATGAACCTGCAAAAGAGGCAACAAATTCAATTATGAATTACATATAAACTAAAGTGATCATGTAATTACAGCAACTTGAAAGTTGATGTGCAGTAGCACACCAACTTCCCGCTGCTGTGCACTGGCACAACAACTCCAAGTTGATGTGCCTGTGCTTTGGCACAACAACCTGGAGTTGTTGTGCACTAGGCACAACCTGGAGTTGCTGTGCACTAGGCACAGCAACTTTGGAGTTGTTGTGCCGGCACAACAACAGCTGCTGTGCCTGGCGCAGCAACTTCAAAGTTGTTGTGCACTAGGCACAACAACTTCAAAGTTGTTGTGCAGGCACAACACCAGTTGTTGTGCCGGCATAGAAATCAATTTCAAAGTTGCTGTGCCTGGAACAGTAACTTTGAAGTTGTTGTGCAGGCACATCAACCTGAAGTTGCTGTGCAGGCACATCAACCTGAAGTTGTTATGCCAAAGCACAGTAACTTCAAGTTGCGGTGTCAAGCACAACAACTTCCAAGCGTGAAGCATGTCTATATGAGATGAGTAATGAAATGTTCGAAATTCTTGTAAAGATTAATGAGGTTTCTAAATGCAATATAACTATAAGCATGACTTACCATACCCTCTAGTGTGAAGCATGTCTATAGTGTAACCATAGCATCGTCAACAAACTCAACATTGTGACCTACTAATAGGAATACAAAAGAATTATATAATATATGGAATGATTATAGTATTGAAACCATGTAGAAAAATATAAAAGTTTTACCAATATCGAACGACAACCAATCCTTTATACAACTTAAAGCTTGAACAATATCTGAAGATAAACAAGATCTACTCTCGGAAATCAATCTACCTCCGCTACTAAATGATGATTCAGATGCTACGGTTGACATCGGAACGGCTAAGACATCACGAGCCATCTTTGCAAGGATTGGAAAAGTTAGACCATTGGTTTTCCACCACATCAAAATATCAAAATTGTCCTCATCTTCACCCATTGGTAACAATTCATCTTCTAAATATTTATCAAGTTCCGTTTTTAAAGCTTGTGAGCTAGCAGCTTTTTTGTCACGATAGTTCCTATAGTCTAAATCCATTCTTGATTTCTTCTTAGAAGGAGGATTAGAATCAAACGTATCACATGAAGAATTGGTAGATTGCCCCTTAGAGGATGCACATTCCATTTCATATAAAAAAATAAAGATTTCAAAGCTTCACGAATTTTTGCAACATAAACTTGTGCATGTTCCCCATAACCCTTTCAAAGAAAAATTCAATAAAAGTCATTCTATAACGGGGATCTAAAACCATACTGATACTCATCATTAGATTGCAAGTGCTCCAATACTTGTCAAACTTGATTCTCATCTTTTGGGCCATAGATTGAATATTCTCATGCTCATGTAGCTCCCAACTTAAAATGCTTTCATAAACATCACAAATGCTTTTAAAATATAAATTAGCCGTAGGATATTTAACTCCCGAAAATTTAAGTGTAACTTCATAAAATAATTTCAAAAATTCACATATTTCTTTTCCTATTTCCCATTCTTCGTTTGATGGCAACCATTTGTAATCGTGGGTTAAATCAACCAATCGCTCAAATGCCGGACGCACTTCAAGAGCACTTTCAAGCATTAAATATGTTGAATTCCAACGTGTTGGAACATTATAAGACACCCCTTTCCCAACCAATCGAGTTTGAGCCAATGCATTTTCCCAATTTTGCTTTCTAATTTGCGACGATTTTGTATAATTCACGCCCTCTAATTTTTTCAATAATACATTACACCAATTTTAGTCCAACTTGAACAATCAAATTTAGTATGTGCGTGCAACAACGCATATGAAATAACTCACCACTAAGAGGCAACACATTTTTACCAACCAACCATTATTTTAAATCTCTTATCATTACATCATTATTTGATGCATTATCGACCGTAAGTGCAAATAACTTCTTATCGATATTTCATTGCAATACTTTTGATTTAAGAGAAGCGCTAAGTGCGGACCCGGTGTGAGGAGGAGACAAATTATAATAGGCAATGACTTTTTTTTTGCAACTTCCAATCATCATCGATAAAATGACAAGTTATGCAACAATAACCTATGTTTTGGTGTTCGGAGGTCCACAAATCCATAGTGAGGCTAACACGGGATGACAAACAATCAAACATCTCTTGTAGGTTACCTCTCATCTCATTAAAGAACTTTAAAACATCGGATCGAACTGTATTTCTATAAAAGAAGCTAACGGATGGATTAATACTTCTAATATACTCTTGAAAATATGCATATTCAATCATGTTAAATGGATAATCATGCTTATCAACCATACGTGCAAAACACATTCGGCTTCTATGTTGATCAAACTTCCAACTCGTTAATCTAATTGGTTTGTTGGGAGAAATTTTGGTAGTCAACATTAGTTGTCCGGATAACGATTGGGATTTTTTGGACATGTATTTAAATGATTTTTTAAGTGGGTTGTTCCCTTTGTAGTAGCTCCATCAAATAATCTAGAACAATGTTTACAAGTGGCTTTAATTGCACCATCCACTACTTCCCTAATAAAATCTTTCCATACATCCGATTTCAAAATTCTTGTATTAGAGGGTGCGGAATTGTCTACATCGATAGACTAATTTTCAGATACTTGTGTTATTGGCAAACTAGAATCTGTAGTTGTGTTTGAAGTGTTTCGATTCTCTTCAACAACTATGTCATTACCACAAATACAGTTCAGCTATACATTTCCCGTACAGATGGAGACAAGGGTAATCTTTGGAATATAACACATAAACAGATAATAGCAGGGCATAAATAAATAAATACACCAGATAATGAACAATAGAATATACTAGATAAAAGTAATCATCAGAGTTACACAGTATACATGATCATACTTTGTACAAATACAGTTCAGCTATACATAAATGTCTACAACGGAAACAAACAAAATATGTACAATAGGAGCTAAACAGCATAAAAAGAGATAAATAATAGAATCCAACTTCAGCTCCAGCTATCCAGAGAAAGCCAGCTAAACCTGAATACAAGGCTGCCCGTGTAGAAAAAGGGACACCCGAGTTTGAAAGTGAAACAAACTACGAGTCAGCCGTGGGACTGGTATGAGAAATCTACTCAACACAATTATAATATGGCTAATCACAGGACCACGCCACTTTCGTGGAACGGGTTTACTCCATTGGATTGCCAGTGCTTTAAAAACAAATCTTTCTTTTAAACATCGCAATGCTTTTTATAAAAATGAAGCCATTATAAGACTCAGTTCCCATCACACAATGCAACGCAAACCGGAGGATAGAGTTTTTACCTTATAATGGCCAAGATATGCTTGATACGAATAAAACAAAAGCATTTGATATTACTACTAGTGTTTATATGTTTCAAAAACAATTTCCAATCACAACTATCAATTATAGACGACATGAGCGTCCCATGCCACTATGTCGCCAAATATAGGTATACAATCAAAACCGCACAGTCACGTATTTGGAAATTGGATTTTCGTCATGAACCGAGGCAAGGGATCGTCCTCACCGAATTCGAGACGCTCTAGCCTGCCCCTCAGGAACAGCCGCAACTGCCCCTTGGATCGTCAAGGCCAATCCACCGATGTGGATTATTATGCCTGAACACTGCGTTTCCCCGCCCTATGGGGCGTAAACGAGCCAACGAATGGCTCCTTCGGCTTCACATAGTCACCGGTATATCCGAGGCGCCTCGCAACAGCAACAACCACATAAGTAAAATGTCAGGCCGTGTAAAAACACCGACACAACTCCTAGCTAGAAAGAAACGCATGCCCTCCCTGAGGTCCTTCTCCCGTTTCTGGTCCATACCGGGGTGTGAGGCTCGCGAATTCACATTATACACAAAGCTACGCCACACAGGCGGGGCTTTGATCATCACCACATGACTTTGCTTTTCAACAGAAGCCTTGATCATTTGCCACTTAGGCATGCCACACTAGCAATTCATGCCATGAGACTGATGTCCATCGATATACTACCTCTGAGCTCATGCGTTTCAGAGAAGGGCGTTAAGCAAAAGAATAAATTCTCTACCGCCAAACAGATGTATATTTAATAGGGATCAATCAACATAGAATAAAATCCAATGTCAGACACACAGTCCATTTGCAAGTCCGTTCTGGGTCTGAACGAAACCGGAGGCACTAAATACCTCGCATATTCATTGATTCCCACGTACGTCTGGACGATCACCACTCATTATCCATATTTCGGGATGCCTCCCAATCAGGACCTCAGTTACCATCCAAACGAGGTGAAGATCGGTCTTCAACCCCAGTCTTCATCTTCGACTTCTTATCGTCGATTCAGTTATTCAGAATGGGATAAACCCGGTCTTTCTGAGTAACTCGCGTATATAATAAACAAGTGCAACACTAACACACATACGCATCATTTCAATTCATTAGTCACTAACCATCAATCAGTAAGAGAACGATTTCCCAAATATTAACCCCGAAGGCCGAAATCAACATCAGATCAACACCCAGGAAACCATTCGGCTTAGCCAACCTTCAGTTAATTTCTAAATTTCACATCCATATCGTTTATAATATTTTACAACGATTTATCGCTATTTTTATTTATTTTAAAATAGCCAATTTATTCAAAACGTCGCTTCGGGCCATAACGCGGTCGTGGCGCTGTTTTTCTTCAAATTTGATTTACACATATCTGAAGATCTAATCGTTGGATCTTCACAAAATTTACATCATTAGAAAGATCTTTTCAAAACGAATCCAACGGTTCCAGTTTCGGGAAAACCCGACGGTCGGATCTTCCGGTATAATCGTTTGAAGTTTCGATTTCAAAATACGAACTGCAGCATCGTTATTCGATTAAATATAATTATATATATATATATATATATATAAATATAATCGATTCTGGCGCTGTTTTTCTTCTGTTTTGAATTACACATTCCAGACAATCCAACCGTTGGATATTTACAAAGTTGGTGCCGTTGGGAAGATATTTCCAAAGCGAACCCAACGGTTGCGGTTTCGGGAAAATCCGATGGTCGGATCTCCCGGTATAATCGTTTGAAATCACGGTTTCAAAATACGAACTGCAGCTTCGTTTTTCGATATATTTCAATTCTTTTTAAATATATGTATCGATTCTTCGATTTCAAAAACTATATTCTTTTCGTACATTTGATAAAAATAATATTTTTATCTAACTGTCTTCTATTTCAACACTTCACTATTTTTAACAATTCATTTATATAATAAAAATGTGATTTTTATTGTAAAACCATTCATTTCAAAACACTGTTATTTCGTATAGTTCATATAGGTAATAAAAGTATGTTTTTTATTATAAACCAATTTATTTCAAAATATGAATACCGTTCAACACATGAATTTCAATTCAACGAATGAATATCGATTCAACACATGAAGGTTTTCTATAGTTTATATATATCGATAAAAAGGTGATTTTTATATTTAAAACACGAACACCATTCAACACATGAATTTCAATTCAACGAATGAATATCGATTCAACACATGAAGGTTTTCTATAGTTTATATATATAGATAAAAAGGTGATTTTTATATTTAAAACACGAATACCATTCAACACATGAATTTCAATTCAACGAATGAATATCGACTCAATACATGAAGGTTTTCTATTCAACGAATCAATATAGTTTCAACAAATGAAAATAATTCAAACACATGAATATTATTCAAAATTTCGGCAGCATAACGGCAGGGTAGTTAAAACCGGGACCGTCCCTAGTACGGCTCCTCGCTCTACCTTAAAACCTCGCGGTTTTTGACAATAGGGAATCATGCATCTAGTTCGCATGCAGGCGGCATGTATATTTTTATTTCATTTCCACAAACTAATCCTATGTGGTTTCAACCAAATATTTCTCAACCACAAACGGGTATTTTTCAACCATAATCAATCAATATCAACCACAAACAATCCCAATCAACCATTCGCTATCAATCAATTTTCACACCAATCACAACCAATAAATATCGTCCATGGTTTGTGAACGAGGAGCGTATATATATATATATATATATATATATATATATAGCACTTCTCTTCTATTTCAACACATATATAATTTTTACAACGCATATACAACTTATACATCGAACGTACAACTTATACAACGCTTATACAAGAGGTGTACAACACTTATATAACTCATACATCGATTATATAATTTATACATCGTCGTTTTCCATATCGTTTATAAATTAGAAATCTCACATTGGGTTCCAATCCACCAAAAATAGCAGAAGGCTCAGAAAAATATGCGGTCTCTTCTAGAATGTAGAAGACGTCCACACGAGTCTATATCGCTTGTTTCACTGAATTTCGTCAACAAACGAAAAAGATATGATTTTTACAGTGAAATCAAAAACCGTAGCACTTAGAACTGCTATTAAATAGTTTATATAATTTAACAGCCGTAACTCACGATTTCGTTCAAAACTAGGGTTGATCTTTTCGATCAAACGGTGAAGCGGATCGACGATTGGGTTGTGCCACAGCCTGGAGCGTGGAAAGGCGAGCCCAACGGTGGTAAGGGGGCCCACTTCGATCATCGGGGCTGATCATGGCGGCGGCTAGAAGAGGTGAACTTCCGATCGACGGAGCTCGTCGCACAGGGCATGGTGGAGGGTGTACCCTATATGGATTTGAAGCTCTCGTCCAGATCTATAAAATTCTCCAAAGGGGCATAGGGTTTCGAGGCGTGGATCGGTCGGAATCGGGCTGGGAAGTGGATGAGCGGCTTCCGCCCTCGATCTGTTCTTCTGACAGGGAGAGAGAAAATAATTGAAAAGTAAATTAATTTTTATAAAAAATCCTATTGGTCCACTTATATATTTAAATTTTTAAAGGTATTTTCATATCCGAACTCCAATCCAAACCCAACGACTGTCGTCCCCAGCATTTTACCCCTATTCCGAACACAATGAGATATGTTTCGTAGGCCCATTCGACTGTTTCAGTCACTTTCCATTCAAATTAAAATATAAAACATTCAATATTCGATTTGAACGTACATTTCAATTTGCCAGGGCTACATATTAATTCTAAAAATTCCCGAAAAAAAAATCTGGCTATGTTTTGACGATACGGTCCCAACAAAACTAGTTTCGTCGAATTCTGAGACCATTTACAAAAAGGCCCATTTCTGGTCGATCCAATTTAACTATAATTGACCAAAACACGTTTTCCTCTGCCACGCTCACATACTAGCTTCAAAAATTATGAAATTTTAAACCTAGCAATAACTTCACATCCCGGATCCAACAAAAGTGATTTCGTCGAATTCCGAGGTCGTATGCAAAACGGCCAATTTCACGGGCTATATAAATTCCATAGCGACCTTTCTGAAAATTCATTTGGCCATAACTTTTGCTTTCCGCTATGAAACTTCAATTTTTCAGATTCGCTAGAAAGGTATTCACTAACAGATTTAAATATTTTTGGTTTCACTCAAATCCGTTTTGTTTTGCACCCGGTACAGTCCGACAAAGTTTGAATTCAATTTTTGAAACTGCAGCGCCATTTCAGGCCTTGTTTATAATTAGAATTAATTATATTCGTTTTCAATTGTCGATTCAAACTCACTTTTCATTATTACTATTTGAAATATTTATTTTAAATATTTAAAATCCGCTATTTTAGCCAATTTAAAAATTTTAAATTGGTTCAGATTTTCCGGGTCATTACAATCTCCCCCACTTAAAACTTTTCGTCCCCGAAAAGGAACAAAGTCGAAAGTGGTTTGATTAATCAACTCTACGTTCGATCTGGCTTCCATTCTCCAACTTTTTAGTTTCTGAGAATTTTCAAATTCTTCAAAAATTTGGCTAACACCCGGAATTTTTGAAAAATTTCGCCATAACCTCCTTTGTACGGGGAGAGGTTTGGAAATTTATTGGGCCGTATTAGGTACCCAATAAATCCTAATAAGCATACACATATTTATAGTGATATATTCTGGTGTTTACAGGGGAGCGTGTATTGATAATAACTCCAGAGAATAAATTCTCCTCACCCTGTCAAAGCCTGAGGGAGTGTGTATTTTAAATGCTCCAGAGGATAAATCCTCGTCACCTCGTCCCATGTGGGAAATAAATAGTCCATGTGCCGTATCTAATAGCTAGAGAGACGTGATTATTGTCAACTCCAGACCCATGTGGGGTTTTTATTAATCTGGCAATTTTATCGTTACAATTTAAATAGTCCATATCAGTCATCAGTTCAACCTGTAAAATATAGTCATCGCCATACAAGCCTCTCGCTCGTATGGCCAATCTTCCACCTCGTCACACAAGCTCCAAATGCTTATGTGGTATATGACGAAGTATGCCTATCTTCATAAGTATGCCATGTAATGTAGTTCAAAATTAATTGTTACTATCCTATGGCGATGTTTATTATTTCACACAGAACAACCAGCACTCCGCATCCAATGGCATTCACAGGAGTTGATATAATAATATTTCGCATCCAACTCATTAAGGTTTACTTATTTGTCGAGCACGCAAATAAAATCTTTACTCAACAGCTATCCATTTACCTGTTCAAACATATATAATGCACATGTATATATTTCCATTTATTTTCTAATCAGTTCAATATGTGATCTAAATGAATATATTCTACCATTATTCCATTATTGATTAAATTAACTATTGTTTTAATAATTTAATTAACCAAATCTACTATCACGCAACACAAACATCAATCAAATTGTTTTTAACTTTTCAAAAACATACTATTCAATTTCCATACTCTTTTAAAATCATTCAGACTATAGAATTAAAAGTGCACATCCATGAAAAGAAAATAACAACAGAGTAGAGAACTAATTGGTAATGCAAAGTATGGTAAATGTACCTTGCACCGGAGTCAATCAGAGATATTCACTCGGCACCTAGGATAGGCTTTCTGAATGCTCTCCTCAGTTTCCCAAGTACAATCTCGCGGATCTCCACTCCATTGCACTTTGACTAAGTGAACCTTCTTGTTCCTCGGCTCTTTGGTTTCTTTGCCGATAATCTTTAGCGGCTCTCTTCTCACAGCCAATTCTGGAGTAATTTCAATATCCTGTTGAGCTGCTTCTTCCACGATCAAGTCTGGATCATGAACGTGCTTTCGAAGTTGAGATATGTGAAATACATCATGAACTCCAGGCAGCCAATCAGGCAATTTGACCCTATAAGTGAGAGTTCTGATCCGTTCCAGAATAGGAAACAGACCAATGAATTTGGGCGCCAACTTTCCAGTTTTACCGAACCGGATAATTCCTCTCATCTGCGATACTTTCAAATATACATAGTCACCAACAGCAAAGGATATATCTCTTCTTCTCCTATCAGCATAGCTCTTTTGTCGGCTTTGAGCGGCGAGTAATCGCTTCTTAATAAAGTCGACTTTGTCGGCAGCTTCTCGGATCATATCTGGCCCCAACACAAGCCTATTACCGGGTTCGACCCAACAAGCAGGAGATAGGCACGGTCTACCATACAACGCTTCGAATGGCGACATTGTCAGGCTCGCCTGGTAGCTGTTGTTATATGAGAATTCAGCCAAATGTAGATGGTCTTCCCACGATCCACCAAAATCTAGAACACAAGCCCGCAATAGATCTTCTAAAATACGATTCACCCTCTCAGTCTGACCATCTGTCTGAGGATGATAAGCGGTGCTTAGATTTAGCTTTGTTCCCAGTTCTACTTGAAACGCCTCCCAGAATTTTCTAGTAAATATTGTATCTCTATCACTGACTATACTGAGCGACACTCCATGTAGTCTAACTATTTCCTTGAAATATATCTGTGCCAGACTCTGAGCAGTTCTGTTTGATCTGACAGGTATGAAATGGGCGGTCTTCGTGAAGCGATCTACGATCACCCAAATACTGTCATTCCCTTTTCTGGTTCTGGGCAGACCATCAATGAAGTCCATGGAAATATGTTCCCACTTCCAACCAGGAACGTCTAGCGGTTGTAACAATCCAGCCAGTTTCTGTTGGTCGCTTTTTACTAGTTGGCAAGTAGGGCATCGACTAACATATATCGAGATGTCTCTCTTTAACGACTTCCACCAGAATGTGCGCTTGATATCGTTATACATTTTACTCACACCCGGATGGATACTGAGCTTAGATTTGTGGAATTCATCAAGCACGTCCCTTCTGAGTTCAGGAATTTCTGGAACACAAATTCGTCCTTCTAACCTCAGAATCCCTTCGCTGTCGAGCTGGAAATCCGAAGCATTGCCTTCACGAATTCACTGACTCATTCCTTTAATAAATTGGTCGTCTTTTTGAAGAGACGATATCTTGTCAATCAAAGAAGTCGCAATGATAAAACTGGCGATCATTTCATTCTTTCGGCTTAACGCATCGGCCACGACATTGGCTTTCCCTAGAGTGTATAGAATTTCAAAATCATATGCTGCAAGAAACTCCAGCCAACGTTGCTGCCTCAGATTCAAGTCCTTCTGGGTGAATAGATACTTTAGCGACTGGTGATCTATATACAGTTCGAATTTCTCACCCAGAAGATAGTGTCTCCAGATCTTCAAAAAGAATACGATAGCCAACAACTCAAGATCATGAGTTACATAGTTTTTCTCGTGCGGCTTCAGTTGACGGCTAGCATAAGCAATTACTTGGACTCTTTGCATTAACACTGCGCCCAGGCCTTCTTTAGAAGCGTTTGTCCAGACTTTCAAATCCTGATTTCCATCGATGATGGTTAACACTGGAGCAGTCGTTAATCTTAACTTTAGCTCTTCAAAAGCCTCCACGCTTTCTGGAGTCCATTTGAATTTAGAGTGCTTCTTTGTAAGCTTCGTTAAGTGGCCAGATATCTTTGAAAAGTTTTTAACCAACTTCCGGTAATAACTAGCCAATTCGAGAAAAATGCGGACTTCTGTAGGAGTACTAGGCTGTTTCCAGTTTTGAATAGCCGTGATTTTACTTGGATCCACAGCAATTCCTTCTTTTGATACGACATGGCCCAGAAATTTCACTTCCTCTTGCCAGAATATACATTCGGACAGTTTGGCTTTTAATACATTCCGTCTCAGAATTTCTAGGACCGGTTCCAGATGCCTTTCATGTTCGGCCTTTGATTTAGAGAAGATTAGAATATCGTCAATAAAAACCAGAACAAATTTATTCAAAACCCCTCTGAACACTCTATTCATCAGATCGATGAAATAATCTGGAGCGTTACATAAGCCAAACGACATTACTAACCACTCGTAGAATAAGTCTGGACCTCTGAATGTTGTCATTGGAACACACTCTTCGGCAATTCGAAGTTGATGGAAGCCTGTAGCTAGGTCCATTCTTGAGAATACTTGTGCTCCATTCAGACGATCCAATAAATCATCAATTCGCGGCAATGGATATTTGTTCTTTATTGTCTGCTTGTTCAAATCACGATAATACACACATAGCTGTAGAGTACCATCAGATTTTGGGACAAACACCACTGCTGCTCCCCAATCAGAAAAACTAGGCCTGATCAGACCCTTCCATACTAGCTGTCATGTTTGATTGTCAAATTCTTCTTTCTCTTTCAAGGACATTCTTCAAATAGCGTGAACTACCGGCCTTGCATTCGGAATCAAAGCGATCTTGAAATCTATTTCTCTCTGCGGAGGTAAGCGAACAACTTCAAACACATCCGCATAATTTTTGATGACAGGAATGTCTTTGATGAGGTTAGGAATATTCTCTGTGACTTCAGAGATATTTTCTATTTGGGCTGGAGAAACATCCAAAGCTACCCAGAAGTCTTTTCTATTAGAATTCTGACCTTCACAGGGAATGGTTATATAATCACCTGATTTAATCTTCGCTTTAACGATTCTGTCGGCGCATTTAACCTCAGCTTCATATTTGGTCAACCAGTCTAACCCCAAGATAAGATCAAACTCTGTAAAATTCATGACGGCCGCGATGGTAGGGAACCGATAACGAGAAAAGGAAACCGGCACTCCACAAACCCAACTGAGATCAATGGAACCCCCAACCGGATTCTGGATAGTCATTGGTTCCTTCAGCTTCTTCAAATTTAAATCCAGTTTCTTAGCTGCATTCTTTGCAACAAAGCTTCGCGACGCGCCGGTGTCAAACAGTACTTTAACTGGAATATCTTTGACAGGTAGCGTCCCTTCTAGGACATCAGCCCATTCCTGGCTTGCTGAGGGTGCTGAAGTTTCTGCCAGTTCATTTACTTGAACCACATTGGTTTTTCTTAACATCCAACAGTCTTGCTTTACGTGACCATCCCGATGACAAAGATTACATTCTCGGGCTGAATGAAACTTGTTCTTGGATTTAGATTCATCCTTTCTTCGTTTGTTCGAAGACTTGCAATTTTTCGCCAAATGTCCCTGCCTATTGCTGCTTGAGCATATGGCAGTCATTATCGGTTCTTTCTCAGATCTAGTCCTCTTCCTCATGATTCTGGCTTCTTACTGACTTCTGACATTGTACTGGCTTCAGGACGATCAGTTTCAGACTCAAATTTATTACTAGAGCTGACTTCCTCTTCGTACTGTAACATGCCTTTCTTGTCGAGATCTTCGTACTGATAAGCCATATAAATCATGTCTGAAAAAGGAAGCTTCACATTCCTCATTACACTGTTCTGATATTTTCTTTGAAGCCCGTTGATAAATCTCAAATTCTTCCTCTTCGGATTTTGAATTAGATGAGGGGCAAAGTGAGAAAGTTCATTGAATTTCTTATGATATTCTGGAATGGTCATATCTCCTTGTATCAAATAAGAAAATTCATCACATAGTCGCTTAATTGCTTCTGGAAAAGTAAATCTTTCCAGGAAAATCACTTTGAATCTATCCCAGGTGATATCACCTTCTGGGTTATCCTTGATAACCAAATCCCACCAGAACAAAGCTTCGTCTTTGAGTGCCTAGGAGGCCAGTAATCTTTTCTGGTCATCCATCAGCTTTAATCCTTCAAAGATTTTCTCAGCCGAACGAATCCAGGCTTGTGTTTTCATAATTGATTCTTCACCCGAGAAGGGTTTTCCACCCAGATTTCTATATTTCATAAATAGAGCTTCTATATCCGGGTCAGTATTACTTCTTCTGTTTCTGGCACTCATTTTCTAGTACTTCTGCAAACAGCAGATCAAGTGTCAGGTCATAGAAAAGATATTTCAAAATATAGAGACAATTACTTGAATGTAAATGTGTCTATCTAGGTGTTATTCCATTCTGCTACTCATACTAGGATATTACTGATCCTATCTGTAACGAGTTACCCGTCCTAGAACACTGCTGGTTATATTTCTGACGAGTTCGTTAATATGTTATATTCCAGAACTAAGCTAAACCAAAGCTCTGATACCACGTAGTGACGACCCCATTTCCCGTACAGACGGAGACAAGGGTAATCTTTGGAATATAACACATAAACAGATAATAGCAGGACAGAAATAAATAAATACACCAGATAATGAACAATAGAATATACTAGATAAAAGTAATCATCAGAGTTACACAGTATACAGGATCATACTTAGTAAAAATACAGTTCAGCTATACATAAATGTCTACGGTGGAAACAAACAAAATATGTACAATAGGAGCTAAACAGCATAAAAAGAGATAAATAATAGAATACATCTTCAGCTCCAGCTATCCAGAGAAAGCCAGCTAAACCTGAATACAAGGCTGCCCATGTAGAAAAAGGGGCACCCGAGTTTGAAAGTGAAACAAACTACGAGTCAATCATAAGACCGGTATGAGAAATCTACCCAACACATTTATAATATGGCTAATCACAGGACCACGCCACTTTCGTGGAATGGGTTTACTCCATTGGATTGCCAGTGATTTAAAAACAAATCTTTCTTTTAAACATCACAATGCTTTTTATAAAAATGAAGCCATTATAAGACTCAGTTCCCATCACACAATGCAACGTAAACCGGAGGATAGAGTTTTTACCTTATAATGGCCATGATATGCTTGATACGAATAAAACAAAAGCATTTGATATTACTACTAGTGTTTATATGTTTCAAAAACAATTTCCAATCATAACTATCAATCATAGACGACATGAGCGTCCCATGCCACTATGTCGCCAAATATAGGTATACAATCAAAACCGCACAGTCACGTATTTGGAAATTGGATTTCCATCATGAACCGAGGCAAGGGATCATCCTCACCGAATTCGAGACGCTCTAGCCCGCCCCTCAAGAACAGCCGCAACTGCCCATTAGATCGTCAGGGCCGGTCCACCGATGTGGATTATTATGCCTGAACACTGCGTTTCCCCGCCCTATGGGGCGTAAACGAGCGAACGAATGGCTCCTTCGGCTTCACATAGTCACCGGTATATCCGAGGCGCCTCGCAATAGCAACAACCACATAAGTAAAATGTCAGGCCGTGTAAAAACACCGACACAACTCCTAAGTAGAAAGAAACGCATGCCCTCCCTGAGGTCCTTCTCCCGTTTCTGGTCCATAACGGGGTGTGTGGCTCGCGAATTCACATTATACACAAAGCTACGCCACACAGGCGGGGCTTTGATCATCACCACAAGACTTTGCTTTTCAACAGAAGCCTTGATCATTTGCCACTTAGGCATGCCACACTAGCAATTCATGCCATGCGACTGATGTCCATCAATATACAACCTCTGAGCTCGTGCCTTTCAGAGAAGGGCGTTAAGCAAAAGAATAATTTCTCCACCGCCAAACAGATGTATATTTAATAGGGATCAATCAACATAGAATAAAATCCAATGTCAGACACACAGTCCATTTGCAAGTCCGTTCTGGGTCTGAACGAAACCGGAGGCACTAAATACCTCGCATATTCATCGATTCCCACGTACGTCAGGACGATCACCACTCATTATCCATATTTCGGGATGCCTCCCAATCAGGACCTCAGTTACCATCCAAACGAGGTGAAGATCGGTCTTCAACCCCAGTCTTCATCTTCGACTTCTTATCGTCGATTCAGTTATTCAGAATGGGATAAACCCGGTCTTTCTGAGTAACTCGCGTATATAATAAACAAGTGCAACACTAACACACATACGCATCATTTCAATTCATTAGTCACTAACCGTCAATCAGTAAGAGAACGATTTCCCAAATATTAACCCCGAAGCCCGAAACCAACATCAGATCAACACCCAGGAAACCATTCGGCTTAGCCAACCTTCAGTTAATTTCTAAATTTGACATCCATATCGTTTATAATATTTTACGACGATTTATCGCTATTTTTATTTATTTTAAAATAGCCAATTTATTCAAAACGACACTTCGGGCCATAACGCGGTCGTGGCGCTGTTTTTCTTCAGATTTGATTTACACATATCTGAAGATCTAACCGTTGGATCTTCACAAAATTTACATCATTAGAAAGATCTTTTCAAAACGAATCCAACGGTTCCAGTTTCGGGAAAATCCGACGGTCGGATCTCACGGTATAATCGTTTGAAGTTTCGATTTCAAAATACGAACTGCGGCGTCGTTATTCGATTAAATATAATTATATATATATATATATATATATATATATATATATATATATATATATATATATAATCGATTCTGGCGCTGTTTTTCTTCTGTTTTGAATTATACATTCCAGACAATCCAACCGTTGGATTTTTACAAAGTTGATGCCGTTGGAAAGATATTTCCAAAGCGAACCCAACGGTTGCGGTTTCGGGAAAATCCGATGGTCGGATCTCCCGGTATAATCGTTTGAAATCACGGTTTCAAAATACAAACTGCAGCTTCGTTTTTCGATATATTTCAATTCTTTTTAAATATATATATCGATTCTTCGATTTCAAAAACTATATTCTTTTCATACATTTGATAAAAATGATATTTTTATCTAACTGTCTTCTATTTCAACACTTCACTATTTTTAACAATTCATTTATATAATAAAAATGTGATTTTTATTGTAAAACATTCATTTCAAAACACTGTTATTTTGTATAGTTCATATAGGTAATAAAAGTATGGTTTTTATTATAAACCAATTTATTTCAAAATATGAATACCATTCAACACATGAATTTCAATTCAACGAATGAATATCGATTCAACACATGAAGGTTTTCTATAGTTTATATATATCGATAAAAAAGTGATTTTTATATTTAAAACACGAATTCCATTCAACACATGAATTTCAATTCAACGAATGAATATCGATTCAACACATGAAGGTTTTCTATAGTTTATATATATAGATAAAAAGGTGATTTTTATATTTAAAACACGAATACCATTCAACACATGAATTTCAATTCAACGAATGAATATCGACTCAACACATGAAGGTTTTCTATTCAACGAATCAATATAGTTTCAACAAATGAAAATAATTCAAACACATGAATATTATTCAAAATTTCGGCAGCATAACGGCAGGGTAGTTAAAACCGGGACCGTCCCTAGTACGGCTCCTCGCTCTACCTTAAAACCTCGCGGTTTTTGACAATGGGGAATCATGAATCTAGTTCGCACGCAGGCGGCATGTATATTTTTATTTCATTTCCACAAACTAATCCTATGTGGTTTCAACCAAATATTTCTCAACCACAAACGGGTATTTTTCAACCACAATCAATCAATATCAACCACAAACAATCCCAATCAACCATTCGCTATCAATCAATTTTCACACCAATCACAACCAATAAATATCGTCCATGGTTTGTGGACGAGGGGCGTATATATATATATATATATATATATATATATATATATATATATATATATATACTTATACTTATATATAGCATTTCGCTTCTATTTCAACACATATATAATTTTTACAACGCATATACAACTTATACATCGAACGTACAACTTATACAACGCTTATACAAGAGGTGTACAACGCTTATATAACTCATACATTGATTATATAATTTATACATCGTCGTTTTCCATAGCGTTTATAAATTAGAAATCTCACATTGGGTTCCACTCCACCAAAAAATAGCAGAAGGCTCAGAAAAATATGCGGTTTCTTCTAGAATGTAGAAGACGTCCACACGAGTCCACTGTCTCTTGTTTCACTGAATTTTGTCAACAAACGAAAAAGATATGATTTTTACAGTGAAATCAAAAACCGTAGCACTTAGAACTGCTATTAAATAGTTTATATAATTTAACAGCCGTACCTCACGATTTCGTTCAAAACTAGGGTTGATCTTTTCGATCAAACGGTGAAGCGGATCGACGATCGAGTTGTGCCACAGCCTGGAGCGTGGAAAGGCGCGCCCAACGGTGGTAAGGGGCCCCACTTCGATCGTCCGGGCTGATCGTGGCGGCGGCTGGAAGAGGTGAACTTCCGATCGACGGAGCTCGTCGCACAGGGCATGGTGGAGGGTGTACCCTATATAGATTTGAAGCTCTCGTCCAGATCTATAAAATTCTTCAAAGGGGCATAGGGTTTCGAGGCGTGGATCGTTCGGAATCGGGCTGGGAAGTGGCTGAGCGGTTTCCGCCCTCGATTGGTTCTTCTGACGGGGAGAGAGAAAATAATTGAAAAGTAAATTAATTTTTATAAAAAATCCTATTGGTCCACTTATAAATTTAAATTTTTAAAGGTATTTTCATATCTGAACTCCAATCCAGACCCAACGACTGTCGTCCCTAGCGTTTTACCCCTATTTCGAACACAATGGGATATGTTTCGTAGGCCCATTCGACTGTTTCAGTCAGTTTCCATTCAAATTAAAATATAAAACATTCAATATTCGATTTGAACGTACATTTCAATTTGCCATGGCTACATATTAATTCTAAAAATTCCCGAAAAATAAATCTGGCTATGTTTTGACGATACGGTCCCTACAAAACTAGTTTCATCGAATTCTGAGACCGTTTGCAAAAAGCCCCATTTCTGGTCGATCCAATTTAACTATAATTGACCAAAACACGTTTTCCTTTGCCACGCTCACATACTAGCTTCAAAAATTATGAAATTTGAAACCTAGCAATAATTTCACATCCCGGATCCAATAAAAGTGATTTCGTCGAATTCCGAGGTCGTATGCAAAATGGCTAATTTCACGAGCTATATAAATTCCATAGCGACCTTTCTGAAAATTCATTTGACCATAACTTTTGCTTTCCACTATAAAACTTCGATTTTTCAGATTCGTTAGAAAGGTATTCACTAACAGATTTAAATATTTTTGGTTTCACTCAAATCCGTTTTGTTTTGCACCCGGTACAGTCCGACAAAGTTTGAATTCAATTTTTGAAACTGCAGCGCCATTTCAGGCCTTGTTTATAATTAGAATTAATTATATTCGTTTTCAATTGTCGATTCAAACTCACTTTTCATTGCTATTATTTAAAATATTTATTTTAAATATTTAAAATCCTTTATTTTAGCTAATTTAAAAATTTTAAATTGGTTCAGATTTTCCGGTTCATTACAGTAGCTGTGTTTGAAGTGTTTCAATTCTCTTCAACAACTATGTCATTACCACAAATATCCTTATTACTACAGCTTGATGAGGTGTTCGCCATTGTCAAAATTCTACAATGTTAAATAAAGTAAACTTATTGAGATAGCTATATTAGTGCTCTAACAATAAAAAAAAACTGTTATATCATGCAAAAACCTACATGATATTTGCTGGAAATAAAAAACAATATTAGTACGCACTAATTCAAAACTCTAGAAAGTCATAACACAAGCCCTAATTCAAAATTCTGAATATAACTTGCGCTAATAGAAGCATAAATTAATTTCTACCAAAAAATAATTTCTACTAGAAAAAAAAACCATGTAACGGAAGCATAAATTAATTTCTACCAAAAAAAAAAACATGTGCATCAAAACCACTACTGTAACTGAAGCATAAATCAATTTCGACCAAAAAAAAACATGTAAGTAACAGAGTTGCAACCTAAAGCCGAAGGACCAAACTCGCACGGATGAGGTCGAAGGAAGCCTGAAGTCTGAATATCTCGCCCAACTGCTTGCGCCTTGCGTTTGCTCGAGTTGCGGCACGATCTGGCATGGGCGAGCTCGAAGCCTGGAAGTGGAGGCTGGATATCTCGCAAGACTGGAATAGTGGAACGTCGAACTCTGGATTCTGGAAGAGGAAGACCGAAGACTGAAATGCGGCGCTGTGCTAGAAATGAAATTAGGGTTTGTGTCTTTGTGAGGTCTTCAGACTTGTTTAAAACGCTGGGAGATAAAGCGTTGGATTTCATCCAACGGTTAGGGCTAGGGTAAGGAAGGTTATAACTTATAAACGCTAATAGAGTCACTAATTTAAATGTGTTTTATTACTTACTTTTTATCCAAATCACAAGTGTTTATAAAATAATAAATTATTATAACCTAAATATAAAATACAAAACTATATATATTTTTATAGCGGACGGATATTTATCGGATACGGATATTGCCATATCCGTATCCGTATCCGCTAAGCATTTCAGATATCGGATATCCGTTTCCGCTTTTCGAATATCAGATATTTTTCGCATTTTCGGATGCGAATACGGACAGATTTCGGATATTTCGGATATCCATTGACAGGCCTACTTAGCTGGTCCAAAATGTCAAACACTTTCGCAGATGCTCCCCCTGGCCCCTTTCTTCTGCAACTTGTTGGCTGTTTTGCTACAGTTTGAACTTTTGGCACCCGCAGACTGCTCATCATCCCAGTATAATTCCAAAAAAGGAGTGTGATCGGTTTTATGAGTTTTAAGTACGGTATGGATTTGATGTGCAACATTTTATATATTGTTATAGTCTAACTTAAATGGATTATAATACCCTGCCTTTCAAATTTTATCCCTACTTCTCAAAAGGCCACAAGTTAATTTATGTCATGTGTGCACATAATTATTTCCATCTTCCTATATATGAGTAGTTGTATATATGTGTTTGTATATTTAGATGCCTCTCAGTAAAAGATTATGTGTAGAGGAAAATATTTCAGTTGAGTACGTACCTGTGTCATAATACCCTTTCCTTTGTGTAGTCTGCTTTGTATTTGTCGTGATAGCTTTTTACTTTCGCCCACACTTTCTTCAGTGACCTGTGCAACATGTGACAAGAATGCCGGGTCAGTAACGAATTCTTTTGGCTATATCTGCCCATAAGAAGTACTCTTGCATGTAATTATATGTAAATTTAGTAACATGAGAGAACTGGTACCTGAGTGGATTTCTCTTTTTGAACTGAAATATTAGACTTATTGGTTATTCTCCTTGTGATCAAGAAGGTATCAGGGTTGTTTATTTCGTAGTTGATTGGACGGAATTCAAACGTTGCGTGAAGTCCGACAGATTGCTGGAAAATGCTTTCAGTTCTTGATTCTTCGTTTTCCTGTTGAAGGATAAGATGAGAAAATAACAATAATTTGTAGCATGCAGTCCAAAAATTGATGGCGCAACCAATGTAAATATGCGTGGTTAAAGATTTGAACCTACCAGTTTGGAGATAGCATGCATTTCGTCCACATCTTTCCCGATGAGTCTTTCAGCCTCACGATCAGAAACTTGATGTACTGTTGTCCAGTATATCAACAGTAACCCGGTACCTGCTGCGAGCATTTCCCAGGTTGAATTGTCCACGCTGGTGAGAAGTAATGAACATTTATAAACATACCTATACATCGGCTCAGTACGCATTTGAGGGCAGTTGTTGCATGCATAGTCTGAAAAACAGCTAATGAAATCTCACATAGACATTCAATTATAAAAATAGCAAAAGAAGAGAACGAGAAAGAGAGGGGGAAAAAAAACATTTTTATAACAAACAAACAATCGACATGATTGCATGTCACAAATCTGGGTTACCATGAAGATTGGATTAGTTGCATTTGAAATGCAGTAAAAGTGGGATGCGCTATTGAAATCTCCTTTGTTTTACATCATAGCTTGCTGCAGCAACTTCCACATCCTGGTAAAACGTATTTAACATGAGCATGTAACAGTAATTAAATCAGATCTTAGGCATTGGTAAATAAAATTTCAAGAACACCTAACATAATTGCTTTGCACTACAAACAAATTATTTTCATGATTTAGGGGAAAAATTAGGTTAAAGCCAATCATATGCAAAAGCCAATACATTAAATTAATTGCAGTGCTAAATAACTCTAATATACAATGTTAAATAACATTAAGATACAGTCAAAATTGGAGCTATTAGAGTAAATTAATTGCAGTGCTAAAGATTATTATTATTATTATTATTATTATTATTTTGAATTTGTTCAGGAGAAATCGATCGGAGCCGTACGTAAAAACCCCTAGTGCACCTAATTCAGTCCGCGGATGCCTACCACATAAGTGACAGTCGCGTATGCACATGGTAAACCCTTTTAGCATAACCATTCCGGGTTTCGATCTCGCATCGTTGTTACCTCGACATAAGTCTTTAACCGCTGGGTCAATGCTACGGACGCAATGCTAAAATTGTCCAAGATACAATATAAAATGTTACAGTCTCATCTTCATAAATCATGATTTGATATTGCATTTGCAGAAAAAGATATGTTAACTTCTTCTTTCTTATGGGTTTTATTCTCTAAAGATTTTGTATGGTACTGGTAAACATCTAGTTCTATGAATTACAGTAGCCGCTAGTTTCTTGTTTATTGATTCCCTAAAGCCCCACGTCTTGCTTGTTTACAACAGCCGTGTACTGGAAAAAATTTCATCTTATATATCGGATGAAAGCTGAGCGTAGAAATGGTATATGTGCTGTTAGGTTCACTTGTTGCTTCAGTATGTACTGTAAAAGTGTCTCATTCGTAAAGCAATTACACATTACAGTAAAGGTTCATGACAAGAATTTTTAAAAACGACATAAATGGCTTTTGCATTGGCAGGCCTAAAAATAATTTATTTGAAGATGACAGTTACTAACTGTACTCCAGTAGAAATATGGTGTGAACTACTATTTAAAACCATCTACTAACAATGTAGATTAGTGAGCTTTTTCAGATTACATTTGTAGTGAAATGGAAGCAAGCCAAAATTATGAAAAACAGGCCAGAAGTCATTTTCGTATGAACTTTAAAATTCGTATACGTATAACTCACATTTTGATGATAGATCATGTTGTTGGAAATGAATCAGCAAAGAAAGAGGAAAGTGGGAAGAAGAAGAAGAGATAGGGAAGAAGAAGAGATAGGGAAGAAGAAGAGACAACAACATTTAAAGTCCCACATTATAGAATTATTAGCACAATCTCTCTCAATATATTAGAAGCCAAATAGGCTTAAGTAAAATAAAGAGGAGAGGGATAATATAAGGATGTGGGCTTGGCCATGACATAATAATACATTAAAATGTCAAAGATTCGCAATTTTTCCTATTCTGGTGGTTACTAATGCATGCGAACAGGCACTCCTCCTTACCAATAAATACACTGCTCAAAACAAGACAAAAATAACTTCTTATGTCACATTATTTCCTCTTCTTCTTCAAAGTAATTCTTTGATCTAGTTTCTACAATCAATTTCAGTTCGTCAGAGCTCTGTTTGCTGGCACTACGCAACGGAGTTGGTCCGTTTTATCTTAGGAAACAAATTACAACTACGTCAATTGGTGCATACGACGGCAATATTGTTTTAAGAAAACAGAAAATTTCTGGATTCGAACATTACTAAAACATAATTCTTTATGTTTATCTTCAATTTTGTGCACAAATCGGTTACGCTTTCTGTGATTATTGTAAACACAGTTTGATGTAATAATTGTTGCATAATTCTTGAGCAACATTGATTGTTGTTACTGTTTAATTTGCAATACAATCATGTATTGACAAAAGATATAACTTTGTAATACAATCATGTATTTACAAAACTTCTAACAATTTGTTGTTACTGTTTAATTTGCAGTACAATCATGTAATGACAAAAGATATAACTTTGTAATACAATCGTGTATTTACAAAACTTTCTAACATTCTTAAAACAATATTTTACTTGTTTGAACGTATGTTATAGACTCAGGTATGTTTTGTTGTTGATTCATATTAAATCTATCTGAGTTTCATGTTTAGATCTAAAAGCATTGTATTTCCAACGAGTGGTATCAGAGCCACTCATGGTTCATTCTATTGAGAAATCTTTGTTTTTATTTAAGATGTGAATTATTGAAACGTTTGAATCTTAAGATACATTGAATTTGTTTGGATTGTACTGATTTTCTTAAAATTCATTTTTTCGCTTTGAATCAGTGCTTGCAAACATCTTCAAGTATCAAATGATTCATTTATATTCAAACACTTCATCGTTTAAAGATCACACATATACATTATCAGACTTTTCTTCTTCTGAAATTCGTAACTTGTGTGAATTAAATATGAAATTCTTATATTTCTAGATGACATCTGACTCTTCATATTCAAAATGATTTATGATTTAAAAGTCTATTTAATAAATCATTTTGCCATGTAACATGTTTAGCATATTCAAATCGTTGTGTGAACGGTATGACTTATATTATGAAATTGCCTTTTTGGCTTGCTTTCCATGATTTGACTTTTCAATATTTTCATGTAGCTTGCAATTTTTTTTTTTTTTTTTTTTTTTTGGTAATGTTAGCATTTGATGTGTTTAAACAATACAAAAAGGAAGTTGATAATCAACTCAACAAGAAAATGAAAAACAAAATGGAAAGAGGAAAGCAAACAAAAGTCCCACATTATGAAATATGAATACCCACCTCTCTATATGCTTATATAAATAAAGGAGAAAGGGGCTTGTAAACAGATGTGGCTAAGCCATGACACAATATTATATTGATGTCAAATTGGGCCTAGCTTCTTGGGACTCTTGGAGTCTATGACACAATATTTTATTGATGTCAAATTGGGGCTCTCAAATGTATGCTTTATGGTTAGTTTATGGCTTGCCAGATAACTTTTGGGGAGAATCTATTCTTTCGGGAAATCATATTTTTAAATAAAATACCCCAAAAGAAAACTTCCAAGTCTACTCATAAACTTTGGAAAAACAGACCACCATCCTAAAATTACTTAAAAATGTGGAGGTGTTTTGCCAAAGTAGAGGTACGAAAACCAAAGAAGGTCAAAATTGGACCAAAAACAATTGATTGTGTATTCATTGGATATGCACTAAACAGTGCTGTATACCGATTTTTGATACACAAATCTGAAATTGATGATATTCATGAAAATACCATCATTGAGTCGAGAAATGCTAGATTTTTCGAATATGTATTCCCCTTGAAACAAAGAGACCAAGGGAGGATGGAGTTCCTTATTCTCTTGAGAATACTGAACAAAATAAAACTCAGCAAAGTAGCGCTGAGCAACAAGTGGAGGAACCTAAAAAAAAAAATAAGTCAAGTACCTTAAAAAAAAACTTTGGACCGAACTTCTATACCTTTGTTTTAGAAGATGATCCATTGACATACAAACAAGATGTGTCTTCCAGCGATGCCCCTTATTGTAAGGAGGCGATTAACAATAAGATTGAACCATTATGTCCAATCATACATGGGAATTGGTCAATTTACCTCAGGGGTGTAAGACCTTAGGTAATAAATGGATATTTAAAAAGAAATTGAAACCTGATGGTTCAACTGACAAATACAAAACAACAAATGCTGATGAACAAACTTTTATAGGCCATTCATCTACTTCAAAGGTGGAAGGCAAATGAAAAGTTGTGTTGAAACTGGCTTCTGGAAAGGAACTAATGATGTTCTCCATGTTCCAGAAATACGCTAAGCAAGCATGGTTTCAAATTAATCTTTAAAGCTGATAAATTTGTATTTTCCAAGAATGGAGTGTATGTTGGAAGAGTATATGCGTGTGATGGTTTGTTTAAAGCAAATGCAACCACTATTGTACCACGCACTGATATAAATAAAAGTGAATCTTTTGCTTATATTATTGAATCTTCTAACATATGGCCTGTAAACTTTCTTACATTGCGAAAATTGATTAATCTAGAATTTGCACCAAAATGCAATATAAATTCCAACTATTAATGTCAAGTTTGTGCAGAAGCAAAATTGACAAGAACCACGTTTCATCATGTTGAACGAGAGACCGAGCCTCTAGATTTAATACATACTGATGTATGTAATTTGGAAAATGTGTCAGACTAGAGGTGGAAAATGTACTTTATTACATTCATTGACAAATGTACCAGATACTGTCATGTATATTTCCTTAGAAACAAGGATAACGTCAATAAGAATTGTAACAACCCGTATTTTTATAACATATTAAAACTAGAAATCAAGGCAGAATTAATTTTTAAAACAAGAATCAAGGGAAAGGGTTACGCCATTGCGTTCGTTTCGAAATTCTGCTTGGAAACGAGTCCGAGTTTGCGGGAATCGGAGTCCGTATGACGGAGATATGACCCTCCGAAGTTTCACGAATTTTCAGAATCAAAAACTACCCGAAATTCGAATTCGAAATTCGAATTCAAACCCCAGAATAGGCTGGGCCGGAAAATTCCTGCCCAGGGACCAGGTCGACCATAGTGTCGAGCTCCCAGGGACCAAGTCGACCATAGTGTCCACCTGGGGGTCGACCTGCCTCCCGAACCACTTTTCTGAACCTGATGCATTCTGATGTATTTAGACTTGTTTCATGACCATATTTGTCTGCCTAACCCTATATAAACAGCTCCCTAGCCTCATTCTCTCTACACCATTTCATTCTTTCCTTATGCTACCTCTGTGAAAATCAAAATGATAATAATTAAATTAAAGAGAGAATGGCTACTTCTTCTTCGTCAAGACAACAACTAGGAATTGCAAATTGGGGGTTTTCAACTAGAACAATACTAAACAAATAGAGATTCAATAACTGCAGTAACCGTTTCCAGAATCAAATCTCTGCACTCTAATTCTCGATCCACGCTCTGTAAGTTCTAATTGTTTTTAGATTTAAACATCTAATTATAATATGGTCATGGAATAAAATGAAATTGGACCTAAGCTTGATTATCTATTTGGATCTGTTCATGTCTCTTCTTGAATCTATGATTTTGGGTTATTTCTTATCGACTGAATCATGCCCATTCATGTTGTTGGACCTAGTTTATTATTCAAACGCTAGATTGTAACATAAATTCCTGGATCTTGACTTGTGGGAATATTTCTATTTGGGGCCTATTCATGTTGTAAATCAAATTCTTTCATGCCTATAAACCTTAATATGCCTATGACTATGATGATGAACATAAGACTACGCATATGCCTATGACGAAGAACATAAGACTATGCCTATGCCTATGACTGTGAACACAAGACTATGCCTATGACTATGACATGGACAATTGTGGCTAATCACCTATGACTCTTGACTATGAGAATTATTACCTATGATTATGAACATGAGGCCATTATCTATAACCATGACTTTGAAACTATTACTGTTAATTGCCTATGACTATTTGCCTAGAACTATTTTGGATAATTATCCATGACTATTGTGATTAATCGCTTATGATTCACAACTATGAGATTTTTACCTATGACCGTGATTAGGACTACTGGGGTTAATTGCCTAAGACTATTATAGTTGATTGTTCATGCCCATAACACTATAGTTGAAAACCATGTTGTACACCGAATTGGCATTTTTTGTTGGATCGTATACCTTGGGTATGACTTTCTTAGTTAATTTGCAATTATGTACACCAAAACCACTGGATCCATTATCCTTGTATTTGGCTTGCTTTTGCATGCTTATTCTTTTATGTCAGCGTTTATCATGACCATCGTCTTGTCTTGCTAGATTTGAAATCCTATATGTCAGTGATGTTGTAACCAATTATCTCAAGTTATATCACACTAGTCTTGTAACCCCTTTTATCGCTTTATGCTAGTCCCTTTTGCCTATCATAGTTTGATGCTATTCCCTCTATCTCGAGACTTGGATTTATTTGTAGTATAGATCGATTCATGTTCACGTGCAATGGAATACGATTTGGGTAGATTAGGCAAAACATGAATTGATTATGAACATGAATTATGAATCTAATAAAAGGCAAAACTTAAAACATGAACGCTGTTATAACTTGAACCTGGATATGGACACGAACTTGACATCGACCTGACATGAAACTTGCCTTGAAAACTTGACACGAACTTGACATGAAACTTGAACGTGGACATGACATTAGAATAAATATGAAAATGGCCAGCTCGAGGTTGGGTTGAGTTTGCAGTGTAAATCTGCCCGGAACCGCCCGGCAAATCCAGTTACTGCAAATAATAGGATCCAATATGGGTAGTTGGTCATATCGCGCTTGAAACCCGAGGTCAGACTGAGTTGTGGTGTAAATCTGCCCGGAACCGCCCGGCATTTCCAATGACCACAACAACAGTTCTGATGTGAGAGGTTAGGGGTGCGTTAATGAATTTAATGCCACATGATAGGGTTAAGTCATGAATCGTTTGAATATACTTAACCAGTTTGACACGATGACTTGATAGGGTTAAGTCATGAACCGTTCGAATATACTTAACCAATTCGACATGATGATTTGATAGGGTTAAGTCATGATCCTCTTGAATATACTTAACCAACTTGACACATGATTCGTAGGGCTAAGTCATGAACTTGAACGACAACACTTAGCCAATTTGACATGACACGTAGGCGGGTTAAGTCACGAACTTGAATGACAAAACTTAACCAACTTGATATACTAGACCGATGGGGTTAAGTCTCGAATTTAAATGACAACACTTAACCTACTAGATGGAAACCCTAGTTACGCAGTCCATTTCAGCAGTAACCCACTAGATGTATCATGGTACCCTGGAACTAGGAAGGGTGGGGCACGATTACTGGGCTGATTGTAAGCGACCAGAACGACGGCTGTGTAGGTGCGCCAGTGTAGGTTCTAACGGAGTGCGGGCGTGCACACACTCCGGAGCAAAAAAAGCAGGCATTGGGCACCAGTAGGTTTACACTGTGCGTGCTTGATTCGTGTCGGTGGTTGGCACCCTAGGGCTTGATACACCCTATGGTGGACCTAGCACAGGTGACTACATTTCGTGATTGGGCCATATGACACAGACACATGAACGAGCTAGGACTAGTAGGGAGCCGATCGATTAATAGATCGTTACGTGGAATTCGTTAGGTAGCGTAATCCCTAGTGGTCCTAGGTGGCATAAACCCTAATCGAATCTAGAAAACGTTCAATAAGTAGCATAATCCCTAGTGGTCCTAGGTAGCATAAATCATAGTTGAACACGCGATAGCTCATGATAGGGAAACCTTGCCAGAACAAGGGTGGCGGTCCAAACGATTTCAAGAATGGTGGCACTACGTTGAAGTAATATAGAAATACGTGATGAAACTAGAACGATATACGGCAAGGGACTGTACATATACATGGAAAGGATGATACGGGTTGGGGTACTAGTACAGTTGGTGCAAAGAATATAGGAAATCAAAGAAAATAGTGGAATGGTGAAGCTTAGAAATCTTGCGATGTTATACTTAATAGAAACCTTGCAATGTGATACTTGGCAGGAACCTTGTGATGATGCTCTTGATAGGAAGCATGGAATGTATACTTGATTCATCATGCCTGTAGCTTACCTTGTCATCATGCTTATGTCTACTTTCAGTTTATTCATGTCATATTATCTTCACCTGTTTTTATGCTGAAAGCCACTAGGACTTACTCAGTCTTTATGACTGACCCAGTTTGTTTCACCTCTTTTTCTTTCGTTCCCCCCCCCCCCCCAGGTTCGCAGGGTGGGAATACAGCTTAGTTCGGATCTTACCAAGCTCCAAGGCTCTTTCATGAACTACTTGGATTTCTCTTGGCTATGGCTTGCTTTGCTGCTTTATTGGGGAATGATTTATGACTATGGTTTTATGCTTCTTTACTATTGCAAGACAGATTTCGATGTAATGGATTTAAGGGCATTTTGATGTAAAAAGGCTTTGGACCTTTCTAGATTTTAAAGCAATGAAATTTGGTTCTTCTTCCGCTATTTTATATATTCTGTCTTGTAATATTTCTGTGTATGCTTACCTAGATAATGCTTCACCAAAACTAGTGCATTCCCTTTGTGAGTGACCCTAGCATAGGTGGGGTGTTACAAGAATGCTTATTGCAATTGCATGACTTAGAAATACATCAAATGGATGTTAAAACTGCACCTTTGAATGGTGAATTAGAGGAATAAATCTATATGAAACAACCCGAAGGATTTCTAAGCTCTGAAAATAACAATAAAGTTTGCAAACTGGTAAAATCACTTTATGGTCTTAAGCAAGCTGCAAAACAGTGGCATGAGAAGTTTGATAAAACTATGATATAAAATGGATTCACAATAAATGAATCAGACAAATGTGTGTACATAAAACACACACATATTGGATATGTCATTGTTTGTCTCTATGTTGATGACATGTTGCTCCTAGGCAATAACAAGGTCATAATAACATCTATAAAGGATATGTTATCCTCTAGATTGGATATGAAAGACCTAGAACTGGATGATGTCATATTGGGTGTAAAAATTCTAAGAACACCACAGGGAAATGCGTTATCCCAATTGCATTACATCACCAAAATACTTGAAAATTTCAAGCAATATAATATAATTATTGCAAAATCACCAGTAGATATGAACCAAAATTGGGTAAAGAACACTGGTGATGGTATCTACCAGTTGAAATACTCTCGTATACTAGGAAGTATCATACATGTTATGAACTGTACTAGGCTTGATATCGCATATGCTGTAAGAAAACTAAGAAGATTTACCAGCAATCCTGGTAAACATCATTGGAAAGCGGTAATCAGAGCTCTAGGATATCGAATGTATACGCAGAGCTATGGTCTATACTATACAAAATATCCTTCAATAGTGGAAGGATACAGTGATGGAAATTGGATCACTGGATTACATGATACAAAGTCTACAAGTGGATATGTGTTCACATTAGGAAATGGAGCAATTTTATGGAAATGATCCAAACAGACTTGTATCACTAGATCTACGATGAAATTGAAGTTTATTGCACCAGATAAGACTTCATAATAAGCAGAATGGATTTGAATCTTCTTAGAAGACATTCCTAATTGGAGAAAACATATGCCTCCAATATGTATACATTGTGATAGTCAATAGTACACTATACAATGGTAAATCTAGGCATATTCGTCGTAGACATAAAAAGATAAGACAACTTCTCTCTAACGGAGGTTATCACAGTAGATTACCTTCAATCTAAAGATAACTTAGCGGATCCACTTACAAAAGACTTGCCAAGAGAGAAAGTTCAAACCTTATCGAAGGGAATGGGGCTAAAGCCTATAAACTAAAGGTTTTTCTAAAATGGAAACCCCACCTAGTTGACTGGAGATCCCAAGATCTAGGTTCAAAGGGACAATGAAGTTTAAGAGAAACTTGATGGCACTGTTATACACCAACCATTCCTATGATAAGTCTGTGCGTTATATGTTGCATAAGGATAAGTATTAGTACTTTTAGTGATGTCTGTATTTGAGGAATTAGAGAATACCCTTTACAGAATCACCTACGTAAGTGCGAAGGCGCCGCTTCAAAGAGAATTATGAGGCCAAATTCTCTAAGCACTTATGAGACCAGACAGGTGTTCAAGGCAAAACCGAACACATATAGAGAACGAAGGGTTATAAGAAACATTTATCGTGTGTTATCTACTTTGGAATTACAAAAAAGGCTTACCGTTCAAGGACAGTCTATGTCTACTGATTCGCCTATGATTCAAATAGGTAATCACTAGGAAAGTTCAAAGCCCATATGCTACTTTAACCGATGCGATAAATGGTTCGTGAAACTAAGATCGACTGCTCATTCATGTGGGGGATTGTTGGAAATGAATGAGCAAAGAAAGAGGAAAGTGGGAAAAAGAAGAAGAGATAGGGAAGAAGAAGAGACAACAACATTTAAAGTCTCACATCATAGAATTATTAGCACAATCTCTCCAAATATATTAGAAGCCAAATAGGCTTATGTAAAATAGAAAGGAGAGGGATGATATGAGGATGTGGGCTTGGCCATGACATAATAATACATTAAAATGTCAAAGATAAGGGCCTTGGGCCTTGGGTCTCTTGGGGGGATATGGCCGACGGTTGCTGATTGGGCTAGTGCACTAACATGAGAATATTTTTCTCAGAATTTTAAAGGTGTGTCCGTTCAGTCCAGAATTCGAAAGGAATGTCAATTAGTTGAATGAGTACAACCATTTGAATTCTCAGCGTACGCATATTAATAACCGAGTGGTTAAAGGGTCGCAACCTTTCCTATTCTGGCGGTTACTAATGCATGCGAACAGGCACTCCTCCTTGCCTATAAATACACTGCTCAAAACAAGACAAAAATAACTTTTTATGTCGCATTATTTCATCTTCTTCTTCAAAGTATTTCTCTGATCTAGTTTTTACAATCAATTTCAGTTCGTCAGAGCTCCGTTTGCTGGCACTACGCAACGAAGTTGGTCCGTTTTATCCTGGGAAACAAATTGCAACTACGTCAATTGTGCATACGGCGACAATATTGTTTTAAGGAAACAGAAAATTTCTGGAATCGAACATTACTAAAACACAATTCTTTATGTTTATCTTCAATCTTGTGCACAAATCGGTTATGCTTTCTGTGATTATTGTAAACACAGTTTGACATAACAATTGTTGCATAATTCTTGAGCAACATTGATCGTTGTTACTGTTTAATTTGCAATACAATCATGTATTGACAAAAGATATAACTTTGTAATACAATCGTGTATTTACAAAACTTCTAACAATTTGTTGTTACTGTTTAATTTGCAGTACAATCATGTAATGACAAAAGATATAACTTTGTAATACAATCGTGCATTTACAAAACTTTCTAACAATCTTAAAACAATATTTTACTTGTTTGAACGTATGCTATAGACTCAGGTATGTTTTGCTGTTGATTCAAATTAAATCAACCTGAGTTTCATGTTCAGATCTAAAAGCATTGTATTTCCAACGAGTGGTATCAGAGCCACTCATGGATAATTCTATTGAGAAATCTTTGTTTTTATTTAAAACATGAATTATTGAAATGTTTGAATCCTAAGATACATTGAATTTGTTTGGATTGTACTGATTTTCTTAAAATTCATTTTTTTCCCATTTGAATCAGTGCTTGCAAACATCTTCAAGTATCAAATGATTCATTTATATTCAAATACTTCATCGTTTAAAGATCACACATATACATTATCAGACTTTTCTTCTTCTGAAATTCGTAACTTGTGTGAATTAAATATGAAATTCTTATGTTGTTAGAAGACATCTGACTCTTCATATTCAAAATGATTTATGTTTTAAAAGTCTATTTAATAAATCAATTTGGCATGTAACATGTTTAGCATATTCAAATCGTTGTGTGAACGGTATAAATTATATTATGAAATTGCCTTTTGGGCTTCCTTTCCATGGTTTGACTTTTCAATATTTCCATGTAGCTTGCAAATTTTTTTTTGGGGTAATGTTAGCATTTGATGTGTTTAAACAATACAAAAAGGAAGTTGATAATCAACTCAACAAGTAAATGAAAAACAAAATGGAAAGAGGAAAGCAAACAAAAGTCCCGCATTATGAAATATGAGTACCCACCTCTCTATATGCTTATATAAATAAAGGAGAAAGGGCTTGTAAACAGATGTGGCTGAGCCATGAAACAATATTATATTGATGTTAAATTGGGCCTAGCTCCTTGGGACTCTTGGAGTCCATGACAGAATATTTTATTGATGTCAAATTGGGGCTCTCAAATGCATGCTTTATGGTTAGTGTCTGGCTTGCCAGATAACTTTTGGGGAGAATCTATTCTTTCGGGAAATCATATTTTAAAATAAAATACCCCAAAAGAAAACTTCTAAGTCTCCTCATGAACTTTGGAAAAACAGACCACCATCCTAAAATTACTTAAAAATGTGGGGTGTTTTGCCAAAGTAGAGGTACCAAAACCAAAGAAGGTCAAAATTGGACCAAAAACAATTGATTGTGTATTCATTGGATATGCACTAAATAGTGTTGTATACCGATTTTTGATAGACAAATCTGAAATTGATGATATTCATGAAAATACCATCATTGAGTCGAAAAATGCTAGATTTTTTGAATATATATTCCCCTTGAAACAAAGAGATCAAGGGAGGATGGAGTTCCTTATTCTCTTGAGAATACTGAACAAAATAAAACTCAGCCTAGTAGTGCTGAGCAGCAAGTGGAGGAACAAAAAAAAAAGTCAAGTACCTTAAAAAAAACCTTTGGACCGAACTTCTATACCTTTGTGTTAGAAGATGATCCATTGACATACAAACAAGATGTGTCTTCCAGTGATTCCCCTTATTGTAAGGAGGCGATTAACAATAAGATTGAACCATTATGTCCAATCATACATGGGAATTGGTCCATTTACCTCAAGGGTGTAAGATCTTACGAAATAAATGGATATTTAAAAAGAAATTGAAACCTGATGGTTCAACAAACAAATACAAAACTGCAAATGCTGATGAACAAACTTTTATAGGTCATTCATCTACTTCAAAGGTGGAAGGCAAAGGAAAAGTTGTGTTGAAACTGATTTCTGGAAAGGAACTAATGATGTTCTCCATGTTCCAGAAATACGCTAAGCAAGCATGGTTTCAAATTAATCTTTAAAGCTGCTAAATTTGTACTTTCCAAGAATTGAGTGTATGTTGGAAGAGTATATGCGTGTGATGGTTTGTTTAAAGCAAATGCAACCACTATTGTACCACGCACTGATATAAATAAAAGTGAATCTTTTGCTTATATTATTGAATCTTCTAACATATGGCCTGTAACCTTTCATACATTGCGAAAATTGATTAATCTAGAATTTACACCAAAATGCAATATAAATTCCAACTATTAATGTCAAGTTTGTGCAGAAGCAAAATTGACAAGAACCTCGTTTCATTATGTTGAACGAGAGACCGAGCCTCTAGATTTAATACATATTGATGTATGTAATTTGGAAAATGCGTCAAACTAGAGGTGGAAAATGTACTTTATTACATTCATTGACGAATGAACTAGATACTGTCATGTATATTTCCTTAGAAACAAGGATAACGTCAATAAGAATGCTTATTGAAATTGCATGACTTAGAAATACATCAAATGGATGTTAAAACTGCTCCTTTGAATGGTGAATTAGAGGAAGAAATCAATATGAAACAACCTGAAGGATTTCTAAGCTCTAAAAATGACAATAAAGTTTGCAAACTGATAAAATCACTTTATGGTCTTAAGCAAGCTGCAAAACAGTGGCATGAGAAGTTTGATAAAACTATGTTATAAAATGGATTCACGATAAATGAATCAGACAAATGTGTGTAAATAAAACACACACATATTGGATATTATATTGTTTGTCTCTATGTTGATGACATGTTGCTCCTAGGTAATAACAAGGTCATAATAACATCTATAAAGGATATGTTATCCTCTAGATTGGATATGAAAGACCTAGAACTGGCTGATGTCATATTGGGTGTAAAAATTTTAAGAACACCACAGGGAAATGCATTATCCCAATTGCATTACATCATCAAAATACTTGAAAATTTCTAGCAATGTAATATAATTATTGCAAAATCACCAGTAGATATGAACCAAAATCGGGTAAAGAACACTAGTGATGGTATCTACCAGTTAAAATAATCTCGTATACTAGGAAGTATCATACATGTTATGAACTGTACTAGGCTTGATATCGCATATGCTGTAAGAAAACTAAGAAGATTTACCAGCAATCATGGTAAACATCATTGGAAAGCGATAATCAGAGCTCTAGGATATCGAATGTATACGCAGAGCTATGGTCTATACTATACAAAATATCCTTCAATAGTGGAAGGATACAGTGATGGAAATTGGATCACTGGATTACATGATACAAAGTCTACAAGTGGATATGTGTTCACATTAGGAAATGGAGCAATTTTATGGAAATCATCCAAACAGACTTGTATCACTAAATCTACGATGAAATTGAAGTTTATTGCACCAGATAAAACTTCATAATAAACAGAATGGATTTGAATCTTCTTAGAAGACATTCCTAATTGGAGAAAACATATGCCTCCAATATGTATACATTGTGATAGTCAATAGTACACTATACAATGGTAAATCTAGGCATATTCGTCATAGAAATAAAAGGATAAGACAACTTCTCTCTAACGGAGGTTATCACAATAAATTACCTTCGATCTAAAGATAACTTAGCAAATCCACTTACAAAAGGCTTGCCAAGAGAGAAAGTTCAAACCTTATCGAAGGGAATGGGGCTAAGGCCTATAAACTAAAGGTTTGTCTAAAATGAAAACCCCACCTAGTTGACTGGAGATCCCAAGATCTGGGTTCAAAGGGACAACAAAGTTTAAGAGAAACTTGATGGCACTGTTATACACCAACCATTCCTATGATAAGTCAGTGCATTATATGTTGCATAAGGATAAGTATTAGTACTTTTAATGATGTCTGTATTTGAGGAATTAGAGAATACCCTTTACAAAATCACCTACGTAAGTGCGAAGGCGCCGCTTCAAAGAGAATTATGAGGCCAAATTCTCTAAGCACTTATGAGACCAGGCAGGTGTTCAAGGAAAAAACGAACACATATAGAGAACGAAGGGTTATAAGAAACATTTATCGTGTGTTATCTACTTTGGAATTACAAAAAAGGCTTACAGTTCAAGGACAGTCTATGTCTACTGATTCGCCTGTGATTCAAATAGGTAATCACTAGGAAAGTTCAAAGCCCATGTGCTACTTTAACCGATGCGATAGATGGTTCGTGAAACTAAGATCGACTGCTCATTCATGTGGGGGATTGTTGGAAATGAATGAGCAAAGAAAGAGGAAAGTGGGAAGAAGAAGAAGAGATAGGGAAGAAGAAGAGACAACAACATTTAAAGTCCCACATCATAGAATTATTAGCACAATCTCTCCTAATATATTAAAAGCCAAATAGGCTTATGTAAAATAGAAAGGAGAGGGATGATATGAGGATGTGGGCTTGGCTATGACATAATAATACATTAAAATGTCAAAGATAAGGGCCTTGGGTCTCTTGGGGGGATATGGCCGACGGTTGCTGATTGAGCTAGTGCACTAACATGAGAATACTTTTCTCAGAATTTTAAAGGTGTTACCTTTCAGTCCAGAATTCGAAAGGAATGTCTGTAAGCTGAATGAGTACAACCATTTGAATTCTCAACGTACGCATATTAATAACCGAGTGGTTAAAGGGTCGCAACCTTTCCTATTCTGGCGGTTACTAATGCATGCGAACAACCACTCCTCCTTGCCTATGAATACACTGCTCAAAACAAGACAAAAATAACTTTTTATGTCGCATTATTTCCTCTTCTTCTTCAAAGTAATTCTCTGATCTAGTTTTTACGATCAATTTCAGTTCGTCAGAGCTCCGTTTGCTGGCACTACGCAACGGAGTTGGTCCGTTTTATCCTGGGAAACAAATAGCAACTACGTCAATTGGTGCATATGACGGTAATATTGTTTTGAGGAAACAGAAAACTTCTGGACTCGGACATTACTAAAACATAATTCTTTATGTTTATCTTTAATCTTGTGCACAAATCGGTTACGCTTTCTATGATTAATGTAAACACAGTTTGACGTAACAATTGTTGCATAATTCTTGAGAAACATTGATTGTTGTTACTGTTTAATTTGCAATACAATCATGTATTGACAAAAGATATAACTTTGTAATACAATCGTGTATTTACAAAACTTCTAACAATTTGTTGTTACTGTTTAATTTGCAATACAATCATGTAATGACAAAAGATATAACTTTGTAATACAATCGTGTATTTACAAAACTTCCTAACAATCTTAAAACAATATTTTACTTGTTTGAACGTATGTTATAGACTCAGGTATGTTTTGTTGTTGATTCAGATTAAATCAACCTGAGTTTCATGTTCAGATCTAAAAGCATTGTATTTCCAACGAGTGGTATCAGAGCCACTCATGGATAATTCTATTGAGAAATCTTTGTTTTTATTTAAGACATGAATTCTTGAAACGTTTGAATCTTAAGATACACTGAATTTGTTTGGATTGTACTGATTTTCTTAAAATTCATTTTTTCCCTTTGAATCAGTGCTTGCAAACATCTTCAAGTATCAAATGATTCATTTATATTCAAATACTTCATCGTTTAAAGATCACACATATACATTATCAGACTTTTCTTCTTCTGAAATTCGTAACTTGTGTGAATTAAATATGAAATTCTTATGTTGCTAGATGACATCTGACACTTCATATTCAAAATGATTTATGTTTTAAAAGTCTATTTAATAAATCAATTTGGCATGTAACATGTTTATCATATTCAAATCGTTGTGTGAACGGTATGAATTATATTATGAAATTGCCTTTTTGGCTTGCTTTCCATGGTTTGACTTTTCAATACTTCCATGTAGCTTGCAAATTTTTTGGGGGTATTGTTAGCATTTGATGTGTTTAAACAATACAAAAAGGAAGTTGATAATCAACTCAACAAGTAAAGGAAAAACAAAATGGAAAGAGGAAAGCAAACAAAAGTCCCACATTATGAAATATGAGTACCCACCTCTCTATATGGGTATATAAATAAAGGAGAAAGGGGCTTGTAAACAGATGTGGCTAAACCTTGACACAATATTATATTGATTTCAAATTGGGCTTAGCTCCTTGGGACTCTTGGAGTCCATGACACAATATTTTATTGATGTCAAATTGGGGCTCTCAAATGTATGCTTTACGGTTAGTTTCTGGCTTGCCAGATAACTTTTGGGGATAATCTATTCTTTCGGGAAATCATATTTTTAAATAAAATACCCCAAAGGAAAACTTCTAAGTCTCCTCATGAACTTTGGAAATCAGACCACCATCCTAAAATTACTTAAAAATGTGTGGTGTTCCAAAGTACAGGTACCAAAATCATAAGAAGTCAAAATTGGACCAAAAACAATTGATTGTGTATTCATTGGATATGCACTAAACATTGATGTATACTGATTTTTGATACACAAATCTGAAATTGATGATATTCATGAAAATACCATCATTGAGTCGAGAAATGCTAGATTTTTCGAACATATATTCCCCTTGAAACAAAGAGACCAAGGAAGGATGGAGTTCCTTATTCTCTTGAGAATACTGAACAAAATAAAACTCAGAAAAGTAGTGCTGAGCAGCAAGTGGAGGAACCAAAAAAAAAGTCAAATACCTTAAAAAAACCTTTGGACCGAACTTCTATACCTTTGTGTTAGAAGATGATCCATTGACATACAAACAAGATGTGTCTTCCAGCGATGCCCCTTATTGTACGGAGGCGATTAACAATAAGATTGAACCATTATGTCCAATCATACATGGGAATTGGTCAATTTACCTCAAGGGTGTAAGACCTTAGGTAATAAATGGATATTTAAAAAGAAATTGAAACCTGATGGTTCAACAGACAAATACAAAACAGCAAATGCTGATGAACAAACTTTTATAGGCCATTCATCTACTTCAAAGGTGGAAGGCAAAGGAAAAGTTGTGTTGAATATGACTTCTGGAAAGGAACTAATGATGTTCTCCATGTTCCAGAAATACGCTAAGCAAGCATGGTTCCAACTTAATCTTTAAAGCTGATAAATTTGTACTTTCCAAGCATGGAGTGTATGTTGGAAGAGTATATGCGTGTGATGGTTTGTTTAAAGTTGTAACACCCCGTGAATTCTATAACGTTGAGCTTCACAAATTAAAGTATAATTAATTATAAATGATGAAATCAAGGGAAATGAGTTACGCCATTGCGGTCGTCTCGAAATTCCGCTTGAGATAGAGTCCAAGTTTGAGTAAAACGGATATTGTATGAAGAAAATATGGACGAACGATGTTGGGCAGAAAAAACAAAAAACGGGTCGGAATGCACTGGCGCACTTGGGAAGTGCACCAGAACAAAGTTGAATTGGCGCACTTGGGAAGTGCGCCAGTAAATTTTTAGCCTGGCGCACCTGCCAAGTGCGCCCATGTCAGAATGACCTGCTGGTCAGGTCATGGCTGGCCTGGTCAGGGTCTGGTCGAATTCTGAGGCTTGGCGGAGTCACTAGGGATTACATGTCACTTTTTGATTGGCTTCTCTTGAGATGGATGGTCTGGATTCACTCTAGGTTCATCGACGGCTCTAATTAGATTGAAATTCTATAAATACAACTCAAGTCTAACCCTAAACTCACACAAATAAAAGAATACTAAAGCCGTCATGCTGCTGGAAAGGAACTAGGAATGGCCGTCAGTTAGAAAGCCTAGAGACAAGCCAACACTAAAGCTTAGAGACGAATCAAATTAAGAAGAAGATAAAAGTCTAATCTAATTTCTATGCAATATTTTCTATCCTAAGGGAAAGATTTGCAAATTCAGAATAACAGAAACCAGAAAAAAACAAGTTTCAGCGCCCGTTGTAAGTATAGTGGTTTTCTGAATATGAATAGAGATTGCGATGTGATTCGATGTAAATGAAATTGGGGTTTTACTATCGTAAAATATTGATGTAAATTCTGTGTATTGTGTTGATTATGTCATATTTTGTATTGGGGATTCGTGGCATAAATTGGTTGATGCGGACCTATTGACATTTATATATGAAAATAAATATCACTTGCAAGTTTGTAGTAAAAACTAGAATCAACATCTTTATGTTATGCCGTTAACATGGTTAGCATACATTCTTTTTAGGCCTAAGTTGAGACTCATGTAAACATGTTCCAAGTTGAAGCCATTTTAGGCCTATACGACTCAAAACCTTTGGATACTTTATTATGCTTAATTGCAAGTGATAATTGGGTTTATGCAAGTACCCTTTGGTTACAAAAATTATACAAGTTTCATGTTGAAATAGGCTATTTGATGTAAAGTTAGTTTACACCTTTGGGTTATGTGAAAAAGTGGACATTTTAATGCTAGTTTGGTGTTTGACATTATGCCTAGTTATATGTGTATAAAACCATGTCTAAACAAGTCTAAAAGTACGCCACTTCATGTGACACCTATTATGCTATACCATGTTATACCATGTTATATCTTTATAATAGTCCAGAATTTATGATTCACATAACACCTAACTAGATCCAATATTCGTGTGCAAGTTTGTGACGTGTTATGCAATGTTATGATTCATGTTATGCGAGATCGCCTTATTTATCTAGTTACACCTTTATGTCACACGCTAATCGATAGCTATATTTAGGCCAAATTTCATAGTATAGGCTCATTGAACCTATGCTCCCTTCTTTACTTTGTTTATGGATTGGGCCTATTAGCGGGCCCAATATCTTCATACGATTAATATGAATAATCGAGCGAGGGTAACGTTGGGACTATCTATTAAATTAAAGTATGTTAATATATCGGCGGGCCTAAAAACCATGAAATGGGTTAAGGCCACAAATGATATAATTTATGTACCATTAGTTTGGAGTAAAACATGTGACATGAAATATTTACATAAATAAAAGTGTAAATCTAGAAAATACGAGTATGCTTAACCCGAGGTTGGATTGAGTTGTGATATAAACCTGCCCGGACCCGCCCGGCTGTCCAGTAGTTACAACAATACCTATCCAATGTGGATGGTTAAGCATTGAGCCCAATAATGACCCGAGGTTAGACAGAGCTACGGTGTAAACCTGCCCGGAACTGATCGGCACATCCAGTAACCGTAGCAATATCTGTCTAATGTGAGTGGTCAGGTGCTATAAGAGGCTAAGGACAAATGGTAAGGTTAAGTTAACTAAAACACTTAACTAGCTTAACATGTTAACAAAACAAGACTTGTAGGGGTTAAGTAACTAAGAAAACACTTAGACAATTTAACATGTTAACTAGACTAGAAGGTGAGGTTGAGTAAAGTTAATATACTTAACCAATTTAACATATTAATTAGACTAGAGGGTGAGGTTAAGTAAATTCAGGACATTTAACCGTTATAAACTGATAATTAGATAAGTGGGTGAGGTTAAGTAAATTTAGAATACTTAACCATTATTACATGTTAGCTAGATAAGTGGGTAAGGTTAAGTAAATACACTTAGCCAATTTAATATGTTAGTTGGATTAGAGGGTAGGGTTAGGTAAACTTAGAAGAACACTTAACCATCATACTGTGATAAATTGAACAGGGTTAAGTTGAAACATGAAGGGACAATACCTAACCATTAGAACATGTTAATTAAACAGAGGTTAGGGTTGAGTTAACTAAGGGAACACTAAACCGTTATAACATGTTAGCTAAAACAGATGGGCAAGGTTAGGTTAAAAGGGACACTTAACCAATACAAGATGAATGGGTAGGGTTAAGTAATAAGAAATACTTAACCAAAATAACTTGGTTTGTGATAGGGTTAAGTCAACATGAACTACTGATAATACTTAGCCAGTTTAATATGACAAAGGAATGGGTTAAGCTAATGACACTTAACCAATCCAACTTGACGAGAAAGAGGGCTAAGTAATAAACCCTAGTTAAGAAACAATCGAGAACGGGAGCTAAGTTGAAATCCCCAGTTAAAGAAACTAAGTGATAAACCTTAGTTAACAAGATTTATGGGAAAAGAAACTAAGTGGTAAACCTTAGTTGTGAACAACTAAGTAATAATTCTTAGTCAAGAAAACTGAGCCGGTCCATAATAGATGAATAACCCGATATGGTAGATCATCGCTTGACAAGTACATGAGAAGGAGCAAACGTTTATCCGGTTTCAAAAAAGGCTCCAGCGGACTGGGTTTAGAAGCACGTAGCTTCGGGGGACATGAGGGTACTCTTGGTATCCCTCTGTGAGGTTGCAGATGATCAGCTTGGGCTCACAGAGGTTAAGGTCTGCGTCAGGAGAACCAAGGGTATGCCTTGGTTGCAATTTAAGGAAACCTAAAGACTAGGATGGACCAGCGTGATTCGACGAGACCAGTAGCCCTGTGATAGCGACTCGTCGTCTACCTACCATCTTCAGTCAATCGTAGTACGCATGCGGAAAGGCAGAGAACTCCCAACAGACCATATACTTGCTATCTAGTTATGGGTGAGGCTGGCCAATAGGAAAGTGGGGCATAGGGTGGCAAGAGTATAGTTCTCGTGCTTGATTTTCTTGGATTGCCTTTCATTAGTTGAGGGAGGGGTCACGTGGGACCATAACCACTGGTAGAAAAACAGACCTTAGCATCTGCATCGGCAGATATCTGAAAGCTCCCGACCGAGTTCCGTGTTTCTAGAATAGCCCTGCCACGGGACTTGGGTCGCACATTTCAGGACATGTGCATCTAGACAGCGATAAACGATTCGCGACACTTACGTGGGGAAAGTCTAGGAACATATACCACCCTAGGTAGTGTGTCCTAGACTAGGGGCATCGTTCGACAGGTAGCATAATCCCTAGTGGACCTAGGTGGCATAAATCCTGAATCCGAGAAGTAGTAGACAAGTCGCATAAACCCTAGTTGAATCTAGGGAACGCTCGATAGAAAACCCTAGATTAAATCTAGGTAATAAATAAATGTGCGCCTGATGGCAACCCCAGTTACAGGGACTGGGACCCCGTTATCATTTTATACAGATTACTAGTTGGGATGCTAATTAGGTGGTGCAGAGATTAGTATGGGATGCGATAGTAATTTCGATTCTAAACTGCTTTGCCTTAGTTTATGGTATTTTCCCATTTTCATTTTATGCCTGTCATGTCCTTTTCCTTATTCATATACCCAAACACCACTAGACTTACCAGGCTTTATGTCTGACTCTATGTTTTCTTTCGTCTTCTTTTCTTCCGTTCCCTCCCCCTCCCCCTCCCCCCCCCTAAGGTAGTCAGGGAGGGAATAGCTCAGATTTATATGGACCTATTACTCTTACCAAGCTTGAAGACTCTTGGATGCGTTGCTTTGAACTCTCTTTTCCACCGCTATGGCTGGCTAATGTTTTATTGGGGAATATCATTGTATATTTATGCTTCTTTATTTTGTTAAACAAGATAGATACTTTGTTGTTGGAAAACAATCTTTGTACAAGCTGTTTATAAATGAAATAAAGTTTTATTCACTTTTCCGCTGCTTTATGTATCTGTCTTGTAATTTATCTGCATCTTTTACCCATAATACTTCACAGAACTTAGTGCATTCCCTTTTTGAGTGACACTAACGGATGTGGGGTGTTACACGTGGTATCAGAGCTGAAGGTTACCGGTTCAGATAAAAGATTTGAAAAATTATTTTAAAAACGGGTTTAAAAGAATCATTTTCAAAAGAAAAGTTTTGTTTTAAAGGCATATTCCCCAAAAAGCCATATGCACTATCTCTTGATTCTCTGTTTGAGTCCTTGTTTCCTTCTTTCTTGGGTCTCTAAGGCCCCTGGCTTTCTGGGAGGTAACCTCATCGAAGGGCGAAGTAGTGCCCAACTTCCATCTATAGCCATTTTATTTTCACCTACAGCTAGTTTTTTTCAAGCTTTGTAGGGTTTTCTGTACGATGGAGGAAGCTTTCGAGAGATTTGTCAACATGATTTCACAAGGAAGAGGATGAGGAGTTTGGCTAAGGGGCACAACCCAAGGATGAGGAATTCATGGATATGGACTTGGCTCACGAAGGAGGAAGGAATTATAAAATCTAAGACAAGAGGAAGTAGCCTTTCTATGGTATAATAGGACATATAGTTAAGGACAAGGGCAAGGACAAGGGAAAGGATTTTCAGGAGGATGAGTGCGTGCTTTCACCACCAGAATACCTGGGAGAGAGATAGTAAAAGTCTCCATTGGAAAAGTTTAACTTTTCATTTGATCAACCTGTTAGTACTCTTTTGATCTTAGCGCTTCGCATTCGTTTATACCTGCTTTCATAGTTGAGTCTCTGCACCTAGGTACTTGTATAGTAGAATATCCCAGTTAGTCTCAGATCCAAATTGGTGGTTCGGCCCGTTTACCTTTGGTTTGTAGGGATTTGAGAACGGCCACATTAAACGTTGAGTTTAAGCGTAATGTTTTGGGTCCATGTGCTATGAGTTGATCCTAGGCATGGGTTGGTTGGCTAGTAATTCTGAAAGTTAGACTTTTTGACTTGCCTTGGAAATACACTCGAGATTATGTGATCCTAAAAGGATCAGTTAGGCTTAGCTATCTAGAATCGCTTAATACATTTATCGACGATTTGCAATCCGTCAGAATAGTCCATGAGTATGCAGATGCTTTGATTAGGTTAGGGGTTTACCCCTAAAATGCGGGATAGACTTCCGCGTACATCCAGTCGACAATGAAAAGCCAGCTATCCGATCAACGATAGTTTTGGAAATGGAGGTCAAGAAGCTTCACAATCGTGAAGATTAACTAAATAAGGTACGGTACAAAGAAGCTCACGAAGATGCGACTTAGAAGACTAAAGACTAGATACGTGCATCATACCCTTTTTCTTAAGGGTATATCATTTCTCTATGAGTTTTATGCCTACTTGTTTCTAGCTTTTAAGGTATATCCTCTAGGACGTATCATCGATCCTTAGATGGAAGCCGATGGATGTAAACACGTATTTGAAACATGTTATGATTGATGGTTGCAAGTGGTTGCTCGTGGATGCATATACACACCATATGCGCTAGAACGACTTAGTCACTTTCGTATTGCATTCGTATACATGTATTTGCTTAACGGATTTAACTTGATATGTTATCATATGGATGTTGCATATGGATGAATGGCTATGAACACATGTAGTATTTACATAACTAGGGATGCTTGCATACATGATTGGACGCATGGCACTGACATAATTTGCATTAAGGAGGTCAACTGAATCAGTAGACTGCCTGATTTTGCATTAGATAAAGACATATACACACACTATGCATATGGACATGAAAGCATTAGAAATATTTTTAAGGACAGTGGATGCCTATGTTTGTTGGTTGAGTAGATGGACTATTGGATGGTAAGATATACATTCCACCTAACTTGAAGATTTCGAGGACGAAATCCTTTTAAGGAGGGAGAATGTAACACCCCGTGAATTCTATAACGTTGAGCTTCAAAAATTAAAGTATAATTAATTATAAATGATGAAATAAAGGGAAATGGGTTACGCCATTGCGTTCGTCTCGAAATTCTGCTTGAGATAGAGTCCAAGTTTGCGTAAAACGGATATCGTATGAAGAAGATATGGACGAACGAAGTTGGGCAGAAAAACCAGAAAATGGGTCAGAATACACTGGCGCACTTGGGAAGTGCGCCAGAACAAAGTTGAACTGGCGCACTTGGGAAGTGCACCAGTACATTTTTAGCCTGGCGCACCTGGCAAGTGCGCCCAGGTCAGAATGACCTGCTGGTCAGGTCCTGGCTGGCCTGGTCAGGGTCTGGTCGAATTCTGAGGCTTGGCTGAGTCACTAGGGCTTACATGTCACTTTCTGATTGGCTTCTCTTGAGATAGATGGTCTGGATTCACTCTAGCTTCATCGACGGCTCTAATTAGATTGAAATTCTATAAATACAACTCAAGTCTAACCCTAAACTCACACAAATAATAGAATACTAAAGCCGTCATGCTACTGGAAAGGAACTAGGAATGGCCGCCAATTAGAAAGCCTAGAGACAAGCCAACACTAAAGATTAGAGACGAATCAAATTAAGAAGAAGATAAAAGTCTAATCTAATTTCTACGCAACGTTTTCTACCCCAAGGGAAAGCTTTGCAAATTCAGAATAATAGAAACCAGAAAAAAACAAGTTTCAGCGCCCGTTGTAAGTATAGTGGTTTTCTGAATATGAATAGAAATTGCGATGTGATTCGATGTAAATGAAATTGGGGTTTTACTATCGTAAAATATTGATGTAAATTATGTGTATTGCGTTGATTATGTCATATTTTGTATTGGGGATTCGTGGCATAAATTGGTTGATGCGGACCTATTGACATTTATATATGAAAATAAATATCACTTGCAAGTTTGTAGTAAAAACTAGAATCAACATCTTTATGTTATGTCGTTAACATGGTTAGCATACATTCTTTTTAGGCCTAAGTTGAGACTCATGTAAACATGTTCCAAGTTGAAGCCTTTTTAGGCCTATACGACTCAAAACCTTTGTATACTTTATTATGCTTAATTGCAAGTGATAATTGGGTTTATGCAAGTACCCTTTGGTTACAAAAATTATACTAGTTTCATGTTGAAATAGGCTATTTGATGTAAAGTTAGTTTACACCTTTGGGTTATGTCAAAAAGTGGACATTTTTATGTTAGTTTGGTGTTTGACATTATGCCTAGTTATATGTGTATAAAACCATGTCTAAACAAGTCTAAAAGTACGCCATTTCATGTGACACCTATTATGCTATACCATGTTATATCTTTATAATAGTCCAGAATTTATGATTCACATGACACCTATCTAACTAGATCCAATATTCATGTGCAAGTTTGTGACGTGTTATGCAATGTTATGATTCGTGTTATGCGAGATCACCTTATTTATCTAGTTACACCTTTATGTCACACGCTAATCGATAACTATGTTTAGGCCAAATTTCATAGCATAGGCTCATTGAACCTATGCTCCCTTCTTTACTTTGTTTATGGATTGGGCCTATTAGCGGGCCCAATATCTTCATATGATTAATATGAATAATCGAGCGAGGGTAACGTTGGGACTAACTATTAAATTAAAGTATGTTAATATATCGGCGGGCCTAAAAACCATGAAATGGGTTAAGGCCATAAATGATATAAATTATGTACCATTATTTTGGAGTAAAACATGTGACATGAAATATTTACATAAGTAAAAGTGTAAATCTATAAAATACGAGTATGCTTAACCCGAGGTTGGATTGAGTTGTGATGTAAACCTGCCCGGACCCGCCCGGCTGTCCAGTAGTCACAACAATACCTATCCAATGTGGGTGGTTAAGCATTGAGCCCAATAATGACCCGAGGTTAGACTGAGCTACGGTGTAAACCTTCCCAGAACCGACCGGCACATCCAGTAACCGTAGCAATATCTGTTTAATGTGAGTGGTCAGGTTCTCTAAGAGGCTAAGGACAGATGGTAAGGTTAAGTTAACTAAAACACTAAACCAGCTTAACATGTTAACAAAACAAGGCTTGTAGGGGTTAAGTAACTAGGAAAACACTTAGCCAATTTAACATGTTAACTAGACTAGAAGGTGAGGTTAAGTAAAGTTAATATACTTAACCAATTTAACATATTAATTAGACTAGAGGGTGAGGTTAAGTAAATTCAGGACACTTAACCGTTATAAACTGATAATTAGATAAGTGGGTGAGGTTAAGTAAATTTAGAATACTTAACCAATATAACACGTTAGCTAGATAAGTGGGTAAGGTTAAGTAAATACACTTAGCCAATTTAATATGTTAGCTGGATTAGAGGGTAGGGTTAGGTAAACTTAGAAGAACACTTAACCATCATAGTGTGATAAATTGAACAGGGTTAAGTTGAAACATAAAGGGACTATACCTAACCATTAGAACATGTTGATTAAACAGAGGTTAGGGTTGAGTTAACTAAGGGAACACTTAACTGTTATAACATGTTAGCTAAAACAGATGGGCAAGGTTAGGTTAAAAGGGACACTTAACCAATACAAGATGAATGGGTAGGGTTAAGTAATAAGAAATACTTAACCAATATAACTCGGTTTGTGATAGGGTTAAGTCAACATGAACTACTGATAATACTTTGCCAGTTTAATATGACAATGGAATGGGTTAAGCTAATGACACTTAACCAATCCAACTTGACGAGAAAGAGGGCTAAGTAATAAACCCTAGTTAAGAAACAATCGAGAACGGGAGCTAAGTTGAAATCCCCAGTCAAAGAAACTAAGTGATAAACCTTAGTTAACAAGATTTATGGGAAAAGAAACTAAGTGAAAAACCTTAGTTGAGAACAACTAAGTAATAATTCTTAGTCAAGAAAACTGAGCCGGTCCATAATAGATGAATAACCGGATATGGTAGATCATCGCTTAACAAGTACATGAGAAGGAGCAAACGTTTATTCGGTTTCGAAAAAGGGTCCAGCGGACTGGGTTTAGAAGCACGTAGCTTCGGGGGATGTGAGGGTACTCTTGGTATCCCTCTGTGAGGTTGCAGATGATCCGCCTGGGCTCACAGAGGTTAAGATCTGCGTCAGGAGAACCAAGGGTATGCCTTGGTTGCAATTTAAGACAACCTAAAGACTAGGATGGACCAGCGTGATTCGGCGAGACCAGTAGCCCTGTGATAGCGACTCGTCGTCTACCTACCATCTTCAGTCAATCGTAGTACGCATGCGGAAAGGCAGAGAACTCCCAACAGACCATATACTTGTTATCTAGTTATGGGTGAGGCTGGCCAATAGGAAAGTTGTAACACCCCGTATGTAGAATAACTTGTTATAATATAAAACTGGGCATAATTAAATTTTAAATTCTGAATCAGGGGAAACAGGCTATGCCATTGCGTTCGTCTCGGAAAAATACGCGAAATAGAGTCCGAGTTTTCGAAAATCGGAGTTCGTATGACCCAGTTAAGGCCCGAAGAAGTTTCAGAAAATTTAAAACAGATTTTAAATAGTAAAATTTCAAATTTCAGAAGTGGCGGGAAAATTCCCGCCAGACCCAGGGAGTCGACCTGGGGGTCGACTGGGGATCCGACCTGCCCTCCAGGTCGACTGGGGAGTCGACCCTAGTGTCGACCTGGGGGTCGACCTCCCTGGTCGAGCCCAGGTGACCTGGGTGCATCAGTTTGGCTTTTGGGCTGGGTTTTGGTGGCTAGGACGAGATCTGACGGCTCTAATCTAATTTAGGGTTAATCTGATGGCCTAAAACACCTAACTACTCTATAAATACACCCTAAGACTACCCTAATTCATACTAAAAATAGAAACAATGCCATCATGCCGTCAAAATGCAACTTGAAGGAGCCTCCATCAAATTGTAGAAGAAGATAGTATCTCAAATCAACCTCTAATCAACTTTAGCAACTTAATCTTCTTCTTAGGAGTGCTAATCAACAAGTTGTGAGTTTTCTATAGCCTTAATGACCAATTGTTGAAATGATTATGATATGATATTATGAGGTTATGGCTATGAATGTGGATCAATGCATGTTATGCAAGTTATATGCTATGAGTTAATGATGTTATGCATGTTATGCAAGTTATATGCTATGTATTAATGATGTTATGCAAGTTATATGCTACATGTTCATGATGTTATGCAAGTTATGCAAGTCATATGCTACATGGTCATGATGTTATGCAAGTTATGCAAGTCATATGCTATGTGATCATGATGTTATGCAAGTTATGCAAGTCATATGCTATGTGATTATGATGTTATGCAAGTTATGCAAGTCATATGCTACATGCTCATGATGTTATGCAAGTTATGCAAGTCATATGAGAAACATTGATCCATTATGACACCATGATATGCAAGTTTGGTGTATGATTATATGCTAGTTCATACATGATATGTTATGCAAGTTTGGTGTATGATTATATGCAAGTTTATATATGACATGTTATGCAAGTTGGGTGTTTGATTATATGCAAGTAACATGTGCAAGTTTACACCTTATTATGATATGCATACATATGCAAGTTAACCCCTTTGTATGTCATACATACATATGCAAGTTTACCCCTTTGTATGACATAAATAACTTATGCAAGTCAACCTCCTTATGACATATGTGATTCATGCAAGTTTGGGTTGATTATTTATGCTAGTTGGGTTTGATGCTATATGCATGTTGACACCTTTAAACCCATGTTGATGCTAATGTTATGCAAGTTGAACGCATTATATTTGTGATGAATCTTCCCTTTTATGTCATGTTAGCGAATTACGTGGGGAACGATGGGGTTAATATACATGTTAATGAAATGGTGTGAAGTTGGTATGATTATGCATACCATAAAGTGGATGGACATAATTGAGTCAATTATGTACATCGTTAAAATTGGAATTAATTAGGGAAAATTAATTCGGGGGTGATTAATTAGGTGTAATTAATCGACTAAGACACGAGGTTGGACCCTTTTGTAGCGTAAGACTGCCCGGAACCGACCGGTAAATCCAGCGGCTACAAATGATTGGCCCAATGTGAGAGGTCTTAGGCACAAACTAAATACGTGACAAGTGTATAGACACGAGGTTAGACTCGGTTATGGCGTAAGGCTGCCCGGACCCAACCGGCAAATCCAGCTGCCATAAAAGATAGTCTAATGTGAGAGGTCTTTACAATGGTTACGTTCTTAATCAATTAAGAAACACTTAACCAGATAAGCATGTAGTGGGCATGAGGGGTTAAGTGGGTGCCTTGGGTGGCATGTGGAAATCAAGTAAGTGCCTTGGGGGGCATGAGGAAATCTAGTGGGTTGCCTTGGGTGGCAATAGAAAATACGATTAGAATACTTAACCAAGTGAAAACATGTAATTAAACATGATTAAAGGGTTAAGTGGGACGCACTAGATATAATGACAAGCTTAGGTGGTAGCTTGTGGGGGCCCATTTCACCCAGTAACCCATAAGTATCTTATTGGGCTCGACCCATGTCGAGGACGGGACACGCGTACTGGGCTTGATTATAAGAGGCCAAAACGGGTTAGCGGTGGCAACGCAAGTCCAACGGGTTTCATATGCGTGTGTGGACCCGGGCTGGTAGGTAAGACGTTGCTGCATCGTGTAGGTATAAGCCGTGCACCATTTGTTGTATCGGGTTGCCACTTTGGGGAGTGATACACCCCATTGTGGGGCCAGCACAGGTATCTACGGTAGGGAGCCGATCGCTTGGGAGTAGTGGGTACACCTAGTGGAGATAGGGGAAGACGACACCTATGTAGTCAGCTAGGGGTACACGGAACTACTGGGTAAATTCTCTAAGTCCTTGGGTGGGATCAACCTTTAAGTAGGAATGACTGGTGTGGTGCAGTTAGTAATTACCCTGGGGTGGGTAGATGCGTCTTTACCGTTACCTTTGTTCACCTTATGTCTAGTTGGCTACTTAGTGTAGTCATTTATCCCCAGTCATCCCGTGCCAAGTTTATATCATACCCTAATTACTTTAATGATTGTGTTGTTAAAGTTATAGGGCTCACTCAGACTTATGTCTGACCCCGTTGTTTTTATCTTTTTCCCCCTCAGGTCCTCAGGTTGGGCCTAACACTAGTGGGCTTTGACCAGACTTCCTTATCTATCTTCTGGAGCTTGGACCGTGATGTAAAGCCCAGCTTATCTTTTCTTTTATGGCTATTGTTTATGTAATGGGATTATGTACTTATGTTTTTATCAGGATGGATATTTAGTACTCGACTCTTTATGGTGTTGTAACTAAACATGTTTACCTTCTGCTGCAATGAAATGATGTTTTAGATTTTCAAGTATTTATATCTGTCTTGTGTAATTTTTCTGTTCTATACTCACTTAAAATGCTCCACCGAAGTTAAGGCATTCCCTTTATGAGTGACCTTAGCGGGTGTGGGGTGTTACACGTGGTATCAGAGCGAAGGTTACCAGAACAGATAAAACTTTTAGAAAAACTATTTTTCTAAAAACATTTTTGGAAGAAGTATTTTCAAAAACATGTCTTTTAAGAGAAAAGTTTTTGAAAGAAAAGCATAATCCCCAATAGCCATATCTTTATCTTTCGAATTCTCCGTTTTGAATCTTTCCTTTTTCGTTTCAGCATGGCTGAAGATCTTAACTTTCCGGAGGGTGTGACGATACCAGTATGGTATAGGAGATTGATGGAGGCTAGGGCCGCAACTTCGGGTCCAACAAATGTTCCTCCACCAACGGTAGCACCCGATCTTCCTCCTCCCCCTCCTCCTCCTCGCACGGATACTTTTGCTAAGACTTGCAAGGAATTTAAAGCTATGGGAGGGAAACCTTTTCAAGGATCAGAAACTTTTGTGGAGGCTAGAGATTGGCTTAAGGAGGTGGAAGAGTTGATAGATATCTTTGAGATGGAAGAAGGAAAGAAAGTCAAGCTAGTTTCTTGGTTAATGAAGGGAGAGGCCTCATTCTGGTGGAAGGTCACTAATGGAGAACGCCCCGTTGACTCTTGGGCGGATTTCAGGCAAAGATTTGTGGCAAAGTTTCTCTCAAGGGCGGAGGAAAACTTGTATATGGAAAGGTTCTTGACTCTAAAGCAAGGAAACCTCTCGGTGAAGGAATATGTCAACAAGTTTAATCAATTGGCAAGGTTTGGCATAGACATGGTGAATACACCGGAGAAGAAGGCTTTGAGGTTCGTTAAGGGCTTGAATGAACCGATGCATGGATTGGCTATGACTCACATCCCTATGGGGGCCACCTTTGAGAAGCTAGTAGACATGGCACTCATGCATGAGGAAGAGAAGGGTCCCAATGCTAATAAGGCACCCGAGAAGAAAGGAGATCAAAAGAGACCACAGCTACAGCAAAACAAGGGTGGAAAAGGCAACGGTGGCAAGGGGAAGAAGAAGTGCTTCAATTGTGGGATACCAGGCCACCTGAGCAAAGATTGTCGGAAGAAGAAGAAGACTGGCTGCTACCACTGTGGTGAAGCAGGGCATCTAGTGAAGGATTTCCCTAAGAAGGGGCAAAGGACGGGATCTACCTCAGGAGGACAGGTGCAAGCCCTTATGGCACCGGGTCAGGCAAGGGGGCAAGTTCAGGCTCTCGCGGTTCCACCAGCTCAGGAAAGAGGTAGAACTATTTCCGTTGAAAGTCTGGTTTTTCTATTTGATCATCCTGTCCGTACATTGTTTGATTCTGGCGCGTCGCATTCGTTTATCTCATCATCATTAGTTGAGTCACTGCACTTGGACACCAGTCTAGTAGATGATCCCTTGGTTGTTTCAAACCCAATTGGGGGCTCCACTTATTTGTCAATGATATGTTTGGGTTTGAAGATTTCTATACTTAGCATTGAGTTTAGATGTGATGCTTTTGTTTTGGGCTTCACGGGCTATGGGTTGATTTTGGGCATGGACTGGTTATCCAGTAATGGTGTCGTTCTTGATTGCGAAAGGAGAGTTGTTAGGCTCATGACCCGCTTGGGGAACACTCTCGAGATCTCTTGTAATCCCATGGATTCTGTTATGCTAAGTTATCTTGAATCGCTTGACGCTTCGGTCGAGAGTTTGTGATCTGTTAGAGTGGTCCGGGAGTACTCGGATGTGTTTGAGGAGGTGAAGGGCTTACCTCCGAAGCGGGAGATTGACTTCCGAATATATCTGGTGGATAATGCTAAACCAGTATCTTTACCAGTGCGCCACATGGCTCCTCGTGAGAGGAGGGAACTCCATAAGCAAGTAGGGGAGTTGCTTGAGAAGGGGTTCATAAGACGAAGTATATCGGAGTGGGGTGCTCTAGTAGTTTTTGCTACGAAGGCGGATGGGTCCCTCAGACTTTGTGTAGACTATAGAAAACTCAACAAGCTCACAAAGAAGAATAGACACCCATTGCCGAGGATTGATGATCTTTTTGATCAGTTGGTTGGCGCTTCAGTATTTTCTCAGTTGGACTTAGCCACGGGGTTTCATCAGTTGAGGGTGGCTGAGGATAGCATAGACAAGACTGCCTTTAGGACTCCGGATGGTTTCTATGAGTGGCTGGTGATGCCATTTGGTTTGACGAACGCCCTGGCATATTTTGTTGATTTGATGAGTAGGGTGTTCAGGGAGTACCTTAATAAGTTCGTGGTGGTCTTTGTGGATGACATCTTAGTATTCTCTAAGAGTGAAGAAGAGCATGCCCTATATCTTAGGGAAGTGTTGGAGACTCTTCGAGCGCATAGCCTTAAGGCTAAATTCTCTAAATGTCACTTCTGGAGGAAGGAAGTGCGGTTCTTGGGGCACGTGGTCTCCAAGGAAGGGATAGCTGTGGATCCCGCGAAGGTAGTGTCCATTCAAGATTGGAAGGTTCCGAAGAATGCTACCGAGGTGAGGAGTTTCTTGGGGTTGGCAGGCTACTATAGGAAGTTTATCAAGGACTTCGCGAAGATATCAGCCCCATTAACTCGCTTGACGAAGAAGAATCTAGTCTTCGCATGGGACGTAGATTTTGATGATGCGTTCCGACGGTTAAAGAGGGCTTTAACCACAGCTCCAGTCTTAGTGTTGCCAGATGGGAGTAAGCCATTTGTTGTCTATACTGATGCTTGTGGGACAGGACTGGGCGCAGTCTTAATGCAAGAGGGAAGGGTAATAGCCTACGGTGGAAGGCAGTTGAGAAAGCATGAGAAAAATTACCCTACCCATGATTTAGAGTTGGCCGCTATTGTTTTTGCGCTTAAGATTTGGCGCCATTATCTTCTTGGTGAGAGGTTCGAATTGTTCACTGACCACAAATCATTGAAGTACTTGTTTTCTCAGAAGGATTTGAACTTGAGACAACAAAGGTGGATGGAATTCTTAGCATCCTATGATTTCGAGATAGCGTATACCCCTGGCAAGGGTAACGTGGTGGCGGACGCCTTGAGCAGAAAAAGGTTGTCCTTGAGTCCATTGTTCGTGGAACGACGAAGCTTGGAATTTATCTCGATGTTTGATTTCAGACCTTCTGTTGAATATATACCCGGTTTGCTAGCTTCCTTGGAGGTCAGACCTACTCTTTTGGGACGGATTGGTGAGGCACAGCGGGACGACCCACAATTGGTTGAGTTGGTAGAGAGGCTCATAAGGGGGGAGTCGTCCAGCCATTTGAGTAGGTACACCCTAGACGATAGGGGGTGCTTGCATAGAGACGGTAGACTTTGTGTACCGCAAGACGAGGGTTTGAGGAAGGCTATTCTTGATGATGCACACCGTTCTAGGATGACCATTCATCCCGGTGGGGACAAGATGTACCAAGAAAGAGGCGAGTTTTCTTTTGGCCCGGGATGAAGAAAGATGTGGCCGAGTATGTCGCTAGATGCTTGGTGTGCCAACAAGTGAAAGCGGAGCAAAAGAAACCCGGTGGGTTGCTTCACCCATTGGAAGTTCCGCAATGGAAGTGGGATAGCGTCTCGATGGATTTTATTGATGGGTTACCTAGATCGAGGAAGGGTAATACGGGAATTTGGGTTGTGGTAGACAGACTTACTAAGAGCGCCCATTTCATACCCGTGAAGAGCAGGAGGACTGCTCCATGGCTAGCTTCAGTTTATCTTCGAGAGATAGTTCGATTGCATGGGGTACCCTCTAGCATAGTGAGTGATCGAGATCCTATCTTCACTAGCGAGTTTTGGACGAGTTTGCAGGAAGCAGTGGGGACTCAATTGTGTTTGAGCACCGCATATCATCCTCAGACGGACGGCCAGACCGAGAGGGTGAATCATGTTCTGGAAGACCTATTGAGGCTATGTATCTTAGATTTTGGGGGTACATGGGAAGAGCATCTTCCATTGGTGGAGTTCGCGTATAATAACAGCTTTCAACCCAGTATTGGTATGGCTCCTTTCGAAGCTCTTTATGGAAGGCCTTGTTGATCACCTACATGTTCGGTGGGAATCTACGGATAAGATCTTGCTTGGGCCCGATATGGTTAGAGAGACTTCGGAGAAGATTTATTTGATTCGAAGAAGGATGAAAGCAGCGCAAGATAGGCAGAAATCTTACGTGGATAAGAGGAGAACGGATCTTGAGTTTGATGTTGGGGACATGGTCTTTGTCAAAGTATCTCCATTACGGAATGTTGTTCGCTTTGGGTCCGTTGGTAAGTTAGCACCAAGATTTGTTGGGCCGTTTCCTATTAAGGAAAGGATTGGACGGATGGCATATAGAGTGGATTTACCCGAGAGACTTAGTGGGGTACATGACGTATTCCATGTGTCACATTTGAGGAAGTGCCTACATGAGACCGCAGAGGTGGTAGAGCCGAGCTTGCTTAAAGAAGTGAAGGTAGAGCGTGATGCAACTATTCGACGAGCTCCTACCCGCATCCTTAGGTCAGAGATTAGGAAGCTGAGGAACAGAGGGGTGCGACTAGTCAAAGTGCAATGGGAAGAGGATGAGAGCAATGCTACTTGGGAGACAGAAGCGAAGATGCGTTCACTATACCCATTCCTTTTTTAGGGTATGTCTTTTAACTTCTCCTTTATCGTTTGTCTAGTACTTATCTTATCTTTAGTATGTCCTCTCATTAGTACCTTTGACCTTTAGATAGGGTAAACCTATGGTTGAAACATGTGTTTGAGACATGTTATGTTTGATGGATGCGTGTGGATGCAAGTGGTTGCTAGTGGTTGCTCGTGGATGCATATACACACACTCTAGGCACTAGTTCGACTCAATCACTTCATATTGCATATTGCATAAAATTGTGTGTAGGTAGCTATATTAATGGATGTATAATGGTTGTGTTATCATATGGATGATGCATTTTGGTGAATGATTGTGCACTCATGTAGAAATAGTATGTGTCGATAAGGTTCTTTCGCATACATATTGGATGCATGGCACTATCATGGTTTGCATTAAGGAGGTCAACTGAATCAGTAGACCGCCTGATTTTGCATTAGTCAGGGAACATATACACACACTTTTTGCATATGTTCATACAGCATTAGAAACTCTAAGGACAATGGATGCCAGTGTTTGATGGTTTGAGTAGATGGTTGTTTGGTTGGTAGGATACGTTCTTCTTGACTTAGAGATTTCGGGGGCGAAATCCTTTAAGTAGGGGAGAATGTAACACCCCGTATGTAGAATAACTTGTTATAATATAAAACAGGGCAGAATTAAATTTTAAAATCTGAATTAGGGGAAACGGGCTATGCCATTGCGTTCGTCTCGGAAAAATACACGAAATAGAGTCCGAGTTTTCGAAAATCGGAGTCCGTATGACCCAGTTAAGGCCCGAAGAAGTTTCAGAAAATTTAAAACAGATTTTAAATAGTAAAATTTCAAATTTCAGAAGTGGCGGGAAAATTCCCGCTAGACCCAGGGAGTCGACCCGGGAGTCGACTGGGGAGTCAACCTGCCCACCAGGTCGACTGGGGAGTCGACGCTAGTGTCGACCTGGGGGTCGACCTCCCTGGTCGAGCCCAGGTGACCTGGGTGCATCAGTTTGGCTTTTGGGCTGGGTTTTGGTGGCTAGGACGAGATCTAACGGCTCTAATCTAATTTAGGGTTAATCTAATGGCCTAAAACACCTAACTACTCTATAAATACACCCTAAGACTTACCTAAATCATACTAAAATAGAAACAATGTCGTCATGCCGTCAAAATGCAACTTGAAGGAGCCTCCATCAAATTGTAGAAGAAGATAGTATCTCAAATCAACCTCTAATCAACTTTAGCAACTTAATCTTCTTCTTAGGAGTGCTAATCAACAAGTTGTGAGTTTTCTATAGCCTTAATGACCAATTGTTGAAATTATTATGATATGATATAATGAGTTTATGGCTATGAATGTGGATCAATGCATGTTATGCAAGTTATATGCTATGAGTTAATGATGTTATGCATGTTATGCAAGTTATATGCTATGTGTTAATGATGTTATGCATGTTATGCAAGTTATGTGCTACATTTTCATGATGTTATGCAAGTTATGCAAGTCATATGCTACATGTTCATGATGTTATGCAAGTTATGCAAGTCATATGCTATGTGATCATGATGTTATGCAAGTTATGCAAGTCATATGCTATGTGATTATGATGTTATGCATGTTATGCAAGTCATATGCTACATGTTCATGATGTTATGCAAGTTATGCAAGTCATATGAGAAACATTGATCCATTATGACACCATGATATGCAAGTTTGGTGTATGATTATATGCTAGTTCATACATGATATGTTATGCAAGTTTGGTGTATAATTATATGCAAGTTCATATATGACATGTTATGCAAGTTGGGTGTTTGATTATATGCAAGTAACATGTGCAAGTTTACACCTTAGTATGATATGCATACATATGCAAGTTAACCCCTTTGTATGTCATACATACATATGCAAGTTTACCCCTTTGTATGACATAAATAACTTATGCAAGTTAACCTCCTTATGACATATGTGATTCATGCAAGTTTGGGTTGATTATTTATGCTAGTTGGGTTTGATGCTATATGCATGTTGACAACTTTAAACCCATGTTGATGCTAATGTTATGCAAGTTGAACCCATTATATTTGTGATGAATCTTCCCTTTTATGTCATGTTAGCGAATTACGTGGGGAACGATGGGGTTAATATACATGTTAATGAAATGGTGTGAAGTTGGTATGATTATGCATACCATAAAGTGGATGGACATAATTGAGTCAATTATGTACATCGTTAAAATTGGAATTAATTAGGGAAAATTAATTCGGGGGTGATTAATTAGGTGTAATTAATCGACTAAGACACGAGGTTGGACCCTTTTGTAGCGTAAGACTGCCCGGAACCGACCGGCAAATCCAGCGGCTACAAATGATTGGCCCAATGTGAGAGGTCTTAGGCACAAACTAAATACGTGACAAGTGTATAGACACGAGGTTAGACTCGGTTATGGCGTAAGGCTGCCCGGACCCAACCGACAAATCTAGCTGCCATAAAAGATAGTCTAATGTGAGAGGTCTTTACAATGGTTACGTTCTTAATCAATTAAGAAACACTTAACCAGATAAGCAAGTAGTGGGCATGAGGGGTTAAGAGGGTGCCTTGGGTGGCATGTGGAAATCAAGTAAGTGCCTTGGGGGGCATGAGGAAATCTAGTGGGTTGCCTTGGGTGGCAATAGAAAATACGATTAGAATACTTAACCAAGTGGAAACATGTAATTAAACATGATTAAAGGGTTAAGTGGGATGCACTAGATATAATGACAAGCTTAGGTGGTAGCTTGTGGGGGCCCATTTCACCCAGTAACCCATAAGTATCTTATTGGGCTCGACCCATGTCGAGGACGGGACACGCGTACTGGGCTTGATTATAAGAGGCCAAAACGGGTTAGCGGTGGCAACGCAAGTCCAACGGGTTTCATATGCGTGTGTGGACCCGGGCTGGTAGGTAAGACGTTGTTGCATCGTGTAGGTATAAGCCGTGCACCATTTGTTGTATCGGGTTGCCACTTTGGGGAGTGATACACCCCATTGTGGGGCCAGCACGGGTATCTACGGTAGGGAGCCGATCGCTTGGGAGTAGTGGGTACACCTAGTGGAGATAGGGGCAGACGGCACCTATGTAGTCAGCTAGGGGTACACGGAACTACTGGGTAAATTCTCTAAGTCCTTGGGTGGGATCAACCTTTAAGTAGGAATGACTGGTGTGGTGCAGTTAGTAATTACCCTGGGGTGGGTAGATGCATCTTTACCGTTACCTTAGTTCACCTTATGTCTAGTTGGCTACTTAGTGTAGTCATTTATCCCCAGTCATCCCGTGCCAAGTTTATATCATACCCTAATTACTTTAATGATTGTGTTGTTACAGTTATAGGGCTCACTCAGACTTATGTCTGACCCCGTTGTTTTTATCTTTTTCCCCCTCAGGTCCTCAGGTTGGGCCTAGCACTAGTGGGCTTTGACCAGACTTCCTTATCTATCTTCTGGAGCTTGGACCGTGATGTAAAGCCCAGCTTATCTTTTCTTTTATGGCTATTGTTTATGTAGTGGGATTATGTACTTATGTTTTTATCAGGATGGATATTTAGTACTTGACTCTTTATGGTGTTGTAACTAAACATGTTTACCTTCTGCTGCAATGAAATGATGTTTTAGATTTTCAAGTATTTATATCTGTCTTGTGTAATTTTTCTGTTCTATATTCACTTAAAATGCTCCACCGAAGTTAAGGCATTCCCTTTATGAGTGACCTTAGCGGGTGTGGGGTGTTACAAAAGTGGGGCATAGGGTGGCAAGAGTATAGTTCTCGTGCTCGATTTTCTTGGATTGCCTTTCATTAGTTGAGGGAGGGGTCACATGGGACCATAACAACTGGTAGAAAAAAAGACCTTAGCATCTGCATTGGCAGATATCTGAAAGCTCTCGACCGAGTTCCATGTTTCTAGAATAGCCCTGCCACGGGACTCGGGTCACACATTTCAGGACATGTGCATCTAGACAGCGATAAACGATTCACGACACTTACATGGGGAAAGTCTAGGAACATATACCACCCTAGGTAGTGTGTCCTAGACTAAGGGCATCGTTCGACAGGTAGCATAATCCTAGTGGACCTAGGTGGCATAAATCCTGAATCCGAGAAGTAGTAGACAAGTCGCATAAACCCTAGTTGAATCTAGGGAACGCTCGATAGAAAACCCTAGATTAAATCTAGGTAATAAATAAATGTGCGCCTGATGGCAACCCCAGTTACAGGGACTGGGACCCCGTTATCATTTTATACAGATTACTAGTTGGGATGCTAGTTAGGTGGTGCAGAGATTAGTATGGGATGCGATAGTAATTTCAATTCTAAACTGCTTTGCCTTAGTTTATGGTATTTTCCCATTTTCATTTTATGCCTGTCATGTCCTTTTCCTTATTCACATACCGAAGCACCACTAGACTTACCAGGCTTTATGTCTGACTCTATGTTTTCTTTCGTCTTCTTTTCTACCGTCCCCCCCGATAGTCAGGGAGGGAATAGCCCAGATTTATATGGACCTGTTACTCTTACCAAGCTTGAAGACTCTTGGATGCGCTGCTTTGGACTCTCTTTTCCACCGTTATGGCTGACTTATGTTTTATTGGGGAATATCATTGTATATTTATGCTTCTTTATTTTGTTAAACAAGATAGATACTTTGTTGTTGGAAAACAATCTTTGTACAAGCTATTTATAAATGAAATAAAGGTTTATTCACTTTTCTGCTGCTTTATGTATCTGTCTTGTAATTTATCTGCATCTTTTACCCATAATACTTCACAGAACTTAGTGCATTCCCTTTGTGAGTGACACTAACGGATGTGGGGTGTTACAAAAGCTAATGCAACCACTATTGTACAACGCACTGATATAAATAAAAGTGAATCTTTTGCTTATATTATTGAATCTTCTAACATATGGCCTGTAAACTTTCATACATTACGAAAATTGATTAATCTAGAATTTACACCAAAATGCAATATAAATTCCAACTATTATTGTCAAGTTTGTGCAGAAGCAAAATTGACAAGAACCTCGTTTCATCATGTTGAACAAGAGACCGAGCCTCTAGATTTAATACATACTGATGTATGTAATTTGGAAAATGTGTCAAACTAGAGGTGGAAAATGTACTTTATTACATTCATTGACGAATGTACCAGATACTGTCATGTATATTTCCTTAGAAACATGGATAACGTCAATAAGAATGCTTATTGCAATTGCATGACTTAGAAATACATCAAATGGATGTTAAAACTGCACCTTTGAATGGTGAACTAGAGGAAGAAATCTATAAGAAACAACCTGAAGTATTTCTAAGCTCTGAAAATGACAATAAAGTTTGCAAACTGGTAAAATCACTTTATGGTCTTAAGCAAGCTGCAAAATAGTGGCATGAGGAGTTTGACAAAATTATGTTATAAAATGGATTCACGATAAATGAATCAGACAAATGTGTGTACATAAAACATACATATTGGATATGCCATTGTTTGTCTCTATGTTGATGACATGTTGCTCCTAGGCAATAACAAGGTTATAATAACATCTATAAAGGATATGTTATCCTCTAGATTGGATATGAAAGACCTAGAACTGGCTGATGTCATATTGGGTGTAAAATTCTAAGAACACCACAGGGAAATGGATTATCCCAATTGAATTACATCACCAAAATACTTGAAAATTTCAAGCAATATAATATAATTATTGCAAAATCACCAGTAGATATGAACCAAAATTGGGTAAAGAACACTGGTGATGGTATTTACCAGTTAAAATACTCTAGTATACTAGGAAGTATCATACATGTTATGAACTGTACTAGGCTTGATATCGCATATGTTGCAAGAAAACTACGAAGATTTACCAGCAATCCTGGCAATAATCATTGGAAAGCGATAATCAGAGCTCTAGGATATCGAATGTATATGCAGAGCTATGGTCTATACTATACAAAATATCCTTCAATAGTGGAAGGATACAGTGATCGAAATTGGATCACTGGATTACATGATAGAAAGTCTACAAGTGGATATGTGTTCACATTCGGAAATGGAGCAATTTTATGGAAATCATCCAAACAGACTTGTATCACTAGATCTACGATGAAATTGAAGTTTATTACACCAGATAAGACTTCATAATAAGCAAAATGGATTTGAATCTTCTTAGAAGACATTCCTAATTAGAGAAAACATATGCCTCCAATATGTATACATTGTGATAGTCAATAGTACACTATACAATGGTAAATCTAGGCATATTCGTTGTAGACATAAAATGATAAGACAACTTCTCTCTAACGGAGGTTATCATAATAAATTACCTTCGATCTAAAGATAACTTAGTGGATCCACTTACAAAAGGCTTGCCAAGAGAGAAAGTTCAAACCTTATCGAAGGGAATGGGGCTAAGGCCTATAAACTAAAGGTTTTTCTCAAATGGAAACCGCACCTAGTTGACTGGAGAACCCATGATCTAGGTTCAAAGGGACAACGAAGTTTAAGAGAAACTTGATGGCACTGTTATACACCAACCATTCCTATGATAAGTCAGTGCATTATATGTTGCATAAGGATAAGTATTAGTACGTTTAGTGATGTCTGTATTTGAGGAATTAGAGAATACCCTTTACAGAATCACCTACGTAAGTGTGAAGGCGTCGCTTCAAAGAGAATTATGAAGCACTTATGAGACCAGGCAGGTGTTCATGGCAAAAACGAACACATATAGAGAACAAAGGGTTATAAGAAACATTTATCGTGTGTTATCTACTTTGGAATTACAAAAAAGGCTTACAGTTTAAGGACAGTCTATGTCTGCTGATTCGCTTGTGATTCAAATAGGTAATCACTAGGAAAGTTCAAAGCCCATGTACTACTTTAACCGATGCGATAAATGGTTCGTGAAACTAAGATCAACTGCTCGTTCATGTGGGGGATTGTTGGAAATGAATGAGCAAAGAAAGAGGAAAGTGGGAAGAAGAAGAAGAGATAGGGAAGAAGAAGAGACAACAACATTTAAAGTCCCACATCATAAAATTATTAGCACTATCTCTCCTAATATATTAGAAGCCAAATAGGCTTATGTAAAATAGAAAGGAGAGGGATGATATGAGGATGTGGGCTTGGCCATGACATAATAATACATTAAAATGTCAAAGATAAGGGCCTTGGGCCTTGGGGCTCTTGGGGGGATATGGCCGACGGTTGCTGATTGGGCTAGTGCACTAACATGAGAACACTTTTCTCAGAATTTTAAAGGTGTGTCCTTTCAGTCCAGAATTCGAAAGGAAAGTCTGTTAGTTGAATGAGTACAACCATTTGAATTCTCAACGTACGCATATTAATAACCGAGTGGTTAAAGGGTCGCAACCTTTCCTATTCTGGTAGTTACTAATGCATGCGAACAAGCACTCCTCCTGGCCTATAAATACACTGCTCAAAACAAGACAAAAATAACTTTTTATGTCGCATTATTTCCTCTTCTTCTTCAAACTAATTCTCTGATCTAGTTTCTACAATCAATTTCAGTTCGTCAGAGCTCCGTTTGCTAGCATTACGCAATGGAGTTGGTACGTTTTATCCTGGGAAACAAATTGCAACTACGGACGACGGCAATATTGTTTTAAGGAAACAGAAACTTTCTTGACTCGGACATTACTAAAACATAATTCTTTATGTTTAACTTCAATCTTGTGCACAAATCGGTTACGCTTTATGTGATTATTGTAAACACTGTTTGACGTAATAATTGTTGCATAATTCTTGAGCAACATTGATTGTTGTTACTGTTTAATTTGCAATACAATCATGTATTGACAAAAGATATAACTTTGTAAAACAATCGTGTATTTACAAAACTTCTAACAATTTGTTGTTACTGTTTAATTTGTAGTACAATCATGTAATGACAAAAGATATAACTTTGTAATACAATCGTGTATTTACAAAACTTTCTAACAATCTTAAAACAATATTTTACTTGTTTGAACGTATGCTATAGACTCAGGTATGTTTTGCTGTTGATTCAGATTAAATCAACCTAAGTTTCATGTTCAGATCTAAAAGCATTGTATTTCCAATGAGTGGTATCAGAGCCACTCGTGGTTCATTCTATTGAGAAATCTTTGTTTCTATTTAAGACACGAATTATTGAAACGTTTGAATCTTAAGATACATTGAATTTGTTTGGATTGTACTGATTTTCTTAAAATTCATTTTTTTCCCTTTGAATCAGTGCTTGCAAACATCTTCAAGTATCAAATGATTCATTTATATTCAAACACTTCATCATTTAAAGATCACACATATACATTATCAGACTTTTCTTCTTCTGAAATTCGTAACTTGTGTGAATTAAATTTGAAATTCTTATTTTGCTAGATGACATCTGACTATTCATATTCAAAATGATTTATGTTTTAAAAGTCTATTTAATAAATCATTTTGGCATGTAACATGTTTAGCATATTCAAATCGTTGTGTGAACGGTATGACTTATATTATGAAATTGCCTTTTTGGCTTGCTTTCCATGGTTTGACTTTTCAATATTTCCATGTAGCTTGCAATTTTTTTTTCTGGGGTAATGTTAGCATTTGATGTGTTTAAACAATACAAAAAGGAAGTTGATAATCAACTCAACAAGAAAATGAAAAACAAAATGGAAGGATGAAAGCAAACAAAAGTCCCACATTATGGAATATGAGTACCCACCTCCCTGTATGCTTATATAAATAAAGGAGAAAGGGGCTTGTAAACAGATGTGGCTAAGCCATGACACATTATTATATTGATGTCAAATTGGGCCTAGCTTCTTGGGACTCTTGGAGTCGATAACACAATATTTTATTGATGCCAAATTGGGGCTCTCAAATGTATGCTTTATGGTTAGTTTCTGGCTTGCCAGATAACTTTTGGGGAGAATCTATTCTTTCGGGAAATCACATTTTTAAATAAAATACCCCAAAAGAAAACTTCTATGTCTCCTCATGAACTTTGGAAAAATAGACCACCATTCTAAAATTACTTAAAAATGTGGGGGTGTTTTGCCAAAGTAGAGGTACCAAAACCAAAGAAGGTCAAAATTGGACCAAAAGCAATTGATTGTGTATTCATTGGATATGCACTAAACAGTGCTGTATACTGATTTTTGATACACAAATCTGAAATTGATGATATTCATTAAAATACCATCATTGAGTTGAGAAATGCTAGATTTTTCGAACATGTATTCCCCTTGAAACAAAGAGACCAAGGGCAGATGGAGTTCCTTATTCTCTTGAGAAAACTGAACATAATAAAACTCAGCAAAGTAGTGTTGAGCAGCAAGTGGAGGAACCAAAAAAAAAGTCAAGTACCTTAAAAAAAACCTTTGGACCGAACTTCTATACCTTTCTATTAGAAGATGATCCATTGACATACCAACAAGATGTGTCTTCCAGCGATGCCCCTTATTGTAAGGAGGCGACTAACAATAAGATTGAACCATTATGTCCAATCATACATGGGAATTGGTCATTTTACCTCAAGGGTGTAAGACCTTAGGTAATAAATGGATATTTAAAAAGAAATTGAAACCTGATGGTTCAACAGACAAATACAAAACAGCAAATGCTGATGAACAAACTTTTATAGGCCATTCATCTACTTCAAAGGTGGAAGGCAAAGGAAAAGTTGTGTTGAAACTGACTTCTGGAAAGGAACTAATGATGTTCTCCATGTTCCAGAAATACGCTAAGCAAGCATGGTTTCAAATTAATCTTTAAAGCTGATAAATTTGTATTTTCCAAGAATGGAGTGTATGTTGGAAGATTATATGCGTGTGATGGTTTGTTTAAAACAAATGCCACCACTATTGTACCACGCACTGATATAAATAAAAGTGAATCTTTTGCTTATATTATTGAATCTTCTAACATATTTCATACATTGCGAAAATTGATTAATCTAGAATTTACACCATAATGCAATATAAATTCCAACTATTAATGTCTAGTTTGTGCAGAAGCAAAATGGACAAGAACCTCGTTTCATCATGTTGAACGAGTGACCGTGCCTAAAGATTTAAAACATACTGATGTATGTAATTTGGAAAATGTGTCAAACTAGAGGTGGAAAATGTACTTTATTACATTCTTTGACGAATGTACCAGATACTGTCATGTATATTTCCTTAGAAACAAGGATAACGTCAATAAGAATGCTTATTGCAATTGCATGACTTAGAAATACATCAAATGGATGCTAAAATTGCACCTTTGAATGGTGAATTAGAGGAAGAAATGTATATGAAACAACCTGAAGGGTTTCTAAGCTTTGAAAATGACAATAAAGTTTGCAAACTGGTAAAATCACTTTATGGTCTTAAGCAAGCTGCAAAATAGTGGGATGAGAAGTTTGATAAAACTATGTTATAAAATGGATTCACGATAAATGAATCAGACAAATGTGTGTACATAAAACACACACATATTGGATATGTCATTGTTTGTCTCTATGTTGATGACATGTTACTCATAGGCAATAACAAGGTGATAATAACATCTATAAAGGATATGTTATCCTCTAGATTGGATATGAAAGACCTAGAACTGGCTGATGTCATATTGGGTGTAAAAATTCTAAGAATACCACAGGGAAATGCATTATCCCAATTGCATTACTTCACCAAAATACTTGAAAATTTCAAGCAATATAATATAATTATTGCAAAATCACCAGTAGATATGAACCAAAATTGGGTAAAGAACACTGGTGATGGTATCTACCAGTTAAAATACTCTACTATACTAGGAAGTATCATACATGTTGTGAACTGTACTAGGCTTGATATCGCATATGCTGTAAGAAAACTAAGAAGATTTACCAGCAATCCTGGTAAACATCATTGGAAAGCGATAATCAGAGCTCTAGGATATCGAATGTACACGCAGAGCTATGGTCTATACTATACAAAATATCCTTCAATAGTGGAAGGATACAGTGATGGAAAATGGATCACTGGATTACATGATACAAAGTCTACAAGTGCATATGTGTTCACATTCGGAAATGGAGCAATTTTATGGAAATCATCCAAACAGACTTGTATCACTAGATCTACGATGAAATTGAAGTTTATCGCACCAGATAAGATTTCATAATAAGCAGAATGGATTTGAATCTTCTTAGAAGACATTCCTAATTGGAGAAAACATATGCCTCCAATATGTATACAATGTGATAGTCAATAGTACACTATATAATGGTAAATCTAGGCATATTCGTCGTAGACATAAAAAGATAAGACAAGTTCTCTATAACGGAGGTTATCACAATAAATTACCTTCAATCTAAAGATAACTTAGCGGATCCACGTACAAAAGGCTTGCCAAGAGAGAAAGTTCAAACCTTATCGAAGGGAATGGGGCTAACGCCTATAAACTAAAGGTTTTTCTAAAATGGAAACCCCACCTAGTTGACTGGAGATCCCAAGATCTAAGTTCAAAGGGACAACGAAGTTTAAGAGAAACTTGATGGCACTGTTATACACCAACCATTCCTATGATAAGTCAGTGCATTATATGTTGCATAACGATAAGTATTAGTACTTTTAGTGATATCTATATTTGAGGAATTTGAGAATACCCTTTACAGAATCACCTACGTAAGTGCGAAGGCGCCGCTTCAAAGAGAATTATGAGGCCAAATTCTCTAAGCACTTATGAGACCAGGCAGGTGTTCAAGGCAAAAACGAACACATATAGAGAACGAAGGGTTATAAGAAACATTTATCGTGTGTTATCTACTTTGGAATTACAAAAAAGGCTTACAGTTCAAGGACAGTCTATGTCTACTAATTCATCTGTGATTCAAATAGGTAATCACTAGGAAAGTTCAAAGCCCATGTGCTACTTTAACCGATGCGATAAATGGTTCGTGAAACTAAGATCGACTGCTCATTCATGTGGGGGATTGTTGGAAATGAATGAGCAAAAAAAGAGGAAAGTGGGAAGAAGAAGACGAGATAGGGAAGAAGAAGAGACAACAACATTTAAAGTCCCACATCGTAGAATTATTAGCACAATCTCTCCTAATATATTAGAAGCCAAATAGGCTTATGTAAAATAGAAAGGAGAGGGATGATATGAGGATGAGGGCTTGGCCATGACAAAATAATACATTAAAATGTCAAAGATAAGGGACTTGGGCCGTGGGGCTCTTGGGGTCTCTTTGTTGGATATGGCCGACGGTTGCTGATTGGGCTAGTGCACTAACATGAGAATATTTTTCTTAGAATTTTAAAGGTATGTCCTTTCAGTCCAGAATTCGAAAGGAATGTCTATTAGCTGAATGAGTACAACCATTTGAATTCTCAGCGTACGCATATTAATAACCGAGTGGTTAAAGGATCGCAACCTTTCCTAATCTGGTGGTTACTAATGCATGCGAACAAACACTCCTCCTTGCCTATAAATACACTGCTCAAAACAAGACAAAAATAACTTTTTATGTCGCATTATTTCCTATTCTTCTTCAAAGTAATTCTCTGATCTAGTTTCTACAATCAATTTCAGTTCGTCAGAGCTCCGTTTGCTAGCACTACGCAACGGAGTTGGTCAGTTTTATCCTGGGAAACAAATTGCAACTACGTCAATTGGTGCATACGACGGCAATATTGTTTTAAGGAAACAGAAACTTTCTGGACTCGGACATTACTAAAACATAATTCTTTATGTTTATCTTCAATCTTGTGCACAATTCGGTTACGCTTTCTGTGATTATTGTAAACACAGTTTGACGTAACAATTGTTGCATAATTCTTGAGCAACATTGATTGTTGTTACTGTTTAATTTGCAATACAATCATATATTGACAAAAGATATAACTTTGTAATACAATCGTGTATTTACAAAACTTCTAACAATTTGTTGTTACTGTTTAATTTGCAGTACAATCATGTAATGACAAAAGATATAACTTTGTAATACACTCGTGTATTTACAAAACTTTCTAACAATCTTAAAACCATATTTCACTAGTTTGAACGTATGCTATAGACTCAGGTATGTTTTGTTGTTGATTCATATTAAATCAACCTAAGTTTCATGTTCAGATCTAAAAGCATTGTATTTCCAACGAGTGGTATCAGAGCCACTCATGGTTCATTCTATTGAGAAATCTTTGTTTTTATTTAAGACGTGAATTATTGAAATGTTTGAATCTTTAGATACATTGAATTTGTTTGGATTGTACTGATTTTATTAAAATTCATTTTTATTCCTTTGAATCAGTGCTTGCAAACATCTTCAAGTATCAAACGATTCATTTATATTCAAACACTTCAACGTTTAAAGATTACACATATACATTATCAGACTTATCTTCTTCTGAAATTCGTAACTTGTGTGAATAAATATGAAATTCTTACGTTGCTAGATGACATCTGACTCTTCGTATTCAAAATGATTTATGTTTTAAAGGTCTATTTAATAAATCATTTTGGCATGTAACATGTTTAGCATATTCAAATCGTTGTGTGAACGGTATGAATTATATTATGAAATTGCCTTTTTGGCTTGCTTTCCATGGTTTGACTTTTCAATATTTCCATGTAGCTTGCAAATTTTTTTTTGGGGGTAATGTTAGCATTTGGTGTGTTTAAACAATAGAAAAAGGAAGTTGATAATCAACTCAACAAGAAAATGAAAAACAACATGGATAGAGGAAAGCAAACAAAAGTCCCACATTATGAAATATGAGTACCCACCTCTCTATATGCTTATATAAATAAAGGAGAAAGGGCCTTGTAAACAGATGTGGCTAAGCCATGACACAATATTATATTGATGTCAAATTGGGCCTAGCTCCTTGGGACTCTTGGAGTCGATGACACAATATTTTATTGATGTCAAAATTGGGGCTCTCAAATGTATGCTTTATGGTTAGTTTCTGGTTTGCCAGATAACTTTTGGGGAGAATCTATTCTTTTGGGAAATCATATTTTCAAATAAAATACCCCAAAAGAAAACTTCTATGTCTCCTAATGAATTTTGGAAAAACAGATCACCATCCTAAAATTACTTAAAAATGTGGGGGTGTTTTGCCAAAGTAGAGGTACGAAAACCAAAGAAGGTCAAAATTGGACCAAAAGCAATTGATTGTGTATTCATTGGATATGCACTAAACAGTGTTGTACACCGATTTTTGATACACAAATATGAAATTGATGATATTCATGAAAATACCATCATTGAGTCGAGAAATGCTAGATTTTTCGAACATATATTCCTCTTGAAACAAAGAGACAAAGAGAGGATGGAGTTCCTTATTATCTTGAGAATACTGAACAAAATAAAACTCAGCAAAGTAGTGCTGAGTAGCAAGTGGAGGAACACAGAAAAAAGTAAAGTACCTTAAAAAAAACTTTGGACCGAACTTCTATACCTTTCTGCTAGAAGATGGTCTATTGACATACAAACAAGATGTGTCTTCCAGCGATGCCCCTTATTGTAAGGAGGCGATTAACAATAAGATTGAACCATTATGTCCAATCATACATGGGAATTGGTCAATTTAACTCAAGGGTGTGAGACCTTGGGTAATAAATGGATATTTAAAAAGAAATTGAAACCTGATGGTTCAACAGACAAATACAAAATAGCAAATGCTGATGAACAAACTATTATAGGCCATTCATCTACTTCAAAGGTGGAAGGCAAAGGAAAAGTTGTGTTGAAACTGACTTCTGGAAAGGAACTAATGATGTTCTCCATGTTCCAGAAATACGCTAAGCTAGCATGGTTTCAAATTAATCTTTAAAGCTGATAAATTTGTACTTTCCAAGAATGGAGTGTATGTTGGAAGAGTATATGCATGTGATGGTTTGTTTAAAACAAATGCCACCACTATTGTACCACGCACTGATATAAATAAAAGTGAATCTTTTGCTTATATTATTGAATCTTCTAACATATTTCATACATTGCGAAAATTGATTAATCTAGAATTTACACCAAAATGCAATATAAATTCCAACTATTAATATCTAGTTTGTGCAGAAGCAAAATTGACAAGAACCTCATTTCATCATGTTGAACGAGAGACCGAGCCTCTAGATTTAATACATACTGATGTATGTAATTTGGAAAATGTGTCAAACTAGAGGTGGAAAATGTACTTTATTACATTCATTGACGAATGTACCAGAAACTTTCATGTATATTTCCTTAGAAACAAGGATAACGTCAATAAGAATGCTTATTGCAATTGCATGACTTAGAAATACATCAAATGGATGTTAAAACTGCACCTTTGAATGGTGAATTAGAGGAAGAAATCTATATGAAACAACATGAAGGATTTCTAAGCTCTGAAAATGACAATAAAGTTTGCAAACTGGTAAAATCACTTTATGGCCTTAAGCAAGCTGCAAAACAGTGGCATGATAAGTTTGATAAAACTATGTGAGAAAATGGATTCACGATAAATGAATAAGACAAATGTGTGTACATAAAACACACACATATTGGATATGTCATTGTTTGTCTCTATGTTGATGACATGTTGCTCCTAGGCAATAACAAGGTCATAATAACATCTATAAAGCATATGTTATCCTCTAGATTGTATATGAAAGACCTAGAACTGGCTGATGTCATATTGGGTGTAAAAATTTTAAGAACACCACAGGGAAATGCATTATCCCAATTGCATTGCATCACCAAAATACTTGAAAATTTCAAGCAATATAATATAATTATTGCAAAATCACCAGTAGATATGAACCAAAATTGGGTAAAGAACACTGGTGATGGTATCTACCAGTTAAAATACTCTAGTATACTAGGAAGTATCATACATGTTATGAACTGTACTAGGCTTGATATCGCATATGCTGTAAGAAAACTAAGAAGATTTACCAGCATTCCTGGTAAACATCATTGGAAAGCAATAATCAGAGCTCTAGGATATCAAATGTATACGAAGAGCTATGGTCTATACTATACAAAATATCCTTCAATAGTGGAAGGATACAGTGATGGAAACTGGATCACTGGATTACATGATACAAAGTCTACAAGTGGATATGTGTTCACATTCGGAAATGGAGCAATTTTATGGAAATCATCCAAACAGACTTGTATCACTAGATCTACGATGAAATTGAAGTTTATTGCACCAGATAAGACTTCATAATAAGCAGAATGGATTTGAAACTTCTTAGAAGACATTCCTAATTGGAGAAAACATATGCCTCCAATATGTATACATTGTGATAGTCGATAGTACACTATCCAATGGTAAATCTAGGCATATTCGTCGTAGACATAAAAAGATAAGACAAGTTCTCTATAACGGAGGTTATCATAATAAATTACCTTCAATCTAAAGATAACTTAGCGGATCCACTTACAAAAGGCTTGTCAAGAGAGAAAGTTCAAACCTTATCGAAGGGAATGGGGCTAACGCCTGTAAACTAAAGGTTTTTTTAAAATGGAAACCCCACCTAGTTGACTGGAGATCCCAAGATCTAGGTTCAAAGGGACAACGAAGTTTAAGAGAAACTTGATGGCACTGTTATACACCAACCATTCCTATGATAAGTCAGTGCATTATATGTTGCATAAGGATAAGTATTAGTACTTTTAGTGATGTCTGTATTTGAGGAATTAGAGAATACCCTTTACAGAATCACCTACGTAAGTGCGAAGGCGCCGCTTCAAAGAGAATTATGAGGCCAAATTCTCTAAGCACTTATGAGACCAGGCAGGTGTTCAAGGCAAAAACGAACACATATAGAGAACGAAGGGTTATAAGAAACATTTATCGTGTGTTATCTACTTTGGAATTACAAAAAAGGCTTACAGTTCAAGGACAGTCTATGTCTACTGATTCGTCTGTGATTCAAATAGGTAATCACTAGGAAAGTTCAAAGCCCATGTGTTACTTTAACCGATGCGATAAATGGTTCGTGAAACTAAGATCGACTACTCATTCATGTGGGGGATTGTTGGAAATGAATGAGCAAAGAAAGAGGAAAGTGGGAAAAAGAAGACGAGATAGGGAAGAAGAAGAGACAACAACATTTAAAGTCCCACATCATAGAATTATTAGCACAATCTCTCCTAATATATTAGAAGCCAAATAGGCTGATGTAAAATAGAAAGGAGAGGGAAGATATGAGGATGTGGGCTTGGCCATGACATACTAATACATTAAAATGTCAAAGATAAGGGCGTTGGGCCTTGGAGCTCTTGGGTCTCTTGGGGGGATATGGCCGACGGTTGCTGATTGGGCTAGTGCACTAACATGAGAATATTTTTCTCAGAATTTTAAAGGTGTGTCCGTTCAGTCCAGAATTCGAAAGGAATGTCAATTAGTTGAATGAGTACAACCATTTGAATTCTCAGCGTACGCATATTAATAACCGAGTGGTTAAAGGGTCGCAACCTTTACTATTCTGGCGGTTACTAATGCATGCGAACAGACACTCCTCCTTGCCTATAAATACACTGCTCAAAACAAGACAAAAATAACTTTTTATGTCGCATTATTTCCTATTCTTCTTCAAAGTAATTCTCTGATCTAGTTTCTACAATCAATTTCAGTTCGTCAGAGCACCATTTGCTGGCACTACGCCTATAAATACACTGCTCAAAATAAGACAAAAATAACTTTTTATGTCGCATTATTTCCTATTCTTCTTCAAAGTAATTCTCTGATTTAGTTTCTACAATCAATTTCAGTTCGTCAGAGCTCCGTTTGCTGACACTACGCAACGGAGTTGGTCCGTTTTATGTTGGGAAACAAATTGCAACTACGTCAATTAGTGCATACGACGGCAATATTGTTTTAAGGAAACAGAAAATTTCTGGACTCGGACATTACTAAAACATAATTCTTTATGTTTATCTTCAATCTTGTGCACAAATCAGTTACGCTTTTTGTGATTATTGTAAACACAGTTTGACGTAACAATTGTTGCGTAATTCTTGAGCAACATTGATTGTTGTTACTGTTTAATTTGCAATACAATCATGTATTGACAAAAGATATAACTTTGTAATACAATCGTGTATTTACAAAACTTCTAACAATTTGTTGTTACTGTTTAATTTGGAGTACAATCATGTAATGACAAAAGATATAACTTTGTAATACAATCGTGTATTTACAAAACTTTCTAACAATCTTAAAACAATATTTTACTTGTTTGAACGTATGTTATAGACTCAGGTATGTTTTGCTGTTGATTCAGATTAAATCAACCTGAGTTTCATGTTCAGATCTAAAAGCATTATATTTCCAACGAGTGGTATCAGAGCCACTCATGGTTCATTCTATTGAGAAATCTTTTTTTTTATTTAAGACGTGAATTATTGAAACGTTTGAATCTTAAGATACATTGAATTTGTTTGGATTGTACTGATTTTCTTAAAATTCATTTTTTTTCCTTTGAATCAGTGCTTGCAAACATCTTCAAGTATCAAATGATTCATTTATATTCAAACACTTCATCGTTTAAATATCACACATATACATTATCAGACTTTTCTTCTTCTGAAATTCGTAACTTGTGTGAATTAAATATGAAATTCTTGTGCTGGATGACATCTGACTCTTCATATTCAAAATGATTTATGTTTAAAAAGTCTATTTAATAAATCATTTTGGCATGTAACATGTTTAGCATATTCAAATCGTTGTGTGAACGGTATGAATTATATTATGAAATTGCCTTTTTGGCTTGCTTTCCATGGTTTGACTTTTCAATTTTTCCATGTAGCTTGCATTTTTTTTTGGGCAATGTTAGCATTTGGTGTGTTTAAACAATACAAAAAGGAAGTTGATAATTAACTCAACAAGAAAATGAAAAACAAAATGGATAGAGGAAAGCAAACAAAAGTCCCACATTATGAAATATGAATACCCACCTCTCTATATGCTTATATAAATAAAGGAGAAAGGGGCTTGTAAAAAGATGTGGCTAAGCCATGACACAATATTATATTGATGTCAAATTGCGCCTAGCTCCTTGGGACTCTTGGAGTCCATGACACTATATTTTATTGATGTCAAATTGGGGCTCTCAAATGTATGTTTTATGGTTAGTTTCTGGCTTTCCATATAACTTTTGGGGAGAATCCATTCTTTCTGGAAATCATATTTTTAAATAAAATACCCCAAAAGAAAACTTCTAAGTCTCCTCATGAACTTTGGAAAAACAGACCACCATCTTAAAATTACTTAAAAATGTGGGGGTGTTCTGCCAAAGTAGAGGTACCAAAACCAAAGAAGGTCAAAATTGGACCAAAAACAATTGATTGTGTATTCATTGGATATGAACTAAACAGTGCTATATACCGATTTTTGATACACAAATCTGAAATTGATGATATTCATGAAAATACCATCATTGAGTCGAGAAATGCTAGATTTTTCGAACATACATTCCCCATGAAACAAAGAGACCAGTGGAGGATGGAGTTCCTTATTCTGTTGAGAATTCCGAACAAAATAAAACTCAGCAAAGTAGCGCTGAGCAGCAAGTGGAGGAACCAAAAAAAAAGTCAAGTAACTTAAAAAAAACCTTTGGACCGAACTTCTATACCTTTGTGTTAGAAGATGATCCATTGACTTGCAAACAAGATGTGTCTTCTAGCGATGCCCCTTATTGTAAGGAGGCGATTAACAATAAGATTGAACCATTATGTCCAATCATACAGGGGAATTGGTCAATTTACCTCAAGGGTGTGAGACCTTATGTAATAAATGGATATTTAAAAAGAAATTGAAACCTGATGGTTCAGCGGACAAATACAAAACAGCAAATGCTGATGAACAAACTTTTATAGGCCATTCATCTACTTCAAAGGTGGAAGGCAAAGGAAAAGTTGTGTTGAAACTGACTTCTGGAAAGGAACTAATGATGTTCTCCATGTTCCAGAAATACGCTAAGCAAGCATGGTTTCAAATTAATCTTTAAAGCTGATAAATTTGTACTTTCCAAGAATGGAGTGTATGTTGGAAGAGTATATGCGTGTGGTGGTTTGTTTAAAGCAAATACCACCACTATTGTACCACGCACTGATATAAATAAAAGTGTATCTTTTGCTTATATTATTGAACCTTCTAACATATGGCCTGTAAACTTTCATACATTGCGAAAATTGATTAATCTAAAATTTACACCAAAATGCAATATAAATTCCAACTATTAATGTCAAGTTTGTGCAGAAGCAAAATTGACGAGAACCTCATTTCATCATGTTGAACGAGAGACTGAGCCTCTAGATTTAATACATACTAATGTATGTAATTTGGAAAATGTGTCAAACTAGAGGTGGAAAATGTACATTATTACATTCATTGACGAATGTACCAGATACTGTCATGTATATTTCCTTAGAAACAAGGATAACGTCAACAAGAATGATTATTGCAATTGCATGACTTAGAAATACATCAAATGGATGTATAAAACACATTTGAATAGTGAATTAGAGGGAGAAATCTATATGAAACAGCCTGAAGGATTTCTAAGCTCTGAAAATGACAATAAAGTTTGCAAACTGGTAAAATCACTTTATGGTCTTAAGCAAGCAGCAAAATAGTGGCATGAGAAGTCTGATAAAACTTTGTTATAAAATGGATTCACGATAAATGAATCAGACAAATGTGTGTACATAAAACACACACATATTGGATATGTCATTGTTTGTCTCTATGTTGATGACATGTTGCTCCTAGGCAATAACAAGGTCATAATAACATCTATAAAGGATATGTTATCCTCTAGACTGGATATGAAAGACCTAGAACTGGCTGATGTCATATTGGGTGTAAAAATTCTAAGAATACCACAGGGAAATGCATTATCCCAATAGCATTACTTCACCAAAATACTTGAAAATTTCAAGCAATATAATATAATTATTGCAAAATCACCAGTAGATATGAACCAAAATTGGGTAAAGAACACTGGTGATGGTATCTACTAGTTAAAATACTCTCGTATACTAGGAAGTATCATACATGTTATGAACTGTACTAGGCTTGATATCGCATATGCTGTAAGAAAACTAAGAAGATTTACCAGCAATCCTGGTAAACATCATTGGAAAGCGATAATCAGAGCTCTAGGATATCGAATGTATACGCAGAGTTATGGTCTATACTATCCTTCAATAGTGAAAGGATACAGTGATGGAAATTGGATCACTGGATTGCATGATAGAAAGTCTACAAGTGGATATGTGTTCACATTAGGAAATGGAGCAATTTTATGGAAATCATCCAAACAGACTTGTATCACTAGATCTACAATGAAATTGAAGTTTATTGCACCAGATAAGACTTCATAATAAGCAGAATGGATTTGAATCTTCTTAGAAGACATTCCTAATTGGAGAAAACAAATGCCTCCAATATGTATACATTGTGATAGTCAATAGTACACTATACAATGGTAAATCTAGGCATATTCGTCATAGACGTAAAAAGATAAGACAACTTCTCTCTAACGGAGGTTATCACAATAAATTGCCTTCGATCTAAAGATAACTTAGCGGATCCACTTACAAAAGGCTTGCGAAGAGAGAAAGTTCAAACCTTATAGAAGGGAATGGGGCTAAGGCCTATAAACTAAAGGTTTTTCTAAAATGGAAACCCCACCTAGTTGACTGGAGATCCCAAGATCTAGGTTCAAAGGGACAACGAAGTTTAAGAGAAACTTGATGGCATTGTTATACACCAACAATTCCTATGATAAGTCAGTGCATTATATGTTGCATAAGGATAAGTATTAGTACTTTTAGTGATGTCTGTATTTGAGGAATTAGAGAATACCCTTTACAGAATCACCTACGTAAGTGCGAAGGCGCCGCTTCAAAGAGAATTATGAGGCCAAATTCTCTAAGCACTTATGAGACCAAGCAGGTGTTCAAGGCAAAAACGAACACATATAGAGAACGAAGGGTTATAAGAAACATTTATCGTGTGTTATCTACTTTGGAATTACAAAAAAGGCTTACAGTTCAAGGACAGTCAATGTCTACTGATTCGCCTGTGATTCAAATAGGTAATCACTAGGAAAGTTCAAAGCTCATGTGCTACTTTAACCGATGCGATAAATGGTTCGTGAAACTAATATCGACTACTCATTCATGTCGGGGACCGTTGGAAATGAATTAGCAAAGAAAGAGGAAAGTGGGAAGAAGAAGAAGAGATAGGGAAGAAGTGGAGACAACAACATTTAAAGTCCCACATCATAGAATTATTAGCACAATCTCTCCTAATATATTAAAAGCCAAATAGGCTTATGTAAAATAGAAAGGAGAGGGATGATATGAGGATATGAGCTTGGCTATGACATAATAATACATTAAAATGTCAAAGATAAGGGCCTTGGGCCTTGGGGCTCTTGGTGTCTCTTGGTTGGATATGGCCGACGATTGATGATTGGGCTAGTGCAATAACATGATAATATATTTTTTAGAATTTTAAAGGTGTGTCCTTTCAGTCCAGAATTCAAAAGGAATGTCTGTTAATTGAATGAGTACAACCATTTGAATTCTGAACGTACACATATTAATAACCGAGTGGTTAAAGGGTCTCAACCTTTCCTATTCTTGCGATTACTAATGCATGCGGACAGGCACTCCTCCTTGCCTATAAACACACTGCTCAAAACAAGACAAAAATAACTTTTTATGTCGCATTATTTCCTCTTCTTCTTCAAACTAATTATCTGATCTAGTTTCTACAATCAATTTCAGTTTGTCAGAGCTCCGTTTGCTGGCACTACGCAACGGAGTTGGTCCGTTTTATCCTGGGAAACAAATTGCAACTACGTCAATTGGTGCATACGACGACAATATTGTTTTAAGGAAACAGAAACTTTCTGGACTCGGACATTACTAAAACATAATTCTTTATATTTATCTTCAATCTTGTGCACAAATCGGTTACTCTTTCTGTGATTATTGTAAACACAGTTTGACTTAACAATTGTTGCATAATTCTTGAGCAACATTGATTGTTGTTACTGTTTAATTTGCAATACAATCATGTATTGACAAAAGATATAACTTTGTAATACAATCATGTATTTACAAAACTTCTAACAATTTTTTGTTACTGTTTAATTTGCAGTACAATCATGTAATGACAAAAGATATAACTTTGTAATACAATCGTGTATTTACAAAACTTTCTAACACATGTTAGCAACCATTCATCACACCTTACTGTCCACCATTCTGAGCAAAAGTTTAAATTAAAATAAATTAGAATAAACAGTTAGCTTTACAAAATAGAATTATTATAAAACCGTTATATGTAGAAGAAATTGAGGAGTAAAATATACTACCATGTTTATCACTTTGAAACCCGGTACGAAGATGTTCATAAGCAGTTCAAATGCACGAACAACCTTAATTATAGCTAGTAATACACCTCACTATCTTTTCGAACAAAGCATCAAGAAAAAAATAAACATACAAAAAAGAATTAAAATGGAAAATGAGTATTATATGAGTGGGTAGAGCAATTTACAATTTAGGTAAAGCCCACCTCAAGTAGTTTTCTAGTACCGCCTTGTGTTCCCCCAGTTGACAGGACTCTGAAATAATTGACGGTTGTTTACTGAAACAGTTTGTTGAAAAGATATCAAGTACAAAATGGACCAGTCAAAAAATAAGTTTAAAATATCACATGAAAGGGTGCCTGTGTACGCACAATATGGGTGCAGCTTGTTATTGGAAGCGAAAGGAAAGGTACTACTACCCACATTGTTGATTTTGATGTCTTCTTTTTTAGGAACCTAGAACATTTATTTTTCTTAGGTCCCTTTGTTTGTTTATGTTTACGGTATATTTTGTTTGTGTTATAAAGTGTATGTGTGAACACTCAAACAAACACATGTGTATGTCGTGCATGATACATATGTTGGATATTTTTTATTTTTAATTCGCATAAAGCACTGCTTACTTTTGCTATCTTTTGTGTATGAATGACCGTGCTACATGGATTTTGATTATATCTTCTTAATCTTGGTTAATTTATTTTTTCATGTGGTTGCACATAATGCTCTAAAACAGTTTGTGAAAATGTGTCCTTGAACTTGAATTTGTGTTGTGGTTGTCATGTTGTTGGTTTGCCAAATTTACGTATTTGGAAGGGGTTAATAATGGCCACGACGTAAAGTCAGTTATCATTAAAACCCTGCTTTCCAAAATTTACATTTCTAACATATTACATGACGACTGCTTTAAAGCATTTGACAAAGAAGTTGAAGGATTAGTTGGAAACGGGTTTGATGAAATTTTACTCATTTGTAAACTGATATTTGAAAAAAAAATACTGATCATCTTCTACATTTACATTGTACTTTATTTAGTTAACACAGCTGTGTCTATTACAAAACCAATATACAATATTCATCGCATACATTTGTGTAAAGGTTATGTTCAAGGTGTTAATTTTTTTTATTATGCCGCACTATTATACCGGCGATGCATCAAAATACATTTAAAATATTAAATATTTTAAATGTCCTTCAGTGCAAGATAGTGGATTTAGGAAGATTGGAAATCTATTTCAGAAACCGGGAAGAACTGTTGCTTTTTCCGAATTCCAGTGAAGCAACTATGACATGATAACACAAATAACTGCTTGGCCATTACAAGAGATGTCAAGTTTGCCACATCGTCCAAAGCAACCACCATCTGTCATAGGTTATCTTTGTACGAATTATACAAGTATTTGGAAAAAGTGTGGTTAATAACGCTATTATGATAAACTTTTTTTTGTACACGTAACACCACTTACGAACAGAGTTCAAATCGGAGATTAAGTTGAGTAATAATGGGCAAATCAATTCGAAATGGTTAGACGTAAAAGGAAAACATAAGATATCCAAGGTTTAATTTACAACATTAAATTTTGCGTTATGCTGGTAGTAAATATTTTCATGATTATCAGATGCTATTTGTTTTCCAGCGTGAGGAGCAACTCCACATTTAAAAAACATGTAAAACCAAACATTTAGCTTTTGATTCTAGATATTATATTGCCATAACTGAAAGAATTTTTGTATATGACATTATCAAACCTTTCCCTAACATCTAGTGTATAGAACAACTCCATAATTTATGATAAGGTCATACTTTAAAAAAAATTAGATCAAAGATAATCTTACCTAATTCATTTATTATACCAGTCTGTTTTTTTTTATGCACTGGAAATTTTTAAGCAGAAGAATCTGGTACATTTGCCGCCCTCTTTTAAGCAAACTTTAGTTATAAAATTTAAGGTTCTTTTCAGACTTCAAATTCATTTTCAAAAAGGTAGAACTGATCCGTACTTATTAAATCAGCTGTAAATTTATCCATTCTCCAAAAAAGTATTAAGTACGAATAATACATGGATGTGTAACAAACCTGGTATAAGGCCTGAAGTACTCCTTCCACGTTTATTACATCCATCACAAAATAATGAACATGTATTATACCATTAGTCATTAGGTAGTCATACTATACCCGAGTGATATAAAACGAAATTAAAATATACTGACACAATCCAAGGAATATAGTCTAAATTAGCACAAAATTTGATGTAGTTCAACAGCTCTTGCCATTAGCCTTATGCATGAAAACCATATGTTGAAAGGTGTAAAAATTTGACTAAGAATTATATAAAACTCAGACAAGCGTGGATAAAAAGTGTATTTAAGAATGGTTAAGAAAGGAAAATAAATAAATCAATAAGTAAATTAAAACTAAGGCATTTTAAGCATCGATATGGATTGTTTCTCAGGTCCATGGAGGTCTCCAATTGTGTTTATCTTTTGACAAAGATTACACATTTTTATTAGCTTGCTTATTTCCCTTAGGATGTAATTTTTTTTCCACAACTTACTTCATGATTTTTTAGTATGAACATTTCATGGTAGTCCTACCACAATCCCTTAATGGAAAACCCATGAGTATACATAGTCATGTACCACCCCATGCAAGTAATTAGGGTTAACCATAGTCATAACAATAGTTACATTGAGTTTGTGTAAAAGAATCATGATGGACATAATTTATTTATCACAAATTAAGATTAACTTAAATCCAAATTAGTTCAAGCAACCGATATCCACTTAGTTGTTCGTTCTCATATATTAAAACAAATAGGTGTATATTATGTATGATAAGTTAAAGAAAAAACAAAAACAAAGTTTATTTATCTTATTAATTGAAACTCATTGCACTGGAGCGTTAAAAAGTGATTCTTCGATTCAACCAGAGAGGTAAATCTTGTATTACAGTGCCACAGTAAGATTGTAAACAGTGGACATACTTCCATGCAAAAAAGGTTTCCATCACATGGAGGTGTTGACCCTTGTGATGTTTTGTTCCTAAATTGAGGTAGCATAGGAGAAAAAGGAAATTATATAAAATAAAATCATGTAAAAACTTATGCCCAGTTTGAATTTTAAATACAACTCAAAAGCATATGATCGTGCATTGGTATTCTGATTAAAAAAATGCATATCTCATATTTCAAAGTTGGAAAAAAAAAGTGGAATTGGTGTCAAAAAATTCCAAATAAATTTCTATGCTTCGGAAGGTGGCTTGTAAATAATGGTGGCATGATAAAATTCAAATAAAAACTTGAATTTTGATAGCTACACTTAACATTCAAATCATTTTATTTTTAAATCAAAATTCAACTTCACCAAATAACACAGAAGCATATGTTGAATTAGTGCATAATTCTGGAAAGCAGACAATAAACTACTCAAGAATGGATGTAAGGGTGGTTCGGAGCATCTTAGTTATCGGTAAGTACACATAAATCGTCAAGTGAATTGAGCATAATTAATTGGAGGATGAGATAGTTTTACCCGTTCCACCTGCTTAAGGGAAACGACGTCCTTGTTGAATGACAATCTGAGAACCTGAACGCATGGTTAACGATGCTACCCTGGTGTAGGCCGAGAAGCAAGAAGAAAAAAAGGGTAAAGGAGATGAATTGCATGAGTAGATATTAGGATTTGGGGAAGATTCGCTTAGTGGAAAACAGATGTGAAGAACAGAAAATGGGGAAGGGAAATGAAAACTGTGTGCGAGTGCTGAAGGGTCGGTTTCTTCTGGGGGTGAAATCATGTAAAGTGAAACGAAGGAGGGGTAAAGTGGGAAAAACTAGGGAACAAAATAAATTTTAGAAGCATTGGTTGCAGAAATAGCAGTATCAACGAAAGGGTGGAATTTTGAAATAAAGGATCGTGGAAAGTACACATAAGCTTATATGGGTTCCTCTTTTCTTGTTTAAGTAATAGATTAGAAGTCCATCGCACGAAGTGTAATAAACCGCAAGTGCACAACATATACTTGTAGTACGTGGCAAATATGGGTCGATGCATAGAGAAAAAAGTAATTTTAAAATTTTACTCTATCAAATTAAACCAATTTTGAATTGTGATTAAAAATTAAAAACAAAAAAGTAAGGTAAAAATGAGATTAAAACTATGATACAAAAATCAATTTATAAGTAACTTCACTTTCCTCTTACTTAACATAGATGAACAAAAAATAAATTGATGATCACTTCTTAGTCGAAGTAGGATTAATGATGTAATTATCATAAGTATGGCCTATTTGTGTTATTAGTTAACACAAAATAAGCCATCAAAATATAATACATTCTAATCACTACTTGTTCACTTTCGTGAAGCATGACATAGAAAATGAAACCAAAATCTAGTTTAAGCATGATCTATTTACTATTAATTAGTAATATAGATCATCAAATTTCAATTAAAACTTCATTTTTGTTTCCATGATCATATTTGAATGAAGAGGCAATTAATAAATCATGAGATAAGCATAACCTCTATGTTATGAAATGAAAAAGGGAGGTTATTAAACGCAACATGAAACACAAATACATAAAAACATCTATTCTCATTAAACACAAAAGAGATCACTAACATTTAATTATATTGAATCTAAATAAATAAAAGAGAAACTTCATTACACTCGTTTGTGTTATCATTTTAACACGAATAGTTTCAATAGTGAAAACAACAAAAGTAGAGACAAAAGAAAGAAGGAAAATAGATTAACAACTAAACTAATTGCATAAAATGAAGCTACGGTACTTGCATGAAAGTAATTCTAATCTACTAACAATAAGAAGAAAGCATGTAAGAGTAAATGAACATCAAGGAGAACATAAAAATGGCATTAAAAAGAAGTCTAGGAAGACATTTTTATTATTCGTTTTAACTTAGTCTTGCATTAATATAATGAGATAAAGAAGATAAAAAAATCTACATTAAACATAAGGGTATATATAAACATGATCAAAACCCTAATCTCCTTTTCTGGGAACTACCCAAAATTCCTTCTTCATGTGTATAAGCTTCTTGTCATTAGCTCTTAATCCTTCATTCAAAATGCATGAAGCTCTTTTGTCTCTTTAACTAGTGAATCAGCCCTAATTTGTAGCCTCAAGGAAAGTGACTTAGGTGGGTAGGTAGGGTCCTCCATTATCCATAGGATGAATTATTTCCCTCTTCTTGTGTATGTGCATACATATCTTCATATCTTCATGTGCATTTCATAAAGGCTTCTTCAAGTTTTAGTTTTATTTCCTAACACAAAAACAATTAAAATGCACAAGTAAATTTTATCAAGAATTAGCACATGCACAAATGTTCGTCCCCCCCCCCCACCCCCCTAAATGGGTGATGATATGAAACAATTAAATCTTGGTTTAATCATGTAAACTACCCTAATATGTTCATTTATTTAACTAAAACAAGATTAAATATGCGAGTAAAAATGTTTACATTTACGTGCACATCAAATACGTCCACATTTATCTTCTTATTCGTCCTCGAATTAAGGAAAAACAGTAAGATAAATCCACTTTTGTAGGAAGCACGATTGCATAAAGCATATGCAACAAGCGTTAAACCTCTGGGTGTCCCCAATAAGAAGAGTATTGTCTCGTGAGGGTTTTCAGCGGTTACTACCCATAAAATCCAGATGCAATGCAGAAAATCCTGAATGCAAGTTTTGTTTACAAAATGAATGCCAATTTTAGAAAAATTATTTTCAAAAGGAGAAATTAATTTTAAATTTTGCACGAGTAAATTAGATACAATTTTGGGTCGTCGTCATGAATTTTCAACCCCTTACTAATCAACCTTCAAATAAAAACTAGGTTATTGTTACAATCTCCTCTAGTTTGGCTCGTTGTTTCGGTTGAAAACATAGTCCCATTATGAGTTGAATTCTATAATCGGTTATCAAAGATTGCAAAATAGCATTTCTAATTCCTTTTGATTAACAATTTTGGTCAAATAAGTCAAAATATGCTTGGATTTCAATTGGTTAATCTCTTTTATTATTATTTACAAAACATTATCAATATTAACATTATATGTACAAGCTCAGGTAAACTAATGGAATTTTCCAGTATTTTCTAACCATGCATAACCGTGAGGACTTTTAAATTAGATTAGAAGAATATTTGGACTTTTATTCTTCTCTTATATGAATCCCATCTATGCATAACCATAAGGACTTTTAAATAAGAATAAAAATGCATATAAGAGAGGTAATGTTATTCACCCATGCATAATCGCGATAACTTTTAACTGAGAGTGATACACAACCATACTTTTTTTTTTTGAAAAGTGAGAGAATTAAGCGAGAATATCTTAGCACAACTTAACTTAAAAGATTGAAAATGTTATCGCATGTACTCTAAATCGACCACTCTTTTAAACAAAGATTACAATTTAGAAAACACTTATAATCATCACCTACGAATCTACCTATATACATATTACACTAATATTTCTCATAATTCAACATAACCGGTAATAAACACAAGCGACATTCACTAAAGGAATATCGCTTCTAAACTTGTACATCTCCAACTCAACACACACAACGACTACATTTTCTACACGTAACCATAGGAAACTCATACTCATAGGAAGCCAAGAATTCCAACCGTTGCTGATAACGAAGGTTGAGATACTTCTCGGGGAAGAGAAATCCCGATGACGCGACATCACCAATGTCTTAAACTCCTTTGCTAATACAAAATGCCTCCAACTCAAAAACGGACTTTACCGTCATCAATTCCGAATCAGAAGTCTAATGCTCCTTATGCGGTTTTTAGTTATCAAATGAAACATGACAATCTTCCTTTCGAAAACCAACGACATTTAAACCATCCGCATAACCAAGTGAGTACTATCGGCCTCTCCTTCCTGCTCAAAACGAGAAACCAACACATTCATAGGTCAACTCCAGGTTCCAAACCATCCAAACTCTCATAGGACTCATAATGACATCCAACTCGAGAAGACGTGACCCATTCACTCCACTTTTCCTAACGAAATCACCAATAAACAATAAGTTACAAAATCACTAACATGCAATGCATATATAAAGCATGAAGTCGCTATATCCAAAAATCATTCTCTATAAAAGAAAATATGAGCATACTGCATGTATAAAATATTAACAATATGGAAGAGATACAGTTGTTATAAGTAAAATATAACTAACAACATACAAGAATAAATTAGTAAAATATAACAGCTTACACGAGAACATATGAGCAAAATGATTACTGCATACATAATAAATTAACGCTAACAACATGCTAGCGTACATAAAAGTCAAATAGATGGAAGAGATACGACATATAATCAGGTTTGGAGGATCAAAATCGGGTTAGCATGTCAACCCTAAACCCACCCATTTACAAATGGGTCAAATTTGGGTTGACCCAAAAATGACCCGCCAACTAAATAGATCGGGTTAACCTGCTAATTTCTGTGCGGGTTTCGAGTCGGATTTCGGATCGTGTAGGAAATTTATGTACCAATATCGTGAATATCATTAACTCCTTTGCACACATTCTCCGCAACAAAATCCATCTTAAGACTGTCTATAAGAATCTCCTTTGAAGTCGATTAACAAGTGGGCTATCCCCGACGAATTGCACTACTGTGAGACCTCATCGACTGCCCTTCAGGTCATAACCATTGCATACTGTCCCATCCTAATATGACAATCACATCAATATGACTTAATGTTGTTTTTCTACATCTTGGTGAAAAACTAAATCCATCGTAGCAGCCTTGCTCTCCATCCTGGAATTGTCATCGTCAAATGATGAATCACTACATAGAGGCACCACATCCACGTCTCAAACCAAAGCCACTGATCGAAGAGCCGTTGTGTTAAAAATCGCTATCGAATGAACTATCATGTCCTGCTCCTCGAAATCGCACCATCGTCGATGTCAAATTGGCCAAACGGCTAATAACAATGGTAATCGATATCGACCACCCATGGTAATCGATAACAACTATCTGAATCCCCTATTTAACCAAGATTGGTTAAACATGCATTCAAGGAAAACTTCTGCAATCCGTTGATAAATCCAGCTCATCGCCAAGTCCATCCAAAGTCTTCAGGTTAGCCACCAAGCCCTAGTGTCGCCCTGTCTTCAATCCATCATCGAGCTCTAATGCTACTCCATCGTTGAATCCAACCATGCGTTCTGATGCTCCTTCGAGAATTTATCATGTCCGCTCGAGTCAACCATCCTTGTGCGCTCAATCAATTCACACCAGCTTGTATGTTTAATTAATTAGCACCAAACTCTTGCCAACAAGATTTTCCTAATATTAATTCATCTACGAACAACATTTTAATCTAAAGTAAGCAAATAATTCAACTGTGCAACCAATAGTCATCCAAATTGCTAAACTAACATAAAAGTATCCATAATAGCAGTAATAAATTGAATGGAACCTTTTTATAGCAATCAAAGTGAAATAAGTGTCCAAATAGTCTAAATCTAACAATGCGGTCAAAATAGCGCGCAAATGGGTAAATAACGCGCACTGTTATCCCTGCTAAAGAACCGGGTCGGTCAGTATCGATGGATCGAGTCGGTTGCTCAGTGCAGAAGCATCGGGTCAGGTCGGTCAGTATTAACGAGACGGGTCGGTCCTATAAGTGGCACGTCAGGTCGGAACTTTGATACTTGAATTCGAATCAGCCAAAGTCACCAACATACAAGTCAGCATGGATCAAATTATTTGCTTCAACAAAGAATACGTCACAGTTGAACTAACTAAGTGACATTGCCATCATCAGCTCGCAAGTGTGTACACTATGGAACATGGGTCAATACGCTATACAGTAGCCAACGCATAGTCCTCATGGCTCTACTCGATGTTATAGACAAAACAAGTGAATTCGGAAGATGGGTAAAGATGAAGGTGTATAATATGGATTGGTCCCTGTAATGAGTACGTGACATTGAATAACATGAGAATGCACTGTGCAGAAGATGGAGCGGTATGTTTCAATAAAGTATGGGCCGTCCTGTTGTAATTTGACTCAAGTCATCCTGTTGTATTTTGACTCGGGTCGGTACATTGCAAATGGATCAATGCATTAATCATACGGAGCAGCTGCTATTAAAATGTGAAAATGGGTCGAGCATATAATGAAAGCGGTGGCATTTCTGTGAATAGTTTTACCCCGATCCAAACTACGCCCGATCCAAACTATGCCCGAGCCGAACTCCATAATAGTGGAAGAATTGTAAATACGGACCATAACAACTGTATACAGTTGTAAAGTGGACCAATGGCATTTCTGTAAATAGTGTTTAGCCCGAGCCAGATCTAGGCCTGAGCCAAACTCTATACCCCATAATTACAAAACTGCCACTGCCTTCAAACTTCTTCTATAAATAGCCCCTTGCTCCACAATTCAAGGGGCCGATTCCACTGCCCCGAAGGGCTTCTAAACCATTCCTACACCACTCTAAAGCTTCTAAAAACTTCATTAATGGCCGCCAAACTTCTCTCCTCCTTTCTCCAACACGAGATGGGTCTTATCTTCCCCAAGCACCATTAATTCACACTCCGATCTACTCCAAGTGATCTCCAATCTCCATAGCTCCTCCATAATGCACGGATCTAAAATCATTTTCATGATGTAACCAAGGAAAAACATATAATTACACAATCCAATACGTTCCTTCTCGAATCAAAGTGCGATCTAAAGCGGAACGAGAGCGATAAGTGAAGAATTATCACAAAAGTGGTCAAGTGTAATTAATGCGATGTATGAGATGATAAAATTTGTAATTCTCTCCCTAATGATGAAAAGTGATTGAAAAGTGGATGTAGATTCATAGCGAATCGAACCAACATAAAAATCTTGTCTTCTTACTGCTTTTTACTTTTATTTTGTGCTCGTGGATCCACAATTTCATACAATTTACTTGGTGACGTGCTTTTCTAGCATCATTTGGTGTTTGACCATTTTTGGTTCAAACACGCACAACCAAAAATCATTTCCATAAAGAAAGCAATTTCTCCACAGGAAAAATCAACAACGCTCGATGAGCTCTATCATTTTGACTCAGTCAACAAGAGAAGACAAAACGTTGGATTAAAATGAACTCTCCAAAACACGGGGCATCAATGGAGTCTCCAATGTCAAAACTGATCAACAAAGCAAACAAAAATTGAGTTATAGAAAAAAATTCTTCTCGTAATGAAGATTGGTGATGACCTTCAGAGTCGGGGTACCAATAATCAAAAACTTCTCTGAATAGAAGTAGAGAATAAGTAACGAATACGTATTTCTCAAATGAGAAATAACTTATACCATCATATAAGTCATTAGAAATGACAGCTCATTTGGAATCCACAGTCGACCTTCGTCGATTAGTTGATTCCAAGCGTTAATGCGAATTCGAATTCGAATATCGTAATTGTGCAAATAATACTTGATGAGTTATAAACCGTTGAGTAGAACAAATCCGTGCAGACACTTTATTCGATTCAAAATAAAATTTGCTATAAGTCAGCTTTAATGGTTAACTAATCCACTATCGATATGGACGAGCGATAGTGAAGTATAAGTCCAAAGTTGCACAACGCTTGTTTTAATTACAGAACAGGTGATCCAAAGCATATGAATTCAAAGAATGGTTCGTCATAGCAAGACAAAGAGCTAGAACTGAATCTCAATGCAGAATATATCAACGACAGCAATGTTCATTTCGAAGCCCGCATTTCTCGCAAGCGAAAAATACAGGCTTCGAGGAGCAATTGTTAACCCTGCTAAAGAACCGGGTCGGTCAATATCGATGGATCGGGTTGGTTTCTCAGTGCAGAAGCATCGGGTCGGGTCGATTAGGATTAATGGACCGGGTCGGTCCTGTAAGTGGCACGCCGGGTCGGAACTTTGATACTTGAATTCGGATTAGCCAAAGTCACCAGCATACAAGTCATCATGGATCAAATTGCTTGCTTCAACAAAGAACACGTCACACTTGAAATAACTAAGTGACATTGGCATGATCAGCTCGCAAGTGTGTACACTATGGAACATGGGTCAATACGCTATACAGTAGCCGACGCATAGTCCTCATAGCTCTACTCGATGCTATAGACAAAACAAGCGAATTCGAAAGATGGATAAAGATGAAGGTGTATAATATGGAGCGGTCCCTGTAATGAGTACGTGACATTGAATAACAGGCAGATGCACTGTGCAGAAGATGGAGCGGGATGTTTCAATAAAGTATGGGTCGCCCTGTTGTAATTTGACTCGGGTCATCCTATTGTATTTTAACTCGGGTCGATACATTGCAAATGGATCAGTGCATTAATCATACGGAGCGGATGCTATTAAAATGTGAAAATGGGTCAGGCATAATGAAAGCGGTGGCATATCTATGAATAGTTTTACCCCGATCCAAACTATGCCCGAGCAGAACTCCACAGCAGTGACAGAATTGTAAATACGGACCATGACAGTTGTATACAGCTGTAAAATGGACCAATGGCATTTCTGTAAATAGTGTTTAGCCCGAGCCAGATCTATGCCCGAGCCAAACTCTGTTCCCCATAATTACGAAACTGCCACTGCCTTCAAACTTCTTCTATAAATAGCCTCTTGCTCCACAATTCAAGGGGCCGATTCCACTGCCCCGAACGGCCGCCTAAACCATTCCTACACCACTTTAAAGCTTCTAAAAACTTTATTAATGGCCACCAAACTTCTCTCCTCCTTTCTCCAACATGAGATGGATCTTATCTTCTCCAAGCACCATTAATTCACACTCCGATCTACTCCAAGTGATCTCCAATCGCCATAGCTCCTCCTTAATGCATGGATCTAAAATCACTTTCATGATGGAACCAAGGAAAATCATATAATTACGCAATCCAGTCCGTTCCTTCTCGAATCAAAGTGCGATCTAAAGCGGAAAGAGAGCAATAAGTGGAGAATTATCACAAAAGTGGTAAAGTGTAATTAATGCGATGTATGAGATGATAGAATTCATAATTCTCTCCATAATGATGAAAAGTGATTGAAAAGTGATTGAAAAGTGATTGAAAAGTGGACGTAGATTCATAGCGAGTCGAACCACTATAAAAATCTTGTCTTCTTACTGCTTTTTACTTTTATTTTGTGTTCGTGGCTCCACAATTTCATACCATTTACTTGGTGATGTGCTTTTCTAGCATCATTTGGTGTTTGACCATTTTTGGTTCAAACACGCACAACTAGATAAAAGGTAATAATAATGGCAAAAATTACCTGAATCACTTATTAATCTTTTTATTAATTATTTCTAGGTTCAACTATCCTAAATATTATGTTTTATACATTAATCACTTTTAAATTTAATACCATACGAAAAAATACAGTTCAATTAGAGACAATATCACTCATCTTAACAAACTCAGTCCAAATCATCTCGAATACATAGAGCTCGCCAATTCGAGTCCATTGGAAGAAACCGCGTCCAATTCTGACCTCGTATGCAGAAGTTATAACATACATGAGTTTTCACAATATTTTAATAATTAAATTAGCCAAAACAGGATTAGACACTAAGTAATTATTTTCATAATTACCTTCTTCCTCAAATAGAAGCACCGACAATGAAACCCACTTACTCCCACCACCTCTCTCTTCTTTCTCCCTCCACGTTCAAAGAAATCCTGAACCGCCAAATTCTAAATTCTTCTTTACGCAAACCCTCCGCGTCCATCACCATAGCCTCAAGCCCACACCTCCTCCCCGAAATGTGTCGCCTGCACCTATGCATGACCCAAGGAGGTCGCGATTTGTTATGGGGCTCCGGATGGCTCCAAATTTTGACAGAAGTTGCTCCTTCACGCGAGAAGTGCAATGTCGCCTTCAAATGTAAGTATCATTGTCCAAATCTCGAGCAAAACCCAACCCTAGACCACTTCCTCCTCACAAGCATGTCCAGAACAGGTGTTGCATCTCACAACTCTAGCGCCCGTGCGAAGCTCTTGATGATTCATGAATTTAGGTAGTGATTTCCTGATTTTAAGCAAAGTAAATCGATGGGAATAAAATTTTAAATTGATGGCCAATGTTTGAACAACATAACAATAGAAGATTAGAGAAGAATAGGGTAGGACAGTAAACGGGTTGGGTTTAAAATAAGGGATTGGGTCCTATCTTAATTTAATATTATTAGTTTGTCCTCAAACGAGCCCAAAAACCAGCGAGTCCAATCGACACGTGTCTCCTGCTTTCACCTACGTAAACACGCCTTTTGAAAACAACAGACTAGTCTCGAGACCTAGATCGATCGTATGTGGAAGTTAGTCTCTAAAAACTTGAATTACAATGTTAGTTTCTTACAGAAATTAACACACGTTTTATTTAAGCACGACCAAATAGTACATCCAATCGCGACGAAACTTAACATCATGCAACAACTCACCATGACGATTCTAGAAATATAAATTTCCTTGCAATGACACTTTGCCTCCAAAACGAAAATTTACACATATATCGAGATTGTTATGACCGCCAATTGGTCCGAACTTGAAAAATGGCGATCCATATACTCATTTTCCATGTAACGAGTAGTCTGGACTTAATGGAGCTGTTCCCAAGTCCTGATTTGATCGTTTGCGGAGAATCCCGTTTTTGAACCATTAATTGAATGATTAACGATCAATATCTAAATGAATATTTAATCGTTAAAAATACGGGTTGTTATACGAAAATTCACTAGGTGCAATTTGAGCCTATAAATCAATTGGGTGTGCTTAATAGTATATAAATCTTAATAAACTCTACTTAGATCAAAATTTTGGAGGGTGTGTCTCATAGCTTTAAAACTGAGATTGTATTTGCATTTACTAGTAAAATGGAAATTTGTACAAGATACGTTCAGGACTAGATGTAGGCTAACTCCACAACAAGGTATTATTTTACTGCATTTGCTTTTATCATTCTGATTCTTTGATTTTTAGTAACATCAATTTAAGTATAATTATGTTAAAAATTTGAAAAAATAATAATCATATAATTAGGTAAACACAATTCATCCCCGTTCTAGTGTTACTACTAAACTTAGGATTCATATTTTGTATCTTACAGTAAATATGATAAATAAATCATTGTTCTACTAAAAAAATATTTTTAGTTACTTTAATATTAAAAGCGTAAAATTTACTGTCGTAGTTTGGGGAGTAAACTTGATCATGGTACTAACCTTATATAATGAAAGAGAAAAAAATCTCTACTGAACAACATTTCACTTCAAATGTTTTGACCCAAACATAAATATAATTATTAGATATATGAATTCAAAGATTTACTCATAATCAAAGTGAAAAGTTCATGTTGAAGTTTCATAGTGTTCACAACTCGAGGGAACTATGTAACATCACTATATCGATATTCTCAAATTGACCTAGGTTATACTAACTAATGATGACTCTTGAGTGGGTCATACCTTATTTATCCAATACTTGTCAATATGCAATTCCTTAGTGCCTCTAACGGTAATGATCAGTGATCTACCCTATATTTGAAGAGCTTTGCGCTTCTTGTTTTAATGATATATTAATGTCCTATATCAAAACATCTTTTCTAAAAGTATTAAAAATAACATGTTATTTTCAATGTGATAAATTTTCATGGTTACAACATATTATAAAAACTGTCACATAACACATTATTTAATTATTCTATGTTCGATATACAATAAAATAATTACTTAATTAATTATATCATAATATAACAAATAAATAATATAAAGAAAGCATCTTTTATTTTGAAGAAGATCAATTTTCAAATTAAATACATGCTATAAATTACACAACTACTCCTAAGGCTTACTCTTAACTCTATGATATGGCACCACCCCACAATCCAATTTTTAGATGAACAAAATCAATATAAAACATTAAACAAAACTATGGTTGCATGGTTCAACAATTCCAAAAAAAATCGGGTGTTAATTCAAAGATTCTAAGTACCAAATCACAGACTAAGGCGTCACAAAGGGTTTGATCTAATAAGTTAAATTCTCTTCTCCAAATTTTGATTGTCATTCATTGTAGTCTACATATTAATATTGCTGAAATGTATGTTTATGTGAATTTTGGTTCATTGATATTTTCCAACATTTAAAGTCTTTTAAATTATAAATTATATAAATTATGAATGAATAGTGCTGATAAACTTATATCAATATTTTTTGTTATGATTTAATAAGTATATTCAAGTTTATTTAGATATGATATGAAAAACAGATTTAATTTTATTTGAATTATATATATGTATATACATTTATATTTTTGATACACATACAAATTTACATATTATTACAATTCGCTAATCCATTATTTTATTTTGTAATCATTATTTGTTGTAATGATATAAGTGTTACGGACCACTTTAAAAACTGGTTGGCCTTGCCAATTTTTTATACATACTATTATTTTGAAACACTACTTTAAGTTATATTCAATCAATACATTTCATTTGTTCAAATTTGAAATGTTTTATATTTACTTAATTCTTTCTTAGATTTGAAATTCATTTGTTATTTAATATACATGTAATTAGAGGTGAATTATAATATGAATATCAGTATTTTATTTTAGATGTTTGAATAATTTCAGGTGTATTACTATTTGAATGGTTATTTGATTCCTATTTTTCATATAATATTCTCAAATACAAAATTTGAATCTTAAAAATTAAAGAAAACTTTATTTATTGATATTTTAAATTTTATTCCCCTTTTGGTTGAAAGATTGATTCTTTTTAATAAAGAAACTTTATGTAAGAAAAGTTATTTTGCTTTCCTTTCTTATTCAATCACCAAATCTTCAATTATTCATATCATTTCTAATTTAATCCGTATGAGTTTAATTTTAAACTTTGTTCATCACAAATAAACGACATACATGATACACACATAGAAACGTTTAAATAATGTTATATATATAAACACACACACTCTCTCTCTCTAACACGTTAATATAAATCATATAAACATATCATCAAATATTTAAGCATACATATATATTCAGGCTTTTGTATATCCAATAACCATTTGAATTTGACATATGGATATGTAAGAATAATATATATACATATACAAATTGATATAAATTTCAATATCTATGTGTAGATATATATAATTATACATATGCTTACCAGGCCCGACCTTAGGCATAGGCCAACTAGGCGATCGCCTAGGGCCTCAGCCTCGGAAGGGTCGTCAAACAAATAATCTTGTGTATGTATAAATTCGATAATGGGATGTTTAAAAAAAGAGAAGTGGCTAGGTGGTATTGCTTTTGGTTTGCTTGTTGAAGGTCTTATGTTCGATACTTGGGAGGAATTATGTGTGACTATGTATACAGTATGCTATTTTTTTTTCATTTTCCAACTTAGGCTAGGGTCTCTGAATGGTCAGCCATCATCCGATTTGGCTTTGGGCCTCAGACATGTCAGGGACAACCCTGATGCTTATGCATCTTCTTACGTAGTTATCATTGGTACAATGCACATTCCCATATTTATTGCAATCACTGTACTATAGCCAGAAAGCAATGAGACTTGAATACATGGATCCATATTTATCATGTACCAAATAATAATATGCGCACTTGTCTTTACGTGATCTTTTTCCATAGAAAATGAACTTTTGCTTGCAGAGAGAAAAACACAATCGGATTTATTAAAATACGACACATAACTCACTCTTCTATTAAAGATTTATTTTTAGTTACTTTAATATTAAATGCATAAAATTTACTATTGTTATTAGGGGACTAAACCTGATCTTCATACTAACCTTATATAACGAAAGAGAAAAATTCTCTATTGAACATCATTTCACTTTAAATGTTTTGACTCAAACCTAACTATAATTGTTAAATGTTTGGAATGCAGAGATTTAACTATAACCAAAGCGAAAAGCTCATGTTGAAGTTCCAATATTCTCAAGTCAAGGGAACTATGTAACATCATCATATCGAGATTCTCTAGTTAACCTTAATTATACTAACCAACAGATAACTCTTGAGTGGGTGATACCATGTTTATCCAATACTAATCAATATGCAACTCCTTAGTGCCTCTAAAAGTCATGATTAATGATTTATCCAACAATTGAAGAGCTTTATGCAATTTTGTCTTAGCGCATATATCAATGTCCTATATCAAACAATTTTCTAGAAGTATTAAAAATAACATATATTTTTAATAAGATAAAATTTTCATGGTTACAACACATTGTAATTACTGTCGCATAACACATTATTTAACTATTGTATGGTTAGTGTATAGTAAAGTAATTACTTCATTAATTATGGCATAACATAATAAATATTATATAATATAAAGAAAACATCTTTTATTCTGAAGAAGATCAGTTGTTGAATTAGATATGTGTTATAAATTATATAACTACTCCTAAGGCTTACGCCTAACTCTATGATATGGCGCCATCCTACAATCCATTTTTTATATTAACAAAATCAATATAAAATGTCAAACAAAACTAAGGCTACATGATTCAACAATTCCAAAGAAAATTTGGTGTTAATTCAATGATTTTAAGGAGGAATTCACAAACTAAGGTGTCACAATGGGCTAGATCTAACAAGGTAAATTCTCTTCTCCAATTTTCAATATGTCATTCACTCTAATCTACATATTTATATTGCAAAAATGTATATTTATAAGAATATATTTTTATTGATATTTTCCAACATTTGATGTCTTCTAAAGTGTAAATTATTTAAATTATAAAGGAAATAGGAATGGTGTTTATAAATTATGAATGAATGCTGTTTATAAATTATGAATGGATGGCGTGTGTATATATATACACACATAAACACGTTAATATAAACCATATAAACATATCATCGAATATTTAAACATACATATATATATATATATATATAGGCCATTGTATATCCAATAAACATTTGAATTTGTCATATGGATATGTAAAAATAATATATATGTATATACGAATATATATATATATATATATATATATATATATAGATTCCAATATCTATAGGCATACACATATAATTATACATATGTTTATACATCTCCTTACATTGTTATCATTGAATGTATGCATGATATATTTAAATAAACAATTAGTTAAAATAATTAATATGATTAATAAATATAACATAATTTTAAATGAAATATGAATTTATTAAATAATTAGATTGGATCTAATGCTGGCAGTAGACTTTATAGGCCTACTAAGATCAAAATAGATAATTTATTTTGAGATTCACTTAGTTCCTCCATTATAAAACTGTTGAATTCGAACATTTTACTGATCCATAAGAACATAACAATGAGATGTGTCAACTTTGCTCTACTAGACTTTTGTCTATTTTGTGAGTTTTGGACCTAATTTTGTATTTTTATCTTTAGGAGATAACCAAAGCAAATAATGACATCTAGGGATCTCCTCTGTGTCAAAGAAAATTTAACCATAAACCGCTAGATAAAAGGATGATTCTTGTTTACACATAGAAATGTTATATTTGACTTTTAGCCCGTCATTCTTGCATTTATGAGTTATAAAGTAACTAAAAAATCTTTTAAAAATTATATATATACATAATCAAAGTTACATAAAATTGACAGAAATCACTATAAAGTTTTGTGTGTTCCTCTTTTCTCATTTATTTTGTTAATAATTCCATGTTTATTAGTTGTGGTTGGAAATATAATGAATTCATGTTTGCTTTTATAATTTTTTAGTTCACTTATTCACATATTTAGTCATTGCATTTCGAATTGTTTGATTTGTGAAAGTTTACGAGATGCTAACCCAATACGACACTTTAGGAACTTAGTGGAAAATTTTGTAATAAAATTAAATCTAAATAAAACAAGATGTGGCGACCCGTTGTACACCACCTGTGCTCAAAACTAAAATTTCGCGTTGTATAAGCACCGATCGATGTAAAGCGATCATCAAGAGAAAGAAATAGTGGATAAAGGGGAAAAGAGAAGGAAAAGAAGGAAATGGAAGAGAATAGAAAGGAGAGAACATAATTAAATACAATCACAGAATATGTCGTACATCCCACATCTCATCAAATAATATATAATCATCAAATCATGGATGTACAACAGATGAGACACTAATAACTATATAAAACAGTAATAACTATATAAAACGAATAATCATAGTATGCATGCTCATACAGTTATGCAGAACAATAATGGGGTTTATACATGAGATAAATAAACCAAACTTATAAACGTCTCTAACAAAACACATAACACTGTCAAGGCTCCATAGTCAGTGGAATAAACGATTAAGATACATACATAAATAGGTAAAAGGTAGCCTCCTACTAATCCACCTGTGTAGCGCGGAATAGTACATGTACATGTCATCTCGTCTACTCATCATCAACATCGATGAGCACCCAAGGTAATAAGAGGGAAATAAAACCTTGGGTCAGACCAAAGTTGGGTGTGAGCAATAAACAAATCTCAAACTATTATAAAAATCGTAATAGTATATATGGAACAGAGGGTATGGGGGATCATACATGTCCTTCTCCTACATCTACAAAGTTAGCACATAACAATAGATATATGTAATATTGTGGTAAGCATCATAAAATAAGGTATGATAGATGTATAAGTACAAAATGGTGATGAATAAGTAAACAACCAAGGCCTCCATAAGCCAACCTCACATTCACTCACTCAGCGGGTATAAAATATGATATCCAATACTTTTTCACCCAATCTATCAAAGCGCTGGTAGGTCAAAAACATCAACTGACTCTACCACACTGTCCGCTATGCCTTACCTACCCTGTCCAAAATGTCAACGGACTCTGCGGTCTGGGCCAATCAGTCCAAAACGTCAACAGGCTCTGATCACATCTTGTGCCACTCTCTCAAGGGTGTACTAAAGTCTCGAATACCAATAACCCATATGCACACATTCTCTGTAGCAGAATCAATCTCATAGACTCCCATCTGACGTTATCTCAATGTGGGAACTATCCTGACGGCCATCATGTGTTGTAGGATATCATCCTGTGTCTTCCATCTCCCTTACTTCGACAATCATCTTAATACGACTTAATGTCGTCTTTTCTACCTCTCGGAGAAAACGATCCACCACAATAGCCTTGCTCCCCGTCTTGATATCATCGTCGTCGAATGACGAATCACTGTATAGAAGCACCACATTGATTGAAAAGCAATCGTATCGAAATCGCTATTGAATGAACCATCATATCCTGCTCCTCGAAATCGCATCATCGCCAATGTCAAATAGTCCAATAACAATAGTAATCGATATCGACAACTTAGATCACCTATTTAACCAAGATTTGTTAAATATGCAACCAAGGAAAACGTCTGACATTCGTTTTGAAATCCATCACATTGCCAAGAAGAAATGTCGCCATGAAGAACTCCTTCCCTTAAGGCCACCATCATGTTCTCTTTCCCAGGGTCGGCTCAACTCCGATTCAGCATAGTCGAACCAGATCAGCATAGCCGGTCCGGACTTGGTCACCCATTATCCGGATCGACATAGTCGATCCGGACTTAGTCAAATCGGAATCCACTCTCTCCTTCGACCTCTTTACTACATCCAAGTTTTTAGATATGTTACCAAGATCCGTTGTTACTCTATCGCCGAGTCAATCATGCGCTTTGAAACTCCATCGAGAATATATCTCGCCCATTCAAGTTTACCATTCTTATGTGTACAATCAGGATACATCAATATGTGCATTTGATCGATAGGCACCCAAAACTCTAACGAACAAAATATTTCCTAATATTAAGTCGCCTACGAACGACGTTTTAATCTAAACTAAGCAAACAATTAGACTATACAACCAATAATCAACCAAATTCCTAAACTAGCACACAAACATCCATAACAACAACGATAAGTCAAATGGAACCTATCTATAGCAATCGAGGTGAAATGGTTCAAATAACCTATGTTAACAATATAGTCAAATTAGCGCGTAATAGCATGTAACCAAGTAAAATGTGACAAATTAGGTTAAATCTACTTGAATCACTTGCTAATATTTTTATTTACTATTTACTAGGTCCACTTATCCTAAATACTACGTTTTATAAATAGAAATCATTTTAAAACGTCAAATCTATATTATACGAACAAATAAAATCCAGTGAGAGATAATATCACTCACCTTAATTTGCCAAAATAGCCCAAACAAACTCTACTGCATAGAGCTCGTCAATACGAGTCCAACGCAAGAAAACGCGTCCAAATTTGACATCGTATGCAAAAGATATTGATTTAACAAGTTGCACGATTTAAAACGATACAATCTAAATCAACCAATTATTTAATTACCTAAATGCCATTACCTTATCTTCTTCCCTAATGCCTTAAACATTTCCTACCCAATACTGTAGCTTGCAAACCCAACAGAACATGCACTACAAGCAATGACACGCCACAAAACACCATGAAATGCAAATCTGAGTAACCGATGAACTCCTCTTCCCGAACCTGACTTGTCCACGCCAAAATCCGTCGCCCTAGTGCCCTACACCAAAACGCGTCCTCATGAGGTTCCACGCACGCACATATAGTGTGCTTAACTTTTTACCACTGGCCTCTCCAAAAAGCACACAACGATGCACCATTCCTAGCTAAACCCGGTTCCAGCATCGAAATCCTCTATCTCAGGTCATGCTAGCCAAAAATCTGAACCCGAATATCAAGCCCACGATATCAATCAAGGCCGCACCCGACAAGAGTAACATAGATGTGAAACTCTCTTCAAATTGAAATTTATGGAGGTGGTTTCATGATTTTGTGTTATCGCCATATTTGTTTTCCTTACTTGGAGTAACCATAGAAGCCATGACAATGTATTAGGATTGAAAAAATGCAGTAGAAGTATCACAAGAAGACAATGGTATTAAGAAAATGTCACAAGAAGACAATGGTATTAAGAAGATGTAGAATGACAAAGAATATAACGATGGAAAGACTTGATTTTATTGATGTGGATTCGATCTGTTGAAAGTGATAAGAGGTTTAATTGAGAAACTCCTCAATCTAAATTCAACAACACCCCTACTTTTTGTGATTCCCAGTATTTATAGGGATAATTACAACAGACCCTTTTAGAGAAAAGCCAAAAGGAACAAATAAACATATCATTCCTCCTGTTGCACAACTGTGCACATGTGCACTTGCATACCCCATTCTGCCCGACATGCCTGATCCAGCAACATGGAATTGATCAGAGGATCTTCATTGACATCTCTCATTGACCTATCGTCCTTTGTTGTTGACCAAGTGGCGTCTTCAGCTTCTTTTCCTTTTTGTGCACAAGTGTTTGACGATTTGTCTTTGAAGTTTGATTTTCACGAACACCCTTTAAGTGCCTCTTCGGCCTTCCCAAATAATGGCTGATGAATGTTGGTGCATTACACTCCCCTCCCCATCAAAATTTGACCTTGTTTCAAGGTCAAACGAAGGAAACCTTTTTACCAAAGGCCAATAATATACCTATATTGAATCTTCTTAACTTCTTTGCTTCCATTTAACTAAGACTTGTAACACTACTCTATTGTCCTTCGGGAATATTCGCCTATCAAGTATTCCTTTTGGTTCGTCAATAATTTCCTCTACAAAGTTGGATTGTCTTGCTGAATGACAATGTTTTTCCCTTTCCTCTTTTTTAATTGCGAGACACATTGGGTGTATCCTTGCATCTACCTGTAGCTCTAATTCATATGCTACATTCCTGATTTTACGAATGATCTTATATGGCCCATAATATTTTGGTGATAGTTTAGTGGTTTTTTCTGGTCGATTGTAACTTGCCAATAGGGTTGAAGCTTTAAATATAACCAATCTCCTAATTGGAATTGGCATTCGGTTTTATTCATATCATCATACTTCTTCATATGTTCTTAAGTAAGTTTCAAGTTGTCTTTAAGTAATTGGAGCTCAATATCTCTTGAATACGACTCCTATTCTACTTGAGGAACCCTTGCAGTTTTCGGCACATATGTCAGCAATGAAGGAGGAGGAATACAATACACATCTGCAAATGGAGTCATATTAATGGGGCTTTGCCAACTTGTATTATACTAGTATTCAACCACAGTAAGCCATTTAGACAATTCAAGAGGTTTGCGACATGCAAAGCAACGCAAATAACCTACCAAAATTTTATTAACAGCTTCTGTTTGACCGTCGGACTATGGTGATATGATGAACTCATTTTCGATGTGCACCCATGAAGCTTCATCAACTCTTGTCAAAAAGTGCTGGTAAAAATCACATCTCTATTGGAGACAATGTTATGTGGCATGCCATGAAGCTTAAAGACCACATCGAAGAATACTTCGGTTACTCGTGGCGCAGCATAAGGGTGTTGCAACGGGAAGAAATAGGCATATTTTAATAACCGATCGACTACCACATATATTGCGGTATATTTATAACTTTTCGATAAACCAATCATGAAATCCATTGAAATATTGCTCCAAATTGCTTCAAGCACCGGCAGTGGTTGTAAAAGTCCAAAAATTCGAACATTTTCATGTTTATTTCTTTGGCAAGTCTTGCATTCTCTCGCATACTCCTCTACATCAGACTTTATCCCCTTCCGACCGAATTCAGTTAAATTAATTATTTTAGATAATAAATTAAAAGTTCTGCTAATTCAGTTAAATCGATAGCTAAAAATATTATATCTTACAAACCGAATTCAAATCAATTTAGATTTAAAACCAAACCCAACCGACCGAGATGAATCGGTTTGAACTGAATATTGCTCACCCATTGTGTTAGAATTCAATTTTGCTTAGCATTTTATTATTCTCTTCCCTTTTATATAAGAGTTTAGGGCTACAAATGTTTACAGGAGTTATTGCAATCAAATAAACATTAACATAAATTATATATATATATATTACCATATGTAATATATATTAACATAAATGACATATATCAATAAATATATATTACCATATGTAATGTATATTAACAAATTCCAAATATTCTAGCACTCCGCCGTAGTCGAAGCAGGACATTGTCGGATGTTGAGGCTGTCCCGAAATTCGTCAAATAGTACAGGCGGAAGACCTTTTGTAAAAATATCAGCAATCTGTTAACGGGATGGAATATGAAGGACTCGAACTTCGCCTTTAGCTACTTTTTCACGAACAAAGTGAATGTCCGTCTCAATGTGTTTAGTGCGTTGATGCTGATGCTGAACTGAATTACCAGATTAGTAGAATGCACTTACATTACCACAATAAACCAGGGTGGCTTTCTGAATAGGAACGTACAACTCTAATAACAAATTTCTAATCCAACAAGAGTTAGAGACAACATTAGCAATTCCTCTATACTCAGCCTCTGCACTAGAATGATACAATGTAGGATGGCATTTAGAGGACCAAGAATTAAGATTATCTCCAAGAAATACATAATAACCTGAGCTGGAACGTCTAGTATCCGGGCATCTACCCCAATTAGCATCTGTATAGGCGATGAGTTTGTCAAAAGAAGACTTATACTGATGCAAACCATAAGATAATGTACCCTGAATATAGCGCAAGATGCGCTTGAGAGCAGTCATGTGCTCAACTTTTGGATTATACATATAAAGGCACACCTGTTGTACTACATAAGAAATATCAGGCCTTGTGAAGGTAAGATACTGAAGAGCATCAGCAAGGCGACGATGCTTAGTAGGGTCCTCATATGGGGCACCCTTAGTTGCACTAAGTTTAGATTTAGTGCCAACAGGAGTAGGACAAGGACTGCAGTTAGACATTCCAGCTCTGTCAATGATATCTACAGCATACTTTTTCTGAGATAAAAATAGGCCATTTGCAAGACGAGTAATAACAATGCCCAAAAAAACCTTAATTGACCAAGATCTTTCATAGCAAATTCAAAACTCAAAAGAGTAATGAAAGGATTATGCAAATGATTTGTAGAAGTAGTAAGAATTATGTCGTCAACATATAACAATATATATGCCATATCTGAACCTTGTCTGTAAATGAAGAAAGAGTGATCAAATTTACTATGAGTAAATCCAATGGACGCAACAAAGTCTGCAAATCGCTGATACCAAGTTTGAGGAGCTTGTTTTAAACTATATAGAGATTTCTTTAGCAAGAAAATATAATCTGGATGTCTCTTGTCTTGAAACCCAATGGGATGATGCATATAGACTATCTCATTAAGATGACCATGCAAAAAGGCATTCTTGACATCTAGTTGATGAGTGGGCCAAGATTTTGAAAGAGCGATACTAAGAATTGCTCGTATGGTTGTTGATTTAACCATTAGGCTAAACGTTTCTTAACAATCAATAACTTGCTGTTGAGTTTTACCATCGCTTATAAGATGGGCTTTATGTCACTCAAAAAAACCAATAGATTTGTACTTGTGACGAAAAATCCACATAAATCGGATTACATTCACATTAGGTGGCCTAGGCACTAACTCCCATGTCTTATTATCAACTAAAGCATTAAATTCATCCAACATTGCACTATTCCAGTTTTGGTCGTGAAAAGCACTAACATGGTCCTTAGGTATAGGAGATATGTTTGTGGTGGATGTGTGTAAACTCACTATTGTATTTAAGATTTGGTTTAAAAATGTTATCCATTGCTTAAGTTGTCATATGATGTAATATTGGGTTTTTAGGCTGAGGAGAGCTTTGTGAGCTTTGAGTTTGGTTCGTTTGAGCGGTTGAAATGGATATGTTTGGGGAAAGGGATATTGCTGACATAGAGTTGTAAGATTGGGCAGCGGATTGGGAAGGTTGAGTGGGATGTGTTTGTGGACTAAAAAGAAGAGGAGTGAGTTGTGGGATTAGCTGAGTTTGTCGAACGACTTGAGTGTTGATTGCACATGGAGGGAATTGTTGGGGAACTTAGCTCGTGGGAGCTAGTGGCGCAACAGAAGAGGATGAAATTAGGTCCGTTTGAGGCCGTAGACCAGTAAGGGGAGGCTGATTTGGTGGCCTAGAATGAGGCGTGGACTCAGCTATGTTTGGAGGCTTTGAAGTAGAAGAAAATAATTCAATAAAGAATTAGAACTATTAGCAATTAAAAAATCTTATGTTGTATTTGTGATTTTGTGAATTTGTGCGAATGGGAATTCGCTCTCAATGAATTTCACATGACGACAAATAATGTTTTTACCACTTGCCATATCATAACACTTTAAGCCTCTATGGTTGGGAGCGGGACCAAGATAAGCACGTGGAGTGGATCGAGCTTGCAATTTATGGATAGAAGTGGTTGGAAACATAAGAAACCAAATACATGCAATGCCGAATATTTGGGATCACGTTGGTATAGAATTTGTGTGGGTGACTGAAATCGTAAGACTTTAGTTGGAAGTATGTTAAGAAGATATGTGGCCATTTCTAAAGCATGGCACCAAAAAGAAGGTGGCATTGAGGCTTTAGCAAGCAAGGTATGAATGATGTTATTTATTGATTTAATGTGTCGTTCGGCTTTGCCATTCTGAGGACAAGTGTGGGGACAAGAAAGGCGAAATAACATCCCATTATAATCAAAGAATTGTTTAAAGGTGTCATTCATGTATTCTGTATAATTGTCACATTGGAATGTTTTAATGTTACGTTCAAAATGAGTTTTGATTAGAGCATGAAAAGATTGGAATAAATGTTTGACTTATGACTTTTCGGCAATAGGGAAAGTCCACAAAAATTTGCTATAAATATCAAGAAAAAGAACATAATAACAGTGGCCAAGAGGGCTAACAACAGACAATGTTCAAAGATCATTGTGAATAATATCAAAAGGTAGTAAAGTGTATGACTGAGAATCATAAAATGGTAATTTAGAATGTTTTCCAAGGGGACAAGAAAAACAATAAGTTTTACGAGTCTTATTACAATTAATGAAGTTGTTATGATTTAATTATTTAAGCACAACAGCGCCAGGATGTCCTAAGCGGTTATGTCAAAGATCTGGAGAGAGAGCAGTAAAGACAGACTGACTCATAAAGGGAGTGGCTTGGTTATTGGAGAAGAGAGGATAAAGATCCCCAGTGCTGTCACATCTCATTAGTTTAGTTACCATCTGTAAATCATTAATAGAAAATCCAAACGAATCAAATTCAATGAAAACCATAATATCAGTGATGAACTTACGAACAAGTATCAGGTTTTGAACAAGTTTAGGTGCATATAAAACATTTTTTATGATAAGTGCTACCGTGACCAACAATTGGAATTAGATGACCATTGCCAACAACAATGTTATGATAATTATTGCTGGAATTGAAATAAGAAGAAAGTACTCCTTGATCCGCTGTCATGTGAGATGTGGCACCGGTATCCATGTAGAAAAATTCATTGGCATGCATAGTGGCCATTGGTTGTGATTTAATAGGAAAAACATGGTTGAAGAAGAAAGAGAGGAGGATGGAAGAGCAGAGGTTTAGATATTCGAAACCCGCTCTGATACCATGTTATAATTCAATTTTGCTTGCCATTTCATTATTCTCATCCCCTATTACAATATGTGATATATATATTAACATAAATAATAGATATCAAATATTCTATCATTAATATATATATATAACAATATGCAATATATATATATATTAACATAAATGATAAATATCAATTAATATATGTATATATATATTAATAAATATCAAATATTCTAACATATGTAATATATATTAACAAATATCAAATATTCTGAACATGATTTTGATCGACGATGACAGTTCTTCAATGACAAGTTTCTGATTTGTGACTGAGATGCATACGAAGACTTCGTAGGGTAAATTCAACGTTTCAAAACAATCTCTACCAGTATAAATAAACGTCTAATCTAATCCTAACTTTATTAGAAAACCTCAAAACTTTATGTAAAGACCCGCAACTTCCCCGTAAAGGAAAGCGTCGGATAGTTCGAGAACAAACCACAACAGAACGCATACAGAAGAACATTTCATTGTATATTACAACAATGCATCAGATTACAAGAATATACAGAGTATAAATGAATATTACACAGAAATATCAGAGATTTAAATTACATTTAAATACATCGCAGCGGAAAATAATACAATACATAACTAGAATGAGATATACGGATACAAAGCTTTCCGGATATCGTTCCAGCTGTAAACCAGGATCCTGTGAATAAAAATCTGCAAAACCAAAACTACTAGCTGCCCGTGTCAAAATAAGGGCACCCAGAGTTTAGGTTAAAACAATAAACTCCAGGTCAGTCATGTGACTGGTGTGAGAACTAAAACAGTTATTATTCTTTATTTTAAAAGTTAGGTAAATCAAGGGACCACGCCGTATAACACGGAACGGGTTTCCTCCCAAGAATACCAGTGCATGAAACAACAGCGCAATGCTAAATAAAGAAAAATGAAGCTGTTATAAGACCCAGGTCCTATCACACAATGCAACGCAAGCCGGGGGATAGGGTTTTTACCTTATAACAGCCAAAGAATGCTTGATACGTTTAAAACAAATCATTTTGATACTATTATAAGTGTATAGTGTATAAAACAACTTCAAATCATAAGTATCAATCATAGGCGGCAGGAATGCCCCATACCACTATGTCGCCATATATAGGTTATACAATCGAAATCGCAAAGTCACGTATTTGGAAATTGGGTTTCCATCTATGAACCGAGGCAAAAGATAGTCCTCAACCGATTCGTGACTCTCTAGCCCGAGCCACAGGTCAGAGCTCGAGTGACCTTGGAGCGACAGGGCCGGTCCACCGATGTGGATTAAACTTAAACCCTGAACATGCGTTCCCCCGCCCTATGGGGCGTAAACGAGCCAACTAAATGACTCCATCGGTTCGAGAACGACCGATCAATCCGAGGTGCCTCGCAACAGCAACAACCACATAAGTCAAACTCGTCAGGGCGTGTAAAACCACTGACGCCACTTCTAACTAGAAAGAAACGCATGCCCTCCCTGAGGTCCGTCTCCCGTTTTTGGTTCATACCGGGTGTGAAACTCGCGAAGCAAACGTTACACAAAGCTACGCCACAAAGGCCGTGCTTTGATCATCACCACAAGACTTTGCTTTTCAACAAAAGCCTCGATCAATTGCCACTTAGGCATGCCACACAGGCAATTCACTCCATGCGTTTGATATCCATCAATATATAACCCCTGAGCTCGTACGTCTCAGAGAAGGGCGTTAAGCAAGAGAATAAATTCTCCGCCGCCAAACAGATATATATTTAATAGAAATCAAACACACAGACTAAAATCCAATGTCAGACACACAGTCCATTTACAAGTCCGTTCTGGGTCTGAACGAAACCGGAGGCACCTAGTACCCCGCATATCCATCGATCTCCAAGTACGTCTGGACGATCACCAACTGTTTCCATCTTCTTGGGTGTACAGCCCAATCAAGATCATCAGTTATCACCCAAACGACGTGAAGACCTCCGGTCTTCGACCATCATCTTCATCTTCGACTTATCGTCGTATCAGCTATTCAGAATGGGATAAACCCGGTCTTTCCGAATAACTCGCGTATATTTTAAATAAGTGTTACACAAACACAACATACGCCTCATTCCAATTCATTAGTCACTAACCGTAAATTAATCAAGAGAATAATTCCCCAAATACTAACCCCGAAGGCCGAAACCAACATCAGATCAATATCCAGAAAACCATTCTGCTTGGCTAACCGACAGTTAGTTTCTAAATTTCACATTCATAGGGAAAGGTTCCCATTAATTTTATCCAAGATAAATTTCTTGAATTTATTCTTTAATCTATTTTTGAATATCAATTCAAAACTAGTCGGGATTAGCGAACCTTACCGAAGAAATCATTTGTTTTAATTTCCCAATCCCAACCTATTCATCCCATGAAGTAAAACTGGTAATACTTCATATCTAACACCACGGTGTTATCGGTAAATTCAATTACCATTTCACGTTCAAATCTAATTAAAGATTTAACTATCGCCTGGAGCAAAACTGGTGATACTCCACTTTCGATCATTTCAATCTAATTAAAGATTCATTAAAACTCCACTTAGTTTTAATCTTCGACTGGGTTAAAGAATCCGTGTCATTTAAAAACACAGTTCACGATAAACCCAAAATCACATTCATTAATTATCAGGTTAAAGAACGAGTGTTGTTTAAAACACTGTTCACGATAAACCCAAAAATCAATATCAATTTAATTCCAATTAAATATCATTTAATTGGTACACTTCATTAAATCTAAATAAAAAGATTTAATCTTTTCTCAACTGGGTTCAAGAACAGTGTTAGTGAAGACACCATTCACGACAAACCCAAATCACATTCGATATTCAATACAAGGCTCTGAATAGAAAATATATCGGCTTATATTCAATATCGAATTCTACGACTAACAAATGTCGTATTGGAAATAACGATATAAATATATATCTTTCAAATTTCCATAACAACACCTGTATAATCATGAATTCCAACATCGAAATATTCCGAAGACAATTTCGATTCAAATCCACTCCAATGCAATCATTGGAAATTTTGGTTATTTTCAAAACCATTTCAAATTCAATTTATTTATTTAAAAATAAATAGAATTATAATTCTAGTTCAAAACTAGTTCATTTCGATAAAAATCTATTTTTATCTTTTCAAATATGGAGTTTTTCATCCCAAACTTTCACAAATCATTTCTTATGATTTTACACAAATTATTACTATTTTTAATAATTTTATCAAGGCCCGTACAGTCGATTTCCAACAATGGCCATCGAACTGCACTTACAGCGACCTTTTTCGAATTTGATTTGGACGTAACTCCAAATCCAACCGTTAGATTTCAAATTTCTAACATTCATTAGAAAGCTCTTTTCGATACGAACCCAACGGTTCCAGTTTTAGGAGAATCCGACGGTCGGATCTCCCGTAATGTCCGTTTGAAATAAATGGTCGAAATTCACGAACTGCCGCGGCGCGGCGCGTTCTATTCAGGCCATTATATTATATATATAATATATATAATATATACTTCGTCGATTTCTATTTAAAACGAATTATATAAATAGTTTTAAATTCGTTTCAAAAGCAATTTCAACTTCCATTTCAATTCAAATCAAAATTGAATTCTTCTTTATAAATTCGTTTTAAAATTCATTTCTATTCAATTCAAATTTCAATTCAATTTGAATTCATTTCAATTCACTTTCAATTCAATTCGAATTCGTTTTCAATTCAATTCATTTCGAAATCGTTTTCAATTCAATTCATTTCGAAATCGTTTTCAATTCAATTCATTTCGAAATCGTTTTCAATTCAATTCATTTCGAAATCGTTTTCAATTCAATTCATTTCGAAATCGTTTTCAATTCAATTCATTTCGAAATCGTTTTCAATTCAATTCATTTCGAAATCGTTTTCAATTCAATTCATTTCGAAATCGTTTTCAATTCATTTTCAATTCAATTTGAATTCGTTTTCAATTCAATTCCTTTCGAAATCGTTTTCAATTCAATTCCTTTCGAAATCGTTTTCAATTCAATTCATTTCGAAATCGTTTTCAATTCATTTTCAATTCAATTTGAATTCGTTTTCAATTCAATTCCTTTCGAAATCGTTTTCAATTCAATTCATTTCGAAATCGTTTTCAATTCAATTCATTTCGAAATCGTTTTCAATTCAATTCATTTCGAAATCGTTTTCAATTCAATTCATTTCGAAATCGTTTTCAATTCATTTTCAATTCAATTCATTTCGAAATCTTTTTCAATATCGTTCACGTCAAAATGGCGTCAATCTAACCAACACGGCTTCATAAATTTCTATTTTCAAATATTCTATTTCAAATATTTCTTTTTCAAAATAGTTGTTATTATCAAAATATTTCGTTCAACACATGACCAATCTCAATGAATGAGTACTGTCAACACATGAACTTTTATTTTATATCGATAAAGATGTAAATTTTTAATATTAAAATATTTCGTTCAACACATGACCAATCTCAATGAATGAGTACTGTCAACACATGAACTTTTATTTTATATCGATAAAGATGTAAATTTTAATATTAAAATATTTCGTTCAACACATGACCAATCTCAATGAATGAGTACTGTCAACACATGAACTTTTATTTTATAATATTATTTATTTTTCAAATTGGAATGAGGCCCAATCAATTACCATATAAAGTTAATTATATGGATTTTCATACAACACATGTATATCATAGCATTGAAAAATAATCAACCATCAACCAAAGTGCACTACACTGTATAAGCATCAAATATAGATACTCAACGCTTATAACAGCCTGTCAATCAATCGATCGACATATTCAATCAATCAGGATGAGTGAACTTCAGATTTCATCCCAACACCCGTGTGGGGTTTCAAACAATCAAACACCTATTTTATTTGTGCTGTTGGGCGATGTGTAAAATTTATCGTCCCAATCAATGTCATTCAAATAGGTGTACATAAACAAACCGTCCGGTTTATAAATGAATATTTTATTTTATTCACTTCACGTTAAAAATTATATTTTTAACGATAAAACATTTTATTTTAACCTATGAATTTCTATTCAATTCATTTATCCAATAAAATGATATTTTTATTTTTCTAACTTATTTTAGAAAATTTCGGCGGCATAACGGCACGATACTAGAAACGGGACAAGGCCTAGCCTAATCCCCGGTCTAGTGAAGGCCCACGCCATTCACACATCAATCAAATTCACTTTCGTTATGCAAACCACCAAATTTGGAGTAAGAGTCTAACCTAGCCTTACTCCTTCGCCTTATAACGGCGCACGTCTAATCCTAACCAATTTATCGATTCGATTTTTCACATCACAAACCACATTCAAACCAATATCGCAATCAATCACCAAACAATCAAACAAACAAGTCCATGGTCTGTGGACGATTGTGTCGGGTGCTACTAAGCACCGTCTGCATCCTAGTATATATATATAACTAGAAAAAAAGTGAAAGGTGAGAAATTCTCACAGAAAGCTATCCTAGCTCCACGGCTCTTCTTTTGCAGAAGTCTTCGTCGTTTCGCCTTTTTGTCACCTTCGTTGCTGCTTTCACTACATACGTAAAAATCACATTTTTACTTCGCTATTCAATATATAAAAATCGAATTTTTACTTCGATGTTCAATATATAAAAATCGAATTTTTAGTTCATCAAAAATAATATCTTTCTACGATAAGTATCATATTTTTACATAACATGAAATCATACATTTCAAATCAAAGAAAACATATTTTTCTTATCACGGAAAACGTATTTCTCGAATCAAAGAAGATGGATTCTTCGAATCAAAGAAAATGGGTTTTTTTTTTCCCGAATCAAGGAAAATGGATTCTTTCATTCGCTATGATTTATAAAAACATATTTTTATCTCGAAGTTCAACATTTAAAAATTCAATCTTTTTCATTTTAAAAATTCAATCTTTTTCATTTTAAAAATTCAATCTTTTAAAACCTTTCTTAAAATCAGTTTTATTTTCTTTTAAAAAAAACAGTTTTATATACTAAAAAAAAAAGCAGTTTTATATACTTAAAATAAAAAAATAAAAAAAACAGTTTTACTTTAAATAAAATTTCAGTTTTCACTTCAAATAAAATTCAGTTTTCACTCCAAATAAAATTCAGTTTTAAACACTTATATAAACAGTTTTAAACCTAATAAAAAAATCAGTTTTAAACACTATAAAAAAAATCAGTTTTAAAAGAATTAAAATAAAAACGAAATAAAGAAAAAAAAAACTTACTGTTATTGTACGAAGAGGGAGGAGGAGGGGCGCTGTTCGTCGGAGGGCGCTGGAGGGGGTTCGACGATGTTGGTGGCGGGCGGCTAGGTCTAAATCAAAGAGGAGGGGGAAGCTCGAGGTCCCTCGAACGGGGCATGGGGAAGGAGGGAGAAGAAGGGGTAGTGTCGTTGGTCAGAGGAGAGGGTGAGGCGGTGGAGGCGGGCGGTCATGGCGGCGGCGATGGCAGCTGTCGCTGCTGCTTCTTCTTCTTTTTTTTTTTTTTTGTTCTGAAGAATGAAATCGGGGGGGGGGGGGGGGGGCCTGGAGGTATTGGAGAGAAAAGGGGGGAAATATTTTATTTTATATTTTTTTTTTATTTTGATTAATTTAATTTCTAAAAGTTGACTTTTACATTTCAACTCAGATTTGAACCTGCCGACTGTCGTCCCTAACGTTTCACCCCCATTCCGAACTCAATGGGATATGCCACGTGGGCTGATTCGACTGTTTGAATCAGTTCCAGTTAAATTTACATTTAAATCGCTATATTGAATTTTAAACGTACATTTCCAACTACCGGGGTCACATACTAACTAGAAAAATTCCAGAAAAATATTTTCTAGCTTCGTATTGACGATACGGTCCTAACAAAACTAGTTTCGTCGAATTCTGAGATCGTTAGAAAAATGGCCATTTTCCAGTCGATTAAAATCAACTGAAACTGGTCAAACGCGTTTTCATTTGCCACGCTCACATATTGATTCAGAAAATTATGAAATTCGAAACCTAGCAATAACTTTACATCCCGGACCCAACAAAACTGGTTTCGTCGAAATCCGAGGTCGTTTGCAAAATGTCCATTTTTAAGGGCCTTATATATATAAAAATATATATATAAATTCCACAGCGACTATTTCTAATTTTAGACTGGACATATCTTATCATTTCTAAGATGAAATCTCAGTTTGTTAACTTCGTTACAAAGATATAGTTATACAGATTCAAATATTTCTTGTTTCGTTCAATTCTGACTTATATTGAATTCTGTATATTCATTTGAAATTAGAAATCGAATTTTCGAACTACCGCGCCATTTTCAATTCCTTTTATAATTATATATAATTATTATATATTCTAACGACGACGTATATAATATATACGTCGAATTTCAATTCAAAATAAATTTCTCGTCGATATTATTTAAAATATTTCATTTTAAATAATCAACATTCGCTAAAATTGCCAAAATAAAAATTTCAAACTGGCTCGCATTTTACGGGTTGTTACAATCTCCCCCACTTAAAACTTTTCGTCCCCGAAAAGGAACAAAGTCGAAAGTGGTTTGATTATTCAGCTCTACGCTCGATCTGGCTTCTATTCTCCAACTTTTCAGTTTCTGAGAATTTTCAAAATTTCAAAAATTTGGCTAACACCCTAAATTTTTGAAAAATTTCGCCATAACCTCCCCTGCACCGGGAGCATCGGGGAATTTCAAATAGCTTCCCCGGTCCTTCAGATCTCAAAAAGAAAAAGAAAAAGCCAAGCGGCTAGCCAATAGGCTCACAAAATCATCATCACCCAAACAAAACAGGAAATTATGTAGTAAACATGTACCTATTTGTCGGGCAAACAAATTTTATTCTTCGGCTCTAGCCTCCTTGCTATGACCTGTTCAATGATATATATGTATATGCAAGCAAACGCAACCAATCTTCGATATAATTCAATATTTGGTTCTGTTAGGCTAAATGGCTAAAAATTAGCAAACAAATAAACAAACAACACAAACATCAATCCATTAGTGAATTAGAGTTTCAAATTCATAATTTTAATACATATGCAAAAGTCATGTTTTGATGCCAATTCACAACAATAGGCCCTATCTAATTTTGGTTCTCACACCAGTCTAATGGAAATATATAGATATCACACCTTCGTTACTCGAACATGAATACTAATGACGACTAGTCAATCATCAGAATCATCTTCGGGCCACTAGAGTATGATTCTATATCTATCCAGTATATTAAAAATTCGAATACACGCGGATCAGACGTATACACAAAATCTGTATATACTGGATTGTCCACATCAATAAAAATAGATAATCAAATACGAATAATTGATTTTAAATTTTCAAAACAAAATTGTTTTCATTTGAAAAATATACTCTTCACACTCGTTCTAGGATACTACTGATCCTAACTCTAACGAGTCATTCCCATTGGATATTACTAATCCAATATCTGATGAATTCTTTCGTATGGTTCTAATGTGTCTTGTTCTCTAAGCTTTGTAAACCAAAGCTCTGATACCAAATGTAAAGACCCGCAACTTCCCCGTAAAGGAAAGCGTCGGATAGTTCGAGAACAAACCACAACAGAACGCATACAGAAGAACATTTCATTGTATATTACAACAATGCATCAGATTACAAGAATATACAGAGTATAAATGAATATTACACAGAAATATCAGAGATTTAAATTACATTTAAATACATCGCAGCGGAAAATAATACAATACATAACTAGAATGAGATATACGGATACAAAGCTTTCCGGATATCGTTCCAGCTGTAAACCAGGATCCTGTGAATAAAAATCTGCAAAACCAAAACTACTAGCTGCCCGTGTCAAAATAAGGGCACCCAGAGTTTAGGTTAAAACAATAAACTCCAGGTCAGTCATGTGACTGGTGTGAGAACTAAAACAGTTATTATTCTTTATTTTAAAAGTTAGGTAAATCAAGGGACCACGCCGTATAACACGGAACGGGTTTCCTCCCAAGAATACCAGTGCATGAAACAACAGCGCAATGCTAAATAAAGAAAAATGAAGCTGTTATAAGACCCAGGTCCTATCACACAATGCAACGCAAGCCGGGGGATAGGGTTTTTACCTTATAACAGCCAAAGAATGCTTGATACGTTTAAAACAAATCATTTTGATACTATTATAAGTGTATAGTGTATAAAACAACTTCAAATCATAAGTATCAATCATAGGCGGCAGGAATGCCCCATACCACTATGTCGCCATATATAGGTTATACAATCGAAATCGCAAAGTCACGTATTTGGAAATTGGGTTTCCATCTATGAACCGAGGCAAAAGATAGTCCTCAACCGATTCGTGACTCTCTAGCCCGAGCCACAGGTCAGAGCTCGAGTGACCTTGGAGCGACAGGGCCGGTCCACCGATGTGGATTAAACTTAAACCCTGAACATGCGTTCCCCCGCCCTATGGGGCGTAAACGAGCCAACTAAATGACTCCATCGGTTCGAGAACGACCGATCAATCCGAGGTGCCTCGCAACAGCAACAACCACATAAGTCAAACTCGTCAGGGCGTGTAAAACCACTGACGCCACTTCTAACTAGAAAGAAACGCATGCCCTCCCTGAGGTCCGTCTCCCGTTTTTGGTTCATACCGGGTGTGAAACTCGCGAAGCAAACGTTACACAAAGCTACGCCACAAAGGCCGTGCTTTGATCATCACCACAAGACTTTGCTTTTCAACAAAAGCCTCGATCAATTGCCACTTAGGCATGCCACACAGGCAATTCACTCCATGCGTTTGATATCCATCAATATATAACCCCTGAGCTCGTACGTCTCAGAGAAGGGCGTTAAGCAAGAGAATAAATTCTCCGCCGCCAAACAGATATATATTTAATAGAAATCAAACACACAGACTAAAATCCAATGTCAGACACACAGTCCATTTACAAGTCCGTTCTGGGTCTGAACGAAACCGGAGGCACCTAGTACCCCGCATATCCATCGATCTCCAAGTACGTCTGGACGATCACCAACTGTTTCCATCTTCTTGGGTGTACAGCCCAATCAAGATCATCAGTTATCACCCAAACGACGTGAAGACCTCCGGTCTTCGACCATCATCTTCATCTTCGACTTATCGTCGTATCAGCTATTCAGAATGGGATAAACCCGGTCTTTCCGAATAACTCGCGTATATTTTAAATAAGTGTTACACAAACACAACATACGCCTCATTCCAATTCATTAGTCACTAACCGTAAATTAATCAAGAGAATAATTCCCCAAATACTAACCCCGAAGGCCGAAACCAACATCAGATCAATATCCAGAAAACCATTCTGCTTGGCTAACCGACAGTTAGTTTCTAAATTTCACATTCATAGGGAAAGGTTCCCATTAATTTTATCCAAGATAAATTTCTTGAATTTATTCTTTAATCTATTTTTGAATATCAATTCAAAACTAGTCGGGATTAGCGAACCTTACCGAAGAAATCATTTGTTTTAATTTCCCAATCCCAACCTATTCATCCCATGAAGTAAAACTGGTAATACTTCATATCTAACACCACGGTGTTATCGGTAAATTCAATTACCATTTCACGTTCAAATCTAATTAAAGATTTAACTATCGCCTGGAGCAAAACTGGTGATACTCCACTTTCGATCATTTCAATCTAATTAAAGATTCATTAAAACTCCACTTAGTTTTAATCTTCGACTGGGTTAAAGAATCCGTGTCATTTAAAAACACAGTTCACGATAAACCCAAAATCACATTCATTAATTATCAGGTTAAAGAACGAGTGTTGTTTAAAACACTGTTCACGATAAACCCAAAAATCAATATCAATTTAATTCCAATTAAATATCATTTAATTGGTACACTTCATTAAATCTAAATAAAAAGATTTAATCTTTTCTCAACTGGGTTCAAGAACAGTGTTAGTGAAGACACCATTCACGACAAACCCAAATCACATTCGATATTCAATACAAGGCTCTGAATAGAAAATATATCGGCTTATATTCAATATCGAATTCTACGACTAACAAATGTCGTATTGGAAATAACGATATAAATATATATCTTTCAAATTTCCATAACAACACCTGTATAATCATGAATTCCAACATCGAAATATTCCGAAGACAATTTCGATTCAAATCCACTCCAATGCAATCATTGGAAATTTTGGTTATTTTCAAAACCATTTCAAATTCAATTTATTTATTTAAAAATAAATAGAATTATAATTCTAGTTCAAAACTAGTTCATTTCGATAAAAATCTATTTTTATCTTTTCAAATATGGAGTTTTTCATCCCAAACTTTCACAAATCATTTCTTATGATTTTACACAAATTATTACTATTTTTAATAATTTTATCAAGGCCCGTACAGTCGATTTCCAACAATGGCCATCGAACTGCACTTACAGCGACCTTTTTCGAATTTGATTTGGACGTAACTCCAAATCCAACCGTTAGATTTCAAATTTCTAACATTCATTAGAAAGCTCTTTTCGATACGAACCCAACGGTTCCAGTTTTAGGAGAATCCGACGGTCGGATCTCCCGTAATGTCCGTTTGAAATAAATGGTCGAAATTCACGAACTGCCGCGGCGCGGCGCGTTCTATTCAGGCCATTATATTATATATATAATATATATAATATATACTTCGTCGATTTCTATTTAAAACGAATTATATAAATAGTTTTAAATTCGTTTCAAAAGCAATTTCAACTTCCATTTCAATTCAAATCAAAATTGAATTCTTCTTTATAAATTCGTTTTAAAATTCATTTCTATTCAATTCAAATTTCAATTCAATTTGAATTCATTTCAATTCACTTTCAATTCAATTCGAATTCGTTTTCAATTCAATTCATTTCGAAATCGTTTTCAATTCAATTCATTTCGAAATCGTTTTCAATTCATTTTCAATTCAATTCATTTCGAAATCGTTTTCAATTCAATTCATTTCGAAATCGTTTTCAATTCAATTCATTTCGAAATCGTTTTCAATTCAATTCATTTCGAAATCGTTTTCAATTCAATTCATTTCGAAATCGTTTTCAATTCAATTCATTTCGAAATCGTTTTCAATTCAATTCATTTCGAAATCGTTTTCAATTCATTTTCAATTCAATTTGAATTCGTTTTCAATTCAATTCCTTTCGAAATCGTTTTCAATTCAATTCCTTTCGAAATCGTTTTCAATTCAATTCATTTCGAAATCGTTTTCAATTCATTTTCAATTCAATTTGAATTCGTTTTCAATTCAATTCCTTTCGAAATCGTTTTCAATTCAATTCATTTCGAAATCGTTTTCAATTCAATTCATTTCGAAATCGTTTTCAATTCAATTCATTTCGAAATCGTTTTCAATTCAATTCATTTCGAAATCGTTTTCAATTCATTTTCAATTCAATTCATTTCGAAATCTTTTTCAATATCGTTCACGTCAAAATGGCGTCAATCTAACCAACACGGCTTCATAAATTTCTATTTTCAAATATTCTATTTCAAATATTTCTTTTTCAAAATAGTTGTTATTATCAAAATATTTCGTTCAACACATGACCAATCTCAATGAATGAGTACTGTCAACACATGAACTTTTATTTTATATCGATAAAGATGTAAATTTTTAATATTAAAATATTTCGTTCAACACATGACCAATCTCAATGAATGAGTACTGTCAACACATGAACTTTTATTTTATATCGATAAAGATGTAAATTTTAATATTAAAATATTTCGTTCAACACATGACCAATCTCAATGAATGAGTACTGTCAACACATGAACTTTTATTTTATAATATTATTTATTTTTCAAATTGGAATGAGGCCCAATCAATTACCATATAAAGTTAATTATATGGATTTTCATACAACACATGTATATCATAGCATTGAAAAATAATCAACCATCAACCAAAGTGCACTACACTGTATAAGCATCAAATATAGATACTCAACGCTTATAACAGCCTGTCAATCAATCGATCGACATATTCAATCAATCAGGATGAGTGAACTTCAGATTTCATCCCAACACCCGTGTGGGGTTTCAAACAATCAAACACCTATTTTATTTGTGCTGTTGGGCGATGTGTAAAATTTATCGTCCCAATCAATGTCATTCAAATAGGTGTACATAAACAAACCGTCCGGTTTATAAATGAATATTTTATTTTATTCACTTCACGTTAAAAATTATATTTTTAACGATAAAACATTTTATTTTAACCTATGAATTTCTATTCAATTCATTTATCCAATAAAATGATATTTTTATTTTTCTAACTTATTTTAGAAAATTTCGGCGGCATAACGGCACGATACTAGAAACGGGACAAGGCCTAGCCTAATCCCCGGTCTAGTGAAGGCCCACGCCATTCACACATCAATCAAATTCACTTTCGTTATGCAAACCACCAAATTTGGAGTAAGAGTCTAACCTAGCCTTACTCCTTCGCCTTATAACGGCGCACGTCTAATCCTAACCAATTTATCGATTCGATTTTTCACATCACAAACCACATTCAAACCAATATCGCAATCAATCACCAAACAATCAAACAAACAAGTCCATGGTCTGTGGACGATTGTGTCGGGTGCTACTAAGCACCGTCTGCATCCTAGTATATATATATAACTAGAAAAAAAGTGAAAGGTGAGAAATTCTCACAGAAAGCTATCCTAGCTCCACGGCTCTTCTTTTGCAGAAGTCTTCGTCGTTTCGCCTTTTTGTCACCTTCGTTGCTGCTTTCACTACATACGTAAAAATCACATTTTTACTTCGCTATTCAATATATAAAAATCGAATTTTTACTTCGATGTTCAATATATAAAAATCGAATTTTTAGTTCATCAAAAATAATATCTTTCTACGATAAGTATCATATTTTTACATAAGATGAAATCATACATTTCAAATCAAAGAAAACATATTTTTCTTATCACGGAAAACGTATTTCTCGAATCAAAGAAGATGGATTCTTCGAATCAAAGAAAATGGGTTTTTTTTTTTCCCGAATCAAGGAAAATGGATTCTTTCATTCGCTATGATTTATAAAAACATATTTTTATCTCGAAGTTCAACATTTAAAAATTCAATCTTTTTCATTTTAAAAATTCAATCTTTTTCATTTTAAAAATTCAATCTTTTAAAACCTTTCTTAAAATCAGTTTTATTTTCTTTTAAAAAAAACAGTTTTATATACTAAAAAAAAAGCAGTTTTATATACTTAAAATAAAAAAATAAAAAAAACAGTTTTACTTTAAATAAAATTTCAGTTTTCACTTCAAATAAAATTCAGTTTTCACCCCAAATAAAATTCAGTTTTAAACACTTATAAAAACAGTTTTAAACCTAATAAAAAAATCAGTTTTAAACACTATAAAAAAAATCAGTTTTAAAAGAATTAAAATAAAAACGAAATAAAGAAAAAAAAAACTTACTGTTATTGTACGAAGAGGGAGGAGGAGGGGCGCTGGAGGGGGTTCGACGATGTTGGTGGCGGGCGGCTAGGTCTAAATCAAAGAGGAGGGGGAAGCTCGAGGTCCCTCGAACGGGGCATGGGGAAGGAGGGAGAAGAAGGGGTAGTGTCGTTGGTCTGAGGAGAGGGTGAGGCGGTGGAGGCGGGCGGTCCTGGCGGCGGCGATGGCAGCTGTCGCTGCTGCTTCTTCTTTTTTTTTTTTTTTTTGTTCTGAAGAATGAAATCGGGGGGGGGGGGGGGGCCTGGAGGTATTGGAGAGAAAAGGGGGGAAATATTTTTTTTTTTTTATTTTGATTAATTTAATTTCTAAAAGTTGACTTTTACATTTCAACTCAGATTTGAACCTGCCGACTGTCGTCCCTAACGTTTCACCCCCATTCCGAACTCAATGGGATATGCCACGTGGGCTGATTCGACTGTTTGAATCAGTTCCAGTTAAATTTACATTTAAATCACTATATTGAATTTTAAACGTACATTTCCAACTACCGGGGTCACATACTAACTAGAAAAATTCCAGAAAAATATTTTCTAGCTTCGTATTGACGATACGGTCCTAACAAAACTAGTTTCGTCGAATTCTGAGATCGTTAGAAAAATGGCCATTTTCCAGTCGATTAAAATCAACTGAAACTGGTCAAACGCGTTTTCATTTGCCACGCTCACATATTGATTCAGAAAATTATGAAATTCGAAACCTAGCAATAACTTTACATCCCGGACCCAACAAAACTGGTTTCGTCGAAATCCGAGGTCGTTTGCAAAATGTCCATTTTTAAGGGCCTTATATATATAAAAATATATATAAATTCCACAGCGACTATTTCTAATTTTAGACTGGACATATCTTATCATTTCTAAGATGAAATCTCAGTTTGTTAACTTCGTTACAAAGATATAGTTATACAGATTCAAATATTTCTTGTTTCGTTCAATTCTGACTTATATTGAATTCTGTATATTCATTTGAAATTAGAAATCGAATTTTCGAACTACCGCGCCATTTTCAATTCCTTTTATAATTATATATAATTATTATATATTCTAACGACGACGTATATAATATATACGTCGAATTTCAATTCAAAATAAATTTCTCGTCGATATTATTTAAAATATTTCATTTTAAATAATCAAAATTCGCTAAAATTGCCAAAATAAAAATTTCAAACTGGCTCGCATTTTACGGGTTGTTACACTTTATCATAATTTCTTCTCCTCACGTACAAAATATCTTTAAAAACAAACTAGATATTCAATAAAAGAACCCTGTTAGATCGATCGAGGAGGAAGCCAACGATGTTTTTTTTCCCCTCTTTTCGTATTTTTATTTGGAATGTTTGCAACTACACTTTTATTTCTAGGCAAATTCTATTTAAACCGCCTATTTTTCTGAGTTGCCCCCTCCCTATTCTGAAAAAATTGTTATCCCCCCCGTTTTAACTGAGTAGCCCCCCCCCCTCCCGGTTCCAAAATTAACCCTCCCATTTCAAAGCACAAAAATCCTAACACTAAACCGATCAAATCCCTCGTGTTTTTCCCGCCATTTCTCTCGTTCATTGATTTTCGGCGCTTCTCTTGTTCATCAAGCTTCTCCAATCCCTTCAGCAACGCGTCTCTCGTTCATCATAGCATTGGCGAAGGTAAAGTTCTTTAACCGAAGCAGTGAATATAACTTTGATTTTAGGGTTTAGTTGAAATTGAATTGGGAATATTAGTGATTGTGGTGGAAGATAATCGAATTGGGAGCAATAGGTGAACGTTGATTTTGAAATTGAATTGAGGAAACATACTGTATCGATTTTTTCACGTATCTGGTCTTGTATTTTTTTCTTCATCTCTTTAGTAACTCATGGAGGAAGAACACGGGGTAGGAAAGGATACCACAGGCTTGGCATATGTGGTGGACCTACTGACCACGAAGGTGATCAACAAGGTATGAAATTTTTCCTCGTTGACCCACTCTGTGGTTTAGTGTCCCACCACGTTGGCTGGCTTCGTGGTAAGTGGAAAATTCAAAAAAAAGAAAAAAAATCTTTGCGTTTTTTTAAAAAGTGAGTAGTTACTTGTTGCTTTTTTTGAGCTTTTGTGTATTTACTTGTTCCTTTTTTTGAGTGAATTTTTTGAGTGAATTTTATTAAAAAGTGAGTACTTACTTGTTCCTTTTTTGCATTTTTAACAGATGGTCCGCAAACCTATGACAGCGTCAGAAAGAAGGCGACGTGTGGAAAAAGCAACTTAACATACAAGTGTGGATGTCGAATAGCAGGAGGAGGAAGTGGATCCATCACAGTTTGAAGTAGATGCACATGTTAGTGGTGGTAATGGTGATGGTTCAGATTCTTCGAGGGACGGAGATGGTTCGGATTCTTCGGAGGAACAAGGTGATGGTTCAGACGAAGAGGAACATGGTGATGGTTCAGATGGCTCAAAGGAACATGGTGATGGTTTAGATGGTTCAGGGGAAGATGGTGATGGTTCAGATGGTTCAGGGGAACATGGTGATGGTTCAGGGGATGACAAAGAGGAGGATTCTGAGACAGGTGATGATGATGAGGCAAACGATCAGTCGGAGGAAGAAGCTGAAGCCGAAGAAGAATTACATGACAAACCTAGACCCAAAAACAATGATGTGATTAGAGATTTTGATACCCATATCGCTTCTATGATATGGACTGGTCAGGTACGTTTCTGTTATTAATTTCAATTACCTATTTATGTACTAATAGCAAATTTTATTTGTGTAGGAACAAGCAATTCACTTGTGTCAACCATGCTCAGAAGGTATCGGAATGGAGGATTCCAGATAATGCTGCTAGATTCAAAGCCCTTATTGACACATCTGGATTGTTTCCTATTGTCGGCACTTGTTACAAGTGTGTGAACAAGAATTTGATCTCAGCCTTTGTAGAAAGATGGTATCCATAGACTAATACTTTTCATTTACCTCTTGGTGAGATGACCATTACTCTAGATGATGTAGCTTCATTGTTGCACTTACCTGTCGAAGGTAAACCTATTCAGAGCATGGTGTACGATACAGACCAAGCAGTTGCTACTGTTATGAAGTATCTTGGTCTTAGTGCAGCAGAAGCTAGAATTGAAATGAATGCGAGGGTTGAATATAAGTTAAGCTTGTCAAAGTTTTATGATAGATTTAAAGATGTAAGTGACGAGTGGAATGATCATGCAGTTAGGCATGTTGCTCGTGCGTATCTTTTATATGTGCTTGGCAATACAATATTTGTTGATAAAAGAAAGACTCACATGCACATATCTTTTTTGGAACCGCTTAAAAATTTGAACCATGCCAGCACTTATCCATGGGGTTCAACAACACTTGCATTCCTATATAGACAGTTTGGGTTAGCGACACGGATGGGTGTCAAACAGATTGCAGGGTTTCTATGCTTGCTTGAGTCATGGATATTCGAACATTTTCCTTGCTTTCAACCTTCTACAAAGCTGTACTATGAGATTTTACCACATGCAGCTCGATGGAATCCCTCTACTGATACCCGTGCATCACTTGTTGATATATGCATTTTCCTAGATACTATTCAGATTGAGCAGGTATCTTAAATGAATTATTTATTTAATTATCGTTTGATAATCATCGGTGCATTACTTCATAAATTCTTATTTTTATTGTTATTGAACAGGTTATTTTCGATCCATATATATGTGCTCGACATTATCATCTTTTCATGGTATAGCATGGTATAGGGGGTGCATTCTATGCTTGAATGTTGTGGAGCCGTATCATCCCGGTAGGGTACCGCGTCAGTTTAGTAGAGTTCAGAACGTTCCAATGGCTCTTATTCCTCCTGTAGCGATAAATGAACGTCGAGGCAAAACGTCGACTACATACACTCGTGTGCACTATCAATTTTTGGAAAGTATTTGGGAGAGCTAGTTTCATCATGTGATTGCAGATGATCGAAGATCGATTCCACTACATCAGTCTGTTATGAGTTGCACAGATGATTATACGGAGTGGTATGCTAATCATAGTGTTCTGCGTGCTCACAATCCTGCTTATTTACCTGATGACGTCATTATGGGAGCACCACATTATCAACCTACCTATGACCAGCTGTTCTCGGTACGTTCATATTTCTTTTTCCATTCAAATTTCCACCATACTAAAATCTGTTAAACTTTTTTGTAGACTCTTCAAGGTGTACATGGTCTTTTGAATGATGCTAACCCTCGAGTTGAGCTTGCTAGAGTTGCCGCTGGACGTTTCATTTACCAACACAATTAGTTTGGCAATAGTTGAAACATTTTGGGTTTTGTTTGTTAGTTGGGTATATGAATGGTTATGATGTGAATGGTATGATGTACGGTTATTTTTTGGAATGGGTATGATGTTATGTTTGGGTTTATGATGTTATGTTTGGGTATGATGTTATGTTTGGGTTTATGTTTATGAATGGGTATGGCATCCGCTGTCTGTAATTTTTTGGCATCTACTGTCTGTTAATTTTTTTTTCAAATTTCCTGTCAACCTCGTATAAAACCTACGTGGATAAGGACAATACCATGTAGAGAATTCATGTGGTTTGCAGAAAAATCACGCGGAGTTTATACGGGGTTATGTACAAAGCCACATAGGGGTTCAACGACCTGGTACCAAATTCACGGGGTACGCATACAAGGCACACTAAATTTTGGAAAATAAAATGATGTTATGATTCAAATGATATTGTATGGATATTTAAGATATTCCTTCATTCCATGTTGCAATTCAATTTACACTTTTATTTTACTTTCACAACTGTGTCTTTCTCGGTGGTTGTGTACGTGAATATGGTAGCAGGTCGGGGAAGCTTTCCGTGGTTTTTCATACAACCACGTTTACCCCTTACGTGGTATTCTTTCTTTCCTCATACGATTTCCCCTTGGTGTGTTGTATTTCCACGTTGGACTTACACGTTGTGGTCACAGAATTTAAAAAAAATGTAGAACAAATCCAGAACTTTCATACTCAAAAAAAAACACAACAAAACAAATCCATAAGAAATCCAAAACTAACCATACCATAACTCACGCATAGTACATAACAAATACATACATCACTAATGCTAATGCGTAGTTCATAACAAATACATACATAACTAACAAACTCATAATTGCCATTCAATCCCACGTAGAAGCTTGAGTTCTTTCTTCCCATACTTTCCGTCGATCTGGATAAATATCACGCCAGCTAGCTGCGACCGGATGACGTTGGCTCAACCATTTTGTTATTATAGGTGGCATCGGATGCTTAGGTTCCAACTCTACCTACATAAAACATTGAGAAAATATGTAGAATGTAGCATAGAATAAATTATATGACAAGTATAATATTACTTGAACAAAATGGTTATCGTTAACAAAAGCAATTGCTATTTCTGAGCGATGAATAGGAGGTGGAACTTTTCCTTTTAACAGTGGTATCGTCAAATTTAGCCTTTCACTAATACTAATTACAACTACATTATACTTTCTCGCTGCAAGATAACCCATGTCCGGCATTATCATCCATTTTCCGATGGCGCAAATCCATCTTTGAAATGTTGTAATTGCGCAAGCAATTCATTGCACCGACCATTTTCTTCGAAAACATTTTCATATAGATCTTGATTTTCATACAACTCGTCATACAAATCTTGCTGAACTTGAGGCCAAGACGATTCCCCCATTCCTAGTAATGCCGCAATACAACGAAATCCGCAATGGCCATCGGCCTGAACATCCATAATATCTTTGACATATGGCTTTATTTACCAAGGAATTTGTGTAATGTAACGTTTCATATGTTGGCTACATTGGTCATATTGCAATGGCTTTCGGATTTGAAGTTTTTGCTTCTTCGGTTTGTTAACACGTAATTGACTAGACGGATCATGTGATGACAAGCTATCAACTAATTCAAAGGAAGAAGGCATTCTCTTTGTTGAGGTACTTGATGCTTTTTTACTTTCTCTTTCTTTTGTTTTCACCTTACTAGTAGGTGAACTAAGCATGGACGTTTGCGGACGCACAACTTCCATCAACTTTTTGTAAATATGAAGTTGATGAGGAGTGTCCATTCTTTTAACATCATTTAATAGAGTTTCCATTTTTTCAGCAATACCAACATCATTACTCTTACCCCGTGGAATTAAATGTAGCCGTATCCAATGTACATCAATTAAATCAAGAGATATTGGGGTAGAAGGACTAAGACGAGCCAATTCATGGGCACATGGAAGCCCATGTGTTTTTCTAATCACACAACCACAAAGAAATTCATCTTCTCCAACCGATTTCATCCGTACTAGTTTCGAATGAAGTAAATCAAGAGACACATTAGAAATAACACCAGGTAGAAACTTGAACTCTCTAACATGAAAAACATGTTTCACTCTACTTAAACTTTGCTCGAAGGAGGCCTTTAGATCAAAAAAAGATAACTCTAGTAAGGAATGCATTTTTACCCAATCTTGCTCGAAGTTACAATGGCAAGTACCTAATTGCTTCTTCAACTTTGAGTGTGCTGCTTCGGCCCTGCATTTAGTAAACATAGAGTTAAAAATAGTACTTAACGATTTACTTTCATATACGAAATAATATAATGAAAATTACCTATTTGATGTATAGTTTGCAAAATGCATATATTTGTCGGTCCACATTTGAATAAATCGATCTTTATACGGATCCAACCAACTATCATGTACATACTTCAACAAAGATCCATGATTGCAGTATTTTTCATGCAGCAACTGCAAATTCTCATGGTATGTTATACTATTTTTCGAACATACAAGTTCATTCCAGTCTCCCAAGAAAGATTTTTTCTCCTCAACATCCATTTCTTGAACATTTTTCTTCTTTTCCATAAACGTAAGTATGTTGTTCTTAATATGCCACTTACATAACATATGAGCGGATTTGGGAAAAACAATTTCAATAGCATTCATCAATGCCAACTCTCTATCCGTTATGAATACATTAGGCATTTCCACATCACAATCAATAATAATAGACTTCAAACGTTCTAAAGCCCAAATATAAGTTTCTTCGGCTTTGACAACTAAGTACGTTATGGCAATACAAAATGTTTGATCCGTAGACGTGACACCAACGATTTCAAGTAGCGGCATCTTGTATCGATTAGTTTTATAAGTACAATCAAGTATTATAACTCGGGGAAATGAGCGTAAAATATCCAAACTAACGGGATGTGCCCAAAATATATCTTTTATAATATCGGTCCCATCTAAAGTTCGTCTATGCCATTCAAAATATCCACACTCCTTTAGTTTAGAAAGCAAATATTGAACTTGAGATCGTCCACCTCGTTCTATAAGGTTTTGTGCATGAATAACATTGTATATGGTTTTGATGGTGGTACTATTTGACGGATCGTTTCTCTTTAAAGTATGTAGAATTTCCTTAGCTTTAACCATATTCCTATGCATATCCATAACTAATTTAATCTCTGCCACACATAATCTTCCTTCATATGAATGACCTTCACTATCTATTAATTCCGAATGGTTATGCACTCCATTAACAACTAACAAGCGCCAATTGTCCACCAATGGAAGTTTCACTCCTTTAAGCCTAAACGGACAATTGCATTTTTTGGTACCCGTCAATCTATAGTTCTCCGGGTCTTTAACTTTTTTTTTCTATTATACACATCATTACGTTCGCAACCAAACACTACCCTCGGTTTCTTTGTTGATGCACCAGTGTCTAACAATTATTATGACGAAACCGAGACGTTTACCGGTGTTACGGACCCAATCAACTAGTTGTTGCCAAGATGGATAAATATGAAAAAAAAGAGAATATCAGAATGCAAACTTATTATACCAAAACAATCAAAGAAAGCATAAAAAACCCGTACATCAAACATTGTAAATTCATTGCTATAGTCCATCAACATTTCATTATTCATCTCTGCATCAGACGAGTAATCGACATCCTGAAACCAATAATATAACTCAGGTCAAGAGTGGAAAACAGACAGTACAGTAAATGACATAAAAAATAGCGTGGTTAACCACAAAACCGTGGAGAGCCTATACGTGGTTATTATGTGTACACCATATGTTCTATACGTGGGAAGCCCAAAAACCACGGTCAGTCTCAACGTGGTTTGTACAGCATCCACGTACAGATTCTGCGTGGTTTTTGGTCGAACCCCACGATTATTTGCTTCGACATGCAGATTAATTATTGACGAAATTTGATGAAAAAAAGGGTTTTTACCTCTTCTCTATCTCGTAGAAGTGCTATATCCTCATTAGAATCCATTCCACTAGATTAGAATCCAAAAATTTCAAGATCTTAGATTGAAGATTGCAAAAATTAGGGTTTTTGAGTTAGCTAGGACTTTGAGAGAATGAGGAGAAGAAAGAAGACGTTGAATGAAAGTGAAGGGTATTTTTGACATTTGAAAAAGTGAAAAAAAGGAGGGGGAAATTCAGCAAATTAAGAGGTTTGAATAGAATTTATCTTTTTTCTACATCGGTGACTTACCGTGCTCCCTTTTTTTTTTCTTACTGTTCTTCTTCGATTCTTTCGCCCTTCTCCATCGAGAACCTGATTTCCCTTATCCTTTCACTTATTTCTCCATCGAAAACCTGATTTCCATGTCATCCTAATTCTCAAATTAAAAAGGCCTAATCATAACAAAGATATCTGTGAAATCAGAGACCCTCAAGATCAAAAATCAATTTCAGTTGGAAGTTCGTGGACACCGCACCATCCAAAACCCTAATCCCAAACTAATACTAGGATTACACTTGGTTGGTTTCAACTTAGTCGTTGTATTTTGCAGTCTATGTTGATTCATGTATATCTTAATTCCCCTTCACATCAGATGTTGTTTCATTTATATGGTTTGTTCAAACATGCAGCTTGATTAAAGGCAGAGGAGGTTGATGGTTATAATCTACCTGTTTTTACTATCATTTGCATGATATCTGTCGATTATTATTTTTAGTTTTTTAAATTATCATTGCATGACTCTAAATTTAGTATATATTAAATCACTGTAAATTATCCTCCAGGATTTTCCATCCATAATTATCTCGCATTGATTTTCCTTTATTTCTTTAGGAATATGACCATTTTTTCTTATCACCAATTAGGAATTCGGTCATTAACATATTTCGTATATTGCAACTTCATTATTGTTTCGGTAATTTAATTATTTTATGCTTTCTTTACCTTCCAAAAGGAGTGGCCAGAATTTATAACATATTTCATTAATAAGCAGGTAGCTAAAGCAGCCTTCTTTTCATTGTTGGAAAAATTGGGTTTCTAGGTAATGTTTTGTTTCTCTTTGAAAACAAAAACCCATACTAATATATGGTATGTAATTATTACATTTCATGAATAATGAATAAAAGACTAGTACATTCAATGCATGAATGAGCTAAAAATATACACTTTATATGTGAGATAGAATATTTCAGAACCAGAGCAGCACATTTAATTTATAAAGGGTTGTCAGACGTGTTTGAATAGGTTTTTTTAGTTACTTCGAACGGTTTAGTTTTGGTAGCTATAATGTTGTAAACTGTAATTAGCATACATACATATATATATATATATTCAAATATATATATATATATATTAAGTTTTAGTTGTTTTTGAGTCAATCTAACATGGTACATCATTGAGGAGCTTGATGTTATCTAATTTTTCTTAAATAATTCTTGGTTGCTTACCATTGTTACCTATAAAATGTCATCCTTTTTTTATAAATAAATAAATAAATAATCCTTTTTTTCCATTCACTGGCAAATATGAAGTTTGTACATATCAATTACAAAAATTGAATTTACATTATATATTTATGTTTTCTTCAAACTCAAAGTAAGTCAGGTTTTTTCTTTTTTGACATAGAAGTATTTTGGGCATTTGAGCTCTTAAGGCACCTACAGGTATGGATCTTCTTCTCAAAGCTAATGGAAGTATGTTTAGGTAAAAGTTCTTCATCCGTTTACAGCTTTATTGTTTTTAGTACATTCATTTTGTTCAACGCTCTCTTTTTTGCAATTTTTTCTTTTAAAAATATTTTCTTACATTTGGATCAACTTTTAAAATTGTTGAAAATTATGTTTGTTGTGTTATAAGGGTGCATGCATCTCCGTAGCTTCTTTTCTTTGCAGTGATGCTGATGTTTTTTTTCTGATGCCTCTTGTATGAGAACAATTCTCTTGAACCTTTCATTGAGCAGTGTAATGACTATCGAGCACATTAGTATGTTCATAGCGTAATGTAAATCCTTTTATGTGTTTATATACTGGTTCTTTTATAATCAAGTTGCAATCAACTTTGTTAAATATTTTACCTACTTCTCAAACAAATTACTGAGGGAAATGGTCTCTTTCTTACTTTCCTGCTTCTGTAAAATTTATTGTTGTGATGATAATGCTATTTTCAGACTTCTTGTACAAGGAAATTACCGTTGTAAAACCCTTCACTGAGCTTAGTAGTTGTCTGGGCATGAACCTTATGAATTGGATTATATATTCTTGTCCCTTTTGAATAAATTTAATATGGATTTAATTAAGTCATATGTTTACTTATAAATTGTGCATGTAATCTCTTGCTTGGATGATAACACTATATGCAAGCCTCCTTGTATTCATTTAATAGGGATTTAATTAGGTCATACTTTTAATTAAGGGTATCTATGAATGCTATCCAAATTAGGAATATTTGTGAATTCTTAATTTTTAAGTGCGCCTATATCTTGGTTACACATTAGCATTTGAGATGATTGCAAGCCATATGGTCTTTGTGTTGATATATCTCTTATTTGAATTAGCTTTCTTCAAATATTAAATAATTAGTGGTTTTTATGAAATAAGAAATCGCAAGAATTTGGTTTCATTATCCTCCTTACTGTAGAGGCTGAATTTCAGAAGTGTTTTGTTCAAGTGCTTTAAGAAATGAATTTTCTCATGCATTTTGACAGCTCAAACCGATTTGTTTTCTTCCTAGTGTTTGGAAAATTGTATCAAACCAATAGTCTGCCCACATGAGTTATGGATAATGAACAAATCTGGTTTGCACGTGAGACCATACATGCATTTAAGCACTAGAAATTCTGGTCCGACCAACAAAAATATTTTATTTTGCAAGTTACTATTTGATAGTTCAGGGAAGTTTGGAGGATTGCCTATGGAGTAGAGAAACAATCCCTCAAAGACTGATCTATCCAACTGAAAAGTCGTTATCTATGCTTAAGCTCTTTGCTTCTGCCTACTTGCTTGGTAAGCATTTAACATGCAAGATTTAGAAGCATTTTTTTTTTACTTTCACCGTATGTTATATTTTTAATGCTACACTAACATATGAAACATTATTTTATATTCTGTTCTTGGTTTATATATTACCAGTCCTGGCGAAAATGTTTGTGTTTGGGCTATAACTCCTGAGAGATGCATTTAATTTAATTTTGTTATTGCTTGATGCCATCACATTAAATCCTCTTTACACTATTAGCTTTCTATATTTTTAATATATCAATTTTTTGTTAAAGTTTTGCATAAATATAAACGAGTTGGTACAGAGCCTTATCTTGTTTGCTTGGTAACTAATGGAAGTTTAGCACATTACAAATGGTATCAATCACTGCATTTGTAATTGATTGTCAGTCACTGCATTTGTAACTAATTAGAAACCATTAAAAGTATGGGGTATCTATTTATGTATTTTTCTTTGAAACCTGTTAACTTTGCTGCTATTCTGCCGAATTCCTCTGTCTTCTTTTCTTCCCTTTTTATTTTTTGATTTCAGGATAAGTGATTGATGAATAAATTTGATTGAAATTAGAAACGAAAGAAAAAAGAGATTTCTATGGTTAGCATTGTCATGTGTACACATTTATTGCCTTGTTTGCTTTAAGATCCTACTTTTTATGTGTATAATCAGTACGATGCAAACACCTGTCTACTCTTAATGCAGTGGTTTAGACGCAAAATCAGAGTAGCACACGTAAGAGCAACGAATTTATTAGCACTTTACCAGTTTACCTAGACCATTGTCCTGCCTCGGCTAATTCTACGAGCAAACATCATCCTTAAAAGTTCACATAACCAAACTAAGTACCATGCACAAAGTCATCAAATATTTAACAATAAATCAACATAATTCCATATTAAGAAAAGTGTAAAAATCTCAAATTATGCAAGCTTTCTCCAATATATGTATAAATAAACAAGTGCTAAAATTTCCCACCTTTGCTAGACTTATTCTGAATGTAAAGACCCAAGCTCTTTTTGCCTTGAAATGCTTAAATCAATCACTGCATTTGTAACTAATAGAAGTTTAGAACATTATGAAGCACAAAAAGGATTAGCTACTGGAAAGCACCACTTAGTAAAATAGCTTGTTAGTTCTACAAATATCCACATTACGTGTGCCATTTGACAATGCCTAAAATATACAACTATCGTAATTTCTGTCAGTTGATAGATAAGATGCAACCTGAAGTTTCATGGTTGAAAAAAATATAAGCTTCGATTACTGAAAGGCAATCCTTAGAACCACTGCTTGATCATTCTATTAGGTATCTTGATGAGTAATTTATATTGCTTTTGTTGTTGGAATTTATTGTTTATTTAGTGGTGGTGTCGTTTGTTGTTTGTTATTATAGTAAGCACTTGAATGGGTCGTACTTTATTATTGAACGTTTACTGTGTTTTTTATGTAGTAGTGAACTTTTCTGTGAATTGTCGATGTTGCAGTGGTGAATTTGTTTTGTAAATCGTCAGTGCTATCAGAATAAGAAACCATATATTTTATTTTGAATGTATATGTGTATGGTATGATATCTTTGTTGACGTCAAAAGTTGGTCTAATGGCAATCAACTTCCAAAGTGCGTAATCCACACACAAGTCATAGGATATTTTAACAATCACAATTACAAATGGGGATTGGTTTTATCTTGTTAAAGTTTTTCATAATTATACCTCGTCTGCTCTTCCATATTCTTATTTTACAATGGGGATTGGTTTTAGAATTTTTCAGGTTCATAGGAATCCATTTGGTATTATAGCTTCCTTATGCATTAATTCTTTATGCTCAAATTTAGTAAATTTAGGAGGTGCATAATAATATGTATTTTGCCACCTCAATACTATCTTCTCTAATACATTTGTTGCTTTCCTGCACACTTCAGGTATATGATGTGGAGCCCTTATTAGCTTTAAGTAATCTATCTACCGCACTGGGCCATAAAATGGAAGATTAGTTGCATATTTAGCTTAACATGATTTGTTTAATTGTCCTCATTTGCATATTTAAAATGAAATTAGTCTAAAGTTAAACGTAAATATTTTGTTGTTGTCCTCTGTATTTTTCTGTTTAATATTTGATTTTTCATCAGTAACATTTATTCTTACATATGTATCCATGTTTTTTTTTGCCATTTATCTTCATTAAACTTCACCTGTACTTTAAAACCAAATTTTAGGCCACATGACACACCTAATACTTGCATGTTTAGAATTGTAATGATTTCACTTTTCCAATTAGCACTACTGGGACTTGATTTCATTTTTTTACCTTTCTATTCATCTCAACACGCTTTTCTTGATTGCCATAGGTTTTTGCTTTTTCAATATATTCAAGCATCAAAATACTCTTCTTTTAGCAGAGCATTTCTCTATGTTTCAGCATTTTTCCGGTAATTACATTCGTAAACATTCTACTGTGATTTATCATTTGGTGAAATCGCCTTTGATTTATGTCATATAAAACGTCATAGGCTCACCAATATTTTATCATGTATGTTTGAATAAGACAATATTTTTTTTCCCTGTATATTTTGCTTCATTCCAATACTTATAATGTTGATACAAATTTTACAGGCACTTATGTCACAGTAATTAGCTGAAGCTACTGGCCGGATGAGAATGGAAATAAGATTCAAATTATGTTTACCGCTGTATTAGTGCCTGTGTGGAGGTTTGATCTTATTATCTTTATGTACATTACTATCAAGAGAACATAATTTGATTTGTATTTATATAAGTAAACTCTTTGTTATGAGTGCAATCTTCAGCTTTTAAGCTAATAAAATTGTTGCATTTTGTGTGATGTATTGACTGTCTAATGCAGTTGTGTTATAAGACTTATACTATTAATCATCTTCTTTTTTGGACATTGTAAACATCCATGTTGAAATGTGATCTGCACGTATATATTGTGTTGCATGCTTGTTCTGTTAAGTTCGAAGATGGATGGTTATACACAATATCTGCCTCATGTCAATCTTTGGTTTATTATAAGGGACATACTATCCTTATGTCAGTCTTTGGTTTATTATAAGGGACATGCTATCATGAGTACATTCTGGTGCAGTGTAAACTGTCCATGACAATTGGCATTAGAGGCATTCTGTATTGCCTTTGCTATAGGCATTTATTTTTGCCTCTGATAGCATAATGTTGTTTAATGCTTACGTGGGCTGCATTCAATTAGAGACACATTAAGTGATTTATATTCTCCAATTTGTTATCAGAGGCAAGGTTTTTGGGGCAAACTTTATTTTGCCTCTCATAATTATATAGGCAATCTAATACTTGTTTTGGCCTCTAATAACATTATTAGAGGCGTATGTGAAATGCCTCAACATATTTTATTTTTGGTAGTGGCTCTCTATTTATGATGTTGTTACAAGAAAAGTCTTCGTAAGAATTATAATGTAAATTAGACTGATATTTTCGTAAATAAGAAAATGCAAATTAGCTTGCATTTTTCTAATAGAAAGTACAAGTTAACAAAAAAAATCTCAAAATTCAATGTATATAATCTTGGTTGATATATTATATATGTACTCGTAAACGATACATATCAATATATTGATAGTAGATCCTCGGTATCAAGTTGGTTTACATGTACAACCCTCACTGTAATTGAATTTACACTTTTACAATTACTTTTTTTAAAAACAAGTCAGTTAAGAAAAAAGTTAGCTATTTTTTTTATTATAATATAATTTAACGGTCGGTTTTCCCCACCGTTGTGCGGTAATACTAGTTATATGGTTAAGGTAAATCATCATTATGTTGTAAAAAAATGTTGGCTTTTTGTATTACAAATAAACCGTAATTATTATTTTGGTTTAGCGGTTCCGAATTTATTGGCATAATCCATTCTATTGTACTGGTGGAGCGAAAATAATAAAAATGACGTTATCTATACTCCTATGTTAAAGCAGGGTTTTCTTTCGAGGGCACACAAGCCACCTAGAGATTTTTTGTGGTGGAAAATAAGATCCGAAGCGTCTCTGCCCTTTATCCTTCTACCCATTTTCTTCCACCGCCTCATTATTATTACGCTGCGCCTCTTTTTTCTTCCATATAGAAAGGATGAAAAGAAATTATCTGCCAAACCCATCTGCGATTCCCTCTCCACCGTCTTTTCCGCCGTTATTTCCCCGTCCATCTGTGAGTGGAGCGCTCCTTATTCTCCCTGTTCGTCTCCCAGCCCTAGGTCAATTTATTCCTAAATCTCATCTGCATCACCCTCTATAAGGTATGCATTCCCTCCTCCTCTTCCTTCTTTTTTTATATGTCGACACCTTGATTTCGAAATGCTTTCTTATTATAAACCGATCGGAAAGGACTATTTTTGTTCCTCAATAACCATAATCAAAATATGGTTATAGAAGCATTATTTTAAATATGCGTATTTTCAATTTTTTATTTTTAAATCATATCATATGGTAAGTTAAGATTATGTTATTAGACAATTTCAAAAGTTCATGGAAATTGTGGAAAATCTGATAAATGCATTCATGGGCATAATTTTATATTTGTATCATTTGTAGCTCAGTATTGCTAAGATAAATTTTGTTGATTTTACCATTACAATCTACGTATAATATTTCTTTCCTGTTTGAAATAGATCAAAGACTAAAATGTGGTAACAGAAGTAGTATTTTAAATATGCGTATTTTAAATATTGTATTTTCTTAAATCATATAATATGGTAAGATAGGATTATGTAATTAGAAAATGTTCAAAAGTTCATGGAAATTGTGGAAAATCTGAAGAATGCATGCATGGGTATAATTTTATATTTATATCATTTGTAGCTCAGTATTGCCAGGATAATTTTGGCTGATTTTACCATTAGGATCTGCATATAATCTTTCTTTCCCGTTTGAACTAGGTCTTAGAATATAGGAAAGAGTTTGCAAAGTTAGTTTAGCAATATAGTATTTACTGATACATTTACGGCTTTAAAGTACGTTTCTTCAGTTACACATATGCTATTATGATGAGTTAATTACTCCTTCAAAAATTAAAGGATCATGCAATTAGGATCAACATTGGTTAACATAATGTCACTTTTATTCAAGTGAGCTGTTTTTAGATAAATCCAAACTGTTAGAATTCAGACTTACAATGACACAGATGGTTGACCAAAGTATATTATTTAGAATGGTCCTGGCAACATAATTTTCTTATGTCCTTCAGTTTTATAGAAAACGCTTTCTTAATCGGAATTAAGGTAGTTCTTTTTTGTGTCTCCAAGTTTTCAAGAAAACCAAAAAATTCTTAATGTAATGACCCGCATTGGCAGAGGTATTATAATTAATTTATTTAATTATATAAATAGTGATATTGTGAATTAAATGGTCATGGAATTAAATAATGGTGAATATTTAATTTAAATTAATAAAATAAATAATATATTTAATTCTGGAATAATCAGAATTGGCCGAAATGGCGATATGGTGTGAACTGGATCATCTGTGATATTTAATTCAGTTTAGAATTGAATTAGAATAACGAATATATTCAATAAATGGCAGTTTGAAGGTATAATTATATTATAATTAAAATTGAGCTTGAAATGGCGCTGTAGTTCGCTAATTGGCGATTCGAACTTCAACTGAATGAACAGGGTTTGTTTTAAATCGGATTTCTGTGAAACAAGAAACGTGTGGAGCTGGTGGAGTATATCTTTCTAGTGGAAGAGAAAATCGGGATTTCGTCGTGTAGATTTTGGTTCACGTCCAAATCAAATTTTAGAAAAGTCGCTGTGGAATTCCTTTATAATTTATAAAGGAATTGTTTATATTTTAAAAAGGAATTTCAATATAAATCGAATATCGGGTTGACCCAGATTTGAAATATCAAGTTAGAAATTCATATAGGAATATTCTAGAGCTGTATGGTATTCCACTGTGAATATAGACAATAATATTTATTTATAAATATTAAATTTAATTATATTTAAATATATTTATATATTTAAATAGGTCATCCAGATCTTTAAAAATAGCCGGTTTTGCAAACGAAGTCGGAATTCGACGAAACTAATTTTGTTGGATCCTCAATATTAAATTATTGTTTAAATTCAATTTTCGTTATTTTTGAAGTCAATATGTGGTCGTACCGATTTTTAGAGTGAAAAACAGTCAATATTTGACAGTTAAAAATACGCTGTGTGAGCATACGAAGTCGGAATTCGACGAAACCAGTTTCGTTGGGACTGTAATGTCGAACTGTAGCTGCATGTCTAGTTTCGTGATTTTTAGGTATCGTGTGTGAGCACACGGATTTTTAGAAGTTAAATACAAGTGATCTAAAATAGAATTGAATGGATGAGGCTAAAACAACAAGCCATATTTTTTCCTATATAAACACCTCAACACCCTTAAACCTAATTTATTTTTCCTCCCAAAAGTCAACAGCCACTTTTGCCGTCGGTTTATTCTTCACAACAAACATGGCTAGCAAAAACAAATCAAAAGGGAATGAAATAAATTCCTACAAGTGTCAATGCTTATATATTTGCAATCCATGTAGTTTGCTCTTCATGCTAGTGTCCATCTAGTAGAGCTCGAACCCCACTTTTGTCATAGGTAATTTCTGAGCGAATGTAAGGGCTCAAGTTTTGGGGATATTTAAGTAGTAATTCTCATTTTGGATGTGGATTTTGTTATGAGAGGATTGAATAGGTCTTGTTGGCAAATCGTTGAGGGATTTGTGGTCAAAAGAGTTCGGTGGTCTTGTTGTACTTACGACAAAACTGAGAACGACGGAACTGTGTTGGGGGATTCGAGCTACTCAAAATGGTGATTGGGGGGAGGCGCTCGAGACAAGGAAGAAGTAGATGCTCTCAGATTTTGAAATGGTGGATTAGAACGAGAGGACGTGGAGGAACTTGGATCGTTAATGGCTTTGAAATGGGACTGCTGTTAGTCGAAGGATTTGGGGGAGGAGAGTATAAAGCGGGCCGGGTCTTTAAAGAATTGAAGTAGTATGGAAATAAAATGGTTAAGCCCTTTTAAATATTAAATCCATGGTTTATCTTATTTAAATATGGATATGAATTGTAATCCTTATAACTTCGCCATACGTTAACCAAATTCAGCGAAACAAGATCCGACGGGATCGTATGGACGGACACTACCCAATGTAACTGATTGGGAGTGGAGTGGAGCTCGTTTGAATGTACGGTGAAATAAACTGTTTGATTCAAATCAAACAACAGTTTATCGTTCTTTAACGATGAACTGCCAAAGTGAGTAAATCTCACTAAATTTGAACAGTTTATAATTTCATGTTGTATTTTTAGAACTGTTAAATATTGGTTGATTGACTGTGTGTTGACTGTTTGATTGAACTGCTAGTCAGTTAGTTGAAATTCTATATTTGATTCTGTTTAACAGAATATATCATATGGAACTAAAAGTGATGTTGATTTTATATTGTATAACATCTGTGGATGCAGGGAAATAGATTGGGGGAACCCAACTGGGTTCCTCAACATTTATTTTACTGTTTTTCATATATTGTGATATATGATGTGATATATAATTTATTGTCGATTATATGTGTTTGGACGATACTGATCATCGTGATTTGATATGTTGAATACCATAACATACCGAAATGTTGATAAGGGAATATTTTCAAAGTGATATTTGAAAATAAAATATTTATAAATGGAATATTTATAAATAAAAAATATTTATAAATTGGAATATTTATAAACAGGAGATATTTAGAAAAAGGGAAAACGTTATAAAAAGGAAACTGTTATAAGAAGGAAATCATTTTAAAGTGGAGAACCATTACTAAAAGTAAATCTTTAAAAATGAATAAACGTTGTTAAAAAAGGAAATCTTTATAAAGCGAATAAAGGAGTTAAATCAAATATGGTATTCGAAAGGATTTAAATTGAATATGGTATTCGAAAGGAGTTAAATCGAATATGGTATTCGAAAGTTAGAACACCGAATTAGTTATTCGAAAGGGGTTAGTCGAGTCGAGTTAGTTGAATAGAGTTAATCGAATATTAGTTATTCGAATAAGAGTTAAACCAGTTAGAGTAAAACTATTACGGTAAACTAGTTAGAGTTAAACCAGATAGAGTTAATCAGTTAGAGTAAATCGATAGAGTTAAATCGACCTAGAGTTATTCAAATAAGAGTTAATCCAAAGGAGTTATTCGAATTAGTTATTCGAATAGAGATAATCCAAAGGAATTATTGAATATAGTTTATTCGAATAGAGTTTAAGGGGTTATCAAACATAGTTTATTCGAAGAAAGGTTTTCAAATCGAGTTATTCGTAAAAGAGATTTATCGAATATAGTTTAATCGAAAAGATTTATCGATTAGTAGAATCAAAAGAAGTTAATCGAATATAGTTTATTCGAATAGATAAAAGGAGTTAATCGAATATTAGTGATTCGAATAGAGTAAAAGGAGTTAATCGAATATAGTTTATTCGAATAAAGTAAAAGGAGTTAATCGAATATTAGTGATTCGAATAGGGTAAAAGGAGTTAATCGAATATAGTTTATTCGAATAGAGTTAAAGGAGTTATCGAATATAGTTTATTCGAAAGGAGTTAAGTGAAACGAGTAATCCAATAGCGTTAGTCCGAACGAGTAAATCACTAGCGTTAGTCCAATAGCGTTAGTCCAATAGAGTTAATCAAATAGCGTTTGTCCAATAGAGTTAATTGATAAGGGTTAATTGAATAGAGTAAATTGAATAGAGTTATCAAATATACCTTATTCGAAGGAAAGAATTATCGAATAAGAGATAATTCGAAGGAGAGTTACATAAGGAAGTTGTTAAAGAATTAAAAGGGTGAACTTAGCCTATTTCAAAGTTAGAAATGTGGTTCAGTTAAGGTCTGAGAGGTAGTTCTACCCCAACTTGATTGGCTTCATTTTTAACTAAGGAATGGTTAAGGTTCGGCAGTAAAGGATAGTTAAGTGAATTTAGTAATTAAAGGAAATGGTTTGAGTTGACATAGCGATGTTTTATCTAAACATCTGCTTAATTCAAACGTAGGAGTTTGGAAATGTTTTCCAAACAAGAATCAGAAATGTTTTCTAATATAGAAAACAAGGAATGGAAATGTTTTCCAGTGTTAATAAATTTTATTTTCTAAATATAGAAAATAGCAAATGTTGGATATAGGGAAACAGGAGATGCAAAATGAACTAAAGAGATTAAGGTTAAATGATGTTTGTTCGATATAATTTCCATCTGGAAATAATATCGTTGTTTGCACACTTGTTTTTCTTCGATAGTTAAATCACAGACTATCGAAGTTTTGACCATTTTAACGTTGTTAATATGGAGAGACCAGTTGGATTATTATCCAAAGAACCACTCTGTATTGGCATAAGCATTGCGAATCATATATGCCAAAGATAATCGAAGACGGAGTAAAGTGCAAGGGCTATTGTATAAGTCTTAGATAACAGTGTCTAAGATGGATGTATTGAATAGTGCCTTTGGTTCATCCTGTTCTTGGATGACTTGTATGGACGGATATCTGACAGAGTATTTCCAGACGATCACGTATATTGATTTCTCCAACCGTACCAAGAGTGGAAGCGGAGAAGGAAACTTCTTTTAGCTAACACATAATGTATTGTTGAGGGCGTCAATCGGTGATTTGATGGATTTGACGATGTGGCATTCGAAGTGAATCTGATGTGATGATAAAGCGTAGCTTCTAGCCTCATCAACCGATAAATGAAAGAAATCGAGCAGGCAGCATGGCTAAGTCGGTCGCACCGAAGTAGGGTGTATAATCACCTGATCTAGAGTTTCATTTATTTCTAAAAATCTATTGTTGATGCTGTCCCATTCGGGAAACTGTAACGACCCGGAGATTTTCGACTCCGAAAATCGACACAAAACCCAGCGTCGACTGTTCAGACATCGAAAATACCGGATCATTAATAGAAAGAAGTTAGAGGATGAGATGGAAAAGATAGAACTAATAGAATAGGAGAAGAAGAAGAACACAGCTGAACATAATCAGAGTAAACACAAATCTCACAGCGGAACGAATAAAATATATTATATAACATAACTTTGAAATACAAAACTGTATTGTATATACATACCATTATCAGAGTACAATACATCAAATCACAGCGGAAATAGTCTCTAAATACTAACGGTGAAGCCTTCTGCTTTTAGCTCCTTCAAGCGTATCTGTAAAGCCTGAAACACTTGACTGCCCGTACAAATTTGGGCACCCAAGAGTTTAGGGAAAAAACAACAAAATAAACTCTGGGTCAGTCATGGGACTGGTGTGAGTAAACTCCAACCATTCGGTTTAACTTTGAAATCCTTTAAAAGAAAAGATAATAGTAAGACCAGCCCACACATAAACATGGACGGTTTTTACCTTACTATAACCCAAAACATTTTGATATCAAAATCCAGTGATATTATAATAATGTCTAATCAAGTAAATAACAAAATAGCAGAACGCTTGCATCTCACGCTCTACATACATAGTATAAAATCAAAACCCGCAGGGCACTTATTGAAGATTAGATTCCAACTATGACAAGGTATGAGACCACCTTCCGATGATGTATCTCTAGAGGCGAATACACCTGGGTTCAACAAGAACGTCTTGTAACCCGGCCCACACATGACCGACCACTCATTTCACTTGAGTGTATCGAATGTATATCACCAACGGTTGGACTCAAACCACCGTTCCCGAATGGGCAGAATCGATAGATTTAGAAACAAAAGGAATTTCTCTAGATAGGTGATTATACACTCTAATAGGAGCGACCCACATAGCCATGCTGCCGGCCCGATTTTTGTCATTTCCCGGTTGTGAAGCTTGAGGCTATGTCTACCTTTTAGAACATATGGCCACCATACACTTTGAATGCCACATTGTCAAACCCATCAAATCACTAGTTGATCTTCCCAAAAATATTACGGGTATAAAAGCTAAGAGTAACGAATTCCTCCGCCACCAGACGTAATATCATGACAAGATCGTCTTATGTGACTGTTAGGAATACTCTGTCAGACATTCGTCCATACAAGTTGTCCTGGGACTGGACAAACAGAAAACACCATTCTGGGACAGGACGACCCTTGCATTTCACTCTGTCTTCAATTTTCTTCAGCATAATCAAATTCGCGGCGCTTATGCCTATACGGAGTGGTTTTCGATAATATATCCAACCGGTCTCTCCGTATTGACAACGATGGTCAAAACACTTCGATAGTCGGTTATTTAACTATCGAAGTAAAAACAAACATCCATTCAAATATCACACATCGCTGGCCCTTTCTAATATTTTCCCGTTTCCTATATCTTCCTAGATATTTTTTCAAAGCTCGTTAAACCCTTCACTCTCTGGAAAACATTTTCAAATATTATAAACCCTTATTTTCCCATATTCTTGAAACCATATGTTATTAACGTTCGAAAACATTTCTCGCTTTTACACACTTCTTATTTTCTGTATATGCATCATTTATATTGGAAAATATTTCCAATAACCATTTAATTCTACAATGATTGCTTTTCAAACATAATTCACTTTAAACCGCGAATGTTATCTCTCATAGAAACTGATCCCATTAAATCAAACCAACTTGGTTTTAACAATAAATATCATTATCGATTATATACATACAATTCGACAAAGCTAAATCCAACTGCATCACTTCTTCGGAAAAACATAATTATTTCCTTAGCACTTGGCTAAGTGAGTTTCAAACCTCTCTAGGGAATAGTGCTATATCTCATAATCACGCTTAAGCTTGGTCAACAGCGCTAATTTATCGCTATAGTTCAAAAACTTGTCAGACGCTGTAATATTCTTCTTTATAGCTAATCTCAACATAATAGTCACGCTTAAGCCTAGTCAACAGCGCTATTTTATCGCTATAGTTTACAGATTTGCAATACGCTACCATATTCCACTTTATAACTAATCCCGTCACCTCTTTCCGTTACAAAAATCTTGACATCTCTTTCTGTTACAGAAATCTTGAATCTATTTCCGTTACAAAAATATTGGCATCACTTTCCGTTACAAAAATATTGACATCTCTTTCCGTTACAAAAATATTGACATCTTTTAAATATGATTTTATGACGCCATATCCTTATTTGAAAACTCGGTTGTTTAAATTTATTTACATTGGCCATTAACTCTTCACCCCATCTTCCTTAAACATTTCTCTTTAAACTTCTCTTATCAAAAATCGATCACGTTCTTTGTCTTTTTAGCAATTTACTTCTCATTCGTATTATTATACCCAATTCAATAAAACATCTCAATATAAACTTAACACCAGTTTATAATAGAATTTCTATTATAATTTAAACTTTGCTTTAATTATAAAGATATAATTTTTTTTAAAATTAACATCGTTGATTTGTCTGACGGTCAACCAACTTCTTAACAAAATGGGTTTATGGTTGACTGTCGCTGATATCTTTTATTTACCAAATCAACATAACGTTGAATGTCCATTCAACACGGTTCAAACAGTGCACAAACAATACAATTAAATATTTAGGAATCCGGTTGAGTTCCTCCAACCGATTTCCGCATCCACAGATATTAGTCAAATCAGTATCAACCAATGATGTGTACATACACAACGATATATGTTTATTTCAATCAATTTAACTGTAATTTACCTAATCAAACTTCACACAGCATTCAACCATTATTTAAAATATGATTAAAATATTTTAAATAAAACAGAGTTAGTGAATTTACTCACCTTTGCGCGTTAACCGTTAAATAACGATTTGTGTCAGTTGATTCACATCTGTCCACGCATGAAACCAGCGTCTGTTAAAACATAGATCCAACTCCGTTTTTCCCTTCTGCACATCATCACAACTGCGCGTCGCTCCTCAACCAATGCTCCATGATGTTGACGCAAAAGCCCCTTCATTATTCAACAAAACTTCAAACTCAAAGTACCCATCCACTTCTCTTTACCAACGAGTTCGCCTCATTTTACAAACCAACAACTCTACCGACTGCACAGTGTTAACCTCCCCCAACGTAAACATTGCTCCACTGAAACCAACCACACAAACATCCTCGGTGTGCAACCCACTTCAACTCACATTCGCACCACCGTTCGCATCCATGACAACACACACACCATCAAGACTTTCACGCCTGGACTTCACGTTTTCATGCCCACTCCGCCCATCTACCCTTACTTCCATCACATCACATGCATGGCTTCAGTATTTGCATTCCAACTTGCTGACCTTCGCATCTCATCCCCCTTCAAAGCATGTTTTCACGCATCCTCCTTCATTCCTTTACAAACTACAACTCATACACTAAAGTACACACCACCCTCCTCTTTATCATTCACTAAATCCAAATCCTTTAACACGTGCATCCCTCACCCTTCAAACCATGCAAGCCTCTCATCCCTCCTATTTCCCATTTTGCTACAGTGTATTGTCCCTTCCACAATGCTGCTACCGTCCTTTTACACACTCATACAACTATACACGGGACAGTACTTCTCCTCGTACGTACAAGAAACGCACTGCACTATTCATGACATTCTCGGATCCAGACATTTCCCATACACGTTCTGATACTTGAGCTACCCAGGAACCATGATTTTTAATGTAGTGTTGAATTAGTATTATAAGCCCGAAGTCATTACAGAGCTTCGGTTTCTTCTTGGAACGAAAAGAGCTCAGGGAAGTGTGTTTATATAGCTAGCAGTTCCTTGGTGTCCACGGAAAAGGATTTACACCGGGCCAGAAACACCTCCCTTGCTTGCGTAAGTATAGAAGCAGAAACTATAGGCAGTACTGTGTTAGTTTTAGGATAGGTGTGTAGTTTGATTTGAGGACACACGTACGTACCTTGAGCATGAAGTAATAGGGTTCTTAGCTGCTTGCGTTTTTCATCAGGGGACTCTATTGATTTGAGAGCGTAGGCCGCAGTATAATATTAGTAGGCATGTGCAAGATATCAGGAGATATTATATATATTTTTTGTAGTATCAACTAAGCCTGTTAGTGTAAAAACTACTAGAAAGTAGTGTTGAGCTACGTTGATGTTATCGAACAACATATATGAAATTTAAAGCTGTAAGGAGAAACATGTCAAAAGATGGTGAGTTTTGGCTTTTCATAGCATGTGCCATGTTTAAATAGGGTTATGGCACTCTAGTTTTTAGGCCTGTGCCTTAGCTCGCGGGTAAATGGTACACTGTAGGTGGTAGGATGGTACACGGTAGATCAACTAGCTGGTAAGAAAAACATAGACTTAACCACGAAGGCTTTCAGTGTAGGTCCGTTTTAGGCACGACCTTGGGAAGGTGTATTTGATAAGAGTTTACATTGCCAGTTGTGGAATGAAATACCATGCTCCTGCAGTCCTATGTAGGTTGATTGTCCCCATGTTTAGCCAAACATTTGTAATTTTGTTACCAAGAATGAGTCGACTAATTTATTTTGTGATATGTTATTACAACCATCAGAATGGCTACTGAAAGAAATGTCTTGGCTTGTAAACGATTACGTGTGGAGGGATAATGTCCAAACACTTCCGACTCTACCAACACTTAGGCCCTATAGTTATTATATTTTATAAATTGAAAATTTTAAAGTGTACACCATTACGTAAGCTCTTGTTCATGTTAGAGCTGCTACGGACAGAAGTAACGATGCAGTTGTGTCCAGCGAGGTGTCACGGTTCCAAAAATATAATAATATCGGTAGGTTAACTCATATTTTGAAACCACAAAATACTGTCATAGGGTGCAAAATACTCCAAACAAAAAGTTGCGCATTTAATTAATTAAAAATTATAGTAAAACTCTAAAAATTAAATTATCACTACGCCCCAAAAGAACCTTGTCCAAATTTGCAACCAATCTCTAGTTATATCGAATAAACTGTTACGGTCGATTAATGATTCTATAACCACTATTTGAAAATTTGATTTGGACATATCTTACAATATATAATCCGAAATATCGATTTTTCACTTCTGTTAGAAAGATACAGCTTAACAGATTCCAGCGTTTCTTGTTTCGAAGAAATCCAGTTTATAACGAGTCCTATACACTCAGTTGAAGATCAGAACGTTAAATTACGAACTGCAGCATCGTTATGAGCTCGACTATATTAAATATATATTTTTATACGTTCAACTTCGTTTTAAATAAATATATAAATCCACTTACATTACAATTTCAATATTTAAACTGATTTAAATATTCAGATACAACCCAATAAAAATGCGGGACATTACATTCCTTCCCCCTTAAAATAATTTCGTCCTCGAAATTGCTAAGATGGGGAAAATGCTACAATTTCTGTTGTAAACAAATTAAAATCTTTTTGGTTTACTTCATAATTTCATTTTCAACTGAATTGATTAATTCTAATTAAATATTAATTTCTTCTTATTTCGAATATTTTCAAAATTCTGAAAATTCCCTAACTGCTCAAATTTTCGGAGAATTTTGTCAGTCTCTCCGCTGCATGGTTCATTCGGTACCACTATAACACGCCACTCCGTGCCTTCTCTCTTTATCGGCATCCTACTTTCTCGCTTCCATTTGCAATCCATTCAGCATACCCAAATGCATCTCCAATTGATCTCCAGTCAGTTTATCCTCAATCAATAATTCTATTACATCTCAACTCGAATTTCTTTTTCAAACTCCAGTTCAATTCCAATTACAAATTTTTACTCAATAATCAAATCCCCCAACCAAGTTCGGTTCCATTCCTAATCTCAATTCACAACTTCACTTACTTTACCAAGTTTAATTCTATTCCAATACGATTTCCACTTACTTGGCTTCAATTCAACTCAAATTTTATTTGACTTATTTAAATTCCCTGTTTATTTACTTCATAAGTAAATTTTAAATTTCAGGATTCAAATCCCTGGGATTTTTATTTCAAATCAGTTCAAAACCCTATATATTTATATTCATAACACAGCAATTCAAAACATTTGAATTTCCAAACAACTTATTTCAAAACAAAATCTTTTGGCAGTAATTCGTCACTTCGCAACTCGAAAATCAACACCGATAATGCCACGGTTCATCATCGGAATTATTTCCCAGTCATCAAAGTGAGTTCAATACTATATAATTTTCAAAACTCATTTTCAAACACTTTATTTTGAAATTACATCAAAATATTCTTTCCAAATGCTTAGAAAATATTTCTAAATTCACCCAGGATCTTAAAATTTCATATATTTGATTCAAATTTAATGTCAACGCCTTTCAATGTTTCTAGAGTTTTATTTCAATTCTGGATTAAATTTCAGATTTAATTCATCTGATTTTATACTTTATACTCATATGAATTTCGATTGGTTATTTACATAACCAACCCGCTTATAATCTTATTCGATTATAGTAACAATCAACACACCCAATGTACTATAATGATCTCAAGATATATACTTCTTTTATATCAAAATATATTTTGGGTAAAATTATTTCATTTGCCCAGCCTTTATAAACAATATTATGTCGAATAACTCTGTTCAAGAGTTTAGAAACACCTATCGATACAGTTTGCAATTCAGTATCGACCAGAATTCATAAACCACTCGACTGACCAGTCAACACAATATAAAACAGGTCTTATATTAATTTACAAATATGCTCTCGTATATAGACACTCAAACTCAATCTAGAGTATTACTAACTCCATCTCTATTGAGTTACACCACAGAGCCAAGGTAATCACTTAACCTTCAGCTCTGATACCACTGTAACGACCCGGAGATTTTCGACTCCGAAAATCGAAACAAAACCCAGCGTCGACTGTTCAGACATCGAAAATACCGGATCATTAATAGAAAGAAGTTAGAGGATGAGATGGAAAAGATAGAACTAATAGAATAGGAGAAGAAGAAGAACACAGCTGAACATAATCAGAGTAAACACGAATCTCACAGCGGAACGAATAAAATATATTATATAACATAACTTTGAAATACAAAACTGTATTGTATATACATACCATTATCAGAGTACAATACATCATATCACAGCGGAAATAGTCTCTAAATACTAACGGTGAAGCCTTCTGCTTTTAGCTCCTTCAAGCGTATCTGTAAAGCCTGAAACACTTGACTGCCCGTACAAATTTGGGCACCCAAGAGTTTAGGGAAAAAACAACAAAATAAACTCTGGGTCAGTCATGGGACTGGTGTGAGTAAACTCCAACCATTCGGTTTAACTTTGAAATCCTTTAAAAGAAAAGATAATAGTAAGACCAGCCCACACACAAACATGGACGGTTTTTACCTTACTATAACCCAAAACATTTTGATATCAAAATCCAGTGATATTATAATAATGTCTAATCAAGTAAATAACAAAATAGCAGAACGCTTGCATCTCACGCTCTACATACATAGTATAAAATCAAAACCCACAGGGCACTTATTGAAGATTGGATTCCAACTATGACAAGGTATGGGACCACCTTCCGATGATGTATCTCTAGAGGCGAATACACCTGGGTTCAACAAGAACGTCTTGCAACCCGGCCCACACATGACCGACCACTCATTTCGCTTGAGTGTATCGAGTGTATATCACCAACGGTTGGACTCAAACCACCGTTCCCGAATGGGCAGAATCGATAGATTTAGAAACAAAAGGAATTTCTCTAGATAGGTGATTATACACTCTAATAGGAGCGACCCACATAGCCATGCTGCCGGCCCGATTTTTGTCATTTCCCGGTTGTGAAGCTTGAGGCTATGTCTACCTTTTAGAACATATGGCCACCATACACTTTGAATGCCACATTGTCAAACCCGTCAAATCACTAGTTGATCTTCCCAAAAATATTACGGGTATAAAAGCTAAGAGTAACGAATTCCTCCGCCACCAGACGTAATATCTTGACAAGATCGTCTTATGTGACTGTTAGGAATACTCTGTCAGACATTCGTCCATACAAGTTGTCCTGGGACTGGACAAACAGAAAACACCATTCTGGGACAGGACGACCCTTGCATTTCACTCTGTCTTCAATTTTCTTCAGCATAATCAAATTCGCGGCGCTTATGCCTATACGGAGTGGTTTTCGATAATATATCCAACCGGTCTCTCCGTATTGACAACGATGGTCAAAACACTTCGATAGTCGGTTATTTAACTATCGAAGTAAAAACAAACATCCATTCAAATATCACACATCGCTGGCCCTTTCTAATATTTTCCCGTTTCCTATATCTTCCTAGATATTTTTTCAAAGCTCGTTAAACCCTTCACTCTCTGGAAAACATTTTCAAATATTATAAACCCTTATTTTCCCATATTCTTGAAACCATATGTTATTAACGTTCGAAAACATTTCTCGCTTTTACACACTTCTTATTTTCTGTATATGCATCATTTATATTGGAAAATATTTCCAATAACCATTTAATTCTACAATGATTGTTTTCAAACATAATTCACTTTAAACCGCGAATGTTATCTCTCATAGAAACTGATCCCATTAAATCAAACCAACTTGGTTTTAACAATAAATATCATTATCGATTATATACATACAATTCGACAAAGCTAAATCCAACTGTATCACTTCTTCAGAAAAACATAATTATTTCCTTAGCACTTGGCTAAGTGAGTTTCAAACCTCTCTAGGGAATAGTGCTATATCTCATAATCACGCTTAAGCTTGGTCAACAGCGCTAATTTATCGCTATAGTTCAAAAACTTGTCAGACGCTGTAATATTCTTCTTTATAGCTAATCTCAACATAATAGTCACGCTCAAGCCTAGTCAACAGCGCTATTTTATCGCTATAGTTTACAGATTTGCAATACGCTACCATATTCCACTTTATAACTAATCCCGTCACCTCTTTCCGTTACAAAAATCTTGACATCTCTTTCTGTTACAAAAATCTTGACATCTCTTTCTGTTACAGAAATCTTGAATCTATTTCCGTTACAAAAATATTGGCATCACTTTCCGTTACAAAAATATTGACATCTCTTTCCGTTACAAAAATATTGACATCTTTTAAATATGATTTTATGACGCCATATCCTTATTTGAAAACTCGGTTGTTTAAATTTATTTACATTGGCCATTAACTCTTCACCCCATCTTCCTTAAACATTTCTCTTTAAACTTCTCTTATCAAAAATCGATCACGTTCTTTGTCTTTTTAGCAATTTACTTCTCATTCGTATTATTATACCCAATTCAATAAAACATCTCAATATAAACTTAACACCAGTTTATAATAGAATTTCTATTATAATTTAAACTTTGCTTTAATTATAAAGATATTTTTTTTTAAAATTAACATCGTTGATTTGTCTGACGGTCAACCAACTTCTTAACAAAATGGGTTTATGGTTGACTGTCGCTGATATCTTTTATTTACCAAATCAACATAACGTTGAATGTCCATTCAACACGGTTCAAACAGTGCATAAACAATACAATTAAATATTTAGGAATCCGGTTGAGTTCCTCCAACCGATTTCCGCATCCACAGATATTAGTCAAATCAGTATCAACCAATGATGTGTACATACGCAACGATATATGTTTATTTCAACCAATTTAACTGTAATTTACCTAATCAAACTTCACACAGCATTCAACCATTATTTAAAATATGATTAAAATATTTTAAATAAAACAGAGTTAGTGAATTTACTCACCTTTGTGCGTTAACCGTTAAATAACGATTTGCGTCAGTTGATTCACATCTGTCCACGCATGAAACCAGCGTCTGTTAAAACATAGATCCAACTCCGTTTTTCCCTTCTGCACATCATCACAACTGCGCGTCGCTCCTCAACCAATGCTCCATGATGTTGACGCAAAGCCCCTTCATTATTCAACAAAACTTCAAACTCAAAGTACCCATCCACTTCTCTTTACCAACGAGTTCGCCTCATTTTACAAACCAACAACTCTACCGACTGCACAGTGTTAACCTCCCCCAACGTAAACGTTGCTCCACTGAAACCAACCACACAAACAGCCTCGGTGTGCAACCCACTTCAACTCACATTCGCACCACCGTTCGCATCCATGACAACACACACACACCATCAAGACTTTCACGCCTGGACTTCACGTTTTCATGCCCACTCCGCCCATCTACCCTTACTTCCATCACATCACATGCATGGCTTTAGTATTTGCGTTCCAACTTGCTGACCTTCGCATCTCATCCCCCTTCAAAGCATGTTTTCACGCATCCTCCTTCATTCCTTTACAAACTACAACTCATACACTAAAGTACACACCACCCTCCTCTTTATCATTCACTAAATCCAAATCCTTTAACACGTGCATCCCTCACCCTTCACACCATGCAAGTCTCTCATCCCTCCTATTTCCCATTTTGCTACAGTGTATTGTCCCTTCCACAATGCTGCTACCATCCTTTTACACACTCATACAACTATACACGGGACAGTACTTCTCCTCGTACGTACAAGAAACGCACTGCACTATTCATGACATTCTCGGATCCAGACATTTCCCATACACGTTCTGATACTTGAGCTACCCAGGAACCGTGATTTTTAATGTAGTGTTGAATTAGTATTATAAGCCCGAAGTCATTACAGAGCTTCGGTTTCTTCTTGGAACGAAAAGAGCTCAGGGAAGTGTGTTTATATAGCTAGCAGTTCCTTGGTGTCCACGGAAAAGGATTTACACCGGGCCAGAAACACCTCCCTTGCTTGCGTAAGTATAGAAGCAGAAACTATAGGCAGTATTGTGTTAGTTTTAGGATAGGTGTGTAGTTTGATTTGAGGACACACGTACGTACCTTGAGCATGAAGTAATAGGGTTCTTAGCTGCTTGCGTTTTTCATCAGGGGACTCTATTGATTTGAGAGCGTAGGCCGCAGTATAATATTAGTAGGCATGTGCAAGATATCAGGAGATATTATATTTTTTTTTTTGTAGTATCAGCTAAGCCTGTTAGTGTAAAAACTACTAGAAAGTAGTGTTGAGCTACGTTGATGTTATCGAACAACATATATGAAATTTAAAGCTGTAAGGAGAAACATGTCAAAAGATGGTGAGTTTTGGCTTTTCATAGCATGTGCCATGTTTAAATAGGGTTATGGCACTCTAGTTTTTAGGCCTGTGCCTTAGCTCGCGGGTAAATGGTACACTGTAGGTGGTAGGATGGTACACGGTAGATCAACTAGCTGGTAAGAAAAACATAGACTTAACCACGAAGGCTTTCAGTGTAGGTCCGTTTTAGGCACGACCTTGGGAAGGTGTATTTGATAAGAGTTTACATTGCCAGTTGTGGAATGAAATACCATGCTCCTGCAGTCCTATGTAGGTTGATTGTCCCCATGTTTAGCCAAACATTTGTAATTTTGTTACCAAGAATGAGTCGACTAATTTAATTTGTGATATGTTATTACAACCATCAGAATGGTTACCGAAAGAAATGTCTTGGCTTGTAAACGATTACGTGTGGAGGGATAATGTCCAAACACTTCCGACTCTACCAACACTTAGGCCCTATAGTTATTATATTTTATAAATTGAAAATTTTAAAGTGTACACCGTTACGTAAGCTCTTGTTCATGTTAGAGCTGCTACGGACAGAAGTAACGATGCAGTTGTGTCCAGCGAGGTGTCACGGTTCCAAAAATATAATAATATCGGTAGGTTAACTCATATTTTGAAACCACAAAATACTGTCATAGGGTGCAAAATACTCCAAACAAAAATTTGCGTATTTAATTAATTAAAAATTATAGTAAAATTCTAAAAATTAAATTATCACTGCGCCCCAAAAGAACCTTGCCCAAATTTGCAACCAATCTCTAGTTATATCGAATAAACTGTTACGGTCGATTAATGATTCTATAACGACTATTTGAAAATTTGATTTGGACATATCTTACAATATATAATCCGAAATATCGATTTTTCACTTCTGTTAGAAAGATACAGCTTAACAGATTCCAGCGTTTCTTGTTTCGAAGAAATCCAGTTTATAACGAGTCCTATACACTCAGTTGAAGATCAGAACGTTAAATTACGAACTGCAGCGTCGTTATGAGCTCGACTATATTAAATATATATTTTTATACGTTCAACTTCGTTTTAAATAAATATATAAATCCACTTACATTACAATTTCAATATTTAAACTGATTTAAATATTCAGATACAACCCAATAAAAATGCGGGACATTACAGAAACGGTTGCTGATCCCAACCGTTGGTGACATACATTCGATACACTCAAGCGAAATGAGTGGTCGGTCATGTGTGGCCGGGTTGCAAGATGTTCTTGTTGAACCCAGTGTATTCCTTTCTAGAGGTACACTAGCGAAAGGTGGTTCCATACCTTTTCATTGTTGGAAATCCATTACCCAATACGTGCTTACGGTTTTGATTGTATACTATATATGTAGAACGTGAGATGAAAGCGTTTCTACTAGATGACTATTATACTGTGGTTGATGGACATTATTATAATATCAAAAGGTTTTTGATATAAAGATAATTTGGATTCTCATAAGGGAAAAACCCGTTCCGTTATACGCCGTGCTCTTATGAGATATCGTTTACATGTTCAAACTGTTTTAAACTGTTTTACTCATACCAGTCCCATGACTGACCTGGAGTTTATATTGTTTTGTTTTCCCTAAACTCTTGGGTGCCCAATTTTGTACGGGCAGTCAAGTGGTCAGGAATTTACAGATACTTGAAGAGCTGGAGGCTTCAGGATCGTATAGCTATAGTTATTTCCGCTGTGTCGTACTTTGATAATGATTTATATTCAAATACAAATGTATATTACAAAGTTATGTTACATATATTATATGTTATTCGTTCCGCTGTGAGATTCGTGTTACTCTGATATTGTGTTCTTCTTCTTCTATTCTAAGTTTCTATCTTATCTTTCCTCACCCTCTGTTTTCTTTCTATAAATTTCCTGATTTTCAGTTTGATTTAGGGTTGGACTTGTGTTTTTGGTCAGCTCAAATTGGACCGGAATTTTGGGTCATTACAGTTGGTATCAGAGCTTAAGTTAAGTGATTTACCTTGGCTTTGTGGCGTGACTCAGTAGAGATAGGGTTAGAAATACCCTACATTGAGTTGAGTGTATATATACGAGTGAGCGTATTTGTTATTGATATAAAAATTGTTTTATATTGTGGTGATTTATTGGTTGGGTTGTTTATGAGTACTGGTCGATCAGTTTGATCCACTATATCGGTAGGAGTTACTAAACACTCGAATATGATGGGTCGACACGATATGTTTTGAAAAGAGGATAAATTAAAATAAGTTTACCCAAGGTATATCTTGATATAGAGAAGATGTATATATCAAAATTATTATATAGTGAATATATTGGTTGTTATTATAATCGAGTAAGATTATAAATTAAATGGTTATGTAAATAACCAATCAGAATTCATATAAGTGAAATACGTGAAATCAGATGAGTTAAATCTGAAATTTAAACCAGAAATTGAGTTAAAACTCTAGAGAATTTGATAAGTGTTTGTGAATGGATTTGGATTAAAAATAAGGAAAATTTAAGATCCTGGGAGATTTTAAATCGTTTTACAAGCAGTGTGAATTATATTTTGAAATGAATTTCAAAGTGGAAATGTTTAGAAATGGTTTTATAGTATTGAACTCACTTCGATCGCTGGAAAATAGATTCCGATGATGACAGCTGCATCATCAGTATTCATTTTCGAGTTGTAAGTGACGAATTACTACCAGGGATACTGTTTTGAATTTGTTTTGGGAAAGACAACTTGTGTTGAATTTCAAAATGGGATTTATAATATAGAATTTGAATAAAGAGAATTCTAATAAAATTGAATATAGAAATTCAAAGGGAGTTTGAATATATGAAATTCAATGGAATTGAAATAGAGTTTGAATATAGAAATTCAAATATAAAATTTGAATATAGAATTCAAATAGAATTTAAACTATAGAATTTGAATATATAGAATTTGAATAGAATTTGATATATAGATTTGAATAATAGAAGTGATATAAAATTTGAATAGAAATTGAATAGAATTTACTAAGTCGAAGAGGAATTAGTTAATCGAGTTTTGGATTTGAAGTTGAACTTTGAAAGGTGAATTGGATTTGTAAATGGATATTCGAAATCGAATATAGAACTTAAATTTGAAAGTTGGATTCAAATTAGTTAATAAGCAAGTTAAAATATATTTGAACATGTCATGTTCAAATATAAAAGTGAAATAGACTAAAGAGTTAATTAACAAATTAATTAACAAATTGAATTAAAACGATCAGGTATAGTTAAAAAGGATTGGACATGTATAAATATACATGAGAGAGGTATGGATAAGGTATGAAGGTATATAAATAGAATGCTCGACGAAAAGGTATGTATTTAATTCATATATGAGATTTTATGCGCCGTATCGGCTAGCCGCTTGGCTTATTCTTTTTCTTTTGGATTGGTGAGGGCCAAGGGAGGCTATTTGAAATATCCCGATGCTCCTAGTACAAAGGAGGTTATGGCGAATTTTTCCGGGAATTTAAGGTGTTAGAATATTATTAATATAATTTGATAGTTAGAAATCAACGTATCGATATATATATAGAAGTCGATAAGGAAACGAACTTAGAAATAGAATAGTAAAATAAAAAAGGAAGACAAAGAATAAAATCTAGTAAAAATAGAAAAAGGAAGCGTATACGTGTTTAAAAGTGAATAAGTAGTTGTATGGTATTGATTATTCGAGTAAGTAGTCATATTTGTTTTGACGTTATAAATGTTATTCAGTCAAGATCTGAGAGGTAGTTATACCCCAACTTGATTGATTTCATTATTAACAAATAAATAGTAATATTTCAGGCTCTAAGTTCAATGTTGAATAAGAGTTAGTTGAATATAGTATTTGGGTTGTCGTAACGATGTTTTACACGACATCCGTTTTAACCCAAATAAATGTAAGCTTGGAAATATAATAAAGAATATTTCCTAAGTATAGAAATAAACGAGATCGGAAAAGAGATAAGTAATTGGAATATTTTCCAATTATAAATAACATATATTTTTCTAAGGTTTAGAAAATAAAGGAAGGCAATATTCGGAAATGTTTTCCAAATAACATAAAAGGCCAATATGGTTATTGAAAATATTTGGTTAACAAATATTGATAAAGAAATGGAGAAGTGATTTAACTAATGGAATATTAATTAAGGGCTCAGTGACATGTCAAAAAGGAAAATTTGATTTTTGAAAAGAGTAAATTGTTTAAAAACCCCTAGGGAAAGACTGGTTGAATTAAAAACAAATTTAATAGAAATTTGTGAAAGCAAATTTGAATTAAAGTAAAGCCAGTAAAGTGGTAACTGAGATTGAATTAGAATGATATCAAGACAAATTGGATTGTGAGATTCAAATTTGAAGTGTAATGTGATAATCAAGTTACGAGTTGGGAATCGAGAAGAAACTCGAGTTAAAATGATATTTGGCTTGGTAAAAAGGCGAATGGTTGTGTTGGAGATGAAAGTGATTTCAGAATTTTATTGGGATAACATTGGTATATGCTGAGTTGATAGCATATGGAAGTGATTGAGTTGATATGCCCGACAAAAGGTACAAGTATATATTTCATACGGTATGAGATTTTTGATAAGACAAATTGGCAAGCCGCTTGGCTGTTTGATTTTTCTTTTGGGTTGGAGATGGCCCAGAGAGGCGAGTTGGAGTTTGACCTATTGACAAGTACAAAGGAGGTGCTGGCGAAATTTTTCGAAGAGTTAAGGCGTTAGAAAATTTTCAGGATTTTTGAAAATTTTTGTTGATAATAATTAATTAATAATTTAATTGAAATTAAATTGGTTCAGTTGAAACTGAAGTTAAGAAGTGAACAAATATGTTCTAACCAGTCGATAGGATCGTTCTCTACCTTAGCAGTTTCGAGGACGAAGTTATTTTAAGTGGGGAAGATTGCAATGACCCGCATTGGCAGAGGTATTATAATTAATTTATTTAATTATATAAATAGTGTTATAGTGAATTAAATGGTCGTGGAATTAAATAATGGTGAATATTTAATTTAAATTAAATAATATATTTAATTCTGAAATAATCAGAATTGGCCGAAATGGCGATATGGTGTGAACTGGATCATCTGTGATATTTAATTCAGTTTAGAATTGAATTAGAATAACGAATATATTTAATAAATGGCAGTTTGAAGGTATAATTATATTATAATTAAAATCGAGCTTGAAATGGCGCTGCAGTTCGCTAATTGGCAATTCGAACTTCATCTAAATGAACAGGGTTCGTTTTAAATCGGATTTCTGTGAAACAAGAAACGTGTGGAGCTGGTGGAGTATATCTTTCTAGTGGAAGAGAAAAATCGGGATTTCGTCGTATAGATTTTGATTCACGTCCAAATCAAATTTCAGAAAAGTCGCTGTGAAATTCCTTTATAATTTATAAAGGAATTATTTATATTCTAAAAAGGAATTTCAATATAAATCGAATAGTGGGTTGACCCAGATTTGAAATATCAAGTTAGAAATTCATATAGGAATATTCTAGAGCTGTATGGTATTCCACTGTGAATATAGACGATAATATTTAATAATAAATATGAAATTTAATTATATTTATATATTTAAATAGGTCATCCAGAGCTTTAAAAATAGCCGGTTTTGCAAACAAAGTCGGAATTCGACGAAACTAATTTTGTTGGATCCGCAATATAAAATTATTGTTAGATTTCAATTTCCGTGATTTTTGAAGTCAATATGTGGCCGTACTGATTTTTAGAGTGAAAAACAGTCAGTATTTTGACAGTTAAAAATACGTTGTGTTAGCATATGTAGTCGGAATTCGACGAAACCAGTTTCGTTGGGACCGTAATGTCGAACTGTAGCTGCATGTCTAGTTTCGTGATTTTTAGGTATCGTGTGTGAGCACACGAATTTTTAGAAGTTAAATACAAGTGATCTAAAATAGAATTGAATGGATGAGGCTAAAACAACAAGCCATATTTTTCCTATATAAACACCTCAACACCCTTAAACCTAATTTATTTTTCCTCCCAAAAGTCAACAGCCACTTCCGCCGTTGGTTTGTTCTTCACAGCAAACATGGCAAGCAAAAACAAATCAAAAGGGAATGAAATAAATTCCTACAAGTGTCAATACTTATATATTTGCAATCCATGTAGTTTGCTCTTCATGCTAGTGTCCATCTTGTAGAGCTCGAACCCCATTTTTGTCACAGGAAATTTCTGAGCGAATGTTAGGGCTCAAGTTTTGGGGATATTTAAGTAGTAATTCTCATTTTGGATGTGGATTTTGTGATGAGAGGATTGAATATGTCTTGTTGGCAAATTGTTGAGGGATTTGTGGTCAAAAAAGTTCGGTGGTCTTGCTGTACTTACGGCAAAACTGAGAACGACGGAACTGTGTTGGGGGATTCGAGCTGCTCAAAATGGTGATTGGGTGAGGCGCTCGAGACAAGGAAGAAGTAGATGCTCTCGGATTTTGAAACGGTGGATTAGAACGGGAGGACGTGGAGGAACTTGGATCGTTAATGGCTTTGAAATGGGGCTGCTGTTAGTCGAAGGATTTGGGGGAGGAGAGTATAAAGCGGGCCGGGTCTTTAAAGAATTGAAGAGGGCTGGAAATAAAATGGTTAAGCCCTTTTAAATATTAAATCCATGGTTTATCTTATTTAAATATGGATATGAATTGTAATCCTTATAACTTCGCCATACGTTAACCAAATTCAACGAAACAAGATCCGATGGGATCGTATGGACGGACACTACCCAATGGAACTGACTGGGAGTGGAGTGGAGCTCGTTTGAATGTACGGCGAAATAAACTGTTTGATTCAAATCAAACAACAGTTTATCGTTCTTTAACGATGAACTTCCAAAGTGAGTAAATCTCACTAACTTTGAACATTTTATAATTTCATGTTTTATTTTTAGAACTATTAAATATTGGCTGATTGACTGTGTGTTGACTGTTTGATTGAACTGCTAGTCAGTTAGTTGAAATTCTATATTTGATTCTGTTTAACAGAATATATCATATGGAACTGAAAGTGATGTTGATTTTATATTGTGTAACATCTATGGATGCAGGGAAAGAGGTTGGGGGAATCCGACTGGGTTCCTCAACATTTATTTTACTGTTTTTCATATATTGTGATATATGATGTGATATATAATCTGTTGTCGATTAATGTGTTTGGACGATACTGATCATCGTGATTTGATATGTTGAATACCATAACATACCGAAATGTTGATAAGGGAATATTTTCAAAGTGATATTTGAAAATAAAATATTTATAAATGGAATATTTATAAATAAGAAATATTTATAAATTGGAATATTTATAAATAGGAGATATTTAGAAAAAAGGAAAACGTTATAAAAAGGAAACTGTTATAAGAAGGAAATCGTTTTAAAGTGGAGAACCGTTACTAAAAGTAAATCTTTAAAAATGAATAAACGTTGTTAAAAAGGAAATCTTTATAAAGCGAATAAAGGAGTTAAATCAAATATGGTATTCGAAAGGAGTTAAATCGAATATGGTATTCGAAAGGAGTTAAATCGAATATGGTATTCGAAAGTTAGTAAATCGAATTAGTTATTCGAAAGGGGTTAGTCGAGTCGAGTTAGTTGAATAGAGTTAATCGAATAATAGTTATTCAAATTAGAGTTAAACCAGTAAGAGTAAAACCATTAGGGTAAACCAGTTAGAGTTAAACCAGTTAGAGTTAATCAGTTAGAGTAAATCGATAGAGTTAAATCGAACTAGAGTTATTCAAATAAGAGTTAATCCAAAGGAGTTATTCGAATTAGTTATTCGAATAGAGATAATCCAAAGGAATTATCGAATATAGTTTATTCGAATAGAGTTTAAGGGGTTATCGAATATAGTTTATTCCAAGAAAGGTTTTCAAATCGAGTTATTTGTAAAAGAGATTTATCGAATATAGTTTAATCGAAAAGAGTTATCGATTAGTAGAATCAAAAGAAGTTAATCGAATATAGTTTATTCGAATAGAGTAAAAGGAGTTAATCGAATATTAGTGATTCGAATAGAGTAAAAGGAGTTAATCAAATATAGTTTATTCGAATAGAGTAAAAGGAGTTAGTCGAATATTAGTGATTCAAATAGAGTAAAAGGATTTAATCGAATATAGTTTATTCGAATTGAGTTAAAGGAGTTATCGAATATAGTTTATTCGAAAGGAATTAAGTGAAACGAGTAATCCAATAGCGTTAGTCCGAACGAGTAAATCAATAGCGTTAGTCCAATAGAGTTAATCCAATAGTGTTAGTCCAATAGAGTTAATCCAATAGCGTTAGTCCAATAGAGTTAATTGATAAGGGTTAATCGAATAGAGTAAATTGAATAGAGTTATCAAATATACCTTATTCGAAGGAAAGAATTATCGAATAAGAGATAATTCGAAGGAGAGTTACGCAAGGAAGTTGTTAAAGAATTAAAAGGGTGAACTTTGCCTATTTCAAAGTTAGAAATGTGGTTCAGTTAAGGTCTGAGAGGTAGTTCTACCCCAACTTGATTGGCTTCGTATTTAACTAGGGAATGGTTAAGGTTCGACAATAAAGGATGGTTAAGTGAATTTAGTAATTAAAGGAAATGGTTTGAGTTGACATAGCGATGTTTTATCTAAACATCTGCTTTATCCAAACATAGGAGTTTGGAAATGTTTTCCAAACAAGAATCATAAATGTTTTCTAATATAGAAAACAAGGAATGGAAATGTTTTCCAATGTTAATAAATTTTATTTTCTAAATATAGAAAATAGCAAATGTTGGATATAGGGAAACAAGAGATGTAAAATGAACTAAAGAGATTAAGGTTAAATGATGTTTGTTCGATATAATTTCCATCTGGAAATAATATCGTTGTTTGCACACTTGTTTTTCTTTGATAGTTAAATCATAGACTATCGAAGTTTTGACCATTTTAACGTTGTTAATATGGAGAGACCGGTTGGATTATTATCCAAAGAACCACTCTGTATTGGCATAAGCATTGCGAATCATATATGCCAAAGATAATCGAAGACGGAGTAAAGCGCAAGGGCTATTGTATAAGTCTTAGATAACAGTGTCTAAGATGGATGTATTGAATAGTGCCTTCGGTTCATCCTGTTCCCGGATGACTTGTATGGACGGATGTCTGACAGAGTATTTCCAGACGATCACGTATATTGATTTCTCCAACCGTACCAAGAGTGGAAGCGGAGAAGGAAACTTCTTTTAGCTAACACATAATGTATTGTTGAGGGCGTCAATCGGTGATTTGATGGATTTGATGATAAAGCGTAGCTTCTAGCCTCATCAACCGGTAAATGACAGAAATCGGGCAGGCAGCATGGCTAAGTCGGTCGCACCGAAGTAGGGTGTATAATCAACTGATCTAGAGTTTCATTTATTTCTAAAAATCTATTGTTGATGTTGTCCCATTCGGGAAACGGTTGCTGATCCCAACCGTTGGTGATATACATTCGATACACTCAAGCGAAATGAGTGGTCGGTCATGTGTGACCGGGTTGCATGATGTTCTTGTTGAACCCAGTGTATTCCTTTCTAGAGGTACACTAGCGAAAAGTGGTTCCATACCTTGTCATAGTTGGAAATCCATTACCCAATACGTGCTTGCGGTTTTGATTGTATACTAGAACGTGAGATGAAAGCGTTTCTGCTAGATGATTATTATACTGTGGTTGATAGACATTATTATAGTATCAAAAGGTTTTTGATATAAAGATAATTTGGATTCTCATAAGGGAAAAACCCGTTCCATTATACGGCGTGGTCTTATGAGATATCGTTTACTTGTTCAAACTATTTTAAACTGTTTTACTCATACCAGTCCCATGACTGACCCGGAGTTTATTTTGTTTTGTTTTCCCTAAACTCTTGGGTGCTCAATTTTGTATGGGCAGTCAAGTAGTCAGGAATTTACAGATACTTGAAGAGCTGGAGCAGGAGGCTTCAGGATCAAATAGCTATAGTTATTTCCGCTGTGTTGTACTTTGATAATGATGTATATTCAAATACAAATGCATATTTCAAAGTTATGTTACATATATTATATGTTATTCGTTCCGCTGTGAGATTCGTGTTACTCTGATATTGTGTTCTTCTTCTTCTATTCTAAGTTTCTATCTTATCTTTCCTCACCCTCTGTTTTCTTTCTATAAATTTCCTGATTTTCAGTTTGATTTGGGTTTGGACTTGTGTTTTTTGTCAGCTCAAATTGGACCGGAATTTTGGGTCATTACACTTATGGATTGCAGGTTAATATGAAACCTTTCAAGAAAAAAAATGTAGCCATTGTATTTTTTCCCTATTTTTCAGTCAGCTAATTTATCTAAATTCATGTCTAAAATGTTGTGTTTGAAGAAGATGTTGTTTCGCAATTTTCGTACATTTATAACCCTATATCATTCGTGAAAAATATGTATCCATGGTCTTGAATGTAGCTATGCCAGCTGTTGAAATTTCTTATAGTAAAAAAGAGTTCGTTGGTACATTTAGGTTTTTTTTCATCTACGAGAAAAGTAAGTCACACCATATACTGGTATATTATTTATGTCTTGAAACCATGGTTCAAGAACTCGTCCGACACCCTGAGATTTCGGGGTTACCGGATCGGTTTCTATGGGTAGCGGTCCGAAATCGTCCTTCAAACCCGGTTTCGTTTTAGGGCACAGAAAAAGGAATAAAAGAAATTGAATCTCTTCATGCGCAACTTTGAATTTAAACTTACCGCAACGAATCTGATACAAATCGAATACTCCAGCAGCATCGATTATATATTCAGCAACAAATCTTCGTGAGTTACTAAATTTCTCCTCCTTCATGCTTTCGTGCAAGCTGAATCATCGATTTCGAGAGAATCAAATCAATTGAAGCGGCACGTTTTTTTTTTAGGAACAATAGCGATTTTGAAGGAATCGATTCGAATTCGAAAGAACTCTACCATGTGATGCGGTAGGAAGTTAGGAAATCAGGTGGGGATATTTTAGTTAAAGTAGCATTTTTTTTTGGAATTTCTGTACGCTAGCTGGCCCGCTTTTTAAAGAATTGTGGGCTTGTGTTTTCCATTTACCACTAATAAGTTCATACCAAAATATTAAAAATCGAAATTTGGACCGAAACCGAAACAAAACCGAAACTAACGAAATTTATGAAATCAACCAGAATTGACAAATTGACTGAAACCGAGTTCTTGAACCTTGCTTGAAACTGTAAAAATTGTGGAGTCTATTACTGCCCCTAATGAACTTAGGTTTGACATGAAAAAACTATTGAAACCACGAAAGCTAAATCTAAGATATTTCATATGGTAAATGATCGCTTTTTCTAATACGTCGGCCGGTTCATCATAAAAATCCATTGCTTTATCAAAGAAGCAATCAAAATTTTTCGTATTTTTTCTAAAATGTTATTCTGATTTATATTTCTAAAATGTTATTCTGATTTATATTTCTATTGTTGTTTTATTTTTAATGAACCAAAGCTGTTATAATGGTGAGCAAACCATGGTGTAGGTGTTTGATCAGATGAAGCCTGGGGGCTTGGAAACCTTGCTACAATAGCGATCTTAAGTCATGACTACCAATTTGCAAGAATAAATGCACGATTATTATTAAAGTAGTATAAAGGTTGCAAATATCTTGAGGCAAATGAGGAAATATTCCGCAATCTGCACAAGTGTGTTGTGTACATTATTTCCTTTCAGAAGCACAATTTAATCGCTAACTTTGACAGTTGTTAAAAAAAATATACTCAGTATAAACCCGATTTTTAGGTGATAATCCGTTGAACAATTTACTCCATATTTCTTAACCCCACTCCTGTCAATGCCTCCCAAGCAAGTCCAGTGATGTAAAATTTGAGTTATAGTGAACCATCAATTGGTCTATATTGTAACTTTCAAACAATTTTATGCATATATTACTGAAATTACACTTAGTTGGAAATGAGTTTGGTCTTTAACATATCATTTCCACGTCTTTTGTCCTTCATAATAATGAACTTTTGTGATATAATGCTTTATGATGTTTATCAAAAATATTCTTTTAGGTTGATTAGTGAGTGTAATCCATATAGGTTACCTTGGTTATTATACTATAAGTTGTTAGGCCGATGGTTATCAGAAATTATAGCAAGTGTCCCTTACACTTTGCAGAAAAAAATATGTTGTATGTTATTTTATTCGTTATCTGTTTACTTAAGTTATATTTTGTTTGCGGCTGTCATGGAATCTTGATTATGGAATTAAAATCAAGTTTTGTTTATAGCTAATGGTAGATTTGCCATACAAAAATTCAATGTGATTCAACCTTCATACCATAATTAAAAATTATCTTACAGCTGCTTGCTTGATGTGACCAACCTAACATTGGTACAAAACATATGCGGTGACTAGGTGATTATAACTGCAGCAAGGGCATACAGAGTTTTATATTTTAAATGAAGTTGATTTCATATATACTTGCAGTGCTGATCGAAATATGGGGATTAGGGACGATGATGTTAGTTTAGTAACAAATATTAAGTAATAGGAAATTTTATGATTTAATATATACTATTTCTATTGATTCCGAGGTCGATTTTTTTTTAGCTATGACACATGCCACATGTATTTGGAGCCTAATCGTCCATGATATTTTTTCCTCTCCTATAGGATGCCTCAGATTTCTGATTGCTCTCCCATTCCCAAATTATCATCCTAAGAGCATCTTCAACCATTAACTATTTTTAATTTTATGTTAAGCCACATCAACAATTAAATAATGTCTTTTAAAATACTTTCTTCAATGATAAAGTAATTTATACTCTTATTTTCAGTGTACTGTAGGTCAACGTGCGTGGTCTACTGTAACACCCCGTATTTTCTGTAAACATTAAAGTAACGAATTAAAAAATACTTAATTTCAAATGTGAGAATTAAGGGAAATAGGTTATGCCATTGCGTTCGTCTAGAAATTCTTCTTGAGATAGAGTCTGAGTTTGCGTAAATCGGACTTCGTATGAAGTTATGGTCCTCAGAAGTTTCAAAAATTTATATAAAACAATTCGGAAAATTAAATACCAAGGAATGTCGACCCGGGGGTCGACCTACCCCAGGCCAGGTCAACTAGGGGGTCGACTTCCCAATATACAGGTCGACCTAGGGGTTGACCTCCCCCTCGGGTCAGATCTGAAATCTTACCTGTTTTCTTCTGTGACGAATTGCTGTCTCATTAGGGATTGTATGGCACATTTTGGTTGGTTCTCTTAGGATTGAATGACTTTGATTTTCTCTAGATTAATCTTACGGATCCAATTAAATCAAACTTCTATATAAGCAACCTAAATCTAAACCCTAAAGTCACACAAAAATATTCCTAAGACCGTCATGCTGTCAGTACTTAGCCTAGAGTAGTCGCCATCCTCGTTCAACTAGAAAGCAAGTAGGAATTGCAAATCAAATCTAATTCAACTTAGAGAATTCAACGCCAACAACAAAGGAGAGCTATTCAATTCCAGAATACAGATCCCAGAACTCAAGGCTAGCATCCTTTTTGTAAGTCCAGTTATCATTTAGATCTAAACGATGTTAGAATTGTGACTAAATAATTGGATATAGAACATCGCCTAATGTAAATCTATGCCTATCCTTTTTAAAAATGAATTGATTAAGACTATGATTCTTATCATGCTAAGTTGTGATCTTGTTGTATGTAATTTGATGATAAAAGTTAAATGCTTTGGATCCGTATGCTGTATAATTCGCCAATGACATATATGTTGTGTAATTTAGCGATGATATATTATACTTTGGCGAAGACATATCATGTTGAATAAATTGAAGTTGGCATATTATATTGTATAATTTGGCGATGGATATCATATTGTGTATAATTTGGCGATGACATTTCATGTCGCATGATTCGGTAATAACACCTATATGTTATATGAAAATTTGGGAGTTATGCTATGTTTATGCAAGTTCAACCATGTTCACATATATGATTCAAAATTACATGTTAATATGATTAGGTTCATGTTAGATTTGATCCAACCAATTTGAAAAGTTCACACCTACATGCCTAATTTTAAGTTTATGCAGTTCTATGTAAAACCCCTATTTTAAGATGCATGTTATGTAGATCTAAATTTGCAAGTTCATAATTACATGTATATTGTTATATGCCAAATTCATATGTCACATGTGTTGTTAGATCCATGTTTTTATGATGTTGGAATTATTACATGTTCCTCTTTTTCCCCTTTTGTGTATAAGTTAGGCTATGTATCGAGCCTAGTATTTTTGTGATTTATGCGAACGTTTAACGGGGGTAACATTGGGGGAAAATGTGAAATAACATATAATTGGCATATTTGGCTCATAAACATGTAAATGTTTTATGGCATGAAGTGGTATAAATTTTTTTACCTAAAATTATGAACTTGATTTAAAAGGAAAGTGGGGCTTGACTTGAATGACAATAATTTACATATAAACATAAGGGGTAAATATGTAAATTTAGAAAAAGACGAATATGCCTAACCCGAGGTTAGATTGAGTTACGGTGTAAGACTGCCCGGAACCGCCCGACACATCCAGCAACCATAACAATATATATCTAATGTGATAGGTTAGTGCATCAAGCCTAAAAGAACCCGAGGTTAGACTGAGTTGCGGTGTAAAACTGCCTGGACCCGACCGGCATATCCAGTGACCGCAACAATACCTGTCTAATGTGAGTGGTTGGTGCTTTAATGAATGAATTAAAGCTAAGTCAGGAATGGTAGGGTTAAGTCAATTAAGGCAACACTTAACCAATATAACACGAATGACTAGGGTTAAGTAATGAGAACACTTAACCAATATAACACGAATGACTAGGGTTAAGTAATGAGAACACTTAACCAATACAACACGAATGACTAGGGTTAAGTAATGAGAACACTTAACCAATATAACAAGATGAATGACTAGGGTTAAGTTAATAGGAAACACTTAACCAGTATAGCAAGATGAATGGGTAGGGTTAAGTAATAAGAAACACTTAACCAATATAACTTGATTTGTGGTAAGGTTAAGTTAAAATGAAAGGGCAACACTTAACCAATATAACTTGATTTGTGGTAGGGTTAAGTTAACATATGAAGGCAACATTTAACTAAGGTAACATGATAAGTATGTGGGTTAAGTTAACTTGAATTGATTGATGACACTTAACCAATACAACATGATGAACACGTGGGGTTAAGTTTACAAGAAACACTTGACCAATATAACTTAATGGACGAACGAGGTTAAGTTGATAGGTAACACTTATCAAAATCAACATGATAGGTGAGGAGGGTTAAGTTAATAAGAAACACTTAACCAACATGACATAATTAATGGGTAGGTTAAGTTAACATGAACGGCGACACTTAACCAATATGGCATAATCAGCGGGAAGGTTAAGTACATATCGGGTTGGTGGGTAATATTAGTAAATATAGGCCCACAAACTTAACGTTAAATAAACATGCTTGAATCAGCGGGAAGGTTAAGTACATATCGGGTTGGTGGGTAATATTAGCACATATAAGCCCACAAACATAAACGTTAAATAAATATGCTTGAATCGATGGGAGGGTTAAGTACATCTCGTGTAGGTGGGTAATATCGGCAAATATAGGCCCACAAACTTAACGATTATATAAACGTGCTTGGATCGATTGTAGGTTTAAGTACATCTCCTGTAGGTGGGTAATATTTGTATATATATGCCCACAAATTTAATCAATAAGGAAACCCTAGTAACGAGGACCCATTTCAGCAGTAACCCACATAGATGTATCAAGGTACCCAGAAACTAGGCAGGGTAGGGCACGATTACTGGGCTGATTATAATCGGTCAAAATAGCGACAGGGGGTATGTCAGTATAGGTTCCGACGGTTTACGGGCATGCACGTACTCCAGAGTGGGAAAAAGCAGGCACTTGGTACTAGTAGTTATACACTTTGCATCTTGAATCGTGTCGGGTCGCTATCATAAGGATTGATACACCTTATGGTGGGACCAGCACAGGGTATCTACATGCAAAAGAGGGCCGATTGACACAGACACATGGAAAATTAATGCAAATAAGGAGCCAATCGATATGGTAGTAAGGGTACATCTAATATGTTCATGGCAATTAGGCTGATTGAGGTGGAATCCTCACGACAGATGTACACCTGAAGGCTACCACAATCACGGGGATCGGTGTCACGTTATTCATTTTATATAGATTATTAGTTGGGACACTAGTTAGGTGGTGCAGAGATAGATATAAAAATTAGAATAACAAGGTAGTACGAAGCAGAGAAAGAGTGGGAGCGCATTCAGTTTATCTTTCCATATCATATCTTATGCTTATCATATGTTACCTTATTTCTTTGTTATTGTCATGCGTCCAGTTTATTCATGTCATGGTTCTCTTATCAGTTTATATGTTGAATAATCACTGGACTTACCAGACTTATGTCTGACCTAGTTTTGTTTCGTCTCTTTTCTTCCGTTCCCCCCCCCCCCCCAAGGTTCACAAGGAGGAAATGTTACCACCTAGCTCTGTTTTCTTTCCAAGCTCGAAGATGGTCAATGTTTTGCTTTGGACTCTCTCTTCCACTGCTGTGACTGGTTCATGCTTATTGGGGAATATCATTGTTATTTTGTGCTTCTTTTACACTTGGAAGTTATTAAATCAAGGAAGAAGTTCTATTTATTACTTTTAAGTATGATTTGAGACAATTGTTGTAAAAGCTTGACTGAATTGTTAATAAAATGACTTTATTTTCCACTGCTTTATCTGTCTGTCTTGTAATTTATCTGCATCTTTTACCTATAATGCTCAACCAAAGTTAAGGCATTCCATTTGTGAGTGACTTTAACGGAGGCGGGGGTGTTTCGTTTGGTATCAGAGCTGAAGGTTACCGGATCAGATAAAAGATTTGAAAAATTATTTTCAAAACGGTTTTAAAAGAAGCATTTTCAAAATAAAAGTTTTGTTTTAAAGGCATATCCCCCAAAGCCATATGCACTATCATTTGATCCTCTGTTTGAATCCTTGTTTCCTTCTTTCTTGAGTCTCCGGGGCTCCTGGCTTTCTGGGAGGTAACCTCATCGGGGCATGGTTCCGTAGGCTCGACGAGACTACGACTCTTGTCAAAGAACAAATAAGTGGCCAACTTCCATTTATAGCCGTAGTAGTTTCACCTGCGGCTAATTTTCTTTCGAGCTTTGTAGGATTCTCCGTGCGATGGAGGCAGCTTTCGAGAGACCTGTCAACAAGTTACACAAGGATGGAAAAGATGAGAATGAGGGAGTTTGGCTAAGTAGCACAACCCAAGGATGAAGAACTCATAGATATAGACTTGGTTCACAAAGGAGAGGAGGAAGGAATAGTAAAACTTAAGACAAGAGGAAGTATCTTTATTATGGTATAACGGGTCGTATAATTAAGGACAAGGGCAAGAACCAATGACAGGATTTTCAGGAGGGCAAATGCATGCTCTCACCGCCAGCGTACCTGAGAGAGAGGTAGTAAGGTTTCTGTTGAAAGAGTTTAGTTTTTCCTTTTTGATCATCCTGTTAGTACTCTTTTGATTTTAGCGCTTCACATTCGTTTATATCTGCTTCCATAGTTGAGTCTCTACACCTTAGAACTTGTATAGTAGAGAATCCCATTATTGCCTCAAATCCAATTTGTGGTTCAGCTCATTTATCTTTGGTTTGTAAGGATTTGAGATACTTATGTTTTTGGTTTCATGGGGTATGGGTTGATTCTAGGCATGGAATGGTTAGCTAGTAATTGTGAAAGGAGGGTAATCAGACTTTCGACTTGCCTCAGGAATACCCTCGAAATTTTGTGCGATCCTAAGGGATCAGTTTGTCTTAGCTACCTAGAATCACTTTATGTATTTATCAACGATTTACGATCCGTTGGAGTAGTCTATGAGTACGCAGATGTTTCTAATTAGTTTAGTGGTTTTCCCCCAAAAACTCGAGATAGACTTCTGCATATATCTAGTTGACAATGCAAAGCCAGTTATGCGATCAACAATAGTTTTAGAGCAAGATTGGAGAGAATAGCCAGAGTCAGTTAAGTGCTCAGTTGTTTGGTTGTTTTGCTAGTATCATCTCACATAAATCATCCAAATTCGGAGGAGGGTATTCCTTGGGTGCTTGTCTGATATTGGTTTAGGCCTTTGGGGCTTGTACTTGAGGGATGTCGAGTTCGACTAGGATGGTTTGCGTGAGAAATAAATGGTTGTGGCAGGCGCCCTAAAGTAAGACTGACCTTAAGAGGTAAAAAAAGTACATAGCAACCTTCCTCTAATCATCTTAGTATATACACTTGGTATCATGGCTCACACCTGTTTATCTTGGAAAGATAGTTCGGCAACATTGGATACCCTCTAGCATAGTAAGTGGTTGTGGACCTATCTTTACTAGTGGGTTTTGGAAATGGAGGTCAAGAAGCTTCGCAATCATGAAGTTAAATTAGTTAAGGTACAGTGGAGTGAAGCTCAAAAAGATGCAACTTACAAGACTGAAGACTAGATACGCGCATCATACCCTTTTTGAGGGTATATCCTTGGTTCCACTTTTTCTGTAATATTTATTTGTATGCTAGTCTTTATCTTTTAAGTATATCCTCTTGGTCCTATTCTCGATCCTTAGGTAGAAGCCAATGGATGTAAACATGTGTTTGAGACATGTTATGTTTGGTGGATGCAAGTAGTTGCAAGTGTTTGCCAGTGGTTGCTCGTGGATGCATATACACACATTATGCACTAGATCGGCTCAGTCACTTTCATATTGCATATGCATGAGTGAACTTTTATATATGGATTAAAACTTGATGTGTTATCATATGGATGTTGCATTTGTATGAATGACTGTGCACTTATGTAGAAGTTGTAAAGTACGATTAGGAATAATTGCATACATAATGGACTCATGGCACTGACATTATTCGCATTAAGGAGGTCAACTGAATCAGTAGACCGCCTGATTTTACAATAGATAAGGACATGTACACACACTATGCATATGATAATGAAGCATTAGAAGTATTTTTAAGGACAATGGACTCCTGTGTTTGATGGATAAGTAAATGGACGATTGGATGGTAGGATATACGTTTTTCTTGACTTGAAGATTTCGGGGACGAAATCCTTTAAGTAGGGGAGAATGTAACACCCCATATTTTCTATAAACATTAAAGTAACGAATTAAAAAATACTTAATTTCAAATGTGAGAATTAAGGGAAACGCGTTACGCCATTGCGTTTGTCTCGAAATTCTTCTTGAGATAGAGTCCGAGTTTGCGTAAATCGGACTTCGTGTGAAGAAGTTATAGCCCCCAGAACTTTCAGAAATTTGTATAAAACAATTCAAAAAATTAAATACCAAGGCAGGTCGACCCCCAGAACTTTCAGAAATTATATACAGGTCAACCTGGGGGTCAACCTCCCCCTCGGGTCAGATCTGAAATCTGATCTATTTTCTCCTGTGATGAATTGTTGTGTCATTAGGGCTTGTGTGGCACATTTTGGTTGGTTCTCTTAGGATTGAATGGCTTGGATTTGCTCTAGATTGATCTGACGGCTCTTATTAAATCAAACTTCTATATAAGCAACCTAAATCTAAACCCTAAAGCCACAAAAAATATTCCTAAGACCGTCATGTTGTCAGTACTTAGCCTAGAGTAGCCGCCATCCTCTTTCAACTAGAAAGCAAGTAGGAATTGCAAATCAAATCTAATTCAACTAAGGGAATTCAACGCCTACAACAAAGGAGAGCTATTCAATTCCAGAATACAGATCCCAGAACTCAAGACTAGCCTCCTTTTTGTAAGTCCAGTTATCATTCAGATCTAAACGATGTTAGAATTGTGACTAAATAACTGGATATAGAACATCGCCTAATGTAAATCTATGCCTATCCTTTTTAAAAATGAATTGATTGAGACTATGATTCTTATCATGCTAAGTTATGATTTTGTAGTATGTAATTTGATGATAAAAAATAAATGCTTTGGATCTGTATGCTGTATAATTTGCCAATGACATATATGTTGTGTAATTTAGCGATGACATATTATACTTTGGCAAAGACATATCATGTTGAATAAATTGAAGTTGGCATATTATATTGTATAATTTGGCGATGGATATCATATTGTGTATAATTTGGCGATGACATTTCATGTCGTATAATTTGGTAATAACACCTATATGTTATATGAAAATTTGGGAATTATGCTATGTTTATGCAAGTTCAACCATGTTAATATGATTAGGTTCATATTAGATTTGATCCAACCAATTTGAAAAGTTCACAACTACATGCCTAATTTTAAGTTTATGTAGTTCTATGTAAAACCCCTATTTTAAGATGCATGTTATGTAGATCTAAATTTGCAAGTTCATAATTACATGTATATTGTTCTATGCGAAATTTATATGTCACATGTGTTGTTAGATCCATGTTTTTATGATGTTGGAATTATTACATGTTCCTCTTTTTCCTTTTGTGTATAAGTTAGGCTATGTATCAAGCCTAGCATTTATGTGATTTATGCGAACGTTTAACGGGGGTAATGTTGGGGGAAAATGTGAAATAACATATAATTGGCATATTTGGCTCATAAACATGTAAATGTTTTATCGCATGAAGTGGTATAAATTTTTATACCTAAAATTATGAACTTGATTTAAAAGGAAAGTGGGGCTTGATTTGAATAACAATAATTTACATATAAACATAAGGGGTAAATATGTAAATTTAGAAAAAGACGAATATGCCTAACCCGAGGTTAGATTGAGTTACGGTGTAAGACTGCCCGGAACCGCCCGGTACATCCAGCAACCATAACAATATATATCTAATGTGATAGGTTAGCGCATCAAGCCCAAAAGAACCCGAGGTTAGACTGAGTTGCGGTGTAAAACTGCCTGGACCCGATCAGCATATCCAGTGACCGCAACAATACCTATTTAATGTGAGTTGTTGGTGCTTTAATGAATGAATTAAAGCTAAGTCAGGAATGGTAGGGTTAAGTCAATTAAGGCATCACTTAACCAATATAACACGAATGACTAGGGTTAAGTAATGAGAACACTTAACCAATATAACACGAATGACTAGGGTTAAGTAATGAGAACACTTAACCAATACAACACGAATGACTAGGGTTAAGTAATGAGAACACTTAACCAATATAACAAGATGAATGACTAGGGTTAAGTTAATAGGAAACACTTAACCAGTATAGCAAGATGAATGGGTAGGGTTAAGTAATAAGAAACACTTAACCAATATAACTTGATTTGTGGTAAGGTTAAGTTAAAATAAAAGGGCAACACTTAACCAATTTAACTTGATTTGTGGTAGGGTTAAGTTAACATAAGAAGGAAACATTTAACCAAGGTAACATGATAAGTATGTGGGTTAAGTTAACTTGAATTGATTGATGACACTTAACCAATATCAACAAAAACGGAGAATCAGGAATAGTTTTATTGAAAATGCAGCCAGGGAGATTAAGCTTTCCCAAGCTTCCATTGCGAAGCGAAGGGCTATTGTCTAACTCATGGGCGACATTCTGGAGAATCCGCGCACCATTTCTCAGGGCACCATAGATGGCGTCTTTGTTAGCTCGGCGCAAGACGCGCAAGCGGAATTAAGTTAACTTGAATTGATTGATGATGCTTAACCAATACAACATGATGAACACGTGGGGTTAAGTTAACAAGAAACACTTGACCAATATAGCTTGATGAACGAACGAGGTTAAGTTGATAGGAAACACTTAACCAATTCAACATGATAAGTGAGGAGGGTTAAGTTAATAAGAAACACTTAACCAACATGACATGATTAATGGGTGGGTTAAGTTAACATGAACGACGACACTTAACCAATATGGCATAATCAGCGGGAAGGTTAAGTACGTATCGGGTTGGTGGGTAATATTAGTAAATATAGGCCCACAAACTTAACCATTAAATAAACATGCTTGAATCAGCGGGAAGGTTAAGTACATATGGGTTGGTGGGTAATATTAGCACATATAGGCCCACAAACTTAACCGTTAAATAAATATGCTTGAACCGATGGGAGGGTTAAGTACATCTCGTGTAGGTGGGTAATATCAGCAAATGTAGGCCCACAAACTTAACCATTAAATAAACGTGCTTGGATCGATGGGAGGGTTAATTACATCTCGTGTAGGTGGGCAATATTTGTATATATAGGCCCACAAACTTAACCAATAAGGAAACCCTAGTAATGGGGACTCATTTCAGCAGTAACCCACATAGATGTATCAAGGTACCATGAAACTAGGCAGGGTGGGGAACGATTACTGGGCTGATTATAAGCGGCCAAAATAGCAGCAGGGAGTACGTCAGTGTAGGTTCCGACGGTTTACGGGCGTGCACGTACTCCGGAGTGGGAAAAAGCAGGCATTGGGTACCAGTAGTTATACACTACGCATCTTGAATCGTGTCGGGTCGCTATCATAAGGATTGATACACCTTATGGTGGGACCAGCACGGGGTATCTACACGCAAGAGAGGGCCGATTGACACAGACACATGGAACATTAATGCAAGTAAGGAGCCGATCGATATGGTAGTAAGGGTACATCTAACATGTTCATGGCAATTAGGCTGACTGAGGTGGAATCCTCACGATAGATGTACATTTGAAGGCTACCACAATCACGGGGATTGGGGTCACGTTATCATTTTATACAGATTATTAGTTGGGACACTAGTTAGGTGGTGCAGAGATAGATATAAAAATTAGAATAACAAGGTAGTAGCGAAGCAGAGAAAGAGTAGGAGCGAATTCAGTTTATCTTGCCTTATCATACCTTATGCTTATCCTATGTTACCTTATTTCTTTGTTATTGTCCTGCGTCGAGTTTATTCATGTCATGGTTCTCTTATCAGTTTATATGTTGAATAATCACTGGACTTACCAGACTTATGTCTGACCTAGTTTTATTTCGCCTCTTTTCTTCCATTCCCCCCCTCCCCCACCCCAGTTTCACAATGAGGAAATGTTACCACCTAGCTCTGTTTTCTTTCCAGGCTCGAAGATGGTCGATGTTTTGCTTTAGACTCTCTCTTCCACTGCTGTGGCTGGTTCATGCTTATTGGGGAATATCATTGTTATTTTGTGCTTCTTTTACACTTGGAAGTTATTAAATCAAGACATAAGTTCTATGTATTACTTTTAAGTATGATTTGAGACAATTGTTGTAAAAGCTTGACTAAATTGTTAATAAAATGACTTTATTTTCCGCTGCTTTATTTTCCTGTCTTGTAATTTATCTGCATCTTTTACCTATAATGCTCCACCAAAGTTAAGGCATTCCCTTTGTGAGTGACCATAATGGAGGCAGGGTGTTTCATCTGCTAATGATAAAAAACATAGGCGTACTATCCATGTGTGGCGCTGCAGTTCAGATGGAAACGCATAAATTACTAATAAGCTCCTTTCATTGTTTGCTTCACAAGCCCAAGTAAGAACATTGTATTTTCATCCTTTATTTTATTACTTACACGACTCTATTTAAATATATCCTTTTGGAATTCATATGTCAAATTTTAGCTTTTACGATTTTCTATGTCGTACGTAAATGATTTTTTTCATGTTTCTGTAATGAATACGTGGTCATCATATGTAGTTTGCACACCTCCAAAGAGTATGCTTATATAGTTGCATCATTATACACCATTTGGAGTTGTTGCCAAAGTGAGAGATTACTATAGAGATGCTTTATGCAGCAGAATAATGTACGTTAATGTTGATTTCACTATTGAATGTCTGATGGTACAATTAAGTAAAGAACATCTGTGGATTTATTTTGATTGTTTGACTTCATGTAAATTTTAACGAAAAGGCGGTAGCGTTGTAGGCTGAATTTGTACGGGATTCATATAAGTTTAATCCATGTGCTAATCTTTAGTTTGTACCATGTTGAGTTCAGCTGTGGAGCTAACAAGCAATGTAAGATAGGGGTGAAAATTCAAACAGAACAGAAAATACGGTCTAATATAGACACTAAATGGAATAATTATGAATTTAAAAAAGATGATTCTTTGGGATAGGGTAATCCACACCTGGATCCTAATTGTCTCTTCCCTTGACTGAGTCTGTTAGAATTCCATGTAATACATTGTTGTTGCATTGATAAAAATTCTTAATTTTCATGCAATACCAAATTATTTTCCTGTGAAAACAAATGTAGGAGAATAAGTCTTAATTGAGCTTGCATTGAACAAAGTGAAATTAATATTAGTAATCTGAAATGCCTAGATTTATAATTGATCTAAGGTTATATAATGGCATCGAGGATCATGATTCAAATATTTGTTAGAGTTTTTATAGAATTTTTGCTGTATAATTTTCTATTGTTTTCTCGATCACTCTTTCCAAAGAAAACCGCTTGATTTGATTATTTAACACATGGCACAAGTCATTGTTGTAGAAGATGGGATTTACTTCATATTCAAGGATTGAATCAGTGTGGTTGTAACACCCCGTAATTTTAAAATATTAAAATTAGAAAATTAAAGAATACTTAATTTTTAGAAGAAGAATTAAGTAAAAGGGTTGAGCCATTCCGTTCATCTCGGAATTCTGCTTGAGATAAAGTCCGAGTTTGCGTAAAAAGAATAAAGTATGAAGAAGTTATGGAGGTTAGAAGATTTAAGTTTAAACCAGAATTAAAATAAATAATTAATAAATCAAATTTGGGATTCATAAGCAGAAGGGAGGTCGAGTGGGAAAATTCCCGCCATAGGGTGTCGAACCCCCCAGGGGAGTCGACATAGGTGTCGACCCCCTTATAGGGGTGTCAACATAGGTGTCGACCCCCCTGTAGGGGTCGACCCCTGCGAGCTGATCTGGACAGTGACGATTTTCTGAATTTTAGGGCTATGTGGCGACTTCTGATTGGCTAGGTGATGTGTATTTCAGATTTGGAGGGTTTAGATGGAACCTAACCAAATTTGAAGGCCCTAATTCACCAACTACACCTATATAAACACACCTAGACCTAACCCTAAATTCATTAATCAAAGTAATGATGCCTCCATGCTGCTAAATTCTAAGTTGACCTAGCCTCCACCCTAATCAATCAAATTCAAGTTAGAAGACAACAATCAAAACCTACATCAACAGAATTTGCTAATCAACTTTAGAAATCAGAATTCAGAATCATTCTCTAATCCTTAAACCTATCTCAGTGAGTTTCTAGTCACTTTTAGGTTTAAATGGATAAATGTGAATTATGATAGAGTACGAATTGGGTATATGTTGTGAATCATGAACTTGTGCAAGTTTATTGTGTCATTATCCGTGGATCCAATATGATAATGGACATCCTACTATGCTGATTATGTAGATCTTGACTTGAAACTATATTATGGTAAATGCGAACTTGTTAATTTAGATCTAATCCTTTATGCTAATCACCTTTCATCTGTTATGTTGTAGTAATCACGATATGTTGTAAACTTGACATGTGATGCCACCCTTTTAGATCTAATCATGATACTATGTCACCCTAATTTTGTTAGACATCTAAATGACAAGTTTAGACCATGTTATGTTGACTTTGACATTGTAGTTGTCACAAGTTCATTAGTTCTGTGTTCACCCTGTTATGATGATTACATGTCCATTCAACTTGTTGTCATGCTTATGCCAAAACAGTGCTGAAACTATCACCTTTTTCACTCCCTTTTTATTGTTATGGCGACGCTACTTTGTAGCCTCGATGATGCCAAAATACATGCAATCACATTAGTTAGGAAACGGGGAAAAAGGAGACTTATAATTGGCATAATTTATATAATGTTTATATAAGTTAGACATATAATTCAAATAGGGAAACATAGAAATAATCACCTATAATGACATAGGTAAATTTAAGTAAAAATGGCATAATTTGAATATGACCATTTATGGATATGTAATTCAAATTATTGTTGCAAAATAGGTATTGACACTTATAAAAGGAAATAATTAATTAATTGGTAAATTAATTAAAAATGGAATGTTAGTAATTACAATTAGGAATTGTAATTGTACTTATGACACGAGGTTAGGTTACGTTAGTGGTGGAAGTCTGCCCGGACGCAACCGACATATCCAGCAGCCACTAATGTTGAACCTAATGTGGGAGGTTTAAGTACGTAAATAAATAACGGGCAAAGACACGAGGTTATGCCCAACTGTGGAATAAGACTGCCCGGACCCGACTGGCATTTCCAGCATCCACCTGTTGTAGGCCTAATGTAGGAGGTCTAGCCCATTATAACCATAAATGGACATGGTAATGAATTGGACTACTTAACCTAGGTTAATCCATAGGGATTGTATAAACTTAAATTTAAGTTGGGGGTTAAGTAAACTTGGCTGAATAAAAGGGGAGGGTTAAGTAAATCTTGGGTAGCTGGGTAATATTAGTATATATAGACCCACAAACTTAACTGTTAAATAAACATGCTTGAATCAGTGGAAGGGTTAAGTAAATCTTGGGTAGGTGGGTAATATTAGTATATATACGCCCACAAACATAACCTGATAAGGTTATGTAATTAAAGACACTTTTAGGTAAACATAACTAGTTGAAAACCTAGTAGTAGGGATGCAAGACAAAGGGGAGAGCTTGCATCATCATTTCAGTCAGTAACCCTTAAATAGGTATCAAACGGGTACTCCGAATTAGGTCGGAGTGGGGCACGCTTACTGAGCTGATTGTAAGAGATCCAAATGTCAGGGCGGTGTTGACGGCGCGTTCCAACGGGGTCATGTGCATGCATGACTCCGTCTGCTGGGGAAAATAAGACGTAGTGACATCAGTAGATATGGTTATGCATATCCGAAAATAAAAGGGTTGCAACTTTAGGGAGTGAGACACCCTACTGTGGGGCCAGTACAGTGTAACTATGGAATAGAGAGTCGATCAATTGGGGGTAGTAAATAAGGTACATCTAGTCCTATCTGTTTCTGTGGGGTACCTGTGCTTCTGTCTAGGCTAACACCCGTTATTTCTGTTTAGGTATCAGTTCTGTTTGGGTTAAAACCCATTACTTGAGTACACCTAAAACTACCGTTATATTTCTGTTGGGATCGTCCTGTTTTTGTTAAGCAATTGGTGAGTATGTAATCCTATTACATATTTGTTATACTAGTATTGGTGCATAGCATGGAAAGTATTAAGAAGCGCTATCTATTCAATCATGTTGTCCTGTTTACCTTGTCATACCTGCCATTTATGTAGTGATCTCTCTTATCCACTTTGTATGCCTATCATGTTACTTTTATTTATTTACTGGCTAAAAGTAACTAGACTTGCTAGACTTTATGTCCGACCCTTTTTGTTTCCCCTTATTTCTTCCGCCCTCTGGTTCTAAGGCAGGAAACACACAGGCTTGATCGTGATTCTGCCTATTTTGCTGGAGCTGCTGATATGTATGGATCAAGCTCCTATTCTTGTTGTTATGGCCATATTTTGTTCTTAGGGGATTTTCTTTCTTTTATGTACTCTGATATTTCTAAAGTACAAGACTGTGGTTTTTATGTTGTAATGGGTTTTCATATTTCAGACAAATGATGCTTTGGACCATGGTATTTTGATGATTAATAAAGTTGTTTATTTCCGCTGCAATTTTTTTTAATATATGTCTTGTAATATTCTGTGTCTGTTCACCTAAACACTTCACGAAACTTAATGCATTCCCTTTGTGAGTGACATTAACGAACGTGGGGTGTCACACTTGATATCAGAGATGAAGGTTACCAGATTAGATAAAAGTTTCTGAAAATTATTTTTCAAAAAGGTTTTAAAGGAAAGTATTTTCAAAAATAAAAGTCTGTTTTGAAAATATTCCCCCAAGAAGCCATATGTAATATCCTTTGGTCCTTTATCTAAATTTCTTCCTTTTTCCTTTTTCAACATGTCTGAGGATCAAAACATTCCTAATATCCCGGGGGCGTCACAATACCCCAATGGTTCTATAGGTATTTGGAGGCCACGGCGTCTACCGTAGGCCAAAGAGACGTTCCTCCCCCAGCTGCACCAATCATTCCTCCTCCCCCCCCCCCCCCTCCAAGAGCAGATAACTTCGCCAAGATCTGCAAAGACTTCCACGCTATGGAAGGGAAGCCATTTCATGGGAATGAGACATTCGTTGAAGCTCGAAATTGGCTCAAGGAGACCGAGGACTTGTTCGTAATCTTTGAAGTAGAGGATGGGAGGAAGATTCAGTTAGCTGCTTGGCTACTAAAGGACGTAGCCTCATTTTGGAAGGAAGTCACCCAAGCTGGACGTCCGGTGGAAACTTGGGAAGATTTTAGGCAAAGATTTGAAATGAAATTTCTTTCCCAAGCCGAGAAAAACATGCAAATGGAGAGGTTCTTAGCACTCAAATAAGGAAATTTGACGGTGAAGGAATATGTGAACAAGTTCAACCAGCTGGCAAGGTTCGGGCTAGAGTTGGTAGACACACCGCACAAATAGGCCTTGTGGTTTGTTAAGGGCCTGAATGAGCCTCTACATGGTTTAGCTATGTCCCATCTTCCAATGGGGGCCACGTTTGAAAAGATTGTTGATATGGCCCTAATGCATGAGGAAGACAGGGGAGAAAAGAAGGAAGTAAAGGCTGAGGAAGCAACGCAAAATAAGGTGTGGCTCAAGAAGAGACAATAGCAGAAGAAAGGTGAAAAGAATGACAAGGTTAAAGAAAAGAGGAAGTTCCATACTTGTGGGCGAGAGGGTCACTTAGCCAAGGACTGCAAGAAAAGGAAGAATGCTTGCTTCGCTTGTGGAGAGGCCGGACATCTTATTAAGGATTGCCCAAAGAAACATGGGCAAGGTCAAAGGGCAATAACTTCTGAAGGGAAGGTGCATGCTCTAGCTATCAGTGCTCCTAAAAGGTAGAAAAGTTTCCATAGAAAGTTTAGTTTCTCTTTCAAATCATCCAGTTAGAACACATTTTAATTCTAGCGCTTCACACTCATTTATATCTAGTTCTATTGTTGAATCTCTGCACTTAGTTACTAGTATGGTAGTGGATCCCGTAGTTATCTCAAACCTCATTGGTGGTTTGGCTCATTTATCTATGATTTGTAGGGGTTTGAGAATATCTGTGTTAGGCATCAAATTTGAATGTGACGCATATATGCTCGGGTTTATGGGCTATGAGTTGATTCTAGGGATGGGTTGGCTTACCACATATGGTGACATTCTGGGTGGTGAGAGGAGGGTCGTTAAGCACCCTCGAAATTTCTTGTGATCCACAAGGGTCTGTCATGCTTAGTTTCCTAGAGTCTCTTGAGTCGTCTATCGATGATCTGCGACCGACACCAATAGTTTGTGAGTATCCTGATGTCTTAAATGAGGTTTGGGGTTTACCCTAAGGCGGAAGATTGATCTCCGTATATACCTGGTGGACAATGCAAAGCCAGTTGCATTACTTGTGTGCCATATGGCTCCTAAAAGAAAGGGGAAACTTGACAAGCAAGTGGTGGGGCTACTTGAGAAGAGGTTTGATAGGTGAATCATATCAGGATGGGAAACCTATTGAAGACAGTCCTTGAGAAAGCCCATCATTCCAGGATGACTATTCATCCAAGTGGCGATATAATGTATAGAGTTCGAGGTAGTGAAGCCAAACTTGCGAAAGGAAGTAAGAATAAAGAAGGAAGCAGTGATTGGATGAGTTCTGACTTGCATACTTGGATCGGGGGTTAAGAAGCTACGTAAACGAGAAATCAAGTTGGTGAAGGTCCGGTGGGGAGACAACCAAGAAGATGCAACTTGGGAGACCGAAGATAAGATTTTTACACTTCGTACCCTTTCCTTTTCAAGGGAATGTTCTTAACTTCTCTTCTAAAAACTTTTATTTGCATTTGCTTCTATCTCTGAGTATATCCTATCGATTGAATCTTCGACCTTTAGGTAGGAAATCCCACGATTGTAAACATGTGTTTGAGACATGTTATGTTTGATGGATGCAAGTGGATGCAAGTGATTGCCTTTGGATGTATATACACAAACATTAGGCACTAGATCGGCTCAATCACTCTCTCATACTGCATATGGATGCATGTGCATTTTCTTATCTTTTATGGATGAAAATGGATGGGTTAGCATATGGATGTTGCACTTGGATGAATGGACGCGTACACATATAGAACTTACATGTTACAATAGGATTATTTGCATACATATTTGATTCATTGCACTAATCATACATCGCATTAAGGAGGTCAACTGAATCAGTAGATCGCCTGATTTTTCGCATTAGTATTAGGACATATACACACACCTCTGCATATACTCATATAAGCATTAGAAATCTTTTAAGGACAATAGATGCTTGTGGATGATGGATGAGTAGGGGATGATAAATGGTAGGATACATTCTTCTTAACTTGAAGATTTCGGGGACGAAATCCTTTAAGGAGGGGAGAATGTAACACCCGATAATTTTAAAATATTAAAATTAGCAAATTAAAGAATACTTAATTTATAGAAGAAGAATTAAGTAAAACGGGTTGTGCCATTCCATTCATCTCGGAATTCTGCTTGAGATAAAGACCGAGTTTGCGTAAAACGGATACAGTATGAAGAAGTTATGGAGGTTAGAAGATTTAAGTTTAAACCAGAATTAAAATAAATAATTAATAAATCAAATTTAGGATTCAAAAGCAGAAGGGAGGCTGGGCAGGAATGTAACACCCCGTATTTCTGTTAACACTAAAGTTACTAATTTAATAATAAATGTGTAAAGGGGAGATGTATCTAATGTGCATACAAATTTAATAACAAATGTGTAAAGGGGGAGAAGTATCTAATGTGCATACAAATTTAATAATAAATATTATTAATGTACATTAAAAAGTAATTGTGAACATAATTGGCTTCTCTTTAGAATGGATGGCTTGGATTAACCTTGGCTTCATTGACGGCTCAAATTAACTTGCAATCCTATATAAACAGCCCCTTAGTCTCCTTCTCTTTGCACCATTCTTCTCTAACCTTATGCTGCACAAATTCTTGATGGACATGGCTTCTTCTTCCTCCTCTAAATCTAAATAAATAGATTAAAATAAAATATAAATCAAGACGAGGATATGCTGCTCAAGTCTTTAAAGAGAAGATTCAAAACAAGTTAGGACTCAAGTAAAGATTCAATGGCTTCAAGCAACGCTTTCTTTCTATTCTTTTCTAGATCCAATCAATGTAAGTTGGTTACTTTTTAGATTTGAACGCCTTTTCTATTTGTGACATGAAATTAAAAGAATATAAGAAATATGCCTTATCATTTCATTGAATCTGTGCTTGTTTATGACTTTGGATTTGATTCTTGATTATGGCCAAGAACACATTGTGACTAAATTGCCAATGCTTAAGATTATGACTATGGAACTGTGGCCTTTGAAACCATAAGCCTTTGACTATGAACATAAGCCTTTTACTAGGAGCATAAACCAATGCCTATGACTATGACAAGGACAATAATGGATAATTACCTATGATTCATGAACATGATATTATTGCCTAGGATTATGAATGTGAGATTGGATCTAAACTTGATTACCTATTCAGTTTATTCTTAATTATCCTTGGATCTTGATTATGGGAATTTATCTATTAAGTTAGATCTACCCATATACTTGAACCTATGTTATTTGTTCAACCCTTTTTATGTCATAATATTATCAGATCCATAAGCCTTCGATGCTTTAATCAATTTATTCAGCGTAATTTGTTAGATATGTGATTAGTGAATTATCATCTTCTGCCAGTCATTATGTCTATTTTTTCATGGCATTTTGGTTCATTCCCCTTTTTATCCACGAATCTAGATTTATCTATAATCTAGGATGAAATCACGATTACACAAACGATGGGAATACGATTTGGGCAAATCATAAATTTGACTTAAACATGGTTGTAAACTTGGAAATTGGCATAATGTGGAACATGAACATAATTATGATTGACATAATTTAGAACATGTATTATGGCATGCTTATTAGAACGCAAATTTGAAAATTTGACATGAATTATGGAATATGTAATTTGACATATTAAATTTAGTATTGGCAAGTAAGCTAAGTTTTAGGCGTAAACAGTAAACTAGAATAATAATTATAGTCTTGCCATAAACTGTAAATTAGGATGTTAAATAAGAATTGGGTCAATTAAAGTTAATTTGGCATAATAAGTATATTAGCACAAATTTTGAATTTAGTCATAATTGTGAGTAATTGTCATGTTTAGAATAATCATGGTTAGTGACACTTAATTTGGTATAATTTACATACCAAAAACTATAAATATGATATATAGGGAAAATAGGCCATAATAATAAATGTTGACAATGTACATTAAAAGAGTAATAATGGAATAAATAAATTAGGGAAAATTTACTTATAGAATTTATCCTAAATGAGTAAAGTAAATTTAGACAATACGAACATGCTTAACCCGAGGTTGGATTGAGTTGTGATGTAAACCTGCCCGGACCCGCCCGACGATCCAGTGATCACAACAATACCTATCCAATGTGGGAGGTTAAGGCATTGAGCCCGATAAAGGCCCGAGGTTAGACTGAGTTGTGGCGTAAGACTGCCCGAAACCAACCGGCATACCGACAGCCACAACAATACCTGTCTAATGTGAGTGGCTTGTGCTTTAATAAGACAATTAAAGTTAAGCTAGAATGGGAGGGTTAAGTCTGTAAGAACACTTAACCAACTTAACACGGTTAAGCTAGAATGGGAGGGTTAAGTCCATAGGATCACTTAACCAACTTAACATAGTTAAGTTAGAATGATAGGGTTAAGTTAACTAGAACACTTAACCAACTTAACATGGTAACAAGACAAGATTTGTAGGGGTTAAGTAACTAAGAAAAACACTTAGCCAATTTAATATGTTAACCAGACTAGAAAGTGGGGGTTAAGTAAATTCAATACACTTAGCCAATTTAACATACTAACTAGACTAGAGGTTGGGATTAAGTAAATTTAATACACTTAGCAAATTTAATATGTTAGCTGGACTAGATCGTAGGGTTAAGTAAGCTTGAACACTTAACCATCAGAGTGTGATAAATGAATAGGGTTAAGTTAAAAACATGAAGGGACAATACTTAACCATTAGAACTTGTTAATCAAACCAATGTTAGGGTTAAGTTAACTAAGGGAACACTTAACCGTTATAACATGTTAGTTAAAACAGATAGGCAAGGTTAAGTTAAAAAGGAACACTTAACCAATACAAGATGAATGGGTAGGGTTAAGTAAATACTTAACCAATATAACTTGATGCTGGTAGGGTTAAGTCAACGTGAATTACTGATAACACTTAACCAGTTTAATATGACAAAGGAATGAGTTAAGTTAACTTGAATTGACTAATGACACTTAACCAATCCAACTTGACGAAAAAGAGGACTAAGTAGTAAACCTTAGTTAAAAAAGGCTAAGTAGTAAACCTTAGTTAAGAAAACGACAATTCAATACACTAAGTGGTAAGCCTTAGTTAGAAAAACTAAGTAGTAATCCTTAGTATAACACGAAGAGGAGCGAACGTCCATCTGATCTTAAAGAAGGCTCCAACGAATTGGGTTACGAAGCCCGAGGCTTCGAGGGGACGTAAGGGTACTCTTGGTATCCCTCTGTGAAAATGCAGATGATCCACCTGGGCTCACAGAGGTTAAGGTCTGTGTGAGAAGAACCAAGGGTATGCCTTGGTTGCAATATATGGCAACCTAAAGACTAGGATGGACCAGCGTGATTCGGCGAGACCACTAGCCCTGTGATAGCGACTCGTCGTCTACCTACCATCTTGAGTCAGTCGAGATACATAAAGCAGAAAGGAGGAGAAATCCAAAAGACCATATACTTGCTATCTAGTTATGGGTGAGGATGGCCATAGGTTAGTGGGGCATAGAGGGCCTGCGTATAGTTCTCATTTTTCAAGGTGTGCCTTTCATTAGTTGAGGGAGGGGTCGAGTGGGACCATCTCCACTGGAAAAAAAAGACCTCAGCGTCTGCATCGGCAGATATCTGAAAGCTCCCGACCGAGTTCCATGTTTCTAGAGCAGCCCTGCCACGGTACTCGGGTCGCACATTTCAGGACATGTGCATCTAGACAGCGATAAACGATTCGCGACACATACGTGGGGAAAGTCTAGGAACTTATACCACTCTTGGTAGTGTGTCCTAGACTAAGGGCATCGTTCGACAGGTAGCGTAATCCCTAGTTAGACCTAGGTGGCATAAACCCTAAATCTGTGAAGCATTAGATAAGCCGCGTAAACCCGAGTGGAATCTAGGAAGCACTTTGATATAAAACCCTAGATTAGATCTAGGTAATAAATGTACGCCTAAAGGCAACCACAATTACTGGGATTGGGATCGCGTTATCATTTTAGATAGAAAACTAGTTGGGATACTAGATAGGTGGTGCAGAGACATAGAAACCATAATAATAGGTTAATAGCGAAGCGGAGAAAGTATTAAAGCATATCCAGTTTATCTTGTCTTAGTATATCTTGTGTTAATCTTATCCTATCTTATTGGCCCTATCATCATGGTATTGTCTTGTATTTAGTTAATTCATGTCGTTTTGTTTTTCCTTATTCACATGTTAGAAGTAACTGAACTTACCAGACTTTATGTCTGACCCAGTTTTCTTTCGTCTTCTTTTCTTCCATTTCCCCACCCCCCTAGGTAGTTAAGGAGGGAATAGTATAGCTCATGTTAGATTGGACCGTCACTCTTTCCAAGCTCGAAGATTCTTTGACAAAGTGCTTTGGACTCTCTTTTTCTGCTGCTATGGCTGGCTTATGCTACATTGGGGAATATAAATGTTATTTTATGCTTCTTTATTTTGTAAGACAGATGATACTCTGATATTGGAAAACAATTGTTGAACAAATTATTTTATCAATAAAGTAAAGTTTTATTTTCCGCTGTTTTAATTTTGTCTGTCTTGTAATTTATCTACATCTTTTACCCTAAATGCTGCACAGAACTTAGTGCATTCCCTTTGTGAGTGACACTAAAGGATGTGGGGTGTTACACGTGGTATCAGAGCTGAAGGTTACCGGATCAGATAAAAGATTTGAAAAAAAATTATTATTTTCAAACAGTTTTAAAAGAAGCATTTTCAAAAGAAAAGTTTTGTTTTAAAGGAATATTCCCCAAAAGTCATACGCACTATCTTCTGATTCTCTGTTTGAATTCTTGTCCCCTTCTTTCTTGAGTCTCTGGGGCTCCTGGCTTTCTGGGAGGTAACCTCATCGAAGGGCGAAGTAGTACCCGACTTCCATCTATAACCGTAGTAGTTTCACCTGCGGCTAGTTTTCTTTCAAGCTTAGTAGGGTTTTCTGTACGATGGGGGCGGCTTTCGAGAGATTTGTCAACATGATTACACACGAAAGAGGATGAGGAGTTTGGCTAAGGAGCACAACCCAAGGATGAGGAATTCATGGATGTAGACTTGGCTCACGAAGGAGGAAGGGATTATAAAACCTAAGATAAGAGGAAGTATCTTTACTATGGCAGAATAGGGCATATAATTAAGAACAAAGGACAAGATTTTCAGAAGGGCAAGTACATGCTTTCACCACTAAGCGTACCTAGGAGAAAGGTAGTAAAGTTCTGTTGGAAGAGTCTAGCTTTTCTGTTTGTACTCTTTCTTTTGGTTTTAGCACTTCGCATTTGTTCATATTTGCTTCCATAGTTGAGTCTCTGCACCTTAGTACTTGTATAGTAAAAGATCCCAATTAGTGCTCAAGTGTTTGGTTGTTTTTGCTTAGATCATCACACGTAGGTCGTCCAAACTCGGAGGAGACATTCCTCGGGTTCTTGTCTGATATTGGTTTAGGCCTTTGGGGCTTGTACTTGAGGGATGTCGAGTTCGACTAGGATGGTTTGCTTGAGAGATGAATAGTTGTGGTAGGCACTCTATATAGAGAAGGACTAACCTTAAGAGAGGTAAAAAGTACGTAGTGACCTTTCGACCCTCATAGTTATGGCATGATGGATAAGCTAAGAGGAGAGACCTCTGATCATCCTAGTATATACACTTAGTATCATGGTTGACATTTGTTTATTTTGGAAATGGAGGTCAAGAAACTTCGCAATCGTGAAGTTGAATCAGTTAAGGTACAGTTGAGTAAAGCTCAAGAAGACGTGATACAGGAGATTGAAGATAAGGCATTCGCGCCTCATACCCTTTTTCTTAAGGGTACATCCTTGATTCCTTTTTTTAGGAATTCTATGCATACTAATTTCTAGCTTTTAAGGTATATCCTCTAGGACGTATCATCGATCCTTAGGTAGAAACCCATTTGGATGTAAACATGTATTTGAAACATGTTATGGTTGATGGTTGCGAATGGTTGCTAGTGGTTGCTCGTGAATGCATATACACACGTATTAGGCACTAGATCAGCTCAGACACCTTCATATTTCATTTATATATATGTATTTGTTTATGAATTGAACTTAATGTGTTATCATATGGATGTCGCATTTGAGTGAATGATTGTGCACTCATATAAAAATAATATGTATCATTAGGATTTGCATACATATTGGACGCATGGCACTGACATGATTTGCATTAAGGAGGTCATCTGAATCAGTAGACCGCCTGATTTTGCATTAGATAAAGACATGTACACACACTATGCATATGAACATACAAGCATTAGAAGTCTTTAAAGACAATGGATGCCTGTGTTTGATGGTTGAGTAGATGGATGATTGGATGGTAGGATTTACATTCTTCTTGACTTGAAGATTTCGGGGTCGAAATCCTTTAAGGAGGGGAGAATGTAACACCCCATATTTCTGTTAACACTAAAGTTACTAATTTATTAATAAATGTGTAAAGGGGAGATGTATCTAATGTGCATACAAATTTAATAATAAATGTGTAAAGGGAAGATGTATCTAATGTGCATACAAATTTAATAATAAATGTGTAAAGGGGGGATGTATCTAATGTGCATACAAATTTAATAATAAATGTTAATAATGTACATTAAGAAAGTAATTGTGAACATAATTGGCTTCTCTTTAGAACGGATGGCTTTGATTAACCTTGGCTTCATTGACGACTCAAATTAACTTGCAATCCTATATAAACAGCCCCCTAGTCTCCTTCTCTTTGCACCATTCTTCTCTAACCTTATGCTGCACAAATTCTTGATGGACATGGCTTCTTCTTCTTCCTCTAAATCTAAATAAATAGATTAAAATAAAATATAAATCAAGACGAGGATATGCTGCTCAAGTCTTTCAAAAGAAGATTCAAAACAAGTTAGGATTCAAGTAAAGATTCAACGGCTTCAAGCAACGCTATCTTTCTATTCTTTTCTAGATCCAATCAATGTAAGTCGGTTACTTTTTAGATTTGAACGCCTTTTCTATTTGTGACATGAAATTAAAAGAATATAAGAAATATGCCTTATCATTTCATTGAATCTGTGCTTGTTTATGACTTTGGATCTGATTCTTGATTATGGCCTAGAACACATTGTGACTAAATTGCCAATGCTTAAGATTATAACTATGGAACTGTGGCCTTTGAAACCATAAGCCTTTGACTATGAACATAAGCCTTTGACTATGAACATAAGCCTTTGACTAGGAGCATAAACCAATGCCTATGACTATGACAAGGACAATAGTGGATAATTACCTATGATTCATGAACATGATATTATTGCCTAGGATTATGACTGTGAGATTGAATCTAAACTTGATTATCTATTCAGTTTATTCTTAATTATCCTTGGAACTTGATTATGGGAATTTATCTATTAAGTTAGTTCTACCCATATACTTGAACCTATGTTATTTGTTCAACCCTTTTTATGTCGTAATATTATCAGATCTATAGGCCTTCGATGCTTTAATCAATTTATTCAGTGTAATTTGTTAGATCTGTGATTAGTGAATTATCATCTTCTGCCAGTCATTATGTCTATCTTTTCATGGCATTTTGGTTCATTCCCCTTTTTATCCATGAATCTAGATTTATCTATAATCTAGGATGAAATCACGATTACACGAACGATGGGAATACGATTTGGGAAAATCATAAATTTGACTTAAACATGGTTGTAAACTTGGAAATTGACATAATGTGGAACATAAACATAATTATGATTGACATAATTTAGAACATGTATTATGGCATGTTTATTAGAACGCAAATTTGAAAATTTGACATGAATTATGGAATATGTAATTTGACATATTAAATTTAGTATTGGCAAGTAAGCTAAGTTTTAGGCGTAAACGGTAAACTAGAATAATAATTCTAGTCTTGCTATAAACTATAAATTAGGATGTTAAATCAGAATTGGGTCAATTAAAGTTAATTTGGCATAATAAGCATATTAGCACAAATTTTGAATTTAGTCATAATTGTGAGTAATTGTCATGTTTAGAATAATCATGGTTAGTGACACTTAATTTGGTATAATTTACATACCAAAAACTATAAATATGATATATAGGGAAAATAGGCCATAATAATAAATGTTGACAATGTACATTAAAAGAGTGACAATGGAATAAGTAAATTAGGGAAAATTTACTTATAGAATTCATCCTAAATGAGAAAAGTAAATTTAGACAATACGAACATGCTTAACCTGAGGTTGGATTGAGTTGTGATGTAAACCTGCCCGGACCCGCCCGGCTGTCCAGTGATCACGACAATACCTATCCAATGTGGGAGGTTAAGGCATTGAGCCTGATAAAGGCCCGAGGTTAGACTGAGTTGTGGCATAAGACTGCCCGAAACCAACCGGCATACCGGCAGCCACAACAATACCTGTCTAATGTGAGTGACTGGTGCTTTAATAAGACAATTAAAGTTAAGCTAGAATGGGAGGGTTAAGTCCATAAGAACACTTAACCAACTTAACACAGTTAAGCTAGAATGGGCGGGTTAAGTCCATAGGAACACTTAACCAACTTAAAGTTAGAACGATAGGGTTAAGTTAACTAGAACACTTAACCAACTTAACATGGTAACAAGACAATATTTGTAGGGGTTGAGTAACTAAGAAAAACACTTAGCTAATTTAATATGTTAACCAGACTAGAAAGTGGGGATTAAGTAAATTCAATACACTTAGCCAATATAACATATTAACTAGACTAGAGGTTGGGGTTAAGTAAATTTAATACACTTAGCCAATTTAATATGTTAGCTGGACTAGACCGTAGGGTTAAGTAAGCTTGAACACTTAACCATCAGAGTATGATAAATGAATAGGGTTAAGTTAAAAACATGAAGGGACAATACTTAACCATTAGAACATGTTAATCAAACCAATGTTAGGGTTAAGTTAACTAAGGGAACACTTTACCGTTATAACATGTTAGTTAAAACAGATAGGCAAGGTTAAGTTAAAAAGGAACACTTAACCAATACAAGATGAATGGGTAGGGTTAAGTAAATACTTAACCAATATAACTTGATGCTGGTAGGGTTAAGTCAACGTGAATTACTGATAACACTTAACCAGTTTAATATGACAAAGGAATGGGTTAAGTTAACTTGAATTGACTAATGACACTTAACCAATCCAACTTGACGAGAAAGAGGACTAAGTAGTAAACCTTAGTTAAAAAGGGCTAAGTAGTAAACCTTAGTTAAGAAAACGACGATTCAATACACTAAGTGGTAAGCCTTAGTTATAAAAACTAAGTAGTAATCCTTAGTATAACACGAAGAGGAGCGAACGTCCATCTGATCTTAAAGAAGGCTCCAACGAATTGGGTTACGAAGCCCGAGGCTTCGAGGGGACGTAAGGGTACTCTTGGTATCCCTCTGTGAGAATGCAGATGATCCGCCTGGGCTCACAGAGGTTAAGGTCTGCGTGAGAAGAACCAAGGGTATGCCTTGGTTGCAATATATGGAAACCTAAAGACTAGGATGGACCAGCGTGATTCGGCGAGACCAGTAGCCCTGTGATAGCGACTCGTCGTCTACCTACCATCTTGAGTCAGTCGAGATACGTAAAGTGGAAAGGAGGAGAACTCCAAAAGACCATATACTTGCTATCTAGTTATGGGTGAGGATGGCCATAGGTTAGTGGGGGCATAGAGGGCCTGCGTATAGTTCTCATTTTTCAAGGTGTGCCTTTCATTAGTTGAGGGAGGGGTCGAGTGGGACCATAGCCACTAAAAAAAACAGACCTTAGCATCTGCATTGGCAGATATCTGAAAGCTCCCGACCGAGTTCCGTGTTTCTAGAGCAGCCCTGCCACGGGACTCGGGTCGCACATTACAGGACATGTGCATCTAGACAGCGATAAACGATTCGCGACACATACGTGGGGAAAGTCTAGGAACATATACCGCTCTAGGTAGTGTGTCCTAGACTAGGGCACTACACCAGAAATGCCAATGTGGCAGTGCTCATGACCGTATCAAAATCGATTTGATACGGTTTTAAGCCGTATCAAAAAATGGCGTCTTTGTTGCTTTGATACGGTTTTAAACCGTATCGAAATCATAAATTGAAACGGCATAAAACCATATCAAATTACCAGTTTGATACGGTTTTAAGCAGTATCAATTAATGATTTTGATACAGCTTAAAACCGTATCAAATTTCTCAATTGATACGACTTAAAACCGTATCAAGTTAGCATGCTGGCACTGTCAACTTCATAAATCGATACGATTTTAAGCCGTATCAAATTTAAATAAAAAAACATTATTCAACTAGAATATGAATGATCAATATCATGAACAAAAAGCTGACCAGACCTACCAACATGAATATAACAAACAACTTTGAAGCATTTTTCCTTTTACATTGATGTTTTAAACAAAACAATACATGTGCATAACAACTCAAATATTCAAATACATAAAACAATACTATCCAATTTTCTGTCATGTCCCCTTCTGCACCAGCAACTAAACATGTCCAATTTCCTGTCCAAACAAATGACACTAATAACGTTAGGTGATTGACAGTAGCATTTTATATCTAACTGACTAGTCGTGAACTCGGTTCGAAACGAGTTTGCTGCAAAAACAAAATAGTATTGGTGATGAGGCTTCTTTTTCTTATAATAAGCAGGCTAAATTTGTGGAGTATTAAAATTGTTTCTGAAAATATATCATAATTCTGATGACCAATAATAGATCATAGATTGGTACATTGAAGCTATTTATTAAAATCATAAAGAGGCTGCTCAATAATAATTTTCTGCTTTAGGCAATATAGGGCAAGGATTTGAAACTATAAGTACAAATTAGAATCTATTTGGCATGGGATTCAAGTTGGGATTCAAGTTCAACACCATGATGCTAATGGGATTCAAGTTCGACGCCATGATGTTGTTTTTAACATGGATATTTTTTTTGAACCCATTTTAGTCACATCACCAATCAGTTTCCCATCAATTACAAAACGAGACTAAGATATCAATGTTAACATCAATAATCAATAAAATTAAATCCAGGTCATGATACTAGATACCCAAAGCCTGCTTATGAAAAGAAATGTATACAGCAGAAGTTACAAGAAATAAATTTGAGCCTACCTCCAAAATGGAGAGCGACTGAGCTTTCTTCACATTTGGTACAACCAACCCAAATGAAGTAGCCATGGCAACTCTAATATTATGGCATCCTACAAAATTAAATCATGAGAGGTCGTGCATTAGTTTAAAACAATAGAAAGAAGTGTAAATGATATAACTCAACAATAACCGCTAACATCAAGCACTACTGCTTTTGTTAACACCATTTCATAACTACAAGAAAAATTCCAATAACGAATAAAAATGGAAACATAATGGTAAATTTGTGCATAACAGTTACTCCAAAAAGTTGCACTGATGATCAAATCTCATAGGTCATGATTATCTCAAAAAAGCTAAAGTAGAAGCAAAGCAGGAAAACAATACAACCACAAAAAAAAAAGATATAGGAAAATAAGAAACAGAACATGACCAAAAATTTCTATAAATAATGCATATTGCATGATTACCTTTGAGAATGATCTCATTGCTTTCCTCGTTGAAGGAACTATTTAGCAGTGGGTACTTATCAAGTGCCATGGAAAGGGATTTTATTAAGAATCGAAGAAAAGTATGTTTGATGTCTGGATCAGTGTTTGCATTTTGAAATGCATTTTTTAGCTTCAAAAGTGCATCGCAATTTATTTCTTCTAGATAATGAAAGTGTGGAACTTTTGCAGCTACGGTCATCGATTTTACCATATTTCTCTGAAATCCCCTGTAGAAGGAAAACAATTTCATCAGTCGGTAACTTATAATGGGTCCAATGCTTCACTGCCGGAAACAGAAAGAGAACACCGTAACGGAATTATTACGTTGATATGAAAAAATATCGAGGGAGAAAGAGATATCACAAGGATAGAAGTGTTAACGCATGTCCAATTGGCAAGGATAAAGAACTAGGTATTTCTAAGTGCAAAACGCACCTTCAAGTAATGATGAATGTGCATATACAAATGAGAAAACAATGAATGTGCATATACCATATGTAACTAAGAACGAAACAAAAAGCGAGTTGTACGCAAAGTAAATCTAAGGTTTATGAAGGGCCAAATAAGAAATTGGATATCATGAAAGAGAGAGAAAACAACGCATTATGTACTGTAAGCTCTACTGTAAAAATTATTCTAGACAACCACCTAGACTGCTAGGCTAGCCTTACCATGTAAGACTTTGACTAATCCGCCTAGGTGAAGCTTATTGTAATATCTAAGCATAAAAATGTGTTTATAAGCAGTATCTATGCTCCAATTTAGGCTTCGCACCTTTTATGAGCATCGAAATGTTTGTTTCTAACGATTTTGTTCTTATGGCCGCTTTCAAATCCATGATGTTCCACTGTGGACCACTTAATATTGAGCAAAATAATCAAATTTTATCAAAAATGTTAAATTTATTAAAAACTCCTAGTTCCAATTAATTCTTGATTAATCTCCAGTCCATGCTTACCGCCTAACATCCGCCTAGCAATTTTTACTATCTTATTGTAAGTGAATAAAGGACAATGATGAAATAATACTGCAATGGATGATGACACAATGATGAAATAATAAGTCACATGCATCACAATTTTGCCGGTCCAGGAGACCAAAAGTGGTTTAATATACAAATATTAGAATTCGGAAGCTAATGAAATCTGGAAAATATTAAGGAAAAATCATGTGACTCAATGGTAAACATGCTGAGGCGAAGAAAATACCTGAATGTGGCAACAAATTAGAATGCCTAAGAAAGCAAAGGATGCACAAAGCCTTTTAAGTTTAACTATATGACATCAAAGTAATATATATTGCAAATTTTTGGATAGGATGATCAAGTATCATATTACAAAATCGATGTGGTTTTACAATATGATGCTCTACCATAGAGATGGAAACAATATAGAGAATGAGATTTTCTATGGACATGGTGAAAACTTATGACATATTTCATAGAGAGGTGACATGGTAGGGTTTAAAAGAGGAATGAACATCTTAAAATATGTTACAACAGACCAGCACCTATGCTAAGGAGAATGCATTTATGATAACTTTTACTTTGGATATTATGGTACTCTCATCATCGTTACTGCTGAGGCATGCGAACTAGTATTTGACATCCAAGCTGAAATATTTAGCCTCTCTATATAACCAACATGAATTCATTCAAGGAAAGCAAAATTGGCCATGATCATAAACTTATTCACATGCATACCTTTTGTACTGTATTTGTATTTCAAAGTAAAATACAAAAAATCCTAATCATTAATAGTATAGCTAGTTACCTTAGAGGGACAATTTTATCAGGGTAGTCTTGTTGATTAACTGTACCCAAATACTTATCACTTGTTAACATATGTTGTTCCTCACAAGAACTAGTATGAGAATCCTATGTGAATGCCTTTGCTTGCAACATGCCTCAAAACATCTTCTTCCAATACTCGGTTATCCTTGCCAGTTCCACAAATATCGTTTATATTTATGCATATTACTTGGCTATGTGCCTAACAGCAGGAGTTGAAAGAACCTTTGCTTCAGTTGTTTTTATATTTTCTATGATTTCTGTTATGCTTTCAGGAACAGATACCAACTCACGTGCTTTAGGCATTTCTGATACGTTTTTGAATTCTCCGTCTAGTGTCAAAGGTTCTTGTGCATCATCAACATGTATCCTCCATAATGTTTCACCAACCTGCAATTTGGATGAGGTTGTCAACATCTTTTATAACCAAAAGAAGTAGATAGTATATCGCTTATCTGGAAAAAATTATGTGGTAGATCACAACAATGATTCTCCTGTGTATCCATAGGTAAATTCACATATTTACCCTGAGTATATCTTAGAAAACGTTGTATGGTCGTTCTACTATACTCTGTGATTGTGGCTGAGCATTAAAACTTGAATATATATGATAGTTTATTACAGGCTCAAATCAGTCACACAAATGGACCTTATCCTCAAGCATGTCAATGCCCTTTAGCAGCAAAAACTTTAAAAGGTGGGACAGATATGCCCAAACATAAAGCTGTAATGCATCTGATATAAAGTTTACTGCTTGTTTCAAAACATTGTGAGATGGGTGTAGTACACTGTACACATTGAAAGTAACAACTACTTGTAATAACTTTACCTTCACTATGTCACCAGGTAGAAAATGAAGCTGGACAATTTCTCCTTTGAAACGACTAGTAATTTCAATTATTGCTTTGTCACTTTGAACTTCACAAAGGCGTTCAAATTCATCTACTAGATCACCCTGCCTCATAATATATTGTTAAAAAAACAATAATAACAATTGTCTAAATCAAAACCAAATATTGGCTACATCAGATACTTAATCACACGTGAAATGGCTGCATCATACTTCTATAATCATGTATTGCTACAACGAACGTACAGTCTTAGTGAACTGACACTGCTGAAAGCAAGAGTAGTTGATATTGACATTAGCCAATTCAAGTTTCAATTGATAACATAGAGATCTCAAATCGGACCCAAATTAGATGCCCTTCAGATTCTTACTTCAAATATCATATTCCACTCTGAATATAACATCAGATAAAATATTTCAGTATCCTTTCTTCTGTTTTCATCTTCATGCTCGTTTTGTCAACATTTACTTTTTACTGAAAGCAGTGGACATAGATTAATCTAATTTGCTCTAACTGTGAAACTACACTGTTGAATTCATAACTTCAACTACAAACTTTACAATTTTCAAATTGACCTTTTTGGTGTACCACGATCTCTTAAGAAACACTTTGTTGATGTTTGGTAATGCAATTGCATCCATAGTATTTCCAAAAATATATTCTGGACATTTGACATTTAATCACAAATCTATAATAAACTTGAGCCCAAAACATTTGACACCAAGCTTTTTGAATCAGCAAGTAAATATGGATTTCATACCTGATAACATAAGATCAATATTTACACAAGTCCCGTACCTATGGTTCTCCACCTCCTTGGTTCAAAGCTCTTGTCCTTACGTCACCTTGTCGATAGGCATTTTGCACCAATGAAGACAAGCACTTGCTGGATCGATAAGCCTTAAGCGACATCGACAAGTTTGAAACCATAAAAATTGGTCATAAATAAAGATACTCTAATTTAGATTTAGTGAAAACAAAAATAAACTAATATCTTAATCCTAATTACAAACTTTCGCGCATACCTATCGGATGAAAATCTTGACATCATGCAGTAAATGTGACAGTCCCATCCAAAGCTTTCTCTAGAACATCAGTCAAATTGTTGTTTTTAAACCAAACTCCAAGCTTACAAGTGCAAATAAATCAAATTTCAGATTCTTTATTAACATGAAGCAAAGAAATAAAATTCACTTGCTTTACCTGAATAACGCTGTAAACATTGTATTTATTGCACTAGAGTTGAATGAATCGATTACCATATCCATGCCTTTGCTCTCTAAAACCTATGATCAAATTATAACCAAAAAATAGTGAAGCAATAACAAATACTACCCGCTAAACCACTATAAAGAGAAGTGACTACTTTAGTGCTAGAAGCCTTTCAATAGACAATAGATTCTTGAAGAAGCATAAATTTTTTAAGTAGAAGTTAATTTCAAGGCAACAATTATCAAAAATCGAATATGAGCATTTTTCACATTAAATAAATTTGTATAATATTCGGACTTTAAAAACAGAGTAATTATATAAATCACCATGTTTCACTTCGATGTTTGGTTCTCTATTGCCATTTATTTTAGACATACGCTGATGGTATCTTTATTTGCTTCTACTTCCACACCCAACTAATGGAATTTGTAAGTGTATCAAATCCTACACAACTAACTTAATCAGTTCTGTTAGACATTTAAACTACTGACATGTATATTTTCACAGTTTACATTGTAGTATAAATAAGGAAACAGGAAAAGGTAAATAACATAATTTGGTTTACGAACAAAACTAGGGTGTTTCGCTTCTTGATTACTTGAACAAAATAATTTTAAATGATACTGATTAACTAATTAAATCATCCTAAAATCCTAGCCAATGTTCTAGAGATGCAGATGATGACAACCAATAAAAACAAGTCATCCCATGATGCCTACGTCAAGAGAAGCTGTTCCTAATTCTGCAGCAGAAGTAGAAACCTATCAAATTCCAAATATGGGTCTGCAGTTAATTAAGATTAAAAGCAATAAATGGTACATGTGATGTTTAGAAGCAGAACACCAGATTAAGTACTGACATAAGTGATAGAATCTGCAAGTTCCTAACTTAATATGGGTATCAGGCCCAGTTTTGACCTAGTGCCAACAGTGCGTAAGCACGGGGCAGCAAAATGAAGGGGGCAGCAAATTCCCACTATCACGATCGATGTTCCTCGTTAATGGGGACTGATTCCGCTGCCCTCATTCTTCTTACTCTTTTTTCTTGGTTCGTCTCTCTCCCCTTAAAGCCTCCATGTCCTTCATTTTTTCACTTTGCAAACAATTTTGCAGCCTTACTGTATGGCTATTTGACAGTTTATGTGGAATCTATGACTAGAATAGTAACATATAATTAAATCATAACATTATTTGCAAAAAGTTCACGAGTGATGCAACTTCATTTGTATTTTTTTCATTTGTTTTTTGTTTTGTTTTGTTTTGTTTTTGTTGTACATGTATGTTTTCTTTGTTTAGAAACAAAGTTTCCTGACCTTTGCCAAAGAAGAAGAGGTAACTTTTATGCTTTCGAAAAATTACGAATGTTTATCTGTAAGTGAGGCACAAAGCATTAGCTGTGTTGTACTTCAGTTTAAGAAATAATTATATTATTTCTACAGGCCAAAAAAAAACGGAGTAGTAAAGGTAATAGCGAGAGACATCATTTAAAAATTTGCACAGGCCATTATAAACTCCAGGTCCGGCTCTGATGGGTATTAAATAAGAAGTTAATTTCAACGTTCGATGAGGAATTGATAACAAGTTTAAAAGTATGTGTGTGTAAAAGTAGAAACTTATCAGTTCAAATAATGAAGCAATTTGAAGTATAAATATTGAAAATGATTTTTCTTCAAAACTACCTGCTAACGTCTTCATCAACAGCCAGATCCCCAACAAATAATCCTAAATCAAACCCCCTTTTTCATAATCACGGATAATTGTAGTAGACTCTCAAGAAATTGAATGCAACAGAATGCGAACAGGAAATTATGAAGCAGATCTCTGAGCAAATATGAAATTACCAAGACCCTTTTTATGCATCCATTTACGATAGTGGTCTTTCAGAAACAAGATACAATTTGGAAATTAAAGGAGGACTTAGGTGAAGTATACCTGAATTGGATTCAACATGCGGAAGCTAAGTCGGAGAAGAGCAGAGCAGCATCACCGGAAGAGTAACGTTGCAGTCACGATTTGGGTCAAAACCCTAATTTTGTTTTTCAATCAGAAGTCAAAAAGAGGAAAGCGGAAATTTTTATTCTCAAAGCTGTTATGACACGGGATAGTGAGAAATGAGAAAACAGCGGGGCCAAAAATATGGGTGGATTTGATACGGCTCCAAGCCTTGTCAAATGAACTAATCCAAAACTTTCATGATGTAGGGCTAGATTTTAGTCTAGAGGGATGATGCGGATCGCAACCGGTGCGCCAAATGGATTTGGTACGGCTATGAGCACCATCAAATTTGATACGGCTTTAAGCCATATCAAATCTTCATATCTTGATGTGCCAAATTTGCTATTTTGGTGTAGTGGGGGCATCGTTCGATAGGTAGCGTAAATCCCTAGTTGGACCTAGGTGGCATAAACCCTGAATCTGTGAAGCATTAGATAAGCCGCGTAAACCCGAGTGGAATCTAGGAAGCATTTTGATATAAAACCCTAGATTAGATCTAGGTAATAAATGTACGCCTAAAGGCAACCACAATTACTGGGATTGGGATCGCGTTATCATTTTAGACAGATTACTAGTTGGGACACTAGATAGGTGGTGCAGAGACATAGAAACTATAATAACAGGTTAATAACGAAGCGGAGAAAGTATTAAAGCATATCCAGTTTATCTTGTCTTAGTATATCTTGTGTTAATCTTATCCTATCTTGTTGGCCCTATCATCATGGTATTGTCTTGTATTCAGTTAATTCATGTCGTTTTGTTTTTCCTTATTCACATGCTAGAAGTAACTGAACTTACCAGACTTTATGGCTGACCCAGTTTTCTTTCGTCTTCTTTTCTTCCGTTCCCCCCCTTAGGTAGTTAAGGAGGGAATAGTATAGCTCAGGTTAGATTGGACCGTCACTCTTCCCAAGCTCGAAGATTCTTTGACAAAGTGCTTTGGACTCTCTTTTTCTGCTGCTATGGCTGGCTTATGCTACATTGGGGAATATAAATGTTATTTTATGCTTCTTTATTTTGTAAGACAGATGATACTCTTATATTGGAAAACAATTGTTGTACAAACTATTTTATCAATAAAGTAAAGTTTTATTTTTCCGCTGTTTTAATTTTGTCTGTCTTGTAATTAATCTGCATCTTTTACCCTAAATGCTCCACAGAACTTAGTGCATTCCCTTTGTGAGTGACACTAAAGGATGTGGGGTGTTACAAGGAAAATCCCGCCATAGGGTGTCGACCCCGCTAGGGGTGTCGACATAGGCGTCGACCCCCCTGTAGGGGTCGACCCCTGCATGCTGATCTGGATAGTGACGATTTTCTGAGTTTTAGGGCTACGTGGCGACTTCTGATTGGCTAGGTGATGTGTATTTCAGATTTGGAGGGTTTAGATGGAACTTAACCTAATCTGAAGGCCATAATTCACCAACTACACCTATATAAACACACCTAGACCTAACCCTAAATTCATTAATCAAAGTAATGACGCCTCCATACTGCTAAATTCCATGTTGACCTAGCCTCCACCCTAATCAATCAAATTCAATTTAGAAGACAACAATCAAAGCCTACATCAACGGATTTGCTAATCAACTTCAGAAATCTGAATTCAGAATCATTCTCTAATCCTTAAACTTATCTCAGTGAGTTTCTAGTCACTTTTAGGTTTAAATGGATAAATGTGAATTATGATAGAGTACGAATTGGGTATATGTTGTGAATCATGAACTTATGCAAGTTTATTATGTCATTATCCCTGGATTCAATATGATTATGGACATTCTACTATGCTGACTATGTAGATCTTGACTTGCAACTATATTGTGGTAAATGCGAACTTGCTAATTTAGATCTAATCCTTTATGCTAATCACATTTCACTTGTTATGTTGTAGTAATCACGATATATTGTAAACTTGACATGTGATGCCACCTTTTTAGATCTAATCATGATACTATGTCACCCTAATTTTTTTAGACATCTAAATGACAAGTTTAAACCATGTTATGTTGACTTTGACATTGTAATTGCCACAAGTTCATTAGTTCTGTGTTCACCCTGTTATGATGATTATGTAACACCCCACCTCCGCTAGGGTCACTCTTTCGGGGGCACTAGCTTCTGGGGGGCGTTAGAACTGAGTAAGCATGCATAATGATATATCAAGGCAGAACAGGAACATAAATATATGTAAAACAAATTAAGTGAGAATAAAACAGCGGAATATGTCAAACCATCTCAAAACAAGTCTAGTACATCATAAAGTCAACTGCCAAAATAAACATGTCTAGTACGTCATAAACAGAAATACTGAAATACATAGTGCTATCCCCAAAATAAAGATGATAAACCATAGCGAGCTCAATGTCCAGACATACATGAGCTATCCAGCAAACAAGCAAGCGATCCAAGCTAAGCACCACTATTCCCTCCCTGAGAACCTGGGGGGGGGGGAGAAACGGAAGAAAAGAAGCGAAAGAAAACAGGTCAGTCAAAAAGACTGGTAAGCCCTACTACGATCAGTCTATAAACTAATAAAGTTAACATCATGATGGTAACTGAGATGAACATACTGGCAATAGATAAAGGTGTCATCACATAAAGAAGATTAAGCTTTGCACCACAGTGTACTAGCAAACTAACATAACAGGTATTGATCCCTCAGCCCAAACTTTGGCCCAATAACATGAGGTGACCTTAATACAAGGTCCAGCCCAACGGTCTAGTCGATCGGCTCCCTATAAACCTAACACGTCAAGTGTTGGTGTCCATACGGCCCACATATGGTTGTAGTCAGACTGTGTTGGGTCCACCTTCGGGTGTATCAAGCCCTCGGGTGTCAACCCCAGACACCTAAGCAATAATGCACAGTCTAAACCTACTGGTACCCGTGCCTCGAGTTTGTCCAACACCGGACTACGTGCACATCCGTAGCCCGCCTGGACCCGCACCGCTGTACCACTCAGCCGTCGCTTTGGTCGCTTACATCAGTCCAGTAATCGTGCCCCGCCCTAGCCTAGCCTCTAGGGTTGTGAATGATACCAAACTGGGATTACTGCTGGAACAGACCACGTTGCTAGGGTTTTCTAAGAGGGTTAAGTGTGGTTTAACCCCTCACTAATCATGGATTAAATTAGTTAAGTGTAACCAACAGTTCACCACTTAACCCCATTTAATCCCTCGTATCCCCAAAAATTGGTTAAGTATTAGTGGGCCATGACTTAACCCTAATCATGAGGCATTAATTAATTTAATTGTGCCTTAACCTCTCACATTAGACTTTGTTGCGGTTACCTAGTTAAGCCGGTGGGTTCCGGGTAGATTTACACCACAACTTGGTCTAACCTCGGGTCTTGGCACCACATGACCAACTTCTCACATTGGATCCTATTGTTTGTAGCCACTAGTTAAGCCGGTAGGTTCCGGGTAGAATTACGCTACAAACTCAACCCAACCTCGAGTTGGCCACACTTATGTTTTCTAAGTGTCATGTCCACTTTATTTTCAAAACATAATTACAAGTTTAACAAATACTTGGGTAGACCTAACTTAATAGGTAAATTCCCAAGGGGTAGACCTAACTTAATAGGTAAATTCCCAATCTTATATTTTCATGTATTTTAAGTTTTACCCAAACCCCCCCAACGTCATTCTATCGCTTACATATTCTTCATAACGCATAAAGGATAGAAAGAGGGAACTTGGCACAACATACATGACGAATCTTACATATCATAATAAACATGCATAACATGTTGGACTTGCATAACTTAGCATAGTGAACTTGCATAAACATGCATAACTTGTTAAACTTGCAAATCATGGCATAGTGAACTTGCATAAACATGCATAACTTATCAAACATGTGTAATATGGCATAGTGAACTCGCATAAGCATGCATAACTTATTAAACATGTGTAACATGGCATAGTGAACTCGCATAAGCATGCATAACTTATTAAACATGTGTAACATGGCATAGTGAACTCGCATAAGCATGCATAACTTATTAAACATGTGTAACATGACATAGTGAACTCGCATAAGCATGCATAACTTATTAAACATGCATAAATCCCAACTTTCATCACATATTAACTTTAGAGTTTCTAAAATGAAGGTAAGAGGGCTTACAAATATTATGAAGACACAAATCTACAAGTAAAGATTGAGAAGCCCTTTATGCAAGCATAAACACCCAAAACAAAGCTCCAATAAGAAACACCCTTAACAAAAATCCCAAAAACTCTAGCTTAGCAAATAAAACTTGCAACTTGATGATGTATGCAAGCTAATGATCATTCATACAACTTAGAAATGCTTGTATGAACATCATAATCTTCATAGGAATGATTTATGAAGAGGGTGGAGGCTAGGGTTTTTAAGTGGAGGCCATTTGAGAAATCAATTTGACATAGTTTGGTTGCTAGAATGAATAATGGGGTTTTAGGGTAGGATTAGGGTCATATTTATAGAAGATTAGAGTGATATTAGCCTTAGGATTAACCCTTAGTTGAATTAGGTCCATCAGATTTCGGAATTCTCCAGAACCAAGCCACACAACCAAGCCCAGATCAGAAATGGTGCGCCAGGCAAAACTGCCCGGCCACCCTGTGTCGACAGGGCTGTCGACAGGGCAGTCGACACCCTTAGACCCCTGTCGACATGCCTGTCGACTTGGGGGTCTTGGCGGTAGTTTTCCCCGCCAGTTGTGCCCTAACCCTTGTTTTTAACTTAAAATTTAAATCTGTTTTTAATATGGAAATTTCTGAAAACTTCAATGGGCCTTAACTGGGTCATACGGACTCCGATTTTCGAAAACTCGGACTCTATTTCGCGTATTTTTCCGAGACGAACGCAATGGCACAGCCCGTTTCCCCTTGATTCAGATTTTTAAATTAAATTCTGCCTCAATTTATATCTTAACAGGTTATTAAAAATACAGGTTGTTACATTCTCCCCTCCTTAAAGGATTTCGTCCCCGAAATCTTCAAGTTAGGAAGAACATATCCTACCATCCAACATCCATCTACTCAAAACATCATCCACGAGCAACCATTGTCCTTAAAAGATTCTAAATGCTGTATGAACATATGCAAAAGTGTGTGTATATGTACTTATCTAATGCAAAGATCAATGCAAAATATGTTAGTGAAATGTATCCATATGTATGCAAATCCCTAACATAATGTATAATATCTACATGCGTGCTCAATCATACATCCATATGCAACATCCATGTGATAACATACAAATTTCATCCAAGAATAAGCATAAACACTCATGTACATGCAATATGAGGAGTGTGTGAGCCGATCTAGTGCCTAATGTGTATCATGCATCCACGAGTAACCACTTGCAAACACTTGCAACCACTTGCAACCATCAAACATAACATGTCTCAAACACATGTTTCATCCAAAGGATTCTACCTAAGGTTCTCATGATAAGATAGACACGATGAACTAGATAAACTAGATAGACATGGAAAGATAAAGAGATTGAGAGTGTACCCTCAAAAAGGAATGGATAAAGCCTACGCATCTTCTCTTCAGTTTCCCAAGTTGCGTCTTCCTCGGCTTCACCCCATTGAACCTTCACCAACTTGACCTCACGATTCCTTAGCTTCTTGATCTCTGTCTCCAAGATACGAATCGGAGCTCTCCTCAAGGTAGCTTCTTTCTCTACTTCCACATCTTCTAGAACACTTGGCTCAACCACCTCTGCTGACTTATGCAAACACTTCCGGAGATGCGAAACATGAAAAAAATTATGCACTCCAGCTAGCTTCTCGGGCAATTCCACTCTATAGGCCATCTGATTAAACTTGTTCACATACTCCTTGACAGACATATCACCTTGCTTTAATGCAATGAACTTCTCCATCTGTAAATTCGCCTCAGCAGAAGATAGAAACTTGGCTACAAATCTAGCCCTCAAATCGGCCCCAGTCTCGACAGGCCTCGTCCCATTGGTGACCTCCCACCAATAGGCTGCTTCGTCCTTCAAAAGCCACACCGTCAATAAGATCTTCCTCTCGTCATCAATCCTAAAGATAGCAAACAAGTCCTCAGTGTCTTTCAGCCAATTCCTAGCTTCAACAAAAGATTCCGTGCCTAGGAAATTCTTGCCTCCCATCGCCTTGAAGTCTTTACAAACCTTCGTGAACTCAACCTGAGGATGCTGAGGGGGAGGAGGAGGAAGAGGAGCCTCAGCAACTGGAGGAGGAGGAACAGGAACCACCGGAGGAGGGACATTAGGGGGAGGATTCTCAACTACAGGAGGAGGAGTGGGAGTAGGGTTTGTGGGGCCAGCTGCCGCCCTAGCTTCTAGAAGTCTCCTATACCAGAGTGGTACGTTTACTCCATCCGGGATGGCAAGATTCTCAGCCATACTGAAACGAAAGATAAGATAAGATTAGGTCAAGGGAACGAAGGATAACGCTAATGGTTTTTTGGGGAATAGCCTTTTAAAATACTTGACTTTTCTTTGGAAAATACTTTATACTTGTTTTGAAAATAGTTTTTCAAAAGTCTTTTAAAAACTTTTTGTTCTTTCTTGTAAACCATATGCTCTGATACCAAATTTGTAACACCCCACCTCCGCTAGGGTCACTCTTTCGGGGGCACTAGCTTCTGGGGGGCGTTAGAACTGGGTAAGCATGCATAATGATATATCAAGGCAGAACAAGAACATAAATATATGTAAAACAGAGTAAGTGAGAATAAAACAGCGGAATATGTCAAACCATCTCAAAACAAGTCTAGTACATCATAAAGTCAACTGCCAAAATAAACATGTCTAGTACATCATAAACAGAAATACTGAAATACATAGTGCTATCCCCAAAATAAAGATGATAAACCATAGCGAGCTCAATGTCCAGACATACATGAGCTATCCAGCAAACAAGCAAGCGATCCAAGCTAAGCACCACTATTCCCTCCCTGAGAACCTGAGGGGGGGGAACGGAAGAAAAGAAACGAAAGAAAACAGGTCAGTCAAAAAGACTGGTAAGCCCTACTACGATCAGTCTATAAACTAATAAAGTTAACATCATGATGGAAACTGAGATGAACATACTGGCAATAGATAAAGGTGTCATCACATAAAGAAGATTAAGCTTTGCACCACAGTGTACTAGCAAACTAACATAACAGGTATTGATCCCTCAGCCCAAACTTTGGCCCAATAACATGAGGAGACCTTAATACAAGGTCCAGCCCAACGGTCTAGTCGATCGGCTCCCTATAAACCTAACACGTCAAGTGTTGGTGTCCATAAGGCCCACATATGGTTGTAGTCAGACTGTGCTGGGTCCACCTTCGGGTGTATCAAGCCCTCGGGTGTCAACCCCAGACACCTAAGCAATAATGCACAGTCTAAACCTACTGGTACCCGTGCCTCGAGTTTGTCCAACACCGGACTACGTGCACGTCCGTAGCCCGCCTGGACCCGCACCGCTGTACCACTCAGCCATCGCTTTGGTCGCTTACATCAGTCCAGTAATCGTGCCCCGCCCTAGCCTAGCCTCTAGGGTTGTGAATGATACCAAACTGGGATTACTGCTGGAACAGACCACGTTGCTAGGGTTTTCTAAGAGGGTTAAGTGTGGTTTAACCCATCATTAATCATGGATTAAATTAGTTAAGTGTAACCAACAGTTCACCACTTAACCCCATTTAATCCCTCGTATCCCCAAAAATTGGTTAAGTATTAGTGGGCCATGACTTAACCCTAATCATGAGGCATTAATTAATTTAATTGTGCCTTAACCTCTCACATTAGACTTTGTTGCGGTTACCTAGTTAAGCCGGTGGGTTCCGGGTAGATTTACACCACAACTTGGTCTAACCTCGGGTCTTGGCACCACATGACCAACTTCTCACATTGGATCCTATTGTTTATAGCCACTAGTTAAGCCGGTAGGTTCCGGGTAGAATTACGCTACAAACTCAACCCAACCTCGAGTTTGCCACACTTATGTTTTCTAAGTGTCATGTCCACTTTATTTTCAAAGCATAATTACAAGTTTAACAAATACTTGGGTAGACCTAACTCAATAGGTAAATTCCCAAGGGGTAGACCTAACTTAATAGGTAAATTCCCAATCTTATATTTTCATGTATTTTAAGTTTTACCCAAACCCCCCCAACGTCATTCTATCGCTTACATATTCGTCATAACGCATAAAGGATAGAAAGAGGGAACTTGGCACAACATACATGATGAATCTTACATATCATAATAAACATGCATAACATGTTGGACTTGCATAACTTAGCATAGTGAACTTGCATAAACATGCATAACTTGTTAAACTTGCAAATCATGGCATAGTGAACTTGCATAAACATGCATAACTTATCAAACATGTGTAATATGGCATAGTGAACTCGCATAAGCATGCATAACTTATTAAACATGTGTAACATGGCATAGTGAACTCGCATAAGCATGCATAACTTATTAAACATGTGTAACATGGCATAGTGAACTCGCATAAGCATGCATAACTTATTAAACATGTGTAACATGGCATAGTGAACTCGCATAAGCATGCATAACTTATTAAACATGCATAAATCCCAACTTTCATCACATATTAACTTTAGAGTTTCTAAAATGAAGGTAAGAGGGCTTACAAATATTATGAAGACACAAATCTACAAGTAAAGATTGAGAAGCCCTTTATGCAAGCATAAACACCCAAAACAAAGCTCCAATAAGAAACACCCTTAACAAAAATCCCAAAAACTCTAGCTTAGCAAATAAAACTTGCAACTTGATGATGTATGCAAGCTAATGATCATTCATACAACTTAGAAATGCTTGTATGAACATCATAATCTTCATAGGAATGATTTATGAAGAGGGTGGAGGCTAGGGTTTTTAAGTGGAGGCCATTTGAGAAATCAATTTGACATAGTTTGGTTGCTAGAATGAATAATGGGGTTTTAGGGTAGGATTAGGGTCATATTTATAGAAGATTAGAGTGATATTAGCCTTAGGATTAACCCTTAGTTGAATTAGGTCCATCAGATTTCGGAATTCTCCAGAACCAAGCCACACAACCAAGCCCAGATCAGAAATGGTGCGCCAGGCAAAACTGCCCGGCCACCCTGTGTCGACAGGGCTGTCGACAGGGCAGTCGACACCCTTAGACCCCTGTCGACATGCCTGTCGACTTGGGGGTCTTGGCGGGAGTTTTCCCCGCCAGTTGTGCCCTAACCCTTGTTTTTAACTTAAAATTTAAATCTGTTTTTAATATGGAAATTTCTGAAAACTTCAATGGGCCTTAACTGGGTCATACAGACTCCGATTTTCGAAAACTCGGACTCTATTTCGCGTATTTTTCCGAGACGAACGCAATGGCACAGCCCGTTTCCCCTTGATTCAGATTTTTAAATTAAATTCTGCCTCAATTTATATCTTAACAGTTTATTAAAAATACAGGTTGTTACAGATTACATGCCCATTCACCTTGTTGTCATGCTTATGCCAAAATTGTGCTGAAATTATCACCTTTGCCACTCCCTTTTTATTGTTATGGCGACGCTACTTTGTAGCCTCGATGACACCAAGATACATGCAATCATGTAAGTTAGGAAACGGGGAAAAAAGGGATTTACAATTGGCATAATTTATATAATGTTTATATAAGTTGGGCATATAATTCAAATAGGGAAACATAGAAATAATCACCTATAGGTTAACTTGGGTAAAAATGGCATAATTTGAATATGACCATTTATGGATATGTAATTCAAATTATTGTTGCAAAATAGGTATTGACACCTATAAAAAGAAAGGATTAATTAATTGGTAAATTAATTAAAAATGGAATGTTAGTAATTACAATTAGGAATTGTAATTGTACGTATGACACGAGGTTAGGTTACGTTAGTGGTGGAAGTCTGCCCGGACCCGACCGACATATCCAGCAGCCACTAATGTTGAACCTAATGTGGGAGGTCTAAGTACGTAAATACGAAACGGGCTAAGACACAAGGTTAGGCCCAACCGTGGAATAAGACTGTCCGGACCTGACTGGCATTTCTAGCGTCCACCTGTTATAGGCCTAATGTAGGAGGTCTAGCCCATTATAACCATAAATGGACATGGTAATGAATTGGACTACTTAACCTAGGTTAATCCATAGGGATTGTATAAACTTAAATTTAAGTTGGGGATTAAGTAAACTTGGCTGAATAAAAGGGGAGGATTAAGTAAATCTTGGGTAGGTGGGTAATATTAGTATATATAGGCCCACAAACTTAACTGTTAAATAAACATGTTTGAATCAGCGGGAGGGTTAAGTAAATCTTGGGTAGGTGGGTAATATTAGTATATATAGGCCCACAAACTTAACCTGATAAGGTTATGTAATTAAAGACACCTTTTATGTAAACATAACCAGTTGAAAACCTAGTAGTGGGGATGCAAGACAAAGGGGAGAGCTTGCATTATCTTGTGTGGGACCCATTTCAGTCTGTATCCCTTAAATATGTATCAAACAGGTACTCCGAACTAGGTCGAAGTGGGGCACGCTTACTGAGCTGATTGTAAGAGATCCAAATATGGGGGCGGTGTTGACGGCGCGTTCCAACGGGGTCATGTGCGTGCGTGACTCCTCCTGCTGGGGAAAATAAGACGCAGTGACATCAGTAGATATGGTTGTGCACATCCGGAAATTAAAGGGTTGTCACTTTAGAGAGTGATACACCCTACTGTGGGGGCTAGCACAGGGTATCAACGGAATAGGGAGCCGATCGATTGGGGGTAGTAAATAGGGTACATCTAGTCCTATTTGTTTCTGTGGGGTACCTTTGTTTCTGTCTGGGCTAACACCCGTTATTTCTGTTTAGGTACTAGTTCTGTTTGGGTTAAACTAGAGTACACCTAAAACTACCATTATATTTCTGTTGGGATCATCCTATTTTTGTTAAGCAATTGGGGAGTATGTAATCCTATTACATATCTGTTATACTAGTATTGGTGCAGAGCAAGAAAGTGTTAAGAAACGCTATCTATTCTATCATGTTGTCCTGTTTACCTTGTCATACCTGTCATTTATGTAGTGATCTGTCTTATCCACTGTGTATGCGTATCATGTTACTTTTATTTATTTACTGGCTAAAAGTAACTAGACTCGCCAGACTTTATGTCTGACCCTTTTTGTTTCCCTTTCTTTCTTACGTTTCCCCCCTCCCAGGTTCTCAGGGAGGAAACACACTGGCTTGATCGTGATTCTGCCTATTTTGCTGGAGCTGCTGATATGTATGGATTTAGCTCCTATTCTTGTTGCTATGGCCATATTTTTTCTTGGGGGATTTTCTTTCTTTTATGTACTCTTATATTTCTGAAGTACAAGACAGTGGTTTTTATGTTGTAATGGGTTTTCATATTTCAGACAAATGATGATTTGGACCACGGTATTTTGATGATTAATAAAGTTGTTTATTTCCGCTGCAATTTTTTTTATATCTGTCTTGTAATATTCTGTGTCTCTTCACCTAAACGCTTCACGAAACTTAATGCATTCCCTTTGTGAGTGACATTAACGGACGTGGGGTGTCACAGTGGTCATTATATTGAAACTTCGATATTGTTTTCGTAACAAGTAATATATCTAAATTTCGAACCATATATGTTCTGCATGTCTTAAGGAAGATTTTATCATTTAGTTTTATTTTCATATTGTTTTTTAACCTTTTGTATTACGTTGGTTAATCATGAATAAAGGCTCAAAACTTGTTAAGCATACATTTATTTCTTTGTTGCTCACTATTGCAATGATCTTTGTTGCCTACTATTCATTTGTTTATTTTGGATTTGCATGGCTATCACCATCTATTCAATCAATAAAATTTTTCTAATTTTCTTTACTTTGTATGCCTTAATCTTGGGATAATGCATTTTAGTATTGCCATTATACTTGAATGTTAGCGGATAAATTGGTGCTGATTTTGATGGTTTTGAAAGATCAAAATTTTAATGGTGTAATCCGCTAACTTAACAACTTGCATGATTCAAAGCGACCACCTGAAAATGCAAAAAATGGATTAATCATTGACATGTATAATCATCCATCCATACTGTTAGCATGGGCATGTTAACGTGGTTAATAGGCAATTATATAGTAAAATTTATGCTTTTCAATCAATATTTCTGAAATTTATGTTAAGGGTCATCAGGCAGATATGTTTTTTATCATCCACCATATTCATAAATTATTAAATTTACTAATTACTAATCAAGTTTCAGGATGGTTTTGTATGAAACTACCTTGAGTCTTTATTTAGAGTTTAATGCTAAATCCATTTTCTTTAATTTAATCTAGGATTTAAATATACAGCTGAAAGAAAACAAACTTATGTATCTTTGGTTATCACTTCCATGTGTATTTCAGTAATCATCTTTTTAAGAGCAATTCTATGCATAGTCGCGCATAGGGCGACTGTGTTTTACTCGCCGGCCCCCCCGAGAGGAATTCAGGGGGCCAATTGTTTTTTTTTTTTTTTAAGGGGCACGTGCCCCGCGAGTATTTGCGCGACTGTGCAAAACATTTTTCTCTTTTTAATATTGTAAAATTTTGTGATTTGATGTTCTTCTACTTGCCATACATCTTCTTCTTCTTCTTCTTTTTAAGTGGAAGGATCGACAAAAGTGGATCAGGCAAAACGCAAGCTGAAACGTTGGTCGATCAACAAAAAAATTTTGTGTGGATTTTTCGAAGATTTTTTTTTTTAATATTTAAAAAAAATTAAATATTTTTTTTTGAAAATGTTTTCGATGGAATTGCCCTCCCCAGAATTTTGTGATTTGCGCGACTGTGCAAAACATTTTTCTCTTTTTAATATTGTAAAATTTTGTGATTTGATGTTCTTCTACTTGCGAGTATTTGCTTTGTAAATACAATGCTTTTCACCATGCCCGCTTTATTAGTGGAAAACAGCGGGAAGGCCAAACTTAATTTTAATTTTGGAAGATTGTGGAAGATTGCAAGTACAATGTTTTTCACCATGCCCACTTTATTACTAACCTTAATTTTAATTTTGGGTGCTCAAGCAGGTTATGCAAAGAGGCAAACAATGCGTAGGTTGATCTTTGCGGTTAGCTCTCTCCGTCAGCTGCTCTTTGCACCAACGTCGCCAGTTCCCAATCTTCCACAATCGCTGTTCTTTAGCAGCTATCCTGCCCTAGCTCAGACTAATTTCTTTTAGTAAGCCTGTGCCATCGATTCGATGCTACTTTTCCTTCATTAGCCTAATTAGCTATCCCATTAAAGGTAAAAATCGTTGTTTCGTTTTGTTCTGCTTTTCACATGAATGTTGGTAGTTCCCAATCTTCCCTGACCGCTGTTCTCTGGCAGTTATCCTGCCCTAGCTCAGACCAATTTCTTTTAGGACCTGTGCCATTGATTTGATGCCACTCTGTCTTCGTTAGCCTAATAGCTATCCTATTAATGGTAAAAATCAGTACTTATGTTTGTTCTGCAAGGTCTGATTTGTAATGCATCACCGAAATCGGTACTTGGTAGATTTTCTGTATTGGTTTCATCCGTGCACGATAGTTGATCCAATACGGTCATGCACTCGGTTTCATTTCAACAGCATATTTTATTATTGTGCCTTATAGCAAAACGATAAACTCTTTGTATAAAACACTGGATTACCTTGCATACATTGATGCATCATTCTTAAATTTCTACAACATAGTATATTTACCTCCATGTTTGACTGATAATGCAACATTTGTTAGTATGGGTGAAGGCCGGCTAATTAAAATAGATATAATTTTGATATGCTATACACACGCACACCCATCCACCCCCCCCCCCCCCCCCCCCCAAACCCACACACACCCAGTGGATATTAAAGGGACTAATTGCTTCGTTGTGAAATTTGCACTATGAACTATTGGAATTAAACATTTAGAGATAAAAAAGGGTGAGGAACGAACTATTGCCTATGTACAGAACAATTATGTAATGGAATAGATGTTTACATGAGATTAAATGAGTTTGAATGGAAATACAATTAGTTCTATTGAATATATAACTTGAACAAATTCAGATATAATTTTGGTTTGCCAAGTTTATTTTATGTTTAACACGACTAAAGTCTAATTATTGCAAACGATTAGTTGCTTTCAGTGCTATTGGTTTCAAAGTTGGTACTTTATTTTAAATGTAAATGTTTTTCTTATTTGATTGGTAATCTTTGTGAATGCAGTTTGCGAAATCAAATTTGTTTCCTATTGTAAATAACTAATTACATCAACTTGCATGCTCATAAGTTCAATTGATTTCTCTACTTTGCAATATATAACCGATATGCATATCAAATGTTACTTGATATTGATACACTTTAACTTTTGTCTGAGTAATTAAATAGATTCCTCTTTTATGCGCTGATACAAGGAATTCTTTGTAACCTTTCAAGTCAGTAGAGAGAGAAAATAACTGAACCTTTAAAAGGGCCTAGCTGATTTATACTCCACAACGTTCATGGTACACGGTGATCCACTAGCTTATTTCAAGCTAGCTGGTTTGTTCAACTTATTAATTCAATTTTCCTTCTCTCGGGTTCAATTGTCGATCGATACACTACCGCTGGATTATTTAATGTATTGAAAGTACATGATATTTCTTCCTTAAATGCTAGATTGATGGACTACCTGGATTAGTGAGGTGCTTGCGTTGTGGTGAGTAGGGCAGTGTTTAATTCTAACCAAGGTAAAAAAAATTTTTTTTTAATGCTTATTTTTCTCTTGCAATTGTGCTGTTTTTTTGTGGTTAATTCAGTTTCAGTGTCTACTATACCTAGTATGATTGTGTTCTCAAAAAAAGGTGATAACCAGCAGATGTCCTAGAGATAAAGGGTTTGAAACTTTGAATGATCACACCTTCCAGTTTTTTTTTCCATGGCCACAATGGAGAACAAATGCACAAAGTTCAAAGGTTGATTGAGTAGCAAAATGCAAAGGTCAGTGAACTGTGAAGAAGTGATCTCATATGAGGGTTTCTTTTTTTAGTACTTGGTTGTTATTTTCTTCGTCTATTAATTTTAGCTTAGAATTAGATTTCTTATGGACAATATTTATGGTTCATAAAAGCCACTTTCGCTTATTAGAACCAATTTGGAATATAATACAACAAATGCCACAGATCTCATAGCTTAATTTCGTCATAGTAGAGAAATAGTTGTTAATGAAAGAACAAACTAACTTGATGCAACACGTTTATAGAATACACGTAGGCAAGTGTTTATGACTGTTTTTCTACGGAAATATTATTTAAAACATATATTGGAAATTGACAAACTGTGCACATCTACTTGACTGCATGAGTGTACAGAACACTGAACTTTCATAATTATTTGTTATAATTCATACAATTTCTCATGTCTAATTATCTTTGGATTTAGAGACATATGCGCAATTTTGTAATGCTATTCCATTTCTATTTGACTTTTTATAGTTTACTTTGAAAGAAAATAAATTCCCTTCTTTTTAATTTTTTCTGTTCCTTTAAAATCAAGAAACTAGCTCCAACGAACTTTGCAGTGTGAATGCAATCATGTATATAAAGAAGGAAATAATATAAAATATTTGAATTCCTATTCATGGTTTTATTAGTCTCCAAGGTATAATATTTCTCTCAATACTCCAAGCTTTTATGAGATCCTGGAGGTCTTCTTTAAGCATTTAAGCAAAGCTACGATGACATATTAAACTTGGACTTCGTTCGTCCGTGTAGTTTCTTTGAGATGTCCAATATTATGTATTTTACTGTAAAATAGGTATAATCAATGTGGATAACCATAATATTGCATTCAAGTTTTTATTGAAAAAGTTTTTTTTTTTTTTTTTTTTTTTCTTTTTGTTTTGTTTTTTGGAGTCGGATGTTAGATCCTGCTTCATCTTCTAATTCCCTCACCTTTTGGAGATTGCTATTTTGCTTTTCTTCTGTTACCCGACTAAATCTAAGATTTTACCGGTGTTTCAAATAAATAGCTAAAAGAAATTTTCATTATGGGGAGACTCTTTCTAAATTAAAGGTGAGCTATTAATGAAGTTTCATGATTACACTTTAATATGTTATTATAAAATCATGGTACAATTAAATAATTTCACTAGTAATCTGTTGGCTGTATTAAATTGTGCAAACAATCCCCATTACGTTTGTTCATACAATAATTAATTATAAGATGTAAAGACAGGCTAAACAAATAAATTTCAGTGAGCAAACATTATTTTTTTTTACTTTGATTTCAATGGCATACTTCAAATGTGTTCATCTTGAAGCATTCATTTGGTGGTATTTGAATATTCACTGGTATTAGATACCTCTCTTACCACCTTTTTTTGCAAGCTTTGTTGCAGTTTTAATATTTAATTACATACAAAGATGTCGATGGCTTATATTTGCTGATGCTAAAAAAATCATAAACCAGTTGCCTTTTTGGGAGCATGCTTATCTGCTAGGTTTGGTGCTTTTGTTTCTGACTCTTGCAAAAAAGCCAAGAGGTTGAACTGAAGAGTTTTGGCTCAAGTTCATAATATGAAAGTACCTTTCGTGCTTCTAACTAGACAGTGCACTGACTATTTTCTATTTTATCTTGGAATGGTAAAATAATAATTTGTGTAGTTTATCTCATCTGTATGTAATATTGTAATGATTAACTAGTCAGTAAAGAAAAATATTTAAGTATTGTGTAATAACTATTAGTGGCGATCACTGCAACATCTATTTCTCACAATTCTGCGTTCATTTTTATGCAGATTTACTACTGTATTAAGTACAGATGGTAACCATAAATGTAAACATATGTCAATTTATGGTATAAAATATTGCCTTCCATGCAGTTCGGTACATTTTAACTGCTTCGGTTTTATGTATGTACCTTATATCCGAGTACGCAAAATGATAGGTAAACCTCCATTAGTAAGAATAACCTATGCTTCATAAATTAATGATCCAGGTTTTTTTCAACACGTTAACATTTCCGTTGATGTTATTATGTCTCGCTTGAATCGATTTATATAAGTCGCTTTTTGACTTTTTAAAAGTCAAAATAAACTAGTTCAACTTATTTTAGTCGGTCCAAACGAGGAGTAAGCGCATAAATTCACTTATGACTCCAGTTAGTAAGAATGTATTTTACTATAATATTTTACTATCATTTGTATTGATACCCGTGTGCGTAGCCCGGGTTCGCTCTAGTTCGGAGAATGGTAGCGGTGACTTAGCCGTGTGATTTTCGTTCCACGGTGGAAGGGAATTGGATCCAAACAGCATATGCTATACTAAATAATATAGTTTGCATAAAAAGATTCAAGAGATGTGCGTGAGTTCGCTGTGCAAAAACGATATGTTAAAGAATCAGATGGATGCAATGCACGTTACCATATTTAATGCAATCAATGTACTATAGCCGGAAAGCAACGGGACTTGAATACATGGTCCCATATTTATCATGCACCTAACAGTAATTTGCATACTTGTCTTTACGTGATTCTTTTTCTTCACACAAAACAAACTTCTGCGTGTGCAAAGCATGATTACATATGAATTTTTGTTATTAGACCTAAGCTTTTATCCCATTATTTCATACATGCATAAGCTTGATAAAGATTATTTAACAAAAACGAAAAGAAAAAAAGACTCCACACTTGATAAAAAAGGCTTTTATACGAAATCTATTCAGGGAAGTTCAATTTGATCAACTGGTGAGAAGGAACTAATATTGAGCGTTTGCAATAAAAATATGTCTATCAACGGTAAAAAAAAAAAAAAAAAAATGCATAAATTAACTTGCTATTTCATAAACCTTTGGAAAAATTCTATAAAACCCAAAAATGATAAAAGAGGAAAAAAAGGAAAAATGTTAGGGACAATTAACGACAAGAACAAAATTAAGGGTTTTTGTATTCATAAGGACATCCCACTAAAATTTTACTCAAAAGGACAATACACCAATTATAGTTTAATTACCTAAATCACGTGCCTGTTTCATCTTCGATGCTCCTGTCTCGCGAGTTTCTCGTTCTATTTTCCTCGAACGCAGTCTTTTTCTCTCGATCTCTAATTCTCTTCTCCAGCGCGGTTTTTTTTCTTCTCCAGCTCTTTTTTTTCTTCTGATTCAAATTGCAAAATCACTCTTGAGCGCATTGATCTCTAGATCAGATCTGATCTCGACATCTGTCTAAAGTGCCGCGGATTTTGATTTTGATTCGATAGGCAGTAAAGATGATTTCGTGATTTTGATTTTGTGAATTCGTCGTAGAAAATCGAATGAGAGAGACGAACGACAGAGATGAACGACGGAAGTTACTTTTTTGGATGGTCAATGTAGTAGCAGTTCATAGGTATCATTTTTCTTGTTATTACAGTGTTACGCTTCTGTGTTAATTTATTTTCGTGATATATTAGTTTTGTATCTGTACTGTTGTATTAACTTTGCAACTCAATCGAAATTATGTCATTTTAATCAATCAAAGTGGGATGTAAACATTTTTATTTATTAATTTTCCTTTAAAATATCAAAGCAGTTTTTAGGTATCATTTTTATATTTTTTAGGTGTCAGTTTTATATTTTCAACATCAATTTACATCATAGCAGTTTTTAGGTATCATTTTTTTTTTTTTAGGTATCAGTTTTATATTTTCAACATGAATTTACATCATAGCAGTTTTTAGGTATCATTTTTATATTTTTTTAGGTATCAGTTTTATATTTTCAACATGAATTTACATCATAGCAGTTTTTAGGTATCATTTTTATATTTTTTTTAGGTATCAGTTTTATATTTTCTAGTTGAATTTCCAGTATTATGTTGGTATAAGTTTTGATTGTGTATGAAATACTTGCAGATACTGCATGTTGATGAGATTACTTGAATTCAAGACTGGATTGCATACAAGTAAAAGTAAATGCATGAATGCATGCTTGGAATGGGGAGCAGTGTTCTATGTACTTAGATTGTGTAGAAAAAATGTATCATATTAAGTCAGTTATGTATCGTTGTAGATATCATATGATACAAGTGGGTATTATTGTGTATTACTGAGAATAATCTCATTTTTGTGACAATTGAATTGAATTGATTGCTATTACTTTTTTAATCAGTAGGTATTATTGCGAATAAATATTATTTTTGTGAGATTTGAATTGAGTAGGTGGGTGTTATTTTTTTTTATCAGTGGTTATCAGTTAAAATTAATTTTGTGTATAAAAAAAAGTCAATTGCCAAAGCAAACAACACAAATCTACCTAAAAGCTGCTATGATGTAAAATAAACTAGAAAATATAAAACTGATAACTAAAAAAATTTAAAAATGATACCTAAAAACTGCTACAATGTAAATTCAACTAGAAAATATAAAACTGATACCTTAAAAAATATAAAAATGATACCTTAAAACTGCTTTAATATTTTAACAATAAAGGTAATATAGAAAATGTTCAAATCACAATTTGGTTGTTTAAAATGAAATAAATTCGCTTGAGTAGCAAAATTGATGCATCAGTACAAGAACAAAAGTAAAACAACACCAAAACTATAAACAAAACAGCATAACACTATTAATACAATAAAATTGATACCTTAAAAAATATAAAAATGATACCTTAAAACTGCTGCAACGTTTTAAAGAAAAATTAATGCAAAAAATGTTTTCATCACAATTTGATTTTTTTAAAATGAAATAGGTTCGACTGTAATACATAGATAATAAAACAATACAACTACAAAATGAATACAACATTAAAAACACATTAAACAAATATAAAACAGTGGTAAATAAACATAAATGATATCTAGAAAAATATAAAAATAATACCCAACTGCTGAAAAGTTGAACATTAAAATTGAAGAACAAAAAAAAAAAAAAAAAAAAAAAAAAAAAAAAAAAACCATGAATCACCTTGCGAAATTAAAAAACCTATTCGACAGAAATGAACATTAAATTATATTGATTATAGCAACAAAAAAAAAATTCAATCGAGATTGATTCTTCCGATCGATTTCGTGCCTTAGATTTTGGTGTTCGATTTATGTTTGAGGATCGATTGTAAGATAGTAGGCGGATTTGATTTGATTCGATTTCCAGTTGAGCTGATTTCGTTAATTTTGATTTGCTGATTTCGTGGGAGAAGAAATCTAAGAAAAGAGCGGAAGAAGAAATCAGAGAAGAAACGGGCGACGGAAATTTTTAGGGTTATACCCTTTTGGATAAAATTTTAAACGCGTGTCCTTATGGATAAAATATTAATACCGTTTGTCCTCGTAAGCAGTTTCCTGAAAAGGTTATTCAAGTAGAAAATTAGTATATGACTGCTCTTTTTTAAATTTATTTGTTTTACATTCTTCCTTTTATAATATATTTCTATGTTTTTTTTTTTTTTTTTCCTTCACTTGTTTTCAAATTCAAAAACGTGCTTTTCGACGTGTATACGAAGGTTCTAACCTATGAACGTATCCTACAATAACGTTATTGACATAGTAAATTTACATAAATAAATAATGAATTTCACATAGAGATGTAATTTATAAATCAAAATTAAAATACTAAGATAGTAATTAGTTCAAATTATGTTTTGAGGTTTTAACGCTAATTATAATAACTATAAATAGTCGAGAAAACCAAAGGGAATGAAAGTAAGATGGAGGAGACTGTCGAGCAGTTAGTGACAATAAAATAATAAGTTATCCCTCATTTTTCCGATATTTTTGAAATATAAAAGTATTTTTTTTATTTTGTGCGATAACTTTATTTTCGAAAACAACTTATTTTCATAATAAACGTACATCGTTCGCATTTTCATATGAATAAAAACTCAACAAAAAAAAAGTAAGCTAAATACCATTTCTTTTATTTATCTTTTTTTTTTCATGACACGTCAGAAATTCCTATAAACAAACTCGGAAGTTTAAGTTACATACTCTGGGTCCGTTTGATTTTGAACGGGAAAGGGCATTTGGAAGGGGCATTTGAAGGGGAATTATTGGGAACGGGGAATGTGTTCCTTTTACGAAAGGGGCAATTTGGAAGGGGCAGAGTTATTATTTTATTGTTTTTGTATATATTATTTTTAATTGTTTGTGAATGGATTTTGTTTATTTTTGAACAAAATAGTAGAACGCATAATACAAATTGCAGAATACAAATTATTGAAATAAAAATACATTTGCAGAATACAAATTGCAAAATACAATTTACGGAATACAAATTACATAATTATTAAATATAGAAAACAAGTTACTGTGGTGGATACTAGGGGGCGTACTGGTGTAGATACGGAGGGGGATTCATCTTAAACTGTCTGTATCGTAATGCTTGCTTGCGGACCTCGATTTCAAAACGCAACCAGCCTTTTGCTTCGTCATCAGGAAGAATCATGAACGTATCTTGATTATCCTTACTTGTGAGAATTGATATTGCGTGGGGCATGTCAATTCCATCAAATGTTCTTGCACGGTCTATTGCTTGCTTAACCTTTGGAATTTCAGCACAAATTGGGCTTGCGTTTGATGGCGAATTACTAGCAAACGTATCAGGATGTGAATTCAGACTGTCGGAGTCAGAACGAGATTTCTTGGTAATTTGCCTGGAGTGTATAATATCAACAATTTCTTCCAACTTCGAAGAAGTTTCAGTTCTACCTCTTCTGCCAGACCGAGGTTTAGATGAAGAACCTGCACCCCGTTGTTGGTAAGGAGGCTCATGAATCGATTGTTGAGTCTGGATGTCTTCTAGTGGCACTTGATTTTCATCGAAGAAGAACGTAGGATGTACGAACTCGGGTGGAGGAGAATGTGGCTGTGGTTGCACGTTTTGACTAGTACAACCTGGAGTGTAAGCGCCAGATCCTGTTGCAATGCTGTTGGTGAAAATTTGCTCCAGTTCGATCAAATTTTCTATTGGGGACGTCTTGTACTTTAACACCATAGGGTCGTACTCCTAAATAGACGTTTAAGTTGTAAATTAGTAAATGAAATACGGTAATGAACTTGTAAATTTACAAAAAGGAGTTAACAATATTTTACCGCCACTCGATCAACCCACCAACTTTCGCTTCCACTCACCGTTCCGTATTTAGGATCTCATCCGGCGCCCGTTTTGTCATTCAAATTGCGTCGTACAGTCCATTTCTTTTTATAAGCGTCGTACTTAGCCGTCACTTGTTCAGTAGAGACTGGTATTTCGGTAGGTGATGTAGCGAATGACTCGTTCATAGCAACTGTAATCTTCTTGTGTATCCCTTTTTTGTTCTTTCCAGCAACTTGGTAATGTTCAACGGCTACACGAAGAAACTCTGAAGTTGCAAACGAAGACCATACTTTCGGAGGACGGCGAAATGTTGTTTTCGGACGATTTACTTCAGCCATTGTCGTTAAAAAATTGATGAGTTTGCGGTTTGAATTGTTGAAGGAAAAGATGTGAATTGGTGAAGGGAAGAGGTTGGATTTATAACTAGGCAAAATATAGCTATTTTGAAAATTTTCTGTTGGCGTCCGACGCCGCGTCAGACGTTAAAGCTATAATTCCAACCGTTAAGCTTGAAGGGGCAAAAGTGTGGGACTCATCGTGAACGCGTCGGACGCAGACGCGAACATTAACTGTCCACGGTACCTCTAAATGAGCGTTATATTTACTATTTACATCAGATCACCCGGGTGAAGATAAAATACGTAAGTTTAGCTTGCCATCATCGATTTCCCCACGCTTGCTCGTATCTTCCTGTTGTTAACTGTTAAGTTCCACACAATCCAAAACAAAGGAGAAAAAAGAAAGTACTAGTTGCCAGCAGCAGATCTCGATATCGTTACAAATATTCAATTACCACAAACTAATAGCGACTAACAAATGAAGATACAGTGTAACGCATGTGAGGCGGCGGAGGCGGCGGTCCTATGCTGCGCCGACGAGGCGGCGCTGTGCTTGTCGTGTGACGAGAAGGTCCACAAAGCTAATAAGCTCGCCGAAAAACACCAGCGGGTCCCACTTATCTCTGCTCCTTCCGCTAATAAATTCCCTAAGTGCGATATTTGTCAGGTATTATGATTTCGATCCCAATTTCTAGGCTTTTTAGGATATATTTTATGGTATTTTTCTGTATGTGATATGTTGGTGTTTATGATTGACATGAAGTTTGAAAAGGGGAATCGAAAGCTTCTAATAACGTTATTTCAAATAATTTTGTTTAGCTATCGGCACGATCGTGTGATTTGTAGTTATTGATACAGGGTTGGTACTAAATCCGTAGTCAAACGTTGCCAAGCATAAGATGCTTTTCTATTGAAATGTCGATTTTGAAAAAAATATGCAATAAAACTTATCCTTGTGCTACTTGCAGGAATTTTGTACTTAATTATAATTCATGAGTGAATTACCACCTATCATCGTCTTCAAAATTATTTATTGTGCTAAATTTGCAATTATACTGATTGAAATACTGTTCTTATGCCAGTGTTTCTATTTCAAATCTATTTGTTAATCATGCTTTGTTATATTGTCATTATATTGATTGTCCATGTAGTAGTGATAGGATGAAAATATTGTAACAGCCTTCCTTCTTTATAGCTATGTTAATCCCAGGTTTGTATTTTATTTTATTTGGTATACGGTTTAATCTGAACAAATTAGATTTTCATGTCCCTTCTCAAAATAATGGTAATAATAACTAGTACATCCGCATAACGGTGGAAACCGACTGTTAGATTGCATAGTTTGGAAAAAAAAATACTAATCTTAGTGGAAAAAAAATACTAATCTTCACACAAAAATGAATTTTAAGCTTGACATTCCATTTATGTTGAAAAACATTATTCATTCATGTATACATATTGAACATTAATTTGCTTCTCAGGAATCTCCTGGGTATTTCTTCTGCTTAGAAGACCGAGCATTGTTCTGTAGAAACTGTGATGTTTCCATACACACAGCAAATGCATATGTCTCTGCCCATAGAAGGTTTCTGTTAACGGGAGTACAAGTAGGTATTGATCAAACCGAACCACCTTCAAACGTCAAAGAACGAAGATTGGACTCTGCAAGAGTAGTTTCAGAACCACCTTCTAAACTGCTACCAGTAGGAAGTTCAAGTTCATCTATTTATTTCTCTGATGGAGCCAATCAACTGTTTTCTAATCATATGAATAATGATGGGTATTATGGTATAAGCAAGTCCTCTTATACCAAAATTAACTTGGTTGGTAATCTTCCTGATTGGTCAGTTGATGAATTGTTTGAGTTCAATGATTTTAACCAAAACTACAACTTGAACGAACATGGATCATCAAAGGTTAGGCATCTTTTTGTCTATTGTTGGCAGTATAATCCATCAAGTACATGTTCTGCATGAAGTACGTTGCAGAACTCATTACATTGCGTAACTCATCTAACGCTAAGCCTAAATTAACTAGTGCGACATCTATAACTGATATTCATCGCCATTATCACCATAGAAGTCTGTCTGAGTAGAAATGTTAAGTACAAACCATTTCTAGACCTGCACCAACATCATATCAAAGAATCACTTATCATCACAAAATAGAATCACTTAGTTATCACAAAATCAATTGACAATGTAAAGAATAATTTCTTATTATGCATGTCCATTATATCTAATATTGGATGTGAACAGTAGCGCATGTCCTGATACTGTGAAATGTTTTTGAGTTCAAATTTGGCTACTAGCATGTACAGCGTTAATCCTGTTTGATCATGTGATCAAATGGCTCGAATTCAGCAATGAATAGTTAGGCTTATTCGAACTCACGATGTCACGGGTGGTATTGTCAACTGAAGGAGGAATAGGAACACAGAGCACCATTACCGTAGTATACTGTATTTACCAATTTTTGTAATTTATCTGTTAGGCTGACAGTGGAAAGCTTGGAAGTTCAGATGGATCACCATATTTTCCAGTTGACGAAAGGCTGGAGTTGGACGAAAGCATTGGACAAGTACCAGAAATCTCACAAATTATGATGCCAAAAGTACCATCTCCGCCCACTGCATCGGGGTTACATTGGCAAAGGAATGTGAACTATTATGGATCAGATCATGCAGCTTTTGTGCCTGATATTACTTCTTCCCATGATCTTTACGGATACCAAGCAAACGCAAAACGCCGCAGATGATCTAAACTGCTCTTGCTATGGAATATTAGTAGTGTACTTGAGGTTTTGGAGAATTGTAGTTAAACCAGGAGCGTAGTTGTAAGCTGCGAAGTAATTCAGACATATCTTCATACTATGGTAGGTTTGGAAACGTTTGTGTGGTTCTGCATGAGTGCTTGTAAGTATATGCTTCAAAGATGGTAAAACCCAGTATTATGTATCTGTAGTCAAGTAAAAATCGTGGTTTGATCTTTTGACTTTCGGCTTTCTGTGAAATTAGCGAGTGTACTGCCAGATTTTCTTGTGTGCTGTGCTTCACCGATTATAACATCTGGAATTTTGAGAACTGGACGATTATATGAGACCAATTGACGTCCGATTATATGCTTGGTTTTGAAGTTGCCAACCTTGTCGGTCCAAATCAAGAAACAGACCAACCTAAAGTCTGGTGTACAGACATTAGATATGAGAACATCTTACTTGTTAACCAGTTCAAAAAAATAGATTTTTTTTTTCGTTCTTTTTCTTTTCTGGTATTGTTGTCTTTTCTGTTTTTAGAAACAGCCTTTGTTTCTTTTTACTTGGGAATGTTGTTGATGAGATTCTTATAATGGACGCACACCTATTAGAACTTCCACCATGGACTAGGATTCCTTTGAGTCCAATAAAACCAAGAGATGCTTCTTCAACTTGATGGCACAGACAAAAGTAAATAGGGTTGTTAATCGTACAGGACGGTCAATTGTATGGCTCGATCCGAAACGGTAAGGTGTTCGGTCTGTGTTCATACAATTGTGATTAAAAAAAATAAAATGAAAATATGTCCGTTCGAAAATGTTTGATATTTTTCTATTGTCCGAACGTTACCCGTTTGTTGTTCGGCTCGTACGAACAACGTCGCTGTTGTGAAAAATGTTGCACAACTTGCTTTGATACCAATCTGTTGTGAGAAAAGACTGCACATGTGCGGAAGAACAATAAATAGGATCTAGATTTGTTAATTGAACACCAGTCTAATCTGATAGCAATTATTCTATCATATCAAACAAATAGTAAATAACCATAACGAATAAACAAAGAGACACACAATATGTATATTGGTTTCACTGCCATCAAGATAGTGTACGTCCAGTTCAAAGGAGAGAGATTTCATTTTATATGACAGAATTACAAGAGATTACAAAAATAAGAGTTTACATATCCAAACCCCAAAATAGACTTAACAAGAAGGGACACTCCATTTGGGGATCAGTGGTTCCATGCCAGGACCATGAAGGGTTTACAATAAAATCTACCCACAATATATAGTCAATGAAATATATATGAGTCATCAATTATCTTACAATATATGATAAGAAGATAATAGAGGCATACTACAGTGGCAACAAAATATGCAAACATAGGAAGTAAATCAATCCCTTTTCTTAGCATAGATGAAAGAAATTAATGCCATCCCTTTATTCGGTATGTGTACATCCGAATTTTTTTTGGAACATCCCTCTGTCTGATCTGATTCTGTCCGTCCAATTAACACTAAGTAAGGGCTTAGTCCCTCATTTTTCATCCAAGGAGATTAGTTCATCCCGCGTGGAAGTACTTTATATACATTGGCTTCAGACCATCATTTCTATGCTCTCTCTGCCTTGACATTTATAAGAGCATCCCCAACGTGGGGGGTTGCTCGTTGTCAACTCAGGGGGGTTGACACGAGCACCCCCCCCCCCCAAACGGCTAAGGGTCAAAAACCCTTAGTCGGTGTTAGTGAAACCGGCTATTCTATAGCCGGTTTCACCATAACCGGTCAAGGGTTTTGACCCTTAACCAGTGCAATCGGGTAAAAAGACCCGATTGCTCTCTCCTCTCCTTCTCTTCAATCTTCTTTGTAGCCGCCAACCTCCCCCTTTCCCTTCTCTCTTCCGCTACACCCAATTTTTCACTTAAAAAAAGATGAGAAGATTAGGTAAAGCTAATTTTGGTTCTAGAGTAGTAATGTCACCAACAACAATGCAGAAGACGAGAATGAAGCGGTTGAAGACACCGGTCCAAGCGACGCTCGTCGTTCAAGGCCCGCTCAGAGAAGACGGGTTGCTAAACCCGGTGTTTATGCTACGTTGGATCCGCATATCGATGTTAATTTGAATAGAGACAAAGCGTTCGTTGATTTTCGCGAACTGCCCGAAGGCGAAAAACACCTTACCGATTCCTTGAAGTCGTCCTTAGAGGTATAACTTCTTAAACTGATTAGTGTACTAGTCGGTAGTTGAAAAATAAGTGTGTCGTAAAAAAATTAGTAATTTTTTTGTATGTTAATAGGCTCGTACTGATCGTACACGAGGATCGTGGGTTAGTATCGTTCGTTTGTATAAGACGATTCGTGCGTACGACACAGACGACATTATTGCAGGATACCTCAGAAATATGGGATTTGGAGATTTCTTGAGTACGTAATTTCGATGATCCCACTTACATAATACGTATGTTATAAAATGTAATATATTTACTCGATTTAATTATTTTTAATTTGCATATTAGGTATTGAAAACTTGTACAATAACGATGTTCAGTTAAGCGGTGCATTAGCCGTGTGTTGGTAGAAAACTACACATACGTTTCACTTTAGTTTTGGAGAGATGGGTTTTACGCCACTAGATTTTACCATGCTTACTGGCATACCAATTGGTCAGGGTGCAATTTTACCTTATGATGAGCTATATCAGCAGTATGACCTATTAGCTAGTATATTCCCACATTTGGACTTACGAGGGGGAGGCTTAACAAACAATCATCATATCAGATCCTCGTTCATGAAGCAAGCCATCATGAAATTAGTGGTACATCGGCCTGCAGTTCACCATTTAGAGATTCTCAGATTGTTTATATTATATATGATGGGTAATTTATTCTTTACGAATTCATCAAACACATTGTCATGTGGATATGTAATTGTTGTTGCGGACGTGTCGTTCGACAGTACTCCTATTACATATGACTAGGGTACATCGGTTGTAGCTCATTTTTATAGGGGTTTGGACTAGCAGTACACTATTAGGGCTCGTGGGTCGTCGATTACAGGTTTTTGGGAGGTTCTACAGTATTGGTATTTTGAGTACTTTCATAACATGTCCTTTCCGACATGGGATCCTGCACTATCACATTTCTATCCTCGAGTGAAAGCTTGGGCGCCCGAAAATCAGCGGATTGTACCAGGAGGTGATTATCGTCATGTATTTGCAGTGGCTCGTAATCAGATAGAGATGAGGACCACACGAGAGTCAGTTTTGTGGCGCCCGTTTGCTGATTCCCCTTACTTGTTAGGCCCAGCCCAGCAGTACGCTCAGTTTCTGTCAGGTAGACGATTTCCATTGGTATCGTCACCACCCACTTTAGGATGTTATTGGTACTTGGGGGAGCGCTGTTGGTGACAGTTATTCGATGTTGACGTTGTTTCCGATGATCCCCACCCTAATACAGGTCATTTACGGGTTTATTCCATTGTTGATTTGCAGCAGTATGTCGGTGAGTGGTGGCCAGCTAACAGATTTATTATTACCGGTAGAGATTACATTTCTTTTTGGGGATCGTTTTATACGCCTTCTAATACGACAACGTTTGTTCATGCCGCCGCAGTTGATTTAGTTTGTCCATCCGCCTACACTCCGTTTGGTGATCCAGCTGTATTACGCGACATGTCTCAGAGTACGCTTACTTTGCAGAAGCCTCCTCGTCATCAGCCTCCTCGGCAGCCTCCTCGTCATCAGCCTCCCCAGCCTCCTCGTCATCAGCCTCCTCAGCCGACCAGTTACGGTTGGACTGTGGCCATTCCTGGCACATCCGGTCCGGATACGTATGTAGATATTTCACGGCCTATTGTTACACAGTTTCCAGATCCCGTTGTTCTTCCTTAGTAGGAACTATATCATATGCATATTGGCCTTCGCGATACGTTGTATAAAGAGCATAAGCGCGCAGTTGATCAGTTGACAGCTCGTATTAACGAGCTAACTGCTGAGGATGACGAGCGATATCATCCGACACGACGAGTAGATGACGATGATGATGACCATGTCGATAGTGGACCAACAACACCTCTTGGGGATGATTCGTGGTTCTTTAATGATATACCTTAGATTCATTTTATGTGGTATGTTAGTGCAGCTGGATGTATTTGTACGTTATCCTATTAGTGTGTTGTACTAGTAATTTTATGTATTATGTGCGATCTTATTGTTATCTTATTTGTTAGACTGTAATCTGATATGTAAGCTGATTATGTAAGAAGCATGTATTTTGGGTATCATCTTGTAATGGTTGTATTGTAGTTGTTATCTTTCTGCATCTCTCTTTTGTACCTTGTAATTTATCTTGTTATTTTTAATACTCTTACAGTTGATTTTTAACCAGTATAAATTATTTCTAATGGATGTGTGTAACAACTTACAATACACATAAAGATATAACAGTTTATAAGCATAAGGATACAGCAATAGCACCAACAGATCCAACAATAAGCATAAAGATACAACAGTTTATGAAGATACAACAACTTACAATAGTACATGCCAACTAAAACATCAAAGCATGAAGTAGGAAATAGTAACTTAAGTAAACTACATGTTACGTTTAGTCTTAAGGGAGTCTCATGATGTTCAATCGCAACTGGTCATTATCACTTTGAACACGTCTAATCTCTCGTTCGAGTTCGTTAGCATATGTTATTCCCCGAGGACACAAAGGTTGGTCTATCCATTCCATGTAATTGCAACCATTTGGATAGGATGGACATTTCTGCATGCGCCGACCTATATTGTTGCCCTCTGCTCGAACCACAACTTCAACTGCATACCCGCAGTAGCAACGAACTGGATAGGAATCAACAATCAACTACATGTTCTTACAGAGGAACTCGATAGAACTCTACTTCTTGCGTCGATTGAGAGACCGACTGTTCAGATGATACTTGAACCGGTGGTACTTGCGTTTCATGTGGAAGTTGAACGTTCACCTGTTCATGCGGCGGTTCAGTTCGAGGTCTCATTTGGTTTAGAAACTGGAATTTGTCTTGAAGCTATTGTAGCCTCATCTCTTCGTGCGCCCGTTCTCGGAATCTGTAGATGATGACCATGAAGACATTTTTAGTGAGTGCTAATAGTAGGAGGTGCTTTAAGAATGGGAACAAAGTTGTTTGAGTTGTTTGAGTGAGGTAAGTTGTGTGTAAGTTAACATATGTATATATAGCTGCAAGATTGGTAATGGTGTGAACGGTCACTGGCTACACTAAGATTTACGTTTCGTGACTTTCAAAGTATGCGTCGACAGTAAAAACATTATTGATGTAACCGATCACTGACACGACTGTAAGGAATACTGTAAGTAATCTGCTTTTGATTGATAACGTATATCGAGGACGACCCAAACTGGATAAAGGACTGCACTATAATTTGAAAACTCTCGAAAAAGAGTGACATGACTCCACTCTGTCATAAAACATGACTACATTATGGGAACTGTGCAAGACTTGACCAGTCAATGTGTATCACTCACTACAGGCTAGTAATACACTATAGCACCAATATATAATTGACTTCGAAGATGTATATATATTCCCAAGTTTTATGCTCTGTAAGCTCATAATTCAATTGCTATACATTCACAATTTGAGCTATGGACAACTGGGAAAATGACGATGATGATTCCGTTAATCAATGACCTGGAAAAGAAATTGTACTTGAAGGGCGGGTTTTCGAGCCCTTACGTACGATTGGATCCAACCCTATCTGCCATTATGGACAAGAATCGGTCGCGGTTGTTGCCAATACCAAAAAAAATGCCGGTCATCGATTTTTCGCTTGTGAAGCATGCAAGGACCACAAGGTTTTTCCTGATGAAATTGATTTGTGTAACTTTAAGCAATGGGTTGACCTTCCCATGTTCGAACGTGGACGACAGTATGCACTGGAAGCGCAAGCCGAAATCAGACGCTTGAGCAAGATTGTTGCCGATAAACCTAGAGCTGGACCCTTCCCAAGGTCGTGTAGATGTATGTGTTTACTATATTTTAAATTTTTATTGTACTTTTAATTTGATGTTTGTGTGTTCAATTGTTGTAGTTTGTATGATTGTGATTTGGTCGTAAGCTTCTAAGTTGTTGTTGTTTGTATGATTGCTGTTGTAGTTTGTATAATTGTCGTTGTTGTAAGCTTCTAAGCTTCATTGTTGTTGTACTTTGAATTTGATGTTTGTGTGTTCAGTTGTTGTAGACATGCGACCGTTGGTGACAAAAAACGTAAGCATTGATGTGAAATGAGTAAATAAATATCATAACATTTGTTGAATGGTTGTACGCGTCTCTGAAATAAATGACAACAGTATACGAAATTAATAGTAAATGCCAACATTTCTTGTGATGTGAACGGTCACTGCAGGGAATCTAACATAATATCACGAGATTAATAGTAAATGCCAACATTTCTTGTGATGTGAACGGTCACTGTAGGGAATACTATAATATCAGGAGATTAATAGTAAATGCCAACATTTCTTGTGATGTGAATGGTCACTGTAGGGAATCTAACATAATATCACGAGATTAATGGTAAATGCCAACATTTCTTGTGATGCCAACATTTTTCGTACTGCAATGATGCGAATGGTCACTGTAGGGAATCTAACATAATATCACGAGAACTCAGTAATGAGTATTCTACTCATTGAATTATGGCTGTTGGTAGTACATTATCCTTATAAGTACTGCATATTTGATAATCAATCCCATACCTTTTATATCTCCAAGCAACACCGTTCCAGACTCAAGTGAGAAAATTTATTTCCTTGTTTGCTTAAAGGTAATGTTTATTATCAACAAACTTCGTACTTCTAGTAACTCTAGTTATTCTACTGATGCATAGGCTTCATGGACGATTCTGAAATAAGTGATGAACAAATGGAAAGGATTTTTGATGAGTACGAACGGAACCTAGTCAACGATAACGAAGTTGGATTAGTTCATGATACACAAATTGGAGAGGTGCCTGGAGCGATTCAACATCGAGCGGTTACAGCTCCGCATCCTTCTCCAGTAAATCAACGACCTAGTAATAGTGTTCAAACATTGAATTCTCCAACTCGAGATTTTCTTCCAAGGATTTGCTGGCCCTCGTAAAATCCTATATTGAGGTTGAAAAAAGAGATGAGTTATTAATGCAAAGTGGAGGGGGGTTTAACATATGAAGAAAGATGGGAAATGATCACGAGGCTATAAAACAACCATCGTTCTCAGCTGACCAGACGAACATCAGTTGAAATCCAAATGGCTAATCGTCATTTTGCAGATGCTCGTGATCGGTAGACAAAGATTATCGAAACTGTTGAAGATGAAAACATATTTAAAAGAAATCAAGCAACATATGATTCTCGTTACATTTTCGAGTACGGTGAGGAATTTGTAGGCTACAAAGCATATAAACTCTACTACAGTTAATCGACCCACTATGGAACTGAGTAGGCTTATGGTATTATGATTTTATTGTCGTTTTAATGTCTATTTAATTTGATGTTTGTACGTAGAATATGGAGTTGTCTGTAAACCTTGTTATGTCGCGTGCTATTTAAGAATTTTGCATTTCTAAACGAGAAGAGAGCAACCTTGTTCAACATCAAATTCAAACGTTAATACATTCCAAACAACACATACAGGAACTAGAACAACAGAATATACCAACATCAAATTCAAAGTATAATAATAAAACTTCGTTCCAAGAAAAACCAACTACTAATGATTTCTGAGATTAGCCATCTCTTGTTGCCCCAGCAACAATCTTGTTCAACCGCCTTATTTCGGCTTGCGCTTCCAGTGCATATTGAAGTCCACGTTGACACATTGGGGGGGTCTATCCACTGAATAAAGTTACAACATTGAACATCATTAGGGTAATACCTATGGTCTTCGAAGGCAGGACATCCGAAAAATCGGCATCCAGCATTTTTTTCAGTTTTGGCAACAACAGCAACACCCGATTTATTTCCACAACAACAAATAGGGTAAGCTCCACTAGGTAGTGTAGGACCGATAATGTATGGGCTCGATTACTTGTCCTTCGTATACGATCTACTTATCAGGTCTTTGATTTGCTACAACTTCGCGCAATCGAGCATTCAAAGATTTTGTTCTCGGCTTCACTGATATAGACTAAACTTGTGTTCCTTCACCGAATTCCACTGTAGCCTTGTTGTGTTGTACACTATTCCTTGACCGTTCAAACGCTTCATAACAACTATTCATTATTTCATCGTCAGTCTCCAAGTTATCCATAGCTGGAATTGAAAACAAAGACTTAAACAAAATGAAATGAATACAAAGTGTATGGAATTTTTATTATGTTAGAGAAATAAAAATGGTGCATATATACTGTTGCGTTTGTACACAAAGCAGAGCTAGATTTATAAAATGAAATGTTGCAATTCCCAACATGGACACAAAGTAGGTGATACCTGTGATAAATTTATGGTAGGGATACAACGACGAATTAACAAAGTGATACAATCAGAAAGTGATATCATATTTATTTGAAAGGAATCCACACTATACACTAATAATGGATGCTAGTTTGCACTGTATACTGTATCACTGTTTGCATATAGTGCATCAAATTTATCATTAACATAATTAAGATAATGATACAACATCATTGACATCAAGTGATAAAATGATACAGTGATGCCATAAAGTAATAATGTGAATCACTGTGGATAATGATAGGTCATACACAACTTGCAAGCTTAATGGTGAACAGCCAGAACCAAGACAAACAACTCCAATATTTATTTATTTAAGTTTGTCCAACTTTCAAGGCAAACAAATTAATGTTTCGTCGTTTACCAACATTGTTGCGTAGGCCCCCCCTTTAATTTTATGCCTTTTTTATACCCGTGAACTAAACTTATTCGATTTTGATAGGTCATACGCACATTGGATGCTTGCATTAATAATGCACCTATAAAGTTGGTGTGGCCTACACAAATAAAAGAACTAATAGTTTCATTCACAAGCAAGCACATATACTCATTAAAAAAATATAAGTACACTATGTCGTGTGAACTAAACTCATTCAATTTTGTTTCACAGAAAATAATAGTATACACCATGAATGCTTCGAAGTGATTATGGTGCCTCTCAAGTTCATCATCGTCTTCGTCTTCTTCCGCCGAAGCTCAAAACCATCACAATAAGCAACGTATATATCAACAAGAAACTTTAAATGCGATGCAACGTGATTTCGCAGAGAGCTCACGATCAACCCTAGGAGGTAGTAAGATGGGAAGAAGAGATATACGCTATGGACGGGACTATGTGGGGGGCCAAACCTAGCAATGGCGATGTATACTTTCGTCGTAGATTTCGTATGTCAAGGACAGTGTTCGATCGAGTTCTAAACAAGGTTTCTGAATCCAATATATTTTTTACCCATAGAAAAAATGGAATCAACGAACTTGGAGTTTCACTACTACAAAAAGTGACTGCGGCACTTCGTATGATTTCGTGTGGAAGTTCAGCTGATTCATTAGATGACAAATTACGGATTGGTGAATCAACGACAGTTTTGTGTTTGAAAGAATTCTGCAAAACAGTTATTCGTGTCTTCAGTGAAGAGTACCTACGATCACCCACCGAACGCGACACTGAACGATTGTTAGCAATGGGAGATCAACGTGGTTTCCCAGGTATGTTGGGAAGCCTAGATTGTATGCAATGGACGTGGAAAAACTGTCCAGTAGCACTATAAGGCCAATACAAAGGACACACTAAAAAAGTTACGTTGGTGTTAGAAGTCGTAGCTTCATTCGATTTGTACATATGGCATGCCTTTTTTGGCATTCCTGGATCTCTCAACAATATTAATGTCCTACGACAATCATACTTGTTTATTGATTTGTACAACGATTTTTCACCGCCGTGCAACTACAAAATTGGTGATAACGACTATTCTGTTGGTTATTATTTAGTAGATGGAATTTAACCTAAATGGAAAACACTTGTGCAAGCATTCAAAAAGCCGAACAATGTCGAAGAAGCCAAGTTTACACAACAACAAGAAAGTTTGAGAAAAGACATATAAAGAGCATTTGGAATTCTATAGGGACGGTTTCAAATTTTACGACAAGAAAATGCGCTATCATGAACAAGCAGTTATATCAGATATTATGTATTGTTGTATTATACTACATAATATGATAGTTGAAGAAGTAACGGGAGGATTTGAACTGCAACTTCAGAACTATCCGGATATAGCAGTGGCGTTTACAAGAAAGCCGTACGAGGACCCGAATACTTTTGCACAATACGTGCAACGTATCCAGGATGTTAGAGATCCCCAAGCACATCTAGAATTAAGGGACGAATTAATGGAACATTACTGGGAGCATACGGGAAACCAATAGGAACTAGATTACCGTATCCACAGATTCAAGTAAATAACTTAAGTTTGCTTTGTAATATGTATGCTTTTATGTATCGTTGAATGCTATTTTTATGAAATATTACGTTATTGTTCTCTTGTAACAAGTTCATATTGGCAACAATGATAGCAACAACATAAAAGCCAAATTTAATTGAGGAATTGGTACAACACTAACAACTACTACCAAACTAAGGGTACTTACATTACATCCATGGCTACTACATCACCAGTACTTAACAATTAGAAAGTACATAACAACCAAAAAACAAACAACTACAATTAAACGATGGAAAAAAAATACGTCCTATCCCATGCGTCTTCTACGGCACGCTTCTAGTTCTTGTTCCAGTAATAAGCATTGCATTGGGTTTAATGTATCAAGGTTGACAGTCAAAAGTGCCCTATCATCAGCATGTTCGAGTCGAGCTAATTCACGTTCCCTAACAGCCAACTCACGCTCTCTTGATATTTGAAGTTCCTCATGTCTTCGCTGTTTTTCCTGGGCTCTCTCAGATCTCTTAGCTTCCTTGGCTTTCGCCAAAAGGTGATTAGATTCTTCAGAAGCTACCATTTGACTATTTAGTTGTTCGTAGTACGAACTATAATCCGTGACTGCTTTTTTTTAACCTTTAAATTTACCAGGAGGCCTACCACCAGAACTTGTAGAAAAAGGGGTGTTTTCTTGAGGATCTGGAATTCCTGGGCTAGATTCCTCCATCGGCCTTCTCGGCATAAATCGCGATGCTGAGTGTTCTTGGCGTATGTTGCTCCATTTTTCTTCCCTAGACAGAGTGGCGCAACAGTTGTGCAAGTTGAATGGTAGGTTTTTGTGCTCATCCATATACAATTCGTTCGCTTTGTTTAGCTGTGTGGATTTAACTAGTGTAAGTTGCTACAATTATGCAGTAAAATAATATAATAATTAACTATGTAAGTGATAAGTACCAAGTTAAAATCATTGGCACCGCTTTGCCGTCTACTTTCTAGTCCTGCCATAATCTCCTTCCAACACTAAAAGTTAGCATTGATTCTCTTTCATGACTGTTTCAAAGAGTCTACGATTCTCGGTGGGTTTTGTGGACTACGACCGTTGAATAATCTCAGAACAGAACTCCAAAATGAGTTTTCTGTCTGACTAGTTCCTTTTAAATTATCTCTAGAGCATTCGACCCAACAAAAAGCTAGTTCTGCTTGTTCTTCTGGGGACCATTTCACTATTTTGTTTGGTCTTCTCACGAGTGTGTTCGCATACATATCAGGAATTTCAGTAATGTCAACTTCTGTTTCCTCAATCATGTCGCTATTGTCTCCAAACACACTGTTTAAATTTCTTGATATATTTGGTGAAGTTTCATGCGAGACTAACCTTTGCTGGCTACTTGGAGAAGCGTAATGATGATCAGTATAATTTTGCTGAAAAGACGTGTTCTGTCCAGAACCGGAACTTTGAGTACTTTGATAATGATTGGAGTTTTGCTGCGATAGATAGAAATTTGGGTTTTGTTGAAGAGCATAATAGTTTGGACCATTTGGGAAGTTACCATAATGGGGATTTTGATTCTGTTGGTATGTCGATTGCATAGGATACTGACTGCGGTCCGACTTGAAACTGTGTTGATTTTGAGCAGATTTTGAGGCACCTTTTTTGGCTTTGACATTTTGTGACATTGCAAATAAATTAAAAAAATGAAGAAGGTAGAGATGAGTGTGTTATGATGTAAAAATGAATGCGGTATATATAACCATTAACCAAAACGGTCATAAAATGAGCAACTACCGTAAAAAATCCAACGGTCCGAAGACATATAACGGCTATATAGCCCAAAACGATTCTGCTAAAGTCAGTTAAGGGGGGATTTTAATAATCCTCCCCCCTTAGTCGGTTTTACCAAAACCGGCCAAGGTGGGGACATGCAGTCCCCACTTAACCGGTTTGGTTAAATCCGGCTAGGCCATAGCCGGTTTTAACCAAACCGGTGTAGGCCAAGTTGTTGGAGCAACCAAAGGGTTGCTCCAACACCCTTCAGTGTTGCCACAACAACACTGAAGGGACCCCTGACCTAACCGTTGGGGGTCAGTTGCTTGGCAACCGACCCACGGTTGGGGATTCCCTAGCATATCACCTTTTTGCCTAAAAATTGAGAAAATCAAGCCTATGATTATGGTTGCTTATTCTGGGTCTCTTATGATACTCTTGGAATTTTGCTAGAAATATTAGAAATGATATATGAATTATGTTTTCGAATGTAGCTTATGTACCATAATCAAATTTAAGTATGAAATAAATGTTTATATGTAAAATTTCGGATTATCAACAAAATTTTGTGCCATTGAAACATAATAATAAAAGTTTGTGGGTAATCTATGAACACTTTGCATAAAATATGCGCTTATTCAAAGATTTGTATCGTTGTGTCTTGCGTGCGCTATATCATGACGCTTCCACATCAATATGAGGCTTTCAAAATAACATATTACACAAAAGGATAAGTAATCAGTTGATGAACTCACGACCATGCAGTGCGTTTAGGAGGAAGGGAGGCTTATTACAATCTGCCTTGTAGACCCTCAAAAGTCGATATTAATACATATACGTTATCTAAGTGTCGTGCATCCAATTGCTAAAAATACAGATTGTTGAAGTAAAAAAAAGAATGGAAACTCACATCGTGAGGGGTGATATATCCAACAAATCTTTATTAAAAAGACATTTTTAATATAACAATTGTAGTAGTTGACATATTATCAGCATGAACGGTTATAACAGTCTATTCTCACGAATGCAATGCAGATAACAAGCAACAAAATATAGCGAAAATAAAATAAGGTAATATGCATTGGAGATATTTAGCTTGTCCCTTGTCCAAAACGTCCAACTAAATTTGGAAAAGTAATCAAACCTGACTCGAGTATTAGAAGATAACATCCGGATCAATCTAGTAAACCAACACAAGAAACTCAAGTCCTATGAATTATATTGTAGAAATCTTTTAAAAACAACAATGGTAATACCATGCCGCACATAAACATGAACATGCTTTTACTTTACAATAACCAATTCATTTTGATTAGAAGGTCTTATGATATTATAATAATGTCTAAGTTTTGAATTGTGTATATATATATATATATATATATATATATATGATATATATGTGTATATATATATGTATATGAGGAGGTTTCCACTACACCTCTTATATTGCACGTGAACTCTCCCCCTTAATCTCTACCACCCATTTCCCCACTCATTCTCTCTCTTCCCATTTCTTAGTGGGATTAAGAGAGAGAATGAGTGGGAAAATGGGTGGTGGAGATTAAGGGATAGAAATAGGATACATGAAAACCGAGCTGTCGGATGATTTTGTTTTTATGCGAGGGATAGAAATTAGGTGACAATCTGATGGTGAAGATTTTGTGTCCCTTCGTTTGTGTTTATTTTTTGTTGCCAAATAGACTTTATATATATATATATATATATATATATATATATAATTCACACACACACACACACACACATATATATATATATATATATATATAATATAGTCGAAATGTTTGTATCTCACATTGCAGGATATTTGGAATACAACTGTATTTGTATGACAACTAGGGTACCGCTTGTCGCAGTACTGCTCTAGAGCAAATGTACAAGGTCCTCACACGCACCCCTTACAAATCATGACTTACAACCCTTTGCCAATCATGTCAGACCTACCTCTTACTGGATAGTATTGAATATGTCATCATCTTTGTTGCGAAATTTACAAATCATTTCGTAGACCTCAACATACATGATCCACAAACATTGTTCATGATACAAGTGATTATCATATCCTTATGGTAGCTGAACATATAATCCTGAAGCATATCTCGTGTTTTAATCATTATTGTGTGTAGGTTTGAAGCCACCTTTTACCTTTATAGCAAGTCCCACTCGAAATGCTAACACTACCCTTCAATCAACAATGCTTTGTTTTGACTTAATCCTTTGTTCGGAAACGAAGCCAGGTAATTTTAGACACTAGTTGTTCTTGATCTACCTTACCCTACAACAAAGACGCCTTATTACTTAAAACGTTGTAAAAGTCACTTTACAACATTTTCAAAAATACATCTCAAAAATATAAATTTTACATGGTATTTGTGGAAAATGCTATAAGGATGACATGTTACTACGTTTCTTCCAAAAATATTATAAAAACTTCTTTTTTACAACATTTTGGAAAATGCTGTCATGTATCAATTTAAGAACAATTTTGAAAAGCTGTATAAATGTTATTTGTTTACAACTACGTATTAATTAAGTGCAACAATTTATTGAAGGTAGATTACTCATTGTTTTATGTCAATTTTTTGAATATATATTTTATTTATTAAAATATTATTATAAATATTAATACATATTTAATCCTTAACTAAGTACTTTATAATTTAAAAATAATAGTTTACAATTAACAATTTATAAATGGAAACTTACATATGTGATTATTTATAAGTTGTAGCCTATTACTATAAATAAATGAGTTATAACCATTTGTTATTATATAAAACCAATAATTGTTTATATTATCATATTCAATAAATTATTACAAATTTGTTTTTACAACTTTTCCCCTAAACGTGGTAAATGTTAAATTACTATAAAAAATTGCTTTCTTTGATGAAATTTTCGTTATAAGAAAAGACAAAATTAACGTTATTTTTTTAAATAAATTTACTATTTTTTTTAAATATCATGATAATTAATAATAAATACATTTACCATTGTTTTAAAAATCTGCAGTTATATTTAGGTAATTATTTATAATTTATTATTATTAATAAATTATTATCTATGATAAAAAAATATTTATGTTAAATAATTTTATAATTAACCGCTAATAATTAGTAAATTATAACTAATATTTAATAATTATATTTAACAATTAATCATTATCAATGCGTAAAATAAAAACATCGATTTTTGGTATGATCGTGTAGTCGACAAAATGTCATTTTATATAAATAAGAGGTTGGAAGATCGAATCTCACCATAATTTTTTTAACATTTATCAAATAGCAATTCTAAAACATAAATAAGGCTACAATTTCGAAACCTATTTCTGTAGAGAAACTACATATTTCTGGAAAAGCCAAATTACATTTTTTTTCTTTATATTTTTTTTTCAATTTTATCAATACATAGAAATTTTAAATTTAATAAAATGCTTTATATGCACATGCGTTGCATACGCTATAAAGTCTCGCAATTAATAATTAATACTAGATAATACTAATACAAAATAAGTACTATTGGATATTAATAATATATAATTACCATTGATTAATTATATTAAATAATTACTAATTGATATTTAATTATAATTAGAAAGTAATAAGTAATAACTATTTATTAATTATTAATTACTAATAAGTAATTAGTCTTTAATGATTAATAAGTAATGTTATTATCCAGATTTATTATTTGAGACTATAATTGATAATTATACTTAGTATTTATATTTTAATTCATTTACAAATTGGAAATTTAGTAAAATAAAATTAAAAATTAACATAAAATTTAAAAATAAAATTTTTTAAATTTTCATAAAACAAAACGTGGATTAAAATTTTAAATTTTGTAAAATATTCAAATTCAAAATGTTTCCAAAATGTTAGAATGATTCAAAATTTGAAAACATACATTACAAAATTGTTAATTTCATATCCATTAAAGGTTTTATTTGGTAATATCTTGTTTAATATACACAATTTTTTTGCTTGGTTCTAAACAACAAAAATCTTAGCTCCATTTCCAAGAGGAAAAACCCTACAATCAAAATTTTAAGCTCTACCATCAAAATTTTACCCTTTTCCTTATTTTATATTAACTTCTCAACATACTGCTAGTCTCCATATTGAAACCCCCGATTCCTCGTAATTTCCTCCAAAACCAAACTGAAACCCTTTCACCGTTGACCCCTTCCAATTTTGCAACCGCACTTCAAAACTATTGTACACCTTCCACCATCTAATGTCGTGACCATGGTTGTGACGTCCAACTTCGAGACTCATATTAACAAAGAGTATTAACTAGCAACACAATCTGTTAATACAGAGAATATGGCTTGTTAGGAGCAACCATCTGTCATATTGTATCAAATAAGTATTAAATATGTCAAGACTTTTTTCCTTTCTTGCCACATATCGACATAATTAATTCTTATCTAATGCATTACTATGGTGGCTACAGGATCTATCTAGAACAAAATGCAGTACACGGGAATAAAAAAGTTACAGAATAACAAACCCGGATATACATATACACGAATACATCATGTATAATACGTAATACAACATATGTGATCAGATAAGTCATTGCATTTACACATCATCATAACCCCCATAAAGGAATATAGATCATCCTGTACGATATGAAGTACAGAAGACGACTAATTTACCGTGCACTGCATCTTAGATAAACACTGCGTCTTAGATGGCCTACCGCAACGAAAATCCATGGTGTTGCTAGCTACAATGTTGCCATTGCTATGCTGTTTTTGGTCTGTTGCAACACACGCTTCAAGATGTTAGCATATATATCAAACTGTGTTGTAGTAGCTATAGATATATTCTAAATTAAAAGATTAAAAAATATATCAATCCACCTAAATTCAATCCAACGGTCCACCTTAACAATCCGCTTCAATCTGATTTACCATTGTAACCTAATTAACACAATTTTCATTTCCCGGTCCTTTACCCCTAAATTTTCATTTTCCTGCTGCAACCTAATTCACACAATTTTCATTTCCCGGTGAAACAAAGAGCTCTGATGCAACCAAAGGTTAGCCAAAATTGCCAGCCTCACATAGAATTCCCCAGCCTCATGTCGAAATCGCCAGCCTCATGTCTTGCAATCAACTATTCTGGCTCAAACACGACATCTTCCAAATCGAAGGAGCTCCTAACCCTAGTTGTTTCTGAATCGATCAATTCCGTACACTCGATAACGCAATTCATTTATGGATCTAGCCAGGGAGGTGACTTCTAATTGGGGAAAGTTTGAAAATAATTACTTCATTGTAAATGTCATCAATTTGTGCTTTCGATTTCTACAGTTGCCTTGATACTACCATGTTAGCTCAAATCTTGAATCCGTGATTGAGGGTTGTGATATGCAAGTTTTTTTTTTGTTCATGATTAAGAGTTGGTATAAAAAAACTCGATCCACCACCATGGCTAAACAGGATGCGCCAACTAAACAGGTAAATCAGTCTTTTATCCAGTTTTTTTTTTTGTTTAGCTCAAAAATAATTGAATATGTATCTGAACTTCATAAACTTAGGATTGATAAAATGCTTTTTAAGGACTTATGCAGTCTGTGTTAGAAACTCAGGAGATCAACAAATGCTTCCATGATAACGTGGTTTCTTTCCCTTTTTTTTAAATAAAAAAATGGATGACTACTGAGTCAGCAACGGGTCAAACACGCAGTAGGATATTGCAATTAACTTTGGAGCTATTTTAAAATATCGGGGAATTCAGGTATGCAACAAATGCGATACATTTAAAATATCGGGGAATGCAGCTATTAAGTTTTTTGTAAGGTGATTGGATTGATGTTCTTTCCTAGTTATTGCCTTTACATATTTGGTGTGTTTGGCATGTTCTCATTCATTTTCTACATTTGCCATGCTGTTTGAATTTCAAAAATGCATAATATATTAATACTTGTGAACATTTAACATCCTTATTCTAGTTAGAATCGTGGTACAACTAGTATTCATTTTCCAATGCTTTTTACATCATTTGTGTCATAATTTATTCATTATAATATATGCAGCCATTATTTATGTCATTCATATTGTTGTGGCCTGCTGAGTTTGCACCATTACTCATCCTTCAAATTTGCTTAGCAGGTTATACATGACTATGTCATGTTAAGAAGAGGTTCTACTTCAGGCCTGGCGAGGTATGTGGAGAAGGGGTGTTGAGTTTGTGCTTGCTTTTATAGTTATTTACAAGGCTATTTCTCAACCGTGAGTGTAAAATTATTTCAGGTGGTTAAACTCCTAAAAGAAGCTTATGATCAAGTCAAACATTTGCTAAAAAAGGTTACCCTTTTTTCTCCCTATCTTTTCATATTTTTGAATTCGTAGCATTGTTTGGGGAGTTGGTTATGCTTATCAACGAGAATATGTTTGTTGTAAGTATTGTAGAACACACTTAAGACAGACCAACTCATGCATGCCCGTGTGTAATCTAATAGGGAATTTTAGGACTGGTATTGACTCAGCATGTATTAGTTTTGAAAAAGGGCATCCTTTTTCAATGGTTATCATCTGCAATCTTGTAGTATAAGTCAGAATATAGAGAATTTCTTGTAGAACTTCTATTTTGAAATCCTCTTAGCAGCTTTGATGTTTAAGCTCTAAAGAAGTGTAGTGTTTCTTTTTCCGTTATGCAAAGTTTATTTTCATATATGTGAAAGTAAGTGCTATGGGGTTCCTTTTGTTGGTGGTCAATTGGAGAACTCGGAATATGTAGTTTGTTATCAAACGGTATACTTTACACAATAAAATTGTGCATCTGTTTGACTCTGAGGTAACTTTGAATTTTAAGGTCCATTACCAAGGTCATGCATATGGAAACAACTAGGTTAAATGCTAATTAATTTCTGCTAGATTTTCTATTTAATTATGGTTTGCTATAGGTGGGTTTATGACTGCTGAATTTTTTGTTTAATTACCAAGATCGGTGAATAAATTTAACTCCCAGTTACTCTGGGTCATCCTTCTAACATTGGCAGACCTAAATGTGTCAAGATTGAATTACTAATGAGAATTTCTACAATTGATGTGTTATATAAATATGGTAACTTTCTAGCCAATTCCATTGATCATCTGATTGTTTCCAACTTTCAGCTACCTCTCTAAGTTGAGTAGGTTCAACAGTATTTTAAATTTGATGAGTTTACGATGTTTATTAGGAAATGATAGTTTGGTTGAGAAATAGCCTTGTAAAATTCCCTATTAAATTTGCTTAGCAGGTTATACATGACTATTTCATGTTAAGGATAGGTTCTACTTCAGACCATTATTTAAGTCGTTCATGACTATTTCATCTTTCAAATTTGCTTAGTAATGAGGTTGTTAATGAAGTGCCCAGTATTATAAACTGTGCGAAGCTGAGTGACTTTAATCTAATGAAAGAGCTGATGACCGAAGTATCTATACTATATTATAATTACTGAGTTAGAAATGCTGCGCTCACAGCGATTCTCACAAAATAAAAGCTGAACCGTCTCGCAAATAACCCACTAATTAGTTTCACCAAATTCGCCTTTATAATTTCGTTGTACTCCGAACTGTACCACTAGGGTTTCTCTATGAAATTCAGGACCTTGCTTTTCCCATTCTCTCCTTGCCCTTTCATCGTTTTCCCTATCCTCATTATGTACCTAATCTAGCGTATTTCTACATCAAAAAGGAATTTAGGGGAAAAGGAATGATCTACCAACACTGGCATACTGTTGTTCCGCACTTCGTTGTTCGTTCTCTACCCCTTCTCACCGTCGTTTTCTTCCCTATCCTAAAGTGGATTGCGATCTTCGTCCGCCTGTTTCCCTGTGCCTAAGGTAGCTATTTTTCCTCCTACAGTTGTTAATCAATAATTATTGGTTTACTGATTATCATCGATGGCTAGCACTTTTTTCAACGTTTGCCAACAATCGCGTAATGTTCATTGTAATTTTTTCCATTGCTCCATTTTTTTGGGTGAATTTTTGAAAATCTTCAAGAATTGAAATGAGTTTTCTTTGTTACGAAGCTCCATGGTTATCCTGCTATATAGATAGAAAATATCTAGATTTTCTCTACGTATTTTGTTGATAACTCTAACAATTGACTGGATTTGGAGATGCCATCTTCTTTTTTCTTGATGTGTTGAAATTTTGCCGAACAGTGATAAGCGAAAAGATACGTTGCGAAAAGATATCCCCACTTTGTTCAATAGGTCTTTACAATTTTTTTAAAACATATGATAGATTTCAGGCATTGAATAAATTTGATATAATACTTAAATTTTCTAATTGATTTCTGAACAGCATATCAAGATTTTAATTTTAATTGGATACTTTGTTTTTACATACATAACTTTAAATATTTTGTACAGATGTAGAGTTTCCGCATTTTTATATGCATAAATTGTGCCACCGTTTATGCTAATATTTTTGCAAAAAAGTTGGTGTATGTTCTATATATCCAGATAACTTTAGTAAGTTTTTTGCAAATTTGTAGTTTATGTTGCTCATATTGTATGCTATAATAGTGGCGAATTTGCATTATTCAGTCATATATCAGATAATTTGTTGCTACTTGCCGACAATAGCTCCTATAGTTTAGTCATTTGATGTAGTATAGTAGAATTTGATGCTTTTGCTAGCTTGCACAATTTAATATTGAGATTTACTACTATGAATGAAAAGTTAGGGAAGAATAAATGATAATTCATTAAGGAAGACATTATGTCTTTCATTTTTTTTCTTCTTATTTGATACCTTTTTGTTGAGTGATGTTTGCAGGCTGCTCCTTCAAGCACCTCCACTCTACTTGCCAGTTTTCACCTTAGTTTGCTTTCATCGAAGATTGGTCGTTTTCATGGAAAAGGTTCTCCACACTAAATTAATTTATATTTACATTATATAAATGTATACTTTCCTACTGCTGACGGTATTTTGTTGTTTTGAATTTGAAAACATGTTTCATAATTCTCAACATCTGTCCATCGGCAATTATGTTTATTTTGCTATTAACAGCAGTTTCACTGACATGTGTCATGTATCTAGATGAAATAGTGTTCTCATAGGTTAAACGTCATAATTTTCTGCAGTTGCTACATCAAAAACTTTAAGTCATGTAATTGCGCCATCCTTGATTAGAGTTGCAGATTGTTGCATTTTTAGTACTTTCATAATTAAAGGACGCTCTAAGTGGAAAATTTACTTAGTATATGATAATACAATGTCTGTCATATAGCATGTTAGCATTTTAATTTTGTAACTTACCTTTAAATCAAGCGATTGTATGTATATGCCAAAATATTCAACTGCTAAGAGAGTTGTTAGCGTGCAAATTCATGATGTCCTTACCAAAAATGACATTGACAAAGAATTCTACAGTCCAGCTAGCCAATGTACAATAACTTGCATCTGTTCTTACAATAGCTATGGCAAGCGGATGATTGTTCACTGATATATGGATTTATAAATAATTAAGATAACATGATGCTACTGATACCACTGCTACCCTTATAAACATTTACAAACATAATTACATTTTTGTATCTACACTACTATTATGCAGTTGTCATTTAATAATCATATATATCCTATTAAAACATTTATTTTATGTGTTCAAATGTGGTCGCTTTGTCATGAGCGTTGACAAACAATAGCAATTTTGATGGGCAGTCACATTTAAGGGGGTACTATGACATATGTATATTTCCATATATACTTTATAGCATATTTATCAACTTGATTATTATTTGATGTACGGTGATTTAAGTGTATAGTTAACGAGAAATTATTAAAGTAACTTAGTGTTGTGTTCTCCCTATAAGCTAATAGAGAGCCAGTAAGCGTTGTAATAGAGAAAAAGCTCATTGTATGCATCAAATAAGCAGCGCAAAAGAGCAATAGCTCATTGTGTGCATCAAATAAGCATCGTAAAAGAGCAAAAGAATCATAAAATTATGTTATGTATACATATCATTACCATTTTTTGGAGCTCATTTATGATATCATCATATTTTGCATAACTTACTAAAGTAGCAGACCTCATTCATTACTTCCCCATTTTCTCCACTTACAACCGATAACATTTTTTTTGCTACATGTTTAATGTTTTACCTTAGTTTTTAAAACTAATTTAAAGATGGATAGTGTACATACACAGTTCAGTTTTTTTTATGTTAATTAAAAGGCATAAATGATCACTTATCAATTATTAATTGGCATTTATTTTCCATTTATTTGTCGCAGTAAGTAATTTGAAAACTTCAGCTACAACTTTATCATGTAGAGGTCTCAAATGCTAATTCTTATGTTTTCTTAAATTTGAAATTGCAGTGACTTTAGGTTTGGTCCCTACATTAAGCATGGTTTTTTGTTTTGCTTTTATGTTTGATTTGGTAAAATTGCTTTTTTCATGGTTCCCATCATTTACCAATGAACCTCACACAGGTGAAGGCCTTTCTTTTGTAAATGTTTATCAAATCTAGACTAATGGTAAGTTACCTTTTATTTACAGTTGGAGATAACAAAGGAAAAATTAAAAACAAGCTGATACACATAATGCTTTTTCTTTCCTTTTGGGTTCTCTTAGGTTAAAGGGGCATTTATTTTATTTATTATTGGCTTTTAAAATAACCAATTGAAATTAGTAATCAATGACAGCATATTCCATTTGTTCAACGCTATTTTTGCTTGATTTATTAATATTTTCTATTTTATGGTTTATATTGTCTTATGCCTTTAATTAACAAGAATTTTATTCTCATAACTCCAGGCTGTTAGCATGGATGAATATAAGCTTCGATTTTTCAAACTTCTGTGGAAGGTGGATGCAAATCATTGCCAGGTAAATAAGATATAAATATTTATTCATGCATAAAAATAGTGTGGTTATGTTATTGGAAAATAAATATTTTCCTTCAATATTTTTATGTTGTTCGATATTGCAGTCGAAGATCCTGAAAGCTTCTTTGCATATTAGGGATTATCATATTGGTGAATCAAGAAAAGGCAGTCGCAAAATATGAACTCTTTTAACCAATTAAATATAAAAAAGCACGTGGAGTAAAATGCTTAGTTGTATAAATAAAAGGTATTTATCTCAAGTTTAAAAAAGGACATAAAGTTTATTATCTATTTACAAAATTAAATGGAATGCCAAATAAAATAAAATATGTCTATTTTTTACTTTCTTAGCTATGCATTAAAGATAAAATATTGGACTTCCATATACGTCCACCAAAAATATATAAAAGAAAAACAAATGTTTCATTTTCACTTCATATTGATTATCATAGTTGTTTATAGGTTTAAAATTTGTAAGATTTTTTTCAGAAGACATTGTCTCATATAAGTTTGATTATCACTTTTTTATATATAATTTCAAAAATTGCACTGCTATTTCACCTTGTAGAAAGAAGTATGTATACACGGGCAACCCGATAAATTAGCCCCCTACGCTGTCTACCCCATTGTTCCCCCTTCCCCCTTACCACCATCATCAATGGTTTCACTGTCTACTTTCTGCTACCATCATTATCGAGGGCTTCAATTTGTTGTGTCGCACGGTCTCATATAATCCATCATCTGCCGCTTTAATTGCTTCGGCGAAAGAAATTTGAAACTGTTGCAGGTCAATGGGTAATAATCCTAAGTTGAAACTAATTGTTTTTCTTTAATGTTCTCATGTATCTACCTTTTAATTTAGTTGTCTTCACTAGATCCTTCATATATGACCTTTAGTGTAGGCATAGAATATCAATTCTTATTTGCCGACCCCAAAGAAGCAGATAGGTTGTTTCAACCCAGATTTAGTCAACAAGAAAAGGTAAATGTATTTGATAACTGTAACTAATTTTGTTTGTTGTAGTAAACCTTATATCGAATTTATGCAATTGACAATCATAATCTCTTTCTTCAGTTTTTTTTCCTTCCATTTTACTATGAATGGGTACCAACATCACATGAATTGAAAATAATTAGTATTGAAAATAATTAGTATGGCCTTTGACTTTTAAAAATAAAGTTTATTTGACAGGTAACTGTGAATTGTTGTTTGAGCGACAATTGACATGAATTCTTCGGAATATATTTAAAGTTCTGTTTAAATGAACACTGATTAGAGTATAGTAATTAATTTAATTTAATTTTGAATCCTAGAAACATATTCCATAATATTGGTGCTCTATTAGTTTGAGAAAAAAATATTTCATACCCCAAATGTCTGTTCACCATTTGTACTTGACTAATATGAAAGTTTAAAGTTATATTCTACTAGAACTGATTAGCTTTTATAGTTTACATTTCTTATTTCGAAAAACTAATTTTCATTACCGTATAATGGAAATATATTGAACCAAAAACGAAAAGGTTAAAAGCTTTGAAGATATTATTATATCCGGGTAACTAATTTATATAAGCTGTGGATTATAAGTGGGATGCCGCAGTTGAGTAAATGATAAACACTTAGGTTGCGAAGCAATATATAGGATAATGGTGAAGGCGGCTTTACGACTGTGCTATCTGCACCATTATTGGTCGCCTTTGATTGTTCATATGGATGTTAAGAGCAATAATATAGTGCTGGACTTAAAACTTTATGGCCATGTTGCTGAACCTAGCCTTGCTATGTTTTTCAGGGAGTGTGTCCAAGTGCATGTCTTCAAATGCTAGCTCTAATGGTTATATTACTCCCAAGTATTTCCAAAAATATGTTTACACATTTTACTGTTTATTATTGGAATGTATCCATTTTGGTGTTAAAGAAATTTAAAGAAGGTTTCTATATTTGTACATGCAGAGTATACATACACATTTTGCGTAGATGAGAAGAGTGATGTGTGCTTTTTCAATTGGGGCAGCGTCCTATGGGACATGAATTTGGGAGAGGGATGGGAATAATTATGTGGTATGCCATAAAACAATTATAGGATAATTGAAGTGGCTATAATTAGGCTAATGGTAATGATACCGAATAAGACAATGACCCATCCGCAGGGGCCGTGCTTGCAACACATTTATTACAAATTACCTTTAAGGGAAAAGTTATAAAATATCCACCGGTCATCACATAGACTTCAATTTTAAAATGTTGTTTTTATTTCTTATATTTGGAAAAGTTATGCACCTAAAGTGATATGATTAAAGTGTAACCTTACATTATAATCTGCAGTTTTATTTTGTAAATTGCCTAAATTAAGTTATTATTTTCAAAGGTTGTGTGCGTTGCATGATTTTTTTTCTGTGCCAATTATTTCTGTCAATTAAACGTTTCATAACTTTATATTGGTACGCATGCAATGCGGAAAATGTGCTGCTTTTTTAAGTTGTTGCCTCTTTATACGCTATTGCATGTACATTTTAAGCAATACCTGACATATCTACTTATATGGTTGTATCATTTACTACTTTCATATAAGGAATTTGCGTACTTATTATTTATTTAGATTGAGTACTACGAGTATGGAAGTTTTTGAATATTTACTTTGATGATAATAGGATCTTAATTAATTTTATGTTTGGCATTTACCTATTTTTCTGTTTTGCAAATTGCAGGATACATAGGCATATGGACATGATGGGACTTTAGCGGTTATGGCAAAGATAGGGATCTACATCTGCCATTTTATGTTTAATCAGTTCTACGTCTACCATTTGATATATCAAATAATTTATTTAATCGTGTTATATTTATTTGTATCCAGTGTCATCATGTTAAACTTTCTTACTACTCCTTTTATGTTGTGCGTAAACCTACAGCTGAATATAATAAGTTACTATAAGCTTTCAAGTATTATATTTATTTTGTAAAGGATCGAGTATTTTAAGAAGTACCAAATTATTATACTTAGCCTACATATGTACGGTTTCTCTTTAATGTTGTTAGCTGGTCATCATATCTGCTGTTCAGTGTTCTCTTTAACTACGCATATATGTTTTTTACTTTTGTATTTAACAACATTAATGCTTTGCTATTTGTTTCTATCTTTCGTTATGTCAGCAATACCCGTCATTCTTTAGCTTTAACTTCCACCTATTCCATTTTGTTTCATAGAGGGATAGATACCTATACCTACATATTGACCTTACCATATAAGAAATGCTTCTTCAGTTGCAAGAACAATAGAACTGTTACTAAAATCAATTAGTGTTACATGGAAAAACAAATCAGAGTTTTATCCTTTTAAGAAAAAATTACGCATGTATGTTCACTAATGTATGGATTTTAACTTATGTAATCAAAATATTAATGCTAATTTCTTCTAGGTAAATTGTGTTTTGTTTTAGTTTCATTTTTAAAATAGACCAAAAAATATCACTTCAGTATCAAAAAAGACAAGTTACAAATGAAAAGGATATGCATAATAAATTCGATTATTTAGTAAATGTAGAGTTGTCCTTCTATGCTAATAACTTAAGAAATGTGCTCAAATGTCTTGATGGAAAAGTTTTACAAATTTTTTTGTATCAATACAATCAAGTTTGGAAGCAAATCACCTTTTCAAAGATATTTATGTTTGTACAGCTAAAAAAACAAACTTTTCCGTTAACTAGAACATAAATGATCTGGCACTTAGATAATTATTTGCGGTTACATACCATAAATATGTTTTCAGCTCTTATTGATGAATTTACTCATTACCAGGTTATAATGTTGGTTGCACATGTAAATATCAACAATCTAATATCTTTTGGTGATGTTTATATTTTCTTCGAGCAATTTTGTAATAATATTTATAATTATAATATGAAGTCTACATTTATACATTCTTATGTAATCATAAATCGCTAATAAAAGTTCAGTCAAACTACAATCCATTTTATGATCCTTTCTTCTAATATTATAGGCGGTTATCACGTTAGAACTTTGTAAGCGAATTTTTCTTCTTACGGTGGTTTTATCGTTGACTCTAGCTTTATTTTTTTTCTTGATGTATGTTATGTTCTATGATCCGTCCAATAGCTCAACCATCCAAAAAGTATTATTTTGCAGGTAGTGAATTGAAGCAGGTAATGAATTATCCCCTTTGATGATAGTTGCCTCAATGATGTAATTATTGTAATGTACTTTGCTTGAATTTTATAAAATCACATGTTTTTCCATATTGTAGGTGTTACCAATCATATAATACTCAAATACTCTGATGTATTGATTATGTTTTTGTTCAGATGTGTTTGTTATACGCTTTTTAGTTATGAATTTTTTTAGTATTCCAACTCAGTTTTTATGTATTACATATTGACTGTAGTTGAATTATAATTGTAGTTTAATATATGATTATAATTGTAGTTTAATATATGATACACGTGCACTAATTAATGTGACATATGTTGTGTCTTCTCAAATCAAAATATGCATTCAGATCAGAATATGTTAAGTGCATCAATTTTTACCTATTTTCATTACATGCTTTGATAATTGAATTTGTAATAAGAAAAAGGAAATCCAACTATGGAAAATTAAAAATGATGAGACAACATTATCTACTACCATTTGTGTCTAGGATCTCCCTGTTGTGTCAGGCTACTCTTAATATTTAAGAATAACATGGTAGTAAAGATGCATGGTTCTAGAAATGTATATATTCGTTTACATGAGTGTGACCAATGACATAGGAAAATTACATAAATCAGTGATGTGTGAGGGGGCGATCACATGTAATATTTTTTATTTGGGCATATCATAAAGTTGTGCATCATTTGGTTATTTAATAGCGATATCGTTAAGAAAAAGAGGCGGTAATATGTAAAGAGAACGTGTTTATTTAGTAATTTTTTCTCTTCTTTCGTTAAAGATATTAATTTAAAATAGTAATGCTTTAAATATCTAAGCTTCGCAATTGCATATTTCTTTCTGTGTAGATTTCCTGTATATAAATGCATAAGTTGTCAGTGATGTCTCACATATCTTTATACTTATGGATCGTCAGTCATGGATGCATATTTATACACCAACAATATAATACGATTAAACTACCCTGCATATTAGTGTTAAAAGTCAAGTGTACTTCATCATGCATTTAAAAACTGAAGCTTGAAAACATGAAAATAATATTTTGAAAAAAAAAACATTGGAAAAATTATATTTGACTTAAAAACTAAATAAAAAAAATTAAAGTCACGATTATTAAATAAAGGTCAATTTTTTTGGGTATTTTAATAAAATATGTAAAATGTAAATATATTGAAATGGTAAGAAATATCCAAAAACTGTTAAAAAAAAACTTAAAATTTTCTCGGATTGCTTTTTTTAAATATCTTTTATGTCGGTTGTAATACGATTGATGTCACTTTTTTTAGTATCAACGTAATCTACCAAAATTACTCATAAATATAAAATCTTAATATTGCTTGAAAATAAGATCTAACAATTAAATTTCTTTTACAAATTCAAAACATATGTCAATAAATATTATCATATCTTAATATCTCTAGAGGCAACTACATCTTTTTTTTTAAATGTGTTTATTCAATTTACTGCTATTTGTTTACTGATTACACAAGTTCACTTATAGTGAATACTAATAATATTCTAAGATTATATGCTTGCATATATAAGCGATGAAGTTTCTATTAAGAAGATAGCAAGACTATCAGAGACATTAGCCACTTATGATTAGTATTTTTTTTTACGGATGAAATGTGCAATAGAAGTTAAAATCTAACTCGGACCATTTAGGATATGCAAATACTCAATAAAAGTTCAGTTTTCATATTAAAAAAACAACATTGAGGTATAACATAAATGCCAAAGGAAAATGGTTTAAAGTTATATTTGCATAGTTTGTACTTTCCTTTGTACATACAAAATAGTTTGCAAGTTTTATCTAATCTTCGTATCTCATAGCTTATGTGATTGTATTTAGTTTGTAACAATGCCAAAAACATAAAATGGGTTGTTTTCAAAATAATTTTTTTACATGCTGAAATAATATCGTGTAATCTTAAAAACCATCACATTAAAGACCACATTGAAAACATAGAGTGATTTACTTTTACTTTTGCATTTGAACTGTTAACTACTACAAGAAAGCGTTGACTTCACCATTATGTAATTTCACCCATTTTTATGGCTAAGCGTAATGTTGTTTTCCATATGAAAATTTGGGAATAAGCAAAAATATTTTTCATTGTATACTTTAGAGCAAAGCACTTCTTCAAAGTGACGTAGAATGTATGATTGACCAACAAAGTCAAATTTAAACATAAAACTTTAAACAATGCAACTACAAATAAGTTGTTTTACAATAGCCCGTATGCGAAGCACGGGTTCGCACTTGTTGGGTTTTGATAAATAGGTGATAAGCTTTGTACTGAAGACTGCAATGCCGAAGTACATTAATGATACACATATGTCCTTAAAACATTCATCATCTCATACTGTTTCATGTTCTCCAGTATTAGCAATTCCCTTTTGTTGAATTTTTCCAGTTTATAAATTTTTGGCTATTATCAATTCCTATTTGTTTCTTTAGGTTAAGAGCCAACTGGAAGTAGCCATGTTCATCTAGTATGGACTCGGAGCAGCCTAGCATTGACCAATTCATTTGCTTTCTTCTTAACAGGTCTCTTATTTGCATAATATTTCCCATTATGTTAATTAATAAACACATTGCATGTATTCTTAGGAGTGTTGAGCAAAAGACAGTAGGCACAATATTTCTGGGTATTCTTAATAGGTTGTTTGTGTTTCACTTTGACTTTCCTATTTCTTTTTTAATATTGTCTGATCATGGAATTTAAACCATCCTCTATTTCAAGCTAATTATAATACCTAGACATCAACTGCAATATACAAAAGACTAGATAATAATAATACTTTAACATCATGGCTTCGTACTGAGTTTTCAGCTTGGTGCTTCATGATTTTGTTTCTATTTTCTATTATAGATTATTGTGTTATCTATAATTATGCTTTTGTTTCTATTTTGATTTTGAAGTATCTTGTTATCTTTTTAGTACTACCAAACTTATTGTTGACTTGATTAATGCTAATGATTATTTATACTTGTGTAGATTGTTAATTCATTATTGGGATTCCGAACTGGAAAATATTAGTCTGATACGAGTATTTAGCCCAAAATGGTCGAAATGGCCCACACGACAGACGTCTGTCGGTGTATTGTATATGAGTGAATCAAGTGACAATGTAATGAGGAATGTATGTAAATATGAATGATTGTGTAATATACTAGTGAATGTACAATAGTGGAGTCAAAAAAAATTCTACCATTTGAAATGTTGAAATAAATTTTTTATTTAAATAAAATACTATGTTATAATAATATTTATTATAATATTATGAAATCTTTGATTAATAGCAGCTGATGTGTAATTACTTTTAGTAGTTGTAAAATAAATTTTAACAACTACTAGAAACAGTTGTAAAAAAGGTTGACTTTATTATGACTGCCAGTTGTACTAGACATATTACAACCGTTTTTGGCAGTTGTGAAAGGGTATTTTTTTTGTTCTAGTAGTACCTGTGGCAACACTTGTACTGATGTTACCATAGGATCGAAAAGGTGTTTCCTTTGACTCTAAGGCAACGCGGCAAAAGGCAACCCTGAGAAAGTTTTGCCACAGATTACCTTTTGCCTATAGCAACATTTTTGGGCACTTACTGCATCACTTCTTCGGTGTTGCAATATTCAATCTGTGGCGTAGTGAAAAGATCCTAACCTATGCTCAGTCTAACCCGAGGATCAACACACCAGTCAGTCTAACTTGAATCTGATAATCATTATAAGTGAGATAAGAAAACAATTTATTAAGGAAAAACATCCATTTATATTTCATAAAGAATGTAATATCATGATTTTTCATAAAGGTTTCATCCTCAAGGTAATATTAAGAATTCATGGAAAGCCACCAAATGAAATCATAAAGCCATACAAAACACTGAATCATTGAAACTCAATTGAGAGTTTAAAACCACTAATGAAATAACCACAATTAATTATGATTACTATGGTAAAATTGGTAATAAACACAAAACATAGAAACATGGAGTATGGATCCATCACAGTGTGGCAAACCGAAGTTATGCATGCATGTGATATCACACAAGATGGCTTAAAGCTATAGTCAATACTACTTTCACATAGAAAGGTACTCGAATGACCCAAAGGTCAACAGAGTTCACAAAATTAACTCAAAGGCCCACATAGAGCTCACACAAAACTGACCCGAAGGTCTAGTACTGGCGGTCACATAGAAATGTATCACATGCGCTTGGATAGTAACCCAAAAATTGGTAATCGCGCATCCCATACCACGTGATCTCATTTAACGGTTCAAAAATTGCAGATCGGGTCCACACTGGAAAATATAGGAAATCACGGAGAATCACTGAAAATTACGGATAATCATTAAGGATCACTAAGATTTATTTCTTCGATTGGACAGATCTAGGATTAATTGATACCATATACTGTCGAGTACCATACCATGCAGTTTACAATATCATTCAATCACCGATACGCCTTCTCGGAGGATGCAAATACGTGTGGTTTTATTAGAAAATTTTACTTCCATAAACAGTTTGAAAATATAGTTTTGGAAAATCATTAAGCTACAGAAATCCTTTTATAAATAAAATTATCTATAGATTTATAAAATATTGTTAAACCAATAAGCCATTTCAAAACAAGTTTTCTTTATTTAAAACATTTCAAACGATTTAAAGAAAACTCGTGCACGTTTCACTGAAACACAAAGAAATTTCACTAGAAACGAACACTTTCTTATCCAATAAATTACTAGAAACTCATGGTATATAACTCCTCTTTACAGCTATAGAAAACCATAAAATTTATCATGAAGCAAATACTTGAATATAAGTGTTATAGCGTAATTGAAATTCATCACTCAATAGGCTGAAGAATGCATAAGGAAACAAGATACATGGCACAGTACTCACTGGAAGGATAGGCATTTACTTGGAAATTTTTCAGGAATTCCAACCTTTATTGTGCCTGTGTCGACCACCAGGTTGACCTATGGGTCGACCTGGCACAATTCCAGGTCGAATTGGGTACGAAAATTGTACCCAAGCCTGAATCACGACGAACTAACAACTTCTAGGCCAATTTCAAGCTATCAAAACAACTCAAATTTGAATGAAATTTCATAGATATATACTAGAACTCGCTAGAAACAAATAGGAAAAAGAGTCACATCATTTCATGGAGAAATAAGGAAGTTATGCAGCCTCAAACATGGACCTATGTCATAGTTTTCTGCCTCAGTAACACACAGTAAATTTTCAAAGGAACTTACATTTTTCAAGCCTAGATTTATATATTCACTTGATGAAACAAGTTAGTTAGAAAGTGTGGGGGCTTCCTCACCTTTGATTTTCAGCTCAGAATGGGAGAAGAGAGCTCTAAAATGGATTAGAAATTGGACTCTGATGCTTCTTTCTAAGCTCTAATAATTATAGAACAGTCTGTAGAGACATGCAACAATGAACATACATTAATTTTTGAAACCTAAAACAAAATTAACCATTTACTGAGATGAAATTCAATTCTTAACGCGGATAACCTGCTGAGAATCAAGTTTAAGCTCATAATTCTTCTTTAAAATGAAATAGTATGATATTAATTGTTGTTGTTACCCTAAGTAGTATATGTTAGGCATGTGGGAATCTACAATAGCAATCCTGTGTTGTCTCATAAGTAGTACTGCATGTTATCATCACGTTATTGGCTTCTACCAGTGCAAAAACTAGTTAAACAAATATGCAATCTGTAACGATCTGATTTTTATTAAGAAATATTTAATGGATATTAAATATTTAAAATGATTTATTTTAATAATTAACGACTTGAAATTTAAATTACTTAAGATTTGAATGTATAGTTAATAATATAATTAAAAACGAGCTCGCAGCAGTGCGATAGTTCGTAATAATACGTTTTGAGCTTTAAATGAATGTGCGGAATTCAATATAAGTTAGAACTCGTTGAAACATGAAACGTTGGAGTCTATTTAACTATATCTTTCAAGCGAAAGTGGAAAATCGAGATTTCATGTTATAAATTGTGAGTTATGTCCAAATCAAATTTTAAGGAAGTCGGTATGGAATCATTTATGAATTACAACGATTTATTGAATAAAATAAATGAATTTTATAAAATGTTGAATATCGACTAGCTATATGAAGTTTTAAATCCAATATAGTTTTAAATCCAATGAATTTTATAATATGAATTACAACGATTTATTAAATAAAATAGAGATATCGAGTTTTAAATCCAATATAGTTTATTCTGAAGCTATATGAAGTTTTATTTGGATATATACGATAATATTAATTTATTATTTTTAAATTGAACTGTTTTTGACTTTATTAATATTTTATTTGTTTTATTTAAGCCTTAAAAATAGCCATTTTTCAAACAAACTTCGTTTTCTATGAAACCAATTTTATCGGATCCAGGATAGTAAACTATTGTTAGATTTCAAAGTTCACGTCAATTAGAGTTAGTATGTGGTCGTAGCAAATTAAAACGTGCATTGAAAACATTATATTGACTTATATATTAATTCTAAGAAAAATTTAAACAATCAAATCAGCTTCTAAAACATATTCCATTGTGTCCGGAATAGGGATATTTGGTTAAGAATCTGTTGGGGTTCTTTTGGAGTTCGAACACGAAAGCTTCAAGGCTAAGGAAAATAAGAATTACATATTAATATTTCTCTACTATAAAACCTAAATAAAAACCCTAAACCCTAGCCCTTATTCAACAGCCTCCACCTTCGTTTCGAATGCCAGGATCATCCAATTTCTTTCGCTAGTCATTCTCAAAACGTTACGAATTAGGTCACTGCTTCAACATAAAGATTGTAGAGCTAAGTAAGCTCTTCAAATTCGTACCGGTTTGATGAGTTATAGGGTGGTGAATGGTTCGAAATTTGTGCTCAAAGGTGGTGGGTTTGATGGCATTTCTGGATGGAGGAGGGGCCGAGTTGGCCGACGTCGCAGGCGAAGGAGGCGGAGGCTAGGGGCTCTGGCGTGGTGGGTGTCATTCAGGGTCATGAAGCCTAGGGTGCATGCAACGAGGAGAAAATGGTTGCGAGGTGGTTCGAGTAGTGGCCTGGAAGGAGATACAAAGGGGAAAATATAATTATGGTGAATAGTGTTTAATTAATTTATTAATTAAGCTAATTAACGTAATTAATGTGTAGACCCTCATATATTGTTAAAATGAAAACAGAATTGAGCGAACAAGTTACTGTGGGATCGTGGAGTCGAGAGGCTCGCAGTGAAGGTAATTTGGATAGATTTGGAGCTAGTGATAAATTCTTATTAAATTAAACGGTTGTTTAATTTAATTGAAATCCAAATTGTTTTTCCAACAATTTGGCGATCAATGTGAGAACTCTCTTAACTGATTTATAAGTTATTATAATCATATCTGAATATGTATTGATTACCTATGATTGCAGTGTTTGCCTCGTGGTTGATGGATGGTATTTATAGTTATTATTGTTAATATTATTAAACTGTGAGTATAAGCGCTGACGATGGAAACACTTATATTATAACTATTGGTTGATGGATGGTAGTTGATATGGATGTATTTATATTGTTGACACAAAAATTTACACCACGAATAAAAAATAATTTGGGAATTGATTAAGTTTCATTCCATTGGAATTTTAAAAGAACTCTATATTCATTTAAGTGAAATTTGATAGGAAAATGGAAATTGGATTTTTAAATCCGAAACAATTTGAAAATGAAGTTGATATGATTTCAAACAACTATTGAGAAGATTGAAATGGGTTTGAATTAAAAATGGCTTGTTTTAATTCAAATGAGATTTTGAATAGTAAATTCAAAAAGTGAATTCAAGTTAGGTATAAAATGGCGTTTCTAATCGAACGGATTATTCCATTGATTGTTAAGGATGTAGATTAAGGATCTTAAGGCAGAATTAACACTGGAGGGGGTGAATAGTGTTTATAAGAAGTTTATAGAAAACTTTAACTAGCTTGAATTACTATATGAATGACACAATGGTTATCACACCAGAAATGATCACAAACACATAAACAATCACATATATAGATATAAGTAAATATAAAATGCAGAAAAGGAAAGAACACATCAGATTTTATACTGGTTCGGATTACTCCTTCGTCCAGTCCCATGCAACGCTGGGTTGTGCAGAGTTTTATTAATACTAGTACCAATCTTATAACACCCTTGATTTCACGGCTACAAGGTCCACACCGATTCCACTACCCTTGATTTCATGGCTATAAGGTTCACACCGCTCCCTTTCCTTGATTTACGGGCTACAAGGAATACACTCTTTCCCAAACAATACCAAATGATTACAACAGCCCTATAACTCTTCAAATTAGAGAGTATTTGATAGAGATTAAGAAGAGAAGAAGTTTGATATGCTTTGAGTAGAAATCGGCAGAGTATAAGTGTAGAAATCAAGAAATTAAGTTATGGTAATGGTGGTAAGAGAGGGGATGAAGAAGGAGATGAAAAGTTGTTAAAAAATTCAAAATTAACCCATATTTACAGTGTTTGAAAGGTTGTAACGTTTTTGAAACGTTTCAAATATGAAAAGACACTTCGTTTGAAAATTGAAAATCTGACAGTTATATGTCGACATGTCCATATATGTATGTCGGCATATACATGTTATTTTAATTTTTAAAATCATTTTTAAAGTGTTAAAACTAAAATATATTTTCTGAAAATTCTTGAATCAAAATCTGATGTTTCAAATGAGTTTTCTAAAACATAAAAACATAGCGATATATAATACAAACATATTTATAAAATTATAATATAAAACTATACATATTATAAACATATAAATATATGTATTATAAAACATTATAAACTATAAGCATATATATATATATATATGTATATATTTGGAATCATAAGTAAATTGAAATTATTTTAGAATAGGAGTTTGAAATTATTTTGAAATAGATTTGAAAACATAATTTGAAACAGAATTTGAAATCAGAATTTGAAAGTGCTAACTGGAGTTTTTAATATAAAATAGACTCTATTACTTGATAATCTTGAGCTCTTGAAATCTTGATATCTTGATTCTCTTGAGTCTTGATTTCCTTGATATCTTGAATCTCTAATGTTGTACAGTCTTCAATATTTATATCCTGCATATATATATATATTCTGGACAAAATATGTTAGTATATTTTATAATCAATAATGTTAATAATTGAAACAAGGTTGTTGTCATCAAAATTCCAATCTCCAACAAACTCCCCCATTTTGATGATGACAACCTTGGTTTATAAAATATTCATACCTGATATTACATGTTGATTTGATTCCTTGAATACTGCCCCTTTCACCATAAATCCCTTTTGACTTCCCCTTTAACTATGCCTATATATATAATTTTATAATTTCTCCTTCATTGTCATTATCAAAAACTATCTTATACTAAACTATCTTATATTATACCTATAGTAGGCTATACTATATTTTATTGTACTTGAACTATACTAAACTAAATTATACTCCTCCAAATCTATGCTATAAATATATATAAATAACTAACTCTAAATAACTTCCCTAACTCTATGACATATCTGATCCTAATGACTTATTTTATAATACTAAATCTATACTAATAATGAACATAAACATTGAAAAAACTATTTAATTCAAAAAATGTTTATATATAGAGAGCAAAGTGTTTACGAGTACATGTATCGACAACGAATATACGTTTTACAGCGCATTGACGAATAAAACGAATCTAAACATCCAATGCTTCTTGACGATTGGAGATTTATGAATTGGACAATGGGGATAATGAATACAAAATTCCCCACTTTGCTCAACTATATTTCCATCTCTGTCAAAGCATACTTCACCCAAACATATTACTTGGTCATCTTCTTCCGTGCCTTTGGTTTGTTCCTCCTCCTCCTCTTCTTCTTCTTCGTCATCTTCTTCTTCTATTTCTTCCTCTTCCTCTTCTTCCACTTCCTTCATTTGATTATCATCTTCGATGATAATTAGATTAGTGTGTGTGACGACCCCAAATCCCGTACTGACGGTGACAAGGGTAATCTTTGGAATATAACACAGAAACAGATAATAGCAGAACAGAAATAATTAAATACACTAGATAATGAACAAATAATACACTGGATAAACGTAATCATCAGAGTTACACAGTATACAGGATCATACTTAGTACAAATACAGTTCAGCTATACATAAATGTCTACAGCGGAAACAAACATAATATGTACAATAGGAGCTGAACAACATAAAAAGAGATAAATGATAGAATCCATCTTCAGCTCCCGCTATCCAGAAAGAGCCAGATAAAACCTGAATACAAGGCTGCCCGTGTAGAAAAAGGGGCACCTGAGTTTGAAAGTGAAACAAACTATGAGTCAGTCATGGGACTGGTATGAGAAATCTACTTAACACATTTATAATATGGCTAATCACAGGACCACGCCACTTTCGTGGAATGGGTTTACTCCATTGGATTGTCAGTGCTTTAAAAAAAAATTCTTTTAAACATCGCAATGCTTTTTATAAAAATGAAGCCATTATAAGACTCAGTTCCCATCACACAATGTAACGCAAACCGAAGGATAGAGTTTTTACCTTATAATGGCCAAAATATGCTTGATACGAATAAAACAAAAGCATTTGATATTACTACTCGTGTTTATATGTTTCAAAAGCAATTTCTAATCATAAGTATCAATCATAGATGGCATTAATGCCCCGTACCACTATGTCGCCATATATAGGTATACAATCAAAACCGCATAGTCACGTATTTGGAAATTGGATTTCCGTCATGAACCAAGGCAAAAGATAGTCCTTACCGACTTCGAGACGCTCTAGCCCGTGTCTCAGGAATAGAGCTCGAGTGACCCTAGGAGCGATAGGGCCGGTCCACCGATGTGGAAAATCCGACAGTCGGATCTCCCGGTATAATTGTTTGAAGTTTCGATTTCAAAATACGAACTGCAGCGTCGTTACTCGATTTAATTTAATTATATTTTTATATATATATATATAAATATAATCGATTCTGGCGCTGTTTTTATTCAGATTTGAATTAAACATTCCAGACAATCCAACCGTTGGATCTTCACAAAGTTGGTGTCGTTGGAAAGGTATTTCCAAAGCGAACCCAATGGTTTCGGTTTTGGGAAAATCCGATGGTCGGATCTCCCGCACTAATCGTTTGAAATCACGGTATCAAAACACGAACTGCGGCTTCGTTATTCGATATATTTCAATTCTATTTATATATATATATATATCGATTCTTCGATTTCAAAACTATATTCTTTTCATACATTTGATAAAAATGATATTTTTATCCAACCGACAATTATTTCAACACTTCGCTATTTTTAACTATTCATGTATATAGTAAAAATGTGATTTTTATTGTAAAACAACTTATTTCAAAGCACGATTATTTTATATAGTTCATATAGGTGATAAAAATATGATTTTTATTATAAACAATTTATTTCAAAACACGATTACCATTCAACACATGAATTTCTATTCAACGAATGAATTTCGATTCAACACATGAATGTTTTCTATAGTTTGTATATATAGAGTAAAAATGTGATTTTTATTGTTAAAACAATTTATTCAAAATAGGAATACCATTCAACACATGAATTTCTATTCAACGAATGAATTTCGATTCAACACATGAATGTTATTCAATATATGAAAATAATTCTAACACATGAATATTATTCAAAATTTCGGCAGCATAACGGCAGGGTAGTTAAAACCGGGGCCGTCCCTAGTACGGCTCCTCGCTCTACCTTAAAGCCTCGCAGCTTTTGACAATGGGGAATCATGCATCTAGTTCGCACGCAGGCGGCATGTATATTTTTTCATTTCCACAAACTAATCCTATGTGGTTTCAACCAAATATTTCTCAACCACAAACGGGTATCTTTTAACCACAATCAATCAATTTCAACCACAAACAATTCTAATCAACCATTCGCTATCAACCAATTTTCACACCAATCACAATCAATAAATATCGTCCATGGTTTGTGGACGAGGGGCGTGTATATATATATATATATATATATATTATATAAGCATTTCACTTCTATTTCAACACATATATAATTTTTACAACGCATATATAACTTATACATCGAACGTACAGCTTATACAATGCTTATACATGAGGTGTACAACGCTTATATAACTCATATATCGACTATATAATTATACATCATCACCATATCGTTTATAATTTAGAAATCTCACATTGGGTTCAACTCCACCAAAAATAGCAGAAGGCTCAGAAAAATATGCGGTCTCTTCTAGAATGTAGAAGACGTCCACACGAGTCCACTGTCTCTTGTTTCACTGAATTTCGTCAAGAAACGAAAAAGATATGATTTTTATAGCAAAATCAAAAACCGTAGCGCTTTAAACTGCTATAATATAGTTTAAAATAATTCAAACCGTACCTCGGCTGTTTCGTTCAAAACTAGGTTTGGATTTTTTTCTAATCCGCGTAGCTATTCGTCGATCGGCCTTCGCAGCGTCGAAGGGGGAGGAGAGGCGCATGTGCGCAGAGGGGTGTGGGTCAGTTCGACGGCCTGATGATGGTGCGGCGGCGGTTTGAAACCCGCAACTTCCAGGCGTCGATTCTCCCAAACCACACAACGAAAAAATCCAAACTATATATGGATTTGAAGATCTTCTCGAGCACTACAAAATTCTCCAAAGGGGCAGGGGTTTTTATTGAGCGGATTAGAAGAAATCAAGGAGAGAAGAAAGGAAACGCTTTCCGTCGTTCTTTTTGGTCGGGGAGAGAGAATGTCGCGGGGGGGTCTGATGTGGACGAATCACTTTTTATTTATTTATAAAGTTTTTAAAAATCCGAAAATACCCCTTGCCTCCTACGAACTCCAAACCCAACGACTGTCGCCCCTAGCGTTTTACCCCCCTTCCGAACACAATGGGATATGTTTCGAAGGCCCATTCGACTGTTTCAGTCAGTTTTACTTCAAATTAAAATATAAAACATTCAATATTTAATTTGAACGTACATTTCAATTTGCAAGGGCCACAAACTGATTCGAAAAATTCCAGAAAAATAAATCTAGCTATGTTTTGATGATACGGTCCCAACAAAACTAGTTTCGTCGAATTCTGAGACCATTTGAAAAATGGCCTTTTTCTAGTCGATCCAATTTAACTGTAATTGACCAAAACACGTTTTCCTTCGCCACGCTCACATATTAGCTTCAATCATTATGAAATTTGAAACTTAGCAATAATTTAATATCCTGGATCCAACAAAAGTGGTTTCGTCGAATTCCGAGGTCATTTGCAAAATGGACATTTTCACGGGCTATATAAACTCCATAGCGACCTTTCAGAAAATTCATTTGGCCATAATTTTTGCTTCCCGCTATGAAACTTCGATTTTTCAGATTCGTTAGAAAGGTATTCACTAACAGATTGAAATATTTTTGGTTCCACTCAAATCCGTTTTGTTTTGCACTCGGTACAGTCAGTCAAAGTTTGAATTCAAATTTTGAAACTATCGCGCCATTTCAGGCCTTGTTTATAATTAGAATTAATTATATTCGTTTTCGAATGTCGATACAAACTTACTTTTCATCGTTATTATTAAAAATATTCATTTTAAATATTTAAAATCCACTAAAATAGCCAATTAAATTTTTTTAAATTGGTTCAGATTTTTCGGGTCATTACAATCTCCCCCACTTAAAACTTTTCGTCCCCGAAAAGGAAAAAAGTCGAAAGTGGTTTGATTAATCAACCCTATGTTCGATCTGGCTTTTATTCTCCAAATTTTCAGTTTCTGAGAATTTTCAAATTCTTCAAAAATTTGGCTAACACCCGGAATTTTCGAAAAATTTCGCCATAACCTCCTTTGTACGGGGAGGGGTTTGGAAATTTATTGGGCCGTATTAGGTACCCAATAAATCCTATAAAGCATACACATATTTATAGTGATATATTCTGGTGTTTACAGGGGAGCGTGTATAGATAATAACTCCAGAGAATAAATTCTCGTCACCCTGTCAAAGCCTGAGGGAGTGTGTATTTTAATTGCTCCAGAGAATAAATTTTCGTCACCTCGTCCCGTGTGGGAAATAAATAATCCATGTGTCGTATCTAATGACTAGAGAGACGTGATTATTGTCAACTCCAGACCCGTGTGGTTTTTTTTATTAATCTGGCAATTTATCGTTACATTTTATATGGTCCATATCAGTCATCAGTTCAACCTATAAAATATAGTCATCGCCATACAAGCCTCTAGCTCGTGTGGTAAATCTTCCACCTCGTCACACAAGCTCCAAATGCTTATGTGGTATATGATGAAGTGTGCCTATCTTCAAGAAGTATGCCATGCAGTGTAGTTCAAAATTAATTGTTACTATCCTATGGCGACGTTTATTATTACACACAGAACAACCAGCACTCCGCATCCAATGGCATTCACAGGAGTTGATATAATAATATTTCGCATCCAACTCATTAAGGTTTACCTAATTGTCGGGCACGCAAATAATTTCTTTACTCAACAGCTAATCCATTTACCTGTTCAAACATATATAATGCACATGTATATATTTCTATTTATTTTTAAATCAGTTCAATATGCGATTTAATCAAATAAATTCTATCATTCATTCTATAATTGATTAAATTAACTATCGTTTTAATAATTTGATTAATCAAATCTACTATCACACAACACAAACAACAACCCAATTGTTTTTAACTTTTCAAAAATATACTAATCAATTTCTATACTCTTTTAAAATCATTCAGACTATAGAATTAAAAGTGCACATCCATGGAAAGAAAATAACAATAAAGTAGAGAACTAAATGGTTATGCAAAGTATGGTAAATGTACCTTGCACCGGAGTCAATCAGAGATATCAACTCGACACTTAGGATAGGCTTTCTGAATGCTCTCCTCAGTTTCCCAAGTACAATCTCGCGGATCCCCACTCCATTGCACTTTGACTAAGTGAACCTTCTTGTTCCTCAGCTCTTTGGTTTCTTTGCCGATGATCTTTAGCGGCTCTCTTCTCACAGCTAATTCTAGGGTAATTTCAATATCCTGTTGCGCTGCTTCTTCCATGATCAAGTCTGGATCATGAACGTGCTTTCGAAGTTGAGATATGTGAAACACATCATGTACTCCTGGCAACCAATCAGGCAATTTAACCCTATAAGCGAGAGTTCCAATCCGTTCAAGAATAGGAAACAGACCAATGAATTTGGGCACCAACTTCACTGTTTTACCGAACCGGATATCTCCTCTCATCGGCGATACTTTCAAATATACATAGTCGCCAACAGCAAATAATATATCTCTCCTTCTCTTATCGGCATAGCTTTTCTGTCGGCTTTGAGCGGTGAGTAATCGTTTCTTAACGAAATCGACTTTGTCGGCAGCTTCTCGGATCATGTCAGGTCCCAATACAAGTCTATTACCGGGTTCGACCCAACAAGCAGGAGATCGGCACGGTCTACCATATAATGCTTCGAATGGCGACATCGTCAGGCTCGCTTGGTAGCTGTTGTTATATGAGAATTCAGCCAAATGCAGATGGTCTTCCCATGATCCACCAAAATCTAGAACACAAGCCCGTAATAGATCTTCTAGTATACGATTCACGCTCTTAGTCTGACCATCTGTCTGAGGATGATAAGCGGTGCTCAAGTTCAACTTCGTTCCCAGTTCTACTTGAAATGCCTCCCAGAATTTGCTAGTAAATATTGGATCTCTATCACTAACTATACTGATCGGCACTCCGTGCAGTCTAATAATTTCCTTGAAATATATCTGCGCCAGACTCTGAGCAGTTCTGTTTGATCTAACAGGTATGAAATGGGCGGTCTTCGTGAAGCGGTCTACGATCACCCAAATACTGTCATTTCCTTTTCTGGTTCTGGGAAAACCATCTATGAAGTCCATGGAAATATGATCCCACTTCCAACCTGGAACGTCTAGCGGTTGTAACAATCCAGCCAGTTTCTGTTGGTCGCTTTTGACTAGCTGGCAAGTAGGGCATCGGCTAACATATATTGAAACGTCTCTTTTCATAGCCTTCCACCAGAGTGTTCGCTTGAGATCGTTGTACATTTTGGCCACACCGGGATGGATACTCAGCTTGGATTTGTGACACTCGTCTAACACTTCCCTTTTTAACTCTGGGATGTCGGGAACACAAATCCTTCCTTTCAATCTCAGGGTCCCATTGTTATCTATTTGAAAACATGAGGGTTCGCCTTTCTGAATCCTTTTGATCATATCCTTAACAAAGTTATCATCCTTCTGAAGAATAGATATTTTGTCAATCAAGGAAGTCGTAATAATAAAGCTGGCGATCATTACATTCTTTCGACTCAGCGCATCAGCCATGACATTGGCTTTCCCTGGAGTGTATAGAATCTCAAAATCATATGCTGCAAGGAACTCTAGCCAACGTTGGTGCCTCAGATTCAAGTCTTTCTGGGTGAACAGATACTTTAACGACTGGTGATCTGTAAATAGTTCGAATTTCTCACCCAGAAGATAGTGTCTCCAGATTTTCAAAGCAAATACTATAGCCAACAACTCAAGATCATGAGTGACATAGTTCTTTTCATGTGGCTTCAGCTGACGGCTAGCATAAGCGATCACTTGACCTCTTTGCATTAGTACTGCACCCAGGCCTTCTCTAGAGGCATCTGTCCAAACTTTTAAATCCTGATTGCCGCCGATAATGGTTAACACTGGAGTAGTCGTTAATCTGACCTTTAGCTCCTGAAAAGCCTCCTCACATTCGGGAGTCCACTTGAATTTCGCGTGCTTCTTTGTAAGCTTTGTTAAGTGACCAGATATCTTTGAAAAATCTTTAACAAATTTCTGGTAATAACTAGCCAATCCAAGAAAACAACGGACTTCTGTGGGAGTACTAGGCTGTTTCCAGTTTTGAATAGCTGTGATTTTACTTGGATCCACGGCAATTCCTTCTTTCGATACGACGTGGCCAAGAAATTTCACTTCATCTTGCCAGAATATACATTTGGATAGTTTAGCTTTTAATACATTCCTTCTGAGAATTTCTAGAACTTGTTCCAAATGTTTTTCATGTTCGGCCTTTGATTTAGAGAAGATTAGAATATCGTCAATAAAAACTAGAACAAACTTATTTAGGACTCCTCTGAACACTCGATTCATCAAATCGACGAAGTAAGCTGGAGCGTTACATAAGCCGAACGACATTACTAACCACTCATAGAATAAGTCTGGACTCTGAATGCTGTCATAGGAACACACTCTTCGGCAATTCGAAGCTGATGGAAACCTATAGCTAGGTCCATCCTTGAAAATACTTGTGCTCCATTCAGACGATCCAATAAATCATCGATTCGCGGCAATGGATATTTATTCTTTATTGTCTGCTTATTCAAGTCGCAATAATCCACACATAGTCGCAAAGTACCGTCAGACTTTGAGACAAACACCATGGGTGCTCCCCAATCAGAGAAACTAGGCCTGATCAGACCCTTCCATACAAGCTGTCGAGTTTGATTATCTAACTCTTCTTTCTCCTTTAGGGTCATCCTCCGAATAGCGTGCACTATCGGCCTAGCATTCGGAATTAAAGCAATCTTGAAATCGATTTCCCTCTGCGGAGGTAAGCTGACAACTTCTTCGAACACATCTGCATATTTCTTTACGACAAGAATATCTTTGATGAGGTCAGGAATATTCTCTGTGACTACTGGGATATTTTCTATTTGAGCAGGAGGAACATCCAGAGCTGACCAAAAGTCTTTTCTATTGGAATTCGGACCTTCGCATGGTATGGTTATATAATTCCCTGATTGGGCCTTCGCCTTAACAACTCTCTCGGCGCATCTAACCTCTGCTTCATATTTGGTTAACCAATCCAATCCCAAAATAAGATCGAATTCAGTAAAATTCATGACGATAGAGATAGTAGGGAATTTATAGCAGGAAAAAGAGACAGGTACTACACAAACCCAACTGAGATCGAGGGAACCCCCAACCAGATTATGAACAGTCATTGGTTCTTTGAGCTTTTTCAAATTCAAATCTAGTTTCTTAACCGCATTCTTTGCAATAAAGCTTCGCGACGCGCCTTTATCAAACAATACTTTAACTGGAATATTTTTGACATTAAGCGTGCCTTCCAAAACATCAGCCCTTTCTTGACAGGATGAGGGCTCAGAAGCTTCTGCTACTTCATTTATATGCACTGTTTCAGATTCCTTGAATAGTGGGCAGGCCTTTGAAAGATGACCCAACTGATGGCATTGTCTGCACTTTCTATTCTCTTGAAATCCCTTCTTGGATTGAAGCCCACCTTTTAATCGCTTCTTCAAGGGTCCGCAGTTTATCGCCAAATGCCCTGGCTTCTTACAGTTACTGCATATGGCAGTCGTTACTTGTCCTTTCTCAGATTCAGCCCTTTTCCGATTTGCTTTGGGCTTCTTACTGACCTCGGATATCGTACTGGCCTCAGGACGATCAGTTTCAGACTCACCTTTATTACTAGAACTGACTTCCTCATCGTATTGTAACATACCTTTCTTATGGAGATCCTCATACTGATAAGCCATGTATATCATTTCTAGAAAAAGGAAGCTTCACACTCCTCCTTGCACTATTCTGATATTTTCTTTGCAGGCCATGAATAAATCTCAGATTCTTCCTCTTTGGATCTTGAATCAAATGAGGAGCAAAGTGAGAAAGTTCGTTGAATTTCTTATGATATTCTGGAATGGTCATATCTCCTTGTATCAGATAAGAGAATTCATCACATAATGGCTCAGTCACTTCCGGAGGAGTAAATCTTTCTAGGAAAATCTCTTTGAATCTATCCCAGGTGATATCACCTTCTGGATTATCTTTGATGATTGTTTCCCACCAGATTAAAGCTTCTTCTTTGAGCTCCCAAGATGCTACTAATCTTTTCTGATCATCTCTCAACTGGATACGTTAAAATATTCTTTCAACAGAACTCATCCAAGCTTGAGTCTGAATTATAGATTCATTGCCCGAGAATTGTGCTGCACCCAGATTTCGATATCTCTTTAATAGAGCCTCCAGATCGGGTTCTACATTCATCTTGTCTCTGACACTCATTTTCTAGTACTTCTGCAAACAACAGATCAAGTGTGAGGTCACAGAAAAGATATTTCAAAATATAGAGACATATACTTTAAATGTAAATGTGTCTATCGGGGTGTAATTTCCTTCTGCTTTACTCATACTAGGATACTGCCAATCCTATCTGTATTGAGTTACCCGTCCTAGAACACTACTGGTTCTATTTCTGACGAGTTCGTTAATATGTTATATTCCAGCACTAAGCTTAACCAAAGCTCTGATACCACGATGTGACGACCCCAAACCCCGTACTGACGGTGGCAAGGGTAACCTTTGGAATATAACACAGAAATAGATAATAGCAGAACAAAAATAATTAAATACACCAGATAATGAACAAATAATACACTGGATAAACATAATCATCAGAGTTACACAGTATACAGGATCATACTTAGTACAAATACAGTTCAGCTATACATAAATGTCTACAGCGGAAATAAACATAATATGTACAATAGGAGCTGAACAGCATAAAAAGAGATAAATGATAGAATCCATCTTCAGTTCCCACTATCCAAAAAGAGCCAGATAAAACCTGAATACAAGGATGCCCGTGTAGAAAAAGGGGCACCCGAGTTTGAAAGTGAAACAAATTACGAGCCAGTCATGGGACTGGTATGAGAAATCTACTTAACACATTTATAATATGGCTAATCACAGGACCACGCCACTTTCGTGGAACGGTTTTACTCCATCGGATTGCCAGTGCTTTAAAACAAACAACTCTTTTAAACATCGCAATGCTTTTTATAAAAATGAAGCCATTATAAGACTCAGTTCCCATCACACAATGCAACGTAAACCGGAGGATAGAATTTTTACCTTATAATGGCCAAAATATGCTTGATACAAATAAAACAAAAGCATTTGATATTATTACTAGTGTTTATATGTTTTAAAAGCAATATCTAATCATAAGTATCAATCATAGACGACATTAATGCCCCATACCACTATGTCGCCATATATAGGTATACAATCAAAACCGCACAATCACGTATTTGGAAATTGGATTTCCGTCATGAACCAAGGCAAAAGATAGTCCTTACCGACTTCGAGACGCTCTAGCTCGTGTCTCAGGATCAGAGCTCGAGTGACCCTAGGAGCGACAGGGTCGGTCCACCGATGTGGATTAAAATTCCTGAACACTGCGTTTCCCCGCCCTATGGGGCGTCAATGAGCCAACGAATGACTCCATCGGTCCCGGATCGACCGATATATCCGAGGCGCCTCGCAACAGCAACAACCACATAGGTGAAAATAATATAAATGTCAGCCAGTTTAAGCACCGACACCACCTCTAGCTAGAAGGAAACGCATGCCCTCCCTGAGGTCCTCTCCTATTTCTGGTTCATACCAGGGTGTGAGGTTCACGAATTCACGTTATACACAAAGCTACGCCACACAAGCGGTGCTTTAATCATCATGTAGTAACCCGGAAAATGTGAACCACTTTAAAATTTTTAAATCAGGTTATTACCAAAGAATTTGAATAGTTTAAATAGCATATTTCAATAAAATATAGAATTTGGTATGGTATGGCAGTCTAGAATTTCGAATACAAACTTTGTCTGACTATACCGGGTGGAAAATATAACGGATTTTGACAAAACTGAAAATATTTAAATTTGTTTATCAATACCTTTCTAACGAATCTGAAAAATCGAAATTTCATAACGGAAATCAAAAGTTATGGCCAAATGAATTTTCCGAAAGGTCGCTATATAGTATATATAGCCCTTGAAAATTGAGATTTTGCATACGACCTCGGAATTCGACGAAACCACTTTTGTTGGGTCCGGGATGTCAAATTATTGCTAAGTTTCAAATTTCATAATTTTTGAAGCTAGTATGTGAGCGGGGCAAAAGAAAATGTGTTTGGTCAAATTCTGTTAAAATGGGTCGACCTAAAAATGACCGTTTTTCAAACGAGCTCAGAATTCGACGAAACTGGTTTTGTTAGGAACGTATCGTCAAAACAAAGCTAGATTTATTTTTCTGGAATTTTTCGATTCAGTTTGTGGCCCTGGCAAATTGAAATGTACGTTTAAATTAAATATCGAATGTTTTATATTTTAATTTGAAAAATAACTGACTGTAATAGTCGAAATGACCAACGAAACATATCCCATTGTGTCCGGAATGGGGGTATTTAGCTAGGGGCGACAGTCGTTGGGTTTAAAAAGGAGTCCGTTTGCAAAAACACTATTTAAAATTTCCTATAAAGCATGGACCAATAGGAATTTTTCTTTAAAAAAAAAAACCTAAAACCCTAGCCGCCAGAGACGATCTGGACGACGTAGGGTGCTCCAATCTTCTCGTCCATTTAGCCGCCGCCTCAGGCGATTTCACCGCCGCCGCCTGTTGAGACTTCTGACCGCCTTCGCCTCCTCTCCACATCCGACCAACCCACGACCCCATCCATCGACCGTTGGCGTCGGAAATCGACCAGGAAGTCGCGACCTTCAGAGCGCCGCCGCGACGCGCACAAGCCACCGAACCCTTCGTCACCACCGCCGATCTGGAGGTGGTTCGTAGCTCTTTGACGCAGCGTGGTCTGATCGAAACATCGAGTTATGGATTGGCTTAAAAATCGTGACCTAGTTTCGAAGTTTTTAAAAACCTTTCTGATGTAAAATTCTGAAATGAAAATAACACTTTTAAGTGTTGCAAAACTTTGAAAAATAATATCTTTTTCGTTCTTTAACGAAATTTGATGAAACAGGAGACACCGTGACCGCAAGGAGGCTCTCTACATTCTAGAAGAAGCCGCGGATTTTTCTGACCTTCCTACGATTTTTAGCACTGCAATAACCAATGTGAGGAATCTAAACTATTTGTGTGAATGAAATCGCGTTGTATAAATTATACAAGCGAAGTGTAAATTATATACGCATTGTATACCTCATGTACATGTGTTGTATAAGTTATATTAGCGATGTATAAATTATACAAGCGTTGAATGAAACATATATGCTTTGAATTGTGATGAAATGCAAGTGAATTATTATATATATATATATATATATATATATATATATATATATATATATATATACTCCCCTCGTCCACAGACCATGGACGATATTTATTGCTTGTGATTGACGTGATATTATATGGTATGACGAATGGTTGGAAATAATTGTTTGTGGTTGATATTATGGTTGAAAAATACCTTTGTGGTTGAAAAATACCCTCTTGTGGTTGAAACAAAATAGAATAGGATTGTGGAATTGAAAATAAAACATGCCGCCTGCGTGCGAACTAGATGCATGATCCCCATTGTCAAAAACCGCGAGGTTTTAAGGTAGAGCGAGGAGCCGTACTAGGGACGGTCCCGGTTTTAACTACCCTGCCGTTATGCTGCCGAAATTTTCTGAAATATCTATGTGTTAGAATAATTTTCATTCGTTGAAATAAATTATACAAACGATATAGAATATTCATGTGTTGAATTGCAATTCATTCGTTGAGTTGAAATTCATGTGTTGAATATTATTTGAATTTAAACAAATGGCTTTAGCGATAAAAATCACATTTTTATATATATACAAACTATATAGAATATTCATGTGTTGAATTGCAATTCATTCGTTGAGTTGAAATTCATGTGTTGAATATTATTTGAATTTAAACAAATGGCTTTAGCGATAAAAATCACATTTTTATATATATACAAACTATATAGAATATTCATGTGTTGAATTGCAATTCATTCGTTGAGTTGAAATTCATGTGTTGAATATTATTTGAATTTAAACAAATGGCTTTAGCGATAAAAATCACATTTTTATATATATACAAACTATATAGAATATTCATGTGTTGAATTGCAATTCATTCGTTGAGTTGAAATTCATGTGTTGAATATTATTTGAATTTAAACAAATGGCTTTAGCGATAAAAATCACATTTTTATATATATACAAACTATATAGAATATTCATGTGTTGAATTGCAATTCATTCGTTGAGTTGAAATTCATGTGTTGAATATTATTTGAATTTAAACAAATGGCTTTAGCGATAAAAATCACATTTTTATATATATACAAACTATATAGAATATTCATGTGTTGAATTGCAATTCATTCGTTGAGTTGAAATTCATGTGTTGAATATTATTTGAATTTAAACAAATGGCTTTAGCGATAAAAATCACATTTTTATATATATATATATACAAACTATATAGAATATTCATGTGTTGAATTGCAATTCATTCGTTGAGTTGAAATTCATGTGTTGAATATTATTTGAATTTAAACAAATGGCTTTAGCGATAAAAATCACATTTTTATATATATACAAACTATATTGAATATTCATGTGTTGAATTGCGATTCATTCGTTGAGTTGAAGTTCATGTGTTGAATGTTATCATCTTTTAAAAATAAAATGAATCGATAATGAAAACTATATTTTTATAGTGAATATGAAGAGTTAAAAATACACATGTGTCGAAAAAATATTTTTGATGATAAAAATATTTCTTTTATCATGTATACGCTTAGTTAAAAATACACACGTGTTGAAATAAATAATAGTTTGCTAGAAATATTATTATTAGCTTTGTTCTGCATATATATACATGTGTTAAACAGGAAAAATGGATTAGCTGTAGAGTAAAGAAATTATTTGCGTGCCCGACAAATAGGTAAACCTTGATGAGTCGGCTGCGCAATTTTATTTATATATCAACTCCTGTGAATGCCATTGGATGCGGAGTGCTGGTTATTCTGTGTGAAATAATAAATAACGCCATAGGATAGTAATAATTAATTTTGAACTACACTACATGGCATACTTCTTGACGATAGGCATACTTCATCATATTCCACATAAGCAACTGGAGCTTGTGTGACGAGGTGGAAGATTTACCATACAAGCAAGAGGCTTGTATGGCGATGACTATATATTACATGTTGAACTGATGACTGATATGGACTATATAAATTATAACGATAAATTGCCAGATTAATAAAAACCCCACACGGGTCTGGAGTTGACAATAATCACGTCGCTCTAGTTATTAGATACGGCACATGGACTATTTATTTCCACACGGAAACGGGGTGACGGGAATTTATTCTCTGGAGTGATTATCAGTACATGCTCCCCCGTAAACACCAGAATATATCACTATAAATATGTGAATGCTTTTTAGGATTTATTGGGTACCTAATACGGCCCAATAAATTTCCAAACCCCTCCCCGTGCAAAGGAGGTTATGGCGAAAATTTTCGAAATATTAGGGCGTTAGTGAAATATTTGAAGTGAAAACGAAGTTGAAAATATAGAATGAACTATAGTTGAAATTATAGAATGAACTATATTTATATATAAATATAAATATAATTAAAAGGAATAGAGGCCGTGCAGTTCGTGTTTTGGAATCGTAATTTGAAACGATTAGTGCGAGAAATCCGACCATCGGATTTTCCCGAAACCGCAACCGCTGGGTTCGCCTTGGAAATATCTTTCCAACGGCACCAACCTTGTAAAAATCCAACGGTTGGATTGTCCGGAATGTTTAATTCAAATCTGAAGAAAAACAGCGCCATAATCGTTTATATTTATATATAAATATAAATATAATTAAATTAAATCGAATAACGACGCTGCAGTTCGAATTTTGAAACCGTAACTTCAAACGACTAGTGTGGGAGATCCGACCGTCGGATTTTCACGAAACTGGAACCGTTGGGTTCGCTTTGGGAATATCTTCCCACTGATATAGACTTTGTAGAAATTCCACGGTTAGATTTTCCGATATGTGTAAAACAAATTAGGGGAAAAACAGCGCCAGTGCCACGGCACGACCTGAAACGTCGTTTAATTAAACATGGCCATTTTTAAATAAATAAAAATGGCGAAAAATCGTTATAAAATATTATAAGCAATATTGATTGAGAATAAACCAAATGGGCTTGAATTGTTTGATATTTGATGGTTGTATGTGTCTGACATGAAAATAACACTAAAGAACCGAAAGATGGATGTCGAATAGTATAACCATAAAAAGAATCGATTTAAATTCTAATGACGTGAATTATTTGAAAAGGCCGAGCTAACCCTCATTTCAAATAATTCATCGAGCGATTCGAATTGGAAAATGCAAAGACGATTCAAGATCGACGATCTTCGTATCGGTTGGATGGACGCTACTGAGGTTCCTGACCGGAGTAGCTACCGGAAGGGGACGGAAGTAGTAGCCGTCTGAACGTATGTGTTGATTGTACGGATACGCGAGGAATTTGACGACTCCGGTTCCGTTCAGACCCAGAACGGACTTGTAAATGGATTGTGTGTCTGACATTGGATTTTGTTCTATACTGATTGATCTCTGTTAAATATACATCTGTTTGGCGGCGGAGAATTTATTCTTTTGCTTAACGCCCTTCTCTGAGACGTACGAGCTCAGAGGTTATATATCGATGGAAATCAATCGTATGGAGTGGACTGCCTATGTGGCATGCCAAGATGCTATGATCAAGGCTTCTGTTGCAAAGCAAAGTCTTGTGGATGATGATCAAAGCAAGGTCTACGTGGCCTAGCTTTGTGTATTTCGTAGATTCGCGAACCTCACACCTCGGTATGAGTCAAAAACGGGATAAGGACCCAAGGAGAGCATGACGTTTCTTTCTAGCTTTGGTGGTGTCAGTGACTTACCAGCCCTGACATTTATATTTACTTTTCACCTTTGTGGTTGTTGGAATGCGTGGCGCCTCGATATAGGTCTGTAAGGACCGGGAAACATGTGTTCAGGAATTGCCAATCCTCAAACGTAAGAGAGGACCGGCCTTGGAGGATTCAGGGTTACCCAGAGTGTGTAGTCCTGAGGCATTTGCTAGAGTGTCTCCAAGCGGAGAGGAGCTTGCCCCTTGCCTCGACTCATGACGGAAATCCAATTCCCAATACGAAATAACGGACTTGATTGTAAAACTAGTATGGCGACATAGTAGATGGTAGTTATGCCGCCTATGATTGATATTTATGATGCTATTTGAAACATATATGCACTAGTAATAATATCAAATGATTTCGTTTTATATGTATCAAGCATATTTGGCTATTATAAGGTAAAACTCTATCCTTCGGCTTGCGTTGCATTGTGTGATGGGACCTGAGTCTTATAATGGCTTCATTCTTTCTAAAAGCATTGCGTTGTTTTAAAAGAATTTACTTTGTTTTAAATGCACTAGCAATCACTGGAGTAAACCCGTTCCGCGAAAGTGGCTTGGTCCTATGATTTGCTATTTCTGTTGTTTAACTGTTAAATAGATTCCTCATACCAGTCCCCATGACTGACTCGTTGTTTGTTTCACTTTGCAAACGCGGGTGCCCTTATTTTCACACGGGCAGCCTAGTACACCGGTGACAGGTTATTTTTGGCTCTGCACTGCTGCATAGAGTGCATTTTTGGCTCATGGCGAGGCTGACTTCACAGAGACGACTTTGACTTTTCCGCCAATACTGTACTTATGTTATGATTCCGCCACTGGCGATGCAGACTGATTTACTTTCCGTATTTCTTACTATATGTATATGTATTCCGCCTTCGGCGATGTAGACTGATACCCTTATTATGTCTCACTGCATGTATGTATTCCGCCTCTGGCGATGATGACTGATCACTTTCCTTTTTATTTACTAAGTTATATCCCATGCTATGCTATTCTGATGTTATTACATGTTGTGATTCCGCTGTCATATCCATGTAAAATTTATTCTATTTATTGTTTCTGCTATTATCTGTACTCTGCTATGATGATTAATGTGTTATTTCCTAATGATTATCCTTAATACCGCCCCTCGGATTTTGGGATCGTCACAGTTGGTATCAGAGCTTTGGTTAACCTTAGTTCCGGGATCTAACACATTAAACCCCTCGTCATAATAGAATCAGTAGTGTTCTAATGCGAGTAGCTCGTTAGAGATAGGATTAGCAATGTCCTAGAATGAGCTAAGCAGATTAGCAAAACAATTTGATCAGTACATCATCATTATCTTTCCTTGTATTCCCCTGCTTTATCATTTATGAAAATTATCAAATCTGTGAGCTTGACTCTTTTCTTGCTTATACAGTATTCTCTTAGATGGCTACATGAGCAGCAGCAGCTAGAGGAGGCCGTGGAGGCCGAGGAGATGCAGCAGGAGGACGGGGGAATATCCCCGTAGTTGTGGAAGGCCTTATTGTTCAGCCACCAGCACCCGAAGACTTTGAGTTAGATAAAGTAGCGAAGAGGTACATAAATCTTGGGGGAAAACCTTTTACTGGCACTGGTACAGTGACCGAGGCTATAGCTTGGCTGAAAACCTGTGAGAAAATCTTTGAAGGCATGGGTATGGGAACCAACAATAAAGCAAGACTTGGTATTTGGCTCCTTCAGGAGGAAGCAGAGCTGTGGTGGGATGCCATTACCTCAGAGGATGCAGCTAGTACTGTCAGGACCTGGGAACAATTCAAAGCTATGTTCAATGAGAAGTTTGTACCTGAACAGGCTCTAGAGAGGATGCGAGAGCAGTTTGCTAATCTCCAGCAAGGAGATCTCTCTATTCAGGATTATCTAAATAAGTTCACCCAGTTGTCGCGCTATGCTCCAGAGTTGATCTTGACCAACAAAGCAAAGAACAAGAGATTCATATTTGGGCTGAAGCGCAAATACCATGATAGAGCTATGAGCAACATCAAACTGTCCTTTTCAGAACTAGTAGAGATGGCTTGCAATTATGAAGACATGGATGAGAGGCATGCTAGCCAAGACCGCGCCAAAAGCCAAGCTGGAAATAAGCGCAAGGCTTCAACAGATCAACCCGAATCTAGCATTACCGCGGCCGCTACTCAGAAACCTGCAAAGATCCCGAAAGAAAAAGAAGAGTTAAGTAGTCAAACCCGAGAATTACTTTGGAAAGGTCTGATCAGACCGAGCTTTTCAGCATGGGGAGCAGCAGTAGTATTTGTCCCGAAATCAGACGGTACCCTAAGACTTTGCGTTGATTACCGGGATCTCAATAAACAGACACTGAAGAACAAATATCCCTTGCCCCGTATAGATGATCTGTTAGATCAATTAAATGGAGCAACAGTATTCTCCAGAATGGACCTAGCTACAGGTTTCCACCAATTACGTATAGCCGAAGACTGTGTTCCTTTGACAACCTTCAGGGGTCCCGATTTATTTTACGAATGGTTAGTAATGCCGTTCGGCTTGTGTAACGCTCCGGCATACTTCGTCGATCTTATGAACAGAGTGTTCCGTGGTGTACTGAATAAATTTGTTCTAGTCTTCATCGATGACATTTTAATCTACTCCAAGTCGGAAGATGAACATGAAAAACATTTAGAACAAGTGTTGAAAATTCTAAGGAGAAATGTCTTGAAAGCTAAATTTTCTAAGTGTGTTTTCTGGCAGAATGAAGTTAAATTCCTAGGCCATGTCGTATCAAAAGAAGGAATTGCTGTAGATCCAAGCAAAATTACAGCGATTCAGAACTGGAAACAACCTACTACGCCCACTGAAGTTCGGAGTTTCCTTGGATTAGCTAGTTACTATCAGAAATTCGTTCAGGATTTTTCAAAGATATCTGGTGTATTGACAAAGCTTACAAAGAAGCATGAGAAATTCAAATGGACTCCCGAATGTGAAGAAGCTTTCCAGGAATTGAAACTGAAGTTGACAACCGCTCCAGTACTGACAATTATAGAAGGTAACCAAGACTTGACTGTATGGACAGATGCTTCTATTAGAGGGCTAGGCGCAGTGTTAATGCAAAAAGGCCAAGTGATCGCTTATGCCAGCCGTCAACTAAAGCCGCATGAAAGAAACTATGCAACTCATGATCTTGAGTTATTAGCTATCGTGTTTGCTTTAAGAATCTGGAGGCATTATTTATTGGGCGAGAAGTTTGAACTATACACTGATCATCAATCCTTGAAATACCTGTTCACCCAGAAAGATCTAAACTTGAGGCAACAGCGTTGGTTAGAATTCCTTGCAGCATACGATTTTGAAATTCTATACACTCCAGGGAAAGCCAATGTTGTAGCAGATGCGCTCAGCAGAAAGAATGAAATCATCGCCAGTTTTGTCATTACGTCTTCATTAATAGACAGGATCTCGACCCTTCAGAAAGACGATGAATATATTCAAAGAATCAGTCATAGAGTCAAAGGAGGTGAATCCACAAGTTTCCGACTCGATGACAAAGGAGTTCTAAGATTAAAGGGCAGAATTTGCATCCCAAACCTTCCCGAGCTCAGAAGAGAAATACTTGATGAGTGCCACAAGTCCAAATTAAGTATCCATCCCGGTGTGAGCAAAATGTATAACGATATCAAACGCACATTCTGGTGGAGAGCTTTGAAAAGAGATATCTCATTATATGTTAGCAGATGCCCCACTTGTCAGCTAGTTAAGAGCGATCAGCAGAAATTGGCTGGATTATTACAACCATTAGAAATTCCAGGATGGAAGTGGGAACAAATCTCGATGGATTTCATCGATGGCTTGCCTAGAACTAGAAAAGGAAACGACAGTATATGGGTAATCGTAGATCGCTTCACGAAGACTGCCCATTTCATACCTGTCCGATCCAACAGAACGGCTCAAAGTCTAGCACAGATTTACTTCAAAGAAATAGTTAAACTACATGGAGTGCCGCTCAATATAGTTAGCGATAGAGATCCCCTATTTACTAGCAAATTCTGGGAAGCATTCCAGGAAGAATTGGGAACCAAATTGAATCTAAGCACCGCGTACCACCCACAGACAGATGGCCAAACTGAGCGGGTGAATAGAATTCTAGAAGATTTACTGCGGGCTTGCGTTATCGATTTTGGAGACTCATGGGAAGATCACTTACATTTAGCCGAATTCTCTTACAACAATAGCTATCAAGCAAGTTTGGGAATGTCTCCATTTGAAGCATTATACGGTAGACCGTGCAGATCTCCCGCATGTTGGGTAGAACCTGGCAACAGACTTGTGTTAGGGCCCGATATGATTCAAGAAGCATCGGATAAAGTCGATTTCATTAAGAAGAGATTGAAAACCGCGCAGAGCCGACAGAAAAGTTATGCTGATGCGAGAAGAAGGGATATATCGTTTGCCGTTGGCGATTATGTTTATTTAAGAGTTTCTCCAATGCGAGGAGTAATCAGATTTGGCAAGACTGGGAAGTTGGCACTGAGATTTATTGGTCCCTTTCCTATACTTGAACGGATTGGAACTCTTGCATATAGGGTTTCATTACCTAATTGGTTGCCTGGTATACATGACGTGTTCCACGTATCTCAACTCAGAAAACATGTTCATGATCCCGATCTTGTTGTGGAAGAAGCAGCGCAACATGATATTGACATAACTCCAGAATTAGCACTCAAGAGAGAGCCATTGAAGATAGTTGGCAAAGAAACTAGAGAGCTAAGGAGGAAAAAGATTCATTTAGTCAAAGTGCAGTGGAGTAGTGATCCTAGAGACTGTACTTAGGAGACTGAGGAAAGCATTAAACAAGCCTATCCCAAATGCAGAGTGGACATCTCTGACTAACTCCGGTGCAAGGTACCTTTGCAATACTTTGCATTTACATTTTATTTCCTGCTTAGCTGTTATTTCCTTTTCGAGGACGAAAAGTTTTAAGTGGGGAAGATTGTAATAACCCGGAAAATGTGAACCAGTTTAAATTTTTTAAATAAGGTTATTACCAAAGAATTTGAATAGTTGAAATAGCATATTTCAATAAAATATAGAATTTGGTATGGTATGGTAGTTTAGAATTTTGAATACAAACTTTGTCTGACTATACCGGGTGGAAAATATAACGGATTTTGACGAAACTGAAAATATTTAAATCTGTTTATCAATACCTTTCTAACGAATCTGAAAAATCGAAATTTCATAACGGAAATCAAAAGTTATGGCCAAATGAATTTTCCGAAAGGTCGCTATATAGTATATATAGCCCTTGAAAATTGAGATTTTGCATACGACCTCGGAATTCGACGAAACCACTTTTGTTGGGTCCGGGATGTCAAATTATTGCTAAGTTTCAAATTTCATAATTTTTGAAGTCAGTATGTGAGCGGGGCAAAAGAAAATGTGTTTGGTCAAATTCTGTTAAAATGGGTCGACCTAAAAATGACCGTTTTTCAAACGAGCTCAGAATTCGACGAAACTGGTTTTGTTAGGACCGTATCAACAAAACAAAGCTAGATTTATTTTTCTGGAATTTTTCGATTCAGTTTGTGGCCCTGGCAAATTGAAATGTACGTTTAAATTAAATATCGAATGTTTTATATTTTAATTTGTAAAATAACTGACTGTAATAGTCGAAATGACCAACGAAACATATCCCATTGTGTCCGGAATGGGGGTATTTAGCTAGGGGCGACAGTCGTTGGGTTTAAAAAGGAGTCCGTTTGCAAAAACACTATTTAAAATTTCCTATAAAGCATGGACCAACAGGAATTTTTCTTTAAAAAAAAAAAAACCTAAAACCCTAGCCGCCAGAGACGATCTGGACGACGTAGGGTGCTCCAATCTTCTCGTCCATTTAGCCGCCGCCTCAGGCGATTTCACCGCCGCCGCCTGTTGAGACTTCTGACCGCCTTCGCCTCCTCTCCACATCCGACCAACCCACGACCCCATCCATCGACCGTCGGCGTCGGAAATCGACCAGGAAGTCGCGATCTTCAGAGCGCCGCCGCGACGCGCACAAGCCACCGAACCCTTCGCCACCACTGCCGATCTGGAGGTGGTTCGTAGCTCTTTGACGCAGCGTGGTCTGATCGAAGCATCGAGGTACGGATTGGCTTAAAAATCATGACCTAGTTTCGAAGTTTTTAAAAACCTTTCTGATGTAAAATTCTGAAATGAAAATAACACTTTTAAGTGTTGCAAAACTTTGAAAAATAATATCTTTTTCGTTCTTTAACGAAATTTGATGAAACAGGAGACACCGTGACCGCAAGGAGGCTCTCTACATTCTAGAAGAAGCCGCGGATTTTTCTGGCCTTCCTACGATTTTTAGCACTGCAATAACCAATGTGAGGAATCTAAACTATTTGTGTGAATGAAATCGCGTTGTATAAATTATATAAGCGAAGTGTAAATTATATACGCATTGTATACCTCATGTACATGTGTTGTATAAGTTATATTAGCGATGTATAAATTATATAAGCGTTGAATGAAACATATATGCTTTGAATTGTGATGAAATGCAAGTGAATTATTATATTATATATATATATACACACTCCCCTCGTCCACAGACCATGGACGATATTTATTGCTTGTGATTAACGTGATATTATATGGTACGACGAATGGTTGGAAATAATTGTTTGTGGTTGATATTATGGTTGAAAAATACCTTTGTGGTTGAAAAATACCCTCTTGTGGTTGAAACAAAATAGAATAGGATTGTGGAATTGAAAATAAAACATGCCGCCTGCGTGCGAACTAGATGCATGATCCCCATTGTCAAAAACCGCGAGGTTTTAAGGTAGAGCGAGGAGCCGTACTAGGGACGGTCCCGGTTTTAACTACTCTGTCGTTATGCTGCCGAAATTTTTTGAAATATCTATGTGTTAGAATAATTTTCATTCGTTGAAATAAATTATACAAACGATATAGAATATTCATGTGTTGAATTGCAATTCATTCGTTGAGTTGAAATTCATGTGTTGAATATTATTTGAATTTAAACAAATGGCTTTAGCGATAAAAATCACATTTTTATATATATACAAACTATATAGAATATTCATGTGTTGAATTGCAATTCATTCGTTGAGTTGAAATTCATGTGTTGAATATTATTTGAATTTAAACAAATGGCTTTAGCGATAAAAATCACATTTTTATATATATACAAACTATATAGAATATTCATGTGTTGAATTGCAATTCATTCGTTGAGTTGAAATTCATGTGTTGAATATTATTTGAATTTAAACAAATGGCTTTAGCGATAAAAATCACATTTTTATATATATACAAACTATATAGAATATTCAAGTGTTGAATTGCAATTCATTCGTTGAGTTGAAATTCATGTGTTGAATATTATTTGAATTTAAACAAATGGCTTTAGCGATAAAAATCACATTTTTATATATATACAAACTATATAGAATATTCATGTGTTGAATTGCAATTCATTCGTTGAGTTGAAATTCATGTGTTGAATATTATTTGAATTTAAACAAATGGCTTTAGCGATAAATATCACATTTTTATATATATATACAAACTATATAGAATATTCATGTGTTGAATTGCAATTCATTCGTTGAGTTGAAATTCATGTGTTGAATATTATTTGAATTTAAACAAATGGCTTTAGCGATAAAAATAACATTTTTATATATATACAAACTATATAGAATATTCATGTGTTGAATTGCGATTCATTCGTTGAGTTGAAGTTCATGTGTTGAATGTTATCATCTTTTAAAAATAAAATGAATCGATAATGAAAACTATATTTTTATAGTGAATATGAAGAGCTAAAAATACACATGTGTCGAATAAATATTTTTGATGATAAAAATATTTCTTTTATCATGTATACGCTTAGTTAAAAATACACACGTGTTGAAATAAATAATAGTTTGCTAGAAATATTATTATTAGCTTTGTTCTGCATATATATACATGTGTTGAACAGGAAAAATGGATTAGCTGTAGAGTAAAGAAATTATTTGTGTGCCCGGCAAATAGGTAAACCTTGATGAGTTGGCTGCGCAATTTTATTTATATATCAACTCCTGTGAATGCCATTGGATGCGGAGTGCTGGTTATTCTGTGTGAAATAATAAATAACGCCATAGGATAGTAACAATTAATTTTGAACTACACTACATGGCATACTTCTTGACGATAGGCATACTTCATCATATTCCACATAAGCAACTGGAGCTTGTGTGACGAGGTGGAAGATTTACCATACAAGCAAGAGGCTTGTATGGCGATGACTATATATTACAGGTTGAACTGATGACTGATATGGACTATATAAATTATAACGATAAATTGCCAGATTAATAAAAACCCCACACGGGTCTGGAGTTGACAATAATCACGTCGCTCTAGTTATTAGATACGACACATGGACTATTTATTTCCACACGGAAACGGGGTGACGGGAATTTATTCTCTGGAGTGATTATCAGTACATGCTCCCCCGTAAACACCAGAATATATCACTATAAATATGTGAATGCTTTTTAGGATTTATTGGGTACCTAATACGGCCCAATAAATTTCCAAACCCTTCCCCGTACAAAGGAGGTTATGGCGAAATTTTTCGAAATATTAAGGCGTTAGTGAAATATTTGAAGTGAAAACGAAGTTGAAAATATAGAATGAACTATAGTTGAAATTATAGAATGAACTATATTTATATATATAAATATAATTAAAAGGAATAGAGGCCGTGCAGTTCATGTTTTGGAATCGTAATTTGAAATGATTAGTGCGAGAAATCCGACCATCGGATTTTCCCGAAACCGCAACCGCTGGGTTCGCCTTGGAAATATCTTTCCAACGGCACCAACCTTGTAAAAATCCAACGGTTGGATTGTCCGGAATGTTTAATTCAAATCTGAAGAAAAACAGCGCTAGAATCATTTATTTTTATATATAAATATAAATATAATTAAATTAAATTGAATAATGACGCTGCAGTTCGAATTTTGAAACCGTAACTTCAAACGACTAGTGTGGGAGATCCGACCGTCGGATTTTCACGAAACTGGAACCGTTGGGTTCGCTTTGGGAATATCTTCCCACTGATATAGACTTTGTAGAAATTCCATGGTTAGATTTTCCGATATGTGTAAAACAAATTAGGGGAAAAACAACGCCAGTGCCACGGCACGACCTGAAACGTCGTTTAATTAAATATGGCCATTTTAAAATAAATAAAAATGGCGAAAAATCGTTATAAAATATTATAAGCAATATTGATTGAGAATAAACCAAATGGGCTTGAATTGTTTGATATTTGATGGTTGTATGTGTATGACATGAAAATAACACTAAAGAACCGAAAGATGGATGTCGAATAATATAACCATAAAAAGAATCGATTTAAATTCTAATGACGTGAATTATTTGAAAAGGCCGAGCTAACCCTCATTTCAAATAATTCATCGAGCGATTTGAATTGGAAAATGCAAAGACGATTCAAGACCGACAATCTTCGTATCGGTTGGATGGGCGCTACTGAGGTTCCTGACCGGAGTAGCTACCGGAAGGGGACGGAAGTAGTAGTCGTCTGAACGTATGTGTTGATTGTACGGATACGCGAGGAATTTGACGCCTCCGGTTCCGTTCAGACCCAGAACGGACTTGTAAATGGATTGTGTGTCTGACATTGGATTTTGTTCTATATTGATTGATCTCTGTTAAATATATATCTGTTTGGCGGCGGAGAATTTATTCTTTTGCTTAACGCCCTTCTCTGAGACGTACGAGCTCAGAGGTTATATATCGATGGAAATCAATCGTATGGAGTGGACTGCCTATGTGGAATGCCAAGATGCTATGATCAAGGCTTCTGTTGCAAAGCAAAGTCTTGTGGATGATGATCAAAGCAAGGTCTACGTGGCCTAGCTTTGTGTATTTCGTAGATTCGCGAACCTCACACCTCGGTATGAGTCAAAAACGGGATAAGGACCCAAGGAGAGCATGACGTTTCTTTCTAGCTATGGTGGTGTCAGTGACTTACCAGCCCTGACATTTATATTTACTTTTCACCTTTGTGGTTGTTGGAATGCGAGGCGCCTCGATATAGGTCTGTAAGGACCGGTAAACGTGTGTTCAGGAATTGCCAATCCTCAAACGTAAGAGAGGACCGGCCTTGGAGGATCCAGGGTTACCCAGAGTGTGTAGTCCTGAGGCATTTGCTAGAGTGTCTCGAAGCGGAGAGGAGCTTGCCCCTTGCCTCGACTCATGACGGAAATCCAATTCCCAATACGAAATAATGGACTTGATTGTAGAACTAGTATGGCGACATAGTAGATGGTAGCTATGCCGCCTATGATTGATATTTATGATGCTATTTGAAACATATATGCACTAGTAATAATATCAAATGATTTCGTTTTATACGTATCAAGCATATTTGGCTATTATAAGGTAAAACTCTATCCTCCGGCTTGCGTTGCATTGTGTGATGGGACCTGAGTCTTATAATGGCTTCATTCTTTCTAAAAGCATTGCGTTGTTTCAAAAGAATTTACTTTGTTTGAAATGCACTAGCAATCACTGGAGTAAACCCGTTCCGCGAAAGTGGCGTGGTCCTATGATTTGCTATTTCTGTTGTTTAACTGTTAAATAGATTCCTCATACCAGTCCCCATGACTGACTCGTTGTTTGTTTCACTTTGCAAACGCGGGTGCCCTTATTTTCACACGGGCAGCCTAGTACACAGGTGACGGGTTATTTTTGGCTCTGCACTGCTGCATAGAGTGCATTTTTGGCTCATGGCGAGGCTGACTTCACAGAGACGACTTTGACTTTTCCGCCATTACTGTACTTATGTTATGATTCCGTCACTGCGATGCAGACTGATTTACTTTCCGTATTTCTTACTATATGTATATGTATTCCACCTTCGGAGATGTAGACTGATACCCTTATTATGTCTCACTGCATGTATGTATTCCGCCTCTGGCGATGATGACTGATCACTTTCCTTTTTATTTACTAAGTTATATCCCACGCTATGCTATTCTGATGTTATTACATGTTGTGATTCCGCTGTCATATCCATGTAAAATTTATTCTATTTATTGTTTCTGCTATTATCTGTACTCTGCTATGATGATTAATGTGTTATTTCCTAATGATTATCCTTAATACCGCCCCTCGGATTTTGGGATCGTCACACATCACCACAAAACTTTGCTTTTCAACAGAAGCCTTGATCATTTACCACTTAGGCATGCCACACTAGCAATTCATGCCATGCAACTGATGTCCATCGATATACAACCTCTGAGCTCGTGCGTCTCAGACAAGGGCGTTAAGCAAAAGAATAAATTCTCCGCCGCCAAACAGATGTATATTTAATAGAGATCAATCAATCACAGAATAAAATCCAATGTTAGACACACAGTCCATTTACAAGTCCGTTCTGGGTCGGAATGAAACTGGAGGCACTATATACCTCGCAAACCCATCGATCTCCACGTACGTCTGGACGATCACCACTCATTATCCATATTTCGGGATGCCTCCCAATCAGGACATCAGTTACCATCCAAATGAGGTGAAGATTTCCGGTCTTCCACCACCGTCTTCATCTTCGATTTCTTATCGTCGATTCAGTTATTCAAAATGGGATAAACCCGGACTTTCTGAGCAACTCGCGTATGTAATTAAAAAGTGCTACACAAACACAACACACGCTTCATTCCAATTCATTAGTCACTAACCGTAAATTGGTAAGAGAACGATTCCCCAAATATTAACCCCGAAGGCCGAAACCAACATCAGATCAAAATCCAGGAAACCATTCGACTTAGCCAACCCTCAGTTAGTTTCTAAATTTCACATCCATATCGTTTATAATACTTTATAACGATTTATCGCTATTTTTATTTATTTTGAAATAGCCAATTTATTCAAACGACGCTTTGGGCCATAACGCGGCCGTGGCGCTGTTTTTCTTCAGATTTGATTTACACATATCTGAAAATCTGACCGTTGGATCTCCACAAAATTTATATCATTAGAAAGATATTTTCAAAATGAATCCAACGGTTCCAGATTCGGGAAAATCCGACGATCGGATCTCCCGGTATAATCGTTTGAAGTTTCGATTTCAAAATACGAACTACAACGCCTTTATTCGATTTAATTTAATTATATTTATATATATAAAAATATAATCGATTCTGGCGCTGTTTTTCTTCAGATTTGAATTAAACATTCCAGACAATCCAACCGTTGGATCTTCACAAAGTTGGTGTCGTTGGAAAGGTATTTCCAAAGCAAACCTAACGGTTTCGGTTTCGGGAAAATCCGATGGTCGGATCTCCCGCACTAATCGTTTGAAATCACGGTTTCAAAACACGAACTGCAGCTTCGTTATTCGATATATTTCAATTCTATTTATATATATATCGATTCTTCGATTTCAAAACTATATTCTTTTCATACATTTGATAAAAATGATATTTTTATCCAACCGACAATTATTTCAACACTTCGCTATTTTTAACTATTCGTGTATATAGGAAAAATGTGATTTTTTATTGTAAAACAACTTATTTCAAAACACGATTATTTTATATAGTTCATATAGGTGATAAAAATATGATTTTTATTATAAAACAATTTATTTCAAAACACGATTACCATTCAACACATGAATTTCTATTCAACGAATGAATTTCGATTCAACACATGAATGTTTTCTATAGTGTGTGTATATAGAGTAAAAATGTGATTTTTATTGTTAAAACAATTTATTCAAAACACGAATACCATTCAACACATGAATTTCTATTCAACGAATGAATTTCGATTCAACGAATGAATTTTGATTCAACACATGAATGTTATTCAATATATGAAAATAATTCTAACACATGAATATTATTCAAATTTCGGCAGCATAACGGCAGCGTAGTTAAAACCGGGGCCGTCCCTAGTACGGCTCCTCGCTCTACCTTAAAGTCTCGCAGCTTTTGACAATGGGGAATCATGCATTTAGTTTGCACGCAGGCGGCATGTATATTTTTTTTCATTTCCACAAACTAATCCTATGTGGTTTCAACCAAATATTTCTCAACCACAAACGGGTATCTTTCATCCACAATCAATCAATTTCAACCACAAAAAATTCTAATCAACCATTTGCTATCAACCAATTTTCACACCAATCACAATCAATAAATATCGTCCATGGTTTGTGGACGAGGGGCATATATATATATATATATATATATATATATATATATAAGCATTTCACTTCTATTTCAACACATATATAATTTTTACAACACATATATAACTTATACATCGAACGTACAACTTATACATGAGGTGTACAACGCTTATATAACTAATACATCGACTATATAATTTATACATCGTCGTTTTCCATATCGTTTATAATTTAGAAATCTAACATTGGGTTCCACTCCACCAAAAATAGCAGAAGGCTCAGAAAAATATGCGGTCTCTTCTAGAATGTAGAAGACGTCCACACGAGTCCACTGTCTCTTGTTTCACTGAATTTCGTCAAGAAACGAAAAATATATGATTTTTATAGCGAAATCGAAAACCGTAGCGCTTTAAACTGCTATAACATAGTTTAAAATAATTCAAACCGTACCTCTGTTGTTTCGTTCAAAACTAGGTTTGGATTTTTCTTCAAATCCGTGTAACTATTCGTCGATCGGCCTTCGCAGCGTCGAAGGGGGAGGAGAGGCGCACGTGCACAGGGGGTATGGGCCAGTTCGACGGCCTGATGAGGGTGCGGCGTCGGTTTGAAACCCGCAACTTCCAGGCGTCGATTCTCCCAAACCACACAACGAAAAAAATCCAAACTATATATGGATTTGAAGATCTTCTCGAGCACTACAAAATTCTCCAAAGGGGCAGGGGTTTTTATTGAGCGGATTAGAAGAAATCGAGGAGAGAAGAAAGGAAAGGCTTTCCGTCGTTCTTTTTGGTCAGGGAGAGAGAATGTCGCGGGGGGGGGGGGGTCTGATGTGGACGAATCACTTTTTTTTTTATAAATTAAAATTCCGAAAATACCCCTTGCCTCCTACGAACTCCAATCCAAACCCAACGACTATCGCCCCTAGCGTTTTAACCCCCTTATGAACACAATGGGATATGTTTCGAAGGCCCATTCGACTGTTTCAGTCAGTTTTACTTCAAATTAAAATATAAAACATTCAATATTTAATTTGAACGTACATTTCAATTTGCCAGGGCCACAAACTGATTCGAAAAATTCCAGAAAAATAAATCTAGCTATGTTTTGACGATACGGTCCCAACAAAACTAGTTTCGTCGAATTCTGAGACCGTTTGAAAAATAGCCCTTTTCTGGTCGATCCAATTTAACTGTAATTGACCAAAACACGTTTTCCTTTGCCACGCTCACATATTAGCTTCAAAAATTATGAAATTTAAAACTTAGCAATAATTTAACATCCCGGATCCAACAAAAGTGGTTTCGTCGAATTCCGAGGTCGTTTGCAAAATGGACATTTTAACGGGCTATATAAACTCCATAGCGACCTTTTAGAAAATTCATTTAGCCATAACTTTTGCTTCCCGCTATGAAACTTTAATTTTTATCATTCGTTAGAAAGGTATTCACTAACAGATTTAAATATTTTTGGTCCCACTCAAATCCGTTTTGTTTTGCACCCGGTACAGTCAGTCAAAGTTTGAATTCAAAAATTGAAACTACCGCGCCATTCTAGGCCTTGTTTATAATTAGAATTAATTATATTCATTTTCGAATGTCGATTCAAACTTACTTTTCATTGTTATTATTTAAAATATTCATTTTAAGTACTTAAAATCCACTAAAATAGCCAATTTTAAAATTTTAAATTGGTTCAGATTTTCCGGGTCGTTACAGTGTGGTTATCCATAAAAAACCTTTGTAGATTTCTCATAACCTTTCCTTTTTCTCATTCTCCTTATTCATCTTGATTTGTAGAACTTAAATTTCAGTAAGCAATTGCAAAACACCTTCATCGATTCCTCTAGTTTCATGACTCTAGCGAGCGTAGATCGTTGAAATGGACTTTCGGATGGTCCCCCGAACGAAACGGGAGTGTTTTGATTGTCATTATTAGTGGAGGCCATTATTTTATTTGATTTAGAGTTTTTTCAGAGAAAGAATGAAGAGATGAAGAAGAAAATTCGAAATAAGAAGTTTAAATAGAGGTTGTAACTTACTTTTGGTGGGAATTAATTTTAAAAAACTGACAGTTATATGTCGACATACCATATTGAAATGTCGACATATGTATGTTTTAATTTTTCTTATTTTCTATTATATTATATATTAATATATTTAATTACTCTATTTCACTCAAAGAACAAATGCCTAATTCTCTTCTAAATTTAGTGAATGTTGCTTCGTTTAAAGATTTTGTTAATATATCTGCTATTTGTTTTTCTATTTCTATGAATTTAAGTGAAAATTTCTCTTTACTTACGTTATATCTTAAGAAATGATGTCTTATATCTATATGTTTTTTCTTGAATGATGAGTTGGATTCTTAGATATATTTTTGGGACTCATATTATCACAATACATTGTTGATTTATTTACATTTAAACCAAAATAATCTAGAGTTCGTTGCATATATATTACTTGTGAACAAGCCAAAGCAGCATATATATTGTGCTTCAGTTGTTGACAAAGATACTGTATTTTGCTTTTTACTAAACTAAGAAACTAGTGAATGTCCTAAGAAGTGACATGTTCCGCTAGTGCTTTTACTATCGGATTTACATCCCCCATAATTAGCGTCACAATAAGAGATTAAATCAAATGAATCATCTTTAGGATAAAATAATCCAAAATCTAATGTATGTTTTACATATCTTAGAATATGGTTTACGGCTTTTAAATGAGTTTCCTTAGGTTGCGATTGATATCTTGCATGGAGACATACACTATGCATTATATCTGGTCTACTAGCGGTTATACATAATAACAATCCTATCATTCCTCTATATAATTTTTGATCGACGTCTATCATCTTTACTAAGGGCTATGTTAGTTGCCACAGGTGTGGGTCTACCATTAGTTGTAGTTAAATTATATTTATCAATTAAATCTCTTGCATATTTTTCTTAATTAATAAATATTCCATTCTTTAGTTGATGGATTTGTAAGCCTAAGAAAAATGTGAGTTCACCCATGTGACTCATCTTAAATTCTTGAGTCATAATATCTGAGAATTCTTTATTCATTTGATTATTGGTTGATCCGAAGATTATATCGTCAACGTATATTTGTACTAATTGAATATCATTTTTATTTCTCTTAATAAACAATGTATTATCTACCTTACCAATCTCGAAGTTTGATTGTAATAAATACGTTCTTAATCGAACATACCATGTACTAGGAGCTTATTTTAATCCATATAATGATTTCTTTAATTTATATACATGGTTTGGAAGCTTTTCATCTTCAAAAAAAGGTGGTTGCTCTACATATACGTCTTCTTTAAAAAAATCCGTTTAAAAAGGAATTTTTAACATCCATTTGATATAATTTGACATTATTATGATTAGTGAAGGCTAGTAAAATACTCATTGCTTATAATCTTACTATAGGAGCGAAGGTTTCATCATATTCTATACCTGCCTCTTGACTATATCCTTGTGCAACTACTCGAGCTTTATTTCTTACGACCTCACCGAGTTCATTCATTTTATTTTTATAAACCCATTTAGTTCCATTTACAATTTTATCCTCTGGTCTAGTTACAAGTTCTCATGCATCATTATGGGTAAATTGATTCAATTCCTTTTGCATAGCAAGGATCCATGAATCATTGGATGATGCTTCCTTTGGAGTCTTAGGTTCTACGTTGAAATAAATGCTGAATTACTAATATTATTTAATTAGTTTCTAGTTCTAACAATAGATTCAGTATCCCCTAAGATATTTTCTATAGGGTCGTCTCTTAGAAGTCTAATTTTTTTATTTGATTGATTAATTTCATTATTTAGTTCACCGACCTCATCTTCGCATTCATTTTCATTATTGTGTGTTAAATTCTTATAATTTTCGTCAAAGGATACATTTAAGGTTTCCTCTATAGTCTTAATTCTTAAATTGAAACTCTATATGCCTTACTTCTTTCTGAATATCCAATAAATATTCCTTAATCAGATTTAGGTTCAAATTTATCTAAATTTTCTTTGGTGTTAAGAATAAAACATTTACTTCCAAATATTTTAAAGTATGATACTTTTGGTTTCTTATTATATAAAAGTTCATAAGGTTTTTTATAGGTTAAGGGCCTTATTAAAATTCTATTTAATATATAACAAGTTGTTGCAACTGCCTCAGCCCAAAAATTTCTTGGTAAGTTACTATCAAATAACATGGTTCTCGCGCACCATTGAATTGATCTATTTTTATGTTCAACTACTCGATTCTGTTGAGGGATTCTGGAGAAAGAAAAACTATGGGATATTCCCTTTTTATTACAAAATTTTCATTTTTGAACTTTCCACCATGGTTACAATGTACTGTTTTGATTTTTTAAAGATAATATGTTTTGAATCCTTTTAGAAAAGGTTTTAAATTGATCAAAAGCATTACTTTTATTTTTAAGAAATAATTTCCAAGTGAATCAAGAAAAATCATCGATTATTACATAAACATATCTATTATGATTTATTGATTGAGTTTGGGATGGACCGAACATATCCATGTGGATTAACTCTAATGGTATTGAGGTTGTAATTTCTTCTTTTGATTTAAACGAACTTCTTTTCAATTTTCCGAATTAACAAGCGTCACATAAATTATTTACTTTAAATTTCATTTTGGGTAATCCTCTAATTGATTCTAGTTTTGAAATCCTATAAATGTGTTTGAAATTTGTATGACTGAATCTCTTATGCCAAATCCATAGGTCACTCGTATTGGCCATAATACATGAACTATCATCAGAAATTTTCATACTTAATATATATATATATATATATTTCTTCCTATCTCCTTTGAATATTATTTTCGAATTCCTATCTTCTATAAAGCATTTATCTTTTTCAAAATTAATTTTATAGCCTTTATCGCAAAGTTGACTTATACTTAGTCGGTTATGTTTTAAATTCCTAACTACTAAAACATCATAAATAGTAGGAGCTTCAGAATTATCGACATTGCTGATGCAAACTATATATCCTTTAGATTTATCTCTGAAGTTGACCATTCCACTATCTTCATATACAAAATTATTCAATAATCTTGGATTTCCCATCATATGTCTTGAACAGCCACTATCCAATATCCATTTGTCCTTTTCGATTTCCACCATTTGACCATCAGAATTTGAATTTTGAACAACGATGTAACACACCTTTTCCTTTTTTGGATAACAATTCAGTAGATCACTTGATTTTTCAATATAATTGAATGCAGACTCTTCTAACATTGATGAAATTCATGAATTAGGAATAGTGTTATAAATTATTTCAAAATTTTCCATTTAATATTTCCAAAATTCAGATGATGGACTTTTGAAAACCTATGCTTTGATACCAATTGTTAAGGATGCAGATTAAGGAACTTAAGGCAGAATTAACACTAGAGAGGGGTGAATAGTGTTTATAAGAAGTTTATAGAAAACTTTAACTAACTTGAGTTACTATATGAATCACACAATGATTATCACACCAGAAATGATCACAAACACAAAAACAATCACATACACAGATATAAGTAAATATAAAATGCAGAAAAGGAAAAACACATCGAATTTTATACTAGTTCGGATTACTCCTACATCCAGTCCCACGTAGCACTGGATTGCGTAGAGTTTTATTAATACAAGTACCAATCTTACAATACCCTTGATTTCACGGCTCCAAGGTTCACACCGATTCCGCTACCCTCGATTTCACGGCTACAAGGTTCACACCGCTCAATTTCCTTGATTTACATGCTACAAGGAACACTCCCTTTCCCAAGTAATTCCCAAATGATTACAACATCCCTAGAACTCTTCAATAGCACTTCAAATCAGGGAGTATTTGATAGAGATTAAGAAGAGAAGAATTTTGATATAAATTAAGCAGAAATCGACAGAGTATAAGTGTAGAAATCAAGAAATTAAGTTATGGTAATGGTGGTAAGAGAATGGATGAAGAAGGAGATGAAAAGTTGGCAAAAAATCAAAATTAACCCCTATTTATAGTGTTTGAAAGGCTACAACGTTTCTGAAACGTTTCAAACATGAAAAGACACTTCCTTGGAAAATTGACAATCAGACAGTTGTATGTCGACATGTCCACATACGTATGTCGACATATACATGTTATTTTAATTTTTAAAATCATTTTTCAAGTGTTAAAACCAATATATATTTTCTAGAAATCCTTGAATCAAAAACTAGTGTTTCAAATCAGTTTTCTAAAGTATAAAAACATGGTGATATATAGTATAAACATATATATATAATTGTAATATAAAACTATATATATTATAAACATATTTGTTATAAAACTATAAGCATATATATATATATATATATGAAATCATAAGTAAAATTGAAATTATTTTAGAATAGGAGTTTGAAATTATTTTGAAATTGATTTGAAAAAGGAATTTGAAAATAGAATTTAAAATCAGAATTTGAAAGTGCTAACCGAAGTGTTACATATAAACTAGACTCTATTACTTGATAATCTTGAGCTTTTGAAATCTTGGTATCTTGATTCTCAAGAGACTTGATTTCATTGATATCTTGAATATCTGATATTGTACAATCTTCAATATTTGTATCCTACATGTATTTATATATATATATATGTATATGTATTATGGACAAAAAATGTTAGTATATATTTTTATAATCAATAATGTTAATAATTGAGACAAGGTTGTTGTCATCAAAATTCCAATCTCCAACATTGATCTTATTTTTTTAATGGATGTTAAAAAAAATTAGATTTCAAAATACTATATTTTGGAAAAATATTATTATTTTAATAGTATAGAATATTTAATTTTGATTTAAAATTAAACTGGAGATTGTAATCGTTTTTAAACGAGGTTATAAATGCTTTATAAAATACGTTTGGATTTGATTGGATGAGTTTATTTAAATAATAATATGGCTTGAATCGGACGTGTCACACAATGACCATTCACGAATTTCGACCATTGACTTCAAAATGATGTACTGGGAGATCCGACCGTCGGAGTTTCCCGAAACAAAAATTGTTTGGTTCAAAATGAAAAGAGATTTCCAATGATATGTAAAGTTTTAAAATCCATTGATTATATTTTGAGATAAGTTCAAATCAAATTTGTAGAAAAACAACGATAATGTCGTTAGTGCCCCGAGACGAGATTTTTAATAAATGACCTATTTTTGAATTACTAAAAATATGAAAAAATTATGATAAATCATAATTAATGATTTCGAAGTGATTCAGAAAAGAAATATGAAGTTTGGCATTATATTTCGATATTTGTGTTTTCAGCCCATCTAGTTAAATACCGTAAACGACAATTTTTGAGATTCAAAGTTAGATACATAATATATAGTTTTTAAAAGTTGTTATACATGGTTTATATGATTAATAAATCATTTGGAAAGTAATTTGACTTGAATTTAAAATATAAGTCGAATAATGGTTTGAATAGGACCAGTCGCACGGCGATAGTTTGCAACGTCGATCATAAACTGTAACGATCCAGATTTTTTGATCATTTAGTTTAATATTTAAAAATGTTTTTATTGTTTTGGAATTTTAAATGGTTTAATTTCAATAATTTTGAATATTTTATTTTATTCCGAAATGGTAGAAATTTAGTGGATCTGCAATATAATGTGAACTGGCAGTATAAAAGGATAAATTTTTAATTTAAAATAGTACGTTTACAAAGGATGTAGTAGCTAACGAACTCGGATTTCGATGAAATCAGTTTCATTAAATCCGAAATGATGAAATTAGATAACCAACCAAGTTATGTCAAAAATGGCATCCATATGTGGAAAAGAAAAAAATAAAAGGCCAAAATTTGAACTAAATTTTGACGGTAATTGGAATTTGCTAATGCTAACGACAAAACTGGAACCTGTGACCTATCCAGGAAAATTCTAAACATAGGATATTAGCTATATATGAAATCTGGGAAAATCCTATAACGTATATAGAAAGTTATTAAGGAAACAAAATTTAAATAAATTATTTGAAAATCTAAACGAACTCCGATTTTTGATTTGAATACATAGGATTGAAGTACGTTAAAAACCGGACCAGATGGTGGAAGAATTTCTGAAAACCGTTATCGTTTGATACTCCAACATGAGACCAGAAGATGTTGAAACTAACACAAAACACTATTTTGAATTTGAATTTAAATTATTTGAAAGTTCAAACAAATTCAAAATTGATATATTTTTATATAGTATTGAAGAGCAAGAAAAATCGAACAATATGATTGAAAAAGATTTTGGATAAGTTATCAATAAGTAAGTCAAATTAACATCCGAATAGGGTTGAGAAAACACACTTTACTATTCATAAATTATTAAATTTATTTATAATTTAATTAATTTAAGGATTAATCCTAACCATCCATTTTCGACTGTTGGATTCGCGCCACCTCAGCAATCCATGTGACTCCTTCGGCTATAAATAGTCCCCCCCCCCCCTTTCATTTTAAACTCACTCCTCCTCCTCTTTCAAGCTTTGGCAATGGCAGAAATAATAATAAAATATTAGGAAATAGGGAAAAGGGAAGAAAGGGAGAAAGGAGGGCAAGACGGGGAGCTAGGGACTCTTAGGCAGAGGCTTGGGCTTCACGGGGTAAGTTTTTAAATAATATTTATTTATTTATTTTTGTAATATATATATAATAATTAAAATAGAATTTGTAAAAATAAATATCGGAACATTCTAAGGGTGACAGAGAGGATAGTGTCTAAGGCTTGAGTTTGGAAAATATAGTTTCCTGCTCTCCCTGGCTATCCCTAACTGATCCGACGAATGGGATGATTAATTTAAATTTTAAATTTTAAATTTAATTTGAATTTAAAACAGACCAGGGGCATTTTCGTAATTTTTAACCATAAACTTTAAAAGCTTATAACTTTTTCAAAACAAGTCGGATTTCCATGAAACAAGGACCGTTGGATTCTTATCGAAAAATACTTTAAAATGAGTGGAAGCAGATTTTTGATCCGGGTTAAAATTTTTAAGTTATAATTAAATGAATATTCTTAAATATTTTATTTGAAAATTAAATTTAATTAATATTAAAATGGTTTTTCAATTTTAAAAAAAAATTGGATATGGCTAGAGATGGGAAAGTAGGATTTTTTAGAAGGGCAGGGAAGGTAATTTGGCTAATAACGCAATTAGAAATTAATTAAGATAAAAATAATTTAATTAATTAAATTAAATATATATTCATTTAAATTAGGTAAATATTGTAAATAGCATAACTTTTGCATACATTAACGAAATTTAACGAGACAGGATCCATTGGGATCGTATGGACGAGCACTACGCAAGGGAACTAACCGCAAGTGGATTGGAGCTCGTTTGGATTTATGGTGAAATTTAATGTCTGAACCAAATCAATGACCGATTATCGTTATTCAACGATAAACCGTCCAATGTGAGTAAATCTCACTAACTCTGAACACTTTATATTTTTATAAAGTATTTTTAGAACTGATAATTATTGGTTGATTTGCTGTGTGTGTGTTGGTTGTTTGGTTGAACTGCTAGTTAGCGGTTAAAATCATCGATAACGATATATATAAATCGTATCGAAATATTGATTCTGTTTATCAGAATATTTTACCTCCATGTTATTTATGTTGACTGACATCTGTTGTAACACCCCACGCCCGCTATGGTCACTCTCTAAGGGAATGCCATAACATCGGTGGAGTATTTTAGTGAATATAGAACAGAAAAATTACAACAAGACAGATATAAATAGTACTTGAAATTTATAACATCATCTCATAACAGCGGAAATAAACATGTCTGGTTACATCATAAAACCACAATAAAAGTCAAGTACAATATCCATCAAAATAAAGAAGTACATAATCACTCTCTCATACAATAGCCAGGACAAAAGAAAAGATAACTGGGTAACTGGAGCTTTACATCTATCCAAGCTCCTAAAGATTGGAACAACAATCCGATCAAGCTCCACTACTGCTAGGATCCACCGTAGGACCTGAGGGTTGGGAAAAAGATAAAAACAACGGGGTCAGACATAAGTCTGAGCGAGTCCTATAACTTTAACAATACAATCATTAAAGTAACCAGAGAAGACATAAACTTGACCCACGGTAATGTCTGGGGATGAATGGCTACACTAAGCAGCTTGGTATACTTAGGATAAACTAAGATAACCGTAAAGACGCATCTACCCACCCAAGGATAATTACTACACTGCACCACACCAGTCATTTCTACTTTAAGGTTGATCCCTCCCAAGGACTTAGAAAATTTCCCCAGTAGTTTCGTGTACCCCTAGGCCACTACATAGGTGCCGTCTGCCCCTATCTCCACTGGGTGTACTTAGTAATTTTACCCAGTAGTTTCGTGTACCCCTACATAGGTGCCGTCTGCCCCTATCTTTATTAGGTGTACCCACTACTCCCCAGCGATTGGCTCCCTACCGTAGATACCCGTGCTGGTCCCACAATGGGGTGTATCATTCCCCAAAGTGGCCACCTGATAATATCAACGGTGCACGGCTTTATATCTACACGATGCAACAACGGCTTATCTACCAGCCCGGGCCCACACACGCATATGAAACCCGTTGGACTTGCGTTGCCACCGCTAACCCGTTTTGGCCTCTTATAGTCAAGCCCAATATGTGTGTCCCGTCACTCGACTAGAGTCGAGCCCACAAAGATACGTTTGGGATATTGGTTGAAATGGGCCCCCACAAGCTACCCACCTAAGCTTGTCACTTATCTAGTGTATCCCACTTAACCCTTTAATCATGTTTAATTACATGTTTCCACTTGGTTAAGTATTCTAATCGTATTTTCTATTGCCACCCAAGGCAACCACTAGATTTCCACATGCCACCCAAGGCACCCACTTAACCCCTCATGTCCCTCTACATGCTAATATGGTTAAGTGTTTCTTAATTAATTAATTAATTAATTAAGATCATGACCTCATAAAGACCTCTCACATTAGACTGTCTTTTATGACTGCTGGATATGCCGGTCGGTTCCGGGCAGACTTCTGTCATCAAAAGGGTCTAACCTCGTGTCTTTACTTTAATCATGTATTTAATTTATGACTAAGACCTCTCACATTGGGTCAATCATTTGTAGCCGCTGGATGGCCGGTCGGTTCCGGGCAGACTTCCGCTACAAAAGGGTCCAACCTCGTGTCTTAGTTGATTAATTACACCTAATTAATCACCCCCATATTAATTATCCCTAATTAATATCAAGTTTTTCATAACATGGGTAGACCTAACTCAATAGGTAAATTCCCATGGGGTAGACCTAACTCAATAGGTAAATTCCCACTTATGTTAATTTATTTTTATGGTATGCTTAATCATACCCAACCATACTTTTATTAACATATTTACTAACCCCATCGTTCCCCACGTAAATCGTTCTCATTTCATGACATAATAAAGGGGAAGATCCATCAAAAATATCATGGGTTTAGCATATAACTTTGCCATGGGTTAAGAGGATGTCAACTTGCATTTATGAGCATATATTAACCCAACTACATCTAACCCAAACTTGCATGTTATCATACACATATCTTGCATAACATGTTGCATATGAACTTGCATATTATCATACACATGACTTGCATAACATGTTGAACTTGTATATAAGCATTCTCATAACTTGCATAACATGTTAAACATGCATTTAAGCATACACATAACTTGCATAAGCATTCACATTCTTGCATAAGCATTCACATACTTGCATAAGCATGCATAACTTGCATATCATGTTAAACTTGCATTTAAGCCTATACATAACTTGCATATGAACTTGCATAACAACCTACACATAACTTACATAACATCATACACATAACTTGCATAACTCACTTTGTTAAACATGCATAAGTCCACTTATTAAATATGCATAAACCCACTTGTTAAACATGCATAAACCAACTTATCAAACATGCATAAACCAACTTATCAAACATGCATAAACCCACTTATTAATTATGCATAAACATAGGAAAACATAGAGTAGCATATCATTACAAATGATTCAAACTCACTAATCCGCATTTAAGACCATAAGTCTCATTACACCCAATCTACTTACTTTAGCAATTGATGTTAAAGTGATAGAAACTCACCAAACCCAAGATTAGCAAACTTATGAAGTGGAATTAGTTGCTAAATATGAAGAAGATGATGATTAGAGGTTGATTAGCTTGCAACTTCCTTCATAAATTAGTGGAGGCTCCTTCTAAGATTTAATTTGGCGGCATGAGGCCATCATTTCTATTTTTAGTATGGATTAGGGTAGGTTTAGGGTGTATTTATAGATTAGGTGAGTGTTTTAGGCCCTTAGATTAACCCTAGGTTAGATTAGGTCCGTTAGATTTAGGAAATCTCTAGAACCCAGCCCAGCCCTAGCCAGAAAACCAAATCTGGTGCACCCAACCCTCTGGCTCGACACGCCGTGTCGACAGGCAAGTCGACAGGCAAGTCGACCCCCCTGTCGACAGGCCTGTCGACAACCCTGTCGACATGGTCAGGGCGGGAATTTTCCCGCCTGGCCCCGCTGGTTCTATTTTGAAATCTGAATTTGAATTTTTAAATCTGTTTTTAGCTTTAATTTTTCTGCAAACTTCATTGGGCCTTAACTGGGCCATACGGACTCCGATTTACAAAATTTCGGACTCTATTCTGCGTATTTTTCCGAGACGAACGAAATGACGCAGCCCGTTTCCCCCAATTCTCACGTCTGAGATTATTTATTCTGTCATTAGTGAATTTTAGCATTAACTGAAATACGGGGTGTTACATTCTCCCCTCCTTAAAGGATTTCGTCCCCGAAATCTCTAAGCTAAGGAGAATGCATATCCTACCATCCAAACAACCATCTACTCAATCCATCAAACACTGGCATCCATTGTCCTTAAAACAATTTCTAATGATGTATGAGCATATGCAAAAAGTGTGTGTATATGTTCCCTATCTAATGTATGAACATATGCAAACCATGATAGTGCCATGCATCCATTATGTATGCGAGAGAACCCTATCGACACATACAATATCTACATGAGTGCACAATCATTCACCAAAATGCATCATCCATGTGATAACACAATCATTATACATCCATAAATATAGCTTCCTACACACAATTTTATGCAATATGCAATATGAAGTGACTGAGCCGATCTAGTGCCTAGAGTGCGTGTGTATGCATCCACGAGCAACCACTAGCAAACACTTGCATCCACTTGCATCCATCAACCATAACATGTCTCAAACACATGTTTCAACCATAGGTTTACCCTATCTAAAGGTCAAACAGTACTAACGAGAGGACATACCAAAGATAAGATAAGTACTAGACAAGCGATAAAGGAGAAAGTAAAGACATACCCTCAAAAAGAAATGGGTACAATGAACGCATCTTCGCTTCCGTCTCCCAAGTAGCATTGCTTTTGTCATCTCCCCATTGCACTTTAACTAGCTGAACCTCTCTGTTCCTCAACTTCCTAGTCTCTGACCCAAGGATGCGAGTAGGAGCTCGTCGGATAGTCGCATCACGCTCTACTTCCACTTCTTTAAGCAAGCTCGGCTCTACCACCTCTGCGGTCTCATGTAAGCACTTCCTCAAATGGGACACATGGAATACATCATGTACACCACTAAGTCTGTCGGGCAACTCCACTCTATATGCCATCCGTCCAATTCTTTTCTTAATGGGAAATGGCCCAACGAACCTTGGTGTTAACTTCCCAACAGATCCAAAGCGAACCACATTTCGTAACGGAGACACTTTGACAAAGACCATGTCCCCAACTTTAAACTCAAGATCCGTCCTTCTCTTGTCCGCATAAGATTTTTGCCTATCCTGAGCTGCTTTCATCCTTCTTCGAATCTAGTCAATCTTCTCAGAAGTCTCCCTAATCATATCAGGCCTAAGCAAGATCTTATCCGTAGATTCCCACCAACACGTCGGTGATCAACAAGGCCTTCCATAGAGAGCTTCGAAAGGAGCCATACCAATACTGGACTGAAAGCTGTTATTATATGCGAACTCCGCCAATGGAAGATGCTCTTCCCATGTACCTCCAAAATCTAAGATACAAAGCCTCAAAAGGTCTTCTAGAACACGATTCACCCTCTCAGTCTGGCCGTCCGTCTGAGGATGATATGCGGTGCTCAGACACAATTGAGTCCCCACTGCTTCTTGCAAACTTCTCCAGAACTCGCTAGTGAAGATAGGATCTCGATCACTCACTATGCTAGAGGGTACCCCATGCAATCGAACTATCTCTCGAAGATATACAGAAGCTAGCCATGGAGCGGTCCTCTTGCTCTTCACAGGTATGAAATGGGCGCTCTTAGTAAGTCTGTCTACCACCACCCAAATTCCCGTATTACCCTTTCTTGATCTGGGTAACCCGTCAATAAGATCCATCGAGACGCTATCCCACTTCCATTGCGGAACTTCCAATGGGTGAAGCAACCCACCAGGTTTCTTTTGCTCCGCCTTCACTTGTTGGCACACCAAGCATCGAGCGACATACTCGGCCACATCTTTCTTCATACCGGCCCAGAAGAAAACCCTCTTCATGTCTTGGTACATCTTGTCCCCACCGGGATGAATGGTCATCCTAGAACGGTGTGCATCATCAAGAATAACCTTCCTCAAACCCTCGTCTTGCGGTACACAAAGTCTACCGTCTCTACGCAAGCACCCCCTATCGTCTAGGGTGTACCTACTCAAATGGCTGGATGACTCCCCCCTTATGAGCTTCTCCACCAACTCAACCAACTGTGGGTCGTCCCTCTATGCTTCTCCAATCCGTCCCAAAAGAGTAGGTCTAACCTCCAAGGAAGCTAGCAAACCGGGTACATAATCAACGGAAGGTCTGAAATCAAACATCGAGATAAATTCCAAGCTTCGTTGTTCCACGAACAATGGACTCAAGGACAACCTCTTTCTGCTCAAGGCGTCCGCCACCACGTTACCCTTGCCAGGGGTATACGCTATCTCGAAATCATAGGATGCTAAGAATTTCATCCACCTTTGCTGTCTCAGATTCAAATCCTTCTGAGAAAACAAGTACTTCAATGATTTGTGGTCAGTGAACAATTCGAATCTCTCACCAAGAAGATAATGGCGCCAAATCTTAAGCGCAAAAACAATAGCGGCCAACTCTAGATCATGGGTAGGGTAATTTTTCTCATGCACTCTCAACTGCCTTCCACCATAGGCTATCACCCTTCCCTCTTGCATTAAGACTGCGCCAAGTCCTGTCCCACAAGCATCGATATAAACAACAAATGGCTTGCTCCCATCTGGCAACACTAAAACTGGAGCAGTGGTTAAAGCTCTCTTTAACCGTCGGAACGCATCATCACAATCTACGTCCCATGCGAAAACAAGATTCTTCTTCGTTAAGCGGGTTAATGGGGCTGATATCTTCGCGAAGTCTTTAATAAACTTCCTATAATAACCCGCCAACCCCAAGAAACTTCTTACTTCGGTAGCATTCTTCGGAACCTTCCAATCCTGAATTGATACTACCTTCGCGGGATCCACAGCTATCCCTTCCTTGGAGACCACGTGCCCCAAGAACCGCACCTCCTTCCTCCAGAAGTGACATTTAGAGAATTTAGCCTTAAGGCTATGTGCTCGAAGAGTCTTCAATACCTCCCCAAGATGTAGGGCATGCTCTTCTTCACTCTTAGAAAATACTAAGATATCATCCACAAAGACCACCACGAATTTATTAAGGAACTCCCTGAACACCCTACTCATCAAATCAACAAAGTATGCAGGGGCGTTCGTCAACCCAAATGGCATCACCAGCCACTCATAGAAACCATCCGGAGTCATAAAGGCAGTCTTGTCTATGCTATCCTCAGCCACCCTCAATTGATGAAACCCCGTGGCTAAGTCCAACTGAGAAAATACTGAAGCGCCAACCAACTGATCGTAAAGATCATCAATCCTCGGCAATGGGTGTCTATTCTTCTTTGTGAGCTTGTTGAGTTCTCTATAGTCTACACAAAGTCTGAGGGACCCATCCCCCTTTGTAGCAAATACTACTGGAGCACCCCACTCCGATATACTTCGTCTTATGAACCCCTTCTCAAGCAACTCCCCTACTTGCTTATGGAGTTCCCTCCTCTCACGAGGAGCCATGTGGCGCACTGGTAAAGATACAGGTTTAGCATTATCCACCAGATATATTCGGAAGTCAATCTCCCGCTTCGGAGGTAAGCCCTTCACCTCCTCAAACACATCCGGATATTCCCGGACCACTCTAACAGATTGCAAACTCTCGACCGAAGCGTCAAGCGATTCAAGATAACTTAGCATAACAGAGTCCATGGGATTACAAGAAATCTCGAGAGTGTTACCCAAGCGGGTCATGAGCCTAACAACTCTCCTTTCGCAATCCAGAACGGCACCATTACTGGATAACCAGTCCATGCCCAAAATCAACCCATAGCCCGTGAAGCCCAGAACAAAAGCATCACATCTAAACTCAATGCTAAGTATAGAAATCTTCAAACCCAAACATATCATGGACAAATAAGTGGAGCCCCCAATTGGGTTTGAAACAACCAAGGGATCATCTACCAGACTGGTGTCTAAGTGCAGTGACTCAACTAATGATGATGAGATAAACGAATGCGATGCGCCTGAATCAAACAATGTACGGACAGGATGATCAAATAGGAAAACCAGACTTTCAACGGAAATAGTTCTACCTCTTTCCTGAATCGGTGGGACCGCGAGAGCCTGTACTTGCCCCCTAGCCTGACCTGGTGCCATAAGAGCTTGCACCTGTCCTCCTGAGGTAGACCCCGTCCTTTGCCCTTTCTTAGGACAGTCTTTCACTAGATGCCCTGCTTCGCCACAGTGGAAGCAGCCAGTCTTCTTCTTCTTGCGACAATCCTTGTTTAGGTGGCCAGGTGTCCCACAATTGAAACACTTCTTCTTCTTGCCCTTGCCACCGTTGCCTTTCCCACCTTTATTTTGCTGTTGTTGCTGAGGTCTCTTTTGATCTCCCTTCTTCTCGGGTGCCCTATTAGCATTGGGACCCTTCTCTTCTTCATGCATGAGTGCCATGTCAACTAGCTTCTCAAAGGTGGCCCCCATAGGGATATGAGTCATAGCCAACCCATGCATCGGTTCATTCAAGCCTTTCACGAACCTCAAAGCCTTCTTCTCCGGTGTATTCACCATATCTAGGCCAAACCTTGCCAATTGATTAAACTTGTTGACATATTCCTTCACTGAGAGATTTCCTTGCTTTAAAGTCAAGAATCTTTCCATATACAAGTTTTCCTCCGCCCTTGAGAGAAACTTTGCCACAAATCTTTGTCTAAAATCCACCCAAGAGTCAATGGGGCGTTCTCCATTAGTGACCTCCCACCAGAATGAGGCCTCTCCCTTCATTAACCAAGCAGCTAACTTGACTTTCTTTCCTTCTTCCATCTCAAAGATATCTATCAACTCTTCCACCTCCTTAAGCCAATCTCTAGCCTCCACAAAAGTTTCAGATCCTTGAAAAGGTTTTCCTCCCATAGCTTTAAATTCCTTGCAAGTCTTAGCAAAAGTATCCGTGCGAGGAGGAGGGGGAGGAGGAAGATCGGGTGCTACGGTTGGTGGAGGAACATTTGCTGGACCCGCAGTGGTAGCCCTAGCCTCCATCAATCTCCTATAACATACTGGTACCGTCACACCCTCCGGAAAGTTAAGATCCTCAGCCATGCTGAACGAAAAAGGAAAGATTCAAAACGGAGAATTCGAAGGATATAGATATGGCTATTGGGGATTATGCTTTTCTTTCAAAAACTTTTCTCTTTAAAGACATGTTTTTGAAAATATCTCTTTCAAAAAATGTTTTTATAAAAATAGTTTTCTAAAAATTTTATCTGTTCCGGTAACCTTTGCTCTGATACCACGTGTAACACCCCACGCCCGCTATGGTCACTCTCTAAGGGAATGCCATAACATCGGTGGAGTATTTTAGTGAATATAGAACAGAAAAATTACAACAAGACAGATATAAATAGTACTTGAAATTTATAACATCATCTCATAACAGCGGAAATAAACATGTCTGGTTACATCATAAAACCACAATAAAAGTCAAGTACAATATCCATCAAAATAAAGAAGTACATAATCCCACTCTCTCATACAATAGCCAGGACAAAAGAAAAGATAACTGGGTAACTGGAGCTTTACATCTATCCAAGCTCCTAAAGACTGGAACAGCAATCCGATCAAGCTCCACTACTGCTAGGATCCACCGTAGGACCTGAGGGTTGGGAAAAAGATAAAAACAACGGGGTCAGACATAAGTCTGAGCGAGTCCTATAACTTTAACAATACAATCATTAAAGTAACCAGAGAAGACATAAACTTGACCCACGGTAATGTCTGGGGATGAATGGCTACACTAAGCAGCTTGGTATACTTAGGATAAACTAAGATAACCGTAAAGACGCATCTACCCACCCAAGGATAATTACTACACTGCACCACACCAGTCATTTCTACTTTAAGGTTGATCCCTCCCAAGGACTCAGAAAATTTCCCCAGTAGTTTCGTGTACCCCTAGGCCACTACATAGGTGCCGTCTGCCCCTATCTCCACTAGGTGTACTTAGTAATTTTACCCAGTAGTTTCGTGTACCCCTACATAGGTGTCGTCTGCCCCTATCTTTATTAGGTGTACCCACTACTCCCCAGCGATCGGCTCCCTACCGTAGATACCCGTGTTGGTCCCACAATGGGGTGTATCATTCCCCAAAGTGGCCACCTGATAATATCAACGGTGCACGGCTTTATATCTACACGATGCAACAACGGCTTATCTACCAGCCCGGGCCCACACACGCATATGAAACCCGTTGGACTTACGTTGCCACCGCTAACCCGTTTTGGCCTCTTATAGTCAAGCCCAATATGCGTGTCCCGTCACTCGACTAGAGTCGAGCCCACAAAGATACGTTTGGGATATTGGTTGAAATGGGCCCCCACAAGCTACCCACCTAAGCTTGTCACTTATCTAGTGTATCCCACTTAACCCTTTAATCATGTTTAATTACATGTTTCCACTTGGTTAAGTATTCTAATCGTATTTTCTATTGCCACCCAAGGCAACCACTAGATTTCCACATGCCACCCAAGGCACCCACTTAACCCCTCATGTCCCTCTACATGATAATATGGTTAAGTGTTTCTTAATTAATTAATTAATTAAGATCATGACCTCATAAAGACCTCTCACATTAGACCGTCTTTTATGACTGCTGGATATGCCGGTCGGTTCCGGGCAGACTTCTATCATCAAAAGGGTCTAACCTCGTGTCTTTACTTTAATCATGTATTTAATTTATGACTAAGACCTCTCACATTGGGCCAATCATTTGTAGCCGCTGGATGGCCGGTCAGTTCCGGGCAGACTTCCGCTACAAAAGGGTCCAACCTCGTGTCTTAGTTGATTAATTACACCTAATTAATCACCCCCATATTAATTATCCCTAATTAATATCAAGTTTTTCATAACATGGGTAGACCTAACTCAATAGGTAAATTCCCATGGGGTAGACCTAACTCAATAGGTAAATTCCCACTTATGTTAATTTATTTTTATGGTATGCTTAATCATACCCAACCATACTTTTATTAACATATTTACTAACCCCATCGTTCCCCACGTAAATCGTTCTCATTTCATGACATAATAAAGGGGAAGATCCATCACAAATATCATGGGTTTAGCATATAACTTTGCCATGGGTTAAGAGGATGTCAACTTGCATTTATGAGCATATATTAACCCAACTACATCTAACCCAAACTTGCATGTTATCATACACATATCTTGCATAACATGTTACATATGAACTTGTGTATTATCATACATATGACTTGCATAACATGTTGAACTTGTATATAAGCATTCTCATAACTTGCATAACATGTTAAACATGCATTTAAGCATACACATAACTTGCATAAGCATTCACATTCTTGCATAAGCATTCACATACTTGCATAAGCATGCATAACTTGCATATCATGTTAAACTTGCATTTAAGCCTATACATAACTTGCATATGAACTTGCATAACAACCTACACATAACTTACATAACATCATACACATAACTTGCATAACTCACTTTGTTAAACATGCATAAATCCACTTATTAAATATGCATAAACCCACTTGTTAAACATGCATAAACCAACTTATCAAACATGCATAAACCAACTTATCAAACATGCATAAACCCACTTATTAATTATGCATAAACATAGGAAAACATAGAGTAGCATATCATTACAAATGATTCAAACTCACTAATCCGCATTTAAGACCATAAGTCTCATTACACCCAATCTACTTACTTTAGCAATTGATGTTAAAGTGATAGAAACTCACCAAACCCAAGATTAGCAAACTTATGAAGTGGAATTAGTTGCTAAATATGAAGAAGATGATGATTAGAGGTTGATTAGCTTGCAACTTCCTTCATAAATTAGTGGAGGCTCCTTCTAAGATTTAATTTGGCGGCATGAGGCCATCATTTCTATTTTTAGTATGGATTAGGGTAGGTTTAGGGTGTATTTATAGATTAGGTGAGTGTTTTAGGCCCTTAGATTAACCCTAGGTTAGATTAGGTCCGTTAGATTTAGGAAATCTCTAGAACTCAGCCCAGCCCTAGCCAGAAAACCAAATCTGGTGCACCCAACCCTCTGGCTCGACACGCCGTGTCGACAGGCAAGTCGACAGGCAAGTCGACAGGCAAGTCGACCCCCCTGTCGACAGGCCTGTCGACAGCCCTGTCGACATGGTCAGGGCGGGAATTTTCCCGCCTGGCCCCGCTGGTTCTATTTTGAAATCTGAATTTGAATTTTTAAATCTGTTTTTAGCTTTAATTTTTCTGCAAACTTCATTGGGCCTTAACTGGGCCATACAGACTCCGATTTACAAAATTTCGGACTCTATTCTGCGTATTTTTCCGAGACGAACGAAATGACGTAGCCCGTTTCCCCCAATTCTCACGTCTGAGATTATTTATTCTGTCATTAGTGAATTTTAGCATTAACTGAAATACGGGGTGTTACATCTGTGGATGCAGGGAAACAGGTCGGAGGAATCCAACTGGATTCCTCAACATTTATTGTACTGTTTTTCATATATTCTGATATATGATGTGTTATATCATCTGTTGTTGAACCTGTGTGTTTGGATGATGATTGAACCTTTTGATTTGGTATTTTTATACCATAAGTGATACTAGAAAGTGAAAAGGGATTTTCAAAGTTTATTTTGAAAATAAATTATTTATATAAAATCAATAGATTTTATATATAAAAGGAAGAGAATTTCATGAGAGAAAATGATTATAGAATCAAAGCATTTGTAAAAAAAACAAATATTAGTGAAATCAAACAGAAGGGAAAATATTGGTGAAATTAAATAGAAGGGAAAATATTGGTGAAATCAAATAGAAGGGAAAATATTGGTGAAATCAAATAGAAGGGAAATATTTGTGAAACGATTACAAATAGAAATAAAAAGGGAAACATTCGTAAAAGTATTTACAAATGGAATTGAAAAGGGAATATTCATGTAGGGAATAAAGAAAAGTTGAAAGAAGTACTTATTTGTTAAATAAATAGAAAAGTTAAAAGAAATATTTATTTGTTGAATAAATAGAAAAGTTAAAGGGAATATTTATTTGTTAAATAAATAGAAGCGAAAAGAGAATAGTTATTTGTTGAGTAAACGAATAGAAAAAGAATATATTCAAGGGAAGTAATTCAAAGGAATTATTCCAAAGGAATTATTCAAAAGAGAAAAGTCAAAGGGATTAATTCAAAAGAGTTAATCAACTAGAGTTAAACCGTTGGAGTTAAACTGTTAGAGTTAAACAGTTGGAGTTAAACTGTTAGAGTTAAATAGTTGGAGTTAAACTGTTAGAGTTAAACAGTTGGAGTTAAACTGTTAGAGTGAAACCGTTGAAGTTAAACTGTCAGAGTTAAACCGTAAAGTTAAACAGTTAGAGTTAGTTAGTTAGAGTTAACCAGTTAGAGTTAAACAGTTAGAGTTAGTTAGTTAGAGTTAACCAGTTAGAGTTATTCAGTTAGAGTTATCCAGTTAGAGTTATTCAGTTAGAATTAACCAGTTAGAGTTAATCAGTTAGAGTTAATCGTTTTGAGTCAAATCGAACTAGAGTTATTCAAATATAGTAATCGAATAAGGGTTAATTGAATATTAGTTATTCAATTAGAATTGATCGAATCTAATTATTCGAGATAGAGTTAAAAATAGACAAAGTTATTTAAGGATGAATTTCCATTTAGCACGACTGCTAGCGAAATTCGCAGGGCTGTAGATAGGCTACGGCGGTCGGATGTTTCCTGGGGGAATCAGGCGTAACCATTGTGATCGCTGCGATCTAGAGTCAAGCAAATGGTGTTAAATCAAATAGTAATTAATCAATAGAAGTTAATTAAGTCGAGTTAGTCGAGTATTAGTAAATTAAGTAGGGTTAGTCAAAAAGGGAATTAATCGAATATCACCTATTCGAAGTAAAGTTATCGAATATAGTTTATTCGAGAAGAGTAATCGAATATAGTTCGTTCGAAGTGTGTTAAATCGAATATAGTTATTCAAAGGAGAGAATTATCGAATATGGTTTATTCGAAGTGAGATTTTTCGAATATTAGTTATTCGAAGAAAAGGATTACAAATATTAGTTATTCGAACAGGGGAATCAAATATAGTTTATTTGAAAGAGAATTATCGGATAGTGATTATTCGAGAGTGAATTATACATGGGAATTCGATTATATCGAATCAAGGGAAGTAATGTTTACTTTCCATTTCAAATCAAGTTTTAATTATCTGTTAATAAAGTAGTTGGTTGTTTATTTATCCAAATTAAGATATGGAAATATATTTAAGTTAACATATTTTGAAAGCATGGAATTATAACATTTATAGTTATAATCAAATGATTCAGTAAAGGAAGTGGATTCATAAATAGAATCCGAGAGTTCGCAAGGATGTTTCTTAAAGAGTGAAGTTTGAACTCTGTCTATTTCGAAGTTAGAAATGTTGTTCAGTTAAGGTCTGAGAGGTAATTATACCCCAACTTGATTGACTTCGTTTTAACTAAGAAGTGGATAAGGTTCGAGAGTGAAAGTGGTTAAGTGAATTTAGTTAATGAGCTAAATGGTTGGTGTTGGCATAGCGATGTTTATTCAAACATCGGTTTAAACCCAATGAAGGAGATTTGGAAATGTCTTCCAAATGAAAAATCAGAAATGTTTTCTGAATATAGAAAACGAGAAATGGAATTGTTTTCCATTGTTAATAACGTATATTTTCTAAATATAGTAAATAAGAAATATAGGAAAACAAGAATAAGGAAAAGGGTAAATTTATGATAATTTGATGATGAATGATGATTGATCGATAGAATTTCCATCTGGAAATAATATCGTTGTTTGCACACAGACATGTTTTCATTTGATAGTTAAATCACCGACTATCAAAGTTTTTGACCATTTTACGTTGTTAATATGGAGAGACCGGTTGGATTATTATCCAGAGAACCACTCCGTATTGGCATAAGCGTTGCGAATCAAGTATGCTGAATATATTGAAGAGGGAGTTATGCAAGGGCTATCCTATTTACAGAATAGTGCCTTCGGTTTGTCCAGTCCCAGGACAAACGTGAATGGACGAATGTCTGACAGAGTATATTCAAAGGATCGCGTAAGTTGATCTCTTCAAACGTACTTACGTTTGGTGGCGGAGGAATTCGTTTCTCTTAGCTGTATACCCGTGGTATTTTTGGTGAAATCAATTCGTGATTTGGCGGGTATGACGATGTGGCATTCAAAGTAATGGAGGTGTGATCCGTCAAAAGATACGTTATGACCTCTAGCCTCATCAACCGGGAAATGACAAAAATCGGGCAGGCAGCATGGCTATGCGGGTCGCACCCATTAGGATGTATGATCACCTATCTAGAGAAATTCCAATTGCTTCTTAAATCTATCGATGCTGCCCCATTCGGGAGACGGTTGCTGATCCCAACCGTTGGTGATATACATTCGATACACTCAAGCGAAATGAGTGGTCGGTCATGTGAGGGCCGGGTTGCAAGATGTTCTTGTTGAACCCAGTGTATTCGCCTCTAGAGATACACTATCGGCAGGTGGTCCCATACCTTGTCAAAGTCGGAATCCAATTTCCAATAAGTGCCCGTGATTTTGATTTGTATACTATATATGTAGAGCGTGAGATGCAAGCGTTCTACTATATTTTAATCACTTGTGATTAGACATTATTATAATATCAGATAATATATGATTTCCAAAGTGTTTTGGGTTATCGTAAGGTAAAAACCGTCCGTGTTTATGTGTGGATTGGTCTTACGATTATCTTTTCTTTCGAAAGGATTTTGAAAGTTAAACCAAATGATTTGAGTTTACTCACACCAGTCCCATGACTGACCCAGAGTTTATTTTGTTTTGTTTTCCCTAAACTCTTGGGTGCCCAAATTTGTACGGGCAGTCAAGTAGTCAGGATTTACAGGTATGCTTGAAGAGCTTGGAGCAGGAGGCTTCAAGATTTTTCTAGCTATTGATTATTCCGCTGTGATGAAAGTGTTGTACTCTGATAATGGTATGATATACATATACTACTTTGATTTCAAGATATGTTGTCTATTATATTTTATTCGTTCCGCTGTGAGATTCGTGTTACTCTGATGTTGTTGTGTTCTTCTTCTTCTTCTGTTCTAATTTTCTATCTTATCTATCCTCACCCTCTAATTTCTTTCTTGGACTATCCGGTAATTTCGACTTTTGATTGTTCGATAGGTGTTATATATCGGATAACCAAGGTCGCTTTTTCCCGGGTCGTTACATGAACTATGAATTGACGTACTGGGAGATCCGCCCAACGGATTCTTCTAAAATGAAAAGCGTTTTATTCAAAATGAAAAGAGTTTTAATGAAATTTTAAGATCCAATAGTTTGATCTTAAAATAAGCAAAAATCAAATTTGAATAAATTTTGTTTGAATAGAATCGATCTTCGGATATTTGGTATTGATTAACGTTGTGTAGATGTTTACTGTATTGAGCAATTTAAAAGATGTTTTACATCGTTGTTACACTTATATTATTCGTCAATTACGAGAATTGGTGTTGAATATAAGTTGATGTAAATTCTGTTTAAACCTTATATTTGATATCAATTTGGATTTTGGGTTTATTGTGAACGATGATTTAAATAATATTTGTTCTTTAACCCAGTTAAAGGAAGGATGATTTCTTAAGTTAGAGTTTTAATAAATCATTCAATAAATATTTGAACGAATGAAATGGAGAATAAAACTAAGTCAAAGTTTTAATAAATCTTTCAACAAAGATTTAAATGAATGAAATGGAGATTAAAACTAAGTTATAATTTTAGTAAATCTTTAATTAGATTTGAAATGAAAGAAGGTAATTAAAAATTACCGAAACACGAAGGGAGTTAGATGCTGATAACCACCAATTTTGCTCCATGGGCGATTAGGATGGGAATGAGATAACGATATGAGTGATTACCTTTTTGTAAGGCTCGATAATCTCAATAAGGCTTAGAAACCTTGATTTGAGTTAAGTTTGTGAAACGAGATTATATAATCTTTTGAAATGATTTCCAAGGAAAGTGTAAACAATAAGTTTAAAGAATGTAAATCTTTGATAAGATTAAGGTAGTAATACCCAATGTAAGGAATAATTTAGTAAAACGAATATTCTAAAATGGAATGAGACTCTTGATATATTTATATATCACTTGATTATAAAGATGCACTAGTTATTCGGAAAGACCGGGTTTCGACCCAGTCTGAATAACTATACGACGAGTATTGAAGATACTGAAGACTGTGGTTGAAGAACGGGGATCTTCACATCATTTGGATAACTGATGATGTCATGGTTGGGGTGTAACCCAAGACGAGGTTATAAATGGCAGTCGTCCAGACGTACTTGTAGATTGTCCGGATATGCAAGGGCCTCTCTCCTTTATTGGACGAGGAATAAGGTGCCTTCATTTTCGTTAAGACCCAGAACGGACTTGTAGATAGATGTGTGTCTGAAGTTCTATTTAACCATATAACTAATTGTTTTCTATTGATGTTATTTCAGCTAGCGGCGGAGAATTTATTCTCTTAGCTTAACACCCTCCTTTGGGACCTATGTACTCATAGGGTTATATATTAATAGACATCGATTATATGTTGTGAATTGACAACATGGCATGCTAAGTGCTGATTGATCAAAGTTTATGTTGAAAAACAGAGATTTGTGGACGATGATCAAAGCATGACTGATATAGCATAGCTTCGTGTTGAAACGCGACTTCGACAAGCCTCACAACCCGTAAATGGCCGAAACTGGATAATAAACAACATTTTAAAATCGATTGAGCTCGACTGCTAGTGTAATTTGGAGGGATGCGAAAGTCCATGGCGATGGATGTTTCCTGGGGGAACCAATCGTAAACCTTTGTGTCTGCTATGATCTAGGTCAAGAGAGAAATCCACAAAGCTGAGGAAGACTTAAAGGTACGAAATTTTCCTAGGGGATTCGGGCATAGAAAGAGAAGTAACAATTAGAGTTACAAAAGAAAAAATTACTTGTGTGTGATTCCTAGACACCCTTATAAAGGTAATTTGAAGGAGAATTTGTTGATCCTGGAACTAAGTGTACCAAATGATTAAGGGCCATGCATTGAGTCCTGGAACACCCTGCTAGTGGTGTTGCTAAAGAAAAATCCTTTGCTTCAGTCATTGATGGAATCCAACTTCTAATACGAACCTTTACGGTTTTAGTTGTAATCTATGTATGTGGACGTAGTTTCTACATCTGCTAAGATTTGTACATTTATTTTTGAAAATGATTTCCATACTACTCTATCCTTCGGTTTGCATTGCATTGTGTGATGGGACTTGAGTCTTATAATAACTTCATTTTTTTAAAAAAGCATTGTGAATAGCTTTTTATTGGTATTCATGTGGAAACAACCTGTTTCATGTTATACGACGTGGTCCTATGATTTACCGAACTTTTAAATAAAGTATAATAACTATTTTGGTTCTCACACCAGTTCCATGACTAACTCAGAGTTTATTGTTTCCCACCTAAACTCTCGGAGCCCATATTTTTCACACAGGCAACTAGTAGTTTTGGTTTTGCAGATATTTTATAAAGCAGGATTCTGGATTGAAGCTAGAGATATGTCCAGAGCATTCGATAGTCTTCCTCTGAATGTAATTATGTTTCCAGTGTGTATAGTAATGTATCATTCTCTGATATCTGCGATGTACTCTGATATTGTAACGTCCCGGATTTTTAGCTGTTAAATAATGAATATTTAAATTAGTTTTAAATATTTAATTGGAATTATAAACAAATATTTAGATTGAATTTATCGATTTAATAATCAGTATGCGATTTAATGTCGAATATATTATAATTAAATTCGCAGTTAAAATCTGAATCAAAACAATTTAATCGATTAATATAGATTCTATATTAATTTAGAAGATAATAATAATTTATTATCGAAAAATTTAATTGTTTGAAATCGTAAATGGAATTTAATTTAAATCGTTAATTAAAATTATTATTTCCTCTATACCGTTGAGTTAAATTACAAAATCAGTTCCGTGAATTTTAGAATAACGCCATAATCTGAGAACGTCGGTCATTACGTTAAATAGCGGTTCGGGGACCACGAGATATTTTTAGTTGTTTAATCAAAAAAAATCTAATCAATATATAAATGAGCTGACCTTTCTTCCAATGTAGACCTATATACTTAATTCACGCAGACATTTCTTCTTGGCCAACCAAATTGTCTCTGATCTTCAGTATCAGGGAAACAACGATTTAATGGTGAAGTACGTTCCGTCTCCCTCATCCTTTTTTAAATATGCATTCCTCGTTTTCACTTCATTTTGCAAAATCGAAGCTTCAGCGAAACCAAAACGCCCTCTTCGAAAAAGAAAAAAAATAACGTTGTTTTCTTTTAAAATTGAAAACAAATCAAAACAAAATCCTAAATTCCTAAAATAAATTCCTTGAGTTTGTTTCGAGGCGCTCTTCACTGTGCTGCTTTCGATTTCAACTTCGATGTGGGTTTCCATGGAGTTCGACTTTTGAACCCACAAGCTAGAGCTTTGGTTATTTGGTAATTCAGGCATTTGGTGTGGGGATTAAGGTCGACAATGACCTTAAGGAAGTGAGACACGATTGGTTCCAGAGTGTGGTTGATTACCGAGCACATAAGTGTCACTTATTCTCAATATGGAATGTTTCAGGTCACGAGACCCTGGCTGTTTGAGCTATGTAAATGAGTGATAGGGGAAGTAGATCATCTCAGCGGTCATTAAGGAAGATGCGATGGTTTTGGGGATCCGTTTGTTACTGTAGCAAGAGGGAGTGTATGTGAGTAGATAGGGAGAAGTGTGGCACTGCGGTTTCCAGGAAAAATCAACACAGTGAAATGCTACTGGTAAGGGGAGATTGAGTGGATATTTGAATTGGGAAGAAATTGTGGAGTTCGAATTTTGTAGGGATGAAATGGAGTGAACGGTCTGTGTATGTTTGAGGCACAGTATTGCTGTTTTAGGGGTGATCGAATGGTCGGAGGCTGTAGTGAATGAAACTGAGGACTGGGAATGGTGTGGAGTCTGTTTAGTGTTATAGCTGCATCAGAGCAAAGAGGGTGGGGTGTTAGCAGGAAGATAGTAGATTGTCGACGAAGTTTTCGATGAATTGCCATAGTGAATAATTGTTGTTTGGGCTGATTTCAGCAAAGTGGATCGATGAATGTTGATATGGCTTCTTAGTTGATCGAGTTGTTTGCAAGGAAATAAGGTATACTATTTTACATTATTTAGACATTCATAGAAAAGTTAATTAATGGTTAATTTAATCAGTGCTCGTTTAATGTTTAAATAAAAATGAATAATTGTAGGTTCAAAAATAAATATCATTCGAATTCATAGTCGATGGTATGGAAATTAACAGAATATTCAAAAAAGGAAAATCAAGGTGAGTAAATATCACTCAAAAGTTTATATTTAATTTATTTTTATCGAAAATAAATAAATTGTTAGCTGTTTGGATGCATATATGGATTATTGAATCATTGTGGTTATTATATATAGTATGTATTAGTTACTTAGGCATGGTGGTTGTGGTTATTATATATTTATATATATATTAATATACATTGAATATTTCCCGCAGTACCATTAGCGAATGCCCGCATTATCATTAGCGGATGACCCTATCTCCCTACGATATAAAAGTGGATGACCCTTTTATACCGCGATATCCTGCCTTGAAGCAGGATTGGTATTATTTATGATGTGTGACATCTGTGAATGCAGGAAAACAGGTTAGAGGAATCCAACTGGATTCCTCAAATTTATTTACTGTTGTTTACATATTTATATATGTGTGTGATGGGTGAATTGAATGGATGATTTGTGTGAATATCACTGGTCCTAGATATTTATATTTAAAAATATCATAAAATGGATTTTTAGATTCGAAATGAAAATTTTATTATTTGAAATAAAATTTGAATTTCAAATTGGTTAAGAAAATTATAATAATAAAACAAGTAGTTGAAATTATAAATGATATTTAAAAATGAAAAGGAAAATTATCATTTGATAATATTGAATTTTAAATTCAAGTCTGAATTTAAAAGGGAATATTTATTTTTTGAAATGGGAATTTGATTTCAAATGAAAGTTAAAATCAAAAACTTATTGAAACGACCCTAACTTCCCCGGTCTCCGAAGAGAAGAGAAAGAACGAATTGTTTTGAGAACACGACAAAATAGAACGCAGACGGAAGAACATTTCATTGTATATTACAACAATTCCATCAGAATACAAGAATATACAGAGTATAAATCAATATTACACAGAAATATCAGAGATTTAAATTACATTTAAATACATAGCAGCGGAAAATAATACAATACACAACTAGAAGTAGATATACGGATACAAAGCTTTCCGGATATCATTCAAGCTATAAACCAGGATCCTGTGAATATAAATCTGCAAAACCAAAACTACTAGCTGCCCGTGTCAAAACAAGGGCACCCAGAGTTTAGGTTAAAACAATAACTTCAGGTCAGTCATGGGACTGGTGTGAGAACTAAAACAGTTATTAATCTTTATTTTAAAGTTAGGTAAATCAAGGGACCATGCCCTAAAACACGGAACGGGTTTCCTCCCAAGAATACCAGTGCATAAAACAAACAGCGCAATGCTAAATAAGGAAAAATGAAGCTATTATAAGATCCAGTTCCCATCACACAATGCAACGCAAGCCGGAGGATAGGGTTTTTCCCTTATAATAGCCAAGAATGCTTGATACGTTTAAAACAAATCATTTGATACTATCATAAGTGCATAGTGTATAAAACAACTTCAAATCATAAGTATCAATCATAGACGGCATAAGCGCCCCATCCCACTATGTCGCCACACTAGGCTCTACAAATAAAACCGCAAATGTCACGTATTTGGAAGTTGGATTTCCATCTATGAACCGAGGCCAGGGATCGTCCTCTACCGATTCGAGACAATCTAGCCCATGTCTCAGGCAAGTACTCAGTCAAGCCTTGGAGCGACAGGGCCGGTCCACCGATGTGGATTAAAATTCATGAACATTGCGTTTCCCCGCCCTTTGGGGCGTAAATGAGCCAACGAATGGCTCCATCGGACCCAGATCGTCCGATCTAACCGAGGCGCCTCGCAACAGCAACAACCACATAAGTGAAAAGTATATAAATGTCAGGGCTGGTAGGTCACTGACACCACCCTAGCTAGAAGGAAACGCATGCCCTCCCTGAGGTCCTCTCCCGTTTCTGGTTCACAACCGGGGTGTGAAACTCGCGAAGTAAACGTTACACAAAGCTACGCCACAAATGCTGTGCTTCGATCATCAACCACAAGACTTTGCTTTTCAACAGAAGCCTTGATCATTTGCATCTTAGCATGCCACACAGGCAATTCACTCTATGCGTTTGATATCCATCAGTATATAACCCCTGAGCTCGTACGTCTCAGAGAAGGGCGTTAAGCAAGAGAATAAATTCTCCGCCGCCAAACAGATATATATTTAATAGAAATCAATCACACAGACTAAAATCCAATGTCAGACACACAGTCCATTTACAAGTCCGTTCTGGGTCTGAACGAAACCGGAGGCACCTAGTACCCCGCATATCCATCGATCTCCAAGTACGTCCGGACGATCACCAACAGTTTCCATCTTCTTGGGTGTACAGCCTAATCAAGATCATCAGTAATCACCCAAACGACGTGAAGACCTCCGGTCTTCGACCACCGTCTTCATCTTCGACTTATCGTCGTATCAGTTATTCAAGATGGGATAAACCCGGTCTTCCCGAATAACTCGCGTATACTTTAAATAAGTGTTACACAAACACAACATACGCCTCATTCCAATTCATCAGTCACTAACCGTAAATTAACAAGAGAATAATTCCCCAAATATTAACCCCGAAGGCCGAAACCAACATCAGATCAATATCCAGAAAATCATTCTGTTTAGCTAACCGACAGTTAGTTTCTAAATTTCACATTCATAGGGAAAGGTTCCCATTAATTTTATCAAAGATAAATTCCTTGAATTTATTCTTTAATCTTCTTTTGAATTTCGATTCAACTAGTCAGGATTTACGAACCTTACCGAAGTAATCGTTTGTTTCAATTTCCCAATCCCAACCTGTTCATCCCATGAAGTAAAACGGGTCTTACTTCATATCTAATACCACAGTGTTATCGGTAAATTTAATTACCATTTCACGTTTAAATCTAATTAAAGATTTAACTATCGCCTGGAGCAAAACTGGTGATACTCCATTCTCGATCATTTCAATCTAATTAAAGATTCATTAAAACTCCACTTAGTTTTAATCTGTAACTGGGTTAAAGAATCCATGTCATTTAAAACACGGTTCACGATAAACCCAAAATCACATCACATTTCAATCAGTCCCTAACCGTAAATTAGCAAGTGAGCAATCCCCTAAGTATTAACCCCGAAGGCCGAAACCAACATCAGATCAATACCCAAGAAACCATTCATCTTAACTAACCTCCAATTAGTTTCTGATTTTCTTAACTCCTTTGGGTCTAAGAACAGTATTATTGAAGATACCGTTCACGACAACCCAAAATCACATTTCATTAATTATCTGGTTAAAGAACAAGTGTTATTTAAAACACTGTTCACGATAAACCCAAAATCACATTTCATTTCAATTCCAATTAAATATTATTTAATTGGTACACTTCATTAAATCTAAATAAAAAGATTTGATCTTTTTCTCAACTGGGTTTAAGAACAGTGTTAATAAAGACACCATTCACGACAAACCCAAATCACATTTGATATTAAATACAAGGCTCTGAATAGAAAATATATCGGCTTATATTCAATATCAAATTCTGCGACTAATAGATATCGTATTGGAAATAACGATATTAATATATCTTTCAAATTTCCATAACAATATCTGTATAATTACGAAATTCAACATCGAAATATTCCAAAGACAATTTCGATTCAAATCCATTCCAATTCAGTTATTGGAAATTTTGGTTACTTTTAAAACCCCTTTTCAAATCCAATTTATTTATTTAAAAATAAATAGAATTATAATTCTAGTTCAAAACTAGTTCATTTCGATAAAAATCTATTTTTATCTTTTCAAATATGGAGTTTTTCATCCCGATTCTTCCCAAATTATTTCTTATGATTTTACACAAATTATTACTATTTTTAATAATTTTATCAAGGCCCGTACAGTCGATTTCCATCTACGACCATCGAACTGCACTTACAGCGACCTTTTCCAAATTTGATTTGGACATAATTCCAAATCCAACCGTTAGATTTAAAATTTCTAACATTCATTAGAAAGCTCTTTTCGATAGAACCCAACGGTTTCGGTTTTAGGAGAATCCGACGGTCGGATCTCCCGTAATATCCGTTCGAAGTCAATGGTCGAAATTCGCGAACTGCCGCGGCACGGCGCGTTCTATTCAGGCCATTATATTATATATATATTATATACTTCATCGATTTCAATTCAAAACGTGCTTTATAAATCGTTTTAAATTCATTTCAAATCAATTTCAATTCAAATTGATTTCTAATTCAATTTCAGTTCGTTTTCAATTCAATTCAATTTCAATTCGAATTCATTTATATTCAATTTCAATTCGAATTCACTTATATTCAATTTCAATTCGAATTCATTTCTATTCAATTTAATTCGAATTTACTTATATTCAATTTCAATTCGAATTCATTTCTATTCAATTTAATTCGAATTTCAATTCTTTTCAAAATATCAGATTTTGAAATCACTTTCGATATTCATTATAAACTGAATAAAATCGATATAAATATCGTTCACGTCAAAATGGCGTCAATCTAATCAACACGGCTTCATATATTTTTATTTTCAAATATTCTATTTCAAATATTTCTTTTTCAAAACTGGAATGAGGTCCAATCAATTACCATATAATGTTAATTATATGGATTTTCTACAACACATGTATACAATAATAACGATGAATAATCAACCATCATCCAAAGTGCATTCTACACTGTATAAGCATCAAATATAAATATTCAACGCTTATAACAGTCTGTCAATCAATCGATCAACATACGACTAACTATTGGGATTAGTGTATGTCATATATCTCCCCAATACCCGTGTGGGGTTTTCAAACAATCAAACACAGATTTTATTTGTACAGTTGGGCGATGTGTAAAATTTATCGTTCCAATCAATATCAGTCAAATGTGTGTATATAAACAAATCTTCCCATTTGCTTATTTATATTTCATTTCATATACACGTTAAAAATTCTATTTTTAACTATAAAATATTTTTAACTATATAAATATTTTATTTCATTTCACATCACATCACACAATCAACTACACGTCAAAATCAAACAACCAAGCATACAAGCCGTCCATGGTCTGTGGACGACGGGTGTCGGGTGCTACTAAACACCGTCAGCATCCTAGTATATATATTAACTAGAAAAACAAAATTAAAGGTGAGAAGTTCTCACAGATTAGCTAATCCAATCCCACGGCTCTTCTTATGTAGAAATCTTCGCCGTTCTTGCCTCTTGTCAATTTTCACTGCCCGTATTCTCTACATATATAAAAATCATCTTTTTACTTTGCTATTCAATATATAAAAATCGAATTTTTATCTCGCTATCCTAATAAAAATTATATTTTTATTCGCTATAAAAATCTATACGTTTTTCTTATGTAAAAGTTATATTTTTACATCGCCTTTCAAACAATAAAGATCATATTTTTGATATCTCCACAATATAAAAATCATATTTTTACCTTCTCTATAGTATAAAAATTATATTTTTATCCTTTCCCTAGTATAAAAATTACTTCTTTAATATTTCTATAGTATAAAAATTACGTCTTTAATATTTCTATAGTATAAAAATTACATCTTTAATATTTCTATAGTATAAAAATTACATTCTAAAAATTGAATCTTTTCATTGTTAAAAACACGGTCTTTCCCATAATAAAAATTTGATCTTTTAACTTATAAAATCAAAGCCTTCCTCCCTTTGTAAACGAATAAAATCGTATTTAAATCAATGAACACACCATAAAAATCTAATCTTTTTATTAATTAATACACTTAAGATAATTATCTAACTAAATTAAACTAAACTAATTACTTAAGTTAATTTATTACCTTCTTCCTCGTTTGTATACCAAGTTGTCGAGTGTCGAAGGAGCTTCCAGGTTTTCCAGCGGGGGGGGGGGGGGGGAGGGGGTGCTCGGAGGTGTGCGGCTATAGCCTGGAGGCGGCGGAGGATGGATGGCTCGATTTGGCTGAAAAGGGGGGGTCTCTGGCGCGCTCGAGAGGATAGAAGAGGAAAGAGAACGGGGAGCAGGAGGCGGAGGGGATCGATGGCCGGAGGGGCGCGTTCTAGGGTGGAGCGGCGGTCGTCGAAGGGGGGGGGGAAGCGGGTTTGGGTGGTAATCGGGTTTTTTCTTTCTTTTTTTGCTGAATGAAGAGGAAAGGGGGGGTGTTAAGTATAAATATAATTTAATTATTTTATTATTATAATTTCAAAAAGTTGACTTTTCATTTCGACCCCGAAACGAGGCCCACCGACTGTCGTCCATAGCGTTTTACCCCCATTCCGAACACAATGGGATATGTTTCGTAGGCTGATTCTATCGTTTCGATCAGTTTTCGTCAAAATCAACATATAACTCTATATATTGAATTTGAACGCGCATTTCAATCTACCGGGGCCACATACGAACTCTAAAAATTCCAGAAAAATTATTTCTAGCTTCGTATGGACGATACGGTCCTAACAAAACTAGTTTCATCAAATTCTGAGACCGTTTGAAAAATGGTCATTTTTCAGTCGATTAAAATCAACTAAAACTGGTCAAACGCGTTTTCCTTAGCCACGCTCACATATTGATTCGAAAAATTACGAAATTTGAAATCTAGCAATAACTTTACGTCACGGACCCAACAAAAGTGGTTTCGTCGAAATCCGAGGTCGTTTGCAAAATCTCCATTTTTAAGGGCCTGAATTCCATAGCGACAATTCAGAATTTTCAACTGGGCATAACTTTTTATGCCCGCTATGAAATTTTGATTTTTCGGATTCGTTGGAAATATATTATCAATTAGATTCAACTATCTTTGGTTTCACTAAAATCCGGTTTATTTTGCACCCGGTACATTCAATTGAAGTTTGAAATCGAATTATCGAACTACCGCGCCATTTTCAATTCCTTTTATAAATATAAATAAATATTTATATTCTATCGTCGATTCAAACGAATATATACGTTCGAATTATATTCAAAATAAATTTCTCGTCGTTATTATTTAAAATAATTCATTTTAAAAAAATCAAAATTCGCTAAAATTGCCAAAATAAAAATTTTAAACTGGCCCAGATTTCCGGGTTATTACACTTATTTTGGTATTTAAAACAAGAAATGAAATTATAAACGATATTTATAAATAAAGAAAAATACTATTATTGGATAAAACGAAATTTTAATCCAAGTACGAATTTAAAAGAGGAATTAAAAATCGTTTCAAAAAGAGAACGTTAAATTTTATTTTGAAACTCAGAATATATATATTGAATTAGTATAAATCCAAGGGATTAAAAGTATAATTCGATTTTGTCGAATTTTGCGGAATAATTTAGTTAAAAATGAAATTGGAGATTTATATAGAGAATCGAGTTGAAAATGAAAGTTATCAATTTTGAGCGAAGTAATAAACGATGTTGGATAATCTAAATTTTTAAAGCTAGATTTATAAAATTAGTTAAATTTATATTAGTATAGAAATGGAATAAAAAGCAAGATTAAATTGAGTTTTTATATTACAAGCTTTTATCTATTTCAAGATAAGAACGTCGTCGGTCAAGATCTGAGAGGTAAATGAAATATCCCAACTTTACGGACTTCACTATTATCAAGGGATTATATTAGTTTGTAATGGTAAAGGATGTTGAATTAATTAATTGTTCCCATAGAAGGAATTTATAATTGGAATTTGATTATATCGAATTTTATAAATAGTTTAACTCCAGGGGTATTGTAATCGAATATAGAAATCGAGTTTTGAATAAAATTCATAACTGAGTTATGAATATGGCTTAAAGAAATCGACGAGTTGAACAATCTAAATTGTGAAGTTAGATTTGGGTAAAAGAATTAATTTATTTTTAAAATATTAGAAAATGGAGTTGGAATTTAATTATAAAAGAATTTTTAAAATTTACGTTTAAATTTAATTAAAACGAACTCGCCGCAGCGTGGTAGTTCGTAATTTGGCGATTCGAACTTCAATCGAGTATATAGAACTCGATATAAGTCGGAATTTGATGAATTAAGAAACGTTCGGAATGATCAAATAATAGTTTTCTAATAAAAGAGAAAAATCAGGATTTCGTTTTATAGATTTTGAGTTATGTCAAAATCAAATTTTCAGAAAAACAACACCATAATCGCTTTAAACCATAACGGTTTATGTAACAACCCAGAATTTCTGAACCAATTTAAAATTTTTATTTTAGCTATAAATGGATTTTGAATATTTTAAATGATTTATTTTAAATAATAACGACTAAAAATTTATTTAAATCGAATTTAGAACGTATAAATTTATTTTATTTATAAAATAAGCCTGAAATGACGCTGTAATTTGAAAATTCGATTTCTAATTTCAATTGAGTATACATAATTCATTTTTAATCAGAATTGAACGAAACAAGAAACGTTAGAATCGATTTAACTATATCTTTCTGATGAATGTAAGAAATAGAGATTTCACTTTATAAGTTGTAAGTTATGTCCAGTTTAAAATTTAAAATAGTCGCTATGGAATTTATATATATTTCAATATAATATATACCTCTTAAAAATAGCCATTTTGCAAACGACCTCCATTTTTTATGAAACCACTTTTGTTGGATCTGGAATGTCAAATTATTGCTAGATTCCAATTTTCATATTTTTTGGAGCTAGTATGTGGCCGTGAGCAGTTAATTGTAAATCCATCAGCCATATAAGGCCAAAAACAGGGCTTTTTCAGCAAACGGACTCGGAATTCGACGAAACCAGTTTTGTTAGGACCATATCATCAAGACATAGCAGCATGCCAATTTTCATTGCCAACGAAGTTCATATGTGACCATGGCATCGATAACTATTGAACAAAGAGAGCGTGAACTACAAAATTAATAATAATACTAGAGAATTAATAAAAAACCCTCCACATACCCTCATTTCACTTCTTCCTCAAAATTTCACAGCAGCCCTCTCTCTTACTCTCTATTCCTCGAAATATTGCAGAAAAGCCCTCAAAATTAAATAATTTATATCTCCCAAACCGTAAGGAGTTAGGCCATGAAATTTTGTGATCATCTAGAGAATGAAAAGAGCTACTCATGCCTAAAATTTGGTGGTGATTGGATTTGTGGTTTGACCGGAATCAAGCTCAAAGTGCAGCAGCTCATTTTTTGGTATTTTGCTTGTTGCGGGCCCCACGTAGAAATTAGGTCGAGCGGTTTAGAGGGAATGTAGAGTGGAAGCATACGAAGGTCTTGGCGGTGGTGGATGGTCTCAGGTGGCCGAAGTTGGCCGGAATGTCAAGTTCATCAGAGACGTGCTAGAAAACGAGGCAATCACGAATATGATCAATTTCCCGCCAATCCGTGCTTTTTCTGGCGAAGTGATACAAATGAAAGTTGTCTGGGAGGTCGAGATCTAGCTATTAGTAAAATTTGGTGGGATTTGGAGCACCATGGCGGCTGTAGCACCAAGATGAACGATAACTGCAGTTTTTCGTTCAACTGCAGATCGTAGGGACCATGTAGCGAACTAGAGGGGGGACCACCAGCCGTGGAAAAAGGGAGAGAAGCCGAAGAGAATGGCATTGGTTTCGTGCAATTCCGACTAATATTTTGGCCGTGGTGAGCATTTTAAGTTGAGGGCGTCGTTTGAAGAATAAGGTGAATAGTGATATTATTATTTAAATAATATTCCATGTTCGTATGTTAATATTTTTTGCCATGAACTCCAAATCAGGTGAAATAGGATCCGTTGTGATCATGGTGTCGAGAGCTTCGCAACAAAATTGATTTGGATTGATTTGGAGCTCGTCTCAAATTTTGGTGGAGTGGAAACCATCGGTGAGATTTCTAAATTTAAATAAAATTAATTGTGATTGCGATGTGAAATATATATATATATACACACACACTATATAAAATTCATATATGTGTTGTATAAAATTTGAGTTGATTGACTGTGATTGCGATGAATGGCTGGATTGAATTGTGTATGTGAAAAATATGATTTTGTTTTAAATAAAAAGATTAGACAATAATAATTACATTTTTATTGTATGTTTGATTCATTGAAAAGAATCATGTTTTAAATAAAAAAGTTAGACAATAAAATTTACATTTTTATTGTATGCTTGATTCATTAAAAAGAATCATGTTTTAAATAAAAAAATTAGAAAATAAAAATTATATTTTTATTATAGTTTGATTCATTAAAGAGATTTTGCTAAATTAAAATGTAAATCATTTACATGATAGCAAAGTAGAAAATGATCATTTGTTAATGCATGTTTTGTTTATTAAAATGTAAATCATTTACATCATAACAAAGTAGAAAATGGTCATTTGTTAATGCATGTTTTGTTTATTAAAATGTAAATCATTTACATGATAGTAAAGTAGAAAATGATCATTTGTTAATGCATGTTTTGTTTATTAAAATGTAATCATTTACATGATAGTAAAGTAGAAAATGATCATTTGTTAATGCATGTTTTGTTTATTAAAACATTATCATTTGCATGTTAGTGAAGCAGAAAAACAATAATATGTTTTGATTCATTAAAATCATGTCATTTACATTTTAGCGATGTTAATAGAAAAATGTTCATTTGTTAAATATGTATTGATTCATTAGAATAATGTCATTTATATATTAGCGAAGTAGAAAAATAATTGCATGTTAATATATGTTTTGTCATTAAAAATGACTTTTTAATATGTTAAGTTAGAATAAATAGGAATTTATGTTAAACTTGTTTTGTCATTAAAAATGACATTTTTAATATGTTAAGTTAGAATAAAAAGGAATTTACGCTAAACATGTTTTGTCATTAAAAATGACATTTTTAATATGTTAAGTTAGAATGAAAAGGAATTTATGCTAAACATTTGTCATTAAAAATGACATTTTTAATATGTTAATTTAGAATAAAAAGATATATGCAAGAAATAAAAATATATATGTGATGAATAAAAAAAAAATATGCGAGGAACAAAAATATATATGTGATGAATAAAAAAAAATATGCAAGGAATAAAAATATATATGCGATGAATAAAACATATATACAATGTAAGGAATATATATATATATATATATATATATATATGAAATGAGAATAAACCATATATATGCGATATATAAAATGGTCATGACATGGAATACATATTTGTTCGTTAAAAATATTGTTTTTAACATATATATATATATATATGAGATATATAAAATTGGCATGTAGTGAAATAAATATTGGGTTATCAAAAATATAATTTTTTTTAACATACATATATGTGATACATAAAACAATCGTGTATAGAAATGATTATTGGATCACCAAAAATATAATTTTTAACATGAATATGCGCTGAATAAAATTGTCATGTATTGAAATAAATATTGAATCGTTAAAAATAAAATTTTTAACATGAATATGCGATGAATAAAGCTGTCATGTATTGAAATAAATATTGGTTGGTTAAAAATATTATTTTTATTGTATATATGGAATGTATAAAGTTGTCATGTAATGGAATATTCAATTTTGATTAAAAATTGAAAATGAAGTTGAAATCGTTTTAAAATGAATTTATAAACGATTTATAAAATAAGATTTAAATGGAAATTAATGAAATATATATATTATATATATTTAATGACTTGAATAGAACGCGCCGCGCTGCGACCGTTCGTGAATTTCAACCATTAACTTTAAATTGATGTAACGGGAGATCCGACCGTCGGATTCTTCTAAAAACGGAACCATTGTGTTCGTATCGAAATGAGCTTTCTAATGAATATAAGAGATTTGAAATCTAATGGTTGGATTTGGAATTATGTCCAAATCAAATTTGGAAAAGGTCGTTGTAAATGCAGTTCGATGACCGTTTATGGAAATCGACTGAAAGAGGCCTTAATAAAATTATTAAAAATATATATAATTTATGTAAAATCATAACATATGATTTGGAAAGAATTTGGATGAAAAATTCCATATGTGTAAAGATAAAAATATATTTTTATCAAAATGAACTAGTTATTAACTAGAATAGTAATCAAATTGTTTTTAAATAAATAAATTGGACTTGGAAATTAAAAAAAGGGGGTTTTAAAATAACCAGAATTTTCAAATATATAAATTGGAATGGATTTGAGTAGAAATAATCTTCGGAATATTTCAATACTGGATTCCGTGATTATACGGATATTGTTGTGGGAGTTTGGAAGATATTGATATCGTTATTCCAATACGATATCCATTGGTTTCAGGATTTGAAATTGAATATAAGCCGATATAATTTCTTTTCTAAGCCTTATATTAAACATCGAATTGGATTTTGGGTTTGTCATGAACTGTGTTTAAATGACATTGGTTATTTAACCCAGTTAAAGCAGGATTTATTTCTAGAAAGTTGAACAATTAATAAGAAATGATTTTAGAGATTGAAACCAATTGGAGTTTAATAAATCTTTAATTAGATTGTGAATGTATAGATGGTAATTAAATTACCAAAACATGAAATGTGATAGAACCAAATACACTTGGTTGCTGATATTGATTGTGATGGATTGACTGTTTTGATTGTGCTCGACCAGTTTATGAGAAAAATATGCTTTTACATTTAGCATTGGGTTGGGTAAAAATATCTACGTGCTAACACCTTGTGAAACACTTCATGATTTGACTATAAGGTGTTTAGCGATGTTGTTTATTTCAAAATTTAATGAATGATTTTTGAAAAGAGATTTCCTCTTAAATGGAAGGAAGTGTTATTCCTGATTTTGGGCAGGGAATGTTTTCAATGATTTTGAAATGAGATTTCTTAAGTAAAAAAGAAAAGTATTCCCGATTTTGGACAGGGAACGTTTTATAAAGTGTTTTATAAAACAGAAAGAATTTAGATGGCTAAACCCGATGATTTCGAAACGATTTGAAAGTGTATTATGATTTTACATTATGGTTCATCGCGCATCCGATTAGTTGGTATTGATAACGTATCTTTTTAGTGTCGGAGGGTTTATTCTCTTGCTTAACATCCTTCTTTGAGATATACGAGCTTAAACGTTATGTGATTAATAGTGGCTGATCATATGTGTGAATTGCTGATGTGAAGTAGTATAGTTTGAAAGTACTTGTGATTATTATGTTGTGAAATGATTTTCTCTACTTCGGGATATGAAATGATTTAATATGTGGCTCAAGATCGGGTGACCCGAGAGCGACTAAAAGTATGAGGGTGGTGTATGCTTTCCCCCGGAGTGTGGGATGGTGCATCGTCAGTGTAGCTTGCTCCATCAGGGAGGTACACATATATATATCGAGTTGGTAAGGCGCATACAGCCTTGTCTGAGGGAACATGACCGATATTAGGTTGCATACTTGTTTGTATGCATTTTTATGTTTTGGAATTCATGTTTCCAAAGATTTTGGTTTGAGATCCCGAAGTGAAATCTACTTTGTTATAAAAGCTAGATATGTATTTCAAATGATTTGAAATAAGAATCGGGAAATAAAGTCCAAAGAAATAATTTGTGTAAAGTGAATTGGATTTGGAAAATCTAAGTGTGGGGATTACTCTAAATGGGTAGATTGGAAAATTGCATGTTGATTGATGCATTGTAGATCCGTATGACTATTAATAGTTGTTGTTTTTGCACTGGTATTCATGGGGGTAAACCCGTTCCGTGTTATACGGCGTGGTCCCATGATTTCCCCACTTTTAAAGTAAAGTTTAATTACTGTTTTGAGTTCTCACACCAGGCCCATGACTGACTCGGAGTTTATTGTTTCTACCTAAACTTTGGATGTTCATATTTTCCACACGGACAGTCAGTAGTTTAGTTTTGCAGATCATTTCATTTAGCAGGATTCTGGATCGAAGCGAAAAGTTGTATCCAGGGTATTGATAGTCTTCCGCTGTGTTATTTTATTTGTTTCCGCTGCAATGTATTACATTTATTGTAAATTAATCTTCTGCTGTATTATTATTTTTCGATGTGCTATGATATATTATGTACTCTGATGTAACATTATTATGATTTTTATAAAAGCCTACTTTTATTTGTTCTGATGTGTTGTAAGCCCAGAGTTAGCGTATGCAGGATTCGAACGGTCTTGGTCGATTTAGTGATCGATTAGGTCTGAGCGAAATCTGTATCGTTACAGTTGGTATCAGAGCTTTGGTTAAGTCAAATCTTTGGGGTACAACTCGTTAGAACTGAACAAAAGACTCACTAGAGGTAGGATTAGTAATGTCCTCTGAAAGAAGCTCATTAGAGATAGGATCAGTAGCATCCTAGAATGAGATACTCGTTAGAGATGGGGTTAGAAATGCCCTAGAATGAGTTGAGAGTGAGAAGTTTATAATTAACGTATTTGTGATTATATATATAATCCGATCTTAGAAAATATGATTTATGAATATATAAAAGTTATATATATTTGAAAAGATAATCAAATAATTGATTGATGATTGTGTTGTGTAATTATTAGTTCAACTAATAAAATTACTGAAACCAATAAAAGAATGAAAGTTGAGTTGGTTAGTTAAACAACTCTCAGCTCCATTCCTTTTCGAGGACGAAAAGATTTTTAAGCGGGAGAGATTGTAACAACCCGGAATTTCTGAACCAATTTAAAAATTTTATTTTAGCTATTTTAAATGATTTATTTTAAACGATTTATTTTAAATAATAAAGACAAAAAATTTATTTAAATCGAATTTAGAACGTATAAATTTATTTTATTTATAAAACAAGCCTGTAATGACGCTGTAGTTTGAAAATTCGATTTCTAATTTCAATTGAGTATACATAATTTATTTTTAATTAGAATTGAATGAAACAAGAAACGTTAGAATCGATTTAACTATATCTTTCTGATGAATGTAAGAAATAGAGATTTCACTTTATAAATTGTAAGTTATGTCCAGTTTAAAATTTAAAATAGTCGCTATGGAATTTATATATATTTCAATATAATATATACCTCTTAAAAATAGCCATTTTGCAAACGACTTCCTTTTCCGATGAAACCACTTTTGTTGGATCCGGAATGTCAAATTATTGCTAGATTCCAATTTTCATAATTTTTGGAGCTAGTATGTGGCCATGAGCAATTAATTGTAAATCGATCAGCCATATAAGGCCAAAAACAGGGCTTTTTGAGCAAAAGGACTCGGAATTCGATGAAACTAGTTTTGTTAGGACCGTATCGTCAAGACATAGCAGCATGTCAATTTTCATCACCAACGAAGTTCATATGTGACCGTGGCATCGATAACTGCCGAAGAAAGAGAGGGTGAGCTAGAAAATTAATAATAAAACTAGAGAATTAATAATAAAATAATAAAACCCTCCACTATATAATATCTTTTCCTCTCCACAAACCCTCATTTATCTTCTTCCTCAAAAATTGACAGCAACCCTCTCCCTCTCTCTCGAAATTTTGCAGAAAAGCCCCTCAAACTTAAATAATTTATATCTCCCAAACCGTAAGGAGTTAGGCCATGAAATTTTATGAGCTAGAGAATGAAGAGAGCTACTCATGCCTAAAATTTGGTGGTGATTGAATTTGTGGTTTGGCCGGAATCAAGCTCGAAGTGCAGCAACTTATTTTTGGTATTTTGCTTGTTGCGGGCCCCACGCAGAGAATTAGGTCGAGCGGTTTGGAGGGAAGGTAGAGTGGAAGCATACGAAGGTTTTGGCGATGGTGGATGGTCTCAGGTGGCCGGAGTTGGCCGGAATGTAAAGTTCATCGGAGGTGTGCTGGAAAACGAGGCAATCAAGAAAATGATCAATTTCCCGCCAATCTGTGCTTTTTCACGTGAAGTGATACAAATGAAAGTTGTCCGGGAGGTCGAGATCTAGCTACTGATAAAATCTGGTGGCATTTGGAGCATCGTAGCGGCCACAACACCAAGATGAACGAAAATTATAGTTTTTTGTTCAACTTCAGATCATGGGGCCCACATGGCGAGCTGGAGGGGGGACCACCAACCGTGGAAGGAGGGAGAGAAGCCGAAGAGAATGACGTTGCTTTTGTGCAATTCCGACTTACGGTTTGGTCGTGGCGAGCATTTTAAGTTGAGTGTGTTGTTTGGGGAATAAGGTGAATAGCGATATTATTATTTAAATAATATTCCATGTACTTATGTTAATATCTTTTTGCCACGAACTCCAAATCACATGAAATAGGATCCGTTTCGATCGTGGGTCGAGAGCTTCGCAACAAAACTGATTTGGATTGATTTGGAGCTCGTCTCAAATTTTGGTGGAGTGGAAACCATCGGTGAGATTTCTAAATTTAAATAAAATTAATTGTGATTGCGAGGTGAAATTTATATATATATATATATATACGCTATATAAAATTCATATATGTGTTATATAAAATTTGAATTGATTGATTGTGATAGCGATGAATGGCTGGATTGAATTGTGTATGTGAAAAATATGATTTTGTTTTAAATAAAAAGATTAGACAATAAAAATTATATTGTTATTGTTTTTTTGATTCATTAAAAAGAATCATGTTTTAAATAAAAAAGTTAGACAATAAAAATTACATTTTTTATTGTATGCTTGATTCATTAAAAAGAATCAAGTTTTAAATAAAAAAATTAGACAATAAAAATTATACTTTTATTGTATATTTGATTCATTAAAGAGATTTTGCTAAATTAAAATGTAAATCATTTACATGATAGCAAAGTAGAAAATGATCATTTGTTAATGCATGTTTTGTTTATTAAAATGTAAATCATTACATGATAGCAAAGTAGAAATTGATCATTTGTTAATGCATGTTTTGTTTATTAAAATGTAATCATTTACATGATAGTAAGTTAAAAAATGATCATTTGTTAATGCATGTTTTGTTTATTATAATGCAATCTTTACATGTTAGCAAAGTAGAAAAATGATCATTTGTTAATATATGTTTTGTTTATAAAAACATTATCGTTTGCATGTTAGCGAAGTAGAAAAACAATAATATGTTTTGATTCATTAAAATCATGTCATTTACATGTTAGCGATGTTAATAGAAAATGTTCATTTGTTAAATATGTATTGATTCATTAGAATAATGTCATTTACATATTAGCGAAGTAGAAAAATAATTGCATGTTAATATATGTTTTGTCATTAAAAATGACTTTTTAATATGTTAAGTTAGAATAAATAGGAATTTATGTTAAACATGTTTTGTCATTGAAAATGACATTTTTAATATGTTAAGTTAGAATAAAAAGGAATTTATGCTAAACATGTTTTGTCATTAAAAATGACATTTTTAATATGTTAAGTTAGAATAAAAAGGAATTTATGCTAAACATTTGTCATTAAAAATGACATTTTTAATTTGTTAATTTAGAATAAAAAGATATATGCAAGAAATAAAAATATATATGTGATGAATAAAAAAATATATATGCGAAGAACAAAAATATATATGTGATGAATAAAAAAAATGCAAGGAATAAAAATATATATGCGATGAATAAAACATATTTATAAAATGTAAAGAATATATATATATATATATGTTAAATGAGAATAAACCATATATATGCGATATATAAAATGGTCATGACATGGAATACATATTTGTTCGTTAAAAATATTGTTTTTAACACACACACACACACACACACACACACACACACACACACACACACACACACACACACATATATATATATATATATATGAGATATATAAAATTGGCATGTAGTGAAATAAATATTGGGTTGTTAAAAATATAATTATTTTTAACATACATATATGTGTGATACATAAAACAATCGTGTAAAGGAATGATTATTGGATCGCCAAAAATATAATTTTTAACATGAATATGCGCTGAATAAAATTGTCATGTATTGAAATAAATATTGAATCGTTAAAAATATAATTTTTAACATGAATATGCGATGAATAAAGCTGTCATGTATTGAAATAAATATTGGTTGGTTAAAAATATTATTTTTAATGTATATATGGAATTTATAAAGTTGTCATGTAATGGAATATTCAATTTTGATTAAAAATTGAAAATGAAGTTGAAATCATTTTAAAATGAATTTATAAACGATTTATATAATAAGATTTAAATGGAAATTGATGAAATATATATATTATATATATTTAATGACTTGGATAGAACGCGCCGCGCTGCGACCTTTCGTGAATTTCAACCATTAACTTTAAATTGATGTAACGAGAGATCCGACCATTGGATTCTTCTAAAAACGGAACCATTGGGTTCGTATCGAAATGAGCTTTCTAATGAATATAAGAGATTTGAAATCTAATGGTTGGATTTGGAATTATGTCCAAATCAAATTTGGAAAAGGTCGTTGTAAATGCAGTTCGATGATCGTTTATGGAAATCGACTGAAAGAGGCCTTAATAAAATTATTAAAAATATATATAATTTATGTAAAATCATAACATATGATTTGGAAAGAATTTGGATGAAAAATTCCACGTGTGTAAAGATAAAAATATATTTTTATCAAAATGAACTAGTTATTAACTAGAATAGTAATCAAATTGTTTTTAAATAAATAAATTGGACTTGGAAATAAAAAACGGGGGGGGGGGGGGGGGGTTAAAATAGCTAGAATTTTCCAATATATAAATTGGAATGGATTTGAGTAGAAATAATCTTCGGAATATTTCGATATTGGATTCCGTGATTACACGGATATTGTTGTGGGAATTTGGAAGATATTGATATCGTTATTCCAATACGATATCCGTTGGTTTCAGAATTTGAAATTGAATATAAGCCGATATAATTTCTATTATGAACCTTATATTTAATATCGAATTGGATTTTGGGTTTATCGTGAAATGTGTTTAAATGACATTGGTTCTTTAACCCAGTTAAAGCAGGATTAATTTCCAGAAAGTTGAACAATCAATAAGAAATAATTTTAGAGATTGAAACCAATTAGAGTTTAATAAATCTTTAATTAGATTGTGAATGTATAGATGGTAATTAAATTAACAAAACATGAAATGTGATTGAACCAAATACGCTTGGTTGCTGATATTGATTGTGATGGATTGACTGTTTTGATTGTGCTCGACCAGTTTACGACCAAAATATGCTTTTACATTTAGCATTGGGTTAGGTAAAAATATCTATGTGCTAACACCTTGTGAAATACTTCACGATTTGACTATAAGGTGTTTAGCGATGTTGTTTATTTCAAAATTTAATAAATGATTTTTGAAATGATATTTCCTTAAATGGAAGGAAGTGTTATTCCTGTTTTGGACAGGGAATGTTTCAATGATTTTGAAATGAGATTTCTTAAGTAAAAGGAATTGTATTCCCGATTTTTTAGAGGGAACGTTTTGTAAAATGTTTTATAAAACAGAAAGGATTTCGAGGGCTCAACTCGATGATTTCGAAATGATTTGAAAGTGTATTATGATTTTACATTATGGTTCATTGCTTATCCGATTAGTTGTTATTGATAACATATCTATTTGGTGGTGGAGAATTTATTCTTCTGCTTAACACCCTTCTTTGAGATGTACGAGCTCAAAGGTTATGTGATTAATAGTGACTGATCATATGTGTAAATTGCTGATGTGAAGTAGTATAGTTTGAAAGTACTTGTGATTATTATGTTGTGAAATGATTTTCTCTACTTCGGGATATGAAATGATTTAGTATGTGGCTAAAGATCGGGTGACCCGATAGCGACTAAAAGTGTGATGGCGGTGTATGCTTTCCCCCAGAGTGTGGGATGGTGCATCGTTACTGTAGCCTGATACATCGAGGGAGGTGCACATATATATATCGAGTTGGTAAGACGCATACATCCTTGTCTGAGAGAACATGACTGATATTAGGTTGCATACTTGTTTGTATGCATTGATCTGTTTTGGAATTCATATTTCCAAAGATTTTGGTTTGAGATCCCGAAGTGAAATCTACTTTGATATAAAAGCTAGATATGTATTTCAAATGATTTGAAATAAGAATCGGCAAATAAAGTCCAAAGAAATAATTTCTGTAAAGTGAATTAGATTTTGAAAATATAAGTGTGTGGATTAATCTAAATGGGTAGATTGTAAAATTGCATGTTGGTTGATGCATTGTAGATCCATATGACTATTATTAGTTGTTGTTTATGCACTGTATTCATGGAGGTAAACTCGTTCCCTGTTATATGGCGTGGTCCATGATTTCCTCACTTTTAAAGTAAAGTTTAATAACTATTTTGAGTTATCACACCAGTCCCATGACTGACTCGGAGTTTATATTTTCTACCTAAAATCTGGATGCTCGTATTTTCCACACAGGCTGTTAGTAGTTTAGTTTTTGCAGATTATTTCATTCAGGAGGATTCTGGATCGAAGCGAAAAGCTGTGTCCAGAGTATTGATAGTCTTCCGCTATGTTGGTTTATTTGTTTCCGCTGCATTGTATTACATTTATTGTAAATTAATCTTCCGCTGTATTATTATTTTTCGATGTACTCTTATATTCTGTACTCTGATGTAACATTATTATGATGTTTATAAAAGTCTTCTGTATTTGTTGTGATGTATTGTATGCCCAGAGTTAGCGTATGCGGGATTCGAATGGTCTTGGTCGATTTAGTGATCGATTAGGTTCGAGCGAAATCCGTATTGTTACAGTTTATTTAGTAAAATAAAAGGATTTTTAGTGAATAAAAATCCAATTTTTCTAAAGTAAAAATCCAGATTTGAGTTATCAAATAAATACAAACTCAAGCGGAGCGAATGAAGTGATTTTTGAAAAAAAAAATCAGATTCTTAATTAGTTTATAGAGTTTTGGCAAAATTTAACTCTGTTTAAGTTATTTGAATTTATTATTGAATGTGGGAATCTAAACATAAAGCTTGTGTTACGTTTTGGAATTTTGACATGGATATTGAATTCATATAAGCAAATAAAAGTAAGTTCGAACGTGAGATGCTCAACGTAAAATTAGAATAAGCTAATTTGAAATTAAATTAGCAAATTTGAGTTAAAATGATTAGATCGGTATGAGACAAATTGGAATGAGAATATGCATAGGTTAACAACTATGAGATGAAGAGTAGGAAGAGAATTTGAAGATTATAATTTAAGTGCTCAACAAAAAGGTACATGTTTCAATTTCCATATGAGATTTTATGAGCCTATTGGGCAAGCAGCTAGGCTTTTTGATCTTCTTTTTAAATGGAAAGGGCCTAGAGAGGTGAGTTGGAGTTTGAACTATTGACCAGTACAAAGGAGGTGCTGGCGAAATATTTCGAAAAATTAAGGAGATAGAATATTTTAAGATATTTTGATAGTAGAAATTAGTATATCGATATATATAGAATTCGATAAGGAAATTTGGAAAATAGCCAGCGAATGAATATTAATTTAAAAGGGGCCAGTGATTTCTTGATTATTTGATGGATGTTTTTTTCTTTGATAGTTAAATCACCGGCTATCAAAGATTTTGGACCATTGTTGTCAATACGGAGAGACCGGTTGGATTTAATATCCAAAAATCACTTCGTATAGGCATAGGCATTGCGAATTAGATTATGCCAAAGATAAATTGAAGACGGAGTAAAATGCAAAAGCTGTTTTGTTTGTCCAGACCCAGGACAACTCGTATGGACGAATGTCTAGCAGAGTATCCCTAACAGATCACATAAGACGATCTTTTCATGGTATTATGTCCGGTGGCGGAGGAATTCGTTTCTCTTAGCTTTTATACCCGTAATATTTTGGAAGATCAACTAGTGATTCGACGGGTTTGATGATGTGCCATTCAAAGTGTATGGTGGCCAGATGTTCTAAAAGATAAATGCAGCCTCAAGCCTTACAACCGAGAAATGACAAAAATCGGGCAGGCAGCATGGCTAGTTGGGTCATACCTCAGCAGGGTATATTTGTCACCGATCTAGAGAAAATTCATTATTTATTCTTCTTTCGATTCTTTATCTTACGGATTACGGTTGGACGGCTGACAACCGCGGGTGACAATATATTCACTACACTCAAGCTAAATGAGTGGGCGGTCATGTGTGGCCGGGTTCCAAGACGTTCTTGCTGAACCCCAGTGTATCCCCTATAGAGTCCACTGATCGGGAGGTGGTCTCATACCTTTTCATAGTTGGAATTCAATCTCCAATACGAGCCCTGTAGTTTTTGATTTTATATTATATATGTAGAGCGTGAGATGCAAGCGTTCTACTATTTGGTTATTTATTTGATTAGACATTATTATAATATCACTGTATTTTGATATCAAAAATGTTTTGGGTCATAGTAAGGTAAAAACCGTCCATGTTTATGTGTGAGCTAGTCTTACTATTATTCTTTTCTTTCAAAAGTTTTTGCAAAGTTAAACAATATATATGGTTGGAGTTTACTCACATCAGTCTCATGACTGACCCAGAGTTTATTTTGTTTGTTTTCCCTTAACTCTTGGGTGCCCAAGTTTGTACGGGCAGTCAAGTGTTTCAAGCTTATATAGATACACTTGGAGGAGCTTGAAGCAGGAGGCATCACTGTTAGTTATTTAAGTTATTTCTGCTATGATGTTGTATTATACTCTGATGATGGTGTGTATATGTGATACAAAATTTTGTATTTCAAAGTTTATGTTATATAATATATTTTATTCGTTCCGTGTGAGATTCTGTGTTGTTATTTCAGTTCTTCTTCTATTTATTTTTTCTTTAACCCATAATGACTCGCAATTTTGTGTTATTTGGGTGGTATTTAGTCAACTCAGGTAGTATGGATTTGCGGGCCATTACATTTGGTATCAGGGCTTAGGTTGAGCGAACACCTAGGCTTTGGTGGGGGTTTACTCATTGGAGATAGGGTTAGTAGTACCCTAGAACGAGTATGTGAGTGTGTGTGTGTGTGTGTGTGCATCTATATATATATATATGTGTGTATGTATGTATGTATGTATGAGGTAGAGTACTTGTAAGTTGATATAAAAACTGGTTTATATTGTGTTTATTGGTTTGTCGAGTGACTTATGAACTCTAGTCGGTACAGTATGACCAACTGTATTGAATGGTATTTATAAACACTTGAATAAAGTAATTCGACATAGTATTCTTTTAAAATGGGTAAAAGAAATAATTTTACCCAAAATTATATTTTGATATAAAGGAAATAATTTCCTATAATTATTTATATATGAATGAGTTGGCTGAATGGGATTATAAAATTGAAATGGTTACAGAGAATCAAAATAAATTTTTATAAGATTGAAATATACAAATAAGATGAAATGGAATTGAACTCAAACCATAATTTGACATTTAAACCCGAATGTTTAGAAAATATATTTCCAAAGTATATTAAAATAATATAGCTTTGTTTTGGAAGAGTCTTTGAATAAAAATCCTTTTGAATGGATTTTGAAAGTGATAAAGCACTGAATTCACTTAGGACACTGGGAAATAATTCTAATAATGATCGCGACATCATCGGTGTTCATTTTCGAGTTTCTAAGTGAAGGATTGCTACCATAGTAAGATTTTCAAAGGAAATTATTTGAGAAAAGCACGTTGTTTGGAAAATCAAATGTTTTGGATTCGTGATGATTATAAATATATCTATGTATAAATTTTATATAATTTCTATATATTTATATGGTTATAAAGGAACTTGAAATAAAGATTAGGTATTTGAATTCTGGAATTTAAAACTTAACTTGTGCAAATTAAATAGATCGAAATGATGGAAACCAGGTAAATGAACTGAAATGGAATATTCCCATGAAAACTCAAAATTTTATTGAGTTACAGAGTTTGAAAGGTCGAGTTATAATAGAGTGGGCTTTTGGAAAAATTAACAGGTCTGCAACATTTCTTCTACCTTAGTAATTTCGGGGACGAAATTCTTTTAAGGGGGAAGGAATGTAACATCCTGGATTTTCAGCTGTTATATAATGAATATTTAAATTAGTTTTTAATATTTAATTGGAATTATAAACAAATATTTATATGAATTTATTGATTTAATAATCAGCATACGATTTAATATCAAATACATTATAATTAAATTCGCAGTTAAAAACTGAATCAAAAAATTCAGTCAATTAATACAGATTCTATATTAATTCAGAACGATAATAATAACTTATTATTGAAGAATTTAATTGTTTGAAATCGATTTATATTTTAAATCTTTAATTTAAATTAATATTTCGTCTATACTATCGAGTTAAATTACAAAATCAGTTCCATGAATTTTAGAATAACGCCATAATCTGAGAATGTCGGTCGTTACGTTAAATAGCGATTCGGGACCACGAGATTTTTTTTGGCAAAGCCGACGGGATTGAGTGGGCCCGTACCACTTTTATTGATATGCTAAGACGATTACACGGAAACAAAGATAGAAAAAAAACAAGAGAACAGAGTGAACAAGCATATCATTCGTTAACTAAAGAATACATAAACACTTATTTACGAAAAAAGTGCTAACTTAGTCGCTCAAAAATCCCCGGATCGTAGGTAAAATTGAGGAACTTCAAACCATCTCTTATGTCACGCCATAACTGATGCTTGCAATGGGAGTAGTTCATGACTTGCGTGCTATCAAAAATGCATGAATTGCGCTTTAACCAAATAGCATGCGTGATCTTTTTTAAGTATGTAGGTGTTGAGCCTCTTAGTTGGACCTTTAGTGCCAGTCTTTTGTTTTAAAAAACTCCACTGCTCTTCGCTAGTTACAAGAAAGCCATGAAGGTTAATTTGTTGCAACACTTCAGTACTCAAAAGTTGAACCACTTCTGAAACGACCCGAAAATCCGTACCAATTTGAGCTGATAAATATCCTACACATTCAACTCAAAGTGCACGAAAATTCGAATCATTCATAGAAAGAAATAAGAGGATGAGAAATAAGATAGAACTAATAGAATAGAAGAAGAAGAACACAACTGAGCAGAATCAGAGTAAACAAGAATCTCACAGCGGAACAAAATTTTTTTATTATATAACATAACTTTGAAATACAAACTGTTTTGTATATACATACCATATCAGAGTATAACATAACATTTGATACAGGCAGTGAAGACTCCTGCTTCAAGCTCCTCCAAGTGTATCTGTAAAGCCTGAAACACTTGACTGCCCATACAAATTTGGGCACCCAAGAGTTTAGGGAAAACAAACAAAATAAACTCTGGGTAAGTCATGGGACTGGTGTGAGTAAATTCCAACCATACGGTTTAACTTTGAAAATCCTTTGAAACAAAAGGATAATAGTAAGACCAACCCACACATAAACATGGACGGTTTTCACCCTACTATAACCCAAACACTTTGATATCAAAATCCAGTGATATTATAATAATGTCTAATCAAGTAAATAACCAAATAGCAGAACGCTTGCATCTCACGCTCCACATACATAGTACAAAATCAAAAACCGCAGGGCGTTTATTAGAGATTGGATTCAAACTATGACAAGGTATGGGACCACCTGCCGATAGTGTATCTCTAGAGGCGAATACACTGGGTTCAACAAGAACGTCTTGCAACCCGGTCCACACATGACCGACCACTCATTTCGCTTGAGTGTATCGAGTATATATCACCAACGGTTGGGCTCAAACCACCGTTTCCCGAAAAGGGACAGCATCGAAATAGATTTAAGAATTAAAAGGAATTTCTCTAGATAGGTGATTATACACCCTAATGGGAGAGACCCACATAGCCATATTGCCTGCCCGATTTTTGTCATTTCCCGATTGATGAGGCTTGAGGCTACGTCTAACTTTTAGAACATCTGGCCACCATACACTTTGAATGCCACATCGTCAAACCCGTCAAATCACTAGTTGATCTTCCCAAAAATATTACGGGTATAAAAGCTAAGAGAAACGAATTTCTCCGCCACCAGACGTAATACCTTGAAAAGATCGTCTTATGTGACCGTTAGGAATACTCTGTCAGACATTCGTCCATACAAGTTGTCCTGGGACTGGACAAATAGAAAACACCATTCTTGAAAATGACGACCCTTGAATTTCACTCCGTCTTCAATTGTCTTCAGCATAGTCAAATTCGCAGCACTTATGCCTATACGGAGTGGTTTTCGGATAATAGATCCAACCGGTCTCTCCGTATTGACAACGAGGGTACGTCGATAGTCGGTTATTTAACTATCGAAGTAAAAACAAACATCCATTCTAATGTATAACCTAACATCATACAATCACGCTTAAGTTTGGTCAACAACGCTAATTTATCATTATAGTTTAAAAACTTATCATACGCTGTGATATTTCCCTTTAACTAACCTCGACGTAACGGTCACGCTTAAGCCTAGTCAACAACGTTATTTTATTATTATAGTTCTAAGACTTGCAATACGCTGCCATATCCCCTTTTTACTAATCTTGACATCTCTTTCCATCGCAAACTGATATCGTTCCTTAATAATAGTGAAGCCGTTCAAGTTGGGGTATTTTATTTACCTCTCAGACCTTGATCGACATCGTTCTTACCTTAAAACAGATATAAGTCCGTAAATCTAACTCCTTATTACTTATAATATCTATCAGACCGTATTTCTTGTTTAATTTAAAATATGGTTTTACGATGCCATATCCTTATTCTGAAAACTCAGTTGTTTATAATTATTTACATTTTGGTCACTAACTCTTCGCTTCATCTTCCTTATGCACTTTCATTTAAACTTCTCTTATCAAAATCAATCACGTTCTTTGTCTTTTGGCACTTTACTTCTTATTCAAATTATTCTACCTAATTCAAGTAAACATCTCAAAACAAATCTTAATACCATCTTAATTAAAATCCATTTAAGAACCAATCACTTTAACCAAATAGTGATTAACTTGATCATTTGCTGAAGTAAAACAGTTTACTTCATTAATCCCAATTATATTAGTTCAATAACTATTTAAAACTCCATTAATTAAAAAGGTGATTAAATCTTAATAATTTTGATTAATTTATTTTCATTAGATAAATTGAAGACTGAATAATCTAACAATTTCAAATAAACAGTTGATTCAACCAACTTCGAACCATCAGTTAAATTGTTAACTGAGTTTAGTTACTTCATATCATTCGATTACTTAACCATTTGTCTCCAAATATTTACACACATGATGGTTACAACTTTATAACTTATTTAAATTGTTTATATTTACTTCCATGATGAACTATAAAACACTAATTTATAATAGAACCTCTACTTTGATTTAAACTTCGCGTTAATTTTAAAAATATAATTCCTATAACCAACTGCGTTGATTTGCCTATTGGCAAATCAACTTCTTAACCAAACGATGGGTTCAGGGTCGGTTGCTGCCACTTTCTTAATTGATATCGTCTATGGACTAAATCAAATTAACGTTTGAATTTCCATTCAACGCTAATGTCACCACAAGGTTTCAAATTCCATTTGGGTTCAAACAATGCATACATATAAAACAAATAGTACACATAAATAATGAGGAATCCGGTTGGATTCCTCCAACCGGTTACCTGCATCCACCGATGTTAGTCAACAATCAACACGGATTCCATACTAGGGAATATTTTAATCGATGGAATAAGTACCCCACCAATGATGTGTATATATATGACGATATTCAACCAATTTAATTGTAATTTACCAAATCAACCATCACACAACAATCAATCCTTATTTTAAAATATATTTAAAATAAAACAGAGTTGGTGAATTTACTCACCTTTGCGCATTAATCGTTAAATAACGATGTGCGTCAATCGAGCAAACCAGACGTTCAATTCTGCCATAATCCATAATGAGCCGTAAACCGCTCCATATTGTATCATCTTCCTCTATCCTGTTAACTGCTTCTAGCGTAACTCCAACAAAACAAAGGCCACGACCGACTTATCCCCACACTGCTCCTTCGTCGATTCGCTTTTCCATCAACATTTTTCACTGCTACTTCAACATTCGGTTCACCATACACTACTTCCCGAGTCAAAAATATCAACTCCAGTAATGCAACACCCCCACCACTGAACCATAAACAGCTTCAAAACAAAACTCCACCATATATACGCTTCAACCATCATAACAAACATCTTTGCCTTAGTTCACTCAGCTCTCCACTTCCCCTTAATTTCGTTCACCTGCGCAAGCTCTTCCTTTTTTTCTTATAATATCCAAGTCCTCCTCCAAACTCTACGTCCACAGCCTTCTCCCTCCCATCTTGTTTTATTTATGCATCCCAAAAGCTACTGCTTCCTTTCAAAACCACTCCTCCCCTCTACTGCTTCTTCCCCCATATTTGTACCCTTGTTTCAACATAAAACGAAAAACCAAAACTCCCAGTAATTTGCGTTTAACCCCAAGCATTCATGACAGATCCGAAATCTGCATTCGCTCTCCCACCATCAAGTGAAATTGCTCGCACGCATCGAACTCCTTGCGTCGACCAGCCCCTAACACGGCTATAGGGAAAAAGATCGGCCACAAAAGAACTCACGTTTTTTTTCCAGTTGTTGAGTTTCGTTCAGTAAAATTGACAGGAGCGACGAACAACCCCTGATTTATAGAATCCGCAAATCCTTGGCCATCAAGGAATATGCAAATAGGTAGCTTGTAGATTAGCTATAGACTGCGATGAGTTCCCTTTTTATTGTCACGTTGGATTTGAAACAAGGGTGTTTGCATTTTCATATAGGTTCTGCGTGAATTTGAAAACTCATAGCTGTGTTGATCGATTTGCAGGTGCCTAGGATCTGCACGATGAAGGACATAGCTGTATTGAGTTGTCTTTGGGTTTATGATAGGATATGATTTGAATATACATAAGATTTCAGATGTGAACTGCTAAAGTATAGGAAAATATGGCTCCTTAGGTCTGTTTTGGTCAGTATATGGGGGTAGGCTGTAGCTTTAGGTTTTCAGAGGGTTTTGATTTGAAAATACAATTACTGTTGCTTTCTTCGGCATGGAGTATTCAGAGGAAAACCAGCTTAATAAATTTAGGCATGTGCAAGCCTATAATGTATATACATCACGCAGCATATATGTTTATACTATATTGGATTTGATTTGATTATATTTTCTTTTTGGCTAAGCAAACGAAATGATAAGACAGAACGTGAGTTGGGTATGGCTAGCATGTATTCCATTAATGTGATGAAGACTATGGATAGATGTGTAATGTTGTATCACTTTCTTTCATTTCTTATTTTGGATAGATGAGCCATTTTAGTTGTTCTGATGATATGTTATATTGGAAATGAAACGCATGGTAGCTTCACACTATTTGTTTGTCTCCTTTTGTTTTTTTTTTAAAATTTAAGCGCACTGTGTTACGTTCATGTCTGAGCTAGTACGGACAGAACTAAGAATACGGTCATGTCCAATGAGGTGCCACGATCCCGAAAATATAATAATATCGGTAGCTTAACTCATATTTTGAAACCCCAAAATATCGATATAGGGTGCAAAATACTCTAAATAAAAAGTTGCTTAATTAATTATTTAAAAATTATAGTAAAATTCTAAAAATTAAATTATAACTATGTCTCAAAAGAACCCTATCCAAATTTGAATACGGTATGTAGTTTTTTCAAATAAACCATTATGGCCAAAAACGAATATACCGCTGCTTTTCTGAATATTTAATTTGGACATAACTTCCCATTTAAAATACGAAATCTTGGTTTTTCACTTCCATTAGAAAGATACAGTTCAAAAGATTCCAACGCTTCTTGTTTCGAAGAAATCCGACTAATAACGAATCATGTACGCTCAGTTGAAGTTCAGAACGTTAAATTTCGAACTGCCGCGATATTACGGCCTCGATTATATTTAATATATTTTTTCATACGTTCAACTTCGTTTCAATTAATATATAAATCCACTTATACTAGATTTTCAATATTTAAACTGATTTAGATATTCAAATACAAATCGATAAAAATGCGGGACGTTACATTCCTTCCCCTTAAAATAATTTCGTCCTCGAAATTGCTAAGAAGTGAAGATGCTCTAATTCTAATTCCTCACAACCTGCTTGGTTGAAAATTTCATACTTCACATCCCCATAACTCAATCCTTGCATCGAATCTTTTATCCTTATATCGATAATTCTCTTATACTCAAGCCCCATTTCGTTTCAACTTCCAGTTCCATCTCACTTCCAAATTCTTGGTCAACAATCCAATTTCATAACCAAACTCGGTTTCAATCCAATATCTCATTTCACAAATTCACTTACTTTACCAAGTTTAATTCTATTTCAATTTATTCAACTTCGTTAAATTTCTATTTATTTACTGCATAAGTAAATTTTAAATTTCGGAATTCAAATTCCTGGGTTTTGTTTCAAATCAGTTTGAAATCATATATTATTCAAAACATTTGAATTTCTAACAACATGTTTTCTCACACTAATTCAAAAACAAAATCTTTGGTAGTAATCCGTCACTTAGAAACTCGAAAATGAACACTGATAATGCGGCCGTCATCATCAAAATCTATTTTCCGGTGGTCAAAGTGAGTTCAACACTATATTACTTTCAAAAAGTCATTTCTAAAACACTCCCATTTTGAATTTTTCTTCAAAATATCTTTCACAGCACTTGGAAAACAATTTCAAATCTCCCAGGATTTTAAAATTCCCATATATTTAATCCAAATATTATTTCCAACTCCTTTCCAAGTTTCCAGAGTTTTATTTCACTTCTGGTTTTCACTCAGATTTAGTTCATCTGATTTTGCATATTATACTTATATAATATTTCGATTGGTTATTTAACAAACTCAATTATTATCTTATTTGACCATAATAACGATCAACACTTTCAATATATATTAGATAATTACAATATATATGCCTTCTTTATATCCAAATATATTTTTGGTAAGATTATTTCACTTACCCTTTCTTTCAAAACATACTGTGTTGAATTGCTCTGTTCAAGAGTTTAGAAACACCTATCGATACAGTTTGCAATCCAGTATCGACCAGAATTCATAAACCACTCGCCAAACCAATCAACACAATATAAAACAGTTTTTATATCAATTTACAAATACGCGCTCGTATTTATATACTCAAACTCAATCTAGGGTATTTCTAACCCCATCTCTACCGAGTTACGCCACAGAGCCAAGGTAATATCATAACCTTCAGCTCTGATACCAACTGAAAAGACCCGAAAATCCGTACCAATTTGAGCTGATAAATATCCTACACATTCAACTCAAAGTGCACGAAAATTCGAATCATTCATAGAAAGAAATAAGAGGATGAGAAAGATAAGATAGAACTAATAGAATAGAAGAAGAAGAAGAAGAACACAATTGAGCAGAATCAGAGTAAACACGAATCTCACAGCGGAACAAATAAAATGTATTATATAACATAACTTTGAAATACAAACTGTTTTGTATATACATACCATATCAGAGTACAACATAACATTTGATACAGCCAGTGAAGACTCCTGCTTCAAGCTCCTCCAAGTGTATCTGTAAAGCCTAAATCACTTGACTGCCCGTACAAATTTAGGCACCCAAGAGTTTAGGGAAAACAAACAAAATAAACTCTGGGTCAGTCATGGGACTGGTGTGAGTAAATTCCAACCACACGGTTTAACTTTGAAAATCCTTTGAAGCAAAAGGATAATAGTAAGACCAACCCACACATAAACATGGATGGTTTTTACCTTACTATAACCCAAACACTTTGATATCAAAATCCAGTGATATTATAATAATGTCTAATCAAGTAAATAACCAGATAGCAGAACGCTTGCATCTCACGCTCCACATACATAGTATAAAATCAAAAACCGCAGGGCGCTTATTGGAGATCGGATTCCAACTATGACAAGGTATGGGACCAGGACCACCTGCTGATAGTGTATCTCTAGAGGCGAATACACTGGGTTCAACAAGAACGTCTTGCTACCCGGCCCACACATGACCGACCACTCATTTCGCTTGAGTGTATCGAGTATATATCACCAACGGTTGGGCTCAAACCACCGTTTCCCGAAAAGGGACAACATCGAAATAGATTTAAGAATTAAAAGGAATTTCTCTAGATAGGTGATTATACACCCTAATAGGAGCGACCCACATAGCCATGATGCTTGCCCGATTTTTGTCATTTCCCGATTGATGAGGCTTGAGGCTACGTCTAACTTTTAGAATATCTGGCCACCATACACTTTGAATGCCACATCGTCAAACCCGTCAAATCACTAGTTGATCTTCCCAAAAATATTACGGGTATAAAAGCTAAGAGAAACGAATTTCTCCGCCACCAGACGTAATACCTTGAAAAGATCGTCTTGTGTGACCGTTAGGAATACTCTGTCATACATTCGTCCATACAAGTTGTCCTGGGACTGGACAAACAGAAAACACCATTCTGGAACATGACGACCCTTGCATTTCACTCCGTCTTCAATTGTCTTCAGCGTAGTCAAATTCGCAGCGCTTATGCCTATACTGAGTGGTTTTCGGATAATAGATCCAACCGGTCTCTCCGTATTGAAAACGAGGGTCAAAACATTTCGATAGTCGGTTATTTAACTATCGAAGTAAAAAACAAACATCCATTCTAATGTATAACCCAACATCATACAATCACGCTTAAGTTTGGTCAACAACGTTAATTTATCGTTATAGTTTAAAAACTTATCATACGCTGTGATATTTCCCTTTAACTAATCTCGACGTAACGGTCACGCTTAAGCCTAGTCAACAGCTCGTTATTTTATTGCTATAGTTCTAAGACTAGCAATACGCTACCATATCCCCTTTTTACTAATCTTGACATCTCTTTCTGTCGCAAACTGATATCGTTCCTCAATAATAGTGAAGCTGTTCAAGTTGGGGTATTTTATTTACCTCTCAGACCTTGATCGACATCGTTATTACCTTAGAACAGATATAAGTCCGTAACTCTAACTCCTTATTACTTATAATATCTATCAGACCATATTTCTTGTTTAATTTGAAATATGGTTTAACGATGCCATATCCTTATTCTGAAAACTCAGTTGTTTATAATTATTTACATTTTGGTCACTAACTCCTCGCTTCATCTTCCTTATGCACTTTCATTTAAACTTCTCTTATCAAAATCAATCACGTTCTTTGTCTTTTGGCACTTTACTTCTTATTCAAATTATTCTACCTTATTCAAGTAAACATCTCAAAACAAATCTTAATACCATCTTAATTAAAATCCATTTAAGAAACCATCACTTTAACCAAATAGTGATTAACTTGATCATTTGCTGAAGTAAAACAGTTTACTTCGTTAATCCCAATTATATTAGTTCAATAACTATTTAAAACTCCATTAATTAAAAAGGTGATTAAATCTTAATAATTTTGATTAATTTATTTTCATTAGATAAATTGAAGACTGAATAATCTAACAATTTCAAATAAACAGTTGATTCAACCAACTTCGAACCATCAGTTAATTTGTTAACTGAGTTTAGTTACTTCATATCATTCAATTACTTAACCATTTGTCTCCAAATATTTACACACATGATGGTTACAACTTTATAACTTATTTAAATCGTTTATATTTACTTCCATGACGAACTATAAAGCACTAATTTATAATAGAACCACTACTTTGATTTAAACTTCGCGTTAATTTTAAAAATATAATTCCTATAACCAACTGCATTGATTTGCCTATTGGCAAATCAACTTCTTAACCAAACGATGGGTTCAGGGTCGGTTGCTGCCACTTTCTTAATTGATATCGTCTATGGAGTAAATCAAATTAATGTTTGAATTTCCATTCAACGCTAATGTCAACACAAGGTTTCAAATGCCATTTGGGTTCAAACAATGCACACATATAAAACAAATAGTACACATAAATACTGAGGAATCCGGTTGGATTCCTCCAACCGGTTACCTGCATCCACCGATGTTAGTCAACAATCAACATGGATTCCATACCAGGGAATATTTTAATTGATGGAATAAGTACCCCACCAATGATGTGTATATATATGACGATATTCAACCAATTTAATTGTAATTTACCAAATCAACCATCACACAGCAATCAATCCTTATTTTAAAATATATTTAAAATAAAACAGAGTTGGTGAATTTACTCACCTTTGCGCATTAATCGTTAAATAACGATGTGCGTCAGTCGAGCAAACCAGATGTTCAATTCTGCCATAATCCATAATGGGCCGTAAACCGCTCCATACTGTATCATCTTCCTCTCTCCTGTTAACTGCTTCTAGCGTAACTCCAACAAAACAAAGGCCACGGCCGACTTATCCCCACGGTTAGTTCTTAAAATAGTGTTCAAATAAGAAAAGAAATTTTAAGATCCAACGGTTAGTTCTTAAAATAAGTTAAAATCAAATTTTAGTAAATTTTAGTTTGAATAGAAATGATTTTCGTATATTTGGTATTGATTACTGTTGTATAGGCATTTACTATATTGAGGAATTTGAAAGGTGTTTTAAATTGTTTTTCCACTTATAGTATCCTTCGATTACGAGAATTTTTGTTGAATATAAGTTGATGTAAATTCTTTTTATATCTTATATTTGATATCAATTTGGATATGTGTTTATCGTGAGCGATGTTTTAAATAATATTGGTTCTTTAACCCATTTAAAGAGAAGACAATTTCTTAAGTTAGAGTTTTAATAAATCTTTCAACAAAGATTTGAATGAAATAAATGGAGATTAAAACTAAGTTAGAGTTTTAATAATTAGATTTGAAATGAGAGAAGGTAATTAAAACGTACTGAAACACGAAGGGTGTTACATATGGAGTACCACTAGTTTTTCTCCGTAGGATGAATTGCATGGGAATAGGATAACAATATGACATATTACCTTTTTGTAAGGCTCGATAATCCCGATAAGGCGTAGAAATCTTGATTTTAGTTAGAAAGATATTATATAATCTTTTGAAATGATTTCGAGGAAAGATTTAAACAAGAAGTTTAAATAATGTAAATCTTTCATAAGATTTAAGGGATTAATTCCTAATGTAAAGAATGATTTATGTAAAATGAATATTCCAAAATGGAATGAGACTCATGATATATTTATATATCACTTGATTGTAAAGATGCGTTAGCTATTTGGAAAGACCGGGTTTCGACCCATTCTGAATAAATATACGATGAGTATTAAAGATACTGAAGACGGGGGATCTACACATCATTTGGATAATTGTTGATGTCTCGATTAGGGTGTACAACCAAGACGAGGTTATAAGTAGCAGCCGTCCAGACGTATTTGGAGATTATCCAGATATGCATGGGCCTCTCTCCTTTATTGGACAAGGAATAAGGTGCCTTCGGTTTCATTTAGACCCATAACTAACTTGTAAATGGATGTATGTCTAATGATGTACTTTATAATATAACCAATTGGTTTCTATTGATGTTATATCAGTTGGTGGCGGAGAATTTATTCTCTTAGCTTAACACCCTTCTCTGAGACCTAGGTACTCAGAGAGTTATATATTAATAGACACCGATTATATGTTGTGAATTGACAATGTGGCATGCTAAGTGCTGGTAGATCAAATCTTATATTGAAAACCATAGCTTTTTGGATGATGATCAAAGCGTGGCTGATATAGCTTAGCTTTGTGTTGAAATGTGACTTGGACAAGCCTCGCAACCCTTGAATGGCTGAAACAGGATAATAAACAACATTCAACAGTCGATTGAGCTCGACTGCTAGCGTAATTCACAGGGCCGTGAAGGCCTATGGTGACGGATGTTTCCTAGGGGAACCAAGCATAATCATTGTGTCTACTGCGATCTAGGTCAAGGGAGAAATCCAAAAAGCTGAGGAAGGCTTAAAGGTATGAATGTTTCCTGGGGATCCAGGCGTAACCATTGTGTATATGCGGTCCATAGAAAGAGAAGTAACCATTTGAGTTACTAAAGAAAGGATGACCTGCATGTGATTCCTAGACACCCTTATAAAGGTTGTTTGAAGGAGCATTGGTTGATCCTGGAACTAAGTGTTCCAAATGATTAAGGGCCATGTGTTGAGTCCTGGAACACCCCGCTAGTAGTGTTATTAAAGAAATTCTTTTGCTTCGGTCATTGATGGAATCCAACTTTCAATATGAATCTTTACAGTTTTAGTTGTAATATATGTAGATGTAGTTCCCACTTCTTCTAAGATTTGTACCTTTATTTATGAAAATGATTTCCACACTATTCACTAGTGATAATAAAAGAGAATTTCCCGTATCGAGCATGTTTAACTATTATAAGGTAAAACTCTATCCTCTGGTTTGCGTTGCATTATGTAATGGGACTTGAGTCTTATAGTAGCTTTTTTTAAAAGCATTGTGAATACTTTATAATTGGTATTCATGTGGCGAAAACCTGTTCCGTGTTATATGGCGTGGTCCTATGATTTAGCGAATTTTAGCATAAAGTATAATAACTGTTTTGGTTCTCACACTATTCGCATGACTGACTCGGAGTTTATTATTTCCCACCTAAACTCTGGTTGTCCATATTTTCCACATGTGCAGCTAGTAGTTTTGGTTTTGCAAATATTTTAGAGATCAGGATTCTGGATTAAAGTTAGAGCTATGTCCAGAGCATTTGATAGTCTTCCGCTGAATGTAATTATGTTTCTGGGGTGTACAGTGTATCATTCTCTGATATTTGCAATGTACTCTGATATATTCTGCAATCCGATGTAACATTGTAATGATATTATTGGAAACACTACAAGAAAACTAAGTTTCCACAACAATTCAGCTTAGCGTTTTTGGAGTTAAAGCCGTGGAAAATGTTCGTGGTGGTATTGTTTTCTAAGGGTTAACGCTGACAAAAATCTTTTCGTTTCCCGCTTAACATGATTTTTCATTTCCCCCCATAAGTTAGAAAATAGTTCCCTTCTTTTTTTATGTATTCACTTCGTCTTCCTCAATTTCAGTTTCCCCAAAATCGATTTCAATCGTAATCCTATGCTCCTCCTCATGGATTTCTCCATCGCTAGCTTAGCTTAACGATTTCGATTTCCTCTTCGATTTCCCTACCCAAGTTTGCCCTAAACCCGGCGGACTCCTCCTTCACCCTATCTTTGTTTGCGCTTCACTTGACGGAGAACATAAACTTGGTAAGCTTTTTTATTTCAGTTTTTAGTTCGATTTCAAATCATTGCTAGTTATTAAATCCACTACAAAGATTACCTTTTTTTTCGCAGTTTAGTTGAGCGAAAAATGAAAATCAGGTGATGATGTTAGATTTCAAAAATGTACCGATTATGCTTTTAGATTTCAGAATATAAAATGTCTTCTTAGTAATTTACAAAACTTGAGTAAATATTTAACATTATTTTGGTAATATACGTCCACGTTAAAGAGAAGACATACTTGGTGTTTAACAATAAATATTCAGAAATATACCGATTATGTTCAATTGTTTCCTTACAGTTGTACAAACCATAATCAAATATGATTATAAAACCATTATATAGCGATATTATGGATTTCACACTTGTATTTTCCTTGTTTTTGATTTTTCTTTGCGTATTTAGCGAACATTGGCTTAAATATGATAGTACTACTTTTTTCAACTTTCATGTACTGAGGTCATCTTGGATTTGCTAAAATGTTGCACTATGGGTAACCAAATCTTGTGCTACGTAGAAAATTATTGATTATTCTATTTGTGAAAAAAAGATCAGTTGCGTACCCTTTACCATCAATTTTTGGTTAAGAATTGTATGCTATCCTATTTTATACTGAATTTAGTTTTAGTTATTTTTCTATGCTCGAATATTGTTTCTCCTATAAAGAACAACAAAGCGTTTTTTCCTTATATTTTACAATGCATGCATACTAATTGAAAAAAAGGAGCTTGTAGCTCTTAATTTAAACATCATTTATTATTTATGGTTTGTATTTTGAGTACTCTTTCAATCATAGTCTTTTATCTTCTATTTTTTTGTCAGGGAGTAAGTGTACCAAAGGTTTAGCTGAGGTCAATTCATGACATGAATATTTCCTTACAAAATTATTTTATTTTTATTTCTCAAGCATAATAACTTGAAATTAGATCCAAAAACTTAACGATGAGGGTAACTAAATTAGTTATTTACATTAAACAACGCGGAGATGAATCTAAAATGAAAGAGTCATGCACAACCAAATGTTAAGATGTTAATTGATACTTTTTGAAGTAGCAGTTTACTTTTACTTATGACTGCTACTTGAAGTGGTATCTGGATTATGTATTTGGTGTTGCATTGGCGTGCTTTTGGTGAAGTTTTATTTATGATATTTTTATGTTAATCATATGCGAGGTTGAGAGTTCCGAAAGAAAACTAAAAATTACAATTGAAGGCGCTGGGAGACAGTCCAAAAGATAAAGATGGTACGTATGATTTAGAAATCAAATGTCGTTAGGGGACTGGAAGAGCGGTGAGAAAATATATTTTTCTCTTTATTATTCCCTTTGTTCCATGGAATATTCTATTTCGCATGAAAGATTTTCTACAGTATATTGTAAAATTTTGAACACATTATTAAATGTGCTATGGTTTAGTTGTCATTTATTATGACATGAATTTAAGTTGCAAATCAAATTTTTATCATTTATGAGATCGTTTTGAACATCTGGTGAAACAGTACATGCAAAGAGTTATAAAGCACTATTAACAAATGAATTATGAAACAAAAGAGAATATAAAACTGTAAGCTACTTTAGAAGTTCACTAAATTAGTCTTGAGGTTGAACCAACATAAGGATAGCTCGCTTATATATATCATATATATTTTGGTAAAACACCAACCATTGTAACATGTGTTGATATTTTTGTTGAAATGAATAAATTCAAATGAGTATTTTATTGAAACATATACCCCCATATTCTGCATGAAAATCAGAATAATTAAATGTTACATACAGTTAAATGAATGCTTGTAATGACCAAGTGGATCCATAGAAAAAATCATGACAAAAGTTACATGATGATGATAAATAATTAATCCATGAATTAGCTTGATAGCATAAATTTATCTGAATAATCAGCTCGCATGCTTCTATTATCAGGATCAACCTGATATCAGGACATGAGCAACCTTCAAACATAGGCCCTCAATTTTGTAAACTGGCCTCAACAATTTTTTTTTTAATTAAACATGCAGCAGCAGCCTGATGTTGTTACTGCTGGTGGCAGCAGCACTTTTTTATGCACTGTTTTGATTTAAACTACAGCTGCCCGATCTTCCCGCTGTTGGCAGGAATCGTAATTTTTTCCAGATGTGTTTGATTTGGTGTTTGGACTATAGCTTTAGCAAATGTACTCGTTAAACTCTAATAACATTTAAACTATATTTTGGCATATTCTTAGTATCATATACAATAGTATACTCTGCACCTATATCAGTGATAATTATTTACCATTTACGCACAGGATATGGTTGAGAATTCTACAGAAAATAAACAAAAGATGTAACATACAAAGCGAAATTAGTTGTTTACCTATAATTTTATTATACTAGTCTTTAAAAAAGCCAAAATTTAAGTGGGAATGTGTACCTATAACATAAATATGCCGGCACAGACTTCATTATTATTCATTAGTGCAACAGGTACTAAAATATGTTGATAACCATATGATTGCTTCATGGAAGTAAGCTTATTCTTTTATCTTTATGCGGATTGCATGATAAAATTTTCATTTATAATTTGCAGATTGTTGACAAGCAATGTGAGTTCACTATTTGGTAATCTACTGTTTTTTATGTTACATAACTTAAATTCCGAAATTAATTTTAGTATGCATGTCAAACATTATATTGTGCATGTTATATAATATTATCATAACCACTGTTTTATATAAGTAATTAAAGAAGAGAGTAAAGGTACTCTTTCATTCATTGGCATCCTTGTCGCCCTAGTGTTAAAGCTGCTAAATGTCACGCAACATTGCTAGTGTAAAGATACTCTTTCATTCATTGGCATTCCTCGATCTGTATCAAGTATTTGTCGCTGTAAAGTGCATAGATATCTAATAGAAATTAGAACTTAGTTTTGCATTCCAAACATGTCACTGGTGCTTTGCAAAAAGATTTTTGCTGTCAGCTTTTTGATTTTTTAAATATTTCATTTGCAATTGACATTAGACTTGTGATTATATATTAAATTATTAACTATGTGAGTTTGATGCTGTATTAGTTGTGCTAGTTACAAATATTTTGAAAGTTTTTGTTGCACGCATAAATGGAGGCAGATATGTTTATGACTGCAAAGCCATATAATTGATAGCCAGCCCATTTGTGTGCTGAAATATATGTTTTGTGAATTACAACTGATTGTATGCATTTTTGCAAATAATTGACCTAATGTATGTTGTATCATTTTCATTTTAATAGGTACGTTTGGAGCTTGTCCATGTTGATGAATAATTAACCAAATAATTGGCCTATTTGGCTGATTGGAGCTTGCATCAGATCTATTTATGCTTGGATGTTGGTATATTATATTACTTATGTTACATCTTCCTTTGTGCTATTTGAAGAAATTATTAGTTATAAAAAAACATGTGGCTACATATGCTTGAAATGGTATACATCCGACAAATAAAGTCACTGAGTAGTGAATACAAATAAATGGACTATATAATATTCAAATTTGAAAATTTAGGAAGTTCATGCACTTACAGATGTTGATTAACTATTCTGTCTTCCTTTGATTTGTTAAATATTTATGTATATTAATTAGTTATTTTATTTGCAGGGAGACCAAGTTTCTCTCTTGTCTTCCTTTGAAGAAATGGGGCTCAAGTTTAACTCGACATACTAAAGTAGGTCATGGATGTTACTACTAGCTTTTTTTTTTTTTGAAATTCTACATCAGCAATTGAAACATTCATAAGTCAAAATTTAATTCAGATTTTTATATAAACAGTGGGTGGGGCTGCTTAATTTCTACCTAACATAAATGCTTAGTTGATATATAATTTCATGTTTCAAAACATATAAATTAATAAAAGTTTGTTCTTTGTTGTATTTCCAAAAGACCACCCAACTGTAGCAAGATGTTTCTATTTCTGTGATACACCCTGCTTTTGTTCATGTATCCTTCCTAACATGACCCATTTTATTTAAGTATAGTTTGTGCGTTTTTGAAGCCATGCACTATGAAGTGGCACATATGTGTTCAGTTTTTACACTCACATGTAGGCATATGCTTCCGTATATTTACATTTTCCATTTTATGGGCTCCACCATCCATTCTAACATAACATATTTTTGTTATTTTAGATGGACTCCTACATGTTATCTAGTTTTTATACTTATACAGTGATGGAAAATCAACTAGATTGAGGATACATACTTTGTCATCTCCCACTGTGACATGTTGAACTGATGAATTAAGCATATTTAAGAAGGTGTCGCCCACTTGCAAGAGTATGTTTCTCTGATAGGTTCTGATATGTACATTTTTTTTTCACCTGTCATATTAGATGTAACACTCCTGCATTTGTAATTTTCTCTGATAGGCACTGATATGTACACCTTGCTAGTTGTCAGGTTCAGCTTGTTGTAATTATCTTATATTACAAAAAAAAATTTGGTTCCATCTACTTCAGGTGCCCATTTAGGAAGGTTGCGTCCATGCGCGATGAGTGGGCTACTAAAAACAGATACATCAGCTCAGGTACGTTAAGCACGTACCAGGAGTTTGATTCTGAATTTTACAGCCTATATATAAGCTTTATCTAATCTGTTTGCTGTGATGAAATTACAAACAGGCCCTATTCACTTTTTTGGTTTATATAAGCTAGTAAGATGGCACAGTCGGCTAACAGTAACAATGCAATTCACACGCATTTACAGGTTAGTCTCAAATATATTTTCATTGAATTATATGCCATCAGAAATAAGTTAGCGGTTTTAACTTTTAATTGAATGGCTTGAAACCCATATTCTTTTTCATCTTGGCACATTACTTCTAAATTCTGTTTATTTTTTACAATGTTTTTTTTTATTATTATAAATTACAGTAGGTTTGTTTTCATAAATTATTTAGGGTATGCTTGCATCGATTATGAACTTAATGTTTTTGAACTAACGCACAAGTTACTTTTAAATTCAAAGATTATGAACTTATAGCTTTAGTTAATGGGAAAGATTACTAGGATACAAAATATAAGTTTTGAATCTGAACTGCTTAAACCATATGCTAATTACTAGGATAAAAATTTACCTAAGTTTTATTAAAAAAAATAACAAGTTTATAAAAATGATAAATAACTAAGCTTGTAAAAATAATAGAATACTATACATTATGAAATTTTAACTAAGCTAATTAAGTTTTATAAAAATTAACAAGTTTAAAGTAATAATAATAATCTAAGTTTATAACAAACATAATAATATTAAATTATAAAATATTTACAAGTTAACTAATTTTATAAAAATTAACTAAGTTAGCTATATAAATAATAACAACCAATTAATCAAATTTTATGAAAATTTAACTAAATATTATAAAAGTATAATAATAAATTGAACAAGTTAATTAAATTTTATAAAAATATGGCTAATGCTTCATCCAGTATTTCTTCATTTCGTCTACTCTTTTCAAAAGGCTCTAGTCGATGCACCTGACTTGGTTCAAGGGCAAATAAATTCAAAAGTTGTCCATTACGGAACAACAAGCTGTAGCTTGCCGTTCAGAATAGCAACGACTTGCTGTTCCGAAATGACAAGCCTAAGAGCTAGTTGTTCGCAATAGCAATTGTGCATGCTGTTCTAAAACAACAAGCTTAAGAGCCTGCAGTTCGGAACAACAAGCTCTGGCTACTAACAATAAACTAACTTTATAATAAATAATTTTATAATAATGATAATAAATTGTAAATTTTCTAAAAATTAAGAAGTTTAAATAATAACAATAAACTAATTTTGTAATAGAAATAATAATATTAATCAATTTGGCAAAGTTTTACAAAAATTAATTAAACTTATTATAATAATAACAATAATTTAACTAAGTTAATTAAGTGTTATAAATACTATAATAAATTAATTAAGTTATAAAATATAAACCAAATATTATAAAATAATAATAATTAATCATGTTAACCAAATTAGTTGAGATTTACAAGCTTATAAAAGTAAACGAGCATTATAATATTTAATTAAGTTAACCGAGTTTCATTATAAACAAGGGATCATAAATACGATTATTAAATCAACATTGGTAAATTAGAAAAAAAATGTTTGCATCTACATGTCATTTACTATTAGCAGAATCAATATGTTAATTTCGGCCAAGGTTACAACATGTTATGTGCTACTAATAGAATCATTAACTCGTGAATTTCTTCATTGTAGGTAACAAAAGACCATTGTTGTGAAAATATAAAAGGCGACATGTTCTTCTTCCATGGTATGCATATGAAATATATTGGTTGTCTATTTTGTTCTCATTATTTGGTGCAAACTGCTTCAAGAATACTGTATTCGTGTTTGTAGATGTTGTATTTTTGTTTAATGGATATTTTGTAAACTTAGTTTATGGTGTTATTTTTGTTTATGTAAACACGATTTATAGACGATGTCTTTGTTTATGAATTATATGGTATATAGTTTTATGTAAATGATTAACAGTTATGTGTTTATATGGTAATTTTTTTGTATGATTCAAATATGTTATGAATACCGGTCGTTTGAATTGTATTTAAATGTTGTTGATATGTGTGTGCGATAATACAATATAATATAAATGCTGTAAAAATTGAAACAGCAAAAGACAACATTTATTTGATGTTGTTATTACTTCGAACACAAAATAACTGCGTTTACAAAACGCTGAAGAAACTGTAGAAGCATCTATGCAAACTTTTGACAACAAAATGAAAACGCTGCAAAAAATTTTAACAGCGCTTGTCAATTGCTAATGAAAATGGAAGCAACACACACTTGAAAACCATTAACAGCTCATTATAAACGTTGTGCATAAAGTATTACACTTCAGAGAAAACGCTGTGAATAATGTATTAACAGCTCATAAAAAACGCTGTGGAACTCAATTTTTAACAGCGTTTATTTTCTGTTGTTGAAAATTACTGGCCTACAACAGCATGTCGGTATACAGCGTTTATCAAAACGCTGTAATATCCTACCATAGCGTTTTTGAAGTGTTGTTAAAAGCCTTTTTTGGTGTAGTGAAAGTGTTATTTTGTTCATTTCTTATTACTCATAATCCCAAGCGATATTTCTTGTTGATCGGTTTAAGTCGGTTTGACGATCGATTTGAATCGGCCAAAAAGGTAGGTCGTCACACAATCTGATGCAATTGTAAAAGCATGAAGCTTACTTTGCAAATTCAGAGTATTTTGTTAGAAAAGTTGTGCTATATATGTGTGCCCATGTTGAGGTTCAAATTTTGTTCTAGTCAATAAGATTTTTATTTCTTATGTATAATAAAGCCCTATGTTATTCATTTCCTGGCTAATATGTAGCTTATAACTCACATCAACTTTTAAATTTTGAGTTAGATGTTTCAGTTATCTACTCTTCATTTCTTTTAGTTTGTGCAGAATGGTACATGCATGTGCATGCTTGCATGCATGTATGCATTTTTGTTTTACGTTTCAGGGATACAAGTAAATTCATATGTATATTTGTCTTTGAAACGGAAATACATAAATATGTAGTAAATGTTTTGTTTATTGTATACCTATTTTTGGAATGCATCTATACTGTCATAATGCCTTTTTTATATTTTCTTTCAATGCCCATATCCTTAATCTATTCATTGTGATTGCTCTCGCTTATTTACATATTATTTCACCCTTCCATTCTACTAGTGATACTTTAATCCCTATAATTTGGCATAACAAATAGTTGAGACCCAAATAATTTTCTCAACCTCAATTTTTAATCAAAGGTAAGTGACTTGGTAGCTTTTCCAAGATTTGCAACTAGAAATAGTCATAATGATGGAAAATTATAATATTAATTATTATACAAAAACAAATTAAGCAATTGAGGAAGGCACTTTTAAGTACACTTTAGAAGAACTCCTCGTCCTACATGTTCCATTTAGTCTTTGAGTTTAATAGATGCCGTAAAAAACTTGTATCTAGGTTATAACATATGGTTGTTATTTCATATGTTATAAGATTGGAAACACTAGTGCTTTATAGGCAATATATCTTTACCCAAGTTGTTGTACTTTCGTAACCTATTGTAGAATCTTTGGCATCATAAGTCTTTTATTTTCCATTCACAAAATATTCTTTATGCAATTAGACTTTGTATTGCAAATTGTGATGGACCGCCCCGTGCCAGCCGACATTTTCCTTGAAATGCGTTGTGCCAATGCCCGACTAGCATGGGACGGTCGTCAAAAAAAAAGGGTTTAAACGATAAACTACCAAAGTGCCTGTAGTATATCTCACAACTCATGGAATAAAACATAATAATAACATAACTTGATATAAAACAGGAGAGACAGTACATAAGCTGAAAACTAAACCATATCCATCAGAGTAGCGGAATCCAAAATACAGGTTATGATCCAAACCATTAATACAACTTCAAAATACTGTCTCTAAAATGGAAATGAAAGAGGTACACTACTAATGCCCAAAGCAGTGACCAAAAACAACACAACGAGAATATGTATATATAGCACGTGGAAGCCTCTTGCTCGTCTCCGGACAGCTACTCGTGCATAACCACCTAACATGTCTCTAGTCTACTCGATTAGGAGCACCCAGAGTAATAAGAAGAGACATAAAACTCTAGGTCAGACGAAAGTCTGGTATGAGAGATAGCAGCAAAATAAAACAATAACAGGTATAAATAATCATACCTGACCTGGACCTGCAACCAAAGATTTAGCACAACTAGATGTAAAATACTCTAAGGTAACACTAACATATAATGTAAAATGGGAATGTGCATGTCATGGTGATAACAAACATTAAACATAGCAATCATCCTCACATCTCTCACTCAGTGCGTAAAGCATACGATATCCTCCACTTTGATCACTAGAACCATTGGGCCATGATGGAGTCCAACTCCGTATAACTATCACTACAACCACTTTGCCCTTTAGGGCCCTGATGGAGTCCAACTCCATATAGCCTCTGACCCCACCACAGTGGTCCATAGTCAATACCCCCTCTCTCAATAGTGAACTAAAGTTATAGATATCGATAACCCCTTTGCACACGTCCCGCAGCATAGCCCAACTCTAGAAGTTAACCTATTGATCCCTATTTGGATCCTGAGCCATAACTTCTCATCTGGACTTCCTTTGCATCTCGGGTTTGGTCGGATTGGAATTGATCTTCAGAAGAGTCCACGATCATTGTCGCACGGTAGAGGTTCGTTTCAGAATCACCACCCAGGTTCGGGTCGCTCGTGCGCACTCCGTGGGGATCGGTCACTCGAGTTTGGCTCGCTCGCTCGAGCTCGCTCGCTCGAGCTCCCTCCCCAGGCTTGGTCGTTCAATTGATCCCCATCAGGTTTGGTCAGTCGTACATACTTCATTCATTGGGTTGGTCGCTTTTACGTCATCGGGGTCGGTCGCTCCTGCTCCATTGGTCGGTTGCTCAAACTCCCTTGGGTCGGTCGCTCAAGCTCCACTGGGTCGGTTGGGTTGGTCGCTCGAGCTCCTCCCCCTAGGTCGGTCGCGCAACCCAAAACCTGCATCACTTTCCAACAAGCCATTTTTTTCCATTCGACGATGTTTTCAACCATTCTAGTTTTCCTATTCAATGTCAAGGCATACCAAATAGCAATAACATATAAGTTCAATCAAAGAGATCAAAATATCAATCACATAGACTATTTTAGATCAAACATACCCAAATCAACAATTTTCCCCTTAATCCCCTAATTCCAGGATTAGCAAACTTAATCCAAATTAATCCAAATTCATATATGTGACATAAAATATTATTTTAAAATTTAAGCATATTTTTCCATATTTTATGATGTATTATTTTGCTAATTATTACTAATCATCCCTAACAAGCCATAATTAGTGTATAAACATGTAAATCACTCACCTTAGCCACAAATAAATAATATATATGAAAATTCTAATGATTTGGCTCGGATTCCTATGTAGTGCAACAGCTCTACCTCGATTTTGATGCTAATCTGCCTTAATTTGATGTAGATTTGGTTAATTAGTGAGTAGAAAGCAATTAGAGAGAGATTTGGAAGATGAAGGCCATGATTAGGGTTAGAGGAATGTTTGTGGCGGCTAGAAAATTGAAAGGAGATGATTCTCCAACTCCTTTCAGCCCTCCTATGACTCTAATACCGAAATGGGTTATGGGCCTAGCTGTTAATCACCTTATTAAGCCCAATCAGGCTGTTTTCCATCTTCAAATCTTATTTCAGCCATATCTCCCAAACGGTAAGTCCGTTTGATTAACATGACCACTCTACGGAATGGGAAACCATCATCTGAATCCAATGGAAGTGGTTTCAGGTCAAAACTCCTCACCAATTAAAAGTTATAGGCGAAACAAGATTCGCTAGGGGCATAACAGTCATTTAAAATTTGGTAAAAATCGTGAATGCGGGAAATGACCCCAATAGTTGTTTCCCAAAGTTACATAACCATATGACTTCGTATGTAAATAAAATAAATATTCTACGATCCTCCGATATGTAGAATGCGGGTCGTTACACTCTCCCGTCCTTAAGAAATTTTGCCCCGAAATTCCTTGACCAAAACATACAATAGTGCCCCGCATGCCTGTCATCCATTTTTGAACAATCAAACATACAAAATAACATAGCGAATCTATCCTAGCATGCGATTTACTAACAAAGGAGTAACTATATCGCGATTTAAAATCTCACCAAGTAAAGAGCTCTGGATATGACTGTGACGAGAAGGAATTTCGCTCGATCCGAACCAGTCGCTAAACCGATCTAGACCGTTCGAAACGCCCTATCGTTTGAGAACAGGACAAAATAAAACACAAACAGAAGAACATTTCATTGTATATTACAACAATGCATCAGAATACAAGAATATACCGAGTATAAATGAATATTACACAGAAATATCAGAGATTTAAATTACATTTAAATACATAGCAGCGGAAAATAATACAATACACAACTGAAGGAGATATACGGATACAAAGCTTTCCGGATATCGTTCCAGCTGTAAACCAGGATCCTGTGAATATAAATCTGCAAAACCAAAACTACTAGCTGCCCGTGTCAAAATAGGGACACCCAGAGTTTAGGTTAAAACGATAAACTCCAGGTCAGTCATGTGACTGGTGTGAGAACTAAAACAGTTATAAATCTTTATTTTAAAGTTAGGTAAATCAAGGGACCACGCCGTATAACACGGAATGGGTTTCCTCCCAAGAATACCAGTGCATAAAACAAACAGCGCAATGCTAAATAGAGTAAAATGAAGCTGTTATAAGACCCAGGTCCTATCACACAATGCAACGCAAGCCGGGGGATAGGGTTTTTCCTTATAACAGCCAAAGAATGCTTGATACGTTTTAAAACAAATCATTTGATACTATTATAAGTGTTTATATGTTTTGAAAACAATTTCAAATCATAACTATCAATCATAGACGGCATGGGTACCATATATCATGTTGCCATATATATATACAATCAAAACCGCACGATGTCGTATTTGGAAATTGGATTTCCATCATGAACCAAGGCAAAAGATAGTCCTTACCGAATTCGAGACTGCCTAGCCCGAGTCTCAGGATCAGAACGCATCGACCCTTGGATTGTCAGGGCCGGTCCACACGGAGTGGATTAAAATGCCTGAGCACTACGTTTCGCCGCCCTTTGGGGCGTAAGCGAGCCAACGAATGACTCCATCGGACCCGGATCGTCCAATCTAACCGAGGCGCCTCGCAACAGCAACAACCACATGAGTCAAACTCGTCAGGGCGTGTAAAACCACTGACGCCACTTTTAGCTAGGAGGAAACGTAGGCCCTCCCTGAGGTCCTTTCTCCCGTTTCTGGTTCATACTGGGGTGTGAGGCTCGCGATTCAACGTTACACAAAGCTATGCCACAAAGGCCGTGCTTTGATCATCAACCACAAGACTTTGCTTATCAACAGAAGCCTTGATCATTTGCCACTTAGGCATGCCACATAGGCAATTCACTCCATGCGTTTGATATCCATCAATATATAACCCCTGAGCTCGTACGTCTCAGAGAAGGGCGTTAAGCAAGAGAATAAATTCTCCGCCGCCAAACAGATATATATTTACTAGAGATCAATCACACGGACTAAAATCCAATGTCAGACACACAGTCCATTTACAAGTCCGTTCTGGGTCTGAACGAAACCGGAGGCACCTAGTACCCCGCATATCCATCAATCTCCAAGTACGTCTGGACGATCACTAACTGTTTCCATCTTCTTGGGTGTACATCCCAATCAAGATCATCAGTAATTATCCAAACGACGTGAAGACTTCCGGTCTTCGACCACCGTCTTCATCTTCGACTTATCGTCGTATCAGTTATTCAGAATGGGATAAACCCGGTCTTTCCGAATAACTCGCGTATATTTTAAATAAGTGTTACACAAACACAGCATATGCCTCATTCCAATTCATCAGTCACTAACCGTAAATTAATCAAGAGAATAATTCCCCAAATATTAACCCCGAAGGCCGAAACCAACATCAGATCAATATCCAGGAAACCATTCTACTTAGCTAACCGACAGTTAGTTTCTAAATTTCACATTCATAGGAAAAGGTTCCCATTAATTTTATCAAAGATAAATTCTTTAATTTATTCTTTAATCTGCTTTTGAATATCAATTCAAACTAGTCGGGATTAACGAACTTTACCGAAGTAATCATTTGTTTTAATTTCCCAATCCCAACATATTCATCCCATGAAGTAAAACTGGTTCTACTTCATATCTAACACCACGGTGTTATCGGTAAATTCAATTACCATTTCACGTTCAAATCTAATTAAAGATTTGACTATCGCCTGGAGCAAAACTGGTGAGACTCCATTCTCGATTATTTCAATCTAATTAAAGATTCATTAAAACTCCACTTAGTTTTAATCGCTAACTGGGTTAAAGAATCAGTGTCATTTAAAACACGGTTCACGATAAACCCAAAATCACCTTCCATTAATTATCGGGTTAAAGAACAAGTGTTATTTAAAACACTTTTCACGATAAACCCAAAAATCAATATCAATTCAATTAAATATTTATTTAATTGGTACACTTCATTAAATCTAAATAAAAAGATTCAATCTTTTTCTCAACTGGATTCAAGAACAGTGTTAATGAAGACACCATTCACGATAAACCCAAATCACATTTGATATTAAATACAAGGCTCTGAATAGAAAATATATCGGCTTATATTCAATATCAAATTCTATGACCAACAGATATCGTATTGGAAATAACGATATATATATCTATATCTTTCAAATTTCCATAACAACATCTGTATAATCACGAATTCCAACATCGAAATATTCCGAAGACAATTTCAATTCAAATCCACTCCCATGCAATCATTGGGAATTCCGGCTATTTTTAAAACCCTTTTTAAAATCAATTTATTTATTTAAAAATAAACAGAATTATAATTCTAGTTCAAATCTAGTTCATTTCGATAAAAATCTATTTTTATCTTTTCAAATATGGAGTTTTTCATCCCAATTTTTCCCAAATCATTTCTTATGATTTCACATAAATTATTACTATTTTTAATAATTTTATCAAGGCCCGTACAGTCGATTTCCATCAACGGCCATCGAACTGCACTTACAACGACCTTTTTCAAATTTGATTTGGACATAATTCCAAATCCAACCGTTAGAATTCTAATTTCTCACATTCGTTAGAAAGCTCTTTTCGATACGAACCCAACGGTTCCGGTTTTAGGAGAATCCGACGGTCGGATCTCCCGTAGTGTCCGTTTGAAATAAATGGTCGAAATTCGCGAACTGCCGCGGCGCGTTCTATTCAGGCCATTACATTATATATATAATATATATAATATATACTTCGTCGATTTCAATTTAAAACGTGCTTTATAAATCGTTTTCAATTCATTTTCAAAGCGGTTTCAACTTCATATTCAATTTCAAATCAAAATTGAATATTCCAATATAAATCGTTTTAAATTCATTTCAGATCGATTTCAATTCAAATTGATTTCTAATTCAATTTCAGTTCTAATTCAATTCAATTCAATTTCAATTCGAATTCATTTATATTCAATTTCAATTCGAATTCATTTATATTCAATTTCAATTCGAATTCATTTATACCCTTTCAATTCGAATTCATTTATATTCAATTTCAATTCGAATTCATTTATATTCAATTTCAATTCGAATTCATTTCAATGTGATTTCAATTTCAAATCTATTCAATTTAATTCAAATTTCAAATCTATTTCAATATTCGTTGAAAAATGAATAAAATCGATATAAATATCGTTCACGTCAAAATGGCGTCAATCTAATCAACACGGCTTCATATATTCCTATTTTCAATTATTCTATTTCAAATATTTCTTTTTCAAATATTTATATTTTAAAACTGGAATGAGGCCCAATCAATTACCATATAAAGTTAATCATATGGATTTTCACACATCACACGTACATAATAGCATTGAAAAATAATCAACCATCAACCAAAGTGCACTACACTGTATAAGCATCAAATATAGATATCTAACGCTTATAACAGCCTGTCAATCAATCGATCGACACATTTAATCAATCAGGATGAGTGAACTTCAAATTTCATCCCAACACCCGTGTGGGGTTTCAAACAATCAAACACAGATTTAGTTGTGCAGTTGGGCGATGTGTAAAATTTATCGACCCAATCAATATCAGTCAAATCAGTGTATATAAACAAATCGGCCGATTTGTTTATAAATATTTATTTATTCACTTTCACGTTAAAAATTATATATTTTAACGATAAAACATTTTATTTTAACACATGAATTTCTATTTAGTTCATTCTTTAAATAAAATGATATTTTTATTATAGAAAATTTCGGCGGCCTAACGGCACGATACTAGAAACGGGACGAGGCCTAGCCTTATCCCCGGTCTAGTGAAGGCCCACGCCATTCACACATCATCAAATCAATTTCATTCCACCAAACAATTCAATTCAAACCAAATTCTCTAACCAACTACACAACCAAACAATTAAACAAACAAGCCATCCATGGTCTGTGGATGACGGGTGTCGGGTGCTACTAAGCACCGTCTGCATCCTAGTATATATATATAACTAGAAAAAGAGATTAAATTAAAGAGTGAGAAGTTCTCACCGAGGGATCCAATACCACGACTCTTCATTTATAGAAGTCTTCATCGTTATCGCATTTCCGTCATCTTCGCTTCCCGTAGCCACTATATATATAAAAATCACATTTTTACTTCGTTATTCAATATAGAAAAATCGAATTTTTATAATCACACTATATGGATAAAAATTCTATTTCTATCATGCTACTCTCTATATAAAGATTTCGCCCTTTTCTGTTGAAAAATCTAATCTTTTCTATTTTTAAAAATCTAATCTTAAAAATCAAAACTTTATGGCCTTTTTTTTAAAAAAAAAAAACCAAATTTTTATTTCTATGCTATTATATTTTATAATAACAATCTCATATATGTTAATAAAAACAATATCATACATATTAATAAAAATCTCATTTTTATTAATCCAATGTTATACATATCAAGAACTGAAATTTAAATAATGTGATTTAAATTAAAAACTGAAATTTGAATTCAATGCTAATTAAATTAAAACTGAAATTTGACAATGTTAATTACCTCTTCTAATCGTTCTTCTCTTTCACTGTAAAACTAATTCTCTTAAACCCATTTGCTCGTCATTGTTTTCGTCATTGCGAAGGCCACCAACGTCGAGTTGTGGTTGTGGACGGGGGATCGCTGGCGGCATCGGGTGTTGTAGGGGAGGCGGTCAGACGATGGCAGTCGGAGGCGGATTCGCGGTGAAGTAGTTGATTTTGTGGAGCTAGGGTTCGTGGGAATCAGGGCTTAGGGGTTCGGTAGGAGGGAGGAGCGAGGAGGGAGGCTGACGCGGTCGTGGGGGGAGGCGCAGGTGCAGGTGGCCGGGGGGTGGAAGCGTCGATCGTCGATCCCGTTTTGTTTTTGTGTTTTTTTTGTTTTTTTTTCAATCGGGTTTTATCTGTAAGAGCGTTGACCAAGGGTAAAGGATGGGGGAAGGAATAATTATATATATATATATATTTTATTTATTTATTTTATTCTAAAAAGTAACTTTAAAATTCGAACTCAAAATTGAGCCCACCGACTGTCGTCCCTAGCGTAATACCCCCATTCCGAACACAATGGGATATGTATCGCAAGCTGGTTCGATCATTTCGATCAGTTTTCATCAAAATCAACATATAACTCTATATATTGAATTTGAACGCGCATTTCAATTTACCGGGGTCACATACTAACTCGAAAAATTCCAGAAAAATATTTTCTAGCTTCGTATTGACGATACGGTCCTAACAAAACTAATTTCGTCGAATTCTGAGACCGTTTGAAAAATGGCCATTTTCCAGTTGATTAAAATAACCTGAAACTGGTCAAACGCGTTTTCCTTTGCCACGCTCACATATTGAATCGAAAAATTATGAAATTTGGAATCTAGTAATAACTTTACATCCCGGATCCAACAAAAGTGGTTTCGTCGAAATCCGAGGTCGTTTGCAAAATGGCTACTTTTAAGGGCCTGAATTCCATAGCGACTATTCAGAATTTTCAACTGGACATATCTTTTTATCCCCGCTATGAAATTTTGATTTTTCGGACTCGTTGGAAAGATATCATCAATTAGATCCTATGATTTTTGGTTTCACTAAAATCCGGATTGTTTTGCACCCGGTACATTCAATTGAAGTTTGAAATCGAATTATCGAATTACCGCGCCATTTTGAATTCCTTTTATAATTATATATAATTATTTATATTCTAACGTCGATCTATATAAATATATTCGATTGAATTTTATTCAAAAGAAATTTTCTCGTCGATATTATTTAAAATAATCCATTTTAAATAATCAAAATCCGCTAAAATTGCCAAAATAAAAATTTTAAACTGGCCCAGATTTTCGGGTTGTTACAATGACCTTCTTATGCTTTCTTAGGTTTCCCAAGTACAGTCATTCTCATTATCACCCCACTAGACCTTAACCAGTTTCACCATCTTCCAACGAAGTTACTTCGTATCGTGTTCGACTATACGAGCTGGACTGTGGTTTCCAACTGCCTCGAGTTCTATTTCGGTATCATCCAACTGATCTGGTGAAATAGTCATATCAGAATCGTGCACAAAGTTCCTTAACTAGGGAACATGAAATATGTCATGCACTCCTGCTATCTTGTCAAGTAATTCAACTTTATACGCTAAATTCCCAACTTGTTTGAGAACTGGAAATGGACCAACAAACCTTGGTGCCTACTTACCTCTCCTAACAAATCGAATCACACTCTTCAACGGAGAAATCTTGACGAATACCAAGTCGCCAACAGAGAATTTCAAATCTCTTCGCCTTTTATCAGCATAACTCTTCTACCTATCTTGGGCAGCCTTCACCCGCTGTTGAATAACCTTGATCTTATCTAAAGTTTCTCTTATTACATCTGGCCCAAGCATAAATTTCTCACCGGTTTCTAACCAACATGATGGTGAGTTGCATGGTCTTTCGTACAAAGCTTAATATAGAGCCATACCAATACTAGATTGATAACTATTATTATATGCGAACTCAACCATATGCAAATGGTCAACCCATAAACCTTCAAAATCCAATATACAAGCTCTCAAAAGATCCTCCAATACACGATTCATCCTCTCTGTCTGACCATCGGTTTGGGGATGGTACACGGTACTGAGATGTAATTCTGACCCTAAAGCCTCTTGTAAACTCTTCCAAAACCCACTAGTAAATAATGGATCTCGGTCACTTACAATACCTTTAGGTACTCCATGAAATCCCACTACCCACTTCATATACAATTCCGCTAACTTAGTTGTCGTCCTGTTCGACTTGACCAGGATAAACCTTGTACTTTTGGTCAGCCGATCCACAATCACCCAAATACTATCATGCCCCGATCTAGTTCTTGGTAAACCATCAATGAAATCCATTGAGACTTGTTCCCATTTCCATTCGGGAATTTCCAATGGTTGTAACAGACCACTAGGCTTCTTTTGCTCGGCTTTAACTAGTTGGAAGTTCATGCACTTGGATATAAACTTCCCAATGTCTCTCTTCATCCCTTCCCAGTAGTAGGTATGCTTCATGTCTCGATACATCGTGTTACCACCGGGATGTATAGTCAGTTTCAAGTGATGACATTCTCTAAGCACTTCATCTGTCAATCCACTACTGTTGGGTACAACTACTCTCCCATTCTTTCGAAGCCATCCTTCTCTATCAAGTCCATACTTGTTTATCTTCACATCGTCGATACATATCCCTACATCAGAGATGATTTATAATAGGTTAGGATAGTCCCTCGTACTAGAATCGATCTGCTCAATCAAAGTTTGTCTGATCGCCAAACTTGCTAACATCACTATATCCAATTCACACTAAGATCTGAAATCATATCCAGTGATATACTCCAGTTGCTTCCATGTAAGAAACATAGCCCCTAAATTGGCATGTCTCTTGCTCAATGCATCAGCTACCGCATTGCCCTTCCCGTGTGTGTATGCGATATTAAAATCATATGAAGCCAAGAACTCTAACCATCTCTGTTGTCGAAGATTTAAATCCTTTTGAGAGAAAAGATACTTTAACGACTTATGATCGGTAAACAACTCGAATCTTTCTCCCAAGAGATAATGTCTCCACATCCTTAACGCAAACACGATCGCTGCCAATTCCAAATCATGGGTAGGATATCTTTTCTCATGCGGTTTCCGTTGCCGACTAGCATAAGCACAACCCTATCTCCATGCATCAGTACAGCACCTAGTCCGGTACCATAGGCATCCATGTATATCGTCGTCTCTTCGTTCCCTTTAGGAATAATTAACACTGGTGCATACGTTAAATTATCCTTTAGGCTCTAAAATGCATTCTCACACCTTTCATCCCAAGCAAAAGCTTGATCCTTCTTAGTCAACTGAGTTAACGGTGCCGTTATCTTGGAGAAGTCTTGGATAAACTTACGATAACATCCAGCTAACCACTAGAAACTTCTCACGTCTTTTGCATACTTGGGCGTAGACCAATCTTGCACCGTAGCCACCTTCGCAGGATCCATAGCAATACCGTTCTCTGAAACAACATGGCCCAAGAACCTCACTTCCCTCCTCCAAAAGTGACACTTAGAAAATTTCGGTTTCAATTGGTGTTTCCTCAACACCTCCATCACTGTCCTCAAATGTTCTCTGTGTTCTTTCTCTATCCTCGAGTAAACCAAGATATCGTCCACGAACACAAGAACAAACTTATTTGATTGATCCCTAAATACCCTATTCATAAGATCCACAAAATATACAGGTGCATTGGTCAACCCGAATGGCATGACCAACCACTCATAGAATCCAGACAGCGTCCGAAATGTCGTTCTAGGCATACTCACAGCTGCTACTCGGAGCTGATGAAATCCTGTCGTGAGATCCAACTAGGAGAACACTCTTGCTCTACCTAACTAATCAAACAAATCATCTATCCGTGGAAGAGGATACTTATTCTTCCCAGTCACCTTGTTCAACTTGCGGTAGTCCACACATAAGCGAAGGGAAGCATCGGCCTTAGTAGCAAACATAAATGGTGCTCCCCACTCGGAAACACTTCTTCGGATGAATCCCTTCTTCAAAAGATCGCCTGCTTGCACTTCGAGCTCTCGCTATTCCCTTGGCGCCATACGACGAAGAGGCATCACTATAGGTCTGGCATCTTTCACTAAATCAATCTGAAACTCGATCTCTCGGTGTGGTGAAAGTCCGGTCACTTCCTCGAATATGTCCGAATACTCGCCAGCAATAGGCACATCTGATAACTAATCATGCGGGAATTTAGAAAACTAGCCATCACCTCATTACTAGGTAGGCAACCCAATACCACCCTCCGCCCATGATCCGCTCTAATGGTCACCAAAGACCTCTCACAATCTACCACCACCCATACCTTTGGATCCAATCGACTCCAAAAATAATGTCAAACCCAATAAAGTCCGAAATAACAAGAAAACATAAATCAATGACTTGATAAGACCAAATTACGACAAATCATACGAAGGCTAGTCGAACCACCGATCAGATTCGTCACAACTAGAGGTCTATCGACAATCTTGGGTTCCAATTCCAACCTATATACAAGGTCACTAGATACGAAGGAATGGGAAGCCCGGGTATCAAACAGTACCCAAATAGGAACATCATAAATAGAAAGCATACCTTGGATAACGATACCCTTTCACTTCTCCGCCGCTGTTGGGGCATTGGACAAAGAAGGAACAGTGTTAATAACATAAGCTTTCACGATCTGCTTCTCCTTAAGGGGTTGTGGACATTTATCTTTGTGATGTCCCATTTGGCCGCAATTGAAGCACTTCATGTCCGTTGGCTTTGCTCGACAATCTCTGGCATAGTGGCCCTTCTTTCTTATCCTTCTTTTTCTGGCCATCCTTGGTTTAGTTTTGTTTCCTCTTTTTCTGGGAATTCTTGTTGCCTTCACCGCTTGCCTGTGGTTTTGGCTCTCCTACTGATGCAACAACGACCTCAGTCTTTGGCTTAGGGTAAAGGCTCTCCGACTTCAATGCCTTTCCCATAATAGATTCGAACGTCTCATCGATATGGTTTATAAGTCTTTCCTCTAAGTACCCATCTAGGCCTGTTATGAACTTCTCGTTCTTCTTCTCGGCAGTATTGATAAGAGATAATCCATACTTCGATAAGGTATGGAATTCAATAATATATTCTGAAACTGCCCTACCATTCTGCGTAAGTTCCAAAAATTTCCTAAATAATTCTGATTTTTGAGCAGCTGGAATAAATTTGTCACTGGAGTAAGTCTAAAACTGATTCCAAGTAATTTGATCCTCGGGAGTAGCCGCTTTAATGGCGTTCCACCAATTCGTAGCTCGTCCTTGAAGTTGATGTGATGCTAGCTTTCTCTTCATTGTATCATCGATCCCCAAATCCTCAAAGATGCGCTCACCACTATCAAGCCAGTCATGAACCTCCGTACCTGATTCCGTTCCATGGAACGACTTCCCACCAAGACAAGTATAATCCTTGTTAAGCTTGGCGAAATCAGCCCTACGCGCCTGCACTACTGCACCGCCACCGTTAGCAGCATTAGGAATTGCTCCCTAAGCATCTCTCGCATAAAGGCAATAAACATCGTCCTTATATTAGGGACATTCCCACTGTTGGCCTCTGAACCTGTACTCGTATTTCGGCTCATCGTTCAATCGGTAAAGAGAAAACGATTAACTAACTATCACCTTAGTGGTGCCAGTGCAGTGCAACTTCATCCTTAGATATACTAATAGTATATATATATATAGCTTTTGAAAACCAAAATATCACAAATAAAAGCTCTCATATACGCATACTATATCTCCCTGATGTCTTCTCTTAGGTTGAACTACGCAACCTAGGCTCTGATACCAAGTGTGACGGCCCGCCCCGTACCAGCCGACATTTCCCTTGAAATGCGCTATGCCAATGCCCGACTAGCACCAGACGGTCGTAAAAAAAAGGTTTTAATGATGAACTACCAAAGAACCTGTAGTATATCTCACAGCGCATGGAATAAAATATAATAATAACATAACTTGATATAAAACAAGAGAGATAGTACATAAGCTGAAAACTAAACCATATCCATTAGAGTAGCGGAATCCAAAATACAGCTTATGATCTAAACCATTATTACAACTTCAAAATACTATCTCTAAAAAGGAAATGAAAGATGTAGACTATTAGTGCCCAAAGTAGTAACCAACATCAACACAGGGAGAATACGTATACAGTGTACGTGGAAGCCTCCTACTTTCCTCCAGGCAGCTACTCGTGCAAAACCACCTAACATGTCTCTAGTCTGCTTGATTAGGAGCACCCAGAGTAATAAGAAGAGACATAAAACTCTGGGTCAGACGAAAGTCTAGTATGAGCGATAACAGCAGAATAAAACAATAACGGGTATAAATAATCATACCTGACCTGGACCTGCAACCAAAGAGTTAGCACAACTAGATGTACAATACTCTAAGGTAACACTAACATATAATGTAAAATGGGAATGTGCATGTCATGGTGGTAACAAACATTAAAAATAGCAATCATCCTCACAACTCTCACTCAGTACGTAAAGCATACGATATCCTCTAATTTGATCACACAATCATTGGGTCATGACGGAATCCAACCCCGTACAACTTTCATTACGTCCACTTTGCCCTTTAGGGCCCTGATGGAGTCCAACTCCATACAACCTCTGATCCCACCGCACTAGTCCATAGTCAATACCCCCACTCTCAATAATGAACTAAAGTTGTAGATATCGATAACCTCTTTGCACATGTCCCGCAGCAAATCCCAACTCTAGAAGCTAACCTTTTGATCCCTATTTGGATCCTGAGCCATAACTTCTCATCTGGACTTCCTTTGCATTTAGGGTTTGGTCGTATTGGAATTGATCTTCAAAAGAGTCCACAATCATTATCGCGCGGTAGAGGTTCGAATCAGATTCACTATCCAGGTTCGGGTCACTTATGCGCACTCCATGGGGATCGGTCACTCGAGTTTCGCTCGCTCGCTCGAGCTCCCTCCCTCAGGCTTGGTCGTTCGCTTGATCCCCATCAGGTTCAGACAGTCGTACATACTTCATTCACTGGGTTGGTCACTTGTACGTCATCAGGGTCGGTCGCTTCTGCTCCACTGGTCGGTTGCTCAGGCTCCCTTGGGTCGGTCGCTCAAGCTCCACTAGGTCAGTTGGGTTGATCGCTCGAGATCCTCCCCCTAGGTCGGTCGCGCGACCTAAAACCTGCATCACTTTCCCCCAAGCCATTTTTGCCACTCGATGGCGTCTTCGACCATTCTAATTTTCCTATGCAATCTCAAAGCATACCAAACAGCAATAACCATATATAGGTTCAATCAAAGTGATCAAAATATCAATCACATAGACTATTTTGGATCAAACATACCCAAATCCATGATTTTCCTCTTAATCCCCTAAATTCCGGGATTAACAAACTTAATCCAGATTAACCCAAATTCATATATGTGACATAAAATATGATTCTAAAATTTGTGCATGTTTTTTCATATTTTTATGATGTATAATTTCGCTAATTATCACTAATCATCCCTAATTAGCCATAGTTAGTGTATAAACATACAAATAACTCACCTTAGCCATAAATAAATGATAGATCTGAAACTTCTACTGATTTGGCTCGGACTCCTATATAGTGCAGCAGTCTATCTCAATTTTGAAGCTAATCCGCCTTAATTTGATGTAGATTTGGTTACTTAGTGATTAGAAAGCAATTAGAGAGAGATTTGGAAGATGGAGACGGTGAATATGGTTAGAGGAATGTTTGTGGGGGCTAGAAGAAAGGAGATGATTCTACAACTCCTTTCAGCCCTCCTATAGCCCTAATCCCGAGATGGGTTATGGGCCTAGCTGCTAATCACCTTATTAAGCCCAATTAGGTTGTTTTTCTATCTTCAAATTTTATTTTAGCCATATCTCCCAAACAGTTAGTCCGTTTGATTAATGTTACAACTCTACGGAATGGGAAACCATCATTCGAATACAATGGAAGTGATTTCAAGTCAAAACTCCTCACCAATCAAAAGTGATAGGCGAAACAAGATTCGCTAGGGGCAAAACAGTCATTTAAAATCTGGCAAAAATCGTGAATGTGGGAAATGACCCCAATAGTCGTTTCTCAAAGTTACACGACCATATGGCTTCGTATGTGAATAAAATAAATATTTTACGATCCTCCGATACGTAGAATGTGGGTCGTTACACAAATCATACATATAAACATAATTCATAAATAACTTTTTGAAGAGTCACATTTATTAACTAGCTTCATAGGATGACTAATTATTACCTTTTTGTACCCGTTATCCAAATAATAAATACGCTCATATATTCTGGTTTAAGAATAAGTGAATATCAAAGGATCGTTAGGTTGCCAAATTAATAGATTAATAGATGCTATGAGATTGCAAGCAGGTTATGGTTAAATAAGTCTTGTTTGTGTCTGAACCATTGACAGTTAGGTTTGTACCTGTAGCTTTTGAACACAGAACTATAAGCGTTTCAAGTACGTTGTCACATAAAATGAAATTTTGTATAGCCTTGAGTTTGATAAAGGAAACCAGATGTCGTTATACATAGTATTTTTTTACTGTTATATCTCTTAGAGCAAAGAAATGCTTGTTTGAGGTTGATTATTTTCCCAACATAAAAGTGCACATGAAATGTGTTTATGTAGTTCAACAAAGTAGGTCACTCATAGTGAGCTAGGCAATGCGATGTTTGGATTGAATGTGAGCACATACAAATATAATTTTGTTATCTTTCCAATGCTTATAGCTTATAATATGAAATTTAGATGTCATCTATTTAGTATTTATTGACACACTTTTTGGTAAAGCTATCACACATCAAGATTTTGGTTAGCGACGCGCTCAAGCGTCGAGAACATCATCAAAAAACACAAAGAGATTCAATCAAAGTCGCAACGTGTTTAGAAAAGGGTTGGAAATATTGTTGATTCATAAAATCATCGTCGATCGACTTGGAAAAACTGGCATAGTAAAAATACGTGATCGACATGGTCCATAATCAGTTCAAAATGTTCGAGCGCGTCGGTCTGATCATGTGGCAAAACTCGTCGTGCAAAACTATATGGCTTTGGTAAAAATTAGTGGTGCGCACTCAAAAATAGCTAATCGACACATGTCGATCACGAAAAATGGCTTGCATGACTTACAACATTGAAAATATGGTAAATTGGCAAAAACTGATCTGATACGTCCAAAATGCTTGATCGACATGGAAAATCATGAGAAACTGTGTGTAAAACCTTAGTTGATCACCATAGCAAATTTGGTATTGGTAAACTTGGAACATTTGGTAAGTTTGGCATGCTCAAAACAGTGGATCGACATGGTGAAATGGCCCAGATCCACGTGCGCAACTTGGGAAATTAGACTTGGGAAAATCGGGTTTGTCAACTTAGATTGGCACTTGGCAAAATCGCATCACTAGGGTAATGTGATATTTTGGTTGATCGCATCAGCCCCGGCATTGTTTTCCCCGATGCGCACATGGGGGATATGATGCGAAATTCTGGCTTTTTTTGGCAATGTGATTTCCACTGATTGTATGGGTGGGATGCGATGTCTTCACGTGTGCGATGCGGTGGAAGGTGAGGCGGGATTCCAGGATGCGATATTTGGCTTAGATTCGATATTTGGCAAATGCCAAATTCCTTGGCACAAAAAAAATGAGTGAATCAGTCAAAATCCCCTGAGCTGCACGCATTTTCAAAGGATTTTTTGAATGTGAGATTCATTGATAAGGGATGCGGTTTTTTGGGATGCGATGTGGAGGATGCGAAATTTCGTATCCCGCCTCCCAAGGATGCGAAATTTCGTACTGTGGTCCCAAAATCTTACCTACTCCTACCTAACCTCTACCTATAGATACCCCTTACCTCATTCTTCAAAGAGCAGGATTTTAATTTTGGACTTCTTGGAGCTCCGAAGCATCGTTAATGGCTTCCATCTTCTTCCTCATGACTATTGGACATAGCTTGGGCCACTAAAACATTGCACAAATGTTTTCCATCAACTTTTGGACATTCACAAGGAAATTTACACTAATTTTGGACTATTTTGACATCTTTGGATTTCTTGGACATTGGAGCTACTTTTTGGACATTGTTGACCAAGTCAACATATTTGTCACTCAACGAAGAAAAAGAATGGCATTTTATTCTAAGTGTAGAATTAACAAATATTTTGTTGTTCTATTGTAACACTTTGTACACAAAAATTGTCTGAATTTATACAATTCTTGTAATCAGCAATTACATGATGAATGATTACTATAAAGTGGGCATACACTCGAGGGATGACATGTGCTGAATCGGCGACAATTTCCCATGTCAAAACTTTAGCGTGCCAGGTAGGGGACGCACGGCTTCAGCTTCATTCCCAGTTCTCGACTTCAGTCTTCAGCTTTAGCTCTCAACCTTATCTCTCGGCTTTAGTCCTCAAGAATTAATCTCACTTGCTTCCTTCCATGGTTGAAAGAAAGCAAATTCGCTCGGAAGGAACAGGTGTGGAGGAGGAACAAGAACTCTCCTCGATTGGACACCCATCGAACTTTGTCACCCGAGACAACGTCGACGGAGTCTTCAAGGATTTGGATAAAGATCACACTTCTTGCTTAGAACATCAAGTAGAAAATTTCCGTCGTCAAAAGGCCACCATGGCCACTCTTCTCGCCCGACTCAAAGGATTTACGAGGCAGTCAGGCCAAGAAAATTCTATTGGAACAAGCGCCAGTGTTCCACATGGATTAACTCGGGACTTGGGGGTAATTCCCGAAGAACAACGCCGTGTTAACACCAATCTATAGACAACTATTGGACCGTCTAGGTTTAGGGAAACACCCCTAATCCTATTCGATGTTTAGCCCAGGCTGCTATTGACCAGATCTCGGGATTACGCATTGGAAATGTCACACATGCGCCAGTGCGCCCAGCTTCGTAAACAGGAAACCCCATGATTCTAAATGTTGGTTTTGTGCCCGTCGAGGCACCTCAAGTCAGGATTGAGCTAGATATCTTGCTTGGTACTCGACCTTTCGCTAACATTGGACTTGACGCTGGGGGCACCGTTGTCAATTTGCATAATCTGTATTAATTTCTTGGCATGGGCAGTGAAAGCCAAGTCACCGATGTCATTCGATGCTACGCCTGTGGCACGGAACCCTAGGCCAGCATATAATGTGTTACTCGCAGCTCATTCACTTCAGATATCAGGAATTCTCAAAACCCATCGTACTTCAAATTGCAGGTGCTTGAAGCTTTTGATGGTAGGAAGGGTCCTAAGTTCATCTCATGTCCTATATGCGCCATATGGAAGTACATTCAGCCTTAAAAAGCGTCATGGCCAAGTGCTTCCTGCTTTACCTTGCAGTCATAGTTGCTCTATGGTTTAGACAGTTGGAACCAAATCTATTAACAACCAGAACGTCTTGGGTGGAAGATTCGTCGAGCAATTCATAGTTGACATCGCCCGACCAAGGAATGTCATGACTTTAACATCAATTAGGCAAAGACCAGGCGAGACTCTGTGCAAGTTTCTTAAACGATTCAACGTAATTGTTGCCTCTGTCGATAGGTCGGATCCGTACATGGTCCTAATGGCAGCCGTCTCCGACATTCCAGACAAGACGAACGTCAAAATATCACTGCGACGAGACGCGCCAAGGGATCTTGCTGAATTCTACTTCGAGGAACTTTGGGAGAAGGGCTCTCACGATGAAAATACCGTACATCGAACCAACTCTACAGTAGGCTTGGAGTCACCAACGCTCGACAAAGGCATGGGAAAATCGGGGGACAATTGGAACTCACGGCCTCGCTTCGAGCCAAAGTTCCCAGCTTACACTGAACTCAACTAAAGCTTGAAAAGGATTTATGTCGACATTCACAAAACTGCACCTTTCCAAAAGCCCCCAAGAGAGACCCGACTCCGAGGCAAGTGAGGTCTTATAGATACCGCCTTTTCCCTTAGCTACCAGGTCATGAGACCGACCATTGTAGGCAGTTCTATGATCTCATTGAAACCCGCATCAGGTGTGGCGATCTACAACAGTATGTCCTGAATCCAACAACCATAGCTATGCCACCTGCTTTGCCTCCTAAACATCTCATGATAGGAGCAAAACTGGTCACCCCCATAGATTTTTCATCAACTAACCCAACTCCACAGCTTCTTTTTGGCTTTCCCAAACCCCGATCTGACACTTTTGTTATTCTTGTTGTTGGCTATTTCTCGCCTTTTTATTTCCTTTTCATATAATCAAGGCGACAACGTCGGCCCATGCGCACAAAACCGACTTATGGTATCTAGTTGTGCTCAGGGTTGGACTAACGACTGTTGTACTCATATGGAATTTATAGAATACTACTTTAGGGCTCCGGGTCCACACTGGATCATTCCAGTATAAAATTTGGGCTCCGGCCCGACATTGGATCAGTCCATATAAATTTCGGGCTTCGGTTCTACACTGGATCAGACTAATATAAAATTATGGCTCCAGCTCCTCACTGGATTAGTTCAGTATAAAATTCAGACTCCGGTCTCCCTACATTGGATTCGTCTAGCATAAAATTCAGACCTCGATCTCCCTCGCACCTGATCCGTCCAGTCTAAACATAAGATTCTGGTCTCCCCCAAACTAGATCCGTCCAGTATAAACATAAGACTTCGGTCTCCCCCTCCCTGATCAGTTGAGCATGAAATTTAACTCTAGTTCTTAGCTTTAGACTCTGGTCCATGTCTTCCCCCAAAGATCAGGCCTATTAGGTGTTAAGATTTCATGAATAAGTTTGCCCGACATAAGAACTGCCCTACTTGGTCCACCAAGCACGGGAGTTCCTTATCGCAACACTCTTATCGTAAGAATCTTGACAACCTAGCCCTTCATGCACGTAACATTAAATAACTTGGCCCGCCAAGTGAAAAACTTCTTTTGTATGTTCATACTTGCTCCAATAAGGCTCAGCAAGCCCATGGTTTCCTATTTACCGGGTTCCAAGCATCCTGGGATCAAGACTCCACCCTAATACGATTCCAGTGATTGTCGGATGCCATGTTAATATGATCCCTGCGATCATCGGACTTGTATTCTAAGCACAATCTCAGCGACCACCGAAGGCCTTTTCTATTAGCATCTCAGTGTTTGTCGGATTTCTGCTCAAACATGACCTCAGGGTTCGTTTGTTTCTGTTATGGCTCATTCCTGGTCGACTTTATTGGAAAGGTCATCTTGGGATTCACTTACTCCTTCTTGGTCGTCTCGCTTTGGCAAGGCCGCCTTGAATTTACATGGATATCTGAATACATTGGTATTGGCCATTTTGGATTAATATGATAATGATCGATCGTGGCTCTTCGGTTTTCTGGTTATAGAAGTTCGCTTCGAACTTCTCCTACCTTTGGTTTTTCGATTTTAAGTTTTCTTGCAAAACACATCTTCCTTCGATCAAGCAAGACTTGTTTTGGGGAGCAAAGTGTTGATACTCTTTTTGGTAACCCTGTCACACGTCAAGATTTTGATTAGCGACGCGCTCAAGCATCAATAGCGTCGTCAGAAAACACAAAGTGATTCAATCAAAGTCGCGAAATGTTCGGAAAATGATCATAAATGGTGTTGATTGGTAAAATCGTCGTCGATGGACATGGAAATTTGGCATAGTAAAAATACGTGATCGACACGGTCCGTTCAACTCAAAATGTTTAAGCACATCGGTTCGATCACGTGGCAAAACTCATCATGCAAAAATATATGGTTTTGCTAAAAAAAATAGTGTCGTGCACTCAAAAACATCTGATCGAAACATGTCGATCACGAAAAATACCTTGCGCGACTCACGACATTGGAAATCTGGTAAACTAGAAAAAACTGATCTGAAACGTCCAAAATTCTTTATTGACATAGGAAAATCGTGAAAAACTGCACGTAAAACCTTGGCTGATCACCCTAGCAAATTTGGTAAACTTGGCACATTTGGTAATTTGGCATGCTCAAAACAGTGGATCGACATAGTAAATGGCTCAGATCCACATGCGCAATTCGAGAAACCAGACTTGGCAAAATCGAATTTGGCAACATGGCTTAGCACTTGGCAAAATCGCATCACCAGGGTGATGCAATATTTTGGCTGATCACATCAATCCTAGCATCGTTTCCCCTGATGCGCACATGGAGGATGCAACGCAAAAATATGGCTTTTTTTGGCAATCCAATTTCCACTGACTACATCAATGGGATGCAACGTTTTCACGTGTGCGATGCGATGAAAGGTGAGGCGGGATTTCAGGACGCGATATTTGGCTTGGTTTCAATATTTGGCAAATGGCAAATTCCTTGGCACAAACAAAACATGAGTAGGTCACTCAGAATCCCCTGATCCACACGTATTTTCGAAGGCTTTTCTGAATGCGAGATTCATTGATAAGGGAGCGATTTTCTTCACTTCACCATGGTAAAGTGATGCGATGTTGGGGATGCAAAATTTCGTATCCTGCCTCCCACTAATGCGAAACTTCGTATTGTGGTCCCCAAATCTCACATACTCCTACCTAACCCAGTACCCATAAATACCCCATACCTCATTCTTCAAAGAAGGGGGATTTTAATTGAATTTTGGACTACTTGGAGCTCTCAGGCATCATTAATTTCTCCATGACTATTGGACATAGCTTGGGCCATTTAAACGTTGTATAAACGTTTTCCATCAACTTTTGGACATTTACATTGTTTTTGCACTATTTTTGACATCTTTGGATTTCTTGGACATTGCAGCTACTTTCTAGACATTATTGACCAAGCCAACATATTTTTCACTCAATAAAGAAGAAGAAGAAGAAGAAGGGCATTTTGATCAAATTTTAGAGTTAACAAATATTTTGTTGTTCTATTGTAACGCTTTATAAACAAATGTTATCAAAACTTGTACAACTCGTGTAATCAGTAATTACATGATGCATGATTACTATAAAGTGGAAGTAGGCATAATATCGAACCAGTATAAAAAGTTGTGTTCTCCCTGCATTACTTTACTTTGGATTTGGATTTCTGTGTTTACATTAAACATACACTTGATGGTTGGCGTATGTTGAACCGGCGACAATTCCCCACGTCAACAGTATCCTACAACAATTCATCTTAGTTGTAAATGTTCATTAAGTATTTGTATTAGGCTTGAATTTTGTTTTAACCACCTGTAGATTGGAATATGGAGATGCTTCTAGATCAAAACTTGATCAATTACTGCTAACTGGAGTCGACTTTAAAATGTTTATTTTTAAAGAATTAAAGAATTGATATTGTTGAAGTTATATAATAATAAGAATTAGTGGGTAGAGTGCTGCAAATAGTGCATGGGTTGACCATGTAATAAGGTTGCAGTGATGTCATTGAAGTTGGTATATGAATTAGATGGATATGGCAAACATACGACGCACTGATTTACATATAATATGGGGAAAAACAAGAGGATGGTGTTGAATTGCTAAAAATAAAAGGTGTGAGGAATTCATTGAATCAAGTTTCCTCGAAGATACCCTAAACCACAAGGAATTGCTTTTGCGGAAGCCGCTGAGCAAAACATTGAAATCTTTTGGTTAGGTTTCATATCCCAGCAGAATGCATCGCTATCATCAACCGATGCTTCAACTTATAGATTCAAATCAAGAGTTCTTGCTCCCTCTACAATTACCGGCTTATGCGGCAAAGCATCATTGCTACCAAAGAGGACCCATGTCTTTGAAAATGAAATAGAAGCTATACTGCTTGGCAGGTCTTCTGACTTGAAGAACAAAGAATGAATCTTTCAATATTATTTTCTTTTTTTGTATTGTCTTAAATAAGATGAATTTTTATATTCATGGTTTATGGAGTGGACTTGCATACTTAACAGTTTACTCTACAGCTTATACCTTTTTATATTTTATATTGGCATTTTCCTTTTTTTCTTCAGCACAGTTTGATATCGCTTAATTCAAAAGTTTAATGGCTTTACCATGGGAGTACACCAAAGTTTCTAGAACTCGAACCCAATTTTGCTCTTTGTGTTGTACATTCGTTCGAATGTGTTTCTTTATATTAAAGAGGGTGAGTTTTAAGGTAGGATCAACTTAACATAACAGAAGTCTTTAGAATAATAATACAGAATTATATAGTTTAAATAAATGATTTCAACATGAGATTATATATAACATAATGATAAGTATTATAATTCTCAAATGTCCCTTGTCAAGTTTTATTGTTTATATAGGATAACAATAAAACATTGAGACTAAAATGTTGATTGACTGATGATCATATCCCATTGATCATTAGTATACGTGATATTAATGTCAATACATAGCTACGTATTGAAGAATAACATATTGAACTGGCCCAACATGAGAAAACTACATGGAAAATAATTAATAGTGTCATAAGTTATTCTCATAATGTAGTGATGTAATGGTCCTCAGACCTGAAATCCTTATAATTTTATTCGAGGATATTTGTGTTTTGATATTATCAAACGTTACTTTTAACCGAGTAGACGATAAAGGTGATTATCAAATACATATCGAATCGAATGAAAATTATGAATGATCTAGATGGAATTTAACCCTACAATATATGTAGTAATATCCATTGGCCTCCTGATTGAGTGAGACTATAAAATGCATGGGCATGCTCAAATATTAATTTGTTTTATATAGTCTACTTATCGATCAAGATAAAAGGATTTGACAATTAAGAGGATGATACATTCCATGCCTCGAGTTTAATCTTGGATATAATGGTTAAAGGATAAATTACATTCTAACACTAATCATAGAAAAAGGTTGTATCAAATCGTTGATATTATTATAACTTAGGTACCAACGATGTACTACTAGATGTCAATCACTGTTTATGATTTTAAATATGATTTAATATCATTGCCGACATTGTAGTAACCTATAGGGTCACACACTTATAACGTTATACGGAGAAGACCATTCTATGGATAAATAAAATATCAAGTTGTTGATATTTTAACGTTAGAATCGGCATGACAGTTGGTTCCTAATCTTATGGCTCACGTCTATATTATAAGAAAGGGTATTCCTTCAATTGATAATACATGCACACGCATGAACCGTTAAAATAGATCATATCAAATTAGAAATAAAACCGCGTACCAATACCTAAGAAAACCCCAGAATGGTAGGTAGTAACAATTCTCCTTTTCCCTTCCATTCAATCGAAGGGACAATCATTTGTGTGGATACCGAAAGAGGCATAGCATTTTTTTGTGCTTGCGATTCAAACGATCTAGACTCCAGCGTCATTCCAGAATAAAAGAAGATCAAATTCTGTGAATTTTGTAAAACCTAAAAGGTATGAGTTTCGATTTACTAATATTTGCATAGATCCTTGTTTAATACATGTTAAAGTATTAAAATAAGGTTTCGATTAGATCTCAAAACCTAGCAGTGGTATTAAAGCACAACTTGCAAAAAATGGTATTTTTAAAATTTGATTTATTCTGGTAATATTTGATCTGTATCATGAACACAACTAGAAGTAATAAATGAGTATAAAACTCGATTATGAGTTGAAATTGTTTCTTTATAAACAAAATTTTGTTTTTTTTATGTAATCTGAATGACATCAATTATGTTATACTGCCATTTCTTGCTTGTTAAAATATGGAAATGTAACGCCCTGTGTAACGACCCACATACTACGCATCGAATGATTGTAGAATATTTATTTCTCTCACATACGAAGTCGTATGGTCATGTAACTTTGGGAGAAGACTATTGGGGTCATTTCCCATGTTCATGATTTTTTCCGATTTTTAAATAACCGTTTTACCCTTAGTTGATATTGTTTTGGCCATAACTTTTGATTGATAAGGAGTTTTGACCTGAAACCACTTCCATTAGATCCGGATGATGGTTTACTTTCCGTAGAGTGGTCACATTACCAAACGTACTTACCATTTGGGAGATATGGCTGAATTAAGGTTTAGAGGAAAAAAAAACAGCTTAATTGGGCTTAACCGGGCGATTAGAAGCTAGGCCCATTGGGGGATTTCAGGATTTGGGGTATTTAAGGGCTGTTAAGGTTAGGGATTTCGATTTTTACTCATTTTCCAGTCGCCACATACATCATGGAAACCCTAACAATGGCCTCCAACATCTAGAATCATCTCTAATCACCGTTTAGTCAAGAATTAAGCTTAGCAATATCAAATCAAGGAGAAATAGCACCATTTCAGAGTTAGAGCTGCTGTTAGACGTTGGAGATCGCCCCAAATCAGTGGAGTTTTAGTTTCGAAAGTTTTGTTTGTGGCTAAGGTGAGTGATTAGCCTTGTTTTTACAATAATTATGGTTAATTAAGGGTAATTAGTGTTAATTAGCGAATTTAAACATGATTAAATTCTGGATAAATATTTATAAATTTCGAAATATTATTTCATGCCTCTGTTAGAAATTTGGGTTGATTTAGTTAAGTTTTGCTAATCCTAACATTAGTTATTGCTAAACATGATTAAGGGGAAAACATGGGTTTTTGGGTATGTTTGATCCATTTTAACACATTAGATTGTTGTTTTGGTGTTTATTGTTGATTATACATGTTGCTATGACTGCTTGGAATGTTTTATGATAGTTTAGAACAGTTAGATTGGTCGAAAACGTCGTCGTATGGCGTAAAATAGTCATTGGAAAAGTTGCAGGAAATAGTGCAGGGATCGGATCGGATCGCCCTCCCCCACCCACGAAGTAAGTATCACGAACCAATGATGGAAGCCCGACCCGACCCGCTCGTGGAGAACCACCTCCTTCTCACGAACCGCTCCAGTTTTATCACTATGAACTTCTTCAGAAGTTCACGTATCGATGGTCAAGGAAGATCACGAACCGGAGTCCTACCCCAACCTGACCCGAAGTCACGACCCGAACCGAACTAGAGCATGCATGACGGAACAGAACCAGTGTGGCACTGTGGCTTAGCTTGGGTACCACGACCCAATCCTATAGAGGGAACACGACCCGAGCGGGATTGATGACCATGGACTGAACGAGAAGAAGAGAGCCGATCTGAATAGAAGCTTGACTCTGAACCGATCCGGAGGAGACCAAACCCGAGAAGCAAAGGTTGTCCAAATGGGGAGTTTGTACTCTGGATCCAGTTGGGAACCAACGAGTTAACTTCATGGTTGGACTTTGCTGCGGGACATGTGCTTAGGAGTTATCGACGTCCATAACTTTGATTCACCACCGAAAGACGAATGTTAGGCTGCGGATCAGTGCAGTGGGGTAGTTATTACTACATGGGGCAGAGTGATCGTAGCATGCTATGAGCCAGTGCAGTGGAGTTATCACGACTCCATGGGGTAGAGTGGACATTACAAAGTATTAGTGGTTATGGATCAGTGCAGCGGAGCCGTCACGACTCCATGGGGCTGAGTGATCGTAACAAAGTATTGGGTGATCAAAGCGGTGGATATCGTATGCTTTACGCACTAAGTGAGAGATGTGGGGATGGTTGCTACGCTTGATTGTTTGCCATCACTATGACATGCACACCCCCACCCCCGTATCCTTGACACCATATGTTAGTGGCACCTTAGAGTATTGTACGGTATGTTGTGCTAACTCTTTGGTTGCAGGTCCTGGTTCAGGTATGGTTTAGTATGCCTGTTATTGTTCTGTTTTGCTGCTTATCGCTCATACCAGACTTTTGTCTGACCCAGAGTTTTATGTCTCTTCTTATTACTCTGGGTTCTCTTAAATGGGAAGACTAGAGACAGGTTAGCTGGTTGTGCACGAGTAGCTGTCCAGAGACGAGCATGAGGCTTTCACGTACTATTCTCTATATATATTCTCCCTATGTTGTTGATGGTCACTGCTTTGGGTTTTAGTGGTGTACCTTTCCTTTCTTTTGCTTTAGAGACAATATTTTGAAGTTGTAATAATGGTTATGGATCATAAGCTGTATTTTGGATTTCCGCTGCTATGATGATTATTGTAATAACCCGAAAATCCGAGGCAATTTAAAATTTTTATTTTGGCAATTTTAGCGAATTTTGAGTATTTAAAATGAATTATTTTAAATAATAACGACGATAAATTTATTCTGAATAGAATTAGAATGTATATATTTATTTGAATCGTCGTTAGAATATAAATATTTTATTTTAATTATAAAAGGAATTGAAAATGGCGCGGTAGTTTAAAATTTCAATTTCAAAATTCAAATGAATGTACAGGATTCAAAATGAACCGGATTTTAGTGAAACCAAAAATATTTGAATCTATTTGAGAATATCTCTCCAACGAATCTGAGAAATTGAAATTTCATAGTAGGAATAAAATGTTATGCCCAGTTGAAAATTCAGAATAGTCGTTATAGAATTTTGGCCCTTAAAAATGGAAATTTTGCAAACGACATTCGTTTTCGACGAAACCACTTTTGTTGGATCCATGATGTCAAGTTATTGCTAGATTCCAAAATTCATAATTTTCTGAATCAATATGTGAGCGTGGCAAAAGAAAACGTGTTTTGATAGTTTCAGTCAATTTTGATCAACTAGAAAATGGCCATTTTTCTAACGGTCTCAGAATTTGACGAAATTAGTTTTATTAGAAACGTATCGTCAATACGAAGCTAGAAAATATTTTTTGGGAATTTTTAGAGTTTGTATGTAGTCCCAGTAAATTGAAATGCGCGTTCAAATTCAATATATAGATATATATTTTGATTTTAATGAAAACTGATTGAAATGATCGAATCAGCTTACGATACATATCCCATTGTGTTCGGAATGGGGGTAATTAGCTATGGACGACAGTCGGTGGGTTTGATTTCGAGTTCGAAATAAAAAGTTGCTTTTTGGAATTTAAATATAATTAAATATATAAATAATTAAACCTAGTCAACCCCTTTATCTCTACCTCGTTCCTTGTCAGTCCAGACCCGAAGTAAAAAAAATCGCGCCTCTCGTTCGACGCGCCGCCTAGGCGATTGCCCCACGTCGCCGCCGAGCGGTCTACCGCCCCACTCCCCTTCGACTCCTTTCTCCTCTGCCTCGCAGGACCCACGAACCCCCAGAACCCCCTCCCCCCCAAGACCCAAAGCCCTAGCCCCCCTTGTTAACAGTCACCACCGCCACGGGATCCACCAACAGACCCCCTTTGAGCAACCGCAAGCCTCCTCCTCGCTGAAACTAGGCGCCACCACTCAGTCGCGAAGGTGAACCAACAACAGTGAGGTCTTTTTGCTTACTGAATTTAATTAAATAACATAGCTTAAATCTAAAATATTTATATATTTATTTGTATATATATAAACAATGTTTTAATATCTGATTTTTAAATATATAAAGTGGTGATTAAAATACGATTTTTATGATGCTTTCACGGTAATAAAAATATGATTTTTATATTATAGAGATAATAAAAATATAATTTTTATATTATGGAGATAATAAAAATATGATTTTTATATAGTAGAAATAATAAAAATATGATTTTTATATAGTAGAGATAATAAAAACATGATTTTTATATAGTAGAGATAATAAAAATAGAATTTTTATAAGATAGAGAATATAAAAATATAATTTTTATTTATGTAGCGAAACAAAAATCTGATTTTTGTTATATATATATATAGTGAAATAAAAAGGTGATTTTTATTGAAATAAAAAATGTGATTTTTTAATATATGAACAACATAGAGAAGACAGCGTTGGAATTGCGGGCAAATCCAAACTGTTCTGAATTTCAAAAATGAAATGGAGGAGTGGAACCCTCGGTGAGAACTTCTCACTTTTAATTTGTTTTCTAGTTGGAATATATACTAGGATGCAGACGGTGCTTAGCAGCACTCGACACCCGTTGTCCACAGACCATGGATGACTTGTTTGTTTAATTGATGTGTTGTGAAAGTTGATTGTGTGATGTGGGATGGAATAAAATATTTTATAGTTAAAAATATAATTTTTAACGTGTATATAAAATAAATATTTATAAAAAATCGGATGATTTGTTTATATACACACATTTGACTGATATTGATTGGGACGATAAATTTTACACATCGCCCAACTGCACAAATAAAACCTGTGTTTGATTGTTTGAAACCCCACATGGGTATTGGGATGATATTGGACATACATTAATCCCAATAATTAGTTTTATGTCGATCGATTGATTGATAGGCTGTTATAAGCGTTAAATATTTATATTTGATGCTTATACAGTGTAGAATGCACTTTGGATGATGGATTGCTGTTTTCATTGTGGTTATACACATTTGTTGTGTGAAATCCATATAATCATATTATATGGTAATTGACTGTGTCTGATTCCAGTTCAGAAGAAAAGAATATTTTAGCAAAAAGATTATTTTAAAATAAAGAGTATTTTCAAATAATATTCAAAAAAGAATCAAAATTTGATTTTGATGTCCGATTTGGGATGGACACGAATATATTTAAATATATATAGCCATGTCGATTAGATTGACGCCATTTTGACGTGAATGATATCTATATCGATTTTATTCATTTTTATAATGAATATCGAAAAGGAATTGATTTCAAAATATAATGTTTTGAAAATATTATCATTTATATATCAATGATATGGAGTATTCAATTTTGATTTGAAATTGAATATGAAGTTGAATTCGTTTTGAAAACGAATTCAAAACGATTTATAAAGTACGTTTTAAAAGGAAATCGACGAACTATATATAATATTATATATATATATATATAATGGCCTGAATAGAACGCGCCGCGCTGCGGCAGTTCGTGAATTTCGACCATTGACTTCGAATGGATATTACGGGAGATCCGACCGTCAGATTCTCCTAAAACTGGAACCGTTGGCGTTGAGTTCGTATCGAAAAGAGCTTTCTAACGAATATTAGAGATTTGAAATCTAACGGTAGGATTTGGAATTATGTCCAAATCAAATTTGGAAAAGGTCGCTGTAAGTGCAGTTCGATGGTCGTTTATGGAAATCGACTGTACGGGCCTTGATAAAATTATTAAAAATAGCAATAATTTGTGTTAAATCATAAGAAATGATTTGGAAAGATTTGGGATGAAAAATTCCATATTTGAAAAGACAAAAATAAATTTTTATCGAAATGAACTAGTTTTGAACTAGAATTATAATCCATTTATTTTTGAAATAATTAAATTGGATTTGAAAGGGGTTTTAAAAATAACCAGAATTTCCAATATATAAAGTGGAAATGGATTTGAATCGAAATTGTCTTTGGATTATTTCGATGTTGGATTTCGTGATTATACAGATATTGTTATGGAAATTTGAAAGATATATATATTGTTATTTCCAATAAGATATTTGTTGGTCGTAGAATTTGATATTGAATATAAGCCGATATATTTTCTATTCAGAGCCTTGTATTTAATATCAAATGAGATTTGGGTTTGTGGTGAATGGTGTCTTCATTAATATTGTTATTAAACCCAGTTGAGAAAAAGATTAAATCTTTTTATTTAGATTTAATGAAGTATATCAATTAAATGATATTTAATTGGAATTGAATTTGAATTGATTTTTGGGTTTATCGTGAACGGTGTTTTTAAATAACACTTGTTCTTTAACCCAATAATTAATGGAATGTGAATTGGGTTTATCGTGAACTGTGTTTTAACGACATTCGTTCTTTAACCCGATTAACAGTGAAATGTGATTTGGAATTTATAAATCTTTTGTTAAGATTTAAAGGAGATTTTCCAAAGTAAAGTTTTCCAATTTAATAAAATAAATTGGAATGGAATTCAATTTGGTAATAATCGAAGTGAATTTCTGTGGAGGAAGACAACTAATATATCTGGAATTTAAAAGGCTTTGCCGTTATTCCATTTATATTATTAGTCGGATATGGAAGTTTATATCGATTATATATATCGATTTGTTTTCCACGAAGATTCCATTGTAAATGGAATGTGATTTTGGGTTGTCGTGAATGGTATCTTTAATAATACTATTCTTAGACCCAACGGAGTTAAGAAAATCAGAAACTAACTGAAGATTAGTTAAGTTGAATGGTTTCTTGGGTATTGATCTGATGTTGGTTTCGGCCTTCGGGGTTATTACTTAGGGAATTGTTCACTTGCTAATTTACGATTAAAGGCTGATGGAATGGAATGTGATTTTGGGTTTATAGTGAACCGTGTTTTAAATGACATTGGTTCTTTAACCCAGTTAAAGACAGGATATGATTTCCCAAGTTAAATAATCATCAATAGTGATTTTTGGGAAGATTAAAACCAAGTGTAATTTTAATGAATCTTTAATTAGATTGAAATGATCAAGAAAGGAGTATCACCAGTTTTGCTCCAGGAGATAGTTAAATCTTTAATTAGATTTGAACGTGAAATGGTAATTGAATTTACCGATAACACCGTGGTGTTAGATATGAAGTATGACCAGTTTTACTTCATGGGATAAATAGGTTGGGGTTGGGAAATTTAACAAGTGATTACTTCGGTAAGGTTCGCTAATCCCAACTAGTTTGGATAAACCATAATTTGGTTTGAATTGATATTCAAAAGAAGATTAAAGAATAAATTTAAAGAATTTATCTTTGATAAAATTAATGGGGACTTTTCCCAAAGTGTAAGAATATTTGAATAAAAGAATATTCTGAATTGGAATGAGGCGTATGTTGTGTTTATTGTAACACTTGTTTATTATATACACGAGTTATTCAGAAAGGCTGGGTTTATCCCATTCTGAATAACGAAATCGACGAAGTGTCGAGGACGAAGACGGTGGTCGAAGACCGGAGGTCTTCACATTGTTTGGATAATTACTAATGATCTTGATTGGGCTGTATACCCAAAAGGAGGGAATTAGTTGGTGATCATCCAGACGTACTTGGAGTTTGATGGATATGCGAGGAATAAGGTTCCTTCAGTTTCGTTCAGACCCAGAACGAACTTGTAAATGGATGTGTGTCTAACATCGGATTTCATTATGTGTGATTTATATCGGTTGCATAGCATGAATTGCCTGTGTTTCATGCTGAGATGCAAATGATCAAGGCTTCTGTTGAAAAGCAGAGTCTTGTGGTTGATGATCAAAGCACGGTCTTTGTGGCGTAGCTTTGTATAGCGTTAATTCGTGAGCCTCACACCCCGGTGTGAACCAGAAACGGGAGAGGACCTTAGGGAGGGCATGCGTTTCCTTCTAGCTAGGGTGGTGTCAGTGACCTACCAGCCCCGACATTTAAATTATTTTCACCTGTGTGGTTGTTGGATTGCGAGGCGCCTCAGATATATCGGTGACTATGTGGAGCCGATGGAGTCATAGGACTCATTTACGCCCCCAAAGGGCAGGGAAACGCAGTGTTCAGGCATTTTAATCCACATCGGTGGACCGGCCCTGACGATCCAAAGGCTTGACGGAGTACTTGCCTGAGGGGCGGGCTAGAGCGTCTCGAATTCGGTGAGGACGATCCCTTGCCTCGGTTCATAGATGGAAATCCAACTTCCAATACATGACTTTGCGGTTTTCGTTGTAATCCTATATATGGCAACATAGTGGTATGGGGCATTTATGCCGTCTATGATTGATACTTATGATTGAAATTGTTTTGACACTATACACTTATAGTGATAATAAAAGATGAAATTTCACGTAGCAAGCATTTTTGGCTATTATAAGGTATAAACTCTATCCTCCGGCTTGCATTGCATTGTGTGATGGGACCTGAGTCTTATAATAGCTTCATTGTTCTTTATTTAGCATTACGCTGTTGCTTTATGCACTGGTATTCTTGGGAGGAAACCCATTCCGTGTTATACGGCGTGGTCCCTTGATTTACCTAACTTTAAAATCAAAAGATAACTGTTTTAGTTCTCATACCAGTCACATAACTGACCTGGAGTTTATTGTTTTAACCTAAACTCTGGATGCCCTTATTTTTGACACGGGCAGCTAGTAGTTTTGGTTTTGCAGATTTATATTCATAGGATCCTAGTTTACAGCTGAAGCAGTATTCGGAAAGCTCTGTATCCATGTATCTGTTTTCAGTTGTGCTTTGTATTATTTTTCCGCTGCGATGTATTTAAATGTAATTTAAATCTCTGATATTTTCTATGTAATATTTATTCATACTCTGTTATATTCTTGTATTCTGATGGAATTGTTGTAAAAAGAAATGAAATGTTCTTATGTCTGTGTTCTGATGTGGCTTGTTCTCAATTCAATGTGGGCTTTCCCTCACGGGGAAGTTCCGACCGTGTCTATTATGATTTAGTTTTCTGCTTATGCACTGTCTCGCCAGTTTTATGTCAAGTATGTTATTATTATATTTTATTCCATGCGCTGTGAGACATTCTATAGGTTCCTTGTTAGTTCAAATTCCTTTCTTTTCCTTTCTTTGGCGACCGTCCTGTGCTAGTCGGAAATTGGCACAACGCCCTTTCGTTGGAAATGTCAGCTGGTGCGAGGTAGGCTGTCACACTTGGTAATAGAGATCTAGGTTGCGTAGTTAACCTAGGGAAGACACCAGAGAGAGACATTAAGTACATGAGAGCGTGTATTTGTGATATTTTGGTTTTCTAAAGCTATATATATACTATTAGTATATTTAAGGATGAAGTCACATTGCACTGGCACCACTGAAGAGATGGTTAATCGTTTTCTCCTTACAGATTGAACGATGAGCCGATATACGAGGGGTACTGGTAGAGGAGCTAATAATGGTAATGCTTCTGATATGAGGACGATGCTCACTGGCCTCATGAGAGAGATGCTTAGGGATGTTCATAGGGCAGCTCCTAATGTTGCAAATGGTGGTGGTGCAGCGGTGCAGGCTCCTAGGGATGATTCCGCCAGGTTATGCAAGGATTACACTAGTCGTGGTGGAAAGCCGTTCCACGGAACGGAATCGGCTATAGAAGATCAGGATTGGTTGGATAGCTGTGAGCGTATCTTCGAAGACTTGGGTATTGAGGATGCGATGAAGAGAAAGCTAGTATCCCGTTAGTTGAAAGGACGGGCGATGAATTGGTGGAATGCTATTAATGCAGCTACTCCAGAGGATCAAGTTACATGGGATCAGTTTAAGGCCCGATTTAGTGATAAGTTTATCCCAACTGCTCAGAAATCAGAGTTGTTTAGGAAATTTCTGGAGCTTAAGCAGGATGGTAGGGCAGTCTCAGAGTACATTGCAGAGTTCGATACTTTATCGAAGCATGGATTATCCCTTATCGATACTGCCGAGAAGAAGAACGAGAAATTTATAACTGGTTTGGATGGATACTTGGGGGAAAGGCTTATAAACCACATCGATGAGACGTTTGAATCGACTGTGGGGAAAGCATTGAGGTCAGAAAGTCTTTACCCTAAGTCGAAGACTGAGGTTGCATCTGCAGAGAAGCCAAAACCGCAAGCAAGCGGTGGAGGCAAGAATGGTTCTCAGAATAAGAGAAAGCAGAATCAGACCAACGAGGGCCAGAAGAAGAAGAATAAGAAAGATGTTGAATGCATTAGTTGTGGCAAGAAGGGCCATTATGCTAAAGAATGTCGAGAAAAGCCAGCGGATAGGAAGTGCTTCAACTACGGCCAAGTGGGACATCACAAGGATAAGTGTCCACAACCCCCTAAAGAGAAGCAGATTGTGAAAGCATATGCTCTTAATGCTGTTCCTTCTTCGTCGAATGCCCCGACTGCGACGGAGAAAGGAAAGAATGTTGTCATTCAAGATATGCTTTCTATTTATGATATTCCTGTTCGAGTATTGTTTGATACCGGAGCTTCTCGTTCCTTCATATCTAGTGACCTGGTAGATAGGTTGGGATTGGAACCTGAGATAGTCGATAGACCTTTAGCAGTGACGAACCCGATAGGTGGTTCAACTAGCCTTAGCATGATTTGTCGTAACGTGGTCTTTTCGAGTCATGGATGCATGTTTGTTTGTGATTGCTTTGTTTTGGGCTTTACTAGGTTTGGCATTATTTTGGGAGTCGATTGGCTCCAAAGGTACAGGATGGTAGTAGATTGTGAGGGCTTTTTGGTGATAGTTAGAGCGGATGATGGGCGGAGGGCAGTATTTGGTGGTCTACCTAGTGATGGGGTAATGGCTAGTTTTCTAAATTCCCTCGACATCCCGCATGATGAGTTGTCAGATGTGCCCGTGGCTGGCCAGTATCCGGACGTCTTCGAGGAAGTGTCCGGACTTCCTCCACACCAAGAGATTGAGTTCCGTGTTGATTTAGTGAAAGATGTCAGACCTATAGTGATGCCACTTTGTCGTATGGCACCAAAGGAGCAGCGAGAGCTCGGGGTGCAAGTAAGCGATCTGTTGAAGAAGGGATTTATAAGAAGAAGTGTTTCTGGGTGGGGAGCACCAGTTGTGTTTGCTACCAAGGCAGATGGTTCCCTTCAATTGTGTGTGGATTACCGCGAGTTGAATAAGGTGACGAGGAAGAATAAGCATCCTCTACCACGGATAGATGATTTTTTTGATCAGTTGAGTGGCGCGAGAGTGTTCTCCCAGTTGGATCTCGTGACAGGTTTTCATCAAATTAGAGTGGAAGCTGAGAGTATAGCTAAAACGACATTTCGGTCGCCGTCTAGATTCTATGAGTGGTTGGTCATGCCATTCGGGTTGACCAATGCACCAGTATATTTTGTGGATCTTATGAATAGGGTATTCAGGGATCAATTGAATAAGTTTGTTCTTGTGTTCGTAGACGATATCTTCGTTTATTCGAGGACGGAGGAAGAACACAAGGAACACTTGAGGATAGTGATGGAGGTGTTGAGAAAACAACCAATTGAAAGCAAAGTTTTCTAAGTGTCACTTCTGGAGGAGAGAAGTAAGATTCTTGGGCCATGTTGTTTCAGAGAATGGCATTGCTGTGGACCCTGCGAAGGTGGCTATGGTACAGGATTGGTCTACGCCCAAGAATGCAACAGACGTAAAAAGTCTCTTTGGATTGGCTGGATATTATCATAAGTTTATCCAAGACTTCTCCAAGATAATAGCACCGTTGACTCAGTTGACCAAGAAAAATCAAGCTTTCGTCTGGGACAAAAAGTGCGAGAATGCATTTAAGAGTCTAAAGGAAAAGTTGACATGTGCACCAGTGTTAGTCGTTCCTAAAGGGAATAAAGAGATGACGGTATACACAGATGCCTGTGGTACCGGACTAGGTGCCGTATTGATGCAAGGAGGTAGGGTTGTAGCTTATGCTAGTCGACAACTGAAATCGCACGAGAGAAGATATCCTACCCATGATTTGGAATTGGCAGCGATCGTGTTCGCATTGAAGATGTCTACATTACCTCTTGGGAGAAAGAATCGAGTTGTTTACCGATCATAAATCGTTAAAGTATCTTTTCTCCCAAAAGGATCTAAATCTTCGACAGCAAAGATGGTTAGAATTCTTGGCTTCATATGATTTCTATATCGCATATACACCAGGAAAAGGCAATGCGGTAGTTGATGCATTGAGTAGAAGACATGCCAGTTTAAGGGCTATGTTTCTAGAATGGATGCAACTGGAGTACATCGTTGGGTATGATTTCAGACTAAAGTGCGAATTGGATCCATAAATGTTAGAAAGTTTGACGATCATACCCACTTTGATTGAGCGGATTGGTTCCAGTCAGAGGGACAATCCTAACATATTGGAAATCATCTCAAAGTTAGAGATGGGAATCGACGAAGAGATGAACAAGTATAGGCTTGATCGAGATGGATGGCTTAGAAAGAATGGAAGACTAGTTGTGCCCAATGTCAAGGGATTGAGGGATGAAGTGCTTAGAGAATGTCATCACTCAAAACTGACTATACATCCCGGTGCTAACAAAATGTATCGAGATATGAAGCAGACCTACTACTAGGAAGGGATGAAAAGGGACGTTGGGAAGTTTATATCCAAATGCATGAACTGCCAGCTAGTTAATGCTGAGCAAAAGAAGCCTAAAGGTTTGTTACAACCATTAGAAATTCCAGAATGGAAATGGGAACAAGTCTCAATGGATTTCATTGATGGGTTACCAAGAACTAGATCGGGCCATGATAGCATTTAGGTGATTGTGGACCGATTGACTAAGAGTGCAAGGTTTATACCCGTCAAGTCGAACAGGACGACAGCTAAGTTAACGGAACTATATATAAAGTGGATAGTGAGATTTCATGGAATACCCAAAGGCATTGTGAGCGACTGAGATCCGTTGTTTACTAGTGGATTTTTGAGGAGCTTACAAGAGGCGTTAGGATCAGAATTACATCTCAGTACCGCGTATCATACTCAAACCGACGGTCAGACAGAGAGGGTGAATCGTATATTACAAGACCTCTTAAGAGCTTGTATATTGGATTTTGATGGATCATGGGATGACCATTTACATCTAGTGGAGTTCGCATATAATAATTGTTATCAATCCAGTATTGGTATGGCTCCATTTGAAGCTTTGTACGGAAGACCGTGCAACTCACCGTCATGTTGGTTAGAAACTGGTGAGAAGTTTGTGCTTGGACTAGATGTGATAAGAGAAACCTCAGAAAAGATTAAGATCATCCGACAACGAATGAAGGCTGCCCAAGATAGGCGGAAGAGTTATGCTGATAAGAGGAGAAGAGATTTAAAATTCTCCATTGGTGACTTGGTTTTTGTCAAGATTTCTCCATTAAAGAGTGTGATACGATTTGGTAGGAGAGGCAAGTTAACACCAAGATTTGTTGGTCCATTCCCAGTTCCCGAGCAAGTTGGGAATTTGGCATATAAAGTTGAATTACCAGAGAAGATGGCAGGAGTTCAAAACGTATTTCATGTTTCCTAGTTAAGGAAATTCGTGCATGACCCCGATGCGACTATTTCACCTGATCAGTTAGATGATATCGAAGTAGAACCCGAGGCGGTTTGAAACCGCAAGCCGATTCGTATTGTCGAGCATGATACGAAGCATCTTCGGAGGAAAGAGGTGGATCTAGTCAAAGTTCAGTGGGGCGAGAATGAGAAAGGCTGTACTTGGGAAACAGAGGAGAATATGAGGAGGACGTATCCAGAACTCTTTGCCAGGTAAGATTTTAATTACGACTTAGTCTTCCGCATGCTAGGATAGACTTGTCTGTTGTTTTGTATATTTGATTGTTGTGAATGGTTGGTAGGCGTGCAGAATCCTTTGTTTGTTTCTTAGTTAACGAATTTCGAGGGCGAAATTTCTTAAGGGGGGAGAATGTAACGTCCCGCATTCTACGCATCGAAGGATCGTAGAATATTTATTTCTCTCACATATGAAGTCGTATGGTCATGCAACTTTGGAAGACGACTATTGGGGTCATTTACCATGTTCACGATGTTTGCCGATTTTTAAATGACAGTGTTGCCCTTAGTTGATTTTGTTTTGGCCATAACTTTTGATTGGTAAAGAATTTTGACCTGAAACCACTTCCATTAGATCTGGATGATGGTTTACCTTTCCGTAGAGTGGTCACATTAGCCAAACAGACTTACCTTTGGGAGATATGGCTGAATTAAGGTTTAGAAGATGAAAAACAGCTTAATTGGGCTTAACCGGGCGATTAGTAGCTAGGCCCATTGGGGGATTTCGGGATTTGGGATATTTAAGGGCTGTTAGGGTTAGGGATTTCGGTTTATACTCATTTTCCAGCCGCCACATACAACATAGAAACCCTAACAATGACCTCCAACATCTAGAATCATCTCTAATCACCGTTTAATTAAGGATTAAGCTTAGCAACATCAAATCAAGGAGAAATAACACCATTTCAGAGTTATAGACGCTGGAGATCGCCCCAAATCAGCGGAGTTTCAGTTTTAAAAGTTTTGTTTGTGGCTAAGGTGAGTGATTAGCCTTGTTTTTACACTAATTATGGTTAATTAAGGGTAATTAGTGTTAATTAGCGAATTTAAAAATGATTAAATTCTGGATAAATATTTATAAATTTCGAAATATTGTTTCAGGCCTCTGTTAGAAATTTGGGTTGATTTGGTTAAGTTTTGCTAATCCTAACATTAGTTATTGCTAAACATGATTAAGGGGAAAACATGGGTTTTTGGGTATGTTTGGTCTATTTTAACACATTAGATTGTTGTTTTGGTGTTTATGGTTGATTATACATGTTGTTATGACTGCTTAGAATGTTTTATGATTGTTTAGAACAGTTAGATTAGTCGAAAACGCCGTCGTATGGCATAAAACAGTCGCTGGAAAAGTTGTAGGAAATAGTGCAGTGATCGGATCGCCCTCCCCCACTCGCGAAGCAAGTATCACGAACCGATGATGGATGCCTGAGCCTACCTGCTCGTGGAGAACCACCTCCTTCTCATGAACATCTCCAGTTTGATCACCACGAACTGCTTCAAAAGCTCACGTATTGATGGTCAAGGAAGATCACGAACCGGAGTCCTACCGCGACCCGACCCGAAGTCACGACCCGAACTGAACTGGAGCATGCATGACGGAATAGAACCAGTGTGGCACCATGGCTCTGCTTGGGCCCCACGACCCGATCCTATTAAGGGAACACGACCCGACCCAAGTGGGGTTGACGACCATGGACTGAACGAGAAGAAGAGAGCCGATCTGAATAGAAGCTTGACTCCGAACCGATCCGGAGGAGACCAAACCCGAGATGCAAAGGTAGTCCAAATGGGAAGTTTGTACTCATGATCCAGTTGGGAACTAATGAGTTAACTTCATGGTTGGACTTTGTTGTGGGACATGTGCTAAGGAGTTATCGACGTCATAACTTTGATTCACCACTGAAAGACAAATGTTAGGCTACGGATCAGTGCAATGGGGTAGTTATTACTTCTTGGGGCAGAGTGATCGTAGCATGGCTATGAGCCAGTGCAGTGGAGTTATCGCGACTCCATGGGGTATAGTGGACACAGCAAAGTATTAGTGGTTGCGGATCAGTGCAGTGGAGCCGTCACGACTCCATGGGGCAGAGCGATCGTAACAAAGTATTGGGTAATCAAAGCGGTGGATATCGTATGCTTTACGCACTGAGTGAGAGATGTGAGGATGGTTTCTATGCTTGATTGTTTGCCATCACTATGACATGCACACCCCCACCCCCGTATCCTTTACACCATATGTTAGTGGCACCTTAGAGTATTGTACGGTATGTTGTGCTAACTCTTTGGTTGCAGGTCCAGGTTTAGGTATGGTTTAGTATACCTGTTATTGTTCTGTTTTGCTGCTTATCGCTCGTACCAGACTTTTGTCTGACCCAGAGTTTTATGTCTCTTCTTATTACTCTGGGTTCTCTTAAATGGGCAGACTAGAGACAGGTTAGCTGGTTGTGCACGAGTAGCTGTCCGGAGACGAGCAAGAGGCTTACACGTACTATTCTCTCTATATATATACTCCCTGTGTTGTTGATGGTCACTGCTTTGGGCATTAGTAGTGTACCTTTCCTTTCTTTTGCTTTAGAGACAGTATTTTGAAGTTGTAATAATGGTTATGGATCATAAGCTGTATTTTGGATTTCCACTGCTAAGATGATTATGGTTTAGTTTTCAGTTTATGCACTGTCTCGCCAGTTTTATGCCAAGTATGTTATTGTTATATTTTATTCCATGCGCTGTAAGACATTCTACAGGTTCCTTGTTAGTTCAAATTCCTTTCTTTTCCTTTCTTTGGCGACCGTCCTGTGCTAGTCGGACATTGGCACATCGCACTTTCATTGGAAATGTCGGCTGGTGAAGGTTGGGCCATCGCAGCCTGACTTTTCTGTACCCTTTGAATTGACAATTACAGCTCACATCCAACCCAAATTGCACGAAAAAGAAGATAATTATGAAAAAGAAATTAGAGGATGAGAGAAGAAATATTAGAATAGAAGGAGGAGAAGACACAACACATAATCAAGGTCTTACATCGAAGCGGAACAATATGTAAAATATAAATAAATCTTTATAAATAACTTGTATAAAACTCTTACATTCATCAGAATACAGCAGTCAATCAATACATCTAGATAGTCTTAATAATCTGTCCTTATATTCAATACACATCGGAACAAATACTAATACGTATGGGCTCCTCCAGTTTGTCTTATGAAGTCAATAGCATCCTAACCTGAACCTGTAAAGCTCGGTCTGGCCCGAGCATTACAAATGCCACGGATCAGTCTGGTGAACCAGCGTGAGTTTTCTCACCAAATTTATAAGTAACAAACAACGTGCTTAACTTTAGAAAATTCTTTTGAAAGAAAAAGATAATCGTAAGACCAATCCATACATAAATATGGATGGTTTTTACCTTATGATAACCCAAAACACTTTTATATATCAAAATCCAGTGATATTATAATAGTGTCTATCAGATCACAAATAAATCACTATCTAGCAGAACGCTTGCATCTCATGCTCCACACACACACACACACACATATATATATATATATATAATCAAAAACCGCATTGCGCTCAATGGAGAATGGATTCCAACTATGACAGGGTATGAGACCACCTTCCGAAAGTGCACCTCTAGAGGGTAATGCACTAGGGTTCAACAAGAACATCTTGCAACCCGGTCCCACAATACCGACTACTCATTTATATTGAGTGCATCGAATACAATGTCACCCTATAGTTTTATGGGCCCACCGTACTTTTCGAAAGATACAGAAACCAAAGAAGAACAAATAAGAAATTTCTCTAGATCAGTGACAATATACCCTAATTGGGAACGACCCACTTAGCTATGTTGCCTGCCCGATTTTTTTCATTTCCCGGTTGATGAGGCTTGAGGTCACGTTTAATCTTCAGAGAAAAACACACCAATCATTGAATGCCACATCATCAGATCCCTCAAATCACTAATTGACGTCCACAAATGCAATCTGGGTGTTAAGCAATAGAATTTCTCCACCACCAAACTTGGTATATTTATAAAAAATCAACATACATGACTCTCAGGAAATATCCTGTCAAACATTCGTCCATACAAGTCATCCAGGAACAAGATGAACCGATGGTACCTTCCTACCACATCCTGTATAGGGATCACCCCAAGGGTCAGTAGCGAGAAGTCCTTGCAATTCCATAGATTTCAACCACGACCGAATCACAGTATATCTCTAGGGATCAACTAGATATTTTAAGTAGTTCTTCCATTTTACCAAATTATACAGGTCTTCAAATGCTCTATCTCAACCGTCTTCTGATATCTTCAACATTTACGTGTTTTCTGGTCCATATGGTTTTCGAATATAAATTCGATCCCGATCTTTCAGGACTAACAATCGGTAATATGTCAGATTTTTGATAGTCGGTTATTCAACTATCAAAATAAACATCCATGCTACCATAAGAATAAAAATGAATACACTGGTTTGATATCTAGCTTCACTTAGCCCTTTTTAATTAACTGTTCAGTAACTAACTTCAAAATCTCCAAATATTTGAACATAGCCTTTAGTTCTTATCTTAAAATAGGAGTATTCTCAAATTGTTTCACTATTCTCAGAAAACATCTTATAATCATATATCAAATATCGAATATCTTATTCATAAATATTATTTTCAAATCGTTCTGCATAACGTTTTTCCTTCTCTAAAACTAGGAATAAAGTCTCCTTTTATAAAAGTTTAAGTTTATTAACCAAATTGGTTAAACTTAACGTTCATAAAACAACATTATGAATTTCATTTCAAATATTACCATAAGTTGAAATATTTCTCTTATGAAAATAATAAATTATTTTTCAATATCCCTTACCATTACAAACTAATACCATCTCTCAATAATAGCGAAGTCGTTCAAGTTGGGGTATTCTAATGACCTTTCAGACCTTGATCAACAAAGTTCTCATCTCAAGACAGATAGAAGTTCTTAATTTAAAAACAACATCATATCAATTTCTCATTCTCCATTTCATTTTAAAATATGGTTTTTAATAACCATTCTTTATTTTTGAATATCTTCTTTTCAAAGTTCACTTAAATTTTTTACAACTCGATTACGTCATAAATGAAGTTCATTTAAGATAATCTCTTTAATTATTATTAATTTAAAATAATCATCGTCTTAAACCTTTACTGAATTAAAAGTGATTTACCTCATCTTTAATTAAGTATTAGTTAATTACCTTTAATAGGTTATTAAAATAATAATTAACTTTATAATAAATTACTCGACCATTATCCTTAAAATAGTTAATTGAAGATTAATTATTTTCAAAGAGAACAATTATTAAGTTCAAACCATTTTTGTTAAAAACTATTTCTATTAATTAAATAATGTTTAAAACTGAATCGGTCGACTAGGCCAACTTGAAACCACCTTTAGCTGTGAACCAATTTTCCTTAAATCTTATTATTAAATTAATTAAAAATATAATTAATTTAATATAACTTGCCTAATTGTTTTCTTTAAAGCAATTATTCCAAAACATCAAACTCTTTGGCAAATTTCCAACTTACTTGATTTATACAACATAGAAATTAGCTATGTAAATTATTTTATAATGCATTATAAAAATTGATTATTATCATTTATAAAAATCTATTTATATAACTTATACAATATAATTGAAAATCTTATTTCAGTTATAAAAATAAATTTTGTAATTTAAACTACGTCGATTTGCCTAATGGCAAACGTCTTAAAAATATATAAATTTGAAAACATTTCAGATTTGGTTTGAAATCTATTCAATAAATTTTCTATGATATTATAGGGCCAAACTAGCGCTAAAAATACCAAACCGTGCAATAGGGATTTATTTCATCCAATTTCGACTCAATCAAATATAAAAACATATAAGATAAACATTATCAATATAAGTGAGGAATCTTGTTGGATCCCTCCAACCTGTGTTTTCCCTACTTCCAAATAGTTTACCTCAAATAAATTCATTTATTTAATGCGGTAATATAATTTCATCACAATAGACTAAAATAATCAGTTCAACTAATAAATTCAACAATCAACAAATAACAACAATTCAAGCATCCATCTTAAATTTTAATACATTTATATTATTATAAACATAACCAACAAGCTAAGTTACCTTAATTGGAAATAACGTTAAAATAATGGTTGGGTTTCATTTAAATAAAATAAACGTTTAATTTAATTCATTTATCCAATATATGAATATATAATTAGAAATTATCCAAAAATAAACAACTATAGCACACAAAAATTAAACCCGACTTATATCAAATATAAGTGGGACAAATTGAGTGAGTAATACTCGCCATGGTTTAACTCACTGATGAAAAGATTCGTTTTGAATAAAATCAAACACACGTTTAATTTTCTCAAAAATCTTGATAGCTTTCATTACTGACCAACCCAGCTCCAGATTTTAGTGTTGATTAACGTGATCCCACTTCCTAGTTTGTTCAATTGTGTTAACGAATAAGAAGTTATTAAAATTAATGTTAACACGATATAATTAACCCTAACTAATATTTTAGTTTATCTAATTATATGGTCAACGCAATACCTCTTACAGATATATTAACTGCATATGTATGTTAACATTGTATGTATATGTATGTGTGTATATATATATATATATATATATATATATATATATATATATATATATATATTAATTCATCTTTGTCGATTGTAAGCAACGTTATAACATAAAAATATATATTACCCTTAACTTCTCCGTAGGAACTGAACGAGGAACGATCTGCTCGCGTACATCCAACGCGTCAGACGCGTTGGATGTATGAGTGGGATTTACCCCGTTCAATGGCACACTTGCTGGAAGCAACAATTTGTTGCTTTCAGTTTTTGAGCGTGGGTGATTATCGTGAGGGGATGAAGATTAGGGGGAGGGTGGGAAGATTAGGGGCAAAATGGTTTGTTGCGTTCAGTTTTTGGCGTATGTGTGCGCACACACACGGTTGCGCCCAAACAGCCAAAGTGCCCAAGTGCCCATTTTTAATATTTATGTATTAGTATTAAGCTTTTGTGTGTGTTCAAATCGGTTTTATTTTATTTTAATTGATGTCATAATGTTTGCATTCTTATGTATATACTGAAATGGTTAAATTAAACGTATAAATTAATTCAAAATACCCCGCTCGTAGCTAAAAACGCATTCCCCATTCGCAACAGTGTCACGTTCAAATACCCCGCTCAAATTCCGTGCTCAAATACCCTGTTTCCGTTCGCCGAGAATGCACCCTCTTAGTCCATATTCATGATTCCTAAGCCGACTGACATTCCTAATTCCAAATACTGGGCTGACTCCATCTCCATTCGTCTTTATTTCATTCATTTTTTTATTACTTAAGGACCGAAAGCCCATCACCCTATACAAGCCCATGTCCCCATGTTCTTTCTTGTCAAAATATTGTTACCATTTCTTCGTGATTTAGCTCCTCCGCCCAGTGCGTGAAAAAGAAACACCCAACACTGCTCTACGTTCAACAACCATATCTCCCCATGCACACGCGTCTCCAGTATTCCCCATTTCTTCCCTTATGCCTCTTTTACTTTAACAAACCACGGCTGATATCCTTTTCCCCACGTATCATCTTCGTTCGCGTCTTACTATTCCAGCTTGAAAGCTTCAGCACACATATCATGTTGTCTCAACAAATCACCGCTCCACCTTTCATGAAGACAACCAAAACACCATAGTTCGACTTCTATAAATGATCGCTGCACAGAACTCCGATTGTCAGAGGTTGATCCTCGACCACCGAGACACGCACCGAAGTCCCCCTGGCTTCCAGCAACTAAACTCGAACAATCCCTTCACAATAGGCTGAAATGTTTATATATATATAAGAGAAGAATAGAAGAGAAACACATGTAGTGTCACAAATGTAAGTGCGAACAGGCTTTTTTTTAATTGCTGTGTTTTTTCTCAAGATTAAGAGAACCGTAAATATTGATTAGTTGTTGCCTATAGCTTACAAAATGACATGTACATTTATTTTTATAATACGTGAGGTCAAGCTATAGGCTAGTCGAAATATTTGAACAAGGATGGGTGACTTTTGTGCTGAGATAAGGATCCGCAAAACATGTTCAAACATAGTTGTTGGAGATATGCAAAGATTTTAGAAAACGACGTCTGCTGAGATTTCCATTGAAATGCTGTAGGGATTTGCAAATATTTTGAATAAACTCAACTTATATTTTTGACTGGATATAATTCGCATCTTACTATAAGAATCGGATAAGATAAGAATGTGGAATGGGGTAGGATTTTAGGAAGTGAATTGTTTTGTTTTTATTATTTATATTATATTTGCGTTGGCATTTACGCGCGGTTCGTATGATTTCATATGAACCCGTTCATAATGAAACTTGAAACCGTACAATAACTTAATATCCCGAACACAATGGAGCTGATTTCGTCGAATTCCGTGATAGTTTGTGAAATTGATATTTTAAGTTCAGATAGTTAAATAGTACGTGTTTATACCGCTCACGGTCACAAAATAACTCTAACTGACTTGAAACTGGAAATCCAGCAATGCTTAACCATTATTGATTTTATAAAATTTATTTTCGTTGAAAACCAATGTCATTTGAAAATTTGTTATTTTTAAGCTACATATTGAATCGATAAAATGTACCTATTCCAAAATAATTCAATCTATTGATAATAAATTATTATTATCATCAAATATATTCCAATAGAATTGTATATAACTTCAAATATAAACAAACTTTTGGATTTTAAAACTTAATATATTGAATTTCAAGTCAAATCGATACTCAATTAAACAAAACCCCTTTTTATTTTTATTAAATAAAACATTATAATTTATAAATGATTTCATAGCCATATTTGAAAATTTGATTTAAATATAACTTAAAATATACAAGATAAAATCTCGAGTTTTCTCTTTCATTAGAAAATTTTAACCAAATAGATTTAGACGATTCTTGTTTCGAATAATTCCGACATAAAATGAATTCTGTATATTCAATTGAAGTTCAAAACGTAATATTACGAACTACCGTGACCTTATGAGCTTATTTTTAATTATATACAAATTATATGTCAAACCTCGTTTAATAATAAATAAAAATCCTTATATATTATTCAAATCAACATTTTAAACTATTTTAAATATTCAAACAAAATAGTTAAAAATCTGGGTTGTTACAGAAAACACGTTGGTTAATTTGATTACCTCAGTATGTTTTATACACTTATATACATTTACGGTTTTGGATCTGATATGAAATCTGTTAGACAGCAATTCAAAGTATTGAAAGTCGGTATGATGAATTAATGTTTAGTATAAAACCAAACTAGTGCATATGTATATTAGGTAATATTGAATCTGACTGGATGATTTAGAATTCATGACTTTGCTTTACCCAAGTCAAATGAACTATACATACTGTTTAATTATGAATAACATATTTAATTTATTCTTAAGTGTTAAATTTATGATTTATGAGTAATCATTAGATGTATGATCATCAAAGTATGAGTGATGACAAATTAGTTGTGTATCACATTAATTATTATCTATAATGATAAATATGTATAGAGAATGTATCTTATTGTTGTTTCTGGTATTGATCGTGAAACAAGAATGAATCTTCAATCTCTATAACATTAACTTGATTTGATGTAATAATCTAAGTCAAAAATTCCTCTCTACTATGTCTATTTACTTTTTAATTACCGGGTATAAAGATATATATCACTCCTTTTAATACATAGACTGCTTGTGTATGACATGATATAGGTTAGCTTTCCAATAATATTCCAAGGTAACATGCCTTCAAATACACAACAAGTATGACTTGCCTTTTACTTTAACACCATTTTATATGCATTAGTATCAAGATACTATATAATTATCAAGTTGGTTGATATTCATGTTGCATGAAATCTATTGCGAGTTTAACTTGTTTTAGGTTTTAAAATATGTGCATATAAATAGATGGTGTCAAATCATTGATCTTGCTATAAGTTTATATATATATATATATATATATATACATACATACACACGTACATATACATATACATATATATATATGTATATAAACTGCCAGATCTCACCCTTAAACCATGAATCAAAACTGTTTGATTATTGAATATGAATCTTATTGACTTGGTAATTTGCATATTGCATTATTTAATATTGTAGGTCATATAC